>OU026065.1:10017500-12517500 GCA_907269065.1 Crocallis elinguaria | reverse complement strand
CAAAGGCGAAGCGTGGCGAAGTGGAGGGATTCTTTGTTAAATTTTTCGAAGGTTCAAATTGTTGGGATAAATTCGGTGTACAATATTTATATCGGCCGGCGAAATAATGTCGGGCAAGTCGCTTTACGTAAACAGAAATGAGCAAGGCTCTAAGATAATGCTTGTAGACTTTTCGAAAAACCTTATTATATAAAATATATTCTCAAAACAATACGTTTGTTGGCACTGTGCGACCAAGGTCCCCAATTTTATATCATAATCTCAATCCGACCTGATCTGATCTGATTCTTAATACTTTCCTACTATATATATTACAAATGCAAAAGTTTGTTTGTTGGTTTGTCCTTGTTTATTATATTTATATCGTAAAGAGCTTTATTCGGTTCCGTATTTCGATTTATGCGTTAAGATTTCCTCAACGGTTTTATAAAAGGAAATGAGTTGGAATTATCGTCGCAAAAATCATCAAAGTCCATTAAAAACGTGCCGTCCTATAAAAAGGTAAATCAAAACCGTCCTATCAAAACAGAAGCAAACAAAAGACTGGACAAACAAACAAATACAAAGAGAAATAAGGAATGAAAAGTTGCCGCAAGTTCTTTTATGAAATTATTAAATTTTATCTTCACACTCGACGTGGTAAAAACCTGAATGTTCCGTACAATATTGTAAGATGGTGTTTTTTCTTCGTTAAAATTCTTTATTACGTTGCCCAACCCTAATGTTGCTCGGGGGAGAGCTGTTGAGTGGCTGTATTATTTTTTACACCCTTGTATCACAGTTGTATAATGGAAGAAGGTCTATTCCAACCCAAAAAAGAGTAGGAAAGTTAAGAAACGAAACGAAACCGGTAACGTTATGCTAGCTTAACGAAACCGGTTAATTTTTAAAGAATTCAATCCTTACATTTGACAGATATATATTTGATAAAACCTAGAAAGCCTACGAAATTGTTTTAATACAATAACACCTTGATATTAGTTTAGTTAAACCTCACATTTTTCCGCAGTTAACATTACATACTTAGGTTTCCCGCCAACAGCGTTATCGAACACACAAAGAGCTAAACAAAAAAAAAACAAATCTTACCGCTTTTCCCCAACTGTGGCTTGAAACTATTGTTTATTTTGTCCATTGTCTGTTCTTGTTTAAAAAATAAATAGACGAGCATTTCGCTTGAGAGCTCGGGAAAAGATCGTGTAATGAAAATGTAAGGAAGAAGCACGAAACGTCAATATCAAAACATTAATATTTTTTAAATACAGCTTTCCTAGTTCATATAAACTACCTACCGTAATGTAGAGCTTTATCAAAAAGATTCCAATATATAGATAGAGTGGCCATAATTATCTATGGAAATATTGTGTTCTAGATATCCATGCAATTAATGACGTCATACATGACCCGCACATCGGCAGATTTTTCAAGGCTGACATTTTGTTTTCCAGTCCAGAGCGAGTATTTGAAGTGTCATTTAATTCAATCGAGCGACTAAATTATATAAAAAATAGTTCTGTAGAACTATTAATGCAAGTGAGAAGTTGCATGTGATACAGGCTACCAAGTCAAAGTGCTGTATGAAGAGCTGTGGCTCGACATTTGACGCCATTTTTATTTCTGTTTCGGCGCGCAATACGTACCTTTAGTTCATAACTCTACTTTTCTTTAATCATTGACCTTTATAGTGAAGTGACATCTAGTTATTATAGCTGTCAACTCTGTTGTTATGTTTGCAGTCTATGGTGTGAGATTAGTGATAATTGTCGCTTATGAGACTAATATCTAAAGTATCAGGGTAATGAGCGCACTGCAGTGCCACGCAGGCCTTTATATTTCAAAGTTTTTAGTGGCGCTGCAATTGTTATGAGTCGGCGTTTTGCTTGCCAACAAGGAACCAGCTGGTCTCGTTATCAAATAGTATGAAAAAT
Source organism: Crocallis elinguaria (assembly GCA_907269065.1). NCBI lineage: Eukaryota > Metazoa > Arthropoda > Insecta > Lepidoptera > Geometridae > Crocallis > Crocallis elinguaria. Next base: position 12,515,572 of record OU026065.1, on the reverse strand, counting down.
ATAATTGACAGATCTATAGTTTATTCAAAACAAGTTATTTTCTTATTTGTTATACAATTTTCAAATTAATCTTTATTTGAAAAATATTAAAAGTCAATTTATCTATTATTAATACGAAAGTGTTTGTTGGTTTGTCCTTCTTTTACGCAGGTCGAATTAATTATTGACACATAGAGAGTTTATAGGGGAGAACGACATAGGGCACTTTTTATTCCGGAAAAATGCACGGTTGGAATTTCTAAGACGCATTTGAAACCACAGCTAGTATGTTTTACAATTTAGTCACCGTTCAAAAATAAAACGTTTGTATAGATTTCTATAGATTAATCGCTAGACAGAGGGTATACTTGCATTCCACCTGAAAACGTCCACTGTTGAACAGGTCTATCTCATAAGTACTATATTAAATTCGAAAGTGTGTTTGTTGGTTGGCCTTCTTTTACGCAGCTAAACGGGTCGCCGTGAATTTTTGCACTGATATGTTTTGTAGACTATAGAGAGTAACACAGACTTTTTATCCCGGGAAAATACACTGTTCCAGTGTAAGCCGCCACGCGGGTGACACCTCAGGTCTAAGTTAGTATCATAATAATTGTTGGAATTTGCACAAAATAGTAACAATGTAACGTGATAATCCTTTAACTTGTTTTCCAAGTCTTCGCTAGGAATTGCAAGGATAAAATAAAATACGCCATTGAAATAGCAAATGCCGGGGGATTGCGGTCCGGCGCGCGACGTCTTCGTCCCTTTGTGGGGACTTGGAGGTTCATTCAAGGATGAGAGCGCTAGATTATTTGACCAGATTCTGAATTAAGATTGGGAGTATTTATACTACTGCTTCTTTTTTATAGTTCAGTGATTTTATTTTTAAATATTTTCGCGCACCTTATTTGCTCTATCTTCAAACGTGTATCAATAGATATTAGTGAAAATTTTGCTAGCCAACGGACACTTGAATTTAATATCCTTCTGCTAGCTGATCCCAAAAGCATTTTTCCATTCGGTCCATAATCTCTATAGCAAAAATCGCGTTGATCCGTTGGTTAGCTGCGTGAAAGAAAGACAAGTCAACAAAGCAACAAAAACACTTTCGCATTTACAATAGTAAAGATGTTAAAATACCTACAACTACATATATGTCGTAAGGAAAAAATAAATCAATACACTCAAATACAGCTTTTAAAACCGAAACACACCGGTATTGCTTGACGACAGATTATAATACTAACTTATTTATACGAAAATATAGGATGAATTTGAATTGATATATTATTATTCAGGAAGTACCATGGTTGTCAATAAGTTGTGAGATCATCTCTTGGAAAAAAGTCCTTCAAAATTTCCAAAAAAAAAGAAAAAATCTTCAAACGTGATGTACGCGGCTATTTCTGCATGTTTTTCGAAGTTTGTTCTAAACAAATTATCATTTCACAAAGTTCAACATAGTTCAAGTGAATCAGCTGATCTATGACTGCCCGGAAGTTTTGTAGTAGAATTTTGAAATAAACTTTGAATGCCGTTTCGTCAATGAAATATATGGAATTTTAGAAACTCGTAAAACAAATATTGTTGCCCTTCAGGAGTAGATTGACCCCCTTTCAGTATAACTCACCAATTTAAACTCAGGTTGTATATACACACATCTCAAAAATTTCACTACCAAGTGCCAGCAGGATCGAAGCCAAGTGATAACTTGAAAACACTATATACTTTCATATGCATTTAGTAAAAAGTTGTTATTTTGATATTACAAACAGACACTTCAATTTTATTTATTTGTATAGACTATATGTTATTATGTCGAATCTGGCCAATTTATGACCCATTAAAATATTCGACTTATAGGCAAAATACTTTCTAACCAGAACCCGTACTTGAATTAAATATTGATCTTTGAAGACATTTAGGACGGGTTGGGTTCTGTTTTCGTTGAACTTTCTTGGAAACTCGGGTTTTGTTTTTATATCAAGTGGTTCAAGGGAATCCGAACAAGGCTTTAGGAATCCTTAGCAAGTAGGAGTCGGAAAGTTGTGAATTATTTTTGGAATATATTATATTGTTAGGGACGTCTCTTTTTCATCACAACGGACCTACCGTCATCTATAAAAGCCGAACGCCTCGATAAGAACGGTCACTTATTTTTCTACGCTCGAAGCGAACGGACGGCTGCTAGAATCCCTATCGATCGTTATAAAGGTCACGTGAGTCATTTTATCGTGGTTAGTATTGGTTTTACAAGTGTGCAATCGTTATTTGAATTATGTGAACTGTGAGTACTTTTCCTTGGTTTAAATGTTTGATTTAATTCGTGTAATAAACGGAATTCTTGTTCTAACTTGTTTTTTCTTAAGCAAATTCCATTTCTGATTCTAACATCAGAAGTGGGATAAAGGACTAGTTCGCCCACTTAAAACAAAACAAGGAAACTTGTTGAATTTTCAAGGGAACAAGAAAACCGTTGTTTTTAAATTACGTAACGATTGCTAACCTTGTTATTCGATCTTGTGATTCTTATTATGGGGCGTACGTCACGTAGTCCTAAAAGACAAACCACTCGAGATGGTCGCGTAACCAAGAGTGACGTAAATCTCGGAGTAGGAGAGATACGTGAAGTAGATCGCATGGTCATGGTGATTCGCGGCGCATCTTGAGCGATAAAAGTCGTGCCTCGCGAATAGTGTCATGTGTCCGGGATCGACGGGATTCTCGCAGTACTGAAGGGCGTCGACTGCGTGATAGGATTAGGCGTAACTATTCTCATCAGCGTAGTCGCTCGCGAAACAATAGGTCACGGTCCCGTCTGCGTAGGGATTCGCCTAGTTGGGGGCATCCTACCCTCATCGTATACGAGCCCGCACCCGTGACTCCAATTGCTGTACTTCTTGGTGCCAGTACACAGTATTCTGTGGAGTCGGGTACTCCCTGTTCTGAGTTACTTGTGTGTGTCCACTGTCCAGGTATTCTAATGAGCGACGACTGTAAGGCATTTGTGAGCATTGCCAAGGGTCTCTTAACGCGTGGACAACAGTGGATGCAGCCAACGGGCGCGAGGTGCGCGATGTGCGGCGTGCCTCACAGCGCGTAGCAGCGTGCCGGAGAGCACACGTAAAGCGTACAGCGTGCCTGGCGGCACGTCCGGCATGCCTGGCGGCGTGTACATCGCGCCAGAGTGCGTGCAGCGCGCCAAGCAGCGTGTAGACGCGCGCCAGACCGCGTGCAGCGCCCCAGAGTGCGTGCAGCGCGCCAAGCAGCGTGCAGACGCGCGCCAGACCGCGTGCAGCGCCCCAGAGTGCGTGCAGCGCGCCAAGCAGCGTGCAGACGCGCGCCAGACCGCGTGCAGCGCCCCAGAGTGCGTGCAGCGCGCCAAGCAGCGTGCAGACGCGCGCCAGACCGCGTGCAGCGCCCCAGAGTGCGTGCAGCGCGCCAAGCAGCGTGCAGACGCGCGCCAGACCGCGTGCAGCGCCCCAGAGTGCGTGCAGCGCGCCAAGCAGCGTGCAGACGCGCGCCAGACCGCGTGCAGCGCCCCAGAGTGCGTGCAGCGCGCCAAGCAGCGTGCAGACGCGCGCCAGACCGCGTGCAGCGCCCCAGAGTGCGTGCAGCGCGCCAAGCAGCGTGCAGACGCGCGCCAGACCGCGTGCAGCGCGGCAGACCGCGTGCAGCGCGCGACAGAACGCGTGCAGACGCGCAACAGTCTTCGTGCAGTGCGCGACAGACTTCGTGCAGCGCGCGCCAGAGTGCGTGCAGCGCGCGCCAGACAGCACGCCTGCAGCGGGTCAGCAGCGCGCGTACCAGGCCACGAAGTCAAAACACGAGTGTTTATCTCGCGTGGCTTCTTGCTTAAAGGGTTAAGGCTCTTCTGCGCATTTTAGTGACTGAGGTTGAGTATTTGGGAAATTAGTAAGTCAGGGTCAGGTTAGACCGAGTCCGTGAAAAGTAGCCTTAGTGAACACTTCATCTCCAGAAAATGTGAATCAGGTACGCCAACTTCTGGGCTTAGCTAGCTACTTTAGGAGATGCATAAAAGATTACGCCACAAAAACTACCCCATTGCTCATCCGACCCACAATGATGTAAAATTCAATCGGACTAGTAAACCAGGGCCCCGATCGCGCTAATTTGAAATGACAGCGTACAGTTATGGTTTGGTTGTGGTTTGATACCAACTGTAGTTTAGTTTCGGTTCAGGCGTGTGAAATTCGATATTGCCGTTCATTTGACAGCGTTAACTGTCAGTAGTTGTCGAGAAACGTCTCAACTTTTGGTAAAACTATTAGCGCGATACGAAACGGTCAAAAAGCTGTGATGCGGTTGTGGTTTACTCGCGGTTTGGTTGATAATTTTTAACGCGATTGCCCTCCAGTTCTGGCCATTTTTGATCCAAGTCTTCCCACCGAGGTTCATACAGATGCCAGTAGTGCCGGCTATGGTGCTGTCCTTTTTCATGTCTACCCCGATTCCTTAGTCTTACTCGAGAGTTTCTAGAGTTTTGGTTGACTAACGTTGCTTTGATGTGAGAGTATTTGGTTTTCTGAAAATAATCGTTCTATGGTACTTGGACTCTGAGCCTTTTAGTTTTATGCGCGGTGCCTTCCAGTACTTGGACTGTGAAGTTTTTAGTTTGACGCGTGGTACCTTACAGTACTTGAACTCTGAGCTTTTTAGTTTGATGCGCGGTACCTTCCAGTACTTGGACTGTGAAGTTTTTAGTTTGACGCGTGGTACCTTACAGTACTTGAACTCTGAGGTTTTTAGTCTGACGTGTGGTATCTTGTGATACAGTCGAATCTTTGCGTTCCTGTAGGGAAGCGCGTGTGTAGCAATTGTATTTGCTGTAGCTATAGCAATAGCTGTTGAAGACGAATGATGTAGCTGGGGTTTCGTTAGACTAAAATTATTTTGATGTGAAACTTATTTTGTTCTTTAACGATAGTCAATGGTACTTGAGTTCGGAAGTTTTGAGTTTCATGCGTGATATGGTAACACAGCTGCTGCTGTAACTGAGGTAGTTTATACTCTGCTTTTCACGTTGTGGTACAATTGGATCTTATAGCTAAGACCATAGTCAGGTTTAGCCGAGCGGAAACTGTGCTGTGTTTTCATGTTTTTCATATTAACACACGAGGACGTGTGTCATCACAGGATGGCCGTGTCGTTGACAGCCATATTTAGATAGTCTGTGGTAGTGGTTGGTTGTCTATTAATTTAATGAAATGGCAACTCAATGACATTAGAGAGTAAATGTCATGTTAGCCAGCTGTCAGAAGCGATCTGTTATGTTTACAAGCTGCCTTAGTGGCGAGGTATATAGTCGGTGGCGTTATGGTGTCGAGCTCTCTTGGCGCTCGGTCACAGACTACGCGCTCGGTTCTCAAGCCGAACAGACCTCTCCTATAGCTGGAGGTATTTGGTAATGTTGTGTTGTCTTGAGTTGGCTCTTTAGTGCAACGGACGTCTCCTGCTGTGCTGGCCACTATGCTGCGCGGTTATTCCCACGTGATGGAGTGCTGGGATCCGCTGGGCGAGACGCGCGCACCTCCGGCCGCGAGCTGCGTGTTCGCTGTTCAGTGTGGTTGTGGAAGAGACGAGGCGACGAGGGTGTCGCTGCTAAGAAAACTATACTCTTCGCCTGCTTAGCGGTTGCTATGGCAAGACCATGCAGGCCACAGCCCAGTGCATGGTGCCGCCGAAGGGAAAGTGGTGTCCCGATACTTGCGCTGCATTCTTTGAGCGTGAGTATTACTTACATGTAAAGGACGGACTGCGGGACGATCCTTTTGGCAACAGACTGCGGGATGCTTGCCTTACATGTTTACTGATAATGTTATGTGAGATGAACTGCGGGGCATCCCAAGGACGGACTGCGGGACGATCCTAGTGGCAGCAGACTGCGGGATGCTTGCCTTACATGTTTAGTGATAATGTTATGTGAGATGAACTGCGGGGCATCTCAAGGACGGACTGCGGGACGATCCTAGTGGCAGCAGACTGCGGGATGCTTGCCTTACATGTTTACTGATAATGTTATGTGAGATGAACTGCGGGGCATCTCAAGGACGGACTGCGGGATGCTTGCCTTACATGTTTACTGATAATGTTGTGTCATGTGTGTGATAAACTAAAAATGGTGAAAGTATGAAGACGGTCTGCGTCAAGTGTCTGTGTTTCAGATCATGCTACTGGTGGTGGACGGACTGCGGGACGTTCCTATGGCAAACAGACTGCGGGATGTTTGCCCTACATGATGAGTGATGATGAATGTCACTTAGTAGACGAACTGCGGGACGCTCTACGAAGTGAGTGGTGGACGGACTGCGGGACGTTCCACGTCGGGTTGCCAGCATCAAGGGAGGACGGACTGCGGGACGCTCCTATGGCAGACAGACTCCGGGATGTTTGCCCTACATGATGTGTGAAGATGAATGATTGATGTGAGGACCTGTGCAAGTGATGAAGTATGTGCAAAAATCTATGAAAAGTTAAGATTATGTCCTAGCGTTTCATGGAATCAACCTATCGGGTGTGTTTGTTTAAGTGAAAGAGGAGCATGAAACATTGTCTAGACCAAGACAGTGCTGAAGCATCAACGTCATGTCGCGGTGACGTCACGGCACCCCCTTCGCGTCGTGGAGATGTCACGCCGCGCCGTGCCAGCGACGTCGCGGTGCCCTGTGAAGAGGATGTTGCTGCCGGTGCTGCTCCGTCGGTCTTCGAGTTGGCTGCGAGGACGCCGCCGTGTCAGGAGAGGCCGTGTTAGGGACGTCTCTTTTTCATCACAACGGACCTACCGTCATCTATAAAAGCCGAACGCCTCGATAAGAACGGTCACTTATTTTTCTACGCTCGAAGCGAACGGACGGCTGCTAGAATCCCTATCGATCGTTATAAAGGTCACGTGAGTCATTTTATCGTGGTTAGTATTGGTTTTACAAGTGTGCAATCGTTATTTGAATTATGTGAACTGTGAGTACTTTTCCTTGGTTTAAATGTTTGATTTAATTCGTGTAATAAACGGAATTCTTGTTCTAACTTGTTTTTTCTTAAGCAAATTCCATTTCTGATTCTAACAATATTATTAATTTGCTATAAATAAACGGATTTTGCGTGGGTGTTTTACATTGCTTATCTGACGTGATCCGGCCGGCGCGTTTGTATATGATTTGTGAGTTGTATGTAAATATAATTAAAGCCAGTTTTAATTACATTTAGCATATTTACCATCATGGACTACGTAAGTGTGGCTAAAAAGGCCACTTTGCCCGAATCATAATATGATCTCATTATGATCCATTTCATATATCGTAAATGATTAACTTCATAATATTCTGCTATATTCAACGCTTAATCAATTCCTATTTTGAATAAAAAAAAATCATGAATCAATCAAAACTACCCTCACTGAGCATAAAATCAAAATTACTATCTGACTACTGCACCAAACCATTTTACGAATTTTCATAGAAAAGTGTCAAATAGATCAATTATTGAAATCATTCAGCTCGGAGTCACATTATGAATTCGCCTTTGGTGACGATTGACAATAGACAATGCCATAGAGGCAGCTTAGACGCTCATGCAAACGTACGCGTTTGCTTGTCCGAATAGCAACGCTTTTGCGTCAAACGCGCATTTCGAGTATCACGAAATCCGCGCTTGTAAAAGCGTTGTTATTCTGAGCAATCGTACGTTTGCTTGAGCGTCTAAGCTGCCCCGTAGAGCTAAGATCTTGAGTTGGAATCGCATGGAAGCAAACATTTTTGAAATGTTTAATTTTGTATAAGCCTTTTTGAATTTGCAAGAGGCAAGAATATGGTCCAAGTGGCGTTATATGGGGGAGGCCTATGTTCAGCAGTGGACGTCTTCCGACTGATGATGATGATGTCTTTAGAATTGCAATCATCAGCTATTACAATGTTGTATTTAGAATCACTTTCAAAATTATTAGAATGATTACTGAGCACAAATATCGTGGGCGTTTAAGACGCCCCAACAGAAAACACCTCTCTTAAAAAATGTTCTCCGTATAATAAGATTATATAAAGTGAGTAACTTATAATATGGTATATAATATAATAAGTCACTTAAATTATGTACATACTCATTTTATATAATCTTATTTAAAATGGATTTCCGCAAAGTAACGCCTGATTCCATCAAATATTTCTCCGTATGTTTCCGGACGAAACGCGTGTGGTCACCATTACGAATGATTAGTTTCGATTCGATTAGAATCGGCCCGCGGCGATCTAAACGAATTAACCCGAGTGCGATCCGATAAATTTTATCGGACTTTAATAGAGTGTCTCCTTTTTGTCGGTCGGTAAGGCACGTCCGCCCTTTTTGTGTGAATCGGTTTTGGAATGTTTTTACGTAATTTTGTGGATATTGGCAACAGTTCTATATGTAGGTGTACATTGAATAATTGTAGGTTATTATATCAGTCTAATAGCCGAAGTTACTCACCCTTGGTGTAGTGTATTATAAACTGCATGCTTATGGTCACGAGAATGTATTTTCTTTTGGCTGTGTTTGCCGGGTCTCTTTATCTCTAATTTGAATGAAAGCCATAAGCCCACAAGTCAAATGACGTCACGGTCCAGTTACGTGCGTGGATGTGGCTTGAGATATCATCATGAACATCATGGCCGAAAGAGGTATATATAATTATGTTCACCTATAGATGCTTGAAGAAAAAAAATTGGATTATGAAGCAAGCGGGTCGTTTGTTTGATGAAACATAACGCTAGCCCACTACAATTGCAATGCTATCCAGAATTTGAAACACAAATGTCTTCGCGATAATGCAGTGCGGTCGTTATTAGACATCATAGGCTTTTAAAACAGCCCTCTCGATGCTATGGTTCCATTATACCATGTTTCCTTCATCATGCTAAATCTCATATAGGATTCGAAGTTTTAGACGTATATATCAGCGAGACCTAATTCAACCAAGCCATCATCTCAAAATCAACATTCCTATCCAAACTGTATATGCAGTATTTGCCACTATACCTACAAAACCAAACCGAACAAAATCGCCACCTCTTCTGCGAGTGTCCGTCTGTCTGGGTTGTTACCACCGCTTTGCTCGTGAAGTCTGCCGCCAAGCAGTAATGTGCAACTGTGTTCCGGTTTGATGAGTAGAGTATCCAGTGAAATTACAGGGCTTATGAGACTCAATACCTAATGTCTCAGAATAACGAGCGCTCTGCAGTACCGCGCAGGCCTTTGTGTTTCAAAGTTCTGGGTGGCACTGCAATTGTTATGGGCCGGCGTTATGCTTACCATCAGGCAAACGACCCCCTCGTCTCGTTACAAAATAACATAAAAAAAGTCTCAATCAAGCAATCTTCGGAACTAAAACCCTGGATCATAAAGAACCATAACTCAACTCGGATCGAGATATCGCGATAAATAAGAATTTACTGGCAGTTTCAGCAACATATAAATTGGATAAATATTTGAAATCGGGCGAAACGGCCGGAATGGCCCGTATTTATTTGGCCCACTGATGGTGGATTGGTCGGACGTGGTGGAAAACTGAATTTGTACGGAGGTTACAAATTCGATGTAATTTCGTTGTGACTTCAGTTGGGGAGAATCTGCAGGGTAAAGTCTGGAGTATAAAATCTAACAAGACTCGAAATACTATATAATAATACTTTATTGCACACTAAAACATTAACAGGTAAATAATAAAAAGAAAACAATAACTTAAAATGGTAGTACAATGGGCGGTCTTATCGCTTATAGCGATTTCTACCAGACAACCTTTGGATAGACAGGACGCAAATTAAAACAATGTGGTCGTTGGTGTACAGAGATACAAAGATATACCTATATAGGTACTATAGACAGAGTTAAGGGGCATAATTTGGCGCACCGCTATCTCGCTCGCGCATCTCAACATTTTTAAAGATAAACAATCACTTAATATAAATATGAAAAATAGCATTCGGTGAAGTTGCTGGCAATAACATTACAAAGGTGCGGCAAAAGTATAATTTTGATCCGATCAAGTTTTCATACATGAAAATGGGCAAAACGTAAAATCCCATTTTTAGGTTTGAAAACTGGAATGGATCAAAATAAAATTTTTGTTTATAAATTAAAATTAAAATTAAAATAATTTATTTCAGGTATTTAGCACCCATAGTTACAAAAATGTCAATGATACATTAATACATAATTAATTGAATAAATATTAAGAAAAAAAAAAAAAAAAAAGGAACAATATAATAAAATAATATATGAAATCAAAATACAATAATAATTAGCTTTATATAAATACATCAATTAAAATCAACAATCAAATCAAAATAAAATAAAATTATTGTATCTACCACTGTAAGCTACCTGCCGGTCACTGCAGTGGCGCATGTAAGGGCAGTCAAACCGCCCAGCAATCATCACCAGAACGGTGTTGGAGCTGGCCCGCACTCTGCGCACCATGGAGGCACAGCGCTTACGCATTGTAGCGAAAAAACAGTTAGTGCGTGCCTCCGCGAACATCCCCGATGCACTGCAAAAGCGGGGCAGCCCCATCACCGCTCTGAAGGCATTATTATATTGAACTCGGAGAGCTCCGTAACATTTCTGGGTGTAATTAGCCCACAGGCTGCACGTGTACATAGAGGTGCAATATGCTCTGAAGAGCGTCACCTTCACTTCTTTGGTACACCGTACAAACCTGCGGGCTATCATGTTAGCTCTTCTTGACAGAGCTCTCCGCTCGCGCTCAATGTCCTCATGATCTCTGAGGTCGGTGGTAACTACATGCCCCAAGTATTTAAATTGTTCGACCCAATCCAACGACACACCATTGAGCCGGACAGCCGGTATGTTCTCCGGACATTTAGCACCGGCCTCAAACACCATGCATTGTGTTTTTTTCACATTATACGTCAACCCATGTGTGGTGGCGTATTCCTCACAAACTCCTATCAACCTCCGCAGACCACAGACCGACGCGCTCAGCAACACCATATCATCAGCGTAGCTGAAGTTGTTGACGCAAACGTCGTCAATGTGACACCCAATATGTTGTTTGCTGAGCGCGACGATCAGCGCATTCATGTAGAGGTTGAACAGAGTTGGCGATGTCAATCCTCCCTGTCGAACCCCGCATTGAAGTCTGTACGGTTCCGACATTGCTCCCGCCCATCTGACATTGTTCAACTGATGCGCATACCAATATTTAAATATGTTTATGAGTTCACGGGGCAGATTAATGCTGTCCAACTTTTTCCAGAGTAGGTCATACGCAACCAAGTCAAAGGCCTTGGACAAGTCGAGGAAACATGCATACACTGGCGTCTTTCTGTTAGTATAATATCTGACGGTGTGCTTAAGACACAGTATAGCACTTTCAGTGGACAGTTTAGGCCGAAACCCAAACTGATTATCATGTAAAGTTACGTATTTATCTAACTGTGTATTAAGCAAACCGTCAAATACTTTTGCAATAACTGTTGCAAGAGAAATAGGCCTGTAATTATTTTTATCGGAAAGGTCACCCGTTTTGTTTTTAACTACAGGCACCACAACAGTTTTCATAACATCCGAAGGCAGGTATGAATGGCTCACGCACAGCGAGTAGAACATAGCTAACACGCCATATATATGTGGACCAGCATGTTGTAAGTGCTCAATGCTGAGCCCATCGTGGCCTGGGGATTTACCTCTTGACATGCGTTTAATGGCATTGGACACGTCCTTGGCAGTGAATCTTGTCCCCACAACCTCGCCTGGCAACCCAGCACCGAGCATCCCACTCGCCGAACCCAAAGGAGATTGGACCGTAAAAAGCTCCCTAAATATGCCTGCAATGCCCTTCGGGTCACTCACGCCATCGACGCTCACCGGCAGACCAGGCCGCACGTTTACTTTACTAGTATCCTTCCAGAAGCCGCGGAAGTCACCTTTTATATGTTTCTCAGCCAGAGCGTCCATTTTAATTTGGTCCTGATGATTCTGGCACCATTTTAATCGCGACTTGAACACTTTTCTGCTCTCATACATTTCATCATACATAAGACCGGACCTTGGCTTACCACACTGTACCCATTCTATAAACCTCGACCTGGCCAACCGGTGAGCCTCGCTGACATGCCTGTTCCACCCAGCTATACGAGACACACCCCTACCCACCTTCGCACCCCCTCGACTCACCACCGCCGCATCGCGAAGGGCAGAAACAATATCACCGTACATCCTGTCAAGAGAAGCTCTGTGGGTGATTTCATTACAAAACCGATCAGCACAACTTATAAAATCATCAGGGAAATCAATTACCCTCAGCTTTCTATGACACTCTGTTTTATATTTACTAAGTTCTTCGTCACTTCTCGAGCCCCATACTACACCCTCGTTCAGTGACATGCTATGCAGTATAGTAGGTGTTAATAAATTTAAATTGCATTCGATTATAAGTGGGAAATGGTCAGACCACAGAATGTCATAGTTAACAACTACATTAATTACAGAACGTTTTGCCGATTCAGTTACAATACAATGATCTAGCCAACTGCAGGACCCGTAAACGTCACTAATAAAAGTATACGTATCCGACGTCATACCTAACATGTCAACATCAATACATGTCCATAAGTTGTCATTGCACACACTCGTTAATTCCTTGAAAAACAGTTCGTGTGGATTAGCATTAAAATCGCCCATAATATAACATGATTCAATACCATATTCCTCTATAATAGCGCTCACCGTACTTAGGCAATCCGTAAAATCCGGCAAATTGTCCACAGAGTTCGTAGGCATATACACACTCATCACTATAAGTGGTCGATCGTTAGTTATTATTTTAATCGCGCACACCCGAGCATTATCGCACTGTAACACTGAGACTTTCTGGAATACACTGCTTCTCCATAGCAAAGCGACGCCACCATACGGGCGTCCGCGCAGTATGCCTGCCGACGTATCTACCGCTGATGTTCCAGTATACCCGTAGCCGCCGTCGATCGTGCTTAGATAGGGTATTTCTTCTGGCAGCAACCATGTCTCTTGCAGCGCTATCAAATCACAGGTGAGACACAGCTCCCTGATTCCGTCCACTGAACGCTTTACGTTCTTACAGTTAAAAGTAGCAAATCGATAGGTACTACTAACCATTTTTGTGATTTAGACCGTTCACAGATGAAGACCTGTTCGTATGAGTGCGTTTGAAATTAACAAAACGCCTAAATATGATACCACTAGGCCATATTTTTTCGTCTAAGTACATAGAAAGTTTATTCTCAGATACCATAAATTTAAAAGCACTGTGACCTCTTTCTTTTTTCATATTTATTTTCTCCAGACTTACTGTTTCTTGCGTCTTTAATCGTATATAACTAATTATATCTTTCTCAGTAGTATCGCTATGTACATTCGTTATAAACATGGGAACTTTTTTGTCAGCGGCTTTAAATTTACATTCTACGTCTCTCGCTATCCCAGACTTTCCTAAGAAACGATACTTTGACTGTTTCCTATGATGCAACACCGTCTGCCATTCCTCGCCCTCTTTATTATCTTTAATTTGAGATGTTTTATCCACGATGAGCGGCCGAATTATATCTGGATTCCACGGAACATAATTATTGCCTTCAATGTTATCAGTGACAGTCAGCTGACGCTGTGACTGTGATGTAACCGCCTCGCTCGCACCGACCGCTTCCTCACGAGCCTCGTGACTCGTCGCTTGCACTCCACAGGCAGGAGCGGGGACAGAGACAGGCGCGGGGGCGTCCGCGCCTGCGCCGCTGCTAGCCACCGACCGTTGATGCACACATGACTCATGTTCATTTTGTTTTCCAACCACCCGCATTGTATCTCTGTACTTTGGCGAATTTGATTTAATTATGTTATTCACCGAGACATAATTATTATCGTATGACTCGTTCATAGAGGAATTATGCAAGTTAGAAAGTCCCATAGGGCCACTGTCCAGCCAGGCACCCCGCTTCATGTTGACTTTAAACGCTGACCCAGGGGGCAAGGAATCGTGTTTTAACTGAAGACATTCTTTCTTCAAGGATTTCAGATGGTCTAGCGTAGCATACGTGGATTTTACCTCGTCAATTTGTGTTTGCATTCGCAGTAGGTCTTTTAGAAGTTTGGTACAGTCTAAGTGATCAAAGGTAATAGGCGGCAATCGCTCCAGCTGTCGAGCTACAAACACCGGCATATCGTCAGGATCCGCAGATTTGAATAGATTGACGATGTCTGCCAGGTCCCTCTCCTCTTTACCTTTATTCTTGCGTTTGATTTTACGCTCATTCGTACTAACGGAGTTAAAAAGTAGTGATTTTGATGTTTTGATCTCTTCAGTCGTGAACGACGTCATACACACACGCACTAACGTCTCCTCATCTATCACGGACACCTTGTTTTGTATGTATGATAACATTTCATCAATGATGATATTACACACATTGCACTTAATCACGTTCGTCATTATGTTAACGACACGGAAATCGAATATTATCGCTAGCGGAAAAAAAGAGGAACGCGCCCGTCACGGGGGGATGCGCGCGCGCGACTGATGCTTATGATACTGATGATTTATGCTTTGTAATTTTATTGTCAGCAACTTCACTGAATGCAATTTTTCATAATTATATTAAGTGATTGTTTATGTTCAAAAATGTTAAGATGCGCGAGCGAGATAGCGGTGCGCCGTATTCTGCCCCTTAAGAATACATATTACACATACATACCAATACATAACATAAAAAATAAAGATATAACATACATAAATAAATATACATAATATATAAAATTATTCATACATATTAAAGTACTACAAAATACTTACATACAACTACATAAATATTTTTTATGAATTCCAATGGTTAAATAAAAACTATATGTGGTTTACCAAGAATTCTGCGTGAGACATGTCATTGTTGTGAAACATAAAAAGACATGTTTTTATAACCGTTGCTTTATGTTTTCATGTACCTACGAGTGGTATTTATTTGAGCAGTAATAAATTTAATGTGAAATGGGTACTAACATAAAAGCTGAGTGTGAATAACATGTGGGATCCACAACTTTTGCGAAAGAAACCCGCGTTGAACGTAAAAAATTTCCGAAGTACAGTCGAACTGTACCTTATCTATACAAATAAATAAAATTGAAGTGTCTGTTTGTAATATCAAAATAACAGCTTTTTACTAAATGCATAATATGACAATACGGTACCTATAACAAAACAACCATTTTAATGTTTGTCTGTCTTTCTTTTTGTTACGGATAATTTCCGAAACGGATGGACAGATTTTGACGGGACTTTCACTGGCAGATAGCTGATGTTACAAGGAGTGACTTAGGCTACTTTTATTTTAGAAAAAGAATTAGGGTTCTGCGCAAAAAAATAAAACCCATGATTTCCAATATCTATACCTATAGGTACTCTGTATACTCTACTTCTGCGGCGCAAGTACGGATCTATTCGGGTCGATAAAATTCGATAACATTCGATAAAATTGACAGTTAAAATCGATAAAGTGGGTTTTATTTGATATAATTGACAGTTAAAATGGATAAAGTGGGTTTTATCGATTTAACTGTCAATTTTATCGAATATTATCGACTGAAAAGATCCGTACTTGCGCCGCTGATCTCTCAGTAAAGCCCACGTCAGTAAGCGTACTATGTCGCTGCCCGTACGTAACTCAGTTCCGCGCCATAAACCACTGAGACCCAAGAGCTTCACCTGTCGTCAATATACATATAATATCATACATGTATGTATACAGTCATAAAACTATCGGTTTTACTGGCCCGCTTCAACTTTTACGATTTTTGCTATGAGTAATACGGGATTTGGGCGGTATAGGGTATAAAATTTTGGTACATAATTCAGTTTCGGATTTGTAAGATGTTTACATTGATCAGTCGTAGTAATAGCTTCCAAGTTTATTTCAATACTAGCTTCTGCCCGCGGTTTTCACCCGCGCTCCCACAGGAACCGTGCATTTTTCGCATTTACAATATTACTACTTTTAAAAAACGCGTAGTAGAAATGCAAAATTAATTAACAGCAACACTGCGTTCCTAAAAATATCCAAAAAGCAGCAACATTATAAAAGTACGGCGTCATCGCACGTCATTTTTGACAGTTTTGACAAATAATAAGCTACCTTTTTTATATTATCTATGGCTACCGTTCCATACCCGCGGTTTTCACCCGCGTTCCCACAAGAACCGTGCATTATTCCGGGATAAAAAGTAGCCTATGATACTCTCCAGTCCCTAAACTATATCTATGCCAAAAATCTC
Organism: Crocallis elinguaria; assembly: GCA_907269065.1. NCBI lineage: Eukaryota > Metazoa > Arthropoda > Insecta > Lepidoptera > Geometridae > Crocallis > Crocallis elinguaria. Next base: position 12,499,288 of record OU026065.1, on the reverse strand, counting down.
GTCGATCCGTTGCTCCGTTACTGCGTGAAAGAAGGACAAACCAACAAACACACTTTCGCATTTATAATATTAGTAGGAAGTAGGGATATTAGTAGGGATGACATAATATATTTAGTACTATTTGAAGTGATTCTGAATTAGTGGTAGTAAAGTCGACTATATGAGCTTGAGATTTGAGGACAACATTTATTATATATTTGAGGAGTAGGCGAACAAAACGTCACTTTTCCACTTTTAATTTTTTTACAGAAACTAAAAAAGTATTTTGAAGGAGTAGTTGTGTTTTGAAGTCGATTTTCTACGATAAAAAAAGCTTTTTGTGGAGATTTTAACGCATGAAACGATGTGTCTCAGGATTGCCAACACGAATCAATAAAAAAATAAAAACGTTAAAAAATGGAAAAGTGACGTTTTGTTCGCCTACTCCTCATTTATGCAACAATAGTATCTGCAACAAAATCAAACGGCATGAATTAATGTAGTGATTCTCATTTATGTTAATAATTCTGAATACCAGATCCAATTCTCATTCAAAAGGAATGAAATGTTTTAAAAACGAAATTATACCCAAGACTTATTACAAGAGGAATTTTATATTACGACTAGTAAGAGCTATCCGTTGGGGAAATATCTTTATTTGAATAGTATTATTTCAAATTCAAGTACCTGAGGTTCCTGAATCTCATTTCCCTGAGACCTCAGGGGGCGTGAGTGCTAAGAAACTTTATATTAAAATTAAAAAAGCATGAATGACCTAATTCTACAATGCTTATTTTCTTGCAAATAATCTTCTTATTTTTAGTGCTAATATTAATAAATAACAGTTTTTGTGGAAATCAATACCTAATATAAAGTACTTATGAAGAATCAATTTTGTCGTATATTTATTTGTTTTTTTTTTTAATGTTATTTGGTAGTGAGACGAGCTGGTCGTTTGCCTGATTGTAAGCATAACGCAAGCCCATAATAATTGCAGTGCCACTCAGAACTTTGAAACACAAAGTCCTGCGCGGCACTGCAGTGCGCCCATTACCCTGAGACATTAGGTATTAAGTCTCATAAGCCCAGTAATTTCACTGGCTATTCTGCTCATCAAACCGGAACACAGTAATGCTCGAACATTACTGCTTGGAGGCTGACTTCACGAGCAAAGCGGTGGTACCAACCCAGACGGATACTCGCAGAAGAGTTAGTCCTTCCACCTATAATAGTAGAACAATTGTTACAACTAATCTCTGGAATCACTAATCCGATTCTAAAAATTCTTACACTAATAGGATGCTTGATTGCTATTATGATTGCTATTGATTATGATTATACCGCGCGTGAAAAGCTGCAGGCAAAAGCTACTATCAAATATAGTGTGAGAGAAAACAAACATTTCATTAACCTATCCGTGTAAATTTTTAAAGGAACCGTGTATTTTTTGGTAAAAAAAAACCACTATATCACTCTCCAACTCATTAACTATTTTCATACAAAATCACGTCAATCCGGTGCTCCGTTGCTGCGTGAAAAAGGACAAACTAACAAACTTTCGCATTTATAATATTAGAAAGGGAATTACGGATATCGATTTCCACCTACACGCCCTAACTCAATCTCTGGGCCGTCTATATAAAGGGCGGGCAGTGCCGTTGTGAATTCACTCTCGTCCCAACGTTCGGCGAGTCAACATCTCCAGAGGATGCCTCGTGTAGAGGCGAAACACGTGTCGAAAGTCGGGTCGGGTTGAGTTCGGTTCATGCTGAGCATCGCGTCACAGGCCATCAAGTATAATCCTACATTCAATTATTATTATTTTTTTTTTTATCTCCTTCACTGCGCAAGTGAAGAGAGTTGTCTGGCTCCAGGCTGCGACCCACTTGGACCCAGTCCTTCCAATCAAACCGGTCGCTTCATAGCACCGTTTGAATATAATAACTATAAATAATTTATATTTCCAAGAGGAGCGACCTTTCCACTCTTATAATTCTCATTAAGATTTGAAAATAGTGGTTCATTTAACCATCACAAAAAGTCTCGCAAAGCCATCATTCAGTATAGATCGAACTTAGGCCATTAGACATTCTTTATCGCGGAATTGAAACTATAAATTACTCACTTTATATAATCTTATCTAACTCAATCTCGCAATAGACACCAGCTAAGTGCTTATTATTAGATGTTAAACCGCGTAACATCTTAGTCTGATCTCGGTAAGGTCCTAAATGAACCACAAGATATCACGTCACAGGATCCCGATGATTACCGACCGCAGCGATACAAACCCGATTGGGTCCTAATTTTACAACAAATACCGGTCAAAGCTCGAATAGGGGATATAGAAGCGGTCGGTGGAACCATAGTAATTACGATAGCTAGCTAGTGTAGGAAAATTAATTTCTGCGTTAATTATTTAGATTAAGATTGTAAATAAATTAGTGTGTATTTTATTTAGTTATTTTAGTTTATGTTGTTTACTTTTTCTGTTATTATAATAAAAACCATCAATTTCTGCGTTTGATGGAATCGACATTATAGTATAATGTTAATCCATACTTCCATACTCCCCACTAATAATATAAATGCGAAAGTGTGTTTGGTGGTTTGTTGATTTGTCCTTCTTTCACGCAGTAACGGAGCAACGGATAGACGTGATTTTTGGCATAGATATAATTTATGGACCGGAGAGTAACATAGGCTACTTTTTATCCCGGAAAACGGGACGGTTCCTGTGGGAACGCGGGTGAAAACCGCGGGCAGAAGCTAGTTAAAGTATAAAATGTTGTATTCGAAATATTGCGACTTGGAAGTTTTTGAAAATGTAGCTAATCTTGTTCAAGTCAATATGTAATATGACTTGTATGTGAATGAACTGTATGAAGCCATACTATTTCATAAGGGATGTTGTATAGCATGCTCCCTTTATATGACCACATCGTCACTCGGTGGAGGGGTAACTCTATGATCAGCGGCGCGAGTACGGATCTTTTCGATAAATAAAATTCGATAAAATTGACAGTTAAAATCGATAAAACCCACTTTATCGATTTTAACTGTCAATTTTATCGAATAAAACTCACTTTATCGATTTTAACTGTCAATTTTATCGAATCCGAATCGATCCGTACTCGCGCCGCAGGTAAGATAGTGGCTAAATATTAACCTAAACACAACAAAAACAAGAGTAAAAACAATCATAGATAAAATCACCAATCAACATAGCACTCATCCACCCATCCATTCCTGCTCACTAACGCTGTCAGAAATAGGAAACGTTACTTGTCAAATACATTCTTTCCTGGCTAAGATGAATTAGAAGAAGATTTGTTCTAACATTCCACAGAAGCCAAGAATAATGTAATGTAATTAGCTATAGTAAAAAATGTAAAGCTGTGAATCTGAGATAGATAAATAAATAAATAAATAAATAAATAAAGAAGATTTGTCATTCGCGTTCGTGCGAAAAAAGACAGAAGACTCAGTAGTCTTACTGTCATACATAAAAAAAATGAGTTAACTTTCAATACGTTCAGTTTACGCGTTAAATAGGCACCTTGTATCACTTAATAATTCTTCGTTCTGTTAGTCACATAATAAGTTAGTGACCACCGAAAAAAAAGGTGACAAAGACATAAAATACTGTCTCTGTCACACTTTAAGGGTTCTTTATATTACGGTAGTTCCCGTTCAGTCATATACATAGCTATAATGATTTTGTATGCCAACTCCATATTTAATTCTTTCTCTAAAATTGCTAGTCTAAAATATCGACGCATTGTTATATACATGAAAGGCACAATTTCGAAATACCGCAAGCTTTGACGCCCGCTGATCACAATCAATTCAACCAAAACCTAATTTTACAAATCAATCTCCGAACAGACAAGGTGGTTAACCACACAAACACTATCTATTCGAAACGGGGTTAAAACACAATCGATATTAAACCTTAAACCCTTTGATGTTTGGTTGAAATTTGTTAGAAATAAGGAGTTATAGGTATTGTGTTGGACCATCCGGCTTCTAAAGGAAATGGCTCGAATGGGCCATACTTCAGGAATATTATTCAATGCTGTTTCCTGATAATGGGCTCGGGAGTGAAATATTATTGTGAAAATACATTACTGTTTGCGAAAAAAATTTTGGTGGCGAAAATGAACGGATCACATTGTTTATGGTATAATAGCTGGTTGTATAATTGTATATTGAAGGTAGTGGTCGGTCACAAGAACTGCGGCGCAAGTACGGATCTATTCGGGTCGATAAAATTCGATAAAATTGACAGTTAAAATCGATAAAGTGGGTTTTATCGATTTGAACTGTCAATTTTATCTAATAAAGTGGGTTTTATCGATTAGAACTGTCAATTTTATCGAATGTTATCGAATTTGTTCGACCGAAAAGATCCTTACTTGCGCCGCTGAAGAGCTAGGAAGTAAGTATGTATTTCTGTATTAAATTGCACGTAGTGTATAATCAGTAATAAGTTGTTTATTTGATCACTACAATAAAAAAAAATACGCAACATAACATACATTTATTATTTTAACATACTCGTTGAGGTATTTGACGGTGAGTGTGAATTACATTTGAATTATTTACTTAAATGAATTTGAGAGCTCATTGAAAAGTTAAAAGTTCGACCCTCGACCTAATAAATCGGCCTATATTGCAGCTACGTCTGTTTTTTTTATTATAGAGTAGCTACATCGTCATATAAATGTTAAAAAAAAAACAATATGTGTAGCCATACAATTACAAATTCCAATAACGGCGATCAAACGAAAAACTCAGCGTTATTGTCCTAATATATATGTTTGCAGCACAAAATTACCGCCCAGCTAATGACATGTGGCGTCCACGCGATATTGGACAGTTGTTTACTGTCCGGACAATAATCGGACGGACAATAATTGTGCAGATAATAATTGTTCGATGTGCGATAACGTTCATGGAATGCGATCAAAAATGTGTTCTAGTGAAGTCATCAGGGGTGATTAATGAACCGTTGTGTTTGATTATGATTCAGAAAGCGATGCTGATATAAACTCGTTTGGTCATTTTTTTTGATCGTGGTACTAACGAAATGTAATTTTACATAGTTTTTTTATACTATTGGATATTGAAACGAGCGTGTCGTTTGCCTGATGGTAAGCGTAACACCAGCCCGTAACAACTGCAGTGCCACTCAGAACTTTGAAACACAAAAGTCTGCCTGCGCTGTAGTGTGCTCGTTACCATGAGTTAGTGGGAGGGCTAACTGTTAGTGGGAGGGCTAACTGTTAGTGGGAGGGCTAACTGTTATTGGGAGGGCTAACTGTTAGTGGGAGGGCTAACTCTTTTGCGAGTGTCCGTCTGGGTTGTTACCACCGCTTTGCTCGTGAAGTCTGCCGTCAAGCAGTAGTGTGCAAGCATTACTGTGTTCCAGTTTGATGAGCAGAGTATCCAGTGAAATTACTGGGCTTATGAGACTTAATACCTAATGTCTCAGGGTAACGAGCGCACTGCAGTGCCACGCAGGCCTTTGTGTTTCAAAGTTCTAGGTGGAACTGCAATTGTTATGGGCCGGCGTTATACTTACCATCAGGCAAACGACCAGCTCGTCGCGTTACCAAATAACATAAAAAAAAATAACATTATGTATTATAAATCTCATGAGCCCAGTAATTTCACTAACTACTTTGCACATCAAGCCGGAACACACAGTACCTTAGTACGCTTGCACTATACTGTTTGGTGGTACATTAGTAAAGTGGTGGTACCAACCCAGGCTTACAATCTCAGAGAAGTTTAAGTCTTACCTGCAGCGCAAGTACGGATCCTTTCCATCGATAAAATTTATTTATTTATTATGTTTTGGGAAGACTATCGACTATACAATAATAAAATAAATCTTAAACTAAAAAATACAACAGCCATTTAAAAGTCTCCACTGATAGACACAAAATGAATTTCAAAAACCTACCAAATAGATACAATGAAAGAACTAAATAAATCAGAGAATCAAATTGACAGTTTAAATCGATAAAATGGGTTTTATCTACATTTTATATAATTTAACAAGTCTCGATACTATCGACAAAAGTTATCGAATAGCTAAGTCGAATCCAAAGAGAAATTAGAGCTATTACAATACTTTACGATCACAGTTTGGTATTCGCAACATTCGATAAATTTATCAATTTTATCGATTTGACAAATTTATCGAACTGACTTCCGTACTTGCGCCGCAGGTTATGTAGCCAGAGTCAATTAAAAAAATGTTGACTCTTATAAATTCTATTATTTTGGAATAGCGTAAAAAATGCATTGCAGATTGCAGTGCCTTTCATTTGGAATTATGTGATAACGGAATCCATAAAATAAAAGGGATTTGTTCAGTATTGCGTTACTTAAAAGTTTAGCAACTGCTGCTCTAAACCATCAATACCATTCTCTTTGTCGATGAAAAAAATTTATTTACATTCTCTTTGTAATCTTAGATAACCAACCATGTTTCTCTATGCAGTTAAATTAATAGATCCTTTTTCTTCAAAGCATTTGTTTACTTCAAGATTGCTTCAGCTTGGAACACAAACAAAACATTAAGCATCAATAATATCACAATCGGTTGATGTTAAAGCAGTTTGCTACTGCGATATTGCTTTGTAGGAACGCGCAGTATTCTTTGTGACAATGTTACGTCTGTGCTTTGTAGTTGAAATAGGAATAAATTGTGATTTTGTACTAAAAATACATTGAAATTAAATGTAGGTATTAAGCGTTCTAAAGAGCGAGTGTGGCCGAGCGTGAACTTGTGTGACTTTCAATCCGACGCACCATAGTTCGAATTTCACTGGCTACTCTGCTCATCAAACCGGAACACAGTAATGCTTGCACATTACTGCTTGGCGGCAGACTTCACTCGCAAAGCGGTGGTAACAACCCAGACGGAAACTCGCAGAAGAGTTAGTCCTCCCACTGACACCAATTGAAAGTGGCACAAGTTCTCGCTCGGCCACACTCGCTCAGAATAGAAGTTATAATCACTGTCAACTTAGAAATATGGAAAACAATCTTACGCACGCTAAACCCAGACAAGAACTATGTGTTGAAAGTTCAGCTGCAGCTTGAACATAGGTATATTTTTAACTTGAGCGTGGTGATAGCATGCTGTTTTACTTCACTCAAAGCTCAAACTATCGAACCATCAACCAGCAGACGACCTTACTACCAGAGCCGTCATCGCCTCAACTTCATTTTAAATTAAAACCGCTCTGAAAAATATTCAGACCACAGAATTAGTTATTGGAATACTCAGCCGAACCCCAATTGGGCATGCACCGCCAGTCGCAGGTAGCCAAACCGTTTCAAATGAATTATATTGCATTCTCACTGTCTCTATTCAGCGCACAGTTACAAAATTAATCGAGTGAAATTGCTTGCTTGCAAAATAATGGGCGGTTTGGAAAGCGAGAAATGACTTTGTTCGTTTTGATTTTGTCTGGTATGAACTGTTTTATGAGATTTTCTCAATAGAGTCTAGCATTGTATCATGTGAATCAGAAAAACATGTGGACAATTAATGGTCGACAGGCGGAAGAGTTCGTGTCTGATGTATCTCATGTATCATAGAGTGCATTTACTTTTGTTAAAAGCAAAAAAGAACATCTTCCTATATTGTCCGTCACTTATTGAGTTAGTGAATCTATTAGCTAGTAAACTCGTTATGTTAAACATATTGAATAGTTAACTATGGTGTGGTGTGTCATCATTCATCATCCTATCACACTAGCTTTAGAAGATTCGCTCAATGTCATCAAACCTTTCTGAGCAGCAAGTCTTTGACTATACCTATGTAGGTATATTCAAAGACTTGCTGACATTACAAACAGTTGTGTAAAAATTGCTTTTAAAATAGTGGCAACCGACGAAAATATCGTGATATATGAAATTACATCCCCAATTTTTCCACCCTTAGGGGTGGTATTTTCCATAAAATTTATTAAAACACTTCAGTGTGCTGAGTGTAAGTTTCGTTGTTAAAATCCGTTTACGCGAACAACCGCGTTTGTCGAGTAAACTCCACTAAAAGCATACGCGACGATAGTTCACAAACGCGGCGCTAGGGGCGCTGTACATTTTTTTCATACAAAATCTTCGTAAACGCGGTCACTGTAGATTGCGTTAACTTGTTGAAAAACTCACACTAGGCCCTCAGATTATGAAAAAAATGATCATTTAAGTACATCGTTCGACAATTTGCGAGAAAAATCGCCACTAATATACAGATTAATCGAAACCACCTCGTTTATTGAAGTCGGTTATAAATATACTAGGTTTCTCACCGAGTTGTAGAACTTTCCTGGATCCTGATGGGATCATTATCACACGTATTTTGTTTGTAACTTTGCTTTCAACTTGAATTGAACATTAAAGTTTGAGTTAAGAATCACGCGATCACACCCCTTTTTCAAAGACAATTCGTGGGTATCAGAAGGAACATCGAAACTTTTTAATGATCCCCACGCCTGGATTGTCAAAGCTTAGATCGAGAGATGGTATCGAATTTCACAACTTTACTTTGAAGTTCAACGACTTTAGTATGTTGAACGCTGGTAATTTTTTAGGCTGTTTTTATGTTAGTGGGAGGACTAACTCTTCTGCGAGTGTCCGTCTGGGTTGTTACCACCGCTTTGCTCGTGAAGTGTGCCGCCAAGCAGTAGTGTGCAAGCATTACTGTGTTCTGGTTTGATGAGCAGAGTATCCAGTGAAATTACTGGGCTTATGAGACTTAATACCTAATGTGTCAGGGTAACGAGCGCACTGCAGTGCCGCGCAGGCCTTTGTGTTTCAAAGTTCTGGGTGGCACTGCAATTGTTATGGGCCGGCGTTATGCTTACCATCAGGCAAACGACCAGCTCGTCTCGTTACCAAATAACATAAAAAAAATGCAAAGTAATACCTACAAAACTTGACTTACGCTACTGTTCATAATAACCATTTTTTAACTTTAGTAGTCTATAGAAAAAGACATGTTCTATTACACTAAAAAGGTACATTAAAGTATTTTCTACTAGTCATCCACTCTACATAGGGATGTAGTTACCTTATCGCTATAGAGTGACCTCTTCCTGACAACATTTGGCAGTTAAATTCAGGGAATGACGCTTATTAAGAGGTTACAGCTCGCCATACTTTCCATACAAACGCTCGTACGCGATTATAGTGTCCTAATAAATTTTTCTTTAGATGTTTTGAGCAAATAGGTATCATGTGCTCTATATCTAGGATTCCGTGGGAGCAAAAATGTAAAATTTTGAGATTCCAACTCAGTACAAAAATCAGCTTTTGTGAACAAATTATACCTTGACTTTGGCCGTTCACAGTGTTCTTATAAATATAAAATTCAACAAAACACTTCCATATAATCTTTGGACATGTAATGGAAATTTTAAATAACAACCATTTTTTTCACAAACTTGTAAGAAATTTTCAAAAACACGTATTTCCTGGAACAAGCGTTAGGAAATTACCACGCAATAATTGTCTTAGGAAATTTTCTTTGAAAATTTATTTCAAAATTTTTAGAATGCTAACCGAAGGCTCTGGCGTTGTCTTTCTTTTTCCGTAATGCCTGTTTTTATTCGATGAACAAAAAAGCCTTTAGGCCATTTCTGCATTCTAGGATTTTTGCGTTAGGCGGGTCGTGAAGCGGCACCTTAAGGCATAAATCACTTGTGGTACTAGGTGCTGTGATAGGACTAACTCTTCTGTGAGTGTCCGTCTGGATTTGGTACCACCGCTTTGTAAGTACATTGCCAAGCAATTCCGGTTTGATGAGCAGTACGTTATCAAAACTTGTAATGTACAGTTGAAGTTCATTAGCATTAGTTAACATACAACTCTACATTACTGGTACACCGTATTGGTATAAAAATAACCGTAACTTCGTCGTCGTTCTCTTCTAGACTATTTAAGGCGTCTTAAGACTATTTAACGGTCTGGAAGTTTTTAATTGATCTATTGATAATAGAGCGTTAGACGGACTTGATGATGGGTGCGGCTTCGGGCGGCTTTTATAACGAAGTGAAGAATGAGAATACTATAAAGTTCTGGAGAATTGAATTCGGCTTGTCGAACTGTTTTTAAATAGCTTGTACATGCATAAAAAGCCTTTGGATCAATAAGGATTTAAAGAAATAGTAGGTACAGTAGATATTTTAACTTGTAGTAAAATTATTAAACCCATTGGGTCTTACCACCAAAAAATTAAACACACGTTAAACCTGAGTTAATCACTGTTTAACGCCTAAACATGCCTTAGTCGCGCGGTATGAGCAACCACAAATTCTGATTTAGTAGTGTCTAACCAATGTCTAACACAATTCTGTTAGGTAATTTCTAATCATTTTTGACGTTTATCTTTAGACGCTGTCTAGCTAAACAGGCGACTAAAGTTATATTGTGGTAACACTATAAGTGTATTATTTTATAAAAAAATCTTCGATAGATTATAGGCTATATCCTATCCTGAATCTACGCTTGCGAAACCGGGTACAAAAGATAGTTGAACATGAAACAGGAACAGTTTGGTGCAAGAGCCAACTATTTTCCAAACATATTTTAGCTTTAGTGAAAATGATTCGTCATCAATCCATATTTCGTCGGCCGATCGCTCAGCCGATATGGAAATTGGCCACAAAATAATAAATGCTTTCGAACTTCTGAAGGAAGCTTTTTGTTGGCTACCCATAATGTTCCTGGAGTCACGTGAAAGCCTCATTTGGGGTGGTTTTGGTTCCGGACGTATCCAGGGATAGATGGGGGTTCATAGAATGCAGACGATAAGATGGGCAAGAAACTGGCCTTCTTTTCGATCGGTTGTATAAATGGAACGGGCTTTTTAGGTAGATAGTGTCTAACGATAAACGTTTAAAATGATTAGAAATGTCACAACAGAATTAGACAACGATTAGACACTCTTTAAGTCAAGGTTTGTTGTTGTTCATATGTAAACATGTGGCTAAGGCATGTTCAATCCTAAGTGAGAATTTATTTCTATTGTGGTAAGATCTAATGTCACGTATAATACAAATAATAATTATATGAAAAATTCGACTTTATTCAAACCAGTTCAGAATCAATTCTACTTCCCCCACCCCCCAAACTAAGCCCTGACTACGCCCACGCCATTTGCCACACCCGCTTGTTACAGCGTTACAAAATATTCTGCCCACAAAATTTAACGAGACAAGCCTTTAAAATACCTATCATTCTTTATAGGTTACGCCGAAACCTTAGCTTTGGCCTTGGAGGTGAACGAATTTTTGGTAAAAATCCGCAACGGTATCTCAAAATGTGACGCTACTGTCCGTTTTACCTTAAAATATAGCTCGTACCATAGTTCGAATCTCGACTCGGTCCGCACCAATAACTTATATCAAGTTAAGTGCGAATTATTCACACTTGCTCTAAAACGGTGAAGGAAAACATCGTGAGAAAACCCGCATGTTCAAAAACCACAAAATTCGAGAACATGTGACATCCACCAAGCCGCACTGGGCCCACGTGGTGGATAATGGCCCATACTTCTCTCTCTGATAGAAGGCCGATCCCACCAGTGGGAGCGTTAGAGGCTGATAAAAACATTTTTAGTCGGTTAGCTAGACAGCGTCTAAAGATAAAAATGATTAGAAATGTCACAACACAATTGTGTTAAACAATGGTTAGACACTACATAAATCAGGATTTGTGGTTGCTCATATTTAATCGCGCAACCAAGGCATGTTTAGGTGTTAAACAGTGATTAACACAGGTTTAACGTGTGTTTATTTTTTTTGTGGTAAGACCTCTAGAGTTTAAAAGAGCCAACGCAGAAAAAAACAACCCAATGCTATTAACCCTTGCACACTCGCATTCTGTCCACATATCCACTGACAAGATCATTACTACGGCTCGGATGAACTGCGTTGTCACTAATTTGCGCAGCGCACTGACGGACGGACAAACGCGCTGATTGACGGGCCTTCATTAGTAAGCCTGTATCGGGAATGTACATTTCTGTTTCACGATTTGGATACAGTATTGTGTTACATTGATTTTGGTGTTGATGGAAGGGGTAGCTTGAATTTGTTTTTACCATTTTCAGTTCGTTCATTTGTTTTTGTTTCCAGATTTTTTTTAAGCGAGCTTTTTTGGCTCAATTTTTTTTTAAATATGATTTGGTAACGGCACGAGCTGGTCGTTTGGCTGATGATAAGCATAACGCCGGCCCATAATATTTGCAGTGCCACCCAGAACTTGGAAACACAAAGGCCTGCGCGGCACTGCAGTACGCTCGTTACCCTGAGACATTAGGTATTATGTCTCATAAGCCCAGTAATTTAACTGGATACTCTGTGCATCAAACCGGAACACGGTAATGCTTGCACACTACTGCTTGGCGGCAGACGTCACGAGCAAAGCGGTGGTAACAACCCAGACGAACACTCGCAGAAGAGTTAGTCCTCCCACTAACAGTCACAACAGCTGCAATGTCACCCAGATTTTTGGAAGGCAAAAGCTTGTACGACGTTTGCGCTTGTTAGCTTACATCAGGTAATAAATACTAATCCCCAGTAATTTCACTATCCGTTAATATATATTTAGGTATTTATATAGTTAGTATTTATACATTTGTACAATCTGTACCTTATTTTATTGGCTATAGGCTTCCGTTTGACCACTATCTCACCTGATGGTAAGTGACGATCCGTCTGGATGGATACCACCGCTTTGCTCATGTAGTCTGCTGCTAAGCAATAATGTGCAAGCATTACTGTGTTCTGGTATGACGAGCAAAGTTGTCAGTGAAATTACTGTCATGTCTCAGGGTAACGAGCGCACTGCATCCAGGCAGGCCTTTGTGTTTCAAAGTTCTGAGTGGCACTGCAATATGAATAAAAGAATTTGAATTGTTATGGGCCGGGGTTATGCTTACCATCAGGCAAACGACCCGCTCGTCTCTTTATCCAATAATACAAAAAAGTTACAGATAAATGGTTGTACATCATACTTGGAGAACAACATTTATAACGCGGTAAACACACTATTAAACACTGTTGAATCTAAAATTCAATTACAACTATACACATCTTATTAGTAAGCTGGAGACAAGTCTTGTTACAAAGACAAATACAATAAAAAGAGAAATAACAAAGTAAAAGTTTGGTTGGCGGAAAACAATGGAAGACTACATGAGACAATGTCTAAATGTGTTACAAATCGTACCTAAAAGACTATTCCGGGAAAAGTTGTAAAGGTGGTAATCTAAACAAAGGTGTAATCGCAATTATTATTAACTAGCTTCTGTCTGCGGCTTCGCCCGGCGTGTTTTATTCCAGAACCTAAACTATCTACATTCCAAATTTCATCAAAATCGGTTTAGTAATTACGGAGATACCTGGTAACAAACATTCACATACACAAACTTTCGCATTTATAATATTAGTAGGATTATAAGTTGGTTTCATTCATGAACTTGATTGAGACTGCATTGGAGGAGTGAGAGCACTCAAATCCTGCCTGAGTTTAACCGTGGCACGTAGGCCGGTGCTCGATCTTCTGGCTGCGCTCTGAAAATTTTCCATTCAAAGATCGAAGGTTAAACGAAGCGTTCAGGTGCTTTTATCCTACACTTGTGCTTGGAGCCATGAAAACAGCGAGTTTCACATACCTTGTGTAACTGAGTTTTTGTGTTTTATTAGGGTTCAAACTCAAAAGGAAAAAAGGAACTTTTACAGGATCACTTTGTTGTCTGTATCTGTGTGAAGACTCTTTTTTCTCGGGAATGCGTGAAGGTAAGTTGAAATGAATATCAAATAATCAGGTCTGCTATGCCTTGGAGACGTGAAAACATCAATCTTCTAACGACAACGTAATCAAAAGATACGTTTATGCCGCCTATTTTGACATTCGCAAGGGAATCAAAACCTACAGGGTTTTCTTATCTATGATGCTACTATGTTCAAGATGAAAATCTGTTAGCAAGCACCTTTATTTATGGGTTTACTCCGGCAGCTGTTCTTGAGAACTACACATAACCAAGCTTTTTACTCGATAGGTAAACGTTTCAGCACTATCTCGCCAGATCTTAAGAGATGATGTGGTCAAAGAGTGTGAATATGGTAAGCTCAGATTAGATTCAGCTCTCAAATGAAGCTAAATAGCTTCATTTGATATCTGGTTCAAATGAACACACGGATAGGTGCTTGGGGACATATTTTCAAGTCCTTCAAAAGCCAGAAACTAGGAAATGCCTCTATGCTATATATGGTTGCATCACGTTGTCCCATAAGGCCCAAGCTTCGAACAAGGATTCGAACCATCGACCTACAGAGCGGTGGCCGACGTCACTACTACTGAGCTATCATCGCTTCAGCGTAAAATCGCTCCCGCTGTAACATCCGCTTGCCTCTCCGCGGGTCTCGTGGCCCAGGTATAATTCCCGCGGGTGAATTCGTCCCATAACTCTATGGCGACGAGTGTCGTCGTAATCTCGCCGAGGTGGATCTTAAGGCTCCCGTGATTGGATCGCGGGCTTTATCGCGTTATTCCGGGATTTCTATAGATGACATCCGGTTTTTGAGAGTATGGGATTTTTAAGGAGATAACCGGTTGTTTGAAGATGTGCGGATGAGTTTGTGCGTTTGATGTTTAAATTTTCGTGAATGTTGCTGAGGATTGCTATTTTTGACGTTTATCTAGTGTGTGTTATATCTACCACCTACCTTATACTGTGTCCGGGTGTGTCCAGGTTTGATGAGCGAAGTAATGAATTTTTTTTATGTATTATTTGGTAACGAGACGAGCTGGTCGTTTGCCTGATGGTAAGCATAACGCCGGCCCATAACATTTGCGGTGCCACTCAGAACATTGAAACAAAGGCCTGCGCGGCACTGCATTGCGCTCGTTACCCTGAGACATTAGGTATTAAGTCTCATAAACTCAGTAATTTCACTGGCTACTCTGCTCATCAAACTGGAACACTGTAATGCTTGGCGGCAGACTTCACGAGCACAGCGGTGGTAACAACCCAGACGGACACTCGCAGAAGACTTAGTCCTACCACTATCAAAATCACACAGTAATGAAATTACTGGGTGAGTTATGGGATTTCATACCTAATGTCTCAGGGTAAGAAGTTCATTGCATTTTATAGGATACATCATGGTGAGTGTGCTCAGGAAATTTACAACTAAATTCTTCCATCACCGTTCTACAACCGTACTAGCTGACGTTCGGCGGTGCTCTTCTTTTATAGTTAGTGGGAGGACTAACTCTTCTGCGAGTGTCCGTCTGGGTTGTTACCACCGCTTTGCTCGTGAAGTCTGCCGCCAAGCAGTAGTGTGCAAGCATTACTGTGTTCCGGTTTGATGAGCAGAGTATCCAGTGAAATTACTGGGCTTATGAGACTTAATACCTAATGTCTCAGGGTAACGAGCGCACTGCAGTGCCGCGAAGGCCTTTGTGTTTCAAAGTTCTGGGTGGCACTGCTATTGTTATTGGCCGGCGTTATGCTTACCATCAGGCAAACGACCAGCTCGTCTCGTTACAAATAACAAAAAAAAACAATGTAATAAAAGTTACAAAAACATAAGGCTATTTCACATAACATTTTGGTCCGTATCTCTTAAACAACTGAACTAATTTTGATTGTCTCTTTTATTTTCGCAGAGTAAATTCATTCTTCAGCAAATGGGATGGAACAAAAAAAAATTGCTTTAAAAAATCGACGAACCGACTGCAGTGACAAACTTCTGAACCGATTTTGATGAAATTACTCTGGGACCAATCTGAAAGTATATACCTTCATATAAATAAAGAATTTTCCAAATCGGTTTATAAATGACAGAGATTTGAGGTAACAAACATAAAAAAATACAGGTACCCAATTGATAACCTTCTCCTTTTTTAGAAGTCGGTTACACAAAAATAACTAAATATGCCCCTACCACCCCCGCCTTTCTACCACTATTAACGGTCCCTTTCAGCACAAAAACTCAAATTAACCCGAACACCTCCAAATATTTCCATTGCCTTAAAAAAATACCGTCCACATTTAATATTCCTACAAAAAAAACTATTCCCCAAGTATTCATTCCTAAAAGTCGTAATAACAACGAAACTTGTACCAGAAGAAATGAAACGGCAGACTTCCGTCGATAGAACAAATTGGAGCAATATTAAATTTAACATGAAAGATCACAGCTAATGTTTTAACAGCTGTACTTAATTAAATACTGAACTATTTGAACGTACATTTACTCTGATGTCCTTTTATCTGTGGACATAATTTATTGGAATCCACAGTGACAGAACATAATTAAGATATAAACCTTAATTTACAACCGAATATAAGAATAAATCTGTCGTGAGTTACAAAGAGCATTTGAATTAGTAATCTTTTGATTTTATTACGACGTGGTAATTGATTTTATTAATTTACTAGCTGCTGCCTGCGGTTTTACGCTTTATGCGCTGACATATTGGAATTTAGGGTTTTTTTTGCCCGGAACCCTAATTCTTTTTCTAAAATTAAAGTAGCCTATATTACTCTTTGTAACATCATCTATCTGCCAGTCAAAATCGGCCTAGTCGTTTCGGAGATTACCCGGAACAAACAGACAGACAGACAAAAATTGAAAAAATGATTGTTTTGTTATATGTACCGTATATACTTTCATATGCATTTGGTAAAAAGCTGTTATTTTGATATCACAAACAGACACTTCAATTTTATTTATTTGTATAGATTTATTCATCCAAAGCGACTACATTTTCGACTACATCTTCGTTACACATCACATGAATTAGGTATTATTCCGGTTTGTCCCCCTGATTGGTCTACTGCATAACTTTCAAGTAATAATGCTTTGAAGCGCTAAAGGCTGTTTTATTTAAGTAGACCTACTCGATAGTTTAGCATTTGACTTCAATCTTGCCTGATATTAAAACCCTCATTTAGGTATGATTCTTTTGTATTGAAATAAGATTCAAAATGGCGAGCCATTTGCTCCGAGTTGAAGGTTATTTCGTAGTTTTTATATTAAGAAAAATGACACAATAAAGTTTAAATTAAATTTCCTATTATCTGATTACAAAAATACGATAGTTGTCCCTCAAAATATTGAGCATTTAGTGGAAAAATAAAATTTTCGGAGTCTTTTTTGCGATATTAATACAAATTTCTGGGTCATTTTTCTATATAATAAAGAAATGTCGGTCGGGGTCAAAGATAATGAGTATGCTTAACCTTGATTAGAACTTTCTGTCAAGCTGCCGAAACACGGCTATAGGCGCTTGGCGATAGATTTTCCACGTCATTGGTGCGGGCCGAGTCGAGATTCGAACTGTGGTGCGTCGTATTGAAAGTCGCACAAGTTCCCGCTCGGCCACATTCGCTCTAATAACTACATGAAGTATATATTTAGGACTTTGCATACATCAGAAGTTACTTAGTTAGGCGTCGTTAGTGAAAACGGGCACAAATGATTTTGGAAAAGTTGCATTTTCACATTATGGAATACCAAATTAATTATAAAGCCTAACGCTCTAGGTATATTTATTCTTGCAAAATCATTTTGGTTCCATACATTTGAAAATGGAAAATATACTTTTATGACTGTAAGTTATACAATCTTACCATACTTCAAACCGCACCTGGAGGATGCTTTCACACTTTTTCTATTGAAAATGACGAAACTCAGTCCAAGAGCGTACTTTGGAAGGTCAAGTATTTTGAAGCACCCCTTATTTAGGGTGGGTGATAATCCCCAACAGTCTTACAATTATGCGTTCTGCTGATTTGGTGGTGGTAACCACTTACCTAATCTATGTTACACAAAAGGTAGAACTACTGCTAGCAAGTTGTGTGCTCCGTGTTGTTCTGGTTTGAAGTGCAAATGAAGTGGAAACTTTCTATCTAATGTAACTTTGATAACGATTTTCAATTTGATTCTCTCTTTAAAAGCTGCGTTCTGAACGATATAATCTATAAAACCGTTAAATACCATTATTAAACGGTTATTTATAAACCGGTTTTATATTTTTTATCGATTTTCTCTTTAAAAGCTGCGTTCTGAACGAAATTATCTACAAAACCGTTAAAAACCATTATTAAATGGTTATTCATAAACCGGTTTCAAGCCTTGCTTTGCGGTCCAAAGCTCTGAGTGACACTGCAAGGGCTAGCGTTATGATTACCATCAGGTAAATGACTCTCTTATCTCGTTATCCAATAATAAAAAGATCATCTAGAATAAATGACAAAAGCAACATGAAAAAATCGTTTCATGGGACCAAAACCGATTTCCAAGGATTTTCATGCACCACCGCATGTGCTCTGATTACTCCGAACAGGTTAATCTGCAATCCTCAGACACACGACTGATTGAGCCTCGATACAAGATACGCTAGATTGTCAGTAGATCAGTGAATGACAAACACAGCTGATTGCCGGCACTTGATTTATCGATGAAACGGCCGCCGCCGCTCGGCCGTTCGCACGTCGATTTTGAGGGGGTTTTGAATTTGTAGCTAAGGTAGTAGTATAAGCTTTCCTGGAAGAGCTAGGAATAATTATGGTCTGTTGTCTACCATACAACCTATTTTTCATTCTCGAGGGAGAAAAGCTACAAGTTATTGAAGCATTATTTTCCGTACGCAAATATCACAATTAATTTCACGGAAATTAGTGTCAAGACTACAGAATCCATAATAACGAATTACTAATATCGTTAATTTCAACATATTTTATTTAATAGATTTTAAAGATAATTACACACTGTATACGTTTTAAATTTTACACTAATACTTAAATTGTGGTAAATTACCACTGCTGAACATCGCCCTCCCCATGAATGGGAATAATTATGTAGGTACCTAAGTAAGATAATCAATTATTCATAAACTTTTTTATCCATCAATACATTTTGTAATTTCATTTTTTTATAATTTCAATTTTGTATCGGTTTTTATTTTATTTTTGTTAATGATAAAATTTAGTTAAATTAATATGGATATTTAATCTGAAATAAATGAATTATTATTATTATTCATCATATTACCGATAATCTTGTTGAGATCAAAACAAGTTTTTACCAAATTTACTAGATCAAATAAAATGATAAAATTACCTCAAAAATAAGTTTGTAATGAAATATCTCTGTTATTTGTAAATGTATATTGATAGAATTAACAAGACTTACGTATTATATAATAACAAAAAACTAGGTTATGGTACATTTTCGATTAGGTATCTAATTTTGAATTAATTACACTTTTTTCTGACTTTTACTCCAAGTTAGTGGCCCGTGCGGTCTTCCTTCTCTTTTACATCAACGCAAACTGACAGTGCGTGCTAAGTTGCCAGAATGATGAATGTCATTGACTTGGGGTACCACCTTTAGTGATGATGTGGTAACTGGTAAATCTGCTAAGCCTATAATAGAAGCCACTTTCTAGTGCAGCTGCTGAAACACATCCCTAACTTGGCTACAGATTATGCAACTCGAGCACTATAATAGAAGATGTCCACTGCTGAACATAGGCCTCCCCCATAGAACACCACTGGGATCGACTATTCAACCTCTCTACCTCTAGTATCCAACGCCTCCCAAAGTTTTGACCACGTCGACGGTCAACCTAAAATCCTCTACTACCATGAAAACAAAATATTCAACTTTTTCTCAACAAGGCAACGCTCTCATTTTTATATTTCTAACAAATTAACAGCGAGACGAAGTAATTGTGCCAGAGTTAATCCAGTTTTCGAGACAGATTAAATCTAATTGAAAAAAACATCTGAGCAGAGAGAGGTATAATCTTTTTTGACGTGACCGGGTGGATTTCATAGGCGATGAGCTCTAGCGGTTTACGCTATGAATTTAAAATATGATGATATAATTCATATAATATTCCTTTGTACTTATAGAACAGATATTTTCTAAAATATCTCGAGCTGCGCTAGATTAGATGCCCGTCTGGCAGAATTTTAAAAATTAAATCCATTAAAAAGTTTGTAGATTCAAATTGATGTTACCCATATCATACGGTACTTTCACTGGCAGATAGCTGATGTTATAAGGAGTAACTTAGTCTACGTGGGCGAAGCCGCCGGGCATACCTTATTTGCTATAAATAAGCTAAAGATAGTTTGCTAACAAAATAATTCAAAAACAAAGAACAGTTTGTTTTTCTATAAATACGCTGGGTTATTGAAATTCAATTTATCTATCTAGCACCTTCGTTACAAAAAAAGACCATTAAAACCTAAATTACATTTTTTACATATCAGATTAACTAACCACCATTACTTTTATAAAACACCGAAAGAAATTATTTTGTCACCAATTAAAAATCGTGATATACTTTTACGACGCACTTTGATAAGTTAATTTTAAGCCGATATCTAAGTACCACTTAAAAGCACATAACTTAAATAGGACATATCACTTATCTCCAGCGTTAGCTAAACTATGGTAACTAAAAATAAATTTCTACATTTGATAAAACTACTAGAGATAACTATGCAGCTAAATTTATAAGAATGTTTTCAAGGCAGAAGAGTTGAAAGAGTGCGTGTCGACTACAGGCTTATTCGAATTCAAATGCATTCTGTTTTTTACAAGCTCTTATTTAACTTGCAATGTTTGTTTGTTTAGGTCAAACATTGCCAGCTAAATTTGATCCGCTTCCCGGTGTTCGATTGATCCGAAATTTTACGTACATATGTAAATCCGATGAAAATGCAATATAATGATGTCGCAGAGCTGGTCTGATGATGTAACCGGTGGCCATAGGAACAGCTGTAACGAAACGACGTAACCCCATCGAGTTTGGGCTCGCTTGGAATTTCTTTACAAGAAGTCCGATACTAGATGGTGTCCAGGATCCTGATGATGGAGGCGGAAGGTGGCTACAAGATTACAGTACCAATTACGTATTTTATAAGCTTTTCTGGAAAAATATATTTATTTGCCACAAAAAACTTGTTTTTTAAATTATTGGGTAACGAGACGAGCGAGTCATTTAGGAGTCATTTGCCTAATGGTAAGCATAACGCCAGCCTATATAAAGATTGCAGTGCCTCTCAGAACTTTGAAATATACAGACCCACGCGGCACTGCAGTGCGCTCGTTACCATGAGACCTTAGGTATTAAGTCTCATAAGCCCAGTAATTTCACAGGCCACTCTGTTCATAACTCCGGAACACAGTAATGCTTGCACGTTACTGCTTGGCGGCAGATTACACGAGCAAGGCAGTGGTACCCAGGAAGACTCTCGCAAAGAGTTAGTCGTATCACCTGCTAAATATATAATTAACTTTATCGAAGCATAGCACTGTTTTTGTTAGTGGGAGGACTAACTCTTCTGCGAGTGTCCATCTGGGTTGTTACCACCGCTTTGCTCGTGAAGTCTGCCGCCAAGCAGTAGTGTGCAAGCATTACTGTGTTCCGGTTTGATGAGCAGAGTATCCAGTGAAATTACTGGGCTTATGAGACTTAAAACCTAATGTCTCAGAGTAACGAGCGCACTGCAGTGCCACGCAGGCCTTTGTGTACAAAGTTCTGGGTGGCACTGCAATTGTTACGGGCCGGCGTTATGCTTACCATCAGGCAAACGACCAGCTCGTCTCGTTGCCAAATAACAAAATTTTTTTTTTAACTTTATCGAAGCGTACCACTGTCCGCCTCAGTTTTAAAGACATCTAGTATTTTCATTCCTCCGCGCCTGATCCATTAAGCGAGCGCGTCAAGTCGTATTTCGGTACAATCGCTCCAATAAAGACAATCTCTCCTAAATTATTAGGTTTTTATATTGAATCTAATCAATACGTCTCAAGAAGGGTTTAGTTTATTGACTTTTAAGATATTTCGTGAAGTGTGGGAGAAATTATTGTTGTAGTTTTTAGGTCTGTAGTTCGAATAAGAGTATTTTTACTATACTAATGGATAACGTAGCTGGTCGTTTGCTTGATGGTAAGCATAACGCCGGCCCATAACATATGACTGGTATATGAAATAAAACTCCGGTACCTGCCAATTCCGCCTCACGTTAAATATGAAGGCAGGTGTTGACTCGCCACCCACTGAGCCGCCCCCCATAAGGGTCACAATTGGCGACGTAAGAGGCAACGTTGGTGTGGATGGCTAAAGGGTGTTGAGAGATGTGCTGCAGTTTCACTGTGGCGCTACTTCCGTGTATTATGCTTTTTATCACGTCCACCCTGGAGCTTACGGTCTTAGCTCTTGCGGTCTCCACCCCTGGCCAGCCAGTTAAGGCAAGGGTCTCATTTAGCTCCAGGGAGTCGGGGTACACGGTGTCGCCACTCACTGACGGCTCGCCACAAAGCCCCTCTATAAAAGAAACAAAAAACCAGCTGCCTAATAGAGAATTGAAAATAATGAAAAATATTATACCTTAAGTCACCCACTGTAATGAACCTCACAATTAAAATCCGCCAAACCGTTTAGGCTACAGAACATGCCAAATAAAAGTACATACATACATACATCAGCTCGAAACGCATTATCCCCTTTCCTTCAGCAGAAAGTAAAAAAGCATTTTCGAAAAAAATGCTTTAACTAAGCGATGAACCGACTTCAGTGACAAACTACTAAACCGATTTTGATGAAATTTCTATGGGACCTATCTGAAAATATATACTTTCAAATAAAAAAAGAATTTTCCAAATCGGTTTTTAAATGACGGAGATCTGAGGTAACAAACATAAAAAAATAAAAAAAATACCCACCGAATTGATAACCTTCTCCTTTTTTGGAAGTCGGTTAAAAAGAGTTAGTTACGCACTATCTACTCAACTACATTTTTATAATCATTTATAGAATATAATCAATGTACCAGAGTTCACTTTATGACATTTGAATATTTATTTTAAAGCATAAGTCGGGTCAGAGTGGGAGATTATTGTCCGTTCCTATCATGATCACCATAGTCAATTGTGGCTTATAGAAATATTTTGTGACATAACGCATGTGATGGTATCAATATTGACTTTAGGGATTTTAGGATTATGACAAACCTGATTAGGTATCGGGGAGAACTGCGTGGGACTAGTAATTTATGGGATTTTAGATACCTGAAAAAGTACTCTTGAAGCTTTTTTATCATAATAGTTCATAAAATACTCTTAAATTAATAGAAGGGCGGCTTTGTGGAGACCCGTCGTTCAGTTAGTGATGACATTGACACCGACTCTCCATTTTTTTTTTAAAATATTATTTGGTAACGAGACGAGCTGGTCGATTGCCTGATGGTAATCATAACGCCGGCCCATAACAATTGCAGTGCCACCCAGAACTTTGAAACACAAAGGTCTGCGTGGCACTGCAGTGCGCTCGTTACCCTGAGACATTAGGTATTAAGTCTCCCTGATTGAATGGGGATTTTAACATGACTTTACTGGCTCTCCAGGGTTCCTTCCTTCTATAAAAGGCAATGTGACCAGTCCAGTGACAACATTCTAAAACGATCTGAAGGATATAATTATATATAAGTTTTTAAACTGTCATCGTAATAACATTATGAATATTATCACTAGAAACAAAATATTCACCATGTAGGTTTATTATTTAATTATCAAATTATCAGAATATAATATAATTTGTAAATACAAACGCCATGATTACTGCTTGTAAATGGTGTTTATGGTCAGACGAGCGAAATACCCATGGATATATAATGGCTTATCGAAGACCCAGGGACAAGACATAGGGAGAGAAGAGGAGCATAATGATAATAAAGATGAAAACTACACTGTAAAATCTTATTATAAATATAATTTTATATCTCTTCATTTAAAACAATTAATAGAGATGACTAAATTAATGAATCCGTTAAAAATAACAGGTTAAATGGGAATTTTAATACTATGTCAGTAATCAAAAGCTAATAAATATTAAAATGATGCGATAAAATGAAACGAATATTAAAAAAATCATTCATTTCCTGTGACGGAGTAATTAAGATAAAAATTTATCGATTTAAATTTTAATTATTTACTCCCACGCTTTTATTAGATTTGCAAAAAATAATAATGATAGCTTATGATAGGTGTTCACACCTGTAAATGTATAAACAGTTAAACAAAAATTATATGTTATAAATCAATAAATCATTTAACATGTTACCATAATACCTAAACGAGAAAATTTTACCTTGACTATGTTTTTAATCTTTGTAATAATGTTTTTTTTTAAATAAGTAAAAAAATTAATTACATAATCCTACTTTATCCTACTAATACTCGTATTATAATTAATGCGAAAGCGTGTTTGTTGGTTTGTCCTTCTTTCACGCAGTAACGGAGCAAAGGATCGACGTGGTTTTTGGCATATATATATAGTTTATGGACTGGAGAGTAATATAGGCTTTTTTATCCCGGAAAATGCACGGTTCCTTTGGGAACGCGGGTGAAAACCGCTGGCAGAAGCTAGTATTCTTATAATTGATAAAATATTAGTTTTTTAATTGCATGTTCTTCTTATGTGTATTTTTATAGGTACTTCTGTTTCATCGTGTAGGTACTGATTAATTTTTATTTATATATTAATTTACTCTTAACGTAAGCTATCGAGAAAAAAGCTACGTCTTGAAGTTTATTTTCTCTTTATTACAAAGCAGAAACAATTTTCCAACACCTAAAGATGTTTTAATTAGCTATTCCGTTCCTGACAGGAGTACGTCTCTGGACTCCCAACAGCTCCAGCACAAAACAACGTACTGCCGTCTTTATTATTCATCCTCCATGATTTCTTACTAGAACAAGAAAACGGCAAGCGCCTGCATAAATAATTAATGAAGCAACCAAAGCGGCTATGTTTTTTACGACCCGAGCACTCGATAGATTGCTACGTATACTAATGAGACAGTACTCCGTCTTTTGCATATTTTCGGAAGCAAATTGGCACGCGATCACTTTGATCTAAAAACAGGAAACGGGAAATAATTTTAACGGCAGAACAACACGTAAAATATTTACTTATATTTTTTTATGAATCTATACAACTAAATAAAATTGAAGTGTCTGTTTGTAATATCAAAATAATAACTTTTTACCAAATGCATATGAAAGTATATACGGTACAATATAACAAAACAACCATTTTTTTTTTAATTCTGTTTTTTTGTCTGTCTGTTTGTTCCGGGTGATCTTCAAAACGGCTGGGCCGATTTTGACGGGACTTTCACTGGCAGATAGCTGATGTTACAAAAAGTAACTTAGGTTATTTGTATTTCGGAAAAAGAATTAGGGTTCCGCGCAAAAAAATAAAAACCATGAAATCCAATACCTCCGCGCGGGTGAAACCGCGCGCAGTAGCTAGTTTGTAATAAGAAATATTTAGAAAATCAGGAAATATGGGGGCGTAGCCTAATAATATCCAAATGATGAACAAGCACATGCGCTTTTGGTATCAAAGGAACCAACATTGGTCTCGTTGTGGGAATCAGTCCACATCCCTTATGCGTTACAGAGGTTAAATCCATCGATCTATTGACGACACGGGGGCTGCCTTTATGGGCATAAATCCAATATTGACGTTTACTTGATCAATCTCTAAACATAAAAGGATGAACCTTTGTAAACCGCGTCTCTATCATCCAAAAGAGATGATAATTTTTAAGTAAACGTATACTATATGTCAATGTCAAATATTTAAAATTTAAAAAAAATAAATTTAATTTAAAATTTAAAAAAATATATATTTGTCTTTAGTTAATAAAACGTATATTAAAAAAAAATGCTTTAAAAAAGCGACGAACCGACTTCAGTGACAAACTACTGATGAACTTTCTATGGGACCAATCTGAAAGTATACCCTTTCAAATAAAAACGAATTTTCCAAATCGGTATATAAATTACATAATTAGATCTGAGGTAAAAAACATAAAAAATACCCGACGAATTGACCTCCTCCTTTTTTGGAAGTCGGTTAAAAATAAAATAACAGTTGTTCAGTGAACAGATGAGTGATTCGAGCATTAGCAAGGCGTATGGAGCTCTGCTACTGTCATTTCTGTACTTAATACCATCCCATAATTTGTAACAGTTTTAGATCGATATTTAGCACTTATCTCTTGAATTTTTAATCTGCGAATTGTTAGGTTTCAGATTTATGTAGTACCTATCGTGGCCACTATATTGGAGTGTAAATTTTATATGAATTCTGATGCCTTCCATCGTCGAAAATGAGTAATAAAACGCTCGGCGCCTTTTAGATTTCCATGTAGATTCTCGCTTAGCATACATTTTTATTATAATTTTTGGACCATTTTAAGGCTATTTTAATCACTTTTGACATATGAAATATATTTTATAGTGTTAACCGACACTAGCGGATGTTCACACAAATATATACATCACAAAAATTTCGCCTCTAACAGGATTCGAACCTGCGTCTTCTGGTTATCTAGACAAAATATATTTCATAAATTTTAAATAATGCAAAATCTCTCGCCCTTTGATTGGTACTGTAACGTATCACAATGGAGTAGGCAATCGCTACAGAGGTCTGTTAGGTTGGAGCTACGGCTTGTAAGCCGGAAACAAAATCATCATATCAAGAATTTCGCAGTCAACATCGATTGCCTAGTTGGTTAAGGCGTCTGGTCTAGATAACCAGAAGACGCAGGTTCGAATCCTGTTGGAAGCGAAACTTTTGAAATATGTCCCCTGATGTAAATGAGGTCTAAGATTGATTGAAATGGGTTCGCGTTTGATCACATGCCATCGCATGTAAATCTGCGGGTTAAGGTCGAGAACGCAGGCCTGTCTAGTTTTTACACGACTTCCCAAAAAATGAGAGTAATGTTTTTAGGGTTCATGTACATACACTATGAATGTATGGATGTGACTTTATTTATTACACCATAACTTTTAAATGCCTGAACAGATATGTGGTATCGTTAGAATCCTTACATCATCCCGAGTGTCACCGGCTAAGGCAGCCATGTGTTTTTTATAGATATCAAAGCAATATATAGGCTTGTTTCTTAGCAGTTTGTTTCTCTGTGGCAAATTTTGCAGTTACCGTGCCTGCAAAGCGAAGGGCTCCAGGGCCCTGTTTAATAAAGCTGACAATTCGACAAATATGTCAAAAAGTGACATAATTGTAGAATTAAGCCTAAGAAAATTCGACAATTATGTCAGTTTTTGACATATTTGTCGAATTGTCAGCTTTATTAAATAGGGCCCAGGTTCTCCAGGCACAATTTGTACGATGAGCAATTGAGCTTACGTTTAAACTGTCGGATCTCAGTTGTTTGTGTTGTTCATCTGTGATGCCACCTGCGATACAGGGAAATCTGGTGAAAGGTTATGTGTGTGTAAACATTTATGTTATATTATTTTACGGATAATTTTTTATGGTAGTTGTTAACGATACAAGCTGGTCGTTAGCCTGATGGTAAGCATAACGCCAGCCCATAACAATTGCAGTGCCACTCAGAACTTTAAAACACAAAGGCCTGTGCGGCACTGCACTGCGCTCGTTACCCTGAGACATTAGGTATTAAGTCTCATAAGTCCAGTAATTTCACTGGCTACTATGCTCATCTAATCGGAACACAGTAATGATTGCACATTACTGCTTGGTGGCAGACTTCACGAGCAAAGCGGTGGTAACAACCCAGATGGACACTCGCAGAAGAGTTAGTCCTACCACTAACATATGTTATATTATTTGACGGATCATGATGCCGAGTCAAGGTTAAAAGTGCTGCCTAAACTGGTCTTCCGCACCTTGCGCTCCACATCCCGCGAATGAACTTGATGAACTGTAGTGTCCCAACACTACGTAATACGATAACCTTTAGAGGATTACAGGTTTAATGAATACGAAACCATCATTTAATTTATTCAGATCGAACCGGCTTTTGTAATTAATTATGTTACTTATGAATTAAAATATTATACGAATTTAAAGGCTTCAATTGTGTATCAAAGTCAAGATATTTATAAATTGTAAATGTAAGCTTTTTCAGTTGACAAAGGTCTTATTAATAGACTGAATAAAGCCTTTTGAATTAGTGTAGTGTTAAAGTGTTAGTGTAATGAATGAGTACAAAGTGTTGCTTATAAATAAAACAGTTTTTTCATAATTAATAGGCTTGCGTTTGAAATAATGAAAGCTAATAACCATAAAGGAGAAGGTACCTTTGTTAGTGGGAGGACTAACTCTTCTGCGAGTGTCCGTCTGGGTTAGTACCACCGCTTTGCTTGTGAAATCTGCCGCCAAGCAGTAATGTGCAAGAATTACTGTGTTCCGGTTTGATGAGCAAAGTAGCCGGTGAAATTACTGGGCTTATGAGACTTAATACCTAATGTCTCAGGGTAACGAGCGCACTGCAGTGCCGCGCAGGCCTTTGTGTTTCAAAGTTCTGAGTGGCACTGCAATTGTTATGGGCCGGCGTTATGCTTACCATCAGGCAAACGACCAGCTCGTCTCGTCCACAATAACATTTAAAAAAAGGTACCTAGCAAGCTGGCGACATTGCCTCATTGGATTGCAATACTAATTAAAGGGCTAAAACTTATACATTTTTTAATTTTTTTTTGTGTTGTTGTTCACTCACAATATGTCCAACTATTTAAAAACTGACACTGTTAACGACACCACCCTGTATTAATGTCGTTTGATTCCAACTATAAAAATATCTGAATTGGCTGGGATAAATTGGAGTGCTATTCAAAAACACCCCAAAACAATATAATCAGAAGCAGTTTGCAAATTTCTAAAATATTCACCGCTTGGTCCCTCGCAGTCTGCGCTACTAAATTCAATGTCATTTCAAACGTGTTTTACTACTACAATTTAAATTTCAAATGTATTCAAGTCTATTTTACGTCGGTTTTGCGTAAAATTTGTGCAATAAATAAGACGCTGCTGTTTTTATTGCTCTTTTAATGCAAATGAACGTTGATGGCAGTTGATGTATGGGTTTAATTCAATTGGATATTAGTGAGTTGAAAGGTTGAATAATTAGAGGGTACTTCTAATGTTTGTAATAAAAGAAAATGTCTTTGAACAGCGCTGTGTACTTTACTGTTCACAGCACATGCTGAGCTCCGACCATTTTGCATCTCTGCACATTTGCACTGCCAGAAGTTTCGTATATTGATCACCAAATTGCTTTAGTTTTTAACTAGCTGCTGCCCGCGGTTTCACCCACGCGGTGATATTGGATTTCATAGTTTTTATTTTTTTGAGCGGAACCCTAATTCTTTTTCTAAAATAAAAGTAGCTTAAGTTACTACTTGTAACATCAGCTATCTACCAGTGAAAGTCCCGTCAAAATCGGCCCAGCCGTTTCGGAGATTACCCGGAGCAAACAGACAGACAGACAAATATTTTAAAAAGGGTTGTTTTGTTATAGGTACCGTATATACTTTCATATGCATTTGGTAAAAAGCTGTTATTTTGATATTACAAACAGACACTTCAATTTTATTTATTTGTATAGATAATATTTGCTAGATTGTAGTAGAATAGTTTTTTTTAGTTTTACCAGAAGCCGAGAATAGGTATTAGACAGATAATTAATTCGAGAGTTTTTTTATACATTTCCTGCTCTGTAACCAGTATTATGGAAAGTGTAATAAAATACAAATTTCACGAAGTTTAACGTAGATGCTAAAGTGAAATTTCCGCCCTAGAAATTATACTTAAAATACTTCATACTGTTTTACGGCGAGATAAACGTTTACGTTGGTATAAAAATACACTTACTGCGAACGTAAAACTTCTAAAGATACTAATTTAATTAAACAAATTACTAATTTAATATGTAATGTAAGAAATTAAGGTGATTTTAAGTTTAAGATTACGTAAACTATTTTCAATTTACATTAGAGAAAACGTAACTTTTTATATCTTCCAGTTCATATGTTAATGTTATTATGTATTGGTAATACATACAATTTGATTGGAAAATTTATGTCATTGATTTGTTAATGATGTACTGACGTACAATTAGACCTTGTATTTAAAATTAAGCTATTAAATGTTAGTTAAAACAGTAAAATAATTGTAAAGTAATCTAGAATTTTCTTTGACCCATTTTTTCAATGACCCATTTTTCCCTAGTATTTTCGTCCTTTTTTTAACCGACTTCCCAAAAAGGAGATGGTTATCAATTCGGAGGGTATTTTTTTTTCATGTTTCCTCAGAACTCTGTTATTTATGAAACAATTTGGAATTTTTTTTTTATTTGAAAGGATTTACTTTCAGATTGGTCCCATAGAAATTTCATCAAAATCGGTTCAGTAGTTTGTCACTGAAGTCGGTTCGTCGCTTTTTTAAAGCAATTTTTTCGTCTTGTTTTACAAAAAGTTGGTATTTCCCCTACTGACCTATAATTTCTTTACTTGACTTTTGATGTTTAATACATTTAATTCTTGATTCTTCTTCTACACGTACCCAGAAATAAATTTTGCAACCCGTGGCGATCACCAAAAACCGGTCAAAATGGCTGTTTTCGTCAGTAACTGCTAGAGATTGGCAGTCTTTGCCTGATTATAGTTCCCGCTAGATATAGCCTGGGGCCTGTTTCATAAAAAATATTAGTCTAATATTATCAGCGTTTTTCTTTTTTTTTCATATATTTTATGAGGCTAATACTCATAATATTAGACTAATATTTTTTTATGAAACAGGCCCCTGGGCTGCTTGACGGCATGAGTGAATAGGTATCTTCTAGGCAAGCGTATATTTTATCGTCGACCACATGTCACTTACCAAGAGATGAGATGATGTTCAAACGCGAGTCTATATTCTGTATAAAAAAGGAATCTATTTCAAATAACATCATCTCTTTCTTATTTTGTGAAGTAAAAACAAATCGATGTAACAAAAGTTACATCAATATAAATTGACTTCATGTAACATTTTGGTCCATATCTTATAAACTACTGAACCGATTTTGATGAAACTGCATTTTGATGAAAATTTATCTCAATCTCACAATCCGATAAAAGTTTCGGAAAAATACGTGGACAAACATACATACCTACATCCTACACTTTTAAAATGTTGTATATATTTCTTTAGAAGCCCTAATAAATTACTCTATGTGAGATATTGCAGTTCCAATAATATTACATACACACCTACATGTCGAATTGATAACCTCCTTTTTTGATGTCGGTTAATAAAACAGCGGTACTTAGGTGTACTTAAGCAATTTAAAAAGATAAATTTAAATATAACTTTACATGTGAAACTCCAAAACTGTTTCTACTTAAGTTTAATAGTCTTCCATAAAGAGCTCTTAGTGTTTCATGCAGCCCTGGTACAAAAATTTATTCCAGCAACATGAAACAGAACACGTATCTTAATAATTACTATTTAAATTCTTGTCCAAATATCATAAATATCTAGACTAACCAGACAAGTTCATGAATATGTAAAATGAAATAACATGCTTGTTTCTTTGATATTATAATATTAAGATAAGACTAGCTTTTGCCCGCGAATTCACATTCGTGAATTCACTCATTCAAAATTGAGTCTAATTAATCATATAGGTGTTTATAATTTTTGTACAAAATAGTCTATTTATAAATGTGTAAAATAATTAAATAGTTTTTTAAATATAATAATTTATATAGATTCCACTAAGTTTTTAGAATCAATTTCCGCTGAATTCCAGGGTTTAGCTGTAAAACACAAACTTTACCTGTATATAATACTAGTAGCTTGTCCGTGGCTTTGCACGCGTGGAATTGAGATAAAAGTAGCCTACAGTACTACCCTACCTACTAAACCAATTTTGATGAATAAGGAATGTAATTCATACTAATATTATAAATGCGAAAGTGTGTTTGTTGGTTTGTCCTTCTTTCACGCAGTAACGGAGCAACGGATCAACGTGATTTTTGGCATAGATATAGTTTATGGACCGGAGAGTAACCTGGGCTACTTTTTATACCGGAAAAATGCACGGTTCCTGTTGGAACGCGGGTAAAAACCGCGGGCAGAAGCTAGTAAATAATAATTTATAGCTAATAGCTTCCTATTATAGTGAAATAAGTTTTAGAATCTGGCCCGAACACATTGTAGATACCCTATGTTACAAACTTTACCTCTTTGTTATATTAGTATAGACTAGTTGTGCTACTAGGCTTCGCCTACGTTATAAAAGTAGTCTAAGTTACTCCTCATAACGTCAGCTATCTGCCAGTGGAAGACCATCAAAATCGGTCCAGCCGTTTTGGCGATGAACCTGAATAAATAGACAGACAGACAAAAATTTTAAACATTGTGTTTTTGTTTTAAGTACCATATATACTTTCATATTATACATTTAGTAAAAAGCTGTTGTTTTGACATTACAGACACTTCAATTTTATTTATAAATATTTTTGCGTTTATATAATCTTCTTCATAGAAGTGAGTCAAGGTTTGAGAAGGCCGTTTGAGTCCGGTTGACGACCCACGATATGTTTTCCATACAACAAATTAAAATTAATATTAATTCACCTAAGAATGAACGGATCAGGTGTTACGAACAAATCTGAATATGAATAAGATTAAAAGCTATTAATTATTCCAAACGACAACCGTATGATTTAAGAACACGATATTTTGGTTTTTTCATCGAAATATTTCGAAGATTAAGTTTGTACTTATTTAAAGGATTTGGAATCTAACCGCAAACTAAAATTCGAGGAAGCATACTAATTACATTTTTTTATTAAATATAAATATACGGCGTTTTAAATCGATGGTAATAAAAATTTTACTACTTTTATGAGGCCGTTCTAAGATAAACAAAATGGTAATAGCCCCTTAATGCCAAATAACTTCTAATTCTATAAATATTTTAAACTATAAAGGAAACTTAAACAAAAGAATACTTAATATGTAGTTCCTACAACCCACGCACTTATATTAAAATACCACAAGAAACTAAATAATTAAAGAAAGCAACAAAAAGACAATTACCGTTTAGTTGATCGATAAAATATAATTATTGTAATTAGAATTTATCGATCGAGTGAATTTAACGAGTAATTATTTAACGGGTTAAGTTAACGGGTGGTCCGAAACTGTCGGGTTTTGTCGGCAACACGTGGGTCTAACCACGCCACGCTGTGATTACTACATGCGGTTAATATAAAAACAACCACCCACGTATAAACATTTGTTTAAAGATGATCATAAGGCTTGTACACGTTTTTTGTTAGCCTTTGACCTATTAAGTATGTTTGTACAAACGTACTGCGCTGACCCCATTTAAAATGGGATAAGGGCAGAAAAGAGAGAGAGAGAGAGATTAGCCTTTCTATCTTACCTGAAGGCTTAACAAAGTCACTATCTGCAATCGTTATCAGTACTAAGTAAAACAGTTAAAAATGTATAGAATTCACATTCACACTCATACACGTGTATGAAAACACACACAGCACACTCTATCAAATACTCCTCAGTCGTTAATA
This sequence comes from Crocallis elinguaria, assembly GCA_907269065.1. Taxonomy (NCBI): domain Eukaryota; kingdom Metazoa; phylum Arthropoda; class Insecta; order Lepidoptera; family Geometridae; genus Crocallis; species Crocallis elinguaria. The sequence goes on along the minus strand of OU026065.1, from coordinate 12,465,821 downwards.
TCGCATTTTTTTATTATTAACATTGGAAAAATTCTACACGTCTTGTGCTTCTTTACGAGCTATTTTTTTTTCATTAATTGGATTCAATTAAGAAAGAAAACAAACAACTACTAGAAAACTTGATTTTGTGACTCGCTGGATCTTTCTCAGCAAAGAGCAGAGACCAAGCAAAGGGGTAGATTGAAAAACAGCGCTGCATGCACATGAAAATGTGCGTGTATTAATAATCTTTGTTTTATGTAACTTGTGAAGTATATTGTATGGTAATAAACGATTTGATTTTGGTTTGATTTGAATTATATTATAATACCAATTTGGAACGGGCACGGTGGGTTTCTGGAAGGTTCGCTGACTTTGAGCACGGATTGGGTCTGTTGGTGTCTTTGTCATTTATTATGTTCTGATAAAGACAGCATTAGTTTTAGTTTGTGATTCGGGTAGACGAATGTTGCAGAGGCCCGCTGTTAGAGTCATTTATTTTAACTTTCATAATTGCTCCTTTGGGGCCTATTTGAATAAAGCCATTTGAATTTGAATTGTTATAACGAATATTACCAGTCGCATAGAAATTTAGCAAATCCTGTGAACATAATGCTTGCGGCAGCATTGAAATACCAGGTGCTAGCTCACCTAATAACAACCATGGTAAAATATCCCGTTATAACTTATAAAGAAGTAAAAACGGGTTAAGAATCGACATAAAAAAAGCCAAGTTGCAAAACACACAAGATCATACAAAATCATCCGATAATTCAATCACACGCAAACATAAGACTGTACCAACATGAGTTCCAACTTTTCAAGTTGTGCCTGAGGCGCGAGACCTTTGTTCGACGTCTGATTGCTTCGCTCCCTCAGGATCTGAGATTTGAATTTATCATTAGAACTAGGGGTGGGACGATTCGGTATGAGAGAAAACTTTTATTTTTGGCATTCCTTAAGTCAAAGTGGAAAAAACTGAAAACGGATTTGTTCTTTTGATTCCGTTCCCATAAAATGCTTTGTTTGTTTTTTGTGCTCTTTATTTAAACATTTTTTTTTTTCGTTCAGACTCGAACGGTTAGTTTACTGTTGTAGGTAGCCAATAGATAAGAGAAACCGATGATAAAAATATTTATCAGATTAATTTAATTTCCAGAGAAAATCCACAAAATCATATTTTTAAATAAAAATTGCAAGCACTCTGATGTCACAGGAACAACAAAAGCATAATAAAACTATGAAATTCAATTGAATTCATTTAGTGCGTTTTCACTGTAACTGACGATGCGCTCTTATTCGATTCCCTGAATGTGTATAACTCTATGAGAGACTATTTGTTACTGATATTGTACCCAGATATTTAAATCATCATCACCTGGAAGACATCCACTGCTGAACATCAGCCTCCCACTTGAACCCCACTTGTGTCGGGTACTTGCCTCGTGCATCCAGTTTTGTTAGTGGGAGGACTAACTCTTCTGCGAGTGTCCGTCTGGGTTGTTACCACCGCTTTGCTAGTGAAGTCTGCCGCCAAGCAGTAGTGTGCAAGCATTACTGTGTTCCGGTTTGATGAGCAGAGTATCCAGTGAAATTACTGGGCTTATGAGACTTAATACCTAATGTCTCAGGGTAACGAGCGCACTGCAGTGCCGCGCAGGCATTTGTGTTTCAAAGTTTTGGGTGGCACTGTAATTGTTATGGGCCGGCGTTATGCTTACCATCAGGCAAACGACCAGCTCGTCTCGTTACCAATAAATAAATAAAAAAATCCAAAGGTTCCTTGTGGTTTTTGGTAACACAATGGGAGGCCCGCCAGTCAAGAACTTTTCTTCCGTTTCGGTTATCGGTACTGCGAGCGATGTGGACTCACCAATGCCATTTCAACCTGCTAACTTTGAGATATATGTAGGTGACTTTCGTTCTCCTGCGGATCTCCTCATTTTGGATTTTATCACGCAATCCCCAATCGTAGCCCTCTCTATAGTCCTTTGCGCAAGTCTGAGCTCACTCATGCGCCCGCCAATAAGAGTTCACATCTCAGTCGTTATTTCAGTACAGCATTAATTTATCAGTTTTATGAATTCTGCTAGAATATTTGATATTCGGTTTCAAACCGAATATCAATGCTGCACAGCCCTAATTAGGTAGGTACTTTGGAGTTCAATGCGGTCGAACCACTGAAATATTCAATAGATACCGTGGTGTTCAAAGGTTTTGTTTTTGATGTTGGCGCTCGCTATTTCTAGTAAGACTTTACACTACTCCTGGGAGCTCAGGAGTTTAACTGGTAAGTATCCTACTTTAAATGTACGGAAATGTTGAGTTTATATTTTAAACCTACTTTAGTTTCGTTTGAAAAGGTCTTTTGGGTCGTTTCGTGAAAGTATTTTGAGAATTTTAAAATTTGAAAGTTATTTTTTTACTATTTGAGAACGAGACGAGTTGCTCGTTTGCCTGATGGTAAGCATAACGCCAGCCCATAACAATTGCAGTTCCACTTAGAACTTTCAAAGACAAAGGCCTGCGCGGCACTGCAGTGCGCTCGTTGCCCTGAGACTGGTCTATGGGGGCTATTTCTGCACAAAACTGTAGTCTTCCTCCTCGGTGTTAGACGAATAAACACCTCATTTCTCTGCCCACTAGTTAAAAATAGCCCTCACAATAATACACATAAAATGTGTTTAAAATCTTTATCAAAAATTATATCCCACTTTTTAGCTTAAATCTAATTAAATCAATACGTATTGTATTCTGGGTATATGGAGTAACTCGTCCTATTTTACGTCAAACAAGATATCGTTGACGTTTTGAATGATTCATTATCATTCACTATCAGAAAATGACATTTCGCTTTTTGCGAATCAACGTCGTCCTAAAACTGGAACGGTTTATTTCAACGGTAACTAATTTAAGTAATGAAACTGGAATCATGGTGTAATTATTGTAGCATGGATTGAGTGACAAGAAACATCGTTTTATGACGGAGAAAACTTTATCGACGATGCTCTTATGATATAATATGTTTCTTTTTATTTTATTTTTTGTATTTCTCATTGTAGTGTGCAAATAAAGAGTTTATCTATACTTATATCTATCTATCTCTTAAGGAGTGTTGAATGCGACCTAATTTCACGTTTCCGAGACCCTATTGATTGAGCTTGAAGAACTTGAATAATAATATACACAGCAGAAAAAAAATTAAAGATCCTAAAAAATTCAAATAGAGTGAATATTTACCAGCTTACACCACATCTTTACTTTATCAGGCGAGATATAGTATATACTATAATATATATAGTATTATAATACTATTTCACCTAGAGATAGTATAATATAATACTATTTCGCCTATTCGATCTAATAGACCTATTTCGAATTGAAAGAAAGGCCTATGAAACTTCTGTATTACATTATCAGCCTCTTACGCTCCCACTGCTGCGATACCGGCCTTCTCTCAGAGAGAGAGGCATGGGCCATAATCCACCACGCGGGCCCAGTGCGGCTTAGTGGATGTCACATGTCCTCGAATTTTGTGGTTCTTAAACATGCAGGTTTCCTCACGATGTGTTCCTTCACCGTTTTAGAGCGAGTGTGAATAATACATTATATTATATATAACTTTATATAGCTCATTGGTGCGGGCCGAGTCTAGATTCGAACAATGGTGCGTCGGATTGAAAGTCGCACAAGTTCCCGCTTGGCTACACTCGCTGCACTCACTTCAGTATAAAAGTTCCAAAATGGTTTAACGCGATATCTTTCCAGCGTGATCTCCCGCTTCAGTTTATATCTTGAACCGTGTCATAAAACACAAGGGCCTGGGGAGACGTACAGCAGTAAGTGGTGTAGCTTCACAGAATTAGCGTATTTAGTTACGCTGAAAATATGGCCCGGTCCCTTTCGGCTCTTACCCAGTACTATGCGAATTAAATTGGCCCAATTTATTTTGTTAGGGAGATGTGATGGGGAGTGCGGGCTAATGCATTTTAACTGTCGAAAATAACATCACAAGCTTATTGGGTTATATCTTTGTTCGGAGTTCGTTAACAATTTAGTGTACCTTACACGATAATGCAATTCCGTCTACGTCAGCAATACGTTGACAAAGTGCTATGAATCTTCTGACGTTTTGCTGGTTTGCTGGCATGGAAACATGACGCGGGCAGTTATCACAGTGTTTGAACCAAACTCATTTTTTTATACTATTGGGTAATTAGATGGTAGGACTATTCTGCGAGCGTCTGTCTGCGTTGGTACCACCGGTTTGCTCGTCTCATCGAATGACACCCTCGTCTAATTTTTTTTTGTTTATATTATTTGATAATGGTAAGAGCAGCTAGCTTTTGCCTGATGCACAGGACATATGCTTGATGGTAAGCATAACGCCAGCCATAAAAATTGCAGTGCCACTCAGAACGTAGAAACACAAAGGGTTGCGCTGCACTGCAGTGCGCTCGCTGCGCTCACCCTGAGACATTGGATATTAAGTCTCATAAGCTCAGTAATTTCACTGACTACTCAGTAAACTGGAAAACAGTATGCCTAGTGTGAGTTTTGTGACAAGTTAACGCATTCTACCACGTACGCGTAAACGTTTTTTTTTGAAAGAAATGTACAGCGAACCTAGCGCCGCATTTATGAACTATCATCGCGCATTTGTTTTGTACGGTATTTACTCGACAAACGTGGTCGTTCGCGTAAACAGATTTTAATTACGAAACTCACACTCGGCACACAATAATAATTGCACTCATACATAATTGAAATATAACTGAAAGGCTCCCTTATTGTTTTTAATTTCATTTTTGAGATATTAGGAAGATATTGCTATGAGATTACTATATAAGTTTTAAAATTGTATTCTAGTATTTAAACAGAGTTTATTTAGACTGAAAAGTACACAACGATTACCATTCACTGATTTCTCAGTTTTTTTTATAAAGGACTGATTACCACTACAACGGTATTTTTGTCCACGAGATTGAAGGTGTCATCCACAGGCGTGTATTGGATGCCATTACCATACAAATAGCGGTGGGGACCAAATAGCTCTGACGATTCTGGTAACTCAATTGTTGTAGATTTTGGGATACCTATCGATGAAAAGGTTTTCTTTTTATTGTAAATAAGCAAAATTGATACCTTTTTCGATATAGATACTCTACATCTATACAAATAAATAAAATTGAAGTGTCTGTTTGTAATAACAAAATAACAGCGTTTTGCTAAATGCATATGAAAGTATATACGGTACCTATAATAAAACAACCATTTTTATAATTTTTGTCTGTCTGTCTGTTTGTTCCGGGTAATCTCCGAAACGGGTGGACCGATTTTGACGGGACTTTCACTGGCAGATAGCTGATGTTAAAAGGAATAACTTAGGTTATTTTAATTTTAAAAAAAGAATTGGGATTCTGCGCAATAAAATAAAACCCATTTAATCTTCTGCCCGCGGTTTCACCCGCGTGAAGATATTGGATAGTATGATGTTTTTTTTCGCGGAACCCTAATTATTTTTCTAAAACAAAAGTAGCTTATGTTACTCCTTATAACATCAGCTATCTGCCAGTGAAAGTACCATTAAAATCGATCCAGCCGTTTCGGAGATTACCCGGAACAAACAGACAGCAAAAATTTAAAAATGTTGTTTTGTTATAGGTACCGTATATACTTTCATATGAATTTGGTAAAAAAACTGTTATTTTGACGTTACAAACAGACACTTCAATTTTATTTATTTGTATAGATATGTTCGAGTAGTAAGTATAGTATACAGCTGACTATGTATAGCACCAACGTAAACAACATAGTGTAGCACATTACATCACTGTAAATACTAAAAGCTACTGTGACAGGGTTCCGCTCACAATTCCAATATTATCTTCTAACACGACAAATAGAATTTATCCCTGAGATAGGATGACCGCGTTCATTCGTTCAATTCATTCAATTGAACGGTCGACCGATCGACCGAATGACCGAAGGCGGACATAGGGTTGCCAATAAGTTTCTTTTCAATAGTGCTATTTCTAAGCAAAGATTCAATGAAATAGACGCATTCCATTACGGTATCAGCAGCGCAAGTACGGATCTTTTCGATCGATATAATTCGATAAAATTGACAGTTCAAATCGATAAAGTGGGTTTTATCGATTTTTTATATGATTTATCAAGCCTCGACAATTGACAAAAGTTATCGAATAGCTTGGTCAAATCCAAAGAGACAATAGAGCTACTACAATACTTTACGATCAGAATTCGGTACTCGCAACATTCGATAAATTTATCAGCTTTTTCGATTCGACAAATTTATCGAACCGACTTCCGTACTTGCGCCGCTGATACCTACATAAAGTAGCAGGTAAAAAAGGTCCGCATATTCAGTAGTAATAAAACGTTTGTATTTTACTAAATGTTTTTTTATATGCATTAAAATGGCTAAGATGTTCAAAAGTGTTGCAGTGCCAAAGTCTTGCGCGGCACTGCTACCCTCTCGTCATCATGGTTTCATGATGACGAGATGTTTCGGATGTTTATCCGCTCTCAAGGGCATATCCAGTTATTTTAGCTGTGAGTTTCTGATTAATGTTCTATTCAAATCGGAACACATTTATTCTTCTCTTCTTTTGATTAAATGCAAAATAAGCAGTTGCACCAACCCTGACGGACTCTCACAAAACATCTAGTCCTGTCACAGGAATCGGAAACAACTGGGACAGTAGTCCCACAACACCAACAGGCTCTAAACAAGGTATATCGGTATATCTAGGTATATTGGTTTCAAATACACCACAGGAGCTATCACATACCGTGAAGGAACTTAGACTAAGATCCAGAGTCGAAATTGTATATTTTTGGACGGGATGTTGACTCAATTTTTTTTATGATGCTAATCAATTCGTTTTCTCATGAAAATCAAATGTATATATCGAAAAAACTGGAAATCGAATGGTAACAACGCCATAAATTAAAGCCAAAGTCAGGCGGATCTGAGCGCTAAAATGCCCCATACTAATTGGGCTTAACGTGTGACGTCACATATTCAACGCGGCCGTAAAGTTGTACCAAAACACACATTTTGTTGATTTTGGCCGTAAAAAAACTGCATTTAAGTACATAGTTGTCATACATTTGTTATTCATTAAAATTTAAAGAATCTGATAGTATAGTTTAAATTACTATTGGATGATACAAAAAATTCGTTGAATTCTGGAAAGTTTTAGATCCAGTATCTTTGTGGAAATTATATATTTTTGGTGAATTTCATTTTTATTGTGTTAATGTGATGTTTTTTAAACCTGTATAACCACAGTATTTATGTGTTTTGTATTTCAGTATCCAATTGTACATATATGGAAGTACGACTGCATGCAAATTGACTTTGAATATCAGCCATAAATTAATGACGGTAAAGCTTGTAATAGAACACGGGAAATGGACATTGTAAAAGCAAACTGACAACCCTAGCTACCTGAACTAATTCGCATTACTCGGACCAATCGTTTGTGGCTACCTTTGGTTACCTTCTATTGGTTAGCGTGACCCAAAAAAAATATTTGGTACGTTTATTTTGTATAGAGACGGCGGTACTCACATTCACATTATTTGAGTTCGGGACCTGAAAAAGAAAGATTGTGTTTGGTTAGCGAAACATGTAGGTATGTAATTAAATAAATAACTAAACGCTTACACTCATACCCCCGCACTAGGATTCCCTGTGTCGCAGGTGGCATGGACACACACAGATACACATCACAAACATCCAAGGCCCGAGAACAAACTTTATGTTTACACAAAATCTGCCCCGGCCGGGAATCGAACCCGGGACCCCTCGCTTTGCAGGCAGGGTTACTACCAACTTAGCTACGGAGCCATCAATGTACGACATTATTGCGTCTTAATTAGTAGATTTACCAGATGGTACTTAGAACTCTTCTGCGAGTGTCCGTCTGGGCGGGTACGGTGGTATCGGTGGCTTTGTTCATGTAGTCTGCTGCCAAGCAGTAATGTGCAAGCATGTTTAGTATGTGCATCATCTATAATTTCCATCTAGAGGTGATGACTGCTTGGGAATACTGACAGTAAATATATTATAGTATGCTTCTCTGTATTTTAAGATGATGTCTGGATGTATAATTCAAGACATCATGTTGTTCCATAATCATTATAAATTATGTTTTTAATCCCAGCCTTAATCAATTTTTTGCTAACCAATTTGCTTAGAACTAAATACCAAATGCTTCTACCGTATATTATCAAAATCGGCCGGTAAACGGCGCCGTAGAAAACTTCCCACATTTTTAGAGGAATATATTGCCCTACAATAAAAAATCACCGACAGCAAAAATGACTAAATCGTAACCGTAAAACAAAGAGTATAGTACAAAGAGGCATAATTGCCGACACGAATACAAACATAACTTGACGATTATGACCTAATTTGACAAATAATTGTGACATTAAATATTGATATATAAACGTAAGGGTTGAAGCGAAGTTGATAGCTAGTAATTATTTATAATTAAGCTTTATTTTCATGTTTTACTTTAAAGGAATAGTGTAATAGGCTGATAGTGATACTGAGTACGTACTCAATTGAACACCGGGAAGCGGGTCAAATTCAGCTTGCAAGATTTGACCTAAATAAACATACGAAAAAAAGGCTTGTAGAAAAGCATAACAATATTGGCAGTACGATCGTTTAAGATTGCGCCTTAAGTCCATTAATAACAGGCAGGTATTATTACCATCGTTTCCGTACACACAGATAATAATAATCATCCCCATTTCTCACAGAGAAAGAATATTCGTAAAAACGCGAAGCAACTCTCGATACGAAACCAATCTCGAGTAATTCAATATCTCTCCCTCGACACGGAAACGTAATTAAAATATCGAATAAAATATGGAATTTACAAAAATATTTAATAAAATATCGATATCGTCCTCCCTACGCCTATGGTGAAAGCTTCGAGTTAAATCTGTAGGGAGGGGATAATACCGCTTCATTTATTTATATCGGGAGGTTGAACCGATAATTTTTTCAAGTCCCTCACGATCTGAAAAGCTTACCTGGTGAAATTGTGGGCGTGGCACCGGTTGTGTGGCGTGTATAGGTTGTACATAATACATAACTGGGTTGGAAAATCTACTAGACAATAATATTATGCCCGGGGCCTATTTCATAAAAAAATATTAGTCTAATATTAAAAGTATTAGCGTCATATTAAATATGGAAAAAAGAAAAAAAGATCATAATATTAGACTAATATTTTTTATGAAACAGGCCCCAGGTGCGGGAGATTGTTATTGTCATTATAATTTAAAATCTTTATTCAAATGGACTCCAGAGGAGCGGTCATGAAAGTTAAATGACTTTAGGTTGTATTTATAATGGGTTTGTAGCGTGCTCAAATTGAGACAGCTTAGCAACAGATTTTCAATTGGGCTGATTAACGTTTCCTCGAGTACATTGTCACACATTGTGTCTATTAAATAAAAAGTTACATTCTACTAGTTATACGTACTTTTGAATAAAAAAGTTTCAAAATAATATTATCGGACGGCGAAAAGCGTCGTGGCCAGTATTGATTTTATCCTAAGACTAGCTGCTGCCCGCGGTTTACCCGCGCGGAGATATTGGATTTCATGGTTTTTATTTTTTTAAATAATTATTTTTCTAAAATAATAGTAGCCTAAGTTACTCCATGTAACATCAGCTACCTGCCAGTGAAAGTCCCGTCAAAATCGGCCCAGCCATTTCCGAGATTACGGAACAAACAGACATGAGACAAAAATTTAATAAATGGTTGTTTTGTTATACCTACCGTATATATTTTCATATGCATTTGGTAAAACGCTGTTATTTTGATATTACACACAGACTCTTTAATTTTATTTATTTGTCTAGATATAGATAAAACCTAACACTGATTACAAATAACGCAAATCGCACGCTAAATTAAAAAAACGGTCCCGAGTAGGCTACGATATCGTTATCAGAGAAAAGGCTCTAAGAAGTCCGAAAGCGCTTCAAAAATTACTGGACGCATAAACGCTTTCAGTGTTACCACAAAAAAAAAACATTTTTAGTCGCCTGTTTAGCTAGACAGCGTCTAAAGATAAACGTCAAAAATTATTTGAAATGTCACAACAGAAATGTTTTAGACAACGGTTAGACACTACTTAAAATAGGATTTGTGGTTGCTCATATTTAATCGCGCGACTAAGGCATGTTTAGGCGTTAAACAGGGTTTAACACAGTTTTAACGTGTGTTAAAATTTTTGTGGTAAGACCCTTTATATTTTGACGGGACACTGATTTATACCTCAGTCACAGTCTGTATTTAGAACTCAGAGTAGTTAATACCGGCTCCATTCACGGTGCCCGGCCGATAACGGCCAGATTAGCCAATGACGTAGAGCCGTAAGTCTTTGGTGACGGACTGCAGCAAAGCTGATAGCTTAAGCCAGAGTATAATGGAGCAAATTGGTGGCAGCAAGGCAGTCCTTAGGCACGGCCGGGAATATAATATCCTGCTTTTGAATACAGGCTGTTAATAAATAGTATGACATATCTTGTATCCTCGCTTGATACTGCCGGCTTGAAACTACTCGAGCAGGTTTTTTATTTAATACTAGCTGCTGCCCGCGGTTTTACTCGCGTGGAGTTATTGGATTTCATGGGTTTTATTTTTTGCGCGGAACCCTAATTATTTTTCCAAAATAAAAGTAGCGTATGTTACTCCTTATAACATCAACTATATGCCAGTGAATGTCCCGTCAAAATCGGTCCAGCCGTTTCGGAGATTACACGGAACAAACAGACAGACAAAAATTTTAAAAATGGTTGTTTTGTTATATGTACCGTATATACATTCATATGCATTTAGTAAAAAGCTGTTATTTTGATATTACAAACAGACACTTCAATTTATTTATTTGTATAGATGTATAGATAAGGTAATACGATGAAGAGCGCGGTTGCCTGCTGGTAAGCAAAACGCCTGCTTGCGACAATTATAGAATGCTTGTTGCCAGATTTTCAACTTGAGCGTGGTAGCTAGCCAAAAGAGCACTAGAAAAGATTCTACCACCCTGTGAATGCTTTATAATATTAGTGTAGACTAGCATATATATATATAGGTATATGATATCGACTGTACTTAGATAATACGGTTGTTACCCACTCTCCCCTACTAGCAATTTGTCCCCACTTATTTCGTAATCCCGAAAGGTGTAGTGGATTTATAATGGAACCCTTTGAAGCTGTATTATTTTCGGGGACATTTCTTTGAAGTACTGGCCACATCATTTTCCGCTCGACTGGTTATGAATTTAAGTTTTTTTCCCTTTAGAAGTCACCTTCTGAGACGGTTTTCCTTTAACTAACCTATTGCTATTTCACTACAATTTTATTTACAACTAATTTAATTGTTATGGGGCCTGTTTCATAAAAAATATTAGTCTAATATTATGAGTATTAGCGTCACATTTTGTATGAAAAAAAAGAAAAAAAGACTCATAATATTAGACTAATATTTTTTATGAAATAGGCCCCAGGTTTTTGCTTTAATCATTTACTTTTGATCTTTTACCAGATATAAATAAATATGTTATAAGTACCTATTGATTTTTTGAAACTGCTATAAAACCGCTTACAAAATTTATTAATAATAATAAACATTTACACTCATACCCCGGGCACTAGGATTCCCTGTGTCGCAGGTAGCATGGACACACACAGATACATCACAAACATCCAATACCCGAGAGCAAACTTTATGCTTACACAAAATCTGCCCCGGCCGGGAATCGAACCCGGGACCCCTTGCTTTGCAGGCAGGGTTACTACCAACTTAGCTACGGAGCCGTTAATCTAACTGTTAGTAGAACTTACTATTCTGCTAGTGTCCATCTGGGTTGGTACCACCGCTGTACTCGTGTAGTCTGCCGCCAAGCAGTAATGTGCAAGCATTACTGTTTTTTGGTTTGATGAGTACTAGTCTGTGAAATTACTTGGCTTATGTGACTTAATACCTAACGTATCAGGGTACGAGTGCACTGCAGTGCCGTGCAGGCCTTCGTGTTTCAAAGTTCTGCGTGGCACTGCAATTATTATGGGCTGGCGTTTCGCTTACCATAAGGCAAATGACTCGCTCGACTCGATATCCAATAGTATAAAAAAATATTATACAAATGCGAGTATATGTTTTGACGGTTTGTTCTTCACTCACGCAGCAACAGAGCAACGGATCGACGTCATTATTTGCATAGAACTAAGTATATAGTTTATAGACCGGAGAGTAACATTACTAATACTAGGTACTATTTTTAACTTTGGAAAATTCATGACTCCTCTGGGAATTTCAACGCAGGTTAAACCGCGGGCAGCAGCTAATATACAATAAAGCCTTTATCTACCCATCTATCTTCAATCTAATAGCATACCTGAGATGAATAACCGATTATCCTCGCTACCTTTTCCCAGCATCCACTTGAGGTTGATTCATAATTAAGACGCAGGGGTTACTCCTGTCAGGAGATTACGACCATCTTCTAACTAAAATTAATTATTGATTCACCCTATCTTATTTTACAGAACCCTCTTGAGAGGCGATACATCTTATAGTCCTTCAAAACAAGGACGGAGACGGAACTAATAGGGTACAATGTACCCTTTTGGGGTACACGTCAAACATCAAATTCGATGTAAAGTACGCCCTTCATTGTATCCCCATTATGCGTATACCTATCCCCATTGTAGATAACAGTGAATATGTCCTCACTATTATTCAATGGGGGGATAAGCCCACTTTGAAACAAGATCTATACAAAAGGGTGTCCCATCAAAATTCGGAGCTCGTCAGTACCCTTATTTATCATTTTCCGCAAAATTTTCACTCAAAGAGACACATTAGGGATGCGGTGCAAGTTATAAGAAAACCGTGAACAAAAAATATATGTAAGTACCTAGTTTTATTTTTTGACTTCTTTTACGTTTTGTGGAGAAATACAGACCTGCGCTGCAGCTTCTCATAAAAGAGTATTCTTCCTAATGTCAAACTACATTAAAAACAGCAATAGACAACATTCTTTGTTAAGAAAAAAATGTTTGGGTTTTTGTAATAAATACATAAAGCATCGTAATGAAGTATTAACTACACTTTACGTGTTACGGGTATGCCTTATGCTTACCATCTGGCAAACAACCCGTTTCGTTGCTTAGTAAAAACCCCAGATATACTCCTAGAAGAAAGTGACTTGATTCCGTTTGAACAATCAAACAGGATTAAGTCAATTTCATCACAAGATGTTCTGTCTTTTCTATGGATCACTTATCCCGCTTGGCGCTCACCACTTCCAACCTTATAAAACTGCCATATTCTACACTAGAACAGGGAATTTTGACACTTTACGTGATAAAAGACGATAATATCAGCCGGAATATTTCAGTTTTTGTCAAAACACGCTCAAATGTGCTCGAGGAAGGCAAAAGGACTTACTTACATAAGGGATTTTTTATTGAAATGTCCTATTGTACGATGTTCGGGAATATTTTCGGGTCAGCGGATGTCTTTGAAATTTAATTTATGTTGAGGAAACGTTTCGCCGTTTTTTATTTATTTTTTTGCTTTGGTACCTAGTTTTATCTACACAAATAAATAAAATTGAAGTGTCTGTTTGTAATATCAGAATAACAGCTTTTTACTAAATGCATATGAAAGTTTATACGGCACCTATAGCAATGCAACTGTTTTTAAAATTTTTGTCTGTCTGTCTGTCTGCTGTCTGTTTGTTCCGGGTAATCTCCGAAACGACTAGACCGATGTTGACGGGACTTTCACTGGCAGATAGCTGATGTTACAAGGAGTAACATAGACTACTTTAATTTAAGAAAAATAATTAGAGTTCCGCGAAAAAAACTAAAACCCATGAAATCCAACATCTCCACGCGGGTGAAACCACGGGCAGCAGCTAGTTGTTCATAAAATTTATCGGGTTTTTCGATTCGACAAATTTATCGAACCGACTTCCGTACTTGCGCCGCAGGTATTCTAGGTTTAGTGTATTCGCTATCTTCAACTGCATCGTCGCTTATGATCAGCGGCGCAAGTACGGAAGTCGGTTCGATAAATTTGTCGAATCGAAAAACCCGATAAATTTATCGAATGTTGCGCGTACCGAAGTCTGATCGTAAAGTATTGTAGTAGCTCTGTATTCTCTTTGTATTCGACCTAGCTATTCGATAACTTTGTGGATTGTATCGAGGTTCAATAAATTATAAAAAAAGTCGATAAAACCCACTTTATCGATTTGAACTGTCAATGTTATTGAATTTTATCGATCAAAAAGATCCGTGTTTGCGCCGCTGTAGGTAAAAAAAAACAAACTAGTTTAATATTTCTTTATATCTACTTTTTAATAACGAGACGAGCTGGTACTTAAGAAGTATTAAATTGGACTCTATCTTCATTCGCTGTCTGTTATTTATACTCCAAAGGAAAACGTAACAGAGCTTCATCAAAGCGAAAAAGTCTTGCCAGACTTAAAAACAATTACCAAAAATGTTCCCTAAGAACTTAAGACAGGAAACAACGAGGTTTGTAATTGGAACCGACATTTTGCCCCGGAAAAAGTGTTCCTTTCCCGGATGATTTACTATCTCGTGTCCTACTGTCCGAGCATAATGGTGAACACAGTATGGATTACGTACCGGATTTTTAGTGCCAACTCATGTTATATATTTAGAATAAAAAATAATCCAAATTCAAATCCCACCTGGTGACAATTTAACACAGTTTTTCAGTATGGGTAATTTATTGGAATACCAGTATTTGACTGAGTATATACTTTTTTTGTCGGTACCGGACAAAGGACCCTTGCAGTGTTAGTAACAATCTTGTGGTAATTTGTAGCTAATTCAATAGTAAGAATTTACATATAATATATATATAAGATGTGTATATATATAGCGAGTGTAGCCGAGCGGGAACATGTGCGACTGTCAATTCAGCGCACTATAGTTCGAATCTCGACTCGGCCAACACCAATGACTTAAATCAAGTTATGTGCGGATTATTCACAATCGCTCTAAAACGGAAATAAAAAACATAAATAGTGAGGAAACCCGCATGTTCAAGAACCACAAAATTCGAGGACATGTGACATCCACCAAGCCCCACTGGGCCCGCGTGGTGGATTATGGCCTATACCTCTCTCTCTGAGAGAAGGCCGGTATCCCAGCAGTGGGAGCGTAAGAGGCATATAATGATTATTTGTAGCAAATAGGTACATTACAGAAAACAATTATACAAATATAAGCACACGTTATCCCAATATATTGGGTGTGCGTGAGCGTTATCATATAGATATCCTACCTATAGTTTGCCTCAAACCGGTCCCAACTCAGCGTATGCCAGCCATTCGACCGGCGCTGGTCTTCCGTTGGGGCCGCCTCAGTGATATCATGGAAGACATACAGAGTTCAGTTTAATGAATAAAAGAAAATACGAACATAACATGACAATTGGGAGTTTGTAACAAAAAAAAACAAAAAAACAAGTATACTATATTCAGAGGCGTATTTTAGGATTCAGTGCCCTAGGCTTGCAGGCCATTTTTGAGATTGCAAACGTGACCATCCATTCTGTTTATATAAAAGTTAACGTATTTCCACTGCGGTTTCATTTGTTCTCAGTTTACACTGCGAGCTGTTCATTCGTCTTTGTAATTAATAGATTCGTTGATGTTTTTTTTATGTTTTTATTTTCTTTAGCGATCTTGCGGTTCCATTACCATTTACCATTAAAACGACTGGCACTTGCTGAGAGGAAATACAGTGTTTATAAAATAATACAGGTTTGTTTATTAAAGAAAGAAAATAACTGACTGTACTTTTCTAACAAGTGTCCTTACTAGTATACATTTCTGTATAGCGTATAAATGTGATCGATTAAAATACTTAGGTACTTAACAAGTTTTAGAAGATACTTTTTATTTATGACTAGCGGCTGCCCGCGGTTTCACCCGCGCGGAGATATTGGACTTCATGGTTTTTATTTTTTTTGCGCGGAACCCTAATTCTTTTTCTAAATTAAAAGTAACCTAAGTTACTCCGTATAACATCAGCTATCAGCCAGTGAAAGTCCCGTCAAAATCGGCCCAGCCGTTTCGGAGATTACTCAGAACAAACAGACAGACTGACAGACAGACAAAAATTTTATAAATGGTTGTTTTGTTATAGGTAACGTATATACTTTCATATGCATTTGGTAAAAGCTGTAATTTTGATATTACAAACAGACACTTAAATTTTATTTATTTGTATAGATAGGTAAGCTCTATATAACACCAGTTCTCACCACAAATATTGCTGTACTCCAATTTGAAGGGCAAAGTACACAGTCAGTAAAATCACTTGAATTTGAGACCCAAGCGGCAATGCCTCAGGGTAACTACGGTATATTACAAGGTAAGCACGACGGCATTTATTATTCGTAACTTCGAGCGACATTGCAATTGTTATGAGAAGGCGCTTACCACCACGTGAAGAGCCTGCTCATATTGTCACTGAGTTGTATAAGAAATGTAGGTACTAAAAATATAATAGTTTTTTATTCTATTCGATAACAAGACAAGCGGATGGTTTGCCTGATGGTAAGCAGGTGGTATCCCGAGTCAATGACATTCATAATTCTATCCTCTTTACACACAGTCGGTTTGCGTTGGTGTAAAAGAGAAGGAAGACCGCGCGGGTCACTAAAATTGAGTAAAAATCCAACAAAAGCGTAAATACTCTTCACGATACGGCTCCTCTAAAATGTACCACAACAAAGTTATTGTGTGAGAGTATGTTTAATTTTTTAATGTGCTAATTCTTGCATTTTAGATTTTTATTTTTATGTGGTGTTTCAATTAAGAGTTTATCTATCTATGAACATTGGCTCTTATAAACAGTGTTGAACGGTAGTTTAGTTAAACACTGTTTTGTCTTTGTTGTTTTTTGAAAATTTTAAACTGAATCGAAAGAGACAAAATATAGTTTAACTATTCAACCATGTTTCAACCGTATAAGAGCGATTATCTATACAAATAAATAAAATTGAAGTGTCTGTTTGTAATATCAAAATAACAGCTTTTTACTAAATGCATATGAAAGTATATACTGGACCAATACAAAAACAGCCATTTTTAAAATTTTTGTCTGTCTCGCTGTTTATTCCGGGTAATCTCCGAAACGGCTGGGCCGATTTTGACGAGACTTTCACTGACAGATAGTTGATGTTACATGGAGTAACTTAGGCTACTTTTATTATGGAAAAAGAATTAGGGTTCCGGACAAAAAAAAATCATGAAATCCAATATCTCCACGCGGGTGACACCGCGGGCAGCAGCTAGTGTGTGTGTAATATTACCAATTACTTTTTATACGCTTTGTGGTTTAAAACAAAAATAAATATTGCTTAATAATGGAGGCGTTTAATTATAATTCCGGGAGCGACATTTTAATTAAATCTGGCGCTCTTTCCACATATTTTTTATTCATTGATACATTATTAAGCCCCATTCCAAATAATGACTTTAATGAAAATGGTAATATTACTTCCAGGACAGTGTGTTGGAAGAATATTGTATTTTTTATTTTTTTCGAAAGCGCGGTCTAAGTTATGTGATATTTTTGATTAAATTTTTGTAGGTATTTTATTATTAATAGGCGTTTAAAATTTGAATTTAATTGAAGAAAAAACAATTAAGTAAAGTATCCACCGATTTGTTATACATAAATTTTTTTGTTACATCACAAAAAACTGCGTTTTTGGTACTGATTTTGTGGGGAACTAAAATCATACTCGGAAAAAGCGAGAAACATTTTCGAGACTCGATTCCCGTGATGGAAGAACTACTTACATACGTACAAGATTGTACGGAACCCTCGCCTCAGTGCGCGAGTTCTGACTCGCACTTGGCCGGTTTTTAAATAATTATATTATGTAGTTTAAAGAAACTAAATAACACACTTCCACCTCCTGGCTCCGTCATCAGAACCTCGACATCAAGTTCAATATATTGGACTCGTCATGAGCCCAAACTCAAAGGGCCACTAAAGAGTTCCACTGTCCATCTCATCAGATCAGCTCCATGAAAGAAAAGGCAGCAGTAGGCGCGGCGTGGGCGGCAGCGGTCCGGGCGCGGCTAGGTTTTCCACGCTAGCGGATAATAAGCGCTTTTGCGCACAGATTTTGAATGATATCTTTAGAACTTTCCGAGCTCGTGAGGTAAAATATGCTATTCCGCACTTTTGATTGATCCCATTTACCAATTACTGTCATACGTATTAGTAGACAAAGATAAACGAATCAACAAACGATCACCGACTTCCTTATAGTTCATAAATAACAACTCATACCCAATAATATCCGAAATAACGTACATTTATTGGCTATTTCACCCACTATTCACATTACTGTAATATGTGAACAGTAAGGACGTTTAAGCCATAATAAAATTATAAACGTAGGAATAAAAGTGTTCTCGGATGGTAATGACATACTAGAAGATGGCTCATATAAAACATACTCTTCACTGGTAGAGGCCCGTTTTCCCTTCACGGGAAATTTGATGCAAACGATTTTTCGTTTTCAATTTGGGTGTCTCGCTTTTTACGGGTTTTTTACTCTAATCTGTGAGATAGGGTCCAGACTCTAGGCCTCTCGTTGAGACAAAAAATCCAACAATTATTTGATGGAATGAGGCGTTACTTCGCACAAATCAATTTTAAATAAGATTATATAAATTACTCACTTTACAACAATTCTATTTTTAACGACGCAAACAGAGGCGTGTGTCTGTGTATCTATCTCTGGGAAAGTAGATCCAAAATGGAAAAACCGATTTGGTTTCTTGAATGTATGTTCTTAGAGCTATAAGCTATGCAAAGAAATTCTGTTCAGATCATCAGTTCATTTTTGCAGTCATTTTTTAGTTTAAAATTTTATCTTCTATACTTTTGAGTGCAGATAGTGTTAGATTCCATACTGATATTATAGACTACCATTACCCTTACATCTGGCTGATTAAATTGCCGCAGCGAGACGGAATAATTTACGTATATCTATGAAGGTTGGGGATATCTGCATTACATGTTATCAACATGTTGAACGGGTGCTTTATTGTTAGGAAAATAGACGTATTAAACGGAAAATGTGTCTCCATGTGACAAGCATTTATTTGTTGACGTCACTAGACGGCGTTGTTTGTAATATTTGATCTGTTTAAGGAAACTTATGTGTTTTATGTTCATTTCAAAGCAGTAACAAGTGGATAAAAGTGGATAAATTTTAAGGCGTTAATTTTTTTTTTTATAAAAATCTGAATACATTTGTCAAGTCAATTTTAAAGCTTATTTTCATACAAACTACAGCTTCATGAAAACCTTTAATTACATAGACTTACTTCGCATTCACCTCAAATTTTGTTATTTGGCTAAACGTTATCACAAGACCAATTTAAAAAAATCCCTCTTTTTTTCTTTTCTATATATACCAATATAATAACTAGCTTCTGCGCGCGGTTTCACCCACTTTCCCATAGGAACCGTGCATTTTCCGGGATGAACAGTAGCCTATGTTACTCTCCGGTCCATAAACAATATCTATGCCAAAAATCACGTCGATCCGTCGCTTCGTTACTGCGTGAAAGAAGGACAAAGCAACAAACACACTTTCGCATTTATAATATTAGTAGGATTATCAACATGACTAATATAAATAGGTATTTTCTTTAAGTTAAATAAATAATTTATGTAGCAGAGAACAAGACTGTACTTAACTTTGATTTTTATATATAATACTGGTATCTATTAAACATCATTTAAAATGGGTAAGTATACAAAATTATAGTACCTATACACAATTTAAAAATAAGGTACTGCAATTTTAATAAAACAAAACAGAAACCCGATTTCACAATTTCAATATCACTTCTATTTACACAATGAAACATAATCCAACATCGAATAAACAAAAAAACATGAAATCGAATGTTCGAAAAACATTTACGCGACATGCAAAATAATTGGCAACATCAACAGACGTTCAAAAAACACTAAATCCGTATCCGATATAAATCCGGACCGGGTCTGGGCCCTTTTCAATCGCTAATACAAGGCTCCGGCAATTAGGCCCGGATGTTTCCCAAATGGGACCCGAAAGGCCGCTAGGGGGCGTTTCGGGGATTAAGGGGTAACACGTTTGCATGGCAAAATAAACTTTATACTTGTGGAAATAGAATAAATAATTCGTTGAATAGGTATGATAGTGAAAAGTTTCGAGTCGGATCCGGCCCGTAAGTAGTAAACGGAACAAATCACATTACAGCGTTTATATTAAAAAGGATCATTAGAAGTCACGTGAGTATTTCTAAGGCTTAAATATACTGATACAATGGTCATTATCAAGTATCGTGTTTACTCGTGCTGCCCCACTGCTCAATGGGGATGTTGACTAAATTTTTTTATGATGTTATTCAATTCGTTTTCTCATGGGAACTGTCTATATTGAAAAAATTGGAAATTCAACGCTAGGAACGTCAAAAATGAGAGTCAAAGTCGGGTGATCTACTGAGCGCTAAAACGCCCCATACAAATTGGACAGAACCTCTGACGTCACTTGTTCAACGAGGGCCGTAAAGGTGTACTAAGAACTTACGTTTTGTTTATTTGGCCGTGAAAAACTGCATTTAAGTACATAGTTGTTTTACATTTTTTTATTCATTGAAATGTAAAGAATCTGGTGGTATCATATAAATTACTAAAGGATGATAAAAAAAATTGTTGAATTTGGGAAACTGTATAACGTCAGAAATTCTTTATTTTGTGTTTCATGCAACATCCCAATTCAGCTGAATATAAACAGAGCAATAAATTATCCAACTCAAACCGTGTATTTCGTCCCCGTCCCGTTTCGTCCTCGTCCCGTATATTACAAACCAGCCCGTAGGCAATACGTCCCATTTGCATACATGCAAGTTGTTGATTGGAATAGCACCCCCATTACGTGTGTCGTGGGGTTTGAAACTGGATTATGTCTAGTGTCTGTGGGGGTCTACGTGGGGTCTACTTGACTCGCTGAACGATGTCTCGTTGCATTTTTTGTGTCGTACCCTACCTGAATCTCATCGATATCACTTTTGTATCAGCGATCGAACAAACAATATCAGGTAACAATTAAAAATGACTCGGCATACGAACATTTGTCATAGTTAATGTTTGTGTTAGTACGATATATTCAGAGCATCGAGATACAAACCCCGAGAGATGAAATACTGTACTATCTGATCTGATAAAAATGTATCGATTTTGCTATAACTAATATCAGCGCTAAGCGTATCAGCACACGGGGAATCGGCGCGAGGCGGTTAGCCAATCAGAGCGCATTATGTCTGGGCAAAAATGGTGGAATTTATTTCGTTCAAACCAAACGTCACAGCATCTCTAGGGGTTAGTTCCTCGATGATTCAGAGCAATGTGATTGTACCTGGTTGTAGAACTAACTCTTCTGCGAATTTCTGGGTGGGTACCACCGCTTTACTCGTGAAGTCTGCGCCAAGCAGTCATGTGCAAGCATTATTGTGTTTTGGTTTGATGAGCTAAGTATTCAGTGAAATTACTGGGCTTATACCTAATGTCTAAGTGTAACGAGCACAATGCAGTGCCGCGCAGGCCTTTACGTTTCGAAGTTCAGAGTGGCAATGCAGTTGTTATGGGCCGAAATTATGCTAACCATCACGCAAAACAACCGCTCGTCTCTTTATACAATAGTATAAAATAGTCGTATCGATGTCGTATCGTGACATATAAATCGTTGTCGTTTTTGGGAGTAGACCCTCTCCAAATCAATTTTGATATAAATTCGTCAATTACAAATTCGGAAATGTTGGCTATATTTGTGTTCATTTTTATCTTGTGTGTCTGGGTAGGCATTATGTCTTGGCCTAATGTTGTCAGTATGGCGGGAGCTAGGCTATGTCTGTACCTCGTGTTTTGCCACATTGAGATGTGTTAGTTATACATCCGTTATTCTGATTCCAAGCGTGCGAAGCCACGTGCAGATGCTAGTAAAGTAAATAAACTCTTTGTTTAATTAAGTAGAGATTCAACTTGCAAATGTTATGAATTTAATGGAGCAAATATTTAATTCAACACGCGCAAGTGTTTGTATGTGTGGGTGATTTCGAATCACTTCATTTTAACGTTTAATGTTTGCTTACTGTATTTATAACGCCATCTCTGTTTATAAGTGGTAAACTCGGCGGCAATTGTACCGATAACTGAATTTGGGAGATGTATTAGTTTGGCTATTTGGAAAGGACTAGTGGTTTCAATTTCAAGAGTTGAAGAGTGTTTGAAGTTCCCAAGGGTTATTGCTTCAAGATTTGGATGAGAGTTGTGTAAATATTCGAATACGAAGAAATCAATAAGTCCGAATATTGAGGCTGTGGCTGAATATCTTTGGGTTTATTAGGTAGGTAAATGTACTTTGTTACTTAAATTGACTATTGGAATTTCTAGACTAGTTACCGAATTACAGTAATAATTATTCAATGGAATCTATTATTATTATGCTTATGTTACACGCCATCGTTATGGTAAAACTAGCTGCTGCCCGCGGTATCACCTGCGCGGAGATATCAGATTTCATGTTTTTTTTTATGCGCGGAACCCTAATTCTTTTTCTAATATAAAAGTAGCCTAAGTTACTCCTTGTAACATCAGCTATCTGCCAGTGAAAGTCCCATTCAAATCGGCCCAGCTGTTTTGGAGATTACCCGGAATAAACAGACAGACTGTCAGACAAAAACTTTTAAAGTGTTTGTTATAGGTACCGTATATACTTTCATATGCATTTGGTAAAAAGCTGTTATTTTGATATTACAAACAGACACTTCAATTTTATTTATTTGTATAGAAGATGTTCTGAGCTGTTAGCACGAATTTCACCAATATGTACAATATGTTTAAAGTTTGATTGTATGTAACTGTTCCTTATGAGATTTATTAGTTTGATTATCTAATACCAGAGGGCTTTGCTTTGAAGCGCTTCTTATTCTAAAACAAATAGGTAGGTAATATGCATATAGAGGAAGTTAAGTAACGAATACAAAGATAAAATTCTGTATGAAATTACAATAAAAATGTATTAACATGTTTTTACAACTAGATATGGCAAATTTCGGCGTCATCAACATGTGATAAAAACTGATGTTTAGATTATTTTGAAAGATTAACCGTGCTACTAAAAACAACTTTAAGATGCCTGTTTAGCTGGACAGTTAGTGGACTAGTTAGTGTCCCGATATGACCCTGGTTATGGCAGTCATGTTTTTTTTTTAATAGAATATATTTTTAATAAAAGCTTGTCAATTTACTTTACTTAACTGTTTTCCAGCAAAATGAGAATCCGACCAATAGCTAATCCAAATAAGTGCTAATAATTGATTTGAAATTATTATTGCTATAGATAGAAGAAAAGTCTAAAATGCAGCGAATCGACTTATGTCAGCATGGTTGTCATGGTAACTTATATCTCAATTTCATACAAAAATTAACAATAAAGACTGTAGATATAGAATCGTTTCGAAGCGAACGCCATTTTATCTAGGCCATCTGGCTTGGTTAAATTCTTACCCTCAAATTGATCTATGAAGATCTGTTAAACACTTTTAATGTCATACACACTAAAATGAGTTGAAATACGAAATCAGGTGAAGCTATCCTTAGGGTCATATATGAAAGTGTTGCCGCGCGGTTACATAGCCAGCTACATAACCAAGCTATAGCAGAGATTTTCTTATTTGTCCAATAATGTAAGCAAACTCGGTGGCTCACCAACCAATGACATAGACAGAAATTCAAATTCGAATCATGTCATTGGTTAGTTATCGTCGCATCCGCCGAATTTGTTTATATCATTGGATAAGTGTAGAAAAGCAGACCGTACGTAATTAATTATATTTAAGCATATCTTACTGACCCTGAACTAAATCAATTTTATAAAAGTACATCACTCATTCACTACCACCGGTCCTAACCTTGACTCACGTGGTAATAGAAAACTCGTATAAAACTAACTCTGAGCTAAATCCAAAAGTTAAACACCAACCCTTCCCTTACCTGGAAAAATCAACCCCCAACTCTGAAGTGTACTTTTCAGCTTTGAATTACGCTCCTACCAAAGTTTATTTCAGAGGAACTAATAAAATACTCTTATCTCGCTTGCCTTAGGTGATTTGATTCTTTGCCGAGTTCCTTAGTTGTTCATTCGTGACTGGAAACTTGGCTGGTAACGGATGGGTTAACATTTGTCCTACATTGGGGTTCCGTGGTAAAAGGCTGGAGTTATTAACTCCAATTATATTCATATGCGATTGAGTTCATGTTTCATACAGCGAGCGTGGCTGAGTGGGAACTTGTGCGGCTTTCAATCCGACGTACCATAGTTCGATCTCGACTCGCGAGCCACAACCCGAGAGGTTTACTCGTTGATGAGTTCCACTCTCCACCTCCTGGTTCCATGATCATATCAACTTCATGATACTAAATTATTGTGTGGTCATTCAAACTGCCCATAAATATAAAGTTTCATTTCGATACGACAATTAGAAGTAGGTTAAAATGGATTATAGTCAGGTACAACTTTAGAAGTGAAATAGTTAATAAAGGGAGTGTGGCCGAGAAATTGTGCGACTTGCAATCTGACGCACCATGTATAGAATCTTGACCCGGCCAATGACTTATATCAAGTTATGTGCGGATTGTTCACACTCGCTCTAAAACGGTGAAGGTAAACATCGTGAGGAAACCGGCATGTTCAAGAACCGCAAAATTCGAGGACATGTGACATCCACCAAGCCGCACTGGGCCCGCGTGGTGGATTATGGCCCATAACTCTCTCTAAGAGAAGGCCAGTATCCCAGCAGTGGGAATTATTTCAACGTTATACAAAATATTATAAAGTCCTCTAACGTAGTATGCCGTTAGCTAGACATAACATAAAAGTAAATTTAAGTTTAATCATTTTTACGAAAACCATCCTATCCGATAAACTAAACTAAATCGACTCAGTAAAATTACGCAGACCATTTTCTCCTCATCTTCGGAAAAATCGCAATTTCCACTAACAAAGGCTTTCAAATTATGAACATTAAATTTCATATTACGAACGCCCTGTCATAAAGATGGCCTTCTATAGGGAGCCAATATTAAAATTGGTAGAACATTGAAGCTGGGGACGCTGAAGCTTGAGGATGCGGCTTCAAATATGTCAAAGTGTTTGAACGTAATGATTTTGAAACGAGATTTAGGATTTGCGCTTTTGGTATATATATACAACCCTAATTATTTTTCTAAAATAAAAGTAGCCTAAGTTACTCCTTATAACATCAGCTATCTGCCAGTGAAAGTCCCGTCAAAATCGGCCCAGCCGTTTCGGAGATTAACCCAGAACAAACATAGAGACAAAAATAAAAATTGTTGTTTTGTTATAGGTACCGTACCTATATACTTTCGTATGCATTTGGTAAAACACTGTTATTTTGATATTACAAACAGACACTTCAATGTTATTTATTTGTATAGATTAAATAGGAATTATAAGAATAGCTCCATTTTATTTTATAACAAAATTTAAATCGCCTGGTAATTCTTTACAAAACGAAAAGCCGAACGAATCCGTACTTTGACATAATTAATTAAAAAGTTTGCGAAAACTCAAGCATCGAAACAGCGGTCAGGTACAATCACAATCCTCAGGAGAAAGAATCAAAGGAAACTCTAATTAAAATCCGATTAAAATTTAAATTAAGTCCACGTTTCAGCTTAATTAAATCAAGGCATTGATATTCGTCACACGCTCCAACATCAGAAGTGAGAGAGCGGGACCGTTCGTAGTTCAACACAAAGAGGACGGAAATACATTCATTAACGGTGTTGATAAATTATTTAGTGCTTTCAGGAGTAATAAGGAAAGCCTTAGATATTTGTTAGGGGTAGGACTAACTATTCTGCGAGTGTCCGTCTAGGTTGTTACCACCCCTTTGCTCGTGAATTCTGCCGCCAAGCAGTCACGTGCAAGCATTACTGTGTTCCAGTTTGATGAGCAGAGCAGCCAGTGAAATGGGCTTATGAGACTTAATACCTAATGTCTCAGGGTAACGAGCGCACTGCAGTGCCGCGCAGGCCTATGCGTTTCAAAGTTCTGAGTGACACTGCAATTGTTATGGGCCGGCGTTATGCTTACCATCAGGTAAACGACCAGCTCGTCTCGTTAACAAATAGCATAAAAAATGTATATCACCATGAACATTTTTTGTTGTACTATCGGATGACGAGACAAGAGGGTTGTATGTATGATCAAACATAATGCCCGCACATAATAATAGCAGTCACTCAGAAATGTAAAGCACAAAAGCCTGTACCTATAGCATGCAGTGCGTTCCTTACCCTGAGATATTCGTTATCAAGTCTCATAAGCCCAGTGATTTCACTGAATAGTTTGCTCATCAAACCGGCACACGACAAGCTACATTACTGCTTAGCGGCAGACTAAAACGGACACACCCAGATGGACAATCACAGAGTAACCACAGTGTCCCACCACAAAACCAACCACATGTGAGTGTCTTACCACCTGTTGTTATTCAATTATTGACTCATATACTTTTTTTACTCATTCGACTTGTTATAATGATGTGCGATAGATTTGTTTTCGTCACAAAGTATAAAATTGTAGGCTGAACAACAATTTTAACCTCTGGATAAAGCTTTAGCTAGTTAAAAGTGGCAACCCAATAAAATTAAAAAATGCCTTGAAAATTTTAAATTACGGCGTGCCCTGCCGCGCAAGAAGGTAAACGTTAGGAAACTATGACCGAAAAATACCTATTAGACAAACTTATGTATAAGTAATATTTATTATTTATATAAAGAAATCCAGTCTTGATAACCTTTTCTAATATGTGCCACAAGAGATTTACGACGTACAGAAAAATGGTTTTATTTTTCTCTTTCCAAACAGAAACAATATCGAAACAAATATTGAGCCACATTGTATTTGTTCCAAACAAATTGCTTACAATATTCCAATTTGTCCTTGCATACCTAACGACTAACAAAACAATAGGTTTCATTACGGATACCATCAAATGTCATACAATGACCTCAACTATTTTCGTGGAAACAGTAGATTTTGAACAGTACCTAAACTTCTGCACTTAAAAGTTATATAATACTTAAAATTTGTAATTATGTATTAATTTCAAATTCTTAATTCACATAGGCCCCCAGAAGAGCGCTCATGAAATTTAAATGCCTCTAAGTGAACGTTCCAAGCATACAACCAATGAAGAAGGGTAAGAAACTCGTCTGTATCTCATCATACTTTTTAATGTAACTACTGTACTGCAAGAGAATCTTGGATCTTATTCTTTAAAAAAGTGTATATTTAAATTGGGCTTCATCAACTAAATTAAGTCACACTAACAATCATTTACTGCTTAACTCAGTTACTTTAACGGCTCCGTAGCTAAGTTGGTAGTAACCCTGCCTGCAAAGCGATGGGTCCCGGGTTCGATTCCCGGCCGGGGCAGATTTTGTGTAAGCATAACGTTTGTTCTCGGGTCTTGGATGTTTGTGATGTGTATCTGTGTGTGTTATGCCACCTGCGACACAGGGAATCCTAGTGCGGGGGTATGAGTGTAAGCATTTATTTTTTTAACAATTTTTTGCCTTTTCTAAAACAAACGGCAATCAAAAATGTAGACTAATAATATATGTATGGACTTCCCGTAAAAGTTTACTCAGAAGCGATGATTTCAAGCGATGGCCGATGCTCTTTACTTTGCTATCGAATACAATATATTATAGCGGCATAATGTCGGAAAACTCAGTTGGACTCATCATTAACTCAACAGTGAGAGATGAAGGGAGCCACAATCAACAAAAAACACACTGAAAGCGCGTCATAAGTGCCACAGGAACCAGACGTTTCACTTTTTGCACAAATATCACGCACCAACACTTTAGCTAAGTACCATTCAAGCTAAAGATCAGACCAAAGTACGAGACAACAACCACTGTCATTGTAAAACATAAGATATATAAGCTAAACATTGTATCTTGGCTTTGTGTAGTAACGTATTTTTTTTTATAAACTGTATATAAGACGAGGTCGTTGGCCTGATGGTAAGCATAATTTCTGCTGTTAACAAATGCAGACCTAGAACTCCAAAACATAATGATCTACGCGGCTCTACAATGGACTCGCTAACCTGAGACATCAAGGTATTAAATCTCATATTATGCTCAATAATTTCACTGACTACTTTGCTCATCAAACTGGTATATAGAAATGTATGTACCTACACTACTGCAAACTACTAAAGCAACTAAGCAGAGTAGTGTTGTCCACGCAGAAGAGTTAGTCCTACCACCTAGTATCTACGTGGCGCAATCCTACTAGTAATATTATAAATGCGAAACTGTGTTTGTTGGTTTGTCCTTCTTTCACGCAGTAACGGAGCAACGGATCGACGTGAATTTTGGCATAGATATAGTTTATAGACCGGAAAGTAACATAAGCTACTTTTTATCCCGGAAAAATGCACGGTACTTGCGGGAACGCGAGTGAAAACCGCGTGCAGAAGCTAGTGTTTTTATAATGACAAGGTTTTACTGGGGAAAATGTTGCAAGATTATTCACTGTCTCGCAGGTATATAGAAGAGACGAAACAAAGTCTTAACTACATTTATAATAGGCCAAAAAAGTTTAAACGCTTATCTTTTTTGCTCATATCACAGTCACGGCAAAATTGACAAATTTTCGTGGTGCCACTATTGAACAGGTAGTAAAACTCTTTGTGAATGAGTTATAATATTAACATGGCTATAAAAAAGTAGTCAAAAAAGGTTAAGTACGTAATCAACCCTGAATATTGTTTTTATACTTTTGGATAATGAGACGTCCGAGTCACTTGCCTGATGGTAAGCATAACACCGATCCATAAAAATTGCAGTGTCACTCAGAACTTTCAAATACAAAGGCCTGCGTGGCACTGCATTGCGCATTGTTAGTGGGAGGGCTAACTCTTCTGCGAGTGTCCGTCTGGGTTGTTACCACCGCTTTGCTCGTGAAGTCTGCCGCCAAGCAGTAGTGTGCAAGCATTACTGTGTTCCGGTTTGATGAGCAGAGTATCCAGTGAAATTACTGGGCTTATGAGACTTAATACCTAATGTCTCAGGGTATCGAGCGCACTGCAGTGCCGCGCAGGCCTTTGTGTTTCAAAGTTCTGGGTGGCACTGCAATTGTTATGGGCCGGCGTTATGCTTACCATCAGGCAAATGACCAGCTCGTCTAGTTACCACATAATATACAAAAAAAAACCTTAAGACATTAGATATTAAGTCTCATAAGCACAGTAATTTTACGGTCAATTTTTTATTGATAATTTTTAAATAAAACCGTTTCCCTAATTTAATTAGGTAACCTTAATTATAAACTTTACAAAATCAAACCGTAACATAACTTGCAAAACCAATAAACCCTAGGTCTAATAACTCTCCGACCCTTTTAATAAAACTAGCGTAAAGGGGCGCCATTAAAATTATTGTAGAACTAATCCGCTACCCTAAATTATCACCGTGGTATAGGGATGGTACCTTTGACCCTAATTAATTAGGCAGGGGTAAGATTAAAAGGTAATGACGTCATAAAAGTAAGGTAAGCCGCAAGTCTGGGGGTCAGTTTACACTGGTTGTGCAAGTCATAACTTATGTACTGACTAGCTGCTCCCCGCGGTTTCACCCGCGCGCGCGGTGATATTTGGTTTCATTGGTCTTTTTTTGTGCAGAACCCTAATTATTTTTCTGAAATTAAAGTAGCCTAAGTTACTCCTTATAGCATCAGCTATCTGCCAGTGAAAGTCCCGTCAAAATCGGTCCAGCCGTTTCAGAGATTACCCGGAATAAACAGACAGACAGACAAAATAAAAAGGCCTCTACCATAGAACGTCACTTGGCTACTCGCCTCTTGCATCAAGCCACACGCTTCTTTTTCCACAGAGTAAAAAGCCAATACGACCAATCGCCATCCACCAATTTAAAAACAATCACGTGACATCTCACAAGCTAATGTCATTCTCGTACATCGTATTGGTGTTAGGAGCGTGTGGATTTTATGTAGAGGACCAGCAGGGCTATTTTAATTCACCCGGAATGATATCCGTGTCGGAAGCGAATGCCTTGATCGTTTATATTTCGTAAACGCATCCCAACCGACAAATATTCTTGGGATTCTCTGACGGGATGCGTTTCGGAAATATAAATGATCAAGACAGTCGCTTCCGAGACGAATATCATTCCGAGTGAATTAAAATCACTCTGCAGGTCATGGGTCTGCATGCAATCTTGCAATGACTCGGTGGTACTTAATAAGGTTGGCGGCTGATCTACTGAGCAGTTTGTATCCACAATGGGCATCAAATTTCGGTGAAGAAAAACACTGTGATGCAACCAGGACTTGGTGTTAATTTTCATAACGTTAACACAGAAAAATACCTAAAATTGATTTCAAATTGAAGATCTCCTATGAATGGCCCAGCGCGGCCGTTATACACAGAGCTTTACGCGAACATCCTCTTAAGCCCGGGTAGTGAGGCTTTAGCCCTGGCTTAAGTCTCGTCCATGTACGTAAGAACCGCTAAATACTGGGTATTGATGCACTTAAATTATAAATAATAGCTTTTATGTTATGTTTTTTGGTATTGTGGTGGTAAGACATTACACATTAACAAGCATAAGAACAAGAAGGCATTGAGACTAATTTATATAGTTCATGTAATAACTACATAATTAATTATACCTACTTTCTTTAAGTTATGTACAATTGTACATGTAGTGTTTCTATAGTAGCTATTACTAAGTTATTGTATTTTTTGATAATTTCATGTTATTTCTTTTTTGTGTTACTATGTTATTGAGAAGGAATTGATCCTTGTAGTTTATCCTTTTGATCGGTATCTAAAAATACAGGATGGTTCTCATAAAGCAGGTTCGGTTCCAATTTTAGGCAAGCGACCTTTTTAAAATTCTTTGAATGTAATATTAATTTCTTAAAAAAATAAAGGCAAGTCTCGATTAAGTAAAACTTCCTAACTACAATTTTTAAAGTACTTGTTCACCATGTAACATGGCCGTGGGACATACTATACAACCATATGTATATACCTACATATCTATACAAGACAACATATCAGATTACACATGCCAAAAAAAACAGCCTTCCTTTTTGCTGCATAGATAGTGTCATAAAAGCAAAAAACCTTTTGTAACCCAAACACGTAACAAAATACTTAAACACAAAAACTTCAATTAAATTGAATTGCTTGTCAATGCATGTCTTCGTCACGTCAAAAAACGACAATCTCATTACACAACACCAAAATATTATAAACCCTATCCACATTAAAATAAGGCCTATATGAACTTTGCAGAAAACAATTTGGATTCGTCAATGAAAAATGAATTTTAGGAACAAAGAAATATAGTTCAATATGCCAAAAGGCGGATGGTTGAAATCAAAGCATGTGAACTGACGATGTTTTGACAATAGTGACCTTAAAAGTGGCGTTTGCAATAGGTCAGATAATTATGTAGGTGTTTATTATATATTACAATGCTTTTAAATTGATACTTTGGGAAAATACAGTTCCTATCGCTAGTATTATAATCACAAAATAAATAGAAATCTTAAATTTCGGCAATTTTGCTTTTAATATTTGTAATACCAATTACTTTGGTATTGACTAAAATATCTAACAGGAATGGTACAATGTTACTCCTACAATTCTAAAACTATTCTTGGACTTTGAGAAATTTTGGTGCCTGAAAAACGAACTTAAGGCGCTCCGTTAGGTCAAATGCGTTTGTATTGAAATAAGGTTGAAAATGGCGATGCGTTTGGGTTAGTTGAAGGCTTTTTCGTATTTTATATTTAATTAAGAAAAAGAGACACCATAAAGTTTAAATATGTTTGTATTTAGATGATTAAATTTTCTTTTTTTTTTGGTTATAAAAAATATAATAGCTGTCGCTCAAAATATTGAACATTTTGAGACAAAATATATTTTTCAGGTCTTTTTTGAGATTTTTTTACCATATTCTGATCCATTTCTATTATAATATATCTTTTCTATAAACACTTCGCTGTAATATTGTTTTTTTGTTTGTTTGTATAATATCTATGAAAATAGAGATTTATGCGAATAAATACAGGACTTCTTCGGACGTATTGCTTTAGTGTCACCTTAAGTTATAAGACATAATGCAAATTATAAAACATCATGGACGTTTTCCAAATCTATTAATCTTTATACACTACGAAATATCTATACATGGGTTTTATAAAACCGTAAGCCATAATTCTCAAAAAGAACCACATTCCTTTCACATAAAGCAAAGAAAGAGTAAGCAGAACTGTTCATAGCACGTTCAAATAAACCAGCACATAAAGCCTCCGAAAATACGATCACAACACCAGAAAAATATCATCCCTCAGCTCGGCGAAAATCTACCCCCAACCCTTTCACCCTTTCCAACCCCTATCCGGATTATGTTAATTTAGGGCTCGAAATATTTCGTGCTCATTTAAAATAATTTCCGTTCAGTTATAATGAAACAAGTTTAAATCTAGTTAACAACGTTTGCCGAGTTACATACAGACAAAACAAAATAATCCGATTTAGAGGAACGTAGTTAGTAAGCAGTAGAAATGAACGAAGGAGTCGGCGAAATAATAAGAAGGGTGATGATTTTGCTTTCTACTGAAAAGACGACTAGACAAGTGAGAAAAGCGTCTATTGTCGTTCCAGTCCTGACAGTTACATAGTAACAATTGAACGTTACTGCTTGCACACGACTATAAGAGCAAAGCGGTGGTAGCCACCGAGACATACACTAGCGGAAGATTTAATTGTTAAAAGTAAGTTTTATCATGGTTTCAGAATTATTCTCAACTAGCTGCTGCCCGCGATTTCACCCGCGCGGAGATATTGGATTTCGTGGTTTTTATTTTTTTTGCGTGGTACACTAGTTCATTTTCTAAAATAAAAGTAGTGTAAGTTACTCCTTATAACATCAGATACCTTCCAGTGAAAGTCCTGTCAAAATCGGCCCAGCCGTTTCGGAGATTACGCGGAACAAACAGACAGACAGACAAAAATTTTAAAAATGGTTGTTTTCTGATAGGTTCCGTATATACCTACTTTCATATGCATTTGGCAAAAAGCTGTTATTTTGATATTACAAACAGACACTTCAATTTTATTTATTTGTATAGATTTTAGAAGATGATGTGTTCAAAGAAAACAAGCTCTAAATAAAAAACCTGATATTCGAAATTAGCAAGCTTTGACACCATATTTCTTACCATGACTATTAATTCACGCCCATCATAAAGGGTTATGTTGCATAAGTTAGTGCTTAGTCATAACACTAAGGCACTTTTTGAAGTACCTGTTGCTTGGGATTTACTGTATCTACTTGAAACATGATCATTCGCTATATAAAACCGCGCTTGTGATAGACATTTTACAAAAAAACATTTTTATTTGTTTTGTAGTTATTAATTTACTATTATATCTTAATTTTAATTTAAGTTGGCTTCATAGACAGTATATTAAATATAATAGATTACACAATAAGTGAAAAAAGGGAATTTATTTCGAGGGTCTAAGTGGCCGAGAGCATCGAAGGATTATTTTCTGAGCCTCCTCAGAAAAGAATCCTGAGAGGAGAGAGGAATACAAGTACCGTGATGTTTTTTTCACGAGTTATGTACTCTAATTTTTCCAGAAGATTACTCCACTGATAAAAAAGTACGCATAGGTTTCGACCTATACCTACTTTTTACGGTCTTGCGTAATTGTCCACTATTTCGAAGCGGTTGATTTTAAAAATCTTAACATCTCGAAATAGAAAAGTTGTCTTTTACATAAAATATATTCTTATAACTTCCCAGATTCCCAAATAATACTTTCCCCTTATAAAAATAAACATAAAAGGTTAATCCGAACACATAGAGGTCGAATCCCTAATATTTACATAGAACAGATAATACCTCCAGTTCACTTTTTTATTCTGGTGGAAAAAGAATTTTCCAGTACGTGAGTCTTTAGTGTACGGCTTCGGTTGGGTTGAGTGCTCGCTATTTAGTTAAGGGGTAGGATTCCTAGAATGTATTTACAAAAAAGGTTTTATACATGGTACGGTACAGTCCCTTATAACAAAACAAAGCGTTACTGTTCTGTACAGTACAGCATACAATCGTCCATTCGAAGACTTGTGATAGAAAGTATTTACTATTGAAAGTTGGAAACGTCTAAAGTATGTATAGTCTTTATATTATTACGACATCAAAAACGTAAGTTAGGCTGTGACCAATAATTTTGTTTTTTATTTTTTATTTTTTTAGGTTTGCGATTTTAACTGACGATCTGGTCAATGGGTGGTGAGCAACTCTAGAATTGGCTCTAAAGGTGTAGCTGACCGAACACATCACTATATAGATGGCGCTAGATTTTCACCTTCAGAGTGATAGGCGCCAGGCAAGCAGTAGAAAATAATCTGCCACCACGGCACTATAGTTTAAGGTTGTACGATTTCGCAGTGCAAAGAGGGCATTGGGATAGTTATAAACTATCTCGCTAACAAATACACTGCAGTAATCTTGCGTCGAATAATCGCAGTATTTTGTTAGTGGGAGGACTAACTCTTCTGCGAGTGTCCGTCTGGGTTAGTACCACCGCTTTGCTCGTGATTTCTGCCGCCAAGCAGTAATGTGCAAGCATTACTGTGTTCCGGTTGATGAGCAAAGTAGCCAGTGAAATTACTGGGCTTATGAGACTTACTACCTAATGTCTCAGGGTAACGAGCGCACTGCAGTGCCGCGCAGGCCTTTGTGTTTCGAAGTTCTGAGTGGCACTGCAATTGTTATGGACTGGCGTTATGCTTACCATCAGGCAAACGACCAGCTCGTCTCGTTACCAATAACATAAAAAAAATGTATCCACATACAATATTATTCCGATTACGCAGAAGGTAATCTTAACCCAGACGAATGTACTGTACTGGACGTAATGGAATTTCGGCGTATTTGATCCCGCTACACGACGTTAACAAGCCAGGTGGTATGAACGAGATACTTGAGTGACAAGGACAGCTAATAGGTATACCAGCTTCAGTAACTCAAAAGGTGGGGAAGGGGATAGATACCAGATATATATTACTTCTTTTTTTTATTTGATAACGAGACGAGCTGGTCGTTTTCCTGATGGTAGGCATAACGCCGGCCCATGACAATTACAGTGCCACCCAGAACTTTGCAACACAAAGGCCTGCGCGGCACTGCAGTGCGCTCGTTACCCTGAGACATTAGGTATTAAGTCTCATAAGCCCAGTGATTTCACTGGCTACTCTGCTCATCAAACAGGAACACAGTAAAGCTTGCACACTACTGCTTGGCGGCAGACTTCACAAGCAAAGCGTTGGTAACAACCCAGACGGACACTCACAGAAGAGTTAGTCCTACCACTAATAGTTAGCCCTACCACTAACTACTAGTTTTCTGGAGCTTAGCCGAAACAAACAAAAAACACGTACCCTGAAGATATAACAAGCTTTACAACTTTACATGGTTATATTATTATTATGAATATATATTATGTTTTGCATGTATGTTTGTCAATCGTTTGATTTTTCAAATATTTCGGCCTTTCTAGCCCCACATTGTCAACTGGTCGTATTGCGAAAAATGTAATACGATGATCAAATATTTGTTTTATGAACACCGAACCAAATTAAATCAGGCTTCGAGAAGAATTTCATAAATACAAATTAGTAAGTTACTTGATGAAAATTCTTGCCGTTTCTACGTAAATTAAAGTAATCACAATAGTAATTATTGAATAATTGAATATTTATAATTTATAATTATTGAATAATTATAATATTATTGAATAGCGCTTATTTTGGTTTTATGTTCAACCAGTCAATTTGATTTAGATGATGTTAAAATACTCAAAAAATTTACTATAATTTTCAATAATATTATAACTAAACTTGGTTACAAAAACTTTGACAAATTTAATTTGTTGTTGCAACTTGAAAGTGACTTTCAAATAATTGGTTCTATTTTTGCTTTTTGTCTTCCACAGAACCCAGACACTGCTTATAAAGACAACAACGGCCTTGTGTGTGTGTGTAATGAAGACCGTAGACGCTTACGAAAACGTACGACTGCTTGTCAGAATAACAACGCTTTTGCGTCAAGCGCGGATTTCGTGATACTCGAAATTCGCGCTTGATGTAAAAGCGTTGTTATTCTGACAAGCAAATTTACGTTTGCATAAGCGTCTACGCTGCCCCTTAGACTCTACTGATTTTGAACCGAAGAAGAACAGAGTATCTCAAGTCAGCCGATTATAATGGTTTTTTTATTATATAAATTAATTGTACTAAGAAGTCGGTCCCATTTGAGTTTGAAAAAAAAATCAGTCGCTTAAAAAGATTTATGATTAGTGATTTTTAGTTTATTAATTAATCTACGTTTAATATATATTAGTCACCTTAACAACAGTTACCAACTAAATCACAACTTACAGGCCAAATTCTTGTGTGGCTTCCTTTCAAACATTGATCGAACTAAGCAATAATTAAGTTAATAACATGATACTAATTAAGCAAGTAATTGGATCTTTCGTGATTGAACTGGCACGATTAATTCGTTCCATGTCAAACTGATTGATGTTTGGGCTCGCTAATTAATTAGAGTTTAACTAAAACGGTTGTTAAATTTGTTAAATAAAAATTCTCAAAGGGTCTTACTAATAAACAGTGCACAACGGTAGTATAGCACAATTTTTTGTCTCTGTTGTTCTTTCACAATTTTAAACTGAATCGAAAGAGACAAAACATTCAATAGTTATTCAGAGTTTATTAGTAAGGTCGTAAAAGTTTAGAAGGAATCTTTTTGCCATTAATTGTCATGGGTTTGTTGTATAATGATAAAAAATATCTGATTATTTGATTATTCGTTCAAATGATAGGTGACACACTAGATGAAAATTTCAAGCATGATCTCAAATCTTCCTCTTCCATCCCAAATCTTAACATGGACATACACGTATGCATAGCACAAACATGTAAGATCCTACAACGAATTTCATGGTCACCACACAAAGTTTACCCTGACCGGGGATCGAACCCCTACAGCCCCTGGTTCGATTACTGGGACACTTGTTTAAGTTTTAAGGGTTATTGTTTAACAAAAAGACGTACAGACTCGCACCCCTGCACTAGGATTCCCTGTGTCGTAGGTGGCATGTACAATATGTACATACGACATACACGTATATAAAGCACAAACATACAAGACCCGAGAACAAACTTTTATGTTCACCACACAAAATCTGCCTCAGCCGGGAATCGAACCCCCTTGCTGCACAGGCAGGTTTCCTACCAACTTAACCACGAAGCCATCACCATACCACTGAACATAGTTTAATCGCTTTTTTATTGTTTATATTTTGTTGTCCATATAACATCAATTTTATAGCACAAAATAAACAATACACTATAAAAATATTCATTACCATATAGAGAGGATGTAATCGATTTGATATGATTGAAAAAACCTTCAAGAACCTATAAAAGAACCTCCCAAGACTAGTCAATTAGGACACCCTCACCTTTGACTCCTATAAATCCTAGCCATTAAGCTATACCATTTCTAAACAAGCCTATATACTCCGTATAAGCCAAAACAGCAGGTTATTAACTCTGTTATTGTTATAGCACCATTAAAACCACATCAAGGTGTGCTATTCCGTCAGGGGAGGCCGTTATGCCTCTAGTAAACTTATCTAGCGGATAATTTAACTGAAGGTTTGTCACGGAAATTTGATGCGAGTTGGTAAAATGGAAATGAGGATCCAAGGCTTGAATTGGATCGCTATTTTGCTTAAAATGTTAGAGGCTTGCAACACTGAAGCGTTTGGAATTTTAAATTGTCTTCACATAGGCCCCGGGAGAGCTCTTCAATTAAAGTTCAAAATGAAAGTTAACTTCGGTTTAACCAAATTTTTGGGTCGGTTTTAATATTCCTGCGAGTGCGTATACTAGCTAATTGCAGTTGGAACAGCCATAAAAATTGACGCAACCTGTATGTCGGATGGATGGGTGAGTTAGGTATTTCTAAAACGCCATTATTAGACATAGCGTAAATGAAATATATTTTTAGTGTCTACCGACACTAGCGGATGTTCACGCAAATATATAGATCACAAAAATTTCGCTTCCAACAGGATTCGAACCTGCGTCTTCTGGTTATCTAGACCAGACGCCTTAACCAACTATACCAACGCAGGTTCGAATCCTGTTGAAAGCGAAATTTTTGTGATGTTTGCGTGAATAGCGTAACATAACTCTTGTTTTACTACGCTTTCATACATCGTTCAGTTCCAGGCTTTAAGTCACACTACGAGTTACGCTTACGACATTTTTTTTAAACTGTTGGATAACAAGACAAGCGGGTCGTTTCCTTGATTGGTAAACATAAGGCCAGACCATAACAATAACAGCAGGCACCACTCAGAACTTTTGAACACAAAGGCCTGCGTGCCACATGTATTGCGCTTGTTTCCTTAAGTCTCATAAGCCCAGTAATTTCACTGACTACTTTGCTCATCAAGCTGGAACACAGTAATGCTTGCACATTACTGCTTGGCAGCAGACTTCACGATCAAAGCGTTGGTTTATCTAAATAATCATAAACTAGAACTAGTCTCATAACATACAGGAAACAAATTGACACTTTTGCGTACTTCGCACTACAAATGTTTCCCGTATAGTACTATACCACGGAGATTGTTAACTATTGTTGCAACTAACCAATAAGTAGACTTACCAGGGTTGCTAGTACCATACAATATCCAATTTCCCAGACAATATGTACTACGAAAGCCACAGGAAACTTATTGCTACAAACACAGACAATTATTATTCCTCTAACTGTCCCCAGCATTCCACCCATTATTGTCATAATAATTCGTAACTTCCCTAACAATAACTTTACGCATAATAATCAGCAGTGTTGCCACAATGGACTTTGGGATTTCCTAAGCTAATAAAATTGATGTAATGATTGTATTATTTCATTATGATTGACAATTATTGTGACATTATTTTAATTTTATCTACTCGTAATTTTGTTTGCTTATTTAAAGCTAAATGTGAGAAAACGTATTCTAAATACATTTAAGATCCAATATGTAACTAGCTGCTGCCTACGGTATTACCCGCGCGGTGATATTTGTTTTCATGGGTTTTATTGTTTTGCGCGGAACCCTAATTCTTTTTCTTAAATAAAGTAGCCTACTGTAATGTTATTGCCAGCAACTTCACCGAATGCGATTTTTCATAATTATATTAAGTGATTGTTTATCTTCAAAAATATTGAGATGCGCGAGCGAGATATCGGCTCGCCATATTCTGCCCCATAGAAATAATAAATTGGCTAAGTGCACAAACATTGTTTTCCACTAGGCTAAGAGAACACATGTCAAACTGTCAAAGTGTTCACGAACACTTTGACTGTTTGGCATAATCTGAACCAATTGTCATCAACACTTGCGTCAAACTCCCAAAAGGACGGGGAAAGAGTACTTACTGGTAATACTAAGAATCAGTTTTGCGTAGAACTAAATCGATATTGGATTTATTACGTTCCACTTAGTTAACACTTTCAAGGACTACAGACTACTAATGGCTTCCGAAGTGGAAACAATATCGCCACTTGAATAGTTAATGTTTGAGTCCTTAGTGCGGAAGTTGCTGGAGAAGGGATTCGGTGGAGATCAATAGACCTCAATATTCTTTGGAAATATTAAAAATTAATCTGAGGAGTTTATGCAAGATACGTTTTACGTTTTGATGAGAAGTTTTTTAAGGCAGCAGTTAGAGCATAATTTGTAGTGGTCGCTTGGCTAGCTTTACCACCCAATTATTACTAGACGATATTCAATTAAAAATCTTTAACCATTGCTTGGTTACTCTTGCCCAAGTCCAATTTCGTTAGATTTGTTTAGCGCTCAGTGCGATTTTCAATACCTAATAATTAATCTAGGACCGCTGACCTTATATAATTTGCATGCAATAAAGAGTACCTAAAGTGCAAATAAGTGTTAAATAAAATTGCTTTAAAAAGCGACGAAATGACTTCAGTGACAAACTACTGAACCGATTTTGATGAAATTTCTATGACACCAATCTGAAAGTGAAAAAAACAATTTTCCAAATCGGTTTATAAATCACGGAGATTCGACGAAACACACAAAAAAAAAACAGCCGAATTGAGAACCTACTCATTTTTTGGAAGTCGGTTAAAAATATAAAAATATGAACAACCCGGAATATGGATGAATTTAAAAATATACACAAAAAAACCAGTCTCTGGAGAAAGTCGACATATTTTATTTTAAATGGATATTATGCACCTTTTTTTATTTATATATTATAGGCTAGCGTTTACTATCTCACCTGGTGGTAAGTGACGATGCGGTCGACGATGTTGCACGCTTACCTAGAAGACCCTGTGACTTGAACAAACCCAGGTTATAACGATCAGGAAACACAGACTCGGGCAAAGAGTTCCACTCCTTAGCGGTTCGCCAAATAAACGTAGAAGCATAACGCTTCGTGCGAAAAGGAGGAATATCAACTATGTATCGATGTCGCTTCGCCGTTTGTCTGGTCGTCATGATGGAAAGGGGAGCTGACTTCAACAAGGCTTTATATTGCTTTACAACCGGTATAACAGCATAAAAATATTAAATCATTAGTAAGACTCTCTTTCCCTGCTCACTAATTTGTGTACCCAATAAAAGCGTTACTGTTAACAACTTGTGTCAATCCGGTAAAACCAGATACGTCAATTATAATTAATGAATTATTGGATCTTCTATATGTTATTTTATATTCGTGGTATTTGACTAGTGGTGTTCGAAGAGTGTTTTAACCGGATAATGTTCAAGTCAACTACCTCTTCTCTAATATAGATTAATAACATTAAAAATATTGTATTTGACACTCATCCGTTAAAAAAATCACCAAAAAGATGTCTTATAATTTTTGAATTAGTTTGAAATATTAAATTAAACCAGACCCATTTAGATTCTATATAATTATCTACATATATAAAAGAAAGTCGTGTTAGTTACACTATTTATAACTCAAGAACGGCTGAAGCGATTTGGCTGAAAATTGGTAGGGAGGTAGCTAAGAACTAGGAGAAGGGCATAGGTTTTTTTTTTCAATCTGTTTTTATTTGACAGATCGGTTTGACGGTTCCTGTGGGAACGCGGGTGAAAACCGCGGGGCACAGCTAGTATATAATATTATATACTTGGCTTCACTCGTGTTTTGTTTGTATATTTTATTTTTTATCCTTTTTGAGCGGGTCGTTTGCCTGATGGTAAGTATTAAATCAGCCCACAATAATTGCAGTGCCACTTAGAACTCTGAGGTACAAAAGGCAACTCGGCACTGCATTGCGCTTGTTACCCTGATATATTAGCCAAGAACTGAACTGAAGGCAAGTAGGAATCAAACTGAAATATTATTTTTTTTAAATTTAATGGGCAGCTGTAATGTTAACCGTCCTGATAAATTATCATAGATAATTATTAAGACCAGTCGGACGATACAAATTGCCGAATAATTATTGACATTGGCCGGATAGACGTTACCACTCTAATATTTAGCTTCAATAATGTTTTAAAAATACTGACCTTTAACTTTATTGATCTATTTTGTCTTACCCAAATTAGATGTAAATGAGATATAAAAAGATACAATATTTTGGCGCCACCGTCAGATTTAATATATAAATACTTCCATACAATAGTTAAACAAAAGTATACACAGCCAGAGCTCTTATAAAATTTGTAAACGTTACACACTCATAGTAGGTACCCCCGTTCTAGGATTACCTGCATCGCTGCTCTGACTACACAACACAAATATCTAAGACCCCGAGAATTAAGATGATCACAGATAGTTTGCTCCGGCCGGATATCGTATTTTGCCACTCCTTTTGCATGCAGGATTACTACCAGCTATAACACGAAGCCATCAATTCTTTGTTCTTAAGAAATAACATAACGATAAAGAGGAGGGTTGTTATCCAATAGAAGTATCCAATAGAAGTATCCAATAGAAGAAGCCCGATCGATGCTAACTTTGCGTTGATGCTTTAGGTTCTGGCTACTCTGCTCATCAAACCGGAACACAGTAATGCTTGCACACTACTGCTTGGTGGCTGACTTCACTCACAAAGCGGTAGTAACAACCCAGACGGTCACTCGCAGAAGAGTTAGTCCTACCACTAACAAACAAGTTAAATGCAAGTTTTTATCTTATAATTACTCAAAGTTTACAAATCAGGTAATTTATCCGAACAGGACGCCCCAAATTAATTACATAACGAACGTTTTTCAATCCTCTGATCCTTGACGACAACAATACCATTCTTCGCTAAACAGCTTCCATGATTCGTACGTTCCAACTTCCAACGTCGAAAATAGGCCGGAATACGGCGGAATAACCCGGAATACGGTATAATTCCTGGAATTTTCCGACAGTAATAAGTAGGTTTCCATGACGATGTCACACGAGTGTTTGCATGGAGTACAGACGTAATAGGCTCAGTTGGGATTCTCAAAGTTATCCGTAACGTGAGATTAAAAGGAAGGAAATGACTAATCTGTGGTTCAAAGACTTTTTGTTTATTGTAAATGTCAGTGAAGATGAGATTAGCTAAAAATAA
Source organism: Crocallis elinguaria (assembly GCA_907269065.1). Classification (NCBI taxonomy): domain Eukaryota; kingdom Metazoa; phylum Arthropoda; class Insecta; order Lepidoptera; family Geometridae; genus Crocallis; species Crocallis elinguaria. Next base: position 12,422,904 of record OU026065.1, on the reverse strand, counting down.
TACTTTAGACACAAGTTTTTGTATTTTCGGAAGTAAGGCTTTGACCATTGGTGAAGTAACCCAGGCATAAAATGATAATATTAACATAGTTTTTTCGTCGTTCAATATGAGATGAGAAAAAAAGTAAAGAAAAAATCATAAGAAAACAAAAAATCACAATATAAGAAGTAAAGAAAAAAATCTTCACCCATAATCCGAGCTATCCGTAGCACTAAAGAGGCTCCGTAGGTAGTATTATAAATGCGAAAGTGTGTTTGTCGGTGTGTTCGTTTGTCCTTCTCTCTCCGCAACCATTACACTGAGGGAAGAGAGCGACCCACTACATGATGCTGCCGAGCAGAACCATTTTCGTGAGCATGACTGACATGAAAAATCAATCTGTACAGTTTTTAAAATCTTGGATTAGCGTGTCACCATCTTCCAATCACAAGTCACTTGAGATCATGTGAGATAGTAATCAAACGCTAACGTAACGAGAATTAAAAAAACCTGCGCTACATTTCCAAAACAAACCCTAAATGATCATAGTTATTATTAGCTACTCCCCTGCGGTTTCACCCGCGCCGTTGTATTGGATTTCATTGTTTTTATTTTTTTGCGTGGAACCCTAATTTTTTTTCTAAAATTAAAGTAGCCTACGTTAATCCTTGTATCATCAGCTATCTGCCAGTAAAAATCCCGTCAAAATCGGTCCAGCCGTTTCGGAGATTACCCGGAACAAACAGACAGACAGACAAAAATTTTAAAAATGTTTGTTTGGTTATATGTTCCGCATAAACTTTCATATGCATTTGGTAAAAAGCTGTTATTTTGATATTAGAAACAGACACTTCAATTTTATTTATCTGTATGGAGTATGGATTTTGAGCGTACCCAACGATGAAATTTATTCCTTTACCTACTAAACGCTTTTCAATTTTAATTACACCAAAAAAACTTGGTGACTCTGTTATCGATGTTATTTTAAATTTTTACCCCAAAATATCGTACCTTCACAGCCTCCGAAATAATTGCTTCCCCACCCCTATAGTCCTGCTACCCTATTTTGCTTCGAAGTTTAAAAAATCTTTATCAGAATGAAAAAGTAATTAAAGAAAACTCTTTACCGGTGCCCAAGAGATTTATCGTTTAAAGTTAACGTCACTGTAGGGTTGACTATCGTGAGAAACGGAATTCTATTAGATTTGAATCATTTATTATGGTCATGCCAACAATATCACAACTAAAACTTACAAATATTTCAAATTACTTACACGAATATTTTTACAATAAAAAAGAAGACGATATCATTATTAAAAACAATAAAAAGTCTTGCTCTACAAAAATTAATACTATTTTGTGGTGCTTATTTGTCAAATGCGCAATACGCCAATATACAGAAAAAAGCACCAAAAACTCTTCGGGGTTCTTTCTTTGTTCATTTTTAAATCCATCCATACAGATAAATAAAATTGAAGTATCTGTTTGTAATATCAAAATAACAGCTTTTTACTAAATGCATATGAAAATATATACGGTACCTATAACAAAACAATTTTTTATTTTTTTGTCTGTCTGTCTGTCTGTTTGTTCCGGGTAATCTCTGAGACGGCTGGACCGATTTTGACAGGACATTCACTGGCAGATAGCTGATGTTACAAGGAGTAACATAGGCTACTTTAATTTTAGAAAAATAATTAGGGTTCCGCGCAAAAAAATAAAAATCATGTAATCCAAAATCTCCACGTGGGTAAAACCGCGGGGCAGCAGCTAGTCTTAAATAATATTCAAACTACATAATAATAATATATAATATATTGCATAATAAACACTTAACATATATAGGACTAATTATAGATGTTTTTATAGTAATTATAGTACTTTTTTAAATTCTCGCGAATTCAGTAATACACATGCGTAATACACGAACTATAATATATATGAGACTCCTTCATTCTGCTCTTGTCACATTTTGTGTCTAAACACACTATACCGAACATACGCGACCGAAGTTCGGCGTGACTACGTTTGCAATGTACATATTTTATATTACTGATGACACACCAAACCGAAATTTACGTTTACGTTATTTAGCGTACAGCCGAACTTCGGTCGGGCGTAAGTTCAGCAGCGATTCGGCGGCAATGTTTTGTATAGCAACACATTATACGCGACCGAAGTTCGGTTCGATTGTCGACGAAGATCCGGGGGTTGACAAGTTGACGTTGAAACTGGCCATCTTGCAGTCTCGTAGAATTCAATGGGTGCACCCAATATTCTTTCTTGTATTTGTCTTCTTCTAAAGCCTCAGCAATTGCTATTACTGTAAAAAGGTCCATTTACGGGTTTCGCACCTCAAAAGTAAAAACGGAACCTTAACATGATCACTTTGTTTTGCGTACTGTGCTGTGTAGATAACACGGCACGACGCCACGACAACGCTCGAGACACTGAATACCCACACAAAGTTACGCAACTGAATTTCTGCCGCGTAATTTCGGCTCTTATCGTTTGTCATATCAGCCGAATGCGTCGGAACGTAAAATCAGCCACGGAACTTCGGTCTTATATTTACGGCATAGTGTGTTTAAACACTTTATATGGGGTCGGCTCAGTATGTCATTAAAGACATTACTTTTTTAGGCATTGGCAATTGTTTTTTAAAATATTTGACTGTTATTTTGATATTAATTTATGCGCAAATAGCAGGCGTTATATACATGCTTGTATATAATATATTTTAGGTTTTTATTCATATTGTATATTTTTGTGTAGCCATCCCTCTTAAAACAACCTCTTACCTGAAGTACAGCGACAACCCTACAGTCAGTAATGGACAGAGGGGAAATCGGAATATTTTCGTGTTCAACAATTTTCAAGTTTCATTACGACGGAGGGTGTTTTCAGAGATAATGATTAAGTGTTCCAAGTGATTTGTGAAGTGAGAGTGATTATAGCTAGGCTGATTTTTAAATTCTTGACGCTTTGGCTGCTTTTAAGTCTTAAGGTTATTAAAGAAGCTGACGGCTCCGACTAGCAAACTGTTCAAACTCATTATTCACATGGCCCTAGGAGAGCGCGCATGAAAGTTAAATGATTCTAGGGGCTCGTTCTAATTATGATGATGATTAATAATGTAGAAACATTATTAATCATCTCTTAAGTTTTATAAGAGTAATTGCCAGGAGGTCCCTGAGCTGTTTATCTCCAATATTACAGAAATTTTGGCAATTGCCCAATTCTGTACACTAATAGTCACAATAGCAAAGCAAAAAAATGCATTAATCCATAGAGATTAATAAAATTGAAGTGTCTGTTTGTAATATCAAAATAACAGCTTTTTACTAAATGCATATGAAAGTATATAGGTACTTATAACAAAACAACCATTTTTAAAATTTTTGTCTATCCGTGTGTCTGTCTGTTTGTTCCGGGTAATCTCCGAAACGGCTGCACCAATTTTGACGGGACTTTCACTGGCAGATAGCTGATATTACAAGGAGTAACTTAGTCTACTTTAATTTTAGAAAAAGAATTAGGGTTCCGCGCAAAAAAATAAAAACCATGAACTCCAATAATTCCGCGCGGGTGAAACCGCAGGCAGCAGTTAGTTTAAAATAAAATAATAGGTCGGGGAAAAAGTTTCTTCGCATTTTTTAAGAAAAATCAAAACATTTTTTTAATATAGTTTATTTACATTTAACTAAAGTATGTAGGTACCATTTTGTTCGATAACTTTTTGCCATCTTGTAGGTAGGGACATGATCCCATTGCTATATACATTTTGGGACTTCTGATCAAAATACCGCGACAAGTGGTTTTGGCAGTCCTCTCGTGATGTTAACCTGACACTGCCTAAAGAATTCTGAAGAGACCGAAACAGGTGGAAATCTGAAGGTGCAAGGTCAGGACTATACGGCGGGTACATTAACACCTCCCAGCCAAACTCTCTTAATTTTTTCTGAGTGGCTAAAGATGTGTGAGGTCTAGCGTTATCATGAAAAACCATGAAAATGAAAACCACACCCCTTCTGTTGATTAATTCCGGCCGCTTTCTCTCAACTTCTTGCTTTAATCTCATCAGTTGTTCGCAGTAGAGTTCAGAATCGATGGTCCTGCCTGGTGGTAACAGCTCATAATGAATAATGGCCTTCCAATCCCACCACACACACAGCATCACCTTGTTGCGAGTTAACCCGGGTTTCGCCACAGTCTGTGAAGCCTGACCGGTCTTTGACCACGACCTTTTTCGCACGTTCTTGTCGTACGTGATTCACTTTTCATCACCAGTTATCAGCTTCATCAAAACTGGTTCGGTTTCATTACGTTGTAGTAAAGAATCACAAATGAGTACACGGTTCATTAGGTTTCTTTCAGTGAGCTCGTGAGGTACCCAAATATCGAGCTTTTTTGTGTACCCAGTTTTTTTCAAATGCGCCAAAACTGTTTTGTGGTCAATTCCCAGTTCTTCAGCTACGTCGTAACTACTGATATACCGATCTTGTTCCACTTTTTCAAAAATGGCATCCATTTTATCCGTAATAGGGCGACCAGAGCGACGTGCATCTTTGAAATCAAAATTTCCGGATTGAAAACGCTTAAACCAAATTTGTGCTACTCTCACAGACACTGCACTAGGGCCATAAACATCGTAAATTTTTTTCGCGGCTTGCGTTGCATTTTTACCTTTTTTGTAGTAAAATTTTAAAATGTATCGAATTTCTTCACTAGATTCACTCATTTTGACAGTACGAAAAACAAATGAAAATCACACATTTTCCTAATTTGAATTTGGAATTATGTTCTTTAAAATTTAAACTTTCATATGATACCAAAATCAGCCAGATACAAATAGTATAGCCAAAGAGATTTTATTACAAGTTCATACATACTATAATGCGAAAAGACTTTTTCCCCAACCTAATACTAATACAGTAGACGCGCGTGACACCATTAAAATATAGCTAGTAGAATAATTGCGCTCTGATTGCATCGGGCATTTGTCTTTTTAAAGTAAATTGTACTTATTATTATTACTAACTACATAGTTGCTACCCGCTGTTTCAAATATGTGGAGGAACCGTGCATATTTAGGGGGTAGATAAATGTATAGATAGTAGAAAAATGGTATCACGTCTCCAGCCCATAAATTATCTCTATGCAAGAAATCACGTCGATCCGTTGCTCCGATATCTCGTTATCAAAAATTACAAAAAAAAAACAAAAGAAATCAAAAGGCTTTAAAAAATAGTGCTGTTTCAAAAATTCAATTCTCATCGTTTGAAAGAATAATAATACTCGTATTCTTTTAAATTTCTTGTACCGTATTCGGCCGATGTATAAAGGTTGTCACTTCCCAACTGGTCTAACGCAAGCCTGTTGTGGACAAAAAGCTTCCAGATTGAAATTTTACAGCCATAGACAAACTCATACAAAACAGAAAAATATAATAATCATAGATGTTACAGCTGCAGCTGCTGTCGAGTAAACAGTTTATAACTTTTGAGATTGTGGTTTTTCCAGCGGTTTTACCGTCGTCTAGCCGTCTTACCACAAAATTAAACGTCAAGCACAAAATGAAATAATAAGTTTGCCAAACGATCTACGGCTCTCTGTAGACTGTACCTATCTAAAACAAGAAATACATACGAGGACCATGGTCCAACAATCCTACTATGTATAATACTAGCTTCTGCCCGCGGTTTTCACCCGCATTCCCACAGGAACCATCAAACCGATCTGTCAAATTAAATCAACTTGTCAATTTTATGTCACATTAACTTCTACCCGCGTTCCCACAGGAACCGTGCATTTTTCCAGGATAAAAAGTAGTCTATGTTACTCTCCGTTCCATAAACTATAAATATGCCAAATATCACGTCAATACATTGTTACGTTACTGCGTGAAAGAAGGACAAACCAACCTTCGGAGTATTCTTTTTGTTAATTTAATGATGTGATGTGAAAATTGCAAGAAATAATTTAATTTGCAAAAAAAGGGTGCGAGTCCTGGAGCTTAGAGTATAAAAAAAAGCTTAGCATTTAGCCACTATATACGTTAAAAAACTTCGAAAGCATCGCCACGATCAGGTGGGTGATTGGTCAAAGCCCACAATCCGAAAATTAAAAAAATGTACCAACCTACATCACAAGCTTCTCCTAGGTACACTTTCTCCTTCTGCTTTTCTTGGACGGAAATAAAGGTATCTCCGTCAAAAAACCGCAATAGCAAACAAAAACAATAATATTTCAAATCAAACAAAATCATACCTTAAATTAATCAATGACATAGAAAGCCGTTTACTGAAATTCTCGTTTCGTAACGTGTTATGCGCGAGCGAGCCAACAAAATTAATCGTCAAAACCGACACGATTATAAATCAATTTCAAATTTAAGATCTTGTTCTCACTTTGCGGGACTGATCGTCCCAGAATGTACTAACTTAGTAACCGCGCGAACGCATTTATTTTTAATTTATTTGCCAAAATACAAGAAAATTAGGGTCTTAAAATTAATTGTTGGTAAATCTTAAAATAATTCTAGTCACAAAATTCCATATTATATTCCTTAAGACTATAAAAACAATTTGTAAGAAGAAAGCCATTCAGTCAATGATTTTTTAAATTTTTTTACCGTCCAAAATCTTAATGTCATTATGTAAGTTATTATAGATTGATATACACATATTATAAACATTTCTTTTGTACAAATATTTTCGGGCATTTTTGTATTATCATAGATCTTTTTATTGATAACGAATCGAGTGGGCCGTTCGCCCGATAGCAAGCGTAACGCTAGCTTATAGCAATGGCAGTGCTACTCAGAACTTTGAAACACAAAGGTCTACGCGGCACTGCATTGCGGTCGTTACCCAGTTATTGTGTATTTTAACGAGGTGGTAGGACTAACTCTTCAGCGAGTCTCCGTCTGAGTTGGTACCACCGCTTTGCTCGTGAAGTCTGCCACCAAGCAGTAATGTGCAAGCATTACCTGTTCCGGTTTGATGAGCCAAGAAGCCAGTGAAATTACTGGGCTTATGACACTTAGTACCTAATCTCTCAGAGTAATGAGGGCAATGCAGTACCATGCAGGCCTTTGTGTTTCAAAGGTCTGAATGGCACTGCAATTGTAATGGGCTGGCGTTCCGCTTACTATCAAACCAGCGACCAGCTCGTCTCGTTATCAATAAATATAATTTTCTAAAAAAAATTAAAATGTAAAAATAAAAATAAAATAAATAAAAGATTTGTCTTAAGTCTAGTAATTTCACTAATTACTTTGCTCGTCAACTCGGAACATTCTAACCAATTACTGCTTGGCGGTAGATTACACGAGTAAATCAGTAGTCATCAATACAAACAGTCGCAGAAGAGTTAGTTATCCACATGCATAGTTCCTCATTTTTAGTCAGAGACAGGGCGTAGATACGTGATCATCGGGCGTTATTCACTTCCCACCATATTTAATCCAAGGTAAGATCCACATATCATAATCAGCCGGAAATCGTTCACTGCTGAATGGCAGCCTTCCCCATGAAGGGTATATTTTGCCATAATACACCACGCTTGGCAGACGTCTTGATGATCGCAGTAGATTATGATGTTGACAAGGATAATGCTGCTGCCCTTTTCCAAGATATTTCCTTAGGCAGCTCTTACGGCACCCATGGAAGATATGGGGTGGAACCATTACTAACCAGAACCATGGAAATGAATCAATAATTACATTTCTAGTATAATATCACGCATTCAATAATGTCAGGGTAAAAGGTTACGACACAACATAACATCTGATTATAGTGTGGACCACTTCATGCACACATGAACCAAGAACATAATTTTCGAATACACCATGGCTGTAAATCAATTTTAGGTTATAAAATGTTTATGTTTTTTGAAGCATCATTATGTCGTTTGTACTCATTAAGTAACTGTTGCTAGCTACCATGTGTGGAAACATTAAAAGTGTGTTTAGGTTTTGTGTGTGTTTAAATTTAATGACCGACTGTTTGGGCATTTTTTTAAACCTTGACCGGGTTATTTTTTGTGACTTTTGTTGTTATGAGGAAAATGGCTATGTTTTAGTTGATTTTTTTTGTATTTAAAAAGTTTTTTTGTATGAATTAATTATTAATAAACGCACCTGTAGCAGTACTGTGCAAGCATTATTATGTTCCGGTTTGATGAGCAAAGTAGTCAGTGTCGAAGTTGGACCTACCTAATTGGACAGTCTGTCCTAGGTAGACATACCTACTCGTCACCAGCTTCGAGAGTATCGTTTCCAACAATTACCGGTTTAGATGGAACATGGACATGAGATGATTTTCGTCTCGTCCATGTTCATCTTAAGGCCAACCAGTTGGAAAACTCTACTGAGGTCGTTGAGCTTGGTACCAAGACCCCAAGCGATTCCGCCATTATGGCTATATCATCGGAAAGAAAAGGAAGATTAGTGATGTACTCGCCATTTATATTGATGCCTAGTCCTTTCCAGTCCAAAAGCCTAAAAACATCGTCCAATGCGTTCGTGAACAGTTTCGGAGAGATAACAAATCACGTCTCCCTGTCTCACGCCTCTTTGCAATGGGATTTGCTTCGTGCTCTGGTTCTGTAGTCGGACTGACATGGAGGCGTTTCTGTACAAACACTTCAACACTTCGATAAACCTATAGTCAATTTGGCATCGCTGCAAGGACCGCAGTACTGCCCAAGTCTCGACTGAATCGAATGCTTTCTCATAGTCCACAAACACTAGACATTGCGGCCGATTATACTCCTGAGTCTTCTGTATAATCTGGCGTAGCGTGTGGATATGGTGTATGGTGCTAAAGCCTTTTCGGAAACCGGCTTGTTGCATGGGTCTCTAAAAGATTCGCATGGACCCATTTCGTAGATAGCACGTACTGCATAGACTCGTTTACTGATTACACTCAACTCTGTTCATAAGATGTGGTGACAGCAAAAAAGAAATCGTCTAAACTAGACTTGGATAGAAAAACGCTATGAATATGTTTAGATCTGTTGTTTTTTGTATTATATTTAATTAGAACCGTTGGTAATGAGGTCGTCCGCGTATCAATAGACTGAAGGTTCGAATCCTAATTCTGATCTAGAGTTTTTAGCAAAATATCGTGATACAAACATAACATTGTGTGAGTTAATTTCGAAGTGCTTGTCTAACTAGTCTAGCTACCACCCTCCAGTTGAAAATCAATCGATATAAGCTTATCGGTGTGACCTACCTACAAAATATGGACTGTGGACCTATTAAAGGTACTTGATAACTTTTTTTATGTTATTTGGTAACGAGACGAGCTGGTCGTTTGCCTGGTGGTAAGCATAACGCCCGCCCATAACAATTGCAGTGCCACCCAGAACTTTGAAACACAAAGGCCCGCGCGGCACTGTAGTGCGCTCGTTACCCCGAGACATTACGAATTAAGTCTCATAAGCCCAGTAATTTCACTGGATACTCTGCTCATCAAACCGGAACACAGTAATGCTTGCACATTACTGCTTGGCGCAGGCTTCACAAGCACTGGCCTAGCCTAGCCGTAAAAAGAATGTGCTAGCATTAATGTGTTCCGGTTCGGTGAGCAAAGCAGTCAGTGAAATTACTAGCTTATAAGAATTAATACCTGAATATCACAGGGTAACGAGCGCAATGCAGTGCCACGCAGACAATTATTTCAAAGTTCTATGTGGTACTGCAATTGTTTTGGGCTAGTGTTATGATTACGATCAGGCAAACGACTTGCTAGTCTAGTAGTTATCCAGTAAATTATTTTAAAAAATAAAATTTTTGTACATAGTTATAATTATACAAAAACAAATTCAATGAAATTCATCTGTCAACATTACTTGACATTAACAATCAACGCGACTGTAAATTAGTTAGTCTTAGAAACTTAGTAGTTCATTAAAAACCTTGTTAGAAAACAATGGTTCCCGTACTATATCTGTGTTATGGCCTTACGGTATAGCGATGTAACTGCCGGGCAACCTTTGGGTGAATCATTTACTTTTTGAAATCGCAAATCTATCTATAGTAGATAAAATATTTGTTTAATCAAAATTTTTGTTGAAAATATTACCTATGTTCCTATAAATATTTTGGACTCTGTTGTGGCACAAAGGTCTATAATAACTTGGACCTACATAAAATAAATTACATAATATCTAATTATAATTTATTATATTAGGCTACATAGTATGGGTAGTAGTGTAAATATTTTCACTTTATTCATCAAAATTGGCTGGGACCAGTGGTTGCTAGGAGGAACCAAAAAAGCTCACACACATACCTAAATCACTAATCACTGTTTTTTCAGGAACAAAACATAGGTATTTAGACTTCGTTTAGAAATCTATATTTTGTAACTGATTTGTGTATTTAAAAAAAATACATGTCACCCGTAATTAATTATTATTAATTATAAAATAAATTACAAAATAGTGAAGAGAAAAAACTTACAAAAATATACTCGACGTTCCCGAAAATCTCAGAACAAATCACAATCGTACACTGCGATCATAAAAATCACTTTTGCCACTCTAGGTTAACACCATCCAATCACTATGTTCACTTCTCACTAATCCAATATCACTGGCTACTTTGACACTACAGAAAAAGAATAAAAATTACTGTCAATCTAATCATCAACCCTGTCCACCAACCATGAATTAAAAAGACAACTAAATTAAAAAACAAATCGTTCAAAATTCAAATTATTGTCAGAGCATTTCAGAAATGGAATTACGAGACGATTCCGCTCGAGCGTTCGATTTACAAAGCGGCGACGGTCGTGCGTCTCACTCGACGGCCCAATGGGAACTGAGAAGGCTTCGTCTCAATACCTGCAGAGTCACGCACACAGATGCAACGCTCACGCATACACAAAAGCGATAGAACTTGCGCTTTAAAGCCCGGGGCGCACGTGTCGAGTTTTTTCACGTTTTATGTTTTTCGATTGTTTTTTTTTTCGTTCCCTTATCATTAACATTCGACACATTGTAGCTGTGGGCTACCGTAAATTATGCGGTGACGAGGAAAAGCGTCATTTTTTACGGCTTTCTGTGTATCGGAATGGGCTGTGACAGTAATTGAGCTTGTAGGCGGTGTGTCGTGAAATATTGCGTCGATATGGACATAAATTTGCATTTTTGAATTATATTTTCGCGTTCTGTTCGAAAGGAAAATCCTCAGAGACAAGCCCCTATAAGATCGCTCCGGCCTTTTGTGTTTTAGCTAACGCAAATTTTTTTTTGGTAGACGTCAAAATTCTAATTTTCTTCTATGCCTAACGCATCATTTTTCTTTCACGATGGAAGATAATCTATGTAGAAGTAGGGAGGGATAAGTAGAAATGTAGAATTAGAATTGTCTGTATGAAACCGCTTTACGCGATAAGATCGCCTATTTTATGATTGGGCTCACAATTAGCCGCAATTGCGAGCCCCCGGTCCTAAAACAGCGTTCCCCATCTCACCCTAGCACCGATGTTCCACACTTTTAGGGGCAAGTTACACGGTACTGCATGATTGATGGTTATGCACTACACGCAAACCATGGAAAAACTATAACCACCGCTTCTACGACTTCTATTCAAAAAAATAGTTCCATATCCACTGCTGTTCAATACATAAGCCACGGAAAATATGTGGTGGTGCGCAGTAGTACGTAGTGATAGCATTGCAGTTGTCGCTTTGAGCTAAGCAGCAATATCTGGCCATACAGAAATTCTCGAATATTTCTTGGTTTTACTACAAGCCACGCGTGATCGTGTAATATCTCGTAAACCCATGTAAAATCATGGTTATTTTGACGCAACACGCAAACGTGCATTAACGTCTAATGTTGCTCTTACTGCGGATACTCGGGGCCCGCTCAGCCCCCTTCCCTCATCCGCTTAGCCCTCCGCTGCTTCTTTCAGAGGGGCACGTGAAGAGTCCCATCTCGTTGGGTAGTTTGCTATCTATCCGCACAAACTCTCCCAAAACGTATTGGAGAAGGGTAGGAATTGTGGGCAAATACCCAGAGTGCAGGAGTGAGGAGGTTACCCGGCATCGCATCCCCTTTCTTTGCTACAGTTAAGCTAACCCCATCGAAACCTTTTTCTGGCCTTTCAACCTTAGCAAGGTTAACTATAACCTCATGGTCAATGCCTTTTTTAAGACATTCAAGGCACTTGACTATACTACACGCAATATAACGTGACAATTAGGTTGCCAAGGCCTAGATTGTGAAAATACAAATACAAATACAAAAAAATTTTACTGACAAAAAAGAGAAAATGTTACATTTTTATGATGTTCCCCGCACTAGGTCAGGCCTGTATCGCGGGAGGCCGTTTAGGGTTCACAGATTGACAAAATAGAGAACAACAGTGGCTGATACATGCTACACTTAAATTTAATATTATAAGGGTAATAAATATGTAGGTTGTATTCAAATTAAGATTAATATTTGTGAACGAACCGCTTGAGATTTTAGGGCACATGGTAGAGCTCATGATTTCTCTTATATTCTACCAAGCCTTCGACTTCAGCCCTAAGCGACACTAATAAAAAAAAGTTAGCTTGTAACTTGTTCCAATTCCAAATATTACATCGCGAGCGGACGGCAGCGACTAGCCAGTCGATCTATCAACGTCGCTAAAAACTCTGGAATCGATTACTCCCGACTCGCGACAAACGGAGGGAATTCGACATTTGGCTTTTACATGTTTCCATGTTACCGATAAATAATCGGTCGGATTTGTTATCAGTTGATATGGAAAATTGGGTGCACGATTGTAGGTTGGTTGTGTGGTTCCGCGCAAAAAAATAAAAACCATGAAATCCATAATCTCCGGGTGAAACTGCGGGCAGCAGCTAGTACCTAATGTATTAGAGTAACGAGCGCAATGCAATGCTGCGCAAGCCTTTATGTTTCAAAGTTCTGAGTGGTCAATTGTTATGGGCCAGCGTTATGCTTACCATCAGGCAAACGACCTGTTTGTCTCGTCTCAATTAATATAAAAAACGAAGTGGAAATTAATACCGTTCGATTATTAATCGGTCCTTAATCGGGGTTAAAGAGATCAGTTCCTCAATCGCCTGTTAATTTAATGTTCATACGGATCCTATAAGATTAGAAATCTTGAACGTGGTCGGAGGGATTATTGGTTTTTATAAGCTTTTCTATTGAAAAACTAGCGGCTGCCTGCGGTTTTACCCACGTGGAGATATTGGATTTCGTGGAATTAATTTTTTTGCACAGAACCCTAATTATTTTTCTAAAATAAAAGTAGCCTAAGTTACACCTTATAACATCTGCTATCTGCCAGTGAAAGTCCTGTCAAAATCGGTCTAGCCGTTTCGGAGATTACCCGGAACAAACAGACAATAAAATTTAAAAATTGTGTTTTTGTTATAGGTACCGTATGTTCTTTGATATGCATTTAGTAAAAAGCTGTTATTTTGATATTACAAACAGACACTTCAATTTCATTTATTTGTATGTATAGATATAGAAGATGTCCGACAGAAGTCGAGAAATAAATGACAGTGATGGATATTTACAACGTCACGTTGTTTGCCAAATGAAATACACAAGGATATAAAAAGTTACTTGTGTAATTAATAGTAGATAAATCATTTGCTTGATGTTAATAAGTTATTAACGATGTTAGTAACCGATTTGCAAAATGTAACGAAGAGGTTAAGGTAACTTTGTTCAGAGCCTACTGTATATCCTTATATACCTACATGTCAGCTTTGGATAAAGTATACGCGTAAATCCTATAGTACCATAAGGGTGCAATATAATGACGCATTTCGCATCCTTATGAAAAAGCCACGATTTTGCAGCGCGTCGGGCATGTTCTCTGATGCACGGGATCCCGATTTCTTTGCTATTGTGCGGTCTCGTATCGCTACCTTTTGGGATTCGATACGTAGATCGCACAATACTATTTTACAATGTCTGTCAGATAACCTGCGTTGTCCTATTTTTAGACATTAGGCGTCTGTTCACCAGAGTGAGAACCGCAAATAACTTGACATATGGGTACATGCATTTCTATGTATCGTATTATTTTTTAAGTTGTAGGTACCTATTGTAATTTTTACTTTATTTCTATTCTATTCTATTTGTAAGAAATGTATGGGTTTTTTATGCCTGAAAATAAAGGATTATTATTATTAATAACTTTTAAAGGCCTGAGCAGATTTGGATGTATGGGGTATTATTTAGAATCCTTCCATCATTCCGAGTGACACTGGCATGAACCTTGAAACGCTTCTTCTTTAGGTAGTCGTGTAAATACTGATGAGCCTTTTCTCTCTTTCTTTCTTATGGCATTCTATACCTAATGTCTCAAGCTTACGAGCGCACTGCAGTGCAGTGCAGGCCTCTATGTTTCAAAGTTTTGTGTGTCACTGCAATTGTTATGAAATACCGACAAAGAGAGACAAAGGACTCGTCTCGTTATCCAATATAATACACAAACACTGCAAAGGGATCGTAGGAAATTACAATGATGTAAATATATGAATATTTATATTATATACGCAAAGTAAACAGTTAAAAGTTGTTTAACTCAGTGTAATTACAAAAACCTATGAAAATACAACATTTTTTAATTTCCGCCTGCACGTCGTAATTAAAAACGAATTTTTTTGAATGTGGTAAGCGACTCTCTTTTATATAATAACTAGCTGCTGCCCGCGGTTTCACCCGCGCGGAGACATTTTGGTTTTTATTTTTTTGCGCGGAACCCTAATTATTTTTCTAAAATAAAAGTAGCCTAAGTTACTCCTTATAACATTAGATAATGTGTGAAGGTGAACGTTGCGTCCAAATCAGTCCAGACGTTTAGATGAAAAACGGTCTTACCACAAAAAAAAACAAACAAACTTGTGTTAAACATCGTCTATTTCTTAAACATGCCTTAGTCGCGTGTTTAATTAAAGCTACCACAAAACTTGATTTAAGAAGTATCTAACTGCTATCTTACTCAATTCTATTGTGACATTTCTAATTATATTAGACGTTTATCTTTTAGACACTGTCTAGACTGTGTCTAAACGTGATTTAGCTCACTTCTGATGTGACATTTCTAATCCTGTTACTTGTGAAAGATCTGTTGTTATGTTAATGTTTTAGACACTGTCTAGTTAAACAGGGGCCTAAAAGTTGATTTTTGTGGTAACGAGACGAATATATAAGGTTCATTTAAACTAGGTTTGGGAATTTCGCCGGTCACATGAACTTTATTTCATTGGTGAACTGTTACGTAAACGGTGTTAGTAAAATTCCCACGACAACTCCAATTCTCAATTGTATTAAAAAAAGACTCGTTTAACGTAGACGTGTAAATGTGACAGTTTAGTACTAATACTAATGTGACGGTATGAGTCCAATATTGACAGTCGCACGTGACTTACGAAAGTGAAAATACTTGAGGTATGTAGCGATAGTGGCCCCAGTTCTACTAAACAAACCATTGTTTATAGGTTTTTTCCACCTTGTGGATTTGTTAGTGGGAGGACTAACTCTTCTGCGAGTGTCCTTCTGGGTTGTTACCACCGCTTTGCTCGTGAAGTCTGCCGCCAAGCAGTAGTGTGCAAGCATTACTGTTTTCCGGTTTGATGAGCAGAGTAGCCAGTGAAATTACTGGGCTTATGAGACTTAATAACTAATGTCTCAGGGTAACGAGCGCAATGCAGTGCCGCGCAGGACTTCGTGTTTCAAAGTTCTGGGTGGCACTGTAATTGTTATAGGCCGGCGTTATGCTTACCATCACGCAAACGACCGGCTCATCTCGTTACCAAATATCATTAAAAATAAACCTTCTTTTGTTCAGTAATTGGGAATTTCTTCGAGCGACAGCTTATTTTTTGCTAAAACTGTCAATGACGCCATTCTTTTTTAATGTTGCAGCTTCTTGGACATTTTTGGGAGCGCAGTGTTGCTGCTACTTAGGTACTGCATAATAACATAATAATAATAATAATAATGTTGTGATAATATTGTAATAATAATACCTAAGTAATAATGTTGTGAAATTTCTAATAATTTTTGACGTTTATCTTTAGACGCTGTCTAGCTAAACAGGTGACTAAAAATGTTTTTTTTTGTGGTAACACTATTAAACTCACGCTCGTATTTAGACAAAGCTGGTTAATAAGAGAAACCACTGAGTCCTGAAACACAGTGTATACTAGTTCGGGAGGCTACGGATTCAACATATCTATGTGTAAAATTTTTGTGTCTAAATAAATGATTTGATTTGATTTGATTTGAAAGCGAATAAAGTAGGTACCAAGCTCCATGCAAATTTGGTACAAGGCCTCTGTGCAGCGACTAGCAATATTATTATATTTCACATTTTTAGGGCCATAAAGGTTCAACATTTTTCCGATAGCCACTGTCATTGAGGTCAAGTGCTAGCAGGTAGCGTTTTGTCGGAGTTAGAGTAAACTGACATGGCTTTTGACACAGTGGATAGTGCTGCCAGAAGGAAATATTTAGAACTTGTACCGGTCAATATACTTATTGTAAATAATAATTATTTTATGTATTAGGTAACTAGCTGCTGCCCCGCGGTTTCACCCGTGCGGGGATATTGCTATCTGCCAGTGAAAATCCCGTCAAAATCGGTCCAGCCATTTCGGAGATTACCCGGAACAAACAGACAGACAGACAGATAAAAATTTAAAAAATGGTTGTTTTTTTAGTTACCGTATATACTTTCATATGTATTTGGTAAAAAGCTGTTATTGTGATATTACAAACAGACACTTAAAGTTTATTTATTTGTATGTAGTATGTATATAGAAGATATAGATTTAGTTATCGTCCACCTAATTATTCTTTATGTACTATTTATTTTTGTATGCTTTTTCCGGCTTTATGTTTTTCAAAAGAACTAGAATCGTTCTAAAAATTAAAATAGGCTTTTATGAAAACCAAAGTATATTTTGACCTACTGCATTTTTCCACTGCAACCAGCACTTGTCGGAACACCATCATCGCCTAAACAAATATTATTCTATTGAGAAAACAGGTCCATGTTGGAATAATAATGTTTGTCGCTTCTGAATACACTATTCTACCTAATGATAACTTTGAGACGTAACCCCAGAACGATAACAAGAAAAAAGTTCTAAATAAATAGCTTCTTAAAACTTTAAACCTGTTTATTTGAAGTAGCGATGGCCCAGTGGTAGAGGGTTTGATTTCCAGTCCGTCGTTCAGGAGTTTGAATCCTAAAATGAGCTTATCGTGAGATAAACAAAGCGCGATAATAGTCTATTTCCTAATGTTCATCTCGCTAGCTACCATCCTCGAGTTGAAACACTGTCTCCAATTACTGTTGCCGTATTCCGGGAGTTCTATTACAGGTAAATCATGCTCATCTTTTTTACCACGTCATCTTTAACGTTAGGTATGCTATAGCAAATGAAAAACCATAACTTGCTGACATTATTTATTATTCTATTTTTTATTATTTTATTTAGTAACGAGACGATCTGGTCGTTTACCTGATGGTAAGCATAACGCTGGCCAATAACAATTGCAGTGCCACCCAGAACTTTGAGAGGCCTGCGCGGTACTGCAGTGCGCTCGTTACCCTGAGACATTAGGTATTAAGTCTCATAAGCCCAGTAATTTCACTGGCTACTCTGCTCATCAAACCGGAACACAGTAATACTTGCACATTACTGCTTGGCGGCAGACATCACAAGCAAAGCGGTGATATCAACCCAGACGGACACTCGCAGAAGATTTAGTCCTACCACTAACATCCATCGGGTGTGAATAATGACATTTTCTGTTTTACGTTGCAACTATCCCTTCTGCACATTACGTGGCAACACTGTGTCTATAAGACGACGCAACACTAATGCGCCACGCCCGGTGCACGGCTTACATGACACGGAAATTAATCCCTCCGTGGCGTGGCATTGTCACTTGCGTGGTAAGTGGTAAGTACTTGTAATTTATGAGCGTGTTTACTAAGTTTTGGATAGCGCTGTGTAATGGTTGATTCAATTAAATGTTATTACGTGTGGCCGTGCAACTTTGGCAACTTTAGTGACATTAGAATTCCTCCTAGCTCTGCGCCGCTCCAATGACTTGTGTCAAGTTGTGTGCGGATTTACTATCCTCGCTCTACAATAGTGAAGGAAACATTGTGGGGCAAACAACATGATTTTTTTTTTTATTCGATTTGTTAACAAGACGGATTGGTCGTTTGCCTGATGGAAAGCACAACACCAGCTGACTGTTGCAGTGCCACCCAGAACATTGACACACAAAGGCCTGCGCAGCACTGCAATGCACTCGTTACCCTGAGACATCATGTAAGTATATAGTCCCATAAGCCCAATAATTTCAATGACTACTTTGCTCATCAAATCCAGGTTTTAAATTAAATTACTGGGCTTATAAGACTTAATACCCAATGTCTCAGGATAACGAGCGCACTGCAGTGCCGCGCAGGCCTTTGTGTTTCAAAGTTCTGAGTGGTACTGCAATTGTTATCGGCCGGAGTTATGCTTACCGTCAGGCAAACCTGCCAGCTTGTCTCATTACCAAGAGCATAAAAAATATTACAATGTTGTGGATTGGAGTGCTTGTATACGTGGGCTCTATTATGTATTTTCTAGTAATGCTTGCACATTACTTCTTGGCGGCAAACAACACGAGCAAAGTGGTGGTACCCACCAAGATGGACACTCGCGGAAGAGGCACCTACCACCTTGTAAGTGTTGTGGTACGTTGTGTTGTTGTTCAGTGGCGCAGTAAACGGGACACGATCAACAACACGCTCCCGTAAAAACGTGTTTTGTCCAACTTTTACGAACTTCGATGAAGTGAACTCTTTTATTTTCAATAATTATTTTACTTATACAATGAAAAAGTATACTAAGAGCTTCTAAAGGTTTCCCACTAATTAACGTGATAGCATTTTTCAGTGAAAAATGGGTTCAGTAAAATGCTGAAAACAAATGAAAAATAGTCTTTGTTTCTTCCATTGACTGAATGATTTAATGAATGACAATGAATGGTTTTTTTTTTGTTTTCTATAGATACCTACTTCGCTAATGCTATAAAGAAGTAAATTTTGTGTTTTTTAATACCGCTAATCTTTGGCGCCACTGCTGGTCCGTTTTTTTCTTTTCTCTAATTGGAGGCTATATTATCTGAGAGCTTTCATCCTAAATTCCACGCGTGCGAAGCTACGGGCAAAAGATAGTCATATAAAGCGCAATGCTAAGATTTGTTTTAAAAGTGTAAAACATAAAAAAACTGATCTTCATAATAAACTACTTAAGTTATTTTGTATGGATAGAAAGAGGAATTCGAGAAACACAACGAAGGCAAAATTCAAGTTTTTAAAATTACGAATAGCAATTCAATTTTTTTTAAATAAAGAAATATGAAATATAACCTTTTCTACAGTCTTTATTGATGACATGTATTGAAACACAATAACTTAATATTCGTAAATAATATATGATATGTGAATAACGCTCCATTATCATTTGCATAAGTTGAAAAGACATTGATATTGAGAGATTCAACTGATCTCCGAAAGATCGAATTGAATTTCACACAAAAGTAAAATAAGTAACATTCGATACGCATAATGCAGACAGTAGACACTTATGCAAACGTACGTTTGCTTGTCAGAATAACAACGCTTTTGCGTCAAGCGCGGATTTCGTGATACTCGAAATGCGCGCTTGACGCAAAAGCGTTCTTATTCTGACAAGCAAACGTACATTGGCATAAGCGTCTACACTGCCCTTAACACGAACGCGTTCAGTGCGATTCTATAGCGCGCTTACTTTAAATTTAAATTTATATCAGACAAAAAGTTTATTACAAAAAAAAATAACTGTGCATTCAAAAAACATGTTAATTCATCATTATGAATTGATTCAAATAAAGCTACATTTAAAGTGCAAAAATATATATTAAATGGAAATTTATGTGCAGCGACACAAATTTTTTTATTGAGACAACAAAACGAAGTTTTTTATGCTCAAATAAAAACATTTTCATTTTGACCACTATTTGGTATTTTTTTTTCTTTTCGGTAACGAGACGAGCCTGTCGTTTGAAGGCACACAGTGTTTGCACATTACTGCTTGGCGGCAGGCTACAAGAACAAATCGGTGGTATCCACCCTGACGGAGACTAGCAAGAGCTTGCTTATTGTTGAGCAAGCATTACTGTTTTCCAGTTG
Source organism: Crocallis elinguaria (assembly GCA_907269065.1). Lineage (NCBI taxonomy): Eukaryota > Metazoa > Arthropoda > Insecta > Lepidoptera > Geometridae > Crocallis > Crocallis elinguaria. The sequence continues at coordinate 12,402,682 of OU026065.1, read as the reverse complement.
ATTATTGCTAAAGTATTATTGCTAAGTAGTCGGTGAAATTACTGGGCATTTGAGACAATACCTTCTACTTATGAAATATATTTTATAGTGTTAACCGACACTAGCGGATGTTCACACAAATATATACATCACAAAAATTTCGCTTCTAATAGGATTCGAACCTGCACCTTCTGGCTATCCGGGCCAGACGCCTTAACCAACTAGGCTATGGGAGCAATCGATGTTGACTGCGAAATTCTTGATATGATGTATTTCGTCGTAGCTCCATCGAGAAGACCCGCTATGTGATGTATATATTTGTGTGAATACCTACTTAATATCTCAGGATAACGAAATCACTGCCACGCAGGTAACGCAGGCCTTTTACCTATTTCAAAGCTCTGTGTGGCACATCGCTGGCTTACTTACCATACGACACTCCTGTCTCGCTATCAAATAGTAGATATAAAAGATTGTCTTACTTATTATAACACAATTATAAAATACTTACGTACTATCAAAACACCAATTAACCTACCCCGACCGTCCAATGAATCTTTATCTCAAAACGATAAAAACTTTTAATGATTATTTCAATTAAATCACCCCGGTTCCATTTCCGGCACGTAATCTGACGTAACTTTGTTTACTGTTGTTTGGATAAGGACCTTTACAAATGTGAAGATAATAATTGGCTTCTGACGTTTAATTATTTAAACGAGGCATTGCAATTTGGAATGGCAATGCCGCCAATATGTTTTGGCAGTTTACTAATAATTGGAAAGTTTAGAATTATACGCTTTTTTATACTATTACTAGCTGCGACACGCGGTTTTGTCCACGTGGAGACTCACAGGAACCGTGCGTTTAAGGATAAAATGTAGCTTATACGTCACTCTTATAAACTATAGATAGATAGATAGATAAACTCTTTATTTGCATACTACAACGAGAAATACAAAAAATAAATAAAAAGAAACATATTTTAACTGTCTAGTCAAAGGGCGGTCTTATCGCTTAAAGAGATATTTTCCATACAACCAAATGGAGAGAGGGATAGAATGGTAAATATATGATATATGCAAAAAATCACGTCGATCCGTTGCTCTGCTACTGTATAAAAGAAGGACAAACCAACAAACACAATTCCGCATTTATACGGTAATAAGACGGACAGATTATACGGCCGTTACATTGTTTTATCCATGGATTCATTTTTTTAAACACAAAACATCACTTCAAATTTCGTCAGAATAGACTATACTCAAGTTTTACAATAATATACTATTACAAATACCTACCTGAACTCATGCCCAGCAACAAAGGGAATGATTAATTCTCGCTACAAAACTTAAGAACTACAAAAAATATTTCTTATGAAGTATTTTAGATTCAAAGCAGCTGTAATAACAAGATTATTAAAATACTTTTACAAGTATTCCAAAACTAGCTTGTTCACGTGGTTTTCCTGTGGTTTTTCACATGTTTTTCATTTTAGCCAGCCACCTTTTTTTCTTTTTTTGGTTTATTTTTTTAACTTCAGTAACAAAATATTTACCATAGTTGTGTGTTATAAATATGTGTGTGTTTAAAACTGTTCTAAGCTAAACCACATGTGCCCTAAAAGTATAGTTAAATATTCTAATTAGAAGCAAATACAGACGTTTTCGCAAACAAACCCCGGGCAAGGGCACAAATGTAGACACACCTGTGTTTTTATTTAGTTATCTAAATAAGTGCTAAAAGGAGAACGGGTAAGCTCTACCTACGCAACAATAACGATAGTTACCTCAATAAAAATCTTAGTTTTATACTTTATTTCTATACTAGCTTTTGGCCGCAGCTTTGCATGCACTCAGTCATGTTGTACCTACTCAGTAATATTTTTAGAAACTTTCTTTTATGTTAGTTGGTAACGGGACGAGCTGTACGTTTGCCTGATGGTAAGCATAACACCGGCCCATAACATTTACAGTGACACCCAGAACTTTGAAACACAAAGGCCTGCGCGGCACTGCAGTGCGCGCGATACCCTGAGACATTAGGCATTAAGTCTCATAAGCCCAGTAATTTCACTGGATACTCTGCTCATCAAACCGGAACACAGTAATGCTTGCACACTACTGCTTGGCGGCAGACTTCACGAGCAAAGCGGTGGTAAGAACCCAGACGGACACTCGCAGAAGAGTTAGCTGGCCCGGTATCAAACAAACTTACAATAAACTCCACCTCTTTCTACTTCCTACTTCCTTTCTTTATAAAAGTAGCAGGAAATTTGCAGGTAAATTGCACCCGTGCGAATCCAAAGCGGGTCGCTAGTAAATAATATCCATACCAGTGTTACAAAGAGGTCAACGAAAAAATACTACGAAGTTTTCTTGTTTTGTTTTTCGAAAATCTCGGTAACTACTAGCCTAATTCTAAAAAATTCTTTCACTAATATTGGGATAAATATGTAACTAACATATTTATTCCTGAGGGCTTAGCTAGTAAAGAATACAATGCTCGTAAACCATCGATGGTAACCAAATCCGTTAAGATACATCTTCATTACAAACGAAGAAAGAAACGGTAAAGAAATCCAAGACTCTCGCTTGGTTAGCAATTAGCCCCTCAGTTCATTTCTAAGTTTTTCTTTCAGAGTCCACTAAGTTTTTCAACAATGAGTTGCCACTTCTATTTTAAATGCAAATAAAAGTTTGAAGTTATAGGAATTTCATCCTGGCTTGTTTTTCTTCTCGCTCTAACGTGGAAGGTTAGAAAGAGATAGGTGGTAGGAGTAGCCAATTTTAATCAAACTGAAGAATGAATTTTAAAATGCAAGTATGCATTATTAAAGAGTGGAGTGTTCTTGATTTGATGAAGTTTTCGACTTGGGCGGTTTTGTTGGCGGCGAAAATTTGAAGCTAAATTGAAAGTCGTTATTCTTACCTAGCATTAATACTATATTTTTTATATATTCGACTTGGGCGGTATTGTCGAAATATATTTTTTGTCGAGATGAGCGAGTCGTTTGCCTGATAGTAAGCAAAATGCTAGCAGATTGATAATGATCCCTTTTTTGAGCAAAGTATTCAGTGAAATTAATTGGGTAACGAGCGCAATGCAGTGGCGCGCAGGCCTTCGTATATCAAAGTTGTAGGTGGCACTGCAATTGTAATAGGCAGGCCTTATGCTAACCATCAGGCAAAAGACCTGCTCGTCTCCTTATCTTATTAGAATAAAAAGTATTAAATCTATACAAATAAATAAAATTGAAGTGTCTGTAATATCAAAATAACAGCTTTTTACCAAATGCACACGAAAGTAGGTTTATACGGTACCTACAACCATTTTTTAAATGTTTCTCTGTCTGTCTGTTTGTTCCGGATAATCTCCGAAACGGCTGGACCGATTTTGACGGATCTTTCACTAGCAGATAGCTGATGTTACAAGGAGTAACTTAGGCTACTTTTATTTTAGAAAAATAATTAGGGTTCCGCGCAAAAAAACAAAAACCATGAAATCCAATATTTCCGTGGGCAGCAGCTAGTATAGAAAATAAGATCTATTACCAACCGACTAACCGCTTTCTCCACCTATTTGGATACTGCACCACACATTTAAATACAAATAAAAGAAAAACTACGAAAAATAAAATTCGTTTAATAAACTTTACAGCACTAAACTCTCTCAAAGCGAAGAGGCAAAGGTAAAGATCTCAAAGCGCTCTAAACAGATAGCCGGGACGGTACTACGAGGCAGCGCGTTAAACTTTTACGATGGCAGCTAATTATTACGCTGGTTATCAACACAATGGCAGAGCTTTTGAGGAAAATAATATTATTTTTGTGGCACAATAAACTGTGACCTTGGATGGTATGAGAGCGAAAATGGAGGGAGAATGAGGGGAGTATCTAGTGTCCTTTAGAGTCTAGTTAGACAAAGCGGCACGGCTGTCCGGGTCGTCCGCAAAATTATTTTGTCTCTGCTCCGCCGGCCGCGCCGCTTTGTCTTCTTTGCCTTACTTCGACGCATTGAATCTCATGTAATCTCGTGGTATAGTAACAGCGACAGTCAGACGGGTGCATATAATTCGAGCCTTAGGGCAGTGTAGACGCTTATGTAAACTTACGTTTGCTTGTCAGAATAATAATTATTTTGCGTCAAGCGCGGATTTCGTGATACTCGAAATGCGCGCTTGTCGTAAACACGTTGTTATTCTGACGAGCAAACGTACGTTTGCATAAGCGTCTACGGCCTGCATTAGAGCTTATTTTTGGGGAAACGTTTATATTAAGTACTAGCTGCTGCCCGCGGTTTAACCCGCGCGGGAATATTGGATTGCATGGGTTTTATTTTTTTGTGCCGAACCCTAATTCTTTTTCTAAAATAAAAGTAGCCTAAGTTAATCTTTGTAACATCAGCTATCTGCCAGTGAAAGTCCCGTAAAAATCGGCCCGGCCGTTTCGGAGGTTACCTGGAACAAAAAGACAGACAGAGAAACATTTAAAAAATGGTTGTAGGTACCGTATATACTTTCGTATGCATTTAGTAAAACGCTGTTATTTTGATACTACAATCAGACACTTCAATTTTATTTATTTGTATAGATACCTAGTAGAGAGTCACGCAGAAGATGATATTATGCTGTGGTGTAGGCGTAAATCCTACTAATCTTATAAACACGCAAGTATGTTACGATGGATGGATGACAGACACAAATCTCAACACAACATACGTATAGAACATTTTCCAACCTATACATTTACAACAAACAATTCGTTCATAGTCTTCAACTATACCTATAGAAGTTAATTTACAAGCAATATTAATAGACATCTCTAAAGTTAATCTCAAGGATTGATTTCCTCAAAACAACTTAAGTTATTACTTATTAAGAAGCACCACTTCCCCGTGATTAATTTATCAGCAACGCCCTATCTATCCCACTTCTGATCTCAGAGTAAATGTTGTTAATAAAGAATCCCTGGATCATCTTAATCTCAAAGGGCTGCGATCCGGAAATTAAAATATTCATCGTTCAAAGGCGCCGAGAATACAAACGCCTTTACATTTTCCATGCCATTGGTATGGTAATGTACTATAAAAGGTTTTTCAACCTATTGTTTGTTTCTAAATCTCTGATCTTACTTTTAACGTCTGATCTCTAGTACTTGAGTATTTACTTTAAACATTTTTTTCAAAACGCTCTAAGTGATTCTTAGAACAATTTGCTGAGCTCAGTTTTTTGATAGATTTTTCGTTTTATGAGTTTTAAATAGAACCGATGAGGTTTCTTTACAAAAATATTGTTAGGTGAGTATTGAGACACTACTTGGATCTTGGACATTACTTGGATGGACTGGAATGGTGTCATATTTCAGAAGCTGTTATGCAGACCGTAGACGCTTATGCAAACGTGCGTTTGCTTGTCAAAATAACAACGCTTTTCCATAAAGCGTCGATTACGACATACTCGAAATCCGCACTTGATGCAATAGCGTTGTTATTCTGACAAGCAAACGCACGTTTGCATAAGCGTCTACGGTCTGCATTAGAGCTGGCGCCGCGGTAACGTTCGGCTCAAGTGGTGCACATCTATATACCTACAAATAAATAAAACGAAGTATCTGTTTGTAATAACAAAACAACAGCTTTTCACTAAATGCACATGAAAGTAAATACGGTACCTACAACAAAACAAAATTTTTAAAATATTTGTCTGTCTGTCTGTCAGTCTGTAAGTTTGTTCCGTATGTAAACGGTTAGACCGATTTGACGGGACTTTCACTGGCAGATAGCTCATTGCATAACGCTTCTTGTAAAACCAAGCTTTATCAAGATATCGACGATCCTGCTCAATATATTTGGAGGAGGGTTTGCAACACAAACAACTAAGCACAAGTAACGATAATCTATAGAACACCGTTTAGATGCTTGCTGATTAATTTTCAACTTGATTTCTCAAAACAGTCCAGTTCTATATTATTTCTACAACCTAAAAAAACCTTGAATTCATCAGCCCGACAATCATGCTCATCCGAAAGCCAAGCAATCGCAAGTAGCTCGCCAGGACACCAAACAGATTCTAATATTTACTTAGGCAGGACCCGAGCAGGGCAAAGAATAATAGGTAAGAATTGCTACATAAACAAATTGTGTTCAAACTTGGATAAAGCCCAAAAACCACCAATAAGACGGAGGCATTGGAGACGCGTTAACAATTTTATACGTCCCCTAAAATATGATGATTTAATGGACTACCTTGTCATGTTTTAGTTAATGAGTAGTGATACTGTATGAGAAAAAATTACTACACTGGACTTTATTTTAGTATGTTGTTTATATTCAGGTAGTAGCTACTGCCCACGGTTTCACACGCGTGGAGATTTTGGATTTCATGGGTTCCGTTTTTTTGCGCAGAACCCCAATTTTTTTTCTAAAATGAAATGAACCTAAGTTACTCTTTGTAACATCAGCTATCTGCCAGTGAAAGCCCCATCAAAATCGGTCCAGCCGTTTCGGAGATTATCCGGAAAAACAGTTTTTTTTTAAATTATTATTTTGTTATGTGTACCGTATATACTTACATTATGCATTTAGTAAAAAGCTGTTATTTTGATATTACAAACAGACACTTCAATTTCATTTATTTGTTTAGATTTTAAACATGTTTAATGCTAAACGCCAGTCCATAACAATTGTAGTGCCACTGAGAACTTTTAAACACAACGGCCCACGCGACATTGCAATGTGAGCGTTACTCTGAGAGATCAGGTTGCCTTATCTCTAAATATTGCCAAAAAATTTAGTGTATTTAGGCTAGGCTAAAAATTTAGTGTAGTGTAGTTAGGCAGTGCCTTCGATACCCAGACACATTTGCCCAGCAATTTCACTGACTACTCTGCTCATCAAACCGGAACACAGAGTACACTATTTAACTTTCACGCTCATATCGGGCCCTTTTGGATCAAGGATTTTGAATTAGAATTATCATCAGACAAATGACCTGCTTTTCTCTTTACCTTGTAGTGTAAAAAAGTTTAAAAACAGACAGAAGAAATCCCTTCATAAGAAGAAATCACTTACTTAAGTACTTCAGAAGAAATTCCTACATAGGCCTCCCACAAAGAACTCCACTAACTTGGATCGGACTCGCCTCTTGCATCCATCGGTGGTTTTTTCCAGGTCCACCTAGTAATCTTAGGTAAAAAAGTTACCTAAACAAAAACAAAAGACTGGCCCATCTGTTCATAACACTCTTCTCTATTCTACTTCCTAGAGCCTGGTGAGTAATCTTAGGTAAAATAAGTTACTTAAACAAAAACAAAAGACTGGCCCATCTGTTCCTAACACTCTTCTCTATTCTACTTCCTAGAGCATGGTGAGTAATATTAGGTAAAATAAGTTACCTAAACAAAAACAAAAGACTGGCCCATCTATTCATAACACTCTTCTCTATTCTACTTCCTAGAGCATGGCCAGAGTCGATCTCTAGTCGTGATACGTCACACACTCGTTTATCCGAACAAACATGTGTAAGTGGCCGGTATTTGGTAGTGTGGGAAGATATACATTTTGGGCAGCTTCCCTTGTAGGTTTTGAGCTTCTGATAAGTGGGGCAGAACAAATGTACGTAAGTTCAAATTCGATTCTGCATATTAAGTTAATTGATAGCCCTGTTGTAGTTGGTAAGTCAGTGGACTTAACTTCAGTATCGGTATTATATAAAGTAATGAGGTTCGATTCCCGCTCTAAAAAGGTTTTTTCGGTTCTTGGTTATTGTGGGACCATGGTTGTTGTATTTTCTAATCCATATAATATAAGCAGGGAACCCTAGTTAGTGGAGTTCATTGCGAAGGGGGGATTTTGTCACAATAGACCACGCTTGGCAGGCGTTTAGGTGATTGGAGTAGATTATGATGTGGACCGAGGAGAATTCTGCTACCAATTCCCAGGAGATTCCCTTAGCACGTAAGAGATGGGGGTGGTACTATATATAGCAGGGACCAGACGGCCTTTGCGGATAAATATAACTAATTTTGAATTTGGAATCGTTATTGAAAACATCTTCAAGAGTTGAACAGTAATGAAAGTTTTCATGTTAGATTAGCGTGCCTCACCATATTGACCAAATTGGTATTAGAACCTGCAGTATTGGCCATCCAAATCCGTTATAAAATACAGCGCAAAACCACTATCAAAATCAACCCATCAATAAACTTTCGACCTTATTGACAAAAAACATTCACAGATTCCCATACACGCACACACCCACATATCGGTAAAACTCACAATCTTCAGATCGGGTTCAAATCAAACACACATTCGAACTCGAACGTTCCAGTTTCTTTTATTTTACTTCAAATCTACCCGCATTTCATTTCACAAACTTCCGTCACTGGTTCCGGTTGTCGAACTGTAGGAGTGATACTCCACTAGGCTGAGCTTAAGATGAGCTATTTTTCGAGGAGCTTTTCAAGAAATTGAAGATTCTCATATTGCCCTTCCAGTATATATATTTCAACCTGCAATATACTTTACAAGTAAGCTTGAACGGTTACCTATTTGGGCAGACCACGTCCACGTGACACAATATCTAGAAAAACAAAAATTGAGGCTAGTTAATTTTTACTTAGAATAAGCCAAGCTCCATACAAATTTGGTACAAGTTTTTTCTTGATTCTATGTCAACGGGAAGTAAGGACTCTTTAAGGTTTTGATTCCCTTGCGAGTATCAAAAATATGCGGTATAAAAGGCAGTGTCTTTTGATTGCGTTGACACAGAAGTTTGATTTTTTCACTTGCAGACCTGAGAATTTGGTATTAATTTCAAACTGATCCCCCCACGCGCTTCTGAGCAAAAGGGTCTTGGCAGATCGACAGACAAACAGACGGACAACGAGTGATCCTATAGTTACTTAAGGGTTTTTCTTTTGAGATACTGTCTTTTAAAAACTTGACGCCTTTAACGGGCTGCTTCGAGAAGTATCGCTTCGCACTCCCACTGTCAATGTACCCTTTCACCCTTACTTCGACAATGCTCTCAAAGTTTTTAAGAGCTTCTGTTGCCGATAATTGCTGCAATCCAGATAATGACGCAGAATGTTTTGTGCAGCTCACTGAGTGTTGTCGATTTTGTTTATTTATTACTGTTCGGAGTTCTGAACTTGTCGGTGAAAAGTTAGAAGTTGTTGTGCCGCAAATGTTGGTCCTGACTCCAGGCTCGAATAACCGAGGAAATTATATCGATGCAATGTTTACGGTTTGTGTTGTGTCATTTTCAAGTGTGGATGCAAAGGTTTGATTAATTGTGTTTCTATGTACAACAAATGAAACTGAAAAGACATTCCTTGCAGCCGCACATCGGGGCAGCCAACGCGGTGCTTAAGTAGTCTTTTTTTTATGTTATTTGGTAACGAGATGAGCTGGTCGTTTGCCTGATGGTAAGCATAACGCCGGCCCATAACAATTGCAGTGCCACCCAGAACTTTGAAACACAAAGGCCTGCGCGGCACTGTAGTGCGCTCGTTACCTTGAGACATTAGGTATTAAGTCTCATAAGCCCTGTAATTTCACTGGCTACTATGCTCATCAAACCGCAACACAGTAATGCTTGCACATTACTGCTTAGCGGCAGACTTCACTCACAAACCGGTGTTAACAACCCAGACGGACACTCGCAGAAGAGTTAGTCCTACCACTAACGTAGTCGCTTAAAGTCGGCCCAAGCACCCCTTCTAATCTCTCTATTTTGAGGCTACCATTGACTGCGACTGGAAGCTGCACCCAGCCACTGGTGGTCACGTCTAGTGGCTGCATCTAGTGACCGTGTTCGGTGTTGTCTCCTAAAACACAAATGTGTTTCACGCACGTTTGACTTTTAAAATTGACGCAATAAAGATCGCTCCTCTCATGCATAGTGATAATAAATACGGTGGTGTAATTGTGTAATCCTGTAGGTAACATGATAAGCCTAAAAGAGAAAGGCTGGCTCTCTAGCGTGGCTGCTCACGCACACGGATTTCATGATTGACTATGTCTATGTATATAGAGATGGGTAGCTTTTGCGAACTTTAGAGAATGCTTACGATAAAACTACTATGCTTGTATAATGGCATTTTCCTTCACCAAAACATCAAGCTCGTTATATGAAAGAAAGAAAGAAAAAGTTTAAGTAGTAAGTGTAGTAGATATGACTCTACCTATCCGCCTAAGTGTAGATGGACGACTTCACTACCAATAAGCTATCATCGGTTCCACAAGTGAGTTGACCTGTGCCACCTGCGCTATGATTGTATAGATACTACCAAGTTATCAAACTTCGAATGAAAAATAAGTAACATACATATATGTACTAGAAGACATTATATTTTGTAACAATAGTAAATCAGTAAAAATACGCATAGATTATAATACAAATATGTTTTACATCCCAAAAATTAAATCGTAAAACTAATCCTAACACCCAAACTCATAATGCGTTGTACAAACGAAACCAAAACATTCATATAACTGTTCGGCAAAAAGCTAATAATCTCAGTTATTGAGGCCAACTGCCTTGCTTCATAGAATTTATTTAGGTATGCCTCATTACGTTCTATTATGGGAAACAAATAGCATTTGTCAAATCATCGCTCTTTTGAAATAATCTTAATGTACCCGAACTGTCAACTAAGATCCATTATGTTTGAACATAATCTATCGGTGTGCGGGATCTATTCAGTTTTAGCATTTTACCGCATCTGACCGCATTGTCGCTTATCATCATCACGTGGTCAAACGGTTAAAAAAATATCAGGGTTTCTAGACGATTTGCATCATTGTCTGTAGGGCGCTTCTGAAGGTGTTGTGAAAGTGAACTTTAGTTGCCCGTTCATATCACAGAACTGTTCAAATAGAAGGGTAATTAACTGTTTTTTTTTTGATGCACTACTGACATTCGGACGAGTCTTGACTCGTCCGAAAGCCTCTTGAGCCTAATGAGCATTAGCAATGACTCATTTGTTAAGGCTAGCCTGCAGAGCTTTGCATCTCCGTAGAGTCGCTAGTATATCGGTTTTATATCCGATACATTTCAAGGTATCGGTTATCGGATACAGACCTATGAGACGCCATCGATACATGGTGCATGAATATTCATCAGGCAAACGATCCGCGTTTGCCTGATGGTAAGCATAATGCTACCCCAAAAAATTGACAATTCGAACTTTGAAACACAAAGGTCTGTGCGGCACTGCAGTTTACCCTGGCATGTGGCGTTACTTACTCCGAAAATGGAACATCGAAGATTCTGCTGACAGATCGCAGCTTTCCTACGTTTCAAGTTACGAACATCCTCGGACATTGTAGAAAAATTTGGATCCGTCAGCCGAAGCTTCGACGTTCGTATTTCGGAATAAGGCCTAAGCACCATAGCGACAATGTCTCGTGCTCCATAAATTATATTACCATACCTAACATGAACCTAATCACAGTTAGATTGTTATGGCCTCACTCTGGATAAGTTTGCCGGTTGGGTTACATGTGGACCCATCTGGGCCCGATTGAATTTCTAGTTTTTAGGGTTCCCTACCTCAAAAGAAAGAAGTGAGACACGATCACCCATAGGATCACTTCGTTGTCCATCTGGTGTCTATCTGTTTGTCAAATTGATATTTATGTCAAATACTCAGGTCTGCAATCCCTTGGAGCTGTGAAAAAATCAAACTTCTAAGTCAACGCAATCAATAGATACGACCGTTTATGCCCATATATAGTAAGTCGTGGTTGTTAGGTGTAGATGTGAAGGAAATAAACGATTTCTTTATTTCGTTCTTTCTAGCTTTCTTTTTGATGCTTGATTGGGTTCAAATGTTTCCTTATTTTAAACCAGATGGCGCTGTACCTTGCTAACACACGCAAGCGTGTCCTTCACAGACTAGAGTCAGCCGTTGAGTGAGAAACTGCTAGCCTGCTACCTACATATTAATTTTGAATGCAGTACTTTGCTCAAGAAAAGGACTCCTTAAGTTTTGAATGGATTGGAAGCAATGTCAGTGACAGTTCTGTCGTTGGATGAGACGAGCTCGGGCTAGAGTTTTCATTAAATAAAAACATTCTTATACACCCATTGCATGGTGCTAGAGCATTATTTTTAATGCTCATATAGCTAGCTACCGCACTTAAGTTGGAAATCCTTCGCAAAGCAACTACTGTGTTTTGGCCTACACCCCACTTAAGATCTGGCGAGATATGGGCAAACGCTAACCTGACACGACTAAAAAAATATAATCGAACGAGTTTATGTAACGTTCTACTTTAGATTAAATTTAATTCAAAATACTATGAGCTACCCGCCGCTAAACAAAATTAAACTCTAATTTAAACTTAACCCCCGAAAATTCCGACTACTGTTAGAGATAAACAAAAACTGTGTCAAGTCATATTCTGTGCGAAACGAAATTAACCCGTTAGTAACTTGAAAATCCAGATATATCCGGAAATTTCCAGGACGTGCCGGTTCGCGCCGGCTTTAACCGGTGCGAGTCGCACCTGAACAGGGCTCTAATTGAATTCTACGTGAATAACCCGCCTATTAAGTTTTCATCTGGCTGTGAGCTGCTTTCATATATTTTGCTTCTAGTATATTTTCACAGACAACATTTTCTCAGATATGTCTGTGGTTTTTGATTCATAAGTTAATTAATTTTATTTCTGTACAATAATACTATATTTAACCTTGCCTTACTATTTTTTAAATTAATTGTGTCATAGTTGTTTTATACTATTTTTTCTTTTTATTTGGTCGTCCTTACGTTCATGATGTCATGATGATGTTTAGACATCATCATGACATCACGAACTTAGATGATGATGGTTACGATGCAGTGCTGCGCAAGCTATTGTGTTTCTGACTGGTGTTGTTATGGGCTGTCGTTGTGCTTACCATAGGAAGAAGATCCACTCATCTCTTTTTTTCATCATTATCAGCCTCTTACGCTCCCACTGCTGGGATACCGGCCTTCTCTCAGAGAGAAAGAGAGACAGAGAGAAAGAGAGAGAGAGAGTAAGGGCCATAATCCACCTCGCGGGCCCAGTGCAGCTTGGTGGATGTCACATGTCCTCAAATTTTGTGGTTCTTGAACATGCGAGTTTCCTCACGATTTTTCCTTCACCGTTTTAGAGCGAGTGCGAATAATCCGCACATAACTTGATATAAGTCATTGGTGCGGGCCGAGTCGAGATTCGAACTATGGAGCGTCGGAATGAAAGTCGCACAAGTTCCCGCTCGGCCACACTTGCTCTTTTACTCGTCCCCTTACCCAATAATAAAAAAAACACCATGATAATGAAAATTACAATGTATCAAGGTTAAAATTAATAAAACGCAGAACTTCCCGTAGCCTCTGTACGACAATATTCACAAAAATTAAACAGGAAAACTTCGTAAACAGCAATAAAAGTAACCATAGCTCAAAAATTAAAACAACCACCATTACCACCAAAAAATTCTTCATAACCGCCGCAGACAAAGGAAACGAATTAAATATTCATTTTTAGTGAAATCACGTGAAGTGCCTGAAAATTTCATCTTCATTTTATGGGAACGTTCAAAGCAGTACCTAAGGTTCCGCTCCACCTTCCTATTTATATCCCATTTTACATGGGGTCGGTGTTACATCTTTACAAAAATACAAATCATTTATTTTGACATAAATGTATTTTATATAGTTATGTTGAATCCATAGCGTCCCAAACTAGTATACACTGTGTTTCAGGAGTCAGTGGCTTCTCATATTTAATAGGTAGATACTAAAGTTTTTGTCATACATCATTTATTACAATCGATTTTATTGTTCAATGTAAGTATGCAGGGTATGAGGATGCGCAAAAGGCTCCTCTGTGTGTGTGTGTGGGTATGTGTGTATAGTGTATGTAAGTGCCATGCATGTGTATGTCATGTTTGTATGTGTCGTGTATGTATGTATGTGCTGGTGATTGTGTAATACTTTACTACTGCATTTAGGTTTCGGCATTTTTTTACAGCTTATGAGACTTAATACCTGATGTCGCATGGTATACAACGATCGTGCTGCAGTGCCGCGCAGGCCATTGTGTTTCAAAGTTCTGAGTGGCACTGCATTGTTATGGGCTGGCGTTATGCTTACCATCAGTCAAAGGACCACCTCGTCTCACTATCAAATAGCATGAGAAAAATGTTCAGCGGTGATAAGAAATTATTAAATGTGCCCGAGTATATAATACTATTCATACATACTATTTCATTTTGAGCTACAAAAGTACATGAAAAACCATGATAGTAAAATAGACCAGCAGGGTTATTTTAATTCACTCGGAATGATATCCGTGACGGAAGCAACTTTCTTGACCGTTTACATCTCGGAAACGCATCCCGACAGAGAAATATTGTCGGGATTATATCCGTGTTTATGCAGCTGAGTTGTCGAATCTAAATTGTAATTTTTTCTGACGGGATGCGATTCCGAAATATAAACGATCAAGAATGTCGCTTCCGAGACGGATATCATTCCGAGTGAATTAAAATCACCGTGCTTGTCTCTGATATTTTTGTCTCAAAAACCGTCCTATTTTCGCGCAAGCTCTGATACTGTCAGAAAAACTCCTTCCAAAAGTTACTGGCAAACTTTCTACGAAGATTTTTCAAAAAGTTAGAAATTAGAGCCATTAAACGCAGAAGCGTTTATAATTCAGAAAGTCGCGGCACCGTAAGGATATAGGGTTTAAATAAATTACACGAATTTAAATATATCACGGGGTTTTAAATATTGGCGGATTCCGACACGGAAATCTGGGGTGAAGTCCAATAATTTATGGTGAGGTTTAAAATATAAAGATTGGTAATGCTCTTACTTTACCTGCCATTGTGGTTGTCTTAAATAAGGAGTCGAATAAATCAGGTTCGGATTGGCTTATCTAGTAAGTTTGGGCATTAGTACATTGTGGTAGGACTGACTCTTCTGCGAGTGTCTATCTGGGTGGATACTAGCGTCTTACTCGTGTAGTCAGTGCCAAGATAGATACAGTCAAATCACCAATAAAATAAGTAAACAAACCTAGAACCTGCCGACTGAAAAGTGAAACAAAAAAAAATGCAACTAGGTCGAAAGAGTAGATATCATTTATATCCACACCCACCCACACTACACCCTAATTATGGTAATCAATTTTATATGAACTTGTGAGATTTTGCTTATGAGATGGAACTTTGGTCCTTAGGAAATACAAGATAAGAATAGAGAAAAAAAAATAGCTTTAAAAAAGCGACGAACCGACTTCAGTGAGAAACTACTGATCCGATTTTGATGAAATTTCTATGGGACCAATCTGAAAGTATATCCTTTCAAATAAAAAAAGAATTTTCCAAATCGATTTATAAATGATAGAGATATGAGGTAACAAACATAAAAAAAATACCCACCGAATTGAAACTTTTTTGGAAGTCGGTTAAAAACTAAATGACTCTGCTGTAATCACAGTTTGCAGTTGCAGGTGGCTTTCGGAAAGGAGAAAATTGGTAGAAGTTACTTTTCCGGTAATATTATTCTGCTAGCCTAACGAGGTTAAAAAAATTTCCCATAAAATATAAGTGTGGAAATTGGACTTAGGTATAGAAGTCAGGCAAAACAAATATCCGCTAAGTAGTTGACTTCTTGTGAAATCTACCAAAATAACTAGGTCCCACATAATCTGTTTGCCTGCGCTTTCGCAAACTCTACTGAACTTGAAACTTTACCTTCGCTAATAAGGAACTTGAAGACCGAACATACGGTTATTTAAGAGCACTTCCGATCGGTAATGTTTTGTAGTTTAGTTTATCTACAGTACACTAGTCTCTAATAAGCTATGCTGATACTAATGGTGCTAAAATATTCTCCATTTCATGGGAAATTCATCTTTGAGTTGTGGGTCTGGAAATTAGTTTCAAATCAGATGAAATATCCAACAACACTTTAAAAACTAAACTCTCAACTTACTTTTAAAATTAGTATCATTTATTTATTCTCCACTTCATTATAATTACTTTGAGTAGGTTTTTTAATCTTTATTGACCGATAACGGGAATAGACACAAAACACCATGAGTCACGACCGTATCATAAAATTGTATTATTTTAATTATAAATATTGTAGTTATCTTCGAAAATGATAACGAGAAAACTGCAGGTGGCACCGCAGGGAAAAGTAGTTAAGAGTAATAACAATCACTCTGAGATAAATTTAAGACGTTAAAATGTTTGCTTTATCAAAATTTAACTTCACATTTTGTTTACTGATATAACAGTAATTGCAAATGAAAATAGATAAGTTTTTAAAACTTCATGTTTTTAATATTCAGTTTGAAAGAGAAAAAAAGACACTTTCACATTTATTAGTATGGATAAGAAAACTGAAAAGAAAGCGAAATCTTATACCTACCCATAATTGAAACGGATCTAATGACACCTCATTTGTTAAAATCCGTCAAACCGTTTAAAGGCTAACAGAGCATCTCAAAGAAATAAGAAAGAAAAAAGGATAATGTTTTTACCGTATGTATGTCTAATTCTTTGAGATTCTTCCTCTTTTCGAGTCAATAGTCGAAAAGAAGAAGAATCTCATAGAAATAGACATACATACGCTAAAAACATTATCCTCTTTTCGTTAAAAAATATAACCTTTTGGCTTTGCCGAAAGAACCGATAAAACACATGCACTGTCACAAACGAAACACCTCATGCCTACAACAATAATTATTGTAATATGTGTAGTCAAGTGAACGTATTCCACCTATACCTCTCGCATCTTGTATATTCCCGCCGAAGATGTTTTCCTTGCTAATAGAATGACAAACACCCACAAACGCAGGGGATTGGCTGTCATCTGTCAGAATCCCTTTTCAGTTGTGCTCCCTAAGGACGCAGTGGGATGCGGTATTGAAGGTTTGGAAAGGTAGTCTTCCCAACATCTGACTTCTGAACATCTTATAATTTTTTTACCCGGTATGTTAGCATTATCTTAATATGACCATTATCTTGCCTGCCTGATGATGGTGAAGATGTTAGTATCTTTACCCGACCTTATTGTCTCACCTAGATTAGAACTGTTTCTCATGAGCAGCTGCCGGAATGCGCCGATAGGTGCTTGTTATTCACCGATAACTCAAGCTCATAGTAGGAATCGAACCATCGACCTACAGATCTGCAGCCGATATCACTGAGCCATCAACGCTTCAATTAGAATTATTTAGGATTTATTTAAAAAACAAGTCGTTAAAATATGTTCTATAAATTCGTAAATGAAACACTTTAGTTCAGTTCACTTTAGTTTAGTTCAGTTTATGTTTTTGCTTATGTAATAGGTTACACAAGAACACAATGTTATAGATGCGAACAACAAACAAAGTAATCACAATACGCCAATATACTAACCTTGGTATTCAAATCAAGACGTCAGTAAGACTCCAAAAAAATCCTTGAAGCTTTGATACTGTTCATATATATTTTTTCGAGTAGGTACGGGTGGGCGTGATAAAATGTGGTTAGAAGAAAAATGTTGTTTCATTGACCGGTTCATACGATGTTTTGGTAGGACTCCTCAATTGAGCATTCATGTGGAGTGCTCCTTATTTGCGTTGGCATGTAGAATTAGAAGGTGGAGTAGCATATAGCTACGTCATGCTATTAGATGGAGTCATAATATTTGTTACTCTAGCTGAACTTGCTTTGAATAAAAGATTTGTATTTTGCATTACATTTTTAGTAATAACACTAATAAATAAACAAGATTCAAAAATCTTACCGTTAAATGTGATTGTTTGCTACTATGTAGATTCTGATAAGAACTTTTGTTAAAAAATCATTGAAAAATACAATGCACAATAGTTTTTTCACTAACAATTTGTCGTACAAATAGAAATGTAAATACCAAAAATATGCTCAAGAAAAGTTAACAAAATACAAAAAGCCTTCGATACTGTCACCCTATTCCCGAAACCACTAATGGTTCGTAAACAGTGTCTTACGATACAATAGATAATGTTGTCTATTGATTACAAAATACGCAAGGGCGAAAGAAAAATAGTTTGATCACTGAGATGGATATCCTCTGAGCCAATTTAGGGGACTCCCCCAGGGTTCTATATTGGGGCCACAGCTTTAAGTATTTGTTACGTGTAAATATATATCTATGACTTAATGAAAACTTAGTGCGAAGTAATAATAAAGTAAAGTAAGATAATAAATCGAAAAGAATTATAACTTAACGAAAGTTAAATTAAAGGATCTGAATATCCCAAAATTTATATGTATAAATTAGTTACTAAACAGTTACATCAAAATCATTCTAATAATATTATATATACATTTTCTTTAATGTGTGTTTATACTCGTATTATACGTTATCTTTAGCATGTCATAGTATTTATAAAAAGTTAATACTAGTTTAATTCAGAAAGAAATCCTCTACAGCAGAGTCGTAAAAGTAATCTTAGCCCAAAAAGAATCTATTTTGTTTGCAAAATAAACGAAAAGAGAAGTGTTATCTTTATTATTTGAATACTACAGATAACTATCTGAAAGCTACTGAATGTTACTTATGATGATTGTTTGCCTGATATGATTTCTGCTTGTAATTTTTTTGGACAGTCAGTTAAAAAAATGTATACTATAAAAATACAAAATATTTATGTCTTCAGTTTTAGTGACTTGAAATATTTTTAAGTTGAACGTATATTTAATACTCAATAGGTTAGAATTGGATGACTATGTATAAAAGTACTTTTAAACGCTTGTTTAGCTACAGTGCTGAAAGTGTTTAGAGATAAACATCTAAATTAATTAGAAATATCACAACAGAAGAATTGAGTGAGACAACGGTTAGACACTTATTAAATAAATGTTTGTGGATGTTCATATCTAAACGCGCGAACATAAGCGAGAGTTCAGCACATGTTTAGGGTGTGATTGTTTTTGTGGTAAGACCGAATATGTTCAATGGTGGAGTACATTTTAACCCTAGAATACAACTGGCTCTTGAGTGAGAGCTCTTAAACACACATTTGGCAAACACAAGGTACGCAACCTTGTGTTTATGTACAGATTTTTGCCTAAAATTTTATCTGATTACATCGGATTATGCTTTAAGCCAGCTCTCAAGTGAGATGACTAGTATAAAATACTGAGCGATAGTTTTTCAACGTCGCAATTAATATCACTGTCGCTATTAACCTCAGTATCACTGAACTGTTTCTATTTTTTAAATGTATAATAATCGAAAAATCCAAAGATTTTTCTAAAATCTATACAAATGAATAAAATTGAAGTGTCTGTTTGTAATATCAAAATAACAGTTTTTTACTAAATGCATATGAAAGTATATAAGGTACCTGTAACATGACATTTTTTTTAAAATTTTTGTCTTTCTGTCTGTCTGTTCATCTGTCTATCTGTCTGTTTGTTCCGGATAATCTCCGAAACGGCTGGAACAATTTTGACGTTCCTTTCACTGGCAGATAGTTGCAGTTACAAGGAGTAACTTAGGCTATGTGGGCGAAGCCGCGGGGCACAGCTAGTTAAAAATAAAAATCATGCAGACACAATTATCAGGTAAACCGTAAACAGACGTCACGGAAATGTCATATGAATTGTAAAGTAACCAAACATTTATCAGCTACCTGCAGCCCCACTACCGGCGTAATCTCTAAGGATCTCCATATCGTCTCAGTCGGTGAGAACTGTAAAGATGTTTCATACGCTATTTTCTTACATGAATTATTCGGCGGTGGAATGAAATTACGTAATTGTTCTTGTTTTCTCACGGAAATTGGTAAGTCGATTTTGGTCTATTTTATTAGATATATTTATCTTGTAGTTTATTTGCCCGAGTCGTTGGAAATTCATCATTATTTTTTTCTATGTCTCATTTTGTTTAGCTAGTAATTTATTATCGTATGCGATATAAACAAATTCCACTATAAAAATACTAAAAAAACCTAGACTATGATGACATTTACACTTTACTTTCTCGCTTATTAAATGTTTACAACTGATTTGTCCCCTCATCGGTAAATAGGAGACGTAGTATTCCTATGTGTCCCCCTAAGAAAACAGCAGGGGACAGACTGGGAAAAAAATAATTCGCTTGGTGTCCTCATCGGAAACAGGGGTGCAGATCGAACTTTTATATCCTGTTTTTCCTCCTGTGGGGACAGATAAGGGGGCAAACCGGAATAATTCGTAGAAATTTAGTCAGATGGGTTTTAATATGTAATCTGTAATTAACAAAGAGAAGAAATCTACAGTACCTATATTCAAGGTCAAGGTTGGTTGAAGACATTCATTTAGGTAGATTGTACAAATTTCTCATTAAAGTTTGCAAAGAAAAACTATTTTCCTCGGTTAAACCTATTTTGCATATTAATAAAATTTTGATTAGATTCTTTAATTTCAGAGTGCAAGAGACATGAGTGAACTTATTGAAATAAAGCCTAACAATAGTCTGTATGAACGAACTATATCCAGTGATTCAACTTCTGTCGCTCCTGGAGTCTATTATCCACGAAACCGTAAGTAAATATTTATAGTGTTACCACAAAAAAGCAATTTTTAGTCGCCTGTTTAGCTAGACAGCGTCTAAAACTAAACGTCAAAAATGATTACAACGAAATGTCACAAGAGAATTGTTTTAGACAACTGTTAGACACTACTTAGATCAGGATTTGTGGTTGCTCATATTTAATCGCGCGGCTAAGGCATGTTTAGGCGTTAAACAGTGATTAACACAGGTTCAACGTGGTTTTAATTTTTTTTGGTCAGACCCATAGTTTTCCTTGGATGCTATTCACAACCACAACTGTATTTTTGACACTAATAACTAGCATTTATTTATGATATGACCTTAGATATAATATTAGTGAATATGTGTGCCGCGTATTTACTCAACATTGCAAGCAAGGATGAAATATCTGTCAAAAATATTTTTAAAGACGTAAAACGCAGGTTTTTGTTTCATATCTGTAACATAACACATAATGAATTGAATTTGATAATGTCTTAATCCAATACAATGACACCACACAACAGATTTTTAATAAGAGTAAAAATATACTCTAGGTATATGATCAAAAACTATGTAAGAGATTACTAACATTTAAGAGTACTTATTATTATATTTTAGGTCAGAGATAAATACACCTCTTGTTTTGCAGGGTTTCATCGACAAAAATCGTCTAGACCAAAAACTAGACGTATTGTAGGCAAAACTGGAGAGTTCAATATTGAGAGATGGAAACCAAACAACAATAAATTCAGTTTGTTTTCAACCTGGTTTATTACACTGGTCGAAGCTAGGTGGAGGTGGACTTTACTCAACTTCTTCGCTGCTTTTACTGCAGACTGGCTACTGTTTGGCTTCATTCACTGGGCCATCGCTATAACGCATGGAGACTTGACCGATGACCATCTACCTCATAAGCAAAATGAAACCAATTGGACTCCTTGTGTTAAAAATATCTACGGGTTTACATCAACGTTTCTCTTCAGTATTGAAGTTCACACGACGGTTGCGTATGGCAGAAGGGCTATTACATTAGAGTGTCCCCAAACTATCATCACCATGTGTCTTCAATGCATTGTCAGTTCAATATTCCAAGCCTTCATGGTAGGTATTCTATTTGCGAAATTGACTCGCCCTAAATCCAGGACTAGAACAATTCTGTTTAGCAAAAAAATAACAGTATGTTTGAGAAATGATAAACTATGTTTCGTGTTTAGAGTTGGGGATGTAAGAACGTCAAGGATTCTAAATATTAAGGCATCACTTTTTGTGATGCGGTTGGACGTCAACGACAAGATGTTAGATGATTATGAACATATCGAATTGAAAGTAGAAATGGATGGATGTGAATCCACATTCTTTCTTTGGCCTGTTTCTATAATTCACGTTGTAGATGAAAAAAGCCCTCTATATCATATATCAGCAGCAGATCTGCTTTGTGGTAAAATAGAAATATTGGCAGTATTTGAAGGCTTGATAGAGTCTACCGGACAGCCAATGCAAGCCATCACCAGTTATACTACAAAAGATATTCTTTGGGGACATAGATTTCTTCCAATTGTAAGCAATGATGTTAACAAACATGTTTATGACGTAGATTTTTCTCAGTTATCTGAAACAATCGCAGTGGATACTCCATTGTGCTCGGCAAGTGAGTATAAATCGTTTACAGCTGATATAAATGATGATACTGATGGAAACGAAAGTAAAGCAATGATGGCTCTGTAAAAGTGAAGTTGGCAGGGCATTTTCTATTTTTGTCAATGTGTTCCAGCTACCATTAAATGGTAGCTGGACAAAATAAATTTTATAAAAACCCTCATTTTAGGTCTATTCACACCGCAGCAGAATTCGTCAGAATAGAGTTGTGTGCACGTTGCATAATGAACTTTATATAAATCGTTTAACGTACAAACGTAACTGTACTTCTTCCGTCGGAATTCTCCGGAATCCTTGAGAATTTGACAGAAGACCGCCGCGGAGTTCTTCAAAATAGAATTTTATGCACGTTGCATAATGAACTTTATATACACTGTTTAACGTACAAACGCAAAAAACTGATCGTCCATCAAATTAATCAAATCTAAAAATAGCTTTAGAATTAAAGAGGTAAAAGCTAATAATTTACTATTAATGAATGAAAAAAGAATGGTTCTAGTCCTCGATTTGGAAATACAATTTTCAACAGTTCAATGTTTCTATGTGTACAAAGATGACTTTTGGTAATCTGTTACGAAATAAATGATTTTGTTATTATCTCTTCATTATTTTTTCTTTCTACTTTCTAAATACAAAGCTTGGTGCAAGCGCACATTATACCACTGAACGTAGCCACTAATACACTTGCACAAGCTGCGGACCAGATTTTTCATACATTTTATATGGCATCGGCGAATACAGGACGGTCGAGTGGCCACGTCCAAACTACAAGCTGAGGCGGTGACCACGTTTGTAGCTCCCTTAGACACTATCTAGCTAAAGAGTCGTCTAAAAGTTGTTTTAGGTTGTAACAATGATATTCTTCACCTTGTAAGATAAAAGTTGACAAAACAAATGAAAGCCAATTTGTTATCCTCTCAGAGCAGCATCCAATTATTCAAAATAAACAATCAAGTAAATAATGATACATTAAATTCATTATGAAAATCACTTCCTAAACGAGCGGATTAATCTCTCCAAATTAAAACGATTTAATGAATACATATCCATCATCTAGTCTGGAGAGGCCAAGTTTCTAAGCTCGAACTTTGAAATAAGTGGTCCAAATTAATTAGAGGAACTTGTAGTCTACAAGTAATTAATCGTAGCTAACTAGATATTGAGGGCTGGTAAATAGGGAGAGGTTAAGAAAGTTTGCTTCAAGGTATGGTTCTTGCCGTAGTTAAATGCGTTGTGAGAATGTGGGAGTAGTTAAATGCATTGAGCAGAATAGAATAGAGAAACATTTATTCAGCACATACAATGTAAACATAGAAAAGCATACATAAGAAGAATATACACATACAATTTAAGACTTTACACATAACAAAAAGAAACAACGTAGTGCTGAAAAGGCCGTGGCTCAGCAATAAGCTGATTGTAAAATGACATTCAGCGCTGATTTTCAGCCAAGGCCTAAAAAATAAAAGGCAGAATACAATATACATAAAATACTTAGCTATTTATTTAAAATGAATAAGAATAATATACAAACATAAATACAGAACATGTTTTAGAACACAAAGCTGAAGAAAAGGTGATCGATAATAGTGATTGGATAATGAGACGAGCGAGTCTTTTGCCTGATGGTAAGCGTAACGCCAGCCCAAAACAATTGCAGTGCCACTTAACTTTGAAATACAAAGCCTCTGCGGAGCATTGCATTCGTTATTCTGAGATATTGGGTATTAAGCCTCATGAGCACGGTAATTTCACTGACTACTTTGCTCATCGAACCGGAACACAGTAATGCTTGCACATCCCTGCTTGGCGGCAGATTACACGAGCAAAGCGGTGGTACCCACCCAGACGGACATTAGCAGAAGAGTTAGTTTTACCACCTGCTACCATCTTTACCTAATTGACAACACAACAAAATTATCACACGGTTGCCTGGATGGAATTGGGCAACCCAGATCTTTTGACGTGCTTCCGCGTATAGAAAAGGTTAGGTTAGTAAAAAAGTAAAAGTAAAAAGTTATTTATTGACATAAATAAATATTACAACAACTAATGAATCCATAGGCTCCCGAACTAGTAGCAACTGTGTTTCAGGAGCCACTGACTTCTCCCATTATGTGATAATTATACTATATAATATGTGTTAAATAACAACTTATTACAAAAAGAAATCAAATTAAGGTTAGGTTAAGCCTTTCAATATTAAAATGAGTAAAACTTAGTAGTGTTACCACAAAAACAACCATTTTAGTCGCCTGTTTAGCTAGATAACGTCTAAAGATAAACGTCAAAAATGATTAGAAATGTCACAACAGAAGTGTGTTAGACAACGGTTAGACACTACTTAAATCAGGATTTGTGGTTGCTCATATTTAATCGCGCGACTAAGGTATGGTGTTAAACAGTGTTTAACACAGGTTTAACGGTTTTTTAATTTTTTGTGATAAGACCCAAAGTTTTTCTCTCCAACTCCACTGCTCAACATTACATACCTCTTGGAAAGTGATGAAGCGTTAAAAAATTGGGTGAGTTATTAAGGTAATTAGCTTTCAACAGCTAATATTTTTTCAAGCTTTACTCTAATATTTAAAGTAAATAGAGCTCAAGCTGTACGGAAAGCATTTTCATCTCAGGCATACGATGCTTTTATTATGAAAAAGTAATTTTAACATGGAACGCGGAATGAAAACTCTACTTTGAGTAAAGTTAAGACGCTGTTGAGCTTTCATATTTACCTAGAGTAAAAAGTGAAGCTTGAGCGAAAACTGGTTGCTATTAGAAGTAGGTGTCCCCAAAGAGCGTGGCCACAACAGTGTGACGACGCATCGCAAAAATTACCCCGTAAACGTAAAAATGCGGCATACGGTGAGAAAACTCTGACTTGCGGCGCAAGTACGGATCTTTTCGATCGATAAAATTGACAGTTCAAATCGATAAAGTGGGTTTTATCGACTTTTTATAAAATATATAGAGCCTCGATACAATCGACAAAAGTTATCGAATAGCTAGGTCGAATCCAAAGAGAATATTTATAGAGCTAATACAATACTTTACGATCTGACTTCGGTACTCGCCACATACGATAAATTTATCGGGTTTCTCGATTCGACAAATTTATCGAACCGACTTCCGTACTTGCGCCGCTGGTGTGGCACCACATCGGAAATTCCCGCGATGTGCTGCAAGTCGTCGTAGACTTTTATGTTGCGTCGGCTCAGCGTAGTGTTGTAGCGTCACACTAAAGGGCACCTTAGACGCTCAAGCAAACGTACGTTTGCTTGTCAGAATAACAACGGTTTTTTGTCAAGCGCGCATTTCGAGTATCACGAAATCCTAAGGGCATGTAACGGTTAACACTTTAAAATCATGCTACACAATAAAGTGCAGCATCTCTTGTGTCCTGGATTGGTATCCAAATATCACAAATAACGTATGCAGTAAAGCAAGTTCTATTTTAATTCTGCCGCATCTGTTTACGGGGAGAGAAAACCAATTTTCGTTATATTTCATGAAGGCCGTCACGAACATCACTCGTCTTTATAGCTCAGTTGGAAACACGTATGGCCCGGAAAGCTGAAGATGTATGTTTGAACCTCACTGGCAGCGAATTTTTAATATTTACTGAAATGTCGCTCTAAGAGACAATAGTTTATACTCGTACTAGTTTCTGCCCGCGGTTTTCACCCGCGTTCACACAGGAACTGTGCATTTTTCCGGGATAAAAAGTAGCCTATGTTACTCTCCGGTCCATAAACTATATCTATGCCAAAGATCACGTCGATCCGTTGCTCCGTTACTGCGTGAAAGAAGGACAAACCAACAAATCAACAAACACACTTTCACATTTATAATATTAGTAGGAAAATAGGAATTAGTAGGACTAGTAGGAGAGTAAGATTATGTTAAGTCACTTGGTGATTCTTCACAGAAAAGGATATACAAGCTGCATAGTTCTGACCCTATCTGCTTGACACCTTTCGAAGCCAACCTAATGACCATACCGACTGGAGCGCTCAGTAAATTCACACAGTCATGCGAAGCTAAAACAATGACGCCTAATGGACATGTCTCGTCCGACGCAGCAAGAGTCATTGCAACGCTGTTTTGTAAGGCGCAACGTTTGTACTGACCATTTGAAACTGTTGGTTGTAGCTCTTTTCGTCAAATGGTCGGCGTATGGTGAAATAAAGAAGTCTTTTGTTTTTGAGATGATGTTATACTTAATTCATAGCTAGCCGCTGCCCGCTGTTTCACCCGCGCGGAGATATAGGATTTCATGGTTATTATTTTTTTGCGCGGAACCCTACTTCTTTTTCTAAAGTAAAAGTAGCCTAAGTTATTCCTTGTAACATCAGCTATCTGCCAGTGAAAGACCAGGCAAAATCGGTCTATCTGTTTCGGAGATTACCCGGAACAAACAGACAGACAAAAATTTAAAATATGGTTGTTTTGTTATAGGTACCATATACACTTTCATATGCATTTAGTAAAACGCTGTTATTTTGATATTACAAACAGACACTTCAATTTTGTTTATTCGTATAGATATATTAGCTGCTTGGTGACAAATTCTGAAACTGCTGCCGGTTGCTGAAGTAATGGAGAGGCCATTGAAGATTACCTGGATGATCGTTTTGTAGGCTTAAAGAAAAGTGTGTAAAATCGACATAAAGAATCGTTAAGTTTCCATGTCACTTATCGATTCGTTGTGTCATAGCCATGTATGTGATTCTGAGTTACTTTGCTACTTTCAATAACGCTAGTAGAAAGTGGTTCTGTTTAGAACTGCTGAAGTGTTGAAACCACTAAATGTTACTTTTTTTATGTTATTTGGTAACGAGACGAGCAAGTCGTTTGCCTGATGGTAAGCATAACGCCGGCCCATAACTTTGAAACACAAAGGCCTGCGCGGCACTGCAGCGCGTTCGTTACCCTGAGACATTAAGTATTAAGTCTCATAAGCCCAGTAATTTCACTGGATACTCTGCTCATCAAACCGGAACACAGTAATGCTTGCACACTACTGCTTGGCGGCTGACTTCACTCACAAAGCGGTGCTAACAACCCAGACGGACACTCGCAGAAGAGTTAGTCCTCCCACTAACAAAATAAACTTGTCCGTCCTTTGCACACGACAACCTTGTTGTGGTCTAATTTGTTTCCTGCATTATTTATTACCTTCGTCAGTTCTAAGTCAGTTGATTAATTATTTATCGAACCGTTTTTGTAGCTGGGTTAAACGTTGTGTTTAATGTTTATGTAGTAAATAAAGTCAAATCAAATATTTATTGCTCCATACAATATACTTCACAAATGAAATAATAAAAAAATATTAAAACTTTAAAAAATACGACTACCCTGCCAAAAAACAAATAAAAAACCACTTTCTATATATTCCACTAGCTGCTGCCCCGCGGTTTCACCCGCGTGGAGATTTTGGATTACATGGTTTTTATTTTTTTGCGCGGAACCCTAATTATTTTTCTAAAATTAAAGTAGCCTATGTTACTCCTTGTAACATCAGCTATCTACCAGTGAAAGTCCCATCAAAATCGGACCAGCCGTTTCGGAGATTACCCGGAACAAACAGAAAGACAGACAGACAGCTAAAATTTTTAAAATGGCTGTTTTGATGTAGGTCCCGTATATACTTTCATATGCATTTAGTAAAAAGCTGTTATTTTGATATTACAAACAGACACTTCAATTTTATTTATCTGTATGGATAAGCGAAACGTTATTTACTCGCTGACTAAATAAATAAATAAAATTGTCATTGCAGTCAGGGGACCACTTAAATTAAAAAGTTTTCCACAGAACGGTCCCCCAGTTAACTATTTATTTGTATTTTATAGATTTTGAATTCGATTCATATTCGAAACCATTCGCACATTTAGATATTCGCAGTCTTACTAAAGTCTGATCAAATCGTTTTCAGCCAAAGAAGAAATGTTTTTGTTACATTTATTTTATTCACAAAGTTAAATTTTGCCAGTTGAAAAAAAAGTATTTTTTGTATTCTATCGGATAATGAGACGAGCTGGTCGTTTGCGTGATATTAAGCACGACGCCAGCTCACAATTGCAGTCCTATAATATAATACAAGATATCTGTTCATGCACGCAATCTTAATAAAATAAAATCCTATTTGATGAAATTTTCGCTTTACTCATCTCCAACAAAACAATTCAAACTAGAAACAGCTTCAAACGTAAAATGATATCACCTCTACGTCTACGGCAATATTCTACGTGGGCACGTTCACGTGACGTACGTGAGAGTAATAACGTAGGGAAATGCGGTAAAAATTTAACATAACGCGGTTACTAAGTAAGTGCTTAAGTTACCGCAACTTACTTGACCGTATCCGTAACCGTAGTGCGAAGGGGAAACTTAAATAAGTTATGGTTTTAAAGTTGGGTCGACGCGTTTGTAATAAGCTACTTAGACTACAATTATTTAACTTTTTTGTATAGATTACATACATACATTAGGCACGTACGCTCCCACTGGTGGGATACCGGTCTTCTCTCAGAGAGAGAGTAATGCGCTTTAATCCACCACGCGGGCCCAGTGCGGCAGGGTGGATGTCACATGTCCTCGAACTATGTGGTTTTTGAACATTCCGGTTTCCTCACGATGTTTTCCTTCACCGTAGTAGTAGTAGTAGTGTGATAAACCTTATTGTTTTTAAAGATTAAGTAATTACTAGTAAACTGATCGCTTGACAATTATCTCATTGTGTCATAAATGACAGCGTAGTGTCATGGCGATGGACACATAAAACCTAGAATATAATTGCCACCAGAACACCTATAAATATTTGTGGTCAGAATTTCAACTTGATGACATTAGCTAGCCAGGAGAGAGCGTAGCATGCTTAGCGTGGCATGCGTAGCGTAGCATGCGTAGCATTGTAGCGTTAGGACGCTACGGTTGCATCACAATGTTTTTCATCACTGAAAGCTCAACCATCGACCATTTATAACCAATAGCGAGGTACGTGCGATACCACAGAACCAAAATCACTGATCGACTATTATACAGCAATTTGTCCTCAACATTCGAGTATTTCTTATCTTTTCTACCTGTATTTCACTGGCTTATATTTTATCACTAAAATCGTATAAAATCCGTCCGTGCGGTACAGTCACGTACAACATTGGGTCCGGCGAACCGGTCGCCGGTCATCGCCCAAAACGGCAGTTTCACATTCTGATCCCAAGTTATCGGAGAGTCATAGGGTAATCGAATTTTTAGACAGTACGATAGATTTAATAGGTTGTAGGACTGTAAGACCGTTATGCAGTTTACTGCTTACCATATAATTATTGAACTTTTTGTTGAAACTGAACCGACAGTAGGGAATTAGGGGTTAAAACGGGTAGGGGGTAAGAGCAGATAGGCACTGTTCACCTTTCTGGGTAGCACTGTCTTATTCTATGCAGTCGTCAAATACTCGGGAGCGCATGCTCAGTGCAGTTGTAAACGGCGACGACAATGCAATCTTAGCGCGTGCGTCAACACGAGAAATAAGAAACCAAAGGTAAGTAATCTCATATTTTTGAATTTTTGATGTATGTATATTATATTGATTGGTTTTTGACATGTGCTATCTTGGTGTTATAGTTTTTTGATAAAATAATGAAGCTAAGAATATTGCAGTAATTGTATGAGTTAGGCTGAATATAAAGTGTGAGCAAATTGCGGTTCTGTTACATTCTGTTTTGTGCTACTCTTTACTGTTTGTATTACTGTGTTCCAATTTGATGAGCAAAGCAAGTCAATGAATTTACTCAGCAAAATCTCATGATAACGAGTGTGCATCACGCTGTGCAGCTGTGCCGCTGTCTTTGTTATTAGTTCTGGGAGACATCTGCAATTATTACGCTTAACATCAAGCAAATTACATTGGTATAAGGAGTGTCGTTCAGAATCCTACTTCCTACTTAACATATACCTACAATGTTATAAATGCGAAAGTGTGTTTGTTGGTTTGTCCTTCTTTCACGCAGTAACGGAGCAACGGATCAACGTGATTTTTGGCATAGACATAGTTTATGGACCGGAGAGTAACATAGGTTACTTTTTATCTCAGAAAAATGCACAGTTTCTGAGGGAAAGCGGGTGAAAACCGCGGGCAGAAGCTAGTCTCTCTATTGTTATCGTATATAAAATACTTGACCCCTGAAAGAGTTAAATGTAAAAATACACATTTATTTAAAAAAAAAATTACTTATATTGTAATTAAAAATGTTTTAAAATCGAATCGCTATTTGAAAGACAACCTCAAATAATTTTATTTCCTTAGACAAACCCTTGTTGACAAACAGAACTGTTCCTTCCCACTCACCCAATTTCAATTTTGAAATCTAACAAGTTAGGAAGCACCACTTCTAACAATTCTAACTGAAGAGAAAACGGTTACCAACCCATTACAGCTGTAATATCGACTAGAATATTGCTCGAATAGTCTCAAATTTATACTGAGAATATTACAGGATCTACCGCAAAGTTGGTAAATATCCTAAATTCGATATTAATTCTTATATACGGACTATAGTAATATTATTAATAATCTATAATCTGCTAGGTCTACGAGTACAATGAATTGAAGTTAAGCTGCACTTTGGGAACTGAAAGATAAATTATCAATAAAATAATAATTAAAATAACTCAGTTCTTATCTCCATTTTCGTCTCAAGTGGTAAATAATTAATTTTAATTACTACTTAGTGCTCAAAACCAATACCTCGTAGATAATGCTAAGACATATACACATATTCTACTTTTCAGCAAAGTGGTTTACTTACCTTAGTACTAGCGCAAGGCAGTGCCGCGCAGGCCTTTATGTTTCAAAGTTCTTAATGGCACTGCAATTGTTATGGGCTGGCGTTTTGCTTACCATTAGGCAAACAACTCGTAATCCAATAGTATAAAAAGTTCTCGATGAACGAGAGCAGAGTCAATTTATACTCATAAAGGGTAGACAAAGTGTTAATATTTTATCTAAGTTTGAGTTACTCACTAAAAACTATTACAATAACAGAACGCCCGCTTCAGACTTCTCGCAACATTGTTCCACTTTCATCAGTGCTGAAACAAAAACTGATTTCAATTTTAAATTTAAAAAATCTGAAATTCATATCTGTAAAGTTACCCGCCGAACTCCGAACATACCTACATCAAAACGTATTGCGTTACTCTACAAAATTTCATTTGGACTATTGGCATTCAAAACTTCATACCGGAGTGGATTACTGCCTGAAACAAGTATAATAAGTCATTTTGATAAAGTATCCCCAACTATAGGCGGTAGTGGATAGGGATGGGAGTGGTTGCAGAATCCGTAAATACGGAAGAAACTAATATTAACTAGTTTATACTACATAACAATAAATAAATGATTATAATATAATATCATAAAGACGTACATATATCAATCTGAAAATGGAGTTTATTCAAAACAGATAAAAACTATTATGACAACTAAATATGTGCAGAATAAAAATGAAAAACTAAAACAGAACTCTAACTCCTAATATCAATAAAAAAACTTACTTAACTTTTTAGACCATTTTGTTGTCTGATAGTTCAAACGATTTTTATTGATATTAGGAGTTAGAGTTCTGTTTTGGTTTTTTATTCTGTATAGGGTAAAACCGGGATAGATGCCGCAGTGGGATAGACGCCTCGTGTTCAAAAAACCTAATTTCCCAAACTCGCAACTAAGAATTAATAATTTAAATAAGAAGCGCAGGCGTCCCACACATTTGTCCCCGCAGGTTGTCTTGCGGAGCGAAAGTGTGTGGCTTGTGCGTGTGATTATCTCCGCAGCAAAAGCCGCGTAAGCTTAAAATTTTCAAAAGTAAGTATTTGCCGTGATATAACTTTATAATTAGCAATAAATTCTGTTATATTTTTTATTATTTCAATACACTGGTTCATTAAGTGTACACCTAGGTGTAAATAATAGCTCTTTTGTTTTTAGTTTATTTAAGAAATAAAAGGGCAACTATCCCTTTCAAAAGATAGTTGCCCTGATTTTTTGAGGTATAGGTGCCCTTAGAGGCATCTATCCCTTCATACATATATACACATGACATTCTTAATGTTTTTTATGTTGTGTCCGGTGACACAACATAAATCTTTAGGAAAATATATGAAAGAAAAGAAGATTTCTGAAAGGATGATAAAACAAATAAAAACTAAGTTAGACAAGAGAAACAAGACTCAAACTACAAACAAAAAGGAGAACTTAAAAAAACAAATAAAGGAATCAAAGACAATAATGATAAAAATATGAAATTAAAAATATATTATTTGAGTGAAGAAGACGATAACGAATGGACTGATCTCTACGATAAAGAAAATGATAATTATTTAAAAGTAAATAAGGGTCGAATCTCACGAAAAAGACAAATTATGTACAGTTCAAACAGCGAAGATGACGAAAATCCATATAAAAACGACTATAAAAGTAAAGGAAAGACAAATAAAGATTTAACTGTAAAGCAAACTAAAAGAGATGAACGAGAGGACGCTTTGGAAACTATAAAAATCAAAATCCATAGAAAATTTTAAAATTTAATATTTTTGTTAGACAAATTCTTAAGTTTATGCGTAAGGTTATGCGTGTCATAATAGAATTATCTTTTAAAGATTACTATTAAAAAAAATTCAAAACAATGGATTTTTCTTATTTTATTCGATTAGGCATCTATCCTATAATACAGGCATCTATCCTTCTTAGCATTTTCATGGTGGGGCATCTATCCTCAAAAATAGGCATCTATCCTCAAGAGACATGGTCTGCACTAAGTTAATTTCTAAAAAATCTGTAATTGTTAGGTCAAGAAAAACAAGTGATAAAGTAATATAAAAGATTAAACTAGCCATATTCATAGAGATTATTCATGATCAATTAATATTTATGAAATTAGGAGCGTATTTCAAAAAGTGCGGCATCTATCCCGGTTTTACCCTATATTTAGTTGTCATAAAGGGGTTATATTTATTGTCTCTGGAACCACTGCTCAGACACTAACCATTAATTGAATAATAGGAAGCTACGTTATCCTTGAACGCTACAGGCTTTATTGATTCCATGTGTGAAAGGTCGAACGAAACGACTAAAACTAAGACAATAAAACAAAAAAAAGGTTAGTAACTAATGCTCAAATTATGCAGTTTCAATTTATTTTTGTTTTACTTTAGTTAAAATATTTCTCAGGAGTCTACAAATACGGATTTCCAGTAACGGATTGTTCGTTCCCATCCCTATTTGAAACTATGTCGGAACAGGCATACCATCGAAATACGAACTATTTTCAGAAGTCCAATATTATCATTGTTTTTGTTTAAGAATTTATTAATATGCGCAAATTGGTATAGTTCCGGGACTGACCGTATCCGTAACTGAATTATTAAGGTCACGCGGTTAGTTGTAGTAATTTTTTGAAGTCTTGAAAATCAACCAGCGAAGTGAAGACTGATCAATGATAGTTGTAACCAAATCGCAGTTTTATTCCTAAACTAGCTTCTGCCCGCGGTTTTCTCCCGCGTTCCCACAGGAACCGTGCATTTTTCCGGGATAAAAAGTAGCCTATGCTACTCTTCGGTCCATAAACTATAACTATGACAAAAATCACGTCGATCCGTTGCTCCGTTACTGCGTGAAAGAAGGACAAAACAAAAACCAACAAACACACTTTCGTATAAATCAGCCAAACAAATGTATAAAATTGACACGGGATTGGGGATTGGGTGGGTTAGTTAAGCATAAATAAATAATTTGGTTTTAATTTAAACTTCTAGGTCAACCTGCTACTGGTATTAGTATATATTAATGAAAGTGCCCAGTAATTTTCTCACTGTGAGAAGAGTACCTGGAGAAAAACATTAAAAAAAATGTTGATGAATCACTTCTTCAAACTTTTACGTCTATTTACCAATTCACGGGATATTTACCGTGAGTATTCCCGTGAACATGATGCTTGCAACAGCGTCGAAATATCGGGAGCTCATCGCTCCATAATAATCACGGTAAATATCCCGTTACACTGTTGACGAATCTCTTAGGTATCCCTTCTTTTTGATACTGCATTTTTTATCCGAATTCCAGTAGTGCAAAGTTACAGGTCAAAACCATCTTCTGACTGGCCTTTGGTCAGAAGATCAGATGGTTCAAACATAACAAAAGGGCAGCAAACGGTGCGACTTCTGATAGTGGTGTGTAAGTGTATCCGTATTACTGTGTGTGTGTGTGTAGAGTTGCGGGTTGTACAGGACGCTTTTAATGCGTCACTTGCAACTGAGAAAGTGTAGACTAGGCATTGAAATTTTTGTTTATAACTAGCTGCTGCTCGCGGTTTCACCCGCGCGGAGATATTAAATTTCATGGTTTTTATTTTTTTGCGCGGAACCCTAATTCTTTTTCTAAAATAAAAGTAGCCTATGTTACTCCTTGTAACATCAGCTATCTGCCAGTGAAATTCCCGTCAAAAGCGGCGCAGCCGTTTCGGAGATTACCCAGAACAAACAGACAGGCAGACAAAAATTTTAAAAATGGCTGTTTTGTTATATGTACCGTCTATACTTTCATATGCATATAGTAAAAAGCTGTTATTTTGATGTTACAAACAGACACTTCAATTTTATTTATTTGTACAGATGGGTTTGTGACTAGTATTTAGTAGTCTACCGCCAATCAGTAAATATGAAAACTTTACTGTGTTCTGGTTTGATGAGCATAGTAGACAGCGAATGCGGTGGTACCCACCCAGATGAATATTCGCAGAAGAGTCCTACGAGTACAATCGGGGAAAACAAACCGATTCAAAAAAAAAAAGAAGAATGTTACTTACCTTCTCCAAAAGTTTTCCTATTTCCACGGCAGAGGGCGTTAGTTGGACCACGTATCACGGTACTGCGTTCTGCACTCCCACTAAGCACCAAGTCCATCTTGGCGGAATTAAAAACGTATCCTTCTCAAATTTATTTGACATCTCAATGGGTGCTTCTGATTGTAATTGCTCTCTAGTCTGTTTCACGACGTTGAAGAATTTGTGAAGTGTTTTTGTTTTATTATGGTTGCTATCTTGATTTAATTTGATTAATAATTAGATGATTTTGACATTGAGTACCCAAGCAAGAGAGTAGGTAGAGCTAGAGCTAAAGAGAAATCTGTTTTTTCTCTCAATAGGTTAGCTTTTGAGTATTGTCTCATCTGACGATATGGTCAAAGATGGCAAGCCACTCTGCCGTAGAGTTTCTTGCCCTTCACAATGGTGTTGGCTTTGAAACAAGGAACTAGAGTTATTAACAGAACAGATAATATTATTAATGTGGCTTTCCTGCCTATATTTCTATATATTTAACCGGATTCACTTACGTGGTGGCTGTGCGCGTACTACGCGCACAGCATCCAGTCGGAGCAGTTGCGTGTAGCTCCATTGATGAAGAGGTACCAAATACCTCGAAACCGGTCGAGCAATCGTCGTGAAGCTCGACTGAACCACGCAAGTGAATCCGGATAAATATATATAAATATGAGTAATACTGACAAAAGCTTTCCTGCCTCTCGCCCAGCTTGTATTGTGAACGAAGATTGTGGACTAAGCACCAAATTTACACATGTGATGTTCACATTTATTATTTACAAGCTTGTACCGAGGATTTCAAAGTACGAGGATACACCTATATCCTACGGTGGCAAATGGGGCGAGGCGCCATCCTCACCCGTCGATACACGTGCATAACTCACAGGAGCATCTCACTGTACCACAATGGTCGTACTGTAGTACTACGCTATTGGATGGAATGAAACGGGACAAGATTGCTTTCATCTAGAACGGAAAGAAAATCACATTGGCGTTTGAAAGTTTTCGTTTATTTTTTCTTTTTAGACGTAGAAGTTTCACAGTGAAGAGAAAATCGACAATAGCCCTAGGGTACCACTAACAAGGATTCCTGGTACCTAGGCAATCCGAAATTAAAACATCACACAACTCCCAGATACACAATAAACACAGTGTTTGTTTAATCCACAAATCTTTGTCCCGTTGCTGAAGTAGAACTGATACCCTTTCATGTCACAGATGTTTATTCTATAAATCCAAGTAGAAGTATCTAGCGCCGGCCCATAACAATTGCCACTCAGAACTTTGAAACACAAAGACCTGCGCACTGCACTGCGCTCGTTACCCTGAGACATTAGGTATTAAGTCACATAAACCCAGTAATTTTACTGGCTACTTTGCTCATCAAACCGGAACACAGTAACGCTTGCACATTACTGCTTGGTGGCAGACTTCACGAGCAAAGTGGAGGTACTAACCCAGACGGACACACGCAGAAGAGTTAGTCCTACCACTATCTAAAACTAAACTAGAAAATAATGCTAGTTTTGGCAAGTAACTTCTGAAACTGAAAAATGTTGTTCATGAAAATTGCAGTTATAATCGTTTGCAATAAACTTTTTATGGCTCAAACATCAAATTGGGTTAATCACGACACGTCACACGCAACGATAATCAACAGTAACTATTGAAACAATTTATTTACAATGACGTAATTGAAATAAACACGACGTCGCCGTCTGTTAAACACCAATACATTATATGTACGTACTTAACGTAAGTAATAAAATTTCTGTGTGTTGTTGATATTTTCTTTCCTCTTTAAACTATTGGATAACGAGTTGAGTGGATCGTTTGCCTGATGCTAAGTCCAGTGCCACTCAGGACTTAGAAACACCAAGGCCTGCGCGGCACTGCGTTGGGCTCGTTACCTGAGATTAGATATTAAACCTCATAAGCCCAGTTATAATTTCACTGACTACTTTGCTCATCAAATTGGAACACAGTAATAATATTACCAGCTAATATTACAATTTGCCATATTAAACCTCATAAGCCCAGTTATAATTTCACTGACTAAGACTTTGCTCATCAAATTGGAACACAGTAATAATATTACCAGCTAATATTACAATTTGCCTGCGGCTTTACGCGCGTTGTGCCCATAACCCTAAGATTTTTGTAACTTCTAAAACAATGTTAAGAATCGGATCAGTACTTAGCGCCAAGAGATTAGCGGTAACGAACAAACAAACGACAGAATTTACCTGTTTATAATATTAGTATAGACCAGCTTCTGTCCACGTCTTCACAGGAGTGCAATCAAGATAAAATGTAGACTAGCGCTCTGGGATTATGTAGATTCACAGTTTTTAAAGTTAAAATCTTCTGTATTCTGTATTCTTCTTTTTTATATAAAATCGCGATTAATAATTGAGAGTATGATAAGCAATCTACATGCTATATTATATTATTTAGAAAAAGTTGTTTCCCGCGGTTTCACTCGCGCGTAGTTCTCCATAGGAACCATGTATTTTTTGGGATTAACAGCCTATGTAACTCCGACCCACAAACAAATTTATACAAAGAGCTAGCTTCTGCCCGCGGTTTTAACCCGCGTTCCTACAGGAACCGTGCATTTTTTTGGGATAAAAGGTCTATGCCAAAAATACGTCGATCCCTTGTTCCGTTGCTGCTTGAAAGAAGAACAAACACACTTTCGTATATATAATATTAGTAGGATAACGACGATCCGTTGCTCACAGCTCAGTTAATGCCTCTGCCAGGCGCTTCCTCAAAATCCCGAATTCAACTTTACCCCTACCATAGGTCGATAGTTATTCACGTAGCGGTCTTTATTGCGTCTATATTTCAACGTGCTCCGTCGCTGATATTATTTATTGTACGGAACCCATGGGCGAACGGCAACGTCTTAATCGGGGGATGATCTACGGGGTGCTTCGTGGTAATGGCGGTTGGGGGATGTTGATCGAAATTGTGTGCTTGTATGCTAAAATACCTATGTTGTACGTAGTGTGTAGAATGAAGTCTTTTTTGCAACTTTGTTCAAGATTCTGGGCCATTTCTATTAAATATATTAGAGATAAGTTTTCTTTTATAAACAGTTGGCTATACTATTGTTATATTTTTTGTTGGCAATAGTATGGAAATGGATATTTGTGTGACCAAAACCAGGACTTTTTTTTCAGACTGCGCCTTAACTTAATAAAATTAAATTTAAAATTTAATTTAACTGCGTAAAAATTAATTTTCAATTTACTATTTAACGACAAAACAAAGAGCAACATAATATTATGTTGCTACTATTATTTATCTATGTCCCTACGCGAAACGAAACCAGCGAAATTTATTTTCATAGTTTGCTGGCTAAAACATATTATTAACACTCATAGTCGCAAAAAATGTTCCTACTATGTACTATGTCTCTTGCCAAGTTTTCTGGTAATATAATAAACGGTATATAAATACTTATTAGTATGAATATACATACTTATAAAGTTATAAAAAATAGCTTTACTTTTATTACAACCACAGAACAAAAACAACATTGCAACTCTAGTTTTTTATCCTAATGGATAACGGTCGATTGCCTGATTGTAGGTATAACGCTAGCACATAACAATTATTGCAGTGCCAGTCAAAACTTTAAAACACAAAGGCCTGCGCCCGCGCGGCACTATACCCTGAGACATCGGATACTGTTTGGTAAAAGAACGCACCAACATAGCAGTGGTATCCGTTGACGGTCAGATGAGTTAGACACATGGAAAAAGTTTTCCATCCATACAGATAAATAAAATTGAAGCGTCTGTTTATAATATCAAAATAACAGCTTTTTACTAAATGCATATGTAAGTATATACGGAACCTATAACAAAACAACCATTTTTTAAATTTTTGTCTGTCTGTCTGTTTGTTCCGGGTAATCTCCGTAACGGCTGGACCGATTTTGACGGGACTTTCACTGGCAGATAGCTGATGTTACAAGGAGTAACTTAGGCTACTTTAATTTTAGCAAAAAAGTAAAACCCATGGAATCCCAATATCTCCATGCGAGTGAAATCGCAGACAGCAGCTAGTTTTTAATAAGATTTTTCTTCACTAAGCGATGTAAGCAGCGCTACGCAAATTTCCCAACGACGGACCACAGCCAAACTCCAATCTACTTATACAAAATCTGTGATAACAATCCAAGCAGAAACCCGTCACATCATACCCTACGATATTGGAGTTCAAGGAACATTAAGGCAACCGCATTTCGTAACTATCCTCAAACAAATATCAAAGAATCGTTGAGACCTATCAAAGTCCGCTTCGGGCGTGTGGAACGTTAGTTCATGTGTTAAATGGGAGTTTGCAGCTATGTTAGAGGAGATTTTATTGAAAAAATATCTCGTGTATCTAAATATTATAATTATATGTAGTTTAAAAAACTAAATTATACATTTCCACCTTCTGACTCCAACTTCACAACCTTGACACCAAATGCAATCTATACGGAATCATTACGGTGAAAAAAAGACACTCACATTCACAAATACATGAACCCTAAAAACATTACACTCCTTTTTTGTGCAGTCGTCGTTAATAAGAACCAACTTTATGCTCACCATCAAAGTTTCCCCCAGCCAGCATCGAACCCAGGACGCCTCGCTTTGCAGGCAGGGTTACTACCAATTTAGTCACAAAGCCGTCAATTCACTATTTCTACTAGGTATACGACGATATGTCATAATATGACATGTTTAACAAATTACTTTGACAGACAGACCATGAGGTAATTCTTCAAGTTGTTCCATTTTTTGATCAAACATTTTTAACAAGCATCCTTTCACTTTTATCAATTCAAGACTTTAGCATTGACTCATCCTTTTATCTTCAAAAACATCCCACATATCAGTCGCAACCTCTATTGAATTCAAATCAGCCGCCACGAGACAAACTGCCACCGCCCGCAAACTCGTATGATAACCGCTTTATATTTTATATATCCGATGGCAATAAAATTCACAAGCAACCCAAGTTCTGCATATTTGTATGACAGTAAGGAGCTTCTACACAAAATGATAAATATGATATGCCTACCAATATTACAAACTAGCTTCTGTCCGAAGTTTCACCCGCGTGGTTATTCGCACAGGAACCGTGGATTTTTCCGGGATAAAAAGTAGCATATGTTACTGTCCGTTCTACCCTACTTCCTAATTAATATATATAGTATACATTAATAACTCTACTTCCTACTATCCTACTCTTATTATATATTATATACCCGGAAAAATGCACGGTTCCTGTGGGAACGCGGGTAAAACCCGCGTGCAGAAGCTAGTAAACTATATCTATATTAAGGAAATTTTAAGTAGTAACTCATAAAATAAAAAGTTATACCATCTGTTTTTCTGTAATCTGTAAAAAAACATATTTGTTTTGTTTGAACATGCCCTACTGGTAAATGTATCTAAAACTAACCCTAACGGTCGCACGCGATAAATCTTAGCCGCCCCATCTCGATAACGTTGCCACACTCACAGATAATAATGCAGTGAAATGCATTATGGTATAGAATCTATACCTACCATAACGAAATTCATTTCGAAATGAAATGCATTATGGTACAGAATCTATACCATAACGAAATTTATTTCTGTATGAAATGCATTATGGTATAGAATCTATACCATAACGAAATCCATTTCGGTATGAAATGCATTATGGTACAGAATCTGTACCATAACGAAATTCATTTCGGTATGAAATGCATTATGGTACAGAATCTATACCATAACGAAATTTATTTCTGTATGAAATGCATTATGGTATAGAATCTATACCATAACGAAATCCATTTCGGTATGAAATGCATTATGGTACAGAATCTGTACCATAACGAAATCCATTTCGGTATGAAATGCATTATGGTACAGAATCTATACCATAACGAAATCCATTTCGGTATGAAATGCATTATGGTACAGAATCTATACTATAACGAAATCCATTTCGGTATGAAATGCATTATGGTACAGAATCTGTACCATAACGAAATCCATTTCGGTATGAAATGCATTATATGGTGTAGAATCTATACCATAACGAAATCCATTTCGGTATGAAATGCATTATATGGTGTAGAATCTATACCATAACGAAATCCATTTCGGTATGAAATG
Source organism: Crocallis elinguaria (assembly GCA_907269065.1). Lineage (NCBI taxonomy): Eukaryota > Metazoa > Arthropoda > Insecta > Lepidoptera > Geometridae > Crocallis > Crocallis elinguaria. The sequence goes on along the minus strand of OU026065.1, from coordinate 12,361,456 downwards.
CTTTATGGTACAGAATCTATACCATAACGAAATTCATTTCAGTATAAAATCTATACTATAATGCATTTCACATAAACCTAGTCAGGTTCTATACTTGGATTTTTACCAGGTGGTAGGACTAACTCAGCGATTGATCCCGTCTGGGTGGATACCACCGCTTTACTCATGTAATCTGCCGCATACAGTTATATGTTCCGGTTTGATGAGTACAGTAGTCAGTGAATTACTGGGCTTATGAGATAATGTATCAGGGTAATGAGCGCACTATAGTGCGACGCAGGCTCTTGTGTCTCAAAGTTCTCTGCGCACAGTAAAAATGAGCAGGCGTTATGATTACCATTAGGCAAAGGACCTGCATATCTCGTTATGTAGTAGAATTTTCTCTCTACAAAAAAAGCCTACTCTGCTTGAAGCGTATAGCACAAATAAATATATTAAACAAAAAATAATGGCTGGAGTTCCCATAGCCTGCTATTTCTTGGAAACAAAAACAATATAAACTTTTTTTGTAAAAACAGAAAAAGGATAACACTCAATTCCCATATCGATGGGCGATCGGGACCTTTTCATCCTCGATTAATTCAAAGGTGGGGCCTTTTTAGTTAACTCAAAAAGTTTTTCGTTAAAAGCGAACTCATATCCGTCCTCACGGAGTTAGGGAGGGGAAAACTGCAACTTGGGCTTAGCGGTCCTTTTTTTCTAGGTCGTTGGTGCGGGAACTGGTAAAAAAATCTAGTGTGGATTCAAAATTATTACACTCTCTTTCTAAAGAGAGTGTAGTAAATCCGTGATGATGGGAAGCCTCGCGAGGAAAGCCACATGTTCAAGAACTGTATAATTCGAGGAACAAATCAGCATTGCGGTTCAACGAGGCAATCCCGCCAGCATGCTGGGTACGCTTCCACTGGTAGTGGGCTAGAACATTTGGATTATCTACAGGCCCTACTTTGGCTTTTATATTATCCAACTGTTTTTGTAGCTAGGTTAGATCTAGTGTTTATTTATGTATTAGCTAGTTAATAAAGGCATTAATGTGTATGATATGTGACGAATGAAAAGAAGCAATGGGCACTCGTGGTGGATTATGGCCAACACACTCCCTCAGAGAGAATGCCTGTGGGGACACACCATCCGCGGGAACTGGGAACGTAATAGGCTGATGTGGTTTTTCTAAAAACATCGTCCATTTTATTAACTTGATTGAAATATTCAAATTTGCTTTTGCGCCATCATGGTGTGATTTTATACTGAAATAGATAATAAAATGTAATATGTATTTTTTATTATGGAAAAAAACAATGAAAAACAAATAAAATCTTAGAAATGACAGTAAAAGTGTTTGTTAAAGCCCTAGAAACATATACGGTGTATTTCCATTAAGGTTTTATGCGTTTATAATGGAAGTTATATGCTTTGAATGCTTAGAAGGAAAACAGTTTTTCATGTAAAAGCCTACGCAGATAAGATACATCGCGTTATCTTATCTCATGTTTTGTACACCAGTTTCTTAGCATCATTTTTCTAAAATATTTGTGAAAACTTTCTACTACATACGCTTTTTACTGTGGTATCTATTATTTGTACTTGGTCTAAGTTTTTATTTAAAAAATCTATACAAATAAATAAAATTGAGGTGTCAGTTTGTTATGTTAAAATAACAACTTTTTACTAGATGCGTATGAAAGTTTTAAGACTACATACAACGAAACACACTAAGGCTGAGATTCAGAGACGAATCTAAGCGTGGACTCACGCTTCCATACGTCAAAATTCTATACAGTTTTGACATATGAAAGCCAAAGTTTACGCTTAGAATCGTCTCTGAATCTTAGCCTAAAGTCTGTTTATTCCCGCTACTAACTGGCAGGTGATGTTATAATGAGTAACTTGAGCTACTTTAATTACGTAGGCAAAGACACGGGGCACAGCTAGTCCATACCGATAAATAAAATCGAAGTGTCTGTTTGTAACACCAAAATAACAGCTTTTTACCAAATGCATATGAAAGTACCTATATACGGAACCTATAACAAAACAAACATTTTTAATCTTTTTGTCTGTCTGTCTGTCTGTTTGTTCCAGGTAATCTCCGAAACGGCGTACAAGGCGTAACATAGGCTACTTTTATTTTGGAACAAAATTAGGGTTCCGCGCAAAAAAATAAAAACCATGAAATCCAATATCTCCGCGCGGGTGAAACCGCGGGGCAGCAGCTAGTATAAAATAAAACAGAAAAATGTTCCACAAATCTATACTAATATTAAAAAGAGTTTGTTTATTTGTAACCGCTATATTCTGGAATCAATGGTCCGTTTTTTTAAAAAACTTTCACTAATTGAAAGCTGTATTATCCTGAGTGCTATAGGGTTTTAATTCTAATTCCATGGATACTGATAGACGGACAGGAGCTAGTTCTTGATAAATCTATTTACGCAGATGGACTTTTCCCCTCACTACTCTAAGCATCCCAGAGGTACGAGTACGGTCAAGCGGCGTCCATATTAACATAGCTTTGTACCGCTGGCAAAGTTTGCCTTTTGCAAAACTGTGCACTGAGCGAGTGCTCTAATGAACTCTTGAATATCGGATGTCTGGCACCCTTTGGAGTCAGTGTTTAGTTTGAGTTGTTAGAAAGCTCTCTATGAAACGGGGACGTTTTGGAAAGAGACAACAAGATAACACATTATGAGACAAGTTGAAAATTGCGTCTGAGAGCTTAGATACGTCTGACATCTGTATGCTTATGAGTTTCGCAGTTAGTTGCATTTAAATCCATACTATCCATACTAATCCATACTAATAGTATAAATGCGAAAGTGTGTGAAAGTGTTTGTTGATTTGTTGGTTTGTCCTTCTTTCACGCAGTAAGGAAGCAACGGATCGACGTGATTTTTGGCATAGATATAGGTTATGGACCGGAGAGTAACATATGCTACTTTTTATCCTGGTAAAATGCACAGGTCCTGTGGGAACGCGGGTGAAAACCGCGGGCAGAGGTTAGTGTGACATAAAATTGACATTGGCAGCTTTTATAATGTTGACAAGTTGTTTAATTTGACAGATTGGTTTGACGGAATAAGAATCCATCACCAAGCTCCAGTCCGTGTGTTCCAGCACTTGAGAGCCAGTCTTAATCTAGGTTTCGCGTAATCATCTTCTTTAACCACATCTTTGCCTAAGATTAGGCGAGAGAGTGATTAAAAGCTACCATTTCGAATATAAAAAAGATACAAACAAAGTTTTTAATGCTGTTCTGTAGCAAGACAAGAAGGACGATCCACTGATGTTTATTTATTTTAGGATAACAAACAACTACATTATTCGTGTTAGTAGAAAGGGTTGGAATGATAATATCATACTTTTTAACAATAACGTAGCCCACAACGTTATCCACATAGTAAATTTATAGCAGTTGAGAGGTTAGAGTTAAGAGTGAACAGGGTGAACAGCAAGCGTGTTACCATCAGGTGAGATTTCGGTACCCTGCATAAAAAAAGTTGAAGTGTAATGGAGTGAAGTGTGTTGAGTGTGTTAAGTTCAGTTATGACTCACTTTAACAATTACAGTAACACTCAGTGCGATACAGTGCTGCGCAGGAATTTTTCAAAGCTCCATCAGAGCTTAATCACTATCTAAAAACAATGGCATAAGGATATAAAAACTTTTGATGCAATACACCAGATAAATAAGGCTTTAGAAGTAACAAAACTCTACTCATACATGAAGTATAGAATTTTGGATCTATTATATATTCGTACTATTGAACTGTCGATAGATAATGTTCACAGTAAAAATACATGGTCTTTACCTACATGACATTGCCGAAATTTTGGCTAACATTCAGAAGCCAGGAAATAAAGAAAGAAGAAGACATGCTCTTTGATCAAAAGTTTCAATTTCACGAAGAAAACCCAAAAAAAAGTTCGCGCTCGGCCTCACTCATCGAACCAAGTAAATAAAAATATTTACAGCAAGACATGACCAAAGATGCCAATTTTCTCGTGGACAGGGCCAAAGTAAACAAGATGCAGAGCAATCAAGGGGAAAACAAACAAGGGAACTGAATGTACTGTTGTGAGGAGCCCTATGAAGCGAAAAGTTAAGATTTTGATTATGTACAAATAGAGGACGTTTTGTAAATATACAGGAGTATTTTTAATAAGGGATTTCGTTTTATGAAAAAGAAATTACTTCCTGAAAGAGTAGGGAGTGGTGAAATATATTTTTTTTCTTTTGATTGCGTTCGAATTTTACATACATTTTTGAAACAAACCCTAGACTTTTTAGATTAGCTGCTAGAATACACCGTAAAGTTCTTGATAGAAAACTAAAATGTCTCCTCTCTCTTTCCGACTCATCGGCCTGCCTTTGCAAGACAAACGCTTCGCAAAAGGAGACCATCACCTCCCAGGCACTCTCGTTGTCGACCATCTTCGCAAGACGGCCGGCAGCGAGAGGTCTGTCCCCACGACCGCGACTAGAGATCGTCGCGGTCCCTCATGCATGTCGGGGGCGCTCGATATCCTGAGAAATAAATACATTGAATATAATAAACAAATAAATAAAATTGAAGTGTCTGTTTGTAACATCAAAATAACAGCTTTTTACCAAATACATATGAAAGTATATACGGTTCCTATAACAAAACAACCATTTTTAAATTTTTTGTCTATCTGTTTGTTTGTTCCGGGTAATCTCCGAAACGCCTGGGCCAATTTTGACGGGGCTTTCACTGTTAGATAGCTGATGTTATAAGGAGGCTTAGGCTACTTTTATTTTAGAAAAAGAATTAGGGTTCCAAAAAAATAATAACCAAGAAATCCAATATGCCCACGCGGGTGAAACCGCGGGCAGCAGCTAGTTAGGTATTAAGTCTCATAAGCCCATTCACTTTAGTTAATTTCACTATTTTGCTTTCTTTCTTCCAGATATATTTAACTATAGCATTAACCAATTAACAATAATATTAAGTAGTGTATGTCGATATATTATACGGTGGCTTTGCATAGAATTAATTATGAAGTCAGGCGTTGGCCAATTATGTACGTATGTAAATAGAATAAGCATTGTGTACAGTCCATTTAATTTGAACCCATATTAAGTTATCAATCTGTACTTTGATTATTGATTTGAGTCGTTGAGCTGAATTGATATTTTATGTAACACAAGCTGTACCCACGGCTTTCCCCACGTAATAAAAGTAGCCTAAGTTACTCCTTGTAATAAGGGCGAAAGTCCCGTCAAAATCAGTCCAGCCTTTTCGGAGATTTGCCGGAACAAACAGACAGACAGACAAAAAACTGTTTTTATTATAAGTACCTACCGTAATATACAAATTCATAGGTGGGTTCTCGTTTTTTTTTCTTGTTTTCTTTTTCTTCCTTTTTTTGCTTGTTCTTTACCAGTGACAGCAAACGAGTCACATTGTGGCTCGTTCGATTTTTTCCCATCAAGTCACACTGTTACGCAAGTGTGAGTAGATGGGAATTGGGAATCACAGTGCAACAAGTGTATACATTTATTAACAGTGCAATTTTTTACGATAAGATAATGCCAAAATAGTTAACATATTTGTGGGTACACAATATAAGTGTTTACGGTGAAAACGTGATTCTTATCTCCAGGAAACGATAGCGTCTTGTCAATAAATGAAATGCATTGCAATGCAGTAAAATACTTCAAAACAAAATAAATAACTAGCGAGCTTCAATCACATTCTACTGGGGGGACGACAGGGGAACCAAAAACGAGAATATGGTTCGTTTTAATCTGAGTTTATTTTACTGACATCTATCACACCATTGTGACCAAAGAATACTATATTTGTGACTGAAGTCACAAATGCCAACATGTTAAAGAAAACATTGCACATATTCTAAAAAGTAACGAAATAAAACTTTAGTCTAAACGAAAAATAGATTCAAACAAAATGTTTTCACAAAGAGAAGCTATAAACAGAATCGTAGCCAGTAACGCAATCAATCAAGCAATTTGGACACGAACAAAGTGGACGCAACAAAGATCCAATCAGAATAAATCAGACTGGTTCGTATTGAATAAAGCCATTTTCTCCATCTGAGTTGAATTCGCAAGTCGAGCGTCAGTGCTCAGTGGGCAATGTAGTTGTATAAATATACATTAGATGAAGTAAGGGCGCCTCGTACAAGCAACAAGAATCAATGTTCACAGTTATTATTATTACTACTAATTTTAGTACCTACTGTCTCAAACTTATTATTGACGTTTTGTGAGTCCTGTAACCATAAATCAAATATTAATCTTAAAATTTGACATAGCTACTGTAACCTAGACTTAAAATTATTTGGTAATGACATGATGAATTTTTCTTTTTAATTAATTGTTTGTGAGTTTGGTAATATGTATAATTGCAATTGCGTTCATATTATTATAAATAAATATTTTTTTTTTCTTTTGGATAACGAGACGAGCAGGGCCCCAAGGGTGTGTCTTTTAGGCATATTAAAATAATCCTACCATCAGGCAAACTACCCAATTCTACTAAAAAAAATGATTTATTAATGACAATGGTTTCATCTTAAAATATAGAAGTATCAGTGAAGTATCAGTAAAGTAATCATTAAAGTATCAGTGCTCAAGAAAGTTCAGTACCCGTAGTTGGCATTGAGTTAATGCGTTGGACTTTGAGATAGTTCCGAAATAACGTCCATACTGTTTCTACGTGACGTCGTGACCACTGTCCGGTGGTGACCGCGGAGTGAGACGACAGAAACATGGACTAAATGAATGCGCCTTGATTTGTTGACTAGGTGTTTTGGATAAATTCACGACCAAGATATGAAACAAGATTATTCAATTAAAATCGTGCTAAGATAGTGCAGTCGTTGTGAACATCGATTTAACTAGGTATTAAACAAAATAAAAATTACATCTCAAAAATTTCGCTACTAACTAGTAGAACCAGCGTAGAAAAAAAATTTAGTAAAATTTAGTTAACTAGTTGCTGCCCGCGATTTCACCCACAAAGAGATTTTCACAGGGGCTGTGCATTTTCCGGCCCACAGACTTAATACACTCAGTATATACTCTGAGTGTGTATACACACAGGTGTCTCTAATTGCGACATTTATTAAGACACGTTAGTTAGTGTCGCTACAGAGGCTGTGTGAACATGTTGAATGTGACCAAGTGTCTCTTGTGAACAATACAGAAATTTATGTCCGAGGTTTGTGTCGCAATTTCTGTCGTAGTCTATAGTTCGTTTCTACCTCAAAAATAACACCAAACTCTCACTCCAAACCAGAACGCCTGTAAAATAAAACGCACTGAAAAAACCCACAAAAAGCAAACGTCGCCTCCAATGTATTTTTTCATGCTATTTGGTAACGAGACGAGCTGGTCATTTGCCTGATGGTAAGCATAACGCCGGCCCATAACAATTGCAGTGCCACTCAGAACTTTGAAACAAAAAGGCCTGCGCGCACTGCCGTGCGCTCGTTACCCTGAGACATTAGGTATTAAGTCTCATACGCCCAGTAATTTCACTGGCTACTCTGCTAATCAAACCGGAACACAGTAATGCTTGTACATTACTGCTTGGCTGCAGACTTCACGAGCAAAGCGGTGGTAACAACCCAGACGGACACTCGCAGTCCTACCACTAACAAAACCTACTATATGAACCTATGAAAATCTCCATTACTCCCCATCACAAACAGATGGCCTCACAACACCAATCTCATCAACATAATCATTAAATTTCCGAATACGATTCAAGAGAATGTATTTTCACTTCGAATTTTGCCGGGAAACATCAATTAAGTCATTAAAATCATATCTCTTTTGGTCGAGCAACGAAGTAATCAAGTGAAATGAACTTATAAGGCTGAATTTGGCAGACTTCCAAATGTTGGAAGCCTCGTAAGGATAGAACTGTACTGCGATCATAGCTATGAAATACACTTATATATATATATCGGAGCAACGACGTCACAGGCGAGCTTCATGGACGGTGTAAAATGACAACAATCAAAACATGTTAACTTTGGTTTACTAATTAACGTTTAGAACCATAAATTACTCATTGGATTGTTAATAATTTAACTTAAACTTTGATTAACTAATTAATGTTTGTGAACCATCAATTACTCATTGAATTGTTAAAACTAGACAAATGATTGTAAAACTGAACAAATTCACTGTAAACACAATTTTTTAAAAGATTGCCGGCAAGTTTCTTGCCCGTTCTTCTTGTACGGCCTATTACTTGGAACTGGCGCCTAGAGTCATTTATTTTAACTATCACGAGTGCTCTCCTGGGCCCCATGTTAATAAAAAGTAATGAATTTCAATTGAAGGTTAAAATCTAAAGTAGAATGACAAGATCTAACAAGTTTTATAAAGATTCTTTGTCACAATCTGTTTTGCTATAAATACGAGCGACCGACTGTTGGAAAAAGCAGTGTTGCGCCTACCGTCGGACCGTTCAGATCTCCCATATAACCTTGCCGAAATAAATGGTTGAGATAAAATGGAGCTACTTCGTGTTTTCTTTCTACGAGGGGTGAGCGGTCACCATGATGCTGAAGATGTTGACGTCACCGGTGGTGACGTCACCGTTTTTAAAAAGACCCCTGGACTCGCCGCCCCGTCATCAGAAGTGGGATTGGAACGGAACAACCTAGCTTTCCAATCCTAGCCTTCTCACCCGCTTGTCACCTGAAGGACCAGCACAAATGGGCAATGCAGCCGAGCCCAGTCGCAGCAGAGGTCCCCACATCAGACACCAGCTCCTGAAGATTATGCTGACACACCACCGTATTGGCGAGAGATGACCCATCACTACCAGCTTCTGAAGATTATGCTGACACACCACCGTATTGGCGAGAGATGACCCATAACTACCAACTCCTGAAGATTATGCTGACACACCAGCCGCGTCCGTGGTATCTACACGAACGGGCCAACACGTGCAACCAAACCAAGAAAAAGGCGATGGACACATGACATCAGAATACAGGTGAATCGTAACTTTTTCTACCATATTTTAACTAGACTTGCATGCACATCGCAACTTAAAACTTACAAATAATCCAAGAGATTACTTCTAATTTTTCATGAGATTTCTTAGTTTCGTGAGTTTTATTTTTAAAAGTTTTTCACGAGATACCCACAAATACCAAAAATCTACGAGTTATTCGTGTGCTGTCCGCGAGTTATCCCGAGGTATCCACGAGTTATCCCGGGCAATCCGCGAGTGATCCGTGAGTCAATCCAAGTGATAGCCGTGAGTTAATCCAAGAGGTAGCCGCGAGTTAATCCAAAGAGATAGCCGTGAGTTAATCCAAAGAGGTGGCCGCGAGTTAGTCCAAGAGATGGCCGCGAGTGATCCGTGAGATGTCCGACGAGATATCCGACGAGATATCCGGAGATATCCGATGAGATTGTCACGTGATTTCCACGAGATATCTACGAAAATCCATACCTAGTAATTCTAACCCAACTTAATAAAAAGGCCTCCAAATCTTTTCAAGTATGGCAGTGTCTTTAATCGACATCACAATTCTTAATTATTATTATCGCTGATTATTTGTCTTTGAGGTATTTTTGTGAATCTTGTGGTGATATTCGGTTAACAATTTGGGATCCGAATTATAAAACGTAATAGTTTTGAATCATCTGTAAGACTGTACAAATTATTTTATTCCTTGTGTACCCTTTATTTTCGTCATTTAAAATTATTTTATTCCTTGTGTACCCTCCATTCCCGTCATTTTCAGAGCCTCTGCGGACCACGGTCATAACAATAAGGCCCAGACCGCAGCATCGACCTGTATCCCATTTCCTTTAGAGCCTCTGTGGACCACGGCGTACAAGACCGCCCAGACCACAGCAACATCCCTGTCTCCCAGTCTCCATGTCTTCGAGAATTTAAAATCGTGCAATGATGCGTGGAGCATTTGCATTGAACCTATAATAAAACTATTCATGCAATGATGCGTGGAGCATTTGCATTGAACCTATAATAAATCTATTCATGCCATGATGCGTGGAGCATTGGCAAAAACAAATACACACTCTGTTCACATTCCCTTGTGCAGCAAATTTATTTACGTTTGACTATGACTATGACTATGACTATGAATGTTTGCATGTGAACTGTTGTTTACAGAATATTATTAAGAAAGTACCTACTAAAAGTTGGCTGATAATTTTGTTACGTGAATATTGTTTCACTCTAACATAAAATTAAATCTTCGCAATTTGAAAAATAAGCAATGCAGCTTAATTTATGCAGTGATGAGAAACAAAGTTAACAGCTAGTGTACCGGTGTACGGGTACCTACCTCAAAACCAAATTTCTAGTTTTAAGAAACACCGTGCCTGGTGCAGGGCGCGCACCACCTGTCAGAATGGCCGAGTCGGCGCGAAGCGGGCTACGTCTACAGTGTTGAGCAGGGCAATAGGAAACATAACATGTTTACCTACTTTGATTAACTAAATGTTTACCTACTTTGGTTAGCTAAATAGTTTGCTCATTAGATTGTCGAAACTAGATAACTTCACTGTAAAGATAATTGATCAAAGAAAAGAAAGCAAAAAGAAAAGAAAAGGAAAAGAAAAAGAAAAAGAAAAGAAAAAGAACAAAAAAAAAAAAAAAAAAATTTCTTTTCTCTTAAAGAATGCAAACTGTTACTCTTGCAAACTTAACTGCTAGCAACGGTGGTTGCTTACAGATACCAAACTCAGAAGGAAACGTCTCATTGTTTCAGAACATAACTGGACTGGTGCAGAGCACGCACCATCTATCAGAATGGCCGTATCGGAGCAACGACGTCACAGGCGAGCTTCATGGACGGTGTAAAATGACAACAATCAAAACATGTTAACTTTGGTTTACTAATTAACGTTTAGAACCATAAATTACTCATTGGATTGTTAATAATTTAACTTAAACTTTGATTAACTAATTAATGTTTGTGAACCATCAATTACTCATTGAATTGTTAAAACTAGACAAATGATTGTAAAACTGAACAAATTCACTGTAAACACAATTTTTTAAAAGATTGCCGGCAAGTTTCTTGCCCGTTCTTCTTGTACGGCCTATTACTTGGAACTGGCGCCTAGAGTCATTTATTTTAACTATCACGAGTGCTCTCCTGGGCCCCATGTTAATAAAAAGTAATGAATTTCAATTGAAGGTTAAAATCTAAAGTAGAATGACAAGATCTAACAAGTTTTATAAAGATTCTTTGTCACAATCTGTTTTGCTATAAATACGAGCGACCGACTGTTGGAAAAAGCAGTGTTGCGCCTACCGTCGGACCGTTCAGATCTCCCATATAACCTTGCCGAAATAAATGGTTGAGATAAAATGGAGCTACTTCGTGTTTTCTTTCTACGAGGGGTGAGCGGTCACCATGATGCTGAAGATGTTGACGTCACCGGTGGTGACGTCACCGTTTTTAAAAAGACCCCTGGACTCGCCGCCCCGTCATATACCTATTGCGATGTTAGATGCGTCTTTACCATTTATTTTTGCTCCTAGCAGTACTTGAAAGAAAGAAGAAAGAAAACATATTTATTTGTGACCACTTAACACCTAGACAGCAAATACATAAGCAAATAAAACAAAAGAAAATAGTGTCACAAAATGGTCCCTACCCAGCGTAATGCTGGTTTAATACTTCGTTTATTAAACCGGCGTTACACGCTTGTGCATGTATATTTATTTACTAGCTGCTGCCCACGGTTTCACCCGCGTGGAGATATTGGATTGCATGGTTTTTATTTTTTTGCGGGGAAACCTAATTCTTTTTCTAAAATGAAAGTAGCCTAATTTATTCCTTGTAACATCAGCTATCTGCCAGTAAAACTCCCGTCAAAATCGGTCCAGCCGTTTCGGAGATTACCCGTAACAAACAGACAGACAGACAGACAAAAATTTAAAAAATGGTTGTTTTGTTACAGGTACCGTATATACTTTCGTATGCATTTAGTAAACAGCTGTTATTTTGATATTACAAACAGACACTTCAATTTTTATTTATTTGTATAGATTTATTGCATTCATGTATTTATAGCATTAGTATACAGATCTTAAGTATATAGTATGTGCTATTTTAGTGGTATGTACGTGTACCCTGTTAGGGCATTTGCAAGTCAGTGCGAGCTGTTAACAATTTTAATGTTATTATTTGTAGGTAATTTTAATGTAAATACAAATAGTTCAAAGTCAAATTACATTGAGTCAGATTATTTTTAATTAATTAATTTTGAGTCTTGCTGTCAAAATAACCATAGTTTTGCAACAAGCGCGGGTTACAAGGTATCACAACCTACCTATATACAAAAGTTGCAGCCGACGTCGCTGACGTCTGATGTTCGTACGATTGGAACTTGATAACCGTCAAATTAAAAAAAATCTAGCTAAGTACATCGCCTCGCATAACCTTTGTGAAGTTTAACCTTAACTTGACAATAGTATATTTTTACTTAAGCAATAGTTATTGTATGTTCTGGAGCGTATATCGTAAATTTTAACCGCTTGACACATTGTTAAAGTAATATTTCTGTGGAGAATTCTTTCTTCGCTCGGATATATTGCTATTGAATTTTTTGCTTTCGATTTGGGTTTGTTGATATTAGTTTTGTTCGTGATGCTTTTTAATGACAATAGTATTTATTTTTGGTTTGCAAATTGGTTTTATGACATACTTCATGACTCATACTTATTTCACACAGATTTGTCATGTTAGGGAAGAATTTACCTTAGGGAGCTTGTATTAATAACGTGTGCTGTTTGCCTTTGAATTTGGACCCGGACCCCTTCCCTTTAGTGACATTTGGTGCCACAACCCCTGTCGAATTCATTTAAAGATTTTTTGTTTTCCTTTATAATCGTGTATATTCTTTAAAGTTGAGTTGAGATTTCCCCCTCCTCCTTATTTTGTGGTCACGTTATTAATAGATGTCCCCTTAGACGCAAAATGTGCAAAAAAACGCAATAAAAAATGTATAGGTTAATGTAGGTTGTTAAGTATAGTCTAACCTATCTCTTAAACCAAAATGCCAAAGATCCATCTTATGTTATCAGGATAACATACAATTTATAGAAAAATATAGAGGTAGGTGATCGTGTTGTATTTAATGATTTACAGTTAGTCAATGACGGCCTTACTTGTCTATTACAACCGTGTTAGAGATCTAGCGATCAGCTAGTTTGCAAGTAAGTAAGGGAACACTTTATACCTACCATTTCAAAGTATTTTGTATAATAGGAAAGTTTTAACAGAAAACGAAATATTGTCAGGGTTTTCAATGTTCAATTTTCATTGTTCGACAAAATACTTGTTAAACTATAAGAATTGAGTTTTCAGAAGTTTCGAAAGTGTTCGGGGTATACGAAGTCAGTTCTAGTTTGTTTAATAATTTCTAATTATTTATAACGATGTCCGTTAGTTCGGTTTCGGCCTGTCCTGAAAATGTTATGATAATTATTTCTACTAAGTACTGCTAAGGTATTATCATTAGCAATAATCAGATTGGGTCTGTTGGTGTCTTTGTCATTTATTATGTTCTGATAAAGACAGCATTAGTTTTAGTCTGTGATTCGGGTAGATGAATGTTGCAGAGGCCGGCTGTTAGAGTCATTTTAACTTTCATAAGTGCTCCTTTGGGGCCTATTTGAATAAAGACTTTTGAATTTGAATTTGAATTTGAATTTAGCATAAAAATATTAAAGGACAATAAGGTATCAATGTTTCCTTTTGTACAGTAAACGGTAACAAAACAAGCTAGCCGTTTGCATAGCGTCTGTCTATTCAATTTCCAAATTCTTTATTGACATGGGTCCCAAAAAGGACCCATGAAAATACAAATAAATGACTCTATGTGACAATTTCCAGTAGGGATATACCGATGAAGCAGAACGGAAAGAAACTTATAACAATTGCAGTGCCACTCAAAACTTTGGAACACAAAAGATTCAGCGGTACTTCAATGTTCGAACCTTCAAAAATGTCAACCTGTATATGTGTGTGTAAGGGTGGAGTTCACCAACGATTTTGAACTTCAAATGAAGTTCAAATGTGAACTATAAGGTTTAAATCATGAAGCGAGTTCATACAGCTTCAATTTAAGATTATTTTAAAGAGTATTTTGATATCTACTGTCAGAGCTGAAAAATTGAATTGACGATTAGGTACAACTGGCGAACTCCAGTCTAAGTAGTTGCAGAAGAAATATCATCAGGCCAGTTTTAAAATACTTCCGCGTCAAAATATATTTACGCTCATAAATCAATGTTGCTGGCAAAAAAGCTGAATAAATAAGCCATATTAAATTGCAATCTCTCCTTTTCCCATGTTGTCGTAAGCAAGTATTGGATCATATATTTTACTTACGACGAACCCAAAAGTTATGGAGGGATTAAAATAAAAATATGCCAGCGTAGCATGCATGAACCATCCAGAAAGTTATTAACTTTTGATTGCAATAAACTAAAGTGTGCCATACTTTTATAGCAGAATTAGGGGACATTACGCTGTATAGGAATACACCAGAATACATCGCATCCCAAACAGAGGAATATACACCGTGTGATGATAAAATTACGGTTGATATATAACGCAAACTTAGTTGTGTAAAAGTTGTGTTTATGGAATGGTTTAGTAAGAAAATATCCCTTTTTTACGAGGTAAGAATGGCAAAGCTTATGTATGGAGTTAGATATTAAGATTGTTTATGCAGTCGTAAGGGAAGGTTTTCGGCATGTCTGCGAGGAAGGCATCGTATTATGTCTGCGTTGTTGCTTGTCGTAAAGATTAATATTGGCTAAATATTTCCTCGCGTACAGGCCTGAGAGAGTAAGAGTACTCTATTATCCTATATGAGACCAGCAAGAGGGATAGTTTAATCTACCTTCCTTAAATACATTCTCTGTAGAACCTGATTCCGTAGACACATATACAGGGTAGTGATTTTTTGGTGTTAGTTATTCATTATTAACTGACTTTCAAAAAAGGAGGAGGTTATCAATTCGTCGGGTATTTTTTTTTTATGTTTGTTACCTCAGATCTCGATCATTTATTAACCGATTTGGAAAACTCTTTTTTTATTTGAAAGGATATACTTTCAGATTGGTCCCATAGAAATTTCATCAAAATCGGTTCAGTAGTTTGTCGCTGAAGTTGGTTCGTCGCTTTTTTTATTTTTATTTTATTTACATGTGAAATTAACACATTAATACTTACAATGTATGAATTTCCCCTTTAGGGTAGGCCTATGTCTAGGTTGTCATTATGTTGATGATGAAGATGATGAGTGATGACCCGCCACTCAGGGAGCCCTATGGCCAGCAGTGGACGTCTTCATGCTGATAATGATAAAATTTATGAATGAATAGCTGTGCGCCGCGACTTCGCTCACGTAGCCTAAGTTACTCCTTATAACATGAGCTATCTGCCAATGAAAGTTGCGCCAAAATCGGTCCAGTCTTTTCGGAGATTACCCGGAACAAACAGACAAACAAAAATGTTAAAAATTGTGTTTTTGTTATAGGTACCGTATATACTTTCATTTGCATTTAGTAAAAAGCTGTTATTTTGATATTACAAACAGACACTTCCATTTTAGTTATTTGTATAGATTAATAAGATTTATACGGGCATTTAAATCGTGATCCTGATCCAAGAATTTTTAATCTCCATCAACATCCTAACCTCTCATCAAATTGGAGTCAAGCGCCTATCCAACGAAGATTTTAGTACTCGTCAAGTTTGCATACCCCTACATTGTAGTAACTAAACTTCTCCCCCATAAACCATAACGTTGCGAGTCTAAACAAACAGTTACTGCTTGGTTTACGGCAAATGCACTTAACTTGGTTATTTTGTTGCGTAAACTTTATGACTGGAAATGACGTCCAGGGTATTAGAGCTGCCTTGTTAAATGAAGCGGGCTTAGTATGCGTTAAGTCTTGGAAAATTCTTGGCATAAAAGTCAATGAAAAATAGTTTACTATCGAAGGTATAGGCTTTAAGAGTCATAGGTTCGAAGTTATAGGTTCTTCCAAGAGGAATAAGTGGGAATAACGGTTAGGTTCGGCGTTAGTAGCATTCGGTGGCCCAATGTGTCTCGGTATTTTTGAGAAATTCACGCTCATAATTTGTTAGTAAACCGTCCACCATGCAGTACAAAACTTCACAGTACAGAAATCCACCCAGTTTAATAATATAAAAATATTTTTTTTGAGTTTTCTCAAGCTTACAATGAAATAAACTCAATTCGATTCTAAACGAAACGTGCGTTGTGTAGAAATCAATTTATTTAGTTGAGTGGAGATCTGATTATAAATATTTCTTTAGAAACGTATCTAATAAACGTATATATTCCTAGAAAATTTT
This sequence comes from Crocallis elinguaria, assembly GCA_907269065.1. NCBI lineage: Eukaryota > Metazoa > Arthropoda > Insecta > Lepidoptera > Geometridae > Crocallis > Crocallis elinguaria. The sequence continues at coordinate 12,345,068 of OU026065.1, read as the reverse complement.
ACGACGATGTGAATGATTGAAAATGAGTAAAAATATGATTAAACGAATAGGTACATGACATCCATACAAATAAATAAAATTGAAGTGTCTGTTTGTCGCCAGCTTTTTGGGCACCCTACCTACAAAAGGCGACCTGAATGCAGTTTTTTATTTATAAGGTTTTGTTAAATTTTGTTTTTAATTGAAAAATTCTTAGTTTCTGTTTGTAATATCAAAATAACATATTTTTACTAAATGCATATGAAAGTATATACGGTACATATAGCAAAACAACCATTTTTAACATTTTTGTCTGTCTGTATGTTTGTTCCGGATAATCTCCGAAACGGCTGGACATATTTTGACGGGACTTTCACTGGCAGATAGCTGATTTTTTAAGAAGTAACTTAGGCTTTTATTTGAGAAAAAGAATTACGGTTCCGCGCAAAAAATAAAAACCATATATCCGCGCGGGCAAAACCGCGGGCAGCAGCTAGTATATAGTAAACCTAACTTTTGCCCGCACCTTTGCACACTTGGTGTCAAAATTAAGTGGAGCCTAATAACACTTAGGGATAATGTGGCTTGTTATTAATAAAGTATTTTTAGAATCGAATCAGTGATTCCAGAGATTACCGGTACATAACGAACAAACAAAAACTTATATTTTACCTGTTTATATTATTATTGGTGGCTTATCTAGAATGAGACTATGGTGGTACATCATTAGTGCTAACTTAGCTGGTTTAAAATGTAGACCTATAATAGCTACCAGCTGGTGTGTCCCGACAGCCACCCAGGTTGAAAGTGTTTATAATCTTTGACTATATCGTTAGTTAAGATCAGATTAGATAGTGGTTAAACACCACAGCTACAGCTATTTTGTACTGACAGTAAAAAAATGAGATGTCAGTATATAAGCTTTCGATTCATCAATCACGATTAGCGTTAGAGATTGTGGTCAAACGTAATGGCTGCTCTAAACTCACACCGCGAAGGCCGCGAACTGCGAATGTGATGGATTCGCGGTTTCGTGGTTGCTGTTCGCTACCGTGATTCGTGAGGGAGTGTAGAGCGGCCAGCCGCGAACAGCGAATATAGATCGATTCGCGGCTTCATGGACGTGATTCGCGGGCGAGTGTAGAGCCTAGAAACAATAATAAAATGGTGGCGTTTGGAATGAAAATAAAAATCCATAGATTTGTTTGAAACTGAATTAATTATATTTTCTACTCACAATGTTTGGTATCTACAATGCTATACTAAAACGTATACATTTTGAATTGCTGAAAATAAGCTTAAGTTGAAAATGCATTTAAATCCTTTAATACTGACACCGTCTTCAATCAACGCAGTGCTGCTTTTAAAACTAAATAATTCGCATCAGATAACATTTATTACATTCCCGTTTTGATTTATATTAAACTAAATAAAATGTATTTATGTACGTGTTTCCTTGAAATAGCTGTGGTTCATTAAGGTACAAATCAAGATATTAGGTGTCTACGAAGAGAGGCGTCTTAAGTAAGATTCAGTGAATGCTCGGACATAATCCTACCAGATCACCATAATACTTATTTAAAAATAAATATCAGCGTCAATTTGTTTTCTTTCTTTTCTTTAATTGGTGACAATATAATATTGATACAAGATGCTCGTCGATTAGAATTAGTCAAAAGATATCAATCCTCGCTTATATTCATTTTCGCAACCGTTGCATAAGAGATTATAAAAGACATATTTTTAATTAACAATTAAAAAGTTTATTTTAAATATAAATTTTGGTCTCTGAGTGAGTTTCTTGAATGAGATTCGTGTAATAAAGTAATAATTCAAAAGTAAAAAACCAAAATATATTCGCCGATTATAAGCGACGCAATGTGAATAATAAATTTTTTTGAAAATAAAGTTCATATTTTGTTCTATCGTACGATCTATTATGAAACTTGTTTCAAAATTACCAGAAACATATATTATACAGAAAGTACTATTTTATAAAAATATCGACCTATTTCGAATAAGTATTTCTTCTTCCGTCATCAATATCTGTTTTCACAGGGAGCTATTCTTGAACAAGTATTTTAAAACAATAGTTGACCTTAAACAATAGATAAATCTAAGATATCGGTGAGATGTATCACATTTCATTCTATTTTTCTATTCTATTTCAACTAGTAGTACAACATTACAGTAAATATTATAAACTACTTAAGTTATACCCGTATAATGTACGTTATAAACATGTATATAAATAGAAGACTTAACATAACCAAAGTTACTGCTGAAGTAGGTAATATTTACAATTTTTTATTTAACTTCGACAGACAAATTCGGAGGTTGATTTTTCATCCACTACAAAAAAGCGGAAAGTAGCAATCTTTGGTTCACAAGAGAAGACTTTTTGATAGAAATGGTTTATTACTTTTCAATCTTCACGAATTTAATACATAGTTATTAAGACAAAGGAATTGTTTAGTTTTTACCTTGTCATACCACAAAATGAAAAAGGAGTTTTGTGATTTCCGTCAAGCCTAATTTGTCTGTCTACCCTTCTAGTTTTTTCAGGCTGAAGAGGTAATGTTGAAAGCAATGCTTCCAAAGTTAACATACCAGCCCTTTAAAAACTAAAAATCATGTCATATACATTTCATTTTATTGCAACCATCAGGCTTTGGTAAAAGAATAGAAGATTTTTAAAACTAAATTCTTGACACAGGAATACAGGCAGTTTATGTTTTTAAATTTTAATCTAGTTAAATTAAAAGTATTGTACTAAATTCAAGTAAAATGATTACAGTAAATTTACGTATCTACTCTAAATAATAATACTGATGCATGCATTTCACATTCCTATAACAATATATTTTTTCCAAATGAAAAAGGAATAATATAATTCGCATGATATAAAGGACAATATTCTTTGATTAGAACTTATTACAAGATATTACGCTTAGCAATTTAAAGATTTATGTAACTAACATTTGAAAAGTGATAAAAATGAGGTACTACAAAAGAAGCTAACACACAAATACAATACAGGTTTGTAGTTGTCAAAACTTGCATTTAGTCGAGAGCATTCGTTGGAAAACAAAACCACATAATTTTACTGGGGTTATGACTTGAAATAGACCGCAGTCTATTCCCAGCTTCCGCTTGGCGTCCAGCTTCATCTTGGGGGATAAAAATTATCTGTGGTCAAGATAAAACATACAATATAATATATTACGAAAATGGCTGCCTAATATTAAAGTTCTTGTGCACTTTGTGCAGCGCCTATTAGGCACGTTTTTTTTTAGCAATTGCTATTCATCGGGCAAATGAATAACTAATTTCTTACTTATGTATGTACACAAGAAAGCTCAAATACATTTAAAAATGAAGTACTAAGATGTATAGCTTAGACTTCACTGCTCATATTAAAAATATACTAAATTTTTTCTGATCATAAATTTCGATTTTCAACAAAATTTTGAATCTACCATTACAAATTTTGTTATGAATATTACAATTACATATTTAAGAGTCGGTTTGTGTTTCCATATGGCTCGTTAGTTCAATCTCTTGGTGTTCTTCATCACTTCGATTTGAATCTGTGTCACCTGTAATAAAATAAAATAACTTACTAAAAAACAATTGAAAAAAAACAATAACAACAAATTATAAACAAAAATAGCATTATTAACTATTAATTCACTAAATATTAATCGTGAAGATGTGGTCGAAGGTAATACAAGTTAAGCCTAGAATGATTCTAAACTAAAAGAATACGCAAAAATGCTACAGTCCAGACATTAACATTAATTATTGGAATCACTCTAAACACTAAATTCTAAAATCTTGTATTATGATAGGGCATTACTAATTTTCGCTTGGGTACATCCCTCAAGTTAAAAGTCTTCAAACACTTATCAGAAGTTTCAGAAGCTGCGCTTGAGAGGCAGTATAGTGTATTCACCATCTGCGCGAAACGAGATAGAAATCAAATTCTAACCAAGAATAAAAGCGCTTACCATGAGGTCTCGTATCCAAAGCAAGAACAGCTAACGGCGCCTCATCCAGCACCCCTGACCACCTCGCAGCTAGCACCCTGGATCCTCGATGCCCCCTCACCACAACCGTTGGCATCACGTTGGGAGTTATAGAGCCTCCATACATCGATACTCCCACGTTCCTACGCATTATAGTGCTGGAAATTAAATTCAATATATAATTAAGTTCTATGAATTAATCACATACACTATTGTACTAATAATCATTATTAATGGGAAAGTTATGATGTTTGTTTGTTACTCAATTATGCTGAAACTACTGCTGACACTAAACTGAAATTTGGTTAACAAACGAAAAAACGGATAGGTTATAATATGGAGTACTGATTATTCTGAAAAAGAAAAAGATTGTTTCCCAGAGAAAATTGATAAAATGTATGTGAAACCATCCATTAATTACAATAATATTAATATTTTTAGAGGCAATACGATTGCTGGCTTATAAGATAAGACATAAAACAGAAACATAGAATCAGATAAGATGGAGTCTTAGAATAAATTTGCTCATTGTACCCATATTATTATGTCCTACATATGTCCAACCATCTTGCTGTTTCATTATGTGTAATGTGCACAGTAAAGAGTAGTCTTTTGACTATAAATAATAAACAACTATATCCTCCTAACTGCTTACCTCCGTTGTCTTTAGTCTCAAATAGTACATCTTCAAAGCAGAAGAAGTCGGTACCAACAGAATTAAATGTATACTGATTCAAATTAACTCACTTGGTTTCAGGATCTCTACGTGGCTGACTTTTCTTCTTGCACATTACTACTAGAGCCACGCAGAGTGTCGTCAGTATCGTCAATAGCACTAGAGACAGAACTGCTCCTATGAGCAAAGCGACGCTGTTGTCGGTTGTTGTCGGCGGAGGCCCAGGGGTCATGGTTTGAAGAGACCCTGATACAAAAATTAAAGTAAAATAATGTCTGTATTCAAATTCAAAATACTTTATTCAAATAGGCCCCAAAGGAGCACTTATGAAAGCTCACTCTAACAGCGGGCCTCTGCAACATTCGTCTACCCGAATCACAGACTAAAACTAATGCTGTCTTCATCAGAACATAATAAATGACAAAGACACCAACAGACCCAATCCATGCTCAAAGTCAACGAACCTTCCATAAACCCACCGTTCCCGTTCCAAATTGGTATAGGCCGAGCAAGAAGAAGGGCAAGAAACTCGTCACGGCATTCTATTTCAAAAAATAATTTTTTTACAATGATATTAATGCGAACAACTATACTAACTATTGAGTTAATTGCACTGTAAAACATTTGAAAATTGAAAGGAAGATCGATCCTCATTCAAGATCCAAAAGATTTCAGGAAGCTAGTGCCTTTGTTAGAAAATGAAAAACGTATAGGTCCGCTGTCGGTGGAGGCCAGTCATGTTTGAAGAGACTCTGATAGAGTAAAAACGTAGGTATTTATATAATTGCACTTTTAAACATTTCAAAATTGAAAGGAAGATCGATCCAGGTAAGCTAGCGCCTGTTTGAAAATGGAAAATATATAGTACGAGTAAAATATGAAGCTTGGAGGACACTTGGACATAGTAAAAGGAAATACTCTTACCACATGATGTGGTCTTACCAAATAATAATATTACTAGTCTATAATTTATTCAATAACAAAGGATATAAAGTCATTGATAACAAGATAAAATTATTTGTTTTAAAAACCCGATCATAAGAACGGATTATCTTCAAAAAGCTAAACAGCTAAATCTTTATCAAATATTGTTTGTTTTCGAGTATTCCAGGCATTCACAAAATACAGGATCTGATTCTGCTTTCATCCATCAACAGAAACACATCGCTCAAAACTTTTACTAATTAAAGTATTAAAAAAGTAAACCATCATTAGTAAATAACATTACATCGAGAAAAAAGACATTACCAGGTCTATCCATATCATTTTCGGTGCGTATCGACACGCTATGCAATGCCGCTGGTCTTGGAGACCTTCCTCTCGTTGTTTCAGCATAAACCAGCAATGTGTACCGTCCAGGTGATAAAGCATCCAGCGAGAACTGGGGTTTATCGTTCCTGACGCGGTACACTGCCTCGGATAAACCCCGGCCGGAGATACCCTGAAAAGGCAAAAAATATTTTAGAATATGTAAACTTTGTTAAGTTGTTTTGAATTCAGATCGTTATTGGGTTTTAGTATCATGCGTATTGACCGTGTGGCTCCTGCGTATGAGTAAGACCATATCTTTTCTCGTAAGAGCCCACTTAAGGGAATATCGGAATGGCCAGCAGCATGCTCCTTGGTTAATATTAAAATTTACAGCGTTCACCTCTTGGTGAAAAAATAATAAAAAGATATCAAAATTCAAAACACTTTATCTCTGTGCTTTATACTGTTGGCTAACTCACTTCTGTTGTGACATTTCTAATCATTTTACTTGTGAAACTTGTCTTGCAGTGCTTAGATACTTCCTAGCTAAACAGGCGTCTAAAACTGTTTTTATGGTAACACGGTCAGATTTCATTCACAAAGACAAAGCATTCTCATTTTCATTAGTTAATATTAGTTAACGAAACGAAACAAATTATTGTAGCATGCAAAATCTGTTACACTGGTCATAAGTCAAATCCAATCCCCACCTGGTCCAACCATGCACGGCATGCCGCGCTCACCTGGTCGTTCAATGTGGATATCTCATTGTCCAGCGAGGTCTCCCGACTCCGTACCTCCAGAGCCTCCAGCAGGAACCTCTGGGATAGGCCTCCGTCGTGGCCAGGGTCGCAGCTGAGCAGCTCATTGTCTATCTCGCAGTTGCTTGGCGGTTCAGGTAAAGCTGGGTGTAAGGTAAGTGAGAGTAATAAATAAACGCTTCCAGGTCTAGGATGTTTGTGTTTTGTCTATGTGTCATAATAATATTGGATCCTGGTGCAAAGGGATGATCACTACGATTCCTTGTGGCACAGGTGGCATTCATAGACAAAACACAAACATCCTAGACCTGGAACTACCTAGTTTATGCTCACCTTTCAAACTTTTCTCCGGCTGGAGGTCGAATCCAAAGCCTTGAAGGCAGGTTTAAGTTACTACCAATTTAGTTACCTAGGAACACCCCGTCCCGTGTTTTACTAGTACATACGTATAATCGTATATACTTCCATTTTTATACTACTAAGTAACGAGGCAAATGGGTTCTTTTCCTTATAGTAAACGAAAAGCCAGCTCATAACAATTGCAATTCCATCCAGAATTTAGAAAGACAAAGTTTTACGTATTCAGAGGTGATTGTGAGAAAGAGATTTTTTTAATTTCAGATCCTAAGACACTAATATGATTTACTAAGGCTGAATCGTTGACACGAAAAAAAGACAGTTATATCTAATTGGTTACTTCCCATACCTGCAGGCATTATTCTGAACAGACATGGCTCCCGCTGGTTCCCCACGTCGTTGCTTGCCCAGCAAGCCAGCCAGCCTAAATCCTCTTCCTCATCAGCAGGTAGACCGTGGATGACTGTGCTGCTTCCTCCTGTCACCGTAACGTTTGATGCTGGTATCTGGGTAGAGATGATATTAACTGGTTATTTTTAACCGATTTCCAAAAAATGCGGAGGTTCTCAATTCGGTTGTATGTTTGTCACCTCAGAGCTCAGACATTTATAAACCGATTTGGAAAAAGCTTTTTACTATTAAGGATATAATTTCAGACTGGTCCTATATAAATTACTTACATCAAAATCGGTGCTTTTTTGTTCTTTGGTCAATACTCTGCAAGCTCCAGGTCTCTCACCCTTTCTTTGGTGATAAAATTAATTTGTCACAATTTTTCACTGTGTATCATCAAAATTGGTTCAGTAGTGTGTCACTCAAGTCAGTTCGTTGCTTTTTTAAACCAAAATTATCATATCATAAAAGCATATATTCGGAAGCAAAATAGTTTCAAAGTATCTGGATCAAAGGATATGTAGAGCGAGCCTACTTACCTTAAAAATTTGTCCCGCGTTTTTTATCTACTCCTTTACCGAAACTTTGAAAAGTCGACACTTCGAAAGAACTTACTGGTAAAACGTCCTTTGTCCCATTGTAAGTCCAGTAGAACCGCAGCGGCCCTGCATCCTGGGTGGATGGCGCGGTGACCGAACACCTCGCCCTGACCTCACCGCCCGGCGCGCCAGCCAGCTGCTGCACCACGGAGCCGGCTGAGCATTCGGGGCGAGCTGAAGGTAAAGTGTCGTTAATCATGGCATAATAAAAATAAAATAAATAATAATATAAATATATAAATGCATGAAAGTCTTACTCATCACGTTCAAAGTCAAAGGTTCGCTCAAAGCGCTGCCTTCAGTGTTCCTCGCTCTGCACCTATAGACTGCCGCGTGGTGCCTTCTCAACCCCCTCAGCAGGAGTCTGTTGCCTTCAACAGCTATTCCACCAATAGGGTCGTCTCGTATGAGGTGGACCTGCCAAGGAAAAATTTACATTAAAAAAAATAGTTTGTTAAATTACTGGGCTTACTTATTACCTACTGTCGCAGGGTAATGAACATAATTCAGTGCCGCGCAGGCCTGTTTGTTTCAAAGTTTTGGGTGGCACTGCAATTGTTATGTGCTGGCGTTATGCTTACCAACAGGCAAACGACCAGCTCGACTCGTATTTAATATTATAAAAAAAACATGACCATAAAGAATTTAAAAGAATGAAAAACATTTCAAATAAAAATAGCACTAGTCATGGTCTTCTCCGTTTAGTGACTCTGTAAATGTCATTTTAATCGAAAACTCATTTAAAAAAAAGCTGAAAAAGATTGTCCCCATTTTTTTACATTTATGTTTTATTATAGCAACTCGCCCCGGCACGCACGATTAATAGTTTAAGACTCATAAATTTACAATAAGTCTGAGACCTCCTTAATTCGACCCTGATACTAAATGCGTTCTTAGCTGACGTCTCCTACCAATAAACTACCAACCTACCAAATTTCAGTTTCATAGGTCAAGTAGTTTTCGAGATTTCTTGTTTAGTCAGTGAGTCAGTGTCCTTTTGGCTTTTATTTAATTTACATTATACCGACTAATTAAATTTTAAAATTTTCCTTCAAAATATTCCACTCTTTACCTATATTTTATCCTTTATATAATATCACAAAACTAATTGAACTTAGAAGTGCATTAGTTTTATTCGTATTATATTATCCCTCGAACAGTCTTCACATATTTTCAATTTTACTCTACACTATATAATTTTAATGTTAAGGAAACTTTATAATCCGAAGATAATTCATTGTTATTAAACTGTTATTATTTTTCCGTAAAAAAAATTTAATTTTCATGAAATAATAATTAAATAGTCATTATGGATGAATGCAGTAGAAACCTATGTAAACAGTAAAGAGGATCTTGAGAATTCAAAAGCGCTACTTAAATACTCTTTTTTTTCATTTTTGATAACGAGACAAGCTGGTCTTTTGTCTAATGGTAAGCATAACGTCGGCCTATAACAATTGCGGTGCCACTCAGAACTTTGAAAGACAAAGGCCTGCGCAGCCCTGCTGTAACTCTGAGACTTTAGGTATATTAAGTCTCATAAGCCCAGTAATTTCACTGGCTGCTCTGCTCATCAAACCGGAACACAGTACTGGCACATTACTGCTTGGCGGCAGACTTCACGAGCAAAGCGATGCTACCAACCCAGACGGACACTTGCAGAAGATTTAACCCTACCACCAGTGAAATAATAATTTTGATAACAAATAATTTGAAAAGACAATAATTTTGCTAACAAAATATTTCACACGCTTGAAAGAAATGTATAACAAGTATTAATTTTAATTATAAATACAATTTTTACAAACTATTCCACACAATTCTAACATTGTAAACTTTGCAAATAATTGTTTCGTTTTGAACATGTTGCAATACACAATGTTAGTGACATTGCATAAATTAATTAGAAAATATTTTTCCAAATCATTAATTATACCAGAGGAACAAAAATGGGGAAGAATTATTGCTAATAATATTAATAATTACCTTACAGGTAAGTTTTTATTTACAACAAGTCAAGGACATATATTAGTTAATATTAACTAATAATTGATTAAAAGTACAAAGTTAAAAAAAGAAGGCAAAAAATTATCATTTTAAGATTAATTTAATTTTACAAATTTTAAAGTTAATTTTACCTAACTATTTAGAATTAATGGCAACTGGCAATCTGAAAGGAGAGATAATATGTAATTATGTTGGGGAAAACACGTCTTTTTAGGCTGTAACAACTACAAATATTTGCAATGCATGTTTGCTTAAACGAAGTCCATCTCCGACGTTTCCTTACTGTATTAAACTTACTGTACTGTAGCACTCGTAATAAGGTTGGCATCACGCTAACTAAGACTTAGGTATTTACGTGCCAAGTCTGCGTTTACGTGAAACTGACGTTCAATTACCTGATTACTGTTTTTTTAATAAGTTGTGTTTATGAAATATATTTTATAGTGTTTACCTACAATAGCGGATGTACGGCTTGTAACCCGGAAAAAAAACATCACCTCAAGAATTTCGCAGTCAACATCGATTGCTCCCAGTTGGTTAAGGCGTCTTGTCTAGATAATCAGAAGACGCAGCTTCGCATCCTGTTGCAAGCGAAATTTTTGGGATGTATTGTATTGTATTTATTTGCGTGAAGTTGTGTTTAATTTGATACAAATTATGTATTATGACAGATATTATTTACAACTAGCTGCTGCCCCGCGGTTCCACCCGCGTGGAGATTTTGGATTACATGGTTTTTATTTTTTTGCGCAGAACCCTAATTCTTTTTCTAAAATAAAAGTAGCCTAAATTACTCCTTGTAACATCAGCTATCTGCCAGTGAAAGTCCCGTCAAAATCGGTCCAGCCGTTTCGGAGATTACCCGAAACAAACAGACAGACAGACAGATACAATTTTAAAAAATGTTTCTTTTGTTATAGGTACCGTTTGTTATACTTTCATATGCATTCAGTAACAAGCTGTTAATTTGATATTACAAACAGACACTTCAATTTTATTTATTTGTATAGATATGGATTTTTAATTTATCGGGTGGGGTGGAGTAGCTGTAGTTTTAATAGTGAGAGGAAAAGGATTTGGATAAGAATTTTTCGTATGTTGGGATAACAAAGAGTTAAGAGTTAAGGAACGGGTTTCTTGGGTAGAAAATAATAAGGCTTTATCAAACGGTTTGCAAAAGAATAAAGACGGGTTACATTGTTTGAAGATTACAAGTAATTCTTTAGAACTCTCGAAAGCGGGGTCTTATCTGTCAACCTTAACGAGATCATCTCGATTAGGCTATATTTAAACCACTCAGTACTTCGACAGTTGACCGCTATTATACACCAGAGACCTCGTTAACTCATCATATATTTTTGTAGTACTCAAGTCATGTAGAAAACCGTTTGGCTTGTATCTTGCCTAATCTTAAGAACGTTGTATTCGAAGAAGATGGTGAATAGGATAAACATTTTGTTAGTGGGAGGACTAACTCTCCTGCGAGTGTCCGTCTGGGTTGTTACCATCGCTTTGCTCGTGAAGTCTGCTGCCAAGCAGTAGTGTGCAAACATTACTGCGTTCCGGTCTGATGAGCAGAGTAGCCATAGTGAAATTACTGGGCTTATGAGGCTTAATACCTAAAGTCTCAGGGTAACGAGCGCATCTGGAGTGCCGCGCAGGCCTTTGTGTTTCAAAGTTCTGGGTGGCACTGCAATTGTTATGGGCCGGCGTTATGCTTACCATCAGGCAAACGACCAGCTTGTCTCGTAACAAATAACATAAAAAAAACCGACTTCCAAAAAAGGAGAAGGTTCTCAATTTGGGGGATTTTGTTTTTTAATGTATGTTACCTCAGATCTCAGTCATTTATAAACCGATTTGGATTTTTTTTATTTGAAGGGTATTGATATACTTTCAGATTGGTCCCATAGAAATTTCATCAAAATCGGTTCAGTAGTTTGTCACTGAAGACGGCTTATCGCTTTTTTAAAGCAATTTTTTCATACTATTTGATAACGAGATGTGCTGGTCCTTTGCTTTATCATCATTGTAGGTACCTATCCACCATTTATAGTAGTTCAATGGAGTGAAAGAGACAGATTATATGACAAGGCTATGAGAATTGAGCGCTGAGACTGGTTCACTTGCCCACACGAGATAGAAATAGGTTATACTGTTTACCTCACCACCTCGGTAAAAGGTAAAGTTGAAAGCGGGAGGCGAAGCCTCCGCTGAGCACAACAATTCAGCATTCTCGTCTTCACGCAGCAGGCGCGGGTCTTTCGGCTCGATCAGAGATATTTGAGCTACTGGCGGATCTGTAAACAAATATTTCATACAATTATGTGATGAGATATGAAGGTTACAGAGGATCTTTGAAAGAAAACGTCGCGTTTTCTCGTAAAATCATTTTCGTTCCCACGTTCAAATTCATTTTTTTGTTCAACCTATGAGAGCACTCATGATAGTTAAAACAAATGACTAAATGCAGTGTCAGGTATATACCGATCGAGAAGCAGAGCAAGAAAAGCGTCGGCATTCTTTTCAAAAAAGTTCTTGCAATGTTTCTAATGCTGACAATTATTTTTCAAATTTTCTATCTTAGATCACTTGAGATCAGTGGTATAGGAGATAAACGCTAATCTACTGAGAGTAAATATAAATTGGAAAATAGCATAATTATTATTATAGAGACACAAAAAAGAGATCTTCCTTCATAAGTTTTATTTTCACTAGAAACAATACCATCTGAATCTATACCCTGCGAAATAATAAAATCGTATTCCAAGAAAAACAACGTTTACGAAAAACTAATAAAGCTATGGCATGACTGTACTTGAAGGACAAAACCAGGAGGAGTTTAGAGATACGACGGATACATTTTTGCCGGATAGCGGTAATTTTACAGTAAACAATGTCTTTCTCATCATCATCATTCCACCTCCTTTCTCATCTACACTGGCTATTCACACAATCTAAATTTAAATTTGAACTTTAAACTTTTCCTACAACTTCCCACGCTTAGAATCAGGATATTTTATTTAGAATCATACCAGTGGTTCCAGAGATTAGATTTACATTTTTTTATTTCTAGACCTTCGTACATTTTAAATAACAAAAGTGTATTTAATTATTTTTTTAATTTATTCTTCATTACTTTCTTTTACACAGAAATTTGTATGTTGTACCATAGAAACCGGTAATGGTTTGTCTTGGTACTCACATTCACGCTCTAGGTATACACAAACAGAAAAATAAAAAAAACCAACTACTTAGTACTAAACTAGGGAGGTACATGAACTTCGCGTTACATAAAAACCTTTGATGAACAAGCTTCACCTCTTTCTAAAAAACAACTGACAATAATCAACAAATATTGTGTTGACCTAAAACTAAACATTCAAATGCAAACGTTATACATGCACGCTATATTTATAGCACCAATTATTCTCTTGAGAGCCGTTTGAATTTATACTGCGTTTGATTATAATGTGGAGGTGAATGGGAATATCCGGATTTGTTATATTAGCCGGATACCTTTAACCCCCTACTCTATTACATTATGTGCGCGGTCTCTAAGGGTCCTTATCTCGTTATCTGGTTATCAGTGGCTATACGGGTCCGGCTCGTGACATGCGACCAGTAATTTGGTATGTTTTAGGCTATGTCATATATTTATGACATAATATATTATTATGTGATATAATAATTATATTATTGACATAAAATATATATGACGATATAATATAATTAGTATATGATACATAATGTATAATCTTAACACAAGGGGACTTAACATGGTGACTACGAAAGACAATGAAAATAGCTAAAATTTAAACTAATTACCTAGAAAAAATACGAACTTAAAATTTAAACTTAAAAATAGCAAAATTCTTGTATCTATTTCAACCGTCTCAAAATACCGCTATAAGACGAAACTCGTTTTGACATTCAGAAACTCCAACAGAGACAAAACTTTAAAAGTGCCCGTCTTCAATCAGTCTCAAGATATTAGCAATCCGGACAGTACCCCATCTAATAAAGTTAGAGTACTTCAAACAGAAACTGAGCCAATCAAATCAAATCACAATCTAAATTTTAACGAAGCTAAAACTGAATATTTCGATCGGACCGCAGCAGATTGTTTATTCGGCGCACGGATGCCCGGGCCGGATAAAATCGAAGGGGTATTGGACGACAAAGGTTCTGCCCGGTTTGTGGACATGCCCAACTGTAATAATCTTTCTGCACGGGCACAGAACAGATGGAATTATTTTAAAACTCTTTTTTGCACAGCCAAAGATATTTAAAATACACATTTCAAACAAAACATCTTTATAATTTCCTTTATCCTGTAATAAGCTTAACTTTACGGAAAAAAAAACATCGAAATACCACTGCCGTGCTGAAAGAGCATTTTCTGCTTTTCACTTGTCTAGCCATCAGTCGAAATTCTGTCAATTTTTTTTATGCTATTTGGTAACGAGACGAGCTGGTCATTTGCCTGATGGTAAGCATAACGCCGGACCATAACAATTGCAGTGCCACCCAGAACTTAGAAATACAAAGGCCTGCGCGGCACAGCAGCGCGCTCGTTACCCTGAGACATTAGGTATTAAGTATCATAAGCCTAATAATTTCACTAGCTACTCTGCTCATTAAACCGGAACACAGTAATGCTTGCACATTACTGCTTGGCGGCAGACTTCACTCACAAAGCGGTGGTAACAACCCAGACGGACACTCGCAGAAGATTTAGTCCTACCACTAACAAAGCACAAGCATTGTTAGTATCGGAAACAAAAGAGTTTAAATGCAACAAATCTTTTCATTCTATCGGACATTACGAGACAATGATGATAATTCTGGCACAATAAGACAAAAGTTTAGTTCTTAGACGATATATTTTGTGATTCAAGAAAGGTCCCTAGAATTTAGTTTAGCTCTTTAATAAATGAAATGATGATGTTTCATATTCAGGATCGGTTCAATTTAACAGTGGAATTTGTGCTGTTTATTTTAAATTGAAGGTGGTTCTTTGCAGTTTCACTGAAAAGTTACTCTCATTTTATGAAACAAATTCGATCAATACCAAAAGCAATATTTTTGTCTCTTGGTAGTCTAACATTTTTAATTTCATATAGGTAGTACATGCGTTAAACTTAGACTGGGTACTGGTCTCAAGAGTGAAACACGCCTATGTACCCGACGAGCAATCAACATGTTCTACTATCATGCCATGATGTTTTCCTTCACCTAAAACTTTAACTCATCGTAGGATTCGAACCTTTGACCTACAGATTAGCAGCTTCACTACCACTCAACCATTATCGCTACAAAATATATCAATTATCAAAATCTACTTAAGACAAATATGATTGGCGTTAAATCGAGTATAATAATTTGCAATGAAATCAAATTACCCTAGTTCTTAGTCGAATAATCCTAGTATGTAAAATCATTGCAGAATTTTCTAAACGCCTTACGTAATAACTGCTGCTAAGTACTTCTAACATATTATCTACAATAGTAGTTGTATGATCTAGAGGTCACTGAATGCTTATAGATTACTATTATATTAATTACAAGCTGCTATCCACGGTTTCGCACGTGGAGATTCCCATAGGAACCGTTTATTTTTGTGGGATAAAAATCCTATATCATTCTGGTCCATAAAATATCTTTACACAAAGAAAATCACGTCGATCCATTGCTGCGTCGCTGCGTGAAAGAAGGCCAAACCGTCAAATCAACAAATACAGTTTTGCTTGTAATAGTAATCTATACAAATAAATAATATTGAAGTGTCTTTTTGTAATATCTAAATAACCTACGGTACCTGTAGCAAAACAACCATTTTTAAAATTTTTGTCTGTCTGTCTGTTTGTCCCGGGTAATCTCCGAAACGGCTGGACCGATTTTGACGGGATTTTCACTGGCAGATAGCTGACGATACAAGGAATAACTTGGGCTACTAACATTTTAGAAAAAAAATTAGGATTCCGCACAAAAAATAAAAACCATGAAATCCAATACCTCCACGCGGGTGAAACCGCGGGGGAGCAGCTAGTACCTAATCATTAAAAATCATGTCGATGTATTGATCCGTGAAGAAAAAACCACCCAACAACATACCTTCAAATTTATAATAGCACCGATTTACAAAAGAATTTACAGCAGCAATGCACAAGAGATCACGTACTTATTAAAATAAACAAGTTTACAGAAGCATCTCTGTACTCAGCAATAAACATAGTATCCTCAGCAGGGTCTGCGTCACTGGGGCCCCGCTTTTCGTGTTACGAAATTATTTTACATCCCCGCACGGCGCTGCGATATATAAGTTCGGTAACAAGTTCAAAAAGTTAAATCAGTAAAGTGTTATTGCTTGCGCCACACGGGTTTGGTGTTGGCCCAGTGTTGGGGCAAAGTTTGACGGTTGGTAACCGCAGTATGTAAAGACTCGTCTACATTTTTTGTAACAACGTATCGTTATAATTATAATAACGTTTTCATGCTCACACCTAGGAATTGAGGCGAAAACAACGCTTGCTCCTTTTTGCTCCTTTCTCAATTCAGTTTGTTATTCTTTTTTACCTGTAGGTATTAATTGATTTATGTCTTTAATTCTTTCAATCATTTCTTTCTTTCTTTGAATGCCGATTTGATTCGTGCATTTTTAGAACATAGCGAATTTGACGCATGTTTTCTTTTATTTCATTCAGAATATAATTATTAGCCATTGGGTATCTCTTATGCGAACACGCAAAACCGATAATGGCCTTTATTTTTCAGCTGCTGGTGCTTGGCGACTACTACTTGACCATAGATTTAACGTGAGAGTAGTGAGCTATCAAAAATGTTCTACCACCATGCTGCGGATGCGTCAATAATGATGGTGTGTTATGAACGAGTCTTTATAAATCATCTATCCTAGTTAATAAGCTGGCGTCTGAAAGTATTGTTGCGATAAAAGTTAATATAAGCTATTAATTATTTGATAAAAATACGGATCTATTTTGCTTTGTAATCCGTCCCATCTGAAGACCTACCATCAATAAGACAGTTTTGCATTTTTTACACCTTGTGTGTTACTTAGAAACATTTCGAATTAAACAACTTTTAACAGTTAATTTTAACACAATTTTGATTCCCAACGCGACGTTCGAATCTTTTGCAGTGTTCGTGGTCATGAGTAGACTAGATCACAATGATTAGGCATAAAATTATTTAAATTTATCGTCTAATATTTTAATTGAAACATTTAGTTAAAACCTAAAACATAAACCGTTAAAGTTATTCAATTAAGTGTGTTATAATCACAAAAATCTAAATTTAAAATTATTGTTTATTTTTAGATTATTTTGTAATATACTACTAGCATTTAAATTCTTGTTTACCAATACTACTAAAGTAAATTCGATAAGCCCTGAGCACAATCATTTACCAAAAGCAGCACAACCAACTAACCAACATCGACGTTGGCCATACCACCAAAATCGTCCAACCTCACCCAACAGCCAACCCCCTAACATGTGGTCGCAACTTTACACCGTCCCAACTTGACAGCAAGCGATAATATTTTAACTTGACGAGATAAACTTGGCAAAGTTGTGTACACACGGTCTGCTTGCGCTGTTGTCGAGTAATTATGTTTTGTCGTTAACTCTGTTGACTTGGTTATCGCTGGTGTGTTGCTTTTGTTGTAATTGTGTGATGTGATATTGTATGCTTAACTTTGTTTCGAGTATTCCAGAAGTTTGTGTACAAACAATACGTTCCAATGGAATTGATGAGATGTCTTAGTCTTTAGGTTTATGTTTTTACGCGTCATTTCTTTTGGCGTAGAATAGGTATATGCACTAAATTACGAGTAGGTAGGTTATGTCTCAGGTAGAGCTGAACTGAATTTCAGAAGATACCTAAAGATTTGGTTTAAAAATCTTCGAACAAAAGTTGGGAGAATCTTGGAGTAGTGTAGAGCAGGCGAAGAAATAACGAGTGTGACCGAGCAGGAACTTGTGTCACTTTTAACCTGACGCACCAGAGTTCCAATCTCGCACCAAAGCCTTTTCAAGCTATGTGTGAATTTACCACACTGGCTCTAAAACAGTAATGAAAACATCGTGAGGAAACCAGCATGTTTAAGAATTAAAAAAATTAAGGATATGTTACATCCCATGCTTTCTCTCTGACAGAAGGCAGTGAGAGCGTAATAGATTGATGATAATGAGGTGAAGAAATAACTTACACATAACATCTAACATCACAGAGTCTTCCAAGGTGTAAGCCGGGAACCAAGGGTTGGAGACACGGCAGACCAGCTGACGGCCACTGTCTTCTCTCCTCACGTGCCAGGTCAGCACGCTTTTTGTAACTTCTCCGTCTACTTCCACCTATATAATTATAAATTATTAATATTCTATCTTTCTCTTGGTTCAATGCAAGATTGAAAACAGACATTGAAATAACGACTGAAATCAACCGATGCGAACTGTTTTTTTAGAGCAGTATTCTGTTTCTTAATCGATCTCTTAGCCGACTGCCAGGATATTGTGGATCTTTTGTTAGTGGGAGGACTAACTCTTCTGCGAGTGTCCGTCTGGGTTGTTACCACCGCTTTGCTCGTGAAGTCTGCCACCAAGCAATAATGTGCAAGCATTACTGTGTTCCAGTTTGATGAGCAGAGTATCCAGTGAAATTACTGGGCTTATGAGACTTAATACCTAATGTTTCAGGGTAACGAGCGCACTGCAGTGCCGCGCAGGCCTTTGTGTTTCAAAGTTATGAGTGGCACTACAATTGTTATGGGCCGGCGTTATGCTTACCATCAGGCAAACGACCAGCTCGTCTCGTTACCAAATAACATAAAAAAACTAACGTATCAAACTAAATAATTATTTATCCAACAAGTCAAGAAATATTCGTTCACGATACACACACTTTCTTCAATACAAGATAAGACACTTTCTTCATTTACTTACTGAAAGTATTTCCTTGACTTTGTCTTATTATGAGGACCATCGCAAACCAAAAGCTCCACAAAAGGCTTTCCACTTTGAAACTCTACTATGTACGCCCATATTCATAAAAACTCAATAAGATGATCAGCTATGCTTTAAACTGTTCTGTCAACTTCTCGTTGACGGAAGTTGTTAAGCGTGAAAACGAGACAAAACACTTTCTAGTAATTAAGTAAGGTACGGAACATTCATGAATAAGGGGGGTAATGTCTATTGTGACGTATTATTATACACGGCAACCACCTACTATGTAATGGGTATCTCATTGATACCTTCTCAAGAGCTTGTCAAATATAGTGAATTCGAGGTACTAAAATCTTCATCAGGGTCCTCTATCATAGTTCATTCTTACCTGTGTATTAGTAGAATCAACAAGGTTCGAGTTGAGAAACCAGTCAATATTGGGCGCTGGCTTGGACCCACGTGTTGTGCACACAAAGGATCTATCCTGGCCAGCGTGAGTAGACCCACTGCCCGTCACTCGGACGAACTGTGGTTTTACTGCAGGAAATACAAAACAAAGCTCATATTATACTAGATGGATAGATAACTACATAATATAATTGTTATTGTAGCTATATTATTGTATCGTACATAAGATATTGTACACACAGTAAAATTGCTTAGTAACGTACAAAAAAGGATGGTCTTATCGCTAAAAAGTAATCTTCTTCAGACAGCAGATATAATAAAAGAATTAAAAAATGCCAATTAGGTAGACGATGATGAATTCGTTATATTTTTATAAAAAAGAAAGACACATTTTTTAGTTTATTTTCTTGTTAAGGAATAACTTATAGCATAAAACTTTGCATTAAGTTATATAGTAAATTCATAGTTTTAAGTAGTTACTCGATATTGGAATGCTTAAATTTGGTGAGGTAAATTAGTCGTTTTTAGAAAACATTTGAATTATTCTCCTATACTCATAATTTTTTTCTCTTAATAATAATTTATCATTTCCCACTAAAAATATAAATAAATATAAATAAATAAAAGATTGCAGGGATAATGGATACGCCGGGACGAAATGCTCCAAGCATAAGAAGACTAGTGTTAGTGGGAGGACTAACTCTTCTGCGAGTGTCCGTCTGGGTTGTTACCACCGCTTTGCTCGTGAAGTCTACCGCTAAGCAGTAATGTGCAAGCATTACTGTGTTCCGGTTTGATGAGCAGAGTACCCAGTGAAATTACTGGGCTTATGAGACTTAATACCTAATGTCTCAGGGTAACGAGCGCACTGCAGTGCCGCGCAGGCCTTTGTGTTTCAAAGTTCTGGGTGGCACTGCAATTATTATGGGCCGGCGTTATGCTTACCATCAGGCAAACGACCAGCTCGTCTCGTTACCAAATAACATAAAAAAAGACTAGCATATCAAACTCTTTCATGATGATGAGCCAACCTTACTTACAGAACAGCTTGACAGTGATGTCCCTCGTGATGGGCTGCAGCATAGGTGGCTCAACTCGGCACTGCAGCTTCATCCCAGCCATCTCTCTGCTCAGCGATGGGAGGTGAAACTGGCATACTGATCCTTCCTTCGTGGAAGCTACCAGCTCATTACCTCTATACCAGGATACGTCTGGTGGTGGTTTACCTGTCAAACAATATAGTACTCGTATTTTAGTATACGTCTAGGTATAAACGCTTAGACTCTTACACTCATACCCCCGCAATAGGATTCCCTGTATCGCAGGTGGCGTGGACACACCCAGATACACATCACAAACATCCAAGACCCGAGAACAATCTTTATGCTTACACAAAATCTGCCCCGGCTGGGAATCGAACCCGGGACCACTCGCTTTGCAGGCAGGGGTACAACCAATTTAGATACGGAGCCGTCAAGCGTACCACCAGGTGAAAGGATAAACTCTTCTACAGTCTGAATGGGTACCACTTTCCTTTGGCTCGTGCAGGCTATTGCCAAGGAGTACTATCAAGTTACTGGGCAAATGCGTCTTAATACCTAAAGTCCCAGGGTAACGAGCACAACTGCAGTGCCCTATGTCGTTATGTCAACTTTCTGAATTGCCCCGGAAATGTTATAAGCAGGCGTCATGCTTGCCATTAGAAAAGCATGATACTCGTCCCATTACCACTTGTATAAAAAGAAATATGGTCACTCACCCCCAGCTGCTTGGCAAGACAAAAGCATTTTCTGCCCTTCTCTGAAGGGTCCAGCGTGTGTCCCAAGAATTTCCCTCCCCTCGTAATCGTATATTCGAGGAGCTTCTGGTGGCACTGCAAAATATACAAAGTTTACTTTACAGAATACTTCGTGGATATATTGCTGCTGAAGGAAAAAGCAATATGAGTGCTGCGCGATGACTGCTCAATGATTGAATGAGATCTGAAGATCGATGGTTCCAATCCTTGAGCCAAGCTTGTTCCAAGCTTTGAGCAATTTATAGAGCTTGACTTGCCAGCTTACACCCACAAGTTGAAACTCAGTCGCTACAAACCTATCCGTGTGTTCTGCGACCTTTAAGGGTCTATTCAAGGTTTAGCATGTTCACCACCTTAGACTACATCGACACTTAAGATCAGGTTAGAAGGTGTAGGTTTAGAAAGATCGACTTAGAACCTTACTACAAAGACTTTGAAGCGATGATAGGTCAATACATCTCCGCGGATCAATGTTTGTTGTTTGTATATTATGATGATTTCTGGTTCTGATTTTTCTATTTCGGTGCGGATTTTTATGATTATAAACCGAATTTCTTACCTATAACAGTCAAATTGACTCGATAGTTCTTCGTCGGCGAGTCGACATAGTCGATCCTGCATCTGTACACGCCTTCGTCCTGTCTCGCTACTTTCTCTACTGCAAGGTGAGCTGATGATGTGTCAGATTCATTCAGCACGAAGTGGCTTCGAGCCCCGAACTCGCCTGCCACTGCCCAGTGGACGGGAGGGCCATTTCTGAAGTCCACTCTGAAAGGAAAATAAATATGATATAGGAATAAAATTATAACAACCCACGACACCGTCTCATTTTTAAAATAATTAATTAGGATGCGTGTATTGTTATAATAATAGTCGATGTCACTACATCGACTATTATTTTAACAAAGAGGCCATAAACTATCGTTTGAAAAATAATCACGTCCGACTGCTGCGCCGTTGCTGCGTGAACGAATCAAAGGAACGAATGATAAAGCAACACCGCAACAAATAAACTTACGGATTTATATACATACTAGCTGCTGCCCGCGGCTTCACTCGCGCGGAGATATTGGATTTCATGGGTTTTATTTTTTTGCACGGAACCCTAATTATTTTTCTAAAATAAAAGTAGCCTAAGTTACTTCTTGTAACATCAGCTATCTGCCAGTGAAAGTCCCGTCAAAATCGGTGCGGCCGTTTCGGAGATTACCCGGAACAAACAGACAGGCAGACAAAAATTTTTAAAATGGTTGTTTTGTTCATTTCAATTTTATGTACTTGTTTGGATAATATAACAAACTGCCATTATAAACAATCATACAGCCAAGTATAAAAGCAACGTAATTGAAACGAGTTCTTCGTTAGCCTCATTCGGGTTTACATCATCAACGTTAAAATGAAAATCTCTTGATAAAAAGCCAGTCAAATAGTCATAAAGGTATTAACAGTCGCCGAAATATAATGGATTTGCAGTGTCAACGAAGCATAATGTCCGTAAAAGCATTCTCGAAATAAACTGCTGTATTTTATTCATGAGCCAGTGAAGGCAGTGCCAAAATTCCAACAAAACTACGTGCAATGGAAGTGCGAGACAGTTCATTATCTTCATAATATGTGGGCACATTTGCGTATTCACACGGTGCTGATTTCATCAGCCCCGTCTTTAATTGTGGGTGCCTTTCATCCAAGTTGGTGTCACCTGTCTTGTTAGTGGTACGACTAACTCTTCTGCGAGTGTCCGTCTGGGTTGTTACCACCGCTTTGCTCGTGAAGTCTGCCGCCAAGCAGTAGTGTGCAAGCATTACTGTGTTCCGGTTTGATGAGCAGAGTAGCCAGTGAAATCACTGGACTTATGAGAATACCTAATGTCTCAGGGTAACGAGCGCACTGCAGTGCCGCGCAGGCCTTTGTGTTTCATATTTCCGAGTGGCACTGTAATTGTTATGGGCCGGCGTTATGCTTACCATCAGGCAAACGACCAGCTCGTCTCGTTACCAAATAACATTAAAAAAACCTACCATAAGTTTTCTAAAACTTATTTTTTTGTGGTCTTTCGATCGTAACCGTGTGGCGTTACCTGTTCTTTGGAATATGTTGGTATGTGTTTAGCTGCACTTAAATACCAGTCTTCAGTATTCCAGTTTTTCAGGAAATTGGCTATCTTTTTACCACTATATCTCATGTGACGCTTAGCATAGACAAGCTTTTGCTCGCAGCATAACCGTAGAACAAAAACGTAACAAAAAAATGTAACCTATGCTCAGAGATAATACGAGTAAGCTTTCTTTTAATAGGACCAATGGTTTCAGAGATCACCGAAAGAAACTTCCAACAAACTTTACTGCTATAACTATCTTACTTTTTGTCAATGATAAAAACGCGATGATGTAAAAATAACATTTTATATCAATATACAATCTTACCTACTGAAAAATACATTATTCAAGAAAGGAAAAAGAACAACCAAAGTACGTTTATAGAAAAAAAATTTAATGAGTAGCAAAACACAACATCAAAAAGAATGTTAAAAATGAAGGCTTGTTAAAATGGTGTAAGTCAATATTCGATCTTACCTACTGAAACCCACAAAACTCCACGCTGTGAGCGTTCAGTCTGTGAGTCACATTTTAAACAAGTCGCATTTTAAAGGAAGGAAGCAATAGTATGAAATACCCCGGTCCAGTTCCGCATTGGAACAATTCCAGGAGTACCTAGTGAATCAAAGGGGAAAATATTTGCTTAGATCCAAGTGTTTTCATCTCAAAGAATCAATAAGACGGCCAAAGGGGAAGATATTATTACGCTAGAGGCTTGTTTTTGTTGGTACCTGAGTTCGTTATACTAAGATGTTTGGAGATATTTTGATAGAGTAGAATTATTATTTTTTAAATTTTCGATTGTATATCTGTTGCTTCAAAATATAAAAAATAAAAATGTTAAAAGTAACAAATACAATAAAAATTCTTCAGTAATGTTGTATATCCAACGTTGTGGTAAAAGTGAATGAAGAACATATTTTTGTTGGACTCTTTATAAACATTTAGTAAAAATGTTTTAGATTTTCTCTTAGATCCAATAGAGTGTATTTTTAGATAAATACACTCAGCGAAACCGATGTGGATTGTAATATTTATTTGTAATATTAAATCCAGTTTCTCTTATTACAAGAGGCTTATGCCCGGCCATGGACTGAAAAAGCGTGCGGCACGCGTGCAGCACACTACTGCAACTATTTGGTGCGCAATTCACGCAAGGCTCGCATAGTGCGCGCGTTCTGCTCGCTTGCAGAAGTTTTTCTTCTTGCGCGTCTGTAGAAGTTCGAAGACTGACTGACAGTCCGAAGTATCGGCTTCGGACTTGCGCGGCGTCTAAATGCAGGAGCAGCCCGTCCAATACAAACGAGCAGCTCGCAAGCCATTTGCAATCATGCGCATTCGCCAGATCTGTACACACCCTAATAATAAAAAAATTGCGAAAGACTTTAAATAAATTGATGACGTCCAACGACCTTATACATAGACTCTAACCTCTAACTAGGATTCTCTGTCAAGGCACGAATTAATTACCATAAAGTTCCACAACACGCACTTACCTTTACTTCAGCTTTTTTACTGAACCTTTTCACCTTTGTGGAAATAGATCGCACAACTCTTAAGCACTACAATAGGTAAATCCACCTATCAACTACACCTGGACGGCAAAGATGGCTGTCGAAATTGAGTGGTCTTAAATTTACAAACTACTAAGCCTTCTAAGCAATATCTATTTAATTTCAACCGTATTCATTACAAAGGAGACATATCTCAAGGGTTAAATATCATAACGACCTCGCAACAGCCTTGACCATTCCATTCCTGGCTGGAAGCCAAGGAAATGCACTCAGTGCGACAAGACTCCAATATGGCAAACAGTAGGGACACTCTTAGGAAACTCTTGGAAAGGTCATAAAATACCTGCGTTGAGAGCATTTACGGCTTATCGCTTTTCATACTTTTAAATCCAAAATATTGGAATTAATGAAACTTTATATACATAAGCAGGATACATACTTAGGTATAAATAGTTAAGAATAATTCAATCCAATGATCACCACCGTCACAAGCCACATCTGGTAAAATAGTGATCAAACCCATAAGAAATCAAAAATAAAAAACAACTTGCCTAAAGTAAGACCATTCGTTAACGGCCTGACGGCAAAGCGTGGTACGGCCTGTATGATATAGTATATGTACTTTATGCTCGAATAATTTTGATTCCATATTCATGATCTGATGATGGAGCCAGGAGGTCGATAGTGGAACTCTTCAGTGGCTACAAGTAAACCCTGCGAGTTTAGGCTCATATGATTCATTTTGACGAGTCCAATGGATTGTATTTGGTGTCGAGGTTCTGGTGGCGTCATGAAGTTAGTGGGAGGACTAACTCTTCTGCGAGTGTCCGTCTGGGTTGTTACCACCGCTTTGCTCGTGAAGTCTGCCGCCAAGCAGTAGTGTGCAAGCATTACTGTGTTCCGGTTTGATGAGCAGAGTTTCCAGTGAAATTACTGGGCTTATGACACTTAATACCTAATGTCTCAGGGTAACGAGCGCATTGCAGTGCCGCGCAGGCCTTTGTGTTGCAAAGTTCTGGGTGGCACTGCAATTGTTATGGGCCGGCGTTATGCTTACCATCAGGCAAACGACCAGCTCGTCTCGTTACCAAATAAAAAAAAAAGTGGAAGTCTAGTATTTAGGTTTTTTTAAACTACATTTAATCATTAATACTAGATAGGTTAGATAGGTAAGAGCGAATGTGGCCAAGGGGAACTTGTGCGACTTTCAATCCGACTCACCATAGTTTGAGTCTCGACTCGGCCCGCACTAATGACTTATATCAAGTTATGTGTGGATTATTGACACTCGCTCTAAAACGGTGAAGGAAAACATGGTGGGGAAACCCGCATGTTCAAGAACCACAAAATTCGAGGACATGACATCCACCAAGCCGCACTGGGCTCGCGTGGTGGATAATGGCCTCTCTCTCTGAGAGAAGGCCGGTATCCCAGCAGTGGGAGCGTAAGAGGCTTTTAATATTATATATATTAGTATATATATAATATTAAAAGCCTCTTACGCTCTATCTAGTGATAGGTTAGCATTTGAACTAGCTCTCAAATGCAGCCGAAACATATCAATAGGTGCTTAGTGACAGATGTCTTGCAATATAATGCAGCAAGAGAAAATGCAAGAATTTGGCATGCACACATATTAGGTACATTCAAAGTAAGTACACACTTGGATGTCTAGACAGGAGACCGTCGGCAGACAGTACGTCTGCAACAGATTTTGGCGAGACATTTACGATTTATAATGAGACGATTGCTGTTGGACATTTTGTTGTGACAACTCTGGCTTACTCAAACATACTTTCTGCTATTGATTTATGAGGGCATTGTGAGCAGAGCTGAAAATGTTGAGAAAGAAACTGAACGAAATTAGAATGTAAAACAATCCAGCCATAAACCATTTTTATACTATTGGAGACGAACTGGTCGTTTTGCCTGATGGTAATCAGAACGCCAGCCCTAACAATCGCACAATCGCAGTGCCACTCAGAACTTCGAAACACAAAAGCCGGCGCTGCACTGTGCTTGTTACCCTGAGATATTATGATTTCATAAGCCCAGTAATTCCACTGATTGTCATACTGTTGTTTATTGATTTACCTACGGATTTGTCTGACTTACTACGAATGAACAATCTTCGCGTCAATTAGTCGTTATATTAGGGACACCTTAGACGCTCAAGTTTCATGATACTCGAAATACGCGCTTAACGCAAAAGCGTTGTTATCGTTTGCTTGAGCGTCTAAGCTGCCCCTTAAACGACAAATCCGCTAAAAAATACAGATGAATTGAGAACCTCCTGCGTTTTTGGTAGTCGGTTAAAAATATATTATTTAGTTATTCTTGTTAGTTCTAACCACATTTCCCGTATTGGTGTTTTTTATTATTTTGTAATCATTCGTAATTTATATTTATAAGTGTACGCTGTGTACGTACCACGCTATCGTGTCTGCAGAGTGTAAGATATTACAATAAAAAAACCTAAAATATAGACTGGCGCTCAAGAGCAGCTGTCCGAACACCTTGAGATAGCTAGCCAGTCGCACACAAGAAATTGCAACTATGTTTTACAACAAGCCTAAAAACCCTACCACCGGAAAGTTTACCTAGTCCTAATAAACACGGTTGAATTACACAGAGTCCGATAAAGGTGTAGATAAATCACGAGAAGCAGAGGGATCCGCATTTGGCTGCCGGCCAGACGGCAGCGGGTTCGGTGCCCGTACATGCCCGAGTTTTGAGTTCTAATGACCACAAAGTTTTTCTACTTTTGCTGATGAATTGTGTGAGGAATAATAGTTTGTTTTGTTGGTTAAATACTTACTTTGTATAATAGAAATAGGCCACGTTTTCTGTTTAAACAAAGTGCACCATTAGGACTTAAAAAATATAATAATATGGGAACAAAATAAATGTTGTTCTTTTTATTTTTACTGTTTCTTCACCTGGTACCAGGTGGTAGGACTAACTCTTCTGTGAGTGTTCATCTGGGGGATACCACCGCTTTACTACTCAGATCTTTGCGTTTCAAAGTTCTGAGTGGCACTGCAATTGTAATATGGGCCCGTTTATGCTTACCACCAGGCATATGACCCGCTCGTCTTGTTAACCAATTGTTTAAAAAAATACCTTATCATCATGCTACGGTTTTATCACGATATTTTATTTCACCAAAATCTCAAGCTTATTGTAGGATTCGAACGCTGAACCTTTTCTTTCTTTCCATAACAATTGCAGTGCTACTCCCAGATTTGTAACATAAAGCTCTGAGTGGCTCTGCACAGCATTCGCCACGCTGAGACATCAGGTCTTACTCATTAAAGGCCAAAACTACCTAATTGCGTCAAAAATCTGTCACAGATTAAAAAAATGAACATCTAATAAGTCAAGCAAATTGCAATTAAGTGGTCCTACTTTTGTCGCGTCAAAATTTAATTTCGCCCTTTTCGGGGAAGTCCCTTGGAGCGATGCTACAATTAATTCGAAATTCAAATTGAGTTAGCTGTATAGTGTGGAGCTACTAGCGATAGACACAGTAAAGGATATGCAGTGGGATTTATGGTATGGATTGCCATTCGTCACATTATAGGTTTTTAAACTGTCATGGTCATCAACACTTTGAAAATTGTCACTAGAAACTCACTAGAAATTCGTCACATTAGCAATTTTTTGTGTATCCCTGATAGATTACATTCAATAGTAGGTAAGTCACTTTGTGTATCAAGTTGTGTTTTATTAAATAATTTCATTCCGTATTTCATTTCATGCCGTATTTCGACTCATACTCGTCTCTGTAAATAAGACAAATTAAACCCAGTAATTTCACTGACTACTTTGCTCATCAAACCGGAACACAGTTATGATTGCACATTACTGCTTGGCGGCAGTCTACACGAGCAAAGCAATGGACCGGAAACTCAGACGGACACTCGCAGAAGAGTTCCTACAAACCTGGTAATCCTGATAAACATGGTTTCTATCTGTCGTGACAACCTTTAATTCGCAACAACAAGGGTGGTGTGCGCCGTGAAGTTATGGGATTGCTCTGAAACTACGCAATGTTTGCACTGGGACTGATGGGCGAGCATGAATTATTCCCACATTTCTCTCGTGACCTTTTACAGGGATTGCATAGGTTCGCCATAACTTTGATGACGCATCTCACACAGTCCACTTTAAACCTACCCGTGATTCTGTACGTGAATCGTGCCACATGTTAAACAACAATAACAACAGGTGACTAATCAGAGAATCTGACTGAGTAGCGAAACTAGCCTGCATAGGTACTAAAACCACGTGATGATGGAGTTACCCTTCTGTTAATATAAATGCACTGTGTCAATATAGCAGACACAGTGTATATAGTAAGCAGAACGAGTACAGGTACTACGTTTCTTTGAAGTCAGACTTCAATTCGGAAAATTAAATTAAATTTGAAGTATTTTACATCATAATGAACCAGGAATTTTGTAATTGGAACCCGCCGACCTCTGTCAATATTTGTTGTGATACTTGATCTTAAAGGATTTTATTTTAAAGGTTTCCGGTGAGGTTACATATCATTAGAGGAAATTATTGAAAATCTGTCGGCAAGCACATATCTACATAAGCAAAACGGTGGTACCCACGCAGACAATCACTCACGGCAGAGTCACTCCTATCACCAGGGGCCAAGCACGCTAAACAACTGAAATTGCGATGGCAGTGGTGCCATTATCACAACTGGCAATAGTGCCAAAAGTCGGTAATGTCATGTCTATCAACTATGTTGTTATTGGCGAAAAGAAATTGATAGCCAGGAAATAAAGAAAGAAAAAGAAGGAAATTGATATTAATATAATGATTTACCAAACTGCCAAATTCGCGTAAT
Organism: Crocallis elinguaria; assembly: GCA_907269065.1. Lineage (NCBI taxonomy): Eukaryota > Metazoa > Arthropoda > Insecta > Lepidoptera > Geometridae > Crocallis > Crocallis elinguaria. The sequence continues at coordinate 12,315,368 of OU026065.1, read as the reverse complement.
GGTGATGGCCGGACACCATTGCGGCTAGTGCGTTACCAAAAGTGTCAGTTGTCGTCACAAATATTTTTAAGATATTGATATAAATAATAATATGAATTGTCATGAGCATCTCATAAAGGCTGCGTCGGTTCCTAAGAGCGCTATCACCTATTGGCAGACTAAGCTGGCTGGTGGAAGTTTGCTGGAACATCGCCAAGAGATTTTAGGTGCCAATTTCACAAGCGTGTTTATCGCGGCGATTCTGATGAAACATTAAAAAAACGCTACGTCAAAAATCTCCAAAGAGCCTTCAATCCATCAAGTTATTTAGTATACTCATCCCGTGAGTATAATAAAACCACGTACTTTATAACCATAATTACTAGCTACTGCTCGCGGTTTCACCCGCATGAAAATGCCTACGGAAGCCGTACCTATACTTGTAAGAAAAAAATGCTTTAAAAATCGGGAACCTATTTCGACGAAAATATCGCGATTTGTTAAATTTCATCCCCCATTTTTCACCCTTAAGGCTAGTATTATTTTATAAAATTGATTAAAGGACCTTGAGACATACCAGTACCAGTACGCTGTCCAGCCTGAAGGACCAAATCAACACATGTTTCTTGTGTGTTTCTATATATAAGGGTTCCATCAGATGAGTCAGACGGAGAACGAGGATGGCCTCCGCTGCGTTGCCTTATCTTTACGTTTCCGGAAGGAGACATACCGGGATCTCTTCTTCATAGAAGTTTCAACGGAAGTATAAGCGGGGAAGGCGACTGCTCAGCGTCAAATCGTCCAGGGTCTGGAGGGCCTTTCATTAATAAAAAATTTGGTAAGTACCTACCTGACTCATGAAAAAAGTATAATTTAAATTAGTTCACTAGGCAGAGGAATCGAGTATCATCGCTACAAAAAAAATGCAGATGAATGATATCATAACCTCCTTTTTTTGAAGTCGGTCAAAAAAGTAGTCTATGGCACCAAGCGTTATAATTCTCTTTGTATGTCACTCTGGCCCGTAAACTATATCTATACACAAAATCACGGCAATCCATTGCTCCGTTGCTACGTAAAAAAAACGATAAATCCACAAACTTTCACATTTATAATGGTACGTATTTCAGACGCTGAAATATTCATCAACCATAATATTTCAATCTCACTTCAAAAAAGACACTTGAAACTTTTAGTAACTTCGCCAATAAATATTTAGTTCTAAAAGATTTATTCATAAAATATCTGCACTTACAAAAGTCGAAGTTTTATCAAATAAAATTGTTAGAGACTTAATTTTAACTTGCTTAGGACTTCAGTCATGAGTGCTTTAAGTATTCTAAGCATACCTGAAAACTTGTATTTAGTTTCGGTACATAAGTAGAAGATTGTTATAAAAGCGCTTGATCTTAAATCAACTATTTTTAACTCAGTTTATTTTTCAACTACCTTCTGTCCGCGGCTTCTCACGCGTGGTATCCGGGTAGTAAGTAGAGTAGTAAGAGTGGCCGCCAGAACACACTCACACACAAACACACACACCACAATTGGCGATTGATTTTCGTCTTGAAACTACTAGAAAATGTACCAGGTTATATTGGAGGTGAGGTATCCACAGCGATTCTAAAGTAATTGACCCATTAGCACTGCACTTTTTTAGGAGCATCATACTGTTTCATACGCAGTAGTTGAAATTCAAAATATTGATTACTAATTTACATATTACTCATCAAAGTTTAAATAAACCACTGTAAATGCCCGTTCCAAGTAGGTATAGACCAATTAAGAAGAAGGGCAAGAAACTCGTTGGAATTCTTTTCAAAAGCTATTTTGTAATGGTATACAGCACGATGGCAAACCGCCACTCAATTCCATAGGTACTTATCGTTTTGACCTAAAATAGTCTTCTTAAATCCCTGTTATATCTATCTATATCTGTCTTCCGCATCCAAACAAAGCGCTGCCACCGCTAAGTAACTACTTAGCGCTTGTAGCGCTTTGTTGAACTCATCAGAAGCTGTTTCCGAAGGATTTGGTTCACAAATTCAGGTTGAGAACACAGGGACCACTGTGAAATGTACTTTAGTTCTGTCATAAACTATTAATTTATAATTTGGAGCGATGATCACAAAGAATAAATAAAATATAGCGTGCTAGTGGCACAAAACTCTCAGAAAATATAAATACTTTATTTGAGCTCTATCGCTGCTAGATGTAGAATTCAAACCCGCAGCTTTTAGAATAAATAAATAAAACCTAGCCTTTACGTTATTTTTAGTATGAACAAAGATTTTTTTATTCTTCAATCAAAATTGTGTAGGTACATAAAAGAACTTAATTTTTAGAATATTATCTTCTAGTTAATCTCGGTAGTGATTTTACGCGATAGTAAAGATACTATTGCTTCTTAGTAGATGACTCCAAAAATTTCCCTAATAATTCTCCATTAAAAATGGCTTATGCAGATACAGTACCGCTTTGTCTGCCGCCAATCATTAATGTGCAAGCATTATTGTGTTCCGGTTTTATGAGCAAAGTAGTCAGTGAAATTACTGGGCTTATGAGACTTAATCCCTAATGTCTCAGAGTAACGAGCGCAATGCAGTGCCTCGCAGGACTTTCCGAGGTTCTGAGTGGCTCTGCCATTTTTATGGGCAAGCGTTATGCTTGCCATCACGCAAATACTAGCTCGTCTCGTAATAAAACATAGAAACTTTCATAGTAGGCGCCACAGTTCTGCACTTGGCTAAACGGGATCAATACAGTCTTCGGTCTGGTTGCTGTCATTCGTTACCGTCTGCTGCCATTGTTATTGCATTAATTAATCATCCTGACTTTATCTACTGTTTATTGTTACACTAGTGTAATTTGTACATTAAGATGTAGCTTACTACATAGTCAGGAAAACTGCAGGTATATTTTTGATTCTTTTTTTTAACACTTTTTATGAGCTTTATTAAGATTAGTGGATACAATATCAATAAAATGCATGAAATTCGAAAGAAACGTTATATTTAACTGGTATTTTACAAAATCAACTACACACAGTACGCCACCTATACAAGAAGAAAAAAGCGCCTATATCGGCAAACTTAGGAACTAATTTTTTTTTTATAAATGGCTTGGGCAAGTCCTAATATTTAATCAATGTAAAATTTATACATTAATAAGCTTCACTTGTAACTATATCCTTGAAGCGACGCTACTTGTGTCGTCACTTTGGCATCGTCTCATGTTTCTGAGACACAAATTAGGGCTGGTGCCGCAGCTTCTTCGGCTGAGCGACTTAAGCGGTGCAAATGTGCTAACCTCGGGAGCGGTTACATTTATTTGAGCCGTTTGGTGTTGAACATTGGGTCCGCGGGGGCCGGGAGCTTAGGCATGAAGTGTGCTGCCAAGCAGTAATGTGCAAGCATTATTGTGTTCCGGTTTCATGAGCAGAGTAGCCAGTGAAATTATCGGGCTTATGAGACTTGATACCTAATGTCTCAGGGAAACGAGCGCACTGCGGTGCCGCGCAGACCTTTCTGTTTCAAAGTTCTGAGTGGCACTCCAATTGTTATGGGCCGGCGTTATGCTTATTATTAGGCAAGCGACCGGCACGTCTCGTTTACAAATAGTATAACAAAAAGATCAAGTGAGAGATAAATCTAATAGAAAGAAATAACATAGTGAAACTACAACAGTCAGTAGACTTATACTCCAAACGTCTAAGACTCAGAAGCTCCCTTAAGAATCATCCGAATGACCTCACAGGGCACCTGGATTACCGGCCTAATACCTACAAAATACCTACTAAGTGTATGTGGGACCGTGCGAAAGTTAATCTTGGATAATCCGGGGAGGTCCCAAAGGATCCATGTGGAAGTAACCAAAGGAAACTTTCAAGACTTGTGTTTATCTTGGAGGGACCTTTGTAATTGATTGCTTGACATTTGAAGACTTGAGATTTGGTAAGTTGGGGAATATTTCGTTCCAGAAACTATTACTTGATAATTTAATTAGTTTTCGAAGGTGTTATGGTTGAGTAATAGTGACCGTCGATCTATCGGTTAAGGGGTCGATTCCTATAATTCACCAGCTCGTAGGACTAATTCTTCTGCTAGTGTCCGTCTGAGTGGGTACCACCACTTTGCTCATGTAATCTGCCGCCAAGCAGTAATGTGCAAGCATTACCGTGTTCCAGTTTGATGAGCAGAGTATCCAGTGAAATTACTGGGCTTATGAGACTTAATATCTAATGTCTCAGGGTAACGAGCGCACTGCAGTGCCGCGCAGGCCTTTGTGTTTCAAAGTTCTGGGTGGCACTGCAATTGTTATGGGCCGGCGTTATGCTTACCATCAGGCAAACGACCAGCTCGTCTCGTTACCAAATAACATTAAAAAAATGCTTGAACATGCGTTTTTCCTCACGATGTTAGTCCAACGATAAACTAACACTTAAAAACTATTTCCTAGATAAAGTTTCAAATTTGAATAGGTCTTCTACGCCTTGATATTTGGTTGCCTATATTGAGTTATCTAGTAATACCTACTAACTTGTTTTAGAATTATGAGTTTGCTCTGATCAGATTATATCTTCGAAAAGCAATTACTTACCCTCAGGGCACATACATATTCCTGTTTCCTAACTACAGTCCTTCGAATTTGTTGACTATAAGTACTTTAGACGACAGACCTTAGGACTGAGCGACGGGGTTGGACAAGGACGTAGGTCAAACTAAACTCTTATCGCAGACCGTAGACGCTTATGCAAACGTGCGTTTGCTTGTCAGAATAACTACGCTTGTGCTTCAAGCGCGGATTTTGAGTATCTCGTAATAAGCGTTGTTATTTTGACAAGCTAACGCACGTTTGCATTAGCGTCTACGGTCTGCATATGAGTCTTATTGCAATAATAATTGTTGGGCGCAATGAGACGTCGTCCAAAACTTGTATGTCTGCTTAAATTTAACAAAGGTCTGTTTTTTTAAATTGTGTGTCTGTTCTTTTTAACCTATTTCTAAATGAAGATAATTCGCCTCGAGCTTGTTGTAAAAATTTGTATTTTTACACGACATAAAAGGAGTGAAATGTTTTTAGCGTTTGATATATGGGGTATAGTTTAAATTATCTCTATTAATATTACAAATGCGAAAGTGTGTTTGTTGGTTTGTTGATTTATTGGTTTGTTGGTTTGTCCTTCTTTCACGCAGTAACGGAGCAACGGGTCGACGTGATTTTTGGCATAGATATATTTTATGGAGTAGTATGGAGTGCCATAGGCTACTTTTTATCCCGGAAAAATGTAGGGTCCCTGTGGGAACGCGGGTGAAAACCGCGGGCACAAGCTAGTTTATTTATATAGGCGTTAGAACCTTACATCACCCCGAGTGTCACTGGCTAGGGAAATCGTGTTTTTAAGTAACTTTTGTTACATTGTATAAGAATATTTTGCATTTACGTACTGATTTTAAATAAGCAACTAATAAAAACAACCTTCTGCTGCCTTTAAAATCGAATCACAAAAACGTCACAACACCTAACACAAAAACTGCTTACCTTTTTTTATTACAACAGGAAAATCATGCGAACTAAACCTGCTACGCCCAATCAGGACCATTAAGCTACACAAGTCTACTATATCCCTAAGCCACAACAGTCGGTAGCCTTGGTTTATATAACCCATAAAATACCATGGAGCTCATGGAGCTGTATCACCCATCATATTTTAGTACAGAGATATGTTTAGTCGGCATGCGATACGAAACATGTCGTATTTCCGTTCGGTATATATCTTACATGGACTATTAGCATTCAATTATAGAGGGAACCTTAAGGTTGGGGAGTAGGCTTTTTCTGCGAGTTTACTTGTCTTGTCCTGCATAAAATATTATCGCAGACACAGAAAAAATCCTTCGTTGTATCACTAAGGTTTTATTCCATTGAACTAGGTATAACAAAGGCCTATATCTATACAAATAAATAAAGTTGAAGTATCTGTTTGTAATATCAAAATAACAGCTGTTTACCAAATGCATATGAAAGTATATAGTACGGTACCTATAACAAAAAAAACATTTTTAAATTTTTTGTCTGTCTGTCAGTTTGTTCCGGGTAATCTCCGAAACGGCTGGACCGATTTTGACGTGACTTTCACTGGCAAATAGCTGATGTTACAAGGAGTAACTTAGGCTACTTTTATTTTAGAAAAAGAATTAGGGTTCCGTGCAAAATAATAAAAACCATAAAATCCAATATCTCCGCGCAGGTGAAACCGCGGGCAGCAACTAGTTGAATAACTAAGATTTTATTTTGCTACTTCTCAAACATACAATTAACTACTGCATAGGACGACTGTTGACGATCGAATGAATCCAGTCACCGTTCGTTCAAAATAAGTTGACAGCAACTTGACAGCTGTCGCACTGGAAGAGAACACAATGATAAAAGAAAAGTAGTTGTTAACTCTTTGAGAGAACATGAAAAATGTTGCCAGTAGACAAATGTAGTGTTGGAAGATATTTTACAATAGTTCCAGTTAGTAAAGTGGGTAGTTTGTAACAAATGTAGCTTCTCTCTCACTTGATCAAGGCTACATCACCTGCGGGTGTTTATCAGAATACCAGCGTCGAGTGTTTTTGGGCACTTTTTTTTTTTTTTTTTTTTATGTTATTTGGTAACGAGACGAGCTGGTCATTTGCCTGATGGTAAGCATAACGCCGGCCCATAACAATTGCAGTGCCACCTAGAACTTTGCAACACAAAGGCCTGCGCGGCACTGCAATGCGCTCGTTACCCTGAGACATTAGGTATTAGGTCTCATAAGCCCAGTAATTTCACTGGAAACTTTGCTCATCAAACCGGAACACAGCAATGCTTGCACACTACTGCTTGGCGGCAGACTTCACGAGCAAAGCGGTGGTAACAACCCAGACGGACACTCGCAGAAGAGTTAGTCCTCCCACTAACTTGACTCATGTGCTGAGATAAATCCCTTTTGGCGCCGTATATACAATTTACTAATGAATGAATGTTTTGTTCCAATATGACTTTAATCTTTGTGCGTCAAATAAATGATTTTTCTTTCTTTCTTTTCTTTCTATTTGATCTAATCTAAAGTAAGTATAAGACTCGTTCTCAAATGCTTCTGCCGCAACAAGCTGTTACATGATTCGCGATAGATATGTGCACTAGTAGGCGGTAGCTACCCAAGAATGAAAACACAAAGGCCTGCGCGGCACTGCAGTGCGCTCGTTACCCTGATTCATTAGGTAGTAAGTCTCATAAGCCCAATAATTATACTGGCTATTCTGCTCATCACAAATAAATATAAATAAATAATCATTTAAATAAATAAATAAATAAATCACGCCGGGACAAAGTAAAGCTTGCACACTACTGCTTGGCAGCAGACTACACGAGCAAAGAGGCGGTACCCTCCCAGACAAATACTCAAACCCTAACGAGCACATACTGAACCCCATAATAGGGACTATTATCCCACGCCCCCAAAAAAAAGTAATAGTTGCGCTCTTTTTAAAAACACACAAACACAAATGTATTAAGACACACACACTCCAGACCCCTTTTCACGGACCAGAAGCTTGAAATTTCAGCATAATTATTGCCTGTGAACAAAGTTGTCAGTTCCTAGTTTGTTACTCCGTCTTTTGATGAAATAACTGTGGACCTTATTTCAAAAAGGGATATTGAAATCCGCCAACAGAGAACAAAGTCTCCAACCATGATTACATTCCAAAAACTGTGTCCATTCAAACAAAACGCATAACTATTTCTATATGAAGCTTGCTCAAATCGAGTACAAACAAACACAAAATTGTGACCGTTTCTGTATAATACAAAGTACAAACTCCACTATTTCCCGCTACGTCGTTTAGAACAGGGTTGTATTATAAAAATTGCAATGTATTCGGAAACGTGACGGGAAATTCTGAAGCGGTAATTTGGTACGTTAGTGTTACCATGCAGCCAGGGAACTACTCGATATTTTTCTGACAAGAAACACAAAATTTATTTTTACAAGCTTTATGTTTAGGTCAAATGTTCCAAGCTAAATTTAACCAACTTCCCGGTGTTTAATTCAGCCCAAATTTTACATACATTTTTTTTTATGTTATTTGGTAACGAGACCAGCTAGTCGTTTGCCTGATGGTAAGCATAACGCCGACCCATAACAATTGCAGTGCCACCCAGAACTTTGAAACACAAAGGCCTGTGCGGCACTGCAGTGCGCTCGTTACCCTGAGACATTAGGTATCAAGTTTCATAAGCCCAGTAATTTCACTGGATACTCTGCTCATCAAACCGGAACACAGTAATGCTTGCACACTACTGCTTGGCGGCAGACTTCACGAGCAAAGTATTGATGACCATGACGGTTTAAAAATCACAACCACATTATGTCGGATCGTCGTATTCAGAAGTTATTCTGGAAAATAGTAGGCATGGTTACAGCAGACAGTCCGTGAGGGTCTTTGTGAAAAAGGCGTTAGTTAGCGTCGTCCTTTGACAAATATAGGGAAGGTACACGTTCGTGGCGTAATTTGTGATGGTTTTGCCTTTTCGGGACACCCGGGAACTAGAAACCGGTTGTAGTTCTATATTTCGGCTATGTTATACTTGGGTTTGGGATCTGAATCGGTTGTGGGATTTAGTTTTTTGATTTTTTGTGTGGTATTGTCCTTTTTAACCGACTTCCAAATTAGGAGAAGGTGATCAATTCGGTGGGTATTTATTTTATTTTTTTTATGTTTGCTACCTCATGTCTCTGTCATTTATAAACCGATTTGGAAAATTCTTGTTTTATTTAAAAGGATACACTTTCAGATTGGTCCCATAGAAATTTCATCAAAATCAGTTCTGTAGTTTGTCACCGAAGTCGGTTCGTCGCTTTTTTAAAGTAATTTTTTTTTCACTTTTATGTTAGGTCCAGATTCTTGTCTGAAAGAAAATGCAAATGTCTTTCACTTCTAGTGATCGTATAAATTCGAAAATTAACTAATTTAATATGATGATAGTAAAATTATGACACTTGCTCTCAAACGGTGAAGGTTTCATCGTGAGGACACCTGTATGTTCAAGAACCACAAAATTCGAGGGCATATGACATCCACCAAGCCGTACTGGGCCTATAGACCGCGTGGTGGATTTTGGCCCGTACTCTCTCTCAAAGAAGGCCGGTATCCCAACAGTGAGAGCGTAATAAGGCTGATAATGAGTAAAATTATATGGTTCTGCCATACTACCCTGATTTCGGAAGAGGAATTAAAAAGTGGGTTATGTTACTTTCATTTCAAGTGTCCTTTTGGTCACTAATAAACTTTTTTGATTAGATTTATCTTGTAAGTCAAGTAATTGTAGAAGTGTTTATAGTTTTAAACTATGTATATATTATTAATGTAGCTCTGTACTGGGTGAAACTTGGGTTCAGTTTAGAAATATCGTCTCGATTTCAGAATAGAAGTTTTAGACTGCTTAGGGCAATGTATTTTCAACCATTTTCTAAATATAAAGGTCTTGTCGATTGAGACCGATTGATGTACCTTTAAAAGTTACTATTTTTACTGTCTTTCAGGCCAATTTCATTTTATTAAATTTTAGCAATATCATGGTGGTTATCTATGGTAAACGAGGTCTCATTGATGCACTCTGAAATAACATGAAACAATGACGTGGCAACATTTTTTTAACCAACAAGTAGAAAGTTCTTCCAAGTTACTTTACTATTTTCACCACATCATTGCTTAAGATCAGGAGATAGCCTTAGAGGAATTAATCATATAAATAACATTATACTATAATAATATATTTATTTATTTTATATTATTAATATTTGTGCTTAATGCTGCAAAAACACTTTTGAATTTTGAATTTGAATTTGAATCAATGGAGACAGTGGTTAAATGTTATCCAATCGAAAACCAAAGTCCTTAATTTTTTTAGACCGCAAAAGACTCAATAATATTGTGCTCCAATACCCTCTAACATTTTGCGGGACAATATTGTAAGACGACGAAACTTATCAGAACTTCCGGTCCGTGGCTAATAAAACGCGAAATTAGTTTCCTAACGACTTACCCCTCACCCCCAATCTGTTGTCAGCCGATTATTTGTAACCGATGGACTTGCTAACCGCCGGATTATAACGCAGACTCGGGTTAGAGATTTGTGAAGCGGTGAAAGTTAGTTTTTATTGGTTGTTGGTGGAACAATATTTCTGGTTTAATTAAGTGTTTTGTTATTTGGAGTTTGCTCTTTGATTAATTGTTAGGCTTTTAATCAGTTCCCATTTCATAAAGTCTAATGAAATGTTTGTGCTTCTTGTAATTATATTACTTTACACTATGAAGCGCTTCGCAGAACGTGGTTGGTAGAAAAGTATTTTTGGATTAATAGTGTTTGTGTTATTCTGAATGTACTCTTTCATTATATTTAGGCGGATTTTATTCAGTTTCCGTTTTATTAAGTCTTATGAAATGGTTGTGTGTATAATTGTAGTGTCATAGCTCTACATAGAGAAGCGCTTCGCAGAATGTTGTTGGTAGTACAGTACTTTAGTATTTGGGAGTGTTAATTTGGGGGGTTTCTTTGGTGTTATTTGGAGTTTGCCTTATATTAATTGTTAGGCTGATTTTAATCAGTTTCCGTTTTATAAAGTCTATTTAAATTATATAATTAAAAGTCATTGTAATTCGTCACGTGCTAGTTTGACTGAAACTAGGAAAAAAATATTTTTATATTAATTTGATACTACCTATTGTTTCTGTGTGGCCGAAGGTTCTGAAAATTATAATTAAATTTGTATGTTCATATAAATCTTTGTCATACTGTAACCTTATTATCTGATTGAATATTCCAAAGAATTTAATCACAATGAATTTCCAACGAACATTATACAGATAACGGAAGGTAATATCCATTTTCACAGATAATTTCCCAGTATATTGACTGATAGCCGGCTGACGGAGCTGCGTAGCCGATAATTGGTAATTCATTAAAAATTTATCGCGAGCGAAAATCATTTTATAGCCACATTTCCATTTGGACACTCCCGAAAATTGAAGTAATTATTTTTTATTGTGAGCTGGTAATGAATTAAAAGAGTAGGTGTACTTTTCGTAAGCAATGTTTGGTTAGATTAATACATATTCTGAAAGTACATTTCATTGCCATTATCTTATGTATTGTATGCGCAAAATCTGGGTTGATCTTAAGTCAACGGTAGGTAAATAATATATATATATACATACTTTAATGTCAAACCATGTTTTCATCCAATAACTTTTTTATGGACTAGATTAATTTTAGAAACTGTGCAGTTTGTAATCAAATTTATAACATAATTACGAATATTAGATTACATATTATCAACTTCTTACGCTCCTACTGGAATACCGGCCTTCTCTCAGAGAGAGAGAGGTATAGGCCACGAATATTATTGAAGCTGTAATAGCCTTTACATTGTGAATGAAAGACACTTTCCATCATACCCGACGCCTGTCCGTTTTAACGTCAAAGCAGTATAAAATATAGAGGTAATTTATAACTATTAGAAAAGCTACCCAGCACTTTGGCTCTAGGAACAAATGACATAGTTTATATAATTATGAACGAAAAAAAAAAAGATAAAAAAACGCTTACACTCATACCGCCGCACTAGGATTCCCTGTGTCGCTGGTGGCATGGACGCATACACATCACAAACATCCAAGACCCAAGAACAAACTTTATGCTTACACAAAATCTGCCCCGACCGGGAATCGAACCCGGGACCCTCGCTTTGCAGGCAGAGTTACTACCAACTTAGCTACGGAGCCGTCAATAAAATTCTAATTTTTTATATTACGTTCAGGCGAGCAATATGCTGGTGCTAAATTGGCCTAAATTAAATTGATGCCATCCAAAACACCTCTTACAAAACGGCATCAAAAGTGTCACCGCACTCCAACCCTCACCAGAATAAGTTATTCCATACCCGAATGAAGTAATTCCAAACCCTTTACCCAAATGAAGTAATTTCGGGCGCCGAGCGAGATTTTTCCGAGAAACAATGAAAACGTAACAAATTTACAGGTGAGACGTGGCGCAGTTAGCGCCGGTTGTACCAACACGTTTGCAAATGAGGACGCTGTTCGCTGGTTTTCTCACTCTTGTGCTTGTTATTTTAGTCTCATAAATATTTTCGGGAATTGAGTCTGTCTAGTTACATTATTGTAATAGTAATTACTTAATTTGCTTGGTGGTGCGAAATTTTTGGTACTCGCTTGCAGTGATTTGGAAAAGTAAAGTTTCGCGATGCTCGCCATGCTATTTTTTTTTACTTTTTAATGACAAGACGAGTGATTCATTTGCCTGATGTTAATAACAGTCTTCAATATACAGGCAAGTTTAGGTTCGGGAATTGTGAGGAAACATAATAAATAGGTAAATTAGATAACCCCTTTTTTAGAAATCCCTTAAAACTACTTTTCGATAAGCAAAAAACCAATGATATTATCCAACTGGTAGCGGGCTAGAACTTATGGATTAACTATAGGCCTACTTGGGCTTGTAGATTATCCAACTGTTTTTGTAGCTAGCTAGGTTAGATGTAGTGTTTATTTATGTATTAGCTAGTTAATAAAGGCATTTCAAAAAAATGATATCGTAATAAATCTTATATTTACACCAGAATCAAGGCAATAAATATTTCATATCTTAATTGCAAATCATCTTGGCCAACCAATAATGTCACTTATTGGCGTCCAATATCTTCCCAATAGATCCCAAGAGTTCATCTGTTCGTTGAATTGGGTCAAACTCTACGACTGCTGTGGAAGTTGTCCGCTGTCTTGTTATTATTTGGAAGCGACTAATTGCTAGAGTTTGGACTTTGAGCGAAAAGTTGGCTTATTGCTGAGGTGATATGGTAACAGTTAATATTTACCTATAGTACAATTCACTTCATGTCAATGCATATAATATATTTTTATTATATCTACAGAAAGCAAGGCTCTCTTGAGCGGCCAGGGAGAAGCCTACACTCACGGCGTCCACGTCTCTCCGATCCTCAATGTTCATTCAAGTTCTTTTTATCAATGTGTAGTAACGCAACGCTCAAGAAGGCAGTGGGGTACCTGCAGGGGTTGCATAGAGAAGCCTTCACTCCCGCCACTAACCGCGCCGGTCTGATCCTGAATTTTCATTCAACATTCATTCGACTTTCATTCACGTTCGTTCTTTTTTATTAATCTGTAACAACGCAACGCTCAAGAAGGCAGTGGGGTATGTGCAGGGGTCGCAGAGAGAATCCTGCACTCCTGCCGCCGACCGCGCCAGTCTGATCCTCAATTTTCATTCAACATTCATTTATTTTCGTTCACTTTCGTTCTTTTTCCTCATTCTGTAACAACGCAACGCCCAAAAAAGAAGGCAGAGGGGTAGGATCTCCGATAGAATCCTGCACGCGCTACCACTCCGCACTAACTGCGCATTCACCGCTCTAGTCTTCACAGTTCATTCAACATTCATTCGACGATATTCATCATTATTTTTTTTTTCATTCTGTAATTCTAGAAATTAACACGTATACTTAGTGATGGAAAACATCATGATAGAGAATATATAATGAATATTACATTATATGTTTAAATAACATATCATATAATATATATCATTGGTTAGAAGATCCGGTACATGCATTTAAGACCCTGTTCTATTACAGGTTTAGTGTGTTCACCTCTTATCTTCAGTTAAGATTGTTTAGGAACTGAGGACATATATTTCAATGATTACGATCAGGTAAGAAGGTATTCACAAACCTAAACCATAAATTTGAACCTATTTCCATCGAGAATTCTCTGTCTATATCGAATAAGAAAACTAAACTTAAGTTAAGTTAAAAAAACTTAAGTTTTGACCACTACCAGACCTGCAGCGCAAGTACGGACCATTTCGATCGATAAAATTCGATAAAATTGACAGTTCAAATCGATAGATTTTATCGACAAAAGTAATCGAAAGTAAGTAATTTATCGAGCCTTGATACAATCGACAAAAGTTATCGAATAGCTAGGTCGAATCCAAAGAGAATATAGAGCTACTACAATACTTTACGATCAGACTTTCGGTACTCGCAACATTCGATAAATTTATCAGTTTTTTCGATTCGACAAATTTATCGAACCGTACTTGCGCCGCTGGTATTATAAGTGGGGATATGAGCTCAAAGATGATTAACAAATTAAACGTGCAGCTTCCGCCAGAAACCGATAGATGCTTGATTTTCCAGCTTTCAACTCGAGATTTGAAGCTAAACAAGCGACCACAAAACATGCCATATTACCTACAGTTCCATTCGATACGTTTAGGTATTACATCTCCTATCCGTACGTGAGAAATGCTCGTTCCAGTCCTTAGTTATTGCCCGCGAGCCTGCCAACTCCTACATCTGGCCTACTGTGGGGAGAGATAGGAATTCATTGTTTTATAGACTTAATTTACGGCATACTTCGTATTTACTTGAAAAGCTTTTTTTGGTAATTGAAAATAAGAACGTGGTGCGGGACCTAAATTTTAGGTTCTTTTTTTATGTTATTGGTAACGAGACGAGCCGGTCGTTTGCCTGATGGTAAGCATAACGCCGGCCCATAACAGTTGCAGTGCCACTCAGAACTTTGAAACACAAAGGCCTGCGTGGCACTGCAGTGCGCTCGTTACCAATAAGATTAAAAAAAAGGTTTTGCAACACAGTCTGGTTCGCCTAAAAAGGCCGTCACTAATTTTTGAATTATATTCAAACCTCAGTAGGTAGAAGTCTAAGATAAATGCCGTCATCTGGCAATGGCACACTCAATTTGTTAACCAACTTAATTCATCATGTCGTCAAATGTCAACCCCATGCATGCGTTCATTAATAACGTCTTAGTTATGCATAGTTTCAGATGGTTTGGTCGCACAAGTTCCCTTTGGCCACACTCGCTCGCACAAAAGTCTATACAGAGTAAAAAATAATAACGTTTATTTGGTCATGAGATGAGCGAATTCCATATCAAAACAAACGTTGGTCAGAGATTAAAGAGAAAGCCAATTTAGACAGCCCTTCCGATTACATACGTTTTTACGTTGCGAGCAAATAGTCTCGCCTTAATTAGAAACGCTCATAATAATTATCTGAGCAGCCTTTTTAATTGGCCCGATAGGTTTACAAGTCGGTGGAGTCACGTCGTCGAGTACGGAATTGGGAAGAAATTATTTCCATGGAACGTTATTATCTACGACTAGCTGCTGCCCGCGGTTTCACCCGCGCAGAGATATTGGATTTCATGGGTTTTATTTTTTTGCGCGGAACCCTAATTATTTTTCTAAAATAAAATTAGCCTGTCCTTATAACATCAGCTATCTACCAATGAAAGTCCCGTCAAAATCGATCCGGCAGTTTCGGAAATTACCCGGAACAAACAGAATAGACAGACATTTTAAAAATGGTTGTTTTGTTATAGGTATCGGTATATACTTTCATATGCCTTTGGTAAAAGCTGTTATTTTGACATTACAAACAGACACTTCAATTTTACTTATTTGTATAGATTAAACAACGTTTTATCAAGGGTAATAGTTTTCTAAATTAAATGAAGCTCACCCCCAGCCTGTGATAATACATTTGTGTTAACGTTGAGTAAGTCGGCGACGCGACGTTCTCCCGTTGTTTGATTGATTGCTTTCCTGAGAGAAACTCATTCCGCTTTGACAGACGCTCGTCGTCTTTCTCGCTTCGCTCACTCTCACTCGATAACGACTTGTAGTGCTATACAGCGACTTGATCTACTGTTTACTATTATTATGACTTTTTTGGCACGCTTTGTAATCTAAACGGTCTGGCCGATTTTAACTTTTGACGTTAGATCCGTTTTTATTGTAGGATGGACATATAGACTGTAATATTTTTCAGGGTAACGAGCGCACTGCATTGCCGCGCAGGCCTTTGTGTTTCAAAGTTCTGAGAGACACTGCAATTGTTATGGGCCAGCGTTATGCTTACCGTCAGGCAAACGACCAGCTCATCTCGTTATCAAATAGCATAAAAAAATATTACTTGTTTCCACGCTCAAGACAAATCGTGTTCACATTATCTCCTCCATTAAATAGTAAGCATATTGATAAATAATCATTTTGGAAAATACTTTCTTAGGTTACCTAACTCATCTTCTTCATTGAATTTGTTTAGTCATTTCGATAAGAGCAGTATTAAATAAAAACTGTTCCATCACATGAAACTCATCACGAGATTGAGTTCGGTCTTAGAAAATTTCAGCGCATTTTGCCAGCATACGAGAAAAGTATACTGACACATACATATTGCGTATAAGAGCCGGCAAAGATCTCCAATCAAGTGGAAATTTGTAGACGTACTCAGGGCGTTGGATTTAGGGGCAAGATATATTCAACCGCTGTATGTACTGTAAGAATAAAGGTAGAGCATGGTATGGAGCTGGGTGCTACGCTATGACGTCACCAAGCCAGTGCTACGCCGTAGTCATCCCAGCGCTACGAAAGAGGAAGACGCGGGGAAGTACAGCAGTCCTTATTGAACTAAGAGCGATAATACACGTGTCAATTATTCAAACTACGCTATGACGTCAGCAAGTCAGTGCTACGCCGTAGTCGCCCCAGCGCTACGAAAGAGGAAGACGCGGGGAAGGACAGCAGTCCTCATTGAACTACGAGCGATAATACACGTGTCGATTATTCAAACCGAGTGTCTCATTTCTGGACTTAACCGTAGGTATAATTTTGGATGTGTTGTTCCGGCATACGAATAAGACTACTCAATATCTTCCTGTGGGTGCCGTAAGAAGAAGTTAAGGGAATATCTAGGGATGAACAGTAGCCTTCTCCCCGATCAACGTCTAGTGGACAGGACTTGATTTGATATTATTCTATCGGTCAATAAGTTTATTTAGAGTTAATTAAACGTATTTCATACACTTTTAAAATTGAAATTATAGAAAAAACATTATGAAATACGCTTTTTATATCTATTAGTTTTCTTTTAGATAAACCCCAAAGAATTGCCAACAAAATTTCTTGTCTAAATGTAAAAAGTAAGTACCGAATTTTTTACATTATTTAAGATTCTCAGTTTACCCCGTGACCACTATTTCACACATTTCTTTCTTTCTTTCTTTCTATTTCAAAGATTATCAAAGCAAATAGTTCGAAAAATTGGGGATTAAAATACTTAAATGTACACGTTAAAAGTTATATAATTCCATGCGTAATAATCGCAAAAACCTAAGAAATTACTATATACCTTGGTAGGTTTTTTACGCCCTGTAACCCGCTCCCTTGATCCATCTACGTGCCCTCTATTCCATTAGACAAATGAACCGAGCTGAGCACAGGAAAATAACCGCAGAAACCATACATGTATGGGAGCAGAATTATCATGGGATTCCCATCAGTTACCTCCAGAACGTAGGCGTAAGTAATACCCGAATGGAACTATTGTTGGTAATAAGTGTTATATTTTGTATACGCGGACAGTTTTTTTTTATTGCTGTCTATTACTATATTTTATGAGGGGCTTAGGGAAGTAAGTAGTGCTGTTCCATGATCCAATGTAGATTTTTTTTTATGCTATTTGGTTACGAAACGAGCTGTTCGTTTGCCTGATGGTAAGCATAACGCCGGCCCATAACAATTGCAGTGCCACTCAAAACTTTGAAACACAAAGGCCTTTGTGGCACTGCAGTGTGCTCGTTACACTGAGACATTAGGTATCAAGTCTCATAAGCCCAGTAATTTCACTGGCGTCTCATCAAACCGGAACATAGTAATGTGAGCACATTACTGCTTGGCGGCAGACTTCACGGCAAAGCGGTGGTAACAACCCAGACGGACACTCGCAGAAGAGTTAGTCCTACCACTAAGAAAATAATAGGTGGTAGAACCACTCTACGAGTGCTGCTCTGTGTCCTTCTGGGTAAGTACCTCTGGTAGAGCTGTGGTATCCACCAACCCTGCTTTGCCCGCGAAGCCGGGCAAGCAGTATGCACTATGCATGCTTTAGCGTCTTTTAGTCTGATGAGAAAAGTAGTAAAATTATTGAGCACAAGAGACTTAATATCTAGTCTCTCAGGTAACAAGTACACAGCAGCAAGCTTTAGTTTGCTCGTTACCTCGACATGTTTGTGACCTTGTAAGTATAAAAAACATAGAGGAATCATCTCTTCAAACTATCATCAACATCAAAATATACTCACGTATAAATAGGCATCCTGTCTCCGTCTTTGAACCATAGCATCATGGCCACGTCCCGGGAGGACGCCGCCAGGTCGCACGGCAGCCTCGTTTCTCCTCCAGGAGCAGACCAGACTTGGATTACATCTGGAAAGGTATATATTTTTATGAGTTGATATAGAATTATTTCTCCCACGTCACCGCCTTATGCATATCTTGGGTGATCAGCCAGGCTGTTTTTATTCTAGAAGTAAAATCCTAACACCAGTTGAATGCTGGTGGAGGAAAGAGTTCAGTTTTCGGTTGTGGCACCGGACCAAATTATAAGCAAGAGATCTGACTGATCTCACCGACGAGGTTGGTACCTCTTCTCATTCGGAGTCGCTGTAAAGGTCATTAGAAAAACAGCACGGTCCTTAAAAATAATTTATTGCTAAAGGTGAAAATACACGGTTCACTTTTGTCTTTCAATTTGGATGAAGCAACCAAATTGATCTATGTAAACTTATAAGTGAATCATTCAATGTCATTGCAACAACAGCATTCCTTTCATTTCTGCTCCATTCAACCAAAGTGATTCAATTTGGTTGAACCGTGTATTTTCACATTTACGAAAGAATAAGCGTCAAAATTATCAATGAAGCAAAAACACAAGTATTAAATTTTCATTGTATAGTTTCTAATTTTATAGATACAGGAAATTCTAGCTACATAGATCTAAAATGTCCAATGTTATATAAACAGCCATGGTCGACGCTAGTAATAGAATGGATTGCTAAGTCTAATACTTGTAATAAATAACCCAATTTAACAAAATACTAAACAAGATTTACCCGTGCCGCACTATCGAATGAATAAATCCCAAACAAATCCCACAAAAGAAAAAAAATCCACTAATCCCAATCTAAAGCCTGCAAATTCAAGACGTTGCCCGACAAAAGGCAGCTCCCTCATTACTCCGGAATCACATTCAAAAGATAAAAGATTTTTCAAAGGAAATCATCGAAAAACTGGAAATTCAAGTTTTGCGTTGGAAAAGGAATCGGCCCGGTATTGTCCACAGCTCACGTCACATTTATGTAGGGGAACTGAAGACGGGACTTTCACATTGGAGTGTTTTCTACTCGTTAAGAGGATCAGATTTAAAAGTAGGTTAAGCTTGACAGAGCTTGTACTCCTTATCTTGAGATTTTCAATGTTTTATTTGGAACTAGCTGCTGCCCCGCAGTTTCACCCGCGCGGAGATATTGGAATTCATGGTTATTATTTTTTTGCGCGGAACCCTAATTCTTTTTCTAAAATAAAAGTAGCCTATGTTACTCCTTGTAACATCAGCTATCTGCCAGTGAAAGTCCCGTCAAAATCGGCCCAGCCGTTTTGGAGATTACCCGGAACAAACAGACAGACAGACAAAATTTTTAAAAATGATTGTTTTATTATAGGTTCCGTATATACGCATATATGCATTTAGTAGAAAACTGTTTTTGATAAAAATTTTGATATTATAAACAGACACTTCAATTTTATTTATCTGTATGGATTTTATTTTGTTTTTTTTTTTTTACCAGAACCGTTTTTGGCATAAACTCAAATAGGTATAAGTGCTGTAGTCAATTTCATACTAAACCAAAACGTTTGTTAAGGGGCCCTACCTAACACTGGGACGTAACGGCAACGTCGCCAGCTACGTATCCAAATAATTTTGACGGCTCCGTAGCCTAAGTTGGTAGTAACTCTGCCTGCAAAGCGAGGGGTCCCGGGTTCGATTCCCGGCCGGGGCAGATTTTGTGTAAGCATAAAGTTTCTTCTCGGGTCTTGGATGTATGTGATGTGTATCTGTGAGTGTCCATGCCACCTGCGACACAGGGAATCCTAGTGCAGGGTATGAGTGTAAGCGTTTATTTATTATTTATATTTTAATTCTATAGAAATTTAGACGAGTCACTTGGCGATGCTTTGGCGATCGCCAATTTGGAGTTGTAATACAAATTGTTTAGATACGTAGTTGGCGATATTGCCCTGTCTTCCAATTGAAGTAGAGCTCTTATGGAGGATTTTAAGCCGATAATCGTTTGTGAACATGCACGGTAGAACAGCATCTTTGTGCTAACCTTTGTTCAAGGACGTTAATAACTGATTTTTAGTGAAACCCATCACGAACCCCAGGACATCGAACAAAGACGAAAGATTCCCAATGAAATCCATTCTCAAAACACTAAGAATGGATATTGTACACCTTTGACAACGCCTACAAAACCTACAAAAATGTGTACTGTGAAAGACCGGATCCGGAAGGTTTCGAGTTTAATGACGTCGCAGGCCTTTGTGACCCCCCTGCCCCCCACTAACTTGATTCACACGTTTCGAGGTCTTTTGATCTTGAGCGTTCTTTGAGTAATGTGACCATGAATTAAATAAAAAGAAGACTTGGGAAGAGGACCACGGTTAACTAATTATGTAGTCTTATATAAATGGGGGAGAAGGGAATAGTTCTGCAGAATTTTTTAATCTGTTCTCAATTGACGTCGTCAAAGTTAGTTATTTGGAAGAATGGGAATATCAATAACCTATTAATAATAAACAACAAAAAAAAAACCAATAGTGCGTTATGAGCAAGACGTCTTATTAGTTATGACTTCTGAGTTTGATCTCTGGAATCTGTTTGCCTCGAGGGCATATCATCTCGCTTTACAGCACTTTATGACTTTATATGCTAAGAAAGCCCCTGCCACTAGGATCATAAGGGTCAACGATAAGGGTCCACGATATGCCCCTTAACAACCAAATATAGATATATGCAATTGTTAAGCGTTAACGTTATGCTTACCAAACGACCACCGGCCAGGCTAGCATGCGCACCACGACAAAATTTTGTCTACTGTTTTGTCTCGCTCTTTCTCGTGCGAATATGAGATAAATGCACGACATAAGCATCGACAAAATTTTGTCACGGCGCGCATGTTAGCATGGCTACGGCGCAAGTACGGATCTTTTTGATCGATAAAATTGACAGTTCAAATCGATAAAGTGTATTTTATCGACTTTTTATATAATTTATCGAACCTCGAAACAATCGACAAAAGTTATCGAATAGCTAGGTCGAATCCAAAGAGAATATAGAGCTACTACAATACTTTACGATCAGACTTCGGTACTCGCAACATTCGATAAATTTATCGAACCGACTTCCGTACTTGCGCCGCTGGTCTTGTTATCCAAAGTAGAAAACAATACGTACTTAATGATAGGGTAAGCAAGTACCATTGTATATTGCTCGCTTGCCCATGTCTGTAAAGTGAGTTTGCTCTATGAAATAAATAATAAATTATGGTGTACCATAATTGTCAAATCTCTACCTCCTTATTTTAATATTATAAATGTGAAAGTGTGTTTGTTGGTTTTTTCTTCTTTTTCGACGTGATATTTAGTGTGCCGGAGAATGATGTACTTTTTAAAGGCGAAAGGCACGGTTCCCTTTGTTATCTCCTCGCGAGTGAAATTGCGGGCTGTATCAAGTATTTTAATACACCCCACAAAACCTGGTCACTTGCAATCATTCAATCACTGCACCCTAAAAGATTTCATCAACCTAATCCCAGTTCGTATGCTGTAAAGACCTTTCCTATTATTTCATTGTTTTCTATTACTACAAAATTTCTTTGATTTGAAATGTTCTTTTTCATCGTCCTTTTTGATTGGAAGCCGTTTTTTCCGTCTGTATAGTTACGAAACCATTGGTTGGGTAAATTGGGTACTTGAGTTTGCTATTGTTTTGTTTGTTAAATATTGAGAAAGATGGAGACCAAACTAGGAAAAATATCTCCTCAAAAATTATTCTGATCATTACACAATACACGTAAGAGTATTTAAATATTTTTTTATAACTATCACCTTAACAATTGCAGTGCCACCCAGAACTTTGAAACACAAAAGCCTGTGTTACGCTCAGTACCCTGAGACATCCAGGTATTATCCTCAAGGCCAGTAATTTCTTTAAATATTTTGTTCATAAAACCGGAACACAGTAAGGGTTGCACATTACTGCTTAGCGGCAGACTTCACTAGCAAAGCGGTTGTAACCACCCAGATGGACTTTCGCAGAAGAGTTAGTCCTACCTAGATTTGGTTATATATTGGTAATAATTTCACTGGTTATTTGTATAACTTGTATGCAGTTATCCTAGTAAGGTGTTTGTAATTCTGACCTTACTTCATAGATTCTACCACAACTTTTGCCTTCAAACCGAAACAGCGGCGCAAGTACGGATCTTTTCGGTCAATAAAATTCGATAAAATTGACAGTTCAAATCTATAAAATCCACTTTATCGATTTGAACTGTTAATTTTATCGAATTTTATCGAAATTTATCGACCCAAATAGAGCCGTACTTGCGCCGCTGTATCGGTTCATTTTGTTGAGTACCTTTAGGGGCAGTGTAGACGCTTATGTAAACGTACGTTTGCTTGTCAGAATAACAACGTTTTTGTGTCAAGCGCGGATTTCCTTATACTCGAAACGCGTGCTTGACAACAAAAGCGTTGTTATTCTGACAAGCAAACGAACGTTTGCATAAACTCAACATCAATACATGAGATAGTTATAAAACTTTGTCCAAATAGGTAGTTTTTCCAAAACTATTGTTACCTGTCGTATTTTTTATAGTCTTGTCGTCTAGAATTCACCTAGTGATCAATATTTTTGATATATTATATCTACACGTTCTTTTGTTATTTATCAAATAAACACAGTAAATACATGCTCTACTAACTCGTATCGTGTTTTACGCTTGTCTCCAACCATTAATGCGAACGAACACAAATTGGTGCGCGCAGCTAATGGTGTATGTGACAAAAGAAAAGCTGACCGCGATTGTCACCTCAATTTTAGGATACTACGCCGTCTAGTTTGTTGTCCTACTTCGCGATAGTGTAGGCTTTGAAACAAGACAACTAGAGACGCTATAACTTTCGCTTTCCGAAACTTCGGCTTCATGAGGTACTCCTCATGTATTCCTCTGTACGTATGAACTCGATTGTTCTATCAGTTGTCCAGCGAGCACACTTTACCAGTATGTACCTTGGTTGGGGCAGTCGCTGGGATACGGGGTCGGGGGCAGAATGAACCGTAACCCAGCGACTGCCCAAACCGCCTCATACTGGTCAAGTGTGATCGCTGGGCAACCGATAAAAGAATCAAGTTCATCAAATAAATAATTAATTATTCCTGTCCCTAAAGCCAACAGATCTTAAAACGCTTGCTTCTCTGAGCTTGTACCACACTTTAGTAGTACTATGTAATAACGTTTATAACCGAGGAATGTCTCTGCGCACACTATCTGATGTATGAGAGTGCTTGCTCATACAATTGTATAGAATTACATCTCTTTCGCACACCTTTTCAGAACATTACAGCCTTTTTATTGGTAATAAGTTTTAAGTGTTTTTCTTTCGTACTTTTGCGAGTTTTCTCGCAGTTTTATTTGAAAAATGTAATATATTATCTTATCGTTTATCTAAGTTTGTATTTTTGAGCTTTTGTGAATTTTTAATATAGTTTTTGCCCACGGTTTCACCAGCGTGGAGATACCAGGATAAAAAGTAGCCTTTGTTACTCTTCTGTACATAAACTATACCTATGTCAAAAATCAGAGGTAGTGCAATTAGGCTTCAACAATATCTACTAAAGAAATAATTTCACGACCACTGTGTGTTCAGTGCAGAAGGTAGTGCGAAAGCGGAGCAGTCGTCACTTTCAGCCCAGGCAGGGAGTGAAATAGATAGCACTATTTGACTGTATTGTCCTTGTCTATTTCATAGATTTTTGGCAGTTTTACATCAAGCCGCGCTTGTTGCAAAATCAAGGTTATTTTGACAGCATAACGCAAACTTGCATAAGCGTGGGTCGTCCGCAGAGATGAATCTTAGCGTGTAGGTACTCACACTTCCATAATATGGCAAAATTTTGTACAGTTTTTCTAATTCTATAGTTTTGATATAATTATGGAAGCAAAAATTCATGCGTAGACTGGTCACTGAATCTTGGCCTAGTGTGACGTCTACTCTCTTTCTGTTTTGTTGTACTGAGTTGAACTACAGCTTTGACATCAAAGTCAATGTCAAGGTTACACTTATGAATGTAACACGAAATACTGAGTAACTTTACGCAGTTTAATAAAGCAGCGAGATTACATTATCCTACGCAGCGATGTTACACGTGTAAATGTTTATGCGTATCTTTAAGATAAATACGTGTATATTTTTGGCAACAACTCAAATTTAAATCTTGGTTGTAATAAATGTAGTGTTCAAAATTATTAACGCATTTAAGACGCCATGAAATAAATGTATTTTTAACCGGCTTCCGAAAAAGGAGGAGGTTCTCAATTCGGTGTGTGTTTTTTTATGTTTTTTACTTCAGATCTCCGTCATTTATAAACCGATTTGGAAAATTGTTTTTTTATTTATATTATATTTTTATTTTAGTTACGCTGAGTTGGGACCGTTTCGTAGCAAATTACGGGTACCTAATAATGCCTATAAATATGTTTTTCTTACTTCTTTATGGTACTTATGTATTGAAATGTAATTATGTAATATTTATTTTTGCTACGAATCAACTTTTTTCTTTTTTTCTATTTGAAAGGATATACTTTCAGATTAGCTCCATGGAAATTTCATCAAAATCGGTTCAGTAGTTTGTCACTGAAGTCGGTTCGTCGCTTTTTAAAAGCAATTTTCTTTCTTTGTCTGCTTCTTTCATTTTTTATTCGAAGTTAGTGGCAAGAAAACATGTCATTACTTTGATAGTATGTGTTATGCTCCATTTCCAGTAGAGTACAAAGCAAAATATGATTTGTGGGGTGACCTTGCCTGGTGCAAATCTTTTATAGAGGTTGTGGTAAAGGAAAAGTCATCATGTAACCATAATACAACGAGTACTGATAGATATTTTCTTTCTTTCTTCTTTCTTTCTATATCTTGCGACATATTTTCAATTTGAGAATGGTAGCTAGCCAGAAGACCATTCGAAAATACCCTACCATCAAGTCACTTCGCGATGGTATCTTCAGTGAGAACTTAAGGTCATTGTGGAATAAGAACCATTGACTTTGCATTCGTAAAAAAAATCTACAGATCAACTGATGATGTTTTTATTACTCAGCCACTACGTCATAGGTAGTTCATATTTCCAGAAAATACAATAGAAAATGTACACGATTTAACCTTTGGTACCAAAAGAAGAAAAACAGCGAGTAATTATCCCTGCGCATTATACATTCGAAACCATTTCTCGTACTCCATTTTCCCCATCATTTTTCCACTGTTCCTTTTTGTTGATATGATGACGTCACCCTCAATATTCGTTAGGGACGATCGAAGCTCATGCATATTCAAGTCACGGACACAATTAGCCGGGCTGCAGACACAGTGTTTATGACAGTAGGTAAGCAGGTAGATTTGTAGCGAACACTTCGCCGCTCGATTTGCTTGCTCTTTTTTCTCGTTGGTGTAAGTTTAGAACGAGTTTCGATTACTCCACCCTTGCCGTCAACTTTTTTATATTTAGTTATTATTTTCGATGATGTAGGTTTGGGATGAAACAAATGCCCTATTACCAAAAAAAACGC
This sequence comes from Crocallis elinguaria, assembly GCA_907269065.1. Taxonomy (NCBI): domain Eukaryota; kingdom Metazoa; phylum Arthropoda; class Insecta; order Lepidoptera; family Geometridae; genus Crocallis; species Crocallis elinguaria. The sequence continues at coordinate 12,289,539 of OU026065.1, read as the reverse complement.
TTGTAGACGCCTGTTTAGCTAGACGGTATCTAAAGATAAACGTCAAAATTGATTAGAAATGTCGCAACAGAATTGTGTTAAACAACCGTTAGACACTATTTCAATCAGGATTTGTTAGTGCTCATATTTATACAAGCGACTAAGGTATGTTTAGGAGTTAAACAGTGTTTAAAAAAGGTCGAAAGTGTGTCTAATTTTTTTGTGGTAAGACCGTAGGGTCTTTTCTACCGCGACCGTCCACATTGGGTACATAAAATAGCTTTAACTTAATAAGGACCTATAAACGGATACTTTTTTTATTCTATTTGGTAACGAGACGAACTGGTCGTTTGCCTGATGGTAAGCATAACGGCAGGCCCATAACAATTGCAGTGCCACTCAAATCACTGAAATTTATTTCGTTAAACTAGAAGATTTAATTTTGTACCACATTTGTAAGACTTAGACTTTATTATACGAAATTAATGAAGAGCTGATATCTCAAGCCGTATTTGAGATACAGGCTAAACAGACAACAAAGTAATCCTATAACGGTTCCTTCCTCTTTCAACGCAGCTTTGAAAAGGATTAATCCACTCAAAATAACATAATTTGTCTTTGAAATAAATGTTTAAAACTAGCTCTTTTATGCTATATAGTATTATTTTAAGAATCCAACGTATTTGCTAAAATTTCAGAACGATTGTGTTTTGAAAAGTGACTAAAATCGACCATCACATATTTTGTTGCAGATAAATAAATGCTTGTAAAAATGTCTATAGATAACCTTCCGTCAACAATTACACTGTGCCATAGTTTTGTGCGACGCGGTCGGCCAATTATATTTCACAATCCCGGACCGAGCTTTTTGCGATTTGAATAGGCAGAAGATATTCCCGTCGGTTAAAATATCGGGAAATTAGAATGGGATAATTGTTACGGGGAGATGTATGGTGCGCCTCTTCCGCTGGAAATGTTAAATTTATACTGTTGAACATTAGACTTTTGTAACTGTAAAAAGGTTAATGTCAAACACCACGAAACGATAATAGGAAACTGACTAAATGCACAAAGTGATGTATTATGAATGTGACCAATAAGGGAAAGCGATTTCATTGTTTTTATTTTTTTGCGCGGAACACTAATTCTTTTTTCTAAAATAAACGTGGCCTAAGTGACTCCTTAGAACATCGGCTATCTGCCAGTGAAAGTCCCGTCAAAATCGGCCCAGCCATTTCGGAGATTACCCGGAACAAACAGACAGACAGACAGAGAGGCCGCAAAAAATTTTAAAAAAATTGTTGTTTTGTTATAGGTACTTCCATATGCATTTGGTAAAAATCTGTTATTTTGATATTACAAACAGACACTTCAATTTTATTTATTTGTATAGATTGTATAAGTTAACATATTAATTAATTTAATTTTTGGCAAAGTAAACAACATAAACTAAAATAACTAAATAAAATACACACTAATTTATTTACAATCTTAATCTAATAATCCGCTACCAGTAGGCAAGTTATATATATATTATAAGTTAAATGCGCTATTTCACACTCGCTCGAAAATGGTGAAGAAAAGAAAAGCATCGTAAGAAAACCCGCATATACAAGAACCACAAAGTTCGAGTATTTGTGACATCCATCAAGCCTCACTGGGCCCGTCACTGCACGATGGATTAAGGCCCATACTCTCAAAAATACATACAGTTGAACATGGAACGTCCTCCTTTTTTGAAGTTACTTAGATATAGTTACCTATAGCTATACCTTAATTGAAATACGTCATTTATAAAAGCTATAGATAGGCGCTCTTGATCTCATTCGCTATAAAAATCCTGAGTAACACACACGCGGAACCCACGTTCGGTCCAACTTTCGCTTCATAATCTCCACAGAATAAAAACAAAACCAGGGGGTCTACTCACAAAATCGATGAACAACAAAACATATCGTTGCATTTTTCATGTTGGCATACCCTACTAGTTTATTAATTTCACTGTCGTATCGGCGATCGAACAAAATATTAGTTTGATTATCTATACAAATAAATAAATTGAAGTGTCTGTTTGTAATATCAAAATAACAGCTTTTTACTAAATTCATATGAAAGTATATACGGTACCTATAACAAAACAACCATATTTAAATTTTTTGTCTGTCTGTCTGTTTGTTCCGGGTAATCTCCGAAACGGCTGGACCGATTTTGACGGGACTTTCACTGGCAGATAGCTGATGTTACAAGCAGTAACTGAGGCTACTTTAATTTTAGAAAAATAATTAGGGCTCCGCGCAAAAAAATAAAAACAATGTAATCCAAAATGTCGACGCGGGTGAAACCGCGGGGCAGCAGCTAGTTAATAATACTTATCGTAGGAACATTTGTTATAGTAGGGTTAGTTCGATATGTTCGGAACAGTCGTATTGATGCCGTATCGTGATGGTTATATCGTTATCGTTGTTAGTAGACCCCCTGTACCTGTATCCAAATCGAAATTACTTTCCGAATCCGGGGGACTTCCATTTGTCCAGCCTTAACCAGTCCGGGCCGGTTCAAACCGGATCAAATAGGATCCCAATTGATCCGGAACGAGCATTTATTGTGCAGGATCCAGGCGCGATTTACATACAACCTGTGTTTGTAATCCGGGGACAGATATAGAAAATCAAAGTTTAGGTGTAACTGTATTAGGTGTTTGTATGTGGTTTTTTATACTAGTATTGAATAATGAGACGAGCGGGTCGTTTGCCTGATTGTAAGCATAACGCCGGCCCATAACAATTGCAGTGCCACCCAGAACTTTGAAACACAAAGGCCTGCGCGGCACTGCGTTACCCTGAAACATTAGGTATTGAGTCTCATACGCCCAGTAATTTCAGTGGATACTCTGCTCATCAAACCGGAACACAGTAATGTTTGCACATTACTGCTTGGCGGCAGACTTCACGAGCAAAGCAGTGGTAACAACCCAGACGGACACTCGCAGAAGAGTTAGTCCTTCCACTAACAAAACCTATGGTAATGCGTCGACTTAGGAATCCAAATCCCAGAAATTCCTTGGAATATGCACTGACCGTAAACCGGTGACATCTTGCCTGCCAAACTGTTGTACAACAATTTACCAAACATTTGTCGACGAAATTAATATATCATGCCACGCCACATGTCTAGCCGTTTACTCAGTAAACTGGGCCTACTCACGGGGATAGTAACTGGAACGCTGTTGGAACGCTTCACTCCCAAACAATTACTAACTATTATGTACGTATTACAGAGCGAGTGTGGCCGAGTGGGTACTTGTGCGACTTTCAATCCAACGCACCATTGTTCGAATCTCGATTCGGCCCACACCAATGACTTATATCAAATTATGTGTGGATTATTCACAATCGCTCTAAAACGGTGAAGGAAAACATCGTGAGGAAACCGGCATGTTCACGAACATGTAACATCCACCAAGCTGCACTGGGCCCGCGTGGTGGATTATGGCCCTTACCTCTCTCTCTCTCTCTCTGAGAGAAGACAACTCGCAGAAGAGTTAGTCTTACAACTAACAAAATGGCTGTCATTATTAAACTGTTGTTCATTTTCGTATAATCTTCATCAAAGTGATCATTTTGCAACGAGACCATTGTCATTGTTAAGCCATTTGTTTGAACTGGAGCCCAGGTTTCCTTCTTCTCCATATCATAACATGAAGCTATAATTATAGAAATTCTGTTAGACTGTAACCGTGTTACTATAAAAAAACACTTTTAGACGCCTGTTTAGCTAGACATTGACTAAAATGATTAGAAATGATACAACAGACCTGAGTTAGACACTAGTTAAAGCAGGATTTGTGGTTGCTCATATTAAACGCGCGACTAAGACATGTTTAGGAGTTAAACTCTGTTTAACAAACGCTTGAAGTTATTTTTTTTTTGTGGTAAGGCCGTAAGTGTTCTAAATATACTATACTTATAGACTAACTCGGAGGACGTACTGACCTATAATGAGTCTTGACCTACGATGAAAAATAATGTCTACTAATTAGTAGTTCTATCTACTCATAAAAACATTTCATAAAATAAATTCACAATAAAATTATTATAAAGTTACGAACACCCCACTCTGAGAACTTAACTTTCAAGCACTAATCTTGAACAAGATACTTGAAACTAAAACACAAATTGATTGCCACTCAATCTTGTTTGCTAATTCCACTAACTCGCTCCATCAACTCGCTCCGTGTAATCCGGCTTTAACTTCCCAAGCTATCTCGTCAAGTAGAAAATTATATATAGGGTTTCCGTCTTCCAGTTGAAACTTAATTATGTTTGACTTTGGGATGATAGCTCCGTCGTCTTGTATGGCGAGCGGTGACAGAAGTTCCTTGTTTATAGCTGGAAAGAGTTTTAAAATAGAAAAGAGAGACGAAGAGCTTATTTTATACACTATTTGTGTTTGTGTGACTGTCCCTACCTATATACCTAGATGCCCTCCTAGGTATATAGTTAATTTCGGGCATCTGTATTTGCACCGAGCGAACCTAGGTAGCTTTTACTATGGTGCGTCCGATTGCAAGTCGCACAAGTTCCCGCTCGGCCACACTCGCTCATGATGGATTTATCACCGTTTATTACTTTCTTATGATATTAACCAGTTACGAAATATTACAAAAATATTTTGAAGAGAGAATGATGAAGTGATTAGATGTAGCCCCCCGATCTAATAGATCATGGTTAAAATCCTACAATTAATTTAATTTTTAAAAGAAAAAAAAATACTGTGTTCCATAGCATAATGTAAGTTCATTTTCTGGTGCTCTCTAGCTAGTTACCACGCTAAACTGTAAAATGTCACACCCCTATGATTGCATAACGACACTTTTAATTCTGAACAAGCGTAAGAAGTCTAAATTTAATCATATTTTGTGTCAAACGTTTGTCGTAGCAGGTTTTTTTAAAATGCCTAATTATAATTGAAGACATGACGATGAAGAGATTTTCAGCTTGTTAAAGAACAAAATATGATTACCATCCGTTATAAGAAGACCTCCACAAACGGTAACAAGAGAAACAAGACTGCCCCGTTACAGCAATATCTCCATCCGCTGAAATAATGAAGCTCTTCTATTCAGTAGCAAAAAGGCTTGAAACAAAATCATTAAACAATACCAGCGTCTACAGATGCCCCACTTGACAGTGTTCCAGTAAAAATGATTGTTCCAGTCACTGTCGCTGTTCAATGCAAATTGAATGCGCTACTTGAAAGTAGTCCAGACAATCGTATCGGACGCCCGGATGTAGAGCTAGGAAAGTATAGTATTTCCTCAATGCCCTTTTATTTATTTTTATCTCGAGGGGTTAGCGTTTGACCGCTATCTCGCCGGAACTTAAACGTCGAAGATTTGTGGTTTATGATGGTGAAAAATATAGACCTATAGGACTGATGATTACGTTTTACTTACTACTAAATTCGGTTAACATTGTAATTTAATGACTATTTTTATTTATTGAGCCATTTTTTTATTCTTAATTTGGATTAAGAACAAAAACTTAATATCTAAGCGCACTGCAGTGCCGCAGCGGCCTTTGGGTTTCAAAGTTCTGAGTGGCACTGCAATTGTTATGGGTCGGCGTTATGCTTACCATCAGGCAAGAGACCATCCCTTCTCGTTATCAAACAGCATAAAAAAATTAAACAAAACGAAATTAATACGTAATAAAGAACCAGCATTAAAAATTAATTGACACAATCCGATTTGTTTTTTTTTATATTTTAACTAATATTTGTTCAATAGGACAGATGGACAATGGACAAGCAGTGGTACACAAAAAGTGGTACCAACTGCACAAACTGAAAATAATAATGATGTTCCTTTTATAGTACAAAAAATATACGAGTACCAACAGCTTTTTACACGACGCCCAAAAAAAGGAGTATAATGTTTTCAGGGGTCTATATGAGTTTCTTTATTCCACCATAAATTTTTAAACTGATTTGGAAGTAGGGTATACTTGTCGCTAGAATCCTTACATCATCCCTAATGACACTGAGTAGTCGAGGTTTTATTTTTTCTAAATTATACTCGTGTAAGAAAAAGGTTAAATTGTGGGTGTTCCCTAAGTTACTGAGTTAGATTAACAAGCAAAGCAGTTTGCAGTGACCACTAACAATGCCGTGTCTATAAGTTCCTAGTGGCCGGCAGAATCGCACACAAAGATATCGACGAGCGACAGACCGAACGGTATCTCTGTAAATGAGCATTCTCGTTCACAAATATGCATTGTTCTCACTCGCCTCATTTAGAATTAGTCCGAGTTGTGTGCTTTTGTAAACGAGAATCGACTTGGTTAATAAAATGGCTTTCAAAAAAGTGGGAATCTACTTCGTCGAAAATATTGCGATGTATGATATTTCATCCCTCATTTTTCTTCCCTTAAGATATATCTCAAGTGTAGGATACCCTACTCATGAAAAAAGATTCATTTAGCTGAGAAATCGAGCAATAATGCTACAAAGGAATACAGATGGATTGAGAACCTCCTTTTTTGGAGGCGGTTAAAAATCCTTATAGTGACATTATTAATGCTAATGTTTGTTGGTTTATTAGTTTGTCCGTCTTGCAACAGCGGAGAACAGATCAAGATAATTTTGTCATAGAAATAGTTTATGGTTATGAGTCAGGTTATGTTTAACGTAGGCTACTTTTTATCCCGGAAAAACACACGGTTTCTGTGGAAATCTGTGCACAAGGGGTGAGTAGTGGGTAGTTGTGGTAGTGAGGTTGACCGCTGATCTGTAGGTGTATGCTTCGAATTCTATCATAAGCTTGATCTTTCGCTCAAGGAAAACATTGATAGACAACCATAGCAAGGTGGAAACTCATTTTCAAGCGCTCGCCTGACTTCTCTTTGCCATGGGGTGCCAGCTTACATAGTACCTCCCTCTTTCTTCTTGTGGGTAGGAGACTGCTAAGGGAATATCCACAGAATAAGCAGCAGCATTCTTCTTAGTCAAGATCATAAGGTACTGCGATTACAGACGCCAGCCAAGCGTGGTGAACTATGGAAATCCTCCCACCCTATCTAGCCGATCCAAGTGGCATTGTAAGGGGAAGGCCTATCTATGTTCAGCAGTGCAGGTCTTCCTATTGATAATGACGATGACAGATTCTCTGTTGTAAAAATTGGCAACACTGAAAAAAACTAAGCTAGAGGACATAAGTACGTAAGTTCTATGTACCCAAGTACACAAAACAGAAATAAAAAAATATACCTCATATAAACAAGTAAGCAGTCCAGCTTATTACTAAGTTTTACTTTTGAGTACTTTGCCGAGGCAAATTGGAAAAGTTGCTGGAATCTGATCTCAGTCCGAACTCGCCTTTGGCAGGAATACTAAGATATCGTGTTTGTTACTTGGAAGTGGCTGTAAGGTTCCTTAGTTATATAGGAAAGCGGAACGATCGCATTATTAAGAGTACATATTGTCGAGGTGGCTTCGGTGTGATTCTATTGAGTCGTTCTTTTTTGTACCATAAAGTTTTAGTAAACTTTTATATGGTACTAGCTTCTGCCCGCGGTTTTCACCCGCGTTCCCACAGGAACCGTCAAATCGATCTGTCAAATTAAATCAACTTTTCAACATTATAAAACTTTATTGACAGCGTGCGTTACTGCGTGAAAGAAGGACAAACCAACAAACCAACAAACACACTTTCGCATTTATAATATTAGTATGGATATGGAAGTATGGATTAGGTCGAATTATTCGACTTAATACCGGCAGCGTGATTCCACCATCGCATCTCCCGCACCGGCAAAAAGCTCTTGCGCGTATTATGTATATGTGCGATTTCCAGGATTCATCCTGGAAATCGCACACAATTCGATTTAGGCGTTCTTTATGTTTTATGTGGAATGAGCTTCTGCCGACGGTCTTTCCACAGAGCTACATCATCTATTTAAAAGGAAGGTAAAAATAGCTTTACAGCAAGGTTAGCAACACATTTACTTTTAATCTACTTTTATTTAGGGGCTTTTCCCACATTGGTATGCCAGCCCCATCGTACCCTAAAAGTTTCTGACACCATGTTAGAAACTTTTTATGGACCTATAATATGGTCGAAGAAAAGAAAAACTAAGTTCAATGGTATTTTTTGACATGGGACTGACTAGTTCGATTTTTATCTTACTTTACCTCCCTAGGGAGACAAAGTGATATTTTCCGCCCACATTTTGAGACAACAATAACGCACTTACCGAGCGCTAGTGATGAAAACTACTTTTACACTTATTCTACTCGGAGAAAATTCCTTCCTGAAATGCAGAGTTAGTCCAATGCAATTGTTTTAAGCGCAATTTAAATTATGTTTAAATAAAAACACAAAAACGGGCATGTGTGAGTTGAACTCGCGTGGAGAGGGTTTCGTATCATTATTCCAAGAACAAACTTACCATTGTAGTTGAAAACATGGGAAAACATGTTTTGCAACACAAAGCAATTCTAAGAAACTACCCATATTATTTTAAGATCGTAGACTTCTTATAGGTTTTCGTATAATTTATAAGGAAAGAAGTTTGTATTTTCTGTAAACTTGTTTTTCAAAATTTTAAACCTTGTAGTTTCTTACCTTTTCATCTATTTCCTTAAATAACTTTACAACTATTTGTTTTCCTAGATCAAATAAAGGTTCGAAGCGTTATAATTTTCGACTAAACAACGTCAACCACGACACCTTTTGGGGCGCCAAGTGTTGGTACTATTACTAGCTCTGTGGGCAAGTCTCTGTGCAATAAGAAATATACCTCGAGTGAAATCTTAGGTACAACTGAACTGAAATTGTGGAGAATTTGTTCTCGGGTCTGGGATGTTTGTGTCAGCTACGCGCACATTTAAACATTAATTAACGACTTTTATCGCTAAATCTTGCTCATAACTAAGAACAAGTCTCGTTAATATTTGAAGGAAAAAGTACTTTGTTTCTACATGTCCCTAAGTACATTTTCCCTTACAAAAGTCATGTATCAACACTTCCTTTACTTCTTGATCAAAGAAAAAGTTACAATTTAGCACCTAATTCTCCATAACAATTAGACGCGTTTTTCTCTGCGCTGCTCTCAAAATTATAAAGCTACAATATTAGTTCTAGCCCTGTCTGTGGACTTACAAAGTCCACAGACAGTACACGATTTTTCGCAGACGAATAAACACTTAGCCCAGAAGATTCATTATCCCACTTCCAAATACACGACTTTCTACTACAGTGAGGGAATTTTTAATCCTGTACACGATACTGATTATGTTTAATTCAATGAGTAAAATTCGAAAAGACTTGAAATCACTTGTAATTGCCTACTGCTAACTAGATCTAACTTAGCTACACAAAAATATAATTATAATTAATCTACAATGTAGACTACAATCCAAAATTCCTAGCCCACTAACAATTGACAGCTTGCTAGCGGCATTACCTCATTGGATTGCAGTTGTAATTGATGGGTTTTTGGACACGACCTGCACAAGACAAATCTCTTCGTTTGCTTTGATAATCCTCATAATAGCAATAAGAATGTTGTTCGAACCTGTTAGGGTTAAAAACACTCCAACTAGTGGCAGACTTCCAGCTTGGGATCCTCAAATTTATATCCTATCAAGCACAGAGCCTGCTCTACCTTCAGTCACTTTGTTTATCATCAAGCAAACTAGTACCAAAAGGCAGATCTTAATTTGATAAAAAAAAAACACTGCTAATGATGATGACGTAGAAATAACAAATTCCCTGACTGTACCCAAGCACCTACACATACAAATTAAGGTCCGCACAAAGCTATTTCCAGAATAAAAGCGTACCCATATTTTCCCGCCGTTTTTAGCCACAGAGTAAGTAAAATAGATGGCGCGCCCATTACCGTTTTTCGGGTAGGTACTTTATTATACAAGTCTCAAAATTAATTATTCTCAGGCGGAGGCCTTACGAGGTCTGTGTGTTTGGCTTGCCGCCTTTAAAAGATTCTTTGAGTGGTTTAGTCGAGGCATGTTTCTAATTTCCCGTGGATTGTTAATTTGTGGGTAAGACTGAGAGGTCAATTAATTTTACATTTTAAACCTAAATACAAAGAGGATTTTCATCATGTAATTATAGTGTGGAGAATTGGATTGTTGACTGTATTCAAATAAAAATATAATTTTGCCGCGAAACGGTAGTTTTTGTGACTGAAATCCTATTAAACACAATATTTTTGTTTATTTTTAAGGAATTTAATTTAAATTAAATAATCAAAATGTAATCACATCACTCCGAAGTCACGTGACATAAAACGCCCGTGACGTCACTGTTTCAATCGGAAGGAGTATATTTTTTTTTTGTTTTGTTTTTGGCTCCACGTGATTTGCGCATTTAGCTAGTGTCAAGTTATATAAATAATAATATATAATAAATCTCTAGTTTTGGTGCATGAAAGTCGTCAAAGTCACGTTAAAGTTTAGTCTAGGCGCGGTCGAGTCGAAGTGACGGTTCAGTAAATTGGTGGATAGTTTACTGAAGCGTCTATGGAGTTTTGGATAGAATACGAAAATACACGTTTTTGTCTTTGTACTATTTGCCTTTCACTCATGCAAGTTTACGAACACTTAATGGTTAATAATCCACTATTATTACACATTAACACTCTATAAAACAAAGGTTTTAGTAAATAACACAAAATCAACAACAGCACATTTTCGCATTCCCGCCAAAACTCTAATGAGTATATAGCTCGTTGCGCTTAACTGCTTAGTATTTTAGAGTGATTTCTGTGATTATTTATCTGTGCTGTGAATTCCGCGCTTATTTTTCGAAATTTATTTCGACTCTTGAATATTCTCCCATGATGGAAAGTGGCTTCATAAAGGCAAATAATTCCAATTTGCCGAGAATTGATTGTTTTACGGTGGCCAATTTCTTCTCGACAAACGATAATTTCTACTCTGCTGAATTTAGAAATGTGAAGACCTCCGTGTAAGTACCTACTTATTATACCAAAAATCATTATTTCTATAACCAACAATGAATATATAATAGTAATCATAGACTCTAAGATCCAAAGTGTATTAATTAACCAAAGCATATATATAAATCAATAAGCTCAAAAAACTTAGAACTCATGTTTTAATACATAGACCTACCAATACATACACAGAAAGCATCGAATCAACTTGTCACTAAACGTAGCACAGACTAGGTAGTAGTGGTTATATTCTCTTTGCTTGTCACTTTACAGTGTTATAGAAAATTACTCTGTGGTAATTGAACACGTGACGTCACTGGCGTTTTGGAGAAAAATTTAAAACGGCATTTAAAATACACGATAATTAAAATATTAGTTGTTTTAAAAAGTAAATTTAAATATTTTGGGTTATATTAGGCCCATACGCATCGTTTTAAACACTTTCCCAAAATCAGTCAACATCCCAATTACATTTCACTTTCAGTTATTTACAATAATTGGCAAGAATACAGGACAATATTATACAGTTAAGAAAAAACATTTTTATAAATTGATTTAACAAAAATATAGTCAGTCATAGGTTAATTCATCCCGCAAGCAGGTGTGCAAATATTAAAAAATGTCAATAAATCAACAAATAAAAATAATACGATAAGAAACAAAGGTCACATAACATTTTAACCACCTTCAATCGACTCCCAGCCAGTTTTTATCACTAGTTACCTTACTTGTTACCAGGACTAACTTCTGCGAGTGGCGTTATTCTTACCATCAGGCAAACGACCCGTTCGTCTAGTTACTTATTCATTAGTCCAAAAAATAGATTGGTATCGTACATATAGCTAGAGACGGCTGTTAGTGGGAGGACTAACTCTTCTGCGAGTGTCCGTCTGGGTTGTTACCACCGCTTTGTGAGTGAAGTCTGCCGCCAAGAAGTACCTAATGTGCAAGCATTACTACGTTTCGGTTTGATGAGCAGAATAGCCAGTGAAATTACTGGGCTTATGAGACTTAATACCTAATGTCTCAGGGTAACGAGCGCACTGCAGTCCCGCGCAGGCCTTTGTGTTTCAATGTTCTGAGTGGCACTGCAATAGTTATGAGCCGGCGTCATGCTTACCATCGGGCAAACGACCAGCTCGTTTCGTTACCAATAACATAATAAAAACGCCATTGTTTTATCTTGAGATTAGCTAGTGAGCGTTTAAATGGTCCTATCAACAAGTTATCTATGCTCTTCTAACGTGATATATTATTATTCATATATTAGACATTGTGTTTCGACAGCCGTTCGTGAGAGCCAATCGCAATTTTGACGGTTACTGATTTAGATCTTAATTAGCAATGTGACATACAGGAGATGAGATAAGATCAATTTCAAATGCTAACAATTCAAAATAAAATAAAACCTTTTCGTTTTACTCCTTTGTTGTGACTAAAAGACGAGCGACTACTCAACCACTTACCTTACAAAAACGTTAATTGTCAAGGTGCGAAGAGCTGAAAATACACCCCTTTTACAATTGCTAAAGCCCTTTCTCCATTTTGTAGAATGAACGCGAGGAATGCAGTTGTTGTGCAATTTCCGGGGACGGGAGCAGATGGCTCTCTTGCATGAACGCTTGTCGCCTGCAGCTATATCTCTCATTATGTTATGTCCTCCTGGTACCTTCAACGATACTGTATGAGAATTTGTAAAGGCATTAATTATTCGCTAAAAAGGTTTTATGGATATTTGTACTAGTTTGCCAGTTATGTACCTTTTGAAGGTTAACATAGTGAATGAAATTTATGAAATTTTCGTAAGTAGTCTTTAGCTATATCTCTCATTATGTTATGTGCTCCTGGTACCTTCAATGATGCTGTATACATTTGGATAGGCATGGTTTTTATTAACAAATGTTGTTGTAGTGTGCAAGCTTTGTGTCGTTTTAAGGATAAAATAGATAAGGAAATTTTAAATGGATCCCTGTAGCTATATTCTGTTTCTGGTACCTATAATAGATATGGTATCAGAAATTGTTCCGCCATTGATCATTCATAATATTTAACTTATGAAATCTTGTAAAGCGCAAGCTTTACACTGTACACAGATTGACATAAACAACGTGTAATATAACTTCCTTCATATTTCCAGTCATCATCATCATCATCAGCCGAAAGACGTCCACTGCTGAACATAGGCCTCCCCCATAGAACGCCACTTGGATATTTCCAGTACTCTTTTATAAATAAACCAGGCATACTTAATAACTGAGCAATCACAATTAACGAAACTTGGAAATTCGGAATCAGCCCAAAGCTTTACAATAAACCGCTACGAACGTATCTCCATTGTGTAACACAAGACAACTCCAGCCTGCAGCTGAAAGCAAGCGATGGCTTTATCCACTACACAGTAACAGACATTGACAGCTGCAGTGCGCAGCAGTGACTAAACTTACAGCACTTGAATCTAAAGGTGAATTTACATTGAGTCAGTTACATACATACATACATACATACATACAGCAGTATGAGTATGAACTACAGCAGTGGCGTCGTCTCGTGTCGCACGCCAAGTTTCATTTTGGGTCACTTCACCAGCCAAGTAAATAGTAAGTAAAACAATCATTTATATTACTTAGTCTGTAACAAAGTCTCAGCTTTAAATTATGGGCCAGCCATTTACCAAATGGTAGGACTAACTCTTCTGCGAATGTCCGTCTGGAATTAGGCCTACCACCTAGTAGATAGTAGAATAGAACTGGCCTTCAAGTGCAATTCCCAAAGTCATACGAACTTGTGATCTATTTTTATCTAATGTCAAATTATTTTTTGTGACGATTTTACTTGATTTTTTAAATAAAGATTCTATTTTATTGGGTAGGTATAAAAGGATCAACCTTTAGATACACATCTAAAGGTTGATCCTTTTATATAAATACACCACCCCTAAGGATGAAAAATAGAGGGATGAAATTTCAAATTTCACAATATTCGCGGCGAAGTCGGTTGCCACTATTTAAAAAAAAAAAATTTTAATAATATATGGTAAGCAAATACGAGTAGCAGATATATTTACGAATCAAAAGCAGATTTACGTATCTAAAATGAGGAGTAGGCGAACAAAACATTACTTTTCCACTTTTAATTTTTTTACAGAAATTAAAAAAGTATCTTGAAGGAGTAGTTGTGTTTTGAAGTCGATTTTCTACCATAAAAAAAGCTTTTTGTCGAGATTTTAACGCATAAAACGATGTGTCTCAGGGTTGCCAACACGAATCAATCAAAAAAATAAAAACGTTAAAAAATGGAAAAGTGACGTTTTGTTCGTCTACTCCTCAAATGTAATCTTAGAACTTAATTATTACAAAATCTCACGAAATTATATACTGTCTTGCAAAGTATTGTGTTGACAGCCGCTCTTATCTCACTGTCTTTTGGTTGCATAATATATAGGTACACTAGATTACGATAGGAACGGAAACTATTCTGTGTTTGATTATTCAAATTCAAATTCAAAATTCAAATTCAAAAGTCTTTATTCAAATAGGCCCCAAAGGAGCACTTATGAAAGTTAAAATGACTCTAACAGCCGGCCTCTGCAACATTCATCTACCCGAATCACAGACTAAAACTAATGCTGTCTTTATCAGAACATAATAAATGACAAAGACACCAACAGACCCAATCCGTGCTCAAAGTCAACGAATCTTCCAGAAACCCACCGTGCCCGTTCCAAATTGGTATAGGCCGAGCAAGAAGAAGGGCAAGAAACTCGTCACGGCATTCTTTTTAAAAAAAGTAGTTTTTTACAATGATTCTAATGCTAACAACTAACAATTTAAAGTTTAGTAGTCGCCAGGAGGCTCCTGAGCTGTTTGCCTCCATGCATCCTTGTCATCTACATAATCCTTAATTTTATAATACGCTTTTTTAATTAATACACTCTTGACTATACGTTTAAACTTTCCTTGTGGTAATTCAGTTAATACTTTAGGAATTTTGTTGTAGAATCTGACACCATTTGCCAGGAACGATTTGTTAGTTTTACTTAATCTGAACCCGGGTACAACAATTTTATGTTTACTTCTAGTATTTAACTCATGTACATCACTTTTTAAGTTAAATTTAGTAATATTCTTCCGTACATACATTATATTTTCCAAAATGTATAGCGAAGGCAGGGTTAGAATACCTATTTCTTTAAAAAAGTCTCTTAGAGATTCGCGTGGACCCATGTCATAGATGGCGCGTACTGCTCTCTTTTGTAATATGAAAATGGTATCTATATCGGCAGCAGATCCCCAAAGTAGGACGCCATAAGACATCAAACTATGAAAATATGCAAAATATACCAACCTTGCCGTCGCCACATCAGTCAGCTGCCTAATTTTACGTACTGCAAATGCAGCGGAACTCAAACGACCCGATAGGGCATTGATGTGAGGACCCCACTGCATTTTGGAGTCAATAGTTAATCCTAAGAATACAGTGTTATTCACCAGGTCAAGTTTGCTGCCTTCCAATTCCACTTTAGATTCCACGTGTGGTACGTTGGGAAGTGAAAATTTAATACATTTAGTTTTACTAGCGTTAAGTAGTAGATTATTAGCAGCAAACCATTCTGAGATTTTGTCAAGGTTATCATTTAATTCCTTTAGTTCACTGTCTTTCCTATCAGTTTTAAAAATGAGTGAAGTATCATCAGCAAACAAAACTATGTCCAATGCTATATGGTCTGTCATAAAGGGTAAGTCATTTATATATACTAGAAAGAGAAAGGGGCCCAGTATTGATCCCTGCGGCACGCCTATCTTCACTGAAGAACCACAAGATGTTACTCTATCGATGCCAACCTTCTGCTGTCTACCCGTCAAGTAAGAATTTACAAGATCAAGAGCTGTCCCACGCACGCCGTAATGATGCATTTTTTTAATAAGCGTTCTGTGTTCCACACAATCAAATGCTTTGGAGAGGTCACAGAATACTCCAATAGCATCCTGTGAACTCTCCCAAGCTTCAAAGATGTGGGACATCAGTTTAGCTCCGGCATCGACTGTTGATCTGCCTTTCGTGAAACCAAACTGGTGACCGTGCAATATTCTATACTCGTTGAAATGTGAAAGTAACTGTTCTAATATAATTTTTTCAAAGATTTTGCTAAGAGCTGGAAGTACAGAAACTGGTCTATAGTTAGAGGGGGTGTCCTTACAACCAGATTTAAAAATAGGGGTGACTTTACTGTGTTTCATTAGATCAGGAAAGACACCCTGATCTATAGAAAGATTAAAAATAATAACTAGATAGGGCGCAATTGTATCAATTAAGGATCCTATTACTTTTACCGATATACCCCACAAGTCTTCGGTGTTTTTCACATTGATAGATTTAAACGCTTTTTTGATACTAGTGGTTGTTATGTAACGAAAACTAAAATCCGGAATTAATTTAGAAAAGCTGTTTTGCAAAAGCATTTCTGCTTTTGCTGGAGAAGAGTCTAGTGATTTAGTAGCCTCCAATGGTATGTTTGTAAAAAACTTATTAAACTCATTGGCTATATCGAGTTGATCAGTAACTACTTTATCGTTAATTTTTAGTTTAAATTCACAATTATGTATTATGTAATTATGTATTATTAGGTGTTATTATTTAGAACACCTGAGATAGATTTTATAAATGTTAATTTAACATATTTTTTTATTCTATTTGATAACGGGACGAGCCAGTCATTTGGCTGATGGTAAGCGTAACACCGGTCCATAACAATTTCAGTGCCACTCAGTGCTTTGAAACATAAGACCTGCGCGGCACTGCATTGCGCTCATTACCCTGAGACATTACATATTCAGTCGCATAAACCCAGTAATTTCACTGGCTACTTTGCTCATCAAACCAGAACACAGTAATGCTCGCACATTACTGCTTGGCGGCAGAATTCACGAGCAAAGCGGTGGGACCAAGCTAGACGGACACTCGCAGAAGAGTTAATCCTACCACCTAGTAAAAAGCGGTACCAACACCATATCATGAAATGTCAATCGACAATAACGTACACAATTAAAAAAGTTAAAAAAGTGACATCTCGCGTCATTTGATTAGTACTGAAAAGTATCTATCACTAATGGAGGAGGCAACCGTTGCAATGTGATAATGCCTAGATGGAGCCACGGCTTCTAAGTCGAAAGAAAGTCATCAACTCAAGAATGTCGGAAACTTTGAACTTTGGGTGGTTTTGGGACTCAAAAACAAAACTCAAAATACCTACAGTCAACGCTTTCGTTGATGACGCAACGAATAAGCTCAGGTTGGCTAATCAGAAAAGTTTTGACGTGCCCTTGCAGTTCGCACTTCTATTTTCTTCTAAAATCATTGGGCTTAGTGGTATCTAAGTGACAATGTATACAAAGCTGAAGCACGCTACGCTTATAAGAGAGGGCTGGCTTTCGAGTGTCTATTCCCTACTTTTGTAGAAAAAATGGGATAAAAAGGTAATTTTAATAAACATTCAAGTAAGCAAATCGTAGCACGTGTCGTTTATTAGCTTTATTTATATTTCCTACGCACCCCTCCTAAAGTGAGTTATACATATAAAAGCAGTATGAGCGTCTGTTTTGAGAACAAAACATGTCTCGATGAAACGTAACACGTGTTTACGTAAGCGACCTTAAAACAAGACTTAAGATTTATTGTTTATTAATGCTTTCTTCAGCGTTGACGGAATCGTCCAAGTAAAAAAAATAATCAGGAAGAATTTATGGCAAACTAGACTGTCATAGAAATAGCTCAAAATCTAGCACAGATGTACCTTTAAGCCTAAAGATGGGCATTGAAACCGCGACGTATACTACCTACAAACTAAAAAGATCATAATATTTTACAGTAAAGAAAGACATGAACATATTTAGAAACCCAGTAAACCATCACCTGATAGGAACGCGCATGCATAGACGCGAAACGAATACTATTTTCATCTTTATGTTAAAAAAAAAAATTTGATTTTTGTATGCCACCTATTTAGACGAATAATTTAATAATCATTCTAATTTAAACTTATTAAACTCGAGCAATCTATTAAAATGTATTATAATTCAATTTAGTCGTTGTAGAAGACGATGAGCAAATTTTCCATACTGCTTGTATAGAAGGCTGTAGGGTTTCTTTCTATAATATTTGAACCCACTTCATATTGGGGCTCGCTGTTCAAATATAACATGCGTTAGGATTCCTATTTTTATTGGAAGTAGTTCTTTCTGCATCTATTGTAATTTTTTTTTATTTTGCAAATATTTTTTTGAAGCCGTTTTCTTTCTTTGGTAATAATTTTGGCCATACCAACCATACAAATACCACACCAATACCATACCAAAACCATACCAATACCATACCAATACCATACCAATACCGTACCAATACCGTACCAATACCGTACCAATACAGTACCAATACCGTACCAATACCGTACCAATACCGTACCAATACCGTACCAATACCGTACCAATACCGTACCAATACCGTACCAATACCGTACCAATACCGTACCAATACCGTACCAATACCGTACCAATACCGTACCAATACC
Source organism: Crocallis elinguaria (assembly GCA_907269065.1). Taxonomy (NCBI): domain Eukaryota; kingdom Metazoa; phylum Arthropoda; class Insecta; order Lepidoptera; family Geometridae; genus Crocallis; species Crocallis elinguaria. The sequence goes on along the minus strand of OU026065.1, from coordinate 12,271,017 downwards.
GTACCAATACCGTACCAATACCGTACCAATACCGTACCAATACCGTACCAATACCGTACCAATACCGTACCAATACCATTCCAATACTGTACCAATGGTTTATTACCGTACCACGTACCACCATTTCATTTGAGTTTCCGATATTTCGGTACTGTAGCAAACGCCATCTCAAACCAAATAACATACATTGTAAATATCACGTTTCTAAAAATAATTTTCATACATAAGTTAATTATATTATCATAAGTTAGTTATTTTTTAATTTTTATTTGACATTTATTTACAAATGGCAATTAATACAATTGTTTTAATTATTTTTATTTGTTTGATCTAATTTTTTGACATTTGTATAGTTTTATAATGATGACATTAATTTGGTTTTAAAATGATGTTTACTATTTTATTGATTGATGTAATTGGATTGTCCGATGTCTGTGTCAATTGATTAAATAAATAAATAATATAACGTCTCTATAACGAGCGCAATTCGGTACCATGTAAGTTATGTTTTTTTTCAGTCCCAGACAATTATGTTCGGGCTCGTCGGCACAAATTATTCGGAGAGCCATGGTGCAGAACAGAATTAGGAAGGCATGCGCCGTTACCGAGGGCGCTGCATTTGCTCAATGCTGTACTCGATCAGCACCAGGACCTGGATGTTTTTGAATGCTATCCGTCTCTGAGTTTCACAGGACGGCAATTAAGCATTGTTATATGAGTTTATAAATTTAAATGATTATTCGACCATAATTTTGTTTGTGTTTGTTTTCTTTCTATATCTTACAAACAATTTTATGTTATTTATAAGCTTTAACTGTGTTTTAATTATTAGTTTGAATCTAGATTGTAGGTGAAAAATGTTACATACTTTTAGAACCTAGGGTGAGCAAATTGGGCAACTGTTAAGCCCACCTATAGGTACGTTCTTATAAATAAATAAATAAATAAATGTTTGAAAACAACAGATCCACACAACAGATCTTCAAACACTATTAATCCCCGCCGAGCCAATAAAAATCTCCCATCAGTATAATCCAACGCGAACGAGGCACATATGTCGCGAGAGTTCATAAAATAAGACATTTCGCGCAGTGCCCGTCATCTGGGACGGAGGAAATTGCCGCACTATGACTGGATGAGCAACGCCATATTGCGACGCCATTTTCCCCATTTTCCATTCCAATTTCATGATTCCATGGAACGGCTTGTTATTGGAACTTTAAAGTTTATTTGTAGAGTGCTGATTAACATAATTTTGTTTATGACTAGCTTCTGCCCGCGGTTTTCACCCGCGTTCCCACAGGAACCGTGCATTTTTCCGGGACAGCGAAAACTCCTTATCGGCAATTTAACTGACTGCGGGAAGAGTGAACTCATATTTTGAATGAATAAAAGCATAGATCTGTCAAATTAAATCAACTTGTCAACATTATAAAACTTTATTGACAGCTGTCAATGTTAATTTTATGTCACACTAACTTCTGTCCGCAGTTTTCACCCGCGTTCCCACAGGGACCGTGCTTTTTTCCGGGATAAAAAGAAGCCTATGTTACTCTCCGGTCCATAAACTATATCTATGCCAAAAATCGCGTCGATCCGTTGCTTCGTTACTACGTTAAAGAAGGACAAACCAACAAACACACTTTCGTATTTATAATATTAAGTATGGATAATATTTTATAATTATGGATTGCTTCCATTCACGGAACCATTAACCAATGGTTCCATGGATGGAAGCAATCGTTCAGTACGAGCGAGGTTCACCATTGATTCGAATGTCAATTGTCAATGTTCAGTGGTTCGAATTGTAAGTTTGAGCTTTTTGTATATATAAAACATTGTGATGCAACCACATTGTGATTTGACATGGTATTAGAGCATTGATCGCCTCGCTAGCTACCAATTTCAAATCGAAAATCTGTAAGCCAAGCCCCTATCAGTTTGTTCCAGTTGTGGGTCCTATTTATTGAAATAAATAGGACCCAATTTTGGGTAGTCGTGAACGACTACCCAAAATTGGAGTGTATAATGTTTTCATGTATATGTGTGTATGTGAGTTTCTTACTTACCCATAACTTTTAAATGCCTGAACAGATTTTGATGTATGGGTTTATCCTTAGAATCCTGACATCATCCCGAGTGGCTAGGGTACTTGTGATATTTCTATTCTACATTTTAGCGTGAAAACCTATTCTGACCGCATCGTCACTTAAAATCAAGTATGTTTGTGTTATGAATGTGAATCCTAGTGCAAGGGTATGAGTTTGTAAACTTTTGTTTGTTCTGTTAAAAAAAGCTTTCCTTGAACACTTTTATTCAGCTTTTATAAAACTAAAAATAAACATCTACACATAAATGTAAATGTACAATTTTCAACTATATCCCGTGATATTCGCTATGAATAGAAATTCTGCTTCGAGGGGTCATTGAACGACTTAGCATATATTTTCAGAGATAAAAATTGAAATCTGAGAGCTTCAGAACCTCTTTCAATAATTTTCGTACTGGCAAAAGGAAAATCGCAATATACCTTTTAAAAATATATATCTGGAAATAGCACGTTTATATTTTTTCAAAGATATTTTCGTATCGCTTAGCCTTTGTAGTAACTGTACTTTTATATAAAATATTGTGGCCAGTAAATAGTTGAAGCGAAAAAGAAATTCACCACCACTGTACGTATCGTGAAAACATATTTTATAGTGTTAACCGACACTAGCGGATGTTTACACAAATACATTACAAAAATTTTGCTTCCAACAGGCTTCGAACCTGCGTCTTCTGGTTACCTAGACCAGACGCCTTAACCAACTAGGCTATGGGAGCAATCGACGTTGAATGCGAAATTCTTGATATGGCGTTTTTTTCTTTCCGGCTTACTAGCCGTAGCTCCATCTAGCAGACCTCGCTTTGTAGCGATTGCCTTTTTGACGCAGGTTTGAATCCTGTTGGAAGCAAAATTTGTGTGATGTATGTATATATTTGACTATACGTATTTATAGTTTTCTCGTGGTAAATGCAACGCTTGCATATTTGGTGACTTACCGAGGTGGTAGGAATAATTCTTCTACGAATGTCTGTTTGGATGTGTACCACCGCTTTGCTCGTGTAGTCTGTCGTGTAGTCAGGCGTGCTTATATGGGCAGGCCTATGTTCAGCAGTGGACGTCTTCCGGCTGATGATGACGAAGTTTTTGAGATATATTTCTAGCTTGAGAGCTTCTGAGCTACAATAACTTCAAATATCACACTTGTAGATACAATTGAAGTTACGGTACAAAAGCCTCAGACCGCACGTTTGCCCACTTGACATAATTTTTACACATAATTTGTCTCTTCAAATTATGAAGTCATAATAAAAAGCTAGTCATCACTTTAAAAAGGTTCCCAGAAAAAGTGCAAGCTCACCCGAAAACGGCAGGACTAATAAAAGCAAATTGGTCAAACACGATGACTAATGACTTTGACTCAGATATAAATGAAGATGTTCTAGGAATTTGTTTATTTTGAGGACAGAGGAGTCAAGTGTTGTTGTAACTGGTTAATCTGTAGTTTTAATTATGAATAATGGTTTTGTATTTCGTAACGTTTTTATGTCATTTTTTGGACTGTTGTTGAATATTTATGAAAGGATATCTTAAGCTTATTATATAGATTATATCCATCATCACCGCCTTCAGCACATTTTTGGTGATCAGTCAAATCCTAGACATTTTTTGGACTGTTGTTGAAGATTGCAGTTGATCCTTTTGTGAAAGGATATTACAGAAATCAAACTAGTTGACCGTTGTCACCGCCTTCGGCATGTTTTGGGTGATCCAGACAATCCATTGCGGCCGATGTATATCAGGCGCGCTGGGTTCGCCCCGTCAGTCAAATCCTAACACCAGTCCGAACGCTGGTAGCAAAAGGCATTCAGTATTCGACTGCGGTATCGGATAAAAAATTAGAAAGAAGATAATCGACTTCACCGGCGAGGTCAATTCCTTAGGTTAATTTGTTAGAAAAGTTTAGTTATTAGAGACTGAGCATCACTCCACCGTCGAGGTTCTTGCCGTTATAGATGTTATAGACTTGGAAATGTGGCAACTAGAATTAATATAACTTTCACGAGCGCCCACTCTGGCTCGCGAGAGTTATCTTTAGCTAGTTTAGAGTTCAAAGGGATGCAATGCGTCGGGTCGATTTTCTCTGACCCCCAAATCCTGGTGATAGCCCAAGCCGAGGTTCGCACGGCTGGTTCACACCACGAGGTACTCTTGAGCTAGTCGCCACACACCATTTTTTAAGCTCTGAGTTCCATCTGCGCTTGTGACGTTGGCACGGTTGTGACGGTCGTTAAACCAACACACTACATAACATACTAGATATTTTTTGAAAGACAGAAGACCTACAAAAAATTACAAATTAGTTCACAAAAAAAAATGAGTTCATAATTGCAAATAGTCAACATCTGTCCAAACGGTCCATATTTCCGCCAAAGCCCATGTACCCGTTGGACCGTTAACCGTAGACATATGGAGATAAATTAGGGCATAGCTGATTAATAGGCTATTAATGTATGATATCATTATTTATACTAGCGCTGATTAATTGTTATGAAGCGGTCGATTTGCCCGTTCGAGTGATGGAATCTTATGGGTACGTTACTGAATTTTATGGATCAACAGATTGGTATAACTTGTAGAAACAAGATAAACTGATTTCATTTCGTACACTTCCAAAAAAGGAGGAGGTTATCAATACGGTGCGTATTTTTTTTTAATGTTTGTCACCTCATATCTCCGTCATTTATAAACCGATTTGGAAAATTCTTTTTTTTATTTGAAAGGATATACTTTCAGATTGGTCCCATAGAAATTTCATCAAAATCGGTGCAGTAGTTTGTCACTGAAGTCGGTTCGTAGCTTTTTTAAAGCAATTTTTTTTTAATACTAGGTTAATCCGTTAATATCTGGTCTAACATGATGGGTATGCTTAACCTAGATATATAATTAATTGGCTGTGAAGTGCAGCTGCTGGAACACACAAATCGGTGCTTGGCCCCAGATTTTCAACTTAACTCTCAAGTGACATCACAAGACATCACTCTCAAAAGACAACAACCTAAAAACACACTTTCGCATTTACTATAGTACGAACGTATGTTATTTCGCTCCACGCACGTTAATCAGGAAGAGATCGCTACAGTAGAACTTATATTATTAAGTTGTTTTAAAATCTGTATTGTATTTTCTTACTAAAGTGTTTACCATCTACGTCCTAGGTTATCCCACTTAAAAACTTACAAACTCATAAAGAAAATCTAAAGTACCTAACATGCTAAAGAAATACAGTCTTATACGGAAGAAGCAGGAACCAACACGCCACCCTTCTTCCCAGCGAATACTACCCTATAATAACCGAGATAAAAATAAAGCTATTACGTCCATTGTGTGCAAAATAAGTGGTAAATTCGATAACGATGTAGTATTAGCGTCTCGCATCGTCCTGTAAAAGGCGGTGTTACATCAAAAGATGCGGGAACCGGAAATCGAGTTACTGTGGGCTGGTTTCCGTTGTACTATTATAGAACTGATATCCTTTTTTTTACGGGCTAAAGCCTACCTATATTAACGCGAAAGCTACCTATTATAATGCGAAAGCGTGTTTGTTGGTTTGTCCTTCTTTTATGCAGTAACGAAGCAACTGATCGACGTGATTTTTGGCATAGATATATTTTATGGACCGGAGAGTTACATAGGCTACTTTTTATCTCGGAAAAAATGCACGGTTCCTGTGGGAACGCGGGTGAAAGCCGCGGGCAGAAGTTAGTGTGACATAAAATTGACATTGACAGCTGTCAATAAAATTTTATAATGTTGACAAATTGATTTAATTTGACAGATCTATGCTTTTTTCCATTCAAAATATGAGTTCAATCTTGCCGCAGTCAGTTAAATTGCCGATAAAGAGTTTTCGCTTATTTTTGGCATATATATAGTTTATGGACCGTAGAGAAACATAGGCTACTTTTTATCCCGGAAAAATTCACGGTTCCTGTGGGAACGTGGGTGAAAACCGCGGGCAGAAGCTAGTAGAAAATAAAAAAAAAAACATAATATCAAACTGACCGATACGTCAATATCGGTACGTCAAACAACGTAACCACGTGAGGCACTACGCAACGCGTTATTAGATCATTGACGGTGCGATGCGGCAAAGGCGCCTATGTTTTATGTATGCGGCGTACCACAAACCCCTATATTACTGAACAGGATAGTTTCTAGTGTCAGGTTATCTTAAGATGAATCCTCTAGCAAATGCATCGCAAAACCCTGATGTTTAGAAACTATCATCGCGTTAAATCAGGGACGTTATAAAAAATTATCCTGTCAATCTCCAACATTTCCTACATTGCACATTTAAAATATTTTTTTATAGTAATTATTGCATAAGAAATCAGCTTCTATAGAACTATAATGGACAAAAAACTGATTCTTTGTATCTCCATATATGAATTAAGACTTATTATAAATTTGGTTTACACCATTTGATTTACCGTAAAAAGTTGATTTGTCACACATTTAAATTTTTTGAAAAGACCTATTGCTTTATTTCTTTGAACCAATAATTTAAAAATCGATGCGAATTTTCGACAGAGTGGCGTGCAACAGTCGGCAATGCGCCTTAACTATCTCATCCTTGAGTTAAAATTGGGTCGACAAATGTAGCAAATCGGCTCGCAAATTGAATGTGACTTCCGTTATTTTCTTTTTTAACTTATTATTCATATTCATTTATTTCAAAACAGATAATGTTACAGGTCAAAAAAAAGCACACTACAAAGCCCACATATTAATAATTACCAAGTCAAATCAGTAAAAATGGAACTTTTCATTCAAACACAAAGTATTTTTCAAGTTATGGCTGAGATAAGTTATTTAACAAATTCATCAAATGTATAGAATGTTTGCTCAGTAAGCTATTTTTTTGTTTTCCATTTAAATGAATTTTTGGAACCATTGATCTGATTCTACAAAAGTATTCTCCACAGTTTACATAATCATATATTTAAATCTATACAAATCTATACAATTCAAGTGTCTGTTTGTAATATCAAAATAACAGCTTTTCACTAAATGCGTTTGAAAGTAGGTATATACGGTATAACATAAAAGGAATTTTTAAAATGTCCGTCTGTCTCTCAGTTTGTTCATAAACGGCTGGACCGATGTTGACGGGACTTTCACTGGCAGATAGCTGATGTTACAAGCAGTAACTTAGGCTACGCGGGCGAAGCCGTGCGGCACATCTAGTTTGCTATAAAAAATAAAGGTCACAACTTAAAGCCACTAGGTATTTCGACTCAGAATTTTTAAACAAGCAAAGTAAATAAACTCAATTTTGCATAATTAAACATGAAAGCGAAACATCCAGACGCTACTTAACAAACATTAAGTTTTATTTATTTCATTTTGGCAAAATGAGCTGAATTAATGTGGCAAAACGTTGAAGCCAGATACAGTAAATTAAATATTAAACTACTGTGTTTATGAGGTTACTTGTTTGGAAAAAGTACTAAGTAAGTAACTGTTTTAAACTGTTGTGAATATTAACCGTGTTACCACAAAAACCATTGCACTTTAAGATGCCTGTTTAGCTAGACAGTGTCTAAAGATAAACGTCTAAAATGATTAAAAATGTCACAACAGAGTGGAGTTATTGTTAGTGGTAGGACTAACAACTCTTCGGCGAGTGTCCGTCTGGGTTGTTACCACCGTTGCTCGTGAAGTCTGCCGCCAAGCAGTAATGTGCAAGCTGTGTTCCGGTTTGATAAACAGTGTAGTGAAATTACTGGGCTTATGAAACTTAATATCTAAAATTTGAGGGTAACGAGCGCACTGCAGTGCCGCGCAGGCCCTTGTTTTTCAAAGTTCTGAGTGGCTGGGATACCGGCCTTCTCTCAGAGAGAGAGAGGTATGGGCCATAATCCTCCACGCGGGCCCAGTGCGTCTTGGTGGATGTCACATGTCCTCGAATTTTGTGGTTCATAAACATGCGGGTTTCCTCACGATGTTTTCCTTCACCGTTTTAGAGAGTGTGAATAATCCGCACATAACTTGATAAAAGTCATTGGTGCGGGCCGAGTCGAGATTCGACGGCACGTCGGATTGAAAGTCGCACAAGTTCCCGCTCGGCCACACTCGCTCTTGCTACATTAATAATTTACAAATCTAACAAGTAAGTAAGTGACGCAGCGAAGCAAGAAATGAAGTTGTCCTTCCAAAAGCAAGAAACGTAGCTTCTGCCGTGGATGCAAATTAAATGCATAAGTCATGCATGCAGTAATGTTTGCCGGCGCGACTTCCACAATTGTTCCTTACGGGGGCACTTCCGCTGCAGCATTTCGGAAGTGACAATATTCTGAATGTGTTTGAATTTTATTACACGACTGCATAATAAGGTTTCCTTATTCTACCATAACTTTGTGCCTGAACAGATTTGGATGCATAGAGTATTGTTAGAATGTTATATCATCCCATCATCATTGTTAGTAGTTGGACTAACTCTTCTGCGAGTGTCCGTCTGGGTTGTTACCACCGCTTTGATCGTGAAGTCTGCCGCTAAGCAGTACTGTGCAAGCATTACTGTGTTCCGGTTTGATGAGCAGGGTAGCCAGTGAAATTACTGGGCTTATGAGACTTAATACCTAATGTCTCAGGGTAACGAGCGCAATGCAGTGCCGCGCAGGCCTTTGTGTTTCAAAGTTCTGAGTGGCACTGCAATTGTTATGGGCGGCTTACCATCAGGTAAACGATAAGCTCGTCTCGTTACCAAATAACATAAAAAAATCTACCTATGCAAATATCATAAAGCAATAAAGTTGTAAGTGTTTGTGTTTGTTTGTAGTACCGCTAAAGTCTGGAACCTCTGGGCAGATTCTAAAAACTCTTCCATGCACTTAAAGGAAGTTACATTATCCTTGAGTGCTGTAGGCTACATTTTATTCCGATATCGCGCGTGTGAAGTCGCGGGCAGACGCTGGTTGAATAATAAAAAAACACCATACAAAAACATTTCTTTCCAAAACCAGCTCAGAATTCTCCAAGAACCGCCATAATCGGATGGGATCAGACCATCTGCAACGGTGCGGCACGTGATCGACATAGCTGATATTCTCATTTTGACGGTTTTGTATTTATTATAGCGCCCATCGATACCGGCTTAGATTTCTCGATGATGCAGCAAATTGGCAACGAAAATGTTATTTTTTGGGTCTCTCTACCTCGAAGTGAAACAATACTGACCCTTATTGGACCACTTTGGGAGCCGCCACTCTGTTAAGGCTATTTATCTTGCTCAATATAAGACTTTACCATAATAAACACAGGGGTCGGAGTGCCATAATGCGCCTGCACCCTTAGGTGATTTGGTGATTGCAGTATATTTTGATGCATCGAGATTTTTAGATAACGATTTGAGCGGGTTGTTTTCCTGGTGGTAAGCATATCCCCAGCCCATAATAATTACAGTGCCACTCAGAACTTTGAAACGCAAAGGCCTGCGCGGTACTGCAATGCACTCGTTGCCCTGACACATTAGATATTAATCATACAGGCAAATGTCCATGCGAAGGCCAATTCCATGCATATTCCCTTAGCCTGCTTTTACGGCACCGACGGGAAGAGATACAGATCCTTTATTCATCAATCCTTTATTCAGCCAGAACCACAACTCATAACTGTGAAAATACAAATTTGGCAAAAGTTGATCAAGTTATTAAAATTTAAACGTAGGCTTTACAGTAGTCGAGCACTATGAATACAAATGAATCGTCACGACTTACAATTTCACCTCGTCCAAAACCATCCAGTTATTTATAGTCCGTTCCCCCAACAAAACTGTCCTAAATACAGAATTGCACTCGGCGACAAAATTAGAGATCGGCAGATATTGGCGGTTGGCCAAAGATCACCGCGACAAAATTAGCATCTGGCATAGGCGCCACCCGAAAAAAAGCAAAATACGTCAAAATAGGAGAACTGAGACTCGCGGAACTGAGGCTGTGATGCAGTAACATTATTTTTTCCCACTTAATACAGCAATCGGATGTTTTCTGTCCTCAATGAAGCAATAGAGACCGGCTATGTAGGAAACGGACTATTTAACGGTTTTTTACCCGTTAGGACTAACTCTTCTTTAGAGGAGTATTAAACCTCGTAAACCAAGATATGTCACGACTAATTTGTTCATCAAACCAGATCACATTAATGCTTGACGACAGACTATACACGAGAAAAGCGACCCACTCTCGCCGAAGAGTTAGTCCTACCAATTAGTAATCATTGTCATTTTACCTCAGTATGTTCTGATACTGACTTGTGCCAATACGTTATTGGTTCCACTCCAATCAACAATACAAAAGTCAACGACCCAGTTGAAAAAGCTCAAGTCCAAGAAGGAAGTATATCACAACCATTATCTGGCAATGCGCCAAGAATAGACAAATATAGAGCGCTGAAAATAGAAGCGGTGAAAGCGTTGGGTAATACTATGTGTCCTTTAAAAACGATGACAGGTGTCATTGCGTTTAAATCCTGCAGTTGCACGTCAAAGCAGCGCCATCTAGAAGAGAGATGTAACAACAGTCTAATTTTTACAAGACTGCTCAATAAAGGATAATAGTTTGAACTATCTTTCGACCTTTTTGTTGTCCATAGATAGTTCAAACTATTTTAAGTTATTTTTTTACTGATATGGTTTATAGTTCTGTTTTAGTTTTTAATTTTTAACCAATATTATACTTTACTATTAAAATGTTCGTGAGTATCACACCGTGACCGTCACACCAGCGTGAGGATCTCTCTGACGAAGAGCGTCGGACACGCTCGAAACCTATGTCGAAAATATCGACAAATGACGTGAGTTATAGCCTGTTTTTAACAATTTATAATATTATACTTAATTTCATTACGGTTTTTTGTAAATACATTCTTAACAAGAGATTTAAACTTTCCTTGTGAACTGGTGGCATCACAAAATAGAAACTTTCCCTAAACCGATTAAATACCAAACTCCTCTATTCGCGAACATGCACAGAATATACAGGTACAAGATTAAATTTAAGCCCCGACATGGTTTTGATCAAACACGGCTAAGAGCCTTCCAACAACACTAGCTACACAAACAAAATCGCGATAGAAATGGTTTATCTGTTTTGTTATTACGATGTCTGAATAGATACATGTTTGAAGAATACACTATTATTTTTTCGCTGCAGTTAAAAAGAAGATTGATCCTTAAGGTGCTTTTGCACAGTGCAAATGTCTGTCATAGACAAAGTTTAGCAGTCTAAGTTTTGGTAAAAAAAATCTTCTTAATACTGCACGTTAGTTTCTAGTGCTGGTCTCACACTTAAGAGCACCCTACCCGTCATATTTTCCATACCAACGCTCGTACGTGATTACAGTGTTGTAACAAATTATAGTGTTGTTATTGATAGAATTATTAATTGTCATTATTGAAATAGATTATAGTGTTGTTCTTTAGATATTTTGAACAAAGAGGTATCTTGCGCATTATGTCTAGGTGAAATCACCAGTCAGAAATAGCCAGCTAATCAGAAATAAAAGCACATTTCAATAGCTTTGAACCAAAATAGGTATATGGTGAAAGCGGCCCGGTGTGTTCTATAATAACTTTGACAGGTGTCAAGGTGTCACAAAGTCATAGGATTTAGGTGTTGATTTTAGTGAGTGTGGGATAATCCGCCCGGTGACAGCGGATGGTACCTTTAACCATGTCGTAGGGTGGGAGTTTTTAAACTGGTTCGTGGTAAATTACGGGTCGAATCTGCGGCGCGAGTACGGATCTTTTCGATAAACAAAATTCGATAAAATTGACAGTTACAATCGATAAAGTGGGTTTTTATTCGATAAAATTGACATTTAAAATCGATAAAGTGGGTTTTATCGATTTTAACTGTCAATTTTATTGAATTTTATCTATCGAAAAGATCCGTACTCGCACCGCTGTAGACTTTATAACTTATCACTGGGTCATGGTAAATTTAAGGGTCAAATCTATAGAATTCATAACTTTTCACAATATAATCCAGATAAATCTTCACCAGATTCCTTGAAAAAAAAAAGGTTTTTGCAGTGAGCAGTTTAAGTTACGTGTCAAGTTATTGCATTATTTACAGCACCGGTCTATCCTGAGCTCTCTTTGGTAAAGACACCAATTTATAAAAGTAATTATAATTACGACATAATCCTACGGTCTTTAGTTTCTATGATACTGTCCATGGCTAAAGATAGCGAGAAAATATAAATCAATGAGTTTTAGCAGTTGACAGATTTATTTTAAACTAGCTGCTGCCCCGCGGTTTCACCCGCGTGGAGTTTTTGGATTACAAGGTTTTGATTTTTTGCGTGGAACCCTAATTCTTTTTCTAAAATTAAAGTAGCCTATGTTACTCCTTGTAACATCAGCTATCTGTCTGTGAAAGTCCCGTCAAAATCGGTCCAGCCGTTTCGGAGATTACCCGGAACAAACAGACAGACAGACAGACAAAAATTTTAAAAATGGTTGTTTTGTTGTAGGTACCGTATATACTTTCATATGCATTTAGTTAAAAGCTGATATTTTTATATTACAAACAGACACTTCAATTTTATTTATCTGTATGTATGGATTATCTTGACGGCTTTTGCATCTAAACAAAATCATTTAAAAAAACATTCTCTTTTTCAAATAACATTATTATACGTCATAGTGACAAGTGTCAGTACAGACACTGATAATAACATACTTATCTACTATGTACTGAAAGTTATTTGAAAGTGTGATTTAATTTAACACGCTAAAATCAGAATGGCTTCAAAACAGTCAAAACACTTCGAAAAATTTTTATTTAGAGAAAATTGACGATGTATTATGTACAATTAAAACTGTATGACAATGCCGTTTACAAAATATGAAAAATATGATTCCCTTCAATCTATTCGTTTGATGTGTATATTAAAGTCAGTGAAATTACTAGGCTTATGAGACTTAATACCAAATGTCTCAGGGTATGAAGTACAATGCAGTGCCGTGCAGGCCTTTGTGTTTCAAAGTTCTGAGTAGCACTGCAATTATTATTAGGCTGGCATTATGCTTATTGCTATCACGCAAACAAACCAATTATCCAATAGAAATGAAAAAATTAAATTTCTTCAAAAAATTCTGAAGAATATGTTCGATTTCCATGTTGTGACGGCTCCGTAGCTAAGTTGGTAGTAACCCTGCCTGCAAAGCGAGGGGTCCTAGGTTCGATTCCCGGCCGGGGCAGATTTTGTGTAAGTATAAAGTTTGTTCTCGGGTCTTGGATGTTTGTGATACGTATCTGTGTGTGTCCATGCCACCTGCGACACAGGGAATCCTAGTGCGGGGGTGTATGAGTGTAAGCGTATATTTTGTCACAATCTAAACCGATTCACAAAGCCTTGCGTGACGATTTGTTCTTACTTTGATACTTCAGTTCATAATGAGTATGTCACTACCTTAAATGTTCATTTTTTCACTGGGTACATTGTTCTTCAAACAGAAACAAAAACGCTTGCACGTGTTTTTCTCAATGGGAAGAAATACAATTTTCCTCTGCTTGAGTGGCGTTGAAATTGTTATGGGTACGCATGGCGCTTAACATCAACAGAACAGCCTGCTCATCATATTGCCTTATCACAAGTATATTTATTGCTGACAAGCAAAATGGAGGTGTCCAGCCAGAAGGGCTTTTCCAGAAGAGACCTATCACCTGCTAATTTATTGAGTCGTAAGCCGTAACAGCTTCGTTTCTGAAAATAGGCCTCAACTCAAAATAGACCAGGCAAAGTTGACAAATTAACATTTGGCAATGCGAGCACTGACTCGTAATTAGACGGGGTTTATGACCTAGCTCTAAGCGGACTGAATTAGATTGTCTTACACTTCGATGCTAACACCTGCTTGAGAAACTCTCGAGTAGTAAATCGCACTCGTTCTTACTAACATTTTATGGGTCTCTTCCCGTGGGTGAACCGTATATCAGAGTTTGCAGGTAATGTGCAACAGCGTTCTTCTCCGTCAATTATCATCTATTGCGGTCACTAATACAGACCGTTTACTAATGTAGATGATTCTGCAAGTATGCGTTTTGCTGTCAAAATAACCATGCTTTTGCATCAAGCGTGGATTACGAGACAATACACGCGCAAGCGTGGCTTGATGCAAAACCATCGAAAAACCACGAAAATAGACAAGACGGCAATACGGCCAGATAGTGCTGTCTCTGAGCCCTGCCTGGGCTCAAAGCAACGACTGCTCCGCTTTACGCTACATACATCACTTACGCACCACCGGTTATTTACCGCGGCGTCTGCATTAAGCACGCAGTGGTTGTGAAATATTATTTTGGATAGATGTTGTAGAAGCATAAGTAGAAGCTGGTGCCGTGCTTGGACTAAATTTCGCTCTTGATTGGATACAATCTCTTCACCCTTCTCTTAAAGATGGATGATAGCTCAATGTATGGAATATGGTTGGCTAGAAAGAGAGACGATGATAGATATTAATTTAGTGATGATTTTTTTTTAAGTTTTTTGTTTGATTCTATCTTTCTACGAAATTTCAAATATGAAATTTGAGTAAGACACAAACATTTTTGTAGAAAACAAGCTACATAACTTTGTTAAATATTCTGTTTTATACTCACTATAATATTTCATTCCCAAACAATTGAACAGAGCCTTAATAAATTCATAAATTTGAGTTTTCGCTAGCGATAATATTAACTTGTAGCACTCATATCAGTTACTAAGAGACAATAAACTATTTTAATCGGCGAGATAAAGGCGCCGAATCCCCAGACCGGTACGGCGTGCGCTGCATTTGACACAGTGTAAGTGAATACAGGAAGGAAAGTTGCGACCTTATACCTTCAGTTAAAGAAGAAACAAGAATACCTAATCTACTACCCTTATCATGGCATCACGCAACATTGTGTTTTTTATTTGTTTTCTTTTTACTTGTCTGTCACTTATTTTCATTTTTTTTTACATTTGTAAACTGTAATGTTGTGTGATGTCCTGAAATAAATGTATTTTCTTTCTAATCGTTTTGGCTTAGTATTTTTGTAAATAATTTGAAAATTTCAATAATTTCGTTGGATTTTAGTTGGAATTGGACTCTCCGCCTACAAAGAGAGAGAGAGAAAACGGACAGCTCAAGAGTTTAACTAAAAAATTATGAGATTTTTAAACTAAAAACATATTCCCTAAGTATAGTTTAAAGAATTATCGCCTACAGTACTTTAGTTAGGTACCTAGAACGATAATCACCATTCGAAATGGTTTTTGTTTTGGTCTTTTTGAGGCTTTTATCTTCACTGTGGCGCAATTTAACCAGTAAAATACATTTGGCTTAGCACGGAACTGAATGTGGCTGGGTTTCGTTATTGCCAAGATTATCCGATTTCCCTTAAGACCAATTTACAGATTTTGCAATCATTTCATACAGTGTACACGATTTACTCATAATTGCGAGTGCATCCGCCATATCCGGCCAATATATTGTCGTCCGGCATTTGCAGACTTACTCTTTTTTATTTAGAGCTTGTCTTAACAAGTTCTGAAACAATATAAGAGTTTGTGATAGGTTTTAAACTAGTTTACAAATTATACAATGTAAAGAGATATTAATAAAGTAAGTCAAAATAAAGACAATTGTTATTTTTTTTTCGTTAATTCTTCCTTCCATATACCTATTTATACAAATAAATAAAATTGAAAATGTCTGTTTGTAATATCAAAATAATAGCTTTTTACCAAATGCATACGAAAGTATATACGGTACCCTTTTATAGCAAAACAACCATTTTTAAAATTTTTGTCTGTCTGTCTGCCTGTTTGTTCCAGGTAATCTCCGAAATGGCAGGACCAATTATAAGTACAGTAACGTAGGCCACTTTTATTTTAGAAAAAGAGTTAGGGTTCCGCGCAAAAAAATAAAAACCATAAAATCCAATATCTCCGCGCGGGTGAAACCGCGGGCAGCACCTAGTCAGAAATATCCGGCCAAAATTGTAAGCCACATCACTATTGTTTTTATACAATTCAATTCTATCTACGGCCGTATTTTGTGCTTATCCTGATTCATTACAGCTTGTACTGCAGCTTTGTACGTTTAATGAATCAGGCACCACTTGTGTGGGCAATATCGTATTGCAGTGAAACTGCGATAAGGTGTTTAAAAACGTTATCGCTATGAACTATTTTAATGAGTCGTTAAATAAAAAGAAAACAGAAGTTACTTTTTACATACTACTAGTTGCTGCCCGCGGTTTCACCCACGTGAAGTTTCCGATAGCCGTGTAGCCAATCCAATTGGCCCTCTATGGGCCTTTAGAGCGCCACTTGGCCTATGTACCGCCGATTTTCAGTGGATGGTTTCCAGCTGATGATCATCATCATGATGATGATGTGAGTTCGAATCCCGTTGGCAGTGTAATATTTATATTATTATATCCATACAAATCCCATAAGCATGATTTAGCACTAAAGATATATCATCAGCCTTTTACGCTCTCACTGCTGGGATACCGGCCTCCTCTCAGAGAGAGAAAGAGTAAGGATAATAATCCACCACGTGAGCTCAGTGCGCCTTGGTGGATATCACATATCCTTGAATTATGTGGTTCTTGAACAAGCGGTTCCTCACATGTTTTTCTTCATCGTTTTAGAGCGAGTGTGATGAATCCACAAATGACGTGATGAGTAAGCCGATATTCGAACTATGGTTTGTCGGATTGGAAACCGCACAAGTTCCCAAGTAGCCACACTCGTTCTATCACTTTAGAATCTTTAGAGTGATAACTCAAATTAGGGATATAGAACTTCCGGGCTATGTTTAGTTACGTCATACCTATAGTGTTAGTTTCAATTATCTTAACCATATTGACAAAGCACGACAAAATCGTCCGTGCTCCCACATATTATCCCTTGCAATTTGGAGTGTAGCCAGAACGGTGAAATTAGGTCGACCAGCGACACTACTCAAATAGATAGGGGTTATGTTGTGTTAGAGATCTGTTGGGCTTTATAATCTAGATCAAAGTAGCTTTTTACAAGATAAAAAGATGAGCAAATCATTGTCTGATGGTTGATGGTGGATAGCGCATGTCCCTAACAACAGTTGCAGCACCACCCACAATATTGCAACGCAAGAACCTGCGGAACACTCCAGTACGCTCGATACTCTGATACATTAGGTATTACGTTTCATTTGCCAAGTAATTTTCTATGATTGAGTATGTCCGAGCGGGAACTGGTGTGAATTTCAATCTAATTCATCAGAATCCAAATCCTGGATTGGCCCCACAGCAATGACATAAATCAAGTTATGTGCGGATTCTACCACATTTGCAAGGAGGGTTGGTGTCGGGCAAGCTGTGAGACGAATTGCCTAAAACCTACATACGTCTCCAAAGACGTGCGCCGACCCCACGTAATATAAGACAAGGTTAGGAAGGAGAGATACTCAGTAATTTCAGCAATTTAAACCGGTATACAATAATGACAACATTAGCAAAGCAGAGGTACCGGCAAAGACGCAGGCTCGGAAAAGAGTTTAAATTCCTTCTCCCTGGTAAAATAATAGGTTAGCGCTAACTTCAGAATCTATACTTGGTACTTGCTCACTAAATTTTAAATTTTGTGTGTTATTCCCATGTAGGTTTTTCTATGTACTTCTATGTGTTGAATAAATGTTATTATTCTATTCTATTTGGTACCTTAGCTATATAATAAAAGGTACTCACGTGAATCTACAATTTCCACACTCGTATCTATCATCATCTGGAGCACCAACACCACTAAAGTCACGCACACATTGTGTCTCCCCATCGTGCACATACGGCGTCCGAACGCACACTTTCACATGTTTTCGTATTGCGTTGTTTAGCGAACACATTGATTAAAATTCTGGGAGTTTGTTTACTGTTTTAGATTTGCACTGCGCGGTTTTGACATTTGAAAAGTCGTGTCAGTTTTTTTTTGTTGGAATTTTGTATTGTTGTCAGTTATGAAATAACAATTATAATTTTAATTACATTCCACTCAATATTACGAAAACAATGTGTATTTTCTCATAGAAATCTCACAGCACTTGGATGGGCTCCAATTTCACTCAAAACATTTTCTCAAGCCGGAATACAGTCTGAAACAAAAAATATAATATTTAATAAGGAAAAATACATAATCCAATAAATTTAATGAAACGAATGATATAATTAGAATCGCGAAGAGCCCACGCAATGTAAGCTAATATTAGAGAATGATAAATGTTGTTTAAGTCATATACTGTTAAATAGCTTCGCATAACAGATTTTTAAGCAAAATCAGATGAACTTCAGGCACTGGAAAAATATATGTCATTATTTTATCGATAATCCTGTTGTGATCAAAATAAGTTTAAAAAATTTACTCGATAAAAAGAATGACATAGCTACCTCTAAAAATAAGTTTGAAATGATTTATCTGTGTTATTTATATATGTGTATCGAAAAAAAAAAATAACAAGACTTAGGTATTAGGTAGTGACAAAAAACTTAGTAGTGGTACATTTCCTATTAGGCATTTAATTTTGAAGTAATAACGATTTTTTCTCAATTTTTACGCGCGCGCGATCTTTTGCTCATTTCATCAATCCAAACCGACAGTATGTGTAAAGAGGACAGAATGATAAATGTCATTGACTCTGGATAGCGCCTTAACTGAAAATAACTAATGTTCAAAGACTACGAAAATAACAGCAACTTCTAGAATACGAGTAGCAAACGTACGTCATATTTTTAAATCAACAACTATTTATCACACAGACTTACAGATTACAAATCTGTGATTTATCACTACATTTTTTTTTTCTTGGCCAGACACGGTTTCTGTATTTTGCCAATTTCAAGTTTGAACTTTATGGTCGAGATCACTAGATTTATATTCTTGGAGTTTACCACGCTAGTTGAAGATAGTGTCTTTTTTATATTATTTGGTAACGACACGAGCTGGTCGTTTGCCTGATGGTAAGCATAACGCCAGCCCATAACAATTGCAGTGTCACTCAGAACTTTGAAACACAAAGGCCTGCGCGGCACTGCAGTGTGCTCGTTACCCTGTGACATTAGGTATTAAGTCTCATAAGCCCAGTAATTTCACTGGCTACTTTTCTCATCAAACTGGAACACAGTAATGCTTGCACATTACTACTTGGCGGCAGACTTCACGAGCAAAGCGGTGGTAACAACCCAGACGAACACTCGCAGAAGAGTTAGTCCTACCACTAACGAAAGCTAGAGCAGTCGTGTTTTTATTTTTTAATTATACTTGTTATTTTTTTGCTAGATTTTGAATTTGATGATTTAATTAAAATGTCAGATTTTTAACGTAAAGGTACGAGTATATATAATTCTCTACCACCAAGTTATAGGTGAACCGCAGTATTTTGGTTTACTAAAACTTCAAACCCATTAAAGGATTTTAACTCTCAATTTATGGATCAGAAAGCGACCTCGCTACGACTAAAACATCCTTCAAACTCGTACTACATGGATGATCGACCAACCATAATTATACCATACAAAACTATTGGTTCATACAAAGTTGTATAATCCTTAAAGTTACTATATTATAAAGTGTTATCCACACCAGATGTTCACGTAAATACATCTCAAAAAATTTCCCTGTTCGGATTGGAACCCGTGTCTCCTAGTTATCTAGAGAAATCGGTTTAACCATCTAAGCAGTGGGAGCGATCGATGTTACCCCAAAATTCTTGAGGTGATTAATTAAAACGAATCCAAATTATTTATTGTACACAAGTCTTAAGAAATAAAACACGGTAGCAGATCTAAAATTAAAGTACAGTTGACGGACCTATCGCTAATAGCTGATTAGATATTTCTTTCTGCGGACGTAACGCACATAAACCCTTTCACAGGCACATTTTTATTTAATTATTAAATAATCGAAATTGTTTGCAAATTTTGAAGCGGACAAGTTACATACGAACATTGCCAGTTAAATTTCAAATCTTAATATATATAAATTACGCGTCACGTTGTTTGTCCGCGATGGACTCCTAAACTACTTAACTGATTTTAATCAAATTTGCACACCGTGTGCAGTTTGATCTAACTTAAAAGATAGGATAGCTTACATATCAATTTATAGGCGCAATATTATTTTCTTGCAAGTTATTTGTTTATTATTTGACAGTCACAATTATCTGTTAGCTCCAAAATGGCGGTATCTGTTAACTGGATTTTCTAACAGATGGCGCTGTGTTAAAAGTACCAACGCTTCACATAAGCTACAATTTTATTTGTCCTACCGTTTCCCTTGAATAGTTTACTACTATGTAATATAGCAAAAACCTTAGCCACAGAAAGCGTGGCCGGGTCTGCTAGTATTATAATAAATTGCAGATTGTAAGTTAAATAAAATATTGTAAATACAACCGAATTGAGAACCTCGTAATTTTTAAAGTCGATTTAAAATATGATTAGAGTGGACAAGTCCGCGTTTGTTACGTTCCTCGTTTGCAATAACTAGTTACCGGTTACATACTATAATCACACCCGTATGGATCGCAGACAGGGGGGCTGAGAGGATCGCATTGGGTATTGGGTAACAGGATTTAGTCCTGATAACAAGCCTGAGCCGGTTTGGGACGATCTGTATGACGGTATTTGGTATTGAAATGACAGGGCGACAGACAGACTGTATGCGCTATTCTTGATACTTTCAGATATACAACGACAGTTGAATAAGACCAAAATGATGATGAAGAGACGTTCACAGAATAATTAAGGGTGGTGAGATGCTGTACCTCTATTGTTCATAGTTTTGGTGTACCTAAACTCGTATATACAACGTTTATACAACCTTGACTTTTTAACATTGACATTGGCTTTTTGACATTGGTTTAAATTTTACCACTTTCTCAAGTTTAATATTTTTATACTATTGGATAACGAGACGAGTGATTCGTTTGCCTGATGGTAAGAATAACAATTGCAGTGCCACTCAGAACTTTGAAACACAAAGGCCTGCGCGGCTCTGCATTGTACTTCATACCCTGAGATATTGGGTATTAAGTCTCATAAGCCCAGTAATTTCACTGAATACTGTGCTCATCAACCTGGAACAATGCAATGCTGGCACATTACTGCTTGGTGGCAGACTACACAAGCAAAGTGGTGGTATCTACCCAGACGGACACTCGTAGAAGAGTTAGTCCTACCATCTGGTACTTAAAATCCAAAATAAATCTACCCACTACAAAATAATGTTAGACATGTTAACGTATCCACAAGATTCGACCACAGGCGACATGGTGGAGGTCAAAGTCTAACCTATATTTTTTTTTTTAATTTTATTTGGTGACGGGACGAGCTTGTCGTTTGCCTGATGGTAAGCATAACGCCGGCCCATAACAATTGCAGTGCCACCCAGAACTTTGAAACACAAAGGCCTGCGCAGCACTGCAGTGCGCTCGTTACCCTGAGACATTAGGTATTAAGTCTCATAAGCCCAGTAATTTCACTGGATACTCTGCTCATCAAACCGGAACACAGTAATGCTTGCACATTACTTCTTGGCGGCAGACTTCACGAGGAAAGCGGTGGGAACAACCCAGACGGACACTCGCAGAAGAGTCTATACAAAGAAATAAAATTGAAGTGTCTGTTTGTAATATCAAAATAACAGCTTTTTACCAAATGCATATGAAAGTATTACGGCACCTATAACAAAACAACCGTTTTTAAAATTTGTGTCTGTCTGTCTGTTTGTTCCGGGTAATCTCCGAAACGGCTGGGCAGATTTTGATGGGACTTTCACTGGCAGACAGCTGATCTTATATGGAGTAACTTAGATTACTTTTATTTTGGAAAAAGAATTAGGGTTCCGCACAAAAAAACTAAAAATCATGATATCCATTTTCTCCGCGCGGGTGAAACCGCGGGCAGCAGCTAGTTAAGAGTAAAAATTGAGACCGTAATAACATAATACGTAGACACCACAAAAACATCCATCCTAAAACTCCAAATCATCCCTCAACAAAATGATAGATGACTCAACGGTAGAGATCATATTATCATGTCGCGCGCCATGCGTCACTTCCGTTCTATTAATATCCCCCTCTGAAATGGGGAAAACGGAGCTTCCTCTACCTTGAATTCCTTAATTAACAGATTAAATTAGCTCCACGGGATGTAAAATTGAGTTTTTAACTATAATGGAATGTGCTGAAGTTGGAAACAATGTGGAGAGTTCGTCAATATGCCCGAGTTGGGAATATTGAAATTTTTAGTTCGGAACGAGGTCGGATCGGAATTTGGGTTGGGTTGAACATGTTCACTGGAAACTGAATGATTAATTTATTACCAAGAAATGGTTTGAGGGTTTGTAAGTGCCTGTAAGTGCTCATTATCCGTAGCTCTATCAGTCCCGGTTGTTGTCCGTAGGTAACAGTCATCGATATGATGTTCACCGAGAAGAATTCTGCTTCCCATACCCTGAGAAGAGATCATGTGGTTGGTTCTTAGCCGGGCAAACGGGGGGAACTGTTGAGTGCAAGAGGCGAGTAGCTGATCCAAGTGGTGTTCTATGGGGGAGGCCTATGTTCATCAGGGGACGTCTTCCAGCTGATGATGACATAATTAAAGAGTAAAGATTTTTGAAATAGCAATAACATTTACAAGAGGTTCATTAAGATTTACTTCGGAACATACTTCGCACCACATCTCTCAAATTGTACATTTTCGCTGCACCGCCAACCCCCCATACGCAAGCTTAATTATTGCGTCCTTTGGAATGCCACTGCAACGTATATAAGCAGTAAGGAGGTAATAAATAGGACTAGTATAAGTAAATGATAAAGATGCATGCAGGCATAGTTGAATTAAAAATATTTAAAAATACGTTTTTGAAATAGGAATACCGCCTTTCACCTTATTTCGGTTATATAAAAGAGCATGGCTACATACACAAGTTGGATGTTTTTATCAATATAATTATAACATAAATATATTATATATTGCTTAAAGAAGTGTGAAATTATCTTTGTTCGCCTGATAGTAATGAAAATGGTTCTTACGGCAACTTTGTAGTTAAAAATTACAGAATTAATAAGTAAATTACGTAAGGAATTCATTCGATGTTTTGTGTAAAATTTTATTGTCTTTACTATTTATGGTTATAAAGCAGTTAGGTTTGGGTGTTTGTTTGTTTGTTACCGCTAAAACTGGAACCACTGGACCGATTCTAAAAAATATTTCACTAATAGCAAGCTATATTATCCCTTAGTTCTATACTAGGCTACATTTTAGCAGACGCTAGTGTACTACAAAAATATGACATGCCTTTTGCTTCCAAACGGGACTTTGAGCCCTGTAAAAAGCATTAGTGATGTGAAATATAGACACATTTTTATTATTTACGTTGCACTAAATTACTAAAAAATAAGTAGCTTTTCTGATGGTATTTTTATAGAATTTAGATATTTACTTGGTAGTAACTTAGTACATTTAACAGAGTTTTGTTTATGTCAGTTTAATAATATAACCATAAGACAACAGTCATTGTCGTCGATTCAGTCGATAAGCTATGTCAGAAGCCGTCTGGTGGCAAGGACTAGTACTAGGAAGGAAGGAAATACCCATACTGTCCTTACTGTCAATTACATGGCTTTAACCGGCTATTCCGTAAACAATCGCGCCGCGTTCCGAAATTAGCTGAGCGAATTAGAAATTTGAATGTTTAATTTACTCCAGCATGCCGAATTCGGTAATGGGACGGGAAACGGACGATTACAGTCGGCTCGATAGACCCGCGAAAATTCGCATTACAATGCGGAATTTCAACTTTGTTTACAAAGTTTGTGGGATAAACATTGTGTCTGTGCGTGGGGAGAAGAGGGAGAATTTTCTTTTCGTCAACGGTGGCGATGGACCCAACTAATATTAGTAAGGCCTTACTGTTAGTGGTAGGACTAACTCTTCTGCGAGTGTCCGTCTGGGTTGTTACCACCGCTTTGTTCGCGAAGTCTGCCGCCAAGCAGTAGTGTGCAAGCATTACCGTGTTTCGGTTTGATGAGCAGAGTAGCCAGTGAAATTCCTGGGCTTATGAGACTTAATACCTAATGTCTCAGGGTAACGAGCGCACTGCAGTGCCGCGCAGGCCTTTGTGTTTCAAAGTTCTGGGTGGCACTGCAATTGTTATGGGCTGGCGTTATGCTTACCATCAGGCAAACGACCAGCTCGACTCGTTAACAAATAACATTAAAAAAAAACTTTTCTGCAAAGGCCTAGTAGGTATTCTATTGAGATAATAAACAACAATGCTTAGTGTGGAAGTCGAAGGTTCAAATGCTAGAAAGCGTTAGGTTTCAGTGGAGGAAAACACCGAAATCACCGTAGATGGGGTGATAGTACATTTTGTAGTGCCCATCTGGCTAGCTACCACCACCATTTTGAAAATCTGTCGCCAAGCACATATCGATGTGCGCTGGCTCCTGTTTTTTGAGAACCGATCCTAGGTATAGTGTATGTGCCGTCTTCAACCACGTCGTCGCTCAAGGTCAGGCGAGATAAGGGTCAAACACAAACCTATTGGGTTTTACCACAAAAAAATTAAACACACGTTAAACCTGCGATAAACACTGTTTAACGCCTAAACATGCCTTAGTTAGGCGATTAAATATGAGCAACCACAAATCCTGATTTAAGTGGTGTGTAACCGTTGTCTGACACAATCGTGTTGTGACATTTCTAATCATTTTTTATGTTTATTTTTAGACACTGTCTAGCTAAACAGGCGACTAAAAATTGTGTTTTGTGGTAGCACTATTTGAGTTTAAAAGAACATAAGTCGAACAGGCCTCGAATTCTCTTATTTATAATTCAACTATGTTTGGTTTTAAAGAATCACACCCCCAGTGCACAAGATGTCTAATTCAGCCCTAAAAGTAAAAAAAAGAACTAACAAACGTTGCCTCACAACCCCTCCCTTTGCTGGTTAGTGTCACTTGAACTACTCATTAAGATCAAGTCACACTGTACCAGACTTGGAGATTCTTTTCAAAGTTTGTAGATGTGTCATTTTCTGTCTCGGTGGTCTTGTGTCCTCTGGCTTATTCATCTTCCGTTCATTTAATCATTCGGTCTAACAAAATTGCGAACTGTATGATCACTCCTTTATATTTAGTTTAGGAATATAAATAAACGCGTAACATTAGCAAACATAGGCTCCGACCGCCAGCTAGGATTTTTTGTTACTTGGTTAAAACTTTTTTTGTTTTGTTAAAAAATGGGGTTGACAGAACGAAAAAATTTATAGAAAGCTGTGCAATCCATAATTTGATGATAGATTTAAATTATAACATGATAAACTTGAATTTATGGAAAATCGTGAATGGATCGTTTTTGCAAGATTGTTATTTTAAACAAAACTATTATATAGTAAAAGGAAGTTTTTTTCGTAGTTGTTTGCCTGATGGTAAGCATAACGTCCATAACAACTGCAGTGCCACTCAGAACTTTGATACACAAAGACCTGCGTAGCACTGCAGTGCGTTCGTTACCCTGAGACATTAGGAATAATTTCACTGGATACTCTGCTCATCAAACCGGAACACAGTAACGCTTGCACATTACAGCTTGCCTACTTGGCTCCACTAACATGGATCCCCTGGGGGATTCAATTGGATTCACCTGGTTGATAAACAATATCATTACGAAATTATCACAGCTTTATTTCCTTAAATCCATAAATCTTGGCCACAACAAAATATTTATTAAATAAAAGTAAAGGAGCTGTCATGCTCACGAAAAACGTTCTGCTCATGGCGGCATCGTGTGGCGGGTCGCCCTCTTCCCTCAGTAATAGTTGATAAGAGCGATGGCTGGCACATGGGTCATACTCGTGAACGGATGCCGCTTGTGGTGCCTGGTCAACTCCAGTTGTAATCCTGTTTCTTGTAATTTAGTCTAACGTTGATTTTAATTTAGTTTAAGACCATAGTTCCTGTCTTGATGTTTGTTTTTATCATGTTTATATCATTAATTTCTATTAATATATGACCTAATCTTATAAGAGTATGGACCAAGTGTCCGTAGAGTGTAACGTACAAATTAAAAAAAAGTATATGCTTGCCAGGATTTGAAACCTCAGACTGCAATAATTGCCAAGCAAGTTATCTCCCTGTGGACCTTCAGCCTTAATTAAACAATATTGTAATTATGAGCACACTGTTTTAATTAATCCAAGCATGCCATTCCTGTGGCTGTCTCTTTACCCTGACTCACTTGTGTGTTGAGAGATTATTATCACGCTGCGTTTCGAGCGCTCGTGAAGTGCGGTTTGTATTTGTGGGGATTTTTATTTAGGCTGAAAGAACAATTTTCTAGATTAAAAGTTGCTGTTGATGTCAAGTGCAAAGGCGGATAAAAATTTAATACGAAACAAGATTCTGAATAGTAGAAAAATACGTAGGTACCTAATTATGTGTGTATTTTACTTAACATTCTATAATATACATACTTAATAAATAAGATAATATACCTTATGCGCTAAAGGAGTTCACCCTGTCAATTCATGGATAGCTGATGGCCCTAATTATAGCTTCAGGTCATCAAACTTATGTTTTTTACATGTTTTTAGACGTTATTTATTTCACATAAATATATACATCACAAAAATTTCGCTTCCAACAGGCTTCGAACCTGCGTCTTCTAGCTTGCCGGGCCAGACGCCTTAACCACTAGGCTATGGGAGCAATCGATGTTGACTGCGAAATTCTTGATATGATGTATTTCTTTTCGGCTTACAAGTTATTTATTTCTGTGTAAAATTAGACGACTGATCTGATGTGGCGACGGTATGCTTGGTATACTTTGTGTATTTTCATAGTTTGATGTCTTATGGTGTCTTACTTTATTTTTTCTTTCATTAGGGATTTGCTGCTGACATAAATACCATTTTTATATTACAAAAGAAAGCAGTAAATGCTAGGCTATCTATAATATGGGTCCACGCGAATCTCTTAGGAACTTTTTTACAATTTTGGAAAATATAATGTAGGTATGTACGGATTGTGCCTAAATGTGTACGGACTGGGCCCTTGTGCAAAAATTTAAACTAATGTAAGTGAAAATCAATTTGCAAAGTACACAATATTAATAACGATAAAACCGTTTTCAAAACTTGGTCGCATTTTATTGAACATTTCTTCAACGAATAAAACCTTTCAAAGGCAAACGACGTAATTATACAAACACCCACGCAAACAAAATCAACAGTGCTTACAGATGCTTTCATCTTCACTAAAATAATATAAAAAATAAACGAAAATGTTCGCGAGAATTTCATATATTTATCATCCATCAAGACCGATTATCCTCTAGAATAGGCATGACAAGACCCATTAACCCTCAAATTCCATTTGGCTTAGTTGAACTCCGCTATTTTCTAACAGCAAAAAGCAGAATCTAATCTTTGTCACAGAATATA
Source organism: Crocallis elinguaria (assembly GCA_907269065.1). Taxonomy (NCBI): domain Eukaryota; kingdom Metazoa; phylum Arthropoda; class Insecta; order Lepidoptera; family Geometridae; genus Crocallis; species Crocallis elinguaria. The sequence continues at coordinate 12,243,449 of OU026065.1, read as the reverse complement.
ACAGTGGAGTTTTATCATCATTCACGTTGTGTATGATGATCATCATCTTAAACATCATCATCGACAGGAACTAGGATTCATACATTGCAAACAGCTCACTATATGTAATTAATCGTAAACACGAATATTGCACACCTCCAAATGAGGTAGATTGTATGGAAAACATTATGTATTTTCTTATCTTATCTTATCTTTTTTCTACCTACATTCTTTGCAAAAAATTACTTTGAATTTTGAAAAAAAATATACCATTACTATCTCGTCTTTGATTTTGTATTATTGTGCCCGCCAGTTTCCTTGCGATGTTTTTCTTCACCTGTTTGGAGGTTTGGCAAATCACATATTGAGTAATAAATAAATCATTAATATCAGTCAAGTTAAACAATGTATTCAGATGTGGATCTGCAAGTTAAATGCTTTGTGAATCGAAGTAGACCAAGAATTGCAGGGCATATGAGAGTCTCTCATTTTTCATGTCGACTAGTGTCTGTTCCCAGCTTCTAAGCTATAGGAATTTCAGCTAAAGGAAGAGTTTCTCAATTCGGTTGTTTTTTTATGTTTATTGCCTGAGTCCGTCATTTATAAACCGATTTGAATAATTCTTCTTTAATATTATAATATACTTTCAACTAAAAAGAAGTATACTTTCAGATTGGTCCCATAGAATTTTCATCAAAATCAGTTCAGGGGTTTGTCATTGAAGTCGGTTCGTCGCTTTTTAAAGCAATTTTAACTGTTTTTTATAGTATTTGATAACGAGACGAGCGGGTCGTTTGCCTGATGGTCAGCGTAACGTCGGACCACAAACTACCGACACAACACTACAACCTAGAAATATTTGGTATTCAAATTCAAATTTAAAATGCTTTATTCAAATAGCCTCCAAAGGAGCACTTATGAAAGTTAAAATAAATGACTCTAACAGCGGGCCTCTGCAACATTCGTCTACCCGAATCACAGACTAAAACTAATGCAGTCTGTATCAGAACGAGAAGAAGAAGAATATATATTAAGTCTCATAAGCCCAGCAATTTCACTGACAATGTGCTCTTATAGAAGCGGTCAAAGAGTTTCTCAAGCTCACCAGATTCCCTACTGCCTACTAAATTCACTGCTTTTATCCCTTCTGAGAAAAAATATTACACAATCATTTGGATATTCAGTTGTCGAGATAAAAGTTAATGTTGTTTTAGGACCTGAAGAGAGCCTTTAGGCTTTTCGGTCAAATCTCTTCAGTCAGAGCTGGAGCCGAAATCTTTGTTCGGTGTTTGGTTAAATACAGCTCTTACTGTTATTATTGGTTTATTTTAGGTTTTCAGATTAAAGATGAAACGAATTCTTAGAGTACATGGCATTTTCTTTTTATAAAAATAAGAAAGTAGGATCGGATAAAGTTATGGTTTTTATTTTTAAGTGCATTTATCTACTTGGTCTTGTACCGCTATGAATATGCATAATATATTCATAGACTAGCTGCTGCCCGCGGTTTCACCCGCGCAGAGATATTAGATTTCATGGGTTTTATTTTTTTGCACGGAACCATAATTATTTTTCTAATATAAAAGTAGCCTAAGTTATTCCTTATAACATCAGATATCTGTCAGTGAAAGTCCCGTCAAAATCGGTCCAGCCTTTTCGGAGGTTACCCGGAACAAACAGACAGACAAAAATTTAAAAAATGGTTGCTTTGTTATTGGTAAGTACCGTATATGCTTTCGTAAGCATTTGTTAAGAAGCTGTTATTTTGATATTACAAACAGACACTTCAATTTTATTTATTTGTATGTATAGATACAGGTACTTTAGATTATAGTTGATTTACTTTAAATCATTGAGTAGGCTGTACGGGAAGAGGCTTATTAGTAGCCCAAATACAGATAACTATATAGCTTCTGCCCGCGACTTTGGACGCGTTCTGAAAGATCTGTATGATCATTTTTGTAAGTTATTTTTTAGACGAGCTGGTCGTTTGCATGATGGTAAGCAACGCCGGCCCATAACAGTTGCAGTGCCACTCAGAACTTAGAAACGCAAAGGCCTGCGTGGCACAGCAGTGCGCTCGCTACCCTGAGACATTAGGTATTAAGTCTCATAAGCCCAGTAATTACACTGGCTAATCTGCTCATCAAACCGGAACACAGTAATGTTTGCACATTACTGCTTGGCGGCATACTTCACGAGCAAAGCGGTGGTAACAACCCAGACGGACACTCGCAGAAGAGTTAGTCCTACCACTAACATGTAGAACGTGTAGTTTAAAATTTAAATATAATTATAAGAGCATATCATATTATAACTGCCAACACGTCGTGCAAATTTGGAATTTGTATTTAGGTAAGTAGCAGTTTTTGTTGAAACTATTAAAAAATACAATTTATTCGTTGAATGATATGTAATATTATTTTTAATCTTGACTGATTTAAAAGCGTCTTGAGGTTAAGCAAAATAGTGTGAACAGCTGATACAAATGACTAATGCTGCTAATAAAAATTCCTTAATATTACAGAACCAAACATTTTATTACTGTCATATGGTAACCATCCACAGCGCATCAATCACACAATTATTTAAAAAGGGCGACGTCGTCATAACTGTGTGAAAATAGGCAAAGTGACGTCAATAGACTGAAATCCAAGGTAAAGTAAGCAGATGAAAAAATATTACTTTCATAACTCAAAGACGAATCGGCCTTTCATCTGGAATATAATTACAAATGTTTTAAGATGTTCAAACACTGTTTCAAATGAAATTATCAAGTCTGAAAACCGTCTTAGCTAGGGGCTGCCTTTAGAACACATGAACGCTTGTTTCCTTTTTGATGTCAGGGCGGTTACTAAACCAGCGAGCGTTAAAAACACCTTAACCTTTTATTTTTGTTAGTGGGAGGACTAACCTTTCTGCGAGTGTCCCTCTGAGTTAGTACCACCGCTTTGCTCGTGAAGTCTGCCGCCGTGCAGTAATGTGCAAGCGTGGCTATGTTCCGGTTTGATGAGAAAAGTAGCCAATGAAATTACTGGTCTTATGAGACTTAATACCTAATGTATCAGAGTAACGAGCGCACTGCAGTGCCGCGCAAGCCTTTGAGTTCTGAGTGGCACTGCAATTGTTATTGGCCGGCGTTGTGCTTACCATCAGGCAAACGACCAGCTCGTCTCGTTACAAATAACATAAAAAATAATTAAGAGCGTCATCCAATCAGCAAGTACTAGAAAATACCCTACTCTACTAAACAAATGGTTTAAAAATGACAATGGTTTCGTCGCAAATAAGACACTTGCGGTATTTTCTAGCAGAAACATTCTATGGTCACCAACGACAAAGGTGGTCATTAATAAACCATAGTTAAATTTCATATGTTCTTCTTCAAAGTGCAGATCATTTTTTGACAAAACACTTAAAAAAATGTTTGGTAGAATTGCTTACTGCAAAAAGTCACGTGGATGCTCGGCTCTCTGACGGAATCCTAGCTCCCATGTGCACAGTGCTGCTACTACAGCTTGGTCTCCAAGCGTGTTTTTCTTAACTATTGAATAAGAAGACGAGCGAGACGTTTGTCTGATGCATAACGCCGGCCCATAATAATTTCAGTGCCACTCAGAACTTTGAAACACAAAAGGCTAGTGGTAGCCCACGAAGCCAACATCATCTCTTTCACCGGCTTCGACGGCTCCGTAGCTAAGTTGGTAGTAACCCTGCCTGCAAAGCGAGGGGGGGTTCGATTCCTAGCCGGGGCAGATTTTGTGTAAGCATAAAGTTTGTTCTCGGATCTTGGATGTCTGTGATGTGTATCTGTGTGTGTGTGTCCATGCCACCTGCGACACAGGGAATCCAAGTGCGGGGGTAAGAGTGTAAGCGTTTTTATTTCATCATCCTCATTTGTCATCAGTCTTCTGGCACGCATGCATTCAATATACTCTACTTAAGTAGTATTAGTATTTAATTTAAGAACCACTCTATTTCTAATCTTAAACTACTTTCCCCCAGTCCTTTTATATCATTTCATTTAACACTGTCATCTTTGATTCTAATTGCTATGGCGCCAAGTCGGAATACATATAAATCCGGCCAAGTTTCCGAGAATCCTCAACTATATAGAAACATTCTATAAATATAAAACTGCTCTGCTTTAGTTTACAAAACGCCTGCTAAGATCTGTTTGATAAATATTTGAATTTACATTAGTACGATTCGATTCCGTTCATACGCAATGCTTCTCATATAAACTGGTCTATTTCTAAGCTGATTGATGTCACTTTTGTAACAAAAGTATTTCAATAAATAAACTTTTTTAATAAGCTAGCCTTTGATCGCTAACTCGTATAATTTCAAAAACTCTAACAAAAATAAAACCGATGACCGAAAATTATACCAATGAAAAAACAATCGTCAAAATTGGACTACTCTGTAAAAAGTTACGTGATCTATATTTCTGTACAAATAAATAAAATTGAAGTGTTCCCTAAGTTAAAGTAAATGTAAGCCAATAAAAATGGACACAATCCAAAGAAATGCGTCGACAAACATAATTATATACAATATACCTATAAAATCCTACTTCCTACTAATATTATAAATGCGAAAGTGTGTTTGTTGATTTGTTGGTTTGTCCTTCTTTCACGCAGTAACGGAGCAACGGATCGACGTGATTTTTGGCATAGATATAATTTATGGACCGGAGAGTAACATAGGCACCTTTTTATCTCTGAAAAATGCACGGTTCCTGTGGGAACGTGAGTGAAAACCGCGGGCAAAGCTAGTTTTATATAGGTAATTGTTTGGAAGCCTTAATAGACTATCATATGTGAATACATGGTAGTGGATATTACATACATACTTGTCGAATTCATATCCTCCTTTTTTGAAGTCGGTTAATAAATAATTTAAATTTAGAGGAAGAAGTGGTCGAACACTAACCTATTGAGAATAAAAATGGCCCTGCTAAAGATTCTAGGTATATTTTGTCAGCGTTTGTAATTGGCATCTCGTTACCACTGAATAAACCACAACAATTTCGTAATCTATTTAGATAATCCTAATTAATCGCTTCAATATCTAAAACATCAGAAACAGAGCTGAAATAAATTAAAAAAACCGTGAGAAAATGAATATGAAATATTGTAAACATACCGAAAAGACCTTGGCGGTACCAAATTTAAAATCACCGGAAGCTTTTTATAGGTCATCGTGATCATAGAATTCTGTTTGTAATAAACACTGTTTATTTGTTCACTTTTAAAACCAATGTGCCACTGAAGAAACTCATAAACTTGGAATAGCTCATTGAGAAGAAACTAAAATAGATATTTAGTGCCTTTTTACTTTGTTCATCGAAGCTATCAATATCTAAGTAGATACCAACATGAACGAAACAAACGGTTTAAAGACCATTAACTTCATTCATGGTACAGTTATTAGCGAGGGGGGGTGGTGGTGGGGGACGGAGAACCCAGTGGAATTAATGATCCTGCATGCCATTTTTCTATCTCGACGTACTTTTCTGGTAGCAAAGTTTCTGTCCCCGGTTAGATAAATAGAAATATCTATTATATGTAGGCCCCATTCATTGGCAATAGCTAACGAAGGGGACATCGACTCCAATTGCCTACAACCAGTCTCATCAAATAGCAGATAGATTAAGTCGGCATCAGAACATATATAAAGCCTTACCAGCGAGTATCATTGACGCGCAGAGTCCCGGCTCGTTCACTAACAAACTCAAGACGCTATTGCTTGACAAAGCATACTACGACTTGAATTATTTGCATAAAAGTTCACACTGACCTAGTACTAATAATAATTTAAATAATTTGTTATCATATAAGTTGTGCATTTCATCTCGTTATTTATTTATAAGAAGAATAATTTATTAACGAAGTTGATGATTGAAAATTGATGGAAAAACAGTTGAATCGCAGTCTCTGGTTTTAACATAAAAACACATTTTATTCTGGATATCCCACGTTTCTTTATCCGCTCAAATACTGTTTAAAGAAATAGTAATGATAATAATTGAACTCAGATGAAATGACAACGGCACATTTTTCTCATTAAAGTTTCAATTCAAAAAAGTATAATAAGGTGTGAACACCATCTGGGAACATCACAGAATGTACTCATTTAACTTGATTCCACACATAAATCGGACACAGAGGGGAGTTTCAAAATAGACTGCAATAAAAAAAACTCATCAACAGTGTACAAATACACGTCAAGGGAATTATAAACAACGTATCATTAAGGAATATATTAGAGCTTAAATTCAACTTTGTCGTCAAGTTAAATATAGAATAAATAAATCTGAAGACGCAGTAGCAAGACATGATCTCAAAGAGATTGAAACAAAAAATGATGAACTTAAAGTAAATGATAATTTAGGAGGAGATAAAAGTGCGTGGCTAATTATACTAGCGTTTGATGTAAAACCCTTTGAAGTAAGTGACATTTTGTAAACTGTAGATGATTTGCCGCGCCTGGTAGCACTTTCTCTAACCGAGAATGACGTTCCACGCATTGTTCAAGTTATTGGTAAACTAATTATAGATTTCGAAAAGATTGATGTTGTGTGAAATGACGAGGATGCAAAGAAGGGGAGAAAGAAAGTAATGAGTGGAATAGCTATAAATAAAGAATAGTTTGATAAATGTGGCGTGTATGTCAAAACTGGTAATAGATAACATTTTAAATGATGTAATGAAATCTTAAAAGTACAAAGGGGTTTGGTGATCAATCTTTCTTGTTGGGTTCAGGGAACCTCATTCTGTCTTTGTGTGATATATTAAAAAAGCGATTTTGTTCTTTGACTTATGACACGGTAACACATGTATTATAATGTTTATTTGTTTTTCATGTTTGAATGATTGAACATATGAAGGAAAGAAATAACACAATAGGATGGTGAAAGGCTCTGTCTTGCGCTTTTTGGCCACCTACCACCTGAAAAATCTTTCATTTCAGGGTTCCGTACCTCAAAAAGAAAAAGGAATCTTTATAGGATCTCTCCGTTGTCTGTCTGTCAAGACCATTTTTACGGAGGGGTATAAAGTTGAAATTAATATTAAATACTCAGGTCTGCAATCACTTGGAGCTGTGAAAACTTCTAATACAACTCAAGATTCTACTGTTTATACCGCATATTTTGACACACGCAAGGGAATCAAAACCTATAGCAGTATTTCGCAGTTACCTAGAATAATTAAATTTAAGAAGAAGGAATGTCATAAAGCAAAAGTAAACGAAACAATCCTAAAGCCATAAATTTGTAGTCACATCGCAATATTTTTAAATTAATTATTTTAGTGAATGTACAATTACCTAACGATTCCCGTGATGGACGAACTGTTTACACCCCTAAAAGTTTATACGAAACCCTCGGTGCACCGGTCTGACTCGCACTCAGCCAGTTTTTTTTGCTTTATGCTCTATCTTTATCTCTAGCGTTTGACTTGTACCTTATGCTTGATCAGTCCATAAGTTATAAAATAATACCCTAGTCTTAGGTTAGGATTGGATTGGATCAAATGCAGCTGTCGGAACACAGAGGTAACTTGCAAGCCGAGCCAAGTGTGAACCTTGAAATACTAGAAAATGCCCTACAAACACTAAATCGTATGTTTTTGTAAAAAAAACAACTTGCATCAACAAAAGAGACAAAATTATTAACTGACTTCCATCTATAGTTTTAAAGTTAAAGGAAACCAGTAAGTTAAAGAAGTTTTTTCCTTTGAGTCAAAGAGCCTTTATAAATGCAAGTATTCTCTAGAGTCGGCGACGTATAGCGGATATTCCGACTGACATATTCAAACTAGTAGAATAGTACAGTTAAAATCACACAGTAGACTAACATTGTCTTTTTATTACAATTCTGTCACGTCCTTTCACATTTTTTAACTAGGTTTTTACCAGCTGATTCAACTAACTCTTCCGCGAGCGTCCAAGTAAGTACAGTTGATGAAAAAATCAAAATCCATGGTTTTTTATTAGTGGGAGGACTAACTGTTCTGCGAGTGTCCGTCTGGGTTGTTACCACCGCTTTGCTCGTGCAGTCTGCCGCCAAGCAGTAATGTGCAAGCATTACTGTGTTCCGGTTTGATCAGCAGAGTAGTCAGTGATTACTGGGCTTATGAGACTTAATACGTCATGTCTCAGGGTAACGAGCGCACTGTAGTGCCGCGCAGACCTTTGTGTTTAAAAGTTCTGTGTGTCACTGCAATTGTTATGCTTACCATCAGGCAAATAGCTCGTCTAGTTACCAAATACATAAAAAATAAAAAAAAACTCAAATAGCGCTTAGCCAAGTTATGTTGGAGTTTGCAAGAATACATCTGCGCAGTAGCTGGTTATCTGCATACTTCACAGTTAGTCGAGTAATGAGCGAGTCAAACCAATTTTTTTCTTATAACTGCTTCACAAAAATACGTTAATACCATAAAAACCAATTTAGTAAAAAAGCTTATTAATCTACGCTAATATATTAATCTTCCTTTTAAATTTTCCTTTATAATTTTACTAGCTTCTGCACGCATGTGTATCACCTAGTGTGATTACCACAGGATCAGTATTTTTCCCGGGATGAAAAGTACCCCATGTTACTTTCCAATCTTTTATAGATATCTATGCATTATGAAATATATTTTATAGCGTTAACCGACACTAGCGGATGTTTACACAAATATATACATCACAAAAATTTCACTTCCAACAAGATTCGAACTTGTACGCCATCTGCGTGAAAGAAGGAGAACCTTCAAACACCGTTTAGCATTTTCGGACGGATGGTACGTATTCACTACACGTGTGTGTGTTGTAGTAAGTAGCTCTACTTACTATTAGTTAGACTGTGACACTACTGGTTACAAATTAGCATCCCACGGTAGTAGACGTTTCGCGCTTGACCTATTTATCCCACAATTGCTTCAACTGGGTACCAAAACTATTAACATTATAAAAGAATTCTTTATCTATTCATGGTGTAAAGCGTTTAAAGGAATGCTAAGTGACTTTGCGTCTGTTAGTAGTTTGTGGACAGTACTTACGGCTGAGTCATTGTTTCGGTTTTTCTAGTCTAAATTTGATGTGCTAAAATAGGACTTGTTTTTGTCTTTAGCACTGTACCTATGTCTTTTTTCCGTAATAACGAACAACATGACGGACTCAAACATTTTTTTTTAAAATATTTTACAGTAGTTTTTGCAGTGTTATTAATGTAGTGATAGTAAACATAACGCCAGCCAATAACAATTGCAGTGCCATTCATAACTTTGAAGCAGTCCTGCGCGGCATTACAATGCACTCGTTACCCCGAGATATTAGACCGTATTAGGGTAAGGCCACGAATTTTGGCACAAATGACGCAGTAGTGGCGAAAAAGTTTTGCGCGATAGTGACGTAAAAGTATCGCAATAGTTTACGCTACCGTGACGCAAAAGTGACAAAAATGGTAGTGCAAAATTATAAAGATTGGAGTATACTGAGCAAGAATACCAGTCTCGATTCTGTCACTGATCCATTCTAATAATCTATCATTCATTATAATTATCATTGTGAAAAAAATTGCAACCATTCTGAAACCTGTATGCCACAACCTAGTAGCGCAGTAGTAGTGACGCATGTAATTACGCAACTGGTATCGCAACAGTGACGGAAAAGAAGGGATAGCGCAAAAGTAAACGATTATTACTTCACAGTTATGCTGTATTTTCCATCAAATTTTGCACTATGCTAATTAATACGTTTGAAAGAATCAAGCGCAGCATCAATTTTTGCAGAAATCTCAAACATAATTTTAAAGTAATCGAAAAATTGGCTTCCAAAACCAGTGACCATTTTACTTCATCACAGGTTTGTCATAATAACTCATTCAAAATATGGTCCTCATATTCTAGATTCCGTAGACAAGTCTCATTCGGTGTTGCCATTCAAAAGAATATAAAGCTACGGAAATAACTTTAAACTGTCTACAAAAGTTGGTTGCGCAACAAAGGTGGCGCAAAAGTATGAAATCATATTAAAATATAAAATGAGTAAAATAGCATTATTCTAATGGTCTTTGTTTACTTAAATATAACTTAATGCTAACATAAACATATGCTTATATCTTAGAAACAAACTATGTATTCTAAACTAACATACATATTTTTTTAATATTGCCCAAAGTGTACAGGGTACAAAAAAGATGGAGGATTTTACTGAAAAATTGCCCGTTTTTGAAGAAAATATTGAATTTACTCGATCACAGACCACACTTTTGGAACTCTAACTTGGGGCCAAGCTGGATAATAAGCTATTTAGTGTTATAAAAAATCTAGAAAAGCTTTGGTGTAAACATTCTACGAAAAAACTATTTAACTTTGAGAGGTCATAGTAAAAGTGCCAAAATCCGTGGCCTGACCCATTAAGTCTCATAAGCCCAGTAATTTCATTGCCTACTTCATTTTCTACAGTGAAATTATTCTCAATACGTCTGTTTGCCTATAACCTCGTGGCTGGCAAATTGCAACTCAAGCCACGATGGCTGGTTACACTAATTAAACCGCCCCTCACACTTGGCCCTTTGACGTGCAGATTCCAATTGTAGACTGCAAGCCAAGACATGCAATCGTCTGCATTCTGTAGATTACAGTGTTTTGTGTTGTTGTTATTTCTACGAACTTGGCTTGAAAATGATTGCTCAGTGTGACCTTCTGCTGATGCATAATCCATCCATACTAATATTATAAATGCGAAAGTGTATTTGTTGGTTTATTGGTTTGTTGGTTTGTCCTTCTTTCACGCAGTAACGAAGCAACGGATCGACGTGACTTTTGACATAGATATAGTTTATGGACCGGAGAGTAACATAGGCTACTTTTTATCTTGGAAAAATACCCGGTTCCTGTGGGAACATGGCTGAAAACCGCGGGCAGAAGTTAGTGTGACATTAAATTGACATTGACAGCTGTCAATAAATTGACCGCTGTCAATAAAGTTTTATAATGTTGACCATTTGATTTAATTTGATAGATCGGTTTGACGGTTCCTGTGGGAACGCGGGTCAAAACTAGTTGTCGCTAAATCTAGTTGTAGCTAGTTGTCGCTAAATCTAATCTTAAGGTGTATATAACAGCTATTGTTGGTCAACTTTAGAAAATAGTCATTTGTTTTAATAACACAAAAAAAATTTTTCTTCGCAATGTTGTTGCTTCGTATTATAACCTAAACTTATTTTTAGTTTCGATATCTCTTTCCAATAAAAAACATGAGAAAGGGATGGAAGATGTCTGACAGGTCTAAATTTAGGTTTAGAGGGTTCCTTTTTTCCTTTTGAGGTAAGTAAGGCACTTTATAAAATGAGCATTTTACCGTAAAAATGGAAATATTTGTGTTAATTTTTGAGACAGTAAACCGTTTTTTCCGGTGAATGTTTAGAAAAAAATGGGTACCGTCTCAATCAACCGAGATGTAATTTAGTTAATTTTGGTTTCTCAATACAGATGGCTATTTTGTTCTTGTGACTACATAGGGCGCTCTATACAACCAAACAAACAAGATAAAACGAAATTAATATTCACAACCCCCATTCAAAACACACCAGACAAGTATATTAATTAAGTTATCGTCCGAACAATTAATAACAATAAAGGGCAGTGCACACGGGCGGAAACCAACCGGGCGCTAAACGAATGATTAATGCCTTCCTACGGTCAATAATATTTGTTATTGTGTTCACCCCCTAATGTTTCAAACAGGGTTTTATTGGTATCATTGGAAATAAATGATAATATGGTTGGTTTTAGCACTTCTGTGAATTATGACAAATACGATATATTATCACTAATATTATCATATTTTCATTGTTTTTGGGCTGACAGACCGCGGCCACTAAAGTGACCACAACCTGTGGATAAGATTTTTCATATATTATGGCATCGCCGCACACTGAGCCTTTGACTTGCCGCTACCCAGCTACAAATTAGTTTGTGGCTGGGTAGCCGGCAACTAATTTGTAGCTAGGTAGCGGCAACTCAAACGCCGCCTTAGGGCGGTGGTCATGACGGAGCCACAAAATGAGGCGGTGGCCGCGTTTGTGGCTCGCCTCCCGCGCACACTCGACTACAAACGCTGGCTTCTCCAAGCCGCATAGAATAAACAGAGAACAGAAGGGGCGCTTGGGCAATTATGCTTTCAAAAAACCTCAAAGCTTGATTTGAATAGTTGCATCTGGATGTCACACCAATTAGTTCAGCACCGATCAGTTGGAAAAAGCAATCCAACTGACGGGACGATGAAAACTTTTTACGTCTAAAATGATTAGGAATGTCACAACAGAATTGAGTTAGACAACGGTTAGATACTTCTTAAGTCAAGGTTTGTGTTTGTAATACTTAAACATTTTTTTGTTAGTGGGAGGACTAACTCTTCTGCGAGTATCCGTCTGGGTTGTTACCACCGCTTTGTCAGTGAAGTCTGCCGCCAAGCAGGAGTGTGCAAGCATTACTGTGTTCCGGTTTTATGAGCAGAGTAGCCAGTGAAATTCCTGGGCTTATGAGACTTAATACCTAATGTCTCAGGGTAACGAGCGCACTGCAGTGCCGCGCAGGCCTTTGTGTTTCAAAGTTATGGGTGGCACTGCAATTGTTATGGGCCGGCGTTATGCTTACCATCAGGTAAACAACCAGCTCGTCTAGTTACCAAATAAGATAAAAAAAAACATGCGACTAAGAGTAAGACATGTTAAAGGTTTAAACGCTATTTAACTCGTGTATAGAGTGTATTTAATTTTTTTGTGTTAAGACCATACCTACTTTTTTTACACCTTCAAAACACACGATAGGTAATTTTGGATTTCGGAAGCGCATTTTTTGGACTAACGTGACTCTTGCTCTATGTAGTCAGGCGAATAACCTGCTTGTCTCGTATATCAGCAAGTTTATTTTACACCATTTTGTTCGCTCATATTTATCGTATTCGAAATAAATAAAATGACATTACAATAAAACCATTTACTGAGCCATCTCGTATAATTCACTCATGGGACATTAAACTATTTTAAAACCGGAAGCCGGCGTCAATTATTCTAATTGAATGTTACGGTTTCCGTCGCGGTTATAATAAAATTTATTTTTGAACCATTTCGAAAATAATTTGTCATCCTGTGGATCTGTGGAAAATTCAGTTCAGTTCACTCAATATGTTTCTACTTTTTCCATCTCTTCACGTGGGTACTGGAAGAACCGGCTAAGGGAATTCCCAGGGAATGGGCAGCAGAATTCTCCTTGGTCAACATAATCTAGGGTGATGACAACAACGCCTGCCAAGCGTGGTGTATTGTGGCAAAATCTTCCCTTCATGGGTGGAGGAAACCGATGTTCAGCGGTAGACATTTTCCGACTGATAATGAAAGGAATAATACCATAGTTATTGGCAGTTCCAGCCACACTGTCAAGCACAAACTCTCTTTGTCAGAAATTCAACTCAGTGTTAAGCCAGCCCATTTGAGGTATTTCCCTATAGGCAACCTAACTGCAGAGCCTGTGAAATTGCAAGCTAGGCGTGTGCGCAGGAACTATACCTCCTGATTCGCTCATCACCATTCCACCCCATTGCTGCCGCTTGACCAATACCACAGGCCTTGTAAGAAAAACATTACACTATCGTTCAACAAGACTTTCGGCCACGCACCACTCTTTTGTAATAGAACTCCTTCACTATTTTTTCTACCCAGGACTTTGTTTATCAAGGTACTCCAATGCGCTTATCACTTGAAGATATCAGGTCTTATGCTTCTTACACTCAGTTATTTCTTTAGCTTGCATATCCAGCTTTAGTTCTTCCCTGTATGTAGTTATTAACTAGTCCAACCAACTTAAAGCAAGGAGGACTTAGGCTAAGACTTAGAAACGAGTCTAAGCACGGACTCATGATTCCACGTGTCAACATTTTATAGAATTCTGACACATGAGAGAAAGAATCCACGTTTAGAGTCGCCTCTGAATGGCCTTAGTGCTAGGAAAATCTTCAATGCAACATTAGCTTCCAGTGAAGGAAAGCATCGTGAAGAAATTTTGGTATGATTGTATACGACATTTGTTTAGTAAACACAAAAATAGGACACAAATCTACTTAGAAGCTTGCTAAAATTTAAGATGCTGAATTCTTAAACCACTTCTGAAAACAATGAGGAAATATGGGTTAAGAAAGAGCTTATCCACTCACGAAAATTGCTTTTAAATAAGCTAAGAGGCGATTATTTTTTCACACAATTTAGACAATTTAATCCTGATGCCAGTATTCCATTAGCCGTAAAAAAACAAATAAAAACCTGAAGGTTTTCGCTAAGTGTGACAAATCCCACTTTGCTCCAGTTGAGATTTTCTCGTCTAGTTTTACTTTTCTTTTTGTTTGAGCTGCTTAATATCTCGAACGGTTCAGGAAAGAGCACTTTTTATTGCTTTACTAGCCAAAGCCCCATATTCTTTCAGACATAGGTCCTCTTTCACACATTTTAACGGGATATTTACCATGATTATTATTGAGCGATGAGCACCCGATACTTCAACGCTGTTGCAAGCATCATTTTCATAAGTTCTCTTACCACAAAAATAAACGCATGTTTGGCTAGACAACCTAAAAGATAAACACTGCGATACCACTTTCACAAGCAAAATGATCAGAAATGGCACAACAGAAGTGAGTTTGACAATGTTTAGACACTTCTTTAACCAAAATCTAGACCGTGTTTTAAGGAAACGTCTAAAATGATTACAACAGAATTAAGTCAGACAACAAGTAGATACTTCGTATAACAGGGTTCGTGACGCGGATTTCATCTCTTTAGTAAGACCGAATCTATAGTTTGACCAATAGATAAACCTGAGTAAAAAGAAACAAAAATGCGCGTTCAGTTCAATGTAGCTTTTAGAATCAAGCCCTAGGCCTTATTTAGGCTAAGTGTACGCATTAAAATGTTCAGAATGTAATCCAAACCAATAAAATATTATACTTTATTTACAATTGCCATTTGTTTAGACTATCACATCCAAAAATAACCTTGCTAATGTGTTTAGTAATAATAAATTGATTCGACTGGCTGTAGCACTGACCAACAATATTCAAATGTCAGTCCCAATTATTTAGTTATGCCTGGAAAAGTTTGTGGGAAAACTCTTTTTGGAACTTAGATTTTATTTATTGCTTTTAGAATGCACTAGCATATAATATATAGAGCTCATAACGTTTAACGTTACGTTAGAAAAAATAAACGGAAGAGGTTCTCAAGTCGACCCGTATATTTTTTATTATTATGATATTTGATGTATGATCAGCGATCACGCATAACTTTTTACAGAGTAAAATTCGGATTTTGAAGATTCTTTATACATTAAATACTTTGCCCCATAGAAAATTAAAAAAAAAACCTAGGCGTAGAAAAGGGGAATGATCGATTGTTCAACCACTGAATTTTCATCTGTGAACTGATTTTGTTTGCGTAAATCGGTTATTTTTTTATGTTTAAAACTTTTCTTATAATGGATATCAGTTTCTAATTATTAAATTTGTATTACTATAATACAATTAATATAATGGATACAAATACTATTAATGACTTATATCGAGTTATGTGTGAATTTATGACACTCGCTCTAAAACTTTGAAGGGAAACATCGTGAGGAAACCCGCACGTTCAATAACCATAAAAATTCGAGGATTATGTGATACCACCAAGCCGTACTGGGCCTGTTGGTGGATTATGGCCCATATCTCTTTCTGAGAGAAGGCGGGTATCCCAGCAGTTCCCACTCCTTAGATACCGCATGCGTAAGAGGCTGATAATGATGATGTTTGTATATCACAAAATTTTTCTCCTTTATATTTGCTGAATCTAAACTAGAAACTAAATATCAGTGTCGTAGTCAAACGGAGCTCAAACATCAGCGCGCCACGGGAAGTATCGAATTGAGCCAGGTAAGTGGTCCCCCATCGTGTGACCTGCTGCCGGCTGGTATGCAAATTGATTTGAGGATCGTATCTGTTTGATAATCTTTCGATGTGGGCTGGTGGGAAACTCCATATCTTAAGGGTTTGGTCCTAGTTTACAATTGGTCCGTAACCAATCAAAATTAGATTTTTTTCTTTCGAGTAACAAGTAAAGGTTGTTTGCACATTAGCGCCCGCCCATAAGATGTTAAAATGTGAGAAGGGCAAGAAGGAGAGATGGCAGCAGCATTTTCCTCCTTCAACATCATGATCTATTGCAATTGCCACAACGCCTGCGAAGCATGGTGTATTATGGGAAACCCCCCTAAAACAAACAACACACGTGTATGACCCCCAGTACCTGGCAGCTCTGCTGTCCGTGGATACGGCAGTGGCCGCTATAGCGCTGTTTTTCCGGTAGATATCTGATGGCACTGAGCGATGATACTTATGGCCTCATTAGCAAGGTTATCTTGTGCAGTAAAATCCGGAATGAGGAGATCCGCAGTAGAACGAATGTCACCGACATAGCTTTCAAGATTCATCATTATCATCAGCCGGAAGACGTCCACTGCAGAACATAGACCTCCCTCATAGAACGCCACTTGGATCGGCTACTAGCCACTTGCATCCAACGGTATCCCGCTGTTTTGACAAGGTCATCGGTCCACCTAGTGGGATGGCTTTCAATATTATCACGTTGAAATGGATATGAGCAGGCCATAGCTGCAGTTGGAAGCCATACTTACTCCGGAAACTTCAGCATGGATTAACACTTTCAACTTAACAGATCTGCGGCGCTAGTACGGATCTTTTCGATAAATAAAATTCGATAAAATTG
The DNA here is from genome assembly GCA_907269065.1 of Crocallis elinguaria. Taxonomy (NCBI): domain Eukaryota; kingdom Metazoa; phylum Arthropoda; class Insecta; order Lepidoptera; family Geometridae; genus Crocallis; species Crocallis elinguaria. Next base: position 12,226,657 of record OU026065.1, on the reverse strand, counting down.
ACAGTTAAAATCGATAAAACCCACTTTATCGATCTTAACTGGCAATTTTATCGAATAAAACCCACTTTATCGATTTTAACTGTCAATTTTATCGAAAAGATCCGTACTCGCGCCGCTGTTGAGATAGGAGTAAAACGCTTACCTACCGAAAATAAAAAAAATACTAAGTAGTTAATGATAATGAGACAACAGACTAAACAAATCATAATACCGTGTGACGAAATGATAATAGCCTGTGACGCATGGTAATTTTAAGTCTGGATATACGTCGTATATCTTCAATAGAAAAATAAATATGTCACCTGCCAATCAAAATTTGATACACTTTGACTCATTTTATTGGTACTGAGATTTGGCTTCGGAGTTATTATTTAATAACGTCTATTATTAGATCAAATAAATCGGTCAAGTGCGAAAACTCGTTCTCCAATGCTTCTATAGCTACTTCAACAAAATGATTGACGATAACTTTAAAATATATGAGCGAGAGAGGGAACTTATGCGAATTAATTTGTGTGCGGATCTAAAACGATGAAGGAAAACATCGTGAGGAAACCCGCACGTTCGTATGTATGTACTCGTATGTTACTCTGATCCTAGATGATGTCCAGGATCCTGATTATGGAGCTGGAAGGTAGCCACGGGAATTCGGTACCAAAACGACGCCGACGTAACCCCATCGAATTTTGGCTCGTTTGATTGGTCTTTATACAAGTACTCTGATCCTAGATGATGCCCAGAATCATGATGATGGAGCAGGTGGCCACAAGATCAGTTTCAATTACGTATTTTATAAAAGCTTGTCTGGTAAAATATATTTTTCCACAAAAAACTTAAACACAATGGCAAATAAAGTGAACCAATAAAATAACAACATTCATGACAAAAAAAGTACTCAGTTTTCGAGTGAATTCTGGTGAATCGAATTGTTAGTGGGAGGACTAACTCTTCTGCGAGTGTCCGTCTGGGTCGTTACCACCGCTTTGCTCGTGAAGTCTACCGCCAAGCAGTAGTGTGCAAGCATTACTGTGTTCCGGTTTGATGAGCAGAGTATCCAGTGAAATTACTGGGCTTATGAGACTTAATACCTAATGTCTCAGGGTAACGAGCGCACTGCAGTGCCGCGCAGGCCTTTGTGTTTCAAAGTTCTGGGTGGCACTGCAATTGTTATGGGCCGGCGTTATGCTTACCATCAGGCAAACGACCAGCTCGTCACGTTACCTAACACATAAAAAAAAAAGAGTCGCAAGCAAAGCCGTAAATGCACCACTTGTTTGATTGTTTCCAAATTGAAACATCTTCATTCGAGACAATCCTAGCCACAATTTATCACTCTGTCGTTATATTTGCCCGTGTTATGACGGAGTGTGATGTATCGTCATTGTAACTATTGTGGTCAATAGCTACTTCAAATTGGAAGGATGTCATTACGTTTTATGGGTACTACCGCATCGGGTGTACTTGTCTATCCTACTAATATTATAAACGCGAATGTCTGTGAGGATGGATGGATGAATGATGTTGCTCTTTCATTCAAAAAATTCAGATTTTGATGAAACTTTTTATACATAGTAACAGCAATAATAAAGACAATTAAAAAAATAAAACAAAATATGTAAATAATACTTAGATGCTGAGCCTCAGATGTTAGGCATATAGCTAGGCGTATACCTGTGTTATAGCCATCTGCGCTTCCACCATACAATTATAGACAAAAAAGTTTTACTTATTTCGTTTATTTGCATCAATTTAATATAGGTATGTACTCTTTGCAATTTATAATTTCTAATTTTACAGTCATATAGATTATACATCAGATTACACACATAGACTAGAATTTAGAAATATAATATATACCATTCGGGCGAAGTCACGGGTGGAAGCTAGTAGTTCTATATTATACTAATATGTACTCGTATATTTATCTGTGTTTCTAGGTTTACTGACTTCTGGTTTCTGCCCTGTCTAATACTTCTGTTTGTTATTTGGGATATTTCTTTTATTATAAAATAATAATTAAAGATAACATAATATGTTATCTTTACCAAAAAAATGGGATTAATCCCTTTTTTTTTCGGTTCAACACACAACATTTTCCAAGCATTTCCAACATTTTCGAAAGAGACGTGCAGTGTGTCGTCAGTTGTTTCTGTTTTTTGTCTTTTCACAGAATACATAATAGTACCACAGTAATTACATAATAGTACACAGTACATAGTAGAGGTAGTAGAGGTACCACACGGAGGTCCCAGTTAAGGTGGATGTCGGTTTACAGTTTCATTCCGTTTTTTTTTTTTGTAGTTTTTTTTAATGTAAATTCCCTTTTTCTCATTTAATATTAGGCGATGATGCTGTCGACGATAAATTCTAGTTGATAATTATAAGATATTAGTTTTTTTTTTAAATTAACGCTTTTGACTGGTATTCTTAGAAACTAACAAGAGTGTTTAGAAAATTGTATAAATAATCAAACTGAACGTTAGAAAATTGTAAAATAAAAATAGGACACGGTATATACGAGTACATAAATAAAAGCAAACAACATTTAACATTTTTCGTGATTTGAAAACCTATTCTCATTTTGCGTAAACTTCATTTAACCAAAGCTGTAAAATACTAATTAAAAAAATACCTTCACAACAAAGTCGAACGCAATCAACATCCGATAACGTTCACAACACAAACACTATTCACAAGACCATAAAAAAAAGTGAAAACAGTAACTCAATTCTTCACTCGTTTTCAAATGTCTTCCGATAACTTAGGTTTAATGACTCCAAATTTAAAATTTAAAATGATATAATTTTTAAAGCCGTAATTATTATTTTTTCAAACGTAGAACGCGTTATTTGACTTTACGAGCGCGCGTTTTCAAGACCGGTGGCATGGCTAGATCGGGAGCGCGCGCGCCGCTGCCCTCGCTCGGGCTTACGAATCGACTAATTGACGAATTTACGCGCTAAGACGGGCTCATGGGCTCACGACTTACGCTAAAAATACCGCGCAGGACGCTACAACTTGCGTGAGCAGTTGTCAATGCGATTAGTGTAGGCAATGTGATGACTGTAGCGGAAGAATGCTGAGATTTATCAGAGTGGGTGCTCTGCATTCCGAGAGTTCTGAGGTGTCCTGGTATTGTTATTGTAGGTATAATTTTGCTAGGATGACCACATTTTGTCGTTGCAGCAAAAATGTTGTGCGAATGACGATAGATACTTGTTTTTTATGTTCTCATCTGTACTGTTTATAATTGCGAATACTTATGTATTTGTTGGTTTGTTGGTTTGTGTTTCTACTCAGCAAAGGAGCAACGGAATGATGTGATTTGTAACCGAGTTCGATAAAAAAAGGAGGATTCTAAATTCGTATGTTTTTGGTGTACTGTGACTCGGTTTCTCCGCCAATTGTCAACCGATTTAAATGATTCTTTTTTTAATTAGTACGACAGATTTTACGAGTAATGGTGGTCCTTCTATACATTTTACTAAAGAATATCACCCCTAAGGGTGAAAAATGGGGGACGAAATTTCAAATATCACAATATTTTCATTAAGTTGGTTCTCGGTTTTTAAAAGTCACTGGTTTGCTTAGAGTTGTTTCATAGTTTATGGTTCTGAATGTGACTTTTTTGTGCAAAAATTCACGGTTTCTATGAGAATCACCAGGCGGTTGAAACCATGGTAGCAGCTAATATTCATACATTAGTACTAACTGTTAAAAATTAAAAACTTAGTTGATAGTTTTGTTGCAGATGCTCGACAGAGGCTCGACGGAAATAGGACTCCAGAAAATTTTACACCAGAAAGTGACATCACTGGAACAGCTGTGCCAGCGACCCAAAGTCGTACTCCGTTGTGTAAAGGAGTTGGGATGGCTTGGGTAGATACTGGCAGGGAGAAATGCACAATACACTACGGACTTCAGTGCAGGCCTTACCGCCCCATATTGAAGCAATCTCTTCTTTATCATAATTAGAATAAGCATCTTTCTTATCATAAAGTAAATTGTAACATTTTTAGTAAATAAAGCATTGATTGATTGATTGATTGAATAAGCGTAGCAGATTCAATTATCGCAACGGGCTAAATACCTAAGCACAGTAAAACGCAAGTTACCGTGACAAAACGATTTTCTATCTCATAACGGTCACCCATCCAAGTAATGACCGCAACGTCTGACTGATCGGTTAAGAATCTTCAGTCAGCAATGCTATACAAAACCTTAAGTTTAACTAACCCAAAAAACGAGGAAAGGACAACATTTCCTCACAATGGACTCAATACTATCAAAGCGTCAAACGTATTTATTGAATAGCATTTTCTTTTTCAATTTGTGTTTTTAAAGTCATCATCATAGTCTATTTTTGCATCATTTACGTAGTCTGAAAAGATAAAATCCATACTAATAGGTATATAATATTATAAATGCGAAAGTGTGTTTGTTGGTTTGTCCCCCTTCACGCCGTAACGAAGCCCGTTGCTTCGTTACTACTACTAATCCTACTTCCTACTATCCTACTAATATTATAAATGCGAAAGTGTGTTTGTTGATTTGTTGGTATGTTGGTTTGTCATTCTTTCACGCAGTAACGGAGCAACAGATCGACGTGATTTTTGGCACAGATATAGTTTATGGACCGGAGAGTAACATAGGCTACTTTTTATTCTGGAAAAATGCATGGTTCCTGTGGGAACACGGGTGAAAACCGCGAGCAGAAGCTAGTTAAATATAAAGTTCAACACATTCTTTATTTGTTACCGCTTTAGTACTTTCTTGCATTAACGTATTTGAAGACTTGATGGTCCTTGAATTAAGATTTCAGAAAGCATATTACGACAAAGATGCACCTTCTACATATTTTTTTAGTTAACTATGTGACTATGTCAAAGTATTGTGATGTAAATGGTATCTTTTCAAAAGAAGTGTAACGCTAACAAATCCAACGGTTTTCAAGGAGACTGACTTGACGACTAAACATTCGTGACACGTGGTGAAGAAGGCAACTTTGGAAACTTTTAAGAACCGTGTCACAATAAAACGTCTTTGGGATTTGAAAAATATGGTTTCCATGTTTAATTGTGACATGGTTCTAAGTTGTACGCATGTTGTTTAGTTGTAAATGCTTTTGTTATACAAATATTGGCTAGATACATAATTTGTATTGTTTTCCTGAACAAGAAGAATTGTATTAGAACAACTGTAACGGTTGACCTCTGTGGCATATACTTTTAAGGTTGCATTTTATTTGCAAATTTTACCTTGTCTGTAGTCTGAATAAATTTGTCCCTTTTCTTTTGCTACTTTGTTATACATGAAAGTACTGCCCTCAATCCTTCATGAGAAAGAAAGGGACTAGGTATTTACCGCTACAGATAACCCTAAGGAGAGATGAAACAATCTCTTGCTCTATAATTTTTCTGATTGAAAACGTTAAATAAATATCTTAAACCGTAAACGTTAAAAAACAATATAATAGTGTTGGATAAACGAGTCCTTTGCCTGATGATAGGAATAACACCAGCCCATAACAATTTGAAACACAAAGGCCATAATACCCATAGGCCATAATAGGCAATACAATACTACCTAATGCTTGTATTTTAATTTCTAAGGCGTTCCATAACCCCGAAATAAAAAAAATGTAACTTTCGTGCAAAATACACCTTTACCACTAAAATACCGCGAGATAGACTCATTCAGGAACACAAAATCAATGAGTACAAAACCACATCACAAAATCCCAAACTCAGTTGAAGACATAAAGATTACGAGGGCCGTTTATAACCTAAAAGTTTTTACAACCTCTCCACAATTCGTCCTAGTCGCGGATTGTACCGTAAGAAACAGTATGGACTATTATGCGTATTTCAGACGAAGTGCCCTGCGGTTACGCACAAGCCGTGATTTTTTAGGTTACAAAGCAGCCTATGTTGTGTCTCTGTCTATGTATATTGTGTGTATATCCAGTTTATAAACTACAAAAAAACACATACATTCTTTGCTCCTTTGCTGCATTAAAAAATGAGAACCGAACAAACACAATTTCGCATATAAATGATATTATTAAGTATTTAGGACAAATAAAGGTAACAAATCGATGGAACAAAAGTTACATAGAAAAATGCGACAGCCCTAGCCAGTGTCACTCGGGATGATGTAAGGATTCTAACGATACTACACACATTGAAAACTGTTCAGGCATTGAAAAATTATGGTGGAATAAAGAAACTCACATAAATAACTGGAAGAAAAATTTGAAAATGAACTTTAGGCATTGTGGCAGTAAGGTTTGTTTTACTTTGCACAGTAAAAACACACGTCGATACGTGCCTGCAGTACTTACTCAAAGGATATCGATGCGTTCATAAAGGACACCGATCATTTTCCTTTCCTATCCATCCCATTCCTATCCATTTCCAAGGTCCTTCAAAATAAACCTTGTCAGTACCCTTACTGTAAGTATAATGCACCCTTTGCATAGTGTTCGAGTCATAGTAAAGTTGTCTATGGGAGAGTATAAATAATTCTTTTAACGGTGTCATTCGCACGCTCGCGTTTACACTTACGCAGTTTGTACGCCGTGGTATACGTTATGGGTCACGCGTTTTGACGCTACTTGTTTTAGTACCTGTAGCTTTAACTTTTAGGACCGTGTTGCGGTGTTGCTATGGTAGTGATCGTAAATCGCCACCAAATATGAGTGTAATGAATTTGTTATGTTTTTACTATTATTACACTGAATTAAATAAGTTTTGCCAGAGAGCTAAAGAGAGTTCTTTTGACCTGCCATCCTCCTCCGTAGCTCTCTGGCAAGTGGCGAAATGTTCATACTGAGCAGTGGGTTATTGTTATTGCTGCCTCATAATGATGATGATCTTTTTATGAAGTTTGTCACATAACACTCCGTCCCGGCCCAAGGAACGCTTTCCCGGGTCCTATCCTACTTAGCTAGACACCGGGAGAGAGGCTAGGATATTAAAAATAAAGAGTTAAATGAACAACTGGGACAGCCGAAAGGTGGATAGAAAACAGATACAAAAAAGGATAGAACAGTTTTTAATAAGTACAAAAAAACGGAACACTTAATGTCACTACTGCGGCACTGCACGGCACGATACAAGATATAGTATGGGAAGGATACGGAGTGATAAGGAGTTGCACTTTAAGTTAGGATGGTCTGGAACTATAGAGTTGCGAGCAATGCTTGGATGGGGACCCGCAAAATGGACTGCGGGTTCAAGGTCATCGGCTGTGGTTAAACGTTGAGACCTCCGTCAGTCTTATAGAATTTTCCTTTTAGTTTCCTAAATAATAGATATAAGTAGGTCATGTTACTTTGTGACCAGCTTCTCTCAGTCGTGTACTACTATGGTCGTCTCTCTAGTCTGACTTTTATTTTCAATTCTGTTCTATTTTTTTTTTTGCTCCACGCTATTAGCGTATTTAGCCAGTGTCAAGTTATATAAATAATAATATATAATAAATCTCTAGTTTTGGTGCATGAAAGTTGTCAAAGTCACGTTAAAGTTTAGTCTAGGCGCGGTCAAGTCGAACTTCTTTTAAGTTTGAATTTAGAGTTTCTTTTTTAAAATCATGCCAGTGCGAGTGCCTTTATATAGGGCTACACGCCCTCGTTGCTTGTATGAACCCCAGTGATTTTGAAGTACTATTTCAGTGTACGTATGCATAATCAATTGTGTCATTTATTTGTATGAAAATAAGATGGCGGTCGTTCTAGTATAATTTAGCAAAGTTAAAGTAGACATTTAAAGCTAGGATTAAACTAAGTCGTAAATGCATCCAAGCTTAAGTAGGTAAGTATAATTAAGGCCGTACATAAAGAAGTCTTTATGTGTCTATTAAGCGGAGTATAATTAGGTTTATACCTTTAAGAATTAGATCGTAAAAGGAAATTAAAATTTATAACACGAGATTAGAGGATTTATTTATTAGCTGCGTCTCATGGCTTGCCCAAAAAAGGAGAGTAATATTTTCAAGGTTCATATATGTATGCGAGCTTCTTTATTCCACCACTGGCTGCTGCCCGCAGTTTGACCCGCGCGGAGATATTAGATTTCATAGTTTTTAATTTTTTGCTCGGAACCCTAATACTTTTTCTAAAATAAAAGTAGCCTAAGTTACTCCTTATAACATTAGCTATCTGCCAGTGAAAGTCTCGTCAAAATCGGTCCAGCCGTTTCGGAGATAACCCGGAACAAACAGACAGACAGACAAACATTTTAAAAATGGTTGTATTGTTATATGTCCCGTATATACTTTCATATGTATTTGGTAAAAACCTGTTATTTTGATATTACAAACAGATACTTCAATTTTATTTTTTGCATAGTTAACAGAAAAAGTCAGACCCGTTAAAAGAAAATGTTGTTAGTACGTCTCCAAACTTTAAAATATACAAAAACATAATGTTCAAGTTACTTAAAGCGTTACGAAACTTTTAAAAAAGATTTTTCCAGCGAAATACTGTTTTATTATGCAAATCACGGGCTTTTTTTAATTCAGAACGGCCTGGCTTGAGAGGCAGACATTTATTTTATATTCCATTTTAACTTAGTTACCAAAATATAGCGAAAAAGGACTCGTTTTAGGTGTCTAACTTCGAGAAATTATGTTTTGCAAAGTAAGGTCGGGAGAGAAGCAAAATTTAAAAGGGCTGTCGTGATATTATATCTGTATAGCATATTGGGTGTTACATCAAACCTTCACTCAGGCAAAGTAACTGACATAAATTAAAATGACATTTTCTAATGACTGGCTAGCTACCACTCTGTCACCAATCCCTACTAACCCTACTAATACTCGTATTATAAATGCGAAAGTGTGTTTATTGGTTTGTTGATTTGTTGGTTTGTCTTTCTTTCACGCAGTAACGGAGCAACAGATTGACGTTATTTTTGGCATAGATATAGTTTAGGGACAGGAGAGTAACATAGGCTACTTTATAACCCCTGAAAAATGCACGGATCCTGTGGAAACGCGGGTGAAAACCGCGGGCAGAAGCTAGTAATTAATAAAGATGACTATAATTACAATAGAATGTAAGAACAAAAGTACTTCTAAGCTAAAAATCTATTAGTAAAACAGAGCACGCCCGGCCCATAAGCTGCAGAAATCCCCAAATGTGAAATGGCAAAGTAAGAAATCATTAAAATGACATAAGGGATATATAAGGGACGAGGTACTTATTCTTTATTAGGATGACCATAAATGCGTCGTCAGCGAGATCGGAGGGGACTGGCCGGGATTATGAAAACCGGACTTGGTCTTGCGTTTTGCAGGTTATAATAATGATTATTTTGTCTCTATTTATTAATATTGAAATAATCTAACAAATTTCGAAAATACTAATAAAAGTGAATAGGTATTTCAATTTAAACTGCTTTTTATGTATTTTTATATGATTATTTATCACTGAAATATTTTTTTTATTGTATTGTAGAATTTTTGAGCACACAAGTTAGTTCAGATTACATAGCAGAGTCTGGTATGGCAATACATTTACAGTAGATAATGTTCTGTTTTTTTAACATCCATATTTTCCATACATATATAATAAATTCGCACGTGTGTTTGTACGTTCGTTCGTTTGTCCTTCTTTAACGCAGCAACGGAGCAACGGATCGACGTTAATTTTTTGCATAGATATATTTTATGAACCGGAGAGTAACAAATGGTACTTTTTATCCCGAAAACATGCACGGTTCCTGTAGGAACGCGAGTGAAACCACAGGCAGAAGCTAGTTTTTATAATTATAGAAAATAATTAATCTCTTTTTAACCAACTTTTCGGTTCGGTAGTTTACCATTGAGCTCGGTTCGTCACTTTTTTAAAGCAATTTTTTAAGTCTTGTTTTACAAACTGGCGTCACGCGTCATGTTTGGCCTCTTCCCCTCCCTATCATGACGTAGGTCAAATCCACGCAATTCTGCAAATGGTAAACGATTCATAATAAAACAATAATGTCCCAGTTTTACTGCCCAGATAAGGACATTCGTAGCAGTTTTATTCATAACGTTGAATTGTGGTTAATGTCGTAATGTATAGACAGTATGGACACAGTACCTAGATATTATGTGGCTTGGTTTAGAAAATTATTTATTTGTCGCTTTAAAGTTAGACCAACACTATATGTACTAGACAACCATAGTACCAATCTTAAAAACAAAATAACTTAGCAATAAGCAACAATTGGCGGTCTTATCGCTTAAAGCGATCTCTTGTGGATTGCCTAGAAATTAAATCTATACAAATAAATAAAATTGAAGCGTCTGTTTGTAATATCAAAATCACAGCTTTTTACTATATGCATATGAAAGTATATGCGGTACCTATACCAAAACCATTTTTAATTTTTTTCTGTCTTTCTGTTTGTTCCGGGTAATCTCTGAAACAGCTGGACCGATTTTGACGGGACTTTCACTGGCGGATAGCTAATATTACAATGAGTAACTTAATTTTAGAAAAAGAATTAGGGTTCCGCGTAAAAAAATTAAACCCATGAAATCCAATATGTCAACGCGGGTCAAACCACGGGTAGCAGCTAGTAATAAATATAGTAATTACATTTTATACCAAATATATTTTGATTGGTTATTTAGCGAAACTCTGGCTTCAAGATCAAGTTTATTTGATTTTTGTTTCACACTTTTGTAACAGTAACACTAAGTTTTTTTGTTTACTTGATAGGTTAGTGTTTGACCACTATAACATCTGATCCTAAGAGACAATGAAGCAAAAGATAGTGAAAACACCAAACCCTAAGACTTGTCTAAGCTATCAAGTTTATACACATGCACGAGTGTGTCTCAACTTTAAGCACTATAACCCATACTGTTTTTATATCGCACTAATGTGCCTAATTGAGGACGAAAGTTAACTGTTTTTCTTGCTATCAGCTAAATTTAAATGGAGGCCCTGAATTGTGTATAATTAAATCTGCTGAATTGTAGATAGGCCGTTTGAAGTCCTATATTTCGGTCGGGAGATAGCGAGCGGATTTTACGGCATTCACAGATCAAAATTACAATTCATCAAAAGTATATTTCTTCTGGAAAGCTGTAATTATGAAGGCCTGAAACCTTTTAAAAGGCTTTTTATACCAAAAAACCTCCAGTCGAACAATATCACTGAATAAGTCGAATTAACAAAAGTTACATAAAAAAAACACGACTGTCCCAGCCAGTATCACATGCATGAAGTAAGGATACTAACGATACATCGAAATCTGTTCAGGCATTTAAAAGTTATGGTGGAATAAAGAAACTCACATACATTTTTAGTGGGAGGACTAACTCTTCTGCGAATGTCCGTCTGGGTTGTTACCACCGCTTTACTCGTGAAGTCTGCCGCCAAGCATTAATGTGCAAGCATTACTGTGTTCCGGTTTGATGAGCAGAGTATCCAGTGAAATTACTGGGCTTATGAGACTTAATACCTAATGTCTCAGGGTAACGAGCGCACTGCAGTGCCGCGCAAGCCTTTGTGTTTCAAATTTCTGGGTGGCACAGCAATTGTTATGGACCGGCGTTATGCTTACCATCAGGCAAAATACCAGCTCGTATCGTTACAAAAAAAAGCACTCGATAATACCCTACCACCATGTCATGGTTGCATCACTATGATTTCCTTCACTAGCCGCTCCAGCTCAATGGATTTGGCTCATCATCACCACTGAACCATCATCTCTTCGTAGTCCAACGAGTAGGTATAGGTAGACGTTGCGAATTAAAAACAATTCCCTAACATTTTAATTACGCCATTATTCTGCCCTACGTAAGTATTCCGTGTTCCTCAAACCACAATTCGTCACAGGATCTTTTGTTCGCCTCTTTTGTTTCGATTTCTGTGGTCTTCTTTTGTTATTTCTATTAAAATCTCTTTATTTAACGTCAGCCGAGGTTTTTTGTGCCAAGTTACGTTTGCTGCTTTGTCGTGTTACATTAACATAGTTAATGAGGGAATTGATTTTACAACTGTAATTTTTAAGCTGGTTTAGTTTGTTGTATTGAGATTCTGTGTTGATTGTTACGTCGGTTGTTGTTTTGTTCTACTTTGTCATTTGCCTAATCATAACGTCAGTGCAGTGCTTCTAGAACTTGACAACACAAATACCTGCATGACAGTGCAGCTCGCATGTAAGGATAATATGCATAACTACTTTCATCATCAACCGAAACACAGTAATTTCATGCCTAGTGCTGGGCCACAGAACGACCACACCGGTAGTAAATACCCAGACGGACACTTGCAGAATAGTTAGACCTCATCATAATCAACCCACAGCAGTCCATGACTGGACTGACTCTCCTACTCACTGAACCCGATCTTCAGTTCTTTTTCTCCATTGACCAACAGCAACCCTGCGTAGTATACCATCGTTCCACCTAGTCCCAAGGCGTCCTTAATATCTAATGTTTGGTGGCGATGGTAAGCTAGGATGTATCTGAGGATGGAGATCTTTTAGATATATGCCATCTAAAAGATATCTATTCATTCTAGCTTTGAAGATACTCAAGTCAATTCACAGTATAATTCACAGAAAACAAGGAAGATGGCTAGCTAAGGAGTGTAATTCGAACTCTATGATTCGAACCGCTTCGTACGACATATTCACAGTGAAATAAAGATGCCAAGCTTATCATGTACTGGTTCTGTTATCAAAGGACAAAGGGGGATATTAGGTAATATAGTTATTTCGCCTCTCCGTAACGTATCCTATAAAATATTTACAAACTCCTTACTCTAAAGACGGCTTTACTCCTTCTCTACATTTGCCAATTCGTGGTCTCCACTCTACAATACGTCTATCTACCCCAACGACCATATTTTATGGGATAAAGTTAGTCCTAACACTTGGTAAAAATAGGTATATAGTGTTAAACTTGTGTTTTATTTATTTTTGTTTATTTTTCCTGTATTCAATAAATAAAATTTATTAATTTCTCTCTATAATGAATTTCCTCAGAAAGGTAAACAAAATTTTATTTGCACAACACGCTCTACCATTACCTCTTGTAAATTGAGTCGTTTTCTTTGAATTAATTATCTGTGTAAATGTAATGTGTGCGTGTTAATTATACGAATCGCGACGCGGCGGGGTAATGTTTGTTACTTAGGGGCTGTAAACATATGGGGGTGCGTTTTGGAGAACATTGTAATATTAATAAGCTTAAGGTTTATGCGAGTAGCTTTCGAATTCATTTTCCATTCATGACGAATTCATTAAGCTTTTGTGACATACCATACAAATCAAAACATGAAAGAACAATCAACAACATCATTTTACACGACTGCCGCGATGCAAAAAGGAGGGTTATGATTTTTACCAGTGTGTATCTATGTTTATCTGTTCCTCTGTAACTTCTAAACTACTTATCATAATTTGACAAATGACAAATGAGGTATCGTTGGAAGCGTCTTGATCGTCCGCTGGTGATAGGCTATGTTACGTTACTTTAAATTGAATATGGCGCCTCTAGAGGTCAAAAAGTTAAGACCTAAATTTTTTTTATTTTGCGTGTTGAGTATCTAATGAAAGGGCTTAATTAGCACATTTCATAAATATCTATGTCGGCGAGAAGACGTTTTATCAGAGCTTTGTTGTCAGTGCAAAACGACAATAATCATAACATGTTTACTTTGATTAACTAGTTAATGTTTTAAAATCATAAATTACTCATTAGATTAAATCTAAACAAATTCAGTAGGTTATCTACAAGTTTCTCACCCTTCTTCTCTCGGTCTAAAATAAATATTAATAAATAAAAATAAATTGTTAATAAATAAATAACTTGGAGTGGGCACTAATGCCTGATTTACACGTTATTAGTAGATCGGTAAGTTACCAACTTACCGTCTAGTTACGAAATCGGTGAACATCGAAAAAATAAATATTTACAGTCGAACACATAACCTCCTCCTTATGAAATATATTTTATAGTGTTAACCGACACTTGCGGATGTTCACAGAAATATATACATCACAAAAATTTTGCTTCCAACAGGATTCAAACCTGCGTCTTCTGGCTTGCCGGGCCAGACGCCTTAACCACTGGGCCATGGGAGCAATCGATGTTGACTGCGAAATTCTTGATATGTATATATTTCTGTAACCTCCTCCTTTTTTGGAGTCAGTTAAAAAGATACATAACACTCATATTTTATTGTATAATAGGCTTTTTTATGGTCCAGCTTTGGAAATCTTTTTCCCGTGTATTTTCACATTATGATAATTTTGAACCTGAGATTATTGCGATACGTGCGTATCGCATTACATGAAATGATGATAAAATATGAGTAATTGTGTACAGAATCCATTTTATATAAGAGAAGGCGTATTTTTGGACGTGTACTTATGAAATAATAAGAAAACTACTCTGTATTTATATAATATTTTGTTAGTGGGAGGACTAACTCTTCTGCGAGTGTCCGTCTGGGTTGTTACCACCGCTTTGCTCGTGAAGTCTGCCGCCAAGCAGTAGTGTGCACGCATTACTGTGTTCCGGTTTGATGAGCAGAGTAGCCAGTGAAATTACAGGGCTTATGAGACTTAATACCTAATGTCTCATGGTAACGAGCGCACTGCAGTGCCACGCAGGCCTTTGTGTTTCAAAGTTCTGGGTGGCACTGCAATTGTTATGGCCTGCTTACCATCAAGCAAACGAACAGCTCGTCTCGTTACCAAATAAAAAAAAAAATTATTGAAGATCTGATGAGTTCATCGTCAAATGCTTAACGAAGCTGGAATTAACCGTCCTGAATTAAAAAAACGGTCAGTTAGGTATCAAACTATTATTACTGCCATACATTCCAGACTACTGATGCGTCAAATATGGCAGGACATCCGAAAATCCCTACTTCCCTACTATATGTAATATTATAAATGCGAAGGTGTGTTTATTAGTTTGTTGGATTTTTGGTTTGTTGGTTTGTCCTTCTTTCACGCAGTAACGGAGCAACGGATCGACGTGATTGGCATAGATATAGTTTATTGATCGGAGAGTAACATAGGCTACTTTTATTCCGGAATAATGCACGGTTCCTGTTCCACACAGGTGGAAACCGCGAGCAGAAGTTAGTCTGACATAAAATTGACATTGACAGCTGTCAATAATGTTTTATAATGTTGACAAGTTGATTTAATTTGACAGATCGGTTAGACGGTTCCTGTGGGAACGCGGTTGAAAACCGCGGGCTGAAGCTAGTACTTGATAAATGTTTGATAGTCTGAACGAATCGATAGTAAATAAATTGACATAGTTTCCCCGCAATTTAGCTTTTAGCTACACAAAAACTGTGTCGACCAAAACGGCGTACAAGTTTAGAAAAAAATAATTCAAAACTATTTCGGGTCGTCGATTCAAACCGGGCTATCTAGAATCACGGATAGCTGTCAAAGGCAGCTTTTGAGGACATTTTTGTCATTTTGTACGTTGAGAGTTTTTTGAATGGTGATGAAATAGGAGGTTGAGATTTGTGATTGCTTTTGGACGTGCTTTAAAGTTACTGATGAGAGCAGAAAGTTGAATCCCGCTGTTGTTTAATTAAGTCAGTACACTTACAGTAAATGCGAAAGTGAGTTTGTAAGTTTTTTATTTTATGTTATTTGGTAATGAGACGAGCTGGTCGTTTGCCTGATGGTAAGCATAACGCCAGCCCATAACATTTGCAGTGCCACCCAGAACTTGAAACACAAAGGCCTGCGCGGCACCGCAGTGCGCTCGTTACCCTGAGACATTAGGTATTAAGTCTCATAAACCCAGTAGTTTCACTAGATACTCTGCTCATCAAACAGAAACACAGTAATGCTTGCACACTACTGCTTGGTGGCAGACTTCACAAACAAAGTATTTATTGGTTTGTCCTCCTTTCACGCAGCAATGGAACAACGAATCGAGGTGGTTTTTGGCATAAATATAGTTTATAGATACCTTTCTATTCGGGAAAAATGCACAGTCAGTGCATTTTTCATTAGTCAGTGAAATCACTGAGCTTATTGTAGTACTTAAATACCTAATTTCTCAAGGTCACGAGCGCAATGCAGTTCTGCGTTGACCTTTATGTTTCAAAGTACGTACTGAGTTGCACTGTATTTATGCTTACCATCAGGCAAACGATCAGCTCGTCTCGTTATCCAATGGTATAAAAAAGCTTGTCTAAAGGTTTTAGGGTTTGTCTAACAACGTTTTTTTTTGTCAATAGATACAGCTTTGCTACAGCTTTTCTCAAATATAATTCACCTTTATCCACAGTTTCGTGAACTTTTTCGCCGCAATTACCCTGCAGTTACGGACGGCAAGCAGTATTATGCAACGGGTTTCGTAATTCAGGCGCTTTCAGATTTTCGTGATTTACGACCAGCGAGCCGCGCCGGTGGTCTTAGGATACCGTGTATGGTGTACGGAAAAATGTTACAATTTTGTTATACTTTTAGTTGGTAAGGCAATATTACAACTTTGGACTGAAGTTATTTATGACTTGATTATTTCGATATGAATGGCGTGTTTTTCAAGCGCCGATTGAAAAGAAAGATTTTAAACAATTACCAGCTGCCCGGGGTTTTCACTCGCGTTCCCACATGAATCGTGCATTTTTCCGTGATAAAAAGTAGCCTATGTTACTCTCCGGCCCATAAAATATATATATGCCACGTCGATCTGTTGCTCCGTTACTGCGTGAAAGAAGGACAAACCAACAAATCAACAAACCAACAAACACACTTTCGCATTTTATAATATTAGTATGGATTAATAGTACCTAGTATGGTTTACTACTACTGTAGTAGCCTTTTACACTCGCGTTGCTGGGATACAGGCCTACTCTCAGAGAGAGAGAGAGAGAGAGAGAGAGAGAGGCCATATACACCACGCGGGCCTAGTGCGGCTGAATAAAATTTATCTTCCTTATTTTTAGAAGGCTGCACTATTTTTTATAAGTGATAATTAACGAAATAAAAAGTTCTGAACATCGCCTTCAAAATATTTTTAAAATTAAAAAAAAAAACATCAATATTGAAAAAAAATTTCGTCGAACGCCATTTCCAGCTATACGAACAATACCTGCCCTGCGCTTGAACTTCTGGAAGCAGAATCAAAGGCTCCGAAGTTTCTAGAAAACACACTACCTACTGCCGTGTTGACTGTAAATCAACCGGCCCCAAACAGTTGCCTAACATCTCTAAATGTTGTTTTTCCTGTGAATCACGCGCATCTGTTTGATTTAAATGTTACATCATTGTATGGAACTGTTGCTGTGAAGCTCGTTTTCTTGTGACTAAGGCACAAGTTATATGCGTTTGCGTACCACAGCGGTGCGGTCGCTGTACTGTCAGATTACAAAGACTTCAGCAGGGCGATTTTAATTCACTCGGAATGATATCCGTGTCGGAAGCGACTGTCTTGATCGTTTATATCTCGGAAACGCATGTTTATTTGTAGCAAATAGGTACATTGCAGAAAACAATTAACAAATAACGGCACGCGTTATCCTAATACCACCACCAAGGCCATCATTTGGATTTGTTTCATTGCACTCAATCAGAGTTTCATAGCGCAGCTATGAAGTTTGCTGAAGTGATTTGTTAAATTGGGCTAATTATTAATTTTAATGTTTTTTATAACATGCGTGCGTGTCTAGTTTTTAAGGACTTGGAGTGGGCGCATTGGGAAACTGTAATGCTCACTCTAAGGCTATGAATAATAAATAAAATTAAAAAAAATAGCTTGGGTGTGCGTGAGCGTTATCTCCTAGATACCTTACCTCTATAGGTGGCGGTTTTGCCACAAACTAGTCCCAACTCAGCGTATGCCAGCCATTAGACCAGCGCTGGTCTTCCGTTAGGGCCGCCTCAGTCATTTGTCATTCTCTATCAATAAATCAACCAATGGCATAAGTATACTAGATGAGATAATGAAAAATATACTAGATTACATTCATATTAGGTATCCTTTGAAGTAATCCAAGGGTTCTTAGAAGCAACAACCTATCAGATTCCTCAGAACAAAGTGTCAGTCAACATGCACACTCGTATTAAAATGTCGTAACATTAATAAGTCGAATTGGATCAAATAGAGGCAATATAACTTGATATCGGAGTAATCGTGACACAGAATAATCGAAACCAGTAGAGAGACTTGAGAGACCATTGCGTTTGCTACTTGACGAATGAATTGTGGACAGAACACCAACACAGACAGTACAAATGCAAAGTACACAAAGTACAAATGCATTCAAATGTTATTTACGTGATACCTGAAACAGATCATTCCTATTTATATAAAAACTAGTCACATCTATACATACAAATAAATAAAATTGAAGATTCTGTGTGTAATGTCAAAATAACAGCTTTTTTACCAAATGCATATAAAAGTAGGTATATATGGTACCTACGGTACGGTACGGTTATAACCAAACAACCATTTTAAAATGTTTGGTCTGTCTGTCTGTCTATCTGTCTGTCTGTTTGCTCCGGGTAATCTCCGAAACGGCTGGGCCGATTTTGGTGGGACTTTCATTGGCAGATAGCTGATGTTACAACGAGTAACTTAGGCTACTTTAATTTTAGAAAAATAATTAGAGTTTTGCGCAAAAAAATAAAAACCATGAAATCCAACATCTCCGCGCGGGTGAAACCGCGGGCAGCAGCTAGTACACAATAAAATATAATCTTACTTGATTAGAAGTGACGATGTACCTAGTCAAAGGGTAACACGCTTGTTTAAAAAAACACTCTCAAGGATAAAAACAACGATATTGGCGGTTCACGCACCGAATCTTAACGTGTGAACCGACTCTGTTGAAACTCGGCCACATTAATATGTACACACAAATAAATAATATAAATATAAAAAAATATAAATATAATATTTAATATGTAAATATTCGGTTTATTATTTTTAAGTTTTAATTTAGACACATCTATGAGAACGTGTGAAGTCTGACTGAATCGTTTTTACGCAAGACTACCTACTGGTAAATATCCACTGTGGTAGTGATCACGAGCCCTAGCAATTTACGCCCGGCTAGTTGGAACAATTTGCTATTGCGATTGCAAGGAGTATTGCATAACTTCTAATTAGGTAGGAATGTTGTTCTCTTCTTATTTCGCTGCTCTAATGTTGCTTCTTCTTTAACACTGTGGGTGATTCGCCAATCATTTATTTTTTCCGTTTCAGTCCTCTCTAATAAATTACTTTGCCGAGAAAACTAATTATGATTTTTGTAATCACGATTGTCCGCCAATCTGCTGAAGAGTAGATCGTTTACCTGATTGTAAGTATAGCGCCAGCCTATGACAATTGCAGTACCACCCAGACTTTTTTAAAACACGAAGGCCTGCGCTGCACTGCATTTTGCTCGTTACCCTGAGATATCAGGTGTTAAGTCTCATAATAAGCCAGTAATTTTACAGAGTACTTCGCTCATCAAACCGGGACATAGTAATGCTGCACATTACTGCTTGGCGGTAGACTACGCGAGGAAAGTGGCGGTACCCACCCAGACTGACTTTCGCAGAAGAGTCAGTCCTCCCAACTAGTGGTTTTCTACTGGAACACACTGATAGAAGTGCTTGGAAGTGCTTGAAGTATAAAATATCATAACAAGTCGCGGCAGACAAAAGCAATCATAGCAGACCGTGAATTATGGTTAACTGTTGATTAAACAGTCCACGCACTGTAAACAGTAGTTGATTGACACTGGTAATGCAGCGGTCAGGATTCCGCTCATCAATTTGTGGGTAAATACGGGAGACGCGATTTTAGAGTGACTTGATCTTGGAATTGAAGCGTTTTAGGCTGGTTTTAGTAACTCGTGGGTAAGTCGATAAAATTAATTATTGTTTAAGTATTAAGTATGGGTTGTGGGCTTAATACCTGCTGTGGTATAATTATTTTGTTTACTTTTGATAGATTGCATTACACTACATTGACAAACGCGCTAAGCCAGACAAGCCTAAGTATACCTAGTATACCATAAGTAGACCTAAATCATCAAAAATTATTCTAAATCGATACGACTAAATTAAATTGAAGTGTCTGTTTGTAATATCAAAATAACAGCTTTTTACTAAATGCATATGAAAGTATATACGGTACCTATAAACAAAACAACCATTTTTAAAACTTTGTCTGTCTATCACTCTGTCTGTGTGTTCCGGGTAATCAGTAAATAGCTGATGTTACAAGGAATAACTTAGGCTACTTTTATTTTAGAAAAAGAATTAGGTTTCCGCGCAAAAGAATAAAAACCATGAAATCCAATATCTCCGCGCGGGTGAAACCGCGGGCAGCAGCTAGTTCTATCTCTTGTAGCCGGATATACCTACTTACTATAATGAGATCGTCTCATACTATCACGTCAGCAATTACAGAGGCGACAATTACAACGGATAATTAAACAATCTACATACAAAGTAAACACAAGCTCTGCCGTTACTAATTTAGCAGTTAATCTCGTGTAGGTGCAGGGTTCTGTAGGTTACTACGTTGTTTACAAATAATTAGGTTATCAAATACATTTCTCCTTTCAAAATGCATTTTAAAATTTCAAAAATTCGTTTTAAAATGTATCCTGTAAAACACTGAATAACAAGCTTTAAAAAAAATGTTTATATCTGTTTGCTTACCTCAAGAGAGAAATGGCGTATTTATAAAGCAAGGTCAAGAAGTACTGCCTTTTGGTAATCAAAACCCTCCCATAACAATTTCAATGCCACACAGAAATTTGAAATATGATAATTCATTCGGAGAATTGGATCAACGTGATTTTGTGCATAGAGATGACGCGATGCTGGATAAATAAGCCGAAGAGTGAGATAGGCTACTTTTTATCCCAGAAAACGCAATTATCCTATGGGAATCTCCACGAAACCGCGGATCAGCTATTATTGAATAAATATTGAAGCCAACATTTACTTCACTTACAAAATAAGCATCGGGACTTCACACGGTGATCTCAATCCATTTCCGTACACATTGCCAAATAGCGCTGTAGTCCAAATAAACGTGCATAATCAAATGAAACAGATGCCAAGCATAAAATCGTGTGTCTGTAACGCGGGAGTGCCTGTTATACCACCTATAGATAAGATAGCACCAATAGATAGCAGTTAAAATAGTTTATTTATTC
This sequence comes from Crocallis elinguaria, assembly GCA_907269065.1. Lineage (NCBI taxonomy): Eukaryota > Metazoa > Arthropoda > Insecta > Lepidoptera > Geometridae > Crocallis > Crocallis elinguaria. The sequence continues at coordinate 12,205,506 of OU026065.1, read as the reverse complement.
AAAAAATCTAGCAGAAACGTAAAACGTAAATTATTGCTTACGTATATACTTATTTTTCTTTTTTTTTTTTTCTTATTTATTTTGGGACTTTTACTTAACAAAGGTATGCCAGCCCCATCGTACCCTAAACAATAATTCAACTTACAATACTAATTTCATTCAGAGGTAGACTTAATTATGCAAAAACATCTCATAAAGAGAAATTGCAGCATCAGTTGTTGGATTTGCTAAAATATGTATAAATGTACCTATATCATATTTATTTAAATTATATTTTTGCATAAGTAAGTCTCTTTCTCTTCTGTTCCGGACGCACTCCATCAACAAGTGATGGACGTCTTCAATAGTTCCACACTCTTCACAGTTGGGCGAATCAACTTTTTTCATCAAAAAAGCAAACTTGTTTGATGGATAGTGTCCGGACCGCAATCTATGAGCTAACACAATGTATCGTCTACTTAATTTAATATTTACAAACCAAGGAATGGGAGGAAGCTGACATTGGATAGTTTTATACCAAATGCCCTTTTCTTTGCTTCTTTCATCAAAATATTCCTTAAAATTATCAGTACTAAGTTTCTTCCCGTAATGCAATAGTTCCATAAAATTGGGTTTTATGTTACAAAAAATGCCATCTAAACAAGCTAATTTTGCCAATCTGTCAGCCTCCTACGTATATACTTATTGTTTTACAAAATAACTCTTAGGGTGCGGTTTTGGTCGTCCTAGAAATAATTCACATGAAATAGGTATTTAAAGTGGACTGTATATTATCACTTGAATCTCATAACAATTGCTTATGGCTACTAGATTTATAAATACAAGTAAATTATGATTACTACTACACGTCTACCGATGGTGAGAGCTCATAGGTCTCTCTCTTTTTGGAATCTGTCACTTGTGCAATACCTCAAGTGACAGCGTCAAAAATGACAAATGTCATTGATCTTTGTGAAATTCGAACACTTAGAATGAACTAATGTCAAATCAATTACACATTACAAATCCAATTTAACTTATAGTAAAGAGAGGTATATATTTCTACGTTACATGCAAGAACGTCTTACGAAAACATTTTAATGCAATCAAGTGATTATGCTGCTACAAATATTATTCAAAGACATGCCGCCCATTCAGCCCACAGGAAAGGTTTTATCAGCGTTTGAACACTATCTCGTCTTATCTTAAACGACGATGTGGTCAAAGATGATGAATATTCTAAACCTATATTAGTATTGACTCTTAAGCACAGATGACGAAACATATCGACAGGTGCTTTTGCTTTTAAAAGCGAGCATTATTCTGCAAAAGGGACACAAAAGGTAGGTACTAGATACACTTAGTACGAGCTTTCTCTACTTCTCTAGTAACATCCATGTTAACTAACAGCTAAGCTACTAGATAAAATTTATCAGAAGTTTGTAAAACAGACACAACATGTAAACTACGCCGTCAATAAAGGGTAAAGTTTACAGTACAGACGGACAGATATACACAATAGATGTGATATATTTAGATGAAGGTCTATGGCATCGATTGTTTAGCATTCGTATTTTAGTTCTTTTAGAGCTTTTTCTGTCTTCAACAGTAATGCTTATACATTACTGCTTGGTGGTTGTACAATGTACAGTGCTTAGCGTGGCTAGTACTTGATGTGACTACCTAATTACTGGGTAACTAAATTTCAATAAAAGATGCGTGTTTGTTCAACTGACTAGGCGTATAATAATTTACTACAAAAATCGTGGATGGAGGGCGAGGAACAATTAAAATATCAACCAATGGCGGCTCGTGGCTCATACATCACGTGATATCGGGCTGTGGTCATTCGTGGAAAAGAAATGTGTATATGAAACCATCCCAATGAGGCAAAAGCGCGTAATCGCGAACATGCCGCCGGCCTTGAAATCAGCAGGTTTCAATGTTCCTGGAGTTGCGAATGCTCTTCATGCGTAGGTATCTTGAAACAGAGGGCAAATCTTTGCGTAGCTACATCGAACAACGCCTGAAGCTGTATGTATATCTGCCACTCTTGAAATGCCGTCCTTGCCCGGTATGGTGGCAAGCACACGACCCATATGCCATTTTAGCGGTGGCAGATTATTGTCCTTGATAAACACGAGTGAGTTGACCTTCAATTCCTCCGACTTATCAGTCCATTTAGTCCGCACCTGCAACTCAGACACATATTCTTTGGCCCAGCGGGTCCAAAAATGTTGGCGTATTTGCTCCACCCTCTGATAGCGGTTCAGCCGGTGCGTCGGGGTATCGCTGAGGTCGTCACAGACTGGTGCAGTCAGCGGTCGACCAACCAAAAAATGAGCAGGAGTCAAAGGACTAAGGCCTTTGGGATCTGTAGAAAGAGGAGAAAGCGGTCGGGAGTTAAGTACAGCTTCTATTTGCGATAGGACTGTGTCAAACTCTTCGAAAGTAAGGCGTGCATTTCTTACTACTCGTCGCAAGTGGTAAAAAAATTGAGTCAACAGAATAATAAAGAAACCAGCTAAACGCTCTGTCGCATCGCCTCAAATCAAGATAACGATAATTTTCTTCGATAAGTTTTAATTTTTTAACAACATCAACAGTGTAACAACTTGCAATACACCGTATAATAATTATGTTCCTTAACGTCAGCATTACGTCGTATACTGTGACGCCTTACAGCTGTTAGTCGTATACAGACATGCGATACGGTCGTTTGTACGTGGCCTTACTGATTCAATCCCTTTATTGAGGGTAGATTTAATTACTAATTCAAAAAATAATTTTGGTTGATAATGGTGTCGATTCTGTCGTTTCATACATAAACTTAATTTTAGTTGTAATCTCTCTCTCTCCAAAAAATAACATGAAAAAGAGATGGCAGATGCTCGACAGTTCTATATTTAGTTTTAGAGGTCGCCGACGCAACCAAATTCATTGCCGTTAAATTGAGACTAGACACAAGCAAATGGATTAATTTGACGGGCCTATAATATATTCCATCTCTTTCTCATGTTCTCATAGTTAGGTTAGGATATGAGATTTCAGAATCGACACCATATATCTTGAGAATTATACCCTACCATATAACTTTGAAGCTTTGTTCGCATCACTATGAGATAGTGAAAAAAAGTATATAACTTCAAATGCGTTTAGTAAAAAGCTGTTATTTTGATATTACAAACAGACACTTCAATTTTTTTTTTATTTTGTTTATTTATAAGAATCGGCTAAGGGATATTCAGGGAAAGCAACATTTTCCTCAGTCAACATCATATCTTCTGATCACCACTCGCTTGTCAGGCGTCTGTCTCACAAGCAAGCGTCAACCAAGTGTCAACCAAGCAGGAATATTATGGCAAAATCTCCGCTTCATGGAAGAGGCAGATGTTCAGCAGGGAACTTTTTCCAACTGATGGTGAACCGATTTTCAACCTAAAGGTGTTACGTTCATCGTCACGCAAAACACATCACAACAAAGCAATATAAATCCTCGCTCATTCCATTATAATTTGACAATGGACAATGAAAATAAAAGATACAGAACGAAAATTACAAGATTTCTCTTCAAAAAGATGTAACTTTCCACCAGTTTTATGTCTGGCTGATTTTCTGAACGCGTTTCCATTCCAAATGGCTGATTGAATAGGATCTGATGTTACGAATGAATAATTATTGCCTTGTCGCTAATTTCAAATGAAAATTTGCTTAATGACATTTCTCGGGATTGTTTGAAAATAATTTAATAAATTTTTTTAGTAATTTGCGTTTAGGTAGCATTGGATTAAATGCGTTATTATTAATGTATTTATTTGTGTTTACGAAAGTTGTGCATTCGCTACTCTCAAGATAAAAATCAGTTACCAAGCAATTACACAGCACAACAATACCAAGCAAAAAGCCGACGGCTCCGTAGTTAAGTTGGTAGTAACCCTGCCTGCAAAGCGAGGGGTCCCGGGTTCGATTCCCGGCCGGGCCAGATTTTGTGTAAGCATAAAGTTTGTTCTCGGGTCTTGGATGTTTGTGATGTGTATCTGTATGTGTCTATGCCACCTGCGACACAGGGAATCCTAGTGCGGGGGTATGAGTGTGTAAGCGTTTATTTAATAAAAATAAAAAAAACGTTTATTGTGTTACAAAACACAATTTGAAATGTTTATTAGTTCCTCATTCACGCTAAAACTATAGGTAGAATTTGGCTGAAATTTTGTTTATAGATAACTAGCTTGTTCCCCCGGCTTCGCAGGTGTGATATTGGGCAAAAATCTATAACATTCAGGGATGACGTGAAAGAGTTTTTACAATCGGACCAGTGGTTTCACAGATTAGCGGTGACAAACAAACTATAGCTCGTTATAATATTAGTATAGATAAAAGGTTTGACTAAAACATAGATTAGTTTTCAATCGACAAAATCCCGACAAGACAGCAAAAAAGGGGTCTTGTAAAAAGAGTGGATGACCGTTAGAAAGTGCTTGTAGCATTAAGCCCTCTTTGTATAAAAAAATAGTACTAGTAAAATCCCGGTTTGATCATGCAACCAATCAAATTTACTTGAACTTATATTACTGTGAATATTTCATAATAAAACCAATAATTTACTAATGAATTAGTGGAATTTGTTTTAATGATGTCAACATTATTTATTGTTTATTAATATGTGTGGTCTCAATTCATCGTAAATTATTAGAAATTTAATAATTCGCCTTTCAAAATACCTCTAGACAGTGTAACCGAACATATTATTCTACAAGTATTTAGAGGTATTAAGAAAGCTTAATAATATTCACAAAATTTGTGAGTAATACCTAAAAGGTAATATGCCTAATAATTTGATTCCTCTCAGTACATAGAGTATTTATACTCTATTTATTATTTATTTCTCAGTCGATAGAGTATTTATCAATTATTGTTTCCTTAACTGTTAACAATAATTGATAAATGAAAGAAAGTGAAAGAAGGACAAACAAACAAACCAACAAACGTACAAACACACTTTGGCAATTTCCTACTACCTACTCCACTTTAACGCGGGTGAAAACCGCGGGCAGAAGCTAGTTATATAATTAACTAACTTCTGCCCACGGTTTTAACCCGCGTTCCCACAGGATCCGTGCATTTTTCCGGGATAAAGAGTAGCCTATGTTACTCTCCGGTCCATAAACTATATATATGCCAAAAATCACGTCGTTCCGTTGTTCCGTTACTGCGTGAAAGAAAGACAAACCAACAAATCAACAAACACACTTTCGCATTTATAATATTAGTAAGAAGTAGGATTAATAATTTCACATAAGTCATTGGTCGCGTCAAGATTCCGAAGTATGGTATGTCCGATTGAAAATCGAACAAGTTTAGCCACACTCGTTCTAGAAACCCATCATAACCACGACCACCATCATACATGACATTAACGAGATTTAACTGTAGTCGATGTAAAGCAGCTAGTTAATAACGACATTCTTTCAGTTTTATTATATTTAAACCCACAGAAAATTCCAAACAAAACATCTTCAGTACCAAAGAACAAAAATAAAACCAGAAGCGAACTAATCGCAGCCGCCGAAGATGTCCCCAACATAAACAAAGTAGATTTAAGGCTGGAATGTTGAATAAATAACTGTGGAAAGAATTTCTTTGTGTCGATACAGCAACGACTGATTTGTGAACGGTGCGCGAGTCTGGACATAGATTATTTGGACAGAAGAAACATTGCGTCGCTTATATCCAATGTTTATGATAATCCATACAATCCATACTAATATTATCCATACTTCCATACCAATATTATAAATGGGAAAGTGTGTTTGTTGATTTGTTGGTTTGTCCTTCTTTCACGCAGTAACGAAGCAACGGATCGACGTGATTTTTTAATTTTTTCGTGACGTTTTTTAGAAGTTAGTGTGACATAAAATTGACATTTTATTGTTTTTTTCTTCTAATTTTATTTTCTAATCTAATCTTCTTCATAAAGTCTACATATACCGAATATTATCACTTCAAAAGGCTCTGTATATTATTTGAATCGAGTTCTTTTTAAGTTGCCTACAATAATGCAACACATCTATCTCTCAAACAATCTTTACCCGAATGCTCACAATTTATTAATAGCGTGGTGTAACAACAAGATCGTCACGAAGTATCGCGTGTGTGCACTGCCCTTGGGACACCACAAATAGTACCTTTACTGTAGTGGATAATGGCCTTAATTGAGCAGGATTTGTGATTTGTTAGAACATTCTGAAACATAAGTATCAAGAACGAATTGATCCGAAATAGAAACAATATCATCTGGATAGCGCCCAGAATCAACTTAAAAAAAGTTATCGTAGCCTAGATTCGAACCACCTACAGAGCCGACGTCACTATCACAGAGACATCATCGCTTCAAAAATACTTCAACAACCCTTCTTCTACGTTTCAACATAACTAAAACAAACATGTCTCAAACCAGGTGAGCCTCGCACCACTAACCCTATTCGCATACAGGCCACACGCTACAACCACAAAACGCTGCGACCTAGTTGCGGACTGCAGTTTTCGCACATTTCATATAAACTCGCCGCACACGGTAGCACCGGTGGTCGCTACCCGCCACGAAACGCCGCTTCTAGCTTCATGAAGCCGACACCGACACTTAGGGGCAGCTCAGACGCTCAAGCAAACTTACGTTTACTCGAGCGTCTAAGCTGCCCCTTAAAGGCCAACACTCGCCGCTCGCGAGATACCCTGACCCTCACTTCAGACATCGGACTCCATTATGAAACTGCAAGCAATGGGTTTAAAAAAAGCGGTCGCGAGCTACTTATGTCAACCACCGACAAGAGACTGTCGCGCGCATCCACTACTTAGCAGACACGCCACTTCTATAGGCTTCATGTGGCGACGTTTTGTAATCATAGCGTGGGGCTCGTGTACGGCAAGGGTAATAGAAATAACTGTGAACATTGCGAAAACAAATGTATTTGTTAAACACGTCAACTATGAAACGTTTATTACAAACATGTTACAGGTTAGTGAAAACATTTGCTGGAGGCAGGTGGTTTTGGAAAACAATTCCATAAGTCAACTTTGACTTCACAAATGTGGCTGTTAGTCAGTCAATAAGACATTTTAGTTCACATAAATTAGACTGGCGTTGTACATCTTGCTTGGATGTGGATGAGTTTTAGATTTTGCTATAGAGTTAAAAAATATGTACAATATTATTTTTTAAATAACGGAATACAGAGGACACCTGCTCAAGTGCTCACTCGTCTCTCGGAGATCCTAGATTGCAGTGTTCAGGTAAAACAAATATGGACCTATACTCTACCAGTTTCTACCAGCTATCATCGCTTCAAGAAGAGAAATATTATTATGGACCTACACTCTACCAGCTTCTACCAGTTTCTACCAGCTCTCTACCAGCTATCATCGCTTCAAGAAGTGAAATATTACTATGGACCTACACTCTACCAGCTTCTACTAGTTTCTACCAGCTCTCTACCAGCTATCATCGCTTCAAGAAGTGAAATATTACTATGGACCTACACTCTACCAGCTTCTACTAGTTTCTACCAGCTCTCTACCAGCTATCATCGCTTCAAGAAGCGAAATATTATTAAGGACCTACACTCTACCAGATTCTACCAGTTTCTACCAGCTATCATCGCTTCAAGAAACGAAATTTTACTATGGACCTACACTCTACCAGCTTCTTCCGGTTTCTACCAGGTTCTACGAGTTTCTACCAGATATCATCGCTTCAAGAAGCCAAATATTAGAACTTTAATGCATTTCCATAACTACACATCATTCAGCAATATATCAAATCTAACAGTTAGATCGAAGCGGACTTTCAATTACAAAGTTGTAGCACCTGGAGGCAAGCCAAGCGCAGGCAAACCCGTATGCAACTCCTAACTGCTGTAAATTCAATTATTCCATTCAGACCTGATATTGGGACAGTTGGAGCCATAAGTCAGCAGTTTTGTCTGTCATGATAAAGTAGACGGCCAATTTTATGAGTCAAGTTTCCATTCTATCGTGGTATCTAATAGTATATTATTATCCGAAACGTCAGAGAAAGGATTCATCTTTAGAGAAAAATAATACATACCTAATTGTGTTTTAGTATTTCTGGACTAAAGTATATTTGTCTGTTTATTGAATTTGTTGGTTTGTCCTTCTTTCACGGAGCAACGGATCGGCGTGATTTTTGGCATAGATATAGTTTATGGACCGTAGAGTAACATAGGCTACTTTTTATCCCGGTAAAATGCACGGTTCCTGTGGGAACGTGGGTAAAAACTGCGGGCAGAAGCTAGTTATCATAAAAGTGTTATTTCTTGCTTTATGTGTGCATGTGTCGCGATAAAAATATTGAAAGTTGTTTATTATAACATGAAAAGAAATATGTTAAGTACCTTCCTAACAATCTCCATCACAATTTATCCTTAACTTTTAACTACTGCTATTCACGACAGGAATTATGATCCTTTCAAAAACTCCAAGAAAGAATCGTTACCAACTTTCCCAGAAGGCGGCGGCTGTCATGTCAGGGTACAATTTCAAGATAGTGTTACTGTAATCAGCGAAAAGTAAAAACTGCCAATCGTGAGCCAACAAAAACTGTGAGAACTTTTAATTACTTTGATAGGTTACTACTTTTATTGCGTACGACACGACTTTTTTCTTGGATCGGATCAGTATTATTTATTAAACAAATGTAAAAAAATACATAGTTTCGAACATGTAACCTCATCCTTTTTCGAAGTTGGTGAAAGAAGGTTTACAAAAGGTTTAAAAAAATTATACTTAACTGGCTTATGCCACTTGACTATCATAGTCAAAATGTTGTAAATGATGTATTGGTATAATACGAATCAAAAGTATAAACTTTCCAACAATTTCTCCACACCATCATAATGATGGTTTTGATTCGGATTATACCAGTACATATACAACATTTACATTACACAAATACACACACGCGCACACATACACACACAGAGAGAGACACACACACACACACACACACACACACAACACACACGCAGGCACAGACACGTATTCCACTGTAACAGTTATATGAAGGAAAAAAAATTGTTTTACTTTAAATTAGTTTTAGTAGTGTTACTTTATACTTATATAATAATAAGTTTTTCGCAATTTTTAAAAAAAGTTCACCATAATTAAAATATTGTCTAAAAATGGGAGAAGCCACTGGTTGCTGAAACACAGTTTTTACTAGTGCGGCAGCCTATGGGTTCATTGATAGATACTGTGTGCAAAAAGTTATGACAATAAATGATTTTATACTTTAATTTTACTTAACTGTTTATTTTTTTAAAACTACAACAACTTCACCAACGTAAGTTATATTCAAAACGAAGTTATCCTCAAAAAAAACGAGATTAAATACAGTACAAATTATTCTTAACAAACTGACAAGAAAACTAATATTAGTTTTGTTTCACTACAAACCTGTCAATATAGCAAGTCTACGCTATATCTCCTAGACCAACAACATCAGCAGATAATTGTAAATTGGATATCCAATTACCCGTGCATTGTGAATTGTGATGCGTGCAATGCATATTAAGATAATACATGTCTACATACATGTAGGATATTGTGTTTCATCATTATATGATATGTTTTGTTGAATGCCGATCCCTAGATTATGGATAGATAGATATACGCTTTATTTTACACACAAAAAAGTTGAAATGGCAATGAACAGACTTGCTGCCATAACAGCTAACAATCTCGTGTTCGTTTTCAATACCAGACCGATTAAAACCAGCGGTCACTAGACTTCGTGTGAAAGGAATAGTCTAGAATTTTCGCTGGTTATTAAAGAAATAAGCTCTTACAAAACGAAAAGAAGCGAAAACTATTGACAACTCCTTCCAAACGAAGACTAGTGACCGCTGGTTTAATCGGTCTGGTATTGAAAACGAACACGAGATTGTTAGTTGATAAGGCAGCTGGCTCGCAGAATAGACAGTGGGGAAGAAAGGTTCTCGAGTGAGGATCACGAACCGGAAAACGTTGGTGTCAATTCTGTCGTTCCATATCCAATCCTAATTTTAGTTTCGCTCTTTCTCTTTCCAATACATAACATGAGAAAGAGATGGTAGATTTTTGACAGATCTAAATTTAGTCTAGAGTCAAATATCTTCCATCTATGACATAATTAGGCGTCACTAAATTCATTGCCGTTAAATTTACACTAGACACAAGCCAGTGGATTGATTGGACAGATTTAAAATATACCTATTCCATATCATGCATGTTGGATGCAAGAGGCGAGTAGTCGATCCAAGTGACGTTCTTTGGGGGAGGCTTATGTTCAGGAGTGGGCATCTTCCGGCTGATGACGATGATATCAGTTAATTTTAAATTTATGCTCAATTTTCAACGTTGCGGGTAACAATATCGCAGCTCTAGGCGTCATTAAAATTTACCCTTTGATCTGTACACCCCTGATACAAACACATTCTGTAAACACGTACTAGATATACAGAAGCACCACTCTGAATAGAGAGCGAATACTGTCAATCACCGTGTTGATAATACGCCGCTATTTAGTATGCTTCATGTATGTATGTGAGTTTCTTTATTCCACCACTAGCTGCTGCCCGCGGTTTTACCCTTACGGATATATTGGATTTCGTGGGTTTTATTTTTTTGTGCGGAACCCTAATTCTTTTTCTAAATTAAATGTAGCCTAAGTTAGTCCTTATAACATCAGCTATCTGCCAGTGAAAGCCCAGTCAAAATCGGTTCAGACGTTTCGGAGATCACCCGGAATAAACAGAGAGAGAGACAAAATTATAAAAATTTTGTTTTTTTATTGGTACCATATATACTTTCATATGCATTTAGTAGATAAAAAGCGGTTATTTTGATATAACAAACAGACTCTTCAATTTTATTTATTTGTATTAGATGTATAGATAACGTTTAAATTCTTGAATAGATTATGATGTATGTGGTTAGAATCCTTACATCATCCTGAGTGACACTGGCTAGGGCAGTCGTGTTTTTTATGTAACTTTTGATACATCGACTTGTTTTATCTTTCATAATTGAGCACAGCATTACACACTACTGTTAGATCTACAGATTAATGCTGTAAATTCGTTTAATTTCTTTTAAAACTGTACTTTGGCGATGCTTTTGTATGCGGTGGTTTTCAGACTGGGATTTCTGTCCATTATCTATTTTATTCCGTAAATTTCACACGAACATTGTTGTGTAATTCATGCACCCACACATGGTTACGTTACTCACACAGACGTGGTAACATGGTAATTAATAGCTGGTGTACCACGTGACGTGGTTTACGGCGTAGGGTTGTTGATAACTAGGGGTGTCACTTTGGCTTAATGAAGAGGAAGATTCTAGTTAGTTTTTATGGTAAGCAAACAAAGTGGAGTGGTAATTTTTTTACGCATAGTAGATTAAGACGTTGATCACTTTCTAACCTGGCTAGCTGGCGTTCGTTTCAAAGCGATTCTAATTTTACAGTCGTAATAAACAAAGTGACAAATTTACATATAAGTAACCATGGTAACCACGATGACGTAAGTCAATTCCTAAATTTTTTACCCGACTGCCAAAGGAAAGGAGAGTAACGTTTTTGAATTTTATACTAGCGATGATAGCATAAATCATTTCGAAGCGAATGCCGTTTACCTAGGACTTTGGGCGCGCATATCTTGAGTTACGGTGACTGATGACCCGAAATATTGTGTACTGAAATCAAATCATATTTATACCTGACCATTACAGTTTAAAATCTAGATGTATTAGGAATTGGCGATACGTCTCGGCTTAGCACGGGTAATAATAGACGCACTTAATTCGGCCCTGTCGCTAACGTCACGAGGGTAACGAGCATAATGCAGTGCCGCGCAAGCCTTTGTGTTTCAAAGTTTTGGGTGGCATCTCGGTTATTATGGGCCGGCATTATGCTTACCATCAGACAAACGACCAGCTCATCTCGTTATCGAATAGTCTTAAAAAATGATGGTTTAACCACTTAAGATCCGTGGTAAATGTTTACCTAACAATAATTAAAATAAAAATACGATTGTAATATAAAGTACCTAAAAGTTTTACACTATCATTTTACAAGTTCTGTGAAAGACATTATTTTTAAAACGAGAAATATAAAATCGTAGCCTCCCCTCCTACGACATTGGATGACAATGGCAAGTGTTAGTGATAACACATCGAATGGTTCAATCTTGTAGTTTGAGAGCTGAAGGCCTAAAGTTCAGCGCTGCTTTTTTGCACTTATTACAAACTATTATTTAATTTACATTTATTAAAAAGACTGTTATTTTGACGTTACAAACCTACACTTCAATTTTAATTATCTGTATAGAAAACACCCCTAATGATGGAAAAATGGGATATGAAATTTCGTACGTTGCAATATCTTTGCCGAATTGTTTCCCGCTTTATGAAAATCAATTTTTGTTAAACCTACCTGAGTGTCTTTTTTTTAACTGTCGATATGTTAGCCTTGACCAATGTCCCAATTTATTTAGATGACGATGTGATCAAAGGTAATACGCTAAATTTAGAATAGAGCTGGCTCTCAACAGCTGTCGAAAACATCCTGTTACCCTGAGACATTAGGTACTAGCTTCTGCCAGCGGTTTTCACCCGTGTTCTCACAAGAACCGTGCATTTTTAAGAACCGTGCATTTTTGCGGGATAAAAACCAGCCTATGTTACTCTCCCGTCCATAAGCTATGTCTATGCTAAAAATCACGTCAATCCGTTGCTTCGTTACTGCGTGAAAGAAAGACAAACCATCAAATCAAAAAACCAACAAACTAAGTAGGATTAAGTCTCATCTTCCCAGTAATTTTAATGACTACAAATCAAATTGGAACTCAAGTATTGGGCATTACTCCATGGCGGCACACCACAAGAGCAAAGCGGTGGTACCCATCCAAACGGACGTTCTTAGAACAGTTAATCCTATCACCTGGTAAACAACTATGTACTAATATACTGAATACCCGACCCAAAGAAGTTCTCGATGTTTTCAACATAGAAAATTTCGTTTCAAATTGAAATCCAGAAAAACAGAGCTTTTTGTATTCATTACGCCTCTAATCCGACTGCCGGGTACATTCTCGTTTTTTTAACCCTATCACTGCAACGCAAATTGAAAACCGGTCTAAACAAATTGTTTTATACAAGTCACGATCAGATTACAGGTGTGCGGTGTAGGGTTACCACGATGTAGATGAATACTGTATTTTTTTTCTATTTTTTTTTTATTTTGGTAGTGCTGAACTTATTTTTAACTAGATAAACCCCGCGGTTTCATCCACGTAGCCTAAGTGACTCCTTGTAACATCAGCTATCTGCCTGCTGACATTACAAACAGACAGTTGAATTATATTTATTTGTATAGAAGATACTTGATAGGTTAGCATTTGACAATTTTTTAGCCTGATCTTAAACAACTATATACATCACAAAATCTGTGTGAGAACATCCGCTAGAATTTCACAGTCAACATCGATTGCTCCCATAGCCTAGTAGGTTAAGGCGTCTGGTCTAGATAACCAGAAGACGCAGTTCGAATCCTGTTGGAAGCGAAATTTGCGTGATTATTTGTGTGAACTATATACAATTGCAGAACTAGCAGATACCATAGAAATTGTAGCGTAATGACTATTGAGGTGTTCAATAAGACTTTATATATATAATTATAAAATATATTCTTTATTTTACAGTGAAAGGTTCGTCAATGTTGATAATAATATCAAGCCTTCGCCGTTTTTACAATATCTTTCATTCAATTAAAACGTGTCGCTTAGCCAAAACCTTTTATTAATTGAAAAATAGATTCATTGAGAAAAAAGGTTATCAACACAACCCTTTAAGTTTCTAATCTTAAAAAGGATTACTTTTTTAATTTTAAAAGGAATTACACTTAACTTGACCCTCTGAGAATTATTTTTCTCTATCGTTTTTTAATAGTATTACCGTTGCTTAAAACATACACAAAGTATTCGTATTATTACGCTATTATATATATATTTTATACTTCTTAGTATTTACTCATGTAGTGCGAATATAAACAGTAACTTGATAAGCCAAAAAAGGAAAGTAATGCTTTGTGAAACATAGGTAAATAACTGCTTAAACATTGTGTGTAAGCTATGACTCTGGGTTTCGATTAAATTATTAGCGATCTTTTTATTGAGTTTTAAATATAATTGTAACCAGTAGTCCTGAAAAAACACCACACTGCCAATGAAATTTATTCAAATGTCTCTCACTTTAACAAAAAGTTGGTCACCCTACTCAAAAGGGTTACACGGGATTACTACGAGCGGCGTGCGAGCATTGAAAAGCTGGTATTGGCCGCACGGATTTTGTTATTGAGATGGGATGGACTGAAGTTGTCGTGAGTCCACTGAAGAACCTGGTTCACTCGGCATCATGTTGGTTAAATCATCAGGAGAAACTCTTCTGTGCTGACGATTTTTTATTTGATGATATATAAATTGCTTTTCAATGCCTTAAATACACGGCCGCGGTTTCACCAGAATTCCCACAGGAACCGTTCATTTTTCCGAGATAAAAAGTAGCTTATGTTACTCTCCGGTCTATAGACTATATCTATGCCAAAAATCACGTCGATCCGTTGCTCCGTTTTTCCGTGAAAGAAGGAGAAACCCACAAACGTATAAACACACTTTCTCATTATGGAAGTATGTATATGTCTTTTATAAAATATATCTTCTCTCTCTGTGGGAAGGCTGGTATCCCAGCTGTGGGAATGTAAAAAGGCTGATAATGATATATCTCTAATTTATAATTTTTTATAATTTTTTTTTTTCAGTAATAGGAAGCTCCATTATCTCTGAGTTTATGGACCGGAGAGTGATATACGCTCCTTTTTGTACTGGAATATGCATGTTCCTGTGTGAATCTGCGCGAAGGCAGCAGATAGTAAAAGAAAAAGTTGAAATTTAAAAAGGAGGTAGTCACCTCCTGCACTATAATCCAACACTCGAGCGCTGCATTTGTCAGAATGAGTCCGCTCGACACAACGCGGGATAAATCTCGTGGAAACGTGACTATAACGTGGGTAACTGATATCACGCGGTTATTCTGCGATGAGTAGTTACATTTTACTAAGGTTAATTTAGGGATACCTATTAGGTTTCTTGATCCTATGATGTTTATTTGTAATCACTGAAAAAACGGAGATGGAGGAAGTTCTCAAGTTGGCGAGTGTATTTTTTTTTTTATAATAATAAAACTAGATTTTTTGTATGATAACGCATAAGTTTTTACATAGTAGTCCAATTATTTTTCCATAGGATAAGGCATACTTCGAAGTCAGTTCTAATTAAGTTTGAAAAAAAAGCTATAGATAGAAAAAAGGGGATGATTATTCACCCACTGAATTTTAACGTGAGTGTTGGTGTCATTTTGTATATCTTGTTGATAGTTTTTTTTCCTCCAGTTTGCGATCGGGCATAGCCGAACTTTGACGGTTTACAACCGGTACCCTAATGACTTAGATGAAATCACGACATAGATACTGATCTGTGTAAAACACTAACAGCACATTCACATGATTTGATCTGCCATAACACAACGATAGGTCCCTGGCCATCGATTTATAGCTTTAGGTCAGTTAAGTATACTGGTCGCCCAACCTCTATTAAACAGATCACAGAATTTTCAGTTGAGCTTATTGTAGGATTCGAACCGTCGACATACAGATAGGCAGCCAACCAAAACCACTAAACCATCTACAATTATTTTTTTCATATTGTGGAAAGGTAATAATAATCTTTTGTTATTACCAGAAACCATAGTTATAGTTATATGCTATGGTTTCACGTATATATGTCGTGAGGTTTTAAACCATAACATGACCACATAATTGACGCTTTTAAACACGTTTTCAAGAAACATGATACATGAGAGGGGTCCACTGAATTATACAATTAATGCTAATAGAATGCGTGGATCAAATAACACTGCAGATCTCTTTTGCATTGTGTAATGAACACCATTATATGTATAATGGCTGGACAAAGTGGCGGCAGACCTACAGCAGAACATTAGCTCAAAACAGTGTCTAAATTAGGCCATCCCTTTATCTCTTCGCCATGCAACTCCTTCTTTTTCACTCTAAACGATTTCTCAAAAGCATCACAGTCACACAGTGCCATATGGCAGCGGCATGGTGGTCGACTTCTAAATCATAAGGCGCTTTCTAGGAAACGCCGACGCGATAAAAATTATATTGCGCATGAGTCGTTTGAGTTCATAAGTGTTGGGGTGCGGTTGATAGCGATAAGCGATTAGCGATTAATTTAATTAAATTTTTGTTACGCTTCTAAAGTAGTACATAACTATGCCAAGTAGTCAGCGAAATTTATGGTTATGAGATGTCTCAGGATTACGACCACAATACCGCACAGCGCCGCGCAGGCCTTTGTGTTTCAAAGTTCTGGGTTGGCTAGTCTTACGCTTGCCATGAGACAAACGATCCGCTTGTTTCGTTATCTATCAGCATAAAAAATACTCGCAACGCCAGAATTAAGTTAGCAAGTACATTTATTTTCAATTTTGTGAAACTTTGTGATATTACCAAAATTTTTATAAAATATATAATTATTAAAAAAGTGATTATGTAACTAAAATACTCTGCTCTAAAACGTAGACGACTGTCTACGTTTTAGAGCAGAGTATTTTACGCGCTCTGGAGAGGGCTATGCTCGGACTCAGGTCTGAGTCCGAGCATAGTCCTCTCCAGAGCGCGTTGCATTACTTTGAGCTATAGATAATTGCTATCACTGGCAAGACGCTCTAGTTGAAAACTCTTCTTTGTCTTCAGGCTCTGCGGTCTTGTGAACCAAAAGATATTTCGAAGCTTCCTGAACGCTGAGTTGGATTCTTCGTGCGATCTCTCCTAGGGAGGTCTAACCGGCCATTTCTTGCAAATCATGAAAGTTACTAGCCAATCAGACATGTCACACTCATGTATTGGGTGTGTAACTATTATTTACAATGTGCTACTGAAAAACTTCGATTCCATAAATTTCCTGAAACTTAACGCCAGACCATTCACTGGCCTAAAACTCACACACAAGGACTAGCCATTATATAATACGAGAAAAAAAATGAAGCTTGTCTTCTGGCATACTTTGATTCTTTATTTTCAAACTAGCTGCGGCCCGTGGTTTCACCCGCGCGGAGATATTGGATTTCATAGTTTTTATTTTTTTGGGCGGATTACTAATTAAGTTTCTAAAATAAAAGTAGCCTAAGTTACTCCTTATAACATTAGCTATCTGCCAGTGAAAGTCCCGTCAAAATCAGCGCAGCCGTTTCAGAGATTATCCGGATTAAACAAACAGACAGACAGACAGACAAAAATGTTAAAAATGGTTGTTTTGTGATAGGTAACATATATATTTTCATATGCATTTGGTAAACAGCTGTTATTTTACAAACAGACACTTCAATTTTATTTATTTGTATAGTTTATAGTATGTATACTTGTATAGTATATGTATATGAAGTATAGAAACGCTAACAGACCGCCTCAACCCTAAATAAGCGTAAAAGGCGACGTCCTTTCCCACAATGTTTTGATTCGGTTGAACCGGAGCGGAGCTATTGAAACGGTAACTGTGACATTTTTATATTTTAATGGTTACACAAACATAATATATCCCTATTTCATTGACGCTTGTTTAACAGTCTGCCATATTTAGGAGTTCTTTGATGATAATAAAATAATGATTATATAGTAATTAGTTTCAGTATTAAGTATTTCTACATTTTATCTTAGGCACGTTAGATTTCTGTGTTAAAATCTAAATTATTGAAAGTTAATTCTTAAAATATTCTAAATGGTACTTTTTTTCTAAAATAGCTTGAAGCCTCTAATTTTTTTATTCTAAACTGAAAAACATTTTGTAAAAATCGCTCAAGAACAGACTTTTCTCAAATCTAATTTATGTTTGGTTTGTGGTACTTACCAGGGGAACGATCCGTACCTATATTTTATCAAAACTGTAGGCAGTTACTAAACTTCGACCTACTACTATTACAACTAGATTATTTTAATTTTAAATGTAATATATATTATTCTCAGAACATTTCGTATGTCACACATATTTATTCAAAAATATTATTATAAAAAGCTTCCACAGGAATTACACATACCGTGAAATATTCTCATTCCAAACACTCAAACATCAAAGAGGCGTGCTTACGCAATCATTTTAACTCGTTCCAGCTAAATTATGATTATTTCTTTTACTTTCACGTTCAATAAAGGCTGATATACATTGAGTAACTAACTGAGGTCAGTAAACAATGGCAGTGACTCGTAACTTTTGGATACTCCGTGCCAACTGTCTCGCTCGCGCATCTCAAGATTTTTGAAGATAAACTATCACTAAATTTAATTATGAAAAATCGCATTCGGTGAATTTGTTGGCAATAACATTACAAAAGTTTAACAAAAAAATCATTTTGATCTACTTAAGTTTTCAAACCTAAAAATGGGATTTTATGTTTTGCCCATTTTCATGTATGAAAACCTGACCGGATCAAAATGATACTATTGCAGTACCTTTATAATGTTATTGCCGGCAAATTCACCGAATGAGATTTTTCATAATACTAAAATATTGATTACGTATCTTCAAAAACATATGCGCGAGCGAGAAAGCGGGCGCGGAGTATCCTGGCCTTAATTAGAGTTATTAGAACTAACGCAGTCTTTGTATTGAGCGACGGTGGTAAAATATTTACTGGGCGTATGGGACCACACCTGATGTTTTAGGGTGATAAATACAGTGCAGTGCCGCAAATTCTTGTTATTTAAAACTCTGCATTACACTGCAATTCTTAAAAGCATTATACTTATAATAAGGTTTTGGTTCTGAGACTTCATTCCTAATGTCTCAGGGTAACGAGCGCACTGCAGTGCCGCGCAGGCCTTTGTGCTTCAAAGTTCTGAGCGGCACTGCAATTGTTAATCGGGTAAGTTCTCTGCAACAATTTTTCACCAGCACTATTGTCAGTAAGCTTCTCAGTGTAAACACAACTTTATGTACTAAGGTAATTTCCATTTTTACGACAGACTGTGTCAACGATATTATTTACGTGAGATGTAATAAATTACTCAAAAATTTTTTTTGTTTCATTTTGAAGTAGATACAACACGAACAAACATAATAAAAAAGAAGTAGGTAGGTATGCTTAATCTTCTTTTTAAGAAGGGAACATGACAATTTCCTTACATCACAGTTTCGGTATATTTATATATTTATTTTGTTAGTGGGAGGACTAACTCTTGAGAATGTCCGTCTGGGTTGTTACCACCGCTTTGCTCGTGAATTCTGCCGCCAAGCAGTCACGTGCAAGCATTAGTGTGTTCCGGTTTGATGAGCAGAGTATCCAATGAAATTACTGGGCTTATGAGACTTTATACCTAATGTCTCAGGGTAACGAGCGCACTGCAGTGCCGCGCAGGCCTTTGTGTTTCAAAGTTCTGGGTGGCACTGCAATTGTTATGGACCGGCGTTATGCTTACCATCAGGCAAACGACCAGCCCGTCTCGTTACCAAATATTATAAAAAAATATATATATATTATTAATAACGCTCATGCCCAATGATCCTAATCAATTCCTGAGCCGATATGCATTAAAAACATAATTATTGTGGAAAAACATCACATTAAAACAATAAAAATTAAATTCACAAGAAATATACAATGTCCACAAAGATAACTGCGACAGGTCATTCGAATTACATCTGTGCTCTCGAACTTACGATCTCTCATTTAACCTGATTCCTGTACATTACTGTATTTACCACCCAAAATGACATTTGACCGCTATGTCACTTGAATCATAATAAAAATCAATTTTGCCGACTAAGCTAAACATCTCTACCAATTCCGTAACACATAACTATTAGGGCTGATCGTACACAATCGAAATATCAAAAGCCATCTAATGGGGCATTAAAGGACCTACGCGAGCCAATACGGCGGTATCTTCAATAAAAAACGGACACACTAAACTCTATTATGGGCCCTGTACGTATAAAGGGTGTGTTTATATACAGATATCGTTGATGAAGTCTGAAAACAAATGCATCATTTAATGGTTTTTTTCATCGTCATTAAACAGCTGGGAATACTGCTGCCTATCCCTGGACATTCCCTTGGCCAGACAGGAAAAGAAACGGACAGGAAAAGATAGCACGCGCAACATGCGCCACCCGCAAATTTATAAAGAAAAAAAAACTAAAATATGAAAAAAAATGTTTTTCCTAACAAAACTCCATCTAAACCACTTTTAACGATTTTTATCATGTAAAACTTAAAATTGTTAACAATACCACTTAAGAAAATATTTAAACTCTATTTCCCCTAAACAACAACAACTTCCATCGAAATAGAAAAAAAAACATCAAATTCTTGCCAGTGTAAAAAATCCCCGCATCCCGACACCCTGTACCCAGTTTAAGCTGGCGGCACATGGCACGCAAGTTATTACCGTGCAGTGTGCGAGCAGACTTAGCCCCCAGTACTTTATTGTGAACCGTTAAATTTTACAGCTATGCATAATCTCGCTTCTGCTGGATAAAGATTAGGTGGTACGGCCGGTCGATGTGGCTACTTTATTACTATTGTATCTATGAAGGTCAATTTTGTTGAACTCAGAAATAAAGGATAATAGAAAAGCTTTTTTGTTTTCTTCGCAATTTAGGTATCACATTAAGTGTAACCGTACATTAGGCCACTGAACGTGGCCACTAATGAGACCACATGCTGCGGACAAGATTTTTCATATACAGGTGAGTTTGAATTGGTATGTTATCCCGGGAGGGGGTTAGGACCAAGGTTGTTGACAAGTTTCCTAATATATGAAATTTTTGCCTATTCTAAAGGTCCTACAATGGGGAATGTTCTGAAGAGCTTTTTGACTTTCAACAAAAAAAAGTTCGGAGGCATTGTGACATCCAATAAGCCGCGTTGAGCCCGTGTGGTGGACTATGGAACATACTCTCGAAGAGAGTTGGTGTCAGGCAAGCGGCAGGCTGTAAAACATTACCAAAAGCTAAATCAATGAGTTTGGAAAACGTACTGCGCCGACCCCATGTAAAAGAAGGACAAGAGCAGGAAGGAGAGAGACTTATCAACTTCACCACCGAGGCTCTCAAAACCCGTTATAACTGTCTCACTAATAAACCTTCTCACTGTCCTACTAACCTATCAGCTGGTAGGACTAACTCTTCTGCAAGTGTCCGTCTGGGCAGGTCCAACCGCTTTGCTCGTGTAGTCTACCTCTAAGCAGTAATGTGCAAGCATTACAGTGTTCCTGTTTGATGATCAGTCAGTGAAATTCCTGGGCTTAGACTTAATACCTATAAATGTCTCAGCTTATATAACGAACGCAATGCAATGCCACGCAGGCCTTTGTGTTTCAAAGTTCCGAGTAGCACTGCAATTGATATGGGCTGGCGTTACGCTTACCATCAGGCTAACCACCAACTCGTCTGGTTATCCAATAGTTAAAAAAAAGAAAAACTTTTCAATGCATTTATGTTGTTGAAACTTCTCTATATTGTCACAGTTTTTTCGTCCACATTTTTTACAACTTTTTGTCTCAAAGTTGGTAACACTGGCCGTCACATGCCTGCGCATTGTGTTGCCAGTTACGAAGTTTAAATTAAATGCAGTTTTAAGTATGGTTTATTGGGTTGGTAACGCATGCCGGTAGTTTAGCTTTTAGTTTTAGTTTTAGCAGTCCTGTGCCAGTTTTTAGTTTTATGGCTTTATATTTAATCTCTACTTATATTCTATTATTTTAACAAAGCTTGTCAACTGTTTATTAAGCTGTTTGTTTTTGTAATTTTAGTGCTTTTATTAATAAGAAGTCCTATCAATTTATTTTAAATACACTATAAGTGACTATCATAAAGACACAATACAATACATTATGAATTACAATTTTATTAGGTAGTAGAGCAACTCTTCTGCGAGTTGTTTTGGTACCTACCACAGCTTTCCGAAATCAGCCACCAAGCAGTATTGTGCAAGCATTACTATGTTCCGGTTTGATGATCAAAGTAGTCCGTGAAATTACTGGAATTATATGAGGCATAACACCTAATGTCTCAGGGTAATGAGCGCACTGCAGTGCCGCGCAGGCGTTTGTATTTCAAAGTTCTGGGTGGCACTGCAATTGTTATGGGCCGTTATGCTTACCATCAGGCAAACGACCAGCTCGTCTCGTTACCAAATAACATAAAAAAGTGTAATCAGTAAAATAACTGTGCATTTAGGAGACTTTACACTGATGACGTAATGAAGCGCTACGGAAAACTGTATTTTGTTACGAGTTTTTTTTATACTATTCGATAACGAGACGAGGCGGTCGCCATAACGCTGGCCCATAACAATTGCAGTGCCACTCAAAATATTTGAAACACAAAGATCTGCGCGACACTACAGTGCGCTCGTTAGGTCTTAGATAAACAAAGCATTAGGTATTAAGTCTCATAAGCCCAGTAATTTCACATGAACTAAAATTTTGTTTATTAGAACCTCGACTGCTTAAGACGCACGTCACAGACTTCACTCTAAAATACAAATTTCAATTCAAAATGCTTTATTCATATAGGCCCCAAAGGAGTTCTTATGAAGGTAAAAACAAATGACTCTAACAGCGGTGTCAAAGCGAGTTTGACACATTATGGTACACGTTGTAATTCGTATTCCGCCGTTTCCCTAGACTTCTCTTTAAATTCTACAAAGGTTCCGTTTCTAATTTCGAGGTAGATCACCCAAAAAATCTCCAGAATTCCACTCACATTGCCAACTTTTCAGCTTCATGCAACATTTACAAATAAGAAGCATTGTTATGCAGCGACCGGGCTTTGACCTGAGATACGAGACAATATAAGCTTGGGATATTTCTAAAGATTTTTCTTAACCGCTCTCATTTCCATTCGAGTACATACTTGACTAAAATAGTAAATAGGTGTGTTTCTGTTTATCTTATTATTTTTATTTTAGACTAGCTGTGCCCTGAGGCTTCGCCCACGTAGCCTAAGTTACTCCTTGTAACGTCAGCTATCTGCCAGTGAAAATCCCGTCAAAATCGGTCAGGCCGTTTCGAAAATTACCCGGAAGAAACAGACAGACAGACGAAAATTTTAAAAATGGTTATTTTGTCTGAAAATGGACTGTTTATTATTTTGAAACGATATGTATCGTTTCAAAATCAGTGTATCAGTGGTCGCTGACTTTAGTCAACAATGATCGGAAATGGTGAATACCTATAATAACCTAGATTACAACTGGCTCTCAAGCGCAGCTGTCGGAACACACCGATAGATGGGGGTGAGAACTTTGTGACATATTTTCAAATGGAGGCTGGTAGCCAGGCGAGCACTAGAAAATTCTTTACCACCAAGCTTGCATCACATTCTCCTTTTCGGAAAACTTAAGCTCAGTGTAGGATTCAAACCATTGATCTGCAGATCAGCGGCCGACGTCTCTATATCACTGAACCATAATCTCTTCAAGATTCCCCTTTGACTATTTAGTTCTTTAATATTCCCATCACCATATTCCTCTACGTCCCAAGTTAGTTATTAAGCTGCTAATCTCCAACATCAAGCAATCTCAAGCACAGCCACAAACTTGATGTAAGTACCTCAGGTAAACTATTAGGAACTACCCGCACGTTGCCAATATGGCGCCCCGATTATTATTTAAGCTCAGTCAGATGTCTTTAACGGCGGCTTGCTCACATTAGGCGTGTCATATCTAAACAGTAATGTAACGATTATATGGGAGGCATAAAGATGGTGCAGAGTAATGGTTAGCAGTAGACAATCTTGGATTAGAAATTGATTTTTATATTTTTTCTTCGGAGCTTGGCTTGAGATGAAAGAGACGTTGGATTGTGTAGTAGCTAGTCTGCAATCGGAATTCAAAAATAAACAATTAAAACAATTTTTAACGGCTTTTATCGCGTATATGATTGGGTATGTTAGTGGGAGGACTAAATCTTCTGCGAGTGTCCGTCTGGGTTGTTACCACCGCTTTGCTCGTGTAGTCTGCCGCCAAGCAGTAATGAGCAATCATTAATGTGTTCCGGTTTGATGAGCAGAGTATCCAGTGAAATTACTGGGCTTATGAGACTTAATACCTAATTTCTCAGGGTAACGAGTGCACTGCAGTGCCGCGCAGGCCTTTGTGTTTCAAAGTTCTTGGTGGCACTGCAGTTGTTATGGGCCGGCGTTATGCTTATCATCAGGCAAACGACCAGCTTGTCTCGTTACCAAATAACATAAAAAAAAATTACGTCTTTTAAGTAAATAGTCTAAATATCACATGTTCGCAGTTAGAAGTTTCTCTACTGAGAAACGCTGCACTGTGTCACAAGGGTCACGATGATTGTATAAATTATATGACTGGACCGTACGATTATGATCTGGCCAGCCGACCGCAGGCCTGCTGGTCCGCATTGGAATGAAAATGTCTGCCTTCAAGCTGCCCTTCTACAATGTAGAAGGATACGGCAAGCTTTTGTTTTATTAGGTAAATATACAACTATGAAGAAGTTTTTGTTAGTGGTAGGACTAACTCTTCTGCGAGTGTCCGTCTGGGTTGTTACCACCGCTTTGCTCGTGAAGTCTGCCGCCAAGCAGTAGTGTGCAAGCATTACTGTGTTCCAGTTTGATGAGCAGAGTAGCCAGTGAAATTACTGGGCTTATGAGACTTAATACCTAATATCTCAGGGTAACGAGCGCACTGCAGTGCCGCGCAGGCCTTTGTGTTTCAAAGTTATGGGTGGCATTGCAATTGTTATGTGCCGGTGTTAAGCTTACCATCAGGCAAACGATCAGCCCGTCTCGATATCAAAAAGGTTAAAAAAAATATTGTGCGATCAACTAATCAATGGCCATAAATTATAGATAGGTAGTTTCTACAAAATGTTAAAACAAATACAAAGGTGCAAAAACAAAATAACAACGTGACACCCCTATTGTTCTCCGTCTAAGAGCTAGACTGAAAAATACCATCTCCCGACTGCCATTTGATCTATAAAATTAAAGTTGTACTTTTTGGTTGGTACAAGTCATAAGCTTAGAGGGTTTTTTAGATTAACATTTGACCGCTATATCTCCTGATATTAAGTAACATACGGTTGATGGTGATGAGTACGCTAAGACTATAATGGAACAGCACTGCAAGTACGGAACTTTGCGATCGACTTCGATCAATAAAATTGAAAGTTCAAATAGTTAAACTTATAAGTAGGTTGTCCGTCCGTCCGTCACACTGTCCGTCTCAGTATGATGTGAATATAGTGAATATTAAAGAAAGTAGATTCGGCTCCGTTTCATTGTCAAAAAATCAAGAAAGACCTTTTTATAATTTAAATTTTTAACCATTTGAGCTGTCAATTTTATTTATTGAAAAGATCGATACTTGAATTGCTGGCTTTTAAAACTATAGTACATCGATGGGTGCTTAGCGGTAGACCTTCTTGAGGATGGTAGCTAGTCAGGTGAGCAAAAGAAAATGCCATTCACCATGCTATAGCATTTATGTTCCAGTGGGAGGACTAACTCTTCTGCGAGTGTCCGTCTGGGTTGTTACCACCGCTTTGTAAGTGAAGTCTGCCGCCAAACAGTAGTGTGCAAGCATTACTGTGTTCCTGTTTGATGAGCAGAGTAGCCAGTGAAATTGCTGGGCTTATGAGACTTAATACCTAATGTCTCAGGGTATCGAGCGCATTGCAGTGCCGCGCAGGCCTTTGTGTTTCAAAGTTCTGGGTGGCACTGCAATTGTTATGGGCCGGCGTTATGCTTACCATCAGGCAAACGACCAGCTCGTGTCGTTACCTAATAACATAAAAAAAAAATATGTTTACGTACAAAAAAATTACGTGCAGATTGTAGGACTCGAACCGTCGACTCAATTACGACTGATCTATCATCACTTCAAAAGACTTACGAGTCGTACATATATCGTATAAAGTTATACGTACAACCATTGTCTTAAATATTTGTTTGTGTAAAGCAAGGCCATAGTAAAGTATTTGTCAAAGAAGTGCTGTTTATTTTCAGATGTAATCAAAACTCGCTTCTCTCGTCACTTACACCGTAACATAAAGACAGAGTGCGAAAATAGAATTTTCCCCGCAGTCAATGGGAACCTACCCTACGAGGATGCAGTTTTTTTCGTTTTGTAGCGTAAAAATAGCATCGTTGTACTAGTAGTGTACATACCTTCTGTTACTGTGTAAAGATGATATCTTTTGTTATAGTCGTTTTATGAAGCCTTCTAATGTGCACAAAAAATGATGAAATTTTTTTTTTTTAGCTGTTGGTTCAACAGCCTTATTACAATAGCTTACAAAATGACATAACATTAGAAAGCCGTTTCAGCCAACTACAGGTTTTCACGAACAGTTAAAAATGAATAAAAATACAACTAGATGAAAACTAATGAATAACAGTAGTATAGAAGACAAAGAAAGAGAAGAAGATAGAGAAGACTTTAACTAGTAGAAAATAATAGTCAATGTCAAAAAGGATCAACTCACATATGTAACGGGCATATATATACTAGCTCCTGCCCGCGGTTTCACCCGCGTTCCCACAGGAACCGTGCATTTTCCAAGATAAAAAGTAGCCTATGTTACTCTCCGGTCCATCAACTATATCTATGCCAAAAGTCACGTCGAAGTGTTGCTTCGTAGCTGCGTGAAAAAAGTACAAACCAACAAATCAACAAACCAACAGAGAAACTAACACACCTTCGAATTTATTATAGTAATAATAATAACGTTGCGCGAAAAAGAATAATATATGTAATAATAAAACATAATTGCACAACAAAACAAAATGAATCTTCTCAAATACACAATTTATTTTACTCATTTAAAGTAAAAAAAATATTTTCATATACTGCTTTTCGATGGCTATCACTACGAGTAGTATACCGCAATTATGGGTGCTAAAAAGCGGTACGCCAAGCTTTACAAGAAAATTTAGCGATAAGTTAGTTCACAATTTCGAGCACCGGGCCGTAGTACGTAAATGGTATAAGACACTTTCCACTTTGTTCACCTGGTGATATCGCCCAGGAATAAACCGTAACTTCGAGTATGTAATGTACCAAAAATACCTATCGGCTTGTACGTTACTTCTATACTACTTGGATGTTAAAAATACCAGATGGCGTAACTGAAAACGGTTTTCAAAAAGTGATGTACACTCGGAGAAGAGTTACTCCTACCACTAACAAATGAGAACTTATAGACTTGGTCTTATATCAAGAATATAAGACCACGTCTATATGTTTTCGTTTGTTATTAAGCTGAAAGTTGCGCAACGAGCTATGGCTCTCCATAGCCAGCATAGGCTATGCTCGGGGTTTCCATGCGTGATAAAATCCGAAATGAGGAAATCAGCAAGAGAACGAAAGTCACAGATTTAGAAAGAAAGGAAGAAAAATGTTTATATTTATTTATTTCATACAATTGCTTGCTGCACTTACAGAAAAATCCAAAGCGTACAGCCAGCCAGGTAGGTAGAACAGTACATTATAATAGAAAATATTTCAAGTGCTACTTATGAAACTAACACATACGGTAACAAAGTCATGAAACTTTGTATAGAAAATATCTATATCTGGTTCCTGAGCAATCAGGGCGTTCAGCAAATTTATAGCCTGGGCTGTAGGAGCATATTGAGCGGTCTGCGTACGCACCGGCGGCGCTGCGAGCAGGCGGCGGGCGGCGCACGCGTGCGTCTGTCGCATCCGGTCCGCCGTGAACAGAGCGCAACGAGCCAGATCGGGTGGGTTATCAAGCTTGCCATTGAGGAGGAGGTAGTAGTGCATCAGCAACGCACACTTCCGTCGCAGCTCTAAATGTCATATTACTCTAAATTAGCAAGTAAAATGACAATGGGCAGGCCACATCGCTCGCAGAACCGATATTCGACCGGGAAGAAAGGTCCTCAAGTCGCGACCGACGTACCGGAAGACGTATTGTAAGCTAGGTGGATTGACGACCTTGTCAAATCCGCGGGAAGCCATTGGATGCAAGAGGCGAGTAGCCGATCCAAGTGACGTAAACAGGTTCCTTTGAGTCAAGCATATTATACCTTTATCCACATCTATGTTTCAAAGTTCATGGGTGGCATTACAATGAAAGGCTGGCGCTATGTTTACCGTGAGGAAAACGAACCACTCGGCTCTTTGTCTAAATTTATAAAAAACCCAAATTCACTCAAATTGTGTCCTCAAAGTAGCCAAATTGTGCAAGTTCACAAACCTATCCAGTCGTTCCCTAATCTACGAACAAATAATAAACAATTCACCCGAGGGCTAATAACACTAAAATTTTGCTTTTATATATCGAATCCCCAGAATGTAAAAGTTAGTGTACATGGAGCTTCTAAACTGTACCTATCCCACGCCCGGCGTTAAATTTTACAACTTAAAACCGGTGGGAAGTGGTACAATTTAGTGGAGGTACACATTTTACAGTTTCGGGATAAAAGCATGAAACAATCAATGGTGATGTTATAAATCTGATAATAACAATGTAAGTAGGTATGTGCTAGGACAAAGGAGGGATAATGAATAATTCCCAACGATCAACGATCACGTAACTAGACCCTCATCTCTAACTAGAATTTCCCATGTCTATGAGAATCAAATTCAATATGGTTTTATTTCGTCTCGTCGTCTTCACATTCGCAATGTCATGTTGGGTTCCGACTGAAAATAAGTGACTAGAGTCTTTGACCTTGTTGTGGTTAGTCGAGACCTATAACATAAGACAACATTAGGTATTCTGTTCATTATCTTTTTGTTTCATCTTTTTTTTATGTTAAAAAATGTGATTGTTGTGTTTTAATGTGTGTAATATTTAGGAATAAATATTTTGCCTTCGTGTTCTTTCTGACTACGAGCCGAACAACACCAAGGTATGCTACAAATTGCTGGTGCGTTTAAGTTCACAAATAACTGTTCCGTTGCAAGCATAGAGTCCGTACCAACCCTTACTCTGCCCACTGCTTGACGGCAGTCTACATGAGCAAAGTAATGTTACCAAACCAGACGGATACTCGGATGGGTTAGCCTTACCAGGATCTATCTAATCAGCCAGTATCGATAACTTAGTATTGAGTAATGAAATGCCTCTTTTGTTTTCGGAACAGCTTTCTGTCTTGTGCAAACCTCTTCCATAGCCTCCCTGTACACAATTCCATAGTCTGAATACTAAGCTGCTGGTCTGCCTCGGAGTCGTTATCTTTGAGGATATAATTTTGTGACTGCCTAAGCCACTGTTTCCATCCTGGCAAGAGATCTGACCATTTCCGCTTAGCCAGCAATTCCACGTCTTTGAATTTTGTCGACGTTGTAATATTTCAATGATTACATATCAGCACACGTGCTGCTCGTCTATAATTAAATAAATATAATTTAATAAATAAATAAATACTCTTGGAAAGGAAATCCTATCACCATGGTTTTATCACCTTTTACAATATTTCTATCCGTTATTACACGGGGAGTCTCTCCCTCCCTCAAAATAAAGTTAGATCAGCCACACCACTAAAACAGCTGCGTATTTTCCTAGAAAATTAACATACCCTTTCAATCCAATAAACAAACTATAATATAAGGAATTGCCACAAACAATGCACAAACAGCTCTAGCAAAAAGCGTCACACATTATTCAAAATTCATTTTTCATTTCGCGCACACAAAAAACAACTTTATTCCGATGCGATAAGACCCTGTCCATAAATTACCCGGCGCCTAGTTTCACAAACTTTTCTTCAATACAATCAAGAGAAAACTAAACTTTATGACTAACGCATTAAAGGTTAAGACGACTGCAAGTAATGGTTGCTACTTGTCTGTATCCACAAATTTTCTCGACTATAATTTAAAGAAAACACGTTCTTATTCCCAAAGAATTAAGGTTGGAGTGTGATGTATTTGAAAGTGGTTAGTAGTGAATAAAGATGAATGGTAGGTTCAGTCTGTCTCTCAGTGGGTGGCACTGACAGACAGATGCTCCGTTTTGCCCCAAGCTCGTATATTACATGTGCCATTTTTAATTTTAGAACTCGCAAGTTTGCTTGTTTTCTTAGAGGGTTAATTTTTCCATTACTTAATAATTGTAGAGCAGGAGTTGTAGTTTTCGTAAGTTGTCGTCATTGAGTCGTAAGGTGGCCGCTGGAACCAGCGGAACCAGCTGGGAGCAGAGAGAACCTGCGAAGAGTCTCTTCACCCTTCTCTAATAACTCAGATTGTAGTTGTTAGAGGAAATCTCATGTGGAAGCCTATTCCAGATCTTGCAAGTATGTGACAAAAACGTCGTGTACAACGAGTAGAGCCGGGCGTCAATGAATGTATCATTGTGCAAAATGCTTATAATAAAACACTTTTGAATTTGAATTTACTAGGTGGTAGGATTAACTCTTCTGCGAGTGTCCATCTGGATGGTTACCACGGCCTTTGCTCGTGAAGTCCAGTAATGTGTTCGGGTTTGATGACCAAAGTAGTCAGTAAAATTACTGGGCTTATGAGACTTAATACCTAATGTCTCAGGGTAAAGAGCGCACTGCAGTGCCGCGCAGGCCTGTATGTTTCAAAGCTCTGGGTGGTACTGCAGTTGTAATTGTACTAAATGGGCTGACGTTATTATCCCTTTTTTATTTAGCTCAGATTAAATACCTAAATCTCTTTACAAAGATCTGCTGTTTATACGGACGAAAGACGTCCTAAATTTTAGTTTGGAAGCTAGCTTTACTTACCTTTTTTCTAAAATTGGCGTTTCCCCGAACTAAATAGGTAAAGGTAAAGGGAGATAAATTGGACAAACAAGAATAAATGTTTTACGTGTACTATCTTTTTTGGACTTAATTTAATCTGGCTGTATTTAGGTCTCAAGTTTATAGGTGGCCTAAGCAAGCTTTCATGGTCTAAGATGTTTACTTTTGTGTAGCTAGTTGCCGCGTGGTTTCACTCGCTTTTTCCCTAATAGAATCCTACTTACTGCCCTGTCCTACTTCCTAATAGTAATATTATAAATGCGAAAGTTTGTCTGTGTGTATGTGTGTTGAATTTTTATCTCCGTAACGACTAAACCGATTTTGATCGAACTTGGAATGTAGATAGTTTAGGTTCTGCAATTACACATAGGCTACGTAATATACAAATACCACTGTCATTTTTAAACAATTTGTTCAATAGAAATTGGGTATGTTGTACATATTATTTTTAAATTACTTAGCTACAGTTTGCAAACTGTTGTTGTTGTACCAAACAAATAAAAATAATCTGTTTTATCTAAGCACGGTGTTGAACGCTGGTTGTTAAACCGGTCTCCAAAATACACTCAACTTATAGTAATGTGTCCATCATTAGCGGACACA
Organism: Crocallis elinguaria; assembly: GCA_907269065.1. NCBI lineage: Eukaryota > Metazoa > Arthropoda > Insecta > Lepidoptera > Geometridae > Crocallis > Crocallis elinguaria. The sequence goes on along the minus strand of OU026065.1, from coordinate 12,174,022 downwards.
TATCTTCATTAGTATGAAATGTTTCCCTCAACTCAAGTGAGACCGTCTCGAGTGTGAGGAGCAGTAAATTAACTTGTCCTCTGTAATTTATTATGGGCTTCACATTTCGAGGTAACTTAGACTAGTTTATTCGAGAAATTAAATGGACTACCATTTACTTGTACGTGACCCTGAATAAGATTCTCGGTGTCATTTGTATTTGATCGATGTGGGACAAATATTTGCAAATTATAATGCAAGTACTCAAGACGGCTCCGTAGCTAAGTTGGTAGTAACCCTGCCTGCAAAGCGAGGGGTTCCAGGTTCGATTCCCGGCCGGGGCAGATTTTGTGTAAGCATAAAGTTTGTTCTCGGGTCTTGGATGTTTGTGATGTGTATCTGTGTGTGTCCATGCCACCTGCGACACAGGGAATCCTAGTGCGGGGGTATGAGTGTAGAGTGTAAGCGTGTAAGCGTCTAAGCGTTTAAGTAAAAAAATGTGACTAATTTTAGGCTGGTTTACGACATGAGGAATCGTTGTGTATGAGTCTTTCAACCACAGCACATCGTCGCTAGATAATCCTCAAACATCGTCTATCATCGGAGTATTTGTACAGACAAATCAATCGAGACCAAACTCGATGGGGTTACGTCGCTTCGTTACAGAGTGGCCGCATTTTAGGCCTTGGCTGAAAATCAGCGCTGAAAATCATTTGACAATCAGCTTATTGCTGAGCCACGGCCTTTGCAGCACTTCTTTGTTTTTTGTTTGTATGTGTATTGTCTTAAATTGTATGTGTATATTCTTCTCATGTATGCTTTTCTATGTTTACATTGTATGTGCTGAATAAATGTTTTTCTATTCTATTCTATTTGTTAGAGTTATAAAATGTTACAATGAATGCTACATCTATGGAAAAAAATACTATGGAATACTTATATAGCTGTCATTGTCAAACGTCACTATGTAATTTTTGACGTTGAAGGATGTGCTCAACAGCATACTATCAAGTTTCTCTTCCCTGTTCTCGCTCGCTAATGATATCTAATGGTACCCGTGTAAAGTGTATCTTTTAACTAAAATAAACTAATATTCAAATACAGCAAGAGGAGTTTTTAATACCATAGCCCGCTAACACTATTCATTTCAGCTCCACCATCAGGCCAGCTCTGTGGCATCAATAAATTGCATTGTAATCCAATTTATATATTCTATACAACCTGATTTTAAATTTGTGTGTTATCCTGAAAGGGGGCGAATCTACTCCTAGAGGTCATCAACATTATTAGTTTTACGAGTTTTTGAAATTGGGAATTTTTCATTGAAGAAAAGGCGTTTAAAGTTTACGTTAAAATTCTACTACAGAACTTCCGGGCAGCCCCAGATCAGCTGACTCACTTGAACTATGTTGAACTTCGTTAAATATTGATGTTGATTTAAAGACTGCAGAAAGTATCACGTATAATTTTTTTTTCCTTTTTTTGGAAATTTTGAATGACTGTTCAAGTGGCTATTACAAAACTGTTTCTATAGCATAGCTGAATATTTAAACTTTATTAACATTACTATGACTTTTTTTAATATTTGCACGCCTGCTTGCAGGCTGAATACTGTGACTTTTTTTTGGAACATCTGAAATATGTAATATTATGTATCCTTGCAAATAAATGTATGATTTGATTTGATTTGATTTAACATCCGCTAGTGTCGGTAAACATTTTAAAATATATTTAATAACTTAGTTCGAATTCTTCTAGTATTTTTTTACATTTTCACACCACCCAAATGCGTGGAAACAACGCAAAAATTATGTTTAACGGTTCCACCCCCCAATTCTGTTCTATCCGAATACCCCATTTCCCGCAGGGGTAGTTAGGGCGAATTGAACGTATATTTTGCGGCCCTAATACGCGTACACTGTGCCTGTTATATTCTATGGGGTGGCATAAATATGCTTATGTGACGGTGAATTCAGAACTAGGAAGATAGAAAATTGCTGGTTGAAATGTTGTGGATTTAACCAACGCAGCGAAATGTTTTCTATTCAGAGAATAAGGTCAGAAGGTAAAGAGTGTTTGATTATTTTTAACCGATGAATAAACGGAGGAGTCCTAAAGTCGACATTTTTTTATGAACGACTAGCTGCTGCCCGCGGTTTCACCTGCATGGAGATATTGGATTCCATGGTTTTTATTTCTTGTGCGGAACTCTCATTCTTTTTCTAAAATTAAAGTAACCTAAGGTGCTCCTTGTAACATCAGCTATCTGCCAGTGAAAGTCCCGTCAAAATCGGAACAAACATACAAAAATTTTAAAAATAGTTGTTTTGTTATAGGTACTTACCGTACCTATATGCTTTCATATGCATTTAGTAAAAAGCTGTTATTTTGATTTATTACAAACAGACACTTCAATATTATTTATTTGTATAGATACGTATGCCTTTTGACAGAGTTGTCTAATTTTGATGATTTTTTTCATTGGATAGGGTATGCTTCGAAGATATTAGGCTCATTTCAATTTGAAAAAAAAATCCACTCCTGTAATCGAAAAAGGGGATGATTGATTGTTCAAATCATCATAAGCGCTGTACTTGCTATAAGTAAGATATCATATCGTTTATGTAGGCTAACCTAAACCTCTTATAGCGTGATTTTGTTCAGACACTTGATTCATTTATGATTCAGTTAGTTTTGTTTGTGGTAGGACTAACTCTTCTGCGAGTGTCCGTCTGGGTTGGTAACACCGCTTTGCTCGTGAAGTCTGCCGCCAAGCAGTAATGTGCAAGCATTATTGTGTTCCGGTTTGATGAGCAAAGTAGCCAGTGACTGGGCTTATGAGACTTAATACCTAATGTCTCAGGGTAACGAGCGCACTGCAGTGCCACGCACGCCTTTGTGTTTCAAAGTTCTGCGTGACACTGTAATAGTTATGGGCCGGCGTTATGCACACCATCAGGCCAACGACCAGCTCGTCTAGTTACCAAATAACATAAAAAAAATTTATAATATAATTTTGGGTAAGGCTACTAAAGTCAAAAATGATAATTGACAAGGTATAATTATGTTCATTGTTAAATAAATGTCAAGGTATAAAAATGACAATAATGACAATTGTCTAAATAGAAAAATGTCCAATTTGAAAAAGGGTCTAAGTAGTTTGCTAAAACTTACACAACTATTTATCATAAAAATTACATCGTAAAATTCCTCTCGTTGTTATATTTAAAGTACCTACGTGCTTTGAAATTCAATCACCCAAGATAAATTACTTAGCTCTCTTATTTTCACTTATCATAAACATGAAACCTACACAAACCCTTTGTAGTCTGCGAGACAACTATAAATTCACAAAAAACATTAGACCAGTGACAATTTAAAACTAGACTGCTTTCAAAATTCCCAAACATACTTTACCCGAGACAGTTTATTTACCTAGATGTTACACTTTATTATTCAAACTTTATATCTACATCAATGTTACAACATGATACCAAACTGTTATGGAGATTCGCTAACATAAAATAATTCTCTTGGCAAAATAACCATGGCATTTTGTTGGAAATGAACACAGATTTCAACGTAAATTTGCTATAATTTCACACAACAAAACTATATTAGCTTGATGCTGTAGGAGAACCATTATAATAGAGATTGGTTTACAAGTATGAGAGAATGATAAGAGACTGTGAACTGCTGACTTTTACTTATTAGTTGTAATTTGCGTTCAGCAATCTGTGTTCACCTGAAGCCACATAGACTTAAGTACACTTAATAGCAACTTAACGTCAGTAATGATGACTTGACTACAGCATGTTGTATCTTATTTTAGGCTTAGAAATATAAAAATTCAACGGTATAGAGCTAGAGGATATTATAAAGAAATAATAGTTCAAATCAGGTGGCTTAACCATCATAGCATTTAATATTTTATTGTACTGGTATCTAATAAATTTTATGCTCTTTACCTGCCAGTGCCTAGAACACAACAAGTTAAATAAATAAAAAAGCATTGATCTAAAACTTCATAGACCTTAATCGCTTGTTACGAGTATTAATCCAAGCTTTCTTCCGTTTCACATAGCATCCATACGCCAGCTCACCCACGAATACAGCAATACTTGCCGCATACATAAAACCTATGAACATGAAAGCGCCAAGCAAATGCTGGATACTAAGCGGGACTATAGTACTAGCACCTTCAGTACTCGCTGTGTGTATAAGCAGCTCTTCATTCCACTTAACAATCAGCCCGTTTTCCGACACTCGCCTGATTATTGCATTGAACCTCTCTATCATAGGAAACCATTTTTGAGCTAGTAACACAACGCCGTATTTGTACAAGTTGTTACGTTCAGGAAAGCAGTAGATTAACGGCGCGCCTTTTCCCAACTTCTGGTCCTGATAGACCGCCTGTCTCCGAGACGATACAACAGCGAAATTCCTTCCCAAAGCCGCACGCCTAATCCCTTCAGAGAACATCGTCGAGTTATATTTGCGATACAAATAAAACAAGCTGGCGTTATTGGTCTCGAAATAGGAGTGGTAAATCTCCCTACCGCCCAACGGCATTCCAGACTGTATAAGATCTGTTTCGCTGCTTATCTGCTTTTCAAATCTCGGGTGCATTAAGAAACTTCTGAGGAAAGATTCGTATGAAATCCCCATGTTTATGCTGAAACACAGCCAACCGAACATCAAAATGCGGAACGTCGCGGTTTTTGGCTCGAATGCGGCTCCCCATCCCAGCAGCATACTAAACGTCATTAGCAAGGAATTCGTTGGCCATTTTGTGACTTTACCGCAATGCTCTTTATAGTAAAAACAATGAAATACCAGTCCCATGGTAATGACGCTTACGATTGTAGCCACCCACGTTGACCATTGGAATATGATCACCAAATTCTTCCAAGTTGAAGCTTGACCAGCTTTCGGAACACACCACGTCATCTCATCTTGAGTGTAGCTCACAGTTGGATCAAACCATTTCCTTATCGTCCTTGTAACTTCAATATTTCCAATAACTAAAGAAACTTCATCGTTTCTGAGGACACTATAGGCTCCTGTTGCAGTACCATTAAGACTAATGGTTCCCCAATTTTCTTCAACACTCGACATTCTTACAATTAGGGACATGTTTGTAAATTCACTTATAATCTTGACTAAATTAATCTCTCCACCTTCCGTAAAATTGTATACATCATTGAAAATACTGTGATTTAGTCTTTTAACAGGAGGCATGACATAAGGCTCTGATATAACTGCGTAGGTAACAAGAGGACATCCTTGCATATCAGTTGGAAACATATCAGCTATAAGCTCAGATTGATTTACCATGTTATCTTTACATGTGTCAAGAATATAAACGGAATCGCATTTGCCTCCACAATTAGTATCGCTATATGGTTTCCAAGTATAAGAAATCACTTCTTCTGTGATTTTGTCATAAATTAAAATAATTGTTCTAAAAAGTTTGTGCTCTCTCAAGCCATTGATGAGCTCGATAGCCGTCGATTCTTTGTTCTCGTTTTCTGTGACTTGATAGAAAACAATAGCTTTAGCAAGCGGATTCCAAGTTGGCAACTTATTCAGTTGCAATATATTTCTCGTTAGCTCAGATTTCTCTTCTAAAATCAACATATAATTTTTGGCTTTCTCGGGGAAATGCGACGCATTTGCATGCGGGTAAAAAGAATCTTTTACCATAACGGAATACTTAATGCCTCCGTGGATGGTTTGCAACAGTAGTCTCTGTGTAGTCGACGTATAAGAGTTAATGTTGATTATCACAATGCTTCCGCTTAGTGCCTTCTTCTCGACGAAGTATTTAGCGGATAGTTTTAAAACGCACTCAGCCGTTTTTGCTATTTGACCTGAATTTCCGGTTGTCATTAACAGTGAATTTCCACTTACGCTTAAAGAAATAGAATGCACTAAAAATATCACCACAAATTTTGGATGCATCTTTACTTGTAAGCTCAAGGCTTCATAACTCAACTGCAGTAGCACTTTTGAAAAAGAGGTACGACAAGAACTATTTTTACTTATACATATACTAGTTTTGCTTGTTTAACATTAACTTGACTAGAAGTCACTTTTCTTACTAATGGCCTAAGTGCTTTCACATTTTAGTTAAGTATAAAACCATTTATATGGAGACGTGCCTTTTGAAAGAGAAGTTCAAAGTCGTAATTTAGTAAATTTAACTGCACGCGACTGTTTCTATTGTTTCAAGCAGTTTCAAGATCATTATAAATCTGAAAGTAGCAATGTATTTCTACCTACCTTTTTACAGTCACGCCAAACCAGTTCCTATAACACATCATTATAGCATCTATCTAGACTTCTAGACAGTAAATATAATTTATGCTGTTTTTCACATTTATAACACTACTTCTGCCAGCGGTTTTCACCCACGTTTCCACAGGAACCGTGCATTTATCCGTGATCAAAACAATACCAAACATCAAGTCAATCCGTTGCTCGCGTGAAAGAAGGACAAACCAACAAATCAACAAACACACTTTCGGATTTATAGTATTAAAATAGGATAATAGGATAATAGGATTAATAGGACTAGCTTCTGCCCGCGGTGTTCACCCGCGTTCCCACAAAAACCGTGCATTTTTTCGGGATAAAAAGTAGCCTATATTACTCTCCGGTCCATAAACTATATCTATGCCAAAAATCACGTCAATCCGTTGTTCCGTTACTATGTGAATGAAGGACAAACCAACAAATCAACAAACACACTTTCGCATTTCTAATATTAATAATAATAATACTAGTAGGATAAGTAGGATATATAGGATATTTACCCATATTTTTATTGTACGTCAATGGTAATTTAAGTTGTGTAAGTGCTCTTTTAAGTTCAACTTGCGTTACTAACATAATATATTACTTTAGTAAACGATTTGTACAACCACTAGGCGCTATTTGAAAAGCGAGACTAACATTTTTATCAATCTATATTATAAAAATTAGCTAAATTGTGTACGTATGGATAGTCTATAAAATATTTTATGTGCCGGCTACGATGTCCTATTATTATATGCCTGAAATAAATGTATTATTATAATATATGTGAAATTACTGGGTTTATGAGATTTAATACCTAATGTCTCATGGTAACGAGCGAACTGCAATTGTTATGGGCTAGCGTTATGCTCTCCATCAGGCAAACGATCAGCTCGTCTCGTTACCAAATATAATATGTAGTGTATTGACTATATCCGGTGGTCGAGTCGATCTCTTAGCGAGTCGTGTCAAATGAGTCAGTCTTATTCCGACCGCCGAGCGGAGCGGTCGTGTGCGCGTGTTGTAGTGTTTTTAGTGTTTGTGCTGAAAGTGAGGATTCTACAAAATAAAAAAAATTGGAGTTACTTCCGGTAGTAATAAAACAATATTTCGTCTGTAATTTACATTATATTTATTTTTTTAAATTGCTTTTCCTTGAAACAAAACTTGGTCCGACCTAAATCGTGAGTTAACAATTTCATCAAAACCCGGAAACAAATCTGATAATTTTAGGAGTTTTCTACGGACACAACACTAGACTTCAAAATAACCACTAACAGTGTTACCACAAAAAAAAACATTTTAGTTGCCTGTTTAGCTAGACAGCGTCTAAAGATAAACGTCAAAAATGATTAGAAATGTCACAACAGAATTGTGTTAGACAACGGTTAGACACTACTTAAATCAGGATTTGTGGTTGCTCATATTTAATCGTGCGACTAAGGTATGTTTAGGCGTTAAACAGTGTTTAACACGTGTGTTTGATTTTTTTGTGGTAACACCCAACGCCTTTACGTATCGCGTGACAATAAAAATTAATAATAAATCTAAATTTTGCGTCCGTAAAAGTTCCATTACAAAATTACATCTTAATAATATTATTTTACGGTACAAATCATTAACTTTAACCATTTTACCACTAAAATTGACAATAAACAAATTGGTTTTTTTTACTAACATTTTGTGCTGTAAAACGAGTGTTCCATACACCGTACAGTACCGCTTAATTACAATATCATAATTGATAACTATTTACAGTAAATGCAACTTTAAATACCTAGAACCTGTGCTTTATAACAATCTATATAAATACGTTTTTTGTCTTAGTTTTCAAGCTAATTCAAGTAAATCGGAAAGATGAAAACGGGACGGTGGATATACTATACACTCAAATTGATAAAAATCATGCAGTTTTTATAATATGCCTTGAGAGGAAATGCAATGTTAGATAGATTTAAGAAATAACCAAATTATACAAATGATAGAAGGGTGAGCAAAGTGCACTTCCTTGTGGAACACAATTTTATGTTTAAGCTTTTGAATAATAGCCTGCTTTGTAATACGAAATTTTTATATTTTCAATTAGGAATTATCATTTATTTAAAAATCACAGTTAACTTAGTTACATAGTCGGACGCCTCAACCATTATTTTTTTTTACAAATTATAATTTTTGTATCAATAAACTTGAAATATTAATTTTGTTTGTTTGTTCTTGTTGATCTTACTTTTCTTTTAAATTTGAAAACTGATTATACTTCTGTATGAATGGGTTACTAAGCAATTATAACGTTTAGAGGTAAACCAAAATATTTTTCATTCTATCTATCTTCCATACCAAATCTACAAGCTCGTACATCGTTACGCATCCTAGGATAATGTACAAATTCCAAGCGAATTTAGATCTTACCACCTCGTGATTATGATTCCATTTCTAATACCACTACGCTCCGCATCTCATCTATTAAAAAGATTGTATAACATCTATTAAATATAGGAAAGATTATTGAGTTTGTAAAAGTGTAGTCTTCAATATAACGATATGCTTCATTTTCATGATGGCAGCCCCAATGTTAATTAGCAAAGTAGATCTTATTTTGTAGGTACGTAAAGACTACTTCAGATAAGACATCAGAACAGTGGTGCAATTTTTTAATGTCACCGAGTGACTAAATATCAGCTATATGAGCGGTAGTCACCGATTTACAAAAAGTCGTATTGTTTAATCTCAGCGGGTGACTAAAATTATCATACCTATGATATCGTTTACGAATGGGTACGAGTGGGGACCCATTCGTAAACGATATAATAGGTATGAGTATTTAGTGTCAATTTTGACATTAAAACAATATCCAACTTAAAAAATAAAATTGAATAGAATATAATCATAAGTTTATCTATGATCAAAGATGAGAAATAGTTGCATGTTGGTATACAGGGTATGACTTTCAAACATACGGCTTTTGCAAATTAGTGATTTCAAAGTCATCGCTGAGATTTTGTCACCGGTGATTTCGAAATCACTCGTGAAATTCAAAACTCGGTCCCCTGATCTCAATATTGAAAATAAAAATTAATTAAATTATTTTACTCAGGTTTGCAAATGTTGATCACTTCTGAAGTCTTGATCGAAAGTAAGTCCTTAGCTGATACACATTAAGTCTTAGTTTAGGATAAATTACCAAAGGCAATGTAGATAGAAAAGTCGCAAACATTTGAATCACATAGCAATATACAGTTAAGTGAAGCTAGTACAAACAAATACAAATAAAGTAAAGTTTAATTGTAGTAAAATGCAATTCCAGATTTCACTAGACTAGTTTAGTTAGTGAATTTGTCGATCGTTAACACGCACATTTCAATTTTGATCGCACAAGTGGTTCTATCATTATTACAATAATTAATATTTACAATACTAAACACTTGCGTATCAGTCAGTATTTCATTTCTTACATTATCTTCTTAACGCCTTAAAGCAAATTTCTTTATGTTTACCGTATTGATGTTCTCAATCATTCTTTATCATTTTTAGTTTCGTTTTTCGTATTTGCTACATTTGCATTGTTATTAGATGTATTGTCGTTATCTAAATCAGCATATTTAACATGTACAGCATCACATTTAGTACAATTATGTAGCATTATAATGTTCACATTGAGATGAAAATAGGATAGAAGCAACTACGGGTTCACAACATTGGTAACACACTCACACCACCTAAGTCTCTGATATGACAAACAGCAGCGTCCTATGGCTGTCTCTTTCTAATGGTGGGATTAGAACTGACTTTTAACACTTTGCCCGACACTGTCAATTGGTTCACTCATGGCTTCAAAATTAATTGCAAGACTTTGTTAAACCATGTTATTGTAAAATCAGTATCTGTTATTTTCAAAATGTAAATCTTAATTCATTCGTAATTATAATTAATCGGAAACAGCTACAAAGCACTTTTGTGAAATAACAAATAAGTCACACGTAGACATTATTAATTGAGAACATAATATTATGCATTGTCAGAAGACAGTCTTAGTTCGAGTAGCTGGTTTAAGAAATTCTCTAAAACATGTACCTTGGTAGAAGTAAAAATTGCGTCGACTTTGAAAGAAAGACTATATGAAGTATACTTCATATTTTTTTGGAAATTTCAAGAACTTTGAAAACAGAGTCGATACCTTAGATATGTATATCAAGATATATCAATAATAATAATAATAATAATTCTTTATTCAAAAGAAACCAAGCATACATATTAGACTTATTAAAATAATCACAATATTATTTAACACTTATAGGCTTGAATTACACAAATCAATATGGTACAGAACCTACACTAAGCAAAGCTTGTGTTGTAGTTTCTGATTATCCCTTCAGAGTACAATTTAGCATAAAATAGTAATAATACACATTCATATTTGCTTGGTAAAGATTGGTAAAAATTGTGTGTGTGTGTGTGTGTGTGCATGCGCGCGTATGTGTGTTTGTGTGTGTGTGTGTGTGTGTATGTGTGTCGATACCTTAGATATGTATATCAAGATATATCAATACCAATTTTATTTAATCTTTTTTGAGTAGCAATTAATATCATAAAATAAAAAAAAAACTTAAGTATGTAATTTGCAATTTTATGTAAAAATGAAGCCATGAGTGAACCGAACGAACCAACACTTCACCAATATTATCTTTACACGTACCACTCCTTGATACCATCCCTCTTCACCGGCTGCGTGGGCAGCGGGGTGAGGGGGGTGGGGGAGCTGCGGTGGAGAGGGAGAGGCTGCAGGTTGCGTACTACCCCCCCGGAACTCGTCGTGCCGGTTTGGTAGCTGGAGTGAGCCTGGTGGGGATGAATAAAGTGATCACCAAAGGACCTTTGCACATACATACAGTTGGAAGAGTTAGTCTTCAAACTAATTCTTTCTAAACTCTTACATGTGTTAGGTTTTCTAGCTGCTGCTAGAATTTAGGTTTATAAAGTTGTTACCATTTAAATCCATACAAGTACATTTAAGTACATAAACTACATTAAATGTAGATACAAAAGGTGGCAATGAAATTTACAGATCACCGTATCTGAACTAATAAGAATGTTAAGGGCACTTGTATCAGTAACAGTACATAGAGAGTACAGACTTTTACCAACTTTTTACCAAGTTTTGTGTCACAGGTTCATTTCGAACGTAGTTGACAAACTATAAGTTTAAAGAGAGAGACGTAATTTTGCTAACTACGTTCACATACTTCAAGTGTCGTCACAGCAACAAGAAACGAAACGATGAGACGCTTAATCGCTTTATCAAAGACGCTTTAGTACATTTCAATTACGTTAAGTGTACCAGCATGCACGCTTACTACATCACCCCGTTCTTCCACTGATCGCGCTGCTTAGCTGAATGCTGTAAACGCTGCTGCAAAGACACCAGTAGATAAGTCTATAATTTTAGTAACCCAGTATGCACGCGCCACCTTTCCAAATTTGTGGACTTAGTTGTTAGTAAAATTTCGACGATTCCTTGAGTATACCGGTAGCTCTCCCTGCAAAGCGAGGGGCCCCGGTTAGGACCCCCGGCCTTGGCTGACTTTGTGTAGTGGGACTGGTGACTTGGTGAGCATAGAGTTTGTTCTCGGATCTTAGATATTTCTGTTGTATATTATCTGAGTGATCACCTGTGACAGGGAAGAACGCAGAAAGACCTTGTAGAAGTTATTTTACCTGATTGCCCAATAACGCAGCACTAGCTCCTTGCTGATAGTTCTTATCCTCTGTGACCTTATACGAGGGATCGAATTTAAACACGATGTACTTGAGCACTATGATCACTATCAGGATGATCGCTATTAGTACTGATGCTACTATACCTGAAACAAAAAATATTCGTTAGCAAAGAAGTGTTAATGTCAGTGTAGAATAGTGAAGATCAACCACCGATCCATCCAATGGTTTGAATGCAATAATGAGCATTCTATAGTATGGTGTTGCAGTATTAAGGTATAATGCTAGCCAGGCAAGCTTAACCTTCATTAGTTCATCCATGTTGAAATAAGTAGTTCTGTCACCAAGCACTTATCGGCATTTATTCCAGAGTTAGTCAGTCTTGAGGTTATCTATGCTACTGTGTGTTTTCAGTTGAGATAAAGGTTCAACTTTATCTACACCTTTCATAAATCAGCATTGCGAAACAAAAAGGCAACGCTGCCAATTGTAAGTTGATTTCTAAAGACGTTTGGAGTCTTTGGAGCGGAGTTTCGAAGTAGCAGCTGCGATCACTTGACTCCTTACAGAAAGGAGAGATTCGACTGGTTGACGACCATACTCGTAAATTAGAACCACTGAGCCTGCGTCGAGATATCGGTTCACTTTGCCTACTTTATAGGTACTACAATGGGGAATGCTCTGAAGAGCTTTTTGACTTTATTTTGGCCTCTCGATTTTACCACAGAACCTCTTGTTATCATAGGCTTTTTAAGCTTTTGTATATATAACGACCAGACATTATTTTATACCTTTATTAGCGTCATTTTGACCTGAAATATTAAGATTTGGATTTATAATAGTAATTAGTTAATAAAAGGAATAAAATTAAAGATCAAAATTAAAACAAAAAACGAAATCATCGTTTATTCTATTGATGCTAGCTTATTCTGCTTGAAAACTTACCAACAATAGTAGCAAAGAACTCTGACTCGGGTGGCACCACCCTGTTGTCTGTTGTCTTCGGGTGGTACCACTTCGTCGTGATCTCGTGCTCGTAGCCGTTGTAGTCGGGGTGCACCCTGGGAAAAATTAACATACTTTGAATTACTTTGATACTTAAATATATCGCATATCGACACGAGCTGTCCGTTAGCCTGATGGTAATCAAAACGCCAGCCTATATAAATTGCAGAGCCACCCTAAACTTTGAGACAACAAGACATGCAGGTCCGGTCGTTACCCTGAGACATTTTGTAAAAAGTCTCTAAGCCCTGTAATTTCACTGACGAAATTGCTCATCAAAACGGAATACAGTACTTGCACAATACTACTTGCCAGCGGATTACACGATCAAAGCGATGGTACTTACTCAGACGGACACTCGCAGAAGAGTAGGTCCTTCTACTTGGTAAAGTTGATGAGAGCTTTGGGTTTTGTTGAATAAGGACCGATCTTTCACGAACTGATAGCTATTCAATCAATATTTTCGTGTTTTTAGTGTGTTTTTCGGGTACTTCATTTCGAAATTAATGGACCGTTAGCTAACTGAGGTTTATTTCTTAATAAAATGATAATAATAAAATAAATAAAATTATTTACGTCTGTCTTCACCACAAACTTACATGGTTCAGGGAATTATCTAACAAGACTCGACTATTGAAAGATCGGTCCTAAATGTTGCCATGACAAACCTGCCGGGCATCCGTTCGTCAGTCTCGTAGGTGGGCGTCCTGCCGTCGAGCTCGTGGTCACGGCGCTCGTCGTAGTCCGCGCGGTGCTCCGTGGGGGGCGGCGGATCCGAGCGCGGGCCCGTCATAGTCGGCGAGAACTGACCCGTGTGCGACTGGTCTGGACACAGAATGGGTATGTGTGTCGACACGATTTCAACGTTTAGTCAAAACTAATTCATTATTTTTAGCTAGCGATCACTGTATTTTTTACTATAAAATGAATTTATAAAGCTGGTAGAATTATTATTCGTGCTGGTAACATTTTCCTACGGTTTGAGGTTTCGATCACGCGACTGGTAAATAAGGTTGTTGTAGATTGTTCCGAGTGAATTAAAATTAACCCTGCAGATGGTTTAGACAAATGGCAGTTCGCTTCGAAGGTACAGTAGGCACGCGAGTTGAAAGCCGAGCTTAGGAATGTCATACCACTACCACATCCTGTTTCGGATAAGGGGACAAATCAAACTTTTTTTTCTGTCTGTTCTCCTGGGAGTCAGATTAGCGGGACCAACACGAATAATCGCTCTAAAGGAACTCACCGGTGTCACCCATTATTCTTACCATCAGTGGGGGTTGTTCTCCTATCCGGTGCAGTATTTCCATCCACCGTCCCCGCGTGCATATTATCATGGTCCCGCGGCGTAGTTCCCGAGCCGGTGGCGGTGGCACCCCCGTGCGTGGTGGCGTCCGTGGTCCCCGCGGGGGGCACCACGTGCTCCGTGGACGGGGACGTTGGGGACGTCATACTGTGCGTACTACTTGAACCCGAGCTGGAAATGTTAAGACAAGCATGTTTTATTTCAAATTGCAAATGACACCATTTACAATTTGAAGACGGATCTAAAAGAAGGGCATGGAACTCGTTGGCATTCTTTTCAAAAATACATTTTCAATTAATTTCTAAGTATTATAGTAGTCACCAGGAATCTCATGAGCTGTTTGCATAAAAAATACAACTATACAATAAAACCAAACAACGATTCGACAAAACCGTATAGACGTGTAAGCCGAATCGTGATTTCGCTCAAAAATCGGTATAATTATAATTTATCGTTATGGAATAGGTATTCCTAACTTCCCGCTAACTTATCCGCCAGTGGGAGCGTTGGGAATTTAAATTACCATCAGCCCCGCTATGCGACGAAGTGGGCACGATAGGAATTGATATTCCCAACACCCCCACTGATAGGGACGTTAGCGGGGACGAACCTACTCGTATACAACAAAAACTTTATATTCTTTGTTTCGTCGTAAATAATATGTTTTACACAAATAAATAGAAAATACTCACGTTGTGATTGGGTGCTCTGGTTCAGTAATTTCATCGACACTGGAGCCTGAGCCTTCTATACAGTCCTCATCGTCACAGGGCTTCATCAGCTTGCCACTTAAGTCACCCTGGAACCGACGCCATGAATGATAAGATCAAATTATTTTTTTTGTTTAAGAGGAAATATAGTTTATGAAACATACAGATGCCATACTGACTACATATTTATATAAATACTAGCTTATGCCCGTGGTTTCCCAAAGAAACCGTGCATTTTTCAGCGATAGAAAATAAAGAAAGAAAGAAAGTTTTGAAAGTTCTGCGCAATCAAAATATGAGTAACACCATGATGAATGATCATAAAAACATTAATGACATAAAGACAGACAAAAAAGATTTTATTTATTGAAATAGGTATTACAAATTATGAAATACGCCTTTGTATTCCACAACTGCAAAGACAGATCAGAGAAGTTGCTTCTGTTTATGAATAAGGTGTTTGATTTTATCATCCCATTTATACATACAAGCAATAACCTTCTTCCCGTCAATATTAAAGCATGGGTATTAAAATGTAAAAATTTTAAGCTATTTTTGCACTTCTTCTAGATTTGTCAAGATTGCTAAGCCATTTTCGAATACGATGCGTTACAATAAGGTTTTAATTTTTTTTTTATTATATATAAGCAAATCTTAACCTAAGTCTGACTTAAATCTCAGACATATCTTGCACATTTACCTAACCTACTAAGTTGGGTGCGACGCATTAGTAATTCCTAAGTAAGTCCTAGAGAAGGGGAACAGCTCCTAAGTTCCACTTAAGTTCCACTTAGGAGCTGTCAAACTTTAGTGCAAACGGGCATTAGAGTGTTGTCAAATAATACCTAATAACAATTTTTATTTCGGACTACTATATCCAACATGTGGTTAGTAAAACACCTTTTATACCTATTGTTAGTGAATAAAAAACGACAGCGGGTAGACAGATTTGTCTGCTCGTAATTTTCATCTACAAACCACCCGCAGTCTCGCCAGTATTCCCGTGAACATGATGCTTGCAACAGCGTCGAAATATCGGGTGCTCATCGCTCAATAATAATCACGGTAAATATCCCGTTACAATGTATGAATTAGTAAATAACCGTGATTTTAAAAGTGTTAATAACAGTGTTAATAAAATAAAAGTTGAAAATATGACACAACAAAATTGGCAATACATAGGAGCACAACATACGGACACATACGGACAATTGCGAGTTCGAATAATTTAATAAACCGACCTTATGTCCTACCCTGGCGGGCGGGCGCCGCGTGGACGGCACGTACACCGGCGTGATGAGGTCGTCCCCCGAGCCCGCGTCCGGCAGCACGCACGCGTCCTCGTCGTCGTCGCGGCAGCCCGAGCCCGCGCCCGAGTACACCAGCTCGTCCAGCACGCCGGGCCCGCCGTACCCGGACGGGGGGGTCTGGACAAGAGTGGGTTTGTTAGTGGTAGGACTAACTCTTCTGCGAGTGTCCGTCTGGGCTGCTACCACCGCTTTGTGAGCGAAGTCTACCGCCAAGCAGTAGTGTGCAAGCATTACTGTGTTCCGGTTTTTTGAGCAGAGTAGCCAGTGAAAATACTGGGCTTACGACACTTAATACCTAATGTCTCATGGTAATGAGCGCACTGCAGTGCCGCACAGGCCTTTAAGTTTCATAGTTCTTCGTGGCACTGTAATTGTTATGGGCCGTCTCATCTCGTCTCTCTCTCATCTAGTTACCAAATAACATAAAAAAGACAAGCAGAATTAACCTTTAATACTATAGAATATTGAAAGCTGATCCACTCCTAATTGAGACGTGGATATCTCATACTGTGCGATTCTCGCGATCTTCTCTGCTCAGGACGTAAATTGCGCAATGAGCTTGGGAGCAAATCGGCCGCAGCTGGGGCTGCGGCCTTTCCGACTAGCTACAATATGGAGCTCTTCAAAAGGGTGAACAGAGTCTTTAAAGGTCGGCAACGTATCAGTAATACCTCGAGTGTTGCAGATATCCATAGGCGACGGTAGCTGCTTACCATGAGGTTGGCCGTCTGCGTGTTTGTTACCCACCACTTAAAAAAAATCTAAGTTTTTATACTATTGAAAAACGAAAAGAGCGGGTCGTTCGCCTAATGGTAATCACTGCAATTGCTACCAGTTGCAGTACCACTCAGAACTTTGAAACACAAAGGGCTGCGCGGCTTTGCATTGCCCTCGATACCCTGAGTCATTTGGTATTGAGTCCAGTTTAATTTCACAGAAAACTTTGCTCATCAAACCAGGTAAGTAGTTTTACTCTAATTTAGTCGCCTAACTGACAAAGGCTCTCTTACCTGTTGCATTCTATTGATATCCCTGTCTAAAGGTGTAGAAGCTCTTCTAGCATCTCCCCTCACGGACACCGCCGGGTCTCCCGCCGCAGCCAAGTCCAGCACCCGGACGCCGTCCACCACCAGTCCCGCGAGCACTCCGCTGAAGGTCCGCGAGCCACCCGCTCCCCCGCCAACAGTGATTGTTGACATGCTGTTGAATATTGTAGACTGTTGACCCCCTGGAAAACAATTAGGTATTAAATAAATATAAAATAACGCCCAAACGTTCACGTACATAGAACTTGACACCTAAATAAGTTTCCCTGTGTCTAAATAGGTTTTGACGAAATACCAATTTCAACAAAAACCAATTTGACAAATGTCGTGTCCTCTGAAACATCAGAAGCTATTAGTACCATTTCATTAAATGTACGTATATATTTTGTTCTGTCAGGGGAATCGATCAGCAACATCGAATCATATATAAATCTTAATAAATAAAGAATGGGTCTGACTCTTCAATACCGAAGCGCACTGATTAAGGAAGATTAAAAAGGATTAGGTATATTGTCATTGCCACCGATACAACCATCAGCGGTGTAACTATGTACCTACTTTGCCGTCAAGCTCTAGGGCTGTAAGTAACCAGGCTTACATTAAAAAAATGTAAGTAAGTACTTAGTTTTTATTGCGCTTATTTCTCTCACCTTTTACTAACATTCAAAGTGGTTAGCATCTTCCTCAACCAGCAACAACGCCATTGCCATAATCGCTTTTTAAATATTGATTACGTCAAACGACTCAAACGTACCTTGTGGATGCCGTAAGTTGACAGCATAGTTATCCAAATGCAGTGCAGCACGACTGCCATTCCTGGTGAACCGAGCAACATGGTATGCTCCATCATCAACCTTTGCAGCTTCATCCCCCAGGGGCTGATCACCACCTCCCACATTGTATATCATAAAGAGGTTGCCGTTAATCTAAAAAAAAAAACATTTCCTATGAACGTGCTATTCGTCATTTATATTATTTGTAGCGAAGCAGTGCCTAAAAACCGGAAACTCAAAACAAATAATATACATCGTAATGAGATTTTGTTTATCGCCATGACAGTTTACAAACCTAGGTAGGTCCTGACTCCTAACCAGGAGTGTGTGTTAGATAAATCACATTGATGACATTGAAACAGAGAACTTATGCGATGTTTTTTATATATTATTCGGCAACGAAATGAGCGGGTCGTTGTCTGATAGTAAGATTAACGCCATCCCATGAAAATTGCCGTGCCACCCAGGACTTTGAAAAGAATACCTGCATGGCAGTGAAATGCATTCTTTACCCTGAGGCATAAGTTATTAAATCTCATAAGCTCAGTAATTTCACTGACTACTTTGCTCATCAAACCGGAACACAGTAATGCTTGCACATTACTACTTGGCGGCAGATTACACGAGCAAAGCGGTGGTACCCACCCAGACGGATACTCGCAGAAGAATTAGTCCTACCACCTGGTAAAACTGCAATCTGGGAATCTTCAAATCTGAAGAGTAAAAGTAATAACAGTTATAAATCAAAAACATGTTAGCTTTTTTTATTCTAATTCTGACATGTTGATATTTTTCCTTAAGCTCTATTATGTAGGTGCTGATAATACCTTGCTTGATGCCAATATCAATTCATCCTAAAATATCTACAAACTCCTTCAAGCAGGCGTGATAACAAAAGGCTTAGACCATCAAGAGATACTATATTTCCCATAAAGGTTCTTTTGATTCTGTGGTACGGAACCATAAAAAAACCTAAGTCTTCTTGCAGGTCTACTCTATCTCGACTTTTAAGTCGTTTGCAAAATGTCTTTACCTAATCGAATGTTCCATATTCTCAACTATTTTTTTTACCAAATTACGGCCTTGTTTACTTATCAAACCACAAACACTCACGATTTCCATCTGCATATAATCCTGTGTGTTACTCGACTCGATCCTCAACAGAACAGCATCAGCCTTGCTGGTGACGAACCCCAGGGCTATTTTGTTGGCCTCCGTGTCCAGGACCGTGGATCCTTGGAAGGTATACGTGATGATGCCTCGGCCTGGGCCAAATTCGTAGGCTATTGATTCTGAAATTAGAAGATAAAAAATAGTACTTATTATTAACTCAAATAACAAGATCATGATCAGTTGGAAAACGTCTACCGCTAAACATTGGCTTCCCTGATGAGGGGATTTTGTCAATATATCACGCTTGATTAGCGGCTTAGTGATCATCGTATATGATATAACTGAGGTTAATGCTGCTGCCTTTGCCTGGATATTTCTTTAGCCAGCTCTTATAGCAAGCACCCTTGGGAAGAGATGGGGTGATACGATTCTTAGCTGCGACCACACTGTTTTAACGACTTCTTCCGACAACGTATCAGGCTGGATAAAATATGTAAAACTGTGTTTGGGACAGAAGCGAATAGATATAGTCTAACCGTCATAGCATGTGGGGCCAGTGAACGATGTCAGGTCACAATCGCACACGTAAGTGTTCCACTGTTGGACGCAAACTCCCTTGTTGGCGCATGTGTTGTGAGTACACTTCGTCGGTCCTGAAGCAATTTAAATTCAATAATTATTTTAAAATAATTAAAGATAATTATTATAATGACTATAATTTAAAAATTAACGTCTTTGATTATTTTAAGCAATTATAGACGTTACATTATTAGGTCCATTTTAAAAAATATAATTTGAACAAAACATTTTTTTTAAACAAAAACGGATATTGTTTGTTAAATAGCAAAGTTAAAAATTATTTTCAAACTATCTTCTTTTTCTAAATAAATTAAGTTTTAACTTTACTTCTACCAGCATATATGCCTGATTATATCATTGAATGTATCAAAAGCTCGAGTTTACTGTAGGGTCCGAACCCTTGCGTGAAATCAGTGAGTTACATCATCACTGAACCATCATAGTTTCGAAAAAATACTACAGCATAATCACATTTTCAGAATGAAACTGAAATCGATTCCTAAACTTTAATAATATAGCTAACACTGACCTTCGCAACCTGACACCAATGAAGAACTAGGTACAACAGCATCTTCGAGTAAAGAAGGTGATTCTCCTGGAAGATCTAAGCTTGACATACATCCTTCGAACCCTTGCCGGGATAGCACCCCCACTGGTAACGAAGAGTACATGTCACGAGGCACTCCACCTATGTAGAGGATACTGTCCAACTCCAACATGAGGTTTGAACCTGAAAAATGATAAACAAAGGTAATTTAATTATTGTTTATTTTTAAGCACGGGACTTAATCGCGATAAAAACACAGGTTTATATTTACCTCGACGTTTCGATCAAGTTGCATTGATCGTGGTCACGAGAAGACTCTCTTCTTCTTGTCTTGTCTTGTCTTCTCGTGACCACGATCAATGCAACTTGATCGAAACGTCGAGGTAAATATAAACCTGTGTTTTTATCGCGATTAAGTCCCGTGCTTAAAAATAAACAATGTTTTCGAATCGCGAAAGTTTAAAAGTTACTATTGTAATTTAATTAATAAATCGTTTTATCAGAAGAAAAAAAATACGATTATAATATATAAAATCAAAATATTTTTACAAAGTTCAAGTTCATTATGAGAGGTATGAGTGACGTTTCTGGCGTTGCTGTATTTTTTATATAAAAAGGAACAGCATACCCACTCTCTTACTGCTCGCAGTGGATAAAATTAACTAACGTCATGACTAGCGCTAGTTTTATGCCTCTCTTATTCGATACTAGCGAAAACATTTAAATTTTCATGATTTATATATCAAGAATAATCTCTGTTTATATCTGACGGAACGGAGAAGGCGTTTAGGGTGAGAGGTTGTTATATTATGACTTACTTGTAGTATGCATTTCTAAATCATCATCAACTTGCAGCGTATGTATCTTAGGAGTAGGCCTCCTCACGGAAACAGAATGCCATCTGTTATCATTCAAGAAGTTCTTCAACTTATCTTTCATAGTGACTACTCCATCGCCAAGATTGAAAACGCAATGTACATGCCCGTTTACCAACTCTATAGCGATGAAGTCTTGTTTCTTTCCTCCATTGTAAAATAGTAAACCATCCATTTCTGTCGTTCGGAAGTAGAAATCCAAATAAGTATTAGCGTAGGCTTTTAATAAAGGCAGACCGACGTATGTATGCTTTGATTTGAAAGTCACAGATTTGTAGACATTTAGAGAGTCAGGTTTTATAAATTTTCCATTGAAGATGATGTTTGAAGTGTCATAAACATTTTCGCCTTCGTCAATGCTTCCAACACCAAGTGTCTTAGCCAGATCAATGTATCTGATGCCATTGAAGACGAACTTCTGAAGGTAACCAACAAAGTTCGGTAAAGTTGACGTCATCTGAATCTCCTCTTCAGGGTGATAGAGTCCTCCTAAATGTAGAGACGAAATTTCTAACGTCGACGCTTTTCCTAGAATTGTCTCAGCTGTAAAACATAATGATTATTCAGAATTTGGAAGTAATACATTAGGAACACCTATCCACAACATTGACCGTAAAGAAAAATAAATCAGCAAAGTAAACGTTCCATATGTTTTATTTAGCAGCCATTTTTGTTATGTACAGTCAATAGAAAGAGCAGTTACAGTAAGCTTAGAAGATGGCTAGTGTTTGATGATTAATACAGTTAGCGTCTAGAAGAATTGTTTCGGAAAGTTATCAGCAAACAAACACTATCAGTTAATGCTCAAGACAAGCTTACACTGACTATCAATCACTTTAATTTCATCTTATTGCGTTTAATTATTACTCAAACCTTTCTAATTTTGAAATCTGTTCTTATTGCACCAAATAATATTATTTTGGCATTCTAGGATTTACTTTATATGTAATATAAAATTAGTTTACATCAATAAGAACAGATCGCAGCATCAATTTATTAATTACTAATTTCGTACTGTCAGTTACTACAACTACATTGTTTCTATTAGTGTTTAGTAATTTCTTAAATTGTACAAAATTCGAAAGAGCTGAAACATTATTTTTAAATAAATTCAAGGTCTTTACAAAAGTAACCGACAGCACATTCAATAATTCAAACCAAGACATTCACGAAGGAAACTACAAGGAGAAAGAAACCAAAGATAGAAGGAAACAAAGCATTGAACTCATAGGTGAAGTTACGAAGTGCCAGCTAGTAACCAACTGAAATAAAGCAGCAATCTACATAGCTAAGGACGTCTAACATTGACACACTCTTTGGGAAAAGTGTGCAATTTGAATTTGCTTCACGGAAAAGGAAGTTCAAATTGGTCTTATGTTCTACATATGGTTTGCTTTTATTGTGGAGGATTTCTATCAATTCATCACCACTTGTTGAATCGTCGTATCTTGTTGTATCAATATAGCTATATGTAGTTGTGATATTAATCGTAAGCGATTTGTGTATGGGATAATTATTTTTACTTCCTTTATTTCTAGTTTGTCGAGAAGAACTATTTTTATCTATGGATTCTTATCACTCAAATATAACGTTAGTATATCTTTTATAGTATAAACGGTGTTTGTTCTATTTTATTGATTTAAAATGTATCATCATATTAAGAATTATCGTGTTTCATGTTTTCGTGGTTTATAAAATCACTAAACATATTTCCTTCAATAAAACCAAACCAAAACCAACCTTATCATTGACTACGTTAGGGTCAAAATAAAACAGTGCGGGTGTGCTGCCCGTGCATACGTACATAACATACCGCGCACTGCGATCCCCGTGTCCACCTGTAGTCGTAGATTCGATGCTCGGCGCGAGAACTTTACCGTGTGCCAATTATCGTCAGCCACGTTGGTGCCAGCTAGGAGGTTCTGAGGAACAAGATTTGAATGGCTTCTATAAAATAAAGTCTGTTCTCACAAAACTTTAATGTCTACAATTTTACTACTTTTTTATGTTATTTGGTAACGAGACGAGCTGATCGTTTGCCTGATGGTAAGCATAACGCCGGCGTATAACATTGCAGTACCACTCAGAACTTTAAAACACAAAGGCCTGCGCGGGACTGCAATGCGCTCGTTACCCTGAGACATTAGGTATTAAGTCTCATAAGACCAGTAATTTCACTGGATACTCTGCTCATAGACCTATACACAGTAATACTTACAATACTGCTTGGCGGCAGACTTCACGAGCAAAGTGGTGGTACCAACCCAGACGGGCACTCGCAGAAAGTTAGCCCACCTAGTCATTTGATTTCATTCAAATTTTAATAATTTTTCAAGAAATTACGTAAATAAAAATTATGACTACCCACCTTTTCCCTATCTCCAAGCCTGACACTAGCTCGGACCCTGCCAGCGGCCACTGCTATCTCAATCCTATCAGCCGAGTGCTCCGAAGCCGTCCTCAGCAGCAGACCAGCCTTGGTGGTCTTGAAGCGAAGCAGCAACTCCTCGGTCTGCGTGACGTGCTCCAGACCGAGAGACGCCGTCAGATGCTGGCTGCCGTTTAAGAAGATTGTTGGAGATTCTGGAACATGACACGTGATTCATGTTTAATTAAACTGCCAGTTGAACTTTCTGTCCGAGAATTTTTTTAGAACCTTTTTTGGTTTTCGATTCGCATTCCAGAGATGCACGGCTTGTATAGCAAACAAACCAGTAAAAAGGTGAAAGTGAACCGGCTTTTTCAGCTGAAGATACTGATTTATGAAATTTAATACAACATTATACAATACAAAAAGATGCGTTTATTCCAGCGTTGGCCAATACACTATAAAATTGTCACCAAAATGTACACATGGTCTAATTTTCAAAAGTCTTATTATGCAATAGTTTTAAAGCACACAAGTATTATAATATTAAATTTAATTAATTTTGTAAAATGAGTCTTTTAGTTTTGTATGTAATTTTAATGATGACTAGAATTATTATTATTGTATATTTTTTGATTGATTTTATTATTTTAATTGGATAATTTGTACCTATTCGATATTTGTTATTAAATTGACTTACAATTAGTATTTTGAAATTAATTTTATAAGAACCCTGAGTAGGGCTAAACTATGAGCGATACGGTTATGTATATGGTTATACGATAATTTAGGGACCATATTAAGAATGTTACAGTAAACCAAAATAACCGTTATCTTTGTGCATACCTCGTCCACACGTTGGCCCTCCGAAGTTGGTATAAGAGCAGTCACACAGGGGCCGGTTCCACCCCTCGTTGCAGGCGGCGCCATGCTGGCAGGGTGCACTGCTGCACTGCTTCAGCAGAACGTGGCATGCTGGACGAACTGATGCTGGAAAAAGAAATGTTTTCATTCATTACCTATCATATTTTTTTAATTGTTATCAATGCACATATTATTTAATTATTTCTACAAATCCAGATTAACAACTTTCTTAACAGTGAGATTAACAGTTTAACAATTTTCTTTCCTAAAAAGTTATCTTAATTGATAAATGTTTTTTTTTATTCATTGTCATTTCATACATAGTGTGAGAAAAAAATTCTAGTATACATGCTTTGCTTGCTCACTCACTCTCAAGTCGAAAATCTATCGCCAAGTGTCTTTATCTTTTTTATCTTTATGCAGGCAATTGCATTAAGAGCTAATACTATCCAAGTTTTAAGTTATTCCAAGTTTCTGGAAGGTTCGTTGACTTTGAGCACGGATTGGGTCTGTTGGTGTCTTTGTCATTTATTATGTTCTGATAAAGACAGCATTAGTTTTAGTCTGTGATTCGGGTAGATGAATGTTGCAGAGGCCGGCTGTTAGAGTCATTTTAACTTTCATAAGTGCTCCTTTGGGACTATTTGAATAAAGACTTTTGAATTTGAATTTGAATTTAATATATTACTCATTTAAATAATAGTTAATGACATAGAAGGGTGGAGGAGAATTTGGTGAGAGGCTACGGACTTCAAATTATAACCCTTGTAACATTCCTATTTTGGTGATGTGATTGATAGTGATGATGCCAGCCGAAAGGTTGAGGACTCTTCGCCTAATCACAGCGTAAGTAAAAGACACGTATATATGTCATTTTTCTGACGTTTACGGGAAACGAAATATATATAAACTAACCAGCGTCCTGCTGTCGAGCGTACGCAGTCAGGTCCTGGGGTTTGCTGTTCAGCACCAGGTCGCGGACACAGCCCACGAAGCCCTGCCTCAAAGCTGCTGTCCACAGGACTGGTGGAGTCCTGGACGCGGAGTATTCTGACCCTAGACCGCCGACGTAGAGAGGACCATCTAGTTCCAGTTGGTTCGATTCCCCTGAAAAAAAAACAAATAAAATTAACAATAAAAACAACTTCTGTTTATTTGGACATGTTTACGAGTCAAAACTACTATTATTATTTTATTTAGTATTCTTAAGTTTTGAGATAACTTTAGTTAACTTAACTTTTAAGTTAAGCCAACTTTTGATCTATGGTTCTAAATAATTTACTTTTCAGTGAAATGATCTATTCTTTTTTTTAGATTTAATCGTAACATACTAAGTAAAATAACTTGAAAATCTCTTCGCATATTAATTTGTTTGTTTACATAATTATATTATTATCACATTCACTAAAACTTACCTGGAGTTTTAAATTCTGCGTTGGCACCATCAACAGTAACCCTGCCGTCTCTTCCACTTCTTCGCAAAAGAAACTCATGCCAGTGCGCGTCGTCTACTCTTCTTCTGGATGCCCTGACCCTCACAGCTCCGGAGCCAAGGTCCATATGCACGTAGATGTAGCCGTTCAGGACTTCCACAGCAAACATATCAGCCTGAAAATATTTTGGAGAGATAAATTAATAACTGTTAGTTAAGTAAGTAAGGTAATTGCTGGAAGATTGTTCCTAAAAAATTATTATATGTGCTGGGAATTCATTACAAATGCTAAGAAATGTACTAAAAAAATACAAAGACATATTAAAAAAGCAGACAATTACAACATAATAATTAATACAAAAGATTCTAATACACATAAGCAAATTCATCGTAAATTACAAATGACTTCAACTCTCATTTGCAATACTTTATTTTCCAGAAGAAACAGCAGTATTCAATTAGATAAATCGGTAAACTAGACGAATTAGTAAATTAGACTATTTACTGCAGTAAAACTGGATAAAAAGTAGAATTTGCATACCAAATCGACAGTAAATTGTACATTTAATCCAATGCAGCAACTCCTAGTAAACTAATAATTTGAATTCAAACGACAACAACAGAAATCAATAAAATCAAATGCTATGCGACACCGAACACAAAACGAACAGAAAAACTGGCTGACTGCATGTAATATATGCAAACTATTGGCAAACCTTTCGAATACCGAGATCCTAGACATGCAAATTTCGTTAAACTCGATCTAACTCCTAAAATACAATTCTGTAAATCGGAATGCTATTGAAATTCTACTGACAACATTTTCAGCAAATTTGAGACAAAACTTAAAACAATATCTTTTACATTAAATGGAGAAGATAGTTTGGGAAATGTTACTAGTTTATTTTATTCTCTAGAAGGGAACGTTGCTGATAGTGATACTACGGGCGCAATGGTGCGAATTTGTGTAGGTATTAATAAAGCTTCTGAAGCTTACAATCTTGCATTAATATTGCGTAAGTTGCCATTACATAATTTTTGAATACATTTAACAAACAGTGGAATAAAAGTTTACAATTATATCTGAATTTATATTTTAATTTTAAATACATTGAGTAACAAATTGTAGAATGAATATGATTAAATTTCCAGTTAGATCTAGACTTGTTGTTATGTTCAAACTTAATCATATTTCGAACATTTATAATCAAACTACTATAACAATCCTAGCACGTCTACAATCAAATATATACATACATATATTTTACACAAACACAAAGGACAAAATCTGCACAACAATTTTAGCTGTCATACTGCGTGTAAGTGCTCAGAACATATACCTACAATTGCTGACTCGTGCTTTGACTAAGGTGCCAGGTCAATGGACAAACATAAAAACACTCTCAACATTTCAGTGGGTGAAACTTTATAAGGTACCGTACACAAATTCCCCTAATCCTGTGTTCTGATTTTCAGTCCTATATACCGTGCGGCCGGCCAAGTGGATAACAATCTTATTTCAAGATTCTTATTCCTATACGAGAATTTATATTTCAAATCAGTGGCGCAAGTACGGATCTTTTCGATAAATAAAATTCGATAAAATTTACAGTTAAAATCGATAAAACCCACTTTATCGATTTTAACTGTCAATTTTATCGAATAAAACCCACTTTATCGATTTTAACTGTCAATTTTATCGAATTTTATCTATAGAAAAGATCCGTACTCGCGCCGCAGTAATCCTATTTCGAGATTTCCTCATTTTAAATCCTATCAACCAGAGCGTATTTAATAATAATGGAAAAATCACCAAAACCCTGTTTTGACTCGTGAAAACTAAACATTTAAAACAAGCTAATAAAATGTTCATTTCCGTTAGACTTACTGGAAGTCCAGGGGCCTATTACATAAAAAATATTAGTCTAATATTATGAGCTTTTTTTTATTTTTTCCATATAAAATATGAGACTAATACTCATAATATTAGACTAATATTTTTTATGAAACAGGCCCCAGATCTGTTTGTAAGGGACTACTTGATTATTATTACTGTTTGAACGCTGCATATATCATTTTTTTTCATAACAGTAATTTTTACTACTCAAATTAATATCAAACTCGTCATAAAATAATCTTACGACTCCATTGCGAACACTGTGCTAATAATTATGCTTATTAATAGAGTAAAAAATATTATAAGTTATGAAAATTCATCAAAATGTCAATTTTTTTCCACGAAATGTCTCGTTGAGGCGCTATAATAAAAATAATATTATACTATTAAAAGATAATAACAATGTACTTAATAAAGAACGGAAATCAAAGACTATTTATTATATCACAAGTCAGACTAAATTTTAATCTCGTACAGACTTACGCGCTAAATCTGAAATTTCTTTTATTAGAGAGGACGAGATCCCTCTTCAATCTAACCTTAATATGACGAAATTAAATTGTCTCCATAATCAAAATTTTATTAAAAGCTTATAGTACGATATCGCATTACATAGGAGATATTAGATTTGGTTATCCATTTGGGGCGTTTCACGAAGAAATGCAATTTGGTTCCATTAGTGATGTTATCTTTGACATTTCATTTAGTTTTCCCGTTGGTACATAATATAATAGGATTCTTTGTCTATCATGCAAAGTAAACTATTATTAACAAACTCTGAAATAAATAAAGAATCTTATCCGAATCATAAAAATTATCGCCCTTATTCATAAAAGCTCAATAAGATAATCAAAGCTTTAAACTGCTCTGTCAACTTCTCGTTGGCGGAAACTATTGTGCGTGAAAACGAGACAAAACACTTTCTAGTAATTAAGTAAGTTACGGAACGTTTATGAATAAGGGCTTATAAGAATAGAAACAAAACTGCATTTCTCCGTAACGAAGCATAATGACAGTGATTCTCGTGTCGAACTTTTAATGGAAATGGTAATGGGATCAACATGATTTCTCGTTATTATAATCTTTTACCCCCTAAAGCTTCACCCCTTACCGTGCAACCTACCCTTGGCGGTTTAGCGCCCATGTTGAATATCAACAATCCGTTAGGTTCGTTTGTCCTGAACTTAAAAGATATCGTTCCCGTCTTCACAGCTTCCCATTTCGGCAAGATCTGAAAGGAAAGAAACAAATATATTATGAGCATTACAAGATAAAAAAACAAGGACAGCTTTTACTATAAGCTGATTTAGAAGACAAACATGCGAGGAAGGTGAAGCTGTTAGCGAATTGGAACATTAAACATTCATGACAGTAATATAATTATATTACTTTGTAGTTATACACACAAGTTGTTATATTTCGAAAATTGTTCTTGTAGTTCTGTATAGGTTTCTTCACGGGTTTTTTTTCCTCTCATTTTTTACAGCGTGCAGTATAGGTTCCACTGATTTTATTCCTTAATTGTTTTTTATCATCCTTCAACACGAGGTACAATCCAATGTGGTGAGGTTGCTACTTCTTCGACAATGTCATAGATGCGTAGAATCATTACTTAAGTAATACTTTTTTTTCTCTTAAAACAATAATAATTAACTAGCTTACGTTTACCTCGAATCACCGAACCCTTAGATCAAAAACATAATTACACTTATAGATAATATGAATTCGTGTTCCATATGAGATTGCTTATACAAAATTAGCTCGCTTCTTAACGTGCCTGTAGCAAGTTGTTATAATAATTATGATTATTGATAATACAAAAATGCTTTATATAATAGTAAAAATCTTTGTAATTATAATAAGCTCAGTAAATAATGACTTTTGTAGCTCAAAGTATCTATACTTTGTCCCAAAATGTGCCACGACTCATTTTAAGTCAGTGAATTACTTTTATAACAGTACTTGAGTAAGTACTTACTTACTAAATTAATTTTTGTAAGATATGACACTTAAATTAACTATCTATAATTTCTAGTAACTAATAAGGATTCAACTTCTTTATTAGACCGTATGATTCTTATAATAGTCTTTTTATTTCTTTAAATGCAAGGTTCCTGTGGGAACGCGGGTGAAACCTCGGGCAGAAGCTAGTATATAATAGTCACCAGCCGTTGATCAATATCTTTCTCCATCAA
This sequence comes from Crocallis elinguaria, assembly GCA_907269065.1. Lineage (NCBI taxonomy): Eukaryota > Metazoa > Arthropoda > Insecta > Lepidoptera > Geometridae > Crocallis > Crocallis elinguaria. The sequence goes on along the minus strand of OU026065.1, from coordinate 12,144,011 downwards.
TTTCTGTACAATCCATATTTTACAATTGCCGGGACTTTATTCTACTACCAAACATAACAACCAGCACATTAATCATTCATTAACTTCTAAAATAGAACGACGTAAAATCAATAGCCTTTATTCTATAGGCATCGGATAATTGCTTTAGTGGTACTGCTTTTAATCGATTTTCAAAGCGAAGCGGTCCTTGTTTCGATCCATTTTCTACGTAACATAGGTACCTGTAATACCTAAGATAACTCAATTTTTAACACACTCTTATTAGCTTCACTTGTAACTAACTAACAAACAATGTATGAAAATCTTTGAAGTCTATTTTAACCTACTTCTAATAACTGTCGTATCGAAATGAAACTTTGTATGTATATCAGGTAATTCAGATGACAAAACCATGATCCTACTAATATTATAAATGTGAAAGTGTCTTTGTTGGTTTGTCCTTCTTTCACGCAGTAACGGAGCAACGCGTCGACGTGATTTTTGGCATAGATATAGTTTATGGACCGGAGAGTAACATAGGCTACTTTTTATCCCGGAAAATTACACGGTTAAATAAGTCGCCAAGCATCTATCGTTGTGTCCCAGCAGCTCCAGATAAGAGCCAGTCCTAATCTGTGTTTAGCCACAGAATAAATAATAGAAGATGGAAATTTGCACAGGTATTGCATATTTACATCTTGGACTTCATTGTCGATTAAGACATCTTAAGATCAGGTGAGATAGTGGTTCAGTGCATGTCTATCGGGTATGTTGGTGATAGTTTGTTCGAACAAAAGAACGCGTTTAGCGGGAAGATATATTTATATTATAAGCAAAAATACTGGTAAATAACAATAGATTTTTTTTTATTAAAAATCGCGATGTGGCTCGGCCCGCCGGGTAAGAGCCGATCGTGCACTGTCAAGAACTGACCAATTACAAATATTTGTACCCCGCTACCCCGCTGCTAGCCCCCCATATCTGGAAGTATTCATACTGTTAGGGACGTCTCTTTTTCATCACAACGGACCTACCGTCATCTATAAAAGCCGAACGCCTCGATAAGAACGGTCACTTATCTTTCTGCGCTCGAAGCGAACGGACGGCTGCTAGAATCCTTGTCGATCGTTATAAAAGGTCACGTCAGTCATTTTATCGTGATTAGTGTTGGTTTTACAAGTGTGCAATCGTTATTTGAATTATGTGAACTGTGAGTACTTTTCCTTGGTTTAAATGTTTGATTTAATTCGTGTAATAAACGGAATTCTTGTTCTAACTTGTTTTTTCTTAAGCAAATTCCATTTCTGATTCTAACATCAGAAGTGGGATAAAGGACTAGTTCGCCCACTTAAAACAAAACAAGGAAACTTGTTGAATTTTCGAGGGAACAAGAAAACCGTTGTTTTTTTAATTGCGTAACGATTGCTAACCTTGTTATTCGATCTTGTGATTCTTATTATGGGGCGTACGTCACGTAGTCCTAAAAGACAAACCACTCGAGATGGTCGCGTAACCAAGAGTGACGTAAATCTCGGAGTAGGAGAGATACGTGAAGTAGGTCGCATGGTCATGGTGATTCGCGGCGCATCTTGAGCGATAAAAGTCGTGCCTCGCGAATAGTGTCATGTGTCCGGGATCGACGGGATTCTCGCAGTACTGAAGGGCGTCGACTGCGTGATAGGATTAGGCGTAACGATTCTCATCAGCGTAGTCGCTCGCGAAACAATAGGTCACGGTCCCGTCTACGTAGGGATTCGCCTAGTTGGGGGCATCCTACCCTCATCGTATACGAGCCCGCACCCGTGACTCCAATTGCTGTACTTCTTGGTGCCAGTACACAGTATTCTGTGGAGTCGGGTACTCCCTGTTCTGAGTTACTTGTGTTTGTCCAGGTATTCTAATGAGCGACGACTGTTAGGCATTTGTGAGCATGTCCAGGGTCTCTTAACGCGTGGACAACAGTGGATGCAGCCAGCGGGCGCGAGGTGCGCGATGTGCAGCGCGCCAAGCAGCGTGCAGACGCGCGCCAGAGTGCGTGCAGCACGCCAGGCAGCGTGTAGACGCGCGCCATACCGCGTGCAGACGCGCGCCAGAGTGCGTGCAGCGCGCCAGGCAGCGTGTAGACGCGCGCCATACCGCGTGCAGACGCGCGCCAGACTGCGTGCAGCGCGCCAAGCAGCGTGCAGACGCGCGCCAGACCGCGTGCAGCGCGGCAGACCGCGTGCAGCGCGCGACAGACAGCGTGCAGACGCGCAACAGACTTCGTGCAGTGCGCGACAGACTTCGTGCAGCGCGCGCCAGAGTGCGTGCAGCGCGCGCCAGACAGCACGCCTGCAGCGGGTCAGCAGCGCGCGCACCAGGCCACGAAGTCAAAACACGAGTGTTTATCTCGCGCGGCTTCTTGCTTAAAGGGTTAAGGTTCTTCTGCGCATTTTAGTGACTGAGGTTGAGTATTTGGGAAATTAGTAAGTCAGGGTCAGGTTAGACCGAGTCCGTGAAAAGTAGCCTTAGTAGCCTTAGTGAACACTTCATCTCCAGAAAATGTGAATCAGGTACGCCAACTTCTGGGCTTAGCTAGCTACTTTAGGAGATGCATAAAAGATTACGCCACAAAAACTACCCCATTGCTCATCCGACCCACAATGATGTAAAATTCAATCGGACTAGTAAACCAGTTCTTGCCATTTTTGATCCAAGTCTTCCCACCAAGGTTCATACAGAGGCTAGTAGTGCCGGCTATGGTGCTGTCCTTTTTCATGTCTACCCCGATTCCTTAGTCTTATTCGAGAGTTTCTAGAGTTTTGGTTGACTAACGTTGCTTTGATGCGAGAGTATTTGGTTTTCTGAAAATAATCGTTCTATGGTACTTGGACTCTGAGGTTTTTAGTTTGATGCGCGGTACCTTCCAGTACTTGGACTGCGAAGTTTTTAGTTTGACGCGTGGTACCTTACAGTACTTGAACTCTGAGGTTTTTAGTCTGACGTGTGGTATCTTGTGATACAGTCGAATCTTTGCGTTCCTGTAGGGAAGCGCGTGTGTAGCAATTGTATTTGCTGTAGCTATAGCAATAGCTGCTGAAGACGAATGATGTAGCTGGGGTTTTGTTAGACTAAAATTATTTTGATGTGAAACTTATTTTGTTCTTTAAAGATAATCAATGGCACTTGAGCTCGGAAGTTTTAGTTTCATGCGTGATATGGTAACACAGCTGCTGCTGTAACTGAGGTAGTTTATACTCTGTGTTTCACGTTGTGGTACAATTGGATCTTATAGCTAAGACCATAGTCAGGTTTAGCCGAGCGGAAACTGTGCTGTGTTTTCATGTTTTTCATATTAACACACGAGGACGTGTGTCATCGCAGGATGACCGTGTCGTTGACAGCCATATTTAGATAGTCTGTGGTAGTGGTTGGTTGTCTATTAATTTAATGAAATGGCGACTCAGTGACATTAGAGAGTAAATGTCATGTTAGCTAGCTGTCAGAAGCGATCTGTTATGTTTACAAGCTGTCTTAGTGGCGAGGTATATAGTCGGTGGCGTTATGGCAAGCTGAGCGGACCTCTCCTACAACTGCTCTTAGCTCTCGGTTCTCAAGCCGAACAGACCTCTCCTATAGCTGGAGGTATTTGGTAATGTTGTGTTGTCTTGAGTTGGCTCTTTAGTGCAACGGACGTCTCCTGCTGTGCTGGCCGCTATGCTGCGCGGTTAGTCCCACGTGATGGAGTGCTGGGATCCGCTGGGCGAGACGCGCGCACCTCCGGCCGCGAGCTGCGTGTTCGCTGTTCAGTGTGGTTGTGGAAGAGACGAGGCGACGAGGGTGTCGCTGCTAAGAAAACTATACTCTTCGCCTGCTTATACATATCTAACACATTTACATGCACACACGACACACACACACACACAAACAAACATACACACACACACACCCACACACCCACACACACATCCACACACCCACACACACACACACACACACACACATACACACACACACTTGGCTATGGCTATGGCAAGACCATGCAGGCCACAGCCCAGTGTATGGTGCCGCCGAAGGGAGAGTAGTGTCCCGACACTTGCGCTGCATTCTTTGAGCGTGAGTATTACTTTCATGTAGAGGACGGACTGCGGGACGATCCTAGTGGCAGCAGACTGCGGGATGCTTGCCTTACATGGTTACTGATAATGTTATGTGAGATGAACTGCGGGGCATCTTAAGGACGGACTGCAGGACGATCCTAGTGGCAGCAGACTGCGGGATGCTTGCCTTACATGTTTACTGATAATGTTATGTGAGATGAACTGCGGGGCATCTTAAGGACGGACTGCGGGACGATCCTAGTGGCAGCAGACTGCGGGATGCTTGCCTTACATGTTTACTGATAATGTTATGTGAGATGAACTGCGGGGCATCTTAAGGACGGACTGCGGGACGATCCTAGTGGCAGCAGACTGCGGGATGCTTGCCTTACATGTTTACTGATAATGTTATGTGAGATGAACTGCGGGGCATCTTAAGGACGGACTGCGGGACGATCCTAGTGGCAGCAGACTGCGGGATGCTTGCCTTACATGTTTACTGATAATGTTGTGTCATGTGTGTGATAAACTAAAAATGGTGAAAGTATGAAGACGGTCTGCGTCAAGTGTCTGTGTTTCAGATCATGCTACTGGTGGTGGACGGACTGCGGGACGTTCCTATGGCAAACAGACTGCGGGATGTTTGCCCTACATGATGTGTGATGATGAATGTCACTTAGTAGACGAACTGCGGGACGCTCTACGAAGTGAGTGGTGGACGGACTGCGGGACGTTCCACGTCGGGTTGCCAGCCTCAAGGGAGGACGGACTGCGGGACGCTCCTATGGCAGACAGACTGCGGGATGTTTGCCCTACATGATGTGTGAAGATGAATGATTGATGTGAGGACCTGTGCAAGTGATGAAGTATGTGCAAAAATCTATGAAAAGTTAAGATTATGTCCTAGCGTTTCATGGAATCAACCTATCGGGTGTGTTTGTTTAAGTGAAAGAGGAGCATGAAACATTGTCTAGACCAAGACAGTGCTGAAGCATCAACGTCATGTCGCGGTGACGTCACGGCGCCCCCTTCGCGTCGTGGAGATGTCACGCCGCGCCGTGCCAGCGACGTCGCGGTGCCCTGTGAAGAGGATGTTGCTGCCGGTGCTGCTCCGTCGGTCTTCGAGTTGGCTGCGAGGACGCCGCCGTGTCAGGAGAGGCCGTGTTAGGGACGTCTCTTTTTCATCACAACGGACCTACCGTCATCTATAAAAGCCGAACGCCTCGATAAGAACGGTCACTTATCTTTCTGCGCTCGAAGCGAACGGACGGCTGCTAGAATCCTTGTCGATCGTTATAAAAGGTCACGTCAGTCATTTTATCGTGATTAGTGTTGGTTTTACAAGTGTGCAATCGTTATTTGAATTATGTGAACTGTGAGTACTTTTCCTTGGTTTAAATGTTTGATTTAATTCGTGTAATAAACGGAATTCTTGTTCTAACTTGTTTTTTCTTAAGCAAATTCCATTTCTGATTCTAACAATACAATTATTATGTGTCGCCTACAGGGTATAAAAAACTGTAAAGATTGAAGAGTCTACTACAGTTACTAGTCTCTTGAATTTGACTAACTTCTCGAAACCTTGCAAACATAATAATCCAATTTAAAACCCACATTAAATCATAATATCTCCAATTTGCGCAAGGGTTTACTACAAAATACCTTAGCCTCTCCATTAGTCATAAATCCCTATTTTCTAAAGCACTGCAGGCCATTTTGACCTTACCGAGGTCGCTCGCCCGACCTTAGGGTTAACATGCGTCTAGATCGACTTGATAAAAAATTCGAACGTTTATTTTAGTAAGGTTTTTAATAACGCTTTCAGTTGTATTGATTCGCTGAAACGCCTGAAAGCATTTACCTTTCAACATTTTAGTGATAGTTCAGTTGTTACGCGATAATAATTGAGATAGCATTGAATAACTAGCGACACAAAATAGGGCATTTAGCTGACGCTATGCCCTACATCTATAAATAACCGCAGTGTTATTTCAAATCATTTTATTACCACCATCAGTCGACCAGACAAACAGCAAGACGACATCGATACCTTATTGATATTCCTCCTTTACGCACGAAGCGTTTTGCTTCTACATTCATTTGGCGTACCGCAAGAGTGGAATGCCTTGCCTGAGTCTGTGTTCCCTGATCGCTAGAACCTGGGTAACTTCAAGTCTCGAGTGAATAGGTATCTTCTATGTAAGCGTGCTCCATCTTCGACCGCATCGTCGCTTACCATAAGGTGGTGGCGGTGGACCATATAGTGGTCAAACGGAAGCCTATTACATATAAAAAAGGTACTTTTTATTTTTGACAGGTACTTTTTATGACGTTTGCGTCAACCGCGGATTTCGTGATACTCGAAATGCCCGCTTGACGCAAAAGCGTTGTTATTCTGACAAGCAAACGTACGTTTGCATGAGCGTCTAAGGTGCCCCTTAGAGGACACTACATCGCGATTCGCCTTTGCAGACGCCATCAGAGTACACCAAATTAGACCATCTTGGCAGGACTGGTGAGCGTTATAAATCACATACGAACATCAAACGATGTTTTCTTTGAAAACGCAAGCTAATTACACGGCTTGAACCTTTCAGGCGACTTCGCAGTTAGCTTTCAGTTCCAGAAAGGTTTCTTAAATGAAATGAAATATATTTATTTTCTTTGATGTAGTATTTACTGTAAATGTAATACACTAGTCACTAGGTCATGTAATTACAGTATTAATGAATAGTCATTTATTTTTAACCGACTACCAAAAATGAGGAGGTTCTCAATTCTTGTAAAAATGGGACCACAGAGAATTTTCCTTTGTACGTACAGTTTTTCATGCAAAGAATTAAAAACATAATCCATTTCAATAGTGGCGTCGCTTTATTTGGGTCAAAATATTTTTCCTTGGTTAGCTGGTAAGTGAGTTAATGGATCAATAACCTGGATGTGAAATATTTTTGCAGCCATAAAATACACGTAGAAAAAGTTCAGGGCATCGTAAACGATAAATAATTGTCGAGCTTCATGACGATTGGAATTCTAATCATCAAAAACAGGTGAGAAAGTGTATCAACACTAATTAATCTCATGAGCCTATTACCTTCCCACTGCTGGGTTACAGACATTATATCCGAGAGAAAATACACACGGGCCCAGTGCAGCTTGGTGGATCCTCGAACTTTGTGGCTCTTGAAACCCGCATGGGGTTTCCTCACGATGTTTTCCACTGTGTTGTAAATCCACACTACTGTGCGTTGTCATCCAAATCACAGTATGCAAAATTGTGTCTCAATCAAACACTGGGCAGTGGCTGAAATGTAGCCTGCAAGATTTGACCTAAATAATTATAAAAACATTGCAAGTTAAATGTAAAAACACCGTAGCTCAAGTAGTAGTGACGCACGAAATGTTGTTATCAAGGAAAAGCGCTTTAACGTAGGAAAATATACGTTTGTACAGCGGTCTCAAGGAAACTGCCTCTGTTATAAATTCCGTAATCCTTTCAAAGAGCCTTCGAATGAACGAGAATTACCAAAATCACGCTGATGTAGAAAGTAGGGTGGACAAGTGTTTGAAAATTTGAACCTTTATTAAAAGAAACTCAAAATTTAAATATATTGATGGACTGGATTTGTTGTAAGTTGAAAATGTTTGTCTTTTATTCCGAAAACTGTCGATTTCTGCTTGTTTGCAATTGTTTGAGATATAGATTATACTAGCTGCTGCCCGCGGTTTCACCCGCGCGGAGATATTGGATTAAATGGTTTTTATTTTTTCGCGCGGAACCCTAATTATTTTTCTAAAATAAAAGTAGCCTAAGTTACTCCTTATAACATCAGCTATCTGCCAGTGAAAGTCTCGTCAAAATCGGCCCAGCCGTTTCGGAGATTACCCGGAACAAACAGACAGACACAAAAATTTAAAAAATGGTTGTTTTGTTATTGGTACCATATACTTTCATATGCATTTGGTAAAAAGCTGTTATTTTGATATTACAAACAGACACTTTATGTCACGAAATCTAAGTTATGAAAAAAAGTGGTGCAGGATATGAAAGTAAATAAAAGATTAAAAAGCTATGAAAAGAAAACTCGACCGTTCCGCACCCTATACTAAAATTCCACCACCGCCACCTTCCATTTTCCTAGAGGCTTATCTTTGCATTGAATCAGTTATTTCCATTAACGCCGACGCTATAGTGTGGAGCTATTATAGGCATTAACGAAATGTTGATGGACACCAGAAAGGGTTCTGTTTGAACCACTCAGTGGTTGGGAAAATATTTAGTTTATTTTTGGTAGCAAGTAATTTTATATGATTTTTGTTTTATTTTATTTCATTTATTGGGAGCAGGAAGACGGATGACGCCGCTGAGTCCAGAGAAAGAGGTGGCGACATGATTTAGAAGCATTCTAAGAAGGCTGGCTCGAGGTGGCACAAGACAGATTTTTAGAGGAATTTGGGATAGGCCTTTGCACGTTAGTGGGACAGTATATGGCAGTGTTTTTGATACTTTTTAAATACTTTTCATACTTTTAATTGCTCGTAAAGTCTGCCGCCAAGCAGTAGCGTGCAAGCATTACTGTGTCCCTGTTTGATGAGCAGAGTAGAGAGTTATGAGACTTAATACCTAATGTCTCAGGGTAAAGAGCGCACTGCAGTGCCGCGCAGGCCTTTATGTTTCAGTTCTGGGTGGCACTGCAATTGTTATGGGCTGGCGTTATGCTTATCATCAGGCAAACGACCAGCCCGTCTCGGCACCAAATAACTTTAAACAAAAAATACGCGACTCCTTTACAATTAAATAAATTCCAGTGACCCCTCAGTTCCGTATTACAAAATTCTGACGAACCCCCTCAGGTCCGTGGTACGTATTGACGTAACACAATTCATTGGATACAAAAGTTTAATCTGAAAAACCTTACACCATCCCTACTATATTTTTTCACCTCCACTAAGCTCTAGCAAAATGTTCCGGACAGTTCTCCGTTTGGGCGATATTTAGTACAAGGCTAACAGTTCTAACGCTCAGATATATAGCCCAAAGTGAGCTGAATATTGCCCTACTAAAGTTAAGGTGGCATAAATCCTAGTTTACTTTAGTCTAATAAGCGATAAATGAAGGAAAGGTTCTTTATTAGTTAACCTATTCATTTAAACTCTCTTAAATAAAGTTAGTGGTAGGACTAACTCTTCTGCGAGTGTCCGCGGGCAGAAGCTAGTAGTCAGTAAAACTATTGAGGTTTTTAATACGCTCTTATTGTGGTAGGACTAACTCTTCTGCGTGTTCGTGAAGTGTGCCGCCGCCAAGCAGTAATGTGCACGCATTCCTATATTCCGTTTTGGTGAGCAATGTAGTCAGTGAAATTACTGCCTATGAGCCTATGAGTCTTAATATCTGGATGTCTCAGGTTAACGAGCACAATGCAGTGCTGCGCAGGCCTTTGTGTTTTAAAATTCTGGGTGGTACTGCAATTGTTATGGACTGGCGTTATGCTTATCTTCAGGTAAATTATCATCTCGTTTCATTATGCAGTAGGTTAAATAAGTTTAGCATTGGACCACAATCTCGCCTGATCTTTAATGATGAAGTGATCGAAGATTGCAAATACGCGTGTCTTGATCTAGATTTGACTATCCATGGATCATCAGCCCACAACACAAACCAGGGGACTTACTCCGTAAATCGAACGTCGAAGCTTCAGTTGACCGATCGCAGTTTTCCAACTATGAAAGTGTTTCGGATCCAACGTTCAATTCGATGTTCGCTCTTGACATTTTGTCTTTCATAGTAGGAAAATGTCGATCCGTCAGCCGAAGCTTCAACGGTCGATTTACGGAGTAAGGCCCCTGATGACGTTTTTAAGTACACAAACAATTGTTTCATTGCGGAAATCGAGCCACAACCTACAAAGTTTAGTCTGTCGGTACCTACCAACTACACCACGGCGACAACAACATTACATAGAGTACACAACACTAACTAGAAATTGTGTTGGTGTATGTCAATATGAAAGATCTTGAACAACATAATTGCGAACATAAAGCTAACTGTAATATCGTCATATAACGTAACCATAACAACTCCCTAAGATCAGTATATAACATATACTCTGGATCCGGAAACTGAAACGCCTTTATTGAAGGAGCCAGGGGTATTAAGGGTCAGAGTCCACTATTGTGCTATTGTTGGTCTCAATAATCTGCTAAAAGGAAAGTATTTTCAACTATGGTGGAGATTTACTAAGTTGTCCAAGAATATAAACAAACCCGGAGCAGCACCAACCAATGACCAAGATAGAAATTCCAATTCGAATCTGGTCATTAGTTACCGATCGGATCACTATTGATGTCATTGGTTGGCAGCCGCCGAGTTTGTTTACATTATTGGACAAGTATAGAAAACCAGACCACACATGTAGGTACATTTTCTCTACCTTGTGAATATGTCGTGTTTGTTTTCTTTGTCTTTTTATAGTGGGTATGTTGGCGCTTGACAACTATCTCGTTTAATTTTCGGGTTCTTTCCAGTAAACTCGCCCAGTGTAATAATTGAGTAGGTGACTAGCAGACTGTGTGTCATCATCACTGTCGTTCCAGCTGACTAGCTTGAACTAACTCGCAAACTCGCTCAATGTCATCGAGCCTTTAAGCGGCAAAATGGTCGAATATGATGAATATATCTTGTAAATAATGTTGGAAAAAAAAGGAATGATTGATTAATAAAATAATATCTTTGTAATTTCATCGTATTTTAACAAAAAAAGACCAAGTAATTACTGTTAGCTGAGGTTGATCTAAAAAGTTAATTAAATAAAATTGTATTATTAATTAATATTCAAAAGTTACTGAGAGAAATAACAGAATTTCATTTCATTGAAATCTGCGAACAGAATTGACCTTTGTAGTGTCAATCAGAAAACTTGTTCCTTGTTTACAAAGGTCAAAAGGTCACCATCATAATGATCCTCACAGCTCAGCACCCACGCGTTTCCGACCTTCAAGTAGCGTTCTCACACAATTTCCTGGTTCAATACTTGTAGTTTAAAGGTCGTATACGTTAAACTATACAGGCACTTAAATATATCCTTCTTCGATTCGAACCTTTGATCCTTCTTCGAATCCTGTTGGCAGGGACATTTTTGAGATGTTATATTTACGTAAGCGTCCCCTAGTTTCGATAAACACTTTAAAATATATTTAATACTAGCTGCTGCCCACGGCTTCACCCGCGCGGAGATATTGGACTTTTTGGTTTTTATTTTTTTGCACGGAAACTTAATTATTTTTCTAAAATAAAAAGTAGCCTAAGTTACACCTTGTAACATCAGCTATCTGCCAGTTCGGAGATTACCCGGAACAAACAGACTGACAAACAAAAATTTAAAAAATGGTTGTTTTGTTATAGTTACCGTATAAAATTATACTTTCGTGTGCATTTGGTAAAAAGCTGTTATTTTGATATTACAAACAGACATTTCAATTTTATTTATTTGTATAGATTTATCGTAGATACGGATACCTATTACGAATATACACTCCTCATATTAGGCTATACCTCATCATCAGCCGGAAGACGTCCACTGCTGAACCTCTCCCATAGAACGCCACTTGGATAGGCTACTTGCCTCATGCATCCAATGATTCTTGTGGTTTTGACCAGGTCGTCGGTCAATCTTGTATATGGCTATACGTATTACGTATATATTAGGTTATACTTGTACGCATTTCTACTGTTTCTATTCAAGTACCTATTACTTGCACAATCACAATTTTAACGTCAAGCATTTCAATCATTTCACTGAAAATGCTCTTAACCTATTTCAATACAGGTCCATTGTCACCTTGAATTAATGCTTACCAGGAATGCTTCTAATTTGTTTATGCAGATCCATTTCTCGGTATTCTGAAGGGCTCCATTATTTATTCACCGATTGTGCTAAGTGTTTTCAAAGCCATTAGCTGATTTTTTATAAAGTCATACAAAGGTTCCATTTATTCGTAGTTTAATAATTAGTTTGCTACCTTTTCGTTTCTTATTATTATGAATCGGTGTTTATTGTTCGAGCTTTGTACTGAAGTGCTCAAGAGCTTTTTAATGAGTTTTAACTGTAATTTTTTAGTCTATCTATATCATAAAATCATTACATGATAAAAATAATCATGCCAATTCCCTTTGAGGCAAGACACAAAGTCAGGAAAGACAGTTCTCTATTTTAGCTTATCATTATCAATCATAATAAATTCATAGCTATTCTGCTTTCAAATATTCCTAGAACCACAAATAGAACCAAACTCAGACTAAATTCATTCACACATCACAAAACCAGACTGAATTGATAATGAACCGTTTCTAAACCTATCCTCTACTACGGTCCAACTTAAAATTGACCCAAAATTACATCACTTCGACCGATGTGTAGTGCCCTCAACGAATTACCACTAACTCAATTCCAATATCCCGTTCCAATCAGGGGACAGGGGATACTCGACCGAGTTGGAGAGTCCGGCTCTGAGAGAGCTCTCCAAATAAGTGCTGGCCGTCTGTAACGCCTCGGCTTTTAGGGGACGATTTTTGCGAGCGCCCTCCATTGTTTTTAATTGGTGCTAAGTTTTTGTGGGTGGACGTTTTGGGGTAATGAGTTGTGAGAATCACTGGTTGTTACGTAGATTTGCTATGTAATTGGAATAAAAACTTTGGTGAGGCGATTTAACTTGTTAGACTAGGAAATACATCTATACCAAACACTTTTTTTAACATAAAATTGCCATTTTGAATTATTATTATATCTTGCTTTATATAAAAATTATAATAATAAGGATTAAGACTGAAATTGAAATCAATGTAATTGAAAATCGTAAAGCTTGCAACTGTATTTTATTGATAGCAGTAAATATTAAGATTATTGATTAAATAGTTAAATATCTATAATAGCTATATCTGAAGATTCCAGAAAGATTATATTAAAATTACTGTTTAGTCTATTTAAAAGAGACAAAGTTTAGTTATCGAACTGATTACCTGCGTTCTAAGACATTCTACATTCTTAAACTAAAATAATAAAGATAATTTATGATATTTATATGCCAAACAATTATTGTCACCACGATGCAATAACTGTTTTTAATCAAATACTTCATTTTCAAATTTTTTCCAGAGCTTTTTCAGTAAGTATTTTTCTGGTGGAGTTGTAGTGATTGCAAAATCATCTGAAACGTCTCCGATTCCAACGGCATATTCATCAGTGGTTTCTTTTGTATTAATTGTACCAATTTTATCATCACGATGAATAGTGTTTAATTTTTCTTCAAATTCATTAAAGAATTTAGTTTTTGGATATGAATTATCTTTTTTGAAATTAGCTTTCTCCGTCATTTTTGTAGGATCTGTTGGTATCTCATCTTTGAACGTTACTGGAACACTGATACGTATAGTTTGATGATTTTTATCCATCTTTTTATCTTCTTTGTCATGTACTAATGCCTTTTTATTAAAAGTAGTTATAGTATTGGGAGCATTGTACGTTGTATTATTCACTTCTATTCTTATCACAGACAGTACACCGTAATCAATACTTATAGCCGGTGGTGTCTTAAAACGTGGAACAATTTTGATAAATAGATTTTGTGGTTTTACATCATGTCGAGGTCGAGTATGTCGTAAGCGAGGAAAATATCTACCTTTCGGACGTCTTTGTACCTGTGTAGGAATAAATCTGTAAGCATGATTAGACTGGTTTTTAAATAGCTGGTTCCAAATCAACTGGAGAGCAAGGCAAAGTCAATTTCGATATCATTTTATTGCGATTTTTCAATGTTAGATCTGACACCTGTAATATATTTAAGATATGAAGTTCCATTCGCCGTGTACTTTGTCGATTCTTCGCCAGCTTATTACATGTTATAGACAGGACTCACCAGATGTGCGTCTCTGGTGCTGAAGGTGACGGGGTCAGCGGTGTCGACAGCAGTGCAGGCATAGTCGAGGCGGCCAGTGACTGTGATCAATTTGCTTCCAGTGCGGGCTAGATCGATAAGGTTGAGTCGTAGTGTATCAGCTGAGAATTCCACCTAAGGACGAAAAGAATAAATTAAATAACAGGAAAGATATATTTTCAGTTATTTTTATTTATTTTTAAGATATGTATGTCTATCAACACCAATTTTGTTGTACAATGAAATGTTGACTTTGAAATCTTTTTCACATCATTTTCGCCGTACCACAACGTGGGATTTTTATAAAAAGAGAACCTTTCCCTCTTCAAAACAAACAAGGAATCATGGTGTTTATTTATATGCCATTCAAAGCAAAGTGACTGCTCTAACCAATGCAAAAGGCCTCTTTGCCGCCGTCTATGCAACACTGGGGGCGTTGCCAATGCGTTGCCGACCCTTGAGGCCTCGTTTGACACCCATCTTGTAGGACTGCATTTTGTAGCATTGCGGAAAATTTTGTGGAGGGAGATCGTTCCATATTTTGCAAGTATGCGGGAGAAAAGATTGCATAAATCGAGTGGTATGAGACTTCCTAGACTCGATTATGTGTGGATGAGCTTTGCCAGTGGCGTGATGTTCGGTGATAGAACTGCGACGGTGGGATGAGATGAAAAAGCTTCTTCCCGGAATTCCTCGTTGTTCGGGGGAAACCTAAACGAAAAATAGAAACCAAAGTCATCTACCACTATCATTACTCACTTTCTTCAAGCAGCCAATAAAGTTGTTATGCACTCTGGCTCCCGGCAGAGCCCGGGCATTCAGCGAGCCACCAACGTGTGCCCGGGAGCTGGCGAGCATTGTGAAGGTACCCGCCACATGAGAGTGTTCCGTGTACACGTCGTCAACGATTGCTGATACCTGCGGAAGAAGTTATGGTTAGTGGTGAAAATAGTACTTACTGTTACGCTGTGATTTGGTATGGTGTTATTCCTATAGGGTATTTGTATTGTATTATTCGTATTGTATATATTTGATAAGGTATTGTCTAGTATTCCTATTCTGTTAGTTCGCGGCTATCAAACTCAAAGCGGTATTAATTCATGGTATAGAGTGTTATTTACAACATACGCTACGTGTGATCATCTAAAAAATCAAAGAGATCTATTTAATCATTATCACTTTAAATAAAGCTTTATTTCTTCAGTGATAGAGACGTTGGCCGTCGATTTGGCGGCTCGGTGGTTGGAATCCTTTCTAACGAATATGAAGATTCTTCCGTTTGCCAAAAACATCGTGAATACGTTATGTAAACATAGCATGGTGGTAGGGCATTTTCTAGCGCTCCTCTGGCTAGCTACCATCGTCAAGTGAAAATCTGTTGCCGAGCACTCATCGGTGCGTTCCGCAGCTGCACTTGGGAATCAGTCGTAGTATAGGTTAATCGTATAGTCGACTAGATCGTTACTTAAGATCATGGTGTGATAGTACACAAACGATAACCTCCCTCCTGCCAGGCTTTGTCCCATTTTTACATGGGGTCGGCGCAGTACGTCTTTACAGACTTTTTAGATTTTGGCAATTTTTAACAGCCAGCCAGGCGCCTCTCACCAATCTTTCTTGGGAGTTCTAAGAGGTCATAATCCACCATGCGTGCTCAATGCGGCTTGGTGGATGGTGACATGTTCAGGAATATGTATTTTTTAGTAGTTCTTGAAAATGCGGGTTTCCGCACGAAGTTTTTCTTTATCGAGTGTGATAAATCCGCACACGATTCAAGTTGTTGTGCGGCGCCGAGCATCTCCTAAGATGTATCAGATAAACGGTTTATTGTTCTAAAAGCACTTTGGCTGTTTCCAAACTCCGATCAGGTGGCATAATGGCGGTGTTATTTTGTCAGAAATAGTCAGAATCTATAGTTGCTCCTGAAATAATACCTTCTGCTTTATTAGGAGTTATCGTAAAGGTATAAAACTAAATCAAATTCAAAGGTCCATGAAATATATTCAATAAAAATAGCAAACTCTTCTCTAAAATGGTTTACAGTAATTTTGTAAAATGTTAACAGTATTTTTGTAAAATTTTGAATCGAATATTTCAATTTTTCCAGATGAAAATATTTACCCAGACTTTCACTATACCTACATAAAACTTGTGTTTTTATTGTCCTATGAAAACTATAAATCTATAATAATTTTAAATGGGAGAATAAAAACGGACGACAAACGCTATAAACGCTTACACATTCATACACCATATACCTACTAGATTTCCCAGTATCGCTGGTGGCATAGACATAACACACCACGCAATGCCGTTTCCAGTTACTTGTTACTTGTATGTTAAGTTTTAAACTTTGTATGTTTTTCCTATGTATTGGTTTTCTATGTATCCATACAGATAAATAAAATGGAAGTGTCTGTTTGTAATATCAAAATAACAGCTTTTTACTAAATGCATATGAAAGTATATACGGGACCTACACCAAAACAGCCATTTTTTTTAATTTTTGTCTGTCTGTCTGTCTGTCTGTTTGTTCCGGGTAATCTCCGAAACGGCTGGATTTTGACCGGACTTTCACTGGCAGATAGCTGATGTTACAAGGAGTAACTTAGGCTACTTTTATTTTGGAAAAAGAATTAGGGTTTCGCGCAATAAAATAAAAACCATGAAATCCAATATCTCCGCGCGGGTGAAACCGCGGGGCAGCAGCTAGTCTTCTTATATAATCAGGGTGTGTGCTGAATGCCTTTCTACTCTATTCTCTTCTACACAGAACCCGAGAGTGAACTTTATCCTCCATCTGCTCCAGACATAGTTGACACCCACACGGCTGTTATCGAATTCAGGGCCACTCGATTTTCATGCAGGGTTCCTACCAATCATCTCCCAAGTGACCACTCGTGTGTGTCACTCTTGCAGTGCCATTCAGAAATTTGAAACAAAGGCCTTCCGGTAGAGCATTGCATTCGTTACCCTGAGGCATTAGGTATTAAGTATTTGCTCATTAAATCGGAACATCGTAATACTTCCTCATTATTGCTTGGTAGCAGACTTCATGAGCAAAGCGGTGGTTCCCCAGTAGACGGACGCTCGCAGAAGATTTAGTCCTATCACCTAGTTTTACAATGTATAAGTAAGTTTGTAATTTGGTGTACATTACATTATTTGTTCTATTTGTAATGACATTCGTTTAAAAGGCATAATTACACCAGCGTTCATATTAAAACTTATTTTATTCAGATGACCTCAGAATAATGGGTAATGAATGACATTTCCTAGCTCCACAATGATTTCGCTGAAGACAAAGAAACCGCATTGAAGAGGCAAAAATAATTAGCACTCACTAATTTGTTGCTTTGCTTCAGCGCTCCCTATTTCTGAGAAAGTAAATATATCATTTTGTTTTGTTCATTGGATGTTTTTAATTAGTCAACTACTTCAGATGAGTTTAAAAGAACTTCCATTAAATGTCAAGTGTCGTTTTGAATAATTATTTACTGTGTCTAAGCTTGCTATAAAACATTATTTCTCAAATTAGTAGAATTGTTTTGGTAACAATTTGTTTTTACGTTTTTTTAATGCTATTTGGTAACGAGACGAGCTGGTCGTTTGCCTGATGGTAAGCATAACGCCGGCCGACAAATGCAGTACCACTCATAACTTTAAAACAAAAGGTCTGCGCGGCACTGCAGTGCGCTCGTTACCCTGAGACATTAGGTATTAAGTCTCATAAGCCCAATAATTTCACTGGCTACTCTGTTCATCAAACCGGAACACAGTAATGCTTGCAATGCAAATTACTGCTACCACGAGCAAAGCGGTGGTAACAACCCAGAAGAGTTAGTCCTATCACTAACAAAATACGTAAATAATATACAATAATAATATACTTTACCTCTGTAAAGAGGTAAAGTTTGTTGTACGAGTATATATTGCAATCACAGGAACTCTCTGACACGATTCTAAAAAAATGTTTCGCTATATAATTATAATTTGGAAGCTATATATTTAAATGATCCCTGAATGCTATAATTATAGGCTACTTTGTATCCTTATTCCAAGTGTGCAAAGCTAATAATAATCTAAACTAATATTATAAAGAGGTACATACAAATTGTTGTAAGTTTGTTTGGCTGTAACCGCTAATGTCTGAAACCACTGGTGTGATTCTAAAAATTGTTTCATCTGTAGTAAGCTACCCTGAATATTATAGGCTACATCTTACGCTGATTACACGAGTGAAGCCGCAAGCAAAAACTGATAGTAAGGAGGTAAATTTGCTCCTTTGTTACCGCTAAGGAAACAATGGTCGAATTAAAAAAAAATTGTAATAGGATGCTACATCACCCCTTTTTTTTTTTTTTTTTTTTTTTTCGTGGGGAAATCCTCATGGATACCTCTCTGCTGCGGGGGCGACAGAGAGGTTATGCCAGATTCCTACTGGCTAAAACCCCACGTTTGTCCTCCTTACGCCCTATTGGTCGGGACTACGGGAACTCTTCGAACTCTTCCGCGGTCCCGACGGCGCTGGTCTCCTGGACCTCAACCCTGGCGGCGATTTCGTACCGCGCGCGTCACCTCGAGGCCCGATATCGAGAGTAAACACCCCCGTGTTCACCTCTCGAGCCTCTAGAGTCAAAGTAGGAGTAAAACTCCTCCCCTGACCCCATCCCGCATGCTCATCACCATTACGGGCAATGTGCAATGCAGGGTTGCCTCTCCGAGTATCCCAATCTCATACCCTTATGGGGAGAGAAGGACAAGTCCACACCACCCTACTTCTGTATTTACCCTCGTACTTTAATTAACCACGCTTTGCGGGCGACGTACACCTCGTGCCCGCCGCCCAGCCTTTATTACGGAGGATGAAAAGGGGTAAAGAAGCGCCCTCTTCGACGCCCCGCTCTCTTCTTTCGCATTAGGAGGTCAGAAGTGAGCTCACGCTCTCTCTCCGCAGCTTCTTTCTGACGCATTACGCGCTCACAGAAGGATACGGCCTCATCCCATGACCTCTCGCTTCCGACAATTGATTTGATCAAGGTCGGAAGGGAGAGGTCATGCTACATTACCCCTGAGTGCAATAGCCTACTATTAGGTCCAGAAATTGAGACAACTCGGATTGAATAATCGACACACGTGTATTTTCAAACGTAGTTCAATGAGGACTGCTGTCCTTCCCCGCGTCTTCCCCTTGCGTAGAGCTGGGACGACTACGGCGTAGCACTGACTTCATGACGTCATAGCGTAGCACCCAGCACCACACCATTTTCTACCTTTATTCTTACACTACATTTAATTCTAATTCCACGCATAGCAAAAGCTATTAAAGAACCACTTAACCTGTATTATCCTTCTCATTATTACTACGAACACTTTACTAATGGATCGTAGGTATATTATATTACTAGTTTGTAACCTAACACTGTTATATAATGTAGACAGCCCATTAATCCTCCAAGATTACCTTCTCCGACTATAGGAAGTTAGTGTCAAGTGTTATCGGAGAGTAATTTAGTACAGCTTCTGAAGATAACTATATACATGTTGCAATTTCTCAATGATTATAACATTTATTATATGTTTGATGAGCAAAGTCGTCAGTGAATTACTGGGCTTATAAGACTTAATATCTAATATCCTAGGGTAACGAGCGAACTAGTGCTATGCAGGCCTTAAAGTTCTGAGTGGCACTACAATTGTTATGGGCCGGCGTTGTGCATACTATCAGGCAAACAACCAGCTCGTCCCATTATCAAATAATATAAAAAAACACTAGCTTCTGCCCGCTGTTTTCCACGCGTGGTATTAGCAGGTTATTTGCGTGATGGTAAGCATAACGTGGTTGCAGTGCCACCCTAAACTTTGAAACACAAAGGCGTGCGCAGCACTGCAGTGCGCTCGATACACTGAAACATCCGATATTACGTCACTGAATAGAAATTGGCACATCAAACTGAGACACAGTTATTTATGTAGGCACACTATAAAGCCTAACTTTGAATTGGTATGTTATCCCAAAACGTCAATCTACTGTCGAAGGTCAATAACATTTGTTTTACGAGTTTTTTAAATTTCGGAATTTTTCATTGAAGAAATGACGTTTAAACATTTTACGTCAAAATTCTACTACAGAATTTCCGGGCAGCCCTAGATCAGCTGATTCACTTGAACTATGTTGAACTTTGTTAAATGTTGATGTTGTTTAGAAGACACTTAGAAACAATTACAAAAAATGCCACGCATTTCACGTTTGAAGTAAATATATTTTTTTGTTATGGTAATTTGGAATAACGTATTTCCAATGGAGGTTCTCACAACTTGTCGAGAATTATCGTCCTAATCACCCCCTTCGGGGATAACATACCAATTCAAAATCACCCTGTATAACGTAAAGTAGTACGTGCAATTATTATTACAATAGGCGTCTATATTAACCACTATCTCTATCTGGCAACATCTTGTAACATGGTTTTTATTTGATAGCGATTTTCAGGACAACTGTTTGTCAGTAGTTCAACAAAAGATTTGTATTTGTTGTTTCAATCCTAAGTGGTGACCTACTTCCAGATGTTTTTCCTATTTCAGTTTATAGTGAAGGTGCATTATAATTTATTTTCCACTCTTATGGAGCCTCATTGTAGAGGACGCTATTGTCAGGTGCCTATTCAACGACATCTCCTGTTATGGCATAACACCCACCCTCTGTGGGTTCACGTTTATTAGATCTGAATTGTATGACAGAATTCCATACAAATTTGCTTGTCGGGGTTGTTTTTGTTAGCATCTTACGTTTAATAGTTATAAAATGAAGGCTGTCTGTAATAATAAGTTATAACTTCATTAGTTTAAAGTATCATTATCAGATTTATTACGCTACCACTGCTGGGATACCGTCCTTCTCTCAGAGAGAGAGAAAGAGAGTATCGCTATAATCCACCATGCGAGCCCAGTGCAGCTTCGTGGATGTCAAGCCCCCATACAAGAGCTCTCCACTCCACAACATTCTACGCAAACGTTCCAAAAATCTCAGATGGATTACGTGGAGAGAAATATTGGATTTCCAAACGTTCCAAATCCGACGTTCCAACTGATAATGTTTCACCGATATTACGATCCATTTCTGGCTGGATTATTACCTGCTAATTTTATTCATGAACTTTTACAACAATTTTGTAAACAAGTGTAAATAACTACTTACCCTGCAAAAGCTCATTGCGCCCGATGGTACCTGAAAGAAAACAATACACAATTAAAATTAATTCTAGGAAATTGCAGCAATATTCTTATTACATTTTTTTTATATTATTCGATAACAAGACGAGTTTGTCGTTTGCCTGATGGTTAGCATAACGCCGGACCATAACAATTCACATATTTGCCACGTCTATTACTGCTATTAGGAGAACTGTAAAAATTCCATTAAATATCATAGACAGTTCAAAAACCTATATAATAGTCGCGCCAGGCACGTATACAGAGGGGGGGGGGTTAGTTGTCAATTTTTTTTATTGTCTATGGCTACCATTCCAACCCCGCGGTTTTCACCCGCGTTCCCACAGGAACAGTGCATTTTCCGGGATAAAAAGTAGCCTATGTTACTCTCCGGTCCATAAACTATATCTATGCCAATAATCATGTCGATCCGTTGCTTCGTTCCTGCTTGAAAGAAGGACAAACCAACAAACACACTTTCGCATTTATAATATTATATTAGTATGGAAGTATGGATTATAATGCATTCCAAAACCCTCCAACAGGCCGTTACGTTTCCCGGAACTTACAACTAAATTCAACAGCCGACCATAAACCAGCCACAAATTATTCTAGGAGGAAACAATACCCCGAGTCTACCTTCCATTCCACCTCCTTCGATTTATCGTCACGAAATTGGTGCAATTATATAGCCCATACGAAAGGGATCGATCACCATAACTAATTACTGCCCTACCAGGCCCCGAAAATGGTGCGTCTATTTTACTCGATTGAATTTTTACTCGTTTTCTGTGCTTGTTTTTGTAACGTAGTAGCCTTGAACGCACATGTTGCCTGTTTTGTTATGTATTTCGAATTTATCGCAATTGAAAATTTGTGTTGCTCTTAAACAATTCAAATTCAAAACGCATTATTCTTATAGGCCCCAACGGAGCACTTATGAAGGCTAAAGTAAATTACTCTAACAGCGGGTCTCTGTAATGTTCGTCTACCCGTATCACAGACTAAAACTAATGCTGTCTTTATAAGAACATAATAAATGATAAAGACATCAACAGGCCCAATCCGTGCTCAAAGTCAACGAACCTTCCAGAAACCCACCGTGCCCGTTCCAAATTGGTACAGACCGAGCAAGAAGAAGGGCAAGAAACTCGTCTCGGCAATCATAAAAATACTCCGTACTTATTATTACTATAAATGCGAAAGTGTATTTGTTGGTTAGCTGGTTTGTCCTTCTATTACGCAGTAATGGAGCAACTGCGTCGTATACAGGGTGAGTTTGAATTGGTATGTTATCCAGCAAAGGGGTGATTAGGACCATGGTTGAAGACAATTGACAAAGAAATTTTGATATAGGACGATAAGGAGCATATATACGCCGATTATGGTAATACAGGCATTCTTTATGTACCGACTCGTTTTTTTTAAAGCAATTAATACTTGACCGCACGCTAGACCGTCATAAATGGGCCATATCGATTTTAGTTCAAGGAATTCTCAAATAAAGGTAAACATTGTGTGTAACTTATATAACACCAGTACAGTCTTGTGGGTTTCCAAAGATATCGAACACTCGTGAAGGTTTTGTTATAGAAAAAGCTTTACCACGTTGAAGGTCAACCCAAACAGAAAGGAACGTTTACTATTGATTTTTAGTTTAACAATTGAAAATAAGTCTTTGTAACCGACTTATTTTAAAATGGTTATATTGGGTAAAGATTTGTGTTTGGAAATTGGGAGATCTAACTTAGAGACCCTATATACACGAGTGTTCCAAATCCATCGCGTCCTCCGCGCGTCGTGGATCGAGTGGAACGATGGTCCAATTTCAAGAACACAGACGATCACTCTATTCCGAGTGCGCCATCCCTCCATTTTTCGGTCATTCTAAGTCTCGAGCCTCTGCCAATTGATCGCAAAATGGATCGTCGTATCGGCCACTAACCATGAGTTGGAACGTTTGGATTTCTAATATTTCTTTCACTCCACGTAACCCATCTAAGATTCTCCACACGGGCGGTTTTAGGAACACTGTTTTAAACTTTCACGGTTATTTACTAATTCACACATTATAACGGGATACTTACCGTGATTATTATTAAGCGATGAGCAGTGAGCACCTGAGATGATCACGCAAATATATACATCACAAAAATTTCGCTTCCAACAGGATTCGAACGTGCGTCTTCTGGCTTGCCGGGCCAGACGACTTAACCACAAGGCTATGGGAGCAATCTATGTTGGCTATGAAATTCTCTATAAAGTTTAAATAAAGCAAAATCTCTCGCCATTTGATTGGTACTGTAACGTATCACAATGGAGTAGGCAATCGCTACACAACGGGTCTGCTAGATGGAGCTACGGCTTGCAAGCCGAAAAGAAATACATCATATCTAGAATTTCGTAGCCAACATCGATTGCTCCCATAGCCTAGTGGTTAAGGCGTCTGGCCCGGCAAGCCAGAAGACGCAGGTTCGAATATGTTGGAAGCGAAATTTTTGTGATGTATATATTTGCGTGAACATCTGCTAGTGCCGGTTAACACTATAAAATATATTTCACCTGAGATGATGCTTGCAACAGCGTCGAAATATCGGGTGCCCATCGCTCAATAATAATCACGGTAAATATCCCGTTATTATGTGTGAATTAGGTTTTAGGAACGTTGGATTGAATTGTTGTGGATAAGAGTGCTCGTGTATGAGGGCTCATAAACGCTTACAAACTTATACCTCTGCACTAAGATTTTCTGTGTCGCAGGAGGCATAAACACAAACAGAAACATAATACAAAAATCTAAGACCTCTCTACTGTCTCTTTCTCTTTACTCTCTTCACGAACTCACCAGCGTACTCTCAATTCGCTAAACACTAAAAAGGGTTTTAAAAAATCATATCTTGCATCAATATTAAACGGTGGGCTTGGGATTGGAATCCATTTTTAACCGACTTCCAAAAACGGAGAAGGTTATCAATTCAGTGGGTATTTTTTTTTATGTTTGTTTCCGCAGAACTCAGAATGTTGTGTAAAAACTCATAACATTTTTGAAGTTTCGAAAACTTTTAGTAACAGTACAAAATCGAATTATAAAGAACTTCGTGGCTTACCTCCTGGATCTTCCTATGAACGGTTAATTTGTGCCACTGGTGGTCATCGAACCTGGTCTTTGGAGGCTTAATGTGGATCTCCTGCTTGCCGTTCCCGAGCCCCATGGTCAAGGAGACTCCCCCATCGCGGACCGCAAGATTTAAATAATCCGCTTCGTGACCTATACAAAAATAAATAATTATAAAATTATTTTATTTTTATTTTATTTTAGTATTAAAAGAAAACTTACAGCTCTGTTTATAGATTATTTTTTTATATTATTTGGTAACGAGAGGGGCTGGTCGTTTGCCTGATGGTAAGCATAACGCCGGCCCATAACAATTGCATTGCCACCCAGAACTTTGAAACACAAAGGCCTGCGCAGCACTGCAGTGCGCTCGTTACCCTGAGACATTAGGTATTTAAGTCTCATAAGCCCAGTAATTTCACTGGCTACTCTGCTTATCAAACCGAAAGACAGTAATGCTTGCACACTACTGCTTGACGGTAGACTTCACGAGCAAAGCGGCGGTAACAGCCCAGACGGACACTCGACGAAGAGTTAGTCCTACCACTAACACGCGCGAACGGTGACAGTACGACTGACTTCTTCGAACTAGGGAGGGGGCGCGCGTCGAACTAGTGCTGCACCGCCCTCGTTTCTGAACCGATTATCTTCTTATCAATATTAGCATCTTACCAGTATAGAACAGCAGGCCGTTCGGCTGTCGTGTCTTGAAGTACAGCGAGATGGCGTCCTGTGTGCTGACGATGGGTTCCCCGCCGGTTTGCGTCAGATCGTACGACAGAAACTCAGCGCCACGGAACGTCGCTTCTGATGGCGCTTTATCTGGAGCAAAGAAATGAGACTATTAATAATGAGTAGGTACGTTAGGTGGAGCGAGTGTGGCCGAACGGGAACTTGTGCGACTTTCAATACGACGCACCATAGTTCGAATCTCGACTCGGCTTGCACCAATGACTTCTATCAAGTTATGTGCGGATTATTCATACTCGCTCTAAAACGGTGAAGGACATCGTGTGGAAATCGGCATGTTTAAGAACCACAAAATTGGAGGACATGTGTCATCCACCAAGCCGCATTGGGCTCTCGTGTTGGATTATGGCCCCTCTCTCTATGACCTCCTTCTCTTAGATAAGGCCGGTATCCCAGCAGTGGGAGCGTAAGAGGCTGATAATGAGGTATGTTCATTATGTGATTTTTACGTTTAAGATAACTTAAAATAATTATTTGGATGCTAGAATCGAGGAACCGGGCGTTCTCTGGAGAAGGCCTATGTTCAACAGTGGCCTATGGAACTTTCTAACTGGGATAGAGTACAACCTGCATGTTTGACCATTAACTCTGTTAACTGATATTAAACGACGGTGAATATGCTACAACTTGATTAGAACTGGCTTCAAGTGCAGCTGCCGAAACACACCGGCAGGTGCTTGGCGACTGATTTTCAACTTGAGGGTGGGAGGTAGCCATTGTATTTTGCGGACCATAGGTTATCGAATCGGCGAGCTCTATGCATCTTACTCCTCACTTACGAGATAGGCTTTAATTTACGTTTACTCCCAAGGTGCCTAAATCCAAATACACACAAATCTAAATCGTCTGTCCGTACGTCAGACCAGCATTAGTAAATTCATTGTTCATAGAGAGATATTCATTACAGGCTTGAGTGCGTCGAATTCATATTAATCATCGGGGTTAGAGATGTGCATACTTTAAGCTATCTATATATACCTATCGATAAATAATAATATTATAAGTTATCGATACTTTAAAAAATAGTTTTACTTTAAATTAGTTTTAGTAGTGTTACTTTATAGTTATATAATATATGGTGTTTCAAATAAATAAATAAATATAATAATAAGGTTTCGGAATTTTCAAAAAATCTTCGACATAATTATAATATTGTCTAAAGATGGGAGAAGCCACTGGTTGCTGAAACACAGTTTTTACTAGTTCGGCATCCTATGGGTTCATTGATAATTAGTGCAAAAAGTTATGTCAATAAATGATTTTTTGCTATTTTACTTTTACTTTACTTTAACATCGATACATTATCGTGATGGTTAACGGGGTTAAAAAAAATGTAAAAGTAACTTAAATATAAGGTCTAAATTGCGTTTATGGTGTTCGTGTTAAAAGGTCACTTCATCATTTATGAATTGATAAAATAATAACGCTTAACCTAAACTCGGAATTGATTCCCGTGAGCAGCTGTTGAAACACCGCTTTCTTATTTTATGCCATAACTAGCTTCTGCCCGCGGTTTCCACTCGCGTTCCCACAGGTACCGTGCATTTTTCCGGGATAAAAAGTAGCCTATGTTACACTCCGGTCCCTAACCTATATCTATGCGAAAAATCACGTCGATCCGTTGCTCCGTTGCTGCGTGAAAGAAGGACAAACCAACAAATCGATAAACCAACAAATACATTTTCGCATTTATAATATTAGTAGGATTTTCCGACATATTGACCGAGCCATCATATTTTCAAAATAGACAAAATGGTTAGCCGCTACGATTTATCGATAAAACTATAGTCCCATCCCTAAAATCCAGCAATTTCATTGTCCAATACAACGTTAATTTACAAACAACATTAACGTATTAAAGGTTCACTTAATAATGCCTGTGAATTATATTCAAGTAATCTCGTAGCTCTTAAGAGAGCGTAACATAAAGCAGATTTGTTTGTTTCATCGTACGGTATTTGAATAGACAGGCCGTATTATCTATATGTACAAATAAATAAAATTGAAGTGTCTGTTTGTAATATCAATATAACAGCTTTTTACCAAATGCATATGAAAGTATATAGGGTACCTATAACAAAACAACCATTTTTTAAATTTTTGTCTGTCTGTTTGTTCCGGGTAATCTCCAAAACGGCAGGACCGATTTTGACGGGACTTTCACTGGCAGATAGCTGATGTTATAAGGAGTAACTTAGGCTACTTTTATTTTAGAAAAATAATTAGGGTTCCGCGCAAAAAATAAAAACGATAAAATCCAATATCTCCGCGCGGGTGAAACCGCGGGCAGCAGCTATTTATTCAAATAAAGGCGAGCATAGACAAGCAGATGGAAACAGGGCGCTTGGATTCGTCAGTGAGGCCATTATAGTAAGCCAGCTTCTAATTACATACCTCTATTTAGGAAATTAGATAGATAGGTATTTTAACTACGAATCAATGGTAAAATGAATATTGTAAAACTAAAATTTTATGAATTAGATGTCACAATGGATAGTCTTATCGCCCATAGCGTTTCTTTCCAGACAACCAAGAAGCTAAAGTAAAAAGACGAAACATACCTAAAACAACGACTTATATCGTATATAATATTTTATACTCGTATAATAATCTTGAAACCCAGAATCCCAGACAAACACGATACACACACATTATTTCTAATTATTAAACATAATACCGTAAAATAAATAATATTCTGCTTTCAAATAATATTAAGAGGTCGTATCTAACCAAAATTATATTCCTTAAATATACATTTTCACTTCCAATTATTCTAGACCTAACTTAGCGAAGCGTCTTCAATATTCATCCAGCGTCTTATTCTATAAAGTATCTACTTTACGACAGCCTATGAGAATAATACATAAGACATACATAAGTGCGTAACATAAATATTGACTAAATAAATTAGTATTTTTGGGACGCGTCTCAAGGTTCCTCGTTTTAATAAAATAGTTTTGTTTGGTATCATGCCAAGTGAATATATAAAAGTACATCCGTAATTTTTTTTTTATATTACGTATGTTTCTTCGAATAAAACATTTCTACATAAAAATAGCAAGCAAGAAAAGCAGCATCATATCAAGCCTAGGTTCGTCCCACGTGGTTCACCCCTCGGTACGAACCCCACCATTTTAGGCCCACCGTTCGGTGATGCTCCAAAAGTCGTCAGACCAACAGCTCGGTACTATAAAAAAAAGTCTGAATCTAACCACAGAGAAAACTCCTCAGTCACTTTAACCCACACAAACACACTTATATGAAAAATGTTTCCACACTCTAAAGCGTGCAAGAGAGTTGCGAAGTAGAATTTAAAATTAATATATAGTGTTTCACATAGCGGTATTCTCGTGAAAGTTTTGTTTATGGCTTAAAGTTCTCAAAATTTAATAAAAATATGGTTATGCGGAAGTTTGACTAAAATTAGACTCTAAACCAATGTGAAAGAAGAAAGGGCCTTTCATACTGGAAATCGGCTTTCATTGCCTTATTTTTGTAGTACAACATCAGATTTGGATCAAATATTTATGGAAACCATCTGTATAAGAGGGTGACGTGAACAGTATCAGTTTTTGAGGAAGCGAATCATCAAATCAACAAAAAAAATGAATGCAAGATTTTTATCCCTAATACCATCAAAATATTTTTCTTTATTTCTACTACGCTTGATATTCATATGTCCTGTGATGTAATTCATATGTCAATGGATGTAACTTCTGTATCACGTGGAGGTTGCAGGTTCAATTTCTGCAACGGTAAATATTTACGGGATCATAGTTCCTCATTCCTTAGACATAGGGGATCATAGTTGACAACCTCCCGCGGCTTTTCCCGCGTGGTATATATCTGCCTATATGTGTGTCTAGAACCTAAAATGTCATACCAAATTTTATCAAAATCGGTTTAGTGGTTACGGAGATGAGCAAGCTATAACAAATTGACAAAAAAAACTCTACCTACAATACCTGTCTAAAAATATGTTACTTTCACAAAATTGTATTTTTGAAATCCTACTTCCTACTAAACCTACTATCCTACTTAATATTATAAATGCGAAAGTGTTTGTTGCTTTGTTGATTTGTTGGTTCGTCCTTCTTTCACGCAGTAATGGAGCAACAGATCGACGTGATTTTTGGCATAGATGTAGTTTATGGACCGGAGAGTAACATAGGTTACTTTTTATCCCTGAAAAATGCACAGTTCCTTTGGGAACGCGGGTGAAAACCGCGGGCAGAAGCTAGTATCTTATATGTTACAACCAGAAATGACTTTTATTATGAGGTAAAATGTTGCGGTAATATTATGATGAAATCTCCGAGCTTAGTAGGGTACACAATATGACAGAGAAATCTTATTAGTTTACCCAGCATCCTTGGAACCTAATGTGTTTTCTATATTATGTTTAATATAAGTAACGGACAGCTTGCCTGAAAAATCCTTTTTGGCTTCCCTAATATGTTATAACATATTAGTATGTTATAACATATTAGTATTATGTAGAGACAAAAGAATTACAATGTTTTGTAGGATTTTCAAGACCCAGTCTCATTGATTACTAGCTTCTGCCCGCGGTTTTCACCCGCGTTCCCACAGGAACCCTGAATTTTTCTGGGATAAAAAGTAGCGTATGTTACTCTCCGGCCCATAAACTATATCTATGCCAAAAATCACGTCGATCCGTTGCTCCGTTGCAGCGTGAAAGAAGGACAAACCAATAAACCAACAAACAGACAAACACAATTTCGCATTTATAATATTAGATAAACAATTTAAAATAATAATTTAAATAAAAGCTAAATTGAGTTTGACTATACTTTCTAGCCACAACACTCATGTAAAAATATCTGTCATATTCGACCGCATGGTCACTTACCATCAGGTGAGATTGCGGTCAAACGTGAGCCTATACTACTATAGTATAATAATTTATGCCAAAGTTTTGTGTGTGTGTATGTGTGAATGTTTGTAACTACGTACCTCCGTAACTACTAAACCAATTTTGATGAAATCTAGAATGTTGGCAGTTTAGGTTCTGGGATAACGCATAGGCTATAAAGATATATATCACGTGGGGAAAGCCGCGGGCGGAAGCTAGTTGAATATAAGAAGCGCCTCTAGGAATATTTTTTATGTTGCTCTTGACAGTTATATTATAGGTATAGCATGCATCGCCACAGATCAAGTGAGATCATTATCCCACTTCATCTTAAGTTAACCAAAGTAAGCCAAAAAGTTTATAAAATCTGGGAAATTAAACGTGTTTTCATCGCACTATTATTTTCCGCTTAAAACAGCCAAACAATCTGCAGCCGGCGAGTTGCCTTTATTTAGCCTTAATGCAACTTATACTGGCAACACCTGGACGGGGGAAATTGATTAATTGATCAAGTTTCCGGGCACCTTCTAGAACACTTTTTGTTCTTGCCTTGTTCTACTTTCTTCGCTTTATTGAATTTAAGTTCGTTGCGCTGGTTTTATTACTTTGGAAGCATTTTCAATTATAATTTCCTTTGAGATTTGAGAACCAGCTCTAATCTAGGTTCAGCGTAGTTATCATCTTAGAGAACACCATCACTTAAGGTCTGGCGAGATTTTTTTTATTTTTTTTTATGTTATTTGGTAACGAGACGAGCTGGTCGGTTGCCTGATGTTAAGCATAACGCCGGCCCATAACAATTGCAGTGCCACCCAGAACTAAGGCCTGCGCGGCACTGCAGTGTGCTCGTTACCCTGAGACATTAGGTATTAAGTCTCATAAGCCCAGTAATTTCACTGGATACTCTGCTCGTCAAACCGGAACACAGTAATGCTTGCACACTACTGCTTGGCTGCAGACTTCACGAGCAAAGCGGTGGTAACAACCCAGACGGACACTCGCAGAAGAGTTAGTCCTAACACTAACACTAGATAGTGATGAGACGCTAATCTATCGAGTTTAAAAAAAAATATGATAAGTCGATATTGAGTTTCTTTATTGTATTTAACAATGATGCTGTTCGATGAATGAAGCATTTTATGAATGGAGTAATTCAAAATGTGCTTTTATTGAATAGGATAGACAATGCAATAACGTTGAAACCATTAACTTTAGTAACGGTCTTCAATTTAACGAATTGCTTTAACTTCGAAATTAGATCGTTAAAATTGTACGTGTCTTGAAATTATATTGGAAGATATTTCAATTAAATTTAAAGTATTTTCTTTTTAGTTTAATTTGTCTCAGTTCAAGATGTTGTATGTTAATGATCCTATTTTTTTCTATTATCTACATATCTGATGACTGATAGAGTGAGTGTGGTCGAGCGGAAACTTGTGCGACTTTCAATCCGACGCACCATATTTCGAATCTCAGTTTGGCCCTGCACCAATGACTCATATCAAGTTATGTGCGGATTTATCACATTAGCTCTAAAAGCGGAGAAAAAAAACTGAGGATACCCACATGATCAAGACCCACAAAATTCCAGGGCATGTGATATCCACCAAGCTGTACTGGGCCCGCGTGGTGGAACAAGGCCCATACTCTTTCTCTGCTCTCTGTCTCTCTGTCTCTCTGTCTCTCTTTCTCTCTCTCTCTCTCTCTCTCTCTCTCTCTCTCTCTCTCTCTCTCTCTCTCTCTCTTTCTCTCTCTCTCTAGAGAAAAGACCGATATCTCAGCAGACGAAGCGTAAAAGGCTGATGCTGATGGTGACTGAATGAAGTGATGATGACTCTGAGAACAAGCATATCGGCAATCAACTTCATCCTCAAGTGAACTGTATGATGAATGTACTCAGAGCATTTTACAAACTCTTATAAACGACTCTAATGATTGAGAGTATTAGAGATAAAGGTTGACATACATTCTTCAATTAAGTTCCTCCTAAGTGCCTCCCACGCGCACCTGGTATCCACAGTTGATTACAACGTCTTACAACTGCACTAAATGTGACAATAACCCTATCGTAAATGTATTAGAAAGCATTCTCAAGAAGCGATATGTGTGTGTGTGTAATCGCACAATAGATTGACGTGAAATTAGGCTGTTTTTTAACAACAAAAGCGTGCATTGCGCTCGTTACCTTGAGACATTAGGTATTTAGTCTCAAAAGCTCAGTAATTTCACTGACTGACTTTAGGTATTCAGTCTCATAAGCCCAGTAATTACACTGACTGCTCATCAATACGAAACACAGTTATACTTGCACAGACTACACGAGCAAAGTGTACTCAGATCCTTTTACAAAGTTTAATAAAATTAACTATATTACTTGAGAGTATTCAAGAAGGTTCACATACAGTCTTCAGTTAGGTTCCCTGCTAAGTGCCCCCTACGCGCACCTGGTATCCACAGTTGATGGTAACGTCTTACAACAGCACTAAATGTAACAAGAACCCTATCTATCATAAATGTATTAGGAATTGTTCTGAAGATACGATACGCGTGGATATATAGCTATAATTTGGGAGTTTTCAAGACGAGAGTGAATAGGTATCTTCTAGGCAAGCGTGCTACATCGTCGACCGCATCGTCGCTTAACATCAAGTGAGATCGTTGTCAAACTTAATCCTACGTCAGATAAAAAAATGTATCACCCAATTGTCTGACGTGAAATTGTAGTACTTAAAAGGAATTTTTTAGGCCCAGTAATTTCACTACCTAAACACTATTAATTGCTCGTCAAACTGAACACAGTAATTCTTGCACATTATTGCTTGGTGGCAAACTATACGATTAATGTGGTACCTACCCAGATGGACTCTCGCACAAGAATAAGTCCTAACACCGCGTAAAACTTAAAATTACTGGTTTTTTACTTTGCACTCTATTTGGTACGTCTAAACACACCCTACCTATAAGGCTCCATAACTGTATTACACTCAAGTTTAAGACGAAGCAGCTATGCTTTTAAACTAATTTCGCGTTGTAATGCTGAAAGCAATTGCTATTCTGCTCAGATTACTTGGTTAGTAGTCGCTAAATTAGTTCTAGAATCGTCTCGTGGGAAGGACTAAATGTATTTGTGTATTTCACTAAATCCCCTCTCGCGAGTGTTCTAAGTGCTTAGTTTAAATCTGTTAGATTCAAAGAACACGAAGATTTACTATTACATTTTTAAGTCCACACTAATAAACATAATAAAGGCATTTGATTCAAATATAACACTGAATTAATAAACTCTCTTTTAGTTTGGAATGAATAGAAACATTTTCTCGCAGTCAATGGTAAAAAGTAGAGTAGGTACATAAGCTGTTATTTTGATATTAGGTACAAACACTTCAATTTTATTTATTTGTATGTATAGATAACGCATCTAAAATTAGACTCATCCCATCGCTTCCAAAATGTCTTCAGAATGTAAATTAACAATAGCAGGAAGAGAAATGTAACAGATATTGTTTTGTGTTCCATTTGTTACAAAGTCGTTATGCTTACAAGAATTTACGACAAAGTAGGCATTTTCTCTGTATACATTACCCATACGCTTTCAAAGTTGACCCATTTTACATAAATATAATTTTACAATATATTATCCGCGTTTCCGGCCTCGTTACCTCATTTCGCTTTTTGGATAAGTATTTATTGCTGTGAAATAAATAACGAAAGAAACAACTTTAAGGAGAGAGAGATAGAGAGAAAGAGAGATTTTGCATCAAACGTGGATTTCGAGTATCTCGTAATCGACGCTTGATGCAAAAGCGTTGTTACTCTGACAAGCAAACGCACGTTTGCATAAGCGTCTACGGTCTGCATATGAGCAGACGTAGCGATCTACCCTCTTCCTGATTCATTTATTACGCGCGTCTCTATGACGCACACTATAGCGGTAATTATCAAGTACACTATACGGATAATTTTAAAAGCACAGATACATTCGTTATTTGCTCTTCCCAGTTATCACAACGTTTTTATGAAGCCAGTCACGTCGAGTTTACGAGTGATGCAAAAAGTTGACCGAAACTTTTCTGGTCCAAAGGTTTTGAATGTTAAAACTTTTGTCTCTTGTGGTTTTAACCCTGACAATATTTTAAGCGGCTTGGGGCCTCTCTGTATTCCAATTTTATTTTTGACGCCGAAATTCACTTGTCGTTATTTGCTCTCTTGTGTAACATACACGATCAAAATGGGAGCTGCCAAATCTATTGAACACTTCGTTGTATTGTTCAACGTTTATTTTTTTCCATCGTACTTAATACTAGCTTCTGCCCGCGGTTTTCACCCGCGTTCCCACAGGAACCGTGCATTTTTCCAGGATAAAAAGTAGCCTATGTTATTCTCCGGTCCATAAATTATATCTATGCCAAAAATCACGTCGATCCGTTGCTTCGTTACTGCGTGAAATAAGGACAAACCAACAAACACACTTTCGCAATTATAATATTAGTATGGATAGTATGGATTATGCGCGAAATTGTTGAGGATGGATGTATGTTTATACTCTACACGCAAAAACTTACACGCTTACACATCAGAATAACACATAGACTACAATTTGTAAAGATATATTCCACACGTGGGAAGTCGCAGGTGGAAGCTAGTTTGATTTAATATCCTGTATGTGTGTGGATTTCTATCTGCATGGATAAGTAGATAGATTTCTATTTTATCATTATTGAGTCTTGTAGTGCCGGCTAAGAATATTACCACCCCGTTTATTCGCGTGGGTGCCGTAAGAGCCGCCTAAGGGAATATCCAGGGAATGGGCAGCAGCGTTCCCTCGGTCATCATCACAATCTACTCCGAACACCGAGACGCCTGCCAAGCGTGGTGTATTATGACAAAATCCCCCTGTCATGGGGGAGAACTATCTAACCTAACCTAACCTAACAAATGAAACAAAACTAGGCGCCGTGGTAACTATTCTTTTAACTACTTAACTTCAACTGTAATCTTTGCTCAACAGATTTTTAATTTCATCCAATTCTCATTCGTCCCATAACTCCGGGAGTTCTGGGATTGTCAGAAATAATTCAACATTTTTACACGAGTCTATTGCACCCGGGAGAGTACTTGCTACTAATCCGACGTCGGAACTTCGCTGTCTGTCTTTTAGTAATAAGAATAAAAGTTACGAACTTTCTGGTTCGTTAAAAGTTAGTCTGCCATGATTTTTACAGGTGCGAGGCTGATGTGCCACCATGCAGCATTAAAAGTATAACAAATAAATCTATTAAAAACAAGGTAAAATATTTAGTACATTTTACTTTGCCACCGTGTGTATTTTGTGTTTTTAACCTTCGGCAGCATAGCAGGTGGTAGAGCAATTTTTTAGTGCCTTGCTGTTGGCCCATCGACCTTGACAGCGTCACCGAACGGCGGGAATGCGCAGAAGACGCTCAGCCCTAGCAAAAGTGGTGATTTGAGTATGTGATTAGAGTAGACGAACGTTACAGAGACCCGCTATTAGAGTTATTTATTTTAACCTTCATAAGTGCTACGTTGGGGCCTATATGAATAAAGCAATTTGAATTTGGCGACTAGTTCAAGGGCACGCAAGGTCCGTATCGCGTGAAAGGTAGGTAAATCATGTATCAAGCAGGCATCTGCAGGAACACGTCAATAGATGCTTGGTGACAGATTGGTGACAAGTGCAGCAAGAGCCAGTCTTAATCTAGGTTTGGCGTATCCGCCATCTTTGACTGCATGTCAGGCGAGGTAGCAGTCAAACACTAATGTGGCAATAATATGACTGCTCTCAATAATATCATTCATAGGTTCACAACAGAATTGCAAGACAGGTCGGTTAACCACACAAGAATATTTTGTTGTTGTAATATTATTGTTGACTGCCCTCTTATTTGATGTGACTGTACTCCCAGCAGAGCTCGGTGAGTTTAGAACCTAAGAATAAAATATACTTTGTTTTCCTTACAGATTAACTACACAAGTTGTATGATTCCTTGGATTATATCACCATCACAGCCAGAAAACATCCAGTGCTGAACATCGGCCTCCCCCGTGAAAGGAAAATTTTGTCATAATACACCACGCTAGGCAGGTGTGGCAGGTTATCTTGATGGCCGCAGTAAATTGTGATCTTGACCGAAGAGAATGCCGCCGCCCTGGATATTCCGTTAGCTGGGTCTTACGGCACCCACGGGAAGAGAGGGACTGGTCTTATCCGGGACCATACAGAACACACGGACTCCCAGATTACAGTAAATAGAAAACACGGTGCAGAACTATATGTAATCACGTCATATGTTAGTAATAGGACTAACTCTTCTGCGAGTGTCCATCTGGGTTGTTACCACCGCTTTGCTCGTGAAGTCTGCCGCCAAGCAGTAGTGTGCAAGCATTACTGTGTTCCGGTTTGATGAGCAGAGTAGCAAAAAAAAAGTTCTGATTGGCACTGCAATTGTTATAGGCTGGCGTTATGCTTACCATTAGGCAAACGACCAGCTCGTCTCGTGACCAAATAACATATAAAAAAAATCGTTAGGTACTTATGTTTCTTCGTGATCTTTTTCTGTCTATATTTACATTCATACTTTACACAATTGGAGTACATAACTACATCTTGCATTATGTGTCTCCTCATTATAACTTAAGTATGAGCCCAGCTTTACAGTTTCGAAAGCCAGTGATCTCTCGCGAAGTATTATATAAGTCAGACCAAAGTTTTGGAACTTTAAATCACATAAAAATTGGATAAGTTCAGCTTTATGGAACCTAATTATGGTTTTTCTGTTACAAATATCCTGTAATATTCTAGATATTATATGGATATACAATAAACGCTGAGATGAACATGTAGTTCGATAATTATAATAGGGATGTAGCATGAAACACAAAATACATAATTACTGTCGTTATACAGGTTTCAGAACATCACATTAACACAATAAAAATAATGATTGGAGGTGAAGACGTTTAGCAATGAGACCGATGCGTATCTTTATTAAAAATAATTATCTTTTCGTAACTTGATGTAACTAAAGATTTTTTGAATTAAGTTTCGCTTCTCATTTTCATAACATTATAAGTAATACATAATTATGGTTACAAAATGGTTAAATTATTATTAAAGTTTGATTAAGACTTTTTACTTGAATAAATAAGTGTATAAAATTTAAAACTAATCTCGAAACGCACACGAACAAAACTTTTTTAATTTGCGGTACAATAGCGGACCGAGTAGACTGCCCTGCGGCAGGCCTAGCAAGTGATGAGCTAATGGGTAATAACACTTCATGTAAGACTACGGCTTTATAATACTCCCCTTGTGCGCTGTTTGTGGTCTATCTTTGTGTGAGTATGCAAGTCTACATCGTACACCGTAGACCACAGCACAATAAACAGTATGGGCAATCGTGAGCTTAAGAAAGGATGTGTACCTGAATCTTACCAGTTTTTAATATCAAAGATTATCGCTAAAATGCATTCGTTTATTAAGGTTAAAGAAAATTTTTATTACATTTTGTATCAGTAGTTCATTTAAATGATTAAAATCAACTTCAAAGTTTAATCTTCCATACGATCATGATCTATTAGACCCATTCTCTCGGCTGCCGGAGTGTAGACGCACAATATCAAACGCAGGTTTCTTAAAAATTCAGCTGATGGCTTTGTGGTAAGATCGACTACCGGCCAGGAGGATGATGATTCTAATCAATTCATCAATTATTTTTAACTCATTGTTTGTGGTATACATCAATACAAATAAATAAAATTGAAGTGTCTGTTTGTAATATCAAAATCAAAACAGCTTTTTCATAAATGCGTATGAAAGTATATACGGTACCTCCAACAAATCAACCATTTCTAAAATGTCTGTCTGTTTGTTCCGGGTAATCTCCAAAACGGCTGGACCGACTTTGACGGGACTTTCACTGGCAGATAGCTCATGATACAAAGAGTAACTAAGGCTACGTTTATTTTAGAAAAAGAATTAGGGTTCCGCATAAAAAAATAAAAACCATGAAATCCAATATCTCCGCGCGGGTGAAACCGCGGGTAGCAGCTAGTATACAATAAATAATGCGATATCAGTTACTGTTCACATTACTTACATGTTTAAACGAGCTGGCCGTCTACGGCTAAGTCAGAGCCGTGTAGAACTTCATCAAAAGCCTTTGAAAAGTCTCTTATGAATCGTAAGGTTTACTGCGGCTCCTCAAATGTTGTTTAGGTTGCATAACAACGTACAACGTATCGTCTGGCGCAAGTATGAACCCACACAGCGTATCTTTGAAGTTAATTGGATGCGAGGCGTCGATCCGTTACTGTGTGAAAAAAGACAATCCAAAAACACACATTTGTATAATAT
This sequence comes from Crocallis elinguaria, assembly GCA_907269065.1. Classification (NCBI taxonomy): domain Eukaryota; kingdom Metazoa; phylum Arthropoda; class Insecta; order Lepidoptera; family Geometridae; genus Crocallis; species Crocallis elinguaria. The sequence continues at coordinate 12,105,696 of OU026065.1, read as the reverse complement.
ACAACTATGGATGTTATAATCCCTATCCCTACTAATATTATTAATCCCTACTAACATTATAAATGCGAAAGTGTGTTTGTTGGTTTGTTGGATTATGGGTTTGTCCTTCTTTCACGCAGCAACGGAACAATGGATCGACGTGATTTTTGGCATAAGTAGATATAGTTTAGGGACCGTAGAGTAACATAGGCTACTTTTTATCCCAGAAAATGCACGGTTCCTGTGGGAACGCGGGTGAAAACCGCGGGGTTGGAATGGTAGCCATAGACAATAAAAAAATTTGACATGTGACAACCCAATTTATTATTTGTCAAATCAAAACTGTCAAAAATGACTTGCGATGACGCCATATTTTATAATGTTGCTGCTTTTTGGATATTTTTAGGACACAGTGTTGCTGTTAGTTAATTTTTCATATCTACTACGCTTTTTTTTTAAGTATGGAGGGGCCTAACATAAGACCTAAATATGGTAGGGCTTGAAGCTCGGTAATTAAAATAAAAACTGCAGAGAAACGTTCGCTGTGGTGCAACAAAATATGGCGTATATTCATTATTCGTTACATAAGTCGAGGGTAGGGGTTGGAGGGTACATTAAAATATTTTTTTCTTTATTTCTTCGGATACGCGACAAAGTAGTAATGTTATAAATGCGAAAAATGCACGGTTCCTGTGGGAATGCGGGTGAAAACCGCGGGCCGAAGCTAGTATTTATATATAATGCTTATTATCGAATCAAATTTTCCTCGTTTGTGTTGCAACATAATTTCACGTAGCTTTTAGTTTGCAACAAGCTTAGAACAAGATAAAACTGCGCAGTAAATAAGCGTTAAGAACCCGAAGTATAACTCGCCCAACTCCGTGATGGGCCTAGCGCCGAGCGGTAAATATTGTTCCTGTTTCACCACGAGCAAGACGGGGCGCGGAAAAGAGCAAGACAGCACGTCTAGTCAAAGATCAAGAAGTTGGTGAAGCGCAGATGCGAATTTGACAGACAGGCGATAGAGTAATAAATAACCTACGCCTATGACGATGACGACATTATTATAATTTGAAATAATGGTTACCTACTGAAATAATGGTTAGTCATATATTGTAGGTATATTAATACTCTACTTATTGGATTCTACCTATCCGTTGTCCACCATGGAGATACAATGACACATTGCTTTTAATAAAATTTTAAAATTAGTAAGTATATGGATTTTTGAAAAAATCATGTTCATGTCCGTGACCTGGGAACTACAGTTGCTGGAAACAGGACTCGAAAGCTGAAGCCCCAGCTCAGTGGCGTGATCTTGAATAATTTGCCTTCGTTCAGCAATCGACAAGAATATAAGTTGATGGTACTATACCTATAATTCATGCAACTACATTCGACAAAGTTGAATCATGACCCACCTATTCGATTTTTTTCATATATCAATTATCGAAGTATAGGAATTATAGGATAGGCTTCGGATTGCTTCTGACCGATTTTGACCTTCATTATGGACGTGTTAGATTAACAAATTGGCTGTAAGATCATTCAAAACTTTTCCGATGAGGGAAACTGAAAGATAAAGTCCAACTTGTCAATTATTATTACGCTATAAAGAAAATAAAATAAAACCTTTTTACAGAAATAACGTTGACTTTTTTGATCGTGAATATTTGTTGTTTTCTTCACCTGACTGACTTGACACTTATCACATCTATATCAATACTAGCTTCTGCCCGCGGTTTTCACCCGCGTTCCCACAGGAACCGTGCATTTTTTCGGGATAAAAAGTAGCCTATGTTACTCTCCTGTCCATAAACTATATCTATACCGAAAATCACGTCGATCCGTTGTTCTGTTACTGCGTGAAAGAAGGACAAACCAACAAACACACTTTCGCATTTATAATATTACTAGGATATATAGTAGGATTACTAGGATAAAGAGATAAAATTTGTTTGTTTGTGAAAGAAATTCCACCTGGCTACCATTCCAGATGCACTCCGCAGTTTAGGTATAAAGCTACAAGTACGCGGCGCGCGGGCTCGTACTGTCGGGACGAATTCAGCGTGTTGCCGTGCGGCCGGGTCGTACGTTAGCAGTACCTACGTAATCACTCACGCGGAGCAAAAGCATATTGCTTCGCATTCAGCTGCGAGGATCCAAACCGCAAGTTTTTGCAGTTTTAGAATTTGTATCGACTTACAATGTTTTTATGTACAATGTACATATAAACAACACAATATTTGTGTAATATAAAAAAATAAACTATTTTATCATCAGTCTTATTTAATAAAGTTAAATTAATCACTTCAAATAAGCTATTCTTGCATAATTATACTTTAGGGGATAATGTGAAATGAAGACGCGGCGGTGGCCTAAGGCAGCGCTTACACCTAATTCATGATTGATAGATAAGCATCAATCGCGGATCACGAGAACACCATGAAAAAACCACGATCCCCGTTTGACGCATATCGTATCGTCTATTGTGGTTGTGGTTGGGGCTTGATGGAATTATCTATTCCGAGCACGGTACCCGCTTCTACCTATGCACCTAAGCTTCTACGACCTCTATTAAACAAAAAAATGGTTTCACAACCACTGCTTGCTCAGTGCAGACGCCGCGGTAAATAAGCGGTAGTGCGCATGATATGTATGTAGCGTAAAGCGGAGCAGTCGTTGCTTTCATCCCAGGCAGAGCTTCGATACAGACGTTCTTGTTAGACGTTCGCTGTTAGAGTCATTTTAACTTTCATAAGTGCTCCTTTGGGGCCTATTTGAATAAAGACTGTTGAATTTTGAATTTTGAATATTGAAGTTCTTGTCTATTTAGTGGTTTTTTGATGGTTTTACATCCAGTCGCGCTTGCTCGTGTATTATCTCGTAATCTGCGCTGGATGCAAAAGCATGGTTATTTTGATACCAAAACGCATACTTGCATAAGTGTCAACGGTCTGCATTATGATAGCGCGGACTAGTCAGCTGCAGCACCCGTGCTGTGCTTGCGTTATGTTTGGTACGCTCAGCATAATAAATGGAATAATGAAATTTTGTTATCTAAATACGAGTAGAATAGATGTAGTAGTTTTATCCTGATTTCACATGAGTAAAGCCGCGGGGAAAAAGCTAGTATATAACGCATTAAAAATATTGAAGCTAAATTAATTCTAATCCAACCAATCCTACTTCCTTATAAATACGAAAGTGTGTTTGTCTGTTTTTTGGTTTGTCCTTCAGCAACGAAGCAACATATTGATTTTTGGACGATTTTTGGCATATATATAGTTTATGGACCGGAGAGTAACTTAGGCTAATTTTTATCCCGGATAATGCACGGTTGCAGTGGGAACGCGGGTGAAATCCGCGGGCAGAAGCTAGTATTATAAATGCGAAAGTGTTTGTTGATTTCTTGGTTTGTCCTTCTTTCACATAGTAAAAGTACAACGGATTTACGTGATTTTTGGCATAGAAATAGTTTATGGACCGGAGAGTAATATAGGCTACTTTTAATCCCGGAAAATGAACGGTGCCTATGGGAACGCGGGTGAAACCGCGGGCAGAAGCTAGTTGATATTGTACAGCCTTTGATTATCTAGTTTATCACATAAAATAGCTATGCAAAAATAGCTATTTATCTGGGTCAGGATTCAAATTTGTTACTGCTCCCTGTAATGTCTCACACATTATACACTTATCAATCGTATATTATAGCGTACCCATACACGAGCACACTGTTTGCAATATCAAAATAACTGGTTTTTCACTAAATGCATATGAAAGCATATAGGGTACCTATATCAAATCAACCATTCTTTAAATTTTTGTCTGTCTGTCTTTCTGTCTGCCTGTCTGTTTGTTTGTTCCGGGTAATCTCCGAAACGGCTGGACCGATTTTGACGGGACTTTCACAGGCAGATAGCTGATGTTACAAGGAGTAACATAGGCTACTTTAATTTTAGAAAAAGAATTAGGGTTCCGCGCAAAAAAATAAAAACCATGAAATCCAAAATCTCCACGAGGGTGAAACCGCGGGGCAGCAGCTAGTCTATGGAATAAATCTGAAAGTGTATCCTTTCAGACAAAAAAAATGAATTTTACAAATCAGTTTATAAATAGCGGAATATACATTAAAAAATACAACCGAATTGAGATCCTCTTTTGTTTTGAAGTTGGTTCAAAATAAAATAATTTATTTTTTCCATAACATCGCAGTGGAAACGAACCGTAGCGCACAGTCTCTCGTGAGCAGTTATCGCTTGCCTCATATTATTATTTGTGTTCTGTTTTAACCGAATTAAAAAAGGAGGAGGTTCACAATTCGTCTGTTTTTATATTAGGGTTTATATCATGGGTGGTTTAATAAATTTTATGAAAGAATACTCCTTAGAATGGAATTTAATCATCACGATATTTTTAGACAGTGTCTAAAGATAATATAGATAACATCTAAAATGATTAGAAATGTCACAACAGAATTAAGTTAGACAACGGTTAGATACTACATAAATCAGGATTTGTGGTTGCTCATATTTAAACACGTGACTAAGGCATGTTTAGGAGTTAAACACTGTTTATCACAGGTTTAATGTAATAACAATATTTTTTTGTGGTAAGACCGTAGGTAGGTTTCTACTCTCCAACTAGTCATAGATACTTTCGCGTTGAATCATCCATTTTTCATACCTCCGAAGTCCGAGAAAGTACATAAAGGTTGAAAATGTAACTTACTGATACGAATCAATAGGTTCCTAAATACCTACCAAATCAACTGTCAAATACGTCTCTATAACGTTATAAATATTACCTAATCTGTGTCTCAGTTACAGAATACGAGTTGATAACTTCATCAATAGATACACTCTACGAAATTCGAAAGAATAAACGAACATGCCGCGTACAATTTGAGTTGTGAATTATTGTGTTCGAAGCGTAGACAGAGAAATAGTCCGTCGACCGCGACGGTTCGAAGACTGTCAGGGCTAGATCGGCAATTGTCGGGACTCGGGAGTTTCCGTAGCCTCACTGCGTCTCCCCGTTACCTCACCCCGCGTGTGACGAAGCGGTTGCAAAATGTCGACAATATTTTACATTTTTTTGATAACTTTTCGAAGTTCCTTTTTCATTTTGAATGTACATAATCTATTTCAATTATTATGTATTATTTTCAAAGTTGACTATATTACCGAGGGGTAAGGTGCAACAGTTTTTTGATTAAACGAGTTTATTATATGAAAATAATCAGTTCAAAACGAGTCGTTTTAGTGGTGGAAATATTGAAAATTCACTTCGCTCTAATTTGATTTTAGTTGTGTTTGAACCAAAACGAAAGCGTTTTGCCCCTAGATACTGCTTATCCGCTTATACATGCAAAATTTCATTTAAATCTGACCTGTAATTTTCAAATGAACAGGGAAGTTCGTTTGTATGGGACATTCGGTTTACGTACCTCTGTTAATGTTAGTAACATCGCTGAAGCTATGGGTTGTAATTTTCATGGTATTTATTTCAAGCACTTAACCCATTTTACGACCGTAATTGTCATTTGTTAATGGGTTTGATTAAAACTTTGACTGTGTGTGTTTGACGAAAAAGACATTATGTATGAAACACATCGCTCGCAGAACCGACAACCAATGGGGAAGAATGGTTCTTGACTGGCGACCACGAACCGGAAGACGTAGAATAGGCTGGCCTCCCACAAAGTGGGGCGATGACCTGGTCAAAACTGATGAAATATATTTATTTCACCACGAAACCCAAGAACTCACAGCGTTAAAGAATTCACAAAAGAAACCACAACACAATGCTCCGTTGAATAGCCTTGACACGAAAAATGTCTCAAGCAAAATACACCATCGCATACAAAAGCCCTTAAAAACCCCAAACATAAAGTACAAATAAACAGCAGAATGCAAACTGACCTATCCAAACTAAATTTGAACACGGAACAAAACTCTCCAAACGCTTAACTTTCGCCGGAATAAACAACTGAAAGTTGCGATGTATGGGATGTAGGAATTGAGGGTAAATCTAATTTAGTTTTACATCGGTCGCTGAGTACATTGTTGAATCATTGACATGATGGGAAGCGGAAATGGCATGAATATTTTGGCTTTCGAGAAAGTCGCTTTGTGGCTTGCTGTGGAATATCTTTGGGAAACGCTACGATGTTAATTAGACTACATTGACAGAAAATGTCAATTAGTTTTCTATCATTTTAATTCGTGTTTTCACTGCTGAAACTTTTATGATAATTATTTCCGCTGCCTATAAAAATAATAAAGAATAGGTACGTAATTAGGTTTGATTGAAATGAACCTTAACCCGTACTGTATCTACGTTCACAAACGTCACAACCCTTTTTTTATTTCATAACGAGACAAGCTGGTCGTTTGCCTGATGGTAAGCATAACGCCGGCCCATAACAATTGCAGTGCCACTCAGAACTTTGAAACACAAAGGCATGCGCGGCACTGCAGTGCGCTCGTTACCCTGAAACATTTGGTAATAAGTATCATACGCCCAGTAATTTCACTGGCTACTCTGCTCATCAAACTGGAACACAGTAATGCTTGCACATTACTACTTGGCGGCAGACTTCACGAGCAAAAGCATAAAGAAAAGGCAAAATAATAAAGAATAGATACCTAATTAAGTTTGATTAAAATGAACTTTAACCCGTAGTGTACGTACACAAATTTTGCAACCTGTATATAATGTACCTATGTTTCCGTACACAAACGTCAGAAAAACACACTCTATATGTGTTTTTCCAGTACAATGCTTGCAAAATAAAGGACCACGTCAATTCTATTAATGATTACGTCGCGTGGAAGGTGGCCGGCCATATTGGTTTCAGGATAGAGGCATGGGGAACTCAATTTCGTGCAAAGCGTGGGCCGCACTGTATGCAAATTTTGTCCCAACGCGGTGTATTCTAATTTCAATACCCAGCGCAAATATACCCCAATTTGAACCTTAGCACACAGCCATAGGGACGTCTCGTTTCTTATTCTAAGCGAATTTTCAAAAGTAAATTTTCTTTCTGGCACCGTTTTAATGTATTTGGGTAAATAGGGTTTGACAACGGTAATCTCCAGTGAAATAGCGCTTGGAAATGGAAATTCAACTAATTTGTGAAATGATAGCAATTTTGTGTTTAATTGCGGAGTTTAACAGTTAAGGTATCAGAGCTCGTCGCTAAAGGCTCGGCGCAAAACGATGTCTGCATTTTGTTTCGTTCTAAACTTTTGATATATTGGACCGAATCAGGGGCCTTTTCGGCTTCGACTTCGCCTTCGGCTGACAGATCTCAATATTCCTACTCGTAAAGTGTGGAAAGATAAAATATCAAGTTACGAACATGACTCGACCGTCGGATCCGGACTTTGATCGAGGAAATCAGCGATCAGTCAGCCGAAGCTTCGGCGTTCGGTTTTCAGAGTAAGGGCCCAAGGTCCATGCGAAAAGACAGGTCTTTCCTCAAAATATTTAACACATCCTAAACATGTTTTGAACCCTCGCTTAGGGTTAAACATGCCTAAGTCACATGTTTGAATATTAACAACCACAAACCTTGATTTAAGAAGTGTCTAATCGTTGCTTTAAATATAAATCAATTCTGTTGCGACATGTGAAAGCATTACTGTGTTCCGGTTTGATGAGCAGAGTAGCCAGTGAAATTACTGGGCTTATGAGACTTAATACCTAATGTCTCAGGGTAATGAGCGCACTGCAGTACCGCGCAGGTCTTTGTGTTTCATAGTTCTGAATGGCACTGCAATTGTTTGTGTCGGCATTATTCTTACCATCAGGCAAACGGCCGGCTCGTCTCGTCAAAAAGTATAATAAAAATAGAATCGAGTAATAATCAAAAAACGTGTATTAATTCTCACTCCAGCTTTCGTAATGAGCTTTAAATATTGCCATACTAAACTCAATATTTGACACAAACAGAATTTACATCTATCAAAGCATAAATTCCTGGAAGCAATTCCAGTGTGTACGTAAGCCTCTATAGGAATTCATGCATAAAGTCATGATATGTACAGACACGGGAAAAACAGTTTAAGCGTGGCATTTTATATAAAAGAAAGAAATAAACTATTTATTTGCCACAACTACTGCGCTTATAGTTCAAATGATGCGCGTGGCTGTCGTTTTTAAAACATGTTTTTAACATGTGTTTATTCAAATTCAAATTCATTATTTCAGGTCTTTAGCACCCATAGTTCCGAAAAAGAAATGTTACGTAATATATTAATTTATAATTAATTAATTTATGTGTGAAATCGAATAGATGTTGAATAAAAACACAGTCAGTGATGTACATAAGTTGATACGCAAAGTCAGTGAAATTACTGGGCTTGTAATGCAGTGCCGTGAAGGCCTAAGTTGTGAGTGGCTCATCAATGATTATGGGCTGGCATTACACTTACCATCAGTCAAGCGATGCGCTCGCTTTGTTATCAAATAGTATAAAAACAGAAATATCAACGGGTGTTTTAACCTAGAAATGATCCTAACAACCTTTGGATGGACGCCACTCTATAGTATTGTAACATTATATGTCGGTCATTCGATTCATTTCCTCGCCTGTATCTCAGTTAATTGAAGTGAGGATATGTTTGGAAATTTTGTTTGTTTACGAAGACTCCACATAATTAAGGGTTAATAGATTCTTGGACTTGTTTCAAGCGGTGGTTACTCCCGAGTGAGCGGTGGTTGTGAGGTCTCTCGCCGAAGTGTGGGTCTATGGTTCTAACTCGAACGTGGTCGCAAAAAATCAAGAAATGGAACAAATATTGCCGCTTATTAAGCGCTCAATTATTTGCGCTTTTTAGTGCTTAAATATTTGCGCTTTTAAAACGCTCAAATATTTGTCTCGTTATTGGAGTTGAACCGGAAACCCTCACGCGCAAAAACTAATATCATCAGCTTATGAACTGTACCACCTGGACTGTAAAAAAGACGTTATTTAGCATATAACTCGTACATCTTCGTCTTCTTACCGCGTGGTAGAACTTGCCCGTGTAGTCTGCCGCCAAGCAGTAATGTGCAATCATTACTGTATTCCGGTTTGATGAGCAAAGTAGTCAGTGAAGTTACTGGGCTTATGAGACGTAATACCAAATGTCCCAGGGTAACGAGCGCAATCCAGGCCACGCAGACCTTTGTGTTTAAAAGCTGAATGGCATTGCAATTGTTATGGGGTTATTGTTGAATTGGCTTTTGTATTGTGCTTACCAGGAAACAAACCGTTAGGCGCGTTATCAAAATTATAAAAAAACATGCTTTGCTCCTTACTTTAATCACGCTCAAGCGTCAAGGTATTTGAATGAAAATATTCAGGAACAAATTTCCAGGATAACTTAAAGGAAAGTTTCTGCGCGAGGAAATGCAATATTCCTGAGGAAAATTGCGGTCGCTGTCATATGCATGGAATACTTGGCATCACATTTGTTTTTAAACTGATCGCAAAACGAGATGTTCTATATTTAACCAGCTTTATACACCCGATTAGGCATTTGAGGACTATCTCGCTTGATCTTAAAATTAGAACTAGCTCTCAAGTGCTGCACTGCCGGAATACGCCGATGTGGCGACATATTTTCAACTTGGAGGTGGTAACTAGCCAGGTGAGCATTAGAAAATGCCCTACCACTAATCTATGGTCGCATCACGACGTTTTCCTTCACCAAAGCTCACACTCATTGTAGGATTCGACCCATCGACCTACAGATCGGCGACCGAAGTCACTACCACTGAGTCATCATCGCAAGCATTCCTTGTCCGTGTGATTCAAAATTTTATGAAACTAGCTTCGACCGCGTGGAAATTTTGAAAAGATTAGCCTATGTGTTAATTCGGAACCTAAACTATCTACATCCCAAATTTCATCAAAATCGGTTTAATTGTTACGGAGATACGTGGCAACAAACATTTACATACATACTTTCTATTTATAATACTAGTAGGAAGTAAGGTGTACTTTGTGTCCCCCGCCTATAGGGAAGCTACCACTACTAGAACCTCCTTGTCTCCCCAAGGGAGACATCAGGGGAGCCACGTCTACGTAGCCCCGTAAACCTCATAGTTCCTGGTTCAAATATACGGAATCCTAGTTCTTACAAGGATTCCTCCTGGCCTCTAGGTCAGGTTTTATGCAAGTGCCCGCTGTGTGGTCGCTGAATTCTTTATGTGAATCTATACTAGCGGTCAAAAATTTTTGTTAAGTATAATATTTCAATGCGTAGTTTTGGATTGCCGTCATTTTCAACGTATAGCTTATGATATCCGAGTAAATATAGAAAAGTTCGCGTGTGAACTGAATGTGGGCAGTAGGAAAGTCGAGTAGGCATCACGCTAGTGTGGAAATAGGGTAAACGTTTTGATATTTCCATGGAGAAAATTATGACCTATTACGCAAAACTTGAATATTGATGAAGCGTTAATATGAAATCACTAGGTTCGTGTGGAGATTCCCACAAGAACAGCGCATTTGAAATGACATTAGCCTGTGAGATGTCACGTGACTGTTACTGACTGACGTGACTGTGTGCTAGTTTTTTTATTTTATGTTATTTGGTAACGAGACGAGCTGGTCGTTTGCCTGATGGTAAGCATAAAGCCCGCCCATAACAATTGCAGTGCCCCCCAGAACTTTGAAAGACAAAGGCCTGCGCGGCACTGCAGTGCGCTCGTTACCCTGATACATTAGGTATTAAGTCTCATAAGCCCACAGTAATTTCACTGGATACTCTGCTCATCAAACCGGAACACTCTTACAAAATGGGACAAGGCAGGAAAGAAGTGGAGAAGGAAGTAAATATCGTACAACACTCGGTCATCATCAATTTAATCCCTAAATAACTCAAAAACCTCTTGTATCGAGAACCCATCATACAGCAAAAGATTGCAAGTATCCGTATCGCCCCAGCGCTCGCCGTTTACAATCTACATGTTAATACCCCTCAGGGGTCATAAAAATATCCCCTCAGGGGTCATAACCTGGGCAGTAGCCCGCCGGAAGTGCGCGTTCGATTGTTATTCGAAGCTGAGTTATCGGTTAATTTAACTCGTGTCCCTTGAAATCAAGGTCAGTGACCTGTTTGTATTGACTTTTTTTTAATTTAGTTTAGGTTTACCAACAGCGCTGACAAACAACAAAGCTTACACACATATACAACCAACTATAATGAATGTTATATGTAGGAGATGTATTAGCAGTAGGCAAGATACACACCGATCCGAAATGACATAAGTAAATTGCTTTTAAAAAATTGTAAATCGACTTTGATGAAAATGTAGCAATATATGAAATTTCATTGCCCATTTTCCATCCAACTTTAGGGGTGGTATTCTTTCATAAAATCTGTATGGGATCACCTCGAACATATAACCTTTCAAACACAAAAATAATTTTCATGATTGGTCCACAATTGACGGAGAAATCGGTGAACATACATAAAAAAATACATACAGTTGATATACTTTCAGTAGAATCTGCTCGATTTTTGAAGTCGATTAAAAGTCTGTGATCCTGTCCAAAAATAACACAGCACTTTTTTAACTTGTCAAAAAATCAAAAACAAAGATTTTCTTTTTAAATTTATATAACATTTTTTGACCAATACGCACTCATAATATTTTGAAGTTAAAAATAGACACAATTTTGACCTCCATCACTCCTAAGTTCTGACACTTCTGGATTGACGGAAGGGTACATTTTTGCGGACCGATAAATTCTTTTTTTATAGTCTTTTTTGACAACTATCCTGATATCTGGCCATAAATCCAGCCCATAACAACTAAAGCGCCACCCAGGACTTTGAAACAAAAAGACCTGCGCGGCGGTGCTCTTACCCTGAGAAACCCAGTAATTTCACTGTCTAGAACACAGTAATGCTTACAAATTACTAAACGCTTACACTCATACCCCCGCACTAGGATTCCCTGTGTCGCAGATGGCATGGACACACACAGATACACATCACAAACATCTAAGACCCGAGAACAAACTTTATGATTACACAAAATCTGCCCCGACCAGGAATCGAACCCGGGACCCCTCGCTTTGCAGGCAGGGTTACTACCAACTTAGCTACGGAGCCGTCATACTAATACTCGTGCTGTACTTACTGTGTAGATAAATACAATACTGTACGTTTCTCCACTGTACAGTTTTGACCGAATAGTAGCCAGTCCACAAAGCCCATCCCAATCGGCATAGCTGCCGTTTGCCGACAATCGAACGGGCGTCGCAATCGTGGGAGGACTAACTCTTCTGCGAGTGTCCGTCTGGGTTGTTACCACCGCTTTGCTCGTGTAGTCTGCCGCCAAGCAGTAGTGTGCAAGCATTACTGTGTTCCGGTTTGATAAGCAGAGTATCCAATGAAATTACTGGGCTTATGAGACTTAATACCTAATGTCTCAGGGTAACGAGCGCACTGCAGTGCCGCGCAGGCCTTTGTGTTTCAAAGTTCTGGGTGGCACTGCAAATGTTATGGGGCGGCGTTATGCTTACCATCAGGCAAACAACCAGCTCATCTCGTTACCAAATAACATAAAAAAAAAACAACTGAGGATTCCATCACACTGGATTGTAATAGGAAGACCTGTCAAACCACTTTGGACCAGTGGTTGAATGAGGACAGTTGAATTCTCTTAGCGAAATTATTGCTATGAGATCCTACTAATATTATAAATGCGGAAGTGTGTTTGTTGGTTTTTGGATTTGTTTGTTTGTTGGGTTGTCCTTCTTTCACGCAGTAAGTGAGCAACGGATCGACGTGATTCTTGGCATAGATATAGATTATGGATCGGAGAGTAACATAGGCTACTTTTTATCCCAGAAAAATGTACGGTTCGTGTGGGGACGCGGGTGAAACTGCTGGCAAAAGCTAGTACCTAATATCTCAGGGTAACGAGCGCTCTGCAACGCGGAGGGTTTTGTGTTTTAAAATTCTGAGTGGCACTGCAATTGCTATGGGCTGGCGTTACGCTTAGCATCAAGCAAACGAACAGCTCATCTTGTTGTCAAATTGTATAGCAAATACGCTGATAAACAAAGTTTGTTCATCCGTATTATATAGTACGGAAGTACGGATAATAAGGATGAACAAACATTTAATTTTGTGTGTGTTTGTTAGGTTTTTGGTTTGATAGTTTGTCCTTCTTTCATGCAGCAAAAAACATTTATTTGTATTCGCGATTAGTAAGTATATAACGAAAAACTCGAACAAATCAGCTCAGGGGTTCGATTGTCGGTCGGGACAAACTTTGTGCTGTGAGCATAAAGTTTGTTTTTTTTTTTATTCTTCCAATTTTTTTATTTGTAGTTTTGAGATAAGTATAAATTTTCATAAATATAAATAGGAGCATGTGTTACACGTGCACAAACATAGTGAACAAAAAACTATCAAATATTACGGTTAAAAAAACAATTAAAAATCAATTCCCGATATTGGATCTCGGCATCGGCCGCGGCGAGGCGGTGTATCACAATCCGTTCTAAAATTGAATTTTCAATTAGCCGCGAATTCAAACTTCGAACGGCGGAATGGCGGGAATTTTCACCGGCCGGCAGCCGTTGTGAGGTGAGATCACGATCGGAAGAGCTGTTTTGGTCGTTTTTCACATTTTCCACAGAAAGCCAAAAATGTGGAGATTTTAAATTTCAATTCCCTTTGTTATGTTCAATATTGTGATATTATTTCCGTGAATTTAACGGTTTACTTTATCATTTTTATAATCTCAAATAAATAAGAGTATCTAGTACATACTAGTATTATTATGCCGATATTTAACACAATAAATATAAATAACATGTGGTCACACCTTGTAGTTGGTATAAACTTCAATCTTAAATTTATTTAACAAAAAAAAAATCTTATCGCTTAGAGTTACTTATAGCTTGTTACTGTTTACTGGCCACTTATTTAAAAGTTTTAATTGTTCCAAAATCAAATATCCATATTTTCGTGCACAAAGAGTAGTATAGTAATATTAGTACATCGTGCATTAGAACCTCAAACAGAATGGCGCGAATATTTAATATTTAAATAGCAAATAAATAAACAAAAGACATACAATACCAAGTTGATAGGTCGATAGACGTAATCAAAGAGAGTAATAAAAAATACTACGTGACGTAATGCCTGGGGCCTGTTTCATAAAAAATATTAGTCTAATATTATCAGCGTTTTTCTTTTTTTTTCATATATAACTATGAGGCTAATACTCATAATATTAGACTATTTTTTTTTGTGAAACGGCCCTGGGCGTTTTTTGAAATTAAGTATTTAATGTACAATTTTCAAATTAACGCCCATTCATTATGGAAGGAAAGGTCATCTAATTAAAACCATCAATCAAACGTTTTCCAATACTTACGTAATATTAAGTATGTAGGTACATTGAATGAAATTGTTTCTAAAAAACATTATTAAGTATAGAGAATAACTTGTTAATCAACGTTAATGTTGCATTATTCAAAAAAATCGTCAACGACCCATCGCTACAATTACAAATTCTTCTGCTCCGTACGGTCCGATTCCGACAAGCCCTAAGGGGCAGCGTAGACGCTTATGCAAACGTACGTTTGCTTGTCAGAATATATTGTGCGCCTTTCGAGTATCGCGAAATCCGCGCTTGACGCAAAACCGTTGTTATTCTGACAAGCAAACGTACGTTTGCATAAGCGTCTACGCTGCCACTAATACCTACCACACCGTTAGCCCCCCAATTGGCACCGAAATTCAAATTTCCGAACGCCTTCGTCCACGCTCGGGCGTTTCCGTCGCACGTCGGGCGGAATAATAGCTGGACGCGTGTCACAGGAAATGGGGCCGTGACGGACCCCGGAAACATGTGCCCGGGGTCACCGGCGACCCCGTGCGATCGTCGACTGTCAATTTGAGAGTTTTGAGTGGCAATGGGTTCAGCTGGTCGAAAGTTGTCTGACATGTCCGTAATGATGGGAAGAATTTTGGGGCTGGATTTTTGCGAGGAGTGAATTTTTGCGAGCTTTTGTAATGGGTTTATTTTTGTGGCTGATAGATTTTTGAGATAAGTTTGTGTTTTGAATGTACATAAGTGTGGTCTGGTTTTCCATACTTGTCCAATAATTTAAACAAAATCAGCGGATGCCAACCAATGACATCAATAGTGATCCGGTAACCAACCAATGACATGATTCTAATTTGAATTTCTATCTTTACCATTGGTTGGTGAGCCGCCGAGCTGCTTATATTATTGGACAACTAAGAAAAACTCCACTCATGTTTACGGGTTTAGTCGAGAGATAGATACTCGATATTGTTTACTTTAAGAACGGGATTGAATCGCGATAAAAACAAAGGTTTTAATTCACCGTCTTCTCGTGATCGCGGTAAATGCAACTTGATCTGAACGTCGAGATAAACAAAAACCTTTGTTGGTTCCCTTCCAAAGTAAACAATGCTCAGTATATTTTTAAAGCGACAAGAAAATCTGATTTATTATAGCCGTCCACTATGTCTAATTAACCGACTTCACAAAAAAACCCGGATCAAATCGATTGACTATTAAAATCGCCACAAAAAAATACTGATAAATTAAAACCTCATCCTTTTTTGAAGTCGCTTAAAAAATATTTCTATCTATGCAATTGCAGTCGCATTTGACATGCCGTCCCCATTCCACAAGCTCAATGTGCCCTTTGATTTTTTTTAATACAAAAGGAATATATGAAACGAAGGACGAGTGGAATTAACCAATACACCACTTACCACTTTAGATACAACACTTTTAAACAAGTAACTGTAACAAAAGTTACATAAAATCACGACTGCCCTAGCTATTCTCTCGGGATGATGTAAGGATTCTAACAATACCCTATACATCCAAATCTGTTCAGGCATTTACAACTTATGGTGGCATAAAGAAACTCACATTCATACATACATGAACCCTAAACACATATACACTCATTTTTGGTGCAGTCGTGTAAAAAACGTAGAAATTCTTTCTAAACTAGGAACACCACTAACCACTGAGTTAACACCGCTTCGAAACATAAAGCAAAATCATTATAAAAAATATCGCCTGCGAAATAAAAACTAGAAAGAAATAAAAATATTATACTCTATGTCACTCCTACACTGTCCCTTTTTTATGTTATTTGGTAACGAGACGAGCTGGTCGTTTGCCTGATGGTAAGAATAACGCTGGCCCATAACAATTGCAGTGCCACCAAGAAATTATAAACACAAAGGCCTGCGCAGCACTGCAGTGCGCTCGTTACCCTGAGACATTAGGTATTAAGTCTCATAAGCCCAGTAATTTCACTGGACATACGCTTGCAAATGAGCTGCGCTCTTCTTGTTATCCAATTGTATTGTTGACGACGGGCGGTGTGGAGAACGGGCAACTAGGACATACACAAAAACCAGGAGAACAGCATTTGAGTAGGAATTAGGAAAGTATAATAACGACCAAAAGCCTGAATACAAGTACTTTCCTAAATGGACTGTTATAGAAAACCTTGCTTTTTAAAATATAAAACAATCTAAATTCAAAAGTGAATATAAACCAGCCAGCTCCAAAACAAATGGTTTAAAAAGCATTATCGCCAATACGTACAATAAATGTTTATCACATCTGGCGATGAAACCCAAGGCCTCTCTACTTTACACGCAGAGTTACTACCAACTTTACCACGCAGCCGTCAAAGGACCAGTGGTGCTTCTAAGATCAAATATTTCCGTTTAAATAGATCGTTAACCGTTAACCGGCACCAGTAATGAACTCCCTCTGATATCTACACTACTCTATCTTGGACGATAAATTGATGCAATTTCCTTTAAGCTCCTTCTCACTTGAAGTTATATTTTGGAGCAAGTTGATTTTTATCCGTTTGTGAATTTTGTTGTTATGTTTTGTTTTGTTAGTGGGAGGACTAACTCTTCTGCGAGTGTCCGTCTGGGTTGTTACCACCACTTTGCTCGTGAAGTCTGCCGCCAAGCAGTAATGTGCAAGCATTACTATGTTCCGGCTTGATGAGCACAGTAGCCAGTGAAATTACTGGGCTTATGAGACTTAATACCTAATGTCTCAGGGTAACGAGCGCACTGCAGTACCGCGCAGGCCTTTGTGTTTATAATTTCTTGGTGGCACTGCAATTTTTATGGGCCAGCGTTATTCTTACCATCAGGCAAAAGACTAGACCGTCTCGTTACCAATAACACAAAAAAATGTATGGTCATGTCTGACGCTTAATACCAAACTCACTTCTAATCACAAGTTAGGTGATAATACGCCTGTATTGTCACCTTAACTCCATAAAAAAGTATATATCAAAGCCATCTAGCATTTGAAGTCCTCTAATATCCCAAACTTCTAAGCTACGTCAGATTCGATATTCAGAAACTATCCCTAAACTGTCAAATAAATGTCCAGCTTCAGTAGGAGCAACTTCCATACCCCTTCTATCCCTCCCCTCACCTCAGGGATTATGGAGATTTTCTCGAAGGTTCGGGGCTTTACCGTGTTTTTTTGTGGATAAAGGAGTGAATATTGAAAATCTTACATTGAGTGCTGAGATTTTTGGGTGTTTGCTAGTCGGTAAACATAACAAAATAATTTCCTAGATACATCGTGTTCTATTGATCTCAGACGTCCCAAATGAGCTATGCTAGCGAGTGACGTAGGCAACGTGTTGAAATACATTTATTTATAAGGTTTTCTATGATTAATAAGTTGACTAGACTCTTGCTTAAATTATAATTGGCAATAAATATTAATTGTACTAACGTAAAACTAACGTAAATTTACTAGAAATAGTAAAATTGCGAATACCCTAACAGGGTCCATGTATTTACCTACTAACCATAAGACTAAGACCTGCTTAGATCTAAGAACCTGTTTCTTAGGTTTAAGGCATTTTTGTAAGTGCTTGGTAGCAATCAATAAATAAATAAGCCGCTGTGGATGGCGTCTAATAAAACCACTTTACAGTAACGGATAGTGTGTGACACAATTTTTTTATAATCATAAGGTTAGCATATTTTTTGAACTTGTAGGTTTTCAAGCGGCAACCAAGAATCAGAAAACGTAGTGTACTTTTCAAACTGGACTAACATAAGACTCGAAAATTGTACCGAAAACGGGTAAACGGGAGTTGAAAGCAGGGCGCAATTACTAGTAAATAAAATGAAATAAAAACTGGTCAAAATTTGAGAAAACAGTCAGATAGGTTCATTAAAATCTATATTTCAGGGTGCACTGCAAAGGTATTTTTATTCGTATATGTTACTAGCTGCTGCCCGCGGATTCACCCGCGCGGAGATATTGGTCTTCATGGTTTTTATTTTTTAGCTCGAAACCCTAATTATTTTTCTAAAATAAAAGTAGCCTAAGTTACTCCTTATAACATCAGATATCTGCCAGTAAAAGTCCCGTCACCATCGGCCCAGCCGTTTCAGACATTACCCGTAACAAACAGACAGACAGACAAAAAATTTAAAAATGGTTGTTTTGTTATAGGTACCGTATATACTTTCATATGCATTTGTAAAAAGCTGTTATTTTGATATTACAAACAGACACTTCAATTTTATTTATTTGTATAGATTGGTTGAACAGTAAAGTAAAAAAGAACCTCCAAAGTTTATCATGCTTCACAGTTTGGGTCACAAAAATGTCGTTTCTGACTTCAAAGAAAAACAAATGCGTCCTAAATCTCACCAAATGACTTCACCTGGCGCTTTTATCTCTATCTAAAACACGAATATAAAAACACAACCCTTAATTTAAAAACAGTGCTTAAAAAGGAAAACTTTTCAAATATGTCCAGTGGTAATAAAAGGGAATTTATCAAACTAATCCTTAGAAATTTCGTGTCTCACAAAGTTTATGGAATCGCTGTAATTTTGAGAAGTAATTGTTTGGATTTAGGTGCTGTTATTAGTACAAATGTTTATTTAAAAAGTTCTGGGTGGAGTCGTAATTTGTTAATGGGAGAACCATTTGAGTTTTGAAGTTGAATTTTGTTATCGATAATTTTTAATCTGGCAGCTTTTCTGCAATGCACATGGGCTATGCAAGCTGTATTGTGAAGGAAAACTCATTTAATTCATTCAGAAAATTCATTTAAAATGTGATTAGAGATATCTGTTTTTTAAACAACTTAGCTTATTTAGATTACTCTCGAACACGAATAAAACGACAAGGTGTCCCAGAAGGTGGCAGAAGGACACCTCGAGACACCAGAGTTTGTTTGGGTCCTTCTGCGGAGACCTTGTCGTTTTATTCCATTCTGCATTTCAACAGTATCGTGCTTCTTCATCTTTCCTTTTAAATACTTGATAGTTTGAAAAATAGCTTTTAACCAATATTTTGTCTGTACTTGAGCGACTATGTGGTTGACGATGTAGCATGTCCAACCAGAAAATAGGTATGTTTCAGGATGAGCTTGCTATATCGAGATAGAATAGGTAATAAATAGATAAAGAATAGGAAATAAAGAATAGGTAATAGGTACGTAAAAACACTGGAGTTATAGTTTTAAGGAAACCTGATGCCGGCATAGATTTGCTATTGAAAAACAACTTTTCACTACGTATTATTAGTTAATTTTTGAATCTTGGATTTATACAAACTACGAATGTATGCAATACTGCTATTCAAATAAATACTGGCATATTTGCGACCCAACCTCATCCACATGGTACCTACAGCAAAACAGTTTGTAGCTAGTGATGTCAATTCGAGTTGCGCTCAGCTCTAGTTGATTCGAGTTGGATTCTCCATAACTCGAATTCGGGCTGACAAAATCAGCGAAAGAGTGAGAGCATGATCTTTAACCTTTTTTTTCATTCCGATATTAACCGTAGTTTAGTAATGATAACTGTCCCAATACAAAGTTGGACGAAAATATTAACTTATCTTTGTCCTGGCAATTCAGTATAGTCAGTAAAATTAGGGCTTATGAGACTAAATAAAGAGGGTCTTACCACAAAAAAATTAAACACACTTTAAACCTGTGTTAAACACTGTTTAACGCCTAAACGTGCCTTAGTCGCGCGATTAAATATGAGCTACCACAAATCCTGATTTAAGTAGTGTCTAACCGTTGTTTAACACAATTCTGTTGTGACATTTCTAATCATTTTTGACGTTTATCTTTAGACGCTGTCTAGCTAAACAGGCGACAAAAATGTTTTTTTGTGGTAACACTACTAATGTCTCAGTGCGGAGCGTAATGCGGTGCTGTGCAGATCTTTGTGTTTCAAAGTTCTGAGTGGCACTGCTATTGTTATGGGCCGGCGTTATGCTTACCATCAGGCAAACGATCCCCTCGTCTCGTTATCCAATAGAATTAAAAATCGAGTTCCGTGACCCGAGTTGAATTTGCGTTACGTTAATATCAACTCGAGTTAACCCAAACTTTTTCCGACTTGGCACACACTTGGCTCTACATTGTATATTACACCACTTGTAAAATTTCACCCGACATACAATGCGGGGAGGCATTTAAACGACGTCGTAAATATAAAGAATATACGTTTTTTACAGCGAACAATAAAAGCACAATTATACAAATCAAATCCGCTGTTTTTGGTCAGAAAACATAATTATTTTCTCAGTTTATGCCCGTCACGTGGCATATGTTAAGTTAGGTATAAATTCAAACGTGAATTAAAGTATCACGCTTGAGGTCTATGACCCCAATGAGCCCTTCAAAAATATGTTTGCTGTTGTTTTATTCTAGATATGTTAGAGCGAATGCCACAGCACTGCGATGCGGGGAGCATTCGAAAATCGACTCCGCACCCTTAGGTGTAAGGGCTTACTTACCCTTACACCTAAGGGGCAGCGTAGACGCTTATGCAAACGTACGTTTGCTTGTCAGAATAACAACGCTTTTGTGTCAAGCGCGCATTTCGAGTATCACGAAATCCGCGCTTGACGCAAAAGCGTTGTTATTCTGATAAGCAAACGTACGTTTGCATAAGCGTCTACGCTGCCCCTAATTCATGATTGATGGATAAGCTACAATCGCGGACCACGAGAAAACCATGGAAAAACCACGATCCCCGCTTGACGCATATCGTGTCGTCAATTGAGGTTGTGGTTGGGGCTTGATCTAGTCCGAGCACGGCACCCACTTCTACCTATGCTTCTACAACCTCTATTCAAAAAATTTGTTTCACAACCACTGCGTGCTCAGTGCAGACGCCGCGGTAAATAAACGGTGGTCCGCAAGTGATGTATGTAGTCTTTCATGGTATCATATTCGTGGTTTTTTGATGGTATCGAATCAAGCCGCGCTTGCGCGTGTATTATCTTGTAATCCGCGCTTGATGCAAAAGCATGGTTATTTTGACAGCAAAACGCATACTTGCATAAGCGTCTACGGCTTGAATAATGCGATGCTTTGACGCAACGCAAAAATTACATCGCATACGACATCGTACGAAGGAAACTTGACTATTCGGAATGGCATTGCATTGGAAATTTCCCGAATGTGTCGTCACGCCGCAGCCACAGTGTTGTGGCAAGTGTCGACTCACATTCGATCACTATCCCGCTATGTGACAAATACTGATGGTGAATATAAGCTAGACTTAGATTATAACTGCCTCTCAAATGCCGTAACACACAGATGACTGCTAGGCGACAGATTTTCAACATAGGATGGTAGCTAGTCATGCGGCCACTAGAAAATGCCTTACGAAAGATAACTCCAAAGGCAGACATGGAGTTTTTCTGCTTTCTAAGGAGCAATAATTACTTTCTGTAATGTGTTACTGTTTTTACTGGTACATAGTATACAAACGTGGGTAGCACAAAACCAAAGGTTAGAGGTGAGCAAGGTCAAGGTTACATGGTCGCTAACGATCGAACTCATACAAAACAATAACAAAACGATGGCAGTTAGTAAACTCAGAAATAGTCCATTTTAACTTGGTCTTCATAAGTGTACAACAATAATGACTAAGTGTAGTGACGTTGGTCACCGGTTTGTAGGTCAATGGTTACAATCCTACATTGATTCTGAAGTTTCGGTAAATGAAAACATCGGGATACAAGCATAGCATGACTATTGCAGTAGGACATTTTCTATATTATAGACAGGGGCGTATTTACCCTAGGGCCAAACGGGTCATGGCCCGGGGCGGCAGGGTGCGAAGGGCGGCGCAATCTGAAAAAAGTTAAAAAAGCCTAACTAACTAAGGCAGACAGTGTTAAACGGTTGGATACTTAGTTCAACTGTATTTTGTCTCTTTCAATTGAGTTCAAAATTGTCATGGAACAACAAAGAAAAAACATAGTTTAACTAAACCACCGTTTAACACTGTTTGCTAATAAGAGTCTAAATCTCGAAATGCGCCTGGGGGGGGGGGGGGGCGTGGGCGTAAAGGGCTATCGTATATACCTACTGACCGGCGGCGAGCGTGCTGACGCAGGCCCAGAGCGCTGAATCCTAAAATACGCCGCTGATTATAGTGCTCGCCTGGCGAAAATCTGTTGCAAAGGACTTATCGATGTGTTCTAGCAGTTGCAGCAGCTGGTAGGACTGACACATTTGCGAGTGTCATCAGAAATCATAAAAGCGAGGGCTGCCGCATGGGCATGCTGTTGCAGGGTCGTGGTGCGACTGGCGCCAAGTGCGCGTTTTGCCTCGCTTGCTAAATATCAACCTGCAACGCATAGATAGACCTACAGACAAAATTTTAAAAATTGCTTTTTAGTTACACTTTCATAGGCATTTAGTAAAAACCTGTTATTTTGACTTTACAAACAAACTGCACTTCAATTTTATTTCGTCGAAGTCAGTTTGTTATTGTCACAGTTTTATAAACTCGCTTTCATTATTTTAGCCTTTTTGTTTAAAAAAAACCATTATGACATACATTTTTGTTATGAATGAACATGAACTTTACAAAAAAACTATCAGAAGCGAAAACTCGCCATCTGAGAACTCGAACTCGCAACCTACGGATGGGCAGGCGATGTTATCACTGACTGAGTCATCAACATTTCTAACATACATTCATCACCATTTACAGCATCACTCATTTACACCTCATTACACACCCATACAAAACAATGTAATTAATGTAGTTAAAACTACATCCATAAAGGCGGGATACACATAACAAGTAATAATAAAGGCGGGTACACACGTAACGAGTAATAATAAACAGGGAACGGTTAGTGCGCGACCGCGATTCGCGAGCCCACTTCCGTCCTTTTGTGTAGGGCTGTCACTGTCAGAGAGATAATATGTTGTACTTTTTTTTTACGCTTACACTCATACCCCGCACTAGGATTCCCTGTGTCACAGGTGGCATGGACACACACAGATACACATCACAAACATCCAAGACCCGAGAACAAACTTTATGCTTACACAAAATCTGCCTCGGCCGGGAATCGAACCCGGGTCCCCTCGCTTTGCAGACAGGGTTACTACCAACTTAGCTACGGAGCCGTCAATTGGATTATAGTAAACATTTTCGGATTATCATTTAAACATAAGCTTGTAACAAAAGACAAACGCGAGTGGTGACTCCCATAGTACTATACATATTTAAGCGCTCATTGTGCAAAAAAATAATGACGATTTTGCTGATACTTTTGTTTTCAGGAAATATCCGAGGCCCAGTATTACCGTAATACAAATGTTTTTTAGTGTTCCTTCAAAAACAACAAATAAGTTATTGTATTTGGGTATTGTGAAAATTATAACCCTTTAAAATTATCATCATCATTATCATCATCAGGCAGAAAACGTTCACTGCTGAACATCGGTCCCAAAAATCCCATCTCTTCCCATGGATACCGTAAGAGCCGGCTAAGGGAATATACAGGGAATGGGCTGCAGCATTCACCTCGGTCAGCATCATAATAATTTTGAAAGACTTTTTGATCTTATTTATAAATATAGATATTGTGATACGACATGCTAGTTGGCCTTTTTATTGCGCGCCTGGGTAGCTATAACTCATCCATGTAAAATATCTTTGTCAAGCATTAATTAGTGTATTCTAGCAGCCGTAATTGAGAGTCCTTACTTTAGATTTACGACTCCAGATCATAAGATTAACTGTGATAACGGTCAACACTGCACTATTTTTCACCTTTATCTCGTTTGATTATGAATAAGAAAAAAAAATAACATTAGGTAAACAACCGTCGCGTGTCAACCCTAACGAAATGTCTGAATGCGGCACTCTACAACAATTCTAGCCGAGTCATAATTAATAACAACGATGTACGCCATTCGGCAACCCTAGCCGGGGAAACAATTCTGACAACTTACAGAACAAGAATGGGGCACGTAGAGCCGCCATCTGTTCTGTTTCCTTATAAAAGTAGTTACTTAGTTGGTATCCTGGAAGATATTCATCTAATGCGGATATTGTTTTGTTGTTTGTGGCAACAATATATGTAGGTATCAATAAATTTGTCGGTAAAGTTTTACTTATTATAATAAAAGTTTTTTCTTGTACATACATAAAAGTGTTTTTCACCATCTCTGAACCACTCTTTTATATAACATAATATAGTGCAGGGGATTCTACTACTAGGGTTCCCTGTGTCGCAACTGTCACACAGATACACAACGCAAACGTCCAAGACCCGAAAAAACTTTATGTTCACCACACAAAATTTGCCCCAGCCGGGAAACGAACCCGGATCCCCTTGCTTTGCAGGCATGCTACTCTATCAAGTTGGTTGATAGTACCAACTTAGCCCCAGACCCGTCATATTCAAGGTAGGTTAACATTTGCATACCTCACATGCTCTCAAGTGCAGTTATCGAATTACATAGGTGTTTGGCGTCTGATTGTGACCTTGAAATATTGAAAATAGCAAGGCGACCAGTAGGTACCAAAATATCCAACTGCCATTATGTAATGGAAACATAGCAATGGAAACATACGAAACATAGTAATGGAAAAATAGCAATGGAAACACACAACATACATGTCGTAGTGCAAATATCCCTTCACCGGAAACGCAAGCTGCAGCGAACACATTTAACATTTATTACAAGTAGAACTAATAGCGTATTCTGTTAAAAAAAGTTAGTAACAGCCTTTGTCTTCTATTTTGAAGCTTATCCCTATCGACCAGATGTGTCCACGCCAAACAAAGGACTCGCCGACACAAATATGATACAGGTTTATAAATAATGAAAAACGTGCTCTTTCTCTCGTCTGCAGGACAGCGATCAAAGCGGTACCATTGTAGTTGAGGCTTGCGGAGAACTATAGAACATAGAACGATCAAAGGAGTGTTTGATCTTTCTATGTTCATTTTGTACTAGATAAGTTTCCCGCGACTATATCTCTGTTATAAACCAGATATAACATTCACTAGGTGGACCGACGACCTTGTCAAAACCGCGGGGAACCGTTGGATCCAAGAGGCGAGTAGCCGGTCCAAGTGGTGTTCTGCAGCCCTCACACCTAATTCATGATTGATGGATAAGCATCAATCGCGGACCACGGGAAAACAATGGAAAAACCACGATTCCAGCTTGACGCATATCGTATCGTCTATTGTGGTCGTGGTTGGGGCTTGATGGACATCTAGTCCGAGCACGGCACCCACTCCTACATATGCATCTACGGCCTCTATTCAAAAAAGTTGTTTCACAACCACTGCGTGCTCAGTGCAGACGCCGCGGTAAAAAAGCGGTGGTGCGCAAGTGATATATGTAGCGTAAAGCGGAGCAGTCGTCGCTTTGAGCCCAGGCAGGGCTTCGAGACAGCACTATCTGGCTATATTGCCGTTCTTGTACACTTCGTGGTTTTTTGATGGTTTTGCATCAAGCCACGCTTGCCCGTGTATTATCTCGTAATCCGCGCTTGATGCAAAAGCATGGTTATTTTGACAGCAAAACGGATACGAGCATAAGCGTCTACGGTCTACATATGGGGGAGGTCTATGTTCAGTAGTGGACATCTCCCGACTGATGCTGATGATGAGATATAATAAAGGTAAGAATAGACTACTCATAAGTACCTTTGTTATAGTAGGTACAGATCTCTTTACTTTTCCTTTTCTTCAAGGAATTAACTACATATTTGTTTAGAATAAAAAGCTGCTTAAGTATTTAGGTAATCATTTTAAAGTGCTCAGTGGTAGTAACGTCTGCCGCCAATCTATAGGTCGAAGTTTCGAATCCAAGCACGAAAGTTGAACACTTCTAAAACGAGATCGGACTAAATCAGTTCTAGCAATGATGTGAACAGCCTTTAATAATTTATGGCTTGGAAGCATGCACTGAGAGCCATTAGTGCAGTGCCGCTTTGCTGTAATGGAAAAGCTACTTAGTTTAACAGCGTAAGACAGAATATAAGGTTCACACAGCACACAATAAGGTACAACTATTATTTATTGGACACCATGTATAAATTATCCTGTAGGTATGTACTTGGATCCGCTACGCGAACCTTTTCTTAGTTTTTTTTATGTTATTTGGTAATGAGACGACCGAACTTTAAACTGTACTTATTTCTGTACGCCTCCGTCAGTCGTGTACGACGATGTAATTTCTATTTAGTGAAAACATTTAATTAGCCCTAAGTGATTAGTTACGTATTTTAATGTTTTTTTTAAGGTTGTTGTAAGGTAAGTTGTTAGTTTTCCGAAGATAATAAAATAAATTATGTGCGTATTATATCATTAAGGCACGTTAGGTAATTACGTTAAAAATACCTAGCCAACGAGTTTTTTTTTATATTTTTAGAAATCGCTTGAGATTTCCTCCGCTGCCAGTACCTAATATTAATTTGGTGTAAGTGTACCGCTGCTCTATAGGAAGCTAACGGTGTAAACACACGCGATAGACTTGTTGGGCTGTTTGACTGTCCTATAAATGTCTTAGCTTATGAGAAAATGGATGCATCCTATGCATTATTTGCGTTTCTCACAACTTTTTCGCTAATATATTTTTGAAAACCATTTCCCATATATTTCTTCACATTTCTTCCATACCTAACTTACTAGATCAAACATTCATTCGAAGAAATTACTGGAATCAGTGAAATTACTGGGATTATGAGACTTGATATCTAATGTCTCAGGGTAATGAGCGCAATGCAGTTCCACGCAGGCATTTATGTTTCAAAATTTTGAATGACTGCAAAGCTGCAATTTTCCTGGCGTTATGGGCATTAGGAAACGATCCCCTCGTCTCGCTATCCACATGTATAAAAAAAGAAAATAAGGCTTGTAAAACAAGTCTAGACATATCTAACAATTATTTATTGGACATCATGAAAACAAGAGCTAATATCTCTACCAGCCACGTCCCACACTATATGTTATCAAAATACTTGTAAAATCAAGAAAGAATACATTCATAAAAGTTTTGTAAATATAAATTGTGTTGTGTGCTGTGATACCACAGACAAAAGCTCTAAAAATAAAAAAATAAAAAATATCGAATGCACTCATTCAAAAGTACACAAATTATTGCGTCTGCTTCAATACATGCTTTAATACAACCTTTGCGTCGTGTGTTGAATTGAACGCCACATCCGCAACTAACAAGTTTACCGTAAACATTATTGTATGTGTTATATTTATCTTTATGTGTTCAATATTAATCTGAATCATACTGAACTTCCATAACAGATTCTGATATTCTGAACTTTAATAAGTGCTCCTATGGGGCCTATTTGAAGCATTTTTTTAAAGCATTTTCATTCGCGTTTTACTCGTATGGGAACACAACAAGCACTACTAATACAAAACAACTGTCAATAATGCGCCTTCTCATTTGGCCCTACTCCTTTCTAAAAACTACTACCCTTTACTACTCCTTTCTAAAAACCACTATCCTTTACTACTCCTTTCTAAAAACTACTACCCTTTACTACTCCTTTCTAAAAACGACTACCCTTTACTACTCCTTTCTAAAAACCACTACCCTTTACTACTCCTTTCTAAAAACCACTACCCTGTACCACTCCTTTCTAAAAACTACTACCCTTTACTACTCCTTTCTAAAAACTACTACCCTTTACTTCTCCTTTCTAAAAACTACTACCCTTTACTTTTCCTTTCTAAAAACGACTACCCTGTACTACTCCTTTATTTAAAGAAAACTCTCAGTTGGACATCTTCCCCGTCCCACAGAGTAGATAAACACCCGTTCGATCACGCTTTACTCGGTTAACTACAGTTGGTATCAACGTCTGTTCAGACTCCTCACTCTTCTCCAAGGATGACCGGATGTCAAATATCAATCATCTTCAATTTCCACCATAAATTGAAAATCCACTGTGTATTTTTCACTTACCTCTCTCACAGAAAGCCCCTTCATAATCTCCGTCTCTGCACTCGCAGACCGGTCCATCATCAGTGCTGATGCAGACACCCCCATGCTGGCAGGGGTCACGGCGCTCGCATGCGTCTCCACTCGCGTTCGTTATGCGGGATGACTAGAACAACGAAAAATATTTTATTTATAGATTATACAATCTTCAAAAACAATGTCTCATCAATACACTGTATATTTTTATTTATTTAAAATCACTTTCCACCTTTTGTTGACTTGCGAACTTTGGAATGTTAGCTGGAATCCCCGTAGTTAATAATAAATAAACAAATAAAAAAAATCGGGTATTGGCTCTCAAGTGTGATTGATAAGCACATCACTTGGCCCTTGGGGACAGAGTTCGTTTTGAAGGTGGTACCTAACTAGCACTAGAAAATGCCTTACAACCAAGTGTTAACGCTCTTTCCTTGGATCGCCGACGCATTGCGCGCCGGATATACTTTAAATATTTGAATACTATGGATAATATAGCCAAGTAAACCAGATACGCGTCTTCGATCATTTTCACCACCGACAATTCCTGCCACTTTCTCAAGATCTCACACACCAAGCAAAGGCAAACGTTCGAGTACGACGCAGTATTTAACAAATAGCGGTATTTCTCATTGGAATGTAACCCTCGTTTAGAGGCTAAAAGAATTCAACACACCAAGGGCAGACGTAAGTTCATCCCAATGTCAGACTTGTCATCACATCGCCTGACGGTGTAGCTACTCCCGTAGCGTGCGGACGCCTCACGTGCTTCATGCCTGATGAAGTCAGTGTCGAAGCTTTTATCTGTTGAGCATGTGTAGATACCATTATGCGGTTTTTGTTGTTGCATTTGAGGTGTAAAAGATTTTTCGATTATTGCTTTTTTATGCAGCATGTTCTGTTTTCGAAAATATACTCTACCATAAGAAGTCGAATGCAAATATCTAGTTTAGTTACCAGGGACTGGTTAGTCAGTGATAATAACAGTCGCACGACACTTACCTACATACGTACACTTATAAACAAAATAGAATTTTGTTAGTGGTAGGACTAACTCTTCTGCGAGTGTCCGTCTGGGTTGTTACCACCGGTTTGTGAAGTCTGCCGCCAAGCAGTACTGTGCAAGCATTACTGTGTGCTGGTTTGATGAGCAGAGCATCCAGTGAAATTACTGGGCTTGTGAGACTTAATACCTATAATGTCTCAGGGTAACGAGCGCACTGCAGTGCCGCGCAGGCCTTTGTGTTTCAAAGTTCTGAGTGGCACTGCAATTGTTAAGGGCCGGCATTATGCTTACCATCAGGTAAACGACCAGCTCGTCTCGTTACCAATAACATAAAAAAAATTATAGCGTCGTAAGAAATTCGACAACTTTGCGATTTTTTTCTATCGAGATAATTTTGTGAAATCGTATTTTCGCATCTTATACTTAGATACTCTTTAGAAAGAATCCTAAACTTTACCATATATTTATTTCAAAGTAAATGTTGATACAACATAAGATCACGCTAACCAATGTGAGGTAGTATGGAGTCTTAATTGTTTTCTCGCAAAAGATTAGCGTCCATTCATAAAAGCTCAATAAGATAATCTATGCTTTAGTGCTCTGTCAACTTCTCCTTGACGGAAGCTGTTACGCGTGAAAACGAGACAGAACACTTTCTAGTAATTAAGTACGTCACGGAACGTTTATGAATAAGGGGGTGAGTATACACCCACTAAATAAAACAACTGCAACATTAAACATCACTTTACAATAAATACAAAGTACGTTACTGCTAATGTCCTCGACACATCGAACGCTACGCCTTGAAAGGCGTTGTGAATAACCCATATAGCGGACGATGTACGTGCTGCGAAAGCGAAATATCGCCGGTAAATCATGTGACCCATTTCTTATGCGATCTCGATGTACGGAGATTAATATTGTGTAGGTAAAAGATGTTATGTGACGTGCATAGAAACTATTGGCAAGTGTTGTTCGGCTTTCGAAACGAGAAAAGGCTTATCAAAACTTTATCATATTAATTTTGTCGATTTCGCGTTTTCTCGACTAGTTGCACACTGCACACGCCATACCTAGACTAGAACAGGGGATCTACTCGTAAGAACGATAAGTAACGTGACGTAAGGACACTGCCTGTGCTTCAGATTTTCATCGACTTACATTCATGAAGTGTTCATTAACAGTGGCTTTAATTAGAACTAGCTGCTGCCCGCGGTTTCACCCGCGCGAAGATAATGGATTTCATGGTTTTAATTTTTTTGCTCGGAACCCTAATTTTTTTCTAACATAAAAGTAGCCTAAGTTACTCCCTGTAACATCAGCTATCTGCCAGTGAAAGTTCTGTCAAAATCGGCCCAGCCGTTTCGGAGATTAACCGGAACAAACAGACAGACAAAAAAATTAAAAATGGTTGTTTTGTTATAGGTATCGTATATGCTTTCATAATATGCATTTGGTAAAAAGCGGTTATTTTGATATTACAAACAGACACTTCAATTTTATTTAGTTGTATAGATATTTTACATTATTTTTATTCTTACCATTATTATCACCTTTCAGTATTCGTGGTCACAGGTAGAATACTTTTATTTTCCCCTAATATTTTATTACTAAGGACATGGACTTCCACGGCACCCTTTATCGGATTACGCTCATTAAAAGTAGATGAATTTTAATTAAAAAGTGCGCGAAAAAACAGTTTCCACTGTAATTATGCTGTCACTGAAGTAAATTGGTTGTGTTCAAGTAGTCTACCGTTGATTTAATAATCTACAAACAATGTTTTTCTAATTAATCAAAGTTCTTCAGCTTATTAACTGGAGCCATAGAATATCTGGAGGTTCTCAATTCGGTTTGTATTTTTTTATGTTTGCTACCTCAGGGGCATATTTCATAAAAAATATTAGTCTAATATTATGAGCTTTTTTTTTCTTTTTTCATATAAAATATGAGGCTAATACTCATAATATTAGACTAATATTTTTTATGAAACAGGCCCCAGATCTCATTTGTTTATAAACTGAAAAAATATTTTTTATTTCTAAGAATATACTTTCATATTGGTCCAATAGAAATGTCGTCAATATCGGTTCAGTAGTTTGTCAGTGAAATCAGTCGCTTTATTAAATCAATGTTTGTTCATGATATTTTTCTTCCCTCGTATCTCCCGAACCTATCACCAACCTGTAAATATATCATCATCAGCTGGAAAACATCCACTGCTGATCATCGGTCGATATTCAGCAGTGGTTTTTATGACTGATAATGATGATGATTGCTATTTAACGTGGCAATGCTGCCAGGAATCTGAGAACGTTGTTTCTCGTAAGTGCTCATTAAATTACAAAATGGAAATATTAATTTTGTTCAAGGACTTAGTTATCCAGTAAAATAATCCGTGTTTTCCCAGAGTAGGTGCCCACAACTTTACCAAACCTCCGCAACATAAGGAAAACTTCTACGTTCAAGTAATTAACTGAATAATAATGCCTTCAAAGGCTAACGTGATGCATTTTTTTAGGCTTCAGTGTAACACGAACGTTTTAGCCTGAAACTCGATGTTGGATTAATTATTAAAAAGAAAACGCGAAATTTCATCGTTATTACTTTGCACAAGCTTGTTTGAAATTTAGAAATAGCTGACATGTTAAGAAATGGTCAAAGTTGTTTGTAAGAACACGAATAAATCGAAGTAAAAGAGAGAAAAAGAGTAGAAAGGAGTGAGGCCGTGGAATGTTTGTTTGATTATCTATAGGCAGGGCTACTTTGGCTTGTAGATTATCGAACTGTTTTTTGTAGCTAGGTTAGATGTAGTGTTTGTTTATGTAATAGCTAGTTAATAAAGGCTATTAGCTCTTTTAAGTCGGTAAAAAGCTATGACTTGCTTCAGCTCCCTACTTTTTTTCTTTATTCATACAACAACCAGCTTCTGCCCGCGGTTTTACCCACAGGAACTGTGCGTTTTTCCGGAATAAAAAGTAGCCTATGTTACTCTCCGGTCCATAAACTGAATCTATGCCAAAAACGTCGATCCGTTGCTCCGTTGCTGCGTGAAATAAGGACAAACCAACAAACATACTTTCAAATTTATTATCGTACAGATATCTCCTAGGACTAACTTAAGCTAAATCTGTTATTGAGGTTACTTATAATTTGTAAAAGTTAAGATTCCTGGTGTACTCATACATGATTCATACTGTAGACATTTATACCCACGGTAAAACAGGAGAAATCGTAGTAAAACCAAGCGAATATGGTCCTTGTCTCATGTTTCTGGATGGATATTATTATACGTGATACGTGGGTGTGCAGTGGGCGCCTCCAAAAACCTTTTGAAAACATACGAATACAATATTCATATTGGCACGCAAAGACCAAACTGATAAAAACCACTGCGAACGTATGATAACTAGCTTTTGACCGTGGCTTCGCACTCGTGGAATCTGGCTAAAATGTAGTTTAAAGCACTCATAGATAATGTAGCTTAATTTGTAACAAACAAAAAGACAAAAAGACATGCACACATATTTACATAATAAGAGGAAAAAAGAAACAATAAATTGCCCGGGTATTCCCGTGAATGTCACGCTTGCAACAGCGTCGAAATATCGGGTGATCATCGCTCAATAATAATCACGGTAAATATCCCGTTATAATGTGTGAACAATAAATTTGAACTATTGTTTCAATAAAGATTAATTAATGTTAATAAAAAATTTAAACTCTTTGATGATCAATATGCGAAGTCGAAAATGGTCGGAGTTTAGCATGTGCTGTAAACAGAAAAATACACAGCGCCGGGCCTGTTTCATAAAAAATATTAGTCTAATATTATCAGTATTAGCCTCATATTAATAGAAAAGGAAAAAAAGACTGACCAGTAAAAGACGGACGGAACCAAAAAAAATTTACTTATTAATAAAGCTACAAACGTTTATGTTGCTATAAGCGCTGCGGGCCGGCGAAATTTTTTCCCCGTATGTTTCCCTCCCACACGCTCCCCGTATCGCCCACAACGCCCTTTGCAAATTACCCGCACTTTTTATTAATCGTTAATTATACCTCGTTCAAATGGAACGCTAATTTCAGAGGTGATATGAATTGCAATGCTTTTGATATATGACAATCAATAAACCATTGGTGAATATCTTTTCAGTGGTTTCTTTTTTAATTAAGTAGCGCATGGGAACTACGCATAGGCTAGTATATAAGCAATTAATAAGCAATTTCTATGAGTACTTATATTTTCATATATCACTATACATCCAATTATGTACAGATAGTATAAATCTAATCTAAACAAATAAATAGTATTTAAGTGTCTGTTTGTAATATAATATCAAAACAAAACAGCCCTTTTTAAAATTTATGTCTGTCTGTCTGTTTGTTCCGGGTAATCTTCGAAACGGCTGGGCGGATTTTGCCGGACTTTTACTGGCTGATAGCTGATGTTACAAGGAGTAGCCTAAGGTACTCCTTAGGCTACTTTTATTTTAGAAAAATAATTAGGGTTCCAAGCAAAAAAATAAAAACCATGAAGTCCTTTATCTCTAGGTGGGTGAAACCGCGGGCGACCTCTAGTATGTGATTTAATTATGGCTTTTGGAGAGTCTGAAAGTAGAATAGGTAACACTAAACTAATTTTAAATTTCATGAACAATTTATACAAGAGATTATTCTCTTGACAATTTTTTACATTTCTTTATAACAAGCTATAGTACCGCTGATGTCCAATTACTGCCATTAATATGACAAAAAAAAAGAAAAGTAGCGTTCTCAAAATAGCACACTGCTAAAAAATCTATACAAATAAATAAAATTGAAGTGTCTGTTTGTAATATCAAAATAACAGCTTTTTACTAAATGCATATGAAAGTATATACGGTACCTATAACAAAACAACCATTTTTAAAAATTTTGTCTCAGTCTGTTTGTTCCGGGTAATCTCCGAAACGGCTGGACCGATTTTGACGGGACTTTCACTGGCAGATAGCTGATGTTACAAGGAGCAACATAGGCTACTTTAATTTTAGAATAAGAATTAGCGTTCCACGCAAAAAAATAAAAACCATGAATCTAATACCTCCAAGCGGGTGAAACCGCGGGCAGCAGCTGGTCTGAATTAAAAATACGTGCACCAAAAAATCTTGCAACAGTTTTGAATAAAACGTTTAATTAAAATTCCTGTTTTCACTTATACGAATTCCGCGCATCCGTTCCCGCTCATTAAATAACGTTTTTTTTAACGTTTCGCTAGAGCGGATGTGTCACTCAAGTGTCACAGTGAAAGTCAGTGGTTAAACTTTCGACGGTGGAAATTTGTTGGTTTTTTTTTTGTTAATGGCTTCGCGTAGTTTGGAGTTCTATCAGGTGTGAAGTTGCTGTTAACCTTTTTCTATGCTATTTGGTTTTTAGGTTATTTTTTATCTGATGGTAAGCATAACGCCGGCCCTTAACAATTGCAGTGTCACTTAGAACTTTGAAACACAAAGGCCTGCGCGGCACTGCAGTGCGCTCGTTACCCTGAGACATTAGGTATTAAGTCTCATAAGCCCAGTAATTTCACTGGCTACTCTGCTCATCAAACCGGAACACAGTAATGCTTGCACATTACTGCTTGGCGGCAGACTTCACGAGCAAAGCGGGGGTAACAACCCAGACGGACACTCGCAGAAGAGTTAGTCCTACCACTAACAAACTACCTTCCTCTTTTATCGTTACGTTTTCTTTTATTGTAAATAAATAAGGACCATAAGATCATAACTACGGTAAAGTAACAAATTCAATTCCGCTGTCAGCGGGGTTCGAACCTGTGTCTTCTGATTATCTACCCCAGATGCCTTAATTAATTAACCTGACTATGGGAGCGATCGATGTTGACTCCGAAATTCTTGAGATGATGACTTCTTTCGTCTTATAAGCTTTTTTTCATATACTCGACAGATTAGCGATTGACAGCATGATCTTAAACGACCATATGGTTGAAGGATGGTGAATAAGCTAAACCTAAATTAAGTCTGGCTGTCAAGTACAAGTGTCGAAATACACCTTTAGGTGTGTGTCAAGATCAAGCATTGTAGGATTCAAACCTTCGAAGATTGGGGGCGTCCTAACTGCTAATGACTTTATGACATCCCTTGACTTTATCTAAATTACCTAAACTCCCGCAAACAAATATCTAGACTTTATATACTGCGTTAAATGTACAACGTGGAGTGTCACAGAAGTATCGTACCGGTGGATTTAACGCCAACTTCAATAACCGGCCAACGCGCCGTCATGTGATGTAACGTGTCGTGTAACGTCACGTCAATGCCACGGCCAATCAGCGTTGATGTGGGGGCTTTCGCGTTGTTGGAGTGAGTGGAAATGTCGCAAATAGAGAGCCACTAGTATTTGAAGTTTGTTAAGACTAGGTATTTCTGTATTCCTTGTGTCTAGAACGCAAATAACTTTTTGGATCATGGTAATAAAAATATTATATTTTTTTACTATTATCAGTTGGTAGGACTTACCCTTCTGCAAGTGTTCGCTTGAGTGTGTACCACCGCTTTGCTCGTGTGGTCTGCCGCCAAGCAGTAATGTACAAGCATTACTGTGTTTTGATATAACTTTTATCTCACTGACTCCTTGACATATTTGCATTGGTTTTGTCTTTCGAAAGCTTCCTATCACATACTTAGGGTACCTATCAAGTGAGTAGAAAATGCCCCGCGCCGTCACGATGCTCTTCTTCATCATAATTTTCCTAACTACCACTGAGTCATTATCACTATCATTCAGAAATTCATATCACTTCAAACAATATCATTAGTATGGATAAGCCCCTGGAAATCCCAGGATTTTGTACTTTTGAAGAAATACTTTTTTCTTAATGTGTAATATAAAATGTTTCGACAATCTTTTATTTAATATCTACGCCTTGTATATTTAGGTGTTCTTGCCAACCAATTTTGACCCAGTTCCTGAGTTCGAGTTGAAAATTTGCATGCACATTTGGTATTCTAGTTAAGTCTATGAACAACAACAGGGCGGCAAACTTTGAACACAACACTTTGCTTAGTTACGCGTTTTTTGAGAAAATACAAATTTGAATTACAAATAATCATGTCAGTTACTAAAACTGACAAAGTTCAATCAAGATAATAACTTTACTACGTTGGATATTATTTCACTATAATGTGTAAAAAGTTTGGGTATCTATTGTAAAAATAAAGGTAGAGCATGGTATGGTGCTGGGTGCTACGCTATGACGTCATGAAGTCAGTGATACGCCGTAGTGTCCCAGCGCTACGCAAGGGGAAGACGCGGCGAAGGACAGCAGTCCTTATTGAACTACAAGTGAAAATACACGTGTGTCGATTATTCAAACCAAGTTGTAGGTAATAATTATCTTGGAAAGTGTGCTTTTTGATACCGCTGCGTTTTCGTCTTTTATTACCTTTCTAATCTAGCATTTTACAGCTACCACAGGTAGTAAACGTGGTTAATATTAACATCAAAATAACGCCATTTTGATATAAATGGCGAATATGCCATAAAGTTTAGCTGTATACGGTATTAAATATACGACCAGTATATACGGCGAGTGTATATGGCAAGTGTATATAGCAAGTGTATATGGCGAGTGTGTGCGGCGGTTATAATATGAATTATGCTTAGCGTTCTGAAAGGAAATAAAGATTTTAAATGTGTTTTACTGTAGTATTAAATATTTTAAAGCGTAGATAAAATAAATTTAATTTACGCAACGATGATAGCACGGCTTTAAGAGTCTTACCACAAAAAAATTAAACACACGTTAAACCTGTGTTAATCAATGTATAACGCCTAAACAATCTCTCACTAAACATGCCTTAGTCGCGCGATTATATATGAGCGACCACAAATTCTGATTTAAGTACTGTTTTACCATTGTCTAACACAATTCTGTTGTGACATTTCTAATCATTTTTGACGTTTATCTTTAGACGCTGTCTAGCTAAACAGGCTACTAAAAATGTTTTTTTTTGTTTTAACACTATAAGGATTAAATAAAGTGTCTAAGTAATTTTATGGTTACGTGGCAAGATTTCGTAATTATTGGACTACTTATAGTATATATATAATATTTGTGCTTTTACTAACGGGCTGTAGTGCAAATTCAATATATGAACTATTATTGCATTATAGGTACAATATGTTATGGTATATACCACCTAGTAAAAATTAGAACCTGTTCACTCGTTCTGAACCTACAATTCCACATACAAGTCATCTTATGCGTGAGTTCTTATATAACCCCTCGTATTGTTCGGAGTTAATAATAACTTACCGTCGCAAAACGTGATGCCTTACCTCTGAGCTATACTAAACTCTCAATAGAAAGGGATGAAAGTACAGCCATGCCCTTTCCATCTACTATTTTCGTTTCGGATTAAGACTTAGGGCTTCCGTCTGATTACAACTCCTTTCAGGACTGTCTGCTGAAGCCAGACAGGCGTTATTTTCGGAAAAGAAAGGAAATGACGGTGTTCGTCAACTTTGTTCAAGACATGTTTTTATTTTGGTAGCTGTTTCTCATTCGGCTACAACGCGTCTTCTTTGGCTAAGTGGTTTGAGCGGGGTACCTCGTTATATCACCGATTTGAACCGTTTGATGTTCCGTGTCAAATACTATAAGCGGCACTTCCACCCTTGTGCCAAAAGCTAAGTGTTTTTAAAATATTATTTTTCAACTATTTCATGGTGCATCAGCAGTCAGCATCGAAATCCAACGGAGCAACGCCAATAACACAATTCAAATTCAAATTTTTTTGTTCAAATACAAATTCAAATTCATTTATATTGACCCGACACTGCCAATTGGAACGGATTAACCTTGCTTAACTTTTTTTAAATTTGTTTAAATCAAAGCAATATTATTGTACTACATTACTTACCACAAAAAGAAACGTCACACCAAGGATAAATTCAAGAATGCTCAAAAGCATCAAGTTAGTTTTTTTTCATAGTAGGCTTGCGTTTGACCTTCACTCTCTCAAATGTTGGTAAAAGACAATATGCTTAAAGATGAAACACGGTTAGGTACTTAGAAGATATACATTCACTTGTGATTTGAAGAAAATCTGGATATTGTTAGTGCGAGGACTAACTCTTTTGCGGATGTCCGTCTGGGTTGTTACCACCGCTTTGCTCGTTAAGTCTGCCGCCAACCAGTAATGTGAAAGCATTACTGTGTTCCGGTTTGATGAGCAGAGTAGCCAGTGAAATTATTGGGCTTATGAGACTTAATACCTAAAGTCTCAGGGTAACGAGCGCACTGCAGTGCCGCGCAGGCCTTTATGTTTCAAAGTTCTGGGTGGCACTGCAATTGTTATGGGCCAGCGTTCTGCTTACCATCAGGCAAACGACCAGCTCGTCTCGTTGCCAAATAACATAAAAAAATATGAATTATACGAGTATGAATCTTAAATTTTGTTTGTGCCCTATCGATTAAATTGGAATTATGTATAGCCTTACAATGCTTTGTAGATTGTTCTACTTTCTATATGACATTTATTAAATGCAGCATCAAATTTATATATTTTTAGTAATTAACTCGACGCTTCGTTTCGCCTGCGATCTCAAAATAGGTGTTATATCCGAACTCGATCAAACTCAATTCCATTAAATTCGATTCGATTAATTTTCGTCGCTCGCTGCACGTCTGCATGGTAAGTTAACGGTGGTGTCACACTTCGAAACATATATATATTCTTTATACCACATGGTAACGAGACGAGCTGGTCGTTAGCCTGATGGTAAGCATAACGCGCACGCCCAAAACAATTGCAGTGCCACCTAGAACTTTTAATATCAAAATAACAGCTTTTTACTAAATGCATATGAAAGTGTATACGGTACCTATAGCAAAAACACCATTTTTAACATTTTTGACTGTCTGTCTGTCTGTTTGTTCCGGGTAATCTCCAAAACGGCTGGACCGATTTTGACGGGACTTTCACTGACAGGTAGCTGATGTTATAAGGAGTAACTTAGGCTACTTTTATTAAAAGAATTAGGGTTACGCGACTTACGCGCAAAAAAATTAAAACCCATGAAATCCAATCTATAAACGCGGGTAAAAATTAAACTACTAGTCTTTAAATTGTTAGTTGTTAGCATTAGAATCATTGTAAAAAACTATTTTTTTTTTAAAGAATGCCGTGACGAGTTTCTTGCCCTTCTTCTTGCTCGGCCTATACCAATTTGGAACGGGCACGGTAGGTTTCTGGAAGGTTCGTTGACTTTGAGCACGGTCTGTTGGTGTCTTTATCATTTATTATGTTCTGATAAAGACAGCATTAGTTTTAGTCTGTGATTCGGGTAGACGAATGTTGCAGAGGCCCGCTGTTAGATTCATTTTACTTTTGAATTTGAATTTGAAAACCGCGGGCAGCAGCTAGTATAGCATAAAAAAAATTAGGTTAGGTTACAAGCTACAAAAGACATGATTATCACAGAATAGAATTAGTTCATCGGACTCGAAAATATGATACAGAAATACAGTGTAGCGTGTGGCATAGCTTCTCAGCGGTAATGGCTGTCAGACAGATAGAGTGCCTCTCGGTGGCCTGTCAATTCAGCTAATTGGCTGAACCCTACGTGCCAAGAGGTATTTGTAGGTAACAACACAGTTTTTAGCTACAGTTAATGTAAGACAAAACTTTAGACGGTACTCTTCATCGTCAGCCGGAAGACGTCCAGTGCAGAATCTGTGATTCTTCCATTTTTTTTTTAAACTTACTGTATTCTTTTTTCTTTTTTATAATTTTCACGCTTTGTGACGCCTAATTTTTCAAATATGGACGATATTTGACAGTTGTAAAAATAAATTCAAACGACGAGCGCCCATCTTCTAAAGTTTAACTGAATGGAAAATTAGTCAATGGCTTAAAAAAACTTGTATAATATACTTGTATATCTTTTTACAAATTCTGAGGACTCAATACATATCGATATCTTCAGATATAAGTTGCATCCCTAAAAAAAGAGCGTCAATGGAGAATTGCATTTTATTGGCTGCCTGTCAATATGATGTCAATATGAAGTCATTATGACTTCATTGCACAAAGACGAGGATAAAAAGGAAACTGAAATAGCGGGACCTCTATGAACAACGCATTCTAATAATGCATTTCACTACGAAGTTAGTCAGTGCATTAGCAACTAACCACCCCCATCCGCTTCCCCTCGCTGAAAGCTTATCCACCTTTCAAGTAATGCTTTCAATTGTACGCACCGTGGTACTTATAATGTCTTTGTAACATATTAGCATGTAGGATAGTGTAACGCGCAAAACCTATTCACAGAACGAGCAACCTAAGTAGGACTGTAGTTTAAGATCTTGACAGATTGACGGCTCCGTAGCTAAGTTAGTAGTAACCCTGCCTGCAGAGCGAGGGGTTCCGGGTCGAATCCCGGCCGGGGCAGATTTTGTGTAAGCATAAAGTTTGTTCTCGGGTCTTGGATGTTTGTGATGTGTATCTGTGTGTGTCCACGCCACCTGAAACACAGGGAATCCTAGTGCGGGGTATGAGTGTAAGCGTTTATTTATTTATTGAGATTTTGCCAGTTGGAACAACTAGCAACGATACAGAAATCTCTGCTCAAAAATGCTCAAGTAAAATTTTATATTATTTTGTTTTTAGTTCCCTAGATAGGTATATTGTTCTTATCCTAGAAATACTTAATTAGAGGTCAGAGTATTCATTTCAACGCTTATCTTATTCGCACTTCATAAAATGATATATTTTTAATGGAATGAAATAACAGTTTTCTTTTTTAAATTATTGTACAACGATCGAGCGTGTATCTGTAACTCGTAACTTTGAAATAATAAGGCCTGTGCAAATGGATAAAATAGTATTATTATATTTTTTAATCTTTAAATGAAATGAAGTTCAAAAGCGAACCGTGAATAACAAGATTGATCACGATACGTGATCTTATAGAGTTATTTTTTTCCATAGAAAATCCAGCTCAAAATAAAATAAGAAATACTCACTCTAAATAAGTAAACGTGAAAAGCTATCACGTCCACCTTTCAGCGCTGCAGCACTAGATTAAAAAGCTATCGAGTATGCACTAGTGACTAGGATGTAATGGATTCTTAATGATCCCGTTCAGAGCCGCTGCACTCGATAACGTGTCTGATGTAGATATTTAGCTGCTTTATTGGCAAACAGGAAGTTCTGTTGATAGTGTTTTGATTTTAACTCAAACAAAACATCAACAACAAAGTGTTTGTAATGTTAACAATTTTGCTAAACAAAACAAGAACAAAAGTGGGTTTTTCATGTTGTTTTCCATTTTTCAATAACCTGCGCATCATATTGTTTTCAAAAACAGAGAAAATGTAATAAAAAATTGGTTTTCTTTTTTATAAAGTTGGCAAAATGTAAGGTCACTTGGGAGACCGGCCTGCGGTCACTTAGAGAAGAAAAACTAGGCAGAACCCCTAGAGATCATATTAGGGTATAACAAGTCTAGAAGAACTTTTATAAACCTATTTCATCTCTGGATAAAGTATTTTACTCTCGACTAGCCCTTGTTATTAGTGGTAGGACTAACTCTTCAGCAAGTGACCGTCTGGGTTGTTCCCCCGCTTTGCTCGTGAAGCCAGCCGCCAAACAGTAACGTGCAAGCATTACTGTGTTCCGGTTTGATGAGCAGAGTATCCAGTGAAATTACTGGGCTTATGAGACTTAATACTTAATGTCTCAGGGTAACGAGTGCACTGCAGTGCCGCGCAGGAACTTTGTGTTTCAAAGTTCTGAGTGGCACTGCAATTGTTATGGGCCGGCGCGACCAGCTCGACTCGTTATCAAATAGCATAAAAAAACATTGAATTACACAATTCTCCAAGCGTGTATTATAGAACAATCAACGGCTTCATTCGATTTTAGGTTTTGGCAATTTTTTTCTTTCAGCCGGTCGCCTGCCTGGCAT
Organism: Crocallis elinguaria; assembly: GCA_907269065.1. Lineage (NCBI taxonomy): Eukaryota > Metazoa > Arthropoda > Insecta > Lepidoptera > Geometridae > Crocallis > Crocallis elinguaria. The sequence continues at coordinate 12,063,418 of OU026065.1, read as the reverse complement.
CCCTGCTTCGGAATTCTGAGAGTATAGTCTACCACGCAGGCCCAGCGCGGCGTGGAGGATGTCACCATGTCCTTAATTTTTTTTACGTCTGTCACCTTTGCTCGACTTTTAGATATAACTTAATTTTTGTATAAAATATTTTCCTCAACACAAGATTTTGTTTTTTGACAAATGAATAATAAATAAGCCCTATAAGTTGTCAGTGTGCCCCACGCTGTATGCCAGCTGAAAGGTTTTTTCTGAAAGGAATAATGTACAAAATCGCCTTACGGCACAGGAACCATGTGCCAATCCTGTAACGAAGTGACAGGTGTTCACTTTATCACGCCACTTGCTGAAAGATAACACGTACTGAACGTAAATTGAAGTGACATGACACGCACGGAAGAAATTTATATGGTTTCTGTATAAGTAAAAAAAATTACAAATACTAATAAAAACATGATCATTGCAAAATCTTTTTTTTATGCTATTTGGTAACGAGACAAGCTGGTCGTAACCTAATCTAACCTAATTTTTTTTATGCTATATGATAATGCGACGAGCTGGTCGTTTACCTGATTAAAGAATAGCTGAGAAATTAGGTATTAAGTCTCATAATCCCAGTAATTTCACCGGCTACTCTGCTCATCAAACCGGAACACAGTAATGCTTGCACACAACTGCTTGGCGGCAGACTTCACGAGCACCTAGTTGGCATTTCAGTCATTGATTTCATTTAAAACGGTTTTCTTTTTACTGTGTTGAGATTTTTATCACGTGGTAGGACTAGCTGTTCTGCGAGTGTCTGTCGGGGTGGTTACTACCGCTTTGCATGTGCAAGCATGATGTCATGATGAGCAAAGAAGTCAGTGGAATTATTCGGCTTATGAGACTTAATACCCATAATAGGTCAGGGTTACGAAGTCAGTGCAATGCCACGCAGGCCTTTGTGTTTCAAAGTTCTGAGTGGTACGGCAATTGTTATGGGCCGGCGTTATGCTTACCATCAGGCAAGCGACCTGTACGCTCATCTCGTTATAAAAAAGCGACGAACCGACTTCACTGACAAACTACTGAACCGATTTTGATGAAATTTCTATGGGACCAATCTGAAAGTATATGCTTTCAAATAAAAGAATAATTTTCCAAATCGGTTTATAAATGAGGGAGACCTGAGGTAACCTCCTTTTCGGAAGTCGGTTAATTATAAACACAGCCGTCAGTAAGCTTACAGTACTAAAATAAAAACGACTGAATATTTTTTTATCTGTAACATTCAGAAAAACAAAAACTCTCTGAGTAAAAGTGATAGTTCATCACCTGGGGCATTACCGTCACAAATCACGTAGCAGTCATAAATCGAGCGACGATGAGGAAGCGTTCCGTTTTATGCAGAATTTACGTTTTATTATTAAAATAAAGTCGATCGCTGTAATTTCATCATAAAGTTCAAATATTAATATTACATTGCGAGGTTAATATTTTTATTGGAAAATGAATGATTTGCACACATTAATATACTGTATCTCATTATATTAAGTGTGACTATCATATTTAATTATTCTATACAAATAAATAAAATTGAAGTGTCTGTATGTAATATCAAAATAACAGCTTTTTTAACCGACTTCCAAAAAAGGAGGAGGTTATCAATTCGTCGGGTATTTTTTATTATGGTTGTTACCTCAGATCTCGGCCATTTATGAACCGATTTGGAAAATTCTTTTTTTATTTGAAAGGGTATACTTTCAGATTGGTCCCATAGAAATTTCATCAAAATCGGTTCAGTAGTTTGTCACTGAAGTCGGTTCGTCGCTTTTTTAAAGCAATTTTACCAAATGGTTATGAAAGTATATACATTAACTATAACAAAACAACCATTCTTAAAATTTTTGTCTGTCTGTCTCTCTGTTTGTTCCGGGTAATCTCCGAAACGGCTGGGCCGATTTTGACGGGACTTTCACTGGCAGATAGCTGATGTTATAAGGAGTAACTTAAGCTACTTTTATTTTCGAAAAAAAAAAGAGAGTTCTGCTCAAAAAACTGAAGGTGTGTGCGGGATTTAAATTAACATTTTACAGCATCTCTAATTAATGAAGGATCCAAAAATATTTCATAGCAAAAAATATTTATAATCTCTTTTCACTAATCGACATTTCAAAGAAGTACAATTAAGGGATTCGTTGTTCTATCTCCAAGGTGAAATTCTGCAAACCTGCCACTTTGAATTCAAACAAACTCTAAACAAAGCGAATTTTTTAATGTAAAAAAATATTAAGACTCCATTTCATCCGCTCCAAAAATACCGCTAACACCAAATACTAAGGTTCAAAATTCTATAACTGACGTTATTTATAAGGTCGAGAGCGAATATGATAGAAATGCCGAGGGTCAGAAAAGAGTCACGGTTCGGCCTTCTAGCTATATTTACAACAATGTCTAAGATTTCAAAATGTGCAAGCAATTTGAAGAAAAGGAAACTGTTACAGGTCGAAGTTGCAAAAATAACTTGGCTTTTTCCCATTTTGTTAGAGCATTAATCTGGAATGTCAACTTAAAATTAAATATATTTTACAGAGTAAGCCGAAAAAAATTATCATCTTAATAATTTCGGTGTCAACATTTGTCCCCCTAGGAACAGAACAGCAGGGGGACAAACAGGAAATAATAGTTCAAGTTGTCCGCTCATCGGTAACAGGGGGATAAATCGAGCTTTTTCTTCTTGTAGTCCCCCTGGGGGGACAGGTCAGGGGGACAAACAGGAATAATCCAACATCGATCACTCCCATAGCCTTGTTGGTTAAGGCGTGCTTGCTTAACCTTGACGAGCAGGGGTGCCCGGCTAAGCAGAGTCTATGGGTCTTACCACAAAAAAAACTAAACACACGTTAAACCTGTGTTAAAAACTATTTAACGCCTAAACATGCCTTAGTCGCGCGATTAAATATGACCCACAACAAATCCTGATTTAAGTAGTGTCTAACCGTTGTCTATAACAATTCTGTTGTGACATTTCTAATCATTTTTAACGTTTATCTTTAAACGCTGTCTAGCTAAACAGACGACTAAAAATGTTTTTTTTGTGGTAACACTAAATAGGTTTAATGTTCTGAGTTAATACCTAATAATATCTAAGGGGATAGCGCACAATGCAGTGACGTGCAGGTTTTTTGTTTCTAAGTTGTGGATAGCAATGCACAGCACTGCAATTGTTATGGGCTGGCGTTATGCTTACCATCAGACAAACGACCAGCTCGTCTCGTTTCCCAAAAATCTAAAAAAGATTTACTTATAATCCTTGCTAGTTGAATACATTCATACTAATTTACTAGAAGAATAAACACAAAGGTTTTATCTACCCTGCATTTATCTACACTGATCATTAGCCAAGTTTCCATTGAGCTTGTTAAAATTGTAAAGTCACTTCCTCGTTAAAATCGTTCGCTTTGTCAACATGCCTTGATGACTGGTAGTTAGCGCATTTTGCTCGGAGTCAGAAAGTCTGCTTCTTTATGTAATATGATGTTTTTTTTATGTTATTTGGTAACGAGACGAGCTGGTCGTTTGCCTGATGGTAAGCATAACGCTGGCCCGTAACAATTGCAATGCCACCTAGAACTTTGAAACACAAAGGCCTGCGCGGCACTGCAGTGCGCTCGTTACCCTGACACATTAGGTATTAAGTCTCATAAGCCCATTAATTTCACTGGATACTCTGCTCATCAAACCGGAACACAGTAATGCTTGCACATTACTGCTTGGTGGCAGACTTCACGAGCAAAGCGGTAACAACCCAAACGGTTGTTTCTGCACCGATATTGTGGAGATATTGTAATATCGTTAAGGCACAAACATTCGTGATTTCAGTATTTTAATTGGCATGATGTAACAGTCACCTCGACAAAATTACGTAGATGTAGTAAAAATGAATCAGCGATATTTTTCAGATCGGATCTTTTTCGATCGAAAAACGGAAACCTAATCATTCGCAACAAACGTAAAGTAAATATTTAACAAAAAAATTCGAGGAAAATGAAACCAGCCACGGAACCTGTAACAAAAGCGGGAAGTTGCTTTGTTTTAGACAAACTTGATCTGCCTCAAAAACAGTCGGTGGTATTGATTATATTGTGTGTAGCTTTTAACTTACAATGTTTGTACGTTTGTTTACGTCAAATCTTACAAGCTAAAGGACTTTTACCAAATTTGTATGGAGCTTGGTACTTTATTCCCAGAAAAAATTAACTACCCTCAAATTTTTTTCCAGATATGTGCCTGAAATAAAGAGGCTAGCAGAATAATAAAAAAAATTGGAATATTATACTGCGTATATGGAAGTATGTACGGTACTTACAACAAAAACACAATTTTAAAAATGTTGTCTGTTTGTTCCGGGTAATCTCCGAAACGGCTTCACCAATTTTGACGGGATTTTCAATGGCAGATAGCTGATGTTACAAGGAGTAACTTAGGCTACGCGAGTCGCGGGGCACAGCTAGTCGACTATAGGGATCTACGGTTGATCACACCACAAGAACCACCGCCGCTTCAACGTGGCCCTCAAAAGATAAACTGGAAGCGACCTTACACAAGACACATCACAACAAAGGGACCGATTGATACCATTATCATGATCCATCCTAACCATTGTTTCGCACGCAACGCCCGAGGCCCGATACCTTCCAAACAACCCTTCAAACTCATATTTCATTAAAACTACACAAAAGGCGAATTGACACTGTGTACCGTTTACACTTCAGCGGTTTTTTTCACAATTTATGTGAACACGAAACCCTGAGATTTCGTGCGTCTAGTCGAGGATACGAGTTAATGTTTCGGAAACAATTTATGGGGAGACGTACCTTACCTTGAAGAAGTGAGGTAAGGCGGAATGTATCATTTCCAAGTATTTTTTAACAGCGAATAAGGCCTCTTTAAATTCGTCGTTACGGAAAACCAGCGCTGGTTGTTTACAAGCAGCATTATACTGAGCTTGGAGCGTTTTGTAACAGTTAACGATAAACAGGTACCTATATGCAAGTTCTTGTCATGCTGTATTAGTTGGTTAAGAGGCCTCAACTCGCCATACTTTCCATACAAACGCTCGTACGTGATTAAAGTATTGTATCAATTTTTTTCTTTGGGTTTTTTGAACAATTAGGTATCTCGTGCATTATATCTAGGATTTTATGGAACCAAAAATTTAAAATGTTGACAATCCAATTCAGTAAAAGCCTTAAAAAACAGCGTTTTTAAACAAATTTTACCTTGACTTTGGCCGTTTACCATATTCACATAATTGTAAAAGTAAACTAAGGACTTACATAGGATTAGATTAGATGATTTCAAGTTGTCCCAGTTCTAAAGGTCAAAAGCAAATTCGGTCGCTTATCTAATAGAATTAAGTTACAAGTCGAGTATTATGTATGCATGGTCACTGTATTCAGGCTATGCGGGAACAAGATGGGTTGTTCCCATTTATATACCGAAACCACACAGAACAATATAAATTATATTAAATACACATTCATTTGAGTCGATGCTATAAAACAATCCCCCAGTTCAATGGCCTTTAGTCCTCCATTACCATATTTACCCACCCATTTCTACGACCATCGTCACGCTTAAACAAAAATGGAAAAAATATCAAAGACATTAACATAAAGGCAAGAGTGCTGAATCAACAATCTCGCGATTAGAGGGGGGACGGAATGCAAGTGGCGGAAATGATCAATGCGGACAGTACATAATCTTGAGACGAATTTGAAGCAATGTTGACTGAGTAGGGCCGTGAGCTTAAACTTCCGTTAAAGAAGTTGCTGCAGTGGGTTAGTATTTGTACTGCTCGACCATCTTCAAATTGAAGTCTGTCACTAAGCGCCAATCAGTGTTTTCAGCCAGCCATTCTTGAGAGGCAGTTCTCATCCCAGTCTAAGTATCTCTCTGAAAGAGACCGCTTTAAGCTATAAGATCGCTAATTGTAGCCCAGTTGTTTTAGTTTTAAAGTTTCTGCATTGTAAATTTGCTAGTGGTAGGACTAACTCTTCTGCGAGTGTCCGTCTGGGTTGTTACCACCGCTTTGCTCGTGAAGTCTGCCGCCAAGCAGTAACGTGCAAGCATTACTGTGTTCCGGTTTGATGAGCAGAGTAGCCAGTGAAATTACTGGGCTTATGAGACTTAATACCTAATGTCTCAGAGTAACGAGCTCACTGCAGTGCCGCGCAGGCCTTTGTGTTTTAAATTTCTGGATGGCACTGCAATTGTTATGGGCCGGCGTTATGCTTACCATCAGGCAAACGACCCACTCGTTACCAAATATCATAAAAATAATGTTTTATGAAAGAATCTTCGTTCAGAGCGTGTTTATGATCAAGTGAAGTGGTAAAGAAAAAGCAATCTCTTAACTTTTTAATTTACTCAATATAGTATTTTTATAATTTTTAATCTGTTACGTTAATAAACGTTTTATAATATATAATACTAGCTGCTGCCCCGCGGTTTCACCCGCGTGGAGATTTTGGATTTTTTTGCGCGGAACCCTAATTATTTTTCTAAACTAAAAGTAGCCTAAGTTACTCCTTGTAACATCAGGTATCTGCCAGTGAAAGTTCCGTCAAAATCGGTCCAGCCGTTTCGGAGATTACCCGGAACAAACAGACAGACAGACAGACAAAAATTTTAAAAATGGTTGTTTTGTTGTAGGTACTGTATATACTTTCATATGCATTTAGTAAAAAGCTATTATTTTGATATTACAAACAGACACTTCAATTTCATTTATCTGTATGGATGGATGGATATACTGTTTACACCGGACTTTTGAATGCGGCTCACACATATCGCATAGCAAACATAGACAAATACTGTGTAGTCAAGAGGTTATGATCGTAACTTGAGACAACATCCAATGTGAACCTCTGCAACTGACTTACACAGTACAAGCGGTATATTATGGGTGGCTTATCGCAATGCCTTCACTCCGCCTGAGTGGTTTGGTTTGTGTCGATTGGTAGGTATTTTAGAGATTGGGAATGACGAGTTGATTGTTGGAAATAAGGAAATTGAAAGCAATTGGCTAACTTTCGTAGCAATACTATATTTTTAACTAGCTTTTGTCAGCAGTTTTCACCCGCGTTCCCACAGAAACCGTGCATTTTTCCGGGATAAAAAGTAACCTATGTTACTCTCCGGTCCGTAAATTATGTCTATGCCAAAAATCACGTCGATCTGTTACTGCGTGAAAGAAGGACAAACCAACAAACACACTTTCGCATTTATAGTATTAGTAGAAAGTAGGACTAGTAGGATAGGATAATGTAAATGACGTTCAATGATTATCTACCATTATGTTTCTTCATCAGGTTTTATGAAAATTACGAGCAGCGTCAAGAGCGTAATGCATTGTCGCGCAGGCCCTTTGTGTTTCAATAATCTGAGTGGCACTGCAATTGTTATAGGCCCACGTTATGCTTTCCATAAAACCAAACTCGTCTCGTTATCCAATAGTAAAAAATAACTAGTTCTATCGTTGGTATAAAAATAAAATATCTTTATTAGCTTCGCAAAGTCAAAATAAGCTACCAACTTTTTCAATTTAACTTCTTACTCTTAATTATTGATCCAAAGTCAAACATACGAGTATATTAACAGAATACCAATTTGATGCCTAATTTTAAATTAAGAATAACAACAAACTATTATACTTGACACTGGCTAAATACGAAAATCACGTGGAGCCAAAAACAAAACAAAAAAAAACTTCAACCTACTAGATATTTCCAATGATTAAAGAAAAGTAGTGGAATCTCTTTGGATATTTCTGAGTCACATAGGTACAGTAAATGTGTCAAAATCAATTATAACTACACCCAAACCAAAAATAAACCGTCTAACTTCATACTTGTTCGATAAATTCTATTTATAATATGCAACCTTTAACTTGAGCCAGTCTGGTTATACCAAAATATATTGAATTTCAATCTTACCCTATTTGTAATAGAGTCGAGAATTGCAACTAGCCTGGCGGGTCAGACAATCAAATCATGCTATACGCTATTTCATCCTTAACGTGTTCAAAGTAGAGGCTAAATATTGTGCTTGTTTTATTAAATTTGGGGCCGCCGACAGATTAACATAAGGTAATTCTCCGTAACTTGCGTAGTTCTAAAATTATATGAGCGTGACTGATTTTTGCGTAAAAATGTAATGCGGAGTACATGTCATTGTAATCTGGTAGCCGCAGTAGATAGTTTTCTCAATATCTAGACATATTGATAAAACTACCGAAAATAATAAAGGTTCACTACTACTTTTTTACACTATGTGCGCACCGATAGAAACTTTATCCCCTGACATAGAAAATGTCGTTGGATCTATAGCGCCTTAAATTAAGTCCCATTCTACGTTTAACATATTACCAGATTCAACTATAGTATATCGTCACTTATTTGTATGATCAGGTATATGCGAGGGTTTTATTACATACTAGCTGCTGCCCCGCGGTTTCACCCGCGTGGAGATTTTGGATTACATGGTTTTTATTTTTTTGCGCGGAACCCTAATTATTTTTCGAAAATCAAAGTAGCCTATGTTACTCCTTGTAACATCAGCTATCTGCCAGTGAAAGTCTCGTCAAAATCGGTCCAGCTGTTTCGGAGATTACCCGGAACAAACAGACAGACAAAATTTTTAAAAATGGTTGTTTTGTTATAGGTACCGTATATACTTTCATATGAATTTGGTAAAAAGCTGTTATTTTGATATTACAAACAGACACTTCAATTTTATTTATCTGTATGGATGTATGGATATAGAAAGAAGCTATATGAAAGCTGAACTAATATTAAATTTAAATGAAGACCCATGCTAATTTACAAATTAAAGAAGACAAAGAAAAGATAACACAAATTCAGGCACGCTGTCTCCCCGAGAGCCAGCGACACAGCGTTCGCATTTTCAACTAATTATGCCCGCCCTAAAATAATGCCTGGCTCATCTGGGCGCCCACGTCTCCATATGCAAGGTCAACATTATTCAAAGGTCACTTCACCTGTATTAGCCCACGTAGAGTTATTTTGCAGCAGTAGGGTCCAATATAAAATGCTTGCCTCGTCTATTTGTGGCAGAGAGGTTTTTAGTTTCGAATGGATTGTTAACTTTCGATTCGAGTAATTCGACTATGCTCGACCAAGCTGTCCCAGCGGTGGGGTGGAGTTGACAGTTGTGGTTGGAACTCTAAGGGACAGCGTAGACGCTTATTGAAACGTACGTTTGCTTGTCAGAATAACAACGCTTTTGCGTCAAGCGCGCATTTCGAGTATCACGATATCCGCGCTTGACGCAAAAGCGTTGTTATTCTGACAAGCAAACGTACATTTGCATAAGCGTCTACACTGCCCCTAAGTGGTGGTAAGTTCGGTGGTGGTTTCGGTGAATGTGCCGAGGAATTGCACAGCTTGATTCCCCCTTCCCTTTTCCATCATCGGACAACTAGAATGAAATGAAAGCTGTAGGATTCGAACCACCAACCTCTGTTACTACCACTGAGCTATCATCGCTTCTGAGATATATAAAAAAGAACCTTGACTGTATTTAGTCTGGTTTTTTACACTTGTCCAATAATATAAACAAGCTCGGATGCCAGCCAATGACATGATTCAAATTTGAATTTCTATTGATCATGGGTTGGTGAGCCGTATTTTGTTTATATTGGACAAATAAAAAAAACTCCACCATATCTGTGTACATACTAGTAACTATGCTGAATAAACCTGGAATTCAACTCATGTTAATTATGCAAATACATAGCAATAATCATATTTCCTGACCATTATTTTAACGATCACACCAACTACAATAAAAAACAGCAATCAAAATAAAAACCACCCTCACCTACATTACGCATAAATAGATATGGGGTACAAACAAAGCCCACTGTGTAATTACTATGAAGGATACAGAATCGATCCATATTCCATATCGCTACCATTTCTACTCAGAAATAAACACATAAGCCGATACTGTAAATGACTTCAGTAGAAACAACGATATTCGAAGTAACGTCGAGTTAGGTGGAACTATTCACTAACTGAAGGGATTCGTTGTTTTGGCTGAAATTTAGTATAAGGTTCAAAGAAACATAATATTAGAAATTGAATGCCTATTGCCTCGCCCTTTTTCAAACGGCTGCGGGAGAGGGCATGTAGAGTAATTTAACTTTTATGCAGAAGACTACGAACTCTTATAAATAAAATATTTTGTATTTTAATAATCCGATAAGAAATAAACAGCACTCAATTAGTATCTCAATCATTTTTTGTTACGCCGTAGAATAATGTTTGACTACTATTATATGTTAATTATGTTACACATAATTGACTACATCGAAGCGTTTTGCTTCAACATTTATTATGCGTACCGCTAAGGGGCAGTGTAGACTCTTATGCATACGTACGTTTGCTTGTCAGAATAACAAACGCTTTTGCGTCAAGCGCGGATTTCGTGATACTCGAAATGCGCGCTTGACGTAAAAGCGTTGTTATTCTGATAAGCAAACGTACGTTTGCATAAGCGTCTACGGTCTGCATAAGGAGTGGAACTCTCTGCCAGTGTCTGTATTTCCCGATAACTATAACTTGGGCTGCTTCAAGGCGCGAGTGAATAGATATCGTTTAGGGACATCATCCATCGTCGACCGCATCGTCACTTACCAGCCGATGAGATAGCAATCAAACGTTAAAAAACTACAGACGTCATAGGGTACACAGCCCTCTCTGTAATTACCACAGAGAATACAGAATTGATTTATCCGTTTCACGAGGTGGTAAGAGTAACTCTTCTACGATAGCGCTGTGTAAGCAATTGACCTATTAATCATTTTAAAACAGTATATTTAATAATATTTTATTTTACACTGCTGTGTACAAATAAATAAATATACTACTCGTATCAATCAGTTATTTATCTACGATATTTTTATTTAATTATCTGTAGCAATAAAATTACATTGCTTAAAAAACGATTGAAAATAATATCCCATAGAAACCTCGGAACGTCGGAAATTCAATTGAATCAATTAAAGCAAGATTCAAATCATTCATAAAAAATATACATCAAAAGGGTATTCAAAGAATTCAGAATTACGTCCGTATTGTACTAACAAATACCATTTTTTGGAAAAAAATACGTTATTATCTCTTCAAAGCAATACGTTCAAAGGGATTGGAGCTATATTAAGAAATATGGGCGGCACCGGTCCCTGGACGGTTGTATGGAAAATTGGCAATTAGAAGGTAATATCTGGAAATATTAACGTTCGTGATTCATTTCGATATTATTGGTGAGATATAAGTAGGATTATGTTATGATCAATCAAAGAATTCACGTCCTTCGGACAAGAGTAATAATTCGTATTACGTATGTATTCTCATTATTACACAACTAGCTGTGATCTGCGGCTGCACCCACGACCCACGTATTCTAAGTTACTCCTTGTAACATCAGCTATCTGCCAGTGAAAGTCCCGTCAAAATCGGTCCAGTCGTTTTGTAGATTACCCAGGCCAAACCGACCGACAGACAACAGCCTTGAGCATTGGCGTAGAGTTGCTTGCTTATCGGTGTTCTATCGGTTGCATTTCAGTGAGTGTGCATCGGAGTTGCATAACTTAATTCCTCCTTCCCCTCTCCATCATCAATCGACCATACAAACGGCATGAGAACATCGATACCTTGTTGATATTCCTCCTTTACGCACGAAGCGTTTTGCCTCTACATTCATTTGGCGCAGCGCTAAAGAGGTGAATGCCTTGCCTGAGTCTGTGTTCCCTGATCGCTATAGCCTGGGAATCTTCAAGTCACGAGTGAATAGGTATCTTCTAGTTAGCCAAGTTTCAGAACAAATGTTTAATATAAGCTAAAACTAAATTAAAACAATTCCTGCATATGGAAATTATTAACGTTCTACTCATACTGTTCTCACAAACCCAGCCGGTTTACTTTTAGGACAGCCCAGACCCGCATTATCAACAACAAATTGCGCACTTCTCGGGACGCTGTAACATCGTTTAGCGATAAAAATGACAAGAATAATAAAAATGGAGTAAGTATGTTAACATTATAATATAGTTCTGGGTAAAAAAACTTATGAATAAATTCAACTCGGGCTCATTTTGTTATGGAAATATTATCTCGGGTTGCCGCGAAGTAAATCAACTTGGTAACTTATTGAATAAATATACGCCTACATTTCTTTGGGTCAGATGTTTGGGCTGGCTTTTCCACCCACGGTCTGTTTTTGTCAGAACGAAGATTGAGAGTAATAACATGTAATCAAGATTTGAAAGAACATTTCTGTGATGATTAATATTATTCAGAGAGGTGTCAGACTGTCTGATATATATCTTTTGACGTTTCCAGTAGGTAGGTGTTATTTTTTTATGCTTACGCTTGACCAGTATCCCGTCAGAAGGAACAAGTAAAATTACAATTCAATGAGTCTGAGTCAGTCTCATTGAATTGTATTGAATTGTTGTACGCTCCCACCTTCATCATGCGGACAGCTTAAGAGCCTACTAGTCCATGGAGCGAACTCATCGGTGGGCGCGGCTAAAATGCATGCTATTTCATCTAACATTCGTGGGACAAGGTAAGACTCTGCAGCGATGAGTAGTATGAGGCTAATGCTCGCACATACACAATTACACACTCTCGTAAAGTCGCGACGAAAACCGAAAAGTCGAAAACCGGCGCGCAAAAATGTACGAATTGGCTTCTGGTGCTTGGGGTTTTACGACAAAACTACTGAATGTATTTAGTCAGACCAAAGTTATTTGAAATGTCAATAAACTAAAGCTTGTTAGTATGTACCTTATTTTCGAGTTTTCGTAATCTTTTTGTAATTTATTTACGTCCAAACTTGCGTTAAAATACGTGCTAAAATACAGATGTTTGTAGGTTCATTACTTTTAAGCCACTTATTTTTTTTCTTTATAATTAGCAGGCTGACCTAGATAACGAAGAGATAAATCGATATTATTCTTAATTTTGGACTTAAAACGTCAAGTAGTGTAGTAATCACCCAAGTACGGTTGTATGGAGAAATGAACGACTAGTTCGTCCTTAAGAGTTGAACTCATTGCCGGCATCTGTTCTGAACACTATAATCTGGGAGTCTTCAAGAGACGAGTAAACAGGTATCTTCTGGGCAAGCGTGCTACATCGTCGACCGCGTTGTCGCTTAACATCAGGTGAGATACCAGTCAAACGCAAGCCCATTTGAAATTTAAAAAAGCCAGATTGGAAACTTCAATATCTATAGGTACTGTCTACAGTACGAAATCGCATGTTTCTGTCCTCTGTGTCGAATATATCCCGCGGCGGTACATGGACGAAATAATATTATATAGTTCTGGGTTATCGCATTTTTCCTCCGTTATACTCCATTGTAAATTGATCATGACATCAGCAAATAATGAGAGAGCCAGGAACAATGGTGTTCGTTAGCTATCTCAGTCCACTAGGTGGACCGACGACCTTGTCAAAACCGCGGGGAACCGTTGGATGCAAGAGGCGAGTAGCCGATCCAAGTGTCGTTCTATGGCCTATGTTCAGCAGTGGACGTCTTCCGGCTGATGATGATGATGATGATAAGCTATCTTAGTCATTCACGTGCCGATTATATTTTCTAAACTATCTTGGTTAGTATACAAACTAAGACAGCTGAGAAGAAAGAGTACGCTTCATGTACCCAGATTTTATTAAATAAATGCGTCTACATGGACACCCTAAGGTTATAATGAATGCCTCACAGTTTTATCGTAAAGAAGTACATGTTACAGTGGAGTCTGGCCAGCTGTTCTAATCATTATCAGACTCTTACCGCTCCCACAGCTAGGATACCGGCCTTTTCTCAGATAGAGATGAATGGGCCATAATCCACCACGCGAGCCCAGTCCGGCTTGGTGGATGTCACATATCCTCGAATTGTGTGGTTCTTGAACATACCGGTTTCCTCACGATGTTTTCCTTCGCCGTTTTAGAGCGATTGTGAATAATCCGCCCATAACTTGATATAAGTCATTGGTGCCGGCCGAGTCGAGATTCGAACTATGGTGCGTCGGATTGAAAGTCGCACCAGTTCCCGCTCGGCCACACTCGCTGTTCTAATCAAATTGGTTAATTTGGTACAATCGATACCTACTTGGATAGACATAACGTAGGTACATTCATGACGCGTGCTTCCTGGATCACAATATATCGATTATCAAGTTACAACCCATTAAGATATGTTAAAGGTTTATAACTTGCGTTCTCAGGATTAGCCTCTTCTGAACGAATAAAAGACAGTCAGGTGTGTGCAATTCCTTCCTTCGTGGACTTACCTTCAAATCCCTGGAATGTCGTAACTCTTGTCTCCTCGGTGGCTGTCCAAGCAGGTCGGAGTAAACCAGATTCCTGACTGACCCTCGGAACTTGGGCTCAAAGATCACTGATGGAAGCGCCAAGGTAGTTAACTTAGAGTTGTACCTAAAACAATAAATATTTGATGTTAATTGTTAGCCAATAAAGGAAAGTGATACATCTCAAGAATCTTGTCGCTAGCATTTGTTCCCATGCCAGCGTCTGGGGCCTTACTCCGTACATCGAACGTTAAAGTTTCGGCTGACGGATCGGTACATTCCTACTATGAAAGACAAAATGTCAAGTGCAAAAATCGAATCGAACGTTAGAACTGAAACAGTTTCATAGTAAGAAAACTGCGATCCGCCATCCGAAGCTTCGACTTTCAATTTTCGGAGTAAGGCCCCTGACCCGAATTGCCAGCCAACGCTGGTTCAAATCCCGTTGTCAATGAAATTTTTGAGGCGCTTATATTTACCTACACATCATTTAACACGTCAATTTTGTGATGCTAATATAACGCTCATACATGTACACTCAAAAATCACATTTTCAAGAAATTTAAAGTTATGAATCATTTTGAAATATGTGCATCTGTGTAGAAAGATTCTAGAATAAACTGGTCATGAACGTGTAAGAAAATTATATCTTAGATATTTAATTAACGGCCTCTAGTTAAGATTACATCCTTTTTTTAAATTGAGCTGAGCGACCACATCACCCTGTAAGACAACAGAAGCAAATAAAAATCAATACATAATTATTATTATTGATTTTTATTTTGATAATATCATGGACACCCCATTCATGAAAAGAGCATGATAGCTATAAGTAACTATTAGCCTGATGGCAAACTCAAAAACGATTCATAATCGCCTTTTAAATTTCAATGTCAGCTTAAACTTTCTTTTATCGTGCTTAAAATATGCATCTTCAAAGAGAAAAAAGTGTAAAACACGTCATCTCACATTTTACAGCTTTAGTGTGCAAGATAACAATGCAAGAGTCTACTAACAATTCTCGACTGCGTAATAAAACCTGACATTCTCCAGGACCTTTCTTTAGGGGGCAATAATTTGAGTCCCGCTCCTTAGAGACTGCGTTAAGCTAATTAAATTCCAACGAGCATTCCACCTCCTTAGGCCACATTGTTCGCTAGCTGAGAAAACGTGTAGGGTAGCCCGGCACTAAACGCGCAATGGAAACGTAATTGAGAAATTGGAACGGTGTAGTTCACACGTGCGCTGGCTTCTTTAGATTGGATAATTACGGGGATAGTCTTGGATCGAATTTGTTGGAAGGATGAACTTGTTGTAATAAATTGTTTATGTTTTCAACTTAGTAGGTAATATATCAGGAATGATGATGGTGATCGAGTAGAATGCTGCTGCCCATTCCCTAGATATTCCCTTATCCGGTACTTAGCACCAACGGGAATAGACGGGGTGTTACTACTCTTAGCTGGGACCACAAGGTATGTGTGTAATCAAAGTTATTTAAAAAGTCGAAAACGTATTGAAATCAAAAATACAAACGATGAACTCAACGACCATACTAACACGTTAGGTTTCCAGATGAGACCAATAATTTTACAGTAACACCAGACAGTATCACCAGTGGTGACAGTATTACCAGATATTCAAACACCCCCAAAATTCAATCGAATTTACGATGTTCCTAAACCCAACTTCATGTGTGATAAAATGTTGTACAACATGTCATAAGTTTACCAAATAAAATAGAGAAGCCGTCACAACGAACGTACATAATTCTAATGTCAAAACCCAGGTGCTACAAATTGGTAACATGGCTCCAACCCAATTAAATTGGAAACCAACTTGTCATAGACCCTTAACAAATAAAGGCATGATTTAACCTTGCGCACGAGGGAGAATACAAACAAACGGAAGTAATATCAGATCCGTAGACTACGAGAACTAAATGGACGGCGTGCGGCGTGATTTAAGCGTAGGAAAGCCTGCCAAAGTAAGCCGGCCAGCTTTTAAATAAAAAACGTTACGGACATATATAAAGTAAGTAAACTATTACTACTGATACTGTTTTCTGCTGAGTATATTTTTACTTGGCTTGTTTGTGGCACGCAGTCGATATTATTCTATCACTCTACGATCACACCTTTCCCATTACAACGTCAATGCCATAGTAAGCCAACTTTGCAAAAGCAATTTTAAACTCAACTGTGCAGAACTGCAGATGTAATTTCACTTTTAATTGTCGTAGCGTCGTAGTAGTAGCTACAACGCTACGAGTGTAATTGTGACTACGTACTCATATACGCCCTTATTCACAAAAATATATAATTAATTATAAAATATTCTATGCTTTAAACTGTTCTGTCAACTTCTCGTTGACGGAAGCTGTTACGCGTAGAAACGAGACAAAACACTTTCTAGTAATTAAGTAAGTTACGGAACGTTTATGAATAAGGGCTATAAGGTTTAAGTAGGATTCAACATTTAATTCTGGACTATTTATAGGCCTACAAAAACGAATAGGTTGTTTTTGGAACTACTGTTTTCTATTGTTGTTTTTAGGTACTAACGTCAGAATTGAGGCTAGACCCATACAGAACTCGGTTATGACGTCACAAAACTAGACCTTATTTTTGGTTCACTTTCTCCCTAAAGTAAATGACAATATGATTAAGGATTACATGTTAAACGTAGTATATGTACTGTTAAAAAAGTCGCCGTGACGCACGACGGGATGTTATCTTGTGCAAACAGCAGATAACACATCTGTTAACAAGTGAAATTGCTTTAAAAGAAAGCGACGAACGACTTCATTAACACACTACTGAACCGATTTTGATGAAATTTATATGGGACCAATCTATAAGTACAATCCTTTAAAATAAAAAAGAATTTTCCAAATCGGTTTATAAATGAGGGAACACACATAAAAAAATACACACCAAATTGAGAACCTTCTCCTTTTTTTGAAATCGGTTAAAAAAGCCTATCTCACCGTAAAAGTAGTAAAATTAGTGTAAAAAAACTTTGGACCACAATTTAGTCACCATCATTTTTAGGAGTTTCAAGATCTGAGAGTAAATAATGCCGAGGACATTCCTTATTCGAATATTCGCACATAATTCCATGTCATTTCAACCCCCGACCAAACCACCCCGCCAGTAATCTAACTTAGCGGAAAGCAATTTTAAACCGTTCACTCTGAAACGCGTCAACTTTACAGCTGAAATATTACTTCGTACGTACCGTAATACGGCTCGGCATCCCCACATCTCGGTACAGGGGTCTAATAGAAAAGGACGGGAGACAAATGGTCCCGTGCCGTCTCTGTCACAAGCTGACGGGCATAAATGTTTGGAGACTTGTGCTTGGAATTGCATTCTGTATATGTTTTATTTATTATACTGGGCTTATTGGATTACTGTGATTCTTATTGCCATGAAACTTATTCACGTTATATACATCTCAAAAATTACGCTGTCACCAATACGTGAACCTGCGTCTTATCTAGACCAGACACCTTAACCAATTACCCTTATCTTCCGATTTCTTCACCAAATCGTGACCAGTTATAAATAGGATCCACACTGGATTTTTGGCCGAGTGAGTGAGTGTGGCTGAGCGCGAACTTGTGCGACTTTCAATCCGACGCACTACAGTTCAACTCTCGACTCAGCCCGTACCAATGACTTATACCAAGTGTGCGGATTATTGACACTCGTTCTAAAACGATGAAGGAAAACATCGTGAGGAAACCCGCATGTTCAAGATCCATAAAAATTAGAGAACATGTGACATCACCAATTCGCACTGGGCCCACGTGGTGGATTATGGTGCATACCTTTCTCTCCGAGAGAAGGACGGTATCCCAGCAGTGGGAGCGGAAGAGGCTGATAATGTAAAATAATGTTATGGATGTCCATTTCAGATGAAAAAAAGCGTTCCGGAAACAGCAGAAAATAAAGGATCCTTCAAGGTACATAAAACATCTAACCAGGCAGAATTTTGGTCGATATTTTTATTATGCTATGACGTCTTTGCACACATTGTACAAAATACTGACAAATAAATAATTTCATTCATTTATCCATTACACAAATTAGATGGATTTAAGAACATCTCCCCTTTAACGCCAGCGACAATAGCTAATTATGCCTTTAAAACATTAGGAAAACAAAATTATCTCTGAGAAAAGTTTAGTAGTAATAAAACGTTCAAACAAGAACACTGTTCAATACCCACAACTGTTCAAAGAACGTTAGAGTTAAATAACCTTTTTTCGACATGTTCATTAAGTTACAAACAGTAATTATATTACGTTGAGCAGACTCATTCATCCGAGTGATTTACCTTGTACACTACTTTTTAATAAAATTGTAACAGAAACTCAATTGGGATGTTGACTCAATTTTTTTTATGATGCTAATCAATTCGTTTTCTCATGAAAATCAAATGACTATGTCGAAAAAACTCGAATCGAAAAATCGAAATCGAATGCTAACAACGTCAAAAATGAGATCCAAAGTCAGGTGGATCTAGTGAGCGCTAAAACGCCCCATACTAATTGGGTTTAACGCGTGACGTCACATACGGCCCGTAAAGTTGTACTAAAACACACATTTTGTTGATTTTGGCCGTGAAAAATTGCGTTTAAGTACATAGTTGTCATACATTTGTTATTCATTAAAATGTAAAGAATCTGATATCAAAAATGGAACTTTTATATTTGCACGAGTTCAAAACCAACACAAATAGCTGCAAGCCTCGTTCTCGCATCTCAAACATTATTAATTAATAAATCTATTTCGATATTTTGTTCCGCATGTATTTCAGAAACGTGATAGAGGTTTAAAATCGGGATCATAATTTTTTTTTAAGCAAAACTTTTTTCTAAATTTACAACTTTAGGTACCTACGTTGAAATATTCGCAATCTCACGATGGTGGGCTTCACTTATACCATAAGGAATTAGGAACGAATTTGACGCAATTTAGCCTCCCATACGAATCGAATACGCCCGTATCTATAAGCATTACTCATTTTCCTTAAGTTCAAATTTCCCGGAGATGAGTGCTTGACAAATCGATTTGCAGACTCTCCGTGAGAAACCAATCACGAATCGAAATTACAATAGCTCATGTGTCACAGGATAAATAAGTTGCTATTTAATAAGTTTGTCCGTCGCAGAATAAAGTTGATCCAGGTGACCTTTTCAAACTCAATCATTCTATCTTTAGCGCCGCTTCAAGCCCTCGACGTCAGTATCGCGTAGATAAATCCAGCCTTAGGGGAATCTCTCGTGCACTTTGCCCATCCAACTGGAAAACGTCCTGTATATATTTAAAACGAAAGACGCGCGATGTTTATTCTCAAGTTCTTGTTAAAAGTGTTTTTTTTAGTGTTCTTTAAAACCGAGTTAAGAACTGCTCTCTACGGCTGCCATCTGACTAGCCAGGCACGCTCAAGAAAATGTTTTACAATTATATTCATCAAATTTGAATATAAGAAACGTTTTTATTGCATGTCGTAATACATTTTTAAACGCAAACTTAAAACACGTGCTTAAATTAATTACAATATGCACATTGCACACATATCGAAATAACGTAAAACTTCATCTGAGCGAGATTTAAAGAAATACTTCAAAATATCTATACTTATACAAATAAATAAAATTGAAATGTCTGTTGCAATGTCAAAATAACCGCTTTTTACTAAATGCATATGAAAGTATATACAGTATAACAAAAATACAATTTTTAATTTTATGTATGTGTCTGTCTGTTTGTTCCGGCTAATATCTGAAACGCCTGGACCGATTTTGCGAAGCCGCGGGGCACAGCCAGTTAAAAACATATCTAACCCACGCTATGTTATGTTGGGTTAATTGGTATTTTCCGATCAAAACCGTGTGATGTGCACGTATGTAAGATAGCAGTAAGATGCAAAGAAAACTTAAAGAAATAAGAAAAATTTAAAAGTCCAATTTCAACCTTCCTTCTTAATCTAACTTAACACCCCTAGCTTTAATAAACATCTAGGTTTTATGGGTACTAGACGGTAGCCTGCAGGAATAGATAGTGGTTATTACAAGTCTAGACTTCAAGTGCAGACTTCAGGTTGTCTAAATGCTATCCGTCATCGAGGATTATATCAGGTCTGGGAGATTATTGGTAAATGGATTGGGGGAGAAATGGCTATCGTTTTGTGTAGGACAGCGATCAGTTATGGATTATGGATTAGTGTTATTGACATGTTAGAATGACACAATGGTGTCGATTCAGTCGTTTCATACCTAAACCTAATTTTCGCTTCGGTCTCTCTCTTTCTAATACATATCATGAGAAAGAAATGGATGATGTAAATTTAGTTTAAGAGAAATATCTTCGATCCTTGATAAATTAGACTACGCCACTTAATTCATGGCCATTAAATTTACACTAGAGTCAAGCTAGTTGATTAATTCCATCTCTTTCTCGGGTTCTCATTTAGAAAGAGAGGCTAAAACTAAATTATGTTTAGGTACGGGATGACAGTATCGACACCAGAATCGGCCCATAACAATTGCAGTGCCACCCAGATCTTTGAAACACAAAGGCCTGCGCGGCACTGCAGTACGCTCGTTACCCTGAGACATTAGGTATTAAGTCTCATAAGCCCAGTAATTTCACTGGCTGCTCTGCTCATCTAACCGGAACACAGTAATGCTTGCACACTTCTGCTTGGCGGCTGACTTCACGAGCAAAGCGGTGGTAACAACCTAGACGGACACTCGTAGAAGAGTTAGTCCTACCACTAACAAAACACTTTACATTTCGTGTGTAATGAAAGGTCCCTGTTCCCTAACACGGCCTCAAAAACTCGTAACTAAATCCCCCACCTCAAGCGCCGCCAATGTACATTGTTTACCAAACTTAATAACTAAACTACAACTCAATGAATAGCTAATGCCGACTGTCTAACTTTACCCAACTATCTGGAAACTTCAATCTATAGATTACGTCCAAAGTCATGGCATAGTGGAAACAGAAAAGTGTGTTATCTTTTTAGAACGATACCGAACGCGGTTTGTACGTACGGACTATAAGGCCAAATGGCCATCATCCGGCCGAGCCTTTTTTATTCTATTGGATGACGAGACGAGCGGGTTGTTTGCCTGGTGATAAGTATAACGCCAGTCCATACCATTTGCAGTTCAACAACAATGTTTTATCTTTCTTGTTCTTTAACAATTATAAAGTAAGTCGAAAGAGACAAAACATAGTTTAACTGTTTAACACTGTTTAAGCCTAGCTGTGTGCGTTCTGGCGCGCACACATACAAGCCGCGTTCGGTACCGCTCGATGAAAATAACATACTTTTCTGTTTTTACTATGGTCATAGAGACGCGAGACACAGTCACCGAGATTGCTCTAAAATATAGGCCAGACGGTTAAATATATTTATTGTACTGTTGTCAGCAGTTGTTAGTTTATTATGTTAGTTTGGATGGAATAGATTACGCTGGTAAGTGGCTTTTCTAAAAAGGTAGGGTACCTGGAAACTGCGGATAGTTTACCATCCGTGCCTTCAATTAATTCGGGAGTCATGGACATGACAATTCAAATTCAAATTCAAAATGCTTTATTCAAATAGGCCCCAAAGGAGCACTTATGAAAGTTAAAATAAATGACTCTAACAGCGGGCCTCTGCAACCTTCGTCTACCCGATACGAATCAATATCTCCTATAGAAAAGTATGTTAGACTGAACATGTTAGTTACAGCTGACGTCTTGTTTGACTTGATTTATTCCTAAAAATTCTGAATAATTTCAGAAGAAGCCTTCAAATTATTCAATGACGTTAAAATAACTAAGTCAAAAGGTGCCAAGCAAATCATACAATGAATATAACCTTTCTATTAATTTTAGATTTTTTCTTTTTTTTTATTGTATGGTATTGCTGGACGTTTTGACACCTCAGAAATGATTAAGACGAGGAGAAATAATTATATAAATGAATAGTAATACTCTCCAAAGATGTCCCGACGACAACTCAGGCGAGTCCAAACTTACCACAAAGTTGGTTAGAGTTCCACTGCCCTACTATTCTGACGGCGACCGATCGATCGGCACATAGCAAGATAATTCAAGAAAAGATAAGTCAAGGTAGTAGGTATAGCTTTTTTGCGATAACTGTTTTCCTTTCATCCCGACCGCACCACCCTAGCCGAAGATATAAACAATCCTAGATGATGTTTTTTATGGTTTGTTGTTGTTGTCTTAACTTATGGCTTCCAATATGTATTTTTATAATAAGCTAGTGAAGTGCTGTTGTGTTTTTTAAGATTGGAACGTGGATCTCGATTGCGTAGTCTGGAACGTAACTGGTGCTTGGTAACAGATTTTCATATAAAATTTTGGTACTTTACTTTACTACTGGGTGACAGTTTATTTAAATTTGGTTTAGTTTCAAAGCCAAACAAAAGCATCAAATGTGACTTAATTCAGTTTGTTACTTACGCGAATTACAAAATATCCCCAAAATTGTTATCCAATAGAGGTTAAAATCACAAAAAGGCATATTTTTTTCCAATTTCCCGGCGCTTCACGAACATGGTTACGTCATGATGTTTTTTTTACCGACAGCTCAACCCTCTTGATTCAATTTCATGTTTTATCAAACATACATAAACTCTTACACGCTCATGTCCCATGCAGAATTCCCTGTATCACAGATGGCATGAACACACACAGATTCACAACACACACATCCAAGACATAACTTTTAGTTCTTATAATCTTATAATCTTTGAGGTCTTAATAAATACTTCACCATTTCAAAAAATGTACAGTCCTCGTGGGAAATAAAATGAGTAGAATGTGGGTTGAGCTCAACAACAAAGGCTTCTTTGAATTTCTAAAATGAATCCTCTCATTACGAACAATTATATAGTCAAAACACTGTACATTATTTTCCAAGATAGCTATCGTAAAGACTGTGTAGGTATACGCTCTATTTTCTTAAACTCAGACAGGCCTTGAACTAAAAAGCTTAATAAGAACATGTCTAGATCTGATTGTACTCTTGGAAAGAGAGGCTGATTATGAAATTCCGTTAGTTTGTCTCCCTAAAGCTGTTCTTGTGTATATATACCAACGACCCATAATGAAGGCTGTTAATAGAAAGCAGTATCGTAGCCCAAAAACAGATATAAAAATTTGCTTTTTTGTATTCGACGAATATTGTCCGACGGATTCATTTCTTCGTATAGTTATGATTATTAGAACAGGATCAAACGGAACATATCATGTTTTTATTGAAGTTTCTTCTGTTTACAGTAACATTCACTTTATACTGTAACTTTTGCAAAACATAACACAAAAAGACCTCCCACCGGGTCACAGACTCTAGATAGTTTTACAGTTTTGTAGACTTTGTAGTTTCTGGGACGAGAATCAAAACCTATTTCCGAGTGTTTGAGACTGCGGTACTTCTACGCTTTAGCCAACAGCTGGGGCAAATTTATCGGCCAACTTTGATAATGAGATTAGCTGCCAATCCTTATTAACTGTCTAGCAACGCAATGACGATGCCTACTCTTCTCAGGCCAGCGGTGCAAGTACGGATCTTTTTGATCGATAAAATTCGATAAAATTGACAGTTCAAATCGATAAAGTGGGTTTTATCGACTTTTTATATATTTTATCGAACCTCGATACTATCGACAAAAGTTATCGAATAGCTAGGTCAAATCGAAAGAAAATATAGAGCTACTACAATACTTTACTATCAGACTTCGGTACTCGCAACATTCGATAAATTTATCGGGTTTTTCGATTCGATAAATTTATCGAACTGACTTCCGTACTTGCGCCGCAGGTGAAATAGTTCTCTTCGCCCTTTGACCTTTGGACTATCGATAGCGATAAACGCTTTGACCTCTTGACTAAGCCCGCAGACAAGATCAATACGCTAACCTATTCAAAACAAAAAAAAGTAGAGTCAGTACAGATTTTTGCTAAAGCTATCGCCTTGTTTGTAAACGTCAAAAAAGTATTCCAAGTGTAGTTTTTTCTAAAAATAAACGTGGCCAACTAATTCCGTGACCTTGTTCGCAAGACCTGTTTGCAGCGTGTCTGGGCACACAATAAACACGCTTTTTGTCACGCCACGTACATAGACGGTGGCTCTTTTGTCTAAGTGCTCTTTGGAGGGCGTGAGAGTTCTGTCACAGCCCTTGTATTTTCTAAGGTTGCGGTGACTGCTATATTTGCATATTGTCAATTTCTATTCTGTTTTTTTTTTGTTTTTTTTTTGCTCCACGCGATTTGCATATTTAGCCAGTGTCAAGTTATATAAAATATATTAATATGTAATAAATCTCTAGTTTTGGTGTGTAAAATTCGTCAAAGTCACGTTAAAGTTTAGTCTAGGCGCGGTCGAGTCGAAGGTTTGTTTGTGTTTGTGAAGAAAGTGACACGATGGTTTACTTAAAGAATTGCTCGAGAAAGAAGTGAATTTTACTTGAAGTTTTGGATAAGACCTCAAGCTATTTTTTTCTGTTTATTACTTTTCTTTGACACAATGAGCGCTACAACTCACGCGACAGTGTCTGATCACAAAAAACGGTGAGAGAGAGAGAGAGACAGTAGCAGGGCCTCCTAATATATGGCGCACTAAAATGGTCACTTGAAGTCACGTCACCCGCATCAAGCGGACCCACGTCAGACGGATTCAGAAGACTCTCTTCTAAGAAGCGTCACTTCGGCTCTCCCAGTTTTGAAACCCCATTGTCGACTTCCTTTTCAGTACAAATTAATTATCTCATATTATGATAGATAGCTACGCCGCACGGCTTCGCCCACGTATTAAAAGTAGCGCCTAAGTTACTCCTAATAACATAAGCTATCTGCCAATGAAAGTCCCGTCGAAATCGGTCCAGCCGTTCCGGAGATTAGCCGGAACAAACAGACAGACAAAAATTTTACAAAGTGTGTTTTTATATCACAAATAGACACTTCAATTTAATTTATTTGTAGATATAGATTAATTAATACATTAGCATACAAAGCCTTTATAAAACAAGGCTATATGAACCTATCAGCAGAACTACAAAAAGCTTTCAACTCGTATTGAAATATTTGTCCTCGAGCATTAACGTTTCATTTCAATCAGTTCCCCGAAATAATTGATATGTGCAGTGAGGCATTACCGCGCGAACTAGAGCATTGGGTATTGAATTATTTATACCAATTCCAATTATTTTGGTAATAGGATATGGGATAATGAGTGGGAATGGTAATGCTATTTCGAACCTACAATACTGATATGAAGAACCTACTAGATTTAATTTGCCAAAATTTATATTTAACCGATTTCTAAAAAGCAAGTTTTCAATTCGTCTCAATTTTTTTTTCTCGGACACGGATATCCTTCCGCATGAATTAAAATAGCCCTGCTGGTGTGATAATCTTCAATGCGAACCACCTATCAAGAACAAAGAAAAAGAACATAGGTATCACAACTAAGTGAACATACAAAAGAAATAATCAAATTGAAATGAAAACGTTTTTCTTTTTTTGGTACCATAATAAGATTCTTAAGCCACTTTCGTGATCAAGTGACGTCATCTTTCAAGTATAAAACTTAACGGTTCTGACACAGAAAGGAAGCTCGTTGTATTTTACACCGGTTCCAAGTGTTGCCATTACCAATATCGTGGAAACTTTCTCGCGTGCCAATACCGAGTGTCGCGCCAAAAAACTGGCAATACATCGAACACAGTGGATTCTACGTGATAGTAATAATAATTGTTAACAAAGCCAGAAGTATGTACACGGTCTGTTATATGGTTTTGTTTTAGTCTTACAAACGTCAAAAGTTGCCATTAAGTTATTTTTATCTTATCATCATAATTTGATTTTAACATCTACACTAACTAAAACTACTAAGACTTAACATGGTTTAACTAAACCACCTTTTACTACGTATATTAATAAAAGCCACAGTGGTTAAAGTAACTGTTATTTCTACCATATTTATAATTTCAAATTTTGTAGAATTCGCTTAATCATTATGCGTACTGCTTAGAACTCCTTAGCCTAGCAAGCTTTAGTGCCGCGCAGGCCTTAGTGTTTCAAAGTTCTGGGTGGCACTGCAATTTTTATGGACCAGCGTTATGCTTACCATCAGGCAAACGACCAGCTCGTCTCGTTACCAAATAAAATTTAAAAAAATGCGTTTGCAAAATACATGAAAATCAGAGATCAATTCGCAAAGAAAATAAAAATCCAGGACCGATTCCAATATCCATATATCGTCTACTCGTAAACCCGGAAAAATGTCGCCGGGAAACGCTGACCAAAACGAATGCCGAAAAATTCCGAGTGCAGAAGTAATTGAATTAAGAGAACGGCGCTCCATTCATAAATATGTAAGCGTCTAAGCGGCCATTAATATTTATAACGTGTACTTCGATAAAACATCCCTTAGATACAAAGTAAGTGGAAGAAAAGGTGGGGTGAATCACTCGTGAGAGTTCCGGGTGGTTTGTGTAACTGCCGCAGAGCATCAAATGACAAATACACAGATAGTAAAGTAAATAGATTTAAAATGTTAATCCATACTTATTTTGTTAGTGGGAGGACTAACTCTTCTGCGAGTGTCTGTCTGGGTTGTTACCACCGCTTTGCTCGTTAAGTCTGCCGCCAAGCAGTGGTGTGCAAGTATTACTGTGTTCCGGTTTGAGGAGCAGAGTATCCAGTGAAATTACTGGGCTTATGAGACTTAATACCTAATGTCTCAGGGTAACGAGCGCACTGCAGTGCCGCGCAGGCCTTTGTGTTTCAAAGTTCTGGGTGGCACTGCAATCGTTATGGGCCGGTGTTATGCTTACCATCAGGCAAACGACCAGCTCGTCTCGTTACCTAATAACATAAAAAAAAAAATTACGTAATAAAAACATGCACTAATTTCGTCATCCTGAAACATCATGTTTCAACTCTCTTGCAGAAACTATTTACATAAGTAGTTTCTGCAAGAGGGTTGAAACATATACCTTAGTCATATTTTCCGGCGTGCATACCACTGCTTCTATTTATTAAGGAGTTTAGATGTACTTCGCTGATTAAATTAGGATTTTTACTGGAGGATTATTACCTAATTTCAAAGGGTAACGAGAGCACTGCAGAGTTGCGCGAGTGTTTTGTGTAATTTCAGAACGGCACTGCAATTTCTATGGACCATGTCTTGAAAATGAAGACCATTTGTTAAAAAATTACCACCTAAAATATCACGATCACCGACAGACGCATAACCTTTCATCTAATATAGTGAATAAGGATTGCTTTCACTGTCAGAGCGCCGACCATGAATTCAAGAGAGTGAAAGAGACAGCATAGACCTAATCCTATGGCTGTTCTTGTTGGCTCAACAATAACCGATTATTCTGACTATCAAGCATAGAGTGAGCGGGTAATTTCGCTTTTACACCATGCATTAGTTATTCCCTGCATGCTTGATGTATGATGTTCAATTAATTTCTGAATTAGCGTGTAATGCTTATTAATGCCGTGACTATGAATAAACCATAACTGACAGGAAAACGCATTATATATCGAGCCCCATATAAAGACTACAAAAATACATCATCAACTAGAATCAGTAAAAGATTTTACCAACTTCTACTCCAAATTACCTTATAACGATGCTCTCACTGCCAATTTCATAAAGCACGCCGCAAACTTCATTTAGAAGGGACGTCTTCATGAAATTCCTTAAAACGGGCGCCTGAGAGCTCAGCCCACGTTTCTGATTTACCGGAGGGTCCTAATTTGTTGCCACCAAGAGCACGATTATGATATCTACAGATGCTGTGAGTTTGAAATAATTCTTCTTCTTCTTCTTTCGACCAGTTTCCACTAACTGATAATTGCTCGTATCTTCTTCGCCGTCATAATTGATCCAGTGCAAGCCTCATCTATTGCTTAGTAATAATTACAAATCAAAAATCATCATCTAACTATAACCGGGTCGTTTTTTTCTGATGGCAACCCTAAAACATTTCGCCATCTGCAAAACGTTCTGAATTAAAATATACTGAAAAGTAAATGCAAATAATGCTACTACTCCTACTTATAATATTATAAATGCGAAAATGTGTTTGTTGGTTTGTTGATTTGTCCTTCTTTCACGCAGTAACAGAGCAACGGATCGACGTGATTTTTGGCATAGATATAATTTATGGACCGGAGAGTAACATAGGCTACTTTTTATCCCGGAAAATGCACGGTTCCTGTAGAAACGCGGGTGAAAACTACGGGCAAAATCTAGTCTGGGAATAAAAAGGTATAAAATGAATTATACCCCTTACTAACTTCTGCCCGCGGCTTCACCTTTGTGAAGAATCACACGGAAAACAACTAGCACATGTCCCTCAGGCCCATAAACTATCTCTGTTTTAAAAACGACGTCGATTCGTTGCTCCGTTGCTGCGTGAAACAATGACAAACCAACAAACGTAGAAACATACTTTCGTATTTATTATAGTTCGGATTGACATTCTCACAATTAATTAACCACTTTGGAACGGGAACGGTAGGTTTTTGAAAGGTACGTTGACTTTGAGCACGGATTGTGTCTGTTGGTGTCTTTGTCATTTATTATGTTCTGATAAAGACAGCATTAATTTAGTCTGTGAATCGGGTAGTCGAATTTTGCAGGGGCCCGCTGTTAGTCACTTATTTTAACTTTCATAAGTGGTCCTTTGGGGCCTATTTGAATAAAGCATTTTGAATTTGAATTTGTATTATTATTCCCTATTATTGGTTTTTTAATTTTCCGATTATCGTGGCAGGTTAAGACACAGTCCAAATCCATTAAGTATATCTGGAATAACGACTGTCAATAATTCTGTTCTTAGGCAATATTCAGGTTTAATTAACACAAACAGTTCGAAACATCCCATTTCCATTAGCTCCCATACACTAAATTGATTAAATCGCCTTTAAAGCTCATTAAACAGCCGTTAACTCGCCTTGAAACCGGTTTAAACTAGTTCGAACTGGTAACATAGCCGTTAAATACGTAATTAGGAGGGCAACATCGGCATTCCTACGAACGTAACGTCAGAGATACTTCGGTTGTCTTTTTCACGAAATTGCCGCAGTAAAAGTGGGATGAGAACGCCTTAGGAATTTTAATTGAGTCTCCAGTTTTCGGAGCTGGTCTAAGATGAGAGATGAATGGTATTTCATCTTTGCCAACTTTATTTCACTTCACCATCGAGTTTCTCTTATGTTATACTAGCTTCTGCCCGCGGTTTTCACCCGCGTTCCCACAGGAACCGTGCATCCTATGTTACTCTCCTGTCCATAAACTACATCTATGCCAAAAAACACGTCGATCCGTTGCTCCATTACTGCGTGAAAGAAGGACAAACCAACAAACCTCAAACCAACAAATCAACAAAACAACAAACACACTTTCGCATTTATAATATTAAGTATGGATTATCTTCTTGCTTTCGTGTCATTGACTAGAATCTTTTAGATAAGGGCTGCCAAGTGGGTTGGCAGAATGGCATCGTCTCCATTTGGGTCTCATAAGTCTTCCATCGTGCTGGTAGTGTGGTACGACACGAAGGACAAGAGAAAAGATGGGACATCGTCTAGTTCTCATTTCCAAAGATGTTGCAGTGAGACTCGGCAATGTAGCGCCACTTAGCCATATTGTGCCTTCAGCGACTGACTCAGCTCTAAGCTGATTAAGAGACTACTTTTATACTATTTGTTAAGGAGACAAGCCGGTCGTTTACCTGGTGGTAAACATTGCAATCCACCCAAATTATTGAAGCACAAAGGCCTGGACGTTACACTGTAACATTAGGCATAAATGCTTATACTCTGGACTACTTTGCTTATCAAATCGGAACAAAGTGATGCTTCCATATTACTGCTTGGTGGACTCTACGAACTAAGCGTAGATAGACAGACAGACACTCGCAGAAGAGTTAGTAGTATCCAACTGGCTCGTGCCCTTCTTCTCGTACGATTTTGGAACGAGGCAACTAATAACCACCGTCACTTCCATGAGCGCTTATATCGGACCCATCCAAAGTAGCCTTAGCTAGATTAGAGCCTTATTCAAAGAGATGCATTTGTACGCCGCCGGGACTATGACTATGAAATATTTGACCCCTGTATTCCGGCGATGGCTCATCGATATCCACCAATCTCTTTGGTTTGAGGTTTGAGGTTTGAATCTTACAATAAGAAAGAAAACATCGTTATTCAACTATAACATGGTGGTTGGGCAGTTCTAGTACTAGTATGTCTAGCTACTACTCTCTAGGTAAAAATCTGCTATCATGCAAGCCCCTATTGGTGTTTTCCCATGCTATGCAGAGCCAGTGTCGTCGTTTATCATCAGAGAGATAGTGGTCAAATACTAATCTATAAAAGATATTGATTAAGTACAATCTTAATTAATTAATCATAATAGTATCCCGCGAACTCTTTCCACTTAGCACGCTGTAACGAAAGCTTCCAAAACAAGATGGCTCCATGAAAATATGGCGTCATTAATACAAAAATTCACTGTTTTTCCTCTACCCTCGAACGAGGTTTCTTCGAAATAGGCCTTTTTAGGTAAAATTTGCGGATCGTCAGATTTTATGGAGATTTAAGCTTGGAAACGAAAAGTACAGAGTAAAAGGGTAAAGTGGAATAGAGGAAGGAGTAATACGGAGTAATCTTTATGGTCTCCTGGTATTAAATATGGTTTTAAAAACAGAAGGAAACCGAGTGTAATGTAGGTATGTGGATTTACGAAATACGCATACCTACATTACACTTTCAGTTTTTGGGTTAGAATCTAAAATTCTCAGTATTTACGTTTAACCACAAAGCACTAGGCAAATAAAGTTTTACAGCATACCGGCACGTTATTTTCTTTCCATCTCCCACAGAGAAGAGATCTTATTTGCTTAACAAACCCAGACTTTCTGTAGTAAAAATTCACAGCAGTAAATTCCAGTAAAAACTAGTTTTCAAGAGTTTACTATTACCGCGCGACCCGGTTTCGGCCGCCCGTAACCGGTTTGAACCGGTTTCGGCTTGTTATAGGTGCCAAAACTAGGCTCGAGTCACGTACTTCTCGTCTCATCTTGCAGTTACTATGAAACAATTAATTTTCAGCCAGTTTTAATTAATCTTGTAGCTGTCTTCGCCGAGATTAAATTGTTACTTTATTTTTCCTTATTTTAAACTGGAAGTGATGAACTGGAGTTTTAATCAGAAAACGTTTGGCCTGTTACAATCCGTACTATATATAAATATGAAAGTTTGTACGTTTGTTGGTTTGTCTTTCTTTCACGCAGCAACGGATCGACGTGATTTTTGGCATAGATATAGTTTATGGACCAGAGAGTAACGTAAGCTACTTTTTATTCCGTAAGAATGCATGGTTCCTGTAGGAATGCGGGTGAAACGGCAGGCAGAAGCTAGTAATTATTCTAAATATTTAAGTCTATCATACTTTCTTTATTACGTCTTAAAAACTTAACGTCGTTTGCAACTTATTGTACCTATTTTATTGGAGTTTAGATGTTAGATGTTTGATGGTTGTACTCAATCACGAAACTACTTAACTGCTTTACATGAAACTTGGTATGGATGTAGATTGTAATCCTAGGTCGTAGACTACTATTTTTAGAAGACAAAGCCAATGTTTAACAGTGTAAAGGATGGTAATGACATCTACACGAATATTTATTCATTTAATTAATTAATGATTTTTTAATGAAATTATTTTATTCAAAGTAAAGTTATCAATCTAACATTTCTAATGCAGTCTCTACACCTCAAAACTAACTGCAGTACCTAAACTCCTAAAATCCCAGCTGTAGCAATTTAGTTGTGACAACAAAGAAACCTAGAACATCAATAGAAGCTCATTAGCAGCAATACAAACAGTTAGAGCTAACAGCCATTTCTAGGGCTTATAACGTAGTCTAGTCCTAAGAAAACACTCGAAATGAGGTCACTTGGTTGTGTTGCTGTGTATCTGTGGGTCTAGGGTGGACAACAGTGGGCGCCACTTCGCTCTTTTCTTCCTTCATATCAATCATGTGTGGCCGGCCCTGGCGATGGACTTTTCTCTTTTGCCACTTAGTGCTTTACACCACATCAGTAGTGAAACGGTATAGAGACTTCACTGAGTACTGGCCGAGCCAGTATAAACCGGTTTCTCTCCATACACCTGGAGAACCTGGAGCGCCTCAAGAAGCTTTGTGTCTGTTCCTTTCTTTTACTGATGTGGTTTAAACCAGGAAACGTACACTGTGGAATAATAAAAGGGCCAGCTCTACGTGCACAAAGAATGGAATAGCTTGTTGCCTGTTTGTCTTGTTGTTGATATTAACCGAATATTAATAACGTTTTAGAACATAAAGAGCGGTTTCAATGTCGTTAAAAGCTTCCTGAGGGCCTAGTGTGAGTTTTGCAACAAGTTGCATGAAAACTTTTGTAAAATAAATGTACAACGCCCCTAGCGTTTATGAGCTATGCATGGTTTTAGTATAACTTTTACTCGACAAACGCGGTCGTCGCGAAAACTGTGAAACTCAGACTTAGCCTATAACTGATGTTTGTTAAATGCATAGTTCTCCTTAAATACTACACCGATACGCAACTAAACCGCTTTTGATGAAATTTAGGTTCTGGAATAACACATGGGGGCGTATACATAAAACGTGGGCGAAGCCACGGTCAGAAGCTAGTATATAATAAACGTTAAATTCTAAATTTTCAAATATGCGTCAGAATGCGTGCAGGACATATTTTGTAGCTCTTTCTTCAGTTTTCTGTTTCTAGCTCTCCTCTCGACTTCGCCATGTAGACACAATCCTAACTACATCTCTGCACATATCCGAGGGAGATTTCAGTAATATATCGTTCTATTATGCTATTTATTTACAATATTGTACTCCATTGTGTCTATTTGGCTTATGTCAGATTAAGTTACAAAGGTTTTGCGCAGTAAATTCAGACTACAATGGATTGGAATCGGTAGATTGAGTGTGAATAATATGTTAGATAGCTAGTATTGGATAAGTAACTTTGTTCGGAATACGCCTGTAATATGCAGTGGGGGGCGGGGAAATTAGTAGAATAACATTCTCTGTATATCTGTTTGTATTTGTATGTTCGATTATTTATTTTTAGTTGTTACATATTTTGATTGTTTTTGATTTCTCTTTGTTTTTTATTAATATACTAGCTGCTGCCCGCAGTTTTACCCGCGCGGAGATATTGGATTT
Organism: Crocallis elinguaria; assembly: GCA_907269065.1. Classification (NCBI taxonomy): domain Eukaryota; kingdom Metazoa; phylum Arthropoda; class Insecta; order Lepidoptera; family Geometridae; genus Crocallis; species Crocallis elinguaria. Next base: position 12,029,744 of record OU026065.1, on the reverse strand, counting down.
TATGATTTTTATTTTTTTGCGCGAAACCCTAATTCTTTTTCTAAAATTAAAGTAGCCTAAGTTATTCCTTGTAAAATCAGCTATCTGCCAGTGAAAGTCCCGTCAAAATCGGTCCAGCCGTTTCGGAGATTACCAGGAACAAACAGACAGACACACAAAAATTAAAAAAATGGTTGTTTTGTTATAGGTACCGTATACACTATTTGATATTACAAACACACACTTAAATTTTATTTATTTTTATAGATATAGATAAGTGGGAATTGTGTGCAGTTCTCGTAGTTCCTGAACCCCTACTGGGAATCCTAGTACGATGTTTAATATGTACGGTTATTGAGTTGAGTGTTATTAATATCACTATTTCAGAATTCATAGAACCTTATACTTATGTAACACAGCTACAACACATCTATAGCTCTCGATATTAATATCGTGTGGATATCGGGCCCCAAGGGAAATGAAACGCACAATTCGGCCGTTCGACTGGAAACGTATCGATGCCGGCTCCATATTCTCGATGGGTGGGCACGAGTCGATGTAGTCGATCGAATGTGGTTGGCACTGCCGGGAGCTGAACCACAAAACGCTTCTACAGGCGTTTTGTGGTCCGGCTTGCCTACGAAATGTATTTCATTTATTTTTTGATGCCTGTAGAAAAAAGGTGAAAAAACGATACAAAAAATTGCTTTAAAAAAGCGACGAACCGACGTCAGTGACGAACTACTAGACCGATTTTGATGAAATTTCTATGAGACTAGTCTGAAGTTATATCCTTTCAAATAAAAAAATAACTTTCTTACTTTTTCTTATTTAAATTATTTGAATTATGAGACTTAACATTTAATGTCTCAGTATAACGAACGCACTGCAGTGCCACGCAGGCCTTTGTGTTTCAAATTTCTGAATGGCACTGCAATTTTTATGGGCTGACGTTATGCATAACATCAAACAAAATCTCGTCACCAAACAGTATCAAAATGCAAAGCTTACTTTCGTCAATTTCTTCAAAATTCATCAAAATACATAGCAATATAGTGAGTTCAAGCGGAAACTAGCCGCATGCCGATCGGATGAAAGATCTGCAAACATTCTTGAGAGCGCAATGTTTGCTTCGCCCTTGCCAACATAAATATAACTACGCTAGAACTCTACATACTCTCCATTCCACCCAGTGGTGAAATAAGCATATCGCTTGCTCTCTTAAACGTACTAGGTTTCTCGTCTAATCGTACTGCACATCGTTCCAAATGGAACGGAATATACATTTCTGCTGTTTACTTTCCTGTTTATGAAATATTTCTGTATTTTTACTGTTACTGATATTTTTAGATAGTCTTACGTTTTGCCGCGATCTTTGCCGCACATCTACTAAGATACACACCATGAGATGTGTAGCGCATAAGTATCAAAATTCAGTAAAAATTACAAAGACGAGTTCTTTGCGCTGCATGTTACTTTTGTTAGTGGGAGGACTAACTCTTCTGCGAGTGTCCGTCTGGACTGTTACCACCGCTTTGCTCGTGAAGTCTGCCGCCAAGCAGTAATGTGCAAGCATTACTGTGTTTCGGTTTGATGAGCAGAGTAGCCAGGGAAATTACTGCGCTTATGAGACTTAATACCTAATGTCTCAGGGTAACGAGCGCACTGCATTGCCGCGCAAACCTTTGTGTTTCAAAGTTCTGGGTGGCACTGCAATTGTTATGGGCTGGCGTTATGCTTACCATCAGGCAAACGACAAGCTCGTCTCGTTACCAAATAACATAAAAAAAAATGTTAGCACCGGTAGACAAGAAGAGATATATTTATTTCGCACGAGAAATTAAAGAATATTCATGTTCGGCTGATGTTTAGTAGGTAAAGACGCACGCTTGCCTAGAAGAAACTATTCACTCGCGTCGTGAATACTCAAAGATTATTTTTACTGTCTAAAACTACATGGACATCTTTAAATCATGACGACTATGATAATTAAATGGCTGTTACATGTAGACAACAATAAAAGGTAAGGCAGTAAAATATGAAGTCGCTGTCCCCGCCATACTAACTAAAACATAAATCTAAATCCGGAACACATTACAGTATTTATTATTGAGGGTTCCTATGATATTACTCAATCTGAAGCGGTATCCGTTGTTCGTGAAGTGATTTTATTGAAGTAGTTATAGTCCGTTGGCTTTGATCTTAATACTACAATATAAAGGTGGCAGTTAGAATCAATGCTGATAAAAATTCCCGGTTGAAGTCGCTTGAGCTAAACGAAACAAGCATGTATTGCGAAAAAAATTGTCTGACTTTGTGTTTTAAGATTGGCGTCACGCGATTTGCGTATTTAGATTTCAGCCAGCGTGAATTTTACACTAAATTTCAAGTTATTAGTGTATTAAAATCATCAAAATCGAGTCAAACTCACGTCATAGTTTAGTTACGGTCGAGTTAAAGTCACGCTTTAGTGAAGCGGTGGATACTTTACTGAATGCTTAAAATAATGCCGAATATTTTGAAGAAAATACGAATATGTTTGGTCAATGTGATGTCATTTGCACGCCCACGAATACTTAATGGTTCATAATTCACCATTATTACACACTATAGCTTCTGTCCGCGGTTTCTGCCGGTCGGAGATTCCCATACGAATCGTGAATTATTCAGGGATAAAAAGTAACCTATGTTACTCTCCGGTTCATAAACTATATCTATGTCAAAAATCACGTCAATCCTTTGATGTGGTGCTGCGTGAAGGAAGGACAAACCAACAAACGTACAAAAACATTTTCGCATTTATTATAGTACGGATGTACTATTCCAGAACCTATAGTATCTACATTCCAAATTTCATCATAATCACTTTAGTAGTTACAGAGACACGTGACACGACACTTCGCTTGTCGGATTTTTTTAATGACCCACAGTTAAATAGTAAAACTCATAAAGAAAATTTTGCTGCTCTGCTTGTAAAATGGACTGGCCCGCTCGTCACCTATGTTGCTATACCCTAACTAGGGTCATATAGGCTCACCTACCTACTAATCTAAGACCTTTCTGTAATGTACATATGATGCAATAAATGATTGAGTATTGAGACACATGGTAACAAACATTCACACACACAAACATTCGCATTTATAATATTAGTGAGAAGTAAGAAGAATGATAATATTTGGCCAACAAGTACCTAACGAACACTAAGTACTAAGTAGTAATAGTAAGTAGTAGTAGTTAAAAAGTACTAAGTACCTAACGTCAATAAAAGCATGTTAAAGATACAATAACCAAAAACATATTGAGTTTTATGGCGTGTAAAAATAACAATAACATTTCATCGAGATAGGAACCCTCTTCAAAGTAATACATTTGCGCATGACCGCTTCTATACTTAGAAAACATTCTAGCCAAATGTCCATAGATATCATAAAAGCACCGTATAATATAAATCAGTATGTCAACTCTTTGTTTTGGTGCTACCAAGAGTCGAGACTTCGCAGGTCGTTCAACTCATAGAAGACGTCACGTCCCATCAAAATTGCAATGCCACCCAGAGCTACGTATTACTTATTTATGGCCCTCGGAGACGAGCGGTGAAAACCTACATTTAACTTCAATTCGATATTTTGGTATCCAAATGGTTAGACTCTATAGACAAAAGCTTACATCAAAAAACAATTTTGACATAGGTCATATATCATCTATAACATCTTACCTGATCTATTATTTGTTTAACTTTAGAGATCTGTTTTTGTTCACATTTTCAGGAGATTTAGACTAAACTATTATTAAGTTTCAATGGTAGTGCTGCAATTGTTATGCAGATGCGTTACATCTTAAAGATGTAATTATCTATACAAATAAATAAAATTAAAGTGTCTGTTTGTAATATCAAAATAACAGCCTTTTATCAAATGCATATGAATGTATATACGGTACATATAACAAAACAACCATTTTAAAAAAAATTGTCTGGCTGTCTGTTTGTTCCGGGTAATCTACGAAACGGCTGGGCCGATTTTGACGGGATTTTCACTTGCAGATAGCTGATGCTATAAAGAGTAACTTAGGCTTCTTTTATTTTAGAAAAATAATTAGGGTTCTCCGCAAAAAAATAAAAACCATGAAATCCAATATGTCCACGCGGGTGAAACCGCGGGCAGCAGCTAGTCAATTGATATAAGTTGAGCTACCGGTATTATATTGTAACAAAAGTCCGAAAGAATAGTGGAGCAATGTGTGACTTATCTAATTTGGACGGCTAGTATCTGAAGTGATCAATCAAGGGGATAGATTGATACGATTGGGCTTTCCTTATTGAGAACTTGCAGGGATGGAAACTAAATAATCCCCTCTCTGGGGTCGTTAGTAGTAGATAAAAATGGAGGTCACAGATTCGAAACGTGTATGAACGAATAGAAATGCAGTTGTTTATGATTATACATACTAATATTAATAAACTAACAACTTATCAGTTGGTGTATCAATGAATTCACTTTATTTACACGACTGCACAAAAAAGAAGTTTAATGTTTTTAGGGTTCATGCATGTATCTATGTATGTGAATTTCATTATACCACCATAACTTATAAATTACTGAACAGATTTGGATGTATGGGGTATCAATGAATACTTACATCATCCCTAGTGAGACTGGCTAGGGCAGCCGTGTTTTTTATGTAAGTTTTAAAGTCAAGTTAAGTTAAGTTTTAAGTTAACTATAATTTTACAGTTAAGTAACTAGAGGACGGTGGGAAATTATTCCCAATATAGTATATATAGTATAGTATGGTATAGTATAGTATAGTATGGTATGGTATGGTATGGTATGGTATGGTATGGTATGGTATAGTATAGTATAGTATAGTATAGTATAGTATAGTATAGTATAGTATAGTATAGTATAGTATAGTATAGTATAGTATAGTATAGTATAGTATAGTATAGTATAGTATAGTATAGTATAGTATAGTATAGTATAGTATAGTATAGTATAGTATAGTATAGTATAGTATAGTATAGTATAGTATAGTATAGTATAGTATAGTATAGTATGTATATATATATAGTGGTATATTAGGCCATTAACGACACAAACGAATACGCCCCCGATCAATTGAAGGTAACCTTCGTGAGGTTAAGTGGCCCGATTGAATACGTAAGTGAAAGGTTCAAGGAAACGAGGCGTTGGTTGCGAAGGTCTTGGTACCACTTCCGTGTCACACTAAAGAAAGTGTGGAGTCAATTTTTTTTGTTCTTTATGGATTATCATTATCAGCCTCTTACGCTGGGATACCGGCTTTCTCAAAGAAAGAGATATGGGCCATAATCCACCACGCGAGCCCAGTGCGGCTTGGTGGATGTCACACGTCCTCGAATATTTGTGGTTTGAATATGCAGGTTTCCTCACGATGTTTTCCTTCACCGTTTTAGAACGAGTGTGAATAATCCGCACATAACTTGATGTAAGTTATTAGTGCGGGCCGAGTCGAGATTCGAACTATGTGCGTCGGATTGAAACTCGCACAACTTCCGGCTCGGCCACACTCGCTCACGGATATGGATTATCGTTGTGGTTTTAGAACATGGTCAAATCGAGTGAGCCTTATGACTCTAGCCTGCTAGCCTGATATCACAGGATTGTGGTTAGGGCATAAACTTTTTTATCATATTGCAGTCTGATTGAGAGGAATGTTATAGTGAATATGCATGGTGGAATGCTAGATATTGTTCTAGTCCAGGAGTGCAAGGACGCATGTGTGACTCATGTTGAGGCTACAGACGGAATAGTTCCGCCTGACGCTCATCACCCTCCCTTGGATGTCAGTATTAAAATCATTGCAGAACGACATTTAAGTCGCGTAGATCCTAGTAACATAGATTCCAGCAAAGATTGGAACTTTAAAAAGGTTGATTACAAGCTACTATTTCATATGCTGTCTGAGATTTCATGGCATGAGCTTTATCAGTTGGACGACGCTAATCTCTGTACTGGTTATTTTTATGAGACTGTTTACCGTGTCTTTGATGCTTGTGTTCCAAAAAAACGACGCCAGGTGTTAAAAGCTTCGCGATATCCGGTTTGGTTTACAAGCGAACTTATTCGTGATACTAGACTCAAGCTCAAGCTACATAGTAACTGGAAAGTAACTAAGTCAAGAGACGCTTATCAATCTTTTGCTGATTTAAGATCTGACTTAAAGGCGCGCATCCCGCTAGCCTATGACACATACGTCGCTTCTATTGAGCAAAATATTAAGATTAACCCACGTGAGTTCTGGCAGCATGTGTCAAGTCTGCGGTCCAAGGGTGGTTTTGAGCCGAATGTAGACTACAAAGGTCGCACATGGAGCGGTGTACAGGCCTCCGAAGCTTTCGCTGAGTTTTTTAGCAGTGTATTCTTGTCCGAATCACCAAAGTTGGATGCGGACAATGCACAATGTCGAAATTTGGTTCATTCGAGTAACTATATTAGTATAAAAGAAATTTCGGCCGATGATATTGCCGAAGGAATTCGAAGTCTTAAAATGCGAGGTTCTCTGGGGCCTGATAGCATTCCTGCATGGTTTATTAAGCAAGGAAAAAAAAGTTTAATTTATCCTTTGTGTTATATCTATAACTTGGCGCTGAAAACTTCAACATATCCCTCGCAGTGGAAGTTGTCGAGAGTCACTCCCATCCCAAAGAGCACAAGCAAAATCTCGGTTGAAGATTACCGGCCGATTGCTATACTTTCAACAGTAGCTAAAATATTCGAACATATTCTGCATACAAAAATCTACAAACAAGTTGAATCATTATTATGTAATGAGCAACATGGATTCAGAAAGAAAAGATCTGTCAACACCAACCTTTTAACCATTGTAGAATACGTATCCACCTGTCTTGATCGAGGAGGCCAAGTTGACGTCCTCTACTTCGATTTCCGGAAGGCGTTTGATAGGGTTAATAACGACATACTGCTGGAGAAACTAAATGCACTGGGGCTAGCCCCAGGCCTTCTCCGTTTCATCGCTAATTACCTGCGTGACCGCCAGCAGTTTGTTCGGCTTGGTCTGTACGAGTCTCAGCCCTATCACACGCGTTCCGGAGTAAGTCAGGGATCGATACTTGGGCCTCTTCTGTTCATCATAATGATCAATGATCTTCCCACAGTAGTAAAGTATGCTAAATGTCTATTGTACGCTGATGACTTGAAGCTCTACTTGGAGATCAAAACAGAACAGGACTGTTTAAATCTCCAGCGGGACGTCGACGCGGTGTATCAATGGAGTATTGAAAACAAAATGGAATTTAACTCCACGAAATGCTTCGAAATGACTTTCGGCCGAATGCGACAGCCAATAGAATTTCACTACAAGTTGGACTGTAATGTCATATCCAGATCCACTTCTATCAAAGACCTAGGTGTCACATTCGACCGAAAGCTCAACTTTCATGATCATATCATCATTGTGGCTAAAGAGTCCTTTAGACGATTAGGTTTCGTTCTTCGTAACTCTAACGATTTTCAAAATGCTGCGGTAATAAGGCTCATTTTCAGCGCTCTAGTTCGTAGTAAACTTGAGGCTAGTGCTTGTATCTGGCACCCACATGAAAGCAAATATATCCTTTTATTGGAAAAAGTTCAAAAGGCTTTTCTAAGATACTTGTACAAGCGTATTTACGGATATTACCCATATCTATACCCAACTAAGTTCCTCATGGGGTGTCTAGGGTATAACTCTTTGGAAGTGAGACGATCAACTGACCAGCTAGTGACTATGTGCAAGATCCTCCGGGGTAGAGTAGATGCTCCTGATCTCCATAACGAGTTGTGCCGTCTCTTTGTTCCCAATGATTACAGCCGAAACAGAAGACACAAGCTGTTTGCTGTTTCGGTATGTCGAACGGTGGCACGCTCCAAGTCAGCAATACCGCGATCCTTGACTGCGCTAAATGCACTCCTGAACTATAACTCTGATTGTGATGTGTTTGTAGATGAGTGGAAGGTGATCTTGTCAGAATGCTTGGAGTACTGTGAGAGGAACGTATGAACGTGTTGTGTTTAAAATATGAAATAATTGTGATTTTTTAATTTTTATTTGACATTTGTTTGCAATTTGTGAATGATGTGTATTAATTGTTTTAATTATTTTTATTTCTTTGACCTAATTTTTTGACATTTGTATAGTTTCATAATGATGACATTAATTTGGTTCTAAAATGATGTTTACTATTTTATTGATTGATGTAATTGGATTGTCCGTGTCAATTGAAACAAATAAATAAATAAAATAAATAAAATAAATAATAAACACTACATTTAACTTAACTTTTAACAGTTGGCCAATCTACAAGCCATTTAGGCCTATAGATAATCCGATTCCAGCCTACTATAAGTTGGCAGCGTACCTAGTCACCATGCTGGTGACATTGCCTTGTTGGATCGCAATACTAATTCGTTGATCTAGATAATCCATACTATCCATACTATAATAATATTATAAATGCGAAAATGTGTTTGTTGGTTTGTTGATTTGTTGGTTTGTCCTTCTTTCACGCAGCAACGGAACAACGGATCGACGTGATTTTTGGCATAGAAACAGTTTATGGACCGGAGAGTAACATAGAATACTTTTTATCCCGGAAAAAATGCACGGTTCCTGAGGGAACGCGGCTGAAAACTGCGGGCAGAAGCTAGTTATATAATAAATAGCTATACTGGCAGAAAAGGACCTAAGTATATCCCACATCTAAACTAAGTTTGCCCAATGACAAACTTTTACGGAAATACCCATAAATTTTATAATTATGTTAACCAATCGAAACCTACCAATTAAATCCTGAAATATGTCACTTGGTACAGTCACAACATTCAATAGCTGTAATGAAGAATCAGGGTTCCACAGAAGCCAGGAAATAAAGAGTTGAAGTTTAGAGTCAGGGTTGCCAGATAGTAAAATTTCATTTACCTGACATCGCCGCGCCAAAATGAAGGCTTATGATTTTGGCACTCGTCGCTTCTGCGATGAATGTATATTATACCAAATATACGGTCTGAAGACTCACAATTAAATTAAGAGAAACTCTAGAATATAAACTTTAACACTTCTTGGCATCTTCTGGCTTCTTGGTATCTAAGAATGTTGAGGGAATTCATTGGTGATTCCGGTAAAAATTTACCAATTTTGTAGACGTCTTGTTGTAATTTTATTCTTACTTTAAAAAGCCAAAACTACGTGCAAGGTTTTTATAATCGATCGTCAGATTTGATTGTGACAAACAGGAATCAAAGTTAAACAAAAACTTGTCAAAAGTACATCAAACCATACAACGTTACCTGCAGGTGTGTCAAATAACTCGAGCAACCTTGTCCGACGTCTCCGCACAGTAAATTGATTGATAGCATCTATAAAATAGTGATGGCCTACTAGCAGGGCCTAGACTGTGTCGATAAAAATAAGTTACGTCACGCAAGCGCAATAGGACAACGTATTAACAGTATGGAATTCACCCAATTGTTACCATAACTAGTTCTTTTTTTAAAAAGAAGTAAGATTTTTGTGAAGAAAATATTTATTTCCAGATAAGCTTTTAAGTACGTAATCGGTAACGCAATCTTAAGGCCACCTTCCAGCTCCATCATCAGGACCCTGGACGTCATCGAAGATCAGAGTACTCGTAAAGACAAATCAAACGAGCCCAAATTCGATGGGGTTAAGTCGTTCCGGCTCTGTAGCAATTGTGGCAACGTAGGCTAATTTTAGAAAAATAATTAGGGTTCCGCGCAAAAAAATAAAAATCGTGAAATCCAAAAACTCCACGCGAGTGAAACCGCGGGTAGCAGCTAGTATATACTATAGATGACTTACCCTTTGTGACAGACCATATAGCATTGATCATAATTTTGGACAAAAGTTGTCCTACTGTTCACAATACAGTACTGCGACAAAAATACGCGTCGCTACTTTGTAAGTCACGCGACTTAGTACCGAGTACGATTTATTTAGTTATAACAATTTTATAATGCCTTTGTTGCCTTGAATGGGGTAACTACGGCTTACTTCGCTATTACAGATTAAGCCCGGATTACTTACAGAAGTAATGGTATTTCTCATTCAATGTTTAGCTGTTAGTTGTTACTTAAAGTAGAAACATTGTGGTTTTTTACAAATTGTGTTTGTTGTTTGAAGAGTTTTTTAAGGTTTCGTACCGCAAAAGAGAAAAAGCAACCCGTATAGGATCATTCCATCGTCCGTCTTCTTGTCTGTCTGTTAATACCTTTTTCTCAGGAACGTGTAAGGGAATCAGTTTGAAACTAAAATCAAATACTAAAGTCTGCAATCCTTTGGAGCTGTGAGAGAAGGCCGGTATCCCAGCAGTGGCAGCGTAAGAGGCTGATAATGATCTGCTGCTCTCCGGGCCACACGCTCTTCCTACGGAGCCATGAAAGCGAGCGATGTTCATGATAAAATTCTTGAGATAAAAGTTTTCTAACAACCCGTATGGCACCATTTAGTAAAAACTTTTTACAGGGATAATCTTACTTCATTCCATATTTTGACATGCATCAAATGAGTTATGAGATGCATGTTTCAACTTCCCCTCTTGCTTACTAGCTTCTGCCCGTGGTTTCACCCGCATGGCGTTTCCCACAAGAACAGTGCATTTTCCCGGGATAAAAAGTAGCCTTGGTTTGTCTTCAGCTATTAGTATCAGTTTTAACTGCTTGTTTAAAAGTATATGACGCATAAAAAAACTTTAACACTTCGAATGCCTAAACTTTAAACACGCTAAGCAAAAGCAGCCAGTTAAGCTAAGTGTGATTCAAATCACCTAATAACCCGTGACCCGAAAAACTTCTAGAAATGATTAATGCGGCACCTTACTCGATAAAATCAACCCCTTGCTGAAATAATCTCACCCTTACGTCAATTATTTTAAGGTGTTTAATGAAGTGTGTAATTTCCTGATAGTGATTTATGCTCTTAGTAAAATGTAAGCGATAATTACGGACGGAAGAGGTAACTCTTTGAGTTTAAAACACCCAATTTAAGTTTTAATGTACGTGTAATGGGTCATTAGATTCTAATTTGGGTGCAGAGTGCAGGGTTGTGTTTGAATAAGAGGGTTGGGTACTCGGAAACTTTTTGTGGAGGGAAATTAGAGTACAGTGTTTTGAACGACAAAAAGTTACCCAAAAACGTACATTATTCTTTATTTTTGTGCCTGTAGATTAAAAAAAAAAGCGATGCGACGAGCTGATTATTTGTTGTTTGCCTGATAGAAAACTTCATGATTGCTCATAGAAATTGCAGTTCCATCCAGAGTTCACGACAGGCACCATTACTCTTTACGAAAAAGAACTTTATGGACTCTGTAATAAGCAATTTCAGCCCATTTTTAGATAGGAATTTAAAAGACAAATATTTCTCTCAGTTTAATAAAAGAACACTAAAATACATTTTGCTTGCAATCTAAGCATTGTTTATTAGTCTTCAGAGTGACTCAATCCACTTCAATCCTATTAAAAGCTCTTAAAAATAAAACACCCTCTTAAAGACTTCGATAAATAAACATTAACATCGTAATAAATTCCTATCTAAAGCTGCGTTTCTATAACCACAAATCTGGGAGCAGCTCTGAAATGTCAAATAAAAGTCTTCAGGACGCATTTAGAATGAAACGGGACGGTTTACGGGACGGAGTGCAAAGTGGGACATTTGCTGGGACTGGGGGCAACCACAGTGACCACAAGGAGGTTAGCGGGAAATATGATAAATATACTGAGCGTTGTCTTTATGGAACCCAATCGACTGGCTTAATATTACATTATGTACTAGAATTGTGTCTCAGGTTTGCCAACATGTTATACATATAGCGGAATCCATTGAAGCATTGATAGAATATTATGATCAATCAATCAGTGTTTCTACACTCGGCTTTGTGCTGCGATAAATTCTTTTTGGCGCAACTCTTTAGGTGTTAAGTCTATTTAAACGCGTGTATCCTTTATTGTTTGTTGTGTAGTTGTACAGATGTATTCATTTGACCACTGCAGACTCAAGTACTTGAAGCGCCCTGATTCTACAGAAAAATCTGTGAAACTCCTTGAAGCGAGCTTTTTTTTATTGATAGCTTTTTAAACTTTTGGTTTACAATTTAGATTTGTGGAGGCCTACTGAGCAAATACGCCGCTGTCCGGCGCACAATAACGAAAACAGGCACTCACATTTTATAAAGTTTATTCATAGATATAAAGAAGTAGAAAGTTAAAAGAGTAGATTATAAGAAATGAAGTTACAGAACGGAAAAAGGAAAACAAAAGCAAAATTAATAGATCGCGTGAAAGTTTGCAACGTTTGGAAGCGCAAGCGGCACAGGTTCGGCGCGTAGACGTGTATCGTGAGCACTGACGAGGCTGGCCGGCGTCTGCGGTCGCTTCGCTGCAGGCGTGCCCCGCGCGTCGCCTCATACGTCTCCTCGCCAGGGAACCGGCCGGTGCAGCGCACGCCAAACTCGCGCGCGCCTCTTAGATATAGCGCGAACCAAAGTTGGGTGCGCCACACCACCCCCTTTGGAGAATTAATGTCCTGGGACCTGGAAAAAATCAGTGAATTTTACACGACGGCCCGAGCGCGTATACAGCGGGCCATCTTTCTGTATGCGACTAGATGTCGCCTCCTGTACATCATCTGCCAAAATGTAAGCTGGCTTAACTCTGTCTATAGACACAGTGACAGGTCCTCTATTTAACTCGACTGTTATAGTCTTATCAGTCCTATTTAAAACTTTGTGTGGGCCAGTGTAAGGAGGTTCCAGAGCGCCTCGTAAAGCGTCTTTGCGTAAAAATATATGTGAGACTGTTTTAAGGTCTTCATGTACAAATACGGATTTACTACCGTGTCTTGAGGCTAGACTAGGCTTCAAGCGTATCATGTGCTCCCTGAGCAGAGTAACGAAGGTCGCTTCGGAAGTGAAAGGAGGTTTATGAGCGTCAAAGAACTCACCAGGTATCCTCAGGGTCTCACCATATACCATTTCAGCCACCGAGCTCTGTATGTCTGCTTTCCACGCGGAGCGTATGCCAAGAAGAACAAATGGCAAAGCGTCTGTCCACTTTGTCCCTTCATGCGCCATGATAGCCGCCTTCAACGTCCTGTGTAGTCGCTCGATCATACCGTTGGCTGCTGGGTGATAGGCTGTAGTATGTCTCAACTGGGCTCCACACAAGTCTGTCAAAGATTTAAAAAGGCGTGAATTAAATTGTCGTCCCAAATCAGTGGTAACCGTTTCTGGTGAACCAAATCTTGCTATCCACGTCTCTAAGAATGCTTTCGCCACCGTCTCAGCTGTAATATCTTGTAGAGGTGTAACTTCTGGCCAGCGAGTGAAGCGGTCTATTGCAGTTAAACAGTACCTAAAGTCTGACGATGGTGGTAAGGGACCAATGAGGTCGATGTGGACGTGGCTGAACCGAGCACCAGGTAATTTAAAGGTACTTAGTGGTGCGGAGGTGTGCCGATGGACCTTATTCCTTTGACAGGGTTCACATGTCTTGGCCCACAGTCGACAATCTTTGCGAACTGAAGGCCAGACGAATCTTTCCGTGATAAGTTTGATGGATGCTGCTGCTCCGGGGTGGCTTAAACTATGTAGCGAGTTAAAAACCTGCCGACGCAGTTCCAGTGGTACGAAAGGACGCGGCGTTGGCAGTGAAGTATCGCAGTATAAAGATAAACTTGTACCTGGCACAGGAACTTGTTTCAGCTCTAGGGAGGTTGAGTTACTTTGAAGTATATCCTGGAGTTCCTGGTCACTCTGCTGGGCTCGTGCAAGACTCTCGAAGTCAGGGGGCTTCGTCATACTCTCGACCCGCGACATGCAGTCTGCTGTAACATTATTTTTACCTTCAATAAATTTTATGTCCGTTGTAAACTGTGATATGAAATCAAGGTGGTTGAACTGCCTGGGGGAGCATTGCCTTTCCTTATGATCGAACGCAAACGTTAGCGGCTTATGGTCTGTGTATACTGTGAAATGTCTGCCCTCAACCATAAAACGAAAATGCTTGATGCTTTCGTAAATTGCCAGCAACTCCCTATCATATGCACTATACTTTACTTGCGCCTTATTCAGTTTCTTCGAAAAGAATGCGAGTGGTTGCCACTGACCATCAACCAATTGCTGCAACACCGCGCCCAAGGCTGAACTAGAGGCGTCAGTCACGAGGGCAAGCGGTGCGTTAAGTTCAGGATGTACCAACAAAGTAGAGCGTGCTATGCTATCCTTACATCTTTGGAATGCCTGCTGGAGTTCTGGCGTCCATGTGAGGGGTTGAGTACCTTTAATTTTGGGTCCAGAAATCATGCCATGTAACGGAGCTTGGTCTGTCGCTGCATTTGGTATAAAACGTCTATAAAAATTTAACATACCGAGAAATCTTCTTAAGCCGTTTACCGTTGCTGGAAGTGGGAAGTCCTGGATCACCTTTACTTTGGTGTCAAGAGGACGGATCCCTTGTTGTGTAAGCGTATATCCCAAGAAGTTTACCTCTGCGACTCCGAAAATACACTTGGATTCGTTTAAAAGTAGCCCATACTCTTGCAACCGCTGAAAAATTTGTTGCAGGTGTTCCAGGTGTTCAGTCCTACTTCTGGAAAATATTAAAATGTCGTCTATATAGGAATAGGTGAAATCGAGCCCTCTCAGTACCTCGTCAACAAATCTTTGGAATGTCTGGGCTGCGTTTCGAAGACCGAAAGTCATAAATGGGAATTCAAACATCCCAAAAGGCGTGGTAATCGCTGTTTTGGGTATGTCGTCTTTAAATAAGGGCACTTGATTATAGGCCTTGATTAAATCGATTTTACTGTATATTGTTGACCCTGCAAGCTTGTGATTATAGTCCTCTAAGTGTCGGATTGGGTACCTGTCCGGAATCGTGCGAGCATTGAGCGCTCGGTAGTCCCCGCACGGTCTCCAGCCATTGTCCTTTTTAGGTGCCAGGTGAAGTGCAGATGACCAAGGGGAATCTGAAGGACGGGCCGTACCATCACGCAACATATGCGCAAACTCTTCCTTGGCTATTTTCAGACGGTCTGGAGCTAAACGTCTAGGTTTACTATAAACAGGCGGCCCTGGCGTTGTCCGGATGTAATGTACTGTTGAATGCTTCGCTTCGCGGAACACGCCAGACGGTTTGACCAAGTCAGGGTACTGCGATAATAATTGGTGGTACTCACTGTTGCCGGATACAGCTTTGATGCTGAACAGCTGGCAAGTTTTCAGCGAGCCCTGGGCGGTAAGGTTGGTGACGCTGTCTAAAAGTTGCTGGTTCCTGCAATCGACAAGAAGTCCATAATGACATAAAAAATCAGCGCCAATGATCGGTTTGTCAACCGAAGCTACCACGAAGTTCCAGGTAAAATCTCGTCGCAGTCCAAAATCCAGGTGCATATTCTGCGTGCCGTAGGTGTGTATCACAGTTCCATTTGCGGCGGTTAGGTCATATCCCGTAGACTCGCGGAACTGTCGGAGAAAACGTCGAGGAAGGACGCAGAGGTCTGACCCCGTGTCTATTAGGTACTGGATTTTACTTTTGGTGTCTGTTATAAATAGGCGACTGTTCATAGCGTAGCAATCGTTTGCCGCCTCTACTGATTGCCGCGACAGTTTCCCTGCTTGCTTTCAAAATTACAAGGTGGCTTGCACTTACGTGCTTTATCTCCAAACATATCATGATACCAACACATACCTGGGGTTCTACTTTGACTCTGACCTCTACTCCTTGATCTTCCAGAAGAACGGGAACACTGCCGTTGATAAGGGCGTCCTCGCTGTCCACGTAGATCAAGTTGAGAAAGCTGCGCCGTTATTTCAGTTTGAATTCGAGCCGTTATCAAGTCTTCCATCTTTTTCATAATGGTGTCAAAATGGCTGCCGGAAGCACTCGCGACTTGGGATGAAGTTGACGGCGTCACTTCACAAATTTTATCCGCCAACTCAGCTATTTCGTCCAAGCTCGCACTCTTCTGGGAGGCTATAATAGCCTGCACGTGAGTAGGTAGGCGATTGGACCAAAGGCTTCTCAAAAAATCGTCACTGACCCCATCACTCGCCAAAGATCTCAAATGACGCAGGAACTGGGAAGGCTTCCGGTCTCCCAGTTCCTCGTGAGTCAGCAGTTGGCGAATTCTTTGGTCGCGCGACGTCGATAAACGCTTAATTAATTCTTGTTTTAGCCGGTCATATTTTTCTGTTCGCGGTGGGTTGGTAATTATATCCCGTACCTCTCGAGCGATATTGTGCTCGAGCTGTTGTATCACCATGAAAAATTTTGTTGCATCTGCCTTGGTACCTGAGACTTCAAACTGTGCTTCAATCTGCGCGAACCAAATTTCGGGGTCCTCCGGCCAAAATGGAGGTAAGCGCAGTGAAACGCGATCGACCGTTGGTCCCGGGCGTTCTTCTACCTTTTCGTCCCCGCTCTGCATTATTAGCGTTCTTGTTCCGCGTCGAAAAGGTCACCAATATGTGGAGGCCTACTGAGCAAATACGCCGCTGTCCGGCGCACAATAACGAAAACAGGCACTCACATTTTATAAAGTTTATTCATAGATATAAAGAAGTAGAAAGTTAAAAGAGTAGATTATAAGAAATGAAGTTACAGAACGGAAAAAGGAAAACAAAAGCAAAATTAATAGATCGCGTGAAAGTTTGCAACGTTTGGAAGCGCAAGCGGCACAGGTTCGGCGCGTAGACGTGTATCGTGAGCACTGACGAGGCTGGCCGGCGTCTGCGGTCGCTTCGCTGCAGGCGTGCCCCGCGCGTCGCCTCATACGTCTCCTCGCCAGGGAACCGGCCGGTGCAGCGCACGCCAAACTCGCGCGCGCCTCTTAGATATAGCGCGAACCAAAGTTGGGTGCGCCACAGATTGTATGAAAAACACTTTTTTCTAAGGTGCGAGTTTTTATGCTCGTCTAAGAATATAAACCGATACGGCGAATCAGCAATCAATGACAGACAGAAATCTAAAGTCGAATCATGTCATTGGTTGGTATCCACAGATACAAGTATAACCAAGTATAAAAACACGGTCCTTAACTTACGTACACTTTGCTATAAATTTTATTGTGAAGTTCGAAACAAAATATATTTTTATTGCCTTCACTGATGTCTTATGTCATCTTATCATATCGTACCGAGCCGTTTAGGATGCCAAAATAGGAACATCTCTAGATTTTAAACCAAAACACGCACACATGTAACGGCATGTTTTGTATGAAGTAGGTAAGAGACGTAAGAGTCAAAGCAAGAATTCGCTCAAAGCGATACGCTTCCACTGTGTGAAGCACCAAATGTACAGCGGCAAAGAATTCACTCTTGGAGTGTCTTTGTTTTCCGTTTACTATAACCAGAGATATTTTTAATTTTGGAGAGAATAGGTGTATTTTAAGTAAAAATGATCCATCATCAATCACATTTTTACTTATCATGAGGTGTGACCGTTGTGGAATGTATCTATACAAATAAATAAAATTGAAGTGTATGTTTGTAATATCAAAATAACAGCTTTTTACCTAATGCATATTAATGTATATACCTACGGTACTAATAACAAAACAACCATTTTTAATTTTTTGTCTGTCTGTCTGTTTGCATAACATATTTAAATCTATTTTCCCTAAATCACTTCAACCCTACGTTTACGTCAAAAGAGAGATAACGTGATACGCGGCAAAATATATACCTTTTTAAAAATAAACCTTGTTATAAAAATACACGTTTTTAAAATTAAAATGTAAGTGCTTGCAGCCACCAGATTTATGATGGTTGCCTCAGTGTGAGTAAAAATTGTGACGTAGGTATGTGGTACGAATATGAATCTACCTAACACAGCGAATTCTTGCAACGAAATTTTGATGTACAATTCTTGTATCTAACATTACGCGTTGGCTAAAAACCTTAATTTCAAGTTGTCTTTAGTTTTTGCTTAGGTTTTTCATTGTTAATTAATTAAAAGTTTTGTTTAATTGCTAAGCAACACTTGGCCAATTCTCACGGTTGTATTTATAGACTAGCCGAGCCACGCGGCTTCGCTCACGTAACCTAAGTTACTCCTTATCAGCTATCTGCTAGTGAAAGTCCCGTGAAAATCAGTCCAGCCGTTTCAGAGATTACCCGGAACAGACAGACAGACAAACATTTTAAAAATTGTGTTTTTGGTATAGGTACCATATATAGTTTCAAATGCATTTCGTAAAAAGCTGTTATTTTGATATTACAAACAGACATTTCAATTTTATTTCTTTGTAGTATAGTATGTATAGAAAATACGTACGTTATGATAAAATAGAATATAACGTACTTACCTAGATAGACTAGTAGTTCTGCAAAGGGTAGACTTCGCGAACACACTTTTTTGCAACAATTCTGTTCAGTCTGTGCGTCATGTATTGTAAATATAAATAATTATTTTAACCCCTTTCGATTTATTTTCACACTTGTTTAGAATTGTTTACTGAATGTTTCTGCTAAACGTTACCAAAACCGGCTGGTACATGGAGCCGCAGCAAACTTTCCTTTTTAGGGTAAATAAATAACTCTATGGTAAATAAGTACCACTCGAATCAAAAAACGACGATGACAAAAAAATCTATGAAATTGTAGAACCTATATACCAAGTTTCATCAAGATTAGTTGTAAAATAAGATACACTGTAGGTACGCGAAAACAATGTAAATAATATAGGTACATGAGTACCAACATCCACCGGTCAGATGACAGCAAAATTGGCCCATTGTTGTAGAGACTTCGCCCATTTCCCTCACGCGGCCGGTAAGATACGTTAGTAAAATGAAATCTAAATAGTTACTATATTACTTTCTATTTTTAACCAATTTCCAAAAAAGGAGAAAGTTATCAATTCGGTGGGTATTTTTTTATGTTTGTTTCCTCAAATCTCTGTCATTTAGAAACCGATTTGGAAAATTCTTTCTTTATATGAAACAATATATTTTCAGATTGGTCCCATAAAAATCGGTTTAGTAGTATGTCACTGAAGTCGGTTCGTCGCTTTTTTAAAGCAATTTACACTATTTTCCATTTAAATATCCTAAAGAACACAAACCAAAAAAAATTTGCCTCCACCTGAGCCGACTATACTAATATTTCTAGAGAGCTGAAGCAATGCTAAAATGTACAAACAGTTTTTTTTATCTTTTTACTAATTGCTGTGTCCAGTCTGCCCAGATGTTTATTTGACTCATTAAACGGAAATGAAATGTGCTACGGACGAGTGTGCGATTATAACCCTTTTAGATTGTAAAGAATTCTGGGTTACATGTTAATGTTGGATGAAATTGAACATTAATTTCAAGTCAAAAGGGCTGCGAAGAATAAGGCAAGTGAGATACGGACAAAACAACATTTGTGTTACGGGGAATAAAATGTGAACCAACGAGATAATATCGCCACTTACAGAACATTTGAAGTATCTATAGGCCTACAAAATATTGTCAAACAATTTTTGTAGCTAGTTTAGATGTAGTATTTTATGTAGTTGCTAGTCAGTAAAACTTTTTTTCTATCCCGCGAGGGATTTGCCTTCGGCATGTCATCCTCTGAAGCGTAATTATATTTCGATATAGCTGCTGCCCGCGGTTTCACCCGCGCGGTGTTATAATTCCTAATTAATTTTCTAAAATAAAAGTAGCCTAAGTTAATCCTTATAACATCAGCTATCTGCCAGTGAAAGTCCCGTCAAAATCGGCCCAGCCGTTGCGGAGATTCTCCGAACAAACAGACAGACAGACAAAAAAATTAAAAATGGTTGTTTTGTTATAGGTACCGTATATACTTTCATGTGCATTTGGTAAAAAGCTGTTATTTTGACATTACAAACAGACACTTCAATTTTATTTATTTGTATAGATAACTTGTGTGCGAATGGCCCAAGTGAAAGGTTCTGTTAAAAAGCACATAATTATACAAAATCAAGCCAAAAAAATACGCCAATACCGCCTTCGGAATTGCACGACACGCGGTACAGCCCCTACATCCACACACAAGCCATAACTGTCCCCACCCATCAATATTTATGTAGCATTGCAACGCTAACATCAAGCCGTGTCGTATTGTGCACGTCCACGGCGGATAACATCGCGTATAAAACGCTTATGTTATTGATTGACGTGACGTGATCCGGTGCCGTATCGGGGGCCGTCAAATTCATGATTACCTGACATTGCATTTATGTTGGAATTGATGACGTACGGTTTTACGATGCACATTACGCCTCTTGTATTGCTTGTGGTAGAGTCAGCCGCAAAAATTCAAATTCAAAATGGTTTATTCAAATAGGCCCCAAACGAGCACTTATGAAAGTTAATATAAATGACTCTAACAGCGAGCCTCTGCAACATTCGTCTACCCGAATCACAGACTAAAACTAATGCTGTCTTTATCAGAACATAATAAATGACAAAGACACCAACAGACTCAATCCGTTCTCAAAGTCAACGAACCTTCCAGAAACCCACCGTGCCCGTTCCAAATTGGTATTGGTATAGGCCGAGCAAGAAGAAGGGCAAGAAAATAGTCACGGCATTCTTTTTCAAACAATAGCTTTTTACAATGATTCTAATGCTAACAACTAACAATTTAAAGTTTAGTAGTCGCCAGCGGTGATGACTTAGTAACGTCGCCGATTAGTCGGAGGTTTAAAGCCCACAATGAACTTGAATTTTCGATGAAGGAAAACATCGTGATGCAATGATGATGATGATGAATCGTGATGAATGCCATGGTGGTAGAGAATTTTCTAGTTCTTGGCTGGCTAGCTACCACCCTCAAGTTAAACATTTGTAGTGTTCTATCAGTGTGTAAGCTGCACTTGTGCATCTAGGATTCCTACATGGATATTCCTAATACAGCAGGCGTATTCTAAACTCAAACCGACAGGTTTCCTTTCGGATGCACAGTCTTCGTCTCTGTCATCCTGAAGACGAAGAATGCGGATCCGAACGGAAAGCTGTCGGATTGAGTTTAGAATACGCCTGCAGATTTAGCTTATTCAACCATCTTCGACCACATGGACGTTCTTGATCAGGCAAGTTAGACGCTAGCGCTAACCTATCTTTGTCTAGGTTTTGTAACGTAACCTAGTTATACTACAAAGACGCTCGCTTCACTCTGTATTTAAAAAAAACGGATTTTTTGGTGTAAAGTTGCGTTTTAAACTTAAAAAGTGAAACCTTATCTAAATACAAAATTTCGTCCAAATCATTACAATCGTTTTCGAGATACGCGAAATAAATTTATTTAGACAAGGCACAAGTTAAGCTAATGAGTAATTTAACTCTTACTACTAGATCAACTATCTAAGAAAGTGTCCATTAACACTTTTCTTATTGTCTACTAAGGGGAACACACTTTTTTTTTTTTTTTATTATTATTTAATTATTATACTCTGCAAGCTCCAGGGCTCGCACCCTTTTTTTGCTGTATAAGTTATTTTTACATTATAATTTCTTAATATATTATTAAGAATATATTATTTTGTTAGTGGGAGGACTAACTCTTCTGCGAGTGTCCGTCTGGGTTGTTACCACCGCTTTGCTCGTGAAGTCTGCCGCCAAGCAGTAGTGTGCAAGCATTACTGTGTTCCGGTTTGATGAGCAGAGTATCCAGTGAAATTACTGGGCTTATGAGACTTAATACCTAATGTCTCAGGGTAACGAGCGCACTGCAGTGCCGCGCAGGCCTTTGTGTTTCAAAGTTCTGGGTGGCACTGCAATCGTTATGGGCCGGCGTTATGCTTACCATCAGGCAAACGACCAGCTCGTCTCGTTACCTAATAACATAAAAAAAAAAAAAAAATTACTTAACAAAAGTATACCTACTCTGAAGGCCTAACTAAAGTGTCACATATTATACATACATATTATTAAATTAACATACTATTACTATTATTACATTATACCTACTACATACTATTATTACATACATTATTACATAGGGGAACACACTTTCTTCATGTGTTCCTCACAGGTAGCACTTGCATCACGTAACAATAACTTTAACACTATACATTACTGATTCGAAAATAACCTATCGAATATAATAAAGATATTTGTGTAATTAACACGGGTAAAATGCAGAATACACAATTAGTTAAGGAGTTTTTTATTAACTTAAAATGTTCACCAATTGATTGTCGCTGACTGTACACAAGTGGCCCCGAAGTTTGAGGCATTGAATCTGCGCTTGTATTACGTACATAAAAGCTTTATTTGTTGTGTAAGTTTGTGCTGCTCTATATTTTGATTTTGAATCAAGTTCACAGGTCAGCAGTGCAAAATATGTTTTTTTTTAATCAAGATGGGTAATAATAAATACTTCTTTCGCAAAGTATTTATATTGCCACTATATGTTATTTTAAATTCTTCTATTAAGTACTTTGTCGAGTTCAGTTGAACATTTTGAATATTATGCCCGTGGCACATTATAACCCATACTCTCAGAATGCCCAAGGAAGGTTGGCCTAAGACAGGCGACCGGCTGTAAAATTTTCCCAAAACATAAAATTAGTAACTATATTTGAAAAGACATACTATGCCGACCCCATTTAAAATGGGACAAGGGCAGGAAGAAGGGGGAAATAATAATTATTAACCATTAAGTGTTCGTGAACGTGCATGCGTGAAAGGCAAATAGTACAAAGACGAAAAACGTGTATTTTCATATTCTATCCAAAACTCCATAGAAGCATTCAGTAAAGTACCTATCCACCGCTTTACTGAAACGTCGCTTTGACTCGACTGAACCTAGACTGATCTGAACTTTGCCGTGATTTGATGACTTCCATGCACAAAACTAGAGATTTATCATACCTTGACACAGACTAAATACGCCAATCGCGTGGTGCCAAAAACAAAAAAAAAAGTGTCGATGCAGTTAAAGATGATAAGTACGCTAAACTAAGAATCAGCTCACAAGTGACAGCTGCCGGAATATAGGGAGAGGTTCGTGGACAAATTTTCATATTGAGGGTAGCCAACCAGGCGACTATCAGAAATTTCCCTATCACCTTGTCGTCTATTACGTTTCCTTCGCCAAAATCTTTAAGCGCATTGTTACTACCTAACCCAAAGTCAACATCACTATGATTTTCATTTTTTCATTATCAGCCTCTTGCGCTCCCACTACTGTGGCCGGCCTTCTCTCGGGGATAGAGCTATGGGCCATAATCCACCACGCCGGCCCAGTGCGGCTTGGTGGATGTCACATGTCCTCGAATTTTGTGGTTCTTGAACATGCCGGTTTCCTCACTATATTTTCCTTCACCGGTTTAGAGCGAGTGTGAATACACATCACTAACCACTTTGCAATCGATTCAAATTCTAATTTGCCCACAACGGACCCAAACAAACTACACGCTGAAGAGGACCGCATTGTTCCATAGCTCCCAATGTCCAACAATAGACATTCCTACAAAAAGCCCACGCATTTCACCAAACATAAAAATAATTCTTCGCCGATTGTATGAATGCGAGGGAGGGGGTAAGTAAGCACGCCATCTGTCCCCTTTTTGTGGCTGCTGTACCATTTTTAGGACGCGACGGCGACGCTACGTCCGGGAAAGTTCAAATGTCCTCTTTTTTGGAAGGCTGGCAAAGTTCGTTCTGCTCTTTAAAAATGTCTGATGTTTTCTTAAATGGCGACTTGTATAAAGAAATGTAGGAAATGTTGCTTTCTGTTTATTTATTTTGGGATTTAGGGTTAATGTTGCAGTTTGATATATTATTTGATTGGAGGAAGTAGGGGCACAATATTCAGATGCGCTGTGTAATTACTCTTGTAATGATTAAGGTATTGTCAACAAGCACCTACAAGTCTCACAATTCAACAAGGTTCCCAACAACAACTAAACAACAACATAGTGGTAAACCACTTATTATATATTATTAACTAGCTACTACATACTAGACCGCCCATTGTACTTACTTTTACCTTATTTGTTTATGTTCACTTTTGTATTATGTTGGTGTACAATAAAGAGTTATCTATCTATCTATCTATCTATCTACATAAGCACTTCATCTTACCTAGCTACAAAAACAGTTGGATAATCTACAAGCCAATGTAGGCCTATAGACAATCCAAATGTTCTAGCCTGACTGGCTGCATGGCTTCGTTCATATGCAATACTGATTTGTTGAGCCATATAAGTGGCATTTTGGTGACGCGTTGCATCAACCAGTCGCTCTGACAAAATTTGGACAAAATATTATTATTATGAGTTAAACTATGTTTTGTCTCTTTCGATTGATTTAAAATTATCAAAGAACAACAAAGACATAACATAGTTTAACTAAACCACCGATTAACACTGTATTAATAAAAGCCTTACCGTGTTTCACAGTGTCTAAAGATAAACGTCTAAAATGATTAGAAAATATATCACAACAGAATAGAGTTAGACAACGGCTAACCGCTAGACACTACTTAAATCAAGATTTGGGTTCTTATAAAGTTGTTAAGGTCTTAACACAAAAAATTTCAACACACACTAAACATGTATTAAACAGCGTCTACCTCCTAAAAATACCTTAGTCACGTGTTTAAATATGAAGAAGAAAGAAACAAATGTTTTTTTGTGGTAATGCGGTTTGAATTTACTGTGTTTATTATCTAAATATTCTATTTTGCTGGTGTTTATGGAGCCATTTAAAAAAAAAAACATGGATTCTGTGCATTGATCAAGGAACTTTTGCCATTGATTGATTGACCTACGATGGTCACCAAAGACACCGAAAATATACCGTTAACCTCCTTCAAGGAGAATGAGGTCGTAGTAAAGTGCGAGCGACCTCTTGGCCAAATATATGCGAGCCACGATTCTTGGACTTGATGACATAAATAATGCTTGGCGGTACGCTGCAGTAAACAATTGAATTTTATACATTCGAGATTGAAAAAATAGAAAGATAGAATATTGAGAGTACTATTAGCTATGATTAAATAAATGTTCAGCCTTTTGAAGATAACCAGCCCTTTTAGACTAGGGTTTTTAAAAATGTAATTTTATGTTTCTTTTTCAATATATAAAACTATCGATTTACATATTTTTAAAAACGTCAAGTATTTCAAACTTTCACAAAATTCATAAACAATTATGAATTCTTTTTTAAAATTTATAATTAATACATTTATGAAAAAAAAACATTAAACAAAAGTGTGGTAGATCTTAAAAAATGTTTTGTTCCGTGTAATGTAGGTACATAATATAAAGTTTTTTTAGTTCACATTATAAGGCCCACTTGCGCCAAAACAACATTAACTAATCCGGATTAAGATTAATCCGGATCAATAAAATTTAGAAAAGAACCTAATGATGCAAAACAAAATGGTAATTTATTCCCACGTTAGCAACTAACTATGAGTTAAATAAGATAACTCGGCTGGCGCAAGCCGGCCTTAAGAATGTAGCTGAATTTCAGAGTCACATTTTCTGTTTAAATTTTACCTCACAAAAATTGTAGTTTTTGCAGTTGGATTGTCACAAATGTAGAACAGGAATAGTTCTGGTCGTTTTGGGGTTAACGACCTGAAGTGACGTAATTACAGTTCGAACCCGACGCCGATAGCTTTCAAACCCTTTTATAGGGGTCGTAAAACTGGGATTGAGGAATATTAAGTTCTACTGTCTATAAATTATAGGGATACGCGAAGTATACAAAATTGCTTTAAAAAAGCGACGAACCGACTTCAGTGACAAACTATCCGATTTTGATTAAATCTGAAAGTATATCCTTACAAAATATAATAAAAGAATTTTATAAATCGATTTATAGATGACGGAGATATGAGGTAAAAAATATTAAAAACAAAATACTCACCGAATTGAGAACCTTCTTCTTTTTTAGAAGTTGGTTAAAAATCATAAATTTGTATGTTCCGAATCTTTTTACGTAAGAGTATCTGTACAAGATTGGTATTATCGAAAATATATGCGACATTTAGAAAGCGATAATGGTTTAGTGTTAGTGACGCCGGCCGCCAGTATATAGGTCAATGGATTCAATCCTACAATTGGTCAACTTTAAAAGCTATGTACTCAACGGTTTTTCAAGATAATTGTGTGAATAAAATATATGTTATTTATTGACATTTTCTACATAAATTGCTAAGACAGAATTTGTCTAAGTGTAAAACTACTATGTTTAAAAAAATCCCAAAGTGAAGCATTGAGTCCGCCCGATGTTCCGAGGTCATTGGCTGTTATATACACCTTAAGTTTGAGCTTGTCGTGAAGGTAAAGATTGCGTTCTGAACATAGCATAGTGTGGTAGGGTATTTTCTTGTGCGCCCCTGGCTAGCTGACGCTAGTGTAGTTTTAGTCTAGGTTTAGCGTATTCGCCATCTTCGAACTTCGCTTAAAATCAGGTGAGATATTGGTCAAATGCTCTAACGCCTCACGAATAGAGTCCAAAAAAATTTGTAACACAGATATTTGAATGTTTTTCAAAGAGCGCCGGTATTCAGGCTAAATATACAAAATAAATACTCTCATCCTCTAGATATATCGCACTATTATCCTAACAAATGAAAAACCTAACCCAAATATATCCACGGGCCGATCCAAGAACTGTTAGTATTAAATCTGTACCGCGTGGTCCTTACGGCCCGAAATGAATAATGTGCCGATCGTGTCTGGGTACGTACATGACACGCGGTGGAGAAACAGTCAGTGACTAAGCTTGCGTGATTGGAATATGGATAACTAACGCACAAACCATAAATAAAAATTAGGGACAACTTTCTTACTTTTTTTCGTCATACTTTCAAACTAAACACTTGATACAATGGTACTTTATTGCACAACAAAAAATAACTAGTACATAAAGTAAAAATGATAGCTTAAAATTGCAGTACTTTGGTAGTACCTACAAACCTACTGTTTAAATCATCTTAAAATAGAAAGAGTCACCTCCCTCCAGTTTAGACAGTTGTTTTGGTTCAGCATTATTCAGTATTTACAAGACATCCGCAGAATAAACTTAGGTATTTTTTTATTCACTGTTTTTCTGTATACTGCACTTAAGCATTTCACTTCACGCAAAAGATACATCTAAAGCCTTACACATAAAGATCATAATCAAACGTAACATTAATGGACGTCTGCCAGCATCATAGGCCTTAGCCTCGTCGTTATAAGAGCCGTTTCCGAGTGCCAGTTCCACCGTTGAGACGGTTTTAAACGTTTGAAAAAATCTCTTGTAGACGGTAAACTCTAGGTTGTAAGAACTATTTTGGTTTACTATAAAGGATAGATGTGATAAAAAATCCATCGGCATAGCCGACCATAGCACGAAAAGAATAAGATCTATTTTGGCATGGCGTAGAGTTTGAGTTTTATTCTGATCGCGAACACATGTGGTGTTTTCTCTGCTAGGGAGATTAATTGTCATATTAATATATGGATCTGGAGAGATTTCTTTGTTGTAGAGATAATATACTTCTTACAATAACCTCATTTCGAAGTTATCTAAGAATCCTAAGTTAATTAAGAGAGTTATTAGTGATCGGCGAGTGTTTATCATTTGTTTTACTTCTAGGAACATATTTTTAATTCTCGATGAGTTACTATTTGACCACAACTTCTCCTGGGGCTTTACTCCGAAAATCGAACGTAGAAGCTTCGGATGCCGGATCGCAGTTTTTCGACCATGTTCACACTTTTGGATCGCACTTTCGTTTTGATTTCGTATTATTAGGACAAGTGCGACCCGATAGTCGAACCTACGACTTTCAATTTTCGGAGTAAAGCCCCTCAAGTGAAAAACCTGATGTGACGATGTGGCCGAAGAAGCTGCAAAAATACTCAATACAGATAGAACTGGCTCTCAAGTGTTGTTGCCAAACAAACCGATATATGCTTGTGGATAGATTTTGAACTTGAGTTCGGTAGCTAGCTAGGTGGGCAATCTAAAATACCAAGCTATATTAAAAGCCTTCGGGCGGCTTAAACAATCTGACATCAGGGCCTGTACAAGAAGAAGAACAAGACCACACATAGACCCATAATTATTTTACTATTTGAAAATAATTGCAATTGACACCTAATATATCCAATTGCCACTCAATATCTTCGTAGACCCAGGGCATCTGTTACCAATTAAGAAACTCATTAGCTGCGAGTTCACAATAAGAAATTTGATAACATAAATAGAGATAAATTAGTTTTGTTCCCAAAGGGATGACTTTGTACATCGTTCTATGCCACACCTTGCTACCATTTTTTGTGTCTAGACTCATTACTTAATATTTCTCCACCCAAAACTTGTCTGAAAGAGATTTCGTTTTAGCCATTACACCGCCCATTGCAACAATATTATTACCATGAATGTTTTACATTTTCAATTGTCAGTCATGGCCTTACTCGTCTATTACAGACTTTTTAAACAGTGTCTGAGATCTGCGAAAGATGTTTTCGCTGGTAGCTGTAAAGGTCAAAATAACGCAAGAATGTATTCTTATACATCGCACATTTATTTTTTATGTTTGGCTCTATTTATGTGAACTTTAATTAGTGTTAGAAAACAGTTCACTTACACAACAATAGGGATGTTGATTCCATTTTTATGATGTCAATCAATTCATTTTCTCCTGAGAATCAAAAGTCTATACGAAAATACTAGAAATCGTACGCTAGACACATCAAAAATGAGAGTCGAAGTCGGGCGTAATTACTGAGCGCTAAAACGCTCCATACAAATTGGGCAGAACATCTGACGTCACTTGTTCTACGCGGGCCGTAACGCTGTACTAAAACTATAAATTTTGTGGATTTGGCTGTGAAAAACTGCGTTTAGGTACATAGTTGTCTCACATTTTTTTGTTAATTGTAATTTAAATAATCTGATGGTATCGTTTAAATTACTATAAGATGATAAAAAAATCGTTGAATTCGGGAAACTTTTAGATAGATAAAGCTACTATGTGGAAAATATACATTTTTGTGAATTTCATTTTTACTGTGTTAAGGTGATGTTCTTAAGCCTGTATAATGATAGTAATTATGTATTATGTATTTTGTGTTTCATGCAACATCCTTATTGTGTACGTATATTAAAAATTAAAATATTTTTTTATCATTTACGCCCCACAGCGGCCTCTAAATTTCCATGCATCTAAAGTTTCATTAAACTCGATTCATTCATTTCTGAAATTAAGTAAGGATTGAATGTTTGTATGAAAACGTCTTACTTGATATGCCATAATGTGATCGACAAAAGCACGAAATGCCTCGAATTTTTTTCAACTGAGTTTTCCAAATTCTGACTGCACCGTGTATTTGCAAACGCGCCCTTAAACTCTGCATGCGTTCTCGAAATAATCCAATCAAGGTGAAGCAACTCGGTAAAGAGGAACCAGGTTTACAACCAGCTCCTAAACCGTAAACAAAATGGAAGACGGAATAACGTTCAAGGTATAAGAACTTGTGTATCGCCCTTCTTTTACGTCGGGCTCAATAAAAAGCTCGCCCCGAGCTGCGTCCCAGATAGACAATGACATATTACTTGTTGGCACCAAGTCGAGCCAACGTATCTGTTTCAATCCAATGTTTTAACCAACATATAAAAGTGGGTCTTAAATTTGTTTGGATATTTTTTGACATATTACTTGTTGGTACCAAGTCGGGCCAACGTATCTGTTTCAATCCAATGTTTTAACTAACATGTAAAAGTGGGTCTTAAATTTGTTTGGATATTTTTTGACATATTACTTGTTGGTACCAAGTCGGGCCAACGTATCTGTTTCAATCCAATGTTTTAACCAACATATAAAAGTGGGTCTTGAATTTGTTTGGATTTTATGTATATTTTTGCTTACAGTATACACATAATTACAAGTTATTTTACATCAACTTTTACTTTGTTTTTTATCTGTAATATTATCATCTGGTTAATTTAATCCCTTACATCAAATCCAGCAATTGAAGGTACTATATTGGTTTCATTCATGCGTTAATCAAGTGTTGCAATAATAATGAAGGCAAAGTTTTACAGAATGTTCTAGTTATATTCAGAATTAAATAAAACACTGCCTTTGCACTAAGCTGGCAACCCTTGTGAACGGACAATGCACATGACAATTCCACGTTATTGAATTGCTAAAACTTTCTTTTTTTCATTGCAGTTTCATTCTAACGACAATACAGCTACAATTCCACTTGTCAAAACTCAGCCTAGCAAAATAGATTAAAACCTAAATTAATTGTGCTAGACGCTTAGACCAACCTTGGCTCCAACCAAAACCAACCCGTTTACGTCTACAAAACCTCACAAATGCCGCACAGAAATGGGCCTACATTGTTGTACCATGATTTGTAGCGCTCCTATGATTGGCCGGGCGGTGGCTCATTCATGTAACGAGGTCTAATCTGAAGCAGTTGTCCATTTTATAGGCGCGCTGGTTTCCTGGTGCAAACCAAATTGGCCCGATAAAATTGTTCGCCAACTGAAATTATTTGGATGACCCGAGTAAGAAACCGCATTTGCGCAGTTTGTGGTCTGGCCAGAATGTGTTAGTTGGGAGTTGGTACTGTCGGTTGTTGGGAAGTTTGATTTGAGCATTGTTGTCGATTTGCAGAGTTCGAGCCAAATGATAGTTATGGAGTTTGGTACGTCGCAACAAAGACTTGCTCCTGGCGATTTGGTGCTTGGAGCATTGCGTGAGTTACGGAGTTATAGGGACCTAAGAGAGAACATAGATTTTTGAACGTTTGAAATCTTTTGTCTGAATAAATAGAATTCATTTTGTTTGTACAAAAAAATACATAGGTACATAGAATCATGACAACTATCTCGTTTGATCTTAAGCGACGATGTGATGATATCAAACATAGAGATTAGGACTGACTCTCAAGTGCGTGCTTGGCGACAGATTTTCAACTTGAGGGTGGTAACTAGCCAGACAGGCACTAGAAAATACACTACACATTACAAATTTTGGGAACTTTGCCTACTGGTAGCGGATTATTAGATTAAGATTGTAAATAAATTAGTGTGTATTTTATTTAGTTATTTTAGTTTATGTTGTTTATTTTTTCTGTTATTAAATAAAGAAATTTGAGCATTACAAATTCATATTCATTTATAACAAATTTGTTATACGTCAATACACAATTATGACTACAATCCAATGCACGGATTTTTAATTGAATATAGGCACAAAACACTACTTACAATATTAATAATCCATTAAAATTATATTGTGTCAAAATCTGTCAGTTAAATTGAAATAACATTATTAATAAAATTACTATACTATATTATAAAACTATCAACATTCGATAAATTCAATATAATTACTTAAATTGTATTTGAACAAATACATATTTAAGTAATTATATAGTAAGTCTCTCGACAAGCCATTTTTATTTTGACATAAATTTGACATTTGACACACACACACACACACACACACACACCCACACACATACACCCTTACACATGCACACTTTGAGCCACACAACTCAATTCAGTTCATTTCATTTAATTCTACGAGTATATAAATCTTAATAAGAAAACTACTTATACTTACTTTGTAATACTTTTGTTTTGTTATGACTATTTTATTTCTTATTTGTGGTTTTTTATTGTAACTATTATCTATAAGTAAGTAATGTATTACTAAACTATTGGTTTTGCTGTTATATTCTTGTGCTGCTTAATATGCATTCACAGTTCGTAAATGTACATGTATTCTAGTTGTGTAATCCTTTCTTGGCCTTATTGTTGTCTATGTTGTTAAAATATAAATAAATTGTAATTAACGCTGTTGGATTATCGAAATAAATAAAAAAAAATACTAAAAACAGAATAAAATATCTGCGTAAGAACAATTGAAAGTAGAGAATATTCCCATCTTTAGCATTTTCAAGGTTGCCACGTCACGGGTTGGCAAATATTATATATCAGTTCCCAGTAGGCTTGCCCGACACCACATAACTTGCGCGAGTTTAGATTGGTACTAAGTTTATTAACTTGCTAGTTGCACCCCGCGACTTTATCCGCAGTTATCTGCTACAGAGAATTTTTCCAAACAGATTACTGGGCATGAGACTCTATACCTAATGTCGGACGGTAACGAGCGCAATGCATTGCCACGCAGGACTTTGTGTTTCAAAGTTTTTATTGGCACTGCAATTGTTATGAGCTGGCGTTATGTTTACCATCATGCAAACGACCCGCTCGTCTCTTTATCTAATAGCATCAAAAAAGTATTTATGCATCCAATTAGTAATTACCTGTATCTTTCAAAACCGCTTTGTCGATTTTACGATTCACCAACTATCTAGTATGTTTTTAAGTGACCAAACTTGGCCAAAGGTGGCGACTACGCTAACACTAGAAAGGTGTCTAATTGACATGAAAAAAGAAATACTGTTACATAACTGGTTGCGAAACTTGTAAACGCGGGGTGAAGGCGAAGGGTAGTAGAGATGCCACTCATGAATACTCAGCTAAATAGTGCGAAACAAATCTAATAAATAGTTTGACTTCCAGCAAAGTGATATGGGTAAGTAATACACGTGATAACGACCTTCAAGTTTGCCAGTAGTTTTGATGAGAATTTTACTAATTAGCTTTGATTTGTCTGGTACCTTGAGGCATTATAGTAGATGTTCTCTGTAATTACGAAGTTTTTGACGCGTGCTCAGGGTATTTGAATCCTGTAAAGTATCCACTACTATCCACCACTTTACTGAAGTTCTTTTTGACTCAAGCGTGACTAGACCGGACTTGAATATAACTAGACAATAAAAACTTGAACTTTGATAGAAACTGGACAACGAGTGATGAAAATTGAATGGATCGGTCAAATAAATTCCATATGGCGAATAAAAAGTTGCATAAAAGAATTGTATTCTTATGCACTGTGCTGCCATTACTGCCGATAAGGTAAGTAAGGTGCAAATTATAGAGAAACTAGCTTCTGCCCGCGGTTTTCAGCCGCATTCCTACAGGAACCTTGCATCTTTCCGGGATAAAAAGTAGCCTAGGTTACTCTCCGGTCAGTAAACTATATCTATGCCAAAAATCACGTCGATCCGTTGCTCCGTTACTGCGTGAAAGAAGGACAAACCAACAAATCAACAAACCAACAAACACA
This sequence comes from Crocallis elinguaria, assembly GCA_907269065.1. NCBI lineage: Eukaryota > Metazoa > Arthropoda > Insecta > Lepidoptera > Geometridae > Crocallis > Crocallis elinguaria. The sequence continues at coordinate 11,996,593 of OU026065.1, read as the reverse complement.
CTTTCGCATATATAATATTTAGTAGGATTGTATTTAATACTGGGGTGCAAAAACACTTTTAAAATTATGTTCATTGTCTGGTACTATGTCTCTCCCGCCCGGGGAAGCCAAGGCCACTACTAGAAACTCCTTGTCTTCCCCAAGAGACACATCACCAAGTCCACGTAGCCAATAAAACTGCGTTAAAAATAGCAACACAAAATCCAATAGTCATTTCTCCCAGTTTTCAATACAGCACTGGTCGGTAGCATCGCGGCTATCGGTCGCCTTGGCCCCGTTACCGAGGTACAGATGCAACCCGCGTTCCCCTTTTGTTTCAGGGCAAGAACTACAGCAGGAATATTGAACGCTTGGTTCGTGATATTCGCAAATAAACGCGTAATCTCTGTTCTTCGCTTGGATTGCAGGATGTTCTTCGATTTTGTTATTTTCATTTTGGAAAGAATATGGACTGCTTTTTTTGTTCTTCATTTTGGTTTCATAAAGATATTAATATTAGGCAAATGACTTGCCCAATGTCATTTCTATACTTTTTTTGGAAAAAAATATATTTGGCAGTAAATTTTCCGAGCTAGTCTCTTTTGAAACCTTGATTCGGTCATCTAGCTTAGACCTCTACGGCCGGGCAACGAGTCTAGAGTGGTATATGGATTCAAAGTAAACCGTAGGGTGGTAAATAAGTGGTAATTAGAATACTGTAATTCTATATTTTTTTTAATTTCAGAAAAGTTTTGTTGTAAGTGCTGGTAAATAATTAAATTTAACGCGTAGAATCTGCGTTGAAACATTCAATGCTAGCAAATAATACGCGTATAGCCTTTATTGCGCATAACAATATTTTAGTACACACTTAAAACCCTAAACAATAGCATTATACCCCTATTAATTATTATTATGTATTATTTTAACCGACAATCCGGAAATATTAATCTCTACAATGTAGAGCTACGGTCTGCGGGCGCTACGCTCTCCGTAGCAATTTCGCTACGATGTAGCTATATTAACAATTTTGACGTTGTGTCCACAGTTAAATGTGCAGTATGTTTAGTACGCACCACACTTACTCCTTTATTCATAATCGCTGATTAAATTTTAAACATTATTTAGTAGTTATTTAAGACATTTTCTTATTCATAAACGTTATTTAACTTTACTCATTAAGCAGTGATTAGCTGTTTTTTATGAATTAGACTGTCAATCTTTACGCGCCTTGAGTGAAGTTAGATTTTTATACTATTAGGTAACGAGACGAGCGTGTGGTAAGTGTAATGTAAGACCAGAACAAATGCAGTGTCACTTAGAACTTTGAAACTAAAAGGCCTGAGCGGCACTGTAGTGTGCTTCTTAATAGTCAATATAGTTATTTATTTATAGCAGAACTTATAGGTCGAAAAAAATAGTTTACCCATTGTTTAGCCATTGTTTACCCATTGTTATATTTGTAAACAAATACCTAAGCAATGTGACATACTCGTTACTTTATCCTCGATTAGGTAGTTTAGGTCCAGAACTGAGACAACTCGGTTTGAATAATCGACACACGTGTATTATCGCTCGTAGTTCAATGAGGACTGCTGTCCTTCCCCGCGTCTTCCCCTTGCGTAGCGCTGGGACGACTACGGCGTAGCACTGACTTGCTGACGTCATAGCGTAGCACCACACCATGTTCTACCTTTATTCTTATAGTAGGTACAAATAGCTGTGACGCCTAACATCAGGCAAACATCCCACTCATCTCAACAAATCATAAAATATGTAGTAGATGAAAGTAGGCTTTTCGTATTTAGATTTCATAACTCAGACGGTGTTTTACTAACAAAGTATTAATATTTTTATAAGTTTAAATAAATTTTTCAGATTCTTGTAATTTGACTTCATCAAGTCCTACCTACGCTTACTCCCACGTTCCTATCAAAAAGTCGTCTTTCTAGTAGAAAATTAATAAAACTTTTCAAATAACACAAGTTGGACAAAATTACTTAGGTATCTTAACTTTTTTTTCTTAAATATTTTACAGGTAGCTTTTGCCCACTATCTCGCTCGTTCTTAAGCTCGTCATTTAACTCGCTCGTTCTAATTCATGTCATAATGGTTCATTTAGTCCCTACGACGGGACAGGCATAAAACATGGTCCCCGCTGCTAATGAGTCCTAGATACAAGAACCCTAATTAGGCTTTACGATTATTATACGTCATCATTAAGCGCTATTAAAAAAGCTTTTAGGATTAACTTAAAAAATATGAATAAAATTTTGCAGTGAAGTTAGCTTAGCGGTTAGGTTTTTTATATTACTGGATAACGAGACGAGCCCATCATATCAATTGCAGTTTCACTCAGAATTTTGAAATACAAAGGCTTGCGCTCATTACCCATACACCCAGTAATTACATTGATTACTTAACAAACCGAAACATAGTACTACAGGTACACATTATTGCTTGCCGACAGACTAAAAGAGCAAAGAAATACATGAAATGTAAGCCGAAAAGAAATACATCACATCAAGAATTTCACAGTCAACATCGATTGCTCCCATAGCCTAGGCGTCTGGCCCGGCTTGCCAGAAGACGCAGGTTCGAATCCTGTTGGAAGCGAAATTTTTGTGATGTATATATTTGTGTAAAAGAGCAAAGTACTAGTAACGCTGATTCCCATTCGCTGATTTATTCCTACCACCTGGTAAACAAAACCGGCCATTAAAACACAATGTAAAAAACAACCTAAAACCATTACAAAATTTTCATAGAAATAAAACACTCAACTCAAAACCTTTCAAATGCGATAAAAGGCGCAATATTCGAAATCAAATATTTAGATCGGCCGGCCCGACTGATGGTTTCCGACGCACCAATTAACAAAATACCTACAACATGCATTCGCTTTTTCGGTTTAAAAAAACTGTATTTAACCCATTGGAATTCCGGCCGTATCCTAAATTGGATAAAGTCGAATTTGCATATAAATGTACATTTAGGCGGTAAAAAAAGATTGTATCGCGACAAAAATACGATTTTTTCCCCTAAATAGGTTAATCTGTGTGTTGGTCTAGGGGCCATATCGGGATACGGTCTAATCATGTCTTTGTTAAAAGGGAGAAGGAGACACAGCCATGAAATTAAATGGTAAATGTAACATGAATTTTCTTGTTCTGGTTTTAGCTAAACACGTTATGTTAGTGGTAGGACTAACTGTTCTGCGAGTATCCGTCTGGGTTGTTACCACCGCTTTGCTCGTGAAGTCAGCCGCCACGCAGTAATGTGCAAGCATTACTGTGTTCCGGTTTGATTAGCAGAGTATCCAGTGAAATTACTGGGCTTATAAGACTTAATACCTAATGTCTCAGGGTAACGAGCCTACTGCAGTGCCGCGCAGGCCTTTGTATTTCAAAGTTCTGAGTGGCACTGCAGTTGTTATGGGCCAGCGTTATGCTTACCATCAGGCAAACGACCAGCTCGTCTCATTATCAAATAAAATTTAAAAAAAAATAGTGGTAAAACGCTGACCTATCAATAATAATAAATATTATATGCTGATAGCTACTTTTCTTAATATTTTGTAAATGGTCGACAGAGTGTATGATGTGATAAATATAGCAGGTGACTCCATTCACGATATGAATCTATACAAATACATAAAATTTAAATATCTGTTTGTAATGTCAAAATAACAGCTTTTTACCAAATGCATATGAAAATATATACGGTAGCTATAACGAAACCACCATTTTTTTTTTAATTTTTGTCTGTCTGTCTGTCTGTTTATTCCGGGTAATCTCCGAAACGGCTGAGCAGATTTTGACGGGACTTTCACTGGCAGATAGCTGAAGTTACAAGGAGTAACTTAGGCTACTTTAATTTTAGAAAAAGAATTAGGGTTCCGCGCAAAAAAATAAAAACCATGTAATCCAAAATCTCCACGCGGGTGAAACCGCGGAGCAGCAGCTAGCGATGAATATGATCATACCACGGAAAGAGTTTTGTTTGTTGAAAGGAACAAAATAGCACATATTTTGATCATATCACAAGCGCTACGCTAACACCAATCATGGACTATAGACACGGTAAAGTTAAGTAAGTGAAGTCTAACAGCCCGCACACCAAATCTGAACAAACGAGCGTAACTAACCACATTCCAACAACAGTATCAAGACTAGCCTTAGCCGGCTTTGTAAGCCAGCTGACCAAGCTCCCGGGATCAAGCATTCATTCCGTACTTAGCTAATTAAGGCTTGGGTTTAAACCCTAGCTTAATGATGATGCTTGAGATTGGACTAGACAGAATCGCACCTACAATTTCCTAATGGACATAGAAAATGGACTGAGCGTTCCCTATCCTGCTGTGAAGTGTATACTGGCAGAAAAGTGTGAAAGAGATGACTCAATAGTGCGGTCAATTTCATCTTTTTCCATAGAATTCTGATTGGTCCGCGTCATAGGCTTGCACCGCGCCTTCGACTACTAACTAGTACTGCTAAGGAGTGGAATCCTTTGCCTGCATCTGTATTTCCCGATGCGCTTGTGCTTCTGCTTTAATCTGGGAGTCTTTAAAAAAGAGAGTAAATAGATACATTATAGGCACACGTGCTACAGCGTCGACCGCATCGTCGCTTACCATCAGGTAGGTGACACAGAGGTCAAACGTGAGTCTATAATATCAAAAAAACCCTTGCTTATTTATATTATAATAAATGTTTTGCATAACTAACTTATATCGCGCACTAAAAGACTAAAAAACTTTATACTTTCATAGTTATAAAGCGTAGATTGATTAATTATTTTGTTATTTTTTGCTTACTGAGCCCTTAAAAATTAATGTAGCTTTGTAGTTTTTAAATCAGACAACCTGGGGCCAAGCACGCTAAACAACTGAAATTGCGATGGCAGTGGTGTCATTATCTATCACAACTGGCAATAGTGCCAAAATTCGGTAATGACATATCTGTCAACTATGTTGTTATTTCCGGAGGGAGATAGATACCATAATGATTTACCAAACTGTGTAAGTGTATACAATATTTTATATAGCATGTAGTGTATATTTATAAATCCGCTGTAATCGTACTATTTTACTGTTTTTTATTTCAGTTTCTTTCATAACCTGAAATTAAATTAATTTTTTCAATTATCTATAATTCGATCATTTTGAGCGATAAGAATATTATGCAATTTTTTTTAATGTTTTATACTGTAGACAAAAAGAATGCATAATAACATTATAATTATTGTATCTATTATTTTCGTAATAACGAGCTATACTAAACATAGCTCACCGGTTCTTGTCTTAACTTCGGTAGGGGTGTTAGATTAAAGTTTGTAACTTGTTTACTTAGCATAGTTGAACTTATTAGAACGAGGGTTAGGGTTGCCATTTACATAGTTCCTCGTTAGTGGTGGGTCGTTAGATTTTGGAACAATTTGTTAGCTGCGGAAGGCATTGTTCTCTTGCCGAATGAAATGTGTCCAACCACCCTCGCCAACTTGGAACTCTAGGAACTGGGTTGGAATACTTGGATGATTGTTTCAATTTGTATAATGACTTAATTATTGTCCGTCAAATTTATTCGCGATAGGTGCGGTGTTGGCGGTATTGGCGGCAAGGGAGAAAGCGCAATTTGCACTAACAATCCCGCGTGCTGTGTGGAAGTTTTTCGAATCTTAATCAGCTTTTCATACCGAAGTTTGTATGTTACATAATCTTCTGAACTGATTGAGATCTTTGGTGGAATAATAATAATTAATAATAGTAGACCAGAAAAACTAGGGGTCCCAAGTTCGATCCTCGGCCGGGGTACATTTTGTGTGGTGAGCATACAGTTTGTTATTGGGCCTTGGATATTTGTGTTGTACATCTGTGTGTGTCCATGCAGTTGCAACACAGGGAATCCTAGTGCAGAGGTATGAGCGTAGAAGCGTTCATGTTTACAATTGTAATAGAATGACATTGTTTTCAATCTCGGAAAGGTATTCTAGTTTAAGAAAATAGCTGATGCAGCGGCGTGTCAAAAGTTTGTAAAAGTACTCAATCCAGTGCTTTGCACAAAACCCATCTGGAGTTCATAGCTTCATTATTTGTTTCTGTAAAATGTAGAAAATAAAACTTTCACTGAAGGTACGATTTTATACTCTTCTAAGTACTCATGAAAATGCGCATAAAAATGAAACTTGTATCATTGCGACGAAAGTTGAAAAATATTCAACTCTATTTTTAATTTCAGACAACGAAGTAGCATGACGTTCAAACGAAGATATACTAGTAGGTATCTGCTATACGACAGCATCAGGAGGGTAAAAGCTGGTCATACTTATGTTGTAGTAAATAATCCTTAAAAACTAAAAATTCTATAGAAGATTATATAATGTGGGTAATTTATAGTTTCAATTCCGCGATAAAGAATGTCTAATGGCCGTAGTTCTATCTATACTGAATTTAACCAAACGTAACGCGCGTCGCTGGACAACGAAACCTGGGTTAGTTTGTTATAAAATAAAAAAAACTCAATGCCTCAATGTACTACTGCCTTCAAATAAAATATGTTTTCAATTTAAAATAGTTTTCTAAAGTCTAGTTAGTCTTCTAAGTACTCACGAGGGTGGGATGCCTCCGACGAACACGTCGGAATTGGTGTTGAACTTGCCGAAGACGAACTCCTTGCCGCGTGAAGTCTTGCTCTGGGTGGCGCCGTCCACAGTCAGAGACGAGTGCTCGTCCCGACGGGCCACCTGCATCGAGAAAATACTTGGAAGATCAATTATGAAACCTTGAAAACATCGTTATTTTAATTGTAATCTGAGCTTATACTATTTATGGTATTTTAATTGTATGATTTTGATGGTTATTTATATCGGCGTTTCGAACATTCGAGCGTATCATAAAAAATTACGTTCGCGAAAGTTTCAAAGTAACTAAAAAAGAAATGTTTCAAGTGTTCCATCAGTGCAAGCTAAGAGAAAAACCTTTAGTGTGTTCAAATAAGAGCCGAAGTACACACAAACGTATTGCTCATCAAGATTAATTTAGTTAGAGATCTGTGTAGAGTGATTGGTGCTTTCAGATTTGCGGCCATTTAGCTCTCACTTCGGAATGGCACTTCTGTTCTTTTTTCTATTTTTAGCAAAAGTGTCACGTTTAGAAGGTCGAGAAAAAAAGAAATTTAAAATTTTCATTTCAAAAGCAACCACGTAAACCATTTTAAGATATTAGCAAATAAAAAGCCTCGTAATAACAGTTGAAATGGAATAAGCCCGTCCATTTTTAAGCCACAAAAAATTTTAAGACTTAGAATAATATCTTTTTTTTATATTAGCTATACATTGTATTTTTTTCAGAACCCCAGATCTCAGATTTTAGCATGGTTGGGTAATGAGAAGTGCCCAAACAATCTTTCGCAAGATATACCCCAGACTGAGACAAGAATCGATGTTAGGTATCTTTATGCCAGATTTTAACTATGTAGTTAAAAGGTCCATAACACATTTTATATTTTTAACTTTTTCAAAAATAAAAAGGCATGAAAAGGGTATAAAAGTCAATTATAACAGACATTATTTTTAGATATTCGTAATCAACTCACCTGAACTTTATGCCAGTGTCCATCATTCAGATTATTCCCGACTGTTATAATCTGAGCTCCACCCCCCAAATTGTACCTCAATCTCAACTGCCCATTCACTAGCTTCAACTCAAAAAAGTCGTAAGTGCCTCCGTCATCGGTATACAACAATAAACCGTTCGGCTGGTCAGTTTTGAATTCCAACTCGAGTGTGCCGTTCAAGCCCGCGTTCCATTTCCTGAACTGCGAATATGGGTTCTGCTTGTCAAGGACGAATGCGAAGTTCTTGTTGAAGGTCAAAGACAGAAGGCAGAATAGGATGTAGCGCATTGTGGTCGCGTGGGACGGCATGGCAGGACAACACGTCACCAAGCGACGCCGGATGTGGGGCACCGTCTGCGTTTCATGTCTCGGTATCCTGTAACAAGGGTAAAGGACACTTTTGAGTAATTTTTCCATTGAGTTATGGGTGACAAAGAAGCACGCGGCCCACCTGATGTTAAGTAGAAACCGATGCCTATAAACGCCTGGAATAGGCAATGTTGACGGTTCTTTGAGTGCAATCTCTTCATCCCTTCTCTTAAAATAGTCTAAATTGTACTTGAGTACATTAGGTACTATACCGATGTTACTATTATACTATACTATGGATTCGTAGTCACAGAACAAAAAGAACGGGAAAATGCCCCAATTACCTATACCTCTATACCTTCCCCAACTTCCCCAATATACCTATACATTCGGCGCAAGTACGGAAGTCGGTTCGATAAATTTGTCGAATCGAAAAACTCGATAAATTTATCGAATGTTGCGAGTACCGAAGTCTAATCGTAAAGTATTGTAGTAGCTCTATATTCTCTTTGGATACGACCTAGTTATTCGATAACTTTTGTCGATTGTATCGTGGCTCGATAAATTATGTAAATTCGATAAAACCCACGTAATCGATTTTAACTGTCAATTTTATCGAATTTTATCGATCGAAAAGATCCGTACTTGCGCCGCCGAAGTCTGATCGTAAACTATTGTAGTAGCTCTATATTCTCTTTGGACTCGACCTAGCTTTTCGATAACTTTTGTCGATTGTATCGAGGCTTGATAAATTATATAAAAAATCTACAAAAACCACTTTATCGATTTGAACTGTCAATCTTATCGAATTTTTTCGATCGAAAAGATCCGTATTTGCGCCGCTTGTTACTTTCACGATATTAAACAAATATTCAAATCATGTTTACTTTTCAAGCTAATTACAAAAGACCCGACGCGCGACCGCACCCATTCGACTAAAGTTATTCAAATACATTCGTTTTTATCTCGTATCGGGTCGATGACCTCTTACCAAGTAGATATTTATCAGAATGGAAACTCAGTGACCCTACCTTCCAACCTTTAAAAACACACGCGCCCTCCACACACCGCGCCTAATTTTATCTTTTATAGATGAATGAATACTCAACAGCTATGAAGAAATTTCTATTGTAAACGCTAATAATTTCAATGATTTCAAAGAACTGAAAATAGATGTATTCTGGAAAGCTTAAAATAAATTTACGTCTAAAACTCGACGACCATGTTGGATTACGTGTGATTCAAATACTAGGAGGAGCAGGTGCTGCATTTTATAGTGCTAGTCTGGCTAGCTATCGCGCACTGTTTGAAAAATCAGTTTGTAAGTTCCAGCAGCTACTTATATTGACTAACTGGCTGCTGCCCGCGGTTTCACCCGCTTGGAGGTTTTGGATTACATGGTTTTTATTTTATTGCGCGGAACCCTAATTCTTTTTCTAAAATTAAAGTAGCCTAAGTTACTCCTTGTCACATCAGCTATCTGCCAGTGAAAGTCTCGTCAAAATCGGTCCAACCGTTTCGGATATTACCCGGAACAAACAGACAGACAGACAAAAATTTTAAAAATGGTTGTTTTGTTATAGGTACCGTATATACTTTCATATGCATTTAGTAAAAAGCTGTTATTTTGATATTACAAACAGACACTTCAATTTTATTTATTTGTACAGAAGATATTTGTTGTTTTTTTTGTTTTACCGTAACAAATATCGTAAAATGTAGAGCAAACGCAAATACAGGAAATAGACGTATGTATCTGCAGAGATGAGCGGGCCATCCGGCGCAGGTAAAAGCCACTCGAATGGCACAAAAGGCTGCATCTGTCTAAGGAAGGGAAAGTAGGCCGGAACGTGGTGGGATGCGAGTGCCGGAGTCTGCGCATGGACGCGGCACTTGGGTCCTCGTTAAAAATGCATTTGTTACTCTAAATGCCCTGATGCTAGGTGCTATCTCTACAATACATAACTTGACGTATCTTCATGGACGTAGCCAAATGGTGAAACTAACCTAATATTGTGAAAATTATCACTAGAAACGGGATATTTACCATGTATATTATTTGATTTGAGTTTCCGATATTTCAGCGCTCTTGCAAACGCCATGGTAAATATTCCGTTTCTAGTGATAATTTTCAAAGTGTTGATGACCATGACAGTTTAAAAAACTAACGTAATATAATGTTGACATAGTTAAGTCACTGTGTTTTTTATAATATTGGGTAACGAGACAAGCGGATCGTTTGCCTGATGGTAAGCATAACGCAGACTGATAACAATTGCAGTGCCACTCTTTTTACAAAAGCCTGCGCAGCACAGCACTCGTTACCCTGAGTCAAGGTATTAACTCTCATAAGCCCAGTAATTTCACTGACTACTTTGCTCATCAAACTGGAACAGAGTAATACATGTAACTGCTTGGTGATAGACTACACGAGCAAAGCGGTGGTACCCACCCAAACGGACATCGCAGAAGAGTTTGTCCTGGTCTTTATCGTGTTTTATTGTTAATTATATAATAATTGTTAAAATAATTACTTACAGCTGCTGACCGCGGTTTCACCCGCGTGGAGATATTGGATTACATGGTTTTCCTACGCTGAGACTGAAGACCTTATATAACTGCAGCGATTAGCGCTCTTACACGTATAACGTATATATTTGCTTCTCATCCAAACTCACAAACACACATCTCAGTTACACTCTCAATCCACCTTATCCATCAACACTTCATTCTTTTAAACCCTCGATTAGTCATACACCATAAACACACGAAACACACACAAACATACACACGAACACACACACATACACAACACACGCACGCACACACAAACATACAACATATTTAAATATATCTAACTTAGATTTCTTTTTTGTGTATAACCTGTCATGCCCATACATTATAATTGAGGTAATTAGTCAAATACTTGTCAGTCTCACAAACTATCTGGTATAATTGTACTCGAGCTCCAAGATACAGGCCTAGTGCTTAGTTTGGGGCTCGCCGATAATCATGTGTTAAATTTAAGTGTTTGTTTCTTTTGTTAAGTAAAATAATAATGTACAGTTATTTTTTGGTAATAAATATTATCTTATCTTATCTTATCTTATTTTATTGCGCGAAACCCTAATTATTATTTTAGTTTTTATTATTTTCTAAAATTAAAGTAGCCTAAGTTACTCCTTGTACCATCAGCTATCTGCCAGTGAAAGTCCCGTCAAAATCGATCCAGCCGTTTAGGTGATTACCCGGAACAAACAAACAGACAGATTTTTTTTTTTAAAATGGTTGTTTTGTTTTATGTACCGTATATACTTTCATATGCATTAAATAAAAAGCTGTTATTTTGGTAGTACAAACAGACACTTCAATTTTATTTATTTGTATAGTTTTGCGGTTGAAGGTACTTTTTTTATATTACGGCGGCGCTGGGACAATCATCTACGATCATAAAGCGCTGTGCACACCAAATTATTATTCAAATAAGTATGATCTCACTATGTTGAATAGATCGCCATTTAACACCAATGAAATTGAAAAAACACAACAAGCATTGGGTCACATACGCCAGTAATTGATGTAATTGTATGAAGTTATTTAACCTTTACAAGGAGACATGATCATTAAAATGTCTGTCATACATATTTTTATGTAATTTGTAACCCGAGCCAGTTGTTTGCGTGTTTTTTTATAAGCTTTTATTAACTGCAATGTTTGTATGTATGTTTGTGTATATGTACCTGTTTGTTTGTTTAACTTTAAGGTCAAACCTTGCAAGCTAAATTGGACCTACTTCGGTGGTCCTGTGTTCGATTGATTTGTTTTACTTTCAATAACGACTTCCAAAAAAGGAGGTTTTAATTGGTCTGTATTTTTTTATGGCGATGTTACTTTAATTCTCCGTCAATTCTACGATTCTTTTTTTTGTGGTTTCCAAACGAATCACATTGGATTTTTTTCCCATCGAGTCACACTGTTACGCAATGTGACTTCATGGCTCCCTAGCCATGAATGGCCTATACCTCAAGGGTTGGTCCTTTTATAAATGGTACTAGCTGCTGCCCGCGGTTTCACCCGCGCGGAGATATTGGATTTTATGGCTTTAATTTTATTGCGCGGAACCCTAACTTCTAAAATAAAAGTATCCTAAGGTACTCCTTATAACATCAGCTATCTGCCAGTGAAAGTCCCGTCAAAATCGGTCCAGCCGTTTCGGAGATTACCCGAAACAAACAGACAGACAGACAACAATTTTAAAAATGTTTTTTTTGTTTTAGGTACCGTATATACTTTCGTATGCATTTGGTAAAAAGCTGTTATTTTGATATTACAAACAGACACTTCAATTTTATTTATTTGTATATATACAGAATACTCGTAAGGCTGGAAAAACGTGGAAATTTCAAATAATGCGAAATTTTCGACGAACAGAAAAAACAGGCCACATGAGCCAACTTTAAACTCGATCGTTATTCACGTAATCCAATGAACGGCACATAAATTCGGCGGCTCATCCAAAGCTTACGTGCTTAGCGGGTTCATTGCGCGCGGAAAGCGCCCAGTCACCCCCTAACAGCTTGGATACCGGAAACTTGGCTCGACCCCAAACAGGTTTTTACCGGTACCCGCTGGTTTTTACTCGCTACCGGATTTAGGTATATTTCGTAATGGAATGCTTTCTGATTGCGATTTCAGTATTTTTGCCTTCTTGTGTAAGGATATTTAATTAGCTAATTAGTATAGCTGATAATGAATAAAGTTATAATAGCAAGTACATTAATGAATAGCCAAAGTTACGGTGCAAAACTATTCGTATATTTTTTCAGTGGTGTAACAAACTATAGTTACTTATCATACATATACCAACTAGTTCTTGGGGATTGATGGATCCTAAAAATACAATATAACGCATTGTTTCAACAAGCGTGGCCACACCTGTTCTCAAGATTTTATTGTTTTTTTTTTCAATCAGTTTGAGTTTGTACAAAATGTAATAAAATACTATGTATAAGTAAATTACACAATACAAGAAGCAAATTACTTTTAAACAAACCGGCTTCTATTGCCTAGCTTATGAATGCATCATCTGTACTTGACAAAAAAATACATGGGACAACTTCGGGATCTACCATAGAATAAAGATTACGGACGTGACTTTTAGCATAGATATAGTGTATGGACTGGAGAGTAATATAAGGCTATTTTTTGTCCCGATTCTTGTGGGAACGCGGGTGAAACCGCGGGCAGAAGATAATATAAAATATACGATAAGTAGGTAAAGCAAACATTTATTGCACTACTGTTAGTACATATACAGCTAAAAGTTTAAAGTATTAAGAACATGAAACAGTTAACATAATGCAATATTTAAGTAATTTACACAATAATAAAATTTATATCCTAAATTCATTAAAATTATTATTTATGTATTGTGGCTAAAGTAAAGCCACATCTATATATACAAATAAATAAAATTGAAGTGTCTGTTTGTAATATCAAAATAACATCTTTTTACCAAATGCATATGAAAGTATATACGTTACCTATCACAAAACAACCATTTTTAAATATTTGTCTGTCTGTCTGTTTGTTCCGGGTAATCTCCGAAATGGCTGGACCGATTTTGACGGGACTTTCACTGACAGATAGCTGATGTTACAAGGATTAACTTAGGCTACTTTTAATTTAGAAAAAGAATTAGGGTTCCGTGCAAAAAATAATAACCATAAAATCCAATATCACCGCCGCGGATGAAACCGCGGGCAGCAGCTAGTTATATACTATAAGTAATACAATCGACGGTCACTATTATCAATTATTTTATTCAATAAATCACGTTAAACTGGTCTCCTCGTTACAAACTCTACCCTTCCGATTACTTTCCATCTTGCATCTTCCATCTGGATTTTTTTAAGCCAGATTTGACGAGAGTCCTCCGGGCGCAAAGTTTTGATTTGTTGAATCTTCGGAGCTTAATTTCGAGAGTTTTAGGAGTTAACGGGGGGTGGAAATTGTTTGGCGTTCGCACGCGGGTCATTAGTTAGGGTTGTTTTGAAGTTTTTTAAAGGGAAGGTACGTTTGAAATGAAGGTATGGAAGTGTTAAGGTGTTGAGACTGAGTTTAAGATATTAGCATCACTAGCTAGTCATTTGTGTATTTACCTACAGTTAGTATTTTTTATCGGCACTGTAGTCTATTCAGTCTATGACGCTCTTACAACTGGGATAAAGACCTTCTCTCAGAGAAAGCGTCTGGTCCATAATCCACCACGCGGGTTCAGTGCGGCTTGGTGGATGTCACATGTCCTCTTAAACATGCGGTTTTCCTGACGATGTTTTCTTTTCCGTTTTGGAACATTGATATATGTCATTGGTGCAAGCGAGCTGAGAAGACCGCTTTAGTAATTAAGAAGACTGAGATTATTACTTCAAAACCTGAAAGTTTGTTTAGTATATCTTCAGGAAAATTCAGATTAACATCGAATTACACCTTAAAGAATTTATCGTTTTACTCATCGGTAAAGAAAATAGCAGTTTTTTTTTAATATTATTTGGTAACGAGACGAGCTGGTCGTTTGCATGATGGTAAGCATAACGCCGGCCCATAACAATTACAGTGCCACTCTGAACTTTGAAACACAAAGGCCTGGACGGCACTGCAGTGCGCTCATTACCCTGAAACATTAGGTATTAAGTCTCATAAGCCCAGTAATTTCACTGGATACTCTGCTCATCAAACCGGAACACAGTAATGCTTGCACACTACTGCTTGGCGGCAGACTTCACGAGCAAAGCGGTGGTAACAACCCAAAAGGACACTCGCAGAAGAGTTAGTCCTGCCACTAACAAAAAGTTTTCAAGTACGAGTATAAGCTAATAAAACATGTATTTATTTTACATGTATAGATTTGTGTTTACGTAAACACAAATCTTCCCAGCCCGAACCCGACTGATTACTGTAGTAAATGCTTAGAATAAATACGAGAGCGAAAGTAAAAACGTATCAGAGCGTGGAAACTTGTCAATTACTGGCACCTGCGCGGCCTGAATTATAGGCGCCTTGACGTGGGTGGCCACGCGTTGGGTCTTTCCTGCACGGACCTTGCTGCAAGTCCTTGAGAAATTTTATATTATTCTCAGCAGATTACCGGTTGACTATCTTAACTAGGGTTCTAGACAATACAAATGCTGATACCAATCCAGACAGACACTCGCAGAAGAGTTAGTCCTACCACCTAATAAAAGCAAACCTGCCAGGCTAACATGCGCACCACGACAAAATTTGTTCTACTGTATTTTTTGCTCTTTCTCGTACGAATATGAGATAAATGCTCGATATAAGCATCGATAAAATTTTGTCACGGCGCGCATGTTAGCACGGCTGGTGTAGGTAAGCAAACTTAGCGGATGCCACAACTAATGACACGATTCGATTTGACTTTTTTTTTAATTTATATCTTTGCCATTGGTTTGCTTACATTATTGGACAATTAAGTCAATCTCCACCATAGAAACCCCTAATATCAAGTTACGATGTGATCGAAGTTGTGATATTTAAACTTCGAATTAATACAACTGGGTGGATACCACCGCTTTGCTCGTGAAGTCTGCCGCCAAGCAGTAATGTGCAAGCATTAGGTATACTGTGTTCCGGTTTGATGAGCAAAGTACCTAGCCAGTTTAATTATTGGGCTTATGAGACTTAATACCTAATGTCTCAGGGTATCGAGCACACTGCATTGCCGCGCAGGGCTTTGTGTTTCATAGTTTTGAGTTGCACTGCATTTTTTACGAGCCGGCACTATGCTTACCATCAGGGAAACGACCAGCTCGTCTCGTTATCAGTTGTATCGTACCGATAGTGTTAGATTCGATCCCACCATCGATCTATCAATTAGAGTCCCACTTTTAAGAGCTATATGGTAACCTTGTCTTTACGGACCACCCAATAGACTGGAAATAATGGGCAAGCACGGATGATTAATTCTCACAGATAGATTTCTACGTATCGCAGGAGTGCTTATTTATATTGATCACTTGTATATCTCTTTCTGATGTCTGTGACTGGAGAGAGATAGCGACTTACGCGACGATTTTTGTTAATTGTTGAATAGTATAAGAACAACCACGGCGCAGTCTTCCCGTCTTCTCGACAGACTGTCTGAGAGTCTATGATTTTATGAAGCTAACATACAAAGGTCTGCGCGTCACCGACTTGCGCTTTACTCTGATTGATACATCCCAGTAAATTCAATGGCTATTTTGTTCATCAAATCGAATAACAGTATTACTGCTTGGCGGCAGACTACACAAGCAAAGCGATACCCACCAAGAATCACAGAATTGTTAAAACTCACTTCTTATAGATGCGTTTAGATTTTTACGTTTTTGTGCAGCGTCAGACCTTATTGAGCATAGATAAAGGAGGTTGTGTATTTAATCTGTGGATTGACACTGACAGCTGCATTTTATGCTTGTCAACTTCATAGAGAAGAGTCAATTTCAAAGACTACGTGCAAGCAGCGTTTAAAAGCCAATAAAGCCATAATCCAAGAAGCCAGGGAATAAAGAAAGAAGAAGCCATAATCTGAAGAAGAAGAAGAAGAAAGACTACGTGTCACGATTCCTAATAGCTACATTTGTGGCTGCATTTATCCATGGTTATTGGTTAATCTATAAAATCTCTTGTGAAAACGTGTTTGATGTGAAATAAATATACTTTATGGTGCACCTCAACTTATTTGTGCTCTAAAGTTCATTCAAAGTGAAGAAAGTTTCTAGAACATAATGAGAAAACTCCAAAAGTACGTCGTTAAAAATGCATTCCGTGACTATCTGCCGAAGAGCTCCGACTTCGAAATACTTGAAGAACCAATACCTGCTTTGAAAACTGGAGAATTCCTCGTCAAAGCAGAGTACATTAGCGTCGATCCCTACATGAGATCTTTCGCCAAAAGTTATCAAGTTCCTTACGAACAATTTGGGCTTCAAGTGGGAAAGGTTATAGAGAGCAACAATTCGGAATATCCGATCGGAATGTACGTGGTTTCGCATTCAGGGTGGCGAAATTACGCTGTCCTTAACGGCCATCCTGATGATTTATTTAACATGAAGCCTTACAACCCTGAAAGAGGTAATTTGCCTCTATCTTTGTGTCTTGGCGCGCTGGGCATGCCCGGCATTACGGCGTATTTAGGCCTTTTAGGGGCACCTTAGACGCTCAAGCAAACGTACGTTTGGTTGAGCGTCTAAGGTGCCCCTTAGAGATCTGCAAGCCGAAAAAGGGCGATGTTGTGTGCGTAACGAGTGCGGCCGGCGCCGTGGGCTCGTTAGTCGGACAAATAGCAAAAATAAAAGGCTGCACGGTCATCGGATTCGCCGGCAACGACGCGAAAGTGAAAATTTTAAAATCGGAGCTAGGTTTTCATCACGCTTTTAATTACAAAACTGTGGGGAACGTTCAGAAAGCCCTGACTGAGCGTACTGGGGGCGTCGACTGCTATTTCGACAATGTCGGGGGACAGTTAGCAGCTTCCATAATGGAGTGTATGAAAGAGAATGGTCGCGTCGCGGTTTGCGGTTCATTGAGCACTTACGTATTTCGAAGCGCCATACTGAACCGAAATCAGTAGTTTCAGTCAGTATCGAAGCATTATTCGAGTTAGTGGTAGGACTAACTCTTCTGCGAGTGTCCGTCTGGATTGTTACCACCGCTTTTTGTGTGAAGTCTGCTGCCAAGCAGCAATGTGCAAGCATTACTGTGTTCCGGTTTGATGAGCAGAGAAGCCAGTGAAATTACTGGGCTTATGAGACTTATTACCTAATGTCTCAGGGTAACGAGCGCACTGCAGTGCCGCGCAGGTCTTTGTGTTTCAAAGTTCTGAGTGGCACTGCAATTGTTATGGGCCGGCGTTATGCTAACCATCAGGCAATCGACCAGCTCGTCTCGTTACCAAATAACATAAAAAAAAGTATCGAAGCATTCAGTTTCACACAATGGGAGCGGTCACAGCAGCGTGAAGCATTGCGTCAGCTGAGAGAATGGCTGCAGAATGGAACTATCAAAGCCAAGGAAACCGTTACAATTGGCTTTCAACGGCTTCCAGATACCCTTAACGCGATGTTGAAAGGCCGAAACGGCGGGAAATCGGTTGTTAAAATTTGAACTCTAACTTGCATACGTTAGAGCTAAATATGTGTTGTTTCTTTATTAAGAGGACACATGACCGGAATTGGAAGGGTTTCTTTTTGTCCCTGTATTTGAAGTCCCTTGTTATTTGAAGCAATTCCGCAAAGTAATGAGCTCTTTAAAGCTGATGATATTTATTATTTTAAACAAAGTTACATGAGCAATTAAAAAATATACAGTCAATATTGCTTTCTTTTTTATTTAATTATAGTGAATTAATTTATAGTGAAATTTTAGTTAATTGTAATAAGTTTAAGTTAGTTTTTGAGCAATGCGTGACCACAACAGTTGTGGCTTTTTAGCTCGAAAAAAATCCATAGCAATTTTTCAAATTCTTTTTTTTTATCGTCTTTTATTTATGGGCTTTTCCCACATTGGGGACCCGTTCTAAATTGGTATAGACTTATAAGAAGAAGGGCAAGAATGAATGAGATTTAATGGAGCAAAGCCACCTTGCTCAGTACACTGCTAACTGATAGTGTGCTAGGATTTTAATTTTGAATTATTTATGGACCTGTTACAGGTATATTAAGGCCGTAGGTCTAGTTGTTTTTGTAGAGTTACATAAGTATAACACCGAATGAGTGTGGCCGAGCGGGAACTTGTGCGACTTTCAATCCGACACACCATAGTTCGAATCTCAACTCGAACCGCACCGATGACTTATTATATTATCAAGTTATGTGTGGATTATTCACACTCGCTCTAACACGGCGAAGGAAAACATCGTGAGGAAACCGGCATGTTCAAGAACCACGAAATTCGAGGACATGTGTCATCCACCAAGCCGCACTGGGCCCGCGTGTGGATTTATGGCCCATACCTCTCTCTCTGAGAGAAGGCTAGTATCCCAGCAGTGGGAGCGTAAGAGGCTGATTATGATGAAAAAAATTATGAAATACTTATATTCAGCTGTAGTAGTAGTAGAGCTAGTTTGGCCTAGTGGGAACTTATGCGTCTGACGCTGAATCTTACGTTATAGTATTTGTATTATCTTAGGATTTTAAGTTAAAGTTAAATTCTTGTAAAACCGTTGTTTCCGATGCTACATTGTTTAATTAGTAAAACTGGAGGGTCAGAAGGAAAAGCCAGCGATCATTGTCGGGATTGTAAAAACCAACTGACCATGTTTACCGACAAGGCTTCCGCAAAAACCGACGGGTCAATTTACCTAATTGACGCAAACGGTAAATCAAGGGATGAGGAATGGAAGGACTGCCGTACTGGAACGTGCGGAAAAAAGGCTGACGTGCGGAAAAGGACTGACGTGCGGAAAAGGACTGACGTGCGGAAAAAAGACTGACGTGCGGAAAAGGACTGACGTGCGGAAAAGGACTGACGTGCGGAAAAGGACTGACGTGCGGAAAAAAGACTGACGTGCGGAAAAGGACTGACGTGTGGAATGAGCGAATAAAGAAGATAAGAATTTGTAGCTGGTGATGTGCAGTATCAGTCTTATAACCACTATCTCAGCTAATTTTAATCTAGACAAGTAATGGCACTCAAGTGCAACTTCCGGAATACATACAGCTGCATGGCAACATATTTTCAACTTGAGGATGTGCGCTAGCCGCCTGGCTGCTAGAAAACGCCCTGCCAATGATGGGTATCTATGGCTGCAACAACGTTATCCTTCACCGAACGCTCAAACCTATTGTATATGATTCAACCTACCTACGGCGATCAATGGGTGATACCAGCGCTTCAAAAAAATTACTCATACAAAGCAAATTATTAAAATCAGTATTACTTCATCATAACAAAATGATACTAAGTAAATACAAACTCAAAAAAATACTAATTTTGTTCCTTATCCACAGTTACCGATGTCCCATAGCAACCAGACACTGTAAACCCTATTGTGTCTGGAACAGTAAAGTGGTAATGAAATAAATAGTCTCTTCTTGCAAAGCCTTTCCGCAAAAACCGGCAGCTCAATTCATTTAATTGACGCGACCGGTAAATCAAGGGATGAGCAATGTACGCCTGAGACCGGCTCGACGTGCGGAATGTACTCGGAAATAGAGATGTAACGATACAAATATCGATATTACACCGCAATATCGAACACGAAAGCAAAATACACCTTAATAGGGATGTTGACTGCATTGACTGCACTGATTTTTGTATGATGTCAATAAGTTTTCTCAACATCCCAATTAGGACTGTAAAGGTCTGGGTTTGTATCACCGTTTTGGTCGTGAAGTATGCTGCCAAGCAGTAATATGTAAGCATTTTTTTTTTGTGGTAATAAGACGAGCTGGTCGTTGCTTGATGGTAAGCAAATAGTATAACAAATACTATTCTACTAATTTTTTTTTCCATTCTGGGTTCAAACCTAATTTTAGTTTCACTCTCTCTTTCCAAATAAGAACATGAGAAAGAGATGTAATATATTTTAGACCTGTCCAATTGTTCCACTTGTGTAAAGAGGTCTAGTTATTTGTTAGATATAATATGTATAGATAGTATGGATTAAAATTTCAATTTTATTTTCGTTATTAAACCATTGTTTTCTTCAACTAAATATGATTTGCCGCAAATTAATACCCAATATACATTCAGCAATCATTTCAGTGCAAAATTATAATATCTTCAGCCATAACTGGAAAAATACGTTATTATGAAAATCGAACCACCTTAAACATAATCGATATTTTTATATGACATCACTATTTACAGCGGAAAAATCCCGAACAATCCCGACTAATGTCCGCCGCGCACTCTACGTTATAATCTCATAAGGTTGGCCGACACGGAATTATGGACGCAATTTAGTTTACGATAAGCCCACTGCGGTGTATTTTCCGGGATTATTTTTCTGTGACGTTATCCCTTATTCATATTCATTTATTTTCTGTTTTATGATATTCTCGAAAGAAAATCATTATTATAGGTTCTTCTTTTTGCTTAGGTACTGTAAAGTCCAGAAATGAGACACTCGGTTTGAATAATTGTCACGTGTATTATAGCTCTTAGTTCAATGAGGACTGATGTCCTTCGCCGCGTTTTCCCCTTGCGTAGCGCTGGGACGACTACGGCGTAGCACTAACTTCATGACGTCATAGCGTAGCACCCAGCACCATACCATGCTCTACCCTTAATCTTACAGTACATAATATCTTAGCTGACGTATCTATACTACTCTCTGATGGTTTGTCCGAGATACTACCAAATCTATAGTTACTAATGCCTATAGATTGGTAATAATAGTACCTAACTATAAAGAGGTAAAGTTTGTTTGTTACCGCTAATCTCTGGCACAACTAGTCCAATTGTTAAAATTATTTCACTTACAGTAAGCTACTTTATCCCTGAGTGCTATAATACTCAATTTTATACCACGCGCGGGAAGCCGCAAGCAGAAGCTAATAGGTGATAATATGTAAAAAAGTTCCATGGTGTGGCTTTGAGTTTTGTCGCCGTGTGTTTTGGCTGCGTCTAGTGGCCGCATTTGATAACCCAATGTACGGCAGCACTGAGAGTAAAATGCTTATAACCTTTAACCTACTGTCACCCAAAACAAATTCTATCAAAAACCATTTCCTTGACAGTGTCCTGACCTAAATCAGACCTCCTTAATTCAACCCTTATCTTGTTGGGAACCTTGTCCTTACTCTAAAATAAACGGACTCAGACTTCAAAGGTAAAGGTCATAGTGACAGTATGGGAACCACAAAAATACGGTTGATGTAGTCACCTTCAAAAATTAGTACATGTAGATCTTATATACCTTTCAGCACAAAGACTGGTGCTGCACTGCAATGCGCTCGTTACCCTGAGACATTAAGATTTTGTAAAATAATTACTTAATATCACGTATTTTCAGATGATTGATTAACAAAATGTAACCGCGATTTTTGTAAAATAAATATTTCCATCGTAAACGAGTTTCATTTTGTTCAGGTCATCTAATTGACTTGAAATTTTGCTCATTTTGTACGAATCTGGTAAAAATATTTCTATAATACTAATCAACGGCGAAATAATATGCTGAACATGGGCGAACCTTCTATAATCCGAAAACCTTGAATATTGGGTTAAATAATTCGAGTTTATGTTTAAAAAATTGGACATTTGGGAATGTTCTATGTATTATCTCCAAAAAAACCAGGGTTGGATTTCTTTTTTAAAATAATAATTTAGTTCCACAATTAAAATATTTACGCAGAAAACCAGCATTATTCACCCGTGAACAAATAGACCAGCTGCTTCCTTAATAAAAAGGAAATTGCTTAAGATCGTGGTATCAGTTTTCCTTCGTCCCTAGTGGAAACACTTCATAAACTGATGAAACTTTCAGTGGATAAGCAAATACTAACATAGTTTCAGTTTACGTTACAGAAAAAATATTTTTCGCTCAGGAAATATCCAGTTATAAATCGTTATGAGTCCTCTGCACTCCTCTCTGTCTTGTACCATATTACATGGGGTCGTCGCAGTACTGTACGTCTTTGCAGGGATAGGTACGATCTACTTTTAGGTTATGGCAATAGTTTTTTATACAGCCTCCTTAAGAATTCTGAGAGTATAGATTTTTAGAGCAACGCAGTGAAATCCGCTCATAACTTTATTTAAGTCTTTGGCAGAGCCGGACTCTCAAATTGTACAAGTTCCCACGCGGCTACACTCGCCCTCTTATGACTCGCCCGCACTAAGAAAGCATATTTTTGCCGTCGGCTAATTCACTATCTGCAAGTAAACTCGCTCAGTTTAATCCTCAGACATTGATGTGTCATATTGACTAGCTAATTAGCAGATTGTGTCATCGTCACACTCGCACTAGTTGACTAGCTCGGTGTTATACCGCTGACTTTTTTTATGTTATTTGGTAACGAGACGAGCTGGTCGTTTGCCTGATGGTAAGCATAACGCCGCCCCATAACAATTGCAGTGCCACCCAGAACTTTGAAACACAAAGGCCTGCGCGGCACTGCAGTGCGCTCGTTACCCTGAGACATTAGGTATTAAGTCTCATAAGCCCAGTAATTTCACTGGCTACTCTGCTCATCAAACCGGAACACAGTAATGCTTGCACAGTACTGCTTGGCGGCAGACTTCACGAGCTAGTATTAGCTAGTAAACTCGTTCAATATCATCGAGCATAGTTTGTGGTATATAGGTCGGCTACCAGTCCTTAGGTTCGAAGCCAATAATCTATAGCTTTCGGTGACGGAAAACACTAATAATAATAATAAATGAATTGGAAGTGCATGAAACTCTGACGGCTGTGAATGCAGTCAAAATGAATTTAATAGTAAAAGTCGATCTTCTCAGAACATTTTCCTCTAGCTACAACTGTTAGAGTATCCAACTGCCCTACCCTTACTGCCCCGTCCAAAAAATTCACCTGTATAATATATCCGTAATTATTATAAATGCACATTATTTTTAGCATAGGTATAATTTATGGACCGGAACGTACTAGCATAAGTTACTATTAATCCCAGATAAGTGCACGACGCCTGTGAGAATCACCACGCGGGTGAAACCGCGTGCAGCAGCTAGTACTATTTTAAATTCAAAAATTTAAATATTAATTACTCAATCACAATATTACTGAACCGATTTACATGAAACTTGGCATGTAGATAGATAGACCTTACTCTGGAGAAACACGTATGCACATTTCCGCTCGATTAAAACGGGCAAAGACGCAACTAAAAAATAATAATAGAATAGAACTAATATTGAAGGATTTACCTTTACAATTAACACAGGAGCGACTCCCTAATTAGCTAACATTGGCTGGGAAGTTCCTACTAACTCCTTCCATTGATAAGGATAAGTTATTCATACGTCTTTAAGTAGTTTTAAACTTAAGTTACTTTGTGAAATCCTTTTTAAACGACTAAGCTGTGAAGTTTTTTAGTAGGGATAGTAATAATCACCACTTTAGTAGACGAAGTTGTTACAAAGCTTTATGAAGATCTACAATGTTTTTTTTTTATAGTGAATAGGCTTGCGTGTGATTGTTATCTCACTTGTTATTGAGCGACGATGCGGTCGAACAGTTCACTCGTGTATTGAAGACTCCTAGATTGTAGTGTTCAGGGGAAAAATGCCAGCAATGAGTTTGCTGATGAAAGTCAAAGCAAAACGCTTAGTGCAGATGGGAAGAATATCAAACATTAGTGGATAACGAATTTCCGTATAAAAAACAACAAAAATTCTCTAAAATGGTCTTTATTTCGGTTTTACTTATAGTTTATTTCTCCACAATTTTATTATCTACCATACCTTTACCATTTGATGATAAACCTTAAGTCTATGCCTTTACCATTTACCTACCTTTACTTTTTTACCTGATCTTTTACCTGAGAACTTTCTAGAATCAGAATAATTGGTTCTCAAATGTACCAGAAAATGACAGATAGATTCTGAAAAACACACATAGATTCTGAAAATAACAGATAGATTCTTGGTGTGACGACAGATTTTCTACCTGAGGATTGCTAGCCTGGCGAGCGTGAAGGTGGCCAATGAAAGCTCTATAGGTATTCCTTATCAACACAAGCTTGACGGAATATATTGAACGAACATAATACACATGTAAAATGCTACGCATAACGCCATTGGCAAATAACCGGCACAGGTGTTGGATTCCAAACTAAATATGATAATGAGCGTAATGTCATTTGCGGTATACCTACACTCATTAGCTATTAATATCAAACATGACCCGGCTATGTTTACGATGTTTTGTGAGTTCCGTAGCTGGTGTTTTTTTAAGCTATATAACGAGAAATTTGATTGCCCTTATGGCAATCATAACGCTAGCCAATAACAATTGCCGTGGCCAGTAGAACCATAAATGCCTGCGCAGCATTGCAGTGCGTTCGTTACGCTGGGTTATTAGGTATATTAAGTCTCACAAGCCCAGTATAATTTTATTTCTTTGGGTTCTAGTATCAACTATGAGAGCAGTTGTGTCACAGAGAAGTAAAGAGAAGGATAGGTATGGCTAAAGACGCGCTGACTCGCCTCCAGAACATCCGAAAAAACCGAGGCATAAGTTACAAAACCAAAGCCCGGTTGGTAGAATCTGTAATATTTCCAATTTTCATCTACGGCATGGACAATTTTAGCAAAAGAGAGACAGAGAATATGTGCTGGAGGTGAATCCTCTGAATACCGTGGACAGCCAAACGCACACATGTGTCAATTCTCTCCCAACTCAACATCAAAACCCGATTGTACACTACATGCCTACAACCACAGATCTTTACCTACAACGCATACTGATTTATTTCGGCCACATTATGCGACCAGAAGATGGCAATCTTGGTAAACTGGTCATTGTTGGTAATATCGAAGGCAAAAGATCACGAAACTGGTCGCCAACACGATGGTCTCACCAAGTAAAAGAAGCCACTTCCTCAAGCCAATTTCATCAAGCGGTGAAGGTGACTATGGATCGGAATCGATGGAGACAAATTTTACACTTACAGGGATCCTCAGTAATGAGGGACCGTCTGATGAATAAGAAGCCCAGTAAGTTTACTGACTACTTTGCTCATCAAGCCGAAACACATTAATGCTAGCACATTACTGCTTGGCAGCTGCAGACTACAGGAGCAAAGCAGTACGACGGTACCCAGACACTCGCAGAAGATTTAGTTCTACCACCAAGTAAAACGCTATCATATCAAAAAGTATAAAAAAGTACATAAAAGGAACCGTAATGACAATAATACTTCGATACCTACAGTGTTATTTAAGTAAACATTTTCTAAAGGCATTTCACCTAAAAAATTTAGTACTACAAACCAACTGATGGAACGAGAAAATAAAGGAAAGCAATTTATTCCGCTATTGGGTCGTTGTATAAGACGCAGTCTTTGCTTACCCCAGTTTATATAAGAGGTAAAAGAAACGATTGTAAATTCAAATCGGTAGCTAAATATAGCCTGTACGGAAATTAAACAGACCTGCAGGCATATTCACAACTCACCCAGGTTTCCGTTCCACAACCACACACAAGAGAGAAGAGTCCAGTAAACTTGAAACTCCTTGTCTGGCTAAATAGCCAGACACCAAGATCTTTGATCAATTACAACTTGGACAAAGATCTTTGATGAGTGGAATACCACACTTACTCCGTCGAAATTGATCTCAGCTTCTTGTTCCATTTTAAAATAATGCCGTCGAGAATTTTTTCACCGTTTTCTGTAACGGTTGTAGAATGGAACGAACATGACTCTGTCGTTTAACTTTCATGAGTGTTTTAAGAGCCAATTAACAATATGGATAATTTTTTAAAGTTCTCTTAGTATAGTAGTAGTTCTCCTAATGGATTGAGGGGTTGTAATTGGAAAACCGACTTTGAAAATTAACCACCGTGCAAAATGTTAGTGGGAGGACTAACTCTTCTGCGAGTGTCCGTCTGGGTTGTTACCACCGCTTTGCTCGTGAAGTCTGCCGCCAAGCAGTAGTGTGCAAGCATTACTGTGTTCCGGTTTGATGAGCAGAGTATCCAGTGAAATTACTGGGCTTATGAGACTTAATACCTAATGTCTCAGGGTAACGAGCGCACTGCAGTGCCACGCAGGTCTTTGTGTTTCGAAGTTCTGGGTGGCACTGCAATTGTTATGGGCCGGCGTAATGCTTACCATCAGGCAAACGACCAACTCGTCTCGTTACCAAATAACATAAAAAAAATTACCATCTGCGAATACGACTTTTACGCCTAATCCATCTAATTCCACGCTTATCATATATACTCATATTAGATTAGATTTATCTATTCATAGGTATATAGCAAGCGAGAACGTGAAAGCCATCTAAGTCATAAAGCTCTATTATCTCTGCTGCACACTGGCCGTTGAATGTCCACAATATTTCAAAGCGAAGGTTATCCCACAAAGTTAAACCCACGGTTATCGTTGTCAGCCGGCCTTGGAGCTCGGCCTTCCTCCCAAGGATGCGTGTAGTGTAGGAAATGATCACAGCGAATATTCAGCGAACGAACGAAGAATTTTGTTTTCACATACATGCCTCTAAAAAAGAATTTTTAAGCAATGTGTGAGATCTGCAAGACATTGCCGCTGTGCCAATACGGCAGAAAGTATTGTGGATTTGCATTTTTGAAATAATTATTTTGAGAGAATTTTGGGTAGGTAGGTACATAATTTTAGAGTGGAGGTGGTGGGGATGGAGAAGCCAAAATGACAGGCGAGCGATGATGAAAATAAAATGCCTCATAGGCTGATATTCAGAGACGACAGCTTAAAACGATCTAAGAACTGTCTTAGCCAAGCATCGGCTAAGCCGCTCAATCGAATTCGTATTCAGAAACAAAGTTCGTGCACGGTCTAAGCTAAGATCACACTCTCGTTATCTATGGCTGTTAAGTTTTTAATTTTTTCACCGGAACGTTTACCGGTTTTATCATTTATGTATGAATAGCAATACAACAAAGATAGCGATATACAAAATGTCACTGGAGTGAGTGAAACAACAATATTAATGCTATAAATCTATTTTGATATTATAATAAATGAAACATGTTAGTTTTGAAGTTTGACATTTCAATGTTTGGTTATTATGGTTTTTACCGTTATCATTTGGTGGCGCCACTTCTGTTTTGAGAGCGGCTCAAGTAGTCGATATTGACTACTCAGGCTTTGCTTAGCATACGCTAAGTTTAAGTAGTGTTCCAAATGTCTCTGAATACAAATTAGAGAGTAAGCACTACTTTTTGACATAAGGAAGACAAAGTCCACGCTTAGACTCGTCTCTGAATATCAGCCTAAGTATCTTTGGTAGAATACCCTACTTTCCTTGTCCTCATTTTCTCTTTCGATTTTGGTTCCCCAAAGGTCAACATATAAGTCTACAGTCCAAATGCTATTACTATTACAGTTTTCAAGACGAGATTGAATCGGTTTCTTCTAGGCAAGCGTGCTACATCGTCGACCGCATCGTCGCTTGACATTAGGTGAGATCGCGGTCAAACGTAAGCCTATTACCTACAAATAAAAAACAAAATAAAAAACATATGACCTCCATCTAACCTAATCTAAGCGACCATGTAGTTAGAAGGCGGTAAACCTTCTGTCAGAATGCACAGATTGTCAAGTACAAATCGTATGAGAGCCAATTTGTATTATGTTTAGCGTATGTAAAGTTTACCATTAGCATTTTTTATACAATAATAATAGTACCAACTTCTCGGTAGTTTAACAGAATTTGGCTCTAAAACTGTACACGTGGTTCAAAAGCGAGATGGGCCTATAATCCTTCAATAAGGTTTTATCATCTGTTTTCTAAGGCTGAGATTCAGAGACGAATCTAAGCGGGGACTCACGCTTCCATACGTCAAATTTCTATACAGTTTTGACATATGGAAGCCAAAGTCTACGCTTAGAATCGTCTCTGAAGCTTAGCCTAAGAAAAGTTCCACCACGATCTTTTTCCACGGTTCTGGCTTTACCTTCAAGGACGACGGAATTAATGAAGATGATGATGATGAACAAGATTTCTAATAAGAACAACCGAAACTATTTTAACTAGAACAGAAAATCTCACAAACTAAAACTTAATGTTTCAAATACTAGGCCGTTTAAGGGTACAAACATAGAGACACACCTACTCAGAAAATTCAAAAATACTCGAAAAATATTCAATCAAAGGGTACACATTAAAAAGTTGTTGTTGTACTTCCATCTACTACAATTACTACAATTTTAAAGCAATCAAATATTGAACAATTGAATATCTAAACGAGCATCGCCTTCCGCCTTTGTAGAAACTTTGACGTTCATAAGGAAGTTAGTATCCGTAATTCCGTACCTACTATACTTCCTCGTACGAAACAAGGGCCTTACTCCGAAAATCAAACGTCGAAGCTTCGGCTGACGGATCGCAATTTTCCTACCATGAACGACATGATTTCAAGTTAAGAACATCGAACCGAACATGGGTCCGAAACACTTTCATAGTAGGGAAACTACGATCCGTCAGCCGAAGCTTCGACGTTCGATTTTTGGGGTAAGGCCCCAGGTACTTTCTAAGTTATAAATGTGTAGGTACTCTTCAAGTTTCATTCAACTTAGTATACGTAGGCGTAAGCGGCTGTGAACTTTGGCCCGTTCGTACCTAAAGTATTTAACAAAGTACCCATTCAATAGGCTAGAACGCCTGGGAAATCGGCTAGGTCGGAATTGGTTCGTTCTGGCGCTTTGTTGCCGGTTTTAGTACAAAGGTACCTAACGAAGGTTCGTGGCGTTTTAATGGGAATTTAATTTTGTATAGGTAGGTAGGTTCATGACGATTTTACGACGCAGCCGTCTTTAATTAGCAAATAGGTAGAGTAAACCCATATTAGCTTACACGGCGAGCACATTTTGTGGACCTTTGTGTGTCCGTAGTATAGGTATTTGCATATTGTATATTCTCCTATATATATGTGCATGTATATTCAAATTTCCTCAAATTATTGTTTCCTAGAATAATATTTGTGTTTATTTTATTATTATGTTATTCGTTTTTAACCGACTTCCAAAAAAGGAGGAGGTTATCAATTCGTCGGGTACTTTTTTTTATGTTTGTTATCTCAGATCTCGGTCATTTAAAAAAAACCGATTTGGAAAATTATCTGTTTTTATTTGAAAGGGTATACTTTCAGATTGGTCCCATAGAAATTTCATCAATATCGGTTCAGTAGTTTGTCACTGAAGTCGGTTCGTCGCTTTTTTAAAGCAATTTTTTTTGTAATATTTTCAATTCAATGATAGTTAATTATTCTAATATTTGCATGCCACAATGTGGTAAAATGTTTATGGCACTTTATATTTTCTATACCTGTGACCCGACACTATTGTTGTCAACAACATTTTTAGCAAATAAATCATTATGATTACATATGTAAATAGATAAGAGTTGTTTAACGCTTTACTTTTTTTCCCTAAAAGTTTCTATATATCAGACCAACATTTGATGATTGATTTGATTTGGTGAATTGCAATTTCATCTGATGTGATGATTCGGTCTAAAATAGTAGATACACTGCATACGCTAAACCTGATATATAAGATTGGCGCATACAAATAGGAGCTCGGCGATACTTTTTCAAAAAGACGGCGTAAGCTAGCCAGGCAAGCACAAGAAAATACTCTACAACGATGCTGAAATATCTTGTTAATAAAAAAATTGCTTTAAAAAAGCCAAGAACCGACTTCAGTGACAAACTACTGAACCGATTTTGATTAAATTTCTATGAAACCAATCTGAAAGCATATCCTTTCAAATAAAAAAAGAATTTTCCAAATCGATTTATAAATGACGGAAATCTGAGGTACCAAACATAAAAAAAATACCCACCGAATTGATAACCTTTTCCTTTTTAGGAAGTCGGTTAAAAAAGGATGACAAATTTATGTACTTTAACTCATGATTAAGTCATAAGCCTTGGTACTATAAAATGTCTAGACAGTCGTCCGCGGATATACGTACATACATACATAGCCTTCAAAGAGCATTGCCGTACAAGTTACCTACCAAGGAATGTACCTACTTTTATACCTACTGATTTATTCATAACGATTTTTCCAAGAGGTAATTGTAAAGGTGCCTGTACATTGTTAGGCATACACGTCATTATAAATCAACAAACATTAGAATAAAAAAGAACTTTACATTTATTTAAAACTACGCTACGTCCAAGTAGATACATTGTTGATACAATTATTGATTAAAAATTAAAATATCTAAACTATAAAATAAATGATAATAATGATGATTATAAATACATTATTGTTTCTAATGACAAATAAATTACACATTGCTTTTTATCTCAAGAAAAAAGTTTTATAGGCAAGCAATTAGCGGTAAAATAATCGTTGGACCACTATCACGCGAGCTTAGCCGCCAGCACAGAAAGTCTGGCAATACGGGCTCGACAAAGGTCATTGAAAAGACTTGAATAAAAATACAGACAAATATTTCACAGGCTTCGTGTCAAGTCATAATGATCCTATTAAACTTAAGATTCTTACGTCAGACTTAACGGTCACAGAATTAAAACTCCTCTATCATACAAATATTTTCAGCTTTCAGACAGCGTGAAACAAATAAGCATCGCTTCAGGATCGATATTGAAACCTCTACGATCAAAGCCAAATATTTGCACAACAAAACTTCACCGGGCTAATGCGCCAGTTTCACCTCGATTTATGACTAAAAACCGACACAAAAACTATGAAAAAACATCGTAAGATATATTATTTCATGTTTAAAATGTATAAAGCAGCGTGCAATACCAAAATATAGCTAAAAACGTGTGTATATTACCTATCATGAATCCATCGGCGAGCCGAATTTCACTCACACAAAAAGCAATCACTCAGTCGTTTTTTTTTAGTTTATTTAGGGTCACTGTACACTATGCTAGTGGTAGAGTTAGTAGGACAGTATTATTTTAAATGGATTATGTAAGAGTTATGTTGTGGGTTGCATGGCGCGGGCTAGGCGCGTGGGTCCCGACTGCAGATGGAAATGGCGTCCGATTGCGCGCGCCGTCCGCCCTACGGTTAAGCCATGGTTTCAATAACGCGACGGGGTTTTATTGGGCGGGCGCGGCGACGACGGGGTAAAGTCAACGCGCTTTGCCGCCTCTTGGAGCATTTGTTGTATTTTTTTTTATGGAAGTACTAGCTGCTGCCCGCGATTTCTCCCGCGCAGAGATATTGGATTTCATGGTTTTTAGTTTTTTTGCGCGGAACCCTAATTCTTTTTCTAAAATAACAGTAGCCTAAGTTACTCCTTATAACATCAGCTATCTGCCAGTGAAAGTCCTGTCAAAATCGGCCCAGCCGTTTCGGAGATTACCCGGAACAAACAGACAGACAGACAGAATGGTTGTTTTGTTATAGGTACCGTAATATATACTTTAATAATATGCATTTGGTAAAAAGCTGTTATTTTGATATTACAAACAGACACTTCAATTTTATGTATTTGTATAGATGATTCGTAGACCTAAGTGTCTTACAATAAATACGAGCAAAATACATGATACAATATTCTTCGGTACGTATTCCAATTGTTTGTTAGATTATAATTAACTGGCTTCAGCCTGCGGTTTTCCTCGCGTGGTGATACCCACAGAAATTGTGCATTTTCTCGGGATAAAAAGCAGCCTATGTTACTCTCCGTTCCATAAACTATACCAATGCAAAAAACACGTTGATCCGTTGCTCCGTTACTGCGTGAAAGAAAGACAAACCTGCAAATACACTTTCGCATTTATTATAGTACTAGCTTCTGCCCGCGGTTTTCACCCGCGTTCCCACAGGAACCGTGCATTTTTCGGGATACAAAGTAGGCTATGTTACTCTCCGGTCCATAAACTATATCTATGCCAAAAATCACGTCGATCCGTTGCTCCATTATTGCGTGAAAGAAGGACAAACCAACAAACCAAGAAATCAACAAACCAACAAACATACTTCCGCATTTATACTATTAGAAGGATTAGTAGGATTATTACGATACCTACTGTTACTCTTTTACCTAATTTTTTTAGTTAGTTTCAATTTGTAATTAAATATCGTTTTATTTTTATTATTAAATATTTGTTGTTTTTTTTTAAATTAGGTTGATTAATAAATTATCTATCTAGAGGCAATAATATAAAAATCGCTTTTATGAATACGGCCCTTAATCTAGACAAAAGGCTCACACTTTGTAACGTTCAGCGTTGCCTTTCACTAACGACCACACACATCAAACATTCTTAATTTGTTCGCACACATTGCTCCTTGGCTTCACAACTCAGTTTACATCTCATGAATGAAACCAGCAATGTAATGAAAGTAAGATGTTGTATTCGCGTAGTATTTCAATTTTAAGTAGTTGCCGGCAAGTCGGTGGAAAAAAATGTTGATTTTCGCGAGGAAAATCTCCCGGTGTGGAGACTGGGGAGTGCAGTAAGATATTTGAGCATGTAGTGTAAAGCCATAACTATAAATGGAGATAAGTAGACTTCTGGTAGTTTGATTTTCCGCCGATTTTTTAAAATTGAATACCTATTATTAAAGATAACACGACACTAGTGGATGGTCACGTAAACATCTTAAATGATAACTTTTTTAAACGGTCTGACTGCTTTTTCTAAGTAGGTATATAGCTACTACATCTAAATAAATACAACTAAATAATTGATAACTAAATAATCGTCGTAAAAGAGCGAGTGTGGCCGAGCGGGAACTTGTGCGACTTTCAATCCGACGCACCATATTTCGAATCTCGACTCGGCCCGCACCAATGACTTATATCAATTATGTGCGGATTATTCGCACTCGCTCTAAAACGGTGAAGGAAAACATCGTGAGGAAACCCGCATGTTCTAGAACCACAAAATTCGAAGACATTTGACATCCGCCAAGCCGCACTGGTCCCGCGTAGTGGATTATGGCCCATACCTCTCTCTATCGCTGAGAGAAGGCCGGTATCCCAGCAGTGGGAACGCAAGAGGCTGATAATAAATATTGAAATAATTGTTATGTATTACTTACTACTACTACATTTTACTGTCAGTATTCCAAGGTAATCACCGCCTCTGGCGCCTCTAGATGGAATGATTGGAATTCAAGGATTTTATAAGTTTGATACTTTTACTTACGTCTATGATGGAATTACCTATGCATGAGGCACAGACTGAACACAAAGTTTGTGCTCGCGAGGTTTGCAGAACTATACTATTATAGGTGGAGACAAAGTGATTATAAAACAGTTACGGTGACATGATGTCATTATCGTATACGAAGCTTCTAACTAGAAGGTGCTAGAAGACTAGAGCGCAACTTCAAAAACAAAATACTTATCAAGACCTAATTCACATTAGCATACAGAGTGGATGGCGCAGCAGAGCTACCTTAGCCGTGGTATTAGGAAAACTTCCAGAGCTCGCCTCTAACTTTTTTAAATTTCAACCTTCTCTGATTTTCTAGCAGTTAGAAGTGTTTGTTTTTATAATTTTTCGATATTTTTCCGTATCGTTTACCGGTTGTTTGCCTTTTAGTAAAGATCTCTTCCTTCAGGCCTTTTTAGAAGTTTTTAGCGGGAACACAACATAACACCTCATTCTTGTAGGACTAGGGGTAGGTATGTTACCTAGGTAGGTTATAGGTATATACATTTTCAAATGTTGGGTTGCTTCGAATGTCTAATACTTATTCTAATTTTACGAAAGTGTGTTTATTGATTCTCCTTCATTCACGCAGCAATGGAGTACTGGGAATAACGGATTGACTTGATTTTTTGAGCATGAAACACAATATATTGCTGGTATAATAGGCCGAAAAGTAACCGAGGTAGGCTATATTTCCCCGGATTTACGTTTCCTGAGGAAACATCCACGCAAGTGAAACTGTAAACAACAGCTAATTATAAAAAGAGCCATTTTCAATCCTTTTCGATTTCATAAGCACCCATAACATAGCAGTGTAGATATTACTATCTGATATTATCTTTTTTTTTCAATTGTTTAAATTGAGATTAACAAATTAATTATCTCCATGCAAAATTTAATTAATTGTAGGTGAGTATGTATAAATGTATATTAAGACACATGTCACGGACAGACGAACGAACGGGCGAAGAATGCCTAAACGACAATGATAAAATTAGCTATACGGCTAATTAATTAACTACGGCTTCCCAACTACGGAATCCAGATAGGTACCTACTTCTGAAAATAAGATCTACCTTTTTATGTATACTTTTTAATTAAATGGGGCGGTTAATTTTTATTTCAGTGGACATTAGAGGTTTTTACTAATTTAAATCTTTGAAATGAAATAATTATTCCTCCAAGTTTCAACCACTTTTGCACCGAATCCACCGCGTACGTTCTTGCCAATGCTTGACACACAAATTATATGCTTGACAGTCTTGATACTAATTCTGTGACACAGGCTAGAAAGGCAAATCTCATGAAGCCAAACATTAAAAAAAAACACGGCAAGTAAAAAAAAAAGTCAGTCATTTATTTGGCGCTGTTATTGTCTGTGTCAAATGTCAAATTGTTAAATTGTCAACTTCGTCAGGTTATTGGTTATTGCTTTTGATGCCTCCATGGATTTGAGCCTTTGAGGTTATGCACAGACTACTGAGAGGATCAGACGGATGACTTTCATAGAGAAAAAATCGCCGTAACGAGGCTCACATATAGATTTTGACAACTGCTTAGTTTTTTTTTGTATGAATGAGAATATAGTCTTTTACCTATGCAATTACATTTTTTTTCTTTTTGGGTTCAGGTATTTTTGCCTATAAAATAAATTGCCTAGAATATAAAAAAACTACATAGTATATTCACTAGTTTTTTATTTTTCAATTTTGTTTTACATTTATTATATGGTTTTTCTTGCATGCAAGGCAAACTTTTATTTCTTAACCTTAAAACATCTGTGCCTTTTAATATTCTATTGATAACACTGCACCAGTCAAAAACAGTTAATCGCAGATTCATATCAATAATGCATTCAGAAACAACATCACAATGTTCTCCATCACAGAGCTCCATTAGTTATCTCTTCATCAATGAATAACGCTGGATAGGCGTGGATACGCAGACGAGACCCCTGCAGTGCTTTTGTGAAAAACCTTTATTCAAAATTCTTTTCACATACAAACAGCTTGTGAAGATCTTCGAAGCTCAAGTTTCTTAAATTTTCACAATTGATTATACTGTAACCACTTTTGCAGTCTTATCTCAGTTTTTGGAAATCTATGCAAATTGACGTCCTTTCGTCTACTAGCACAAATCACAACACAGCACTTGTTGTACATAATGCTACTTGTATTACAGCTTCACAAATTGAGAGGTAAGGTACGGAATTAAATCGACGCAAAACTTCACTCGATCAACCTTAAAACTGTAATGGCGGTTATTTACTAGAGCTGTAAGAAACCGTATGTATTCGTTACTGAGTAACGAGTACATCGCCAGATTCGAAGTACCGAATCGTTACTTACAAATTCAATTCGTTACTTCGGTATGTTTCGTATCATGTCAGCTTGATTCGTTATCCGTACGAATACAACACACGATGCGTGAACTGAAACGGTTTGTCCAGCGATCGAATGAATGCGAGTGAGAAATAGCATCGTGGCTTCGTATTGTTCATATTTTTATCCAACTTCAAAATATGGAGCAGAAGGGTCCTCAATTCACCTGTATTTTTTTTTGTGGAGATGTTACTCTTTATCTCCGCCATTTATCGACCAATTCGACTGATTTTCAATTTTTTTTATTTCATTATTTTACTGAGGATTTTTTATGGTGTTACTTTGTGCCAATAATGTCATTAACTATATCTAAGCAAGACGAGAATAGTTCATACGTTAGACAATACGTATGTACCTACATTTATATATTAGTCATTTTACGA
Organism: Crocallis elinguaria; assembly: GCA_907269065.1. NCBI lineage: Eukaryota > Metazoa > Arthropoda > Insecta > Lepidoptera > Geometridae > Crocallis > Crocallis elinguaria. The sequence goes on along the minus strand of OU026065.1, from coordinate 11,960,106 downwards.
AGTCAGGTAATCGTAAGTTCGATACTCGATTGTATCAAAAGTAACGAGAAAAGTAACGATACGAAAGTAACGAGTACTGATGATTTCAATACCGAATACATACGAGTACTCGATTTCTCGTTACTTTTACAGCTCTATTATTTACTTATTTAGGTTTGACAAATTAAGATTTGACATAAAAATCAAACATGGCGGCAATGGACTGTCTTTTTCTATAAATGAGCCATAGACACTACGGCGAGACGCGAGCAGTGTTGCCAACTCAGTGGATTTTCCACTAGATCTGGTGGTTTAGGCTTACCGTTTAGTGGACAAATTTTGGTTTTAGTGGCTAGTGGATTTTTCTAGTGGCTTAGGTTGTTTCAGTTAGTGGTAAGGTACCCCATTTAACCACTAAAATTAATTAAATATAGGAAAGTACTTGACCGTTTACATTACAAAACAAGTGTATATTTTTTGATGTGTAGGCAGCACAGAACTGAGATGGTGGTTTTCAGGGATTCCCCAAGAACAGTTTGTCAATTTCGAATAATTTTGATGAGGGACTTTATTCGTCTGAATACTGCCGTGCGTCAAGTTTGGTTTGAATTGAAAAGGTGTGTTTGTGATTATTTCCTATGCATTAGCGATTATTTATCAGAAACCGAATGAAATTATATCTGCTATCTTCAATTCTCACAGTCCGTACTAGTTTAAAAACGCGAGGGAAGATGCTGCAATAACTACATATTATTATTACCAAAAATCGTAGTACAAAAATAAGGGAATAAAGAAATTTATTATTCAAAAAATTGTAGAAGAAGCCTATTCTTCCGAACATGATTGTTTTTATGTCTGACTAATGTCTATAAGGATTTATTTTTGTTAACAAAAATAGACTACAATTTTGTAGTATAAATTACAGCCGATAATTGATGTTTTATTTCCAAATAATATTTTAAAGCATGTCTGCCTGGCATAATATGTTAGTGGTTTTCTGGTGGTTTGAGGGATCGCCGAATTTAGTGGTTTTTGGTGGATTACGACACCACAATTAGTGGGTTCGTTAAAATAAAGTTGGCAACACTGGACGCGAGTATATTTTGTATCAAGATTGGCACCCGTGAGGTTATGTTATAAATGTCATCTAACATCTTAAAAATAAAAAGTATAAAATTAAAAATCTGTTTACTGTAATAAAATAATGAAACGTTGCTTTATTTAATTAGATATGACTTCACAATATAAGAAATTCACAAAATTGATAGCTAAATGGCCTGTGGACGCTGCTAAAGGAGAAAGGTAATAAAATAAAAAGGTTATGAAATATCTTGATTATTTTCGTAGATTTTTACCTACCATTGTAAATGCATTACAGGGATCTCGGAAAATTGATTAGGACTAAAGTTAAAGAGGCTTTTGAGTCATCAGGAAAGCAGAAATTAGATTCGGAGCTGTGCATCCGACAATATAATTCGCTCAACAAACTAGCGGACAATCATTATAAAAATAAGTATAAAAGGACTCTCAACAGCACGGCGACAGGATTAAGCACAGAAGAGTGCAACCTAATCCTCTCTAACGAAGTTCTTGAGTACCTAAAAGAGGAAAACAAAGGTTTCTTCAGAAAAATACTAAACAAAGAATAATGATTCTTAGACACTTTCGACGCCTTAACCGGACTGCCATCAGTCGCAGACTATCGACAGAGTATGGAGAGTACAAGGACCATACACCAGTCATGTTAAATGAAGTAATTAACCATTTGACACCTAAAGATGGAGAGTTGTTCATTGATATGACATTTGGTGCAGGTGGGCATTCACGAAGAATACTTGAATCTGCTTATTGCAAACTTATTACTCTAGACAGAGATCCTACAGCTTACGAAAAAGCGCAGAAGTTGGCTGAAGAGTACCCAAATAGAGTGACACCATTGTTGGGTAGGTTTAGTGAATTACCTTCGCTTTTAAAAGGAGAAGGTATAAGTCAATCTTCAATAGATGGCATCCTTTTTGATTTTGGATGTTCCTCAATGCAGATGGATACAGGAGAGCGAGGGTTTTCAGTCAGCAAAAATGGATTATTAGACATGAGAATGGATGCAGGAAGAGACCCAGACCAAATAACAGCAAGAGAAGTATTAGCAACAGCCAACGAGAGTGAACTTTACAAAATTTTTAAAATTTACGGCGAAGAGAAAAAAGCTGCAAAAATAGCTCAAACAATAATACAAGCTAGATATATGATAAAAAACATAGACACAACCCATGAATTAGTAGATGTTGTTAATTCATGTTGTCCAGATGAGCTCCGATTAGACAAGCTGCAAAGACCCCAATCTAACGCCACAAAGATATTCCAAGCATTACGGATCTTTGTTAATAATGAACTCAACGAATTAAACTACGGAATGATACTGTCAAAATACTATTTAAAAATTTATGGGAGACTAGTCACAATTTGCTTCCACTCTCTAGAAGACACAATTGTAAAACGGCACATTGCTGGCAACATTATAAATGAAGTTGCCAATCCAGTTCCTCTAAAGTATCTCAATCCAGTGGTAGTACAAAATCAGGATACAATAAATCAATTCTTGGATACTCCGTGGAAGGCTATAAATAAGCATGTGGAAGTTCCAACTGGTGAAGAAGTTGAAAGGAATCCTAGAAGTAGAAGTGCAAGATTAAGAGCTGCAATAAGAATAAAATAGTACTATGTAATAATTATTGACTGTTGAACTCAATGTAGTTATGCAGTGGCCAATGTTACATACAGCATTTAAAATGTATTATCATTCACCAGTTAGCCTTTCATATGCCGGGATTCCAGACACAAGAAAGGTTAAAGATATGCTTTAGGAAATGTTGCTTGTAATATTGGGTTTAAGAGTAATTAGGCTGTAGCTTAGTAATTAAAGTAGTTGTTATAAAAAATAAATGCAGAACCAAAACTGATTGTATAATTATATTTGGCAGTGTGCATGCTTAACTGCATCTGATGACCAAACCAGTCACATTACTGGGCATATGAGACTTAACTATGAAACTAAAAATAAACACACTTTAAACCTGTGTTAAACAGTGTTTAACTCCTAAACACGCGTTTCTAAATCTGAGCAACCACAGCACTTGATTTAAGTGGTGTCTAATCTCAATTCTGTTGTCACATTTCTAATCAATTTAGTTGTCTATCTTTAGCCACTGTTTAGCTAACCCGACGTCTAAAAGTAGTTCTTTGTGGTAACACTGAAAATGTCTCAGGGTAATAAGTAAGCACTTCTCATACCTTTTTGTCTAATAAGCAAACTGACAAATAAGCAACTCACAAGGAAACTGACCAGCAATATGCAAAACCCTAAGATCTGGATGATACCCAAATTGCTACCTGAGATATATTCTTGGGAATCAGTTTTGTTCTTACCAGCCATTCTGGCGTCACGATCGCTGGCCGCCATAGAGTAATTATTATGTCCATGTTTGGTGGCCCAATATGCGTACGCACTTATGTCCCAAATAATAGTTGATGAAAATAGTATTAAAATATAGAAAATTCGACAGCTGTGTGATTTCTTAGAATTAGTGAAAGTAGCAGCAATAGAGCTATATGAAAACATGTATTGCAAATGGAATACAAAAATATTTGAATGTTGCCAATTTAGCGAAATCACTTCTATGTCACCTAGTAGTAAGAAAAAAGTAGTCCATGTCTAAGAAACTATATATGCAAGAAATCAACTGCATGTGAAAGGACAAACCAACAAAACACTTATAATATAAAAAACGGTGGGTAACATTGGTGTTGTAATAAAAAGAAAACAATCATTTTTTTCCAGACTTTAATCAATTCTCTTAATGAATGTGGTAACTATTACTAATTTACAATATCAATCCTTTACGAGATGTCTGATCTTACTCATGAAACTTAATTTTATTGAATATAAGAATAAAATCCTTTAACTAATTAACATGTGTTACATCTCTATCGATCACACATCTCCACTTTTTGTACAATCACTAACGGTATTACATTAAAGATAGTAAAATATTAGGTAGTGTAGGTACTAAATAGACCTAAAATGCATTACAAAACTTGATATTTTGTTTTGTTAAAAATCACTGACAAGTAACTTTTTTCTAAATAGGCTACAAGCCGACAACTAGGAAAAAGAAACGAAATTAAAAAAAAATCTTGGCTTTTATTTTTTAGGCTACTAATACCAGCTAGTAAGTCTAACATTTTTATTCAGAAAAATAGATTTTTATTAAATTGAAATAGTCAACAGCGCATAATTGTTTAAAGTGATTTTAACAATTATACATATTATAGGCTGTAGTCTATATAGGTGAACAATACTCAGTATAACAACATAATTAGCATGATAATATGCTATAGCAAACACAAATTATTGCATAAATCGTGCAATACATTATGCATTTAAGGGCCAAGTAAGGTCAATCACTGAAGATTAAACACACTACAGCTGAATAAATACTGCAATATACATTACCTTAGATATTATTTTTTTCTCAAAAAAAGTCTAACCAATTATATAAACTAATCGAAACTTGTACAATAGGCTATAGTGTGTTTGACTTCAAAATACGACATAAAAATAAATAAATCCACAACATAGCCCCACAAGTTGGAATGTGGTATAAAGGTACATGTAGCATGTTTCATGTGTGAGGAAAACGAAAAAATGGCAGAGTATAATCATAAGATTGAAACAAATACATGTATAGTTTTATAGGCAACTTTCGGAGGAATCAAAGTAAAATATTAGGCAGTAAAGTAACTTATCTAAACTACTATATTTATTAATTACAATTAGTTTAGCAATTGGGTTGTTGACTGTATTCAAATAAAAATATAATTTTGCCGCGAAACGGTAGTTTTTGTGACAGAAATCCTATTAAACACAATATTTTTGTTTATTTTTAAGTAATTTAATTTAAATTAAATAATCAAAATGTAATCACATCAATCCGAAGTCACGTGACCTAAAACGCCCGTGACGTCACTGTTTCAATCGGAATGGGTTTATATATTTTTTTTGTTTTGTTTTTGGCTCCACGTGATTTGCGCATTTAACTAGTGTCAAGTTATATAAATAATAATATATAATAAATCTTTAGTTTTGGTGCATGAAAGTCGTCAAAGTCACGTTAAAGTTTAGTCTAGGCGCGGTCGAGTCGTAGTGACGCTTCAGTAAATTGGTGGATAGTTTACTGAAGCTTCTATGGAGTTTTGGATAGAATACGAAAATACACGTTTTTCGTCTTTGTACTATTTGCCTTTCACTCATGCAAGTTTACGAACACTTAATGGTTAATAATCCACTATTATTACACATTAACACTCTATAAAACAAAGGTTTTAGTAAATAACACAAAATCAACAACAGCACATTTTCGCATTCCCGCCAAAACTCCAATGAGTATATAGCTCGTTGCGCTTAACTGCTTAGTATTTTAGAGTGATTTCTGTGATTATTTATCTGTGCTGTGAATTCCGCGCCTATTTTTCTAAATTTATTTCGACTCTTGAATATTCTCCCATGATGGAAAGTGGCTTCATAAAGGCAAATAATTCCAATTTGCCGAGAATTGATTGTTTTACGGTGGCCAATTTCTTCTCGACAAACGATAATTTCTGCTCTGCTGAATTTAGAAATGTGAAGAACTCCGTGTAAGTACCTACTTATTATACCAAAAATCATTATTTCTATAACCAACAATGAATATATAATAGTAATCATAGATTCTAAGATCCAAAGTGTATTAATTAACCAAAGCATATATATAAATCAATAAGCTCAAAAAACTTAGAACTCATATTTTAATACATAACAATACATACACAGAAAGCATCGAATGAACTTGTCACTAAACGTAGCACAGACTAGGTAGTAGTGGTTATATTCTCTTTGCTTGTCACTTTACAGTGTTATAGAAAATTACTCTGTGGTAATTGAACTCGTGACGTCACTGCCGTTTTGGAGCAAAATTTAAAACGGCATTTTAAATACATGATAATTAAAATATTAGTTGTTTTAAAAAGTAAATTTAAATATTTTGGGTTATATTAGGCCCATACGCATCGTTATAAACACTTTCCCAAAATCAGTCAACATCCCAATTCTATCGAAAGACTTACAATATGTGCTTAGGCACTATCAATGAAATCAATAGACAGAACTTAGACTTGCCTTAGGCAAATTCTAAGCATGTAAACTTCTTTCTGTCAGCGCTTGTAGCCAACAAACATTGGATTGCTAACGATTGATGTTGTGATTAAGGTTAAATTAGATGTTGCTTCAAATGTGTAAATTTCAATGTTTAAACGATCTCTCCGACGAGGTGATGATATACAGTTGTTGACCCCACGAACAAATTACGGTAAGAAAAATGTCATGTACGAAGGAGCGCAGCTATATAATAAATTACCAAACAGCATTAAAAGTACCAAATCGTTCCTGATATTTAAAAAGAAGTTGAAACTCCACATTTTAAAGGACTTCACGCAGTTTTGATCGAAACAAATGCTATTAGAGTTAAAGTTCTGATAGCATTTTGATTGCTATCGTAACATGATACGTAATAGAATCTGTTTGTGTTTTGTGTAAAGCCAATGTTTTTAGAAGCCTACCGTCACATACCGTGCACTCACTATTTAAGTTAATTTAAGTTTATTTTGTATTTCTCTTACAAGTGAATTTTATTCTTTTAGAGAAATAAATGTCTTAAACCGTAAATTTACACAGTTATGGTCTGAAGCTGTCATGGCAATTACTGGTCCAGCGCACTAGATTAGTATAATTCATGTCGGTCACTAATGGTTAAAAGCAAGTGAAACCTCAGTGGTGTCATGTCAAAGTTTGTCATTTTGTCAGCTGATGTCTGCGGTGATTCAGGTAACCAACATATTACACATAGGTGAAAGCCACAACAGTAAATTATAATTTTCACTATCGCAAAGGCAAAAATAAGTCTAATAATTTTGTTTATAGATTTCAACTTAGAACTATAGATCACTCTCGAGTGTTTCATGCAGCCTAACGACAATCGTAAGAATGAACATTATGACACGACCTAATTTACAAATTATTACAGACACATAATTTAATTTAAAATATAATTAATTTACGATAAATTTAAAAGTCCTGAAGACACATTATAAGCTTTCATGTTTTTTCTCACATTTTTTGCACTTTACATTTGTTTTCCAAAGAGTTTAAAACTAGACTAAAAGATTTTTTTCTATGCTATGTAGCATAAGCTACATGAGCTACTAAGCTATGTAGTATATAGTAGAATCCTATTCTTGTAATATTAAGGGTCATATTAATAAACATTGTTAAACACTTTTAGACAGCTGTTCAAATTCAAATTCAATTTATTTGTCAGAATATTGTGTTAGTGATCTTAAATAATAATAGTTACAAATATTCTACCGTTTCAGGTGAACAAATGCTTTCTTACTCAAAAAAAAATCATTACAGTATTACATAAGAAAAATTATAAACTAAAATAAATTTCAATGTTAAGTTTTAGGAAAACAGTCAAAATTTAGCTAGACAGTGTCTAAAGATAAACGTCAAAAATGATTAGAAATGTCACAACAGAATCGTGTTAGACAACGGTTAGACACTACTTAAATCAGGATTTAAATTAGAGCGGTTGCTCAAAATTTAAACACGCGACTAAGTCATCTTTAGGTGTTAAACAGTGTTTAACACAGATTTAAAGTGTGTTTAGTTTTTTTCTGTGTAAGAACGTATTTGTATCTTTCGATGCAATTTAAAATTATCAAAGAACAACACAAAAAGTTTAACAATGTTTATTAGTAAGAACAAAGGCTCTTATTAATAAACACTGTTAAACGGTTGAATAGTTAAATTATGCTTTGTCTTTCAAAGACAATAGTTTAACTAAATCACCGTTTATAACTGTTTATTAATAAGAGCCCTAGTTTTTAAACCATTTTCTCTGCACCCTCCTATTGTAAACGGTCTATGCTATGCGTTCAGAAAGAAAAATCATACCAAACTTTTTGTCTATGGCATCGCGCGGTTTATGGAATCATCCAGGGTCAAAATAAATTTCATGTTTCTGCCCGTATTACTACATACTTCTTTCTTTGTGCAGTTTTGCACTTTGTTTTTTTTTTTCAACAGGGTTTTTGAGAAAACTTAAAAGTAATGATTTTTATTGATGTTTGACAACCACCTCCTAAGTCATGCTGGAAAACATGCAAAACCTAGAATAAGATTGGTTTTCAAGTGCAGCTGGTGGAAAACAACAACTGGTAGGACTATACACAATTATATACATCACAAAAATTTCGCTTCCAACAGGATTCGAACCTGCGTCTTCTGGCTATCTAGGCCAGACGCCTTAACCAACTAGGCTATGGGAGTAATCGATGTTGACTGCGAAATTCTTGGTATGATGTATTTCTTTCCGGCTTACAAGCCGGACTGGTAGGACTATAGGTTGGAGACTGGTAGCTAGTCAGGTGAGTATTAAAAAATGCGCTACCACCACGGTTTTACTACCATGACGACAAGTGATCATAATATTATTTCATTTCACGATCATGAACACATCAGTTTTAATAATGCGCCATTATTACGAGAGACATTCGCAAAACATACACATTACTCCATTACCAAGTTGTTCCCATGAAAAAACCCCCGTGAACCTAGTGTTACCTATAATCAAATAACACTGTTATATAAACGTCAATGCTAACTTTTAAATTCATTTTTATTGCTTTTACGTGACTAAACTAAATCGGTCCTAAATTCAATGTTTTACTTTCCGATGTTTAGCCATCTGCTATCTCACTAAACTCAATCCGACAGGTTTCCATTCGGATCCACATGCTTCGTCTCTGTCATCTACATTCAGAATGACAGTGACGAAGAATCCGCCTGCGTGGTTAACTTTCTTGTTAGTTTTACAAGTCAGTGTCGCCGTCATTTTTCATAGTAATTCCTCACAGATAATAATTAGTAATCTTGTCAGTTGATGCTACTGTTTGTACTACTTCACGCGTAGATAGAGAAGGTAGATAGATCGTCCGTCTACGACTTCACGTATCATTGCTGCCACAGACCTCATTCTAATATTAAGTATATAACCTTTTACACATTTCGCAATGGTTACTGTACAGAGATCTGCGGTCGCTATCGCTTTAGAAGTTCGACATCTTTTCTACAGGAGGGCGCAGGGAATATAGCACGTTATGTGCCTACCAACGTAGAGTCAATGCTCCAAAAGCAGAAAGTATTGGCGAGGTCGATGGGATCATATAGGCACAGCGGCGCAAGTACGGATCTTTTCGATAGATAAAATTCGATAAAATTGACAGTTAAAATCGATAAAACCCACTTTATCGATTTTGACTGTCAATTTTATAGAATAAAACCCACTTTATCTATTTTAACTGTCAATTTTATCGAATTTTATTTATCGAAAAGGTCCGTACTTGCGCTGCTGAACAGAGAAAAGACGTAAGCCCCACTCCGGCGAAAAAGTCCGCACATAGCTCATAAGCAATCTCAAAAACGAAATCCCGGCGCACTGCACCCGATTTTTGTCTATACTCGATAAATTAGCATTTGCCCACCTCGCCTGATCCCAAATGAGTAGACCAGTGTTTCCCAATTAGTAGTACGCGTACCTCCAGATATACGTGAGATTATTTTAAGGGGTGCACTAACCAGTTAAATCAGTTAAACTGAAGCTCAATGAAAAGCAACGAGATTTTTCAGAATTCTGCCAAAATTAACGTGCACATTTGTCCCGTACTGTACAATTATTTTTTATTTGGTAACGAGATGAGGTGGTCGTTTGCCTGATGGTGAGTATAACGCCGGCCCATAACAATTGCAGTGCCACTCAGAACTTTGAAACACAAAGGCCTGCGCGGCACTGCAGTGCGCCCGTTACCCTGAGACATTAGGTATTAAGTCTCATAAGCCCAGTAATTTCACTGGCTACTCTGCTCATCAAACCGGAACACAGTAATACTTGCATATTACTGCTTGGCGGCAGACTTCACTCACAAAGCGGTGGTAACAACCCAGACGGACACTCGCAGAAGAGTTAGCCCTACCACAAACACGATGTACGATACATATGCCGTTTTTTCATTACTAAGTTAATAAATGTCGAAAAAATGATTTCATTTTTAATTTTCATTGCGAAAGTTAGAGCTGTTGATATGGCAATCAGGGAAAGCTAATCGGGAACAACTGCCCTAGACCTGAAACAGCGGCGCAAGTACGGATCTTCGATAAAATTGACAGTCAAATCGATAAAGTGGGTTTCATCGAGCCTCGAAACAATCGGCAAGAGTTATCGAAAAGCTAGGTCTAATCCAAAGAGAATATAGAGCTACTACAATACTTTACGATCAGACTTCGGTACTCGCAACATTCGATAAATTTATCGAGTTTATCGAACCGACTTGCGTACTTGCGCCACAGGATCGCGATTGTTTTAAGTTTGTTCGAAAGGAAGCTTCTTGTTGATCTATTCTGCGGTAGTGGCGCAGTCGGTAGGATCGTACCGCGGCTGGTCGGCGGGCTACGTGCGGTGCACGGACGACAGCACGGTGCGCGCGCGCTCGCTGGCGGCGGCGGCGGCCGAGCGCGTGTCCTTGAGCGAGTGCAGCGCGTGCGGCAGCGCGCCCGGGCGCGGGAACATCGCGTGCAGCACGTCGTTGAAACCGTTCACCTGGAATTAATACGTTCGTATGTACTTCATGAAAGCAGGGGCACACTTTGTGACAGTTCCTTAGTCAAGCCCCGAGACACAGAAACTAACGCCATCTGTTAAAAGGCGTGGAACTATTTTGACCTTAAAAGGTTTAAAAAGACTTGTTTTTTTAAGGCTTTTGCTGAATTGGATTGTCAAAATTTAAAATTTTTGGTTCTATTCAATCCTAGATATCAGCACAAGACACCTATTTGTTCAAAACACCCAAAGATAAAAATTGATACAACACTATAATTACTAACCATTACGTGTATTTTCGTATTCTATCCCAAACTCCATAGAAGCATTCAGTAAAGTATCCACCGCTTTATTAAAGCGTCACTTTGACTCGGCCGCGTCTAGACTAAACTTTAACGTGACTTTAACGACTTTCGTGCACCAAAACTAGAGATTTATTATAAACTTGACACTGGCTAAATATGCAAACCACTAGGAGCATAAAAAAACTTACCATGGTAGTACAATTCTTCCTGAAGCGGTCGACTCCGAACGCTCGAATCGCCCGAGAGAAGCCGAACACCTGTGAGTCGATCCACGCCGAGCGGCACGCTATAGTCTGCCCCGGCCCGGCACACTTGTACTCCACTCGCTCCACTACACTCTGGAAAAGAAACAGTATTTCAAATACAGGGTGAGTTTGAAAAATTATTTAAATCGGTTGAGAATTGGCGGAGAAACCGAGTAACATAGCAACACAAAAAAAAATCAGAACGAATTGAGAACCTCCCTTTTTAAGGCGGTTAATAAAGTGAAAGGATTAGTTCTGTAAAACAAACTATACAAATAAATAAAATTGAAGTGTCTGTTTGTAATGTCAAAATAACAGATTTTTACTAAATGAATGAAATGTAGCGGATACATACAGGACTTATAACAAAAAGACAATGTAAAAAATTGGTCCTTCGAGCCGGATTTGAACCAGGGACCTATGGATATAGAGTAAAACATATATTTTACATGGGGGCGCCGCCCGCAGTACTTCTTTACTCCTTTTCATAGGTTCTTGTCTTACACCAACCCACTCCCCTTGCGAATTCTAAACGTATGGGCCACTATAGTAGAGTATTTTCACCACGACGGCCCAATGCGGCTTTCGTGGATGTCACGTGTCCTCGAATTTCATGATTCTTGAATATGCTGGTTTCCTAACGATGTTTTTAGAGCGAGATAGATTATACCCATGTTATTATTAAATGAGTAGGCAGCAGTTTTTAAAAGAACAAAATAGTGTTAGTCATTCAGTCAGGCTCTTATGGCTTCGCCAAATCATAAAGACGCGCTATAGTGACGCGTACTGACGGACGCCGCGCTTATAGCGCGAGTTGTGTTGTACAGTTGTACTTTGTCGGTATTATACTGTCAGACAGAACGCCATACGTGGTACTGTTAGCACCCACTAGCATCTTTTAAAGATGCTACTCTACACACTTACCATAACTTTTGTGTATCCCAAGTTTCTTGTATATGTGATGAGTATTTTGTTTTTCGGGTCGCAAATGCTCTCTTCGATGATTTTCACAGACTTAGCGCTGAAAAACCTGGAACATAAAATAAGGGCTTTTAAAAAAACATTTGAATATGAATGTTTTATGATTCCTATACAGATAGATAAACTCTTTATTAAAACACCACAGTACAAAGAAAACAGAAAAAGAGATACATAGGTAACTAACTACATTAGGTATACAGAATATTTGCTATAGGAGTCAAGACGCACCACATTCCGGTCGACAGTGCATCTCGTAGGGAGGAAAAGGATAACTTAAAAAAACAAGCAGGAATCCTAATACAAAAGTAATTTTGATTTGAAATCAAATCAAAAGTAATTTTGAATGGTTGCAGGGTACTTCCTTTCCTTTCGGTTGGCTACCCTATAGATACATCGGCGTAAATCGTTTTATCGTGTTACCACATTACCAGTTTCGACGAAAACTTATCAGGCGAGAATTATCTGACCGCGTTTGATCACTAGGTCAAACGTCAACCTACTAAACGCAAACTAAATTCATTTGTAGCATAATATCCTCTAATTTAATAAAATAAAACTTCAAAAATCTGAATTTCTTAGCCACCGCCACAAGTTTTTGACAAGACTTGACTGTCGTCTTACAGCCCACCGAGAGCGAACCGCTCAGCGGTTGATGGTCAGCGATTTTGATACTAACACAGATCATAATTATACTTTGTTATCAGTCAAGACCAGGCCGCGGGTGCACTGGTATTTTTCCCGAAATAGATAAGTAAAAGTTTTACGTAAACAATCAATGACGTTAAAATATAGTTGCGCTATCTTTATCTGCCTTCAAACTTTATATCGTAGATAAAAATTATGATAACATTACTTTATCTTTCAAAACAGGATGTAATTTTTATGTTTATCAATATTATAACGTCTATTATAGGCAAGACTAGTAATTCAAATTCAAATTTCAAATATTTATAAAGATGCGCTGAGGACAGAAGTAGCAGCGGTGCAAGTACGGAAGTCGGTTCGATAAATTTGTCGAACCGAAAAACTCGATAAATTTATCGAATGTTGCGAGTACCGAAGTCTGACCGTAAAGTATTGTGGTAGCTCTATATTCTCTTTGGATTCGACCTAACTTTTCGATAACTTTTGTCGATTGTTTCGAGGCTCGATAAAACCCACTTTATCGATTTGAACTGTCAATTTTATGAAATATTATCTACCGAAAAGATCCGTACTTGCGCCGCTGTTCCTCTTTGTCTTTTTCATCGCTTATTAGTACTCTTTTGAGTGCTCGTAATTTCCGTGTTCAGATAGGTAAGACCCGAGCCTGTACTAAACATTAAACCTATAATAGGCCATAACTGACGAAAGCACCAATAACCTGTGCAAAAACGCGAAAGGGAAGCGTGGAGCTTATAGGTATTGAGAGAGAACAATCAAATACTAATAAACAATTATACACGACGTTGAAATTCGTGCTCAATTTCAATGATTGCGTACTAACTTGTATTGTATATTAAACAGTCGTAAAATAACTACATATAAAAATCTGTATTTTTATCAAATGCCCTTGAAAGACAACTATAAACGTGCGAAGTAAACAAGATTTTTATTTAATTCTTATATCCAAGGCAATAGGGTTCATATTAATAGTATCAATAGCGTTTCATAATGAGGCCCTTCGATTGTTAACCATTAGTCCATATAAATGTATTGTTACGAGCTATAGGGTAACGTTTGATAGAAAGAAGCCGTTAAACAAACAGTTACTTTATTGAATTCAAAAGGAATCACTTGAAACACTATTCACTACACAAATCACTAGTATATCACTTTGTCACAGATATCACAATCACTAGTATTTCACTTAGTCACAGATATCACAATCACTACTAGTCGCTTTGAACTCACTCCGATGTATATCGCTTGGTATCTCAATTGAAACTGTCCCTGGCCGCGTCTCGATCCGCTTATATATGCGCCGCAAATTATGCTACCAAGTTCCCGAATGATCTAGTTCAAGGTCAAATATGGACATCTCTCTCTTACGCATACAACCGTCCCTTGTACACACATCGAGGACTTTCCAGATGGTAGTAGATTATGTCCATCTCGTTCTATCATGCGCGTAGCTATCTCTCTCTCGCATTATTCTAGAACATTCGGTTAGGTAATAGGTACAATTGTTCTTCTCTTTTGCGCCTATAGCCATCCTGCTCACACTTTCTTCTGGAAGTTTTGAGAGACATGATCGAGGCTAATCGTCTCTCTCTTTCACACGATAGGCTGTCCCTCTCACACACCTTCGAGAATGTTCCGCGGACCGGAGGGGTGTAACTTGGTCTGAAACGGCCTGAAAATGGGTTTTCAGGAAATGGTGCCATGTGATTACTCGTGTCCTGAAACGGACTGAAAACATGTTTCAGTCTGCTGAAAACGGCGTTAACTAGGAGTAATTTTTGATTAACTGATATGTGTTAGGCCTTCCCCCGAAACGACCCGAAAACATGTTTCAGCCTGCTGAAAACGCCTGTAAGTGTCCGAAAATTTAAAAAAAATGTTTCTGCGAGTTTCCCTTTAACCCGTCTCCGTAACACTGCCCCCTCCTTAGACATGCTCGTCCCGAGCATCATTAGATCCACTGTAACGTGCCAATCGATTCACATGCACAATCTTAGGCTGGTTCCTGGCATTACCCATCTTCTTTATGCGATATGTTACGTCATTAATCTTCGTAATCACTGTGTATGGACCATCCCAATCACCTTGAAGTTTGGGAGATTTTCCTTTAGGTCTTACTGGATTATGAAGCCAGACTAGTGAACCTTCTTCAAAGTCTACATGGTGCATTTTCCTGTTATATCGAGTTTCCGTTCTTTCATTCATTCTATTTACGTACGCAACAGGAACTCTGCGTGGCCGCTGATGTATCCGCATTTCTGTTCCAGTCTTAATTCTGTGTTTAACTATACCAGTCCTTCCTAGGTCTTCGTCATTTGTGGCGAACATTTCGGAAAGTTGCCGTAATAGTTCCTTTGCTTTTGACAACTCTTTCGTTGATAAGGTCTCTTTAGATCCTTCGAGTACTTCTTGGGCCATAATCCAAGGTTCGGAGTTGTCTACCTTTTCTACTACTTCCTGTTTGCCGCTGTCATGTGTCTGTGAGTTTCCTAAAACAACCGTTCTGTGGAAATCGTAAACACCTCCGGGCAAACTACCTTTAAGAAAAACTTTCTCTACGCCACATATGAAGACGCCACTTTCAAAATCAATTTTGCAGTTATGGTTCTTCATGAAGTCCAAACCAATGATGCAGTCATTTACTATATCTGCAATAACAACTTTATGCCGGTAGAAGCTTTCACCAACTTTGAAAGTAACGACACCTTCTCCTCGGACGGTTATGTGCTGGCCATTAGCTGTCAGGAGCTGAATATTGCCACGCGAAGGTGAATATCTCCCAGAAAAATCCTCCAGAAGCTGGTAGCTGATTACCGTGCGCGAAGCTCCAGTGTCCAAGTTTAACTCACATTTAGTCCCGTTGACTTCCCCGTCAATGACTAACGTATTCCCATCTTGAGTCTGAGAGATCATCACTTTTGGCACCTTCTTCACACTATCGGACAGCATCCGCCCGGCAGTCCTGGCGTAATCCTTTCCTTGACGCTGTTCTGCGGTAGCGCCCGTTAATACATCAGCTGCTCCCAAATCACTGCGTCGAATCTCCACATCTCTCCGTGAACCTCGTTTTGGGCACGAAAATCTCATATGCCCTAACTCTCCACACGCATAACACCTGAGTCCGCCTCTTGGTTTTACTTTATCTGTTACCACTCGAACGCAGTAGGATCGAGGATCTCTACGAACTGTCTCCACTTCCAATGCGTGGGCTAGAGCATCCTTTAACGTCTTGTGGTGACCAAGGCTTACAGTTGTCCTGAGTTCCCGATCTCTAATCCCATCTACAAATGCTTGCACTAGCATGCTGTCAACCAGAGATGGTAAGGATAAATAAGCCTTTCTAACAAGTTTTTCAATTTCGAGGCTCCATTGTTGCAGGCTCTCGCTAGCTAGCTGCACTCTGTCCTTTAATTGCGCCCTGTAAACGTGCTCCAGGTGTGAGTCACCATAACGACACTCTAGGGCATTCCAGAGTCGCTCAAAAGTCACCTCTCCCGCCATGGTCTCTAATACGGACAAGGCTTGATCCCGCAGCCCTAACATAAGGGCAGTTACTGCCTGTTCACTGGTCCAACCGTTCGCCTTTGACACGGTCTCAAACTGAAGCTTGTAAGCCCCCCAGGAGGAAGTACCGTCGAATGGAGGTGCTTTTATTTTAACTGCTGGAGCACCAGATGTCACTACTCCATTAATTTTCAAAGATTTTAGCTCCTTTTCTATTCCCTGTATTTGCTTTTCGTTCTTAGAAAGCCTGTCACCGTGATACTCCATTTCTAATTTCAACTTCTCCAGTTTTTTCTTGAAGTGCACGCCTATCACCTCCAAACGTTCCTCAATACGGCGCGTCTGCTCCTCTTGACGGCGAGCCTGTGCCTCCAACAGACCACGTATCTGCTCCTCTTGACGGCGAGCCTGTTCCTCCATCATGCGTTGCAAAGTCAGCAATAGGTTGGAGGGATCCTGGTGTTCGCCCATGGTGCGGTTGGCATCAAAACTTTGACGACGAGCGGCGTCACGTGCTGCTTGTGCTCGTGTCTGCATCCCCGGCGTTTCTCCTCCAGACTCCTCTTGATCATCCCTCGGCGTAACAGGCATCTTTCTATCCCACTTCTGACACCAAAATGTTACGAGCTATAGGGTAACGTTTGATAGAAAGAAGCCGTTAAACAAACAGTTACTTTATTGAATTCAAAAGGAATCACTTGAAACACTATTCACTACACAAATCACTAGTATATCACTTTGTCACAGATATCACAATCACTAGTATTTCACTTAGTCACAGATATCACAATCACTACTAGTCGCTTTGAACTCACTCCGATGTATATCGCTTGGTATCTCAATTGAAACTGTCCCTGGCCGCGTCTCGATCCGCTTATATATGCGCCGCAAATTGTGCTACCAAGTTCCCGAATGATCTAGTTCAAGGTCAAATATGGACATCTCTCTCTTACGCATACAACCGTCCCTTGTACACACATCGAGGACTTTCCAGATGGTAATAGATTATGTCCATCTCGTTCTATCATGCGCGTAGCTATCTCTCTCTCGCATTATTCTAGAACATTCGGTTAGGTAATAGGTACAATTGTTCTTCTCTTTTGCGCCTATAGCCATCCTGCTCACACTTTCTTCTGGAAGTTTTGAGAGACATGATCGAGGCTAATCGTCTCTCTCTTTCACACGATAGGCTGTCCCTCTCACACACCTTCGAGAATGTTCCGCGGACCGGAGGGGTGTAACTTGGTCTGAAACGGCCTGAAAATGGGTTTTCAGGAAATGGTGCCATGTGATTACTCGTGTCCTGAAACGGACTGAAAACATGTTTCAGTCTGCTGAAAACGGCGTTAACTAGGAGTAATTTTTGATTAACTGATATGTGTTAGGCCTTCCCCCGAAACGTCCCGAAAACATGTTTCAGCCTGCTGAAAACGCCTGTAAGTGTCCGAAAATTTAAAAAAAATGTTTCTGCGAGTTTCCCTTTAACCCGTCTCCGTAACAGTATTTAACTATTTATGTTTGGTTAGCTGAATTGGATTTAATTTTCAATAATGTATAGTATAGTTATTTTAGTTTATATTTATGAATTTGTTTGTTTATTTTTTTTATTTATTTTATTTTATTAGGAACAGCAAACAACTACACTATGTATATATACCTATAATAAATAATTTGTGAAATACACGAAATAATCTGACAATAGTGCAGCCCGCAACATTATTCACAGATTAACATTTGAATAGTTTTACAAAATTCAGCCAGAGGAAAAATATAAAAAAAAAATTTAGTTTACAATATAATTAATAATAAATAATTAGGTTTAGTTTATATGTTGTTGTTATTATTAAATAAATAAAATTGAAGTGTCTGTTTGTAATTCTACAGGTTCCTTTTTTAAGAGTGTGCAATGATACGGCATGACTTGATTCCCCCTTCCCCTTTCCATCATCGGACAACGAGACGTACGGCAATGCGACATCCGCTTATGGTTGACATTCCTCTTATCCATACTGAGTGTTTTGCTTCCACCTTCATCATTCGAACAGCTGAATGGTCATTGCCAACATCTGTTTTTCCTGAACACTACAATCTGGGAGTCTTCAAGAGACAAGTGAGCAAGTATCTTCTGAGGTATCAGACTCTCACAGGTATCAGATGAGATAGCAGTCAAAAGCATTCGGAAGGTATTCGGAAACAAATACTTATATTGAAACTACTGGACAATGTATCTACGAAGGATGACTCAAGTGAATGCGCGGTCGTTATAGCCAACTCTTAACAATGCAATAACTATGAAGATACAGAGAAGTCACTACCACTAAGCCATAATTCAAAAGTTGTTGTTGTACAAATACCTTTCCCCCCACTTGGGCACTCGGTTGGTCTTCGTGAGTAGCCTCTTTGTGTGCAGGCATCCATCCTTCATCTGTCTGCTCCAAGTGTCCTCTGATAACACATGTGTGCTGAAACCATCAATCAAAGTGTTAACAGCTTGTCTTATTTTTAACTTGGGGTCTTATTATACTGAAGACAAGAAAAGGTTGTTGGCCTGATAGTGTCATGCTTGGGCATAGAGTAACTGCAAGAACATTTAATGAATATGAGCCCCCATATGCAAGCATTCCAAATCCATCGCACAGCGCATTGTGGATTGAGTGGGACGATTATCCAGTTTCGGGCACACAGATGGTCACTCTATTCCAGGCGAGCCATCAGCATCGGTCCATTTTTGGTCATTCTAATCCTCGAGTATTGCCAATTGAGTGTGAAATGGATCATTGTATCGGCCACACACTATGAGTTGGAACAATTGGATATCCAATATCCCTATCACTCCATTGTAAGATTCATGACACACGGGCGGTTTTTGGGAATGTTAGCATGGAATGTTGTGGATTGGAGCGCGAGTTTGTATGGGGACTGTACGTTCTATTGTCACTGTGCAGAGTGACATTGATATATCAAAATTAAGTATATTAAGGCATTTTTAAATCTCGTGAAAGTTTGTACGCCACAAACCATCAACGTTGCGAAAAACAAATTGTGATGCCTCTTCAATGGGGATCAATCACATAACAGATATTTGTTTTTTACCTATTTTCTTGTATATTTTATATATTTGTATATTTTTTATAGTGACTGAGTTTATATATGGTGTTTTTCATTGGAGAAATATAATTACACTACATATAATACATTACACTAAATATTTGTAAATTATAAATTTCGTCCTTTTTAAAACTAACTATTTTACAATAGCTTCTGCCTGCAGCTTTGTACACATGGAATCATGCCAAAAAGTAGGTTATTGCCCTCAAGGATAACTTGCTATTATTGAAGGAAATTTAGAAATTAGAGATTAGCGGTAACATAACAAAAACTTCATCATCTCCTTATAATGTTAGTATAGATGAGATACAGTAAGATTTATACAACTAAGAGAAATTATAAAACTAGTGATTAATGGTATACCTTTGAGGATTAGGGTATCTTTTCCAATATCCACATGCAACTTGATCCCAGCTGAAGTTGAAAGTAGATGTGTTCTCAAAGTATCTCGCCATTTTTTCACTTGTTTTTGTTTCTGTTTTTCTTATGGAATGATTGTAAATAATTCTTCAAAACACCATCACTCTAAAACAACACACGTAACACATAAAAGTACCTGTATCAGATTACATAAACAATATTTATGTAGGTCACAATATTAGGTAGATATAAAAATATGAATAATTTGGTCAACAATTACTTCGCGACAGTGAGTCGTGGGACACAAAGGCTTTATGATAGTCGTCACGTACCTTTAATCAAGCGAAGGTGCGGCTTCAAAACATTGTTCGTTCAACTTAGAGGACAAACTCGGAACACATGTAACGTTCGTTATTTAACACCTAATAACCTATATCTACTACAATTACACACCTAAATCAAAGCTCCAGATGAATCACACGTTTATAGGAGTAATTAAATACCTTGAAAGGCGTCATTTCATGAAAAAACGATCTTACCACTTCGCCGGAGCTTCTTCCAGCAACAA
This sequence comes from Crocallis elinguaria, assembly GCA_907269065.1. Lineage (NCBI taxonomy): Eukaryota > Metazoa > Arthropoda > Insecta > Lepidoptera > Geometridae > Crocallis > Crocallis elinguaria. The sequence goes on along the minus strand of OU026065.1, from coordinate 11,939,642 downwards.
TTTTTTTCGGTTCCGATCGATTGTGGAACCAAATGGGATACACTGATACAAGTCTTTAATTTATTTTGAGTAAGCCATGCGTGCGATAGCCAATAAATACATATTACCATTCATATTTTTTAGTTTTTATTAAAAATTTGATAAATATTGACCACTTGACCAGTGTTGCCAGACCAAAATTTCAAAACCCAGGATATAATCATATAAGATAAAAAAAATCAGAAGACTGGTATCTGAAATATCAGGAAATTAAACATTTTTTTTCTCTAGTCTCCATACATTTCAATCAAATCAAAAAATTATTACATGCAAAATAAAAATGTAACCTAAAACCACAGGCCAATAAACCTAGACTCCTCTTAGCCAGGCACCCCCGGTCGTCAAGGTTAAGCATTATTACTGCTTAACGCCGCGACACAGCCACCATTTCGGTATATCATACTGTCCGCGATCTCTACCTAGTCTGTGGTCCGCGATCGTCCCTGTGTAAAGAGCTCAAATTAACACGTTTTTCCTTAACATCGTGATTTTGTGCAGTAAATTAGTGCCGAAAATTTAGTACAATTTATAACAATTGATTACATTTCACATGTAAGTCGATTTAAAATAGAATAGCAGAACACAAAATATGGACGCTCTCCCGTTGATGTCCTTTATTAACCTGTCTTTCTTTCTCACCTTACTTCACATAACGCTATCCCACTGTATCATAGCCAGTTAGCCACGCATAAGACAGAGATGGAGACAATACAAATAGAATTTATCGATCAAATGCTAACGTAGAAACATATCCCAACCTTTTTTATGGTAGGTAGTAAATGTATTTAGTCATTACAAAACTTAACTTTTGCAAATTTTTTTAATATTTCTTAGCTTTTCAACATGTCTGAAAAAACGCCGTCTTCCCTCGTCCTCCTCGTCAACATTTTACGATTGTGTACTCATGCAAAACTTGGATTATGCGGCATCTAGGTCTTGGTCTGTGCCTAAAACATATCAGGTACCTAGTACCGTAAAATATAGGTATCTACTTATATAAAAATTAATCGCTTCCTCGCTTATTATTGACAGGTAAAGCCTAAAGTTCTATCTCGTACGTATGCACAAGAACAACATAATGTTATAGGATTGGCAATCAATAAAAAACACTCTTATTCCATTGAGTTGATTATGCTATAGAGAGAGTGTCCATTTTCAAAACTTAATATTGTTAGAAATTATTGGTCCACTCGGAAGACTCACATACGTTCATTTTGCACAGAGTTCATTTCAGAGTACATTGTTGGTAAATATTTATTTCAAAAGAGAGACTTTTAATAGTTTTAATAAAATCTCGAGAAAATGGAAAATCGAAGACTAACAGGAAATCTGGATAATCAGTTCTGGCAGCACTGCCACTGACATTAGCATAAACACAGATTCAAAAATTCATTCGCAGAGAAGATTGAAGAATGAACACATTTGAATCACGGACTTATTTCCTAGCTCGATTTTACAAAATATTGAATGAACCAAGCAATACAAAACCGGAAGTAGTACAAATATTATAGTGCTGGGTCTTCACTATTCATTGCAGTTAGCGGTAAATTAGAAAAAAATATTCTTTTTTTCGTATTTTATCCCAGTTAGGGTATAATTTTTGAAAATATTTTGTAATTAATTCAGAAAATAACAAACAATTAGGCTATTTTAATGCCTTAGTTTGACTTTGAAACTAAACCAAATTTAAATATTGCTACCTATGTAAAACTGTGATATGTTTGATTTAGCTGATTTGCGAATAGGTAACTGAAATTACAGCAGACGCGTAATTTGGTTTTTGACACAAAAAGCAATAGCTAAAATTTAATTATTTATTGAACTGGTCCTTCCTGTATTCTTAGGAACTAGGTATATTGTAGTGTATATTTAGCTATTATTTTTTCGTATAAAATTACACTTGATAAAAGTTCACAATCATTCACTCATGAGTGTTTTGTTTCTGTTTAGTTCATCGGAATCGGTACAGATGGAGCTGATTGCGCTGGATTATAACATTATAAATAATAATAATACTTCCCGCACACTACGCAACATGGCAGCCGAGTGCCGCGAAATGCGCTGTATGCTAATGGTGCAAACAAGCGGCAGGCACTGCAGGAAAAACGTTTGATTTATTTAGCTTCTGAGTTTGTACGTACATTAAAATTAATTAATAAAAATGACGAATACCTACCTAACATACATTACTACGGTACTTCAACGTTCTTATTACGCTCCTACTGCTGGGATACTAGCCTTCTCACAGAGAGTATGGTCCATATAAAACCACAAGGGCCCAGTGTGGCTTGGTGGATGTCACATATTATATCCTCGAATTTTGCGGTCTTGAACATGCCGATTTCTTAACGATGTATTTCGTTCGCGTTTTAGAGTGTGATAAATCTGCACATAACATGATACAAGTCATTGGTGCGGGGACCTGAGATTCGAACCATGGTGCGTCGGATTGAAAGTCACACACACTCAGCCACAATTGCTCTTCTACGGTTCTTCCGTCCGAGTTTACTAATATCTTTTTAACCTCATATGCTCGGAAAGGTTTTGTTTACTATTCGAAATCGGCTTGCAAGTGCTTTTTATCCGATAGCGTAAAAAAAGGTAATTTAATTCGACGGACTAAATTGAATCCCGAGAGCAGCGAGGGATTCTAGAGTAGAATCCTGAGCAGAGCAGGGATACCTACAAGATCTGAGAAGAAATTTACTAAAATTAATAAAATTTGCCATTGACTGCGAGAAAATAATAGTTGTATAGTATTTATATTTATAAAATTATAGTTCTATGTAATAGCTCCATTCAGCCAGCCAGTAGGTAGGTACATTGCATTTAGTACGTGCTATTAATTTATTTTTTGTACATAATTCGATTAATTCGTTCTTATTTCAAATTCAAAATTATTTTATTCTCTCCTAATTAAAAGTGAGTTTTATTCGCTGTTATCGATTAATCGAACTCCCTTTTTGGAGTGGCAATGGTAAAAATAAGTTTACCTATCGGAAACAGGATTTAGATGTCTGGCAGATCAACAATTTGGCTGCATTATTAATACTTAGTGGTTTAGCTGTAAAAATATAATAAAATACTGATCATATCTGGTATTTTTATAGAAGATTTACTATACTATTCACAACATTCATTGTTTGGTCGTTTTCTAAAACAATATCAAAATGATTTAGATAAGTTTGCAACTGATCCCGTTTATTCTTATTCAGAAACCCAATTTTAATAACAGTGTCACAATGGTCCATTCCCTCTGCCATATTAGCATCTCCGATGCTATCACCCATTAATATTACATTGGTTCTTGTTTTCAATGTTTCATAGTAATCAGTATTCTTAACTGACGCTTCGTTTTTGTTAAAACTGTGTATGGGTTCACCCTTCATACCCGTGATTTTATCTTCACTGTCTAGTTCTAGAAAATTCGAGAGAATCTGAAAAATATTAGAAAATCATAATATTCTATTTGTCAACTTTAAATGGTTGTCAGACATATAAAATCGCTACGATAACCTTTGTGAGTGATTAGTAACGATAGTATTTTAGAGGCCATTGCTGAGGCTAAGACACTATGTATATTCACTTGATAGGCACTACAGTACGGCACAACACGAGTGAAATGCGAAGAAAATAGCTAAACGTTGTAATAAAAAAAGAAAAAAATAATTTCTTTGAAAAACCTTTGACTAAATGCGAAAGTAACGAAAAATAAGTTAAACTGAAGAAAATCTGTCAGGGGCTGCCAATGCCATCTCTGTTTTTAATTTCAGTTAAAATGAAGAAGTACAGAATAGCTATATGAGAGACTATATTAATTACATACCTACCTAACGTAATTTAAATTAGTCAACACTTTCTTACGTAGTTTTCTTGGGTTTAACTTATCTTTCGTTACTTTTCCTTTTGATCGAGGGTTTTTCAAGAAAGTAAATTCTACAAATTCTTTTTCGATTACAACGCTTACATACGTAATGGGATTTTCAAATTTTTTTTAAGTTTTATACTAATTAAAAAAATTCATAATTTTAAACAAACCTTTACATTCTGTGTAAGTAAGTTTGCACTCTCAAGGGTAGCTGCAACTGCATCTCCAAGGCCTGAAGATAACACTAATATAGGAACATCATTAGCTTTACTCCAATTTATGAGATCATGAACTGTTTCTCTGAAAAATAATTGAATACATACAGAGGGGAGACACACTGCTTATTTATCCCGCTAGGTGCATTACGCTGATGTTTTTTGCTGTCAAACTTCATTATAGAATTTTAATAAATAGGAAAAAAACTGTCGCTGCATTAAAGTTTTTTTTTTGTTTGGTTACGAGACGATCTGGTCGTTTGCCTAATGGTAAGCATAGCGCCGGCCCATAACAATTGCAGTGCCACCCAGGACTTTAAAACACAAAGGCCTGCGCGGCACTGCAGTGCGCTCGTTACCCTGAGACATTAGGTATTAAGTCTCATAAGCCCAGTAATTTCACTGGATACTCTGCTCATCAAACCGGAACACAGTAATGCTTGCACACTACTGCTTGGCCGCAGACTTCACGAGCAAAGCGGTGGTAACAACTCAGACGGACACTCGCAGAAGAGTTAGTCCTCCCACTAACAAAAGTAAAAAAGTATGCACCTGTGTAGTGAATTTTAGTGTAAAAATAGAGGTACACACGTTTCACTTCTGACTAGAAAAACGGAACCTGTGGATCAAAGCATTACGCATCAAAAATTACTTATTGTATTATTATTTATTGTATTGTTATTTATTATTATTATTTATTGTACTTATGTAGTGATCATTTAAAATCTAATGATTTATATGACGCGAGCATCCCGAGTGACACTGGTTAGGACAGTCGTGTTTATTTTATGTAACTTTTGTTACATCGACTTGTTTCATTAACTACTTTGCTCATAAAACCGGAACACAGTAATGCTTGCACATTACAGCTTCGTGGCAGACTACACGAGAAAATATGTAGTACTCATCCAGACGGACACTCGCAGAAGAGTTAGTCCTCCCCCCTGGTAAGATTAGTCCTAAACTCCTAACTCTCTCATGGTTTATTTTGATACATGACTTTTTTTTTCCCAAAAAAAAATATATTCACGTACTTATGTTACTCAGATTAAACATAAGTAAATATTTTAATAACATGCGACTTACCGAAAACAATTTGATGCATTTAGAGCTAGTTCCTTGAGTTCGTTTCTAGGATATCGCAAGCCTCTAAAACACATAATTTACAAATTATATATCTTGAACAAGAAACAAAAAAAAATTAAAATGGAAAACAGATATACATAGTGTAAGAGATTACCTTAACAAATTACGGGACGCTTTATACCATTCAACCATAAACTTAGATTTTTCTTCTATACTTAAGTTTGGATCACCTTCAATCGGCTTATACGTGTTATATAATTTCTCATCTTCGTCTTTGTATGTTTGTGGTACAGACGGACATAATCTGAGCATTTCTGAAACGATGTTATTATAAAATATTGAAGCGAATGTTGATTGGTATGAAAAAAAATTATATTATTAAAAAAATATACATATTATAGTTACTATTTTATAATACTTAGTGACAGCGTAATCGAACCTATAATAATTAATATTGTAATTAGTAACCTACCTACGAAATAACAAACTTACCATAACTGTTAAGAACCGTTTTGCCATTATCTTCGGAATCAGCTGTTAGAGTTAAATCAAAATCTGTTACTATTTGCAAATTATCACATCCTCCTTGTATTATTTTATTCAGTTTCTCCAAAAGATACTGATCATTTTTAATAAATGTGTTATTTTTGTGCAGTACCGGAATTTCAAGTAAGCTTCTTATTTGTGCCGTGTAACATAACGCTATAAACAAAACTTCATTAAATTTTTGAATAGATAATAATAAAAAAAAGTTATATAATAAAACACCATTAAATAATTACCCACTAAATTCATAAGTAAGATAAAAACACGATAAACAACACTCATTTTCTATATACTCCAGGAACAGATTAGAAAGTACCTATTTATAAAATTATATGTAAACACTTTCCCGTCAATAGTATTCGATATACTGCTGAGAGAATGTAAAAACTTCAAACGTCAAACTGACGTCATTAAATAATTTCCCAATGGTCTCCTTCAACTTTGTCTCACGAACGCAATACCTATCCATATAATATTATATAAACACACTGTAAGCTTGCTATCAAAATGAACATCACAAACGTCTTAATGACTCAATGACATTGACATACATAATATGTAAGCCATTCGTATCAACAAGTGACCACAGAATAATATTTTTTTTCTAGCTGGACATCAATTATTAATTATGTAAATCGCAAGTGTAACAATTAATTTGTTACTCATAAATGTAACTTCTGCGAGACTATACATTAAAAAATTAACGAATAATATAGAAAAATAATTAAAGTGTCTGTACCTATAACTAAACACAATTTTTAAAATTCATATGAAAGTATATACGGTCCTGTAACAAAGCAACCATTTTTTAAATTTTTGTCTGTCTGTCTGTCTCTCTGTATGTTTGTTTCGGCTAATCTCCGAAACGGCTGGATCGATTTTGACGGTACTTTCACTGGCGGATGGTGTAACTTAGGCTACGTGGGCGATGTCGCAAGGTACGGCTAGTATTTGATAACACTTACTAAAACAAGAATTATTGAATGATTTACTAAAAGTCATAAAATATTATTACAATAATCAGAATGTATTTATCCTATTAGATTTAAAATTGCATTTATTATGTCCATAGTTTGATCGTTAACAGACACTATGTCAAAACTATCAATATATTTTTGTAAATTATTTAATTTTGACGAACTCAGAAAACCAATTTTAATTCTATTATCAAAATCGATGGTTTCTGTCATTTTAGCGTCCCATAACTCATCTCCCATCAATATAACGTTGCTTCGCCTGTTTAACGTTTCATTATATTCGGGTTTCTGGATAACACTATTTTTATTATGATTATGAACGATAATCCCCTTCCAACCAAGTATAAATTCTTCGTTGTCTATCTCTACGAAATTTGATATGACCTGAAAAAGGAGAAATTAATTCAATGATGGTTTATCAAAATTGGTGATGATGTGAAGTAATTTTTGGAAAATGCTTCCTAACATCGGATTATATTCCTCCGCTTGGTATTACGTTTTGCAAGCATGTGGTAGTCTCCTATAGAATTACCTTCAATCCTAAATATTTTTGTTAAGCTACAAACTAGATCCCTTTAATGTATGAATATTGCAGAATAGAATTTTGCAGAGTTGGCAAAGTCTCTGGTATCTCAAAAATATCTTAAGGTGCGTTGCTCATACGATCAAGAGTCGAAAAGGCGCGGGCTCACAAGCGGTTCACCACCAATTATGATCTGTGGCGGCGGGCCGCTTGTGAGCCCGCGCCTCGATGCCCGCCTCGACTCTTAATCGTGTGAGCGACGCCCCTTACAGATATACAGGCTGAGTTTAAATTGGTATATTATGTTATTATAATAAAAAAACAATAAAATATTTTTTACACACCTTTACGTTGGGTAGCAACAAATTGTAAACATAAAGAGTGGCTTCCACGGCATCTCCCAGGCCAGCTGACAGAACAATTACTGGTACTTTGTTTAATTTACTCCAGGATATAAACCCATTCACTCCCGCCCTAAAATTATAAAAGTAATAAAATAAATTTCGAAAACAACTATAAATTAAATTAGACAATATTACATACCTTAAAGTAACGAGTTCTGAGTTCCGTGCGATATTATTTAGCTCATTTCTAGGAAATTTAACGCCCCTGAGAAAGTAGAAAAATAAATAATTATGATAGTGCATGTCCGTTTCCAATAACAATATTATATTGTAACAAAATCTCGAAAATGCAGTTTACTTTAATAAATTAATCCTGGTGTTATACCACTCTATCATATTTTTGGATTGTTCTTCAATATTCAAGTTAGGATTGGTGACGATTGGCCAATACATTTCAAACAATTTTTTATCTTCATCTTTTAATGGTTGCGGAATTGACGGACACAATCGCAACATTGCTGAAAAAAGTAAAATACTCCGTCAATAAATTAAAGATGATACAAACAGCCATAAAAATGTGTAAATAACTACAAGATCTTTAAAGCCACTGTCGAACGACACCAATAGTGAGCAAATAACTTACAAAAGCTGTTGAGAACCTTTTTGCCGCTATCTGTATCAGGATCAGCAGTCATGGTTTTATCGTAATCCGTTACTATTAGTAAATGATCTGCGCCCATGTGTATCATCTTATTTAGTTTTTCCATTAGTTCAGATGCATTTTTTACATATGTTCCAGGTTTTTTTAAAACGAATATTTCCTCCAAATTTGTCAGTTGCTTTGCATAAATAAACGCTACAAATTATTAAAAACATTCATAACCATACTTTCTTGAACAAAAAACATGCACAAAAAGAACGATGCACTTATACCATAAAATGTAACATAGTTTTTACCTAATAACTGAAAATAGACCAGGCACAGAATATATGCAACTCCCATTTTGCTGGTTTGATAGGTTTTCCTGAAAATTTGCTTAAAAATAAGCAAAACAGATTGTTAGGTTATTGAAAGACTCTCATTTCACCGACAGAAATCAATGACATAGGTACAGAAGCACAGCACAACGTCCTTACAAAAAATAATAGAACACAATTGCTAACTTTTACATTATTATTAATGAACTATAATAATATTTATGTAATGCGCTAATTTTGTATAAGTGTCATGTACGAAAAAAGCTATTGCCAAAACAAGATAAAGTAGAAACAAACGCACTGACAGCAGACTGTCGTAAACATGTGCGAGTGGAATGGTGTAGTGAGGCTTCCTTACCTAATTCAACTATCAACAATTAGAAAACATCATTTTTATAATTAACATAATTATTTCATGACTTTTGTTGTAACAGGCGAGGTCCACGTTCACGTGCTTCGTAAAAAAATGGTACCTACTTTTTATCCCGTAATAATTATACATACAATTGAAACTTACGTAATAAATTTCCGACCGTTAGCTTTACTTATACATGCTGTCTTCGTTGTTCGTATTCGAGGTTTTGTTACGCGACCAAAGGAATTCGTTTTTGAATAATGAACCCGGCATCGGCATATCGATTATGCAACAACTCACAACACAAACGGTCCAAACGGATTGAATTTATGCTCACAACATAAGTTTGCCACTGCAAGTGATCAAACCGTGTGGCCTTACGCTTTACGTAATTGGTTACGCGCGAAAACAATGGGCACTTTGCGAAAACGGATTTCTAACTATTGGTACTACCGTAGCATAGGGATTATTTCTCTTTGACTATTGATTCGTTTCTTCGTGCAACCGTCAATTTGTCCAGCTTTTTTATTATTAATTTTGTACATTACAAGATTTTTTATTAAACAACTTTTAAAGGTCGCGTCGCGTATATATTTACATTACTTTGTTAAAGTTGTTTAATTCAATATTTAATAATCGCCTAAGAAACCCAAAACCAACGTTCTTTCTTGATTAAAACTTTCGTAAGTATAACTCATATTTATATATATTTAACCGGATTCACTTACGTGGTACAGTCGAGCTTCGCGACGATTGCCTGACGGGTTTCGAGATATTCACACCGGTTTCGTGTTTGTTTACACGTGCTGCAACCAGTCAGAGTGCTTACGTATAACTCCGTTGCATGAAGAGGTACTGAATACCTAGAAACCGGTCGGGCAATCGTCGCGAAGCTCGGCTGTACCACGTAAGTGAATTCGGTTAATATATATAAATACTAGCTTCTGCCCGCGGTTTTCACCCGCGTTACCACAGGAACCGTGCATTTTTCCGGGATAAAAGTAGCCTATGTTACTCTGCGGTCCATAAACTATATCTATTCCAAATATAAGCGAAAACTCTTTATCGGCAATTTAACTGACTGCGGTAAGATTGAACTCATATTTTGAATGAAAAAAAAGCATAAGAAAAAAGCACTTTTATTTTCTCTCAAGAACGATTTAGAATCATCTAGAAATACAACACCTTTTAGGCCAGGTACGAGGACGAGGCGACTCGTAAAGATATAAGTTGTAATAATATCGTCATAATATTATTTTTATTGAGTATTGTTAGTCTATTTACATCTAAAATAATCTATTTTTGCACAGTGAATAACTTGCTTTACACAAAACTTTCACCGGAAATAGAAGTTTTTTCCTATTGATTATAGATCGTTCATTAAAAGCATTCGTTCTTCATGGCGTCAAATTTTGAAAGCTAATCATCATTATTGGGCTGCGTTATTTTAGAAAATGGATTTTTACAAAGATTTTATACAGCGTTTAAGAAGAATAGAAATCGAAGAAGCGTACCTTTTACTTTCTGAGGATGTCACGCAAAAGTCAAAACAGTATGTGCTGCTGCTTAAAGATGTTAAATATGAAGATGGATCTTATCACTCTTACTATGGTGAAGTAAAGCGAATCATTGCAAGTTTTATGGTTTTTTATACTACTACAATAGAAAAAATGGTCCAAGAAGCTGATAAATACACCAACATCAGTAATAAGAATGATTTATTGTGGTTAACTGAAAGAACAATGTCGATTCAGCAGTCTAACCAAGTCGATTTTGGAAAAGAATTTCTCCCAGTAAAATCAGCAGAAGAAAAACAGACTTACGACGAAATAGACAGCGAGTTTGTCATTTTTATGAAAAAACTGTATGATTTAAAAGCATCCATAGACAAACTAGACAAGCAGTGGAAAATAGATGACTTTGCAAAGGACCACTTCACAATACCTCTCACAAAGACGCATGAAATATTTGAATTCGTACTTGTGTATTTAGGGATGATGTTGGTTGATGGTGTAAGTGTCTGCCAAAATAGATAACTCATTTATTATTCTCGGTAGGTTAGTGTTTAACTACTATAGGTAAACATAAATGACGAACTGATTCAAACTGGTCTCGTTACCAATTATTATAAAAAAGGTGATAATTTTTTTATGCTATTTGGTAACGAGACGAGCTCGTCGTTTGCCTGATGGTAAGCATAACGCCGGCCCATAAAAATTGCAGTGCCACTCAGAACTGTGAAACCCAAAGGCCTGCGCGGCAATGCAGTGCTCTCGTTACCCTGAGACATTAGGACATTAGTTTCATAGGCCCAGTAATTTCACTGGCTACTCTGCTCATCAAACCGGAACACAGTAATGCTTGCACATTACTGCTTGGCGGCAGACTTCACGAGCAGAGCGGTGGTAACAACCCAAACGGACACTCACAGAAGAGTTAGGCCTACCACTAACAAAAAGTGATTTTACGTAGCGATAATTTGTCATCTATAGAGTATCTATTCTAGTGGATAATAGCGTGCAATAAAAAATTCCGTACGACCTTGCTATAACAATAACTTCAAAGATCTAACAAATCACGAGATGGAAGTTTATCTAACAACATGCACTCCATTATTCTCAGTTCCTCACTGTTTTTGTATGTTATGTGTCATGAACACCTACTAAAGCGCCTAACACCTACCTACAACCCACAAGATAGACAAAATCCGCGTCAGTCTCGAAGAAATCCAGTTGCGCATGAACAAAAACCTGGCCAAGGTCCAAGAAGACAGCGAGGAGGGCGTCAACCAGCTCCTCAACCAACTTTACGACAAGCACAAAGAGTACATGAATATCACCAGAAGATCGGGGAGAAACTCCGTGGACCTAGCTGAAGTGAGAATTAATATTTAATTAATATTTTTGAGGTGTTTAATTTTTTCGTGTTAAGAATATAACTGTCTTACATAAACATGATTTAGTCGCGTGTTTAAATATGAGCAACCACAAAGATATATTTGTCAAATACCTATTCTCCAGCTAGGATGTCCTCCTGCAATTTAAGATATACTTTTCAAGGTAAATCGTGGTATAGAAAGGTTAAGAATGAAGATAGAGACGTTCCAAGAAGTCGAGGTCCCAACACAACGAGTAGTAGAGGAAGTGCAGTACTGGTCAAAAAGGATGGAAGACTTCAGGGAGGTCGCCGCGAACCTCACCAGGCTAAAGGCAGAGCAGGAGAGCGTGATTCAATCGGAGAAGACCTATAACGCTTTGGAGTATGTACATTAACTCTTCCGAAAGAAACGCATTTATTTTTAAAGAGCGGTTTTTCGCTATCTAATATAAATTATTGATTTTTTTTTTCTAAGATAACATTAGTTACGTTTTTTTTTCGTATCAAAAAGTTTTTGTGTTAAAGATCCATTTTCTTGCTGACTGTATCTACTGTTAAGTCCAGAAATGAGACAACTTGGTTTCAATAATTGACACGTGATTTTCAATGAGGACTGCTCTATCCTTCCCCGCGTCTTGCCCTTGCGTAGCGCTGGAAAGACTACGGCGTAGCACTGACTTCACGGTGTCGCTGCTTACGTCATAGTGTAGCACTACAGCATGTTCTACCTTCTTTATTCCTACACTACCTACACTTTGTCCAAAATCTGTCAGTGTGAATGCAGATCAAAATGTCTTCAAAAATTAGAATCGATCTTCGAAGAACGTTTTTCTGGAACTACAAGGACGTTTAAGTTAGGCGGGGCAATAAGGGTAGGTACCACACCTACCCTTGTTGCCCCGTCCAAATAATGCATAAATATCCCGCAAGTGTATTAATAAAAATTAATCGTACGTGTAAGTATGTCTGACCAGATCCACCGTGGATTAGGTCTCTGGATCTAGTGAGATTGGAAGGTTTTTAAGAACAGTAAGTATATTTTTATCTTAGATGCAAAGAGCTACCCGGATCCAAAAAGTCTGGTTTTGAGACCATGGGCATTAACCTGAGCAACAGGAAGAAATATCTGGAACAGCTGATTAGAGACGAGGCGAGGTCGTTGATCACTTTTTTCGCAGTCAGAGGTAAGTTCTGAAGAGTATCTTATTTATAGGTACAGGGTTGTTGGATGCTAACAGCCTTCAATTAGCAATTTAGGGTCAACTTCTGAGCATCACAAAAAACACCTTTGTACAACACGAAAGCAACGTACCTTTGCCAGTCACCCAAACGGTGGGAGAACCGAAATGGCCCGAAGTAGGCACTCGTGTACGGTCTATATCAACGATTTATCGATGGTCTCTATAGTTTGCTCGTTCACTTGGAACGACATTCTTCTGAGTTACATTGGGCCGTGAGGCCGTGAGTGTTCGTGACAACACGCAGTCTTATATTTTTCTGTACGTAAAGACTAGGTATGTCCACAGACTTCTATAGTGTTACCACAAAAAAGCCCTTTTTATTCGCCTGTTTAGCTGGACAGCGTCTAAAGATAAACGTCCATCTTCTATGTTGTGTTTGTGATGTTATGTGTATGTCGTGAATCTTGTGAATAAACGTATTTTCTGTCTGTTTTTTCTATAAAAAATATCAGTAACTAATAATACTATTTATTTAAGAAAATATTTTTTCCAGGCACGGATCGCATTATTTATTTGGACAATGTGGGACCATATTACGTTGATGAGTTCAACCATCAAGTTTACGTGTTCGATTACGGATTGGGAATATACCATATCAATTGCGAAGGCGATTTTAGGGAGGTGAGAAAGATTAGAAAATTATACCTTTGAATACTCTTCATAATAGGCTTCCCTATGACAACTACCACAGAACACTAATAAAACTACGCCACTATCTGTTGGTTCAGTAAGCAGCGATGTGGTTGACCAAGAAGCACGCTCGCCTAAGAAGATAACTATGTACCTAAGTATTCTCCGCGACTTTGTTATATCGTTGTTTTGTTTCTAATGTTTTTAACCAATATTTCGCTTGCGCGTGCGGTCGAATATGGTGAATGTACACTAAACCACAGAATAGATAATAGTACAAGTACTAAACCTAAATTAGGACTGGCTCTCGACCTTCCCTAGTGCAACAGCAGCCGCAACGCCCGCAACACACCGGTTAGTACCTACCTACATGACGGCAAATCTGTTCGAGGGTAGCCACTAGCCAGACAAGAAATAACAAAATATTCCTCGGCTACCCCCAGTACCCTGATCTTCCCTACCGCTTCGACAAACACGGTCGCTACGTCAACGTAGACGGGGAGAAGCTCTACCAGAACGCACCTTGTACCAGCCACTACAACCTGGGAACTAGCGAGCTCCTGACCAAGATCACCAAGGACTGTGGACACTCTGAACGGATGAACAAGAAGTGTAGGATGGAGATCACTGACCCTACAGACGTGGAGATACTGCCGGATTTCGATCCTATGGATATTAAACGTAAGCATCGAAAATGTATTTTATGAAGGACTGTTTGCGATTTGCTATTGGGCTTTCGGTCTTTACAGCACTACCGAGCGGTGGTAGAATGCGGATGGCGCTCAGCTCTAGGTCTTTTTCGTACACAAATCTACGTTTTCTATTACAAGATAGATAGATATTACAAGCAAGAAAAAAATACTGTATATTATAGCCAAGTGTTTAGAGAAGAGACTTATCTTCTATAAAATATTATATATAGCAATGGCCTAGATTGTTGAAAAAAAAACGCATTAAAGACTCCGAACAATTTCTTTTGTCTCGAAATGCTCAATATTTTGCGCGACAGCTAAAAAAGGAATTTTAATAATGCTTTTATTTAACTTGCAATGTTTATATGTATTTTTGTTTGTTTAGATCAAATTTTGCAAGCTTAATTTGACACACTTCCCGGTGTTCAACGTTTACATAAACACGTAGGTAAATCGGATGACAATGCAATATGATATCACAGAGTTGATCTGATCATGAATCCGGAAGTTGGCCACAGGGACTCCGTAACGAAACGACGTGACCCCATCGAGTTTGGACTCGTTTGATTTGTCTTTTAAAAGTACTTTGATCCTAGATGATATCCAGGGCCTGGTGATCGAGCCGGAAGGTGGCCACAAGATTAAAATACCAATTACAATAGAATACAAAAACTTTATTGCATACCAAAAGGATATATATTTGTAACCTAAAAAAATTAAAAATTCAGAGTACAATGGGCGGTCTTATCGCTAAACAGCGATCTCTTCCAGACAACCTTAGGATGGACAGGATTTTAAAGTTAATACTATTTAACTATGTAATTGCATACGTATTTTATTAAAGCTTGTTGGAAAGATATATTTTTCTACACAAACCTTGCTTCTATTCCCAGGTACCCTGGACACAGACACTGTGAGGTATCTATGGGACAGCTTCGGCAGCGTGCTGCCTGAGGCTTTGTTCGACGTCGGCACAGCCCGTCCGAGGAATCCCATACATTTCCTTGCACATAAACTGATTTACCACAAGTTTGTATGAAACTGAGGAACGAAGGTTATAGAATTGGTCAATGAAAGTTCATTCCTTTACCCATTTGGTTATTTTAGGTACAGGAGAACAACAGCTGAGCACCAAAAGAAGGAGAAAGAAACGAAAAAATACCGAGCGGATATTTTCAAGGAGCGTAAAGAGGTAAGCGAGGTTTTAGGCTTACTAATCTTGTATGTATTCAAATAGGCCCCAAAGGAGCACTTATGAAAGTTAAAATAAATTACTCTAACAGCAGGCCTCTGCAACATTCGTCTACCCGAATCACAGACCAAAACTAATGCTGTCTTTATCAGAACATAATAAATGACAAAGACACCAACAGACCCCAATCCGTGCTCAAAGTCAACGAACGTTCCAGAGGCCGAGCAAGAAGAAGGGCTAGAAACTCGTCACGGCATTGTTGATACTAATCTTGTATTGTTACCCTGAGACATAAGGTATTAAGTCTCATAAGCCCAGTAATTTCACTGGCTATACTCAGCTGCACACAGTAATGCTTGCACGTTACTGGTTGGCGGCAGATTTCACTCACAAAGCGGTGGTAACAACCCAGACGGACACTCGCAGAAGAGTTAGTCCTACCACTAACAAATTAAATTACCAAATATCCACTTCAGAAAGCGGCAGCGGCCAGCAGGGCCTGGCTGTCGAAGCAGGTGAAGCGCCGCGCGCCGGCGTGGGACGGCGCGGGCGCAGAGCTCGGCGCGGGCTACGACGCTCAGCTCGCCGAGCGAATGTTCCTACAATCTTTGGACTTCTTCGATTGATGCTCTTGAATATAATACTATAGTTGAACTGTTGTTTTTATACTTTTACTCGTAGGTACAAGATAGAATTGTACGCACACCACAAAAAAATTAAACACACCATAAACCTGTGTTAAACAGGGTTTAACGCCTAAACATGCCTTAGTCGCGTGTTTAAATAACTACAAATCTTGATTTAAGTAGCGTTTAACCATTGTCTAACACAATTCTGTTGTGACATTTCTAATAATTTTTGACGTTTATCTTTGGACACTGTCTAGCTAAACAGGCGACTAGCCTAGGAACTAACTGCCGCTAGGCATCATAGGTGTTACAGCATCTAACTCTTAAAAGACTTAATTAAATAATTATGATATAGCTGCTCAGGTTCTTGAAAACACGATTATTTCTAAGTGCTAAAAAACACAAAAACCACATATTATAAATATTTATTTCAAGTATACCTATACATTTCTACGCTACTAGAATTTGTGGAGGTGTAGATAATTCTGAATATATTTAAAAATATCTTTCTTTTAGAGTATAATTTTGATATAATACAAATTACTCTTCCTGGGTATTACCAACTGTACATATATTATGCAGATACAAGCTTCATATTGTCTAATTGAAATAATGGTATAAATATAAGTACATACATATACCTACATAAAAATGTAATAAAAAATAATCTACAATCTACACAATTAAATCCACGCAAGCGAAATTTCGACTGAAAAACACGTGTTAGATAAATAATAAAAATAAACATTTTATAAAGGTACAGGTATTTATTGATCAAGCGTCTACTAGATAATAACGAAGAAACACTTTTGAAGACGTCTTCCGGTCAAAAGCAATATCATAATTATTAAAAAGAATAAACAACCAGACGTAACTGCATATTCGTTTCGGATGGATATTAAAAAAAAATGAAAACCCCACTGCTGGTAATATTTGGTCTAATTATTTCAAATAAAAACTAAATTAAAATTAACCTAGATAGCACTATTATAAACAACAACCAAAAATGAAATTATTGTACTGTGTTGCCAGGAGAAATAAAATAAGAATACAGTAGAAAATTGGTGGTGTAAAATCACTAACTTATCGATATGGCGTCACGAGTCGAAACCAGAAATCGTACTCAAATAGCGTCGGCCGAGCCGAAGTGGTACGATACCCATAACATTCTTATTAGGGCATGGCCCCAATAAACAAACAGTTTATTAGCTGCATTGGCGTTCGATTTATCTATACCCTGTTCCAGAATCTTAGATCATTTATGTAAACAAAGGTGTTGACAGAACGAAAAAATTGATAGAAAACTATGCAATCCATAATTTGATGATAGACATTATTATTAATTGATTTTAAATTATAACATGATACACTTGAATTATTGAAACATTTTGAATGAATCGTTTTTGCAAGATTGTTATTTTAAACAAAACTATAATAAAAGGATTTTTTTTACGTGTAGTTATTTTTCTTAGACTGGGAACACAGCAGAGGTTTGAAACATTTGGTGCACTCGTCGCCATTTTCTTGTTCTGTTTGTTGATTTGTTCCAATCTTCAAACTGGAGGGTGTATCTTGCTGGTCTAAGGATTTCTGCCGCCATCATTTCCCCTTTCATTCGGTTTTGTTTACTCGAACTTAAATATGCCTATTGCTTTTTTCTGTGTTTGTGCAATTGTGCTTTGGTGTTAGACTTGTTGGTTATTAATTCACAAATTGTTGGTTATTGTTACATCTTCCTAATACTATCTTACTTTTAGCATTTTGGAATTGAAAAATCCTACTTCATATACTAATATTATGTATCCAAAAGTTTGAATGTTTGTTTGTTAATCAGTAATGTTGTAACTCTTAAAGACATAGAATAAAATAACAAGAAAGACCACAATTAACATGTCTTCCCAAAAAGGAGTATTCTATAGAATTATATGACATATCTATCTATAGAATTGGCATCAAAGACAATAATTCAAATTAATACGGCACGGCAATCATATTTGTTTTAATAAAAGGTTTTATTTAACTTGTTACAATTGTGCCACGCGAGAGCAAAGCCGAGGGAAAACAAAATGGGGCGAAAAATAATATTATTCAAAAGTGATAAATGTTTTCGCCATCTGGCATGTCACTTTGACAGTGACTTTTCGTGACATTACTTTGTTTACAAAAAAGATCTAAGATTCTGGAACAGGGTATAGTACCGTTTGACTACAAAATCTCATTTCAAATAGTACGCTTAAATGCAGCAAGCAGTTTGCCTAGTAGGGCATGCCCTAACACAAAACTACACATTTCATAAACGCCACATGGATAAGTTAGATCATAAAGCGAAATAAAAATACTACATATAACTGATGCAAGCTAAATAAATTCATTTCGCATTAAGACAATGAATAACGTAAGTGTACAAGACAGCAAGCCCCCATCCATTTTCTTCAATAAGAAAAAGCATTGTCAGTACAAAACAACTTTGGCAAAATCGTTTCGACTGGTCTACAACTCGCGTCTTGCCGTCTCGGGTGCAAAAACTCGAATAACAAACACTTTTTAAATTTATAGAAAAATGGGGGTATTTCAGAACATTTCACTCGATAATTTTATCATCGTGATCTAGGCCGAAGAAGATTAGGTAAAAAATAGATTTTATGAAACATTTTCGAGATACCTACTTGACGTTCCCTTTTGTTAGTAACAACTAGAGATGACCCTCGTTACAGGTACAAAAGTATTTTCGCTCTAAATAGAAATGATAATTGTCACTCAAAACACAAACTATAATCGCAAACAAATCTGTTTAGATACTTTACATTTCTCATTTTGTACGATCAAGTATAAACTACGACAAAGTAATTCATTTATGTTATTAGTTTTTTTTTCTAAGTACGAAGCAATTCAAAAACATATCAAAATTAACTAATTTCGAAAAATATTTTTATAAGCAATTATTAAAACTAGTACATAATATGTCGATAATACGAATTTTATGAAACACAAAACGCAAAAGTTTAGAAAAGAATAATAACTAAATATTAATCCCATAAGTTCCGACATCCCAATTAATTTTATAATTCTAGTTTATTAAAAAAAATATGATAATATACTTTGATATTTTGGATAATGACTATGTAGTTGTAATATAATATAGAAAATTATGTACAAAAAGAAACTACGCATTCATATAAGTTGAGAACTCTGTTATTCAGCAATATATATAATTCTTAGGCTTCCGTATGCGATCAAATAAAAGTTAAAATAATAATATAAATTTAAACAATGAAACTATTACTACTGGCCATTTTGAACCATAGACTATAGATTTCGGACGTCACAAAACAAAGATGTATGTAATTATAGATTTTATATATTTTTAATTTTACATTTATTTGAATCTATATTACACATCTAATATATTATGACATTCATGAATGGCCGATGTTAACACAGAACTAAAAACTACTAAAAAATCAAAACGTTAAGATGACGAAATCAAAACATGTGTCTATCTATACAGTTTTAAAAATCATGGTGATCTAGTGTGGGGATTTGTGCCACATTAATATTCTAATTTTAACATATTTCTTCAAGAAAAACATCGCAAGGTAATTAGGAAGGTTTTACAGAAAATAGACCTAAACTACAGGAAGCATTTATGATGAACCATAGTCACAGGAACAACTCATGTTTCCCTCCAACTGGTATACTTTTTTAATCTTATCGGGCTCTCCTCCTTCCGCCGATGCATAGACAACAATTCCGACTTCCGATGCTTCCACGTCAAGTTTGCCATAGACTATGGTAGAAATCTATTCAATGCAATGGTCACACTTTAGCCGTACTTTTTACAAAGCTCTCTATAAACATATACCAGATACTGTTATGAATCAAATAAAATTACGATTACATTATATATCGCTCAGAGACTGTATGTACAAATTTTTTTATAGTTTAACAGTGTTGCCAACGCGCACGTTCACAATTTACAAGTAATGTAACAGCAATTCCATTCGATCTGTACTAGTTATTATTTTTGGTGCGGACAGAGATTCGCACTGCTGCGTTTATTACGTTCATGTTACTATGGCAATACTAAATCCAGGACAGGTGAGAGTGATAAAAACGAGGTTGTACTTCTCTATCTTTAGTAATAAAAAAAACCTAATATTTTAAATATGTTTATACTGTAATATCAAGTTATATAACAAATATCAGAAAATTATTATGTTGCAAACAATTAAAACACTGATAGGGAAATCTGACTCTTGTTCTGTTACAGCCGGTACCAGGTTTGTAAAACCCTAAGTAACCAGTTACGGAACGCACAAAGTATGTGAAACTATCCGGATGACCACCTATGGAACACATAATATGTAAAATTATCCGAGTGACCAGCTATGGAACGCGTATGATATGTAAAACTCTCCGAGTGACTTTATGTGCTATATGTATCACTTCTCTAAGTAAACGCTATGGCCAATAACGGTGTCGATTCTGTCATATCATACGTAAACCTACTTAGTTTCCTCTCTTTCTAAATGAGAGCGTGAGAAAGAGATGGAATATATTTTATACCTGTCAAATTAATCCACTTGTTTGTATCTAGCTCTAAAACTAAATTTAGATCTGTGGAAAATCTTCTATCTCTTTCTCATGTTATGTATTGAAAAGAGAGAATTAAACTAAAATTACGTTTAGGTATGAAACGACTGAATCGACACTAATATGACACAAACGGTTTATAAAACTCTCCACGTAATAAGTTATGGAATGCAGAGGCGTTGTAGAACTCTAGACCAGTTATGGAATGAAGAGGGGTTGAAGTAAAACTCATAAAGTGACCAGCTATGAAAAGCAGGCGGTTTGTAAAAGTTTATGGTAATCTATCGTTAGCAGTGCGATTCTCTGTCCGGAATTGGTAGCGCTCAGTTGCTTAGAGCCTCGGCCATTTCCGCCTGACAGTCGAACGTCTCCGAGCTATCGGCGTGCTCTGGATAGTACTCCCTGTATATTTTGTCCAGTAGAGCTTGCCTGAAACCGAGAAAAAAAAATTACGACTTTTTTACGCTATGATAACTTTTGAAAGAACCTACAGGGATTTTAAAAAGGAGTTAGAAATTATTTGATCCTCGAACTGGATGCTAATGAAGAAATAAAGTGTAATGTCATAGGACTGTCGTATATTTCAAATGATCCCATAGGACAAGTGAGCCATCACTTAAAACCTGGATTAATCAACATCTTCTTTTCTTCTTTAGTGCTGGTTACTTAAAACCAGCATTATATTGAATTGGATCCATTTTGTGATACATAACTTTTTTTTAAATATTTGTTTGTTTTTAGTGTTGAGGTTTAACAGCGGCGCAAGTACGGATCTTTTCGATAAATAAAATTCGATAAAATTGACTTTAATTGAAATCGATAAAACCCACTTTATCGATTTTAACTGTCAATTTTATCGAATTTTATTTATCGAAAAGATCCGTACTTGCGCCGCAGATAGGTTAAGTTGTCACAAATTAATATATTTTCTTTCTAGATGATCAGTCCGAAACCGCTGCATTGACAGGGGTCTCTAACCATCGAGATACTAACTCCGAGAGATGAAATACTGTACTATCCGATCTCACAACAATGTATTGGTTTTGCTATAACCAATATCAGCGCTCAGCGTATCAGCACGGGGAATCAGCGCGAGACGGTGGTTTAGCCAATCAGAGCGTATTATGTCTGGATAAAAATAGTGGAATTTGTTTCGTGCAAACGAAACGTCACTGCATGTCTTGAGGTTAGTATCTCGATGGTTCTAGCGAACAAACTTGACGGCTCACGAACCAATGACACCGAGAGAAATTCAAATTCGAATCATATCATTGGTTAACGATCGGATCTCAACTATTGGTCGGCATCCGCCAAGTCTGTTTACATTGCTGACATAGAAAAAAAAATACCCTGGCTGTCTATGCTTGTCTAACCATAGAATACCAGGGTATAGACGTATACAGCTTGTGGTACTAACTTGGCAGCTAGCCCACCGCCGGGCGGCAGGCCGGGGATGTTCTCCTGCACCAGCTCCTTCAGCACGCGGGAGAAGTGGCACGAGGCGTCCTCGCGCTCCTCGCTGCCGGCCGTCTTCTCGATCAGAGCTGACGAACAAACGATTATCCATTAACACAGACCAGTAAACCTAGACGCCGCATAATCCAAGTTTTGCATGAGAACACGTCAAACGTTGGCGGGGGACGAGGGAAGACGTGTTGTGATTGGTGCGGCTGGGGCGTTAAGCAGTGATAATGCTTAAACTTGACGAGCAGCGGTGCCCGGCTAGACGGAGTCTATAGGTTTACTGGTATGTGTTCATTAAGCTGTTGGGGTACCTTCATTATCAGCCGCAAAACGTCCACTACCAAACATAGGCCTTCCCCCGTGAAGGGATGGTTTTGCCCTAATTACACCACGCTTGGCAGGCATCTCGGTGTTCGCATCAAATCAGAACACAGTAATGCGTGCACACTACTGCTTAGCAGCAGACTACATGAGCAAAGCGATTGAGCCCATCCAGGCTGACATTCGTAAAAGATTTACTCCTACCATCCTATACGTGACGCATTTCTTTGTGTATTCTTGTACCTTGGTGTCTTCTATCTTACAACTTTGTATCTTGTTTAGAGTTATTGTAAGATTTTGCTGAAGTTCATGTACCTAAATCCAATAAGGAAAACAGCGTATGGTATACTTCCAAGATTCAGTTTAAACTTCGCCCATCAAGCAACGACAGTCTAGGTACATAAATATCTCCAAAATACGAGTTTATAAAGATACACGCTATTTTTATGTAACTGCTCAGTTTATATCGTCTACATTTTACTTTGCTCGGTGCGGTGCGGCTGTGATAGGTGCCACTCACGCAACAGAGTTGTGTAACAGTTAGTGACCGACCGAAAGTTCTGTTTTGGCTAAGAAATCTAGTTTCGGCGTTTGTTTCGGTTTCGGCCAAAAAATGGCCGAAACTTTCGGCCCCTCCGAAACTCCAGTGTTCGTGAGTTATCGTGGTATTTCGGTCAACTTCGCGGCTAACACGTGTTCGCCCCGCCCGTCGCGCCGCGAGTCTTTACATATTTGTACAGTTTATATAATTATATATTATACACGGCATAAAAAAATATATGGTACGTGCTTTAATGATTGTCTTTTTATTTTATTTAACACTCCTTAACTGTCTGTATGTATATGCAAATAAATGTGTAAAAAATTCGCTAGATTTCAGTATAAAATAGAAATTTTAATATGTGTATGTAAGTTTCGGTTTCGGCCAAAACTGGGAGCCTGGCCGAAACTTCGCTTTCTGTTTCGGTCGGACACTAGTAACAGTTGACAGTGACACGCACCCATGACCAGGAAGGTGAACTTGAAAGGCTTTTCAGAAGGAAACCTGGCAAAGTACCTACCATTCGTAAAAATTGCGTGTCTTACCACAAAAAAATAAACATACTTTAAACCTGTGTTAAACTCCTATACATGCCTCCGGAACCACCGAATCCAACTAAATTTTGAAAGTGGTCTATGAGAAAAAAAAGCCTGGGAACCTCTGGTTAACAGTAAAAAAAAATTTTTTCTAATCATTTGTAACGTATTCATCTGTATATTCACCTCCTTAAAAATTGATACCCTTTACGTATACACCTTGTATATCTGTAATACTATAATAAATGCGAAAGTGTGTTGGTTTATCCTTCTTATACACAGCAACGGAGCAACGGATCCATGTGATTTTTTGCATACTCATACCTAGTTTATGGAGTGCAACACAGGCTACTTTTTATCCCGGAAAAATGCACTGTTCCTATGGGAACCCCCACGCGGGTGAAACCGCGGGCAGCAGCTAGTACTACTTATAATATTATAAATGAGAAAGTGTATTTGTTGGTTTGTCCTTCTTTCACGCAGTACCTAACGGAGCAACGGATCGACGTGATTTCTGGCATAGATATACCTAGTTTATGGACCGAAGAGTAACGTAGGCTACTTTTTACCCCGGAAGAACGCACGGTTCCTGTGGGAACGCGGGTGAAAACCGCGGGCAGAAGCTAGTTTACATATAAATCTTTATCTACATTTCTGCAGTCTGATATATATGTATATATATATATATATATATATATATATATATGATGGAATTTTGTGGTTGTTTATCATGCCAATAGCTTGAGAACTGTAATGGCATGACAAAAACCACAAAATTCCATCCGTGCCGTTGCCATGGAGAGCAGACATGGGAAAATGAGATCGATCAAACTGCATAAAATCCAAATCTCCATCCGTAATTTAGAGGCCAAATACTTTTGCCAAAATGTTTCTAATTACACACCGCATAGCTTCAGCGAAGCGTTTTTTATATACTGAAAAGAAAAACCTAATTACTAAAGTATTTACGTAAACTTGTAATTTTATTTTTTTCCAAATTATTCAAAAACATGTATTTTGTAAGACCCTGAATAAAAAAGATACATAGACAAAAGACATACTTAATAGTAATTTTCACTGTTTTTTATATTTGGTAGATAGACGAGCTTGTCGTTTGCCTGATGGTAAGCATAACGCCGGCCCATAACCATTGCAGTGCCAATCAGAACATTGAAACACAAAGTCCTGCGTGGCACTGCAGTGCGCCCGCTACCCTGAGACATTAGATATTAAGTCTCACAAGCCCAGTAATTTCACTGGCTACTCTGCTCATGAAACCGGAACACAGTAATGCTCGCACATTACTGCTTGGCGGCTGACTTCACTCACAAAGCGGTGGTACCAACCCAGACGGACACTCGCAGAAGAGTTAGTCCTACCACCTAGTAAAACTTAATGTTTGTGACACAAAACTGCATTAGTTAAAGACCTTCTTTGTTCTGTCTAACATTTAAAACATACGAGCTTGCATGATTACTTGCGTAATTCAATGTCGCAATATGAATTACATGAAATAGCGTCGTTGAAATAGTCGTTAAATAATATAAGTAACTATATTTGAAATAATAGAGGACACAATCTATGCACGCCAACAAGATTACGAGAGCGTATATTGTATGGCTTCACGGCTTCAGTTATTATACTGCCTTTGCCATCAACTAGTCGGCACAAACTTCATCGCCGCGACACTGAATGCACGCTTTTCATTGCTCTAACCCTCGCATTAATTAAAAAAAAAACTTTTAATTATACTTCTAAATTTAAGGGCCAGGATTAAAGCAATGAAACTAAATTGTAAAGTTCAAAAATACTTTAATGCAAGCAAACAGTAACAAATCATTACGGTAAAATCTTTTGTACTATTACGTATTGTAGAGTTGAAAAAAAAGTTTAGTGAGAATAAATCTTAATGTTTTTAAAGTTAATATCACAAATTTGTTGTTTATTTTTTACAATTACAATCATTTATTAGTGTCGGATCTGTGTTAACATTTTCTAATTATAAACTTACCATTTACGCATACAAAATTAAAACGTCTCTACAATAGCTACTTAATTTTCTCGCTGACCGTGAAACATGACGCGCGACGAGATTTATAACACTTATAACGCATTGTAACCAATACAATTAGACGTTCTAATTTTTTTATGAATAATAGGTCACAGCTTTGTATATTTTCTGGCTTGTATTGTATGTCGCGCGAACAAAACGCGCATCTAATCTGGGCCTAGCTGAAGCCTCTAGTGGGCGACTTCTATCACTGTCACAACAGCATGTTCGTATAGTTCGTACTCTTGCTCGGAATACTCGGAGAGCATTTATTTCGAACTAGCCTTTCACGATCCAATTCAACTTAGAATTTGTATTTACAACTAGCTGCTCCCCCGCGATTTCACCCGCGCGGAGGTATTGGATTTCATGGTTTTTATTTTTTTGCGCGGAACCCTAATTCTTTTTCTAAAATAAAATTAGCCTAAGTTACTCCTTGTGACATCAGCTATGTGTCAGTGAAAGTCCCGTCAAAATCGGTCCAGCCGTTTCGGAGATTACCCGGAAGAAACAGACAGACAAAAAGAATATAAATAAAAATAGTTGTTTTGTTTTAGGCACCGACTGTACTTTCATATATGCATTTAGTAAAAAGATGTTATTTTGATATTACGAACAGACACTTCTGTTTTATTTATTTGTAGAAATTTAACGCAGTATATAAATCGCTTTGGTCAAAGAATGTCCGTTTGATAATATTTCTTCATGGGTAATCTATAAAACGCTTGATTTTAAATTTAGCAGATATAACTGTCTCAGACTATACCAAGAAAGGATAATAATATACAGTGGTGGCCATATAATTAGAAACACCGAGTCACTTGGTAGTGTTAGTTACTTTTATGTTATTATTGCATTTAATTGGAGGTCAAGGATTCATTTATCACATTAATATGTACGTTCGTGATTCGTAGTTTATAAACCATCATTAACATTCAGCTAAGAGATTAAAAAAAATAAAAATAAAATAACTTGAATCAAAGTATCAATATCTTTAGTAGTGGCAGTCGGACAACTAATTAGAAACAAAATGTGACTTACGTTTTAAAATTGAATTTTGAAACTACAATACACACTCTTATTATGTCATTACTTAGGCTGTTTTCCGCCTGTTCTTATTCACTTTATTAGGTAACATTCTGAGTAATTTAATTAGTTAAAATGGGTAAAAATACGAGCTGGAATGCAGCAACAAGAAAAATTATATTGAATTTTCATTTCAAACGAAAATGGACTTACAGAAAAATAGCCACACACTTAGAGTGTTCCGTAAAGATGGTATTTAACGCCATTGCACATTACAAACAGCACGGAACATCGGATAGTGTGGCTAGAAAAGCTCGGCCAAGGAAGACCACAATTCAAGAAGACAGGCTTATGATTCGTATTGCGCTAAGGCGGATCGCTTTAAAGGTTCTAATGTTTTTCGAAAAGAAGTATTTTCACCTGACGACCCTCGAAACATGGACAAGACTAGTCCGTAGGCGGTTGCACAAATTATATTGGGCGGTTGGTTGAAGGGAAATTGTTTGGAAGGCTTGCAAGAAAAGTACCACTTCATATCAGGAAGCACAGAGAAAATCGTCTATCCTTTGCTAAAATATGGCAGTTGGACTGTTCATCAATGGAAAAAAGTTATATTTTCGGATGAAACTAAAATAAATTTGGTAAATTCTGACGAAAAACGATATGTGCGACGACCAATTAATGAGGCTTTGAATAACAAGTACACCAAAAAGACAGTTCAGCACGGCGTGGGAAATATTAAAGTGTGGGGATGTTTTTCGTGATACGGGGTTGGTCCCGTGATAAAGATTGAAGGGCTAATGGACCAGTATCAATACAAAAGCGTCTTAGAGGAAACAATGATCCCATATTCCGATGAAAATTTGCCAGCGACCTGGATATTTCAACACGACAATGATCCAAAACATACATCAAACATCATAAAAAAGTTTCTCAGAGTACAATCGGTGACAATGTTGGAGTGGCCTGCTAATAGTGCGGATTTAAATCTTAGAGAATTAATGGTAGATCGTGAAGAAAACACTATCGGGTAAAACATATCACAACTTCAACCAACGTTACTACGCATTTGTTGAAGTTTGGAGAGGTATTCCATTGGAAACGTGTGAAAAATTGATAAATTTGATGCCACGTCGTTGTAAAGCTTGTAATCAATAACAGAGTACCCTGGAAAGTACTTATCGGTTATAAATAAAGCATTCATAGCATTCATTTCACCAAATCCAAATCCGATTTATGCAAATTGTTGGAGTTTTGTTTCAATTTTTAGTGTTGATTTCTGGTGTTTCTAATTAGTTGTCCGGCTCAGTTCATTGTATTTTAATGCAATTTTAATAAAGTATTTTAATTTTATTAAATTAACATTGTTTGTATTTACTAAACTTATATTTTTATACTATAAATGAATAGATACATCCGTATAAATACATTTGAACCCTCTTTTACAAACAAAAAAATGGTTAACAGTATTAATCTTTAATGAAACTGGAAGTGAAGGCCGGTGTTTCTAATTATATGACCACCACTGTAACTGGTAAATTACATTTTTTTTTTATATAAAATAGTTATAAATATAGGAACACATTTGTAGATAAATATCTACAACAGTGTTGCTATAAAAAAAAAGACTTTAATTAGTGTTTACCAATTTAGAAACTATAAAATTACTACTAGATATTAATATAAAAATATTGCTTCAAATCGGAACTAACGTTGGATACACAAAACAATTTGTACATTTTTTTTACAATAAATACGTATATAATAATTTACTATTTACTACTTAACTAGATCTTAAAAATATATCAACAAAACACTAATTTAGTGTCAATAATAAAAAAAAAACAACAATTTAAATACTTACATACCAAATGGTATTGTCATTAATACGCTAGAAAATACAACATTTTCTTTTAATATATTTTAATTAATAATAAATGACTATTTATGACTTTTGTATTAAACGATTTCAACTACTCTAAAAGGAAACATGTAGAATACGGTAAAAGGATAAAGGAAGATTTACCTAAGCTAGAATTTAAAAGAAAAAGATATTCATTACAATTTTTAAGAAAAATATTTAACTGTATACTTAACTAGACTAGAAATATCTCAAGAACACATAGTGATATACTTTGGCTAAGTTTAAAAAACAGCTAGAAAAGGGATTATAAAATTTAATTTTATATCGCCGTTAGTTTGGTTCTGATGGCGTAGAAAGATCTAGAAAATCTACAATATTAAAGGTCAACAAGGTCAGTCAACTATGAACTTTTTGCAGTTCATACAAGTCCAAAGTAACCGTTGACAAATGTACATACTCTGTATATTATATCTAATAAAAAACCATGCAGTATTCCATTCATGTAACGAAATACGTAATTTGATTTTGCTATTTGCCTGGCATGATGGGTAATGGAATATTATGTAGGGTAAGAATTTTACGTGGAATTTTCTGCATAATTGAATATGTAGGGAAGTGGGTAGAAATTATCTGTACATATGATTGTTTTTGTTATGATTTCAAACTTTACAAGTCTTAAACTGCATATTTAGAATTAGTTAGTAGAATAATTTCGAACGGGACTGCGGCGCAAGGAAGGAAGTGGGTTCGATAAATTTGTCGAATCGAAAAACCCGATAAATTTATCAAATGTTGCGAGTAGCAAAGTCTGATCGTAAAGTATTGTAGTAGCTTCTCTTTGGATTCGACCAAGCTATTCGATAACTTTTGTCGACGGTATCGAGGCTCGATAAATTATATAAAAAGTCGATAAAACCCTTTTATCGATTTGAACTGTCAATTTTATCGATCGAAAAGATCCGTACTTGCGCCGCTGACTCGGTACAGCAGCCGAAATACACCGATAGGCGCTGAATTTTCACCTCAAGGGTAGTTACTAGCGAAGTGAGCACTACGAAATGCCCTACCACCACGCAAACACTAAGGTGTCTATTCGTCATGTAACATAGATACGTTCAAATACGAATAATGGCTATAATAAATGAGGTATACTAATGTACAATGCGAATATAGAGAGGAACCGTTTTTCAGCTACAACTATAGTGTAAAAGTGTAAAATTACGCGTCCACTGCGGGAATCGGAGTGCACGCAGCGTAGGTACCAAGAATCGGCAAACAAAATGCCGATGTGCGTCCACTGCGTATTTTGCATCGGTAATATCAGCATTTTCATAAACAAAATGTTGCCAGGATCTACCCAAAAGTGACTAAAATACCAACACTAAATTGGCGCGTTTAAAATAAGCATTATTTTTAAATTTCGGTGGCTTGTGTAATTACCAAACAAAATATCGATAATCGTATATCACAGCCCGTCACTATGAAACTGGGGAATCGGCGCGAGGCGGTGGCTTAGCCAATCAACGGCGCAAGTATAAGACGGTTCGATAAATTTGTCGAACCGAAAAACTCGATAAATTTATCGAATGTTGCGAGTACCGAAGTCTGATCGTAAAGTATTGTAGTAGCTTCTCTTTGGATTCGACCCAGCTATTCGATAACTTTTGTCGAAGGTATCGAGGTTCGATAAATTATATAAAAAGTCGATAAAAACCCACTTTATCGATTTGAACTGTCAATTTTATCGAATTTTATCTATCAAAAAGATCCGTAATTGCGCCGCAGAGCGCATTATGTCTAGGCAAAAATGGTGTAATTTATTTCGTGCAAACCAAACGTCTCTAGGGGTTAGTTCCTCGATGGATAAGACAGATGTGTTTATTATTTATACTGTTATCGTTGCGCCATTACTATTCCAGTCGTGACTTCAAACATAATAACGTGGAAGTGATTGTTGAAACATTGATGTATGAATCTAAGTACTCACTTATTACTAGTACTTAGTAGTTAGTAGTATTTGTTAGTGGTAGGACTAACTCTTCTGCGAGTGTTCGTCTGAGTTGTTACCACCTCTTTGCTCGTGAAGTCTGCCACCAAGCAGTAGTGTGCAAGCATTACTGTGTTCCGGTTCGATGAGCAGAGTAGCCAGTGAAATTACTATAATAATGGTTTATGAGACTTAATGCCTCAAGGTAACGAGACCACTGCAGTTCCACGCAGGCCTTCGTGTTTCAAAGTTCTGGGTGGCCCTGCAATTGTTATAGGCCTGCGTTATGCTTACCATCAGGCAAACGACCAGCTCGTCTCGTTACCATAATAATCATAGCTAAGAATAACCACATTGCAAATCTGTCATCAAGCACCCGGCGGTGTAATCCAAAGACTATAAATCCTGGTGTAATCCGATAGCTGGGCTTGAGATCGAGTCCCAATTCCATAACTTTAAGAGCCTACTATTCTATGGAGCGAATTCATCGGTGGACGCGGCTAAAATGCATGCTATTTCATCTAACATTCGTGGGACAAGGTAAGACTCTGCAGCGATGAGTAGTATGAGGCTAATGCTCGCACATACACAATTACACACTCTCGTAAAGTCGCGACGAAAACCGAAAAGTCGAAAACCGGCGCGCAAAAATGTACGAATTGGCTTCTGGTGCTTGGGGTTTTACGACAAAACTACTGAATGTATTTAGTCAGACCAAAGTTATTTGAAATGTCAATAAACTAAAGCTTGTTAGTATGTACATTATTTTGGAGTTTTCGTAATCCTTTTGTAATTAATTTACGTCCAAACTTGCGTTAAAATACGTGCTAAAATACAGATGTTTGTAGGTTCATTACTTTTAAGCCACTTATTTTTTTTCTGTATAATTAGCAGGCTGACCTAGATAACGAAGAGATAAATCGATATTATTCTTAATCTTGGACTTAAAACGTACGGTTGTATGGAGAAATGAACGACTAGTTCGTCCTTAAGTGGCAACTTTCTTAGTCACTCGTTAGCATGTTTGAGCCCCGTATTCTGATTGAATATGAAGTACTCCTGTCAAATAGGGATTTAACCTCGGAATAAGATAACAAGCTATAAACTTGGGTGTTATTATACCTTTGTTTTTTTCATTTTATAAGCTGGCTCAAGTCTCATATAATCTCTTGTTCGCGTCAAAGATATCAGAGGTCAAAGGTCACGAATCGGTTTTTGTACATAAAGTTGAGAAACACAGGTCAAAAGGCTACTTTTTAACCGTAGATTTACCGTAGGTACTTTATATACTGCAGGTACACACTAAAAAGTATGTTTTGAAAAAACATCCCCTAAGGGGGTGAAATGGACGTTTGAAATTTTGTCGAACTTTGTACTAGATAAGATTTGGATTACCAAACTTGCACCAAATATATGTACATATTTAATAAACTATAACGGCATATTAATCAGTTTTTCAAAATTTTACCACATTAAGGTATAATCGGCTGTTAATTATTTTGACCTATTTTTTGTTTTAGTGCATCTTCCAATTTCCAAATTACCTATGCCAATAGCCTATGTGTGATACACAAAAGTAAATCAGTAAAAGTAAAAATAATTAATACGGAATTTTTATTTTTCAAGAAAACATATTTACTGAAGCCGATTTCCGTGACCTTTGACCTCTTAAGTTTATAGCTGATATATTCCATTCCAAGATTTACCCCTTTTTCACTTTATTTGACTGTACTAAAGATCATCGTTATCATGATGGTC
Organism: Crocallis elinguaria; assembly: GCA_907269065.1. Classification (NCBI taxonomy): domain Eukaryota; kingdom Metazoa; phylum Arthropoda; class Insecta; order Lepidoptera; family Geometridae; genus Crocallis; species Crocallis elinguaria. The sequence goes on along the minus strand of OU026065.1, from coordinate 11,907,310 downwards.
TGTATTATATTAATCTTTATTATACATAATGATTATCTTTTTTTTACGATTTAAATTTTACAAGAAAATAATTTACAAAAAAACGTTTTACGTGACCTTTGACCTCTGAAACTCATTATCTTCCATTCCGAGATTAACCTCTTTTTACTTTATTTGGCTGTAATAAGGATATCCTATTAAAAACAAAAAAATTGTTTTAATTCAGAACCTCACAATTTTCTTCTTCCTCAAAATCTTTGAAAATTGGTTGATAATGTAAGTAGCCAAGTTTTAATGGGAAACTTTGTACCATCGTCATGAATGTTAATACTAATTACTATTTAAACAAAAATCAACAAACAAATTTAATGTAAAATAAAAATAACTAGTTTAATGTCTTTGAGACAATTCATAATTCCCTAATAAATTTACTATAATAAGCTTCGAAATTCACTGGAAATTTAACATTTGAACACTATTGACTAAACTCTTTTTAGATAATGTTGTTCAGGTAATTTAGAAATATCTTATGATGGGAATAAATCTTAAGGTCAACTTTTAGTTAAACCTATTTAATTATCCTAAAAGTATTGCAGAGGTACTTCTTTGCAACTTTACTAAATGTTTTATTTGGCCCAGTTGAATGTTGTGGATGATTCATATCTCATGATAAGATCTTCTGAATCTGCTGCCACTGTACACTGTACTGTATTTTATACAGTGGATACTGTACTACAACATATCATGTTAAATTTAGAAGTGTAAAATTGTTTTATTATATAATTATTCTATTTTATTTAAAGAATTTTGAAATTTATTTGGCAATTTGGTGGGCTCAAATGATTCAATATTTTATACAGGCTCACAATTTTTGTAATATGTGAATATGTCTGTTTATTTGAATCATTCATCATTTATTTATTTGAATCAGTGATTGGTTGAAAATTAGTCAAGCAGACTGTCAATACTCTACGCAACACCATCAGTCTGTCTAACATTAGAGATTCCGGACAAACTTGGACTTTCAGTACTATATGCTACATCAACCTGTCGGCCTCTAGACTTGGGTGAACATGCATGCAGTAATGAATGATAGCAACCTGTGAGCCGGTTCCGCAGCGTCTCATCTAGCTCTCGGTCGGCCTTCTGCGCCTCCGGGCTGGGCTTGGGGGCTGCTGGGAAGGTGACCAGGACAATGCTCATATTGTCTTTGCTTCCCTGTAAAAAATATTGTCAAATAAGATTTGTGACAATTTATAACATTTTGATTCAAATATGATATTGAATATGATATGATATTCGAATAAGATTTGTGACAATTTATAACTTTTTGATTTGCATATGTACCCTTTAAAATTTTCTCATAGCTGTGGTGTTTATTTAATCAATATTATTCCCCTCGCCCTCTCTCATTCCTGCAGTGCAGCAGTGAAATAATTCAATTAACTATAGATTAAGGAAAAAGAAGTCTTGTAATATTTTTTTTATAAATTTAACTTCATTAACTAATAACTCTGCTTGGTTTCTGGGTAAGATTTTCTACTATTACTAGATTGAATGCTACCCAGCTTCAATTGAAATTGTATTGGTAACAAGCTGTGCCTCGTGGCTTTAGCCCACATAGCCTAAGTTACTTCTTATAACATCAGCTATCTGCCAGTGAAAGTCCCATAAAAATCACTCCAGCCGTTTCAGAGATTAACGAAACAAACAGAAAAACAGACACATACAATTTTTAAATTGTGTTAATGGTACCTACTACCATTATATACTTTCATATGCATTTAGTAAAAATGTTGTTATTTTGTCTGTACAAACAGACACTTCAATTTTATTTATTTGTGTAGATGTATAGACATAGATTATACAGTTTATAGTTTAGTTTTGAAGGAGCATCAGACACTTTCAGTTTTAAAGTAAGAGCAAGGAAATAAGGATAATAACAGCTATACATGCTCGTGAAAATGTCTTGAAAGTTTTAGGCTTTACTTACATCTTTTCCCCCAGAAAACCATACACAATCTTTGGAGTTAGAGCAAGCATAGAATGTAATTGCAGCCTAACCATAGGTAAATTGGCTCTTTTGCAATCAATACTGTCATATTGATCAATATTCACTAGTTCAATAATATGCACTATTACTGAATCATAATAATTACCCTGACACAACCACATGGAATTGATGCAGCATTTTTTAATTTTCCAATCCTCCCTGTATATGAATACTTAATTGTAATAATCATTAATTTAGAACCTATTCACTATTTTTTTTCAAATCCTACCTATTAATCTTACTAAATAAATAAGGTACCTTCACATTTGTCAATTGAAATACCAATACTAGCTCAACAAAATAAAATTGGGTTATTCCAACTGGCCCTACCAGTTGTCCTCCCTAGGAGGACAGGTGGAATTTTTTTTCCACCTGTCCCTACCAGTCAGTTTTTGACAATAATGAGTACAGTCTTTTAGAAAAGTTTATACTGTTTTGAGAATTGTAAATTCACCTGTGGATCCACCATTTGATGAATTGTATTCACTTTGCACAAACAGCATGCTAATGTTAGAATAATGGACTGCCTGATGATTGATCAACAAGTATGCCCTCAATAGGGTTATTTTCTTTTTTGATAAGTTGATGTTTTGATAGTTAAGTAAACATAACAAAATGCATTGATGCATAGTGAATTTACGGCTGATTAACAGTAGTTGTAAACAGTGTACAATGTCTGGATCTGTGCAGCATCTGTAAGCATGCCATGCACCCGATCCCTCGTTAACAATAACTCTAATTGTGGCTTTATTATAGCAGCCATAGCAATAAAAAAATAAGTGCAAAGCCTTGGAAGAACACACATTAAAACTGTATAACCAAATCAATCCATATACTTATTCTTTGGTACTAAAAACTGGATAACATGTGCAATTTAAAAAAAAAATACTCAACATTATTCAAGTTGACATAATTTTTTTTTGGATCATTTTATATCCGTGGATGGCAGAGTGGATAAGTAGATCTAGATAAGTATATCAGATGGTATGGTGGGGTTTATGTGACTTAGAAATAAGATTGGTTAATTCAGAAACAGAATTTGTTTATGTGTCAACTGGCCGGTTGTTAAGTGTGGTTGAGAGCTAATGATTCACTAGAAGAAGTCCATAGTAATATACTCACTTTGTATAAACAGGTGTCAATGACCTGGTTGGTGATTGCTACAAGGTCATCTGTCAGCAAAAGCAGCGAGTGAATGTATGCACACAGTGCCTCATTGCTCATCACATCCCACACTCCATCACAGGCCAGCACCAAGAACTCATCTTCTGCCTCAGATCTGTCATGGACAGATACTTCCGGTTCTGGAGAAACTAACTGCTCACAAGGGCCACGGTCCAGCACCTTCTTATATTCATAGTCCCCAAGTGCCCTTGACACGGCTAGACTTCCATTCACGCGCTGGATCATGACAGACCCCCCAGCCTGAACTATGCGGGACTTTTCTGATGGTAGCTCCGGCTTGTGGTCTCTTGTTGCAAATATCGGCGCGCCATTCCGGGCGAGTACGGCGCGAGAGTCACCGCAGTTAGCGATGTATATCTGTTTGGGCGATACGAATGCGCACACAGCCGTCGACCCGGACTTTTCCTCTCCGTTGCATAGCTCGGGAAGTTCGCGCATCTTCTTATCTAGGTCCAGGAAGCCAACACGGATCGCCTCGGCTACTTCCTCCCGCCTAAATTCATCCGTCTGAAGGATGCAGTCGAGCAAGTTCTTCGCGCAGTGCGCGGATACTCGCGCCCCAGCGTGTCCATCGAACACAGCGAAATACGACCAATCGGACAGAGTCCCGTTTAGAGTCGATTGCGCGCGATGGGCATCCTCCATCTCCACGCGCCAACCCTGCATCGACGCCACGCCATAGTGAAGACCATTTCCTTCCCCGGTCTCGTTGTATTTCTTAGTCTCGGGCTTGTTCAAAAACGCTCCCATGCTGAGTCCGCTCTTGGTATTTCTTTAATCGCACATAGTTTACACACCATCAGGCACTCAAACGCACGTCGCAACCGATAATGTAAAAAGCGACCGAGAGCATCACTGGCACTGGAAGATACGATCTTACGGGTACAATACAATCACGTCAAAAGGTGGTTACAAGGAGCTGTTGGCGGCAAAGCCTCAACGCGTGGACTTTGCAGTTTCAGAAGCTCCTACGTAGGTTAATTAATTACGCGATGGTGTTGCGTAGATCTCGATGACAAATGGTGCTCTTGAATAAAACGAAAAAGCAACTCAAAAAGAATGAATGGCGGACATAAATAGTAATTGTCTATGATTTAAGATTTTGCAATGGGCAAACCACAGGCACAAAGTACATTAATAGTTACTTAGTTAGTACCATAGAGAAAAATCGAGCCGCGATGTCAGTGCTGCCGTTTTGGATTTTGAGAAAATGCTAGATTTTGGAAGTAATAAATGCTAAACTTATTGCTAGATCATTCTGGAATATGATAAAAAAATGCTAATTCTTGATTACTGCCAAGTTCTGTTAAATGGATACCAAATGATAATAACCGTAACTAATATAATTAATGTAAATATAAACACAAACGATCAAGACTGTCGCTTCCAACACGGATATCATTCCGAGACCCGAGTGAAAATAACTCTCTTGGTCTGTGTTTAGTTCTATCTTTTGCTCAGACACAGAGTAAATATCTGACAGAGGTGTGAACATTTTGCCAATCCTATAGAAAGAGTTGCCATCACTAACACGTAAAATCCGAAATATACAGTATGCTTTAAGGACAATTTTTAATGCCATGGGGTTTTAAAAAAATGCTAGTTTTAGCATAGTAAATGCTAAAACGGCAACACTGCGTAATGTCAGAGAAACTTGTCCAGCGGCGCGAGTACGGAAGTCGGTTCGATAATAAAATTCGATAAAAATGACAGTTCAAATCGATAACGTGGGATTTATCGAGCCTCGAAACAATCGACAAAAGTTATCGAAACGCTAGGTCGAATCCAAAGAGAATATAGAGCTACTACAATACTTTACGATCAGACTTCGGTACTCGCAAAATTCGATAAATTTGTCGAGTTTTTCGGTTCGACAAATTTATAGAACCGACTTCCGTACTCGCGCTCCAGGTCATTAAAAAAAAAGTAAAAAAAAACAGCGAACCTTGTGTTTCTAATATTGCGACGGACTATGTATCCAGATCAAGAAATAAATTAAAAAAAAAACAAAATCAACGAACCACAGCAGCGAACCTTGATTTATTATTAGCTAGCTACTTATAGTAATCTGTGACCTTGATCGAACCAACGGCCCAAGTACGGATCTATTCGGGTCGATAAAATTCGATAAAATTGACAGTTAAACTCGATAAAGTGGGTTTTATTCAATAAAATTGACAGTTAAAATCGATAAAACCCACTTTATCGATTTTAACTGTCAATTTTATCGAATTTTATTTATCGAAACGATCCGTACTTACGCCGTTGCGCCGCAACTAATATTTACTTGAAGGATCACAAAAAACGCGGATGAGACTAACTACTAAGGAGGTGTATCTCTTTCTAAAAGGGTAACTTTACTATATGAACTAACGGGACAGATTTTAGACGATTTGTTGTAGTAAAATTAATTCTATTTCATTATGTATATGTACTAATTATTAGTCACATTATTACAAAAAGGTATTAACAAAACATTTGGGGAAGTCATGAAAATCTAAATAGTATCAATTTGGGGAAAATGTTGTCTGAAATGGGGAAATTTTAAAAACGTAATTTGGAAACCCTGTTTTGAGTTTTGACTTTTGAGGTTATGTTATTAGATAAAGATAATCTAGGAGATTTTTTAAATTAAAATTACTTTGTTACATCGTAAAAATAACGCAATAAAAACGTCTTTATTATGAGGATAATATTATTGTAGTAAAAACTTATAAGGCCTATGTTATAGAAATCAAACATAACCTCTTTTCAAAAATATTTAAATGACTCATATTTGCTGTTCTTAAGTTGTACAATATGTACAGAAGCGTTTTTTTGCGGCGGTAAGTCTCAAACTAACTTACTTATATTATAAATATATTAAATTTTGTCCAATACCTATTTTTACCGGAATCATTTTATCTATGTTCAAGAGAAATTAAATTGAACAACTCCTGTGCTTATAATAATGTTGTTCCACTCGGCAGATTACCATTTCGGACAGTAAAGAAGACAGAAAGTCTCTCTCAAGTTGTCAGTAAAAGAGCACCTCTGCCTCACAGTCATCTATGGGCACGAGAACTATCTGTATCTTTTGTATGTTGTAAGAAACGAAGATCAGAAGAGGAAAAGGTTTGTGCTTTATTTATTCAATACAACCTTTGCTGATACTTATGTTTGTGTTAAATAGATCTACAGTTTAAGTAAGCAAGGTCTATCCAAAACCTGTTATGTTAGAGTAGTACAGTATCCTTGTAGATCCATGTAAATGGGATCCTATTTGGATTATATTAACCATTATATGTATAATTTGAAAATGGAGTATGGATAGATTATGTATGATTAAGTATGTTTATTAATTTGGCCTTATTTCACTGTATGTTTTCTGAATAGAATAAAATAATTATTCATCAAATTCTAACTAACTAGTTACACCAAAAGATTGTTATTTCTTGTTCTTTCAGGCAGCAGAGAGTAGTCGCAGGCCAGCTATTAGGTATTCACCTAAAGCAGGCTCAGAGGTAGTTGGGATATGGCGGAACATGACAGTTCAAGATATAGCTGAAGTGCTAGGCAAAGATGTAGGTGTGTATTCAAATGCAAGTTTAATTAAAAGTAATATATCCTAGTAGTTCTACAAACGGTAGACGGAACGGTAAACAGAGCCCAAACTTTTTTACTACTATTGTGTATGTGCATCGTTATATTATTCCATCTTGAGGCGGTGACTACTTGGGAATACTGACAGTAAATGTAGTAAGGACTCTGTATTCTAAGATGATGTTATTCATTGCATCAATGTTAATCCATCTATACTTATAATAAAACTGTAACTGGTCCAATTCTGTACATTGAAGATATTAAGAAGAGTTAGTCCTTCAACCTAGCTATTTGCTAATTAAATATTTTATCTCTATATTATTTCCAGATCACATATTTAAGACATTAGAATTTGCTGATAAAACATCAGACATAGAATACAAAGAGAACACTGTGATACACAACCCACAAGTGATACGGGATATAGTAAAGATAAACGGCCTCAGATTCAAGTTGGTGCCTCGTCCAGATCAAGAAATCGTTGAGGAAGTTGTAAGTACACAATGAAATTTAAAAATACCTCCAATAACACTCCCACTACCATTCGCACATGAGATCAAAAATGTGAAACAATAAAATTTAAATTTATATGAAGGATGTTTTTTAACTGATGAAAAAACATAGAACCAGATTTTTGTCAGGTCAACCAGTATTTTTTTAATATTAATTTGTGTGTTACCACACATAACTTTTTAAAGAGTAGTCTTATTTCCATGATTTGTTTTTCATTTGATAGGGTTCCTATATTTCGAAGTTGGTCCCATTTAAATCCGTACTTATAATAAATGTGAAAGTGTGTGTTTGTTGGTTTGTCCTTTCACAGCTTTTCTTAGCAACGGATCAACTTGATATTTGGCATATAGTCTATGGGCCGAAGAGTAACGTACGCTTAACTAGCATAAAAAAATTATGTTATTATTCTCAGAGTAAAGATGCAGTGCCAGCACCACCTGCGCCGCCCGAAGCCCTAAAACCGAGGCCGCCCGTTGTCTGCGTCATGGGCCACGTGGACCATGGGAAGACTACCTTGCTGGATTCACTGCGAGACACCTCTGTCGTTGACCAGGAGTTTGGTGGGATCACGCAACATATTGGCGCCTTTGAAGGTAAGGAATATTTTACTGAAGCTGGTAAAAAATGAAGTCTAAACAAAAATGGTGGACATTATTTCGTGCAAACCAAACGATGCAGTGAATCTCTAGCGGTTAGCTCCTCGATGCCAGCGTGCATACAAGTCGCATAAGTGAAACGGCTCGTTTCGCAGTGAAGCTGCCGTCGGGCGAGCGCGCCACGTTCCTGGACACGCCGGGGCACGCGGCCTTCAGCGCGATGCGGGCCCGCGGCGCGCGCGCCACCGACGTGGTGGCGCTGGTGGTGGCGGCCGACGACGGCGTCATGGAGCAGACGAGCGAGTCCGTGCGCATGGCGCGGGAGGCCGGCGGTGAGTGGACAATGTATTTTTATTTGGTAACGAGACGAGCTGGTCGTTTGCCTGATGGTAAGCATAACGCCGGCCCATAACAATTGCAGAACACAAAGGCCTGCGCGGCACTGCAGTGCGCTCGTTACCCTGAGACATTAGGTATTAAGTCTCATAAGCCCAGTAATTTCACTGGCTACTCTGCTCATCAAACCGGAACACAGTAATGCTTGCACACTACTGCTTGGCGGCAGACTTCCCTCACAAAGCGGTGGTAACAACCCAGACGGACACTAGCAGAAGAGTTAGTCCTCCCACTAACAATGTTCTTAGACACGATTACAAATACTAGCTTCCGACCGCGGCTTCGCCCCTACTATATCCGTACTACAACCGCTGTGACAAAGCCTGCTTGCGCCAGCCCGTGTTCTTTCATGTTCACGTTAGTTAGTTGCTAACAATAAAATATCGTTTTATCATCCGTCGTTACTATCTTTTTGTTAATTTAATCCGCCGATGTTGATCTGAATCCGGACTAGTTTTATTTAATTATTTGTTAATAAAAAATCAGTAACAGTTGGTTAGAATGTTTTAACAACCTAGGTTAGGTTTGCCAAAGACAATAAGTTCTCACAATAAGTTAATCTAGCATTTGGCGCAAGCGGGCCTAAGATTGTTAATAGTTGGAAATAAATATTATTTAGGACTTGGCGTGATAATAGCAGTACTGTTATTTAGTACAGGTGCATATTATTATACTAGCCTCTGCCCGCGGTTTCACCCGCGTTCCCACAGGAACCGTGTCTTTTTTCGGGATAAAAGCATGTTACTAAACTATATCTCTGCCAAAAATCACGTGGATCCGTTGCTGCGTGAAAGAAGGACAAACCAACATACGTACAGACACATTTTCCCATTTATCATATATAGAATGGATGTTTGCCGAGTACCATCTAAGTACTTTTTTAATATTTTCAGTTCCAATACTGGTGGTGATCAACAAAATCGACAAGCCAGGAGTGAACATTGTAGGTATGCCTCTTTTATACATATTATTATGTTTGATAAATATATTTAATGTTTGCTTCCTGAAATCGTTATTAGATTTTTTAAGTTTTTAATCAAGATAATGTTGTTGATTGTCTGAAGACAAGTAGTGTATCAAGTATGACCATAACAATAGAAAGCTAGACTTGATTTTTCTTCTAAACAAATCTTGTTTGAAAATACTTTTTATCAAAAATGTGATAATTGCGTGAAACGGAAAGACCAAAATATATTCTGAGTGTTAAATGTGACATAAAGTTGACAGCTCTGTCAATGAAGTTTTATAATGTTTTTTTTTTTGTTTTTGGCTCCACGCGATTAGCTTATTTAGCCTGTGTCAAGTTGTAGAAATAATAATATATTATATAATAAATCTCTAGTTTTGGTGCATGAAAGTCGTCAAAGTCACGTTAAAGTTTAGTCCAGGCGCGGTCAAGTCGTAGTGATGCTTCAGTAAAGCGGTGGATACTTTATTGAAACTTCTATGGAGTTTTGGATAGAATACGAAAATACACGTTTTTCGTCTTTGTACTATTTGCCTTTCACTCATGCACGTTTACGAACAATTAATGGTTAATAATCCACCATTATTACACATTAACACTCGTAGACGGATAGCGCTAGGTTTTGAGGTTTCGAAAATATTAAAATCTTTGGTTTTTTGCATATAGGTTCTAGACCATTAGCACAACCTAATTCCTTAATTTGTGTCATTTTGGGTACTTGGGTAGGTAGATATTTAGGTATTTGTCTTTTCGAACAATATCGGACGAAAAGAATATCAGAGTAGAAAATTTCACTTTCGTGATACTAACGAAGTAGTAGCCGATGTACATATGCATTTTGTGTCATTTCCGTCCACGGGAACACTGTTTTTTAACCAATACCTAACACGTGGCCTAAATAGCTCTAAAAGAATATTCGCCTGTGTTAAATAGGTGTTATGCGTTTTAGATCACTGGTATCTGTTGTTCAAAAGAATTTGTGTCAAATTCATCCACATCTTTTGTAGCAATTTTAATTTTTTCGTAAAACATCCTGTAAAAGCCACAAAAATGTATTAGAGTTTACGTCTTTATTATGACTATAATGTAACGAAACACTATCCAAAATTTGTGTCATTTTTATCCATGGAATCTTATTGAAAAAGAAAACAAACGTTTTGGCGCGCAACTCTTGTGTGTGTGAGTGCGGGGTCAGCGGGCGGTGCCGCGGGGCACACAGGCGCGCGGCGCGTGCTAATGTCGGAGGGTCCCAAAGGGGCCGGTGCGGGGGAAACCGGTAGCCTTAGCAATTTTAATAGCAATTCTATTAGTTCAAGCTATTTTGAACCTTATCACCACTGAATAAGGTCTAACTGTTTTTTTTTACCTACGTTGCTCCGGCCGACATTAAGGTTCAATATAGTTAGCATTTTTATTCGATCATAATGGTTAATCTATTTTGAACTTTATCACAACTGAATAAGGTCTAACTGGTTTTTTTTGCCGCCGGACCTACGTGGTTCCGGCCGACATATCTCGGTCATTTATAAACCGATTTGGAAACTTCTTTTTTATTTGAAAGGGTATACTTTCAGATTAGTCCCATAGAAATTTCATCAAAATCGGTTCAGTAGTTTGTCACTGAAGTCGGTTCGTCACTTTTTTAAAGCCATTTTTAATTAAAATTAATTAAAAATGGCAGTATCACTGGAAACATTTGGATGATAAATAATCTATATACAAATAAATAAAATTGAAGTGTCTGTTTGTAATATCAAAATAACAGCTTTTTACCAAATGCATATGAAAGTATATACGGTACCTATAGCAAAACAACCATTTTTACAATTTTTGTCTGTCTGTCTGTCTGTTTGTTCCGGGTAATCTCCGAAACGGATAGCGGCTGGACCGATTTTGCGGGGACTTTAACTGGCAGATAGCTGATGATACAAGGAGTAACTTAGGCTACTTTAATTTTAGAAAAATAATTATGAATCCGCGCAAAAAAATAAAAACCGTGAAATCCAATACCTCCGCGCGAGTGAAACCGCGGTTGAGCAGCTAGTGTAAAATATATGCGGCAATTAAAATATTTACCTAGGTAAAGTAAAAGCGAAAGAAACAATAAAACACGCAAAGCGGCTTTTACCATAGTACGGAACAGCAACATTTAAAAATATACTTTATTTATTGAGTAATAAGGTTGCTTTCATTCTGTTTGTTTACATTCTCAAAAACACCGATCGCGACGAAGGCGGCTTATGTCAAAGTCCTCGGCGATATCATTCAACAACATACTTTATGCTATGTTGTAATAAGATCTATTTTACTTTTTTTAATGAAACCTAAAGGACGTAGGTACCTAAAATAAAGTTTATGAGTTTGGTAACTCCATAGAGTAATTCGGTTGAGAAGCTCTGATACACCAGGTTGTCGGGTCGATTCTCGAACTTGTTAACCCACTAAATAAGAAAATTAGGTAAGTAATTCATATTGAGATTACTAGATTCTAAATAGGTACCTACGTCATTATTTTTATCTCTATACCTACCCATTTGTTCATTACGTAAAAGAGTCAATATTCCATACTACGCTATATAAGTACCTACATCGGCGCGGACGATACGAAAGGAGTCGAGCGGAGCGGCGCGGGCGAGCTGTGTACGTAGGTATTTATACCCCCTGCGCGTCGCTGCCGCCTGTAGCTCTCGTTCGGAGAAACCACAAACGTTTGTTTGTGTTTTTCATGTAAATCGTGGATGAAAATGACACAAATTTACACTGTCGATCTGTCATGCATTTATGATATTGAATTAGTAAACTCTAATAATGGCAATACTTTTTTGAAGCTACAAAAGCTTGGAAAAGCTAAATAATTAATTATCGTCAAAACCTGTGGCTTAATTAGGCACAAATTTATTTAATGGGCATATTTAGGTGATCTGAATTATGTCGTGTCTAAATTTTCAAATCTGATTTTATTTTGGCAAAGTTTTTGCATACTGACCGTATGTCAGTTTGTAATTAATGAAACTGACACAAATTAGGTTTGCATACTACTCAGGCTATCTTAGATACAATACCATTATATTTTTAAACTCTATATGTATTTTGACAGTTTTATGTTGATTTAAACAAAACAGTCACAAACCATTGAATTCCTGAAAATGCAAGTGCACGATGTGACACAAAACTCAATAATAAGCTTTTTATGTACAACTGTATCCTCAGGCAAAAAATTAGCTACTCTAGAATTATGGTAAGTTATGACCCCAAAAAGTGCTAGCGCTACCGGACTATCGATAAAACACAGGTTTTAGTAAATAACACAAAATCTACAACAGCACATTTTCGCATTCCCGCCAAAACTCTTTTATAATGTTGACAAGTTTATTTAATTTGACAGATCTATGTTTTTTTCGAACTCGTATTTATCTTACCCCAGTCAGTTAAATTGCCGAGAAAAAGCCGATATACCCACTAGTGATGGTAACTTTGATCGGCCAATAAAACGTAATTTTCTCCAACTTTTTTTATGAAATTCGACATTTTAATTAAATTATTCTAAATTTGGTATGAAAGAACACTCAATAATCAATAAGACAGACTGATACATTTTTATTTTGATATCCGTAAAAATCTGAGACAAGTAATCAAAGTTACCCAACTTGACTGTAATTCAATCATTTATTATACCAACTAACCTGCCACCCCCTAAACAATATACCAAAAGCCTACCAACTAAAAATGTTCTATACAGGAGAAAACAATGCGTTCGCTAGCCCAGCTCGGCATAGTGTGTGAGGCATTGGGTGGAGACGTCCAGGCCGTGCCGGTGTCGGCCCTGAAGAAACAGAACCTGGACACGCTGGTGGAGGCACTGACGCTGCAGGCACAGCTCATGGACCTCCGGGCTGACCCCGGGGGGTACGCCGAGGGGGTGGTGCTGGAGGCGCAGATGGATCCCAGGACGGGGTGAGACAAATAAACGACTCAACGCGGTCTAACCACAAAAAAAATAAACACACCCTAAACATGTGTTCAACAATGTCTTATAATTTGGGGGGGGACGACCAAAAGTCATCATAGGCATCTAAAAGTTCACTCACGTCACGTGATCACATGACGTCGATCCTTTGCTCCATTACTGCGTTAAAGAAGGACAAACCAACAAATCAATTAACACACTTTTGCATTTATAATATTAGTAGGAAGTAGGATGTATATGATCGTTTGTCGTTATTGTTCAACTTGCCTCTGTTGTTGTTCGCAGCAAGCAAGCGACAGTGTTGGTGCAGAGAGGGACGTTGCGGCGCGGTTGTATCATAGTGGCTGGCAATGGCTGGGGGAAGGTAAACTTAAATACTATTAGCGATAAAAATATAACAGCCCACATTGTACTTTACATCATTAAGATGTCTCTTGCCCTTCTTCTTGCTCGGCCTATACCAATTTGGAACGGGCACGGTGTTAAAACGCCCCATACTGATTGGACAGAACATCTCAACTCAGTAGATACGCCCGACTTTAACTCTCATTTTTGACGTTTCTAGCGTTCGATTTCCAGTTTTTTCGGTATAGACATTTGAAGCGTTCAATTTCCAGTTTTTTCGGTGTAGACATTTGAAGCGTTCGATTTCCAGTTGTTTCGGTATAGACATTTGATTCTCATGAGAATCCTAATAAAAATGGAGTCAACATCCGTATTTCATTAATTAGTATAAATAACTCGTTCCGTATAGGTGCGGGTGTTGAACTCCGCGGACGGGCGGCCGGTGCTGGAGGCGCCGCCGTCCACGCCCGTGTCGGTGCTGGGCTGGAGGGAGCTGCCGGCGGCCGGGGACCAGGTGCTGGAAGTCAGCTCTGAGGTAAACAAATTAGACTTACAGGTGGTGGTGATTCTGTAGATTCTTTTATATTTGATAGTGGGACGAGCTGGTCGTTTGCCTGATGGTAAGCATAACGCTGGCCCATAACAATTGCAGTACCACTCAAAACTTTGAAACACAAAGTCCTGCGCGGCACTGCAGTGTGCCCGCTACCCTGAGACATTAGGTATTAAGTCTCATAAGTGAAATTTCACTGGCTAATCTGCTCATCAAACCGAAACAGTAATGCTCGCACATTACTGCTTGGCGGTAGACTTCACTCACAAAGCGGTGGTAACAACCCAGACGGACACTCGCAGAAGAGTTAATCCTACTACTAACAAATAAATGGTCAACTCATAACAACTCAGCATTTTACAGAAACGAGCGAACGAAGTGATGAAATGGCGCCACAGCCAGCGGATGAAGGAGAAGCAGGCCGCCGACCTGGAGGTCATCTCCGCGAAGGAGGCCTCCCACCGGCAGCAGTACCGCAGCGCGCTGGCCCGCAAGCGGGCCATGGGCCGCTACAAGCTGCGCCCTGACGGCCCGCGGGAGAAGATGATACAGGAGGACACGCACCCCACGCTCAACGTACTCGTCAAAGGTACGGCCGCCCTGGAGCCTGTTTCATAAAAAATATTAGTCTAATATTATGAGTATTAGTCTGAGATTATATATGAAAAAAGAAAAAAAAAGACTGATAATATCAGACTAATATTTTTTATGAAACGGGGCCCTGGAGGCCTACCGCCGTCTCTTAGAGCAGTATTACTTTAACCGTACATTGAAAATTCGTACTGCAATTCAGAGCACTATTTTTGTTAGTGGGAGGACTAACTCTTCTGCGAGTGTCCGTCTGGGTTGTTACCACCGCTTTGCTCGTGAAGTCTGCCGCCAAGCAGTAGTGTGCAAGCATTACTGTGTTCCGGTTTGATGGGCAGAGTATCCAGTGAAATTACTGGGCTTATGAGACTTAACACCTAATGTCTCAGGGTAGCGAGCGCACTGCAGTGCCGCGCAGGCCTTTGTGTTTCAAAGTTCTGCGTGGCACTGCAATTGTTATGGGCCGGCGTTATGCTTATCATCAGGCAAACGACCAACTCGTCTCGTTACCAAATAACATAAAAAACCTTGCAATGAAATATCCCGTTATAATGTGTGACTCAACATCCGTGTTGTGGTCCCAGGCGACGTGGACGGGTCCGTGGAGGCCATCCTGGACCTGCTGGAGACGTACGACGAGCACGCGCGCGTGCGGCTGCACCTGGTGCACTTCGGCGTGGGGCCCGTGGCGCCCGGGGACCTGGAGGTCAGACCCGCCGCCTTACCGGCTAACAACCTATATTGTATTACTAGGCTGAGTTAAAATAAGTTTCTTTTTATTTTATATTGTAGTGTGCAAATAAACAGTTCATGACGGCTCCGTAGCTAAGTTGCTAGTAACCCTGCCTGCAAAGTGAGGGGTCCCGGGTTCGATTCCCGGCCGGGGCAGATTTTGTGTAAGCATAAAGTTTGTTCTCGGGTCTTGAATGTTTTTGATGTGTATATTCTGTGTGTGTCCATGCCACCTGCAACACAGGGAATCCTAGTGCGGGGGCATACCCCCGCATATAACAATAATAAATAAATAAACGCTTACACTCATAAGTGTAAGCGTTTATTTATTTATTATTGTTATCCATCTAGTAGCTTCTGCCCGCAAATTTCATCCGCGATCCCAAAGGAAACGTGCATTTTTCCGGGATAAAAAGTAGTCTATGCTACTCTCCGGTCCATAAACTATATCTATGCCAAAAATCACGTCGATCCGTTGCTTTGTTACTGCGCGAAAGAAAGACAAACCAACAAACACACTTACGCATTTATAATATTAGTATGGATAATATGGAAGTATGCATATAATATATATATATATATATAATTATATAATATATAGTATATAATTATATAGTAGGGATTTATAATATTAGTAGGATGTTACATAAGGTAATACCCAATTTAATTTTGTAATTATCACGTTTTGAAGAAAAATAATTGATTGATAATTTCCAGATAGCGGAGGCATTCAACGCGGTCATATATGCGTTCAATGTGGACTGCCCTCCGCCGCTCGCGGTCGAGGCCAAAACGAAAAACATCCCCGTGAAGAAACACAACGTCATCTACAGGCTCGTGGACGATGTCAAGGACGAGCTCAGCGCCAGGATACCGAAGAGAACGGAAGAGGAGTTACTTGGTAAAGCATTTAGATGTTATCGCATACCGTTGTAAAATCAAGGTCATTCAGTGCAATCAATTTACTACGTGGTAGGACTAATTCTTCTGGGGGTGTCCGACTGGGTTGGTACCACCGCTTTGTGAGCGAAGTCTGCCGCCAAGCAGTAATGTGCATGCACTGTGTAGGAGCAGAGTAGCCAGTGAAAGTACTGGGCTTATGAGACTTAATACCTAATGTCTCAAGATGCAGTGCCGCGCAGGCCGTGTTTCAAAGTTCTGAGTGGCACTGCAATTGTTATGGGCCGGCGTTATGCTTACCATCACGAAAACGACCAGCTCGTGTCGTTACCAAAAAAACAATCCATTATCGTTGTATTCGCAGGTGAAGCGAATGTATTACAACAGTTCGTGGTAAGCGAGGGTAAGAAGCGTGTGCCGGTGGCGGGTTGCCGCTGCGTCAAGGGCAGCCTGGCGCGGGCAGCTAGCTACCGAGTGCTGCGCGGACAAGAAGTCGTTTATGAAGGTAAATATTTCACACCAGCGGGGCAAGTACGGAAGTCGGTTCGATAAATTTATCGAATCGAAAAACCGGATAAATTTGTCGAATGTTGCGAGTACCGAAGTCTGAGCATAAAGTATTGTAGTACCTCTATATATAGCTATTCGATAACTTTTGTCGATTGTATCGTGGCTCGATAAATTATATAAAAAATCGATCTTGAAACTTAAATCAGATTTAAGTTTCACAACAAAAAGTTCCGGCTGAATCGTGATCAAACGTCAAACTAGCGAGTATAAAAGAAATAGCATCCATGTATGATCAAAATTAAGGATCAGCGAGTCGGCTCACCATCACTGAGCTATCACTTCGAAAAGATCAAGCTTTCAAGAACCAATATCATAAACTTACAGCTGCCTTAGTTGTCTTACTAATTAATCTTCTTTTCTTCAGGTAAACTTGCCTCAATGAAGCATTTGAAAGAAGAAGTGAATACCGTGAAGAAGGATATGGAATGTGGGCTGCGTTTCGAGGACTCTAACTTTGAAGTGAAGCCAGGGGACACCATAGTATGTTACAAGATGGTGGACGCGAGTGACCGGACAGCTTGGGACCCTGGCTTTTAAGATGAGAATATATTTATGAATGTAGACAGTGTTATTTTATTTTTAACTTCCAACAGAAATGAATTAATAGATATATTATAGACAGCTAATCAATATCTATTCTGCGGCGCAAGTACGGATCTTTTCGATCGATAAAATTGACAGTTCAAGTCGATAAAGTGGGTTTTATCGATATTTTATATAATTTATCGAGACTCGATACAATCGACAAAAGTTATCGAATAGGTAGGTCGAATCTAATGAGAATATAGAGCTACTACAATACTTTACGTTCA
Source organism: Crocallis elinguaria (assembly GCA_907269065.1). Classification (NCBI taxonomy): domain Eukaryota; kingdom Metazoa; phylum Arthropoda; class Insecta; order Lepidoptera; family Geometridae; genus Crocallis; species Crocallis elinguaria. Next base: position 11,889,572 of record OU026065.1, on the reverse strand, counting down.
GACTTCGGTACTCGCAACATTCGATAATTTTATCAGTTTTATCGATTCGAAAAATGTATCGAACCGACTTCCGTACTTGCGCAGCTGGCGTCACAAATCTAACTTTATTTTCACTAGATGGACCTTATGGATATTTTTTTTTTTTTTTTTTTTTTTTTTTTTTATATATTGATAGGCTTGCGTTTGACCACTATCTCACCTGGTGGTAAGTGACGATGCGGTCGACGATGGATCACGCTTACCTAGATACCTGTTCACTCGTGACTTGAAGAGACCCAGATTATAACGATCCGGAAACACAGGCTCGGGCAAAGAGTTCCAATTTTAGATCTGTCAAAGTAATCCACTGGTTTATAACTTGTGTAAAGGAAATTGGTAACAATAAATTAAATAAAAAACACATTTGTAAAGAGAATCTTCTATTATTTAACTTGATAGGCTTGTATAGTGTCTCACTAGTTTTGAACAAAGAACTCCAATAAACTAACAATTAAAATAATTTTGCGTAAATTATTCGCTGTCATTCTATAAAAACTTTGTATGGGACTAAGTTAACTGATACAAATGTTAAACCATTTTTATTTGATACATAAAGACAATGTCTTTTGTAGTATTAGTATTTTTTTAACACCCTCTCTCGTAAAGCTGATATAATTCCACCGGTTTTAAATATGTAAAGCGGGTCATAAAAAACGCGTGTGTTATTAAAGCAAATAGTTAAGTTATAGTCCATACAAATTCCATAACAGTATTATTTGCCATTTCAAATATGGAACTGCGGCGCGAGTACGGAAGTCGGTTCGATAATAAAATTCGATAAAAATGACAGTTCAAATCGATAACGTGGGATTTATCGAGCCTCGAAACAATCGACAAAAGTTATCGAAACGCTAGGTCGAATCCAAAGAGAATATAGAGCTACTACAATACTTTACGATCAGACTTCGGTACTCGCAAAATTCGATAAATTTGTCGGGTTTTTCGGTTCGACAAATTTATCGAACCGACTTCCGTACTCGCGCCGCTGATCGCCGCCGCACCACTCCAGCTAGTGAGCAGCGCGCTGTTGCTATTCAAGCGCGCTGGTAAAATGGCGGGAAAGCAACAGTGTGCATTCACAGATTGAGTTTATTTAAATGTTTTTTTTTCCTGTTTACTCGCAAGTGTGTTAAAAAACGTCGTACGATATACGTGCGTATTGCTTATAACATCTTTACGCACTAATATCGTAATGTACTATTATTTTCAATTCAAGACTCAAGACAATTTTTGACATAATATCACACTATTTTGTCAATAAAATACTTTGATTGGCTATTAGTATAGCCAATCGTAATTTAACTTTTAGGACCTTCTGGCGTCATGTTAATAATGTAATTTATTTAAATAAGCAGTATTTTTATTATACTGCGATATCTTACTGCAGAGAGACTTTAAACAATTTGCAAAAAGGGTATATCAATTACCCATCCTTCTTTGTTTGCTTAGCTTTTTTACCGGTCAATTATAAGAAAAAAGAATTAAAAAATTAGCTCAATATTTTTAATACGGAAAATAATCGTCAGTGAAGTGGTCCCATGGTATAATTTCCATCATACACAGGCCACATAAAATTCAATAGACGTGGCCAATTATTAGGACAAAAAAAAAATTTTGTACAATCGATACGAAAAGTATGACTTCATACTATATTTTTCTGTTTTTAAAAACCGCTGTACCACTCAGTCTACTCATGCCTATGCAATATTTTATGATATTGCATAAAACTGATATCTATTGATATTGCAATGGACTGACTGCAGTCTACTCATGCTTAGGAATGAGTGGACCGAGTGCAGTCTACTCATGCATAGGCATGAGTAACGTGAGTGAGTGATAAATCGATTTTTAAAGGCCGAAAAAAATAGTTCGATGTCCTACTTCTTTTCGTATCGATTGTACAAAATATTTTTTTACCTGTGCTTAAATTGAAATTGTTAATTGTTTTTAGGGTTGTAATGATATGTGAATGTTTTAAGATAAAACATAACAAATTTACTTTGAATTTTAAAAATATAATGATTGTTGATAAACAGTTTGTACCAGTAATAAATTAGTTCCATTTACACAGTCATGTAAATACATAAAGTAAAAGTCACAGTAACAATACAAAAGAATTCTTTTTAAATTTTTTGCATGTTGGTAGGTCATTTTGGGTGGTAGCTAGCCGCGAAAGTATTAGAAACTGCGCTACTCTGTTTATCGTTTAGGGTGTGAGATTATTTTAGAGTTTTTTACCTAACAATAAAAAAACATGTTTGGACTAGGCGAGCACTCTATTGTGGATTGTTACTATGATATACTTATTTGCAAAAAATAGTCGTGCGAGAACGTGTACATTTTACTTATTGTTTTTTCACAAATTCGAAAACGATGGGCTTGGCAACTACGTAACGTAAGGCTGCGTGCTCATTGAAGCTGTCCGAAACGGAGTTGGGAAACTGAGTCCTAAGAGCGTTTACGCTCTATATTATGGCTTTTCATACAAAACTTTCAAGTCCAAAATGTACGAACTAATTTTAATGAAACTTTACTCTTTTTCGAAATGTTCTCTACTTATACTGGTACCTAGTATAAGTAGAGAACATTTCGAAAACGAGTATTAATCTAAATTAGAGGCATTTACGAAAATTGCACATATTTTATTAAATTAGACAATTAAAAAAATGTTCTGTAGTATCCTGCTCATGGGTAATCGGTCAATTCATTTCGGGACTCATTCACACCAGAGCTGTCAGCTGGTTAAATGCCTATAAGTAGTAGGAGACTTCAAAAAAGGAGGTCCTCAATTCACCTGTATATTTTACACGGCTGCACCAAAAAGGAATGAAATGTTTTTTGTGGCGATGTTACTCTACTTCTCTGTCAAATAAATGATTCTTTTTCATGAGTAGGGTACATCTCAAGGGTGATTTTATGAATGAACACCACCGCTTAGGGTGGACAAATAGGGGATAAAATTTCATATATCGCGATGTTTTTGTCGAAGTTGGTACCCGCTTTTTTATTTCAGGCACTCGCATTATTCTTTCCCGCTCCACAGCTATCAATGGACAGGCAGCAAAGCCGATTGTAACTGCACTCGAAGTCGCGCGACCTTTGGCGCAAGTACGGATCTTTTTGATAAATAAAATTCGATAAAATTGACAGTTAAAATCGACAGTGGGTTTTATTCGATGAAATTGACAGTTAAAATCGATAAAACCCAGTTTATCGATTTTAACGGTCAATTTTATCGAACTTTATTTATCGAAAAGATCCGTACTTGCGCCGCTTCTCTCGTAAAATACCAGATAACAATAAAAGCGTGGATTTATATTTTGGTCTTTTGTGTCTAGGAATATCATGGACATGCAATATTTTCTATTAACTTTGCTAAGTCACAACACCTGTTTGTTCGAAGGATATTTACACCTACGGACAGAACCTATTATTAGGTATTAAATTAATTTACATGGCTTTAGGAGATTTTTAGGAGTGTAGCTGCCGATTCAAATTTACAATAACTGGCAAGTTACATAACATATTAAAAAAAAAATGTCTTTTTAAATAACGCGCGTCTTTTCTTGATACCATTTGCAAAGTTAGCATCAAAGTGACTTAAAAAAAGCAGAAAACTAAATGTCTTTCTTCTATCTGCGGCGCAAGTACCTTTTTGATCGATAAAATTGACAGTTGAAATCGATAGTGGGTGTTATCGACTTTTATCGAACCTCGTTACTTTCGACAAAAGCTATCGAATAGCTAAGTCGAATCCAGAAAGAATATAGAGCTACTACAATACTTTACGATCAGACTTCGGTACTCGCAACATTCGATAAATTTATCGAGTTTTTCGGTTCGACAAATTTATCGAAACGTACTTGCGTCGCTGCTGTGCCATATTTCTTGCCAGCTGTTGTAGTGAAAAATGAGAAGTCCTTTTAGTTACAAAAATAGAACATGTACTGGACTTGGAAAAACAGACGGCATATACCTACAAAGAGTCACTTTTATCTACAGAGCGCTTTTTAGGAATTCTTGTTACTCTCACTAAAGATAACGGCCTTGAAAACATTACGTTGGTACTTAGATAATTAATCAGCTGATCCGATTATTTGTATAGGTAATCTTATATTTCGTTTCCATTAACTAAAGATTTTTATTAAGTCTACACCTTACAATAAAGGTACATCTTAAATTGAACTCTTACATCTGGGCGATACGGTTCATTTTAGTCTGATCATAAACACCTGCACATGCAATTGCAGCCATAAGAAATTGAACATTTTTAAGAGTAAGTAACATTCATAAGGCCACGAAAAAACGAAATAATTTACACATTAGAAGTTACATCTTAGATTAGTCATATAAACGCGTCCGCAACATTTATCATAATGTTACAAAACACATTATGTGAAAAAGTTTACAACATGGAGTTTCCGACATTACGTCGAAAGTTAAAATTTAAATTCGGTAGAAACATGTATTCACAATTTAGCATCGAAATAAACGTTATACGCTATACACATAAATAATAATGACTATAAAAGATTTATTATTATTAACAAATAATTTAGGCGTTTAAATAGGAAATACAGTGGTTTTTCGTGTTATTCACTATTTATATTAAATACTCATGCACTGCATTGTAACGAACTTTAAAACAGGTCTTTTTTCGCATGCTACGGCTAGCATAAAATATTAGCGTTCGTGGAAAAAAGCTCAAATATATAAAATCGATTATTTTACACTAGGCAAAAACGTAGAATCGATTTATTTTGATCTATTACACCGTAAAGGATAAATTCACTAAATTAATAGCTAAACTAATAGCTAAATAACAGCTTATACACACGTAAAATTGATTCTTTCAAATTCAGGTCTCAGAGACACGGTCATCTCAATCAAAACTTACAATAAAAAAATTAAATAAATAGGTGTCTAGAATGATAAAGCGCTCGATAGCGTCTCGCGCGATAAAGCGATTAAATCGCTACTGAACCTAGAACTATATTTACATAGTGAGCGAAAGAGAGGACGCCATACAATAATTACAATGTACAATTGTCTATACATAATATTGAATCTCGTATCTATTGCTATCTAAATGTTCATCGTATAGTATGATACAACACTAGAAATGCTTATCGGAACATCGCCGAATACTGGAGCTTTACTGTTCTTAGATTACGCGTACAGGATTCTGACGTCACAAACCTGAACCATAATTTTAGTTTCGCTTTCTCTTTTATAAACGACATGAGAAAGGGATGGAAGATATTTGACACATCTAAAAGAGTCATTCCGTTTTAGTGCTAAAATTGAACCACGCTATCAGGTGTTTTTTTGGAATGAGCTCTCAAAATCTAAATATTCTGAAATTAAATCACAATTTTACAGGCCTGCGATTTCCTGAAAATACATTAAGTTTTTTTAGTACGTAACGTGAAACGGAACGCAATTTCTCGAAACGGAACGGTTTTTTCAGCTTCTTTTTGGCTGATTGTGGTTTCTGATCCGTCAAATATCTTCCATCTTTGAAAAATTAGACGCTGCTAAATTCATGGACGTTAAAATTACACTATAGTTACAAGCAAATAGATTAATGTGGCAAGTCTAAAATATATTCCTTCCTTTTCTCATGTTGTTAACTGGAAAGAGAGAGTGAAACTTAAATTAGTTTGTAACGCCAGAATCGAAGCCTATATTTCGTCACATTCCCACAGAGGACTATGCAAAGTTTTGACTGCATTTGACATGTTTTTCAAACAAAAACATTCGTGCAATGCACGAATATTTTCACTCGTATGAGCGACCAAGGTTAAGAATGGAAGATCAGAGAAAGTTCAAAGGTCAATTCAGGCGCATAGAAAACATCTCCGCGTACTTTTTTGCTGTCAATAAATAAACAGCTGTATTAGTATTGACTTTGAATATAAAATCCGACAGAGACATCAAACGTTACTTTACACATGGCCACGCAAGGCCATGGAGAGCGCAGATTTTTTACATAAAGGCAGTTCTTCATGATGATTTTCCGATTGGTATGAACTGATCCTAAATAAACTCTTTTGATGTAAAAAATTACAAATATCAGACAGGTTCGTTAAGGTAATCCTTAGAATTACATACTGAGTCAGCAAAAAAAACTATCAGCAGTACAAGCGCGTCCATAAGATTTTTTTTATCGACTTTTGGAATGAACATTACGTGCGACGGCGAACTGAATCATGGGTGGTCGCTAGTACGCCATGCATTTGAAAAGTTTATATAATAGTATAGTAATAATAGTAACTAAGGCGTATGGAGTGACAGCATTCAAAAACCATAGTTTAGGAGATGTTCATTCAAACGTAAGAATGAAATAACTTAAAAAACAAAAATATCAACCCGTTGAAAAGGACAAAAATTACGTTCCATTTCTGTCTTGCATTTACTAGTTATTTTATTTGTTAGTCAAAATTCTATTATAATGCCGATAATGCCAAAACAAAGAAGCGATTTTTTTTATGTATGATCCACAGAATTGTCACGAATCGTGAAACACGACGCACGAGCGTCTGCTTTGCTTTATATGCAAGTTTCTACGTATGTAGTTGTTGAAGCTAACGAACGAAAACAAAGAAAACAGTATGAACGTCACGGATAATGGAAGCGAACGCAAACGAAGGCCTTCGTTCGCCTTCGGCCGAGCTCCGTTCACGGTTTGTACACGCTCACGGCTCACGATCCAGGCATTCAACGATGACTTAGACATATCATTAATACATAATGAGTTATTATAGAATTACATTATAATAGTTATAATGTTTGGTTTGTAGCAACACCAACAATCATAAGTGTTAATTATATATGAACAGTCTTTTAAGAGGACTCATACATGCAGTCATTTAAACTCACAAAATAGTTTAATTAATATAAAACACAAAATATGAACAGTATGCACCATATGGATATTTACATATACGCAGAAACAAATTACTTACACAAGTTAGCGTCGTTTCGCAGGTATTTACGTTATTTTATTTTAGTAACCGATAGTATAATTATTTGAGAGTATTAACCGATCTGCCAATCTGTACCAAGACGCTCATTAACAATGATTCATTGGTTGAGGCTAGGCTGCAGAGCCTAGAGCATCGCCGTAGAGTCGAAAGTTTATCGGTTATATTTCGGCGAGTGTGCTTTGGAATTACAAAACCTAATTCCCCCATCCCTGTTCCATTTTCGGACAGCCAGACTTACATGGTATCGCCATCCTCAGACAGTAGACGTTCCGCTTTATGCACAATGCTTTTCGCTTCTACATTTATTATGTGTACCGCTAAGGAATGTAATTCCTTGCCTCAATCTGTGTTCCCCGTTCGCTACTACCTGGGCTGCTTCAAGGCGCAAGTGAATAGGTATCTTCTAGGCGAGCGATCATCGTCGCTTACCACTAGGTGAGATAGTGGTCAAATGACAAATCAATTTTAAGCATTACTTTCTTTTACAGAGTTTGCATAGTATTTGTTTTAAAAGTTATTAACCAGCACAGAATTAGAACCCTTACTGTTCATATTTTATGCTTCACTTTCATATAACAATTGATTTTTCTTACAACGATACAATCGTTCTCTACAGAACAGTTTACATAAAACGTAAAGCTCCAGTAACACGCACACATCACTTCACTTGTCTAATATTGGAATATCTTACACTCACACAAGTTCAAAGACTTTTTAGCTGACGTTATACAAACGGCACGACTGCATGACGCGCACGGTTCACCGTCGGGGTTTGGTATGTCTTCCGAGAAATGTCTCAACGTTAAGCCGCTAAATAATGCGAGATTGTATACTGTTACTCAGCTATACGTTACGTATCAGCAAAAATAAAATGTAACATTAAATATATGGAGTTAAGGGGGCTCGCGCACAAAGGCGAAAACCGGGAGTAGAAATACTAAATTTAGTCCAATGAGGAAACAAATTATCGTTTGTCCGACCGTTCAACCCCATTTTAACGCAATAAAGAAACATCAATTCATGCGTCATGACAAAACGCAAGGGTTTCAAATAGCGAAACGCCGTCGGAAGCTATTTTCAAAAAACGGGGTTTCAGTCCAGTATCAATCTCGAAACAACATTTAAAAAACGATCATCAAAAACGAAGGCAACGAGCCGAAGCCGAGCAAACAAACAGATCTCTCACAGAGTACGAAGACATTCAAACCGCGAGCGACCACTCCCGCGTCCGGCAGTCGTACCGCATGCGCAGCGCGGCCTAGTCCGCGGGTTCCACGCGCGCGCGCCGCCGCGCCTCGCCCGCCCGCGCCTCGCCCGCCCGCGGCTCGCTCGCCCGAGGCTCGCCCGCCAGCACCTCGCCCGCCCGCGGCTCGCCCGGCCGCGGCTCGGGCGCGCGCGCGGGCCGCGCCCACGTGCTGACGGCGCCGTCCGCGCACGCCGTCACGAAGTACTCGGCGCGGAACAGCAGCCCCGTGAGCCGCTCGAGCGCGATCTTCTTGCACACCAGCGGCTCCAGCACGGGGCACTCGTCGAAGCGCGGGCACGACGCCGTGCCGATGAGCCGCAGCGGGTCGGCGTCCGCGGCCGCGCGCCCGCGCAGCGCCACGCTGCCCGCCGCTGCCTTCGCGTCCGGCTTCACGAGGCTGAAGTTGCGCCGGTGTTCCGAGCGCCGCTCGCCGAACGAGAACCCGGCCAGCCGCTGCGTCAGCGAGTTGGCGCCGAGCGAGCCGGAGCTCTCCTCCTTCGCCTTCCCGACGCTGATGCTGAGCGCGGCCACGCTGTTGGTCTTCGCCTTCTGCTTGGCGCCGGAGGGCTCGCCGGCCGCGTCGCCGCCGAGGTCCGCGTGCTTGCGGCCGACTTTGCCGGCGCGCGGCTTGGGCGGCTTGCCGGGCACGCCGTTGGGCGACAGCGCCTGCGCGGGCGACAGGTGCGCGGAGGCGCGCGCGCGCAGCGGCGGCCGCAGCACGTCCTCGGTGAGGTCCCACAAGCACAGCTGCGTGTCCTGCGACACGGAACCCAGCCGGTAGCACTGCTGCGCGGCGCCGCCCTCGGGCTCCGCGCCGCCGGCCGCGTAAGGGTCGAAGGCCACCACGGACACCCACGACTTGTGCCCCTCCCCGCGCGCCACCACGCGCCGCTCGCCGAACGACCACACCGTGACCAGGTCGTCCTCGCCACCCACCACCACGTACCGGCCGTCGGGCGACCAGCACGCGCACAGGAAGCCGCCGAAGTACGAGCGCGCGCGGCCGATGAGCTCCATGGTGTTGTAGTGGAACACGCGCAGGAAGCCGTCCTGGGAGACCACGGCCAGGTTGGCGCCGCAGGGCGAGAAGGCGAACTCGTTGATGGCGGCGCCGTCGCCCACGAGCCAGCGGTACAGCGGGTTGCGCGTGGACTTGGTGCGGCACGTGTGGATGGAGTAGCCGTCGCCCTGCTTGAACAGCTGGTAGTGCGGCGCGGCCGGCCCGCAGCCCAGCTCGTCGTTGTACACGTACAGCTGGCCCGACGCGTGCGACGTCACGAACAGGTTGCTGGAGCCCGGCACCCACCGGATGCACGTTACTTTCGTTTTGTCGATCAGTCTCTACAAAATTACGTTATAGTGAATTAAGAAATGTATACATATGTAGATAATCTGTTTTGGTATTTTTCCTGGATATTATTATAAAATTTCTAAAGGCCATCTCTAAACAGATCACCGACATTTAAATACCTAATTGCGAAACAACAAGCGTGGAAATCCCACATTGATATAATAATGCCATAATTGATAACACTTTAGGTACAAAACAAATAAAACATTCAATTTAATAAAAGCACCATCTCCGAACATACTTAACTCTTTTCATAACAGTTCCTACTTTATTATCCAAAACCATCTTTTTAGACTTTTTTTGAAGCAATGGCTTCGTGTTACCGCATTTTTATGGTATAAAACTGTGATGATACTGTGATCTACTTGCCAGTGCCTAAAGAGTGCAATTTTCCAATGTAAGTTTGAATTGAGCTTTCGGTGATTCAACCATATCATAGTGTACTTTCTAGTGCTTCTTTGGATTAATTTTATTGCTTATTTATTAAACTGGCGTAATGTCAAAATTCCACTGCATTTGTTCCAGTATCTAAATATTCTCTCAAATTTGGAGCAAATAAACATATTCTATCCTTCACCGATTCTAAAATTAACAAATCTTTTCTGACTCACCTCTTCATTGTACAATTTACTTAATTCTTTCTTAATAGGGTCTATGAGTTGTACTTGGCCGGTAGAAAATCCTATAGCTAACGAGACACTCTCCGACGTCATGGTGACTGTGTTGAAGTCATGACATGTTGGATTGGTGCCTTTGTACATCTTCTTCTCTAGTGGTTTTGTGAGGTCTACCGCCTGTTGAAGAATTACATGGTGCTGGGTTGAAACAGAAAGGAGAAATGTTTAAAGGGTGCTATCATCTATTATTGATATCCTCTTTTTGGATTTCCCACCAGACCAGAAAAGCTAAAAAGATTAATTTTTTTTAAACAAAAAGTGAAGTTCACCTCTATCAATGAGGCTATACTTATTTCAGAGACACTTCTTCAACAAATGAAGTGCTTGCTTTAGATCACATAAAATATTTTTGTTACACTACTAATGGACAAGAGCAAGAGTTTACAGTGAAGTTGATAACTGTCTATCTTAAACATAGGAAGCTAGAACTGAAAGTTTACCTTTTTGGTGCCTCTGTAAACATAAACATAAAGCTCCTTTCCATGGTTAAAGCATATCCTGTCATCGGATGTCAAGAGCTCAGAGCCAGCCTCTACAGGCCCGGGGGGTGGTGGGAGTGTCACCAGGGACACTCGCACCTGCGAGGATCCTGGACCATTATTGTACCCCGCTCGGTTAGGCCGCGAGTACTCCGAAAGAGTCATCAATCGATACGTCCCTTCCCGCGTCGTAAACTGAGTCTTCACCTCATCCTTCCCTCCAGAGTCAGCCTGCACAGCCATGTTAACATATTATCCTGTTAATATTCATGGAGACCGCCGCCAGAGAAGCCCCGATTAGACGTGACAGCTCACTCGAATTTCAACATCGATTTATAACTGTCTTACGCAAATTCCATTGTTGTTGCACCCACAGATGTGAACCTAATTTATCTGCTTGTCGTTTGATAAGCGTTAAAATGCTAGTTTTTAATTAAAAATCGTCAAATTAGTTAAAAATTTGTATGCAACCAAAAAGTCAGGTGTCAGACAACATGACATGACGGCTCGTCGTTTATGGCATAGTGCATTTTTTTTTAAATGGATGTTCAAAGCGTGGCAATGAAATTGGTGTAGGGAATAGGAATGAATAGTGTAGTAAACCATAAACAAATTTTTTTTATAAGTTATAGTATAATAAAAACAGAAAAGAAACTTCTACCACCTCAGATTTTGAGTTTATCATTAGATCTTTTATACCTGCGGTGCGAGTACGGATCTTTTCGATAAATAAAATTGACAGTTAAAATCGTTAACGCCCACTTTATCGATTTTAACTGTCAATTTTATCGAATTTTATTTATCGAAAAGATCCGTACTCGCGCCGCAGCGGCGCGAGTACGGAAGTCGGTTCGATAAATTTGTCGAACCGAAAAACTCGACAAATTTATCGAATGTTGCGAGTACCGAAGTCTGATCGTAAAGTATTGTAGTAGCTCTATATTCTCTTTGGATTTGACCTAGCTTTTCGATAACTTTTGTCGATTGTTTCGAGGCTCGATAAATCCCACCTTATCGATTTGGACTGTCAATTTTATCGAATATTATCGAATTTTATCGACCCGAATAGATCCGTACTTGCGCCACAGATGTGGAAGTGGAAGGGAAGACAAAACTCCATGGCACACTGATGGCCAACCTCTATCTAGCTTTTGATTTAAATTTTTTTTTATCATAATTTTATTTATACAATTATTCATCCATGATGTTTTAAAATATCACACAAGAAAGCACTAAGTTTCTGTGGGATATCATAAGTCCTATGTAACTTTGAACTGAACCCTAACTTTATTCTTTTGTAAACGAGATGAGCTGGTAGTATGCCTGCCGGTAAACATGACACCAGCCAATAACAAACCAATGTATGTAGGCTCGTAGAGTATAGGTAATCCAAATGTTCTAGCTTACCAGCAGCTTTTAACTTAAGTTGTCTCTAATTTAAATAACAACTAAGGCAAAGCAGAAAGCCAAGAAATTATGATTTAATTTAATAGTACAACAATTACAGTACTTAATTTAAAAACTTCATTCAGTCCTTTTAGTCACCTTTTTTAATTGAAGTCACATTCTTCACTACAACTGAAGTGGAGGCTTCTTCAACAGAAGGTTTAGTTTCGCTTGATAGTTGATTGTCTACAGGTTCGATTGAAGACCCATCACCAAGAAGTTTATTTTCTGCAGAAACCTGAATATCCACAGGTTCAGATGTAGAATTATCATTAGATGGCTTTTTCGAATCAGGATCCTTTTTATCATCATCTTTCTCCTCCAAAAACTTCTCCCACTTGTCAATTCTTTTTCCAATATCAGCATCGGTTTCAGCAATCCTGTACTTAGTTCTGCCATCCCATATCTCGGCTGTAATCTGCCGTTTGCCAAACCATCTTCCATTCATAAGATCCACTACAGCATCAGCCTGCTCTGGTTCTTTCATGGTAATTTGTGCTACCCCTTCAGGATGCCTATCGTAGAGGACAACTTTCCGAACCTCACCACATTTTGTTGCCTCTTCTCTCAAATCCTGTTGATAATCCAATATTAACTGTACTTCTTTGTCAAAATCGGATGACTGGAACAGATTTTTGAGAATCACCACCCGTTCATGTTTAGATCGTTCTCCAATAAACTTTTCTGGTCTCCAATCAAATAATTTCTGCTGCATTTTCTTAATCTTTTCCAATTCCTTCTTTTTCTTCTTTTTTGGTTTTAGAGCAGGATTATAAGCACCTTTCAATTCAAATTGAGCTTGTTCTACTTTTATTTTGTTACCTTTCAAATCACTACCATCAAGCAACTTCAGTGCTAGATCTACAGACTCAATTTTGATGTAAGTGCATAGTGCATCACCTTTGAAGCAGTTTTGTTCCTTATCCATATAAAGCTTGACTTTCATTTTCTGTGAATGGGGATCTCTCTCTACTAGGCCACATTTCTGCATGAAATCAACAAACTCTTCTTCTGTCAGGTCTAAAGGTAGGTTGGAGACATACACTTTAGTATTCTTTTCCTCTGATGGCTCAAACCATTGCGGATCAGCTTTACGTTTCAGCCCAACTGCTGCTGCATTTTCCACTTCTTTTTGTACTTCTTTCAGTTTTCCATCATCTTTTTTCTCTACAGCTTTATTATCTACAAAACCGTAAGACATCTGGTAAAAAGCTAAGAAGTCATCATCCACTTTAGGTATCCAGCCTTTTTTTTCGGTATCCCAGAAAAACTTCGACCCATCTTCTGCGGTATAGACATGTGTGTCATCTTCGTAACTATAAACTCTACTAGGATCACTCTGTTTTGCAACCCATGAGTTGGATTCTTGGCTCCATACATACCTTTGATTACTTGTAGGGTCAGTGTAGATAGCTTCTTCTCCTTCATATGTGACATATGGAGCCCAAGTAGCGGAGTCAATATTTGCATCAGTTGGTTTTCTTGTATCTTCGGTAGAACTATCACTATCAATTGGTTTTGAATCAGCGTCTTTTGAGGCTGAGCTGGCCTTTTCGTCTTGATTATTAGCTGCACTTACCTTTGTGTCTGTATCTTGGTTATCTATAAGTTTGTTTTCAATTTTTTCATCTGCTTTTTTGACATCTTTCTTACTATATACCTCTTCGGCTACATCGGCAACTACTTCATTAGCCTTATTTTTAGCTAGCTGCTCCTCCTCAGCCAGTTTCTGAGCGGTTTCAGTAGATAGTTTGATCACAAACCCCGACCTTGAACTTTTGTCTTGTTTAGCCATTTTGTGAGTGTTTCATATTTATATACTAAGTCAAAGACTTCAAAGCTTTCATATTACGTTGTGTGTTTACAAATCAGTAAAACAGCATTAAATTCCTGTGAGAGTATCAAAGAGTATAATAACTATCCATAAAGGGAGAGTATAATTACACGCCAAATAATCAATCCCGGTTGATACTTGACTTGATAATTATTAATAATTTTATTTAAGGTGATAGTTGTCAAATTGATAATGTGTCTGACAGCTGACAGCCTGACAGGCTGACAGACTGACAGCGATATTAGGTTGCGTTCACTGCCTACATAACGGGCGCAACCGAACGCTCTAAGAAAATCGTTCAGAGGCACGGCGGTGCCTCGCGCGGCGGCGGCGCGGATCTTTTCGGTCGATAAAATTGACAGTTAAAATCGATAAAACCCACTTTATCGCTTTTAACTGTCAATTTTATCGAATAAAACCTACTTTATCGATTTGAACTGTCAATATTATCGAATATTATCGACCCGAATAGATCCGTACTTGCGCCGCAGATTTGTATTGTATTGTAATGTCTGTGTTCAGAGGGCTCTCGGTTGTTGTCGGTTGAAACAGAACTTCCGTTAATTACAACCACAGACTGACTAGAGTAGGTCCATTCCATTAGAGCTGTGCTTTGATTGGTGAGTAAAATATAACGCCAAACACGAACCGCGCTACCACAAAAACATCTTTGCGCCTGTTTAGACAAACAACTGAAATGATTAGAAATGTTACAACAGAATGGAGTTTTAGACAACGGTTAGACACTAGTTAACATTTCGAGTGTTAATGTGTTATAATGGTGGATTATTATTCCTACTAAATTATTAACTGGAAGTGTTGTGGACGTCCAAGAGTTTAAAGCAAATAATAAAATGACAGAAAACAAGGGTATCAACGTATTTTCTCAAAAAAAATTATGGAAGTTGCATTTCAGGAAAGTATCTATCACTACAGTTAGTCAGTTACTGGAGAGTGGAGCCACAGTGGAGCGTGACAAAAAGTTCTACGAACTGACCTACCGTTTTAAAAAAATCCAAGTTGATAATGACAACACCGTTCAACTGTCAAAGTCAAAACACGTAAAGACAAAATTGTTCTTAATTTTGAACTTTGAAGTTGTAATATAATTTGTGGTTGTAATTTTCATTCTTTTAAATTACTGGAAGATTCAAGAAAGGTTGTACGAGTAACTTAAAATATTTTTTTAATTACTATACAAATTAAAAAGTAGTGTGGTAATCATGGAAGATCTATCTGACGTTCACTTGAGCCCATTACCGGATTCGCCATACGTGAAGCCGTTCCGCTTCCACTACACACAGAATGGGACGCGGAAGGATTGGGATCTTCTAGAGGTTCATGACAGCGTTGCTATAGTAGTCTTCAATATAACTAGGAGGGTTATGATATTTGTGAAGCAGTTCCGACCAGGTATATTAATAACACTATTTCAAAGTGGTACAATTATTTAGAAATGAAATAAAGGAGGAGTTTCTTCTGATGATGTGTTAGAGACTTTTCAAACATCAACTTTTATTACTCGATTGCTGTTTGTCCATTTGTCAAGAACAAATCTGGCGTTTGAATTTTCAACTGCTTGGTATCATCCAATCTTGCTATAATTTTACACAACCCCTGAATGTTAATAAGGATTACCTATTTTATAATATGCTTATAAAAAAAAAACCTTGTTTTTAGGAAATTGAGGAAAATTATTACGAATAAGACTAAATATAAAGTTCACAACATTATTTTACTATTTTCCATCAGCCATCTACTTCAACTCCATCGCTCCTGAAGATCGCACCAAGAAGATAGACACCAAGAAGTACCCTGCATCACTTGGCATT
This sequence comes from Crocallis elinguaria, assembly GCA_907269065.1. Lineage (NCBI taxonomy): Eukaryota > Metazoa > Arthropoda > Insecta > Lepidoptera > Geometridae > Crocallis > Crocallis elinguaria. The sequence continues at coordinate 11,873,679 of OU026065.1, read as the reverse complement.
GCGCTGGAGATGTGTGCAGGCATTGTAGACAAGTCATTGCCTCTCATAGAAATTGCCAAGGAGGAGGTGTTAGAGGAATGTGGTTACGATGTTCCCTTGAGTAGTTTAAAGAAGATTACTTCTTATAGGTATGTGCAGTACAAGTTATTTAAAAACTATGGTTGCTCAGTAGATATGGATTTGCTCGCTTATCTGTAAGGCTTCATTTTTAACCAACTTCCAAACCAATTTGCAAATTTGTTTTTTTATTTGGAAGGATATAGATTCACATTGGTCCCATAGAAATTTCATCAAAATTGGTTCAGTAGTTTGGCACCGAAGTCCATTCGTCGCTTTTTTTAAAGCGATTTCACTTGGCTTATTCTTTAAAGCTTAGGCTTAAGGAAAACTGTGTGATGTAACCGTAGCATGGTGGTAAGCATCATTTTCTGGTGATTGTCTGGCCAGTTATTTCTGTCAAGTTAACAATCTGTTGCCAAGCACCTCTTAACGTTTTGCCTTGCACTTGAGAGACTAGAACTGTCTCTCAAACCTAGGTTTAATATGTAAGTATGCTTTCACCTTTGACCACTTCAATATCATCACTAAAAATAAGTGAAACAGGAGGATAAAAACCAATTTAGCACAAAAAAATTTGTAAAACTGGTAGAATAGTGTTGTTATATGACCCACAATTTCAGGTCAAAAGTCAAGTGTATTCCAGTTCTGTGATTATGATAACTGGTTTTTATCAGAATTAGCTTGCGGGTTAGTTCAATCATTGATGGACTCCAGTAGTTTGTAAGTAGGTTTAAGCCCTGCAATGGGACAAATGTATTTGTACCATGCCTGGGTGTTGTGGGAGCAAAGAGTAAGGATCTAGAAGGGGTGAACTTATTACTGTAAGCAATTTCTTTTTTTTAACACACTTAGCTTCACTTGTAACAATCTAGCTATAACTGACAATGTAATAAAATCTTAGAAGCCAATTTTAACCTACTTCTAATGGTCATATCGAAATGAAACTTTGTGTGTATGTTGTTTGGATCACAAAACTATAATTTGGTATCATGGAGCTGATCTGACGATGGAGCCAGGAGGTGGTTAGTGGAGCTCTTCAGTGGCAACAAGTAAACCCTTTGAGTTGGGGCTCATATGATTCGTTTTGGCGAGACCAATAGATTGCACTTGGTTCTGGTGGTTCTGATGATGGAACCAGGCGGTGAAAGTATGATTTTTGTTTGTTTAAACTATATTTAATTATGTATTTTATTGTTGTTTGTTCTTTATTTTTAGATCCGGAGTGGGTGTCCAAGGTGCTTTACAAACATTTTACTATTGTGAAGTCACAGATGATATGAAAGTTGAACATGGTAAGCTTCATTGAATTAACCAACATTAGGTATTAAGTCTTATAGGCCCAGTAATTTCACTGGCTAAATAAATAATCTTGCTACACAGGTGGTGGAGGTGTAGACGGCGAGATAATAGAAGTGGTGGAGATGACGATCTCTGAGATTGAGGAGTTCGTGTCCTCCCCGGGGCCCATAGCGAGCCCGCCAAGCTGCCTCTTCGCTCTCATGTGGTTCCTGCACACCAAGGCTGACAAGTTTAGGAAGTGAGACTTTCCTACACTGTTTTAAACTTTCACAGTAATTCGCAACATCGCATTATAATGGGATATTCATCGTGGTTATAAATTAGGTGGTGAGAATCCTATATTATGACGTATTTGCAAGCACCATGTTCACGGGAATAGGGCATTGCAAGCAGGTACTCATCAGTTAAAATAAAAATAAACCATGTTGAATATTCTATTATAATACTTAATTATAAGTAATACATAATGTTTCCTACACTGTTCCATATTATTATGCTAGTTTTATTTAGTAATTTCTTAGATTTTCGACTTTTAATGGATTTTGTCGCGTATATTTTAAATTATTTTAATTCCTGATGATTCGAACCCATGTCAGTGATTGTCTAAAAACGTTAAAAGTTACTGTGTTACCACAAGAAACATCTTTTAGGCGCCATGTTTGGCTAGAAAATGTCTAAAGGTAAACATCTAAAATAATTAGAAATGTCACAAGTCACAACAGAACGAAGTTAGACAATGGTTAGACACTACTTAAAATTACTCCCGAAAAACACCTGACTGCATTATCTAGATCAATCATCACTCTGCAATTTATAATTGGTACATGTGTGCCATTTCCCTCATAACACACAACACGATTTATAACAATTTAGGTAAAATCAATACTGTAAATTCTTCTAAATTCGGTGCTTCTAATTCTGTAAAATAAAACATAGTTGTGCTTGATGCTAAGCCCTTTGCCTTTGTTGCCTGCGGGCCCAGCATTGGCCATGGATGGATCCACGGTTGCTGTCTCCTGGACATTCGGCTTGGGTTTCGCTTCTTTGTTTCCATTTCTGTTTTGTACTGGTTTGTGGGACGCGGTCGGGTGCGACTCCCATCTTGGTCCTTTAGTCGAAGGCTTCGGAACCTCAGGGTGCCTCAATTTTCTTTGAGACTTTGTGAGTCATTGTGTTGCTTCTTCAGTGTGCACGTAGTTCACGAGGTCAACTAGCAAAATTATTTTTGACTTTGCTTCTACATCCTTTTTCGGATCAACATCTTTGGCGTCACTCTCAATACGATCCCATAAATCTTCGTGCTCGAGATAAGTCTTTACTGAAAATCTCCAGATATTGTAATTTTCCCTGCCGGACAATTTTTCTATGTGTAGGTTAGACGTCGCGGCGTCGCCATTATGCCGGCCGGTGTCCGATGGACACGTCACGAAAATGGTTGTAGATTTATACTGAAAAAAAACTAAAGAAGTTATTGTTTCAAAGGTTTATGGGACGGTCCATAACCTGTTGTAAATAAATAAACACTGAATAAATTTTAGTATATTCAGTACAATATAAATTACATTGATAAAACTGAGCCGTGAGCGCGGGATAAGAGCAGAGACAAAAAAGGGCGGGACGATGACTTTTTGTCACAGATAATGCAACCTATGGGTGCGTTCCATTTGGCAGAGATTTATGTTTAATTCCTACAGTCTTCCCTCAGTGCCTTGCGGCACCGCGGGGTTTTCGAAGCAATAGCTCCTGTGGCCCTAAAGTCTGGAGAATTTGCTGGTTTAGTTGTTGTTTTGCCTTTCCCTTTGCCTTTCGGTCTCACGACCGTCCAACCGGTTCCGGTGGCCTCCGGGGCGCTTAAGGCCTCCTGAGGTGTTGGTTTGTTCCCCTGTTTTAGGGTATGTGGTTTGGTTCGTACTATTTGGATCCATGTTAAACTTTGACACCAATATTACCGGACGGGTATAGAACGGAGGGTCACGTGACCTACGAGTCCACAGCCTGGACCGTCCAGTGAATAGCCTGAGATTAGCCACCGCAGGCAATTCAGCAATGGGCGGATAGCCCGCTCTTCGATATCGTCACCGGCAAAATCGCTATCAGAGCACTCGTCCTGAAGCAGGTGTGATTGCAGAACGAGGCTGTCAAGCATCGAAGCCATGCATTCTAGTTGATGTATCCTTGTGTAAATTGCCTTTATTCCTTTGCTGTTCGTGAAGAAATTTTTCCGCCTTCGTCATTTTCCTTTTACATTGGGCAATCTGCGCTTTAATTTTCTTTTCGCAATCTTCGGCGGATTTGCCTGTTGCTGTTAATTTTGCTTTACTTGCGCTATCCGTTATTGTAAATGATTACGAAGATATTTTCGAAATTGTAGATTGATTATGATTTTTGCAACGGCCAATGCACCAATGGCTTCCTCGCCGGCCGGCTTTTTCTTTTCGGACTAACTTGACGAAGGTTTTCGCGACACACATTTTTATTTTGTTTCGGCACCAATTTATTTTCGTGGAAACATAATGAAAACCATGAATTATGGAGACAAATTAATTTATAAAGGTTTTGCAAGAAAAATTACATCCATTCGCAGCGATGCGCTTGAGTGGAGAGAAATGTCAAAGAGCAAGGACCGTAGACAAATTATTCGCTCATTGAGCTGTAATCAGCAAAGCTAGTGCGATGAAGTTTCCCTAGTAGGACTATATGTCGATTTATGCCTCTATCCTCAAAGATCTTTTGAAGTTTAGTACACGCCTCCTTGGCTGTTGTTGCCGTTCTGAAGTGTTGAATACAATGTGATTTTACCGAAAGACAAAAGCGTGTGCACTTTGATCGCGCTTTACGACAGTATTAGTACCCTCAAAGCGTCCCCACAATACCTCCATCACTAGGGCATGACGAATGCAAAATATCTAGTTTAGAAAATTTCCAATTCTATCGTCTAACGAGAACGAACCTTGAGGCCCTTGCCCGCCATGTTCACCGCCGTTTCCAAAATGTCACTGCTCATGAGCATTACTTCTAATCAATAGTGGCCGGTCGTGGCCTTCTTGATTGCGACTTCTTGACGTGTCCTGGGCCCATAACTATATAATAAATTAGTAATAGGTACATGTCGTCATTGGCGTATTTTAAGATTCAGCGGCCTGGGCCTGTAAGGTTTGCCGCCCCATAAATTAACGGAAAAAAGCAAAGACTTTAAATTTTGAAATATAATTAAGCAATGTGTTGATGTGGGCTGATAATGACGATAATAAAGGAAAAAATTAAAAAGGCCATACAACGAAATAAACACCATTTATTCAATACCAGCTTCTGTCTGCGTTCCCACAGGAACTGATGTAAATATAAAAACTATGTAAAGAAATTGCGAACACAAATTTGTTTAATTCAACACTGAAAACTTAGACGGAAACATGACGTGAAACAATCTAGTTGCTAGGTAACAATTATTGTCGATTATAATAAAAACTACTTGATGTAAAAAGGTCGTACATCTCTTATTTTTTAAAGTAGCCTATTTATTCTCCGGTCCATAAACTGTATTGTGCTTGCCCTTCTATCGTACTTTTGTTACTACTTATTCTATCAATAACATTAATTGTGAAAATTTTTAATTAGCTTTCAGTATATAATATAATGTCTTACGTGTATTATTATACACAGCTATAATTTTTCCTTAAAAAATAAAATAAAATATCTATGCCAAATATCACGTCGATCCGTCGCTCAGTTGCTGCGTGAAAGGACAAACCAACTGACATGCAAACACTTTCGCATTTACCTATTACGTATATGGTTTTACATTTTTTCCGATGGACAGATTGGTTAACAAATTCTTCAATTACACAGTCATGATTAACGGATTTTGTTAAGTCAGCTTCTATATTAAGAATAGCTAAATTGTTTAAACGTTCTTCGCTGAAACGGGAATGTAGATAATGTACGGAAAACGAACGTTCCACGCTTCAAATTGTCAGCGCAGTGCACAGAAATGTGCGTAACTGAAATCAGTTTGTGCAAATGATTCCTTCAAATCTTTTTCTTTAATAAATAAGTTAAGTGGCCATAATAGTAGATTAGGCACCAAGAGAATAAAAATTGTCTTACGTCACGGGCGGCTTATTGGACCCTGAGTAAAGCCAGGAGTTCAAGCCGCCCAAAACGAAATCTATCCTAAAGGTGAATACTCTACTTCTCACACCTGCGAAAGCGGCGTTATATTTTTTGTTGTCTATGGTGATCAGTTCGATTTTCGAATAAGTCTTATTACAAAGCCCGTATGCTGAGTTTTCATTCCAATTTTAACCCCCCGTTTTCGGAAATTCCCTGGGGATTTTCATACCCCTTACTCTCCCTTGGGAGGCAATGCCTTGCCTTGGTACCTACGTTGATATGTAATTGGTCATTGTCGAGCAGTTGGTGTGAAAACTCATTTTATTTTCATGAGAAGTCAAGAATTCTTTTAAAAGAACACACTCTTGTAGATCATCCACCAAATCAATTGGGTATACTTTTTGGGTTTTTATTGCTTTCACTCTTAACTCTTTTGCTTTAGACATTGCATACAATTTGTATCCAATTTGCATAACAATGCAAAATTGATAGAAGCTTGGCGCTTCCTTAACTCGCCCAACAATTGGTCGCATATTGGGAAGAAGGTATTAATCCTGAAATGGTCATGTCCTTGTAACGACACTTCTCCCTTGCGACACTCATCGTATTGTTTCTTTCTCTTAATAATTCTCTTGTAACTGTTTCTGTATTCTTTAAAAAGATAGGTGCACACATCTGAGCGCGAGGTGCGGCTTAGGCCGCCCCCTTTTTTTTGCTCGCCCAGGTAAAAACTCCTTTACGAGCTTACCACTCCGCGCCCTGGGGGGGAGGGCGAGTCTGGGGCTCCCGCTCGCCCACTGCGCAGCGGCCTTTCCACTAAAAACCCACTTGGACGTTTTACGGCTTAGCCTAGGACGGGGTCGCGGTGCCGCTTACGCGCTTCGCGCAGGTTCCCGTCAGCCGTCCTGCCTGGCGGGGAGAACCTCTCCCCCCGCACGGCCCACACAAAAATTAATAATATCACAACCATTCCGCATAGTTTTGTGATACAATTAATAATTTTTTTGGTAACCAGCCTTTATATGCACATCTCCGCACCCAGGTGCGGATATAGTGCGGGACTCGCCGCCTGCCCGCTGCACAGCGTCCTACCCACTAAAACCACCGGGGTTTGTAACAGACACTTTATTTATTTGTAGATTCAAAAAAACGAAAGTAAGCGTCTTTGTCGGACTATGGCAGTGACTCATCTTTCGTCTCAATAGCTGTCTTGATTTGCTTGTGACGCATTTTGCATAATCCACGTTATCGGCGTTAAACGGTGACTGAGAACTCACTTTTACATAAACCATTCGTAATAGTGCTTGGATCCAATTCCTTCAGAGCTTTTTCAAGAAGTGGACAAGTTTTCTTTTTTGAACTTTACGAACTGGTTTTCGTTGCGCCAATTACTAGACGGAAAACCGATATATCCATTGATTGCAAAAGATGTGTGGCGTGAGGATAGAGAGCGATTAGTATTGTTTATCGTGGCAAAAATTACTCAGTGGGAGGGTAGTATGTGAACAATAGCCATCTAAAAAAACTATTATTGTGACCGGTACCTATACCACTTATTTCCAGGGGAAAAAACGTTTGTTATATATTCATGAAATGCTTCCCCTGTCTTCCAGCCTTTTGGTGTATGTCCCAGTCCCCATCTCGCCGGGTGCTTGTTTTGAAATTTTGTGAGGTATCGATTCTAATTAATAAAGCACCACCTAAAATAAAAGGTAAGAAATACAGTGCCACAAGAAATATCTTTATAATATTAATGTGATGGGGTGGGCTTGTTTCTTGTCGCAAATTGACTCTATTTTAGGAGTAAGTTTGGACAATTTTCACCTTTGTCGCGCACGGAGAGAGGCGCACGAACAGTCGCTCTACAATAATGCTTACTTGTACGAATGTGACGGTACACCTTAATTCTGACTCGGTATCAAGTCGATTTCGTCTGTATCATGACCAGGTGTGAAATACACTCTATGTAAGGCTTACAGGATCGATTGTAATCCAGTACTCAATAACTTTAGCCCAAGGTTATGAATTGTTCTTTAGGAATGTAATTTTATCTTCTTGCTTGTCTGCCAAACACAAAAAAAAATAAGTTAAAATTATATAATACTAGCTTGTGTATTTGCCTTTAAATCGGTCAATTACTGCATCTGGAACACCCCATGTTCTAAGGAGCCTATCTATTTCTAAATTTTCCAACTCCGCATCGGCAGCGTTGAAGCTATTCACCTACAACAAAACGCTTTATAAATAACCTACCCGAATCACAGACTAAAACTAATGCTGTCTTTATCAGAACATAATAAATGACAAAGATATCAACAGACCCAATCCGTGCACAAAGTCAACGAACCTTCCAAAACCCACCGTGCCTGTTCCAAACGAAGAAGGGCAAGAAACTCGTCTCGGCATTCTATTTAAAAAATAGTTTTTACAATGATTCTAATGCTAACAATTAACCATTCAATCGTCTTAAATCTGTCCTTCATGTCGGCAAGAACTAAGGCAAAAAATAGTATATTACGGACGTTTTTAATTTGAATAAGAGGGCATCTAATCTGACAACGTTTACATACAATTTCATAGCAAATTAGCAATCATGATGCAATGTTTATGTCACAGTAATATCACTTCTGTCACTGTTCTGTCGGGTTTAACCATATATTCAACTCTGATTCTTTATACCACAGGACCTTCAGTAAATCTTGCGCCGAATGCAAGAAGGAAGTATTATAAGCACCACGAAACGACGTCGCAAAACTTCCACTTTTTAAATAGGTACTTAAATAGTTGTTTATTAACATGACGGGGCCACAGTTAAATAGTTGTAAACAGTTAATATGTGACATGATTGTTAACTATAACATTTTAAATGAGTTACCCACACTTGCGGGATATTAAAATAAATATTATCATCACAAACAAAATTTGCGCCTAACGGGATTCGATTCGTCTTACTTCGGCTGTCCGAGCCAGACGCTTTTCAAACCGAGCTGGGGTAGCGATGTTAGCGACGAAACTCTTGAAATTTACGTTTTCTCCGACTGTGGCCCCATCATCTATTAGACAGTTTTTATCACCTAGGTCCTAGACTATAATTCATTCGTGGCAATTGGTATTGTTACTTAGACTGTTCTCTTATATTGTATGCTAATGGTTCGGTTTTGCTTTATGAGTCTTATGACGTTGTTATCGTTTGCGGAAATAGACATGGAAAAGTGTAAATTTTTGTACATACTCGTAGAAACATTCATATATTTTTAAACGTTTGAGGTTTTAATCTCTGCGCCAGTACTGATTTGTAGTGGCTACACGATTCAAACGTACGTATAGCTTGAAGCTTCTATAATATGGAACTAAATTCTTTTTAGTAAGGCACTACCTAAATCAGCAGTAATAATTGTTGCGGAGAAACTTTGCACGACGAATTGCGAGTAGACTAGAAATTAACTAGAATAATTTTAGTACTAGGGAGTATTAAAATGATTCCAGTTAATTTAGCAGTTGTATATTTTAAACGTAAAGAGTTATAGACAGTAGGTAAAGAGGTGTGCCGCTTATCTGTAGCTTACGTAACGAATGTACGTAACAATTAATTAATAGTATGCTATCGTAGAAGGTCGTTTCGTATCGTACGTTAGAGCTAATTTATGCTTTCACATTATACATTTTATTTATTACTTTAGCTCTGGGACATGCTGTCTTGTTGAAATTTAACAAGCCGATCTTAGGGATTAGTGTGAGTTTTGCAACAAGTTAACGCGGTCTACGTCCGCGTTTACGAAGATTTTGTATGAAGATAATCGTGCATTTTTTTTGTATGGTGTTTACTCGACAAACGTAGTCTTTCGCGTAGCACTCAAACTCAGCACACAGTGTGTTTACGGTCTTTTCCCATCAGTCGGGGTGCATGCGGCTGACATGACTTGCCCAATCCCACTTCAGCCTGGCAGCCTACGTCTTACAATAATTTAAATTAATTGATATTCTTAGTCATGGTAATAATTTATGTCGGTCCTTGTTACTCTCACTCATTTATTACTCTTACTCATTCTTATTCTCACTCATTTTTTCAATATACACACGAATTTTAATGAAAAGTTTTATGCTGGTCATACATTTTTCTGCATTAGCTTTGTAGAAAGTTACTGTATACGGATACGCCCGCCCACCTCAAATTTCATACTAATAATTGTATTTATGAATGGATGCCATTTTGTATAAAAATTCGTTTTTATTGTGACCAGATGTGAAAACCCACTCCATGTAAGGCTTACAGGATAGGTTGTAATCCAGTACTCAATAACTTTAGCCCAAGGTTCTGAATTGTTCTTTAGGAATGAAATTATATCTTCTTGCTTGTCTGCCAAACACAAAAAATAAGCTAAAATTATATTAGCTTGTGTATTCACCTTTAAATCGGTCAATTACTGCATCTGGAACACCCCATGTTCTGAGGAGCGTTTCGATTTGTAATCTTTCCAACTCCACATCGGCAGCGTTGAAGGTATTCATCTACAATATAACGCTTTATAAATAACACTTTAATTACAACAAACTAACCCAACGATTAGACGCTATAACAATAACAATAACAATCTTCACACTTTGATCAATTTTCTTCCAGTTCACTGTTCAGTAAACAAAATAATTGAATATTGATAGTTGAACTGTTGAATACATCAATACAAGCAGGACGCGGTACTCGACGCAATGTTGCCAACAAAAACATTTCCCTAAGGTATGGTCACAAACCCCTAAAATCACCACAATTTCTTAGACTCCTAAATAGATAAATGCAACTTATCCTTTGTAATTTTTTCAAAGTCGCCATAACGGTTATTTTCCTCGTTATTGTGAAATAAAAAGGGCGGACTTACAGAGTAGATTCATGATCATTTCATTCATTGATCTTGCAAATAGAGTTCTTTTATTTTGGAAGTCCAACATATAAACTTATCTTTTATTTTGGATAGAGCACTTTGCAGGTTTAACTTTTCAATCTTTTCATATTCTCCCTGTTAGTCAATGTCTGAAGTTGTCTTGGAAAGACTGGATAACTTTTACGGAGTGGATTCATGGTCAACTGTTGTCTTGCAAATAGAGTTCTTTTATTTTGGAAGTTAAACATAATATAAACTTGACTTATCTTTTATTTTGGATAGAGCACTTTGCAGGCTTAACTTTTCAATCTTTTCATATTCTCCTTGTTAGTCAATGTCTGAAGTTGTCTTGGAAAGACTGGATAACTTTTACGAAGTGGATTCATGATCAACTCTTGATCCTGCTGTATACAGTATATGGTGTATTACTATCATATTAAGTTATTATACTTTCATGGTCACTAGCACGAGAATTAACTTTAGTAACGGGATATTTACCATGTATTTTATTTGTTTTGAGCACTCGATATTTCGGCACTATTGCAAGCGCCATGTTCATGAGGAAACTGAAGTTACTGCGGGTAGAATTGTAGACTTCAATGCAGCTATGAGCAAACGAACCAGTCTACCTTCTTTCGTTTGCGTTTTTTCGGCTCGATGCCGTTACCACCAACACAACAGTCACTCGCAACTCGATATTGATCTTTACAGACGTAACTTACGGTATCTGCTCGCGAACTTGTTTCGACACTTTTATAGTTTTTACATAGATCTACAACTGGATTCCAGGTTCTCGAGAGTTGAAACTCATCCTCTCTGTTAAAATTCCTATACTTGGTTATTTCGATCGCCTCTCGAACCAAACAAATAAAATACACGGTAAATATCCCGTTACTACCTAAAGTTAATTCTTGTACTATCATATTTTTCTTCAATGACACATCATTTCCGTGGTATAATTGATTGCGATGAAGACGGTCTGATAACACTTTCCACTGATATTTGCAAGGGTGATGTAGCAGTATAGCACTCGATGCGTAAACTCAAATAGTAACGTTATACTATTTTTATTTTTTATGCATTTTACTCTGCAATATCAAGTTTTCCACGCTCATGTTACAAATAATAAGCGTTTAGATTTCCATTGCAATAGTTGGACACAAATTGATGGTATCAAGCTATTGTTAACCGGTACAGCAGCATTTCCATTGCTTTATTCTTGCTGAATATGCTATGCCATGTTGCCCTCAAGCCGGGTTTATATTTCTCTGACGTGTCGTGTCGTGCGAGTCATATTGCGTTCTGACATGATGGTGAGTTTTCTCATCTATATGCCGTTTTCTGGTGTCCTCAACTGCAGTTGAGGTATTAGCAATATAAACTCACTAAATTTACTTGAAATCTATATTTCTGTAAAGCAAGGCTTTTAGGTGTTACAGGTCCATAGGCAAACAGGGAAGAGACAAATAGAATACCACAGACAACATAAGGTTGCCACTATGCGAAGTTAAATCTACATTGTACAAAATATTATTTATGGTTATTCATGGTTTTATGGTTTCAACAACTGCTTTTATCCAGTTCTTCTTTTGTATATAGTTTTGGTATGGCATGTGATTTTTACCTTTTTATACAGTTAAGATTAAAGCCTAATGTTAAGTCTTTTTTGTTTATTATATTTATTTCATTACATACGCTGTTAATTATCTGATAAATAAAAAACAAGTTTAACAACTTGGATATTACTAAAATGTTTTTCATTAGCCATTAAAGTATTTAGTAACCAAAAATGTAACTTGTTGTCTAGCAACATTGTATGTACACAATTCTATAACTTGCACGTGTTTAATAAGTCATTAAATAAAATGTAGATATGGAAGATACGGTTTTCTTTTTAACCGACTTCCAAAAAATGAGGAGGTTATCAATTCGGTGGGTATTTTTTTTTAATGTTTGTTACCTCATATCTATCTCCGTCATTTATAAACCGATTTGGAAAAATCTTTTTTTATTTGAAAGGATATACTTTCAGATTGGTCCCATAGAACTTTCATCAAAATCGGTTCAGTAGTTTGTCACTGAAGTCGGTTCGTAGCTTTTTTAAAGCAATTTTCTTATGGCATATTTTTCTTTGTGAAATTCTATTTTGCTCGAACCAACCATGTATTAAAACCTTGTTACATTTTATGCAAACTGTTTCTTTTTATATAGTAATGTAAATAGATTTTATTTATCAGCGAAACATGCTCATAAATATAATACACAACAATAATCTGTGATTGCAATTGCCTTTCTGTGATTAAATCATAGAATATGCTTACAGTTGTTTTATTTGTTCTAATCCTATAATCTAATTGTATAGGTAGGTACTTTTGATTTTGGGGCAGCCAAGCTTAGCACACTTCAGTTAAAAACCATATTTATTGGTGCTCAGTATACCACCTACCTAAGGAAGACTGGAAGACTGTGATTCGGGTAGACGAATGTTGCAGAGGCCCGCTGTTAGTCATTTATTTTAACTTTCATAAGTGCGCCTTTGGGGCCTATTTGAATAAAGCATTATGAATTTGAAGGCAGAATTTTGGAAGAGGTCTTAAGTCTAGCAGTGAGTTGTAAGATGCTGTTCACATACTGGCAATGCCCATTTTATTACGCATATTTGAAAAAAATTAAAAACGTTTTGTGTGGAATCAAACATTTTGCGCTTAGTGGTTAGGCAACAAATTTGTCACAAGATGGGCAGCCACAAATTTTTAGCTTGCTGTTCCTCCTCAGCCAGTTTCTGAGCGGTTTCAGTAGATAGTTTGATCACAAACCCCGACCTTGAACTTTTGTCTTGTTTAGCCATTTTGTGAGTGTTTCATACCTACTAAATCAAAGACTTCAGAGCTTTCATATTACGTTGTGTGTTTACAAATCAGTAAAAACAGCATTAAATTACAGTGAGAGTATAATTACACGCCAAATAATCAATCCCGGTTGGTACTTGACTTGATAATTATTATTGATAATTTTATTAAGGTGACAGGGTGACAGCGATATTAGGATATTAGGCACAGATTTGTATTGTATTGTACATAATGTAATGTCGTGTTGTGTTCAGAGGGCTCTCGGTTGTCGGTTGAAACAGAACTTCCGTTAATACTACCACAGACTGACTAGAGTAGGTCCATTCCATTAGAGCCGTGCTGTGATTGGTGAGTAAAATATAACGCCAAAAACGAACCGTGCTACCACAAAAACATCTTTGCGCCTGTTTATAAACAGTGTCTAAAGACAAACGACTCGAATGATTAGAAATGTTACAACAGAATGGAGTTTTAGACAACGGTTAGACACTAGTTAAATCAAGGTTTGCGGTTGTTCATATCTAAACACGCGACTTATACATATTTAGGGGTTAGATGCCATTTGACACTGGTTTGGGGTGTGTTTAAATTTGTTTAACTAGACTGTATTGTCTCGATAGTCGTTTGAATTTTCAATTTGGTGGGAAGTGGGAACGCCAAAGTACGAGTATGTTGTAGTCAATTTTATAACATTTCGAGTGTTATATAATATTATATATTTTTATTATTACTACTAAATTATTAACTGTAAGTGTTGTGGACGTCCAAGAGTTTAAAGCAAATAAGTAATAAAATGACAGAAAACATGTATTAACGTATTTTCTCAAAAAAAATTATGGAAATTGCATTTCAGGAAAGTATCCACCACTACAGTTACTGCACTGGAGAGTGGAGCGTGACAAAAAGTTCTAAGAAATTCAGACCTCCCATTTTTAAAAAATCCGACAATGACAACACCAAAACAACACCGCTCAACTGTCAAAGTCATAGACTAAGTAGTATACTCAAAGTCAAAACACGTAAAGTCACAAAATTGTTCTTTTTTTTTTTGTTTATTTAGGCAATCCAATTAATTTTGAAGTTGTAATTTTCATTCTTTTAAATTGCTGGAAGATTCAAGAAAGGTTGTACGAGTATCTTAAAATATTTTTTTAATTACTATACAAATTAAAAAGTAGTGTGGTAATCATGGAAGATCTATCTGACGTTCACTTGAGCCCATTACCGGATTCGCCATACGTGAAGCCGTTCCGCTTCCACTACACACAGAATGGGACGCAGAAGGATTGGGATCTTCTAGAGGTCCATGACAGCGTTGCTATAGTAGTCTTCAATATAACTAGGAGGGTTATGATATTTGTGAAGCAGTTCCGACCAGGTATATTAATAACACTATTTCAAAGTGGTACAATTATTTAGAAATGAAATAAAGGAGGAGTTTCTTCTGACGATGTGTTAGAGACTTTTCAAACATCAACTTTTATTACTCGATTGCTGTTTGTCCATTTGTCAAGAACAAATCTGGCGTTTGAATTTTTAACTGCTTGATATCATCCAATCTTGCTAAAATTTTACACAACCCCTGAATGTTAATAAGGATTACCTATTTTATAATATGTTTATAAAAAAAAACCTTGTTTTTAGGAAATTGAGGAAAATTATTACGAATAAGACTAAATATAAAGTTCACAACATTATTTTACTATTTTCCATCAGCCATCTACTTCAACTCCATCGCTCCTGAAGATCGCACCAAGAAGATAGACACCAAGAAGTACCCTGCATCACTTGGCATTGCGCTGGAGATGTGTGGAGGCAAGAGAGACAAGTCATTGCCTCTCATAGAAATTGCCAAGGAGGAGGTGTTAGAGGAATGTGGTTACGATGTTCCCTTGAGTAGTTTAAAGAAGATTACTTCTTATAGGTATGTGCAGTATAAACCAATTCAAAAACTATGGTTGTTCAGTAGAAATGGATTTGCTTGCTTATCTACCAACTTCCAAAAAAGGAGGTTTGGTGTTTTTATTTGTGTTATTGACCTCAGATCTCTGTCGTTTATAAACCGATTAGCAAAATTGTTTTTTTATTTGAAAGGATGTACATTCAGAGTGGTCCCATAGAAATTTCATTAAAATCGGTTCAGTAGTTTGTAACTGAAGTCCGTTAGTAGCTTTTTAAAGCAATTTCACTTGTCTTATACTTTAAAGCTTAGGCTTAAGGGCAAACATCTCGTGTCGCTAAGCAACTTATCCCACGAGATGGCGCTGTTTCTCCAAAAACATGTTTTTATTTATTTTACTCTAAGTAGCGAGAAATAAACTCATTTTAGGTGATTTTGCCGTATTATCAATTTGTTCTTAGCACATATCAAACATAGTTGAACCCATTGATAACTACACTTTTGAGAAAATGTTAATCAAAACCGCACTCCTGTATATGTAAATGAACGACACACACACATGCAAATGGGAAAACAGTATTATCGGTACATATACTAAAATTGGCCGTCTTAGCGCAGTTGTCACAGCGGCAGACTTGCGATTTGAAGAACCAGAGTTCGAATCTGGAATACTATAGTCTCATTTTGTGCTGAAGAATATTTTTTTAGACATTTTGGTTATCTATTGCACTTAGTAATAATAACAATTACCTAGTTTTTGTGCTAGATTGAAAAGTAAAATGAAAGACTAGGTAACATTTAAAAAGATTTATTACGTGTGTCTACTTTGGAGATGAAGCATGTCGCCTATTTTTGCTACTATAAAAGTTGTTTATTGTTATTTAGTTTATTACATAGATTTTAGAATAAGTGAGACAACCACCGCCAGGTTAAACTCTTCATCTCTTCAATTTCTACTACTCTTGTGGGTTGGGCTGATGAGATAAAGCACTCCAAATAAAATATCTTCATTTTGACTCTTAGCTGGCTCTGTACCTGGTAATAATAAAGTGTGATTTTTTTTGATCTTCCCTCTTTGAATACAAGTGGATTTTATTTTCCTTGGCAGCGCTTTCGATATCTTCGATCAACCATCAACGAAGGAAAGCACTTTCATTCTAAAATCGCTTCTTCATTTGTAATCACGCCATCTGAGCTTGCTCCTAGAAACCCATATCCCTCGTTGATATAGAATCCAGAAAGACGAACTGCTTTTGAAAATTTTCAGCAAAACTAGTTCATTTTAGATTCATTTTGCTGACCGAACACCATATCCGTTGACAATTACTTCTTGGACGTTTTCAGGCATGGTTTGCTGTGTTACTGGTCTATTTTGTGTTATAGTCAACCTCAACACGGATCCGTCTTGATTTTCTAGCATTTTTTATTGTCAAAGGTAACACTTCAGAACTTGAACTGGGTTTGACAAAAAAATCTAAGCTGAGCTTAGCTAAGATGTTTTTCGCCATGCGTCTTCCCGTCTGTAAAAATGAAATAAGTACCTGCTTAGTATCTCAGAATTCAAAAAATTTGTTCCATGTTTGTTTACATAGGTTCAATACTTACGAAACTTCGTCGCCATGGAAACGCTTGAGCTGACCACGAACCTATTTTCGGTTTACTTTTAGGACAGAATGAGTTTTATAACACGGTTTTGATCTATTAGGTCTATTAATTTTGCTGTTATAACAGCTGGATGATGAATACAAACATTATGCTGCAAAATACAAACACTAACCTAACCTAAAAACTGCGAACTGAGAACACAACAAAATTTGTATTTTGTGTTGCCAGTACGTTACATTCAATTTGGCCAGTCTACTGCGGCCAAAAGTAGTGTCTTGATTGATTAGGTTCGCGTACTGAGTATTGTTACAGTAAAATAAAAAATTCTATTGTTATTTAAGTCACTTGAGCTCATAGCTGTGTTTCCCGATAAAGCTTGCTAGGAAATTTTCTTTGATAATAATTAATTACTTATTATCCCCATCATCACCCTGAACGTGTTCTTTGTTGATAAACTTGAAACCCCCTATATTTTTAAAGCAAACGCTTCTATAATACAAATTAATGGTAATCTCTATGAAAAGGTCCTAAATAAAACATTCATATAGCAGGAGAGTTACGCGATAATGTCATAAGTTACTCAAAATGTTACACTCGCAAGGTCTGGCAGCACTGAGTTGTATAACTCTCGCTTATTTGAATTGTTGTTTTTTGTGGTTTTGATTTTATGTCACACGGAGCGGCAACGTCGCACGTTGCGATATAGCGCGGCTCTGCTCTCGCAAAGTAATGTATTCTCGCTTGCACGCACAATCTGACAACGCACGTTGCACGCACATCATGAAAATGTAACTCACACTACGAGCGCGTGCTATATAATATTGTACCACTACAATCGTAAAATATTTCGAAATATTAGGCTAAAAAAATGTACTTCCAGGCTATTAAATCATAATATTACTGATTTTGCGGCTATTTAAGCTTAAATTAGGGCTATGTTAAGTCATTATGAGTTCAAAATAACAGCAGGACACGTAAGAAGGTCATGCAAAGTTTGTATGGTAAACATTTAACCTTAAGGAAAACTGCGTGATGTAACCATAGCATGGTGGTAAGCATCATTTTATGGTGATTGTCTAGCCAGTTATTGCTGTCAACTTGACAGTCTGTTGCCAAGCACCTCTCAACGTCTTGCCAGCTGCACTTGAGAGACTAGAACTGTCTCTCAAACCTAGGTTTAATATGTAAGTATGCTTTCACCTTTGACCACTTCAATATCATCACTAAAAATAAGTGAAACAGGAGGATGAAAACCAATAGAGCACAAAAAAAATTTGTAAAACTGGTAGAATAGTGTTGTCATAATTATGACCCACAATTGCAGGTCAAAAGTCAAGTGTATTCCAGTTCTGTGATTATGATAACTGGTTTTTATCAGAATTAGCTTGCGGGTTAGTTCAATCATTGATGGACTCCAGCAATTTATAAGTAGGTTTAAGCCCTGCAATGGGACAAATGTATTTGTTCCATGCCTGAGTGTTGTGGGAGCAAAGAGTAAGGATCTAGAAGGGGTGAACTTATTACTGTAAGCAATTTCTTTTTTTTAACACACTTAGCTTCACTTGTAACAATCTAGCTATAACTGACAATGTAATAAAATCTTAGAAGCCAATTTTAACCTACTTCTAATTGTCATGTCGAAATGAAACTTTGTGTGTATGTTGTTCGGATCACAAAACTATAATTTGGTACCATGGAGCTGATCTGACGATGGAGCCAGGAGGTGGTTAGTGGAGCTCTTCAGTGGCAACAAGTAAACCCTTTGAGTTGGGGCTCATATGATTCGTTTTGGCGAGACCAATAGATTGCACTTGGTTCTGGTGGTTCTGATGATGGAACCAGGCGGTGAAAGTATGATTTTTGTTTGTTTAAACTATATTTAATTATGTATTTTATTGTTGTTTGTTCTTTATTTTTAGATCCGGAGTGGGTGTCCAAGGTGCTTTACAAACATTTTACTATTGTGAAGTCACAGATGATATGAAAGTTGAACATGGTAAGCTTCATTGAATTAACCAACATTAGGTATTAAGTCTCATAGGCCCAGTAATTTCACTGGCTAACTAAATAATCTTGCTACACAGGTGGTGGAGGTGTAGACGGCGAGATAATAGAAGTGGTGGAGATGACGATCTCTGAGATTGAGGAGTTCGTGTCCTCCCCGGGGCCCATAACGAGCCCGCCAAGCTGCCTCTTCGCTCTCATGTGGTTCCTGCACACCAAGGCTGACAAGTTTAGGAAGTGAGATTTTCCTACACTGTTTGAAACTTTCACAGTAATTCGCAACATCGCATTATAATGGGATATTCATCGTGGTTATAAATTAGGTGGTGAGAACCTTATGTTATGACGCTGTTGCAAGCACCATGTTCACGGGAATAGGGCATTGCAAGCATGTTGTTGCAAGCAGGTACTCATCAGTTAAAATAAAAATAAACCTCGTTGAATATTCTATTATAATACTTAATTATAAGTAATACATAATGTTTCCTACAGTGTTCCATACTACGAACAAATAATAAGTCAGGAAGTGTAATTCAGAACAAAATCCACACAAAAAATGGCCCTACTTCAAACCAAAACGACGTATGAGCCAAAATACGAATCAATACAATACAATACAATACAAAATACTTTATTGTACACCAGACTTATAAATTAAACAGTACAGAAATATTAAAACAGTAAAGTACAATGGGCGGACTTATCGCTAAAAGCGATCTCTTCCAGTCAACCTTTGGATGGAGAGAACTAATGGAGTGAGAGAGGTCGGTGGTGTAAACAAATAAACAAAAGAGAAAAAATAATTATTAAAATTATATATACATGTAACCACAAATATTATAGATATAATATTACAGATACCAATAATATATACACGTAACATATTACAGAAAGATAAAAACACACATACATGCTAATAAGTAAGTAATACAATACTTAAACATACATATCATCATAATTACACAAAATAATATAATATATACATATAATATAATATCAAATCATGTACGGAGACGAACAACAACAACTAGTGAGGGTGAGTGAGGTATAACTGTTTTACCTTGATTTTAAAGGTAGCTAGAGTTTGAGCCTGCCTTATAGCTAGTGGAAGCTTATTCCAGAGACGTACAGCTTGTACAGTGAAAGACCTGTCATAGAACGAAGTACTATGAACAGGCGTTTTCAGCAACATGTTTTCCGATGACCTAAGGGAAAGTTGTTGGGAATAATGAAGGAATTCGAATCTTTCCTTCAAATAGAGCGGAGTAAGGGGATTGAATAAAATATTATATAGCAGAGAAAGAATGTGAGTATTCCGGCGAAGGCGAATAGGCAGCCACTTGAGTTGAGCACGAAATTGAGAAACATGGTCAAATTTTCGAAGTCCGAAAATAAACCTTATGCAGTAGTTTTGGAGACGCTCAAGCTTATTCAGCTGGTCCTCCGTGAGATCAAGATAACAGGCATCGGCATAGTCAAGAATGGGAAGAAGGAGAGATTGTGCAAGCGTAACTTTAGTAGCAGTCGGAAGAAAGTTTCGCAGTCTTCTAAGCGAAGCTCCCGAAGCAAATATCTTCCGACTAACAGATGCCAGCTGCGGACCCCATGAAAGACAGTTATCTAATATAACGCCCAAGTTTTTTACCTCCGAGCTATAAGGAACTATGACACCATCAAAAACAACTTGAGAGAGCGTGGCAAAATCTATTCTTGCTATCATTCTGGAGCTTCCTATAATGATGGCTTGAGTTTTTTTCGGGTTGATCTTTAACCCGAAACGCTTGCTCCATTCCGCTATACGACATAAATCATAATTTGTACGGCCAACAGCTTCTGTCAACCTATCAAGCGAAGCTTGCGTGTAGATTTGGAGATCATCAGCATAAAGATGGTAGGAAGAAGTAAGATTGTTAGAAATAGAGTTAATAAATATAGCAAAGAGGAGAGGAGAAAGAACGCCGCCTTGAGGGACACCAGCTACCGCGTTGCACCAAGAGGAGAATGAATCATCGAGATGAACGCGTTGCCGGCGTCCGTACAGATAGCTGTGAAACCAGTCAATCACTGAAGGAGATACGTTAATAGAGCTGAGCGTTGCCAAAAGAATGTCAAAGTCGACGGTATTGAAAGCATTACTAAAATCTAATAGAGTGAGTATAGTCAGCTGTCCGGTTTCCATGCCCAGCCTGATGTCTTCTGTTATTTTAACCAGGGTTGTAACAGTGCTGTGTCCGCGACGGAAACCAGACTGCAGAGGATTTAAGAGGTTATGTTTATGAAGGAAGGAGCTCAACTGAGCATGGACTAAACGCTCAAGAACCTTAGAAAGGAATGGTAGGATAGAGATAGGACGATATTCGGAAAAAGAAACAGGGTTGGACTTTTTAGGAAGGGGAATTATGTGCGCATCTTTCCAGATGGAAGGGACAGCACCGCTGGAAATGGAAAAATTCAGGATGTGACAAATGATAGGAAGGATTTCATCTAGAATAAAGACAATCATTTTCCGACTAATGTTGTCACCACCCATTGCATTAGACTGGATATCGAGGATGCTCTTTTTAACGTCACTTGCAGTGACTTGACTAAAGACGAATGGAGAATAATCTGGAGTAACAAGGCTGGAAAGAGTGTTTATAGTATCAATTTTGTCGTTAGCATCAATATTCGATGAAGATGAAAAATGTTGATTGAGGGAATCAATGTCCAGATCTTTTGGTACGGGATCTTGCTTAATCTTGCCTACTCCCAGTGATTTTAAAAATTTCCAGACTTTAGCTGGATCTTCGTTTTCAACGGAGTCATGGACATGACGGCGAAAAGCATCCCTACACATCCTATTGCAGCGATTCCGTGCAAGAACATATTTCTCCTTGTTAATATCAATAGGATTACATCTAACTTTAGCCTTGGCAATAACTTTCTTGTGCATAAGAGCTTTGATATCACTAGTTAGCCAAGGAGCTGGGAGATGTTTCATCTTTACAGCTCTAATAGGAGCATGGATATCGTAAAGTTGAGTTAGTACGGAATTGAAAAGTGCAACTTTATCATCCAACGATGAAGCATATAATAGTTGGCTCCAATCTAAGTCACGTGCATCATTACGGAGCTCATCAACGTTCATAGAACCAAAGTTACGTTGCAGAAGAATTTTTGGTTTGGGTTTTGGAGGACGAATTTTATAAGATAGATAGATAAGATCATGATAAGAGAACGCGTCAGCATTACACTGCCCATGCTTAGCAACATGCTGCAAGGAAGATACAATAATAAGGTCAAGAAGAGAGGGCATGGAATTAGGAAAGTTGTGCGTAGCATCAAGGGGCAGTATATGCATATTGTTAGCGTTGGTGATAGATTTTAAAGATAGTGAGCGAAAATCATTTTTAAGAAGGCAAGTATTAAAGTCACCCATAATAATGGTGTGATTATAGGATACAGTAAGATCTTCTAGCATTTTTTCAAAGGAAGAGAAATAATTTACACGTAAAGAAGGACTATAATAAACTCCTAGTAAAATCTTACTATGGGAAAGTAAAATTTCAATAAGCAGATGTTCGCCCGAATTGGGTGGCGGAGGCTGCGCAGACATACTAATAATTGAGAAAGGAATTTGAGAACGCAGATAGATAGCAACGCCTCCCCCACCACTCCCAGTGCGATCATTGCGTATCAAGTTAAAACCCGGAAGGGAGTACAGAGTCGAGGGAAGGCAGGGTTTCAACCAGGACTCGGAAACCAGAATAGCATGGGCGTTTTTAACATCAAAAGATGCCTGCATGTCATGGAAATGAGCCGGAATACTTTGGGCATTAATATGAAGAACGTTAAAATTTTTGGGAACATCAGAAAAGTAGCTGGCTAGTGTCTCAGATAAGGTAGGTATGCTAGCAAAGCTATCTGAAGAACTACTTGATACAGAGGGTACTGAAAAGTATTCATCACTATCGTCATTACTGTTGATATCCGACATACTATGATAATAAATAATAATATAATAACGTTATAAATACAATAATATAATAGGTAAATATGAAATAATAATTAAAAACAAAATACAAAAAAAAAAACAAAGAAAAGTAATATATACATATAAACTACTTCATCTGCCAGCTGCTGTACCTACCACAAGTAATTATAATTACACCAAAAAAAAAAAAAACATTTAATAAATATTAAACCTCGATATACAAAGAAAAACAAGTATAGAACAGCATAATAATATTAAATTACGAACAATCTATGAATAAAAATATAAAATTAATTAATTGATCTATGAAACATCAAGAACAACAAAACTAACTATACAATCACTAATAACACAACTTACTATTAGTCTATCATGCATCCAAGATTTAAAAAAAAAAAACAATTTTTTTGACATTTGACACAATTGACAATGACAATTGAAAATGACAATGGGATTGACACTTGACAGCGTTATATGTCTAGCTAGATTTAAGGTTAACTATTAAAAACTTAAAAAGAAGCGTAAAATATGTATAAATCCAGCAATAAAGAAAAAAACTACGGTACTTAGTAAATAGTAATGAGTAATCTAATACGTTTAAAGTTTAGATAATACACGGTACTTATTTATCTACCCTTCTTTAATGTAGAAGTGATTTTAATGAACACTAGATCGTAACGAAAAGTAAACATTGAGCTGCGAAAACAGCTAATTGACTAGTAACTAGTTCATAGTTGGCAGTGCGGCTAAAACAATATGACTACAAGAACTGCAGTGCAAGTACAGAACTCTGCGACCGACAAATTGACTGTTCGACAAGTTAAAATTAGAAATAGGTACATAGATCATTGTTATTTTTCGAAAACGAAACACAACTTTTTTCGGAGAACGAGAACTAATCCCGATACGAAACTTTTTTGTGATTTTCGTGTGAAAACCGTTGCGAACGACTATAAAACCATTTATACATTTACGTTAAAAAAGTCTTCGTTCCATAAACTAGTCTTCGAATTGTAAGAAGCGAATATCCAATTCATATACATTCATTCATATACATATACATTCATTATACATTCATATCATATTGTACATCATTTAGTAAATAAATGTATATATTATTATTATATATATATTGAAGAAAGTAGATTAGGCTTCGTTTCGTTTTCTAAAAAATCAAGAACCACCCATCTCCAACTTAAATTTTCAATATTATTTACTAAAAAGATTGGTACTTGCACTGCCGGAATGCAAATCGGAATGCTTTACTTCTTAGAGGCTGCAACTGCTGCTCGTCGTGTCTTCGTGGGCAAAGGTTCCTTGGCTTCTTTAGCCGCCACCGGCTTTGAAGATTCCGGCGTCGTAGGCAGTGCAATCTTACGAAGCTCTTCAAGATTGCTAACACGGTGACGCGCACCGTCGGCTCCTAGGATGTGAACATAGCCATCCCGTGTCCAACATTTATTCAAACCGAAGCGTTGTCTTGCAGCCATGAACGCCTCATGCCTAGTTTTTGTCAGGAACTCAGAAAGTGTGATACCAGTACCTTTCAAGTTGGTCTTAGCGAACCACACTTTGTCACGCACAATAATTTCTTTAAATTTAACTAGTAGAGGTCGAGGTCTATCCTGAGAAGCTCGGCCCATCCGTTGACAACGACTGATGCACTGTGTGTTTAAATCAGTCATCTTAAGTTGAGTGGTGATCACCTTAGTAATAACATCACTGGTTTGCTCTTTCTTATCTTCTGGTACACCATGAAAGAGCAAGATTTTTCGGCGGCTGCGCATCTCTTGCTGATCAACTTCATGAGCAAGCCCACTGAGCTGCTGCTGAAAGGCACGCAGCACTTGCACAGTGAAAGCTTTGAATGCATTGAAGTCCGCCGCTAGTGTATCAGTAGTACTTACAGGTGGTGATTTATGCAGGTCACTCTCAAACGCAGCCATTCTCTTGTTCAGAGCCTCCATAACTTCAAACATAGATTGAGTAGCTGTAGACATGGCACAGGCAATTTTGACACAGGTATAATTCCTTAGAGATTTTGGTGATGGAAATGGTACACAGGCAGGTGAAGTAGCACTAATTAACACATATACACAAAAATTTGGGTTTAAAAAACTTGTAAAACACTTATTAAATAGAAAATTTACGAAGAGAGCGAATTTTTACGTGCTCACACACCTACCGCCTTTTTTTTTTTCGCTTCCGAGGTTTCAAAAAATAGACTTCCGTTAAAATATATTTGCTTGGTGATTGGTTTAAATTCAAACGAAAGCAGGGATTGGTTCGCGCGCGTGCTGCAATGTTTTTGTTTTGTTTTGTTTTTGGCTCCACGCGATTAGCGTATTTAGCCAGTGTCGAGTTATATGGATAATAATATATAATAAATCTCTAGTTTTCGTGCATGAAAGTCGTCAAAGTCACGTTAAAGTTTAGTCTAGGCGCGGTCAAGTCGAAGTAATGCTTCAGTAAAGCGGTGGATACTTTACTGAAACTTCTATGGAGTTTTGGATAGAATACGAAAATACACGTTTTTCGTCTTTGTACTATTTGCCTTTCACTCATGCACGTTTACGAACACTTAACGGTTAATAATCCACCATTATTACACATTAACACTCGATAAAACACAGGTTTAGGTAAATAACACAAAATCAACAACAGCACATTTTCGCATTCCCGCCAAAACTCCGTGCTGCAATGTCTGCTATGACAGCTGAGTCATGTCGGCATGGACGATGTTATGCAATAAGTGGATATTTTTTCAATTATAAAAAACATAATATTGTACAATGTTTTTTACTATATAAGTATATATGTTTGTTTTTTTTTTGTTTCCATTTTACAATTCAATGACCTAACTCTATGTCCCGCGATATATAATTAATTTACTAAGTTTTTGTCTAGAAGATAATAAAAGAGAATCTTTCTTCGCAATGTAGTGAAGACGGATTCTGAGAAATTCGACGATTATACATTTTATCAAAAAAATGTAATAGTCGTTATTTGTCTGGTGAATGTTTTTTAGTGGGCGCAGAACGTCTTCATTTCAATTATTTGAGAAAAACACTGTGTTGATATAACTGACAGATTACTCGCTCGAGTAAGTGATTTTATGTTATCATGTATTTTTAATATCTGTCTTAGTAGTGTCTCTATGCGTGTGCATATTTTATACAAAACCGGAGATGGAGATGAGAGTCCACCGAAATCTTTCAAGCTAATCAACTTGTGAAAATACAATTTTTAATTTGCATGGAGCAACGATAAGCATTCTGGGCAGTTGATTTTCGCTTGCAGTAGCTTTCTAGCTTAACTGCAGCTATCCATTTATTTAGCCGAATTGGATCATCAGGGAAACTAAAGAAAACAAAATAAGCAAAATAAATTATTGTTATAATATCTTGTAGCGACACATTATCGCACATGCATTGTAATCTGCTGACACCAGGGATGCAATGCATGCGGCGAGAGGTGCAGGCAGTCGTCATCCACCCGGCACGATAGCACCACGTAGCAACACGTAACAACACGTAGTACCACGTAGTATCCCGTAGTTTAACGTAATAGTATAACATAGAATAACGTAGTACAAATAAACCAATTGATTATTACCCGTGCTTTTCATTGAACAGACATTCGGATTAGTAGGTAACAGTATCATATTGGCAAACTGGTGACCCCGCAATTTTCGGGTGGCGGCTCGTAATTTTTTTGCTATCGTGCCCGGTCAATTAACCGTTCTTTGGAAATTTTCTTTGGACATTTAACGTAACACGCGAACATAAATTGTGTTGGTGGACTTTGTACCAGTGATTGTTCGTGCTGTGACAGACATTTATCGTGTGGTTTTTACAAACTACAATGCTGCCTACACCTCTACCGGGACAGGGCCCTGCGCCCGGGCCGATGGCTGGTCCGGCGCCCGCCCCCGCAACCCAGGTGAAGGATGAGATGCAGTCGGATGTGGCCGCGATATCTGTCACGTCCAGAATACCGGAGTTTTGGGCTGATCACCCGAGGCTCTGGTTTCTCCAGACAGAGGCCGTGTTAGCACAACAAAAACTTTCGGACGAGGCGAGATATAATGTAGTGATCACGAAGCTGTCGAAAGCAGATATACAGCAGGTGACCGACATTTTAATGTTACCACCAGAATCGAAAAAATTTGACGCCCTAAAAGAACGGTTGCTGGCGATATACGAGGAATCGGAGACGCGCCAGGTACAAAAACTTATCGGCGAGATGGAGCTGGGTGAACAGAAGCCTTCGCAGTTATTACGGCGAATGAGGGACTTAGCTCGTTCGCGAGTACCGGACGACACCCTCAAAATTTTGTGGCAAGGCCACCTACCGGCGGCAGTGCGCGGTATCATCGCTGTGACGGATACCAGCGAGCTGGATGTATTAGCTCGCATAGCGGACAAGGTCATGGAAACGGCCGTGCCCGCGGGCGTGGCAGAAATTAAGTCCGTCGCGTCGGCAGCCCACTCCACCAGCCCAACGGATTTGATCATTAATGAAATACGAAAAATCAATAACCGGATCGACAATCTGCAGAAGACGTCTGCCTGGCAGGCCGGCAACGCTCGACCATCGCGTTCCAGAGGCCGCAGCCAGGCGAGAAGTACTACTCCCGCAGCGGATACCGCAGCGAAATCGCGGAGGCCGGACTGGAAGTGTTTCTATCATTTCCGGTATGGGGCGAGGGCGCACAAGTGCGTTCCCCCGTGCAGCTGGAAATCGGGAAACTAGAAGAAGTGCAGGTAACGACGGAGCCCTGTGCTAGCGCGGACAGTAATAACCGTCTTTGTGTCACGGACCGGACAACCGGTTTACGCTTCCTCGTTGATTCGGGAGCTAATTGTTCGGTTCTTCCAGCCCGTAGGTCAGTGTCTTGTGTTAACAGTGCCGGTTATAAATTATACGCTGCTAACGGAACGGAAATAAATACTTTTGGTGTAAAGACTCTAGTGTTAGACTTTAAAATGCGTAGACCGTTTCGTTGGACATTTGTGTTAGCAGCTGTTAATCAACCAATTTTAGGTGCAGACTTTTTAAAACATCATAAACTTTTAATAGATTTGAGTAACCGTAGACTAATTGATCAAGTTACAAATGTTAATATTGTAGCCTCTATTGTGTCTTGTTCTCAACCTACTTTAAGCACCTTAAATGAGTCACATCCGTATTTTAACCTTTTGTCTATGTACCCTGATATAACGAAGCCTGTTTCTTTCAAGGATGCCCCTAAGCATTCAGTGTTTCACCATATAGAGACGACCGGGCCGCCCGTGCACGCACGCGCCCGCCCGCTGCCTCCCGATAGGTACAAAAAGGTTAGTGAAGAATTTCGTACTATGCAGGAATTGGGAATTTGTCGACCTTCGAAGAGTCCGTGGTCCAGTCCGCTGCACGTAGTTCCGAAAAAGAACGGAGAAATCCGTCCTTGTGGCGATTACAGACAACTGAACGCGGTTACGAAGCCCGATCGCTACCCAATTCCCCGTTTACATGATTTTACTTATATCTTGACAGGAAAGAGCGTATACAGCAAAATCGACGTAAATCGCGCTTATCACTGTATTCCTGTTGCTCCAGAAGACGTTGAAAAGACGGCAATTATTACGCCTTTCGGTTTATTCGAGTTTCCGCGAATGTCATTCGGATTGCGTAACGCAGCACAATCTTTTCAGCGCTTCATGAACAACACAGTTTTACAGGGACTAGGAATCGAACGAGACGACGGAACTTTTGAACCTAGTTCAGAGTTCATTTTCTGTTATATCGATGACGTCATAGTCGCCAGTGAATCGAGGTCACGTCACGAACAACACCTAAAAGTCTTGTTTAAACGACTAAATGATTTTGGCATTACAATTAATTTATCGAAGTGTTCGTTCGGTCAGTCAAATATTGAGTTTTTAGGTCACGAGGTCACTGTCGAAGGTATTAGGCCAGCTCTAGACAAAGTTAGGGCCATAGTTGATTTTCCTAGGCCGGATACCGTGGCGGGACTAAGACGTTTTATAGGTATGGTGAATTTTTACCGACCACACATGCCGAACGCTATGGCTTATCAAGCCGAGCTTATTAAACACGTCGGCGGTGCGAAGAAAAAT
The DNA here is from genome assembly GCA_907269065.1 of Crocallis elinguaria. Taxonomy (NCBI): domain Eukaryota; kingdom Metazoa; phylum Arthropoda; class Insecta; order Lepidoptera; family Geometridae; genus Crocallis; species Crocallis elinguaria. The sequence goes on along the minus strand of OU026065.1, from coordinate 11,844,880 downwards.
GATAAGTCACTAATTGAATGGGATGATACGGCCGACGAGGCGTTCTTGAAATGTAAGCAGAGTCTCCAAGAAGCCGCGACTTTAACTTATCCCGTACCCGACACACCCCTAGCTCTCATGTGTGATGCTTCAAATTTCTGTGTAGGCGGTGTGCTTCAACAATTAGTTCAAGGTCATTGGAAACCTTTAGGTTACTTTTCGCGAAAACTGACGGACACACAAACAAAATATAGTACGTACGATCGCGAGTTATTAGCAATTTATTTGGCTATTATGCATTTTAGGAAGACGTTTGAAGGTAGAGCGCTTACCATCTATACAGACCATAAACCTCTGACTTTTGCATTTTCCAAGTTGGCTAGTAACAAAGAAACGCCACGCAGAACTAGACACCTTATGTACATCAGTGAATTTACGACCGATATTCGTTTCGTTGTAGGCAACGATAACATAGTTGCTGATTCGCTAAGCAGAATAGAGACAATAACATGTCCAGGTAGCTTAGATTTCGCAGAAATTGCAACCGCCCAGTGTGCCGATGCCTATACGACACATTGGAAACATGATGCAAGTAGCAACGTCAACATTAAAAAGGTATCTGTACCTAGTATTGCGACCCACATTTATTGCGAAGTGTCAACTGACAATATTAGACCGTATTTACCAGAATCGTTTCGTAAATTAGCGTTTGACTCGGTACATAATTTAAGTCATCCCGGAATTAATACCACGCGTAAGCTGGTGAGCCAGCGTTTTTTCTGGCCGGGTATGAATAAAGATGTTAGTAGATGGGCGAAAACTTGCATTCAGTGTCAAAAATCGAAGGTTCAACGTCACACTGTATCGTTTTTAGGTCAATTCGAACCAGCAGGCCGTTTTGAACACCTTCATGTTGACATTGTCGGGCCACTGATAACGACATCTGATGGGTATAGGTATTTACTTACCATTATAGATCGCGCCACGCACTGGCCTGAGGCATTTCCGCTTAAAGATATAACTGCAGAGACAGTAGCCAAAGTTATCTACGACGGATGGTTTACTAGGTTCGGAATTTGTAAGTTTTTAACTACCGACCAAGGCCGCCAGTTCGAGAGTGGGCTTTTCTCTGAGTTACTTAAATGCATGGGTGTACATAGGATCAGAAGCAGCCCTTATCATCCACAAAGCAACGGATGCATCGAACGTTGGCATAGATCGCTCAAAGTCGCTCTCAAAGCTCGTCTAGATACTACGTCATGGGTAGATGAGTTATCAACCGTTTTGTTGGGGCTCAGAACCACGTTACGTAGTGATTCAAATCTTAGCGCCGCGGAATTAACTTACGGATGCACATTAAGATTGCCGGGCGAATTTTTTGTGTCAGCGAGATCCGAGTCTTTAGATCCATGTAACTTAGTTCATGACGTACGCGATAGAATACGTAAGTTGAGGCCAGTTCCAGTCAGACAGCGAGATTCTCGGACTTTATTCATCCACCCAGATCTAAAGTCCTGCGAATATGTTTTTATTAGGAACGACACAGTACGTAAGCCTTTACAGCCTCCTTACGACGGCCCTTTTCGTGTTATTAGTAGAAACGACAAGGTGTATAAAGTTCAATTACCTAATAGACAACTTAATGTGTCTATTGACCGCTTGAAACCGGCGTACCTACTTAGTAATGAGCATACGGAGAAATCCGACGACGCTCATCGTAAGCCTGGTGACGTGACGGTCGACCACGCTCAGGCCACATCTAGTAACTCTACTTCATGTAAACAAACCAGGAGTGGTCGAACGGTACGTCCACCGATACGATTTAGCGACGATATAATTTGATGATTTTTAAATGTTTTTTTACTTTAGGTCTAGAAAGTATTTTTAGTTTTGTTTTAAAACGGTACATTTATATACTTACATAGTTTGTTTTATACATTTTTTTATTATTTTTACAATATTTTACTCGCGTTAACTTTACACATTTTTTTATTATAGTTAAGACTTAGTTAATGTGTAAACGTCCGCATGCACGTGAGCGATGTTATTGTAAACTCAGCACTCTAGATGTTGTTTGATCGGAAATCAAATCGGTGAATATTCACTATTCATTTCTTTTCTGGTCAAAGTCTAAGATTTGTCCTAGAGTTGCTGAAAATGTAATCTAGGTTAAGATAATTTTACCTGTATGGACTTGATTTTTGGAAGAGCATTTATTGGTGAATTCTTGTGGTAGTAACACGTTACATGATATTTATGAATATGGGCAAAGCTCAGTCGAAGGAGGAGCAGATTATAATTGCTCAAAACTCCACGGAAGTAGAGGCCCACATGTCACGGCAGAGCATGATGACAATGCTAATTGTCGGGTTATTGCTGTTCGTCGTGGGGTGTTCCATGATCCGAAAGGTTCGAAGAGGCGTTCGGCGGCAGTTCAGTAGCCGCATGAGAGCCTGGCTCCGAGAAGAAACTACGGGCCCGGCACCACCTCTTACCCACGTACAGGTGCTCCAGCCGGTAGCAGCACCAGCCGCGGTCACGAATCCCGCGCCTGTTGCTACCCAGTATGCGTGACGAGTTTGTGTGTGTAACCACAGTATACCGGTATACTGTAATTGTGCATTTATCCAGAAATCATGTCCAGACAGTGTGTAACTGTGTATTGTGTAACTGTAAGAATTTTTAACCTGATTTTGTTTTTTTAACCTGATTGTGTAGTTAACTTTTTTGTGTACATGTTATCGTGCCGTGCCCCAATTTTTTTAAATTTATATTTGTAATTGTGTTGAATTGTAACGATAATATTATGCGCACAAAATTCAATGTAGTAGAGTGCACCTGGTGATACGGCGACCGGCGGGCGATCATATTACCGCGCGGTCAGCATGTCACCGTAGTGCGACGACGAGTATGCTCCGTTATTAGAGCCTAGTTTTTACCTTGAGTTTTGCGAGTGCATATTTTGATGTTTTTTATGTAACTTTTTTTTAATTTTTAAAAGGGGGTGGTTGATGTAGCGACACATTATCGCACATGCATTGTAATCTGCTGACACCAGGGATGCAATGCATGCGGCGAGAGGTGCAGGCAGTCGTCATCCACCCGGCACGATAGCACCACGTAGCAACACGTAACAACACGTAGTACCACGTAGTATCCCGTAGTTTAACGTAATAGTATAACATAGAATAACGTAGTACAAATAAACCAATTGATTATTACCCGTGCTTTTCATTGAACAGACATTCGGATTAGTAGGTAACAGTATCATATTGGTAAAATCTAATTTTTATCGATTTACATTTCAATATTTCATTAAGAAGAAAATAATACCTTCTAAATTAGGTCAAAAATGTACTGACATCATTATGCATAGTATTGACCATCTCGGTTTGATAACGTATTTGGACATATTTTATAATTATAATTTTGCTACTAGGTACTTCCTAGTGAAAAGTGATCCCTGGACATTTAAATCTAGTATTGCTCCTGCACCACTTCACAACACATGCTGGCATGATGATTCACAGCTGTAGTTCACAATAATTAAAACGAAAACGTACGCGTAGATTTGACGTGTACTCGCTTGCAAGGCAAATGTCTAAATGATGACGTGCTAAACACGACTTTTAAGGACCGCCTACTTTAACACGAGTTTTTTTGAGTAATTTTTTTTACATAGTTATATTTCCTGACTTATTATTTGTTCGTAGGTTCCATATTATTATGCTAGTTTTACTTAGTAATTTCTTAGATTTTCGCAAAACATTGTCACATTAGATTATTCGACTTTTAATGGATTTTGTCGCGTATATTTTAAATTATTTTAATTCCTGATGATTCGAACCCATGTCAGTGATTGTCTAAAAACGTTAAAAGTTACTGTGTTACCACAAGAACCATCTTTTAGGCGCCATGTTTGGCTAGAAAATGTCTAAAGGTAAACATCTAAAATAATTAGAACTACTTAAATCAAGATTACTCCCGAAAAACACCTGACTGCATTATCTAGATCAATCATCACTCTGCAATTTATAATCGGTACGTGTGTGCCATTTCTCTCATAACACACAACACGATTTATAACAATTTAGGTAAAATCAATACTGTATATTCTTCTAAATTCGGTGCTTCTAATTCTGTAAAATAAAACATAGTTGTGCTTGATGCTAAGCCCTTTGCCTTTGTTGCCTGCGGGCCCAGCATTGGCCATGGATGGATCCACGGTTGCTGTCACCTGGACATTCGGCTTGGGTTTCGCTTCTTTGTTTCCATTTCTGTTTTGTACTGGTTTGTGGGACGCGGTCGGGTGCGACTCCCATCTTGGTCCTTTAGTCGAAGGCTTCGGAACCTCAGGGTGCCTCCATTTTCTTTGAGACTTTGTGAGTCATTGTGTTGCTTCTTCAATGTGCACGTAGTTCACGAGGTCAACTAGCAAAATTATTTTTGACTTTGCTTTTACATCCATTTTCGGATCAGCATCTTTGGCGGCACTCTCAGTACAATCCCATAAATCTTCGTGCTCGAGATAAGTCTTCACTGAAAATCTCCAGATATTGTAATTTTCCCTGCCGGACAATTTTTCTATGTGTAGGGTAGACGTCGCCATTATGCCGGCCGGTGTCCGATGGACACGTCACGAAAATTGTTGCAGATTTATACTGAAAAACTAAAGAAGTTATTGTTTCAAAGGTTTATGGGACGGTCCATAACCTGTTGTAAATAAATAAACACTTTGAAATACATTTTAGTATATTCAGTACAATATAAATTCCATTGATAAAACTGAGCCGTGAGCGCGGGATAAGAGCAGAGACAAAAAAGGGCGGGACCCCACATCGGGGCTATTTTTGTCACAGATAATGCAACCTATGGCTTCGTTCCATTTGGCAGAGATTCATGTTTAATTCCTACAGTCATTCCTCAGTGCCTTGCGGCACCGCGGGGTTTTCGAAGCAATAGCTCCTGTGGCCCTAGTCTGGAGAATTTGCTGGTTTAGTTGTTGTTTTGCCTTTCCCTTTGCCTTTCGGTCTCACCACCATCCAACCGGTTCCGGCGGCCTCCGGGGGCCTTAAGGCCTCCTGAGATGTTTGTTTCCCCTGTTTTAGGGTATGTGATTTGGTTCGTACTTTTTGGATCCATGTTAAACTTTGACACCAACGTTACAGGACGGGTGTAGAACGGAGGGTCACGTGACCCATGAGTCCACAGCCTGTACCGTCCAGTGAATTGCCTGAGGTTAGCCACCTCAGGCAATTCAGCAATGGGCGGATAGCCCGCTCTTCGATATCGTCACCGGCTAAATCGCTTCAGAGCACTCGTCCTGAAGCAAAATATCTATGCCAAATATCACGTCGATCCGTCGCTCAGTTGCTGCGTGAAAGAAGGACAAACCAACTGACATACCGCATCTTTCGCATTTACCTATTACGTATATGGTTTTAAATTTTTTTCGATGGACAGATTGGTTAACAAATTCTTCAATTACACAGTCACGATTAACGGATTTTGTGAAGTCAGCTTCTATATTAAGAATAGCTGAATTGTCTTCGCTGAAACGGGAATGTAGATAATGTACGGAAAACGAACGTTCCGCGCTTCAATTTGTCAGCGCAATGCACAGAAATGTGCGTAATGTTATTTCAGTTTGTGCAAATGATTCCTTCAAATCTTTTTCTTTAATAAATAAGTTAAGTGGCCATAATAGTAGATTAGGCACCAAGAGAATAAAAAGTGTCTCTTACGTCACGGGCGGCTTATTGGACCCTGAGTAAAGCCAGGAGTTCAAGCCGCCCAAAACGAAGATAGGCTATATCCTAAAGGTGAATACTCTACTTTTCACACCTGCGAAAGCGGCGTTATTTTTTTTGTTGTCTATGGTGACCAGTTCGATTTTCGAATAAGTCTTATTACAAAGCCCGTATGCTGATTTTTCATTCCAATTTTAACCCCCCGTTTTCGGAAATTCCCTGGGGTTTTTTATACCCCTTACTCTCCCTTGGGAGGCAATGCCTTGCCTTGGTACCTACGTTGATATGTAATTGGTCATTGTCGAGCAGTTGGTGTGAAAACTCATTTTATTTTCATGAGAAGTCAAGAATTCTTTTAAAAGAACACACTCTTGTATATTATCCACCAGATCAGTTGGGTATACTTTTTGGGTTTTTATTGCTTTCACTCTTAACTCTTTTGCTTTAGACATTGCATACAATTTGTATCCAATTTGCATAACAATGCAAAATTGATAGAAGCTTGGCGCTTCCTTAACTCGCCCAACAATTGGTCGCATATTGGGAAGAAGGTTAATCCTGTAATGGTCATGTCCTTGTAACGACACTTCTCCCTTGCGACACTCATCGTATTGTTTCTTTCTCTTAATAATTCTCTTGTAACTGTTTCTATATTCTTTAAAAAGAAAGGTGCACACATCTGAGCGCGAGGTGCGGCTTAGGCCGCCCCCTTTTTTTTGCTCGCCCAGGTAAAAACTCCTTTACGAGCTTATCACTCCGCGCCCTGGGGGGAGGGCGAGTCTGGGGCTCCTGCTCGCCCACTGCGCAGCGTCCTTTCCACTAAAAACCCACTTGGACGTTTTACGGCTTAGCCTAGGACGGGGTCGCGGTGCCGCTTACGCGCTCCGCGCAGGTCCCCGTCAGCCGTCCTGCCTGGCGGAGAGAACCTCTCCCCCGCACGGCCCACACAAAAATTAATTATATCACAACCATTCCGCATAGTTTTGTGATACAATTAATACTTTTTTTGGTAACCAGCCTTTATATGCACATCTCCGCACCCAGGTGCGGATAAAGTGCGGGACTCGCCGCCTGCCCGCTGCACAGCGTCCTACCCACTAAAACCACCGGGGTTTGTAACAGACACTTTATTTATTTGTAGATTCAAAAAAAACGAAAGTAAGCGTCTTTGTCGGACTATGGCAGTGACTCATCTTTCGTCTCAATAGCTGTCTTGATTTGCTTGTGACGCATTTTGCATAATCCACGTTATCGGCGCTAAACGGTGACTGAGAACTCACTTTTACATAAACCATTCGTAATAGTGCTTGGATCCAATTCCTTCAGAGCTTTTTCAAGAAGTGGACAAGTTTTCTTTTTAGAACTTTACGAACTGGTTTTCGTTGCGCCAATTACTAGACGGAAAACCGATATATCCATTGATTGCAAAAGATGTGTGGCGTGAGGATAGAGAGCGATTAGTATTGTTTATCGCGGCAAAAATTACTCAGTGGGAGGGTAGAATGTGAGTGGTATCTATACCACTTATTTCCAGGGGAAAAAACGTTTGTTATATATTCATGAAATGCTTCCCCTGTCTTCCAGCCTTTTGGTGTATGTCCCAGTCCCCATCTCGCCGGGTGCTTGTTTTGAAATTTTGTGAGGTATCGATTCTAATTAATAAAGCACCACCTAAAATATGTTGCCATAAAAAGCTTTTGTAGCTCTTGGTAGAAATAAATAACTGGCCTATGTTGGAGCATTCCCTTACGGCAGGGTTTATCTGTAATTAACCCCCCCCCCCCCCCCCAAATATAATAAACTTGACTGTTGAAGGAAATAAGGTTTTTATTTTAATAAAAGGTAAGAAATACAGTGCCACAAGAAATATCTTTATAATATTAATGTGATGGGTGGGCTTGTTTCTTGTCGCAAATTGACTCTATTTTAGGAGTAAGTTTGGACAATTTTCACCTTTGTCGCGCACGGAGAGAGGCGCACGAACATTCGCTCTACAATAATGCTTACTTGTACGAATTTCACGCAACACCTTAATTCTGACTCGGTTTCAAGTCGATTTCTGTATTTCGTCTGTATCATGACCAGCGGCGCGAGTACGGAAGTCGGTTCGATAAATTTGTCGAACCGAAAAACTCGACAAATTTATCGAATGTTGCGAGTACCGAAGTCTGATCGTAAAGTATTGTAGTAGCTCTATATTCTCTTTGGATTCGACCTAGCTTTTCGATAACTTTTGTCGATTGTTTCGAGGCTCGATAAATCCCACCTTATCGATTTGAACTGTCCATTTTATCGAATTTTATCGACCCGAATAGATCCGTACTTGCGCAGCAGGTGTGAAATACACTCTATGTAAGGCTTACAGGATCGGTTGTAATCCAGTAGTCAATAACTTTAGCCCAAGGTTATGAATTGTTCTTTAGGAATGTAATTTTATCTTCTTGCTTGTCTGCCAAACACAAAACAAAATAAGTTAAAATTATATATTACTAGCTTGTGTATTTGCCTTTAAATCGGTCAATTACTGCATCTGGAACACCCCATGTTCTAAGGAGCGTATCTATTTCTAAATTTTCCAACTCCGCATCGGCAGCGTTGAAGCTATTCACCTACAACAAAACGCTTTATAAATAACCTACCCGAATCACAGACTAAAACTAATGCTGTCTTTATCAGAACATAATAAATGACAAAGATATCTACGAAACACCTAGTCTAATTCTAACTTCTACTAAATACTAACGTCTTACTACTTGCTAAATTTTTGTCCGCAACACATTTACACACACCCACGCACACGCACACGCACGCGCACACACCCATAACTACTACTTTAAACTAAATTTCCTTTGTTGTCCCGACGCTTAGTAGAAGCTTCGAGCTTTCCCCTTCGTTGCTCGAAGAGTAGAAGTGACAGGTGGCCAACGAGCTGGCGCTTACCTCGGTCAAAGTATTAGTTTGGCTATTCAGCGAGGTAATGTCGCCAGCTTTTTGGGCACCCTACCTGCAGAAGGCGACCTTAATGCTGTTTTTTATTTATAAGGTTTTGTTTTTAATTGATAAATTCTTAGTTTTTTAATTATCTTCTTCTGTATGTATGTATATGTTAATTCAAATTATTTGTTGGAAAAAAAATTTTAGATGACATACAGTCAATCAGGGTAACTTTGACAATCTGGGTAAGTTTGGCACTTTTGATCTATCATGATTCTTTATTTTTTTACTATAGAAACTAACAAAACCACAACCAAATTCAAAAACAAATCTATTCTTTGCCCTCTCCATAAACAATCTTCACAAAAAAAAGTTAAGTGTCAAACTTAATTCATCTATTATTTCAAAATGAAAACCGCGGTAATGTGGCGAGTAATTTTTTGAGGTGAAATACTCTGATTTTCATGCAAGTTGAGGTTAATTATAAAAAACTATTTTCTTTTTCTATCCTAGGCCTATTTTTTTTGTTGAAAATTGCAAATATTGACTTGTTTAATAGTTTTCTTAATAGATAGAAAATATGAAAAAAATACAGATATTTATACAGATAATTATTGTCAAATTCCAGTTTTAATAAATTGTATGGATAAGTGTAACTATAAAATTGAAGAGATAATTATTTTTTGGTTGACATTCTTTATTGTATCAGTAATAATTCGAAGCTCGATGTCTAGATGATAGGATCTTCATTGTGTTACCGTTTTAAAAAAAATATAACTATTTGTCTATTTTGTACTGGTTTTATTTTTCACTGTGGCTACCCAGAACCCTTAAATGTTGATCAAAGATACCCAGAATCTTCAAAATACAAATAAAAAGCGATTTTAGTGAAAACCATAATTATTGTCAAAGTTACCCAGAGAGGGGGGGTAACTTTGCCATACCATATTTTTGCAATTTTCTTGTATAATTTCTATTAATAAATGTCGGATCATTTTAGAATTCTATTCTTCACGTTCTCAGAACACAAATTTACTTGACGACTTACGTCTTATACTTTTTACCAAAATCATACAAGAAAAAAAATGCTCGAAACCTGTCAATGTTACCCGGATTGATAATTAAATAAATTATAATTTCCTTTTATGTTGCCGTTTTTATATACCTACTATTCTAGTAGCTTTGATATCAACCCAGTTTATTATTCTTAATTCTAAATTGTAAATCCACACCGTGTCCCAAGATACAGGCCTAGTGCTTAGATTGGGACACACCGTAAACACTTTCTTAAATAAGAAATTCTGTCATGTACCATACAAATGTGTTAATTTTGTTAACTTTCAGGCAATAAAATTATTCTTATTTGTTCTAATCCTATAATCTAATTGTATAGGTAGGTACTTTTGATTTTGGGGCAGCCAAGCTAGCACACTTCAGTTAAAAACCATATTTATTGGTGCTCAGTATACCACCTACCTAAGGAAGACTGGAAGACTGTGATTCGGGTAGACGAATGTTGCAGAGGCCCGCTGTTAGTCATTTATTTTAACTTTAATAAGTGCGCCTTTGGGGCCTATTTGAATAAAGCATTATGAATTTGAATTTGAAGGCAGAATTTTGGAAGAGGTCTTAAGTCTAGCAGTGAGTTGTAAGATGCTGTTCACATACTGGCAATGCCCATTTTATTACGCATATTTAAAAAAAATTAAAAACGTTTCGTGTGGAATCAAACATTTTGCGCTTAGTGGTTAGGCAACAAATTTGTCACAAGATGGGCAGCCACAAATAAGACCACCGAACGCGTCCACAAGCTGCAGACATTTTTTATACATTTTATATGGTGTCGGCGTACACTGGGCATTCGAATAGCGCCCCTCAAGCGCCGGTTTTTTTCCGCCCGCACAAAATAGAGAACAAAAGGCACCTACGCGCTTATGGAGGGCCTACAGATCAGTAAACCTAGACCCTAAAGAATCAACTTATTCGTACACCCGCGCTCACCAAGCGTATACATTAAATACGTCTTTGCCTACTCGTCTGTGAGACGGCTAAGCGCTCGAGCGCCCCTTATTTTCTCTGTACTTAGTGGCTTCAAGGCCGCGCCCAGCCACTGGTGGCCGCGCGTCTAGTGTGTGGACCCGCGAAATCGCAGTGGAAGTGTGGTCGGCAAAATTTGTCGGTTTGGCTTATACTTAATGATATGATAAGTGTTATCAACAGGAAGTGGTTGGGCATGTTGATAAACTTTGCTAAAATAAAGGCAGAAGAGTATATCTAGTATGCTATGCGCGTATAGGTAGGGGCCCTATTCTCGGGGTTTAGATATATTATCGCATTGATAAATATCACAAAACTGTCAAAGTATTTAAAATAAGGATTTCCGTATTCTCGTGATGTCGCCATAGATAAATGGTCTATCGATAAGAGAATTTTTCCGATTCGATTCGACAACTCAGCTGAATAAACATTGATAATTTATAATCCCGACAGTATTTCTTTCTTTGTCGGGATGCGATTCTAAAATATAAACGATCAGAAACAGTCGCTTCCTACACGGAATCATTCCGAATGAATTAAAATTACCCTGCAGATCGATATTTTGATACACGATCATCTGCGATTTTTATCGACCTGCGTAAAAGGGGGTGGTGATTCGGCTTGTGAGGCGATTTGGTAAGCCACCAGCCGCACGGTGAAAATCGACCTAGAAAAAAAATCGACGTTTATTGCACAGTTTAATCTAGGCACTGACAAAATAAAACAAAATTGGTAAATTATTACATAGTATTTTATTAAATCTGAACTTAACGGCAATTAACTAATGTATCCTTGTGAGGTCTTCTACTATTTTAATGATGTCGTCTACTGTCGCGTCCCGTGTCATGCCACCACCGTCGTCGATCTGAAACAAAAATCCCACTTATTATCTCTATAATATCTGGGTGAACAAGCTTCGCTCGGTGTTTATAAACACTTTTTTTTTTTGTAAAATCCGTTTTTACATATTTTATATGTACCCAAAATGAATTATCTCGATGACTGAGCTTCCCTCGATGTTGTCACACCGAACCTTTTTTTGTGTAAACTAGCATTTTTACAAGAAATACAACAGTAAAAACTTAAAAAGCAAAACCTTATCTTTTCGAGCCGTTTCACAGATAGTCGAAATCCATACTTATATAATAAATGCGAAAGTGTGTTTGTACGTTTCTCCTTCTTTCACGTAGCAACGGATCGAAGTTATATTTGGCATAGTTTATGGACCGGAGAGCTGTAATATACTTTAGGAGAGTACTTTTATCCCGGAAAAATGAACGGTTCCCGTGGGAACGCGGGTGAAACGGCGGGCAGAAGCTAGTAAAGTTATATATACAAGAATTGCTCGTGTAAAGATGATGAGATAGATGAAATACTATACTACCGATCTCACAACAATGTATTGATTTTTCTATAACTAATATCAGCGCACGGGGAATCGGCGCGAGGCGGTGGCTTAGCCAATGAGAGCGCGGTATGTCTAGGCAAAAATGGTGGAATTTATTTCATGCAAACCAAACGTCGGTCGGTGGTGTCGGTTACCTTTAAATGCTGCACGGTCTCCTGCTGCACTTCCCTCGAGAGGTCCAGGAAGCTTTCGATGAGGTCTCCGTCAATGAAGCCCTCCGCCGGCTCAGTCTTGATGTCCGTGTTGAACGAGCGCCAGAACTCGTGCGGGATCTTCCCGACTGATTTGATCGTGTGGTTTAGCCGTTCTTCGAGCTGGTGGAGGAAGTCGAAGAGTTCTTGGGATAGTTGGACTACTAAGCCTGGAAAATAAATATAGATTATTTTAGATTACTTATATTTTGGTAGTAAAATAATCAAACTACGGTTGATTTTGATAATCAACACACCTATTATTATTAATTTTGACAGAACATTATTTTTTATTTCGTAAGAAAGTTCAATTTTTTTGGCGTTAGAAGTTTCGACTGCGTCGAAGAGCCACCACAGAGCGGAGGCACATATTCTGGAGCGTGGCCCTGAGGAGAAGTATTAGAGAGGGGGGAGAGAGGGGGGGGGCGGAGGAGAGAGAGAGAGAGAGAGGTTACGTACAGATGGCGCCGGTGACGGTGGCCAGCAGCACCGGGTGCGACACGGGCGCGGCGGTGTCGGCGTGCTGCGCGACCAGCGACCCGTGCCGCATCACATTGCACATGTCTCCGATGTGGAACTGCCCCATGTAGCCCATCTGCTGCCGCTCCTCGTCCGTCGTCGCCGCACTGAAATCACAAATGATCTCAAATAAAAAACAAAGATACAGCGGACAAGGCGGGGCGGCGGGACGCTGACAGGACAGCCAAGTGGCGTGTCTGTCACATTGCGGACGTGACGCCGTCGATCCGCCGCACTAGCAGTGTTTCTCAAGCATTTTTGTTTTAATACAAAGCTGGCACCTCATCGAGTGACACGTGCTTCTACACATTTATTACTTACTATATCTTCAGCTAAATGTCGAATGGAACAAAATCAAGAGCCTTTACAAAACGGCACAGCATATCAGTGAGATGGAACAGCGTCCGTTCCATTTCGAGCAATAGACGAAAAAAGCCTTGGAAACTTACCTATCCTTCTGGCACACAAACAGGTTGAAACTGTTCTCAGCACCAAGGAAGGTGTCATCGTCTAACACTTCCACTGCCGTCATCCAATTCGGGCTGTAGTCCCGCGCTATTTCTTCGAAACTACCTTCCATCTGCAAAATATACCACAACTACATTTACAAGTCTGTCACGTCTGATCAAAAAACGATACTTTTTGACATAAAAAGGTTCTGTAAGTATACTCCTGGAGGTACAGTTGTTTTACGACTAATTGAAATTCACAATTTTTCAATAAAGAAAAGGACTTCCAAGCAGGCCTTTTTTAAGAAGAAGTCCAACATAGTTCAAGTGAATGAGCTGATCTAGCAGCCCTAGATCAGCTGATTCACTTGAACTATGTTGGACTTCTTTTTTTTTGTCTCATAAGCCCAGTAATTTCACTGGCTACTCTGCTCATCAAACCAGAACACAGTAATGCTTGCACATTACTGCTTGGCGCATATTACTGCTTGGCGGCAGACTTCACGAGCAAAGCGTTGGTACCAACCAGACGGACACACGCAGAAGAGTTAGTAAAATGATGATGTTGATTAGAAGAGACTTCGAAATAATTCCAGAAAATACCGCGCACTTCACGTTTGAAGTGAATTATTTTTTTGTATGGAACCAATCTGAAAGTATATCCTTTCAAATAATGAAGAATTTTCCTAATCGCTTTATAAATGACAAAGTTATGAGGTAACAAAGATAAAAATAAAATTGAAACCGATTTGAAAACCTCCTCCTTTTATAAATCAGTTAAAAAGTCCTTATTGAAGAAGTATCTTGTTCACCTGTTTGTACTGTAGCAAAGACATGGAGCGCATGAGGTCGCCGACTAATATGAAGTCGCCTTTCACTTTGAGGTAGAGCGCCACGATGTTGTTGAAGTGGCTGCACTCCAGCCGCAGCTCCTTCTCTGACGTCCACTCGAACAGTCGCACCTGAGAACAAACAGGAAAACTTTATGGATTTTTTCCCTTTAGTAGACTTAATTGGGATGTTGACTGATTTTGGGAGTGTTTAAAACGATGCGTATGGGCCTAATATAGCCCAAAATATTGAAATTTACTTTTTAAAACAACTAATATTTTAATTATCATGTATTTTAAATTCCGTTTTAAATTTCGCTCCAAAACGCCAGTGACGTCACTTGTTCAATACCACAGAGTACTTTTCTATAACACTGTAAAGTGACACAGTACACGGAGGTCTTCACATTTCTATCAATGTTGAATATCTGTTGAATTTCTTCAAATTCAACAGAGCAGAAATTATCGTTTGTCGAGAAGAAATTGACCACCGTAAAACAATCAATTCTCGGCAAATTGGGATTATTTGCCTTCATGAAGCCACTTTCCATCATAGGAGAAATATTCAATTCAAGATTAATATTCAAGAGTCGAAATAAATTTCGAAAAAATGGCGCGGCATACACGGCACAGACAAATAATCACAGAAATCACTCTAAAATACTAAGCACAACGAGCAATATACTCATTGGAGTTTTGGCGGGAATGCGAAAATGTGCTGTTGTTGATTTTGTGTTATTTACTAATACGCAAATCACGTGGAGCCAAAAGCAAAAAAATATATATACTCCTTCCGATTGAACAAGTGTCGTCACGCACGTTTTATGTCACGTGACTTCGGAGCGATGTGATTACATTTTGATTATTAAATTAAAATTAAATTCCTTAAAAATAAACAAAAATATTGTGTTTTATAGGATTTCTGTCACAAAAACTACCGTTTCGCGGCAAAATTACATTTTTATTTGAATACAGTCAACATCCCAATTGTAACTCTAATTATATAATCAAATCTTGGAAGTCAATTGGCAATATTTCATATTTTTACCTCGTGTTTTTATTGATTCAATTGAAAATACATTAAAATTAGAGTAACGAATTTTTAAACTTTATTTATTATTTATGTTTAAATTATTAGTTTTTCAGAAATTCAATAGGCCAAATCGATAATAAAAAAACACAAGTTGTCAAATCAAACAAGTGTCAAATGTGTCAACTGTCAATCGCGCATTGGGTTCCCATTCTAAAACTACATTTTTGTGGTCCAACACGCGACTAAGGCATGTTTAGGAGTTAAACACTGTTTAGAGTGTGTTTAAATTTTGTGTGGTAAGACTTAAAAAAGAGTAAGGTAAATTGATAGTACCGTGCTGTTGATAGAGGCGAGCAGCTTGCCATTGAATTCCACCATGGTATAGCAGCCACCTTTGATCTCCTTTTCCGCCACCAGCACCAGTTTACTCTCTGACCAGTGGAACAGCAGGATCCTGCCCTGTTGGACAATGTTAGTTTTAGTGACTCTGTTGAGGATTACATCTTTCTTAGCACTGGGAAGTAAGCGCGACTGGCTGCGCAGTACGGGTACTGTAGGTGACAGATTGACCAACCCAGTAGTCCAGGATTTTAAGGAATAGAGTTACGTTATCATCTGTCGTAAAGGCAATTAAAAGCGGACCTTAGGGCTTGTGCGAGAATTTATTTATTGTTCAACTATACTTTTTACTTTTTCATGTATTCTTTAGGAACAGAAAAACAAGATTTTTAAAGTGTTCAAATTTGAATTGTTTTTATTTCGCTGGCGGTTTTTTTTCCAATAGAGGGGTTGTTCGTGGGGTAGTGTTAGGTCCGTACCTGCTTGGGCTCGGACTCCTCCGGGTTGAGCATGGCGGTGCCGACGGCGTAGTAGTGGTGCGGGTCATCGCCCAGCCGGCACGACACCAGCGACATGGCGAACTCGTTGGCCGCCAGCTGGTGCGCGTGCAGCACTGAGGTCACAGAGCATTGCATTGACAAAGGGTTCTGTGTACACTGTACAGTAATCCGTCAGCAGGGGCCAGTGGGGGAAGTCTGAAACTAGGCTACCCTTTGTACACTTAAATGCAAACTCCAGCCTGCCTCGACTCACTGCTGCTGGAGTCAATGGGTTTTGGTTATTTTTTTCAACATTTGAGTTTGTCTGTGCTTATGTTTAATCTTAGAGCAAAATTGGCGGCAGATGTAGCCCACTCGAAAGTTGATAAAAATAGCTAAAACTCATAGATTCCAGTAGCATTGGGTTGAGGTAGGCTGGAGTTACGGCCTGGGAGGGCGTTCCGCACCTGTCATAGGTAGGATCCTCCCGTGGTGGAGGCGATGCGCTCGTGTTTCCGCGCATCGCCTGAGCCGGCCGGAGGAGTTTTCTCTCTCAGCGAGGAGAGTCCGTCCTAGACGACGGAGGACGGCTGACAGGGTCGCAGGGAGTGTGTTAACGGGCCAGTGACCTCGTCCGTAGCTGAGCCGACAGGAGAAACCAACCAATGGTTTAATGGGTAGGACGCTGTGCAGCGGGCAGGTGGCGGGTCCCACGCTATCTCCGCACTCCCCCATAATGCGCATAAAGCCCCGGGTTTAAAAAAAAGCTGGAGTTAGGGCGTTTGCGTACCTTCGAAGGTGTGGTGGTCGAGAAGCAGCAGGTTGTGCACCTCGACGTCGAGCGCGTTGGGCGCGTGCTTGGGCGGCGCGTGCGGCGCGCCCGACGCGCTGGCCGCCGCCACCGACGCGCACGCGCGCGCCGCCTCCGCGCCGCCGCCCTCCACGCGGTCCACGCGCATCGAGATCACGCCGAACGACTGCCGGCCACAGAAACAAACACGGAATCGATCTACGATTCTCACTTTCTAGGTTATTATCAGCCTCTTAGCTCCCACTACTGGGATACTGGCCTTCTCTCATAGAGAGCGGTATGGGCCATAATCCACCACGCGGGCCCAGTGCGGCTTGGTGGATGACACATGTCCTCGAACTTTGTGGTTCTTGAACATGCCGGTTTCCTCACGATGTTTTCCTTCGCCGTTATTAAAGCGAGTGTGAATAATCCGCACATAATTTGATATAAGTCATTGGTGCGGGCCGAGTCGAGATTCGAACTATGGTGCGTCGGATTGAAAGTCGCACACGTTCCCGCTCGGCCACACTCGCTATGTATACCTATATATTCAATTTTATGCTCGCCTGGTACTTTACGTAACGACTCTTTGAAATACGACTGACGACCACGCAACTAACGTAAACAAACACGGAATCGTTCTACGATTGTCTCTTTCTAGGTATACCTCTTTCAACTTTATGCTCGCCTGGTACTTTTCGTAACGATTCTTTGAAATCTACTTTTTTACATCTTGACTGATTTGAACTGGATGCATGGTACAAATGAAGAAAATTTAAATTGTTTTTCAATTTACTTAACCTAGAAGAGTCGTTTTGTCACGATCTGATGAGGCACTTCATAGAAGTACTTTTATAGCTTTTTAGAAGCATTTTTTTACTATTTGTCTTTGGATGTTATCTTTTCAAATTTTGTTAAGTTGTAATTCAAGTTTAATTATAAAATACTTCTTTAACACTGACCTGTGAAGCTTCTTGATAGGCTATCCGTCTCGGCGTTTCCCCGAGAGGCACTGTTCTAATGTGCAGTTTCTGTATTTCATCTATAGTGCCGATGGTCACTGTGCTGTCTGTTGCTAGAGCTAAACTGGAACACAAAAATATTATAACAATTATTATTGTAGCGTTCCATTGTTGGGTAAATGAAGACTAGTGACCGCTGGTTTTAATCGGTCTGGTATTGAAAACGAACACGAGATTGTTAGCTGATAAGGCAGCTGATCGGATCAAAATTATACTTCTTGTAAGTCTCCTTGTAATGTTGTTGCCAGCAAATTCACCGAATGCGATTTTTCAATTATATCAAAATATTGATATAATAGTACCTAACTTATCTGTTGTGACATGCATGTTAATTAAATTCGGTTAGTGTAATTGGCCTTGGCCGTGCTAATTGATTAAATAAATAAATAAATAAATAAATTGATTATCTTCAAAAATGTTGAGATGTGCGAGCGAGAAAGCGGCGTGGAGTATCCAGCTGCCTTATCAGCTAACAATCTCGTGTTCGTTTTCAATACCAGACTGATTAAAACCAGCGGTCACTAGTCTTCGTGTGGAAGGAGTTGTCAATAGTTTTCGCTTCTTTTCGTTTTGTAAGAGCTTATTTCTTTAATAACCAGCGAAAATTCTAGACTATTCCTTCCACACGAAGACTAGTGACCGCTGGTTTTAATCGGTCTGGTATTGAAAACGAACACGAGATTGTTAGCTGATAAGGCAGCTGCTCTTAATAAGGACGCGACTAACCTGTCGGGGTAGGCCTGTGCGTTCAGTGAACACATGTGTGTGACTTCCTTCAGGTTGACATTTGAGAATACTAGCTTGTGATTGGACGAGAAGATAACAGTCGGTCGGTCGGAGCATGCGAATATGTTCGTTGTTGATAGCGATCTGAAAATAAAACGCTAAAATAGGGATGTTGACTCGATTTTTTATTTATTTTCTTTATTTACTATTTCCTATGTCAATCAATTCGTTTTCTCATGAGAATTAAATGTCTATATAAAAAAACTGGAAATCGAACGCTAGAAACGTCAAAAAAGAAAGTCAGAATCGTGCGTAGCAACAGTAATTGTGTATTTTGTGTTTAATGCAACATCCCTATTGTAGTAATTTAAAAAAATTGCCTTGGTCTCGTAGGCAGATAAGATAAGATTCCATCAGCATCATCGTCTCACCTAAAACTTCTAAGGACAGTAGGCTGTGTGCCAAGAGTGACCTTCTTCTTGTTATGCAGCACTCCGGTCTCCTGGTCTACTGTGAAATAGAACATGGAGCCGTCTCCTAGTGCGCAGAGTAAGTAGCAAACACCTTCTAGTACGCAGATGAGAAGCGAGCGAGGAATTATTTCTGAAACAAAAATAATCGTTAGAAGCCATTTTACTACTAAACAAGTAAGATTTAGTACTAAACTGGCTCGAGAAGGTATAGTAAGAAAAACTAAACAAGGAAACACGTTGGAATTAGTGGAGAAAGCGTTAAGTTACAGAGCGAACACAACAAGCGAGAGAAAAGTTGCGCAATAAGCTATATCCGGGGTTTCTCTTCGTGATAAAATCCGGAATGAGGAGATCCGCTGGAGAACTCAAGTCATCGATAGTTCTCAATAATTAAAAGTTGAAATTGCAATGGGCGGGTCACATCGCTCGCAGAACTGACAACCTGGGGGACAACATGGGGAAGAAATGTACTCGAGTGGCGACCACGAACATGAGACCTATAAGATCCGCTGCCAATAAAATACCACATAGATAGTGAAATATATCATCATCTCCTAAAATTTGATAGGTTGGGAGGTTGGGAATTTAAATTCCCATCATCCAACCAATTTAAAATAATGAGAATGATGGAATTTTTTTTTGTTTATAATGTATTCACCTTATTCAGTCTACAGAGACGAAATCATGAGTCATAGTTAAAAAGTAAATACAATTTGTTTACAAAAAAAATTGCCAAAAACACTCAGGTTCTTACCTCCGTTCAATTTCTCCGTATGCATAGGTCTGAGGTCCGGTAGCTTTAGCACGCGAACTGAAATGTCAGTCCAAAGACCAACCCCGAGGAGTGCTTCGTCCCCCCCGGGGCCGAGGTCTAGGCACGCTACTTCTTCATCCATGCAAATTTCGCTAGAAAGAGAAAGAAAATATAAACAAACATATGGTTACACAGATAATACACGCCCCGCGCGCCCTCAGCCGGGTCGGTACTCACGCTATAAGCTGCAGCGCGCGCTCCTGTATGGCCACGAGGTACACGCGCGGGCCCGCGGCGCACACGGCGCGCGTGGCGCTGCACGCCACCACGGACACGCCCCGCGCGCCGCCCACGCGCCACTCGGCCGCCAGCGCCCAGCCGTCCGGCGCGCGGCCTATCAATCGGATGCCTTCGTCTGTCACCTGACAAACAAAATGACAGTGAACGGGATATTTACCATGGACACAGCTGAGATGCGGGCTTTCTGTCATGAGAAGAGTATGGGGCATAATCCACCCGGGCCCAGTGCAGCTTGGTGGATTTCACATGTCCTCAAATTCTGTAATTATTGAACAGACTGGTTTCCTCACGATTTTTTCCATCACCGTTTTAGAGGGAGTGTGTCAACTAGATCGGTCGATTTAGGTATTTTTTATGGTAGTTTTTAAAAAAGTACTCACTTGAACCAGTTGATCGTGACACACATTCCCGGTGAAGAATGTTTGCCGGTCGGAGACGAAACCTTGGATTTCCGTTTCTTCTACCTCTTCACCATTTAGCTGCAGTACCCTGAAAATAGATTGTAGATTAGAACTTAGTTCGGTGCAGCGAGTCGAAAATCTGTCAACATAAAAGTGTGTTTCGACAGCTGCAGCCACTTCGTTGCGGCGGCGAGCGTGGGCGGCCACATGCCCTTGATGCCGGGCGGTTGATGATGATGATGATGATGTACCTGGTTTGCCCCACGAAGGCGAGCACGAGCGTGTCATGATGCGTGGCGGCGGCGAGCGTGAGCGGCCACATGCCCTTGTGGCCGGGCAGCTGATGATTATGATGATGATGTACCTGGTCTGCCCCACGAAGGCGAGCACGAGCGTGTCATGATGCGTGGCGGCGGCGAGCGTGAGCGGCCACATGCCCTTGATGCCGGGCAGGTCAATGGACGCCTGTTCCTGGATACCGATGCCATTGCGGATAATACGCAGCGAACCCATCTTGAACGCGCCTGCCGGGATTATCGACTTTCAGGAAAATACATAAAAAGTTTTAAGTTTTAAGTCTGTTGGACAAATTTAAATCCAAACTAATATTATAAATGGGAAAGTAACTGCCTGTTTGGTATGTTTTAACGCCTAAACAGCAGAACTAATTTTGATGAATTTCGGTATAGCTAGAGTTAAATTGGACCCTGGTTACGTTCTTTGATCTGTCGCAAAAATAAAAGTTGAAGGGGGTGTAAGTTTGTATGGAAAATTTAAATTCATGGAACATGCATAAATAGTGAGACCATAGCAATGGGGATTTTTGTAGTGCTCCAGGCGAGCACTACCGTCAAAATGATAAATCTGTTACCAAGTTCAGTCCGACATGCATATTTTTTAACATGGATGACATCTGTCTGAGGGCGCCACTGTAGTACAGAGAAGATTTTTGAACCAATAAAACGCGGCAAAATATGACGTTGCCGTGACGAACGCGTTAGTACCATCATCCGGCCACGTTCATAAAGATCCTTGTCAAACTGTATGTCTGTTCTGGCAACTCCACTTGAGAGAATTAATAATTTTTATCCACAAATTCTTATATAACAAACAGTTGTACTACCGTAGACCCCATCAGACAATAGGTACATACTTTTTCGCTTTTTTTTTTCTCCATGTAAGTTCAGAACACATCAGAAGATTAGGGGATAGCAGTCAAACACGAACCTGAACAAGTAATCAGCTGATTCTGTCCCTGCTTCTCCAAGTCCACAACACACATGTCCACGATTGGCGCTAGACTGGTGAAACTCTCCATTGGCTGCACATATTGGCTCGCCTCGTCCCTCGTGGCCGAAAGCCGAACGAGGGCTGAGTCGCCGAGACGAGAGCCTATGAAGACGACTCCGTTGTCCAGGTACGTCATACATTCTGGTATTGGGATGTCACCTGAAAAAAATAAGCGATGCTATTAATTTGTTGAGTTTGTAATCTTGCGTATACCGTAATGCCCGCATCGACCGACTTTGCTAGGAATAATATTTGCTTACAAAATGAACGTCGTCAAAAACTAGACAAATCCAACAAAAACTACTGGTGAGGTTAGTGTATTGGTGCGGCTTGAGCAACTCAGCTGAAGAGTGATGTTTCGATATTTCGGCGATTCAATGTAAAGAGATTTACTATTATCATCATATCACCAGGCCCTTTGGGGTATGCACTAATGAGGGAACGCCGCTTCACTCTTTCCTTCTTTCATAATAACCAATATTGATCAACCTTTTCGCCGATTACATGTCCGTTACCATCCTGGAGTAGTCCTTGAGTTTCATCTGACTGTCAATTGTTATAAACATAAACGCTTACACACTCATACCCCCGCACTAGGATTCCCTGTGTCGCAGGTGGCATGGACATACACAGATACACATCACAAACATCCAAGACCTGAGAACAAACTTTATGCTTACACAAAATCTGTCCCGGCCGGGAATCGAACCCGGGACCCCTCGCCTTGCAGGCAGGGTTACTACCAACTTAGCTACGGAGCCGTCGAGAAAAATCTGAGCTTTTGTTACCTCAATAATACTGTCCGGTGTAGTTTTACTCTAGGGCCTATAATAAGTGGTAATTCCTGGTCTCGTTCATACCTAGCAGTTCAACCTTCAAGTCCTTGACCGCCTGCGTGCCGTCCATTTTCTCCTGCAGCTCTAACAGAAGCATGAACAGGCGGCCCGCGATGTCGCCCAACAAGTACCGCAGGCCCCGCACGTCCACGCGGCAGTAACAACATATTGGAGTCAGCTGAAATATATTCAGTACCGGGATAACTTTTTGTAATTACCATGTTACCACAAAAAACAACTTTTAGACTCCTGTTTAGCTAGACTTTGTCTAAAGATAAATGTCTAAAATGATTAGGAATGTCACAACAGAATTGAGTTAGACAACGATTAGACACTCTTTAAATCAAGGTTTGTGGCTGTTCATATTTAAACACCTAAGCGAGAGTTAAACACTTGTTTATGGTGTTTAATTGTTTGTTGGAAGATTGTAACGGTCTTACCACAAAAAAATTAAACACACTTTAAACCTGTGTTAAACGGTATTTAATTTCCAAAATGCCTTAGTCGCGTGTTTAAATTTAAGTAGTGTCTAACCATTGTGTAACTCAATTCTGTTGTGACATTTCTAATCGTTTTAGTCGTTTATCTTTAGACATTGTCTAGCTAAACAGGCTATGAAAATTGTCTTTTTTTTGAGGTAACACGGTAAGAGCCTAAGTGATTGACTTTATCACAATATATATTTTGGTTAAATCAAATCTGCCTTACCTTGATTTGTGGCGGCGCAACCGCTACATAACTCTGTCCATCATGATATACTATTGATTCCTGCCCTATCACAATAGACCCGCCTGCAAAAAACATAAATAATATTTTAAAAAATGCCAAACTACAAGCCCTTTAAATCTCAAGAGCTTTGAGCGCAGGCACTTGCATGTGTTTTCACTGGCTCTATGATTGTAACTTGACTGTACAGTCAAGACAAGTTTCATTATACCTAGTTGTAAGTATAATATCATGGTGATGACATGGACAACATTTTTTATGCTGTTTGTTAACGACACGAGCTGGTCGTTTGCCTGAACACCGGCCCATAACAATTGCAGTGCCACTCCGAACTTTGAAACACAAAGGCCTGCTTGCACATTACTGCATAGCAGCAGACTTCACGAGCAAAGCGGTGGTAACTATCCAGACGGACACTCGCAGAAGAGTTAATCCTACCACTAACAAACCACACTTTCATTTTTAATCAATTACATAGGGCATAAGACTTTTTTATACAGGCACATTATATAAGCTTACCAAGTGGGCTAGGCACTGGGATTAATATAGATGCTTCTGTCTCCACATTGTCTTGTTTCCATGGTATTTTCATGAATTCTTTATCTCGCAAATTGATTTCATGTGTCTGGAATATAAAAGATATTTTTATTACAGTAAAAAGAAATCCTGTATGTGGTAGTGACGTCACCTGTCGATTCATAGTTCGATTATCGATCGATCAAAGCTTTAGCTTTCAGTGAAAGAAAACTTCGTGATTTAACCATAATCTTGTGATATATGGTTTAAGGATGGTAAGGTTTTCTAGTACTCCACTGGCCAGCTGCCGCTATAAAGTAGAAAATCTGACGCGTTAATTTAAAGGGTGGAGTCTTTTTTTTTTATATCTACTTTTATTTAGGGGCTTTTTAAAGGGTGGGGTCTATGTGTCTATACGTAAACTCTGACTTTTATCTAGGATTTCTCTTAGTGGGAATATGATCCCACTGACACTAAGAACAAATACTTGTGCATTTGCAAGAATTAAAAACCCTCCAATTTCGTGCGCTACAAAACTTAAATCCTTTCATGTTCACCGCAAAAGACTATCAAAATTAGTGTTTGTGTGTATACCTAATTGGTTACTTACTTTAATATGTCTTCCATTTAGGTCTTGATGAATTAAAATTAATGTGGGATTGGCACAGCCATGCAAAAACTCTACATCATACACATTTAGTTCTTCCAATCTGTAAACAAAGTAAGGTATTTTGTGATACAACGGTAAAGAATTGATTACTTTTATGATGTAGAGATCATTGTGAACATCAAATTTCCTCCTCCTTCTTTACATAGATAGTTACTACTTCTTAGGTTATGCCATAATTCACCAAGGGGTGCGGTGCCTCCCCTTTGATGCACCTTGGGTATCTGCCAACAACCTCTCGGTTTCACCACTGTTGACAGATAGCTAATAATCCGGCGAGGCGGGCCTATCCATGTGCCCCTCTGAAAGGAGCAGAGGGCTCAGTGGATGAAGCACAAAAACTGAAAGGGGCCTGAGAGTCTGCAGTAAGGGACTCGCGCTCTAGAGCCCAGTGCGTCTTGGAAGACGCGGCGAGCTCCTTTTGACGGGTAAGGAGTTATGAGGTGAGGCGAGCAGTCGTGGGGCCGGAGGGCTGGCCATAATCCCCGACAACACTCCCTCTAGCAGCGCGCCAATAATGGATTTGACCCCAGAAGGAGGAATGGCAGGCGAAAGAATGGTAGATAGAGGCCTGGTGATACCGGCCCATAGTGGCTATGGCCGGTGGGGTGACAACTCACGCCTGCCTTACGAGTGAGGGAGTCTATATAGGTATTATTTGTACCAATAGTTACATTATTAGGCACAAAATTATGACAAAAAAGAGTGATTTACCCACTGCGCCACCATTGTTAGACTTTATCAACCAAACTTTCAATCGATAGATACACAACGTGAAACTTGATTTCATCGAAGTTGTCCCAACACTATGTAAGACTTTTTAACATGTGTCATTTCAATCAAGCTACATTTAAAAGCGTGTACTAATTTAGGATGCCTGAAGAAATGCTTATCACTATAATAGTAAACTATAAAATATATTGTTAATGATTAGCTGTTGTATGATGTTCCATTTGCCACCCAACAACAGAAGATATAATAAAGTACATCGATGTTTTCTTACCTTAAACTAGCAGCTTTCAACTCTGTTGAGTCTTTGTCAAGCGGTATAATCTTGAACAGTCCATCATAAAGCCTCAGACCAATGACTCTGGCTTGAGGATCTATAACAGCTAAAATGCCATTCTCAGAGGGTTTGCCAATTCGGTCAGAGACGTTGCCGTGTGCTCTGGTCACTACCTCTAAGTCACCACTAGCATTGATACGCCATTCAAGGATCATGGCATTGTAGCGAGCTGTTAAGATGAACACTAAATCCTTTTCTTCATACTAAAATGGAAAATTAAACAATGTTAATGAAGCTGTAGGGAAAAATGACTAAGCTATAATATATTATTATAATAGCTTGAGGAATTCTAGTACAATTTATGGTAGACAACCCTAATCTGATCATAGCATCAGTTAATCATTCATAAAAGTAATTGATAGTACCACAATTTTTCATTTATGGTTGAAAGTGACCATAAAACCTTTTTTAATTAAGAAAATTTTTGTTGTGTATCCAAAAAATATGTTAATTTTGTTTTGTAACTTTTGGGCAAGAAATGAATTGTCTTTTAGAGTAATATTAAACACATCAATAATTTGAATTTGTTCCCAAGGGTTTCCAACTCTATTTTGTCTGCCCCAAAAACAACATGGGATTGATATAAATACCAATTCTTTTCCATAATTAACAATTACTCACTGGAGGCCTGAAAAGTTTCATCTTGGCGACTCGTCCATACAAACCCACTTCCTTCATGGGGCGCAGTCCTTCGGGGGTGACCAAATACATCTCCAGGCGGTTCACCTTAGCCACCAGGAGGTTTAGGTCTGTCGGAGATGTGAAATTGCCTGGAACAATTTTGCCATGTGTAAGTTAACTAGTGGCCAATCTGTATTTTGTAAGGATTCTATTGCAGTTTAGTTAAAGTAGTTTCTTCTTTCGATTATTTCACAGTGCAGTTCATGGCAATAATTATAAGAGTTTTATTGGTTAGAGACAGAGAGATGGGTCACAATTTTAATCGGCATTTGCTGAAGATATTTTTTATACTTGTCGTACATTCTGAAACGCTGATGCACAATATTTTATAAGCTTCAGTGTATGATTTCTTTTTGCATATTTCTATGCACTTGCAAGAATCTAAATTTGTACAAAGGTTTCACAATTAGCCACCAATAATAGTGATAAAAAAGGTTGCATTGCCATCTTTTACAGCCGTAGGTGTAAGCTATATGGCCTATACAAACTTATTTCCTCCTTAGTATTTTCAGTAATTCAATATTGTTATTTGTGATATTTTGCTTAGGATTGTTTTGCAAATCAAATTAGTGCTAATTACTTTCTAGTTTTAGAAGGGGTAAAACTTGCTGCTTGTTAGTTAGATATTGAGGTAAATCAATAGTTAGTAGTTGTGATTACACATTACAGCTGGATTTAGGAATATGATCATCAGCTTTTTCGAGCACTGCTTTTAGTTAACAGGCACTTTTGTTCCAATTACTCTGGGCAATCAATGCCCCTGGTGCTTCAGGTCTCATTGATTGTTGTGACTGTCACTATAAGGTGGGCTACCTTCTTGTTTAAATAAAAAATACATCTCTATGTAAAAACACTTTATTCTATTTGAAAATGACAAATCACTACTACAGAAAAAGGTATTATTACTGCTTACTAAAAACTTACATATTCAAGTAGCGGTGTGCAATAACTAATTGTATTCAACCTCATAATTATTAAAATAGTTCTTGTCCAAAATTATCATAAAACTGTATTTTACAGGAGATATGTCTGAAACTACTTAATCTTGTGCAATATTGTTTGATACAATGTAGAGTATTGACTATAGAAGAGATTCCACTACAGGATTCAAATATTTATACAAACTTTATCTTGATAGTAGATACTATTCCAAATAAACATTCCAACACTTCTTCACAAGCATGGATGGCTGCCAAAGCTTCCAAATTTAGGACAAGATTTGCTAAAAAATTGAAATGTTTACAGAAAATTCTTGAAAACTGTTGCATTTTTTACCGACTTTTCTAATTAAAACTAATCGGTAAATAGTCCATTTAAAGCAACATCGAATCAATTGCTTCTTTATAACCTCAATGTTTATTGAAAACAACATAGTAAAATGGTGATTTACCTGTAACGCATGCTGTTACGGCTGTGGGTTTCTGAGCAGTAACCACGTAGTGGTAAGCCATGATGGTATTACACCAGTTTATTAACCAAAATCACAATACAACACAATAAAAATAGCTTTCATTGGCAAACAACAAAAAATTCGCCGACAGGCTCTCGTTTTCGTTTCGTTTCTCGTTCAGTGTTGCCAAACTCTAATAATATTTCTCCCTAAGTATGATCAAAAACCCCTAAATAAATAAATGCAACGTATTCTTTGTAAATCCTTTATTCATAAACTAGCTGTTACTTTCTAGTTTAGAATGGTCTAGATCTAGTATCACTACGTAGCGTTGCGCGTCGACTGACGCCTACTAATCTATATTTAGGCTATATATGCTAGGTAAGTATAGCCAGTTCAATAATTACGAATTTCAGTGGTACCAAACATAACGCAAGCTTAGCAGCGGACGGAAGCTAGAATCACAATTAAACATAACCCATATTGCTCAGGGATAGTGTGGCTTTCTATCAGTGAAAGAATTTTCAGAATTGGATTAGTGGTTTATATTTCCGCCTTCGTCGTAGGATGGGCACAGCCTACACAATACTGAATACTTACTTATTTAATTAGGCTCTTATTATTAACCAGTGTGAAGTAGTTAAGGTTGCATAATTAAACTATGTTTTGTATCTTGCGATTCAGACTAAAATGGTTAAAGAACAACAATGACAAAACATAGTACATATAACAAAATCACTGTTCGAAATGTAACTAAATAAATCCTGCGGTGCAAATACGGAATTCCAAACGATAAATTTGTCGAATCGAAAAAATAGATAAATTTATCGAATGTTACGAGCACCGAAGTCTGATGTCAAGATGACGCGAGATGTCTTTTTTTATAAATGGCGAGAACACACTCTTTTGCATGGATATTTTACAATTATTTTACTAGATAAGTAGATATATGGCCAGAAAAAAGTATTTCATAGAGAAGTCTGAATTCTAACATAAAAAAAATCACTAACAAAATCCGAACCCACTTATTTTCCTCCTTAGTTTAGGGAAAACCCCCTAAGTTGGGAACCCTGTTCTCTTTCAATTTTGTTTCGACTGAAGGACTTTGTATCCAGGTCATGAAATAAATTAAAAAAAAAAATCAATTTTGTTTCGACCAAAGAGAATTTAATTTACATTATCTATGTTTTGACGTTTAGTGTTGGCTTGGTTGGGCGGCAGAGCCGAGTCCGAGTCCGTACAGTCGATCTATCGTGTATCGATAGCTATTTCTGAAATGTTACTCGTTGACTCATAAAGTGTTAAACAGTGGTTTATTTAGCTAACAAATGTTTTGTTCTTGTTATTCGTAGACAATTTTAAACTGAATTGAAAGAGATACAACATTGTTTAACTATTTCACTGTTTATTTAATAAAACTTAAGAGCCCTTATTATTTGCCAGTGTATCCGTTCTGAATTTTTGTAACACGAAATTCGATTATTTTCTTTCTTATTATGTTTTTTCTTTATCTCAGAATCTAGTAGTACGTTTGGTATAAGACTTTAGCTCAATGATAAAACAAAACCTTCTTGCTTTAACTCGATTCATGAAAATAAGGTTACCTATTTTCATTCGAATAGGTAAATTAAAGAAGTCAATCACTACAATTTCTTCAAAATATTACAAATCTGTGTTCAACTGTTCAAAACACTCAAAACAAAAATACTATTTGATAACGAGACGAGTCAGTCGTTTTCCCGATGGTATGCATAACGCTGGCATAAAAAAATTGCAGTGCCACTTAGAACTTCCGGAACGTAGTAAGACAGTAATGCTTGCACATTTGCTTGGCGGCATTGTGATGAAATTTTAAACAGAAAAAGTTTAATTAGAAAATAATGCGGTTAAAGCTTCCAATACTTTATTTTCATTTTTATATATCATCTGAATTGAATTTTTTAAGCATTTTAGTTTGGTTCGAATTTAGAGCAACCTCCAGTTGTGTAGCGCACTCTGTGATAATTATGGACTGTTATCGGAAGCATTTTGCTTGTGGACCTTTAGGTCCATATTACATCATATTCCTAAGTTTGTTTTCATGACATTCATGCCATCTCGACACTGGCGTTAGAAAAAGGCAATATTGTTTTTTCCCCCAAATGTTCTTCAAAACATTTTGGTTTCCGCCAAAATGGGGGAAAACCCCCAATTTGGAGACTGCCCATGTCAAACATAATATAATCCCGTGTCTGAACTGTCTGACAACTGCGACGTGCTTGACCCAAGGAGGTTTAATGACTTCACCACTTTATTATACAATAAATTTTAAGGAGTCCCATTAAATAAAAGACAAGCGTATTTTTAGGTAGGTGGCACATTCATAGCAAAATATTTTATTTATATTATTTTTTCAACTTATTTACGTAATAAAAATATTATTTATAAGATTATCAGTCTTCATGGTTGCTCGGCGGCACGCTCTCGAATAGCACTTGCGTCAGGAATGTAAGTTTTCCTGTGAAAAAAAAACATAATTATAATAAAAAAATTAAAATAATAATACATGGATAAATATACTTTTTACCAACCTTTCTGCAAGAGTTCGTCTGGGTGGGTACCACCGCTTTGATCGTGTAGTTTGCCGCCAAGCAGTAACGTGCGCATTACTGTGTTTCGGTTTGATGAGCAAAATAATCAGTGAAATTACTGGTCTTATGACTGTTCCAATATGTTCTAATAATTCCACGCAGGTCTTTGTATTTCTAAGAACTGCAATTATTGTTACGGGCCGGCTTTATGCTTATCATCAGGTATGCGACCCACTCGTCTTGTTATTCAATAGTATAAAAAACCATATCAACTCCTGGGTATATTATATTTTATTATCTAAGACCTAGTTTACAACTAGTCCTACCTTTTTCTAATTAATTCACTTGCTTGTAACTAGTGGTTTGCCCATGAATTTTGTTGTGTCTAATTCGTCAAAGATGGAAGATATTTCACAGATATACACCTATAAATTAAGAGTTGTCAAACATCTTTCATCCCTTTCTCATGTTATTTATGGGAAAGAGACAGCGAAACTAAAATTAAGATTTAGGTTACTAACGCCAGGATCGACAACAATATGCCTTTTTCATTAACGATGCGTCATGCGTTCGACGCTGAAACACGCTTGCCTTGATGATAACTCTACCATTCTACCAATTAATTTCTAGGTTTAATTTCTTATACAATTTCTATGCATACTTACTTAACAAAGCAGTCGGGGTCTTCTTATAATAAACGAATACCGTATAAACCACTACGCCCATCACTAAAAAGCCGATTGCCATTAAATATTTAAGTGACGGATCGTGCACTATTGGCAACACTGACAGGAATATTGCGACTAGCAACACGAAGCATGGCACGGGCGTCGGCACTCTGTACGGTCTGTGTTTATTGGGCTGTGTCTTGCGAAGGACTAAAAGGGCTACCATAGCGAGCCCGTAGAAGAACCATAGGAACCAGCTGGCAAACTCTATCAGGGTGCGGATGTTGCCCACTGATATGAAGATGCCGGTGAGGAATGCCTGGAACGAAAGATATTTTTGTTAGTAAATTGAAGTCTGTGTTCACATAAACACTTACACACTCATTTCCCTGCACTAGGATTCCCTGTGTTGCAGGTGTCATCGACACATATACTATATACATAACACAAATACCCAAGTCCCGAGAACAAACTGTATGCTCACCCCACAAAGATTGCTCCAGCCGGGGATCGAACCTGGGGCTCCTTGCTTTGCAGGCATGTCATTACCAACTTAGCCACGGAGCAATCAAATCAATACAGAAGTAAAATTTGTGTTTTGGTTTATTACCAGCTACCGCTTATCTATCCACGGTAGTTCCGGTGCGATTCTAAAAATCATTTCCTATGTAAGGGTTCCGGTTTTTCATTCGGACTTGCAGAGCCCTAAAACCTAACAACACTATAATTTATATTACTAGTTCTGTTAGTTAGTTTAGATTACTAGTTCTGGTTATACAGTCTTCTAATACGACAAGTAAAATTGCTTTTAAAAAGCAACGAACTACTTCAGTGACAAACTACTGAACCGATTTTAATGAAATTTCTATGGGACTAATCTTAAAACATATCATTTCAAATAAACAAAGAATGTTCCAAATCGGTTTATAAATTAAATTTAATAAATAACGGAGGTAACAAAAAAATGTACAAACCGAACTGAGAACCTCCTCTTTTTTTGGAGTCGGTTAAAAAAAGATTTTTTAATGTTATTTGGTAACAAGACGAGCTGGTCGTTTGCCTGATGGTAAGCATAATGTCAGCCCATAACAATTGCAGTGCCACTCAGAACTTTGAAACACAAAGGCCTGCGCGGCACTGCAGTGCGCTCGTTACCCTGAGACATTAGGTATTAAGTCTCATAAGCCCAGTAATTTCACATGCGGTTAGGTATAACAAAGTTTTGTAATACCTACGACCTTAAAATGAGACCCACATGTGACATGACACGTGTTTCGCATCTAATCATGTAATTGCAGTGACAACATAATCTGTAGAAAAGGCAAAGGGCACACGGTTCAACTAATGTTAACTTTAGAAATAGTAGATACATAGCGGCATCATATCTTATGCATTATCATGTGTGACAATGCACAATTACACAACTGTGGCATAAATATTACCTTAGATGTTTAAAAAATCATTGAACTTTTAGGCTCTTACCTACCACAAAAAAATTTAACAAACGTTAAACCTGCGCACAAACATTTTTTTTTTTATGTTGTTTGGTAACTAGACGAGCTGGTCGTTTGCCTGATGGTAAGCATAACGCCGGCCCATAACAACTGCAGTGCCACCCAGAACTTTGAAACACAAACGCCTGCGCGGCACTTCAATGCGCTCGTTACTCTGGGACATTAGGTATTAAGTCTCATAAGCCCAGTAATTTCACTCATCAAACCGGAACACGGTAATGCTTGCACACTACTGCTTGCAGACTTCACTCACAAAGCGGTGGTAACAACCCAGACGGACACTCGCAGAAGAGTTAGTCCTCCCACTAACAAACATAACATGCCTTAGTCGCGCGATTAAATATGATCAACCACAAATCCTGAGTGTAATGTATAGAATCTGATGGTATCATTTAAATTACTATTGGGTGATAAAGAAAATCGTTGAATCCGGGTAACTTTTAGATGCAGTATTTTTGTGGAAATTATATATTTTTGGGAATTTCATTTTTATTGCATTAATGTGATGTTAAACCTGTATAAAGACACGAATTATGTATTTTGTGTTTCATGCAACATCCCAATTAAAATATCTCATTAAGTCATTGCACTAATAATAAATAAATAAACGCTTACACACTCATATAACCCCCGCATTAGGATTCCCTGTGTCGCAGATGGCATGGACACACACAGATGCACATCACAAACATCCAAGACCCGAGAACAAACTTTATGCTTACACAAAACCTGCCCCAGCCGGGAATCGAACCCGTCGAAATCGGAGCCGTCAAACTAATGCACTAATATTTTATTCCTTACTTGGAAGGCCACAGCGGGAGCAGGCGTCATTCGTTTCATGTTGACGTAAGAGAACAGTTCCAACATGTGGCCCCCACGCGCAGCTGTGTAGCATACTCTGAAAATATACAAATGGACTATGTGGTAGGACTAATAGGGATGTTGAATCCATTTTATTTATGATGTCAATCAATTCGTTTTCTCATGACAATGTCTATATCGAATAAAATTGGAAATCGAACGCTAGAAACGTCAAAAATGAGAGTAAAAGCCGGGCGCATCCACTGAGCGCTAAAACTCCCCATACAAATTGGACAGAACATTTTACGTCACTTGTTCTACGCGGGCCGTAAAGCTGTACTAAAGCATGCCTTTTAAAAAGCCCCAAAGCGCTCGCGATTGTCACGCAAAATAGATCAGAAGACACAATTAAACTAATCAAATGGAACCCAAAATAACAGATACAAAGAAATATGGCTAAGGGACAGTGTATGTCAGCATCCTGGACTTCGCTCAGAAGACGTCATTTAATCTCTCTTTCTAAATGAGAACACGAGAAAGAGATGGAACATATTTTAGACTGTCAAATTAATCCACTTGCTTGTGTCTAGTGTAAATCT
This sequence comes from Crocallis elinguaria, assembly GCA_907269065.1. NCBI lineage: Eukaryota > Metazoa > Arthropoda > Insecta > Lepidoptera > Geometridae > Crocallis > Crocallis elinguaria. The sequence goes on along the minus strand of OU026065.1, from coordinate 11,811,139 downwards.
AACAGCAATGAATTTGGTGGAGTCTAAATTATCAAAGAATGGAAGATATTTGACAGCTCTAAAGCTAAATTTAGATCTGTAAAATATCTTCTATCTCTTTCTCATGTTATGATTTGGAAAGAGAGAGAGCGCGAAACTAAAATTAGGTTCAAATATGAAACGACAGAATCGACACCATCATTTATACTGAGTGTTTTTACCTGGTAACCCCAAACTGGACACTCATAGCGCATCCAAACGTGGCAATAGCCACTCCCAGAGGTATCAGGAAGCTCGCAGGGCCCAGGACTCTCGTCCCAAAGGCCACGGCTACCGCTGGGACTGACACCATCTCGGAGTAACTCAGCACGGTCATGTAGGCCACGTTCATGAACACATAGAGAGCTGTTATTAGAGGCACTGCGATTGATATGCTGAGTGGGACGTTTCTGAAAGAGGATAAGTACTATTAGCAGTGACAGACGAACACATTAATCAATCTTTAGATAGAAGATTAGGATAGAAATAAGATAGGGGCAGACACGTATTCAAACTTTTGGTTCGTATCGGGTTTGGGGGTACAAACATTGAAACAACCATGTGAACTTTCGTACTTCACAATGGTTACGATCCCGTTTATTTTATGTAACGTCAGTTTTCGGGGGGGGATAAATCCCAACTATCCCCCCTCTGTATACGTGTCTGGATAGGGTAGTGACGTAGGTATAGAGGTAAGATAGGTTTATGAAGCATTAGATGAAAGCGAGTGTGGTCGAGCGGAAACTTGTGCAACTTTCATATCCGATGCATCATGGCTCGAATCTGGGCTCGGCCGAATGGCTTATATCAAGTTATGTGCGGATTTATCGCACTCGCTCTAAAGCGATGAAGGAAAACGTCATCGCGAGGAAACCCGCATGTTTAAGAACGACAACATTCGCGGACATGTGACATCCACCAAGCCGCACTGGGCCCACGCGGTGGATTATGGCCCATACTCTCTGAGAGAAGGCCAATATCCCAGCAGTGGAAGCGTAATAAGGCTGATGATTAGATATAGAATTTACTGATAGGCAGTTTTCTATTTTTCACCTAGCTATCTCTACTACTCTCACTATTACTACACTCTAACTAAATCTGTGGCTAATAAGAATCTACCACCAAATTCGACATGCTTTCTTTGAGGTACGCTATTAAATTTATACATACATTATTCAGGGTTTCGGTACTCACACAGCAGGGTTAATGATCTCCTCAGTAACCACAGTCACACTATTCCATCCATCATAAGCCCAGAGTCCTGAGTACAGAGCCAGTGCGATGCTACCTGGGCTGGTGGTGCTGCCTTCAAAACCTTTGTTGAGGTTAACTGTGTTTCCTGCAATTTTTACTGTTACTGAAACCTTTGTTACTGTTTCTGTAAACTTTGTTACTGTTTCTGCAACATTTGTTACTGTTTCTGTAACCCTTGTTACTGTTTCTTTAACCTTTGTCACTGTTACTTTTGATATCATTACGTTTTTTATATTAATATGCTCACGTTTGACCGCAATCTCACCATAAGGTGTAGGACGCTTGCCATACTGTTACTGTGTGCTTTGTTGGAGGCGTGTTCGGTATTAGGATGCGCAAAGTTTAGTCGCAGCTGGATTTGATTGTGTTGGGAAAGGGGAGTTTCTAAATTAGAATTTTAGATTGCAGTCTTTCTCAATGAATTCCCAATTGATAATATTTTAAATCAAATTATGAACTGAATGTATCTCAAAACAAATAATGATCAATAGATCACACGACATTCAAGCACTAAACAAAGACTCGCGCGTCGTGGCGTATTTTAGGATTCAGCGCCCTGGGCCGGCCCCGCCGCCCTTTTTGTTTTACAATTTTAAATTGAATCGAAAGAGACAAAACACAGTTTAACACTGTTCATTAATAAGAGCCTTAGTTAGGTAGTCTTTTTTAAATTTCTTCTGCTTCCACCGCCCCTAGCAGCCTGCCGCCCCGGGCCATGGCCTATTTGGCCCTAGGGTAAATACGCCCATGCTCGCGCGTCGCCCATACAACCTCTATACCAAGGGGATACCTTTCAACCAATTAAACCTTTGTTTGAAAATGTTTGGTCTATCGCATCATTTCTTGCTTGTAGTGAATCGTGACTCGTGAGCAATAAAAAATATACTGCATGTATGTAACTTAATGTTTAGTGATAAATAAATTATCTTTATCTCTACTTATAATAAATTCTACACACAAACATTGCACTTTGTAAGATTATGGCTGCAACTACTAACATAACAAGACGAATACATAATAAATAGTTAAGTATGTTCGTTCATAGTACACTAGTATACATTATTATGTTTATTATTTAGCCTAAATTGTATTTTATTTACTGTCATTTGTTTAGATTGTGTTGATTTATGATTATATTGTATTATTGATTTGCTTATATTCATATATATTATGTATATATATTATATATATAATATATAATTATATATATTGATGTGTATTTATTTATGTTGTATATAAGATAATTTTATAAACTTAATTAATACACCACCGTCGTGTACCCTTTCTTAATTCCTCTCCATCCAAAGGTTGTCTGGAAGAGATCGCTATTTAGCGATAAGACCGCCCATTGTACTTACTTTTACCTTATTTGTTTATATTCACTTTTGTATTATGTTGGTGTACAATAAAGAGTTATCTATCTATCTATCTAAATATTATTGTTAAGCAAAATGTATCACAACTACCAAGAAGTATAATCCCTGTATTTAAATTGCACTCTTTAACCACAAAACAATACACTGTAAAAGTAAGACAACTTTAAGCCTTAACCCATTCAAATATTATTCATTTTAAGTCAGCACAATAAATCAAAATTATTAACTCACCTTTACATATTTCATAAATTCCCCCTCCTATTACTATGAGACATGCAAATACTTTACACACTCCAAATATGTTCTGCACCTTAACAAATAGCTTTACACTTGTAATGTTGATATAGGTCATTATAACTGCAAGAAAAACATTATAATATTATAAAAAAGTTGCTAACATATGAAACTTATACAGAGTGAGTTTGAATGCTATACCGGACCCTTCCGGTAATACTACTTGTCGACAACCATGGTCCTAATCACTCCCTAGTGATATGGACCATGATGGTTGTCGACAAATTGTGAGAATCTTGGAAATGCGTCATTCAAAATTTCTATACAAAAAATTAATTCACTTCAAACGTGAAGTTCGCGACATTTTCTGGAATTGTTTCTCAAGTCTATTCTAATCAACATCATCATTTAAGAGTTCAACATAGTTATCGGAATCAGCTGATCTAGGGCTGCCCGGAAGTTCTGTAATATAATTTTTACGTAAATTTTAATTGCCTTCACTGAAAAACTCCGAATTTCAATAACTCGTAAAACAAATGTTGTAGACCTCCAGGAGTAGATTGACCCCCTTTTGATATAACATCAATACTCAGGCTGTATAAGTATTTTCTCGTATGCTTACCCAGGCTAGCCCTATAGTTGAAAATCTGTTCCCAAGCACCTGTCAGAGTTCTGACAGCTGCACTTCACACCCAGTTCTATTCCAGAATTAGCATGATCATCGTCCTCGACCATATTGTCAACTATGATCAGGTAAGATAGAGGTAAAATGCAAATCCAGCGACAAGTACCTTCATTACTTATATATTAGAATGTAATAATGACACAAATCACAATCTATAGCGACCAAGCCAGGCCAAAAGAGCTCAGATAGAAAAAAGAACATGTTTGTGACTAAAATACATATTTACCTACCAAAGACAGTAACCTAATGGGTAAACATAAAAAGATTGGAATCAATAACATATTAATACTTTATTACTAGCATTATCAATTATTTATAAAACAATATACCTAATTAACCTAGTAGGTATTTCTGCAGCTGATAGACAAAGAGTAATAAGTCTACTTTTTTCAAAATAGGTTTTTAAAAGTTTATATTAGCTATTAAAATGAGTATAAAAAGAAATAATACAATTGGGATGTTGACTGATTTTGGGAAAGTGTTTAAAACGATGCGTATGGGCCTAATATAACCCAAAATATTTAAATTTACTTTTTAAAACAACTGATATTTTAATTATCATGTATTTTAAATGCCGTTTTAAATTTTGCTCCAAAACGGCAGTGACGTCACGTGTTCAATTACCACAGAGTAATTTTCTATAACACTGTAAAGTGACAAGCAAAGAGAATATAACCACTACTACCTAGTCTGTGCTACGTTTAGTGACAAGTTGATTCGATGCTTTCTGTGTATGTATTGTTATGTATTAATATATGAGTTCTAACTTTTTTGAGCTTATTGATCTATATATATGCTTTGGTTAATAATTAATACACTTTGGATCTTAGAATCTATGATTACTATTATATATTCATTGTTGGTTATAGAAAGAATGATTTTTGGTATAATAAGTACTTACACGGAGGTCTTCACATTTCTAAATTCAGCAGAGCAGAAATTATCGTTTGTCGAGAAGAAATTGGCCACCGTAAAACAATCAATTCTCGGCAAATTGGAATTATTTGCCTTTATGAAGCCACTTTCCATCATGGGAGAATATTCAAGAGTCGAAATAAATTTCGAAAAATAGGCGCGGAGTTCACGGCACAGATAAATAATCACAGACATCACTCTAAAATACTAAGCACAACGAGCAATATACTCATTGGAGTTTTGGCGGGAATGCGAAAATGTGCTGTTGTTGATTTTGTGTTATTTACTAAAACCTTTGTTTTATAGAGTGTTAATGTGTAATAATAGTGGATTATTAACCATTAAGTGTTCGTAAACTTGCATGAGTGAAAGGCAAATAGTACAAAGACTAAAAACGTGTATTTTCGTATTCTATCCAAAACTCCATAGAAGCCTTAGTAAACTATCCACCAATTTACTGAAGCGTCACTTCGACTCGACCGCGCCTAGACTAAACTTTAACGTGACTTTGACGACTTTCATGCACCAAAACTAGAGATTTATTTATATTATTATTTATATAACTTGACGCTAGTTAAATGCGCAAATCACGTGGAGCCAAAAACAAAACAAAAAAAAAATATATGCTCCTTCCGATTGAAACCGTGACGTCACGGGCGTTTTAGGTCACGTGACTTCGGATTGATGTGATTACATTTTGATTATTTAATTTAAATTAAATTCCTTAAAAATAAACAAAAATATTGTGTTTAATAGGATTTCTGTCACAAAAACTACCGATTCACGGCAAAATTATATTTTTATTTGAATACAGTCAACAACCCAATTGGCAATAAGTTTTATTATACTATGAAGTAAGTCACCAATAAAACTACTCACCCTTACATACCTCACCCAGTGTCTTGTAATGGAAACCAATAATATGGTGGCAATCCAATCGCTATTAACATCAATAATGATTGGATTGCCAACTAACAACATAGGTTGGGGAAGGAATTCTATCTATGCCCACAGTTCAATTTGATTGTTGAAAACACGGATTTTAGAACTTTAATTATTGCTTACTGTATATTTTTTTACAATTCGGTGCTTGTTACTCTTTACCTCTCAGCTCTAGATTTTGTACCTTAAAAAATAATACATCACTAAAACTAATATGTCAGTTTCACTTCCAAATTATTATACGGATTTGTTGTGACAATATTCATGTCTTTAAGCTGTTCTATGAGCTGGAAATTCTCTAATTCCACTGGTATATAGCCCCCACTGGCGCTGGTTAACCTGGCTGACATTAGTTGCTGAGAACAAAGATAATTAGATATATTTAGTTTACCCTTCCTTAATGAATTCAGAGACACACTTTTTTGGATGTTACATTCATCATATTAATTTTGCTTGCATGAAATGTAGCCTACTTATGTAACCCGGAATAATAGCAAATCAATTGAAACCTCTGTCATCAAAATCATATTCGTAATTTAGGCACTGTGGTGGAACATATGCACACAAGACTGCTAAAACCATAACCCATCTTTTTGGGTTTTTTGTAGTCAGGAAAAACTCGTAAGTACTGTATTTTTATTGAACAATGTAAAACAATATTTGCCTGATTTTGAACTAGATATATCAACTTACGCCCATAACTTCCTTCATAGCTTCATGACAATGTGGGAACAGTGACTGCATGAGCCCTTGAATTTCATTCTTCATCATTTGGAACTTTTCCTTTGCTTTCTGTAGATGCTCAGGATGAACCATTTCTTTCAATATCTTCGGTTTGGATTGTGCTTCTTTTGTTATGCTAATGCAGGTTTTTAGTCTGTAAGGAATGACACATGTCATGTTATTTGCAACTTTATCTCTGTAGGTGAGAAGGGTATAAATTTTCTTTTGTAAATAAATGTTATACCTTTTCTAAATAAATATATATTTCAACATTCTAACCGGACACACATTGACACTAGCAGAAAAAAATTAAGCAGTGTTTGAAAGCCATAATCTGAAGAAGAAGGGTAATAAATCTGCTTTTTTTTCAAAGTAATTGTTTTGCCAGATGTAGCTATATTATATTTATCATCTAACAAGTAATAAAATAGTTTACCAATAACGTACCAGTATACAAGATGATGACATGGTGTTTGATAGTTGGAAGCTCAAAAAGCAACAACAATTTATGTTGGTAACCTCATAGGATAAGTACAGGTATAACCAAGCTTTATAGCCAGTCTGTGAATATTGGTGTGCGTTCTGAGCAGTAGCTAATAGTAAAAGTACAGTTTAGTGGCACTAAAAGAAGGTCCAGCAAGGTGTTATAGAGTAAGAAAGGGGCAGAGCAGTTGCATACTCAAACCGGCCACAAATATTGGTACTGCCTATAATATACACAGCTCACCTATTGATTTCAAAATCTAAGTCATGGATGGCTCCTTTCGTATAAGCTGTTATTTCGTTTAACTGACCCGTCTTTTCTTTTATTTCGATTAGGAACTGACTTGTAAGAAGGTTATCATCTGTTGAGCTCAACGAGTTTGCATTTTGGATTTCGGCTTCGAGTCCTTTAATGTAGCAGTTGATTTTATTAGTAACTTCCTCCGGGTCTATACTGGGAGTGTCAGGAGGAGCATTTTCTATAACATGGTATGTGTTTATGCATGTATCTTGGAGAGCTTTTAGTTCTTGCTGGAGAGACTTCTGGGTTTCATTATTGCGTTCGTATGACATTCTGAAACGTATAAATGTTAAATGAGCGTAATTATTGGGAGATAAGAGTTTAATTCATGTCAATATTATGTTTGTTTACTTACTTTGTATGGTATTACACTAAACACACCGAAATTATGAATAAACAATGACTGGCTGATAACACAATTTGCATGCGCACTACAAATGCTAATATTAATAATAAAGTAAACAAATTTAATAATTCAAGACCACAATCGCGATTAGAATTGTTTTAAATTAAAAAAACTTCAACTTCAACTTCAACTTCGGTTTGAGTTAGTACTTTGCATTTGAACTGTTTTGACAGTAAGATGAAATCAGAAATGTTGACACTGACAGCATTTGACAGCGAAACGCGAGAACTAGTGATGCGAATATTAACACAATCGAGATTAAACAACTTTTAAAATCGATCATTTCTTTCGCTTTAGCTGATTACAATGTAACAATGATAAAAACTTACATAAAGCTGCTAAAGAGGTCAATTTAATTGCAGTGTCTTTATAATCAGGATGCAAGTCAGGTGTGAATGGCTGTATTGCGTATTCAGCGAAGGTCATCACCACTATAGCCACTTCTGCCGGTCGCAATATCATCACATATATCCATGCGCAACTAAACGAAGGTAGAGGACCCCAAAACTTATGCATTTTTCCAAACGCTTCTTCGAAGTATGAGTATTCAGCTCCAGATTTACCAACCACAGTACCAAGTTCAGCGAACGATAATGCTCCTGAAAGTTCAACAATTTTTTTATATATTGGTAACTAACCCATATAGCAGCACATTACTCATTTGGAAATAGGCATCTTACCTACACCCACCTAATAACGAAATAACTCCTGACAATGTCCATATTACCAGGCACAGTCCCACTGACCCCGAATGTTCTAGAGCAGCCGCAGGTGATACGAATATACCAGACCCAATCATAACGCCCAGGATCAGGTTTACAGCAGAGAACAAGCCTAGTTCTCTTTTTAGTTTTATGGTACTTCCACAAGCACTCGCCACGGCATTTTCTGTTTCATAACTGTCATATTTTTCCATTGAATCCGCAACTTTGGCGGGCATTTTTGTTTTCCTGCAACAATTTTTATTTCCTATTTTGATATATATACTATATAGGGTGGGTACGTGCCAAAGTTAACCTGCACACCTGTTAATTGTTGACTCGTAGTTGTGCACAGCAAGATTTTAGAATTTAAAGGGCAACAGGGTCGTGAAAGGTCTGAGCTAAGATAGCTAATTCAGTCACTCACATTGTATATTTCGCATGCGCTAATTATTTGACTTTGGGCTTGAATAGGTATTGAAATAACAACCAAATCATGCAACTGTTAAATTCACCCGACGCGTACTATATTTAAGTTTGGCTCTCTAATAAAAAAAAATATTTTTTCAAAACAAAACAGCAACTTGTCTTCTGCGAAGCAATTTAGGTAATTATAGTCGGCACGAGGTAGGTAACATCGTATGGCAATATACACTGTTACCTCCTTCAACAAAATACGTTTTTAAATACGATTATAAACAATCTACGTAGTGCACACGTAGAACTGTGAGTCGTGAATGAAATACTGAATTTAGTTCTCGCCACGTTTTGGCCATGAAAACCGAACTGAAAATAGCTTTAACTAGCCAATTCAAATTGGCCAATGAAGTACACTAGCTAAGTGGCGTGTAGTAATTACAATTAACTCTCCTAGGTATGTACTACTAATTAATAAATATAGTTACTAAATCCTATCTTGATTCTCTTCTTGACAATGGCTTGGAAGACGAGAGCCGAGACATACAAATTCCATCATAATCAAGACTACCGGTGTAGGTAAAGCGTAATCGAGTTAACGGTGAATGAACTGGGACGTCCTCACGTGAGCCCATTACTTTGAAAAGGACATCAGAGACATTCGAGGACATGGGCACTATCTTGACCTTACCACCGAATCAGAATAATTTTATCGACTAGGTTGACATATTTCCTATGCTGTACATTTTTAATAATTATTTTAAATGAACTTTTAGTACATACATTATCATTACATTAACCCCTAAATAAAAGTAGAGTAAAAGAAAAAAAACATAACATTAGTATGTACATTAGATGAACATTTTGTACAAAAAGTACTGTGTTTCGATCGATTATTGTTAATCCGTCCATACTATTATAAATGTAAAAGTGTGTTTATTGCTTTGTTGGTTTGTCTTTCTTTCACGCAGCAACGGAGCAACGGATCACGGTCATTTTTTGGCATAGATATAGTTTATGGCTCGGTGAGTATAACGTAGGCTACTCTTTATACTGGAAAATGTACGGTTCCTGTGGGAACGCGGGTGAAACCATGGGCAGAAGCTAATAATTTATAATATATTATAAATTTAGTTTCAGGTTTAATATTTTCAAGATGTTTTTTTATTATATTTTTAGGTAATTAAAATTTAATATACCTACTACTAACTACTAGTATTTTAAAAATAACAATACCTAGTTACTTAAAATATATTATACCTACTACTAAATACTAGTATTTTAAAAATAACAATAGTAGTCATTTAAAAAGCAGCACGTACCAACAATTAACAAACCTTGATAATACATCATCACTTGTGTAAGAGATTATTGCAAGCTTGTCTTGTACTATGACAATGATTGTACGTCTTGTATTAGGTACTATATTAATATCGTGCGGATTGATCTCATATTATCGCTAGCTATCACTTTTAGATACTATACTGATACGACGTATAAACGTATAGAGTACCTACCTACTAAGTTATCGATAGTATCTACATCTTTTATTAATTATGTAAGCTATAGAGTATAGATAATAATTAAACTGTTGATATCGCTCTGTATTTAAAAGATAAATTATAAGAATATGAATTATAACTACTTAAGTACCTACATCCATTTTACAAAATGTACTTGCTTAAATGGGACTGAAAATCTTTTGTAGTAATTTTCAAGGTGAAGTTAATATAAATTAGCTAACTGTAAAATCACGATTTTCATGAGGATACCGGTGATTCGCCACGGTGTGATATTGTGATTCATAAAAATCTGTTATGTGAAACATGAGTTTACTACAACGCATAAAGCATCACGTTTAGTTTAGATGCTAATTATAAATAACTGCTGCACGCGGTTTCTTCCGCGTGGAAATTCTAACAGGAACCGTGGATTCTGTTGGATAAAGTAACTAGCCTAGATCTGGTCCATAAACTATCTCTATGCACATAAATCACGATCCATTGCTCCGGTATAGAAGGACAAAAACACACTTTCACATTTTATTATAGTAGTGATTATCGAAAACAAAAACCACTGGGTTAAACACACGAAATAATAGTCAAATCACTTTAACCACGTTAATTAGAAAATGTATACCTGCATTATATTTTGATAAGGTTATGTGTCGGCTTGTATTTATTGTTAATTGGGTAGGTATAGATTTAAAACCTTTATATTGTCAGTTGCCACATTTAGTCAATCATTTATTTATTTATTTATTTATTTATTTATTCATAAAAACCACAGCTCTTAAAAATCTTAACATTACTTATATATATTACCTAAAGCCAATAATGGTTTTACATTTTATAAGTTACTGCAAATAAAATTAAAAGATGTATGACCGACTATCAATTATGAAGTATATATCTAAGTATTACAATAAATTGTGCATATGTAGATGTGCTTGTGAATAATGGGGTTAATGTATAAGGATTAATGTATATTAGCGCTTTCCTGACTGCAAAAGCCTCTTAAGAGACAAGGAACCAGGAAAAACACTAAGGTGTGAGTTGTGAATGATAGTGTAGATGTATGTGTGAATGTGTGTGTATGTATGTATGATGTGTGTACTGTATATGTATGATGTGTGTACTGTGTGTGTATGTAGTGTATGCGTGTATAGAAGGTTTTAGTTCTTACTTTTATTACCAGAGTCATCATTGAGTAATTTACAGATTCCACGCTTAAAACTCATCTTACTCTCATAGAAAATATCTAAATCATCAAATTTTCTGTTGTAGTTCCTGTGCAATCTACTAACAAGGGAATTCTGAGCATAATTAGTGCTTGTTTGCCTTGTGGCAAAAAGACGTGTATGTCGAGTTCGAACTTTAGGGACACAAAAACGCAAGATTTTTGACAATAATTCTGAACAATCTATGTAATTGTTACATACACCATGCAAAAAACACATATCAGCCAAAGTGCGCCTGCTCTCAAGGGTCATGAGACGGTGATGAGTGCACGATGCCTCGTAGTCAATAAACCTGCAATAGCATCGGAAATTCAGATGCTTTACAAACTTATTTTGTATACTCTCTAGTTTCTGAATATAGGTAATATACTGAGGATTCCAGGCGGTACTGCAATACTCTAGAATACTTCTAACATAGGAGAAATACAAAACCTTCAGGCAGTCCAAGTCAGAGAAGGGACGACTAACACGTAACACAAAACCCAGACTTTTGTAAGCTTTAGTAATAATAGCTTCTACGTGCTCAGAAAAAGTTAATTTTGAGTCGACTTGTACGCCAAGGTCTCTGACAGTGTTTAATTTAATGATTTTAACTTTATTAATTTGATATTCAAAAATCGTAGGACATTTTTTCCTGGTAAAAGATACAAATGAGCATTTACTAATATTTATACCAATACGGTTCTCAGCATAATACTGCCCCAGCCTATCAAGATCTGCCTGAAGATTTGCACAATCAGCACTGTTTCTAACTTTCATAAAAATTTTGGTGTCATCAGCATACATAAGAAACCGCGCGTGTTTGAAGCACACACCTACGTCATAAAGATAGGAAGCATACAGCAACGGCCCAAGAATAGACCCTTGAGGTACTCCAGAAGGGATTTCAATAAAGTTCGAACAAAACCCGCCAACAACAACAGCCTGAGAGCGATTGCGCAGGTACGATTCTATCCATCTCAGCAAGTTTCCGCGGATACCTAGTTCGAATAGCTTTCGCAGGAGTATGATGTGATCTACACGATCAAATGCCTTCTCGAAATCTGTGTAGATCACATCAACCTGGGAGCCACCATCCATAGAACTAGTTACATAATCAATAAAAACCCCCAGATTAGTAGTTGTGGATCGACCTTTCATAAACCCGTGTTGTTCTATTGGAATAGAATATGAGATTATAGGATATATGCGAGAATGGACTACCCTTTCAAATAGCTTACTGAGAACATTTAGTATTGAAATAGGTCGATAATTTTCAATTGAAGTCTTCAGACCTTTTTTATATATCGGCACAATATGAGCTTTTTTCCAGATATTAGGAAAGTAACCATCCTTTAAACATCTATTAAAAATCAAAACTAAAGGTATAGATAACGACTCCGAACACCTAGCAAAAAATACAGGCGGAATATTGTCACTTCCGGCCCCCTTTGTTATATCAATATTTTGTATTAATTTTAGAATTTCGTCGTAAGTTACCTGAATATCATGGATAGTGTGTGTTTGAACAACATCCCCCTGTATGCTCACAGAATAGAGGTCGGCTGGTTTAACAAAATTTCTTTCAAAGAAGTTATTAAATGCTCTACATATGTCTGATTGATCACTAAGGACAGAATTATTGTAAGTCATTCGTTGTGGGTAATTAGATTGATTATTTCTCTTGGATTTTACATAAGACCACAAAAATTTAGGATGCGTCTTAATTTTTTGCTGAGAAAAATTAATATACGACCGATAACATTCATCCTGTAATATCTTTTGCTTAGATCTGAGATCAGCAAAATTCGCATAATCATTTGGATTTTTGTAAAGTTTCCAATCCTGGTGACTTCTAAATTTCTCTTTAATCAATTTTATTAAAGCTCTGCTATACCAAATCGGATATGAGTAATTACCATAACAACGAGTTTGTGGAACATGAGTTTGAATCAAGGCGTTAATAATTGAATAAAAAGTAGATATAACATCCTCAATATTGTTACCTCTGTCTAATATAAACGTCCAATCTTGATTACTAAGTGAAGAATTTATGCCGTCAAAGTCATAATGCCGTCAAAATCATATGAATTCTAACTAGATTTTTTTAAAGTTGAAATTGCCAATAACAATTGGAATTTAATCATGCAGTATCATGATATCACTACTTTTGCCAGCAGTGCGATTCAGGAATAAAGCAAACTCCCGGCGATGCTCACCCAGTGAACCGTTGTCACATCGCCCACGGCGTTCACCTCACTTAAATTGGTATTCGACAAAATTACGTCAATGCTTGTTTGTGAAATGTTTCTGAATGCTTTCATATATACGGTACATATAACAAACCAACCATTTATAAAATTTTTGTCTGTCTGTCTGTTTGTTCCGGGTAATCTCCGAAACGGCTGGGCCTATTTTTACGGGACTTTCACTGGCAGATAGCTGATGTTACAAGGAGTAACTAAAGCTACTTTTATTTTAGAAAAAGAATTAGGATTACGTGAAAAAAATACCATGAAATCCAATATCTCCGCGCGGGTGAAACCACGGGCAGCAGCTAGTCTAGAATACGTCTACCACATCGGAGGTCAACCATCTGTTCTGCGATAGAGGCATATATCATATCCAGCAGTTGACTGTTGTGGGTCGATTATGATGATGATGACATATAAAATAACCTCGAAAAATCATTTTTATGCTCACAACATAAAGTTTGCGTCGGCTGGGGATCAAATCCACTCTGAAGACAAGGTTAATTACTACCAACTTGGCCAAGGAGCCGTCAGTTAAACTACGTTTGTCTCGTACCTACGTACTTACCTAAGTACTGTAGACAATATTCATTAGCTTGGATTTTCTTATACACGTGCATGAATCGTGCGCACACATGGTTTGATTTTAGTTTTGCAATTATTTCGAACATTGAACTTTAAGGGCTTTAACTGTAATCGCAGTCACAGATGGCCATAGGTCAAGAATACCGTCATATACGTACTACACATCGCAAAGGTTTTAAAACAAAGGTAATATCTATAAATTACTCACTATATAATCTTATTTAAAATGGATTTCCGCAAAGTAACGCCTGATTCCATCAAATATCTTAAAATTGAAGTGTCTGTTTGTAATATCAAAATAACAGCTTTTTATCAAATGCATATGAAAGTATATACGGTACCTATGACGAAACAACCATTTTTAAAATTTTTGTCTGTCTGTCTGTTTGTTCCGGGTAATCTCTGAAATGGCTTTACCGATTCTGACGGGACTTTCACTGGCAGATAGCTGATGTTACAAGGAGTAACTTAAGCTACTTTAATTTTAGAAAAATAATTAGGGTTCCGCACAAAAAAATAAAAACCATGAATTCCAATAACTCCACGCGGGTAAAACCGCGGGCAGTAGCTAGTATTCAAATAAGTCTGAGTAATTTTTAAATGCCTAGTGGTAACTAGAGAGTCTAATATTGAATTACATTGTAAAATTGCGTGCCCGTTTTACACTGAATTTAGGTTTCTAAGTAGGTAGTCAATAATTGTAAAAAAACCCAGATAAGTTCATCATTGCGAGTACCTACCTAATTTACGTACACTATAATATAAACAAACAGTTAACTTTGTTGGTTATTGCTCTACAAGGAAAACAATAACATAATTATTGCTCTAAATTAAAATATTTACTCATTTGTTTTCTCTACTGGGTTCATTTAGTAGGTTAAAACGATATAGGTAGTAGGGTACGCATAAACATAGAAAGTATGATGAATGAAATTGATGAAAACAATGGGCGTAGGTATTCGATACCTACCTATTAGCAAAATATATTATATTTTAAGGGCACTGTAAATAGTAATGGAATACACCTTACATTAAAAAAAACATTCAAGGCGTATCGTGTTTACTACTTTCGATCACATCGTTTCCTAAGATCAGGTGACATAGTGTCTGTCCCATCGTGAATAAAAAGTTATCAGTTGGAACAAAACTGGTGTTTTTTTAATGTTATTTGGTAACGAGACGAGCTGATCGTTTGCCTGATGGTAAGCATAACGCCGTCCTATAACAATTGCAGTACCACCCAGAACTTTGCAACACTAAGGCCTGCGCGGCACTGCAGTGCGCTCGTTACCCTGAGACATTAGGTATTAAGTCTCATAAGCCCAGTAATTTCACTGGTTACTCTGCTCATCAAACAGGAACATAGTAATGCTTGCACACTACTGCTTGGCGGCAGACTTCACGAGCAAAGCGGTGGTAACAACCCAGACGGACACTCGCAGAAGAGTTAGTCCTACCACTAACAAAACCACTAACAAAGCATCTGTTGAATATTATTGTTCACTTTCCGTTCACCTAACCATGAACCAGCTCAGAGTATCTTGGTCAAGGATAGTACATAAATCTTAAGCTGCAATTCAAATAAACAATTCTCTCAGACGAAGTACGTTTTGAAAGTCACTATTTAGGAATAAATCCAGACAATTTCCCGCTCATTGCAGTGACTGCGCAAAAACGTCAGGTATGTACAATCACATTATATGTACACACAGCATACAAAAAGATATTCATAACGTTTTAGTGACATCAGCAAAGTTATCTATAGAAATAAATAACATTGAAGCGTCTGCTTGTAATATCAAAATAAGCTTTTTACTAAATGCGTTTGAAAGTATATACGGTACCTATAACAAAACAACTATTGTTTAAATTTTTGTCTGTTCATCTGTCTGTTTGTTCCAGGTAGGTAGTTTCCGAATGGCTGGGCCGATTTTGACGGGAATTTCACTGGCAACTAAACGAAGCTACATGGAGTAACTTAAGCTACGTGGACGAAGCCGCGGGGCACAGCTAGTCAACAATAAAGTTGATGGACGTAATTATTTCTGTCACAACAGTCAATACAGGACTTGGGACATCCTGTTATCATCCTGCGTGATGACCACATCTCGCAGGATCATTGATGCATCCTATTCAACGAAACAATACGTCATATTATTATCTTTTATTATATGGTAGGTGCTTACCTATTATTTTATTTTAACAATACACTCGTTTTGCTTTGTATGATTCAGTGTGTGGAAGACCGTAAAGATCAATGTGCAGCTTTTATTCTGTTTACATAAATATGCACATATTGTTTTGCGATGTCTGATTGTATCTTTAAATATGACACCGCACAGCGTGCAAGCTTGCAGAATAAAAAAGCGACGTGTTTCTGCGTATGTGATTTTGTGTGCATGTTTTCAATTCCTTATTTGAAATTACTCGAAGTATATTTTAAGGGACCGGTTGAGATTCTTCGAAAACGGGTTATCAATCAAGTTTCCTTTTTTGAACATTAATTCTGCACTGCATGTGGTTGTAAAATAAAATACACCATTTTACAGTACTGTAGGTATCATATAACTTAGCGATTTTTTATCAAAATTGTGATGCTCGTGATGAGATTTGATGTTTGCTACTTTTATTATTCTAGACATTTCAAGAATTGTAAAAAGTAAAAACAATATGATAAAATGTCTGTCCTTGTAGATAAGTTATGATCAGATTAATTAGGAATTTTGAATGTCGGCTGTTACTAAGTAAACTATACTAAGAGCTTAATGTATAAGATTAGATAGTAAAAGTTACAGAAAAGTAGTACTAGCATCAAAATGATTATTGTTTTGGAAATTCAGTTCCGCTCTTTTTCTCTAAACGTAGCGTTTCTTTAATTTAACGTTTGTCAATATATTTTTTAGTTTCTTAGCTAACAATGTTTTAAAAATTAAATAAAAATTAAATTTCTAGTATCCATTATCGCTCCATTAAAAGAAGAATCGTTTAATAACTGATTGTTCTGACATTGTTGCTATACAGCGTACACAATTAATTATTTTTGGGTAAAACACCCAATTATCAGCACTTTAAGAGGTTGTCTCATTTCAAATTGTTTTTTTAAATTAAAAGCAATTTATATCAGCTAAATTGTTGCGATTATTAAACATCTTGTTTATTAATCTTTATATTTGTATAACTTTTGAAACGATAATGTTAACAATACGAGAGAATATTAAAAGAGATTGAAAAGTGATCGTATCTCCATTTATTGGCATATTTGTTGCCAGTTACTGGCACGAAATTACCCAATTATCAGCACCAAGATTGGAGCAAATAAAATTCTTCTACAAATAGAGTTGTAATGCTTTTATTAAAATATAGGCCATTTAGAATTAGACCTAGGTATTCCAAGAAAATATATCCGTAACAAGTTACAGTTAAAACTCTTTTTATTTCAGTTTTTTTCAGTAATTTACTTTTGTCTTACTAATCTTTGTCACTTTTTTCTTCTTTTCTTGTTTTTGTAATCGAATTATTGCGCGAAAAGAGAGCTCAAGTTAGAAATCGGGGTCAGGTGAATCCAATTCATCATCATCATCATCATCATGATGAAGCGTTATCATCATCAGCCGGAAGACGTCCACTGCTGAACATAGGCCTCCCGCATAGAACGCCGCTTGGATCGGCTACTCGCCTCTTGCATCCAACGGTCCCCCGCGGTTTTGACAAGGTTATCCGTCCACCTAGTGGGGGGCCGTCCTACACTACGTGTTCCGGTTCGTGGTCGCCACTCGAGACCCTTTCTTCCCCATCGGTTATCGGTTCTACGAGCGATGTAGCCTGCCCATTGCCATTTCAACCTGGTAACTTTGAGAGTTATGTCGGTGACTTTCGTTCCCCTGCGGATTTCCTCGTTTCTCATTCTATCACGCAGGGAAACCCCGAGCATAGCCCTATAGCTCGTTGTGCAACTTTGAGCTTGTTAATGAGCCAACAGTAAAAAAATCCAGTTATTGGCACAGAATTAAAACAACTATGAACACTATGCTGATACTATGAACACTATGCTGATAAATGGTAAATGTGGTTTCAGCATGGTGCCATCATTTGGAGAACGATCATATACAAAGCATTTATTCAAAAAATACCCTTAATCCATAATACCAACAAAGGTAACTATTGAAAAACAACCAAATTAGTTTACACACATTAAGGTGCCGCTTCATGACCTGCCCAACGCAAAAATCCTAGAACGCAAAAATGGCCTAAAGGCTTTTTTGTTCATTGAAGAAAAACAGGCATTACGGAAAAAGGAGAGACAACGCCAGAGGCTTCGGTTCGCATTCTGAAAATTTTGAAATAAATTTCCAAAGAAAATTTCCGAAGACAATTAGTGCGTGGTAATTTCCAAACCTTTTCCAGGAAATACGTGTAAAAACACGCACACTTGTAAGGCATTATCAAAAGAAAATGCCTTACAAGTTTGTAAAATAAATGTTTGTTATTTAGAATCTCCATTACATGTCCAAGGATTATATGGAAGTGTTTTGTTGAATTTTACATTTATGAGAACACTGAACGGCCAAAGTCAAGGTAAAATTTGTCCAAAAAAGCTGAATTTTGAAGGCTTGTGCTGAGTTGGAATATCAAAATTTTAAATTTTTGCTCCCACGGAATCCTAGATATAGAGTACATGATACCTATTTTCTCAAAACTTCTAAAGAAACATTTTTTAGGACACTATAATCGCGTACGAGCGTTTATATGGAAAGTATGGCGAGCTGTAGCCTCTTAAACCCACATATCAACATGGGTGCTGATAAATTAGAAAATCTAAAAAAATTGTACCCAATTGTTGGCATCCTCTTTTTAGCAATTAGTTAACGGAAAGCTTTAAATGTTTTATTCTAAAAAGGGTCTTCATACTTATAAAACACTTAATAAATACAATTTCATTAAAATCATCTAATCACTACAAATATAATGTTAATTTTAAGCAGGTAAGATTTTACCGTTGTTCAATCAAAATGGCCGCAAAATTACAATAACTGCAGAACGACTTCTTTGAATCACTTTGTTGGCGCCATGTTTAGCCTTTTCGTATTAAAAACTTTGCTATTGTTAAAAAGATGAATTCTGCCGTATTTTTTTCCAAATGGCAATGTAAGAACCATACACAGTAATAAATGGTTTGCACTTTTTCGCCAAGGTGCCGTTATTTGGTGCAGTGCTGACGTTTGGGTGATTCACCCTAAGTTGATATGGATTTAGTCACGCTATCGTCTATCTATCGCCATGTTTTGCTGCAAAATTGATTATAATTAGCAAATTTAATACACGTGCAATTGAGTTAAGCACTTTTACTTTAGGAAAATTTAGAGAAAAAGGGTGGTTAAGTGCAATTACTGCATAATGATGATGATACCTGTCTGGCGAGTTCGGTGTGTTTTAAGGAATGCCATGAGCTCTAAAGACGAGCGCACATGTGCATGCTATAATATAACGGATGGACCGCACGGTCCAGGCAGGTTTTTTAGCAAGTACTTATCCTTATTTAATATTGCAAATGTGAATATGTCCACGCAGCAAAAGAGCCACGCATCAACGTGTTTTAGGCATAGACATAGTTTATGGGCCGGAATGTGAACCTTAGCTACTTTTCACCTGGAAAAATGCAGGGCTCCTACGCGAATTTCCACGCAGCTAGTATCATTATACGTTTTAATAAGCAGCAGGTACTTATACAAATTTATACTAAACCTTCTCAATATAATATGTGTCGATTACTATCACATCTAGGTGATAAAGATACTGTCATATATTTGGTAGTAAGTTAGCAACTTTCATAACAGTACCACAGAATAGATAATAGTACAAGTACAGTAGGTACGTAGGTACCACCATCGTAAAGCGTGTTCTTTGCTGGATTAGTAATTAAGGTAAAAGCTTTTTAATTATTAGATTAGCCATCTAAGTGTACTGTGTATTATTGTATGTTATCATTGTACTTAAGTCTCTTTTGTGTTCTTTATTTCTATAAATTAATATAGGTACCTACGTGAATCGCGTATGGTCAGCTTTACCTAGCTCATTATGCGTCTTTTATTGTGCTCTAAGATACTAGATACTACTTTGCTAATCTTAAACTCACTCGTTTTAAAGCAAAAGCTAAGAAAAATATAAGTATTTATTTGTGCAAAACTTGTGTTTACATGTGTTGTGTTTAGATTCAATAATCATTATGCATGTAGTAAGGTGTTAAAATTAAAACTAGATCAACATATTTTGACTGAAAAGGCGTACAAATACAGTTCAATAAAATAGGTGATGATAATATTTTTAAAAGAAGAAGACAATGAAGAGGAAAAATAGTATAATTAAGTATGTAAAATAATATCATAATGTCAAATGGTTACAATAATTTGATATAAAATAAGTTTAAAAAAATTAATTATTATTATTCGATTTTTAATTATATTCTTATTTTTTATTGATAGGAGTTGGATTTCTGTTTTAGTTTTTCATTTTTATTCATAAAATGTAAGTGATGTACATAAGATTGCAATATAGTTTAAAATAAATAAGTATTATGAAAATGGTCCGTCAAAAAAGCAGCTATATGGTAATGATAATGACATTTGTCTGCTAGTTTTCTTTTTTAATTGTATCATATTTAAATTTTTAATAAACCGTAGTATTTTACTAAAGATTATTGGGACCATGCAGAAAATACTTTTTTGCGTAAGATCTGCAGTTTTAGGAGTACAAAGTCTACTATTGTCTCGTCTGGTCCAAATAACTGGAGCAGATTCGATTTATCTTTACAAATGTTGATGTTCTCAACAAGTACAGTGATGGTAGCGTCAATATTTTGTTACATATAAATAAAATTAAAGTATCTGTTTGTAATATCAAAATAACCAAATGCATATGAAAGGATATATGGTACCTATAACAAAACAACCATTTTTAAATTTTTTGTATGTCTGTCTGTCTGTTTGTTCCCGGTAATCTCCGAAACAGCTGGGCCGATTTTGACGGGAGTTTCACTGGCAGATAGCTGATGTTATAAGGAGTAACTTCGGCTACTTTTATTTTAGAAAAATAATTAGGGTTCCGCGCAAAAAAATAAAAACCATGAAATCCAATATCTCCGCGCGGATAAAACTGCGGGCAGCAGCTAGTTTTAAATAAGGCTATTGCTATCCGATGCCTGTAGTTTGAATATAGCCCAGATACATCTTTTTTGGACCTTGAATGCAATTTCCTTATCAGTGGAATTGACCCAAAAGATTATGCCGTATGGCAGGAAGCAACTAACCCATGGTAAGCAGTAATCAGCCCATCTGCGTGGAGCTGCGGGGCAAGTTTAGTTTCTTAATAGTTTATAATAGTATAGCCATTAAGAGGAAACCGACATTTTTAGTTTAGTTTCTTTCTAATTTTTGTTTTATACCTATATAAATATTTTATAATTTATTATACACTAAGTAAATTGTGTTTGAGCATGGTCGTGTAATTTTTTTTTAATTGCACGAAATAACGTCACAAACATGTACAAAACTATTGAAACTTAGTGAATAGAAAAATATTAAGAGGGGTAAGATAAAATATACAAATTTAGAATAAAACATATTAGAATGAAATAGAAGAAATAAAAGAGGGATAGAAACAATATGTTACGTTTCTCTACATATGTACTATGGATTAGCTAGTAGTATAATATCTAGTGATAATAAAATAATTACAGTCTAGAAACAATAAAAACACATTTGGTAGCTATTTTAGATATAGTTAGTATTTATGTGGTATTTAGTAAAAATTAATTAATTTTTTTTTCTATTAATTGACCAAAGTTACATACCTTATTTGCCTATCGTTACTGAACTTACAATGATATACTTAGTTATACTACACGATACAAATACGCTCCGTTTTATATACGCATCGGAGCTTCGGTCACGATTTGTCACAATTCACTCCACAAACGTTCGCCCACGGTCACTCCTAAACAAATACTGTCTGACGTGTCTGACTATCAACTTACCCAGGGGTGTTATGATAAGAAGTAAAAATATCGTAAATGGACAGATAGTGAAACTCATTTCATATAATTTGCGTCGTCTAATCAGTTACTAGAGTCTGCTCAAATAGAGCAGCTAATCAGCGTGATTTATTGATTAACATTGTTATTATCAATTTCCCTGTTCGCACTAATTACTACTTTGTCTGAAAGTCCAATGATTAACCAAGTAGCTTAGTAATAGTTTTATTTGGTTTAGCATAAATAGGTGTCAAAGAAAATTTAATATTATTACTATGAAGTGTATTAGTATAGTCCTATTTAGGACATAATATCCCTGTTAGGTGCTTTTACAGCTTCAGTAAACATTTATGCACCTGCTTCATTTACTTTTAACTTTATCTTTTCAAGTACCTGCATATTTATCTATACTGGTAAAACTTGGTCTTACTCAGTTTCTGCAACATAATATTTTATGTAATAAATCAAAATATGTAATAATTATTTAGAGATTCTGCCCGCGGTTAGCGTTCTCACAGGAACTGTGCATTTTTCCGGCATAAAACGTAACCAAGGTTACTCTCCAGGACATAAAATATACCTATGCAAAAAATCACGTCGATCCGTAGCTCCGTTGCTGCGTCAAAGGACAAACCAACAAACATACAAAAACAGTTTCACATTTATTAGAATTAGAATAGAATTACATTAGATTTACATTCAAATCAGTAACCCGTTTCTGAGAAATCGGTAAACTGTAAACATAAATTTAAAAAACATGGAATCTCCTGAAGTATTTAAAAAAAGGTAGGTACCTTACCTAGGTAAGTAAAGCGAAAATTGTAGAGTTATCAAGAGATGCCTCAATCAAGTTTTTCTTATCCTCCCTCTAGAAAGGTTCGAAAGGTCCATTCCTTTGTACAACCCTGGAGGGAAGCTATTACGCTAAGTCAGTGAATAAATCAATTTTTAATACATGTAGTAAAAATTAGAGAGGTTTTCATTATTTTTACACGACTGCCCAAAAGGAGAGTGTAACTTTATTCCTAACAAATGTCTGAACAAACTTGGATGTATAGGGTATAGTTAGAATCCTTACATCGTCCCTAGTGAAACTGGCTAGGGCAGTCGTGTTTTTAATTATACTTGTTCTGCCATAATTTATGCTTTGAATGTAACAAGAACAAATTAATTGGAATGTGAAGGGCTTGATAACTTTTGTATACATTTATAAACAGGTACTTACAAGTGCTATATTATATTTACCAACTCAGTTACATTTAATGTTATTGTATGTATATCACTAGTTTCAATATATAAAAGTACTCTGTGCTAGTGACTACAGCTGAACCAGAGTATTGTAACATTTCTATAGGTATGTTCATATTTTTAATCTATTATGTTACTATATTTTATCATTTGTGTAATAAGTCAAAGCCAAAAACAGAAAGCTATTGTACCTAAACAACGTTTTCAAATTTAAATAACAAAGTTAAGTTAATAAGTTTCGCTTAAAAGTATCACAAATTAAACAATAAAGTCCGTACATATTAAGAACTGCAATTTTTTTTATACCTAAGTACATATAAGGTATTAATACTTCAGTCATTGTTTAACAGAGTCATATCAATACCAAAGTACCAATTACGATATAGATAATGATAACAACAACACAATATATTAAACACAGAATTGGAACAAAAATATTGTACGAGAAAACAAAAAACTACTTTTGTTAAAATATTTTGTACGCTATACTGATAATATGTGTTACACTGAGCAATAATAAATAAAACCGCTCATTCGCTCCAGCCAACAACCTTTGTTTACTCACTTGTACGTCTTCAATATACCTATACCTACAATCATTCAGAAGTGAATCGATTCGAGTTACCTATATATTTTTTCCCGCCAACACGATTTCAACACGAACGTGCAACGAGTTTGCTTTTGTTATATGAACTGGCACCAAAACGAGAATTGCATACAATTCTTTCTTTCCATAGAAAACGTGCATGGCTTTTACATGCTTGTAAAAGTTATTCCTCTATTTCTTGTAAATTCTTTCGGCAGTTACCTATAATGTAGGAAAAATATTTTCAATAATTTCCTTGAACTTAACTGATTTACAAGTACCTATAACAGTTGAAATAGGTAACGTGGCTTGTCTCATTCAGTTTAGTCCTAACAGATATCCATTTCATATATCCATGTGCTATCTACGTAATATTTTTTTTATTTTAACCTGTACTAGAGTATCTAGTCACGATATGAAACTGATAAGTAGTACGAATACGGTCTAAGATGTTTTTAAGTACCTACCTACGCTTGCTCAGTAAATTCCTATTCACTTTTAACAACACAAGTGTTATAGCACCTCTAGTAAGTCTGTGCAAGTGTTCGTTGCTAGTTAAAGATAGGTAGGTACTATACTAGTATGTGGTTAAAGAGCCGATGGTTGTATCTGAACGGCGGATCCCTCATCTGTGTAAAAAACCTACCTAATAATTCAACTTGTTTTGCTAACTACTGCAGCTTTAGATTCAAGATATTAATTAACCCAATTTCAGGTTGGATATGATTTGATACCCAAACGCATATGACTGTAAACTATCGGAGCGTAAGCGAAGCGTAGCATAATAGAGTATAGGACATGGGTTACAGTTGTACTGTAGGTTACTGACCTATTTCACGTAATACATTGTTGGATATGATTGGGATCTTAAATAATCTAAGCATAAAAGTAATCAAGTAATTTTTATAACAATCGATTACCAATTTTTCTTTGATTCCGATGTTAAATCGATTTATGTATATGTCCAGCACTAGCAACTACTCTATGGTCCCAGTGTTACTTTTATTAAAAATGGGAAGTATTTTAAGCATTTTATAATTGTGTTGTCTAAATAAATGAATTCATATTAAATATGACTGTAACAAGTTTATCTTTTTAATAAGGTGATCAATATTTACAATATATATTTCTAAAACATAAATTCATATATATGACAACTTAAATAAAATAAAATAAAGCATTCATTTGTCATTTTTTATTTTTATATACTGGCTACCCCGTTAGATTCTTTCAATTTCGGTGGAAAAGCTCGTTGTTCATGTTAAACATTTTCGAGCATTTTTCTCGAAATTAATGTTTTATTTTGTGATATTTCCTTTTCTATTTAGTTAGTTTAGTCGTACTGTAGCTTTTCTAAGTAAAATCATACCTAATTTCAAGTGGAAACAGTAATTTGCGTAGGGTATCTATAATCTGACAGATCGATTCGGCGTTCCTAGTTTCAGGTTATAATAAAAAATTATATTTAATTTTGTTCCGTAATTTTTAATTGAAATGGAAAGCATGGATGTCGCACAAGAAGGTACTTCGGCTGCGTCTACGCCTGCTACTGAAAATGGTGAGTTTAACGTGTACTTGTAATGAAATGCCGGTGACCAAAATGTACGAAACGTGTTTGGATGTCAAACACACTATCTTGGATTTTTTGCTTCTACCTCATGTTTTTCATTGCAGATAGTTTTATTCGTTGAGAGTTTATTTATTAACGGTTTTAAGACATTTTCAATTTCTTTGTTTCATCACCTTGCTGTTTTTTGTTTCCATTGTTACAAGTACCTACTCGCATAGTAACAATTATTTTTTGGTACATTCCTTTATAATTCATACATTCATTTGTAATTTGATGCCTGGTTCAAATAAAATTAAGTTACTTTGCTGAAATTCAGGAATTTTAATGTTAATAATAAGCTTATGCTATGTTATAATGCATAGTCCTCTAGAACTACCAGCATGGTAGCTAAAGCTAAGATACACATTATAGCAACAAAGCCATCTGTATTGTATTTGGTTTCTAATCTTAATTTATTTTTGGTATAACTGCAATGCCCAATACAGAACAAGAGTTTTTCTTTAATATTTTATTTATTTTGAAGTAGAAACCACAGTTTGATTTATGTAAATACTGGTAAGATGACTGGACTTCTATACAGTAGATTAGACCAATATGTTCTAATTTATATATTTAAAGGTTTAATATGTTCTAATTTATATATTCTAAGGTTGCCTTGCAGTCATGCAAGTCAAGAGTTTAGATCTCATAAGGTTGAATGTTTGGTGTAAGAAAACATGATAACACATTTTCAACTTGTGGGTGTAGTCAAGTGAATGCTGTATCACATCACAACTTTTTCCCCCAGTAGAAGCTTATGCTCATTGTGGAGTTCATCAAAGCATCAGCTTTACGATACAACAATTTTCTATACTTGTCCAATAATGTGAACAAACTTCATGGCTCAACCATCAATGACAAATAGATTTTCAAATTTGAATCATGTCATTGGCTAGCGATCAGACCACTATTGCCATCATTGGTTGGCATCTGGTGAGTTTGTATACATTATTGGAAAAGACATAGAAAATTGTCTTATACCTCTGACTGAGCCATTAACATGACATTCCAAGATCACGCGGATAAACAAATATCGAATTACAAACTAAGTCACCAGTAAAGGGATATTTACAGTGTATATTATTTGTATTTTTTTGGTAAATATCCCATTAATCATGACTGTGTGTTGATGACCCTGACAGCCTACAAATTTGCAATCATTACTATTTAAGGACCAACTGTTGCTGTGCCCAATGTGGCTGCGGAGGAGATGACCTCTCGGGACTACTACTTCGACTCATATGCACACTTCGGCATCCATGAAGAGATGCTGAAAGATGAAGTCCGCACCTTGACTTATAGGAATGCTATGTATCATAACAAGCACCTGTTCAAGGGAAAAGTATGTGAACCTTACCATATATTATAACAACATTGATCAAGTGTAACATGTCATTGTATTTGAATTTCAATAGAAATTTCAAACAGCTAGTTTTTGGTATGTCTAGGTATCTCTGTATGTTAAACTTAAACTAATTATGAAAATCCCTGAACTAGACTAAGTTGGCATACCTACTTAAAAAATAATATTTGTATATTTATCAATCGGACACACCAGAGTTCGAATCTCAGCTTGCCCTGCACCAATGACTTATATCAAGTTATATACAGATTTTGCCACACTCACACTACTAGATACTAAACCCACATGTGCTAGAAAATTTGAGGTGCCCACATGGTGGAATATGGCCAATATCTCTCTCTCTCTCTCACTCTCTCTCTCTCTTTTAAAGATGGCCTGTGCTCCAACAGTGGGAATGTAATAAATCTATGTAAAATATCACTGTTCTCTTACCTTCCATCCATTTTCTTCCTACAGACAGTCCTTGACATTGGGTGTGGGACGGGCATACTCTCCATGTTTGCTGCCAAGGCTGGTGCAGCGAAGGTCATTGCTGTGGAGTGCTCTAACATTGTTGACTACGCCCGTAAGATTATCGAAGCAAACCGTCTGAGTGACGTAATTGAAATTGTTAAGGGCAAGGTATGTTGAATGTTAAATTAAATATTTAGCCTTTTGTTTTACTTTAGGTTGACCAGTTTCACATTTATGCAAATAAATAAAATTGAAGTCAAAATAACACCTTTTTACTAAATGATTTCTCATGAATAAGAAATAGTTAAATTTGATTATAAAATGGGATATTCTTGTATTTAGGTGGAGGAAGTAGAGCTGCCAGTTGAAAAGGTGGACATCATCATCTCTGAGTGGATGGGCTACTGCCTCTTCTACGAGAGCATGTTGGACACAGTGCTGTATGCGCGGGATAAGTGGCTCCAACCTGATGGCATGCTGTTCCCTGACAGGTTAGTACATAGAATAGAAACAAGACCATGAATCATACTGTAGTATACACTTGCCGCAATTGCCACAGCCTTAACTCACTTTTAATTTAGAACCACATTAAATATCTACAATGATTGTTTTTATTTTAGTGATGCCAGTTTATTGGTAAAGTTTGTTGAACCATAGATGTTTCAAATATAACTGAGTCAATAAAAATTGTATAAAAACATGGCTCATGGTGCTCCATTTGCTCGCTGGGCTAACTATTATCCTAAACTTCCTTAACTTGAAAATCTATCGCTAAGCACATACCTATGTGTTTTGACAGTAGCACTTGAGTACCAATTTCTTTCTAAGCTTTAGCTTGTTATCATCAACAACAACAACAACAACATCATCACTTAAAATTGTAAGATAATGATCAATGGATATTGCATGTAAAAAAACTGACCAATTATCATGTGATTTCTTGAAATTGTTCAACATATTTATCTACATAGTTTAAAACACTTGATCACAAATTATGTTGTGAACTAAGGCAGACAAGACCTAATAGTACAGTCTATATAAAAATAATATCTAAAATATAATTCATATTATATTACTTTGAAGTATTATTTCGAACTTCCCTAACTGTTGCATACGAAATCAATCTAGTTTTGTACACTTATGTGGCTTTAGTTTGCACCAGATTTCTCAACTTGATTTACTTTCATTGCTGAGATTGATTTACTTTCATTGCTGAAAGACACTAGAAAATATTGTTGAATGTTTTTGTGGTTTGTTTGTTGTTATAAGGGAAAACAAAATGTTTTTATTTTAATTTTATTAATAGATGATATGTTTAATAATGTGTATGTAAGCTATATGGTTAAGCAATAAGACATATGTTCATGTTTAACAGTAATTTATTCTTTAGTCCTCAGTTCATTTTGGTATTTGATATTATGTATTTGAGTATAATAATATTTATTAAATCTTAACATAAAAATGTGTGGAGGCAATTTTAAACTTTCACGCTGCCTTGGGATGGTCAATGGACCCATGCGAAAATAAAGTATTTTGTATAGGTATGCAATAGTAAAAAGAAGGTGGTACTAAAGAGTGTTTGTATTGTATTGTCAAACATTCTCTTTCCAGATGTACTCTGTTCATCTGCGGCATTGAGGACAGGCAGTACAAGGACGAGAAGATCAACTGGTGGGATGATGTGTATGGTTTCGATATGTCTTCTATCAGGAAGGTGGCCATCTCCGAGCCACTAGTTGATGTTGTGGATGCCAAGCAGGTGAGCATTTAGTTTTTATTGTCTTGTTACTTTACTTGCGGCTTTGCACTTGGAATTAAGATAAAATAAAGCCTATAATAGCACTCAAGCGTAACATAGCTTCCTATTACTGAAAGAATTTTTAATATTGGACCAGTTGACAGTAATTGCTGCGGAGATTAGCGGTAACAAACTTTGCCTTTTACAAGTTTTTATTTATCTTGCCTTGTCAAAGGTCAAATCTTGCAAACTAAATTTGATCCACTTTCCAGTGTTCAATTGAGACGAAAGTACATAATTAAGTATGTAAATCAGATGATAATATAATGATGTCACAGAGCTGGTCTGATGATGAAGAGCGGCCATAGGAACTCTGTAACAAAACGAAGTAATCCCATCGAGTTTGGGCTCATTTGACTTGTCTTTACAAGTAGTCTGATCTTAGATGATGTCCAGAATCCTGATGATTACAGTACCAAATATGTATTTTATAAAAACTTAAATGGGGAAATACATTTTTCACAAAAAACTTATAAAAAAGTAGGAAATCTATTGTGTTGTTTGGGGATTAGGGAATTATTATAAACGGTAAACAGCTTGAAGACTGGTGAGTCGCCATGTGATCTTCGCATGTGATTTAATACGCGTTTTAGTTACTAGCATTTACCAGGACTTTGTTGTAATAGACAATCGGGGCAGTTGTGCTGTGTTGCTATTGCTAAAAATAATAGTAAAACACACTACACTACAACTACTAATCTGGTGCACATGTTATACAAAAATTCTGAAAAATTCTATCCCTTTCATAAGTTAACAGTTACATAGACATGAGAGAAGTATAGCACTCTACAATATTTTAACAGTTTTTAAGAGGCATGTCAGAATGTTACCCTCGCAACTAATTACAGAATGAAAATAGTGTTTATAGTGACTGGCCTCGTGAAATGACAATGGTTTTGCTTTTACAGGTGGTGACAAACTCCTGTTTACTAAAAGAGATTGACTTGTACACGGTCAAGAAGGAGGATCTCAACTTCGAATCGAAGTTCCATCTTCAGGTATGTAAATTTTATGTAATTCAGTTTGTTATACAAATAGTCAAATGGCCTTAAACCATTGGAAAAAACAGCTTGAAGTATCAGATTTTCCAGAGTGCTAATATTCTTTAGAGGACATGTGACGATTTTAAAAGCTCAATCCCTCGGTCTAGTCTCTTCTAGCCTTTGTATAGCTTGGTATACCAAATTAAGGGCTACAATTTGATATACCAAGCTATAAAAAGAAGACTAGAAGAGACTAGATCGAAGGGTTTAGCTTTTAAAGCAAGTTTAGCCCTCAATTTGGTACAACTATAAAAAGAAAATTTGAACTAAAGTGGTTTTTGCTTTAACAACCTCTCACATTAAGCAGTTGGTTCTGGTAATTATCGTAGAACGAACAGTCGCCTATGTCAGAAGCCATGTCTGAAGCCTTCGGGCACTTTAAAGATTTTGTTGATACACTGGCCAAATTACTATATGAGAAATTAGATTGAACTGTCTCGCAACACCTTGAAGTTGCTATACAATGAGTGTCAAATTGTGAGGCTACAGTGTGATATTTTCCCCAGGTCCGGCGCAACGACTTCATCCAAGCTCTGGTGACATTCTTCAACGTGGAGTTCACAAAGTCTCACAAGCGGCTCGGGTTCAGCACCGCGCCTGAGGCTCCTTACACGCACTGGAAGCAGACTGTCTTCTACTTCGACGACTACATGACGGTGAGAAACATTTCCTTAAATATCCTCAAGAGGTGCAGTGACGTTAGTGGTAGGACTAACTCTTCTGCGAGTGTCCGTCTGGGTTGGTACCACCGCTTTGCAAGTGAAGTCTGCTGCCAAGCAGTAGTGTGCAAGCATTACTGCCTTCTGTTTTGATGAGCAGAGTAGCCAGTGAAATTACTGGGCTTATGAGACAATACCTAATGTTTCAGTGTAACGAGCGCACTGCAGCGCAGGCTTTTGTGTTTCAAAGTTCTGTGAGTGGCACTGCAATTGTTATGGGCCGGCGTTATTCTTACCATCAGGCAAACGACCAGCTCGTCTCGTTACCAAATAGCATAAGAAAAAAATCTTTCCCTTCACGAAAAACTCAAGGTAATATTGTAATATCTACCAATACATTGAGCTCACATTGTACCTCGACAGGTGAAGAAGTTCGAAGAGATCACCGGCACGTTCTCAATGCGGCAGAACGCGCGGAACAACCGCGACCTTGACTTCGAAGTTGAGATCGACTTCAAAGGCGAACTCTGCCAAGTCAAGGAGAAAAACCACTACAGGATGCGCTGAGGCGCCCGCCGCCGTGTGTACCAGCCTTTACACCCACTTAGCGTCAGCTAATGCTTATTATAGTTCCGTTTGTAAGGTTATTGCTAAATATGTGATCAGTTTTACGACTACAGTTTTAGATTTAATGCGCTTTATTCGTCTGGAAATTTATATCTCCACATAGACATAGTAGACAGATTATTCTGAAGTACTTCCCTTTTGATCCCGCGATAGCATCAACGCAACTGACGGCCTTACCACAAAAAAATTAAACACACGTTAAATCTGTGATAATCACTGTTTAACGCTTAAACATGCCTTAGTCGCGCGATTAAATATGAGCAACCATAAATCCTGGTTTAAGTAGTGTCTAACCATTGTCTATCACAATTCTGTTGTGACATTTCTAATAATTTTTGACGTTTATCTTTAGACGCTGTCTAGCTAAACAAGCGACTAAAAACGGTTTTTTGTGGTAACACGGTATGGGTCTTACCACAAAAAATTAAACACACGTTAAACCTGTGTTAATCACTGTTTAACGCCTAAACATGCCTTAGTCGAGTAACATCGACACAAAAAAATTACATACGAATTGAGAACCCTCTTCTTTTTATGAAGTCAGTTAAAAAATAAATCTATAAAATGAATTACAAAATAAATTTATTGTACAACTAGCTTCTGCCCGCGGTTTCACCCGCGTTCCCTCAGGAACCGTGTTGTGTCTATGTTACTCTCTGGTCTATAAACTATATCTATGCCAAAAATCACGTCGATCCGCTGTTCCGTTGCTGCGTGAAAGAAACACACTCGCATTTATCGTACGGATTTTATAAACTGAAACTAACATTTTCCGACTTTACCGATATTGCTACATTTTAGATTTATCTCATATAGTAAAATACCAATAATATTGTCGTGAAATTCAACGTACGTTTTACATAAATAAATCTGTTGAAACATAAATAAAGCAAATATAAATAATTCTTCTAAAGTTTCGTGTTTTTATTCTTACATACCAAGGAAGTTGAATTTGATTCAAGAAATGTATAATGTACTGAATTTAGAATACAGAATTTTCTGTCTGCGAGTTGTCTATGTGGGAACTTCAGTATTGCAATCAGTCACATTAGCTGTAAGATCTGTGCTTTTCCATATCCGCGTTGCAAAATAAATGCAATTAAACCATTTTTAATGTTAACCATATTGTAACATAGCCTTTGTGAAATTCGTTATACGTTTTTAAAATGTTAAGAGCAATCTCAAAGTTGATGTCCCATCCTATATTATTAAATTTTGCTAGTGTTAGGGTCATTTCTAGGCTGCTGGCAGCTTTTCTTAACAGGCCCCTAAGGCTGACATACCATGACTAAAAGTCGCGCATCTGTTGTCTTTGTCACACAATTTGTTGGTCAAATGTTCGTGGGCTACGATAGCAGCGTTGTTCACGAACTGTCATTGACAAAAACTGTGGCGCAAGTACGGAACGTTTCGATCCATATCGATCGATAAATTGACAGTTCGATAAGAAAATGAAACATAACATTTTTCCCGAGAACGAAAACTAATCTTCGAAACTAGTTTGCGACGACGACAAGTTTAACTTGTAATCTCTTATCGATTCACTTGATTCTGAAGAAAGTAGATCCGGCTTTGTTTAATTTCCGATAAATCAATAATTACCTATATCTAATTTAAATTTTTAACGATTCGAACTGTCAATTTTATTTTCGAAAAGTTCCGTAATTGCGCCACTTGAACGATACAATATCGTGAGATCTTCATCCGCGCTGTGATTATCCAAAGTTGTAGCATTGTCGTGACCACTATCAAAGCAACTTGATCGAAACGTCGAGGTAAATAAAAACCTTTGTTGTCGATGAAGTTCCGTTCTTAAAAGTAAAGAATTGTTTTTTTTTGTTTCATAATTATTTTATTTAGCTATCCTTTAGGGTCTCTGTACTTTAAATCTTTATAGCTTTTGTCATAAGGCTGGTTATCATAAATCGAATTTTCGCCGTGCACATGGAAAATGGTCTTTGTGCTATTTAATTGTACTCTTTGAGAGGTCGAAACTCATTTTATTTAACGAACCTATTTAATAACAGCTTTTTTTTTAAATTGAATGGTTAATAAAATTATAAATCAGTTTGCTTTGTCTATGCCGAATTGTCTATGTTTCTTGCAAACCTTTGTAGAAGAAATGTTACCAGAAATTGCAATACTTCCGTGCGAAGCGTAAAAATAATGTTGAGTCTGTCAAATGGGAATCTTCGACTGAAGGTGAAACAATTAAATAGAATGAGTTGAGACATATTTTGACAATGTTTACATTACGTATAAGTCTCATGTTTGTATGTTCGTACCGCCTAAGCGTAGCTCCCTATGGCACGGGGCAAGTATGCGTATTATCGAACTTATTGTACTATCATACTACACTATACAGTGGCAGATAAGCAATAGCACAACTAAAGACAAATGTCAGCGTTACGTGCTGCACGGCGTATAAACGGCCGTTTCGCAATTCTTTACCCTAGCGTAGGTAACTACTGTTACAGCACTGATTTGTGCTACTGCTTAACGTCTGTATTGTGTATACTCTCCGGTATTCAATGGTAATTTTAAACTGGCTTCATTGTATCGAGAAGCTAAAAGTTGTATGAATTATGTAACACGAGGTGTGTGTGGCTTACAGCCTGCAAAGAAGTTCATAAATATTGACGAAAAACTAGTTATATAAAATAATACTACCACACTGTACTTTGCTGTACCACATTGTTTAGAATTAATTAACGTTTAAACCAAGATTACGGGACTTTAACATGCCTTAGTCGCGTGTTTAAATGTTATCAATCACAAATCTTGATTTATGTAGTGTCTAACCGTTGTCTCCATTCTGTTGTTACATGTCTAATCGTTTTAGACGTTTATCTTTAGACACTAAACAGGCGTCTAAAAGTTGCTTTTTGTGGTAACACGGTCAGTTTTCAATCTTTTTATACTTAGTAAAGCTAAGCCAAACTAACCACACCATAATTGTACTACTGTGTTTAAAAATGCAATTGAATATTAATTATGTGACAAGTTTATTTTGATCGTACCGTGCGCCAGTTTTCTCTTAAATACTAGTACTTATTCATATGCCAGTTAGTTCCAAATACGATCGGAATGAAATTGTCGGATTCGAAATGCACTCGAGCATTATGTGGTCTGAACGCTGCTAGCCCGTACTTTGGTTAAGTTGATCCGGACTTTGGATCAGTTGATCCGTACTTTGGATCAGTGGATCCGTACTTTGGATTAGTTGATCTGTACCTTGCGGGTGGCCCGTGCTTTGTAACGGGGTGGCAGAGTGGTTGCGTAGGATAATAATTATACTATTTGCAAATGGATTGCATTAGTCTCCCATTATTACAACGGTGAGGTAGGTTTTGGAAGTAGGCATGGACTGGGATATATCCTCATACATAGGCGGAATTTAGGATTATCGTGTCCTGTCCCAGTCTTCGGACTTCTGATAACCCCATGTTATGATAAACTGGGATGTTCCCAGTGTAACTTTTCCATCTCTTCCTCCAATTCGACCATCTTTTCGTCAATCCTGAGCGTCCGTGCGTTGTATGTTGCCAGGGTCAGGGGTCGTTTGTGAGATTGGTAGCCAGATCTCCGCCAGTGATCTTTACCACTCCCCTGCTTCGCCGTTACAAAGGCCATTTTTTCTATAGATACATAATGAAACAAAATGTTACTTACGAATGCAACTTTATTTAAATTCAAAACAAAAACGCGAAAAACGGAATGTACTTACGCTAGACGCAAAAACCCCGGCACATATTAGACATTACTAATCTGTGACCTCGCATGGGGAAAACAATGAAACGGTATAATTTTGGACAAATTGTATAATTTTAAATTTCATCTATGTACAGTAATTTCGTGAGGGTCTGAATCCAACCCTGCGCGGTACATTGCAGCGGGGGCGTCGCTTCTCGTTACGTTATCGACGTATTCAAGGATATAGAAGAACTACAGTGACCACCGCGTCCAACTAACATAATGCTCGCGTAGGTACTTTGTATTATAATCAAGGGAGATTGAACTCCAATACCATAATAGTAAAACTAGTTTTCTATAGATGTCTAAATGCCAAGTGATTCAGTCTTTTACTAGTAGTGAGATGCATGAATGTTGTTACTTATAAGTATTTTTGTGGTGCATAAATGAGTACCTATAAGCCAGTGTGTAGTTTTATTCCTTATCCCATAGAACGAATCTAACCTATTAGTCTGTATTATAGAGCTTAGAGTTTCACTCGAACATAACAACTCGACCAAGGAAGTAGAGTTTTTTAAAATGTCCTTGATTAGAAGCCGTGGTTTGGTTTAATTACTGTACAATAAAAAGAAGAATATTAAATAAGTTTTTATTACATACGTTCTTAAATTTAGGTAAATTACATAGTATTCATTTTGTCTTATTCTGCTAATGTAGATACAGAATCAAAGAATATAAAGCTTTTATTGGAATACATTTGTTTGACACGTACTCTTAGCAGATTGCCAATAGGCTAGAGTCAGAGCTTTGATTATAAACCTTAGCAGATAGACAATACGGGCATAAACCATGACGCTACAATAAAGGAGTGAGGACTCACACTAACTCCATTTACGTCAGTCAGTGCTGTCAGCGCCGCACATGTCACTACACGAAACGGATATTGAGAAAATATGACGAGTTGTGCGATTAAATTCTGCCGAAATAACACGAGGGTTAAAGAGAAAGACAAAATAATACATTTCCACAAGTACGTATCACATATTTCTCACTTTGATGTGTTTTTATGCAAATATTTATATTCATAACCGGTGACAACAAACAGAGGCGTTGGGTTGCCATTAAATTCAATTAGGTTTCCCACTTTCCCGTCTATTGACAATCGTTTGAATGAATGACACATCGTGCAAAAAAATGTACACTATGCGATTTACGCCAGCACCGTCCTTTCACAGATAATACAAGGCGATGGTATCTATTCAAATAATTAGTTAAACGATAGACATATAATCTACAATGATATCTATAATAGGATATAATTATTTAAAAAAATATTATAAAATAAATAAACTATGTTATAAATAAATATAGCTAAACTACGTTTGTTTTGTTGCTTTTTGACTATTTTAAACTGAATCGAAAGACACAAAACATAGTTTAAGAAAGGTACGAGAGTAGCGGGAAATTAAAAAAAAATACATTTTCTTGTGATTTTAACTACGTTAAGATAAAAGTTTTGAGAATATTTTGGAAAATATTTATATCTATTTAACCGGATTCACTTACGTGGTTCAGCCGAGCTTTTAATCAAAAAATATTTTGGAAGTCATTTGAATAACAATTTAATATCTTATTTAATTTTAATGTGTACCCCAAAAACGGGTAAATAATAACGGTCATAGCAACACTGCACGGGTGGGAAGGGAGGCGGCCGCGGGACGCTTGTTTTGTTTATGGCGTCAGTGCGCTGCTTGCACACGCCGCTTGTCTGTGATTCTACTAATTTTACTTCTATGAGTCAGAGCTACATTTGTATGTAGTTGCAGTCTATGAAACTAAGTACTACATAAGGCAGCGTCAAGAAGCTTACATGTAAATAAGTATTCAAAATAAAGGTAAGACTATTTTAAGTCGGGACCCATAGCACTCTGAGAAACAGCAATGGATATAAAAAACATGTTCGAGACTAGATCACGTTACCTACACCACTTGGTCGACAGATTTCACGAAGTGATCTACCCACTATTTTATTTGATTTATGAATGACTACCATTATATTGGCCAAGAGAAACACTAATTAAAATATTTTAATTTTAAAGTTTATAACTGCCGGCCTATGAGTTCAGGCAGAAGGAAACTGCTTGTGACTTATAAACTACACAATGAGATACAGTGATAGGTATACCTATGTTGGGGAGGTTTGTAACCCTATAGATATCGTGAGAGAAAGAAAGCTAGGCTAATTTTTGTAGCTAATCTTCAACCTAAAAAAACTAACCCGCAAATCTCTAGATCTTGAAGCCTACGCGAGAGGAGCGACTATAGGCGATGCAACAGCGTTCTTATGAAGGTCCACGCAACAGCAGCTCGAAATCAGGTTGAACTCCTCGCAGCTGTTAGCGTGCAGGAACTTGCAATCAAACTTCCGGCAGCCGTAGCCATCTGAAGAATTAAATCATCATTAGTGCTTTGTAATCGATTGATATATCGGTGGATAGGAAGAGATGGCCAGATGAGCTCGACCCGTGGGGGAATATTTGGTGTATTCAAAGCGTAGCGATCTCAGAAACCTTTCCTTTCATTTAGTAGCAGTTCAGTTGAAGTAAGGGCTAACGAGTCGTGTATGTAACAATAGGTATTTATTTTAATATTAGGGTTTTATCACGTATTATATCTATCGTGTACCATATTAGAACAGTAAAGCAGCAACTCTAGTCAGGAGTAGATACCTATGGGGCTTTTAATTATAGTTGAGTCGTATTTTCTGGTGAGGAAAACTGCAATGGTCTCTGAGGTGTCCTGTGCTATCTGGGGTAGACATTCTAGTCCACCAGGATAGTATCTAAGGAAATTGCGATTTTACTTACAAGAGCCACCTTCGCAGCAGCAAGCGTCATGAGCTTCTTTCTGTGAACAGTAGCTGTACACGGACGAGTCGCACAGGGGACAGCCAGGGTGTGCGCCAGGGGGTCCAGGAGGGCCTGGTTTGTATCCTCCTCCAGGATAGTATCCGCCGGGTCCGCTGGGGTAGTGTCCTGAGCCGCTGGGGTAGTGTCCTGAACCGCCGGGGTAGTGTCCTGAGCCGCCGGGGTAGGAGCTAGGGTATTGGCCAGGGTAGTAATTCCCGTAGCCCGAGCCGCCTAATACATAGTGCAGTATGTCTTTTATTCCGAAACCTGTTGGTGAAGGAATTAGTGATGTGATGAGTTCATGAGATGAGGGTTAGTACGATAAGTCCTTGGTATGATCGATATGAGAATGAGCACCCAGTAAGAACCTATATATGGTCCATAAGCGTAGCGGCATGATTGGTTTGCAGTCTTATGAAATTTCAAATTGGTTTATGATACGAATTATAATATTTATCGATGGTACTGGTTTAACATCTGTTGGTCTGTGTCCTGTGGTCATCTAACGTGAACTATGGGGGCTACAGTTCACGATGACATGTGCACGTGACCAGAGTCGCTAATGGAAAAGAGAGCCCTGAACACTTGTGTTTTTTTTTAAAACAATAACAAATGGTACCTACAGTACGGCACAAGTACCTACGAGTACTTCACCTTGAAACCATTTCAGTTTAAAAGTGATAATTGTAGAGAACTCTTTTTGCTGTTATTTGGTACCTATCTCAAAATCAACCGTCTGGGAACTTGATCTCCTTTTTGACGTAACTACCCTTAATTAATTAATTAGTTACCTATTTCTAATGAAAAAACAGGAAAACGAACAATACCTAGTACCTACTGGTTTTATTAATTACCTTACAGTTTTTCGAGCAAATACAATTACGTTGCAGATAAAAATCTGGAAACGACGCTAAATATTGTTATGTCCATAATTATCTTAGTTATTAGGTATTTAGGTGGATAATTAGTGAGCACAGTTTCGGAGATTCGGTGACCGTTCGCCGTGACCTCGCGCTGGATATTTCCTCTTTGAGGGTAATTAACTATTGTGTACGAGAATTGGGAATAATAATAATGCTGAAGTTCAATTTCTTTTGTCGACAACGCCACTGTTGTAATTATTGTACCTACGGAGTAGGTACCTACAGGTTATTTCGGAGTTAATATGTAGTCAGATATTCCTCTGTAAACTTGACTCTTGATATGAATGCGTGAAGGCTTTAGATTTTTCAGGGTTGCCCCTTATTGGAGAATCAGACAGTCGGGGAAAAGTCCAGGACGCTGGACAAGTGTTATTTGGGTTAATTTAATTTTAATAACCTCCCTATGGGTTTTCAGAGAAAAAATGGCAGTGGCCGGGA
The DNA here is from genome assembly GCA_907269065.1 of Crocallis elinguaria. Classification (NCBI taxonomy): domain Eukaryota; kingdom Metazoa; phylum Arthropoda; class Insecta; order Lepidoptera; family Geometridae; genus Crocallis; species Crocallis elinguaria. The sequence continues at coordinate 11,771,753 of OU026065.1, read as the reverse complement.
AAGCCCAGTAAAAGTAAAGGTTTTTATTATTGTTATTATATAATCTTTCAATTAACTTGCAATATTTGTGTATGTTTGTGCGTTTAGGTCAAATCTTACAAGTTAAATTTGACCAACTTACCGGTGTTCGATTGAGCCAAAATTTTACATACCTACATATTATGTAAATTGGATGGCAGTGATATATAATGATGTCACAGAGCTGCTGCCTTATCAGCTAACAATCTCGTGTTCTATTTCAATACCAGACCGATTAAAACCAGCGGTCACTAGTCTTCGTGTGGAAGGAGTTGTCAATAGTTTTCGCTCCTTTTCGTTTTGTAAGAGCTTATTTCTTTAATAATAATAATATAATAATACGTTTATTTCAGGCAACACTACATCGTAGCGGGCCCATAGAATAAATACCTTATAGACTAACATACATACAAAATATAACACTTAATTAGCACGTTTGGTCGGCGACGTGTGACGCAACATGGTGTCAGGTAGCCGGCCTCTGAAGCGCCGGAATACGACTCCTTTCGGCCAAAATTCCACTTTAGTGAAGGTCGCCAGATGTACTGCAGTCGGGACTCTCACCACAAAAGAATTAAAATTCGTCTCGTGGCGGGATTCCAACTTCGCGACCCTCAGCGTGAGCTTGGTCTTTAGCCTGATGTACTCCACCACATCATCGGTCTTCATGGTGTAGTGGAGGCGGGACACGTATAGCTGCGTCGTAGGTATTTCCGGACGCAGCAGATGGTTCGGTCCAGTCGGTGCGGTACCACACATGTTTCGAGAAACGGGCTTCTTAGTTCATCTTCTTTCCACCGTGGTGAAGCCATCCTTGTCTTCTCGAGGAGTTGAATCTACAGTCTAATAACCAGCGAAAATTCTAGACTATTCCTTCCACACGAAGACTAGTGACCGCAGGTTTTAATCGGTCTGGTATTGAAAATGAACACGAGATTGTTAGCTGATAAGGCAGATGGTCTGATGCTTGAGCTAGCTCTCTGTTACAGACACAATAATATTACCTACCTATAACTTAGTACCTACGCAATCTTATACTTCATGTATGTCGTTAGGTACTGCCAGAATCTTTATTTATTAGGTCACAGACTAGAGGTTACATTCCTCCATCTATTCTACTTTTACCTAAACCTAGCCTAAACTCAGATCATTTGCCGGATCACTTTATTGTGTATCTTGTTTTTAAAAATACTTCTAGTATACCTAACTCTAGCTCGCTAAGCGATCATCCAGCACCGTATTACATACATAAGTTGTTATTTGAAAATAATAGGCAATCTTAAATAAACCCATTCACCACAGTCTCTCTAAACGGTACAAAAACCCATGAACTAGATCAAAACCAGAACCGGTACCTCTGCGCAGCTGCGCTTGATCACCGGTTCAACGTTCCTGGACTATACCTACCTACCTACCCAATTATTATGTGCGTGTTATGCGTTGAAATTATTTTAATTAACTCTTAGCAGAGTTAAAATTAGGAACTCTATGACAATTGTAACGTAGCTCGTGTTTTTTTTATGTTATTTGGTAACGAGACGAGTTGGTCGTTTGCCTGATGGTAAGCATAACGCCGGCCCATAACAATTGCAGTGCCACCCAGAACTTTGAAACACAAAGGCCTGCGTGGCACTGCAGATCGCTCGTTACCCTGAGACATTAGGTATTAAGTCTCATAAGCCCAGTAATTTCACTGGATACTCTGCTCATCAAACCGGAACACAGTAATGCTTGCACACTACTGCTTGGCGGCAGACTTCACGAGCAAAGCGGTGGTAACAAACCAGACGGACACTCGCAGAAGAGTTAGTCCTCCCACTAACAGAATTTATTTATACTGCTACTCTTAAAATCCCGATCACTTGGTACGTTTCAACAACTACCAGTTGTTGAAACCATAACGCCGGCCCGTAACAAATGCTGTGCCACTCGGAACTTTGCAACATAAGGCTTGCGCGGCACCGCATTGCGCTCGTTACACGGAGACTGAAAGATTTGGTATTAGGGGCACCCTAGACGATCAAGCAAACGTACGTTTGCTTGTCAGAATAACAACGCTTTTGCGTCAAGCGCGCAATTCGCGCTCGACGCAAAAGCGTTGTTATTCTGACAAACAAACGTACATTTGCTTGAGCGTCTAGGGTGCCCCTTAACTATCATAAGCCCAGCAGTAATTTTCAGCCAAATTCAAGCGAAAGCTGGTTTTAATCGGGTTGGAGACGTTGGAGCTAACGTCGGCTCCACACGTTGTCCCCAGCATTGGTTCTCGGCGCCCATTGCCGCTCGTCCAACGTTTAGATCTAGAAGAGCATTACGAACGCCCGCAGCAACGTTGGGGCTAAAATGCTATTTTCTAGATCCACACGTTGTGGGCGAGTGGCGTTGGAGCCGACAGACGTTGGGGCGAAATTGTGGAGCTGGCCTAAAACGAAGACGAATTCCGGCACTTTTGTGATCCTCCTTGTTAGCCGGTAAGGTATTAGTAGGACCTAATAAATAAGTATTACCATTTCCAAGAAAATAGTGCCCTTTGTGTTGCAATTTAGTCAAGGCTTATAAAATGGCTAGCAGATGAATATGAAATTGTGTAGCATTAAAATGTGTTATGACTCTTGATGGATTGAAAGCTTTTGGTGATTTTAGATGTACCGATTATGAGCTTTCTCAATGGTAAATGATAAATGATATTATCATGATTCAGTCATCATTGGACTCACCAGGTCCCAGCGTGTTCCGGCTTATTTCGTAATTGGTAAAATCAATACCTAATAATTAAAAGTAAATATTATAGTTTTGGTAAGTAATTAAACTTATATATCTTATAATCAAATTTGCTGTATAACTTTGGGTTGATATTTATTTACTACTAGCTTCTGCCCGTGATTTTCACCTGCGTTCCTACAGGAACCGTGCATTTTTTCGGGATAAAAAGTAGGTACTTAGTTTATGTTGCTCTATAAACTATATCTATGTCAAAAATGACGTCGATCTGTTGCTCCGTTACTGCGTGAAAGGACAAACCAACAAATCAACAAACACACTTTCGCATTTATAATATTAGTCGGATTTTGTACTTACTAACTTCGATTATCATAATTCATAAAGTATCTACCTATTTCATATCTTGTCGCATAAGAGTTCTGGGAAAAAGATATGGCCTATGCCCTAGGTATGCTTACCTATGGGCAAAACAGAGATCTGATACATTGTGAGATAGGACGGCAATGGGTATTAAAATACAAGTCGATGTAATAAATTACATAAATAAAAAACACGACTGCGTCCTAGCCAGTGTCACTCGGGATGAAGTAAGGATTCTAGCGATGCCATTATACATTACATCCAAATCTGTTCAGGCATTTAAAAGTTATGGTGGAATAAAGAAACTCACATACATACAGTTCTCAATTTTTGTGTAGTCGTGTAAAAATTCAATTTTTCTTCAAAAATAATATAATCCCTGATAGCTCGAGCACAATATTTTAAATTTAATTTCAATTTGCTTTTATTTATTTTATTACTTATATATTTATTTTTTGTTTTTAATATTCCCATTGTTTTGTTTAATCTATAGTATAATTTTTGCAATAAAAGAGTCGTTTTTTTTAACTAACAAACGATACTTACCACTACTAACAGCAACGCAAGCGCCCAAAATAACGAAAACTACTAATTTATCCATCGTAATAAATACAGCAAACTTTAACACTATAAAAACCACTGAAGACTTCTCTGTTTTGTTAAACACTGATGTGTTGCAATAGCGATGGCTACGGACTAAATAATATTATAAATAAAATCCCACTTACGGCTTAGGTAGGTGGACTTACCGGTACAATCGCGTTCACAAGTTGGAGTTCAATTTATGAAATGAAATGAAGTTAGTTAATAAAGTTGTTTTATCGTCAGCAGCCTTCTTCTGGGCTGAACTTGTGAAGCACATTGCACATTCGATTCTCGCAACGACAAATATTTATGCAAGTAAAAACACTAGTATTATTTATTCCGTGTGTAGTTCCTGAATCCGTAGTTAAAGAAAATCTTAGTTTTGGTCAAGCACTACGGTGGGAATTTGAATTGCTATGTTCTGTAGTAGATGTAGTAAGTTTGAAACGTCTTTTTTTCAATGAAAAATTCCGAGTTTCATTAACTCGTAAAACAAATATTGTTGACCCCCAGGAGTAGTTTGAACCCGTTTCAGGATAAAATACCAATTTAAATTCAGGCTGTATAGTGTGTGATATTTCAGCGTTGTTATTTCATGATAAGCAAACAGCCTTATTACGTTCCCACAGCTGGGATCTTCTTTTAGAGAGAGAGAGAGAGAGGATCATAATCCACTACGCGGACCCAGCGCGGCTTTGTGGATGTCACATGTCCTCGAATTTTGTGTGTACCCATAAACATAATGCATGGAAAAAGGCTGTAATATTGTAAACTTATAAGAATTTAGTAGAGGAATAAAAATCCAAGTTTTTTTATTCCTCTACTAAATTCTTACAAGTTTACAAAATTACAACCTATATTCACACCTAGGTAACAGAATAATTATATAATATATGGTTAGGAATAAATGATTTTTCTTTCTTCCTTTTAAAGAAAAACATAACTTTTGTATTCACCTGTACCTACTTCAAGTGTATTCTGGTTGAAGGGCTAACGCGGTTGTCCTTAACTTCTATACTTGGGACTTGGGATGCCGCTCGCTAAGAGACAGGTTATGATCTAACTGAGTTCTCAGTATTGCCTAGGTAGCCTAGGTCGTTAGTGTTTTGAAAGGAACTGGTTATTCAACAAACTTGGGCTTATTATCGCGGCACCTACTTGGCGCTTGACAGGAAATTGGAATATTTATGCAGTCGATTTAGAGTTTAATTGCAGTGAAGGTAATGGTGCAAGGTTTAGTTTCAGCAGGTGTGTATTGTAGCCCAGGATAAAGCCTAGCATTCTTATTGCTGTGCTCTGTGTTACTACTTCTTTTTTATTTTGCTCTGGTAGTATTTTCTAAATTCTTTTTTCACAGACCCCAGGAAAGCGCTCATGCATGAAAGTGAATTTTCTCAAGCTGTTCGTGCATATTCTAAATATACACAACTTTTTTTAATTTGAAACATGCTTTCGTTTTCGATAAAGAAGGGCTAAAAATGTTTAGCCACTAGGTATATTTGAAGATTTGGTCGAAATTAGTGCAATACTCTAAACTACGCTTTTACTATATATAGGTGGTAGAACTCTGTATTGTGGTAGAACTAACTAGGCAACAATAAAAAAACGATTGTACTTTAAAGTACCGAAAGTTCCTGAAGTGATAATTTCGCGACGATATCATACTGTCATTTTTGAGTCATTTGTTTAGTAGAATTGGCCATTGGAGCTCTGCTGCTGATCGGCAACCACCGTTGAGCCATCATTAAATCAATTAGAGTATAAACAGCATATTAAAACTCATTATTGTTATAATGTCAGGGTCTGAGGTGGTCGACCTGGTAGCCAATGAACCTGAGTACCGTTCGTTAACCGGTACGGTGGGTGTTGATCCACGTTTGATAAGAAGTTATATATAAGGCTTCTAATTCCTTTTTAACTGTTGCAATAGTAAACTCGCTTGGTCATTAAATTAGTATGATATAAATAGAATCGTTGGGTCTAAACTTACGCATAGCTAAGAACTTTTTACTCGACTGTCAAGGAAGTGTTCCTGTAATGCTTTTCTTTTTGACTTGGAAAATTCATTCTTTATTTTGACGGATATATTTTTAGATTAGTTCCATAGAAATTTCATGAAAACCGGCTCAGTAGTTTGTTATTGAAGTTCCGCTTGTTTAAAAGTAATTTTACGTACTTGTTCATAATTATTCAGCTTGTTACTGCCATACGTTACCTATTATGTTCATATGTCCATAGGATATGTATAAGTTAGTTTGTTCATATGTCCATAGGTTAGTATTTAACATTTTATCTCATAAGCGGCGCAAGTACGGATCTTTTCGTTAAAAAAAAAATCGATAAAATTGACATTTAAAATCAATAAAACACACTTTATCGATTTTAACTGTCAATTTTATAGAATAAAACCCACTTTATCGATTTTAACTGTCAATTTTATCGAATGTTGTCGAATTTTATCCACCCGAATAGATCCGTACTTGCGCCGCTGATCTCGAGTGACGTTGTGGTTGAAGATTACACAAAATCGTGTGGCTGTAAGTAGTCGATGACTTTTAAGAGTGGCTGTATGTATTATGAGCGCAATGACTGTATGTATTCGATGCTGCTGGAATACACCGATAAGTGCTTGGTGACAGATTTTCATCTTGAGGATGGTAGCTAGCCAGATGATCGGGAACATCTGAGTGGTGGTTTTTATCAAGGAAAGTGTGGAAAAAATAGTGTTTCAAAGGCTCGCGATTGCGAAATCTTACCATCAGGTGATGGGTATATATATCTAGGTAGCTTTAGTGGTGGTGATATACCTACTGTGATCAAACGCAAGCCTATAAAGTTATGTAAAATTGTGCACGCGGGAGCAAAGCCTACCTTTTTGGGATGGTGCGTGTTTTCATAAAAAATATTAAGATGCACACAGTGTCTAATATTTTTTTTTGTTTAATATATAATAACCCCCTTTTCATCTTCCACATGTTTTTTAGACAGGCAGAACGCCTTTATGTTTTAGCTACTACAGAAATACTTCTACAAATTATTTACTACACCTAACTAATAAAAACTAGCAGTCCTAAATACGTAACTATCTATAGTCCAAAAGCGCAATAACAGTAAGCCGGGCATTCAACATGCAAATAAGTACCAGCCAGCACTATGACATAGATAACTATAATAGTTAATCTCTGGCTATGCAGGCGTCGTATCTATGAGGTACTTAGACCAGATGATCAAATTAAATTTTCTGATGTAGTGTGCATCTCAATAGGTAGGTACATTAGGTATTTGGTAATATGCATTTTAAGGGTGAATCAAATAATAAAAATCAAGTACAATTATTTATTTTATTAATTAAGGTGTATCAGCCAAGCATTTAAAAGCGTACCTTTAAATACTTAAGTATAGTACTCGCAGAACTTAAACGCGCCTCTAAATTTATTAAAAAAGTAGGTACTCTTTCCATTTTAGAACAGATGAGAGAAGGCTCTCGGGGAAGGCATCAGTTGCCTGTAGCTTGCATCTTGTGTCCTGTTACTCCTGTTTTCCCCACACGTAGATAAACTTTACTCAGACGCGTTTAAGTTTGCCGAGACCTGTACCTATTTACACTAATATTATTATCCTAACACAAATATTTAAACAGCTTTGACTAAAGTTTAAAGTTAGTATAGGTACTAATGGTAACTTGTTTTATCACCCATCTTTTATATAAATTCAAATTCAAAATGCTTTATTCAAATAGGCCCAAAAGGAGCACTTATGAAAGTTAAAATAAAAATGACTCTAACAGCGGGCCTCTGCAACATTCGTCTACCCGAATCACAGACTAAATCTAATGCTAAAACATATCTTCTCCATTCTTCAGCCGCATTTATAACCTTTCCCTTACTGGCCTGTCGGCTATAGGGCGCTAATACATAGGTACCCCGCATATTTGTCCAGACACGGACCGGAAGTTTGCAGTTGGCTAACTCTGCATACAGTTGACCACCATGTTCTGTGGTAGGTAGGTACCTATATTTGGACGAGTCCGTGTGATGTGGCTGCATTTTTTAATTGCGTGTTAAACTAGGCATTGGTTACTAACTAATTTCACTGGCTACTCTGCTCATCAAACCGGAACACAGTAATGCTTGTACATTACTGCTTGGCGGCCGACTTCACGAGTAAAGCGGTGGTACCAACCCGAACGGACACTCGCAGTCATACCAAATAACATTACAACCTAATCCAGCTTAACATAAGGTTCTAGTTTCATCGCCCGCATTATGTCTCCTGTGACAGAGCACCTTCCGGCCTGCATGATGACCCTCACGTCTTGTTTACCCTGGACTAGTTGCTTGAACACGCACTCGTTCAGCGTGACGGTTGTGTCCGGGTCATCTTCCGGCTCCCCTTCGTAGACCTTGACGTTGTTGAGGTCTAGCGCTGTAAGAGAAGAAGTGGTATAGAATTAGGTATACCTAGATACTATAATAATATTTTTTGTGTAGGAGGTTGAGAGGTGAGTGCTACTGTCAAAAAATTAAAAATAGATATTGGATGCTATCCACCAATGAGTTACTATATAAGTGTATTTTTTTTTAGTTATCATAGTTTATTATGTTGTTAGTCTAGTGGGTGTGGTGAGCTTGTGCGGCCGCCTTCCTCATCTGTACCAGCACGTTGCCGAGTCGCTGTTTTTGAAACTGTGAAGAGCACCATTTCGTCAGGGATATCGTAGTTACAGTACCTATGTAAGACCTTGTCCAGAAGAGGTGTTTTACGCACGAATTCAGTCGCGCCTAACCCATCTCAAGATCATTCACAATAGTAGTGACATAGGTAGGTACCTACTAAAAGCTTCATACATTCCATCCACACGCAGTCGTGCGTTTTTCTGCTCAAAATTCGAATTCGAACGCCCGACTTGCGCTTGCGCACGCCTCATCCGGACAAAGGTTCCTACCAAGTGAAGTTGCATTGGGTCAGCGTGTTTGATTGGGAACCATACCGCAGAACATATAATAATACTTTAATAATACACTATCTGAGAGAAACCGTGAGGCCCAGTGGTAATGTCAACTCATATTATACTAATGGTGTACAGTAAGGTTGCGAAACCTTTTGCATGGTGGTATGGTATTTTATAGTGCTTGCCTAGCCACCACCAAAAATATGAAAATCTGTCGCAGATTAGACGGTAACACTGTGCATCTGCCAGTCATGCGTCTTCGTTCACAAATCAATCATTTCAACATAACTGTACTAAGTATAACGGAAATAGTTAAGCTATGGACTTTATAATTACCTAAGTTAAAATTATGGTACTGATTTGAACAAGAACTAATCATCTGAAGATTGTTGAACCGTGTTCTTTGGTGTGTACAAGTAACTCTTTTAATCCGCTATTTCTAAGCTTCGAATCAGCACAAAAAATCTTAATTGCTTTCAAACTCAGAATACGTTTAGACGAGGGATTCAATAGCTGTTTCATTTTATAATCATAATAAAACCCACACAGTGTCTGTATTATTGTATTATATTGATTTTACAGTTAGAAAAGTATTGAAAGATTTCAATAGAGCCAAAAGTATGTACCTAGCTACCAAGTAGGCTACTGATAAGGCCGACGTATGAACTGTGAACGAAGGCTTGGAATAACTTTCTTTTTTATTGGTAGGTACAACTGGTTAGTGGCATGACTGGACATAACGAATAGTTAGTGATTGGCACCCATTTGAATGGCACACAAAACTGTCTTATATACAGGGTGGACCAAACCAATGCCCCTCGGGGGATAAGTACCTACCCTAAATATTTGTGTTAGCAAATTTTACTCAAAGGAAACATTTCTTTATTTTTAGCAATATAAATTACTGCATTCAAAGATTTCTTAAAAGTCACTTGCCAGAGCCGGGAATCGAACCGTTCTATGGGGGAGGCCTATGTTCAGCAGGGGACGTTCAGGCTGATGATGATGACACTACAGCACCACGCAGGTCTTTGCGTTTCAAAGTTCTGAATGGCACGGCAATTGTTGTGGGCTGGCGTTACACTTACTATCACGAAAAAAACCAGCTCGTCCCGTTATCAAATTGAATAAAAAAAATGTCACTATTAGTCAACCACATTGCCATAGTAGATACATCAAACGCTAGATTGTAGATACATTTTTACAAAACAATACTCACTCCAAGAGTATACACTAGTCCCTTTAATAATGTTGAAGAGGAACACCCCCCCTAGCTCCCTAGCCTTGGCCGGGTCCTGCGCAGCCAGCTTTGCTTTGATCTTGCGCACTAGGTCCGCCTTGGTGGTGTTGCCGGGTTCACTCTGGTTGTTTCCCTGGGAAAATAAAACATGAAAATGTTAAGAAATTCATAGCGATGATAGCTGAGTAGTGGGTCATAGAGGGATTAATCCTAGCTTGATGAACTTTCGTTGAAGGAAGACATCGATGCAACGATAGCATTCGTCTTAAGCCCTTAACGGTTCCATTGCTGGGATAAAGGCCTTCTTTCAAGAGAGAGTAAGGAACATAATTAACCTCGCCAGCTCATTTCGGCTTGGTGGATGTCATATGTCCTCGAATTTTGTGGTTCTTAAACATGCGGGATTCCAAACGACGTTTTCCTTCAGCGTTTTAGAACCATAAAATAAGTATAGCCAGGTTTGTATTTTTATTTTTATTCGTCTCAGACGGTGACATGCTATATAAGAGTAGGATTTCTCAGCTTATTCGCGTTTAAATGCACTACAAACCTTGATCTATTCGTCACTCTCAAGCAAAGATCTCAACGGGCGAGATTTATTTATTTATTTATTTATGATTAGAGATGGCGTAGGATATATTTTGCACCTGTCAAAATATTCCACATATTTGTAACTAGTGTAAAAATAAATGGCCATGAGTTTAGTGGCGTCTGATTTGTTACGAAGTAAAGGATCTCGAGTCAGCGCTCAAATCTGGCCATCCGCCGTAGCCCATCAAAATGCAACTAGCTAGCTAAAACTCATCAGACGTCGTTTGTTCATTCAACGAAATATACGTACAAGGAGTGTTCGGATTGCCAATCAGTCGAATTCTATGTCGTTGGTTGAATTTGGTTGTTGCTCCGCCATATTTGTTTACATTATAAGACACTTCGAATAGCACAGACCTTATAAATAAATATGATCAGAATGTACTTACCATTTTGTCGTGTGACAGGGACCGTTGGCAGGAGGGCAGTGCGTTGCGGAGGCTGCGTTGCATCAGCTTTCACTCTCGCTGGTTTCAAAACTGGGCTTTGTGTGCGAGCGCGGTGGCCATGCATTCGCAAATAACAGGAGTTTTTGAATTCTGGCTACTTTAAACATAAACATAACATAAACATAAACGCTTACACACTCATACCCCCGCACTAGGATTCCCTGTGTCGCAGGTGGCATGGACATACACAGATACACATCACAAACATCCAAGACCCGAGAACAAACTTTATGTTTACACAAAATCTGCTCCGGCCGGGAATCGAACCCGGGACCCCTCGCTTTGCAGGCAGGGTTACTACCAACTTAGCTACGGAGCCGTCAAACTTAACTTTCAAAAAGTTAAATTATTTTTAGACATAACAATTCTTCCATAGTACCATCGCTAACCGTATGTTTTATTCAAACTCAGGCAATGCCTAAATACTAAATAATCTGTGAAGAATATTCTATTTTTAGATTTTCTTAAAATCCCATTAAGGCGATACTCTCATTTTTTAAGGGTTTTTCCACCAAGATGCTGGGTCAACCACATACGTGATCAACTTGAAACTAACATGTATGTTTTATGAGACCTTTATCTCTCCATGATCTAAACAAAAACACGATTGATACATTTTCATTCGATACATTTTCTTATCAAAAATTATGCGTTTTTCAGTGTAAAATACACTTTTTTACTCAACGGCTTAAGTTTTATTTTCAAAATAATTACTCACACCAAGAAAATATATTTTACTATCCACTGACAAAAACAAAATTTACCTAGAAAAATGATTAACCTGTTAATAAAATAAATTAGATTTGAGACTTACGTCATTTAGTTCTGAGTTAAAGTGTGTTCAAACAGTGCACACTAAATTCGACCTTATTACGCTGGCACCTCGCGTTATAATAGTTATCCGAAGCGAGCAGTCCTCAGTATAGCGCCGTGCGCCGATGCGGGTGGACCTGTGATTGTTTTTGTCACAAGCGAGCATGCAACTTTCGATATTACAATAGGGAACAAGGACAATAAGAAATTATATGTTCGCAAAAGAGAGAACCGTTTGGTAGATTGTGCAAGAAAAATGAGAGAAGCAAAGATGTAATTACTCGGAGTTATGGTCTGATTATTTTTCTTGGCATATAGCCATTACCCAGTCATATTCCTGGCAATTTTTATCCGACTTCAAAAAAGGATGAGGTTCACAATTCGTCCGTTTTTCGTATTTGTTTTTTGATGATATTCTATTTCTCTCCTAAAAATTGTCAAACGATAGAGATTCTTTTACTTATGGTACAATATTTACCCGACTTCAAAAAAGGAGGAGATTGACAATTCGTCCTTTTTCCTATTTTTTTGATGTTACTCGATCTCTCTCGTAATAAAATAGTCAACCGATGGAGATTCTTTTTCTCATGAGTACAATTTTTACCCGACTGCAAAAAAATAGGAGGTTCTCAATTCATCGTTTTTCGTATTTTTTTGTTGTTACTCGATTTCTCTCCTAATAAAATTGTCAATCGATAGAGATTATTTTTCTCATGAGTACAATTTTTACCCGACTGCAAAAAATGAGGAGGTTCTCAATTCATAGTTTTTCGTATTTTTTTGATGTTTCTCGATTTCTCTCCTAATAAAATAGTCAACCGATAGATTCTTTTTCTCATGAGTACAATTTTAACCGACTTCAAAAAAGGAGGAGGTTGTCAATTCGTCCTTTTTTCCTATTTTTTTGATGTTACTCGATTTCTCCCCTGATAAAATTGTCAATCGATAGAGATTATTATTATCGCTGGCTGGAGGGGTAGTTCCAATACATTTGGAAAATTCTATAATAAGACTATTGTGTCTGAAGGTGATATGTCTTTTGCAAGAACAATTATATCAGAAGTATACAAGAACACTAGTTCAATATTATGATTTTGGCATATATATTTTAAGTTTCATCATTATTAATAATATATGATCCAACGAACTTCACAAGCGAAGTTCAATCATTATTATATGAATAGCTCCATTCGAATAGATATATCTATATATTAATAGGTATTTATACCAGGTAGTCTTTCTTTCACACAGGTAAATTCGCACGCTTTTAGAGTCGTATCGATTAAAAAATCGATTCTATCGCCGGTACCCTCACTACAGCGCCTCCCTATAACGTCATTCTTTTAGAGAAGTTACCCAAAAACTTTTGTTTACTTACTGGGTAGTGGAGGGAGGGTTCCTATATCTTCGAATGGAGCTATTCATATAATAATGATTGAACTTCACTTGTGAAGTTCGTTTGATCATATATTATATTTCATAGCTCCAGTCTTCAGATATATCTATATATTAATAGATATTTATACCAGGTAGATGTTTAGAGACAAACAGTTTTTGGTTATGTAGATAAAATAAATCAAGTTATTGCACATGAAACGAAGATATTTTTGAATAAAGAGAAAATATATTTATTCAATTTGAATCATTATTAAAAGTTACGCAACCGAATTAACTAAAATAATACTTAATTGTACATGTACACAATATAATCACACAAAAAACTAAGTAAGTCTAGGTTCAAGTAATGACCTAGTTTTCTACAATTGTTGGACGATTATAAAACTTTGCAAAAGTTTGCGAAATTGGTGTCCAACCGGCTATCTTACGGATAGAATCAACAGAAAAACCAGCAGATTTCGCACTCGACGTGGCGGCATGCCGCGTGCTGTGTGCGCTGAATGTCACCACGTTGATACCATTTGCAGCTAAAACGTCTTTTATCCATCGACTGATGGTTTGCGCTGAAGCATATTCATGCGGACTTTTGTGGGTTATGAACAGGCTATCCCGAACGGCAGAACAAATACTCTCTTTTTCTTGAAAGTAGAGTAATAACAAAATCGGCTGCTCACGACCGGGAGCTGATGTTTTGATTATATCTGATATATTAATAATTATCTGATTTTGAGTAATCATAATATCATTTACTTTTATTACAGAAAGTGTTTGTACATGGTGAACGGTACACAAAGCAATGAGTATTGTAAGTTTTTTTAGTGATTTGAACTAAAGGCAAATTATCTTTAGGATTCCAATCCGAAACAAAGTTAAGTACTGTTTGAGGGTCCCATGTATATGAATAGTTGGGTATGCTTGATCTAATTTTAAAAGCTCCTTTTAACTAGCGCGATATGTTTTCATCAGAGCCTATTTCCTTTCCTAGAAGTAATGAGAAAGCCGAACGATGAGTATTTAATGAGCTATATGAAGCTCCTCTTTGGAATTGTTCCGTTAAAACCAAAATAATTGATGCTATTTTGATTATAGATTGATTGCTCGCTCACAGTTTTTTTGTAAGCACTTGAGAATCAATGGAAATGGGGAAAGCAAAAAAGTAGTGATTATGCCAAGAAATCGTAAAAGCTTCAAAGGTAAATGCATATGGATCTGGCTTCCATGAAACGTATGTGTAACATTTGGTATTGGCGCGAGATGCGAAAACATCTATACTAGGTTCGCCAAACTTTTGAACAATGGTTTGAAAAGCTTGTGAGCAAAGTTCTAAATCAATATCAGGGTTGACTCTTTTGATTCTTCATCAGCTTCTACGTTATCTTTAGTATTTATGTATGAAGCGAAAAACCATAGAGTTTGTTCTTCACCCCATTGCCAAATAGATCTCGAAATATATTCCATTAATGTAGCTTATAGCGGTCGTATTATCTATTCGCGTCAATATGGCGCAATTGGTTTTGTTTGTAGCAAAACATTTGAGCCCGAAAAAGGCAGCTTGAAATTCTAAAAAGTTTATCATCAGTTCACTTTCTTTCCAATGGCAATTTGTGCACAAATTATTACAGACGGCCCCCCAGCCAATCCTAGATGCATCTGTATAAATGTCTAAATCATAAACTGGAGGAGCTACCGAGTTTTTTTTTGTGGCTAGAATGTTTGCTCTCCAACAGTAAATCTGGTAGAACATTCGCTGATAATTTAAATTTAGTGTCATAATTAGCGTCATTTTGAAGTGCAAGATACTTTTCTCTCTCTAAAAACTTCTGTGTATAGCCAGCCGTATTTTCCAGCCGGGCAGGCTGCTGTGAGAACGCCTAAGAACTGAGAAAATTCTCAAATTGTGCATCGTGGAAGCTTTCTTGTGCCAAACCTTATTCATATCTAACGTTACTTGATAGGTATCTAACGTTTTTATTAGAACCTTCGTGTATGACCCGCAGTCAACCTCCAGGTTTCTATAACATCATGTCTAGCCTTCGTGTATAACCCGCAGTTAACCTCCCGGCAGACTTAGAGATGCATTTAACGAGTTTGGGACACTTATAGGAACTACTCTGTAGTTTTTATTACATCATGTCTAGCCTTCGTGTATAACCCGCAGTTAACCTCCCGGCAGACTTAGAGATGCATTTAACGAGTTTTGGACACTTATAGAAACTGATAGTGTAGGTACTAACCTTCTTTTCTTTCGACCTCAGACTCTGATTCCGAATCGGAATATGTTATAACCCGACGACGTCGGGAGGCTTGTTGTTTCTTGTTATCAAGTTCCTTAATTTTGTTCTTGTAGCGATGTATTAATTTATCTTCATTTTGTCGTTTCGGTATGATGAATTTAAATTCTTTTGCGACGAAACTTGTTGAGACGCGTGCGTCTTCTACCGCGCACGAAAAAAGAATGACGTTATAGGGAGGCGCTGTAGTGAGGGTACCAGCGATAGAATCGATTTTTTAATCGATACGACTCTAAAAGCGTGCGAATTTACCTGTGTGAAAGAAGGACTACCTGGTATAAATATCTATTAATATACAGATATATCTGAAGAATGGAGCTATGAAATATTACTATTAGCAGGTAGTCTCTACCAATAACATAATTATTTGTTGTAAATCTCAAAAAATGTTATAATAATTGATTTATTGTGTCAATAAAACCAGATTTTTCACAAAGTAAACGGATCTTATATATTTCTTTCAAAATCTACATGTGTATTAATAGTTATTGGTAATCTCGAGGACGAAACAGCGAGGATAATTAATGATTAAACGAACTTACCTGTAAGTGAAGTTCTATCGTAATTATCCGAGCTGTTTCGTCGGAAGAGATTACCAACCCTCCCAACCCTAATAACCCAGTGTGAAAAATCTCAAAACTCTGAACTAAATGACGTTTTATCTAGTTGGTGTTAAGGAGGAAAATAAAGTACCCACATAAAAAAAAATAGTCTCAACTATCAGTGCAAACTGGCGTCACCGTACGGTGTAACTACATGTGTATTAATAGTTATTGGTAATCTCTTCGGACGAAACAGCTCGAATAATTACGATAGAACTTCACTTACAGGTAAGTTCGTTTAATCATTAATTCTTTTTCTCATGAGTACAATTTTAACCGACTTCAAAAAAGAAGGAGGTTGTCAATTCGTCCTTTTTGATATTACAAACAGACACTTCAATTTTATTTATTTGTATAGAGTACCATCAGTAAGTGTGGGAAAATGGGGGATGTTTCATATATCACGATATTTTCGTCGAAGTCGGTTCCCGCTTTTCAATTTTTATTGATTTGATTTACCTAATTATTTTCTCCATCATTTAAAACGGCGGAATATATGCGTTAGCGTAAACCATCAAACATTGCATTATTATTGAAATTAAAAAATAATAATTTAGTAGTATATACTATAATAAAGTATTCAAGGGTAAGGAAACTCTATTATGACATCTACGTTCCAGCGCGCAACCGACAACGGCTCACGCTATAACGGCTCGGGCCGCGGCGATCTAGCAGTTGGTCTATCGCCGCGTAATATTAGCGGGGTGTGAGCTGCGGCGCGGCAGTGCAGTTGCGCGTTGCGGGGTGTGGAGGCGGAGCAAACGTGGGAAAATTATAATGAGAGCCTAGTCTTAAAAAGACTTCCCTTCCCACTGTAGAGTACCTAAATTTAATAGAACAGCGATGAGAGAGTTAAAAGTTTTGGATTTCCATCGCACACCCTCTGAAATCTTGATATCATGGTGCATTATGCCTACGGGTACTACGCGTTTTTTACTCTTCTGCATTCCCGGCTAGTCATCGCGTCGGCTTGTTAGGCCAGCCTTACATGCTAATGCATGTTTGCGTTTTGCTGTCAAAATAACTATAGTTTTGCAACAAGCGCGGATTATGAAATATTATTACAAGCGCACACGCATCTTGAAGTTAAACCTCAAAAATCCACGAAACAGACAAAAACAGCAATATTGTCAGATAGTGCTGTCTCTTTCACTCCCTCGTCTCAAAAGTAGCGACGTCTCCGCTATACGCTACATACATCACTTGCGGACCACCGCGTATTTACCGCGGCTACTGCACTGAACACGCAGTGGTCGTGAAACTATTTTTTTTAGTAGAGATTGTAGAAGTGTCTGCCGTGCGTCTCTTTCACTCCTTCGAATTGTACGGTTAGTAGATTTCCACCAAGCTTCACATTAGATGGTAAGCCAGTCCAGCCAGTTTGGTCAAAACTGTCCAGCGTCTTTAAAAAGTATGGATGTGCTACAAACATTGCGTTAAAATAAATAACGGCACTCGATGCGTTGTTTTCTGTTACTTCTTGTCATTTGGTTAATTTCACTTTTCACTTACGTACGGCTTATGTAAATCCTATTAGGTCAATGACCTCGCAAATGTTGTCAGCATATTGACGAAAATATCAAGGTTTTTTAGAAATAAGCAAGGTGCCTATTATTACACGACTGCAAAAAAAAGAAGCGAAATGTTGTCAGGGTTCATGTAAGTATATTAATGTGAACATAGTTATTCCACCATAACCTTTAAATGCCTGAACAGATTTAGATGTATGGGGTATCGTTAGAATCCTTACATCATCCCGAGTGATACGGGCTAGGGCGGTCACGCTATTTAAATTAGTATATTTCTTTTTAGATTTTCAACTTGAGGACTAATACTAACTAACAAATTGGGCATATTTTTTTTAATATTTTTTTGGCACCTTGCTTTGGCTGTATGACGTCAATGTTGGTCAATTCAAACTACGGGTTTCAAAAATACTGAATTGGATGTGTTTCTGAAAATACCGACTCGTGTCTATTTTTATCTCGACTGTTGTGCAAAAAAGAACCTCGTCTTACAGACAAACTTCTACCATTTCAAAAAAAAAAGATTGGTAACCAATTTGCAACTGGCCACATTAAAAGTGGCGAGCCACAGGCCAGTAAATATCCGGAAGCCGCAAATAAAGAAGTGGCGAGTAAGCAAATGTCGCTATTTAGTGGCAGTAAATCGCTAATGGTCGCGCCGCGCCCCGTGCACATATTTCTAGGATTATACCTCGCGTGTACTTTATTTCTGCGCACAAAGCATAAGAGAAAGCGGATGCAGTTTTAACGCGTGATTTATACGTTTCGCCCACGATATCGAATTGCCGTATGTCACGACGACTCAAGTTGCTGTTTATTTTTTTAATCCATCTACATCTCACATCATGTGTTAGTCATTTTGTGCTGGATCCTGGATTCTCTTGTTTGCAACGCCCGCCCGCGTAGGCACCACAAGCGTGAAGAGTAACTTTAACAACTTATTTAGACTACATTTTGCGCTTAGCGGATTTTCGTTGGCCATATATGTCACCGTTTAGAATAGAATAGAATTCAACATTCCAAAATATGAAACATACATTTACATAACAAGAATTTTAGGCCCTGCTGATGATGACCTGTTTAAAAATTAAGAATTTACTTAAACCAAATATGAAAGTTTTAAAATAAATACAAAATGGTGCTGCTATGGTTCCGCAATAAGATTTTGATTAATTTAGTTTTGGTCAAGCACACCAATTATTATTATCATCATAGAAATTACAGTGTAATTAGAATTTTTAATGGTACCCTAGTCCATTTTGTTCGAAAAAACTGGGATATCCTTGATCTGATGTGGCTAAAAATTACTAAAATTTATAAAATGGATTCTCTTACTGCAGGCGGGTGTATAGGTACGCTTGTTAAAATATATCTAACATGGTTGCCGCTTATGCCTTATCCCACGCAAATAATTCATGCATGCAGTGTGAATTTTAATTGTTTGTCGATACCCATGTTTGCTAATACGCGAATTTACTGGTGTGTAAAAATTAATCGTTTATTGCACGAACGCTAAATTAATAGCAAAATTATGTAACTACATTATCGGTTTAATCCTGATACATACATACATACATAATATTATACAGAGATAGGTTTTATTAAAATATGCTAAGTTCATTGACCGCTATAGCCAAAGAGAATATAACGCTATGCTGCATTTGCTAGAAAATGAAAACAAAAGAAAAATACTGTTTTTAATTTGGAGGCTGAGTTACCCTCGTCCGTAGGAGAGTACCCTCGACTGAAACCCTACACGTGGCCTCCGGGTGGTGCTAAACAGGTAACAAATACTGGTGGTAGGCTTCGGCCGCGGTTAGTTACCACCCACCAAACAAATCCATGCCGTGAAGCAGCCTAGCTGTGTTTCGGGATGTTGTTTGATGAAACCATTAAGGAAACGGGTCTGGACAGTTGCTTTGATACGAAAGTCCGCATGCGCTGGCACGGAGTTGATAATACGCTGGGTGACTAGTCATGGAGGGTAGCGGGATCCGTAGCACGGTTCCTCCACTGGCCGACCGCAGATAGTTGGGGGCCCAAGTAGTGTGTTAGCCACACACGAAAGGCTGCCCCGCCAGCTTGCGAAAAATCCCATGATGCGCCATGGTGCCGGTTGGCGACCGGATGAGAGGGCCCCATGGACATCCCTGGGGGGGTACGGGCGTCCCCGCAGTCTCCAGGCTAGTATTAATACTCAAAACGTTACGTGCGTTGGACGTGAATAAGGCATGTGGTCCTGATGGTATACCGGCAATAGTGTTGAGGAACTGTGCACCTGAATTGTCTCCCATTTTGACACGCTTGTTCCGCCTTTCACTTGACACAGGCAAAGTTCCAAAGTGTTGGAAGCTTGCGAACATACAACCTGTTCCCAAAAAAGGTAGTCGTGCCGACCCCAACAACTATCGGCCTATTTCGATCACTTCCATTTTGTGTAAAACTATGGAACGTGTTCTTAATAGGAAGATATTGTCATACCTTGAAGACAACGACCTTCTCAGCGACCGACAATACGGGTTCCGACAGAATCGGTCAACTGGTGATCTCCTTGTGTATGCCACTCACATATTGGGCGAGGCTATTGAGAGATACGGCGAAGCCTTGGCAGTATCTCTTGATATCTCAAAGGCCTTCGATAGGGTTTGGCACGATAGCCTTATCAACAAGCTTCTTTCATACGGATTACCTGATGGCTTATGTTCCTGGATTGCAGACTTTTTGAGGGATCGATCGATTCGGGTGGTTGTTGATGGTTGCTCGTCCGATCTCTTGGCGATCAATGCCGGCGTTCCTCAAGGGTCCGTACTCTCCTCAACTCTATTTTTGCTGCACATCAACGACTTGCTCATACCTGGCATCATTGGGTACGCAGATGACAGCACAGTAGTGATGAAGTACACATCCGGTCCACGTGCTAGTAAGGCGGAAATTCAGGCGTTGAGAGAAGATTTGGTTGACCGCGTCAATCTGGCTCTTAAATCCGTTTCCGATTGGGGAGATGCCAATCTAGTTACGTTTAATGCCAATAAAACGCAGGCTTGTGTTTTCTCCGCCAAAAAGTGTCAATTTTCCATTTCTCCTACTTTTCGTGACATTCCTATACCTTTAGCGGACCATCTTGAGCTATTGGGACTTACTCTTACTCCTACGCTGAATTTTGGATCCTTTCTTGACTCTAAGGCTAAATTAGCTGGTAAAAAGCTTGGCGTCCTGAGCAAGGTCAGAAGGTACTTCACTCCGAGGCAGATGCTTAATCTCTATCAAGCTCAAGTCCGGTCGTGTTTGGAGTACTGCTGTCATCTTTGGGATGCCTCAGCTAAGTATCGGCTCGAAGCCTTGGAGTCAGTGGATCGGCGAGCTTTGAGGCTTATCGGTGACGACCAACTTGTCGCTTCGAAACTACTAAGCCTCGAGCACCGACGTAAAGTAGCGAGTCTGTCCATTTTTTATAGGATATGTTTCGGTGAGTGTGCGAAAGAACTACATGACCTAATCCCCCCTTCGCCATTTCTTAATAGAACAAGCAGGCAATCGGCTCGATACCATCCCTTCACTGTGGATATTCCGTCATGTCGTACAAAGCGATTCGGATCCACCTTCATTGTACGTACCGCCAAGGAATGGAATTCTTTGCCATGTTCCTTGTTCCCTTCGAAATACAATTTGGGTATCTTCAAGGCTAGAGTGAATAGGTATCTTCTAGATCTACGTGCTCCATCTTCGGCCACATCTTCGCTTACCATCAGGCGAGTTGGTGGCCAAACGTAGATTTATTAATTATAAAAAAAAAAAAAAAAAAACTGTTATCTGTGACGCAGTCAAGCTTTTATAGAAGGTTAACATTTTGAATTCTCTGGATGCGCCTTTGTCGGCATTGTGGTTGGACATAGTCTCTCAACAGTTGATCTTAGTTTCAAAAGATGGCGCTGTTTCACAACTTCGTCTTTCGTTCTTAAAATCATGCGGGTAGCGTAGCTCTCAGGAACTCTTTGCCGGCTGTATTTCCTGAAAACTACAATCTGAGATCATTCAAGATTATTTTTATGGATGCTTGTTTTTTAATACGTACCTACATCGTCGATTGCATGGCATATTAACATCGGGTGAGATTGTGGTCAAACCATAGAAAAAGGCATCGAAACCAATTTACAACAGAAAAAATAAATTGTTTTTCTGAGAAAGAAACACATTCTCGGCGACGAAGCGTCCATGTATAATCTATGGAAGCGTTGTCGTGTGTTCAGAATTTCATTGCGACATCTCCTTTATTCTCGCATAGCATAAATAAATAAAACAATCGATATTTTACGAAAGGTGGTGATAGGTTGGGAGCTGTTGATCATTACACTTTAAGTACTTAATTCATTATTTAATCTTAACATTTTATGTAGGTAAGTGATAATGAATCAGTTGGAGTGACGTCAGTCGCCGATCTGTAGATCGATGGATCGATTCCTACAATGATTAGTGATAGGACTAACTCTTCTGCGAGTGTCCGTTTGGGTTGGTACCACCGCTTTGCTTGCGGAGTCTGCCGCCAAGCAGTAACGTGCAAGCATTACTGTGTTCCGGTTTGATGAGCAGAGTAGCCAGTGAAATTACCGGGCTTATGAGACTTAATACCTAATGTCTCAGAGTAACGAGCGCTCTGCAGAGCCACGCAGGCCTTTCGAGTTTCTAAGTTCTGAGTGGCACTGCAATTGTTATGGGCCGGCGTTACGCTTACCATCAGGCAAACGACCGGCTCGTCTCATTATCAAATATATTTGAAAGGTCATAAGTCAATTGCAAATACTCTTAATATTCACACCACTCCAAGTGGTATATTTCAATGAAACTTAGCGGTCCAAATTAGTCGAAAGTCGGCACTGTTATTGTTATGGGCCGGCGTTATGCGTGTAGTCAAACGGCCTGCTCGATTTGTTATCAAATAGTATAAATTAAAACTTCTATGTTGCCTATTGGCTGGGTATTCCTAGAGATGTGGCTGCGCAGAAAAATGCTGTGTGCATTAAAATCTCACGAGATGGGTTTCTTTTTTTAATATTTGGTGCTGAAACTTTACAAGTGGCTAGTACACAATTGTTTTTTTTTAATGATTTCAAATACATACTTTTTTATTTAATGATTTATATTAACGTCTCTACAGCATACAACATTTGCACGCCTATGCTTTATTTAACAACATCTAAGAAACATTTTTGTAAATTATTGATTTGATTTGATTAGGGTCTCATAAGACGTCACTAGCTTCTGTACCAAGGGTACTTATTCACAGACGCCGTTGCAGCCAATTATGCCGTAGAATGATATTACAATTTCAAATCAGCTGATTTGGCTGTCCTCCATCGGTTATGGATATTTTGAATTACTTAGCAGTCTCACGTTTATAATTAATTGTTATTCTCAGATAAATTGATATATACGCAAACTATACCTAGTAACACACTTGACCAACTAGTAGTAGGTAAATGCGTACTGTAATTGTCTTAAAATTAATATCGTAAACTAAAGTGTATAATTACGATCTCATAGTACTGGACAAAGTTCATGTTTCTTGCTCGACACAATAAAGAGATAGATACAGCCATTATTTTTTTGTTTTAGCAATATTTTTGGATCGCTCCTGCAGCAACCCTATATTCGTATCTTTACTCTCCCTACGTTAGCGTTTGACCATTATCTCACTTCATTTTCAGCTACGATGAAAGAAAGAAAGAAAATGTATTTATTTGTGACCACTTAAACCATGATGGGGTCGATGGTAAACACGCTATAACACCATACTAATAAACTCTATATATCGGTTGAATAGTTTCTCCATGTTTCATCGCTTTCGATTCATTTTAAAATTGTCAAAGAACAACAAAGACAAAACATACTTAGTGTAAGTACACCGTTATATACTGTTTATTAATAAATCTATAATGGTGACCATATGCTAAGTCGTATGACTTAGCATAGACGTAGAGCAGACGGTCGTGATGTTTTCTCAGACTTCCAAAAAGGAGCAAGTTTTCAATTGTTTTTTCGTGCTTCCGTCAATTCTAAAACGATTAAAATTATTATTTTTTAATGAGTATGGCAGCTACACAAGCTGTAAACGAATCTATAAAAAACCTCAGACATCCCAATTATTAGTTTTATTTTAAGTTAGTTTAATGTGTATATTTACAAATACATCAATTATTTCAAAAGATATTCGTATGTTTTGCTGAGTAAGTAATTCTAATTGATTTGAAACTCTGCACTCGTAATTTGCACTTGTCATCTGCGCTTCACCGTTTCTTGTGACGTTTGACGCACTCTAGTTTAGTCCAGTATTAATTATCTAGACCTTTAAATGTGCTTCTCGACAAATAAAGCCAAAAAATTCACTGGAATAATATTGCATTTGCAACTTTTAGACTGGGCAAAGAAAGAAAGCAATTTAAAAAATAAAGATATATAGTGTAATCGATTCTACTCTCGATTTTGAAGAAACTACGTTCATGTTTTCAGTTATTTAATTTACACCTTGTATATCAAGAGCGATTCTTTTATAAATCTTATAAAACAATACCATTTTAAGGGCGGAAAAATGGGGGATGAAATTCCAAATATCGCGATATTTTCGTCTAATTTGGTTCCCGTTCTTTTAAAAGCAATTATTTGTCTATAGTGTTTGACCACTAGGTATGTCATCTTTAGTGACGAAGGTGTGACTTTTTTTTTATTTAATCTATTTTCCTCTGCAAGCTCCAGGGCTCGCACCCTTTGTTTGATAATTCAAATTATATACCTATATAGAAAAAAAATTCTTACTTATCATCAACTTAACAAAAGTAAACTTACTCCGAAAGCCTAGCTAAAGTGTCGTTGACATACATGTTATATATACATATAGTTTTATATAAATACAAATGTTAAAAGTATAATACTTAATTGAGTAAAGGTGTAACTTTAACTAGAATAGAATAGAACTGGCTCTCAAGGACAGTTTCCCGAACTCACTGGTGTTCACTCAGCATCAAACTTTCAACTTGACAGGCTACCTATTGCCAGGTGAGCACGAAAATACAATATTGCGATGCAAAGACGCCTCTTACATCTCGTCTTGAGTGGCGCTTCTTGTTTATATGTATCGTGCTCCAAGTCTCTGTTTATCACGTAGCTCCTGGGTAATATCGATATTATACCGACTTGATGCCCTTCATATGGTATTCGTGAAGGAAAATCTGTTATCTAAACGTGTTACAAAGACATATGAATACTCGTATCTCCTTCAGAAAATGTCTGAGCGGACGGTTTTTGCAAATCACTAACGCACACATCCAGTGATGGTTGCATCCCTACCATTCGCTCCAAGCGTTGTTTATCAACCTGACGGCAAATTAATTGTATACCTTAGTGATCATATGCCGAAAATAGAGCGGTGTCAGCGGTGCCTAACTCCACAGACCCAGTGGCGTATTTTAAGATTCAGCGCCCTGGACCTGCAGGCCCCGCAGCCTCCTCGCGCGTAGCCCAACGATAAATACGATAACAACACCTTACAAGGGTTAGGATCTTATTAATAAACAGTGTTAAACGGTGGTTTAGTTAAACTATGTTTTGCCTTTGTTTTTCGTTGTCAATTTTAAACTGAATCGTAAGAGACAAAACACAGTTTAAGTATTCATCCGTTTAACACTGTTTATTGTCTTAGTTAGGTAAGCTTTTTTAAATTTCCTCTGCTTGCACCGCCCCTCGCAGCCTGGCGCCCCGGGCCATGGCCCTTTTGGCCCTAGGGTAAATACGCCCCTGCACAGATCCTGGAGGGGCGCAGAAATGCCTAAACCCGGCCAGCCCAGCCCAAAACTTAGATTAGAGTATTAGCCTTCAGTTATAGAAGCCGAACGCACAAAATGCTCGCACGGAGCGCAGAAACAGCTAGTAACGGCACTGTCCTTTACTAGTAACTGATTTTTTAAGCCCTTTAGAGGTCAAGCAGCGATGCCGTCGAAGCGCGTTTGCGTAGCAGGTACCTATTCACTCGCGATGCGAAGAAACCTACGTTATAGCGATCTGGAAACATGCAAGATAGGCGGATCAGGCAAGAAGTTCTACTCCTTAGATAAGTAATGGAATATGCAGTTATTCTAGTGCAGTGGGAAAGAGGTCTATACCTACCCCTTAAAGCCGAAATGGAAATAGTTTTTCGAACTGATGAACGCAAAAGAACTGATGCAGTTGCCTAGTGTACCCTTCAGGGCTTTAAAGTAAAACATTTGTAACGTTATCTCTACTAGAATTTCAAATTAACGTTAATTGTACCGTTATTTTGAAATGTGTAAAACTGTGTCGTGCAAGTGGACCACGCACGGAGTGGCAACAGCGCAATTTTTATTGATTTTGTTAAAATTAACGTTTTAAATTAACGTTACTACCTAACGTTAAATACTGTTATGTTATTGATTAACGTTAAATATTTTGAACGTTATGTACGATAACGCTTTGGAGTTAATGTTAATTAACGGTATTTTTATGGTATTTGGTAACGTTAATAAGCCCTGCTTCCAACCAATAATCTGTATCTATATCTGTACAAATAAATAAAATTGAAGTGTCTGTTTGTTATATAAAAAATAACAGCTTTTTACTAAAGGCATATGAAAGTATACAGGGTAGATACCTATAACAAAGCAACCATTTTTAAAATGTTTGTTTGTCTGTCTGTTTGTTCCGGGTAATCTCCGAAACGGCTGGACCGATTTTGACGGGACTTTCACTGAGAGATAGCTGATGTTACAAGGAGTAACTTATGCTACTTTAATTTTAGAAAAAGAATTAGGGTTCCACGCAAAAAATAAAAACTATGAAATCCAAAGTCTCCACGCGGGTGAAACCGCGGGGCAGCTGCTAGTATTAAAATAACATCACGTTTACTTAGCAACCACAAAAAAGAAACAAATGGTTAAATAAAACCGATACTCCACTGAAAGAAGCCATACATATGAAGAACAAATAAGACATTGCTTTCTTATATTTTAATTCTATCTGTAGTTGAATTACTGAACAAACTTAACTGTACGCACAAAAAACGTCTCCCTCGAAATATCTAACCTTTATGTAAAAGGAATAAAGCTCAATTTTGAACAATTGAAGTATTGCAAATGGATGAATTGTATTGTAAGTCATATAGGTTTATTTGACCAGTCCTAAGCAAACCTCCTTGCCACTTCCTGGGGCGTATTTAACATGTAACCAATAAAAAAGTTGTTTGGAATACGTAATGGATTTCTTGTTTTCCTTTCGAGTTTCGAGTTCCTTTTTAACGATTACGTGATCTTCTGCGAATGTATTGCAGCTATTGTTAGGATTAGAGAGTAAAAGAGGACTAGAGCTTTTTTCTCTTCGCTAGGGTGAGGTTACAAGCACAAAATACCCTCTCTGTTTTGTGCTACAAAGTACAACACTGCGATGCGGCGACGAAATCAACGGCGTTGCACAACGCATCGTGGAAATTGTGGGATCCTCGTACATATGGCGTCTTGTAAATGTAGGTAACAAGGACTAGAGGCTAATAGTATTTTCTCTTAGTCATACTGGACGTGTAGGAAAAAAGGTCGGGGTATGCTAAAAAGAAGAGTAATGTTACTATCTAAAAAATCCTCGATACTGAGCGACATATTTTCAAGTTAGGCAGCCAGGTACTAAAATGCCGTAGCATCATGCTACGGTTGCATCAAGTTTTTCCTCAACAAAACTCAAGTTCATTGTAGTAAACGAACAGTTGCAAAGCACCAAACCACTGAACAAATACTTTTACTCATTAATTTTTGCACAAAAAGGATTCCGCCAATCGAACTTGCAACATGTAGGCCACAAATAGGAACTTGCCCAAAACCACGACAAAGCGTAACAAACTCTAAACAATATCTTAGAAAACGATCACGCATGACAAATCAAATCAAATCAAATGTATTTATTTGCATAAATATGGGTGATGATAATAACAATGATGTAAGGTAGGTACCTACCTACATAAATTTCAGAGCGCCATACTTATACCGTTAGGTGTGCAAATATTATTTCATCTTATTAATAACATAATAATATGTAGGATTAACCAGTCAAATCTAAATTTAATTTACGTAGGCAGTTGTACAGATCGGTCTCATCATTAAAAATAGACATATCCATATCACCGAAAACCCAAATCTACAATAATTCAATTCAAAAAACAACAACAATACATCAACAACATTAACATTATATTATACTAGCTTGTGCCCGCGGTTTTCACCCGCGTTCCCACAGGAACCGTCAAACCGATCTGTCAAATTAAATCAACTTGTCAAAATTATAAAACTTTATTGACAGCTGTCAATGTCAATTTTATGTCACACTAACTTCTGCCCGCGGTTTTCACCCGGGATCCCACAGGAACCGTGCATTTTCCAGGATAAAGTAGCCTATGTTACTCTCCGGTCCATAAACTATATCTATGCCAAAAATCACGTCGATCCGTTGCTTCGTTATTGCGTGAAAGAAGGACAAACCAACAAACAAACAAACACACTTTCGCATTTATAATTTCAGTATGGATGATACTAGTCAGGTAATTGTTATTCAATTATCATTTAGAAACTTGGAAATAGTATAGTAGGTTTTGTTGGTTAAAAAATATTTTAACTTGCTTTTGAAGAGAGTCATAGAGTCAACTTCTTTCAGAGCCTCAGGAATACTCATGAACAAAAATGTACAAAGTACGTACAAAGCGATACTATCATGCAGTTACAACCAGATAATAACCTACTTCCCCGTTACAAGTTTCAACCAATACGATAAGCTTTCTTAATATTATCGTCAACACCCAAAAGTAGTTAAACAAAAGCAGTTCAGTTATCACGAAGAACCCTAAGGACCCTCTTACACCCGCTGCATCCTAAACAAATAGCATGTTAACATTCATTACGCCATTAAGGTCAGATATAATGTAAAGTCACATTCTCCGCACGTACGAGCGAAACCGAATTATTGTGACACTGTTCTCTCATTTCGATTCAGTAGCACAAAATAAATTGGTCTGTAACGTAATTCACGTGAGACACGTAATGCGAGAACAACATCGACAGAACACTCGCACATCAGATGTCAAAAGAACACATTTTCTAATTTTGTGATTACACGAGCGAATGCTGAATATTTGATGACGCTGTGCACGGCGCCTTGCTCATGAATATATGAATTACATTAATGACCGTGACAGTGGGAGTGATTCAATTGGATCTCAGAATATACTCGTATACGACTGGAAAACTAGATACGTACTTGCTGTACGCTTTGGTGTGAACTGTAAGTGCAGCAAGTAATTATTATTAATAAATAAATACATACATACATATATACATAAACTCTTTATTGAAACATCACTACAGAATTTTGTAAATTAAAAAGATCCATACTATCCATACTTCCATACTAATATAATAAATGCGAAAGTGTGTTTGTTGGCTTGTTGGTTTGTTCTTCTTTCACGCAGTAACGGAGCAACGGATCGACGTGATTGTTGGCATAGATATAGTTTATGGATAGGAGAGTAACATAGACTACTTTTTATCCTGGAAAAATGTACGGTTCCTGTGGGAACGCGTGTGAAAACCACGGGCAGAAGTTAGTGTTACATAAAATTGACATTGACAGCTGTCAATTGTTAATTTATTCCACCAGTTTACCAGGTTGTGCAAGAAAAACGGCAGAGGTGAGCATATTCCCAGACATCGGAAGAGCCTGTATCTATTCGTCTGATTTGATTTGCGTGCAAGGGATGTTTAGTGTGCGTACTCTCTTTTTGCGAAGATACAAGCTGACAAAATAAAAGAAAAAAGATCGTAGGAAATAACATTAGAATTTTTGTTTCTAAAAGAAAATTTGACGAAAATTGATGTTTTTATATTAAACACAATTTATATCAAAAATAGATGTAACTTCCTAACGCATTTAGCGATCTCTCAATAGCAATTACTTTATTTTCTTTGTCGTTTGTTCGAAAAGGTCTCAGATTAAGGGTGTCTACAGGCTAGCTAAATTAATTCGACAATAAGACTTGAAAACAGAATTAGTTCCAAAAATAAACGAGTTCTAAGAAATCATTCGATGTTTTAATTATATTTAACGCGTGTTTGTGCAATTGAAAAGATTCAAGTTTCTGTTGATTGCTAATTTAACCTTTAGTTTGGTTTACAAGTTAATTTTTAGTTGAGTTTATGTTACACAAAGTTTTATAAAACAATGCCTTGAACAAATTTAAAGATTATAATATACCTACCAAAAGTGGTTTTCTGAGTTTTCCATAGCCCGACTCTTTATACTTATTCTCTTTGGCCCGAATTTTTTTTTGATGTCGAAAATGTTTATTTTAATTCTCTTTGGTGACGAGACGAGTTGGTCGTTTGCCTGATGGTAAGCAATAGTCGCCCATAACAATTGCAGAGCCACTCAGAACAAAGGCCTGCGCAGCAGTGCAGTGCGCTCGTTACCCTCAGACATTAGGTATTAAGTCTCATAGGCCCAGTAATTTCACTGTCTACTCTGCTCATCAAGCCGGAACACAGTAATGCTTGCACATTACTGCTTGGCGGCAGACTTCAGGAGCAAAGCGGTGGTAACAACTCAGACCGCCACTCGCAGAAGAGTTAGTCCTACGACTAACTACATAATTGAGAATTAGTAGACCACAAATGACGAGATAACAAGCTATAACTATTGAGTACAAAATAAAAATCAGAGGCAGTTGACTTCAAATTTTATTTCAGATCAATTCCCTCATCACATTATCTCTCGTTTACTTAGACCAGCTTAATATAAAGGAAGCAGTACAAAATCCTCGTCCGAACGCGCAACCAAAAAGGAGTCAGTCACAAGGGAAATTACACGTCCGATGGCGAGCCGTGGGCAGCCCGTCTCCTGTCCACGGGCCACGAGCCACGGCCACGGATAATATGTCCTTGTCCACGGCCGTCCCGTGCAGGCTTACGTGTGACGTGCGACACGCTTGCAGGAGAGCATGCGGGTGGAAGTAATGCTAAAATGTGTTATGAATGTGGTGCGTAAATGAAATGGTTCAAAATATGTATTATATTCAGAGGCGCAGTTGGTGTTCACTATTCTATGAAAATGTGTTTTTATAGATAGATAGATAACTTTATTGCACGATAAGGAAAAAGATTACAAAAGCTCTTACAAATTAGTACAATCGGCGGCCTTATCACTAAGCAGCGATCTCTTCCAGGCAACCGTAGGATGTTTAGAGACGTGTGATTTTAAAAAGGTAGTGTGTAGAAACAAATTACATAATTAATAAAAAAATATGGACTTTTATTTTGTACAAATGCTCTTAATAACGTCTATGAAGTACATAGAGATGATAGATGTTCTATTAGAGATGGTCTATTTATTATACATAGGGTCATTGTATGCTTCTTTAAAATAGTATCATCATAAATTTATTCCGGACTAGCTGCTGCCCCGCGGTTTCACCCGCGTGGAGATTTTGGATTACATGGTTTTTATTTTTTTGCGCGGAACCCTAATTGTTTTTCTAAAATTAAAGTAGCCTAAGTCACTCCTTGTAACATCAGCTATCTCTAAGTGAAAGTCCCGTCAAAATCGGTGCAGCCGTTTCGGAGATTACCCGGAACAAACAGACAGACAAACAAACAAAAATTTAAAAAATGGTTTTATAGGTACAGTATATACTTTTCATATGCTTAGTAAAAAGCTGTTATTTTGATATTATAAACAGACACTTCAATTTTACTTATTTTTATAGATGTATAGATTAGGTATGTACCTACTAACATTTCACTTTTTTATTTCAGTGGTAAAGTTGTGTCGTTTACAATCACTAGACTAACAACACGTTCTATACTTCCAGGGCAGATCATTTAAATTGTTGTTTGGATTCGTTAAGGTTTGTCTGCTATGTGACGATTACCTACAGATATAGAGATACTTCCTAATTAATACCTACAGAAGAAAAAATACTTGAGTAATTTCAATTAAACGAAGCGCCTTGTCATTATTGAATTTACTTTCCGCAAAGGGATATTGTTGGTATATAATTTTAGGCTCCGTCCAACTCTACTTTTTTTGTTTAGCAAATTCCCTACCACCGTCACGATGTTTTCCTTCATCAGAAGCTCGAGCATTGTAAGATACGTATCATCAACTAACAGTTCGGCGGCTGACACTTCAATTTTATTTATTTGTATAGATTGAGTTACATATTTAACTTTTAAAGTGTGTCTCTTATATTAAAGTTAGCTAGTACGCTACTATAAAGTTTGTTTTTTAATTCCATCTCTAGCGTGGTGGGTCCACGGGGAAAAAGTCCCGTAGTCCCACCTGTGGGTCACAGCCGTGGGTCCACGGAAACCCCCCCAAAATAGTGACTACCACAATCTGAGCCTTTTGTTGCTGCAATTGGCAACCGCTAATACTGTAAAAGTTGATAGTTGCCTAAACACAAGTTGCTATGTAACGCGCGCTGAGCACCGTAGGACTTTTGTAATTGGGATGTTGATTCAACTCGTTTTCTCATGAGAATCAAATGTCTATATCGAAAAAACTGGAAATCGAACGCTAGAAACGTCAAAAATGAGAGTCAAGTCGGGCGTATCTACTGAGCACAAAAACGCCCCATACAAATTAGACAGAACATCTGACGTCACTTGTTCAACGCGGGCCGTAAACCTGTACTAAAAAGATGCATTTTGATGGTTTGGCCGTAAAACACTGTGTTTAAGTACATAGTTATCTTACATTTTTTTAATCATTGAAATGTAAAGTATCTTATTGTATCATTTAAATTACTATTGCATGATAAAAAATATCGTTGAATCCGGGAAATTTTTAGATGCAGTATCTTTGTGGAAATTATATATTTTTTTGTGAATTTAATTTTTATTGTGTTAATGTGATCTTCTTAAAACTATAACGACAGAAATTATGTATTTTGTATTTCATGCAACTACCCAATTGATTTGTTTTAGAAGTCGTAAATTGACTATGACAAAACGCGAATAAAGTTTGTAAACAAAACGTCAACTATAATAGGCCGAGCTCCACCACCTAAACTAAACCATGTTGTATAATCGTAACTACCTACTCATAACCATAAAACAGTTTGTTTCTGAAATTAAGCGTAAACATTCACGTAAAATTAAGGCGATAATTATAACAGCGTCGGAACAGCCACGTATGAAACGTTATATTTTAGGGTTATACCCTCAGGGTTGCTCCCAAATCGCCGTGTAACGGATAACCAGCGGTCGTGGATTCGATTCCCGGAGGGATGTAAAATACAGTCTGAGCCTCGTATAGGTATGTGCCGTTTGGGAGCAAGGGATTTTTATTGGATGAATAAATATAATTACTAAAGGCGGGCCTGTACAGAGAGTCTACTTTAGTAGAAAAGTTCGGTGAAGTGTAACACCTACGGTTACTGTTATAAAATATGTAGGTGTTCTAACGCGGGTTCATGACCTTTGAAGTTTTTAGGATAACGGGATGCTATACAGGATGTATTTTTTGGAGAGTAAGGGTATGTACTATTCCTAACCATTGTGGCTACAGGAACACGTTCTTAGAAGATCGATTCTAAAATAAAAGTTATTGATTAATTTTTTATTAAAAGCTATATTACACGAAAAATTTTTTTTTCTTTGTGTGTTTGATCCGAGTGAAACTAGGTCATCTAGATAATTAATTTCGGATATCTGTAAAACACAATTTTACACAAAAAAAGTTTTTTTTAGCTTGGTTGTAAATTTTGCATGACCTTTTTCCAAGGTTCTTACAACTTGTCGACAACCATAATCCTAACCACCCCCTTCTGGGATAACATACCAATTCAAACTCATCCTGTATAACAAGGACAATGGGAATTAGAATTCCCAAAGTACCCACTGGTAGGAGGGTTATTGGGATATTGGGAATATACCCAAATAGAGACTATAATATAGTCTCTATTTGGGTATTATTATAATAGTGGCGAAAATATCCCAAGTAGGTACATAAATTTCTTTGACGGTCAACCGATGTCCTTCGGCATAGAAAAACCATTCATCTCGTTCAAATCCAATAAGTCACAAGCACCCGAACATTGATAAGCATTCTCAAAAAAGCACTTCGCAACAAATGACAATAAAATCACAAAGGTTTCCACGTCACTGGATCATTCCAATAAATTCCACCAATATCTTGTCAAGCTTATATTCCTTGAGCGTATTCGCTATATTGTTATTAAACCCTGAATTCTGAATTCAAAGAAAGGTTGTCTAAGGTGAGACGGGGCGAGTTTAACTGATTTATTTACGAGAGCACTTAAAATAATACATCTTAACGAGTTTACGTTACGCTTTGCACATAATAATGACTTTGCATGCGTCACAATTTGAGTTATTATTTAATATTATTTTTTCAGTTTCGATAGGTTAAGACTCCCCATAAGCCTATGCTAGCCTGGTACCTACCTACTAAACATAAACAAACGTATACACACGAATACTCTTGCACTAGGGTTCCCTGTGTCTCACATGGCATAGACCCACATGCACAAATTCACAACAACATCATCACACAAACATTCAAACCAACTTTATGTTCACCACCAAAAAACCGGCCGAGAAATCGAATCCGGGGTCCCTTACCCCAGCGACTTAAGGTCTACCAACCTGTTACTACCAACTTAGTCAAGAAGCCGTCACTTGTTACTTCTCGTAACAATTCTCGTATTCATTTCCAGAACATTTCTGTCAGAATTATTTTTTTAAACTTTCATGGTCACTAACACAAGAGTTAACTTTAGTAACGGGATATTTACCATGTATTTTATTTGTTTTGAGCACTCGATATTTCGGCACTGTTGCAAGCGCCATGTTCACGAGGAAACTGTTTCCTCGTGACCATTAGGTGATACCTAATGTCTCGGAAGTCTCATAAGCCCAGTAATTTCACTGACTACTTAGCTCATCACACCGGAACACAGTAATGCTTACACACTTTTTGGCGGCAGAATACACGAGCAAAGCGGTAATATCCATCGAGACAGACACTCGCAGAAGAATTAGTCTTACCACGCTAAAGCAACAACATTGCGGTAATGCTTTTATGAAGATGTATAAAACTAAGTATTTAAAAGTTACTTTTGAAATCAAATCACTTAATGGAGCCACTTCTGTTCTACCCAAATTAACTTTCAATTTCACCCGGGACAAACATCTCGACCTTGTTTATTCTCTTTAGCAATTGAAACAAATTATTTTTTCATCTAATAAGTGTTTAAAGTAAATTGTTTTTAGGTAAAAGATTGTCTGCGCCTCCTCTGCAGACTATTATACATTATAAGATTAATAAGATGTTACGGTACTTGGTCTCGTAACTTAAGCAAGATATTAAAGAACAATTTATCATCCGCTCTCAAGAAACGTTTTATTCCAATAAAAGTAATATTGATAAAGATTTATCAGAAGAGTTCGCTCTATCTGAAAGTGGTTTATTTTATTTTCTACTCAATCCTTACCAACTTTCAAATTGTTTATCTTGGAGGACTCAATTTGAGATCATGTTTCTCGTTTAAAGTCTTAAGTTTAGACAGCTAATGGTTTTAAAAACACGAGTCAATCGATTTTGAATTTTCTTCGTTTCAATTTCTCTTTTGTTATTCTTAAAACTAAGGCTTAATTCACACCGCCGCGGAACTCGTCGGAACAGAATTTTGTGCACATTGCTTAGTGAATGTACAGTCGCAGTAAGAAAAAGTTCGCCCCCATAAGGTCTATATTTGTTTGCGCAGTAGTTGTCTATGACAGTAATTGCGTTAACGTGACTGTTATAATAAGATTTATGAACAAAGACCAAATTAATGGGGAGATTTTGACAGTTAAATAAAACAAATTTGTTTTATTTTTCTTAATAGCCAGGCCATTAAGGATGTTTTATGTTGATTTAAACTAGACATTGGTCAAAGGTGAATTTTATTTTAACCTTTATTATCACTGCATTAAATAATAGTATTCTATACAATAGTCTTCTAACTGCCGTAAGATCAATTATGTGATAAAGGAAAGGATTTGGAAAATGACGAAGGTGTACTGTGTACTGTGACTATACATTGTTTAAGGTACAGTTCGTGTACAGGTGTATTTCTCCCGTCGAATTCGCCGGAATCCTGAGAATTTTACGGAAGAAGTGCCATCAGTTTTATGCGTACGTTAAACAATGAAGAGACACAGTGTGACTCGTTAGGTGTGACTGGTTGGGAACTCACCCATAAAGTTTATCATGCAATGTGCAGAAAATTCTATTTCCGACGAATTCCGCGACGGTGTGAGTTGAGCCTTAGAAGATTAGAAGATAGGTTAGGTTAGATAGGTTAGGTTTCACCACTAGTTTCCCCCCGACCTGTACACCCTGCACGTTCACCTAATCTTAAGCGTTGACGGTGATGTTGTCGAGGGTTATAAGCACGCTCGGGTAATCTCAACTCAATTGAGATTGGTTCTCAGAAGCGGTTACTGAAACAACGCTGTGTATTGAAAATTTATCACCGAACACCTGCCCCAGGCAGGTAGGTGTTTACCGCCAAATTTTCAACTTGAGGTTTACTTAATTGACTTGAGTTCAATTTGTTTGGGTTTTTCCTTGTCCTCCGATTGGTATTCGAAACGGATTTTTTTCCCTCATGCCACCGTTTCAGTATTTTTGGTAGGAGAGGGAATAATCTTTCCCATTGACGATCGAGTATTTTTGGTAGATGTCTAGTATGACACACTCTTCGTTAGCTACTAATAATAATAATAAAAAATGACCTATCTTATTGAGCTTTCATGAATAAGGGCGTAAATGTGTGAGCATAGTTCGATTTCCTGAGTACCTTAAGTTTCAACGACACAGCTTTTTAGGGGACTAGAAATGTATTAGTTTTCCTTCATAAAAAGCGGGGAATTTTCTTGAAAATGACCCCGTGACAGAAATGTCACGTAGTTAATTTGGGGACAGTTTAGGAAGCTAGGAAAACTAGGAAAATTTGATGCCTTAGGTACTTTATTACTTAGATCAGTGGGACCTATGAGTATAGGTTCACAATACTTAACTTCTAGAAATATGGAACCCTATTAGCCCGGGTCTACGCATGTAAGCATTACTTATTGATGCGTATAATTTAGTTAAAATATCAAGCCTTGATCTCTTGATAGTGTGATGTGAAATAAAATGTGTAGATAAAAATACTAAGACTTTTAAGTAAGTATTTTTATCTTCGATCTGATTCTTTTCATGATATATAACTGATTTCTTGTAAGTGTGCTGTCGAAGAGAAACGTTTGTGAAGGCTTTTCTTGGAAGTCGTGTTACAGAGGGACCGCTGAGCCGGCACTTCGGGGCTATCCGGCGCAGCAGTCGTGGATGCTGGTGGTGGTGGTGGGGGCTGAGGCTGGGTTTGCTGTAACAGCACAGTCTGGTGGCGCTCGACTAAAAACATCAAAGTACCACATTTGAAGACAGGTTTTGGATAAACATAAACGATGATTCTAGATGGTAGGACTAACTCTTCTGCGTGTGTCCATGTGGGTTGGTACCATCGGTTTGCTCGTGTAGTCTGCCGCCAAGCAGTAATGTGCAAATATTACTGTGTTCCGGTTTGACGATCAAAGTAGTCAATGAAATTACTGAGCTTATGTGTCTTATTAATACCTAATTTATCAGGGTTAAGAGCGCGCTGCAAAGCCACGCGGGCCGTTTGTTTCAAAGTTCTGAGTGGTACTGCAATTGTTATGGACCGACGTTATGCTTTTCATCAGGCAAACGACCAGCTCATCTCATCATATAGTATAAAAATTACACTCATACCCCTACGCTACAAATCCCTGTGTCACAAATGGCATAAAAACACACACATAACAACGCAAAACACAAATAACAAAAATCACCTTTATGCTCGACCCGAGGCTCCTCGCTTTGCAAAAAGCTTATAAAGGAAAAAATTATCATTTAAATAGTATTTCTCATAAGGTCATAGGAACATAATTATGTACCTAAGCGCTTAATAAGATGCAACATACTTACAAAAACCTCGCATAGTCTGTTCAATTCTTCGTTCAAAGACAGTGCCGACCAGTAGAAATAATATAATAGCCAGGAATACTGGGCCACAGGACCACCATTCCATGGAAACTTCTAGACAACAGTTAAGGAAAGTCTTGGATGGCCTGAAAAAGCAGCATCTTTGTGTTTGTTTACTTTTTTTATAAGCTCAAATTTTATAAGGTTATGATGCCATCGTGATTCACGTGAGTTTTTTTTAGTTTTGGCCACAGATCAGTGTACCTATATATAGCTAGGTTTTGGCCAAAGAGAATATAATGGTTTTGACCTTACTTTACATCAATGATAATATAATTAAACCGTCTTGCTTTACATTGATTGTTTCTGACATTGACAGATAGTAATCGTGTTTAGGTTATAAGCAACGAGGTTCTTTGGGGCAAGGTCCGTAAAGTGGCGAGGAAAAAAATATGTACTCCTTAAGATAAAAAATTGTAATTTGCGTGAATAATAAACAATTAAGCTACTTTTAATATCTTAGTTTTTCTTTAAAAATAAACCAAATTTAAACATTTACTTACATATTTATAACATGGGACCGCTTTTACATTTAAAGTAGGTACTAATATTTAATTTTGGTTTCGTTTCACAGCCCAATTACTTAAAGCATGAAAGGTAGCATTGTGGTGTCTTATTTTCGCGAATTACAAAACATTCTCAAAAAAATTATCGAAGTGGTTAGAATCACAAAAAAGTATTATTTTTTAAAATTTCCCGCCATTCCATGACCTATAATTATAGGGCTGGTATAGATTTTGTAGTACATATTATTTACCGAAACCTTTGTATTTGGCGAGTGTTAATGTGTAGTTGAGTAGTAGACAACCATGGGCCTAATCGGGGTGATTACATTCCGGGATAACATAGGTACCAGTTCAAACACCCTGTATAACTCGACCCTTAATCTATTCAGCAACCGATGCAAAAAGAAGCTTCGCAAAAACCGAAGATAAATCCTCAGTACCTCATTTTACTTGTTGTATAAGTCTGTATTGACCTGGATACCGGATAAAAACCGGAGAAACTGGGAGAACCGGGTAAAATGCAAAAAACTATAAGGATTTAACGGACATCTGCTGCACTCAGGGAGGTCCTGGAATCGTTTCAGATTATGTGAAAGTATTGAATGATGATTCTCGCTCTACGTTGGGTTTGAATAGGTAGGTACGTATTTATATTTGACGGTACGGTCTTTGTTGTATTCTAACAAACTCGGTACATTATTTTTAACTTGATTCTCGTGCAGTCTACCGCCAAGCAGTAATGTGCAAGCATTACTGTGTTCTGGTTTGATGAGCAAAGTAGCCAGTGGAATCAGTGGGCTTATGAACTTAATACCTAATGTCTCAGAGTAACGAGCCCACTGCAGTGCCGCGCAGGCTTATGTGTTTCAAAGTTCTGAGTGGCACTGCAGTTGTTAAGGACTGGCGTTATGCTTACTATCAGGCAAAGACCAGTAGGGCTAACATGCGCACCGTGACAAAATTTTCTCGATGCTTATGTCGTGCATTTGTCTCATGTTCGCGAGAGAAAGAGCGAGACAAAACAGTAGACAAAATTTTGTCGTGGCGCGCATGTTAGCCCTGCAGCTCGTCTCGTTAACCAATACTTTAAGAAAGAATAAATCCATAGAAGGAGGAAAATATTAAGTGTTATTATAGACATAATGGTACACGTGTTTCAATACTCCGAGTCATAAGTTTGGAGAGCAGCCCTCATAGCAAAAGTGACCGGAAAATATTGAGTCTACTTATTATCGTTGCTTAGTTAAGATTCGATACGCGCAACTCGAAACAAAAACAATCGACACCGAACAAATCCGGACGAGCGCACCGAAAACCGGTTATAGCCGCCGGTATCCGGATTATACTAACGGCTACTAATTGCTACGTGAAAGGAATCCGGATTAAGCCGGCGCAGTTAAATTCTGAACGATGATTGAAGGAAATGTGCCATAAACATGAGAAGTTGAGGAAAATTATTTGAAGAGACAATTTGACTTGTACAGTAAAAAGTCTACGAAAAAACATCCGTTTTAAAGTACTAAAAACCGGATTCAACCAGTATTATCCGGATTAAACGAACGGCTGCTAATTGCTACGTGATAGGATTAAGTAATAGCAGATGACAGCTGTAAAATACAGAGCGGTGATTGAAGGGAGTTTGCCGTAAAATTATTAGGTGCCTTTAAAATTGTTGTAAAATCAATGGCAAAATTTAATTTATTCTAGCCCTGGCTCTGAAATCTGAATTCATTGGGTCGTTATTTTTCACGATCAAATAACCTTGTGATTGAATGAATCAGATCCAAATGGAGTAATATCCTCACACTTAGTATTTTATTTGCTGGGCCAGAAGCTTTTAATCTTTTTTCAGAGGTTATAGAGCACAAATGACTACACTGGCCTAATAGAGATGTTGAGTCCATTTTTTGTGATGTCAATCAATTCGTTTTCTCATGAGAATTAAATATTTTTATCGAAAAAAACTGGAAATCGAACGCTAGAAACATTAGAAAAGAGAGTCAAAGTGGGGCGTATCTAACTGAGCGCGAAATTGGACAGAACATCTGACGTCACTTGTTCTACGCGTGCCGTAAAGCTAAAAACATGCGTTTTGTTGATTTGGCCGTGAAATACTGCGTTTAAGTACATACTTGTGATAATTTTTTTATTCATTAATATGTAAAGAATCTGATGGTCTCATATAAATTGCTAATGGATGACAAAAAAAATTGTTGAATTAGAGAAACTTTTAGATATCTAGAATATCTAAGGGTATCGAGCGCAATGCAGTGCTCGCGCAGGCCTTTGTGTCTCAAAGTTCTGGGTGGCACTGCAATTGTTATGGGCTGGCGTTATGCCCACCATGAGGCGAACAACCAGGGGGCCTACCACCATCTCTTAGAGCAGTATTACTTTAACCTTACATTGAAAACTTACAATTTTCAATGTAAGGTTATAGTAATACTGCTCTAAGAGATGGTGGTAGGCAAAGACTATAAATCCTGAAATAATCTGTGGTGGTAGGCCTCCAGCTCGTCTTGTTAGCCAATAGTATAAAAGCAACTTATAGTATAAGACAATTTATTCATTAATAATAGCAATAAATAAAGAAATTTCTGTACTATTATAAGTCTTAGTATTTAAGGGGCCGAGCCAGCAATTAACCGTTGCTATCTAAATACGTTATCTTAAACTCAATCGACGTAAAACTTAACATTTCGACGAAACTCAAGATGTAATTCAAATCTTGTTTTATTTAAACTAACCCTTTATTGGCAATTAGGCCTTAGATTAAATAGTCAATTTAATTTAGATATCTTAAAGATGTTCTAGCGAGATTAGCCTTTAAAAGATTACTTATTAAATTTGTAAATCTTAATTATAAATCAATAGATAAGAGAGTTCTTCGAAGTTTGTAAACACTTGCGGGTTTGAAGGCTTTCTACATTTTAGAGGTTATTTAGAATTGCGTTGAATTATGTTTTGAATTGATGATCTAGATATGAAGTGATGATGATATAGTGGTAGTGACGTCGGCCACCTATCACGAGGTGATCCGTATGATTTGAAACACTTGAATTTTTGGTAAAAAAAAAATGTCACACAGACGCGTGGGTCCCACATTCGTAGTTTTGATGCACAACATCCCAGTTTTTGGTATAACAAGATTGTTGAAGTGATCGTTGGATTGTAAAACAACATGTATGGTGGTAGAGAAACTTTTGGTATAACAAGATATTCAAATTCATAACGATGTATTCATATAGGCCCCAAGGGAGTACTCATGATGGTTAAAATAAATGACTCTAACAATGACTCTAATGATTATAGATGTGATCGTTGGATGTAAAACAACACGCATAGTGGTAGAGCAATTTTTTAGAGTTTGTACGTTTGTTGTTTTTTTTTTTTTTTTTTTTTTTTTTTTTAATAGTTCTGCACAAATATGTGTACATGGAATGACTTAATGCTAAATAGCATTATCTACCAGTCTTCCAGGTCGTGAAAGAAAAAAGGTACGTGCGGCACAAGCAATTTAAAAGAATAATGAATTATGAAAATATAGCATTAAAATACTTATTATAAACATTATATAAAATACAAAAATTAAAATACTACATACACCTAGATAAATAATAATAATATATAAAATAAATATTTTTAAATAAAAATACATACATAATATCATAAAATACAGCGAAATAGGTTAATGATAATAGATATGCGTAGGTTAAGAAACTATACATAACAAAAGAAACAGGATTAATTATTAGGATAAACTTTTTTGATGTAGTATTGATTGACCAATCGCTTGAAAATTTCTTTTGTGTTTGAACTTCTAATATCCTCTGGCAACGCATTCCACAAATGCACCGCCATTATCGAAAATGACTTGTCAAGAAAGGAGGTTGAGTGTTTAGGGGTAACAAGAGTTTGGGTGTGAGAAGATCTCAACTGCCGTTCATGAGTGTCTTTCAGAAATTGAAACGTATGTTTGAGATAGTCGGGCGAGTTGGGGTCATTTATCACAGAAAAGAGCAAACAGAGAATACGTATGTTCCTTCGTTCTCGAATCGGGAGCCATCGAAGCTTGGCTCGATACTCGGATACGTGGTCATATTTCCGGAGGTTGAAAATAAAACGGATACAAGAGTTCAGCAGCCGGTCGAGTTTATTCAACAGTTCCTCAGAGACGTCTAAAAAGCTGATCTCAGCATAGAAAATAATAGGAAGAAGCAAAGTGTTGACCAGGGAGCAAAGTGTTGACCAGGGATTTGTGTTTGTTGGTTTGTCGTTCTTTCACGGAGCAACGGATTCACGTGATTTTTGGCATAGATATAATAAATGGACCGAAGAGTAACACAGGCTACTTTTGATCCCGCAAAAACAGCTCCTATGGGAACGCGAGTGAAACCACGGGCAGAAGCTAATAACCTATAAAAACACAAAGCCGAAAGAAAAACAGCTATTATAATAAGCTAATTGTAATAGACTATAGGCTTAATTGTCGAAGTTTTGGAGCTGACATTATAAGCTGAATCGCAACGAGCAATTTGGCTTTCTGCCAGCTAATCGACTGTTTCCGGATTGATTCTTGGCCGGGACAAGTTTGTTTCCGGTCTAGATAACCGGGGCTATAACCGGGATCTGGCTATAACTGGGATTTGGGCCTGTCCCGGGTAACAGCCTGGCATGCGAGTACGATGTGACGGGCTTGCTTAATGGCAATGCGGAGGAGAGACTTAACTGACATTGCCTTGTTGATACCAATTTGGAACGGGCACTTAGAGTCATTTATTTTAACATCCAGGAGAGCTCCCTTGATTTGAATTTGATTTGTTTTACGATAGTCTTAACGTCATCGGCCTATTGAAATCGTACGTAAAACGCCACATCTGGACAAGATCGAGTTATTTTTTTTAAGGACCCTTCTTTTCTCTTTCTAACTTTACAGCATCACCGAACGGCGGCGGGAGAGCGCAGAAGGCGCTCAGCCCTAAAAATGAAATGTGGTGATTTGGCGACTAGCTCAAGGGCACCGCGTGAGGTGAATCACGCAGTACGAACCTCGGCTTGGACTGTCACCGGTACAGGGAGCGGGGGGGGGAGTCGGAGAGAGCTTGAGCTATAGGTCCAGCGGGATTGTGTACATTGTGTACAAGAGTAAGAGGGGTAGAGCTTGCGCATACTGTGACTAGTCATAAAGTTTTGCGCGAATAAAATCAAGCCAATAATTTGAAGTTTCCGATTGCGAAAATGTTCGAATATTAATTTTTTCATTTGACTATATACTACCTAAATCTTTAAAAACTATAACCCAAAGCCCAGTTTATATCAATGGTAAAGCCAAATTGAATATTGAAATCGCAAATCCAAATACATTGTTACACAACTTTGACCTCCATATTGAAACCTTCTACAAAATGTCTGAAATTACGAGCAGACGCCGCGTAATAACATTCCTAGCCCTGAAACAAAATCCGTATTCCCCGCGGCTAATTTCTCGAATTCCACGCTAATGTATGTATTTACCACTAACAATACCTAGGTTATATCAGCTAGTTTCACCGCGACCCGCAACAAAACCCACCATTTCAAGGAAAGGATTTTAATGGCTCCCTATTTTGGCGGATAGCGTCCGAAATGAAATTCATTGTGCCCCAAAATGAGTCGCCATTGTTCCACCCAGATAAAACATAGCAGGAAAATTACGGAGGCCCCAAACGATTGTGTCAGTCATTGAATGCTGGTGTTATACAATATTGTCGGTTTTTCGCGCGGTTTTTGCGACGCGCCCGGAAGTGGAGTGTTCCGAAGGATGCTCTCGCTGCGAGTGTTCGTTATTGAAAGTTTTTTGCGTTAGGTCTTTTCCTGACTGTTTTTTTTGTGGTCGTATTTTTTGTTATGTGATTACGTCTTTCGTTATGATGGTAACCGCGTGACCATAGTGGAAATGGAAAAGTGTGTACTGAACGCGGCTTGTATATAGCATGGTAGTAGGTAGGGTCACATATGTTATATAGTGGTAGGACTAACTCTGCTGTCAGTGTCCGTCTGGGTTGTTACCACCGCTTTGCTTGTGAAGTCTGCCGGCAAGCAGTAATGTGCAACCATTACTGTGTTCCGCTTTGATGAGCAGAGTAGCAACTGAAATTACTGGACTTATGAGACTTAATACATAATGTCTCAGGGTAACGAGCGAACTGCAGCGCCGCGCAGGCCTTTGTGTTTTAAAGTTCTGATTGGCACTGCAATTGTTATGGG
This sequence comes from Crocallis elinguaria, assembly GCA_907269065.1. NCBI lineage: Eukaryota > Metazoa > Arthropoda > Insecta > Lepidoptera > Geometridae > Crocallis > Crocallis elinguaria. The sequence goes on along the minus strand of OU026065.1, from coordinate 11,727,305 downwards.
CCGGCGTTATGCTTACCATCAGACAAACGACTAGCTTTTGTCGTTACCAAATAGCATAAAAAAACCATATTTTAGACTCATGGGAATCGGAATGCAGACTTCAGTCACCAAGCAAGTAGCCACTGTGATAAATAATAATTATAAATAGCACTTGAAAAATAAGAAATATATTAGACCCCTGAATAATTTCAATCAAGGAACTAATGGATGAGTTCAACTTGCAAACTAATATGAATTAAGATCTCTGCACTGATATAGACGTCTGCAGTCACAGTGTATATAGAGACAGTTGTTAATCTTGGCTCTAAAAGATTTGACTTATGTGATAGTAGCCACTTCGGTGTGTCTTGTGTCCCTTCAATCTTAGCAGAAAAACGCTGTTTAGCCGATGTTTAGCAGTGGAGAAAAACGTCCACTGCTAAACATCGGGCTCCCCCATGAAGGGGAGATTTTGCCATAATTCACCACGCTTGGAAGGTGCCTTGGTGATGGATATAGATTATAATGTTGATCTTGGAGAATGCTGCTAGCCGTCCGCTGGTACGGAACCCATGGGAAGTGGGTGTACTATTTTTGGTTTTTGGACCCAATGTGGTCAGATTACAGTACCAATTGCGTATTTTATAAAAGCTTGTTTGAAAAATATAGTTATCCACAAAAATCTTATTATCCGTGTTCTCAACATTTCCACTTAATTATTCTCAATTCAATCTTTGTTAGAAGTTCGAAGTTGAATTACTGCTCCACATCTATATCAAGGCAAAGTTATTCGAGGTCTCGACTCTCAAGTCTTCCAGACAACTTTCGACTAATTTAGCCCGCTAAGTTTCATTGAACTATGCCACTTGGAGTTGTGTGAATATGAGTAGTTTGCAATTGACTTATGACCTATTTGTGTTGTAACTTTTTTTAATACAATATTTGATAACGCGACAAGCTGGTCGTTTGCCTGATGGTAAGCATAACGCTGGCCCATGACAATTGCAGTGCTACACAGAATTTTGAAACACAAAGGCCTGCGCGGCACTGCATTGCACTCGTTATCCTAAGACATTAGGTATTACGTCTCATAGGCCCAGTAATTTCACTGGCTACTCTGCTCATCGAACCGGAACACATTAATACTTGCACATTGCTGATTGGCGGCAGACTTCACAAGCAAGGCGGTGATACTAACCTAGATGGACATTCGCGGAAGAGTTAATCCTACCAACAGTACAAAACTCTTTGAAATTGAGCAAATTATTTGAGAATCGAGTAAAAATCCGCGCCTTTTGAGGGATAAATAAGAAGATTCAGAGCAGAGTTTAAGCGTGGACTCATTATTCCATATGTCAAAATTCAGTACAGTTTTGACACATTTCATGAAGAAATATCACCTCTAAATATGGAAAAATGAGGATGAAATTTCATATATCGCGTTAAATTAACTGAAGTCAGTTCCCGCTTTTTTAAAAGAAATTTTACTTGTTGGTGCTGGTCTGTACTGCATGAGCATATTAGAGTTAAGCTATTGTTATTTAAACTAGGATCATTTAACCTTCATGAGCGCTGTCCTGGGGGCCAAGTGACTACAAAGTTTATCCATTTCAAATTCAAATATATGTGTAATGTGTATGTTAGTGAATTATAGAAATATGTTTATGTGATTATATTATATAACGGCCTGGTGCGCGTTGTTATTATCTATACTCTATACAAATAAATAAAATTGAAGTGTCTGTTTGTAATATCAAAATAACAGCTTTTTAGTAAATGCATATGAAAGTATATACGGTACCTATAACAAAACAACCATTTTTAAAATTTTTGTTTGTCTGTCTGTCTGTTTGTTCCGGGTAATCTCTGAAAGGGCTCGACCGATTTTGACGGGACTTTCACTGGCAGATAGCTGATATTACAAGGAGTAACTTAGGCTACTTTTATTTTAGAAAAAGAATTAGGGTTCTGCGCAAAAAAATAAAAACCATGTAATCCAAAATCTCCATGTGGGTGAAACCGCGGGGCAGCAGCTAGTATAACTGTAAAGATCCATACACAGAATATTATATTATATTATTATTATATTACTGATACAGTTAACAATCCTAGTATAAAGGTTACTAAGCCTAGTACTAGAGTAAAGTTTTCTTAATTTTACTTGATAACGTATGAATGAATGGTAATATTAAATAATCCTTGATCATATGAAACCAAGCTGAACAGACATCTTAGGGAACTGAAAACAGACCATAATCGCGTGATTACACTGTTTATGATCCCGTTAATTTACTAAAGGAAGACAGAACAACAGCACTAATGAATCCATACAAGGATGAGCGCCATTATTACTCATTAGTGCAGCGATGGATCATCAATCAGCCTTGACAGGAGCAGTTACCTACACGTTCGTAGCTCACATCTTAAAGTAAACGTGCGTCATTGTTTTGTAGTTTGTATGAAGCTTAAAATGTTGGAGCAGTCGATAGGATTTTTAAAGTTTTCTTACCAATTAGGAAAGCCGTTTTGAAGTTGCCATCGCGGATGAATCGGATTTTAATGGGTGAAAGACAACTTTTCACCCATTAAAATCCGATTGATGAATGATGATTGATGAATTGAATGATGTCTATAAAAAGGTCCATGACCACAAGGTCATGGACCTTTTTATAGACATCATTGATAAGTTGTGACTTTTTTAATATTATTTGTTTAGTATATTATGTTTGTCCTTAAAATTGAGAAGATTCTCAACATTGACAACAGATTGGCGACAGATATCGCTAAGCTCCTATCGGCATGTTTTAGCAGCTGCTCTCACAAACCAGCCCTATTCTCGTTTAAGCGTTTGAACCTTCGACCGTACCATCAATTAAGAACAGTTGAGATAGAGGCCAAATGCCAACACTACCCACGAACCAAAAAAATATTGTAAGTTACCTTCGTTTTTTCAGTCCGATTTTACAAAGAAAATCCTCTCGCCCTTCGGCATATTTCCCATATATTTGCAATGGTGTAATTGATGGATGTAGAGTGGTCAAGTGACAAATTGCTGACTACGCAGACCCGTGTCAAGAGGGTCGTGCCTCGAATGCCTGGGACGCGCTGACGGTATACTTTTTTTTAATCTCAAAATGTATGCATAGGGTAGTGGTGATGTGAAGTTTACTGAAGTATGGTGAGATGTTTCGGTGTTTGCTTTGTGATGATACATATTCGATTTAAGATTGGTTTTATTTTACTCTCGATTGTTTTAATTTCATCCTTTTTGCTCGGACGGTGACGAGTGGTAGTGGTGAACATGCTAGACTTAGAAGGACTGGCTCCCCAGTGCCGTTCCGAAAAATGTGCGACAGTTTTTCAACTTGAAGGTTCCGAGCTAGCCAGGTGAGCAATAGAAAAAAACGGGAATCACCTTCGACATAAAGATCATTATATTTCATCAGCCACCCTTGAGATATAGATATTATAGTCTACTCATTAAAAAAAGAATACTTAATTTCATTCGATTGAGAATTGGCGGAGAAACCGAGTACAATCGCCAAAAAATATATACAGACGAATTGAGAACCTCAACCTTTTTTGGAAGTTAGTTAAAAATATCCTAATGGTAACATAACATGTTATCCTTCACTGAATGCGCAAGATTTGTAGGATTCAAACTTACGGATCTGCGGCTGACCTTACTTCCTAGGCTAGGTTCCAGGGTAATCCTTATAATTATAGCGTGAGTACCTACGATTGCAACGTGACTCAATATCACAGATAACTATATACTCAAAATCACATGGTATTCAAATACGAACAAACGAAAGAAAACAAAACATACATCTGAGAAGGCTTCATACGCTCCATTAGCAGACTGACATAATTATGATGTGGCCTGACAAGTAATGTGCCGTATGAATACGAAAATGACAAAAGAGGCTGATGGTTCCCGATTTATAAAAAATATCTTTTATAATAAATTTTATTTGAGGAACCATACTTTGAACTGAAAAATTTAACCCACATAACCAAATTTATGTAATATTTATGCTTAACATGACTTTTTTTTCAAATCCATATTTATTCCAATAAATTCCTACATTTGATTGCGATCTGCGCGAGCAAAAGGGTAGTAGTACCCATTCAGATGGACACTCTAGCTAAGCCCGAGCTAAGAACTAGCCCTGCGTGACCCTAGCAGGCTACCTAGTACCACGGCCCACGCGCTACAGCTACAAATCGCCTCTACGTGAATCTAGAAGTCATTACCAGCCTCTTACGCTCCAACTGCTGGGATACCGGCCTTCTCTCAGAGAGAGAGGTATCGGCCATAATCCACCACGCATGCCCAGTGCGACTTGGTGGATATCACAAGTCCTCGAATTTTGTAGTTCTGGAACATGCGGGTTTCCTCACGATGTTTCCCTTCACCTTTTTAGAGCCAAGTGTGAATAATCCGCACGTAACTTGATATAAGTCATTGGTGCGGCAGAGTCGAGATTCGAACTATGGTGCGTCGGATTGAAAGTCGCACAAGTTCCCGCTCGGCCACACTCCCTCTTCGAAGATAGAAGTAGGGGAAGCATGCGACAGTCGCTTGTGGTGGTTGTTACAAGTAGCTGGCGGCCGCTTTTCTTTTTAACCCATTACTTGCAGTGTCATAATGGAGTCCGGAAGTGAAGACGACGAAGTGAGAGGGGGCAGTATCGCGCGAGTGGCATGTGTCGGCATTTTGTGTCAACGTTTTGTGGTTGGTATCGGCTATAAGAAGAGAAGCGAGCGTCTCGCGACGTAAACCGTGTGTAAACCTCTTATAAAGCGTACGAAAAATCCGCAGCTCAGTGGCGGCTTTTTGTGGTTGTAGCGCGTGACCCGTATGCCTAAGTTTACACCAAACAGAAATTTTGTAGTACCCAACAGTCCGCAAAGTAGGCAAGCAACGCATTAAATCTGGACGCTGCAGTGCGCCGGTAAACACAGTTTTATTAAGAAAGTTAAGAGTTGCCGATCGTTTTAAATCGACGATATTCTGAAACTTTGGAACTCTGCGCTGTTCTTACCTGTTCGACGTCGACGCTTGGCGAAGTTGCGAAGTATTTATATTTCTTCAGCCTGTAAATTTAAGTTTCTTTTTTTATAAACGGTGGGCGTTCGAAAATTGTCATCTAATTTTAAGTAACAGTTTGGTCAAGGCTTTGTGTCTAAACTGGTATAGGTAGTTACTCGAGTAACTAGCAGATCTGCCTGCAAAGCGAGCGATTCGACTTCGTTTCCGCCCGCGATAAAATTTGTGCGAGTATAAACATTTGTTCTCTAGTCTTGGATTTATGTGTGGTATGTCTGTGCGTCATACGGTACAGGGAATCCTAGTGCCCGGCGAGTATAAGCGTTTTCTTTTTTATTTTGAAGATTGTGAAAACTGTTAACGCTTTTTAATGAGGTCACTGGTTCGATGTTCGTAACTGAATAATTATTTGTACAATTTTATGGCCGTCGTAGTTTCTGATTCTCTCGACACAGCGAATCTTAGTTAGGGAGTCAGAATCGATGTATGATATTGTTTGGTGTTATTTGCATTGCCATTCAACGTGGCAATGTAACCAGCATTCTAGGCACGTGCCTAGAATGCTGGTTACATTGCCACGTTGAATGGCTAGGTACATTGCCAACGGCATTGCACTGGCAACTTTGCCATCGGGTGATGGTTTACTAGGTTTGTAATTAAATGTTTGTATCTTTAAATAGTTAAGTAGAGTTATTGTGTTTTATACGTTTTTATCGTATCATTAAACATATAGATACATAGATATAAACTTGTACAAATAAGCCTCCGTAAAATCAGATATATTCAATCAGATAAAGTGCATAAACAGATAGATCAATTTCGAGTAATATGTGAGAGGTATGCAAATACATCAGAATACACTCTTAAATGCAACACTAGCGCATGATTGGAACCGATTTCAGTGGAACTTTATGAAACTAAATGACATTTTGACGCGTTTTACGGCATTTTATGTTTAGTCTCATCTTTGTCTACAATTTATTAGTAAACTAGCTGCTGCCCGCGGTTTCATCCGCGTGGTGATATTGGATTGCATGGGTTTTATTTTTTTTGCGCGGAACCCTAATTCTTTTTCTAAAATTAAAGTAGCTTAAGTTACTCTTTGTTACATCTGCTATCTGCCAGTGATTCTAAAGATAGTTCAAACGATCCTTAACGCCAGGCAGAGTTCCCAAAATGCTGGCCGCGTTGCCCCACTGGATGGCAAGGCTGATCCTTTGAGCGAAATAAAAGCCAGCAATTTGGTCACGCGTCGATTCTACAAGCCGCCCCGCCAAATCTTTATAAATTTCGAGTGCTGCCAGTCCCCAAGGGCCTAACTTGTCTTCCCCAAATGGCACAAAGATATAACCTCTATTAAGGTTGGAATACTTGCGCACGCGTTTTTGATACATTACGTATATTAAAATTGGATTGGAACAGAAAAAGAATTCAAACGTAAGCCAACAGGTGAGAAACAAGGAGAAATATAAACAAACAAACTGATAACAAGTGTCTTAATGAATATACGCGGCTGACACGAAAGTTGAAGGAAGTAGAAATCATCCCCCCTCTGTTATTACTCGCACAATGAAGGAGAGCCCTCGAACATCTCGAGGGCTTGCAAGCGCGACTCGTGTATGTCAACACTTGAGAGCTTGACGCTCGATTGTTATTGCCGTTGTTATTGTTATAGTCTGTTCTGGAATAGCACTGAATATTCACAGTTATAGTCTACTTTAGGTACTTTTACTGACTATATAGCATATTAATTATATTATACTCATTGTTAGAGTAGTATCTCGATGATTATACTATGTAAATAAACAAACAAACATATATAATTAGAGAAAGTACTTGGCTCAATAAAAGTGGTAAAGTGCACTGCAGTGCAGCGCAGGACTTTGTATTTGTTGTTCTGCGTGGCACTGCAATTGTTATAAGCTGGCATTATGCGTACTAGCAGGCAAACGCTCATCTCGTTATCAATAGTATGAAAAAATAAAACTATTTTCGACAATGTCGTCATTTATTTAGGAAAGGTTGTCTCAAATGCTGAAGAATCAAAAGTAAAAAATTGCTTTAAAAAAGCTACGAACCAACCTCAGTGACAAACTACTAAACCCATTTTGATGAATTTTATATGGGACCAATCTGAAAGTATATATTTTCAAATAAAAAAAAAGAATTTTCCATTCGGTTTATAAATGACAGAGATCTGAGGTAACAAACATAAAAAAATACCCACTGAATTGATAACCTTCTCCTTTTTTGGAAGTCGGTTAAAAAGCAACCTAACACTTGAAACATCCTACAACCCCAAACCAGATTGCTAGACCTTAGTCATCATCTTTATTCAAATAGTAAACTTTACCACCTCGAACAAGGTCAGACGTAAAATCGAAATAAAATAATTGGATAAGTTTAAATCTACCCGCAGAGCGACAAAATGGCCTATTTGACCAATGAGCCGTAGATATCAGCAAACATCACGAGTTGGATCGTGTTCTGCATGAAATATCATCGGATTATATTTTTACGCACGGCCGAGCGCCGTTAGGCTTTCACAACTTTATAGCTTTTAGCTGAGATAAAAAAGATGGTTGTGAGGAAGTTGATGAGTGTTTTAGTAAGGGCTGGGTATATAGAGGTCAATCGTAGATGCGTGTAGCTCTGTTAGAGCGGTACGTCCACTTGAAAACTTGAAACCTTATTACATACTAGCTGCTTCACCCGCGCGGAGATATTGCATTTTGTGGTTTTTATTTTTTGCGCGGAACCCTGATTCTTTTTCTAAAATAAAAGTAGCCTAAGTTACTCCTTATAACATCAGCTATCTACCAGTGAAAGTTCTATCAAAATCGGTCCAGCGATTTCGGAGATTACCCGGAACAAACCGACAGACAGACACAAAGTTTAAAAATGGTTGTTTTGTTACAGGTACCGTATATACTTTCATATGCATTAAGTATAAAGCTGTTATTTGGATATTACAAACAGACACTTCAATTTTATTTATTTCTATAGAGTATAGATGAATAGGGCTATAGACAGCTTGTTTATACGTAACTAAGATTCAGAGCCGAGTCTTAAGCGTTTCCATACCTATATGTCAAAATTACGAGTATAAGAATGGAATATGTCACACAGGGAAGGAAGAACCTATGCGTGCTTAAGACTCGTCTCGTAACTTTCTTCCACATGTCAGAATTCTATAGAATTTTGACTTATGGAAGCGTGCGTTCATGACTCGACCGATCTTTAGCCGTAATGTTTACAACTTGACTAAGTTTAATAGTTCATTCGCACTAACTATAAGTAGATGTATGTGTACAGGAGTAAGTCATTGCCGCCACACCCAAAGCATTTAAGCCTTATCCGGGACATTGGTAATCCGGGCCTTAGCCCTCCCATTGTGACCACAATTTAGGTGCAATTTATTTAATTTAGATATAGTATAGGCCATTGTTTGTGTTGTTAGAAGATGGATCGTTTGGTCTCGGGTGGAGATAGCTTGGTGATATTAACGATTTTGTTACGTAGGCCTCCTATTTACACTTTTGTAGTAGAAAGTTTTTGCAGTGCTTGCTTTCTCACAATTCTATAAAACAAAAAAATGCAACCAATATTTCTCAACTTTTATAATCTATACATCTATACAAATAAATAAAATTGAAGTGTCTGTTTGTAATATCAATATAACAGCTTTTTACCAAATGCATATGAAAGTATATAAGGTACCTAAAACAAAACAACCATTTTTTTAATTTTTGTCTGTCTGTTTGTTCCGGGTAATCTCCGAAACGGCTGGGCCGATTTTGAAGGAACTTTCACTTGCAGATAGTTGATGTTAAAAGGAGTAACTTAGACTACTTTAATTTTAGAAAAGAATGAGGGTTCCGCGCATAAAAATAAAAACTATGAAATCCAAAATTACCACGTGGGCAAAACCACGGGGCAGCAGCTAGTTCATTCTGAGATCTTAGTCAAATCAATTTAGATGCACTATTTTTTACCCGACTGTTTTCTACAACCCCACTATTTAAGAAATCTTGTAACAAACAAATATTCCAAACTAATAATAGTTCTTTGGAAACAGAATAAGCTTCAAAGAGACTCCAACATCAGTTACTCAAAATCATTACAGCAGACGGTCATCCTTTACCAAAAATATGTTTCATATACCAGGAAAAGTATTTTTCAAAAGCGGTAAAGGTCGAACATTCCGGACTGTTTACACGGGGCGAGTAACTGACCAGATATTTGATGGTAGCTGCTTTTGAGCACTCACATTAAATAAAGGTTGCCAGCGTGGTGCAGTTGATTACTCGTTGGACCCGATTAATAGAGCATAGGGTGTTAGTGTACTTAAAAAAGCACAAGTATTTTTTCTATGTCAGATTCTGTCGGTGAAAATTCTTAAAAACATACGTAACTCTGCTTTTTTGTTAAGAACATAAATTGACAAACATATCATAGAAAACCTTTTTTTTTAATTATAATCAGATCTTTTTTCCTATTTGGCCTGAATTTTTGGAATCTTTAAGCCAATCAGAGGCTTCAAATGTAACTTAAAAACTATTTTCTTACGGCAACAACCGGGACAGACGGTTTAAAGAGCCCTCGAAAATACAGCAGCGATCAGTAGATACCACACAGCGGTCACCCATCCAAATACTGACCACAGCGAAAATTGCTTAACTGTATTTATCGGTTTAGAACAGTCAGTCGAGTTGCGCTTTGAGCGCTACAAATTATAATCGGAATTTAATCCTTTATTTCAAGCAACAAAGATTTTATCGCATGAAGTATTAAGTTACTATTTATTTGGTATGTCAGAGTAAAAAGGTACATGCGAACTTGTGCCGAGTAAACCTAGCATTACATATAAATGGCACCATTTTCCTTTGAGAAAATATTGCCCAGTACAGCCATTAATGAAACGTCCAGTGCACTTGTGTACCAAAAGACTCTTTTGAAGAATTCAATCGGGCCGAGTGTCTTTTAACCCTGAAAGCGACGTTTTAAGGCCTCGTGGTGAAAGGGTGTTAAAATGGCGCTTGGTGAACGATACGCTGGTATTTTCAAGCTTTACCAGGTGGTAGGATTATGACTCTTCTATGAGTGTCCAGGTACCACCTCTTTGATCGCGTAGTCTGCCGCCAAGTAGTACTGTGCAAGCATTACTGTGCTCTGCAGGTTTGATGAGCAAAGTATAGTCAGTGAAATTACTGGGAATGAGAGTTAATAACTAATGTCTCAGGGTCACGAGCTCAATTGAGTGCCGCAGGATTTGTTTTTCAAAGTATTAGATGACACTGCAATTGTTATAGGCTAGTGTTATGCTACCATCAGGCAAACGACCCGCCCGACTCGCATACATTATCAGCCTCTTATCGCTCCCACTGCTGGGACACCGGCCTTCTCTCAGAGACAGAGAGAGGTATGGGCCATAATCCACCACGCGGGCCCAGTGCGGCTTTCCTTCATCGTTTTAGAGCGAGTGTTAATAATCCGCACATAACCTGATATAAGTCATTGGTGTGGGCCGAGTCGGGATTCGAACTATGGTGCGTCGGATTGAAAGTCGCAACAGTTCCCGCTCGGCCACACTCGCTCGGCCGACTCGCATAAGAAAATGTAATAACAGCTACTTAAATTAATTATCTTTACGTATAAAATAAACTCTGCTAAGAGCTAATTTACCTACAGCCATATTCGGCAGCCAATTATACTGTTTTAGTTTACAGCGACATTTTAACGCCCATTGGACTGCTCTTGACAAGGTCTTAGATTAATGGTACTCGTTATAGAAATAGAAAATGTTTGTCATCGCTTCGGCCAGGTGGAGCCTTTGATTCAACTTTAGATACTGAAAAGGGAAGATTCCCTCAAAAAGGGAGCCAAATGTTTTTCTTTTGAGGTGTTAAATATAGTCTAACAATTAGACCCCGTTACTAAGACCAGACGATATGTTACACTGTTTTTGAAGTGATACAGTACACCTGTGTAATTACTGCAGCATAACTGAGAGGCTGAGATTGAATCCTACATAGAGTTTGAGCGGATTCCGAAGACCCATACAAATATAGTACTGTGGTGGAACATTTGTTAATGCTCGTCTTCCTAGCAACCTTGATGTTGAAAGCCTATCGGTAAGGGAACAAAACTGCATCAGCATTTGGGAGCCAGTTCTAATCTTGGCTGGTTCTGAGAACGTGATCAAACGATAACCTATCAAGAATAAATAAAATAAACACGTCGTGGTTTTGTCTACTTTTTTATATCAAATCAAATCAAATTTATTTATCATGTTAGCGTAAGGTCTTAAACAATATTTTTGATCAATGTATTCAACCTGCAGGCAGGTGTGCAAATGTTGTGTATAGCTAATGGTGTTTGCTTTGCTAGCTCAATGCGGTAGGTCAGACGATGCAGCACGCTTGCCCAGTACCTGTTCACTCGTCTCTTGAAGACTTTCCGATTGTACTGTTCAGGAAAAACAGATGACGGCAATCGGTTCCACTCTTTAGCTGTCGAGATGCGGAAGGTCGAAGCAAAGAGCTTAGTATGGACAGGAGGAATGTCAACCATAAGCTGATAGTGAATTGGCGTACGTCTGGTCGTCCAATGATGGAAAGGGGAAGGGAGAATCAAGTCATGCAGTGCCATTGCACACTCTTCAAAATGTATCCTGTATTAAAAGACAGATTAGCATTAGATAATGTCAATTACGAAGAAACTGCATGGCTCTCTATGGATGATCCAGACCATCCCAAAACTAAACCCATAATTTTAGTTTCGCTCTCTCTTTCCTATCAATAACATGGGAAAGGGATGGAAGATGTTTGTCATGTCTACATTCAGTTTTAAAGCTCCCAAATATTGACAAAGTAGACGCCACTAAATTCATGGCCATTAAATTTACAAGCAAGGGAAAAGTCTAAAATTTATATTCCATCACTATCTCATGTTCTTAGTTAGAAAGAGAGAGAGAGAGAGAGAGAGAGAGAGTGTGAAACTAAAATTAGGTTTAGATATGAGACGTCACAATTTACACCATTCTCTTAATTCCAAAAAACGTCTTCTCACTTTCTCTTTCAACGACTTAAAATTGAACAAAAAAGTAGGTCAACATGAAAACAACACCCACAGTCATAATCAACATTACGATCTGTCTGTACGTCACCGCCGTACATTAGAAGGCGGTGAAACCCCGCGAATAATACGTAAAAAGGTTAAGTGAAACGGCTGGAATCATCCCCGAAGACAGGGCAATTTATGGCCACTTAATATACGGGAAAGGGTTACACAGTAACGAGCTTTTTCAATTTTTGGAAGGTGACTTTTGGAAGTTGCTACATTATTTTCATACTACTTGATAAAGACGAGCAGATAATTTGCCTGATGATAAGCGTAACAGTTTGGCAGTTCCAGAGCGTTAGCAACCCTGTCTGCAGGCATACTTTGTGTGGTGAACCTAATAGGTCTCGGGTCTTGGGTGTTGTGTATCTGTGTGTACCATGCCACCTGCGGCAGGGACAGGCAGGTTTAGTGTAGGACTGTGAAAGTGTTTATGTCAAATTGCACATGCCTATCCTATAATTTGCTACATGCGAATGTATATCAAACAACGATGTCATAGAATGCTATGGGTCCTTTGATCTCCAAGCACCAGCCAGAGTGTTCTGGCCGACTTAGCATTTAGCATCTAGCTACGACCACATTATCACTTGCGATAATATATTAGTGTATGGTGTGACGTGCGAACATGTTGTATTTTGTTACATATATATAGAGAGCAACATTTTGCCTTGCATCTGCGCCGAGCGTGTGATCTTGCGATCTTTACAACGTTACCGAACGACGGCAGATGGTGCTCAGCCCTAAAAATGGTGCGTGGTGACGAACTAAGCAGTACGAACGGCTTGGGACGTTGGGAAAGGTAAGGGGGTCGGGACTTCGGGAGAAAGTAATCCCGGTGCACGAATGCGTCCGTAGCTAAAGCTACTTCTCGTGGGCTTAAGGTGGGTGCTCTCGGAAGTTGTAGTTACTCTAATTGCCTCTTTTTAAAGCGTACACCATACAGAAGAAGGGCAAGAAACTCGACCTAGACTAGCTTTAACATGTCCCTAACATTAAATTCAAATTCAAAATTCTTTGTTCGCATGGGCCCTAGGAGAGCGCTTATGGAAGTTTAATGACTAAGTGCCAAGAGGGAAAGAAATTCGTCGGTATTTTTTTCTCAGGCGAGGTAGTCGTCGAACGCGAACCTATAGAAGCTAGTTCGGTGTGACACGCGTCCTCACATCCAGGTAAAATGTAGAAGGTTCCCCACGCCCAATATTATTATTAATGTCGAAGTTGGAACGTCTTAACGAATATTTAATATCTCCTTGGCTCGATTTATGACCGTCGCCAAATGTATTGTGTCGTCTGGTTTATGGACGTTCGCGTTTTTTATCTCTGCGTAACTGCTGAGGCTTATTTATAGAGTAGGCTTCTGCTTTGCTTCTTTTCTGCGTCACTTCAAGAATTTTAGTCTTTCCTAGCCCTTTTAAGGCGAACTTAGATGCAGAAGATATTTAATTTTGTCTGCAGTTGTGTTTTTGATGTGTGATTACTGATTATGCACTTTTTACAGAGTAATCCGTGATAATACTTGTTTTATTAGCTAGGGTACATACCCTACATCCCATCGACATACGTCGAAGTTGGTTTCACTTAAACTTGGAAAAAAAAAACACTTCTATAAAGGGGCAGAGAAAAGATTCAGTGAGTGAGCAACCAGGTCGCTCATTAAATTTCTACCTGTAAACCGATCGTGTTTAAACTTGGCATCTAAAAAATATGTAAATCGTCGTTGTCATTTTTCATTAAAAAGTTTTTACCTATTATTACAATCACTATAAAAACTAATCAAATAACTTCACACTTGTTTACAGTAATTTCCGTTTACCTCTTAACTTTTCGTGAGGTTATCTTAAATCCGGATTACTGACAAAATGTACATTAATTTGTCAATTGCTTATCAGAACTTAAGACAGATCCCTGAAATTGTCCCGAGAATAACTTCGAGAGGGCATTGTTTGTGTAGAGATTTTGAGATCAACTCTGCCTTTTGACCTTTGCTTGTTTTTATTTGACTCCGCCTATCGATTGAGGCCTGAAGTTGATGATCTTTGTGCTTTAGATTTACTGCCGGATATTTAAAATGTTACAAATGGAGTTTTGAATTGGTGTTTTTACTGTAAACTCAAATTTCTGTGTTGAGCGAAAATGAAAGAAAGAAGAAAGAAAATACATTTATTTCAGAACATCACACAACATTACAGTTTTACCCATATAAAGAAAAGAAATGAAAACCGGGACCGACAAGTACATAAATAAAAAACCCAATGTTGCGTGGTCCCATGATAAGGGTCCCTCAGCATGCAATTAAGGCCCAAGGACCTTAATAACTGATTTTCAGTCGGAACCCACACCTATGACATCACGAACCTCCGGACAGTGATACGTCAAACAATCCCCAGGCGGACAACGCTAATTTTACCTACTTGACATTGGCGAAATTGTGGCTAACATTCCACAGAAGCCAGGAAATAAAGAAAGAAGAAGAACGCTAATCTTATTGTGACTGTCAGTGCCAAAATGCGCCCTAGATTAGCCCTTGTGTTGTAATCGTTATGGAGATGAATTGAATTTGTAGCAGTGCATACTACGTACTGCAGACTGCAGTCCGCAGCTGGCGAAGGTCCTACCACGCCGTAGTCACGTCATCGCACGTGACTGCACGCTTGCGTCACTGTGAAAAACAGTTCCATACATCAAGCTTTTAACGTAATTTATTTATCCTACTTCCTATTTATATCCTACTTCCTACTAGTCTTACTCTCCTACTTCCTACTAATATTGCCTACGAAAAATTGAAAATCATCAGCCTTATTACGCTCCCACTGCTGGGATACCGGCCTTCTCCCAGAGAGACAGAGACAGACGACCACGCGGGCCAAGTGCGGCTTGGTGGATGCCACAATATGTCCTCAAATTTTATGGTTCTTGAACATGCGGGTTTCCTCACGATGTTTTTCTTCGCCGTTTCAGAGAGAGTGTATAAACCCGCATAGGTATAACTTGATATAGGTGCCGGGCCGAGTCGAGATTCGAAACATAGTGTGTCGGATTGAATATCGAGTGTCGTATTTTGCTACGAAACTTGTCATTTGTTTAATAAAATACAAGCTAGTAAAAACGGGATTGTTTATGTGTCTAGGTTACTGTCTTCATGTGTATCGCATGTGGTCACGTGACCCTACGACCGGTCTCAATTGAGTTCAAAACTCTTTGACGTGTATTTATGACCATGTTACGTTTGTGTGTTCTGCAATCGATCAGCAAGTAGGGGTAGTAAGTATTAGTAGCATGTAGATTTGCGCCCTTATTCATAAACGTTCCGTAACTTAGTAGAAAATGTTTTGTCTCGTTTTCGCGTGTAACACCTTCTGTTAAAGAGAATTTGACAGAGCAGTTTAAAGCATAGATTATCTTATTGAGTTTTTATGAATAAGGGCGTTAGTTATCAATTTCTTTTGATTGGGATATTGCGTTGCGTTGCTTGCGTTATACGCGTACTGCAAGCTAACGGCTTTGCTGTTCAAATCTTCAAGTTCAGTTCTTTTTGAGCATATTTGAGGGTTACTAGCTGGTATATAGGATTAACTCTTCTGTGAGTGTCCATCTGGATGAGTGCCATCGTTTTTGACTGTGTAGTCTACCCACAAGTAGTAATGTGCAAGCAAAAAAATTATAAACATGAATAATTAAATTACTGTGTTCCGGTTTGATGAGCAATGTATAGTCCGTGAAATTACTGATGTCTTATGGTAACGAGCGCACTGCAGCCTCACAGGACTTTGTGCTTCAAAGTTCTGATTGACACTGCAATTGTTATGGTCCAGCCCGTTATGCTTACCATCAGAAACGTCAAATGACAGGCTCTATAGTTTTTTAAACTGTCGTTGTCATCAATACTGCGAACAGATCCAGTTAATTCTGATTTTGTTCGTAGAAATGACACGCTCGTCTCGTTACTAAATATTGTATTAAAAAAAATTATATCCACCTCATAGGCTCATACCATGGAAGATCTATGGCTCATACAGACGTTTATTGGTTTGTCTTTTAGCCCGTTGTGAGGGGATGAAGGATTTCTGTTATTATTCCTAAGAACACTTAACAAATTCCACTTGTAGCAACGCAACCAGAGTTGATGTTCCGTTTTCAATATACAAATTTACGCACCGCAGTATTTGCTCTACAACTAAATCTTAACGTAATGAAGTCTAGTAATTTGAAGTTCTCGTACTTATCTGCTTAGGTATACTGGTGAATTCGTGAATTTTACATCAATGCATGATTAAATCGACTTAGTGAGACGAACAGACGCTGCGTAATGAAACTAGAGCGTTAAATGTTGTTATTTAATGTTTTTAGAGAGAGTAAAAACAAGTTAAATTTATTGATAATCATTCTCCAACGTGATCACTATTTATTATTTGGTAACTACACGAGCTGGTCGTTTGCCTGATGGTAAGCATAACGCCGGCACAATTGCAGTGTCACCCAGAACTTTGAAACACAAAGACCTGCGCGGCACTGCAGTGCGCTCGTTACCCTGAGACATTAGGTATTAAGTCTCATAAGCCCAATAATTTCATTGGATACTCTGCTCATCAAACCGGAACACAGTAATGCTTGCACACTACTGCTTGGCGGCAGACTTCACGAGCAAAGCGGTGGTAACAACCCAGACGGACACTCGCAGAAGAGTTAATCCTCCCACTAACAACTATAGTATAGTACTATAGTGAAATGGCTCGGCAGATATAGTTTCACTTACGTGCAAATTATTTGCTTCTGCTCTGCCTACATTATGTTCCACCACCTTCTAGCTAGTTTAATTCCTCAAATCGTCAAGTTATGGTTGTGGCACTGTAGGTCTAGATCATCACTAAATTCTGAGACAAGGTCAAACGACAACTTACCGAGGATAAAAACAAATATCAAAGGCCAAGCGACGACCTACAAAGCCTTGGTCTCTACAGACCTAAAGACCAGCTTTATACAATTTTAATACTCACTGTTTTATGATTTATTATACTGCTACAAAGTGCTTCAGTGGCTCGAACGAAGTCACATGAAACATTCATAATTGACTTTTTAATTAAGCGAAAAACTTGGTACCCGCGTAAGTTACGTCACGGTTCCTTAATTGGTTTAATTTTAATGATATTTAAAACTGTGTTAATTAAATATTAAATTATTAAACGTAAAGTAGGGAGGATTGAGAAAGTTAGCTTGCAAAGTATATCCAGCGCTGGTCTTAACCTGACAAGGGATTTTATTTTATTAATTCTGTGTTTCTAACTTGGTATATCTTATTTCCTAGGTTTTAAGGACGAGATTTGTGTGTCAGTGGTATCAAATATAAGGGCAGTTTTGCGCAGCGGTCCTAAACCAGTTTAGGGCCTATTTTGTCAACAAGCAAAAGTTAATGAAGAAATGATTGTAACCAGAGACTAGAACAATACGTATAGACGGTACGCTTGGAACCTACTTGTGAAGCTATAAGCCAGTCCACTTTTCCTCAAGTGCTGCAAGAACGCACCTTATGGTTTTTTGTTTCAGACTGAAGCAGCGTTTGACAACAATTTCACTTGACGATGAAGCGATGACGCGGCCGAAGATGTAGCACGCTTAGTCAGTAAATACTTATTTGCTACATTTAGTCGGAAACACAGACGTTGTAGGGCACTTAAGTCCTTTGCAATTCTTATAATAAACGTTTGCGGCAAAATGCTTAGTGTGAATTCTTGTATTTCAAACATAAAAGGGCAACGCACCATGATACGCTTGGTAGTACGAATCGAAAGGTAGATGAGGGAATTAAATTGTGCCTTAGAATTGAACCTTAGAGCATCCTATTAAATACAAAATGTTCTAAAATCTATTAAATGTTTTCGAGAAATTATTTTAGGTACCTTTTCATAAAAAAATAAGACAAATTGAAAACTACTCCTTTTTTGATCTGTTATAAAATACGAGTCTTTGTGAAAGAGACAGTCGTAACAGTAAACAGGGGATGACACACCTATAAAAATTATGCAAATCTCGATTTTCCTTAAACGAGGTGGTGCTTTCAGAAATCAATTTCTGCAGCTAGATATTGACAAAACGTAAATGTTATCAAACTGATGACTGTCCAATATTGACTTTTCATAAATTCGCCGTGAACTGCACGATGAAATGGAATTTTTAATCAAAACTAGAGATGTGTAGGTATCCGGCTTATATTCGGTAACCGGACACTTATAAGAGCCAGTCGAAGTAATTGTAGGAATGAATGGAAAATTAATTAAAAAAAAAATCTTAGTTCTAATAAAATGTTTTGAATCGTATAATTCCGTAATTATAAATTTCAGCTCCATCTTCAGGGCCTTGGACATCATCTAGTATCAGAGGACTCGCAAAGACACATCAAACATGCCCAAACCCAATGTTACGTCATTTCGTTACAGAGTTCCTATGACCACCTTCCGGCTTCATCATCACTGTAACATCAATATATCTTCATCCAATTTACAGCATGTTATTTTGACTCAATCGAACACCTGTAAGTGGGTAACATGTAGCTTGCAAAATTTGACCTAATTAAATAAACATACATACATACATACAAAACATTGTAAGTTAAATAAAAAGGTTGTAAAAATGGAAGGGTGACGGTAAAAGTTGCGTATCACGAAATTTTTTATAGATCATTCTAATTATTGGTTTTACTGTAATGCAAAAGTAATAATACAGCCTAATAATAAGGCGTATCTTGCACTTTTGAAAGTGTCTTCATTTCGGCCGTTTTGTGTCTGTAGTCCGGCAATTGAAAATCAGATTCGGCTAAAACATAGACATCATTTCTAAGAGAAACGTTTATGAGTATTAAAGCCAAAATTAACTTTCCCCGCGAATGTTTATCATTGTAAGTATTTTGAGCCACGTTTTTATAGTGGCCAAATATTTTCTCCCGCGAATTAGTCTTTAAGCTTTATTGCAATGGTCCGACATAAAATTACCATTTTTCGGGTTCCCTTTTTTATAATTTTAAAATATTTTCCCAAATTTTATTTTTTATTCATCATCATCAGCCCATTACACTCGCATTGCTTGGATAAAGGGAGAGAGAGAGAAAGATAGTATGAGCCATAACCCATAAGGCACCACATGGTCGCAGTGTGGCTTGGTTGATGTCATTGTTTGTCCTTGAATTTTGTTGTTCATGAACGTGCGGGTTTCGTCAAGTTTTCCTTCACCGTTTTAGAGCGAGCATGATAAATCCGCACATAACTTGATATAAGTCATACTTGCGGGGCCGAGCAGAATTCGAACTCAGGTGTGTCAGGTAGAAAATCACACAAGTTTCCGGCCACACTCTATTTTTAATTATTAAATGGATAGTAAAAATGTTCTTATAAATATAATTAAATATAAATAGAAACTATATTTAATTTTAATAAAAAAAATTTACCTTACATCCCATTCGACCTAAGAATCGGTGGCCAACATCACTATACAGCTGAGCGGTCCATCGCTCCAAATAAAACTTACATAAAGAATAACATTTAATGTTTTCTAATAAGATACTTTATTAAAAAAAAAATATTTTTAAGGGCTAAGCGAACACATCGCCTTGTAAAACACAAAATACGCATTTATAAGTCTTATAAAACTTCTAAACTTAACTAACTTCTTAAGTTAAATCAGCTAACTTATCTAAAACTTTGGTTCTTTCCGACAGTATACAATTGCAAAGGTTGATATCCATATAATATAACTTGAAGCACCAAATTGAGCCAGACTATACTTGTTACATTGTTTTCTTTATGTGCAGAACCACTACTCCACTCCGTTTTCTCACTTACCAATATTTTTGTAAGCCAACGATATAAGAGCAACTGATTTACCTCCTGATTTATGTATAATAAGGGCCACTTTTAATTTCGTTAAGGCGGCTAAAACGGCCCGATTTGTTAAGCACAGGTTATAAAGCCGTCGCGAGAAATTTATTGCAGGCAACGTGCATGCCTTAAATATGAAGAAAGGACGAAATTAAAAACAAGCAGCGTGTTACAGAGTATCGAATTGCAGTAGAGGTTCTGTAGATATTTATTTTATAAGGAATATCAATGCTCGTGAAGTCTGCCGCCAAGCAGTAGTGTGCAAGCATTACTGTGTTCCGGTTTGATGAGTAGAGTATCCAGTGAAATTACTGGGCTTATGAGACTTAATACCTAATGTCTAAGGGTAACGAGCGCACTGCAGTGCCGCGCAGGCCTTTGTGTTTTAAAGTTCTAGGTGGCACTGCAATTGTTATGGGCCAGCGTTATGCTTACCATCAGGCAAACGACCAGCTCGTCTCGTTACCAAACAACATAAAAAAAAATGTTTTAGACAAAGAGTATTTTATAGTGGTCGTCCGGTGAACTGCCAGAACATACTTATAGGTGGCAGCACTTTTAAAAGCCAGTTCCGAATGTTATATACATTCGACCGCATCGTCGCTTAGGTCAGATAAAGATCAAACGCTAGCCTATCGTGAATAAAAAAGATATGTCTTTTATACTACTGGATAATGAGACGAACCGGTCATTTACCTGAACGTAAGCATAACGCCAGTTCATAACAATTGCAGTGTCACTCAGGACTTCCAAACACACACACCGGCGCGGCAATGCGTTGCGCTTCTAACCTACGAAAATCAGGTAGTAAGTCTCATAAGTAATTTCACATTTTTGTTTCTTCAACTTTTAGCTCAAAATGTTAAGTTGCTAGACAGAATTTTAGGTCAAATCCCCACGCGGAGAACTGTATAAAATCGCAGACTACTTCCCTTTCAAATGAGCTCTAACACGGCTGATATTATTTCCTGTTGGAATATACTTGTATATTTAATACCGTAAAGGAAATACGCTCTATAGACGTATGACGGAACGGTAGATTTCCAGAAGCGGCTGGAACTGCTTTGACTACAAGTTAGTATGAACAATTTGGATCCTTTTTCAACCGACTTCCAAAAAAGGAGGAGGTTCTTGAAAATCTGGGTCCAAGCATATATCTAGTAGCATCCACCTCTTTATATTCTGGCAGCTGTACTAGAGAGCCATTCCCATTTTTAACCGACTTCCAAAAAAGGAGAAGGTTATCAATTCGATGGGGTTTTTTATGTTGTTACCTCTGATCTCTGTCATTTATAAACCGATTTGGAAAATTCTTTTTTTGTTTGAATGGATATACTTTCAGATTGGTCCCATAGAAATTTCATCAAAGTCGGTTCAGTAGTTTGTCACTGAAGTCGCTTCGTCGCTTTTTTATTGCAACTTTTAGATTTATTTACCATTTTCAACGGCCTCATCCCTAATTATCAGGAGATGATAATCATGCTAACCTATCAACGGTAAAAAAAACTGTTACATGTAACGTACAAAATGCGAAGTCCACCCGCCACAATATTACTCGCAAACCTCAGCGCGCCGCGCGGCATCTCCCCGGGAAAACAATTCCTTCATATGAAATTCCTCCCAAATTATTCTGTAAGTGGGATTTAGCTCCTTTGATATGGCAACCGTATTGAGATCGTGCGCTCTTGACGTCTTGACGGCCTGTAAAACACGCGGGACTTACCTATATAACCTTTATATTATAGGTTGCTGAAGGGTTAGGTAGATTAATAGGGTTAAACGCTCAATTATTATGTTTGTGTTTGTGTATTTATCCGTACTATAATAAATGCGAAAGTGTGTTAGTACGTTCGTTGGTCAGTTGGTTAGTCCTTCTTTCACGCAGCAACGGATCGACGTGATTTTTGGCGTAAATATAGTTGGGGAGTAACATCAATCGGGGATTGATTGTAGATAGGTATTTATTGTACACCAATATAATTAAAAGTGAACATAACTAAATAAGGGTAGAACATTTGGATTATCTATACCTAGGCCTACTAGGGCTTGTAGATTATCCAACTGTTTTTGTAGCTAGCTAGGTTAGATGTAGTGTTTATTTATGTATTAGCTAGTTAATTAAGGCATTAAAAAACTAAATAAGGTATATTAAGTACAATGAGCGGTTTTATCGCTAAATAGCGATCTCTTCCAGACAACCTTGTACTACTTTTTATCTCGGAGAAAGGTACGGTTCCTGTGGGATCGTGAGTGAAACCGCAGACAGAAGCTGCTTTTCTGATTGACATATTATGATAGCAGTGTATGGATGGGATCTGCCTCTTCCTGTGGGTGTCATAAGCACCGGCTAAGGGAATATGCTGCATGGGCAGCAGCATTCTTCTTGGTCAACATCAAAATCAACTGCAATCATCAAGACGCCTGCCAAGCGTGGTGTATCATGTCAAACAAACCCCCCATCCCATATGGTCATGGGAGATGGCTATGTTCAACAGTGGAAGTCATTCAGCTTAGGATAACGAAATACAGCGGGTTTTGTTACATTTGCTCGACAGGTTTCAAAGTGTTTCGAAATTTTTCATCAAGGAACTGCTCGCGCTCCGGATGTTGACCGCGCGTGCACTGGCCGGCGCGGCGCGGCGTAGCGGCGTAGCTATGTGCTAAAGGTGGTGAGGACTTTAACTCTAGAATGGCACTGGGTCTCAAGTGAACTTGTCGAAACTCAATAACACGAGCTAGGCGACAGATTTAAAAAAAAACTGAATTTTTTAACTTGAAGGTTCTAAAAGAGTTCTATAATTTATCCTACTTCCATCGTGAATCATGATTGAATCTTTTGCCAAAAATTCAACACCTTGAAGTATTTTTTTTTTGTTCGAGTCATATCAATCAGATCTGCCAACATCAATATCATTGAGCTACCGTTAGTTCAAAATTGTTATCATTATGATCAAAAAATGTTTACAATTTTTATAATAAAAATTAGTTGATTCCATCTCTGATTGATTGTGCTCTCCAGTTAATCCATTCCAACTACATAAAGAAGTGTTTTCGCTTGATAAATGGCTTTATAAATCTCCACAGAGTGGCATACCTGGCCCCTTCTTCAATAAGAAGGCAGTCAACGCTCTCCAGACGCTAAGAAGGTGGCACAACATTAATCTTTTTGAAAAAACAAACCAGGTTTTAGGATCGCACAGTGGAGCGTCCGCCTTTCGCTGTTTCTGCTGTTTATTAAAAAACTGCTTCAAAATTTGTTCAGTAAAATGTTAATGTAATTAATATATTATCAGGTACGGCGTAATGAGTAGATAGCCCCCGGCAGGTTGGGGGGGATTATGACGGTTCAGAATTTAAAAATGTGTTTAGTTAAAGTCGCACGCACGGTTTTTGAGATTTAAGACATTTTAATATTTTTATGAAAACACTTGCTTTTTCATTTCTATGGCATGATAACAAATCTAGATCTTTTTAGTATTATTCTTGGTTACGCGTGATAAGTATCTATCAAAAATGAACTGTCATTTTTGTGCTGATATATCCATATCTTTTTTCTAGAACTAAAAAGTGTGAGTTACCTTTTTACTTTCGTAAATTTAGCAGTGTAAAAAAAATTTACGACCTGAAAGACCAACTAAAAAATAATTTGAGATTCTAAACACGGTTAACAGCTTTCGATTCAAAGAATATATATTTAACAAGGATGCAAATAAACCGGAATATTCTTATATTACATATTATAAAATTGTAATTATTTGTAAACATGACTACGGCACACGTCCAAACAAAGATTGTTGAACTTCCTTGTCTCCAAATGAGGAGATAGTATGGAACAAATTATTTTTTAAAATTTTTTTGCTACCTAGACTCTTTGCAATACAATATTTTGAATTAAAATTTAGTCTTGAAAAAAAGTGGACACACCAGTGTGCTTACTGTAAAGTCAAGAAATTTTCTTCACAGGGAAGCACCGTGGCTCGGGTTTCCAGAGATTATGCTCTGGATTTGTCATTCTCGTTCGGATTCCGAAGATAAAATAATGCAGAGTCTGTTCTCAGATATGATTATTATAGTGTTATAAGTACAGGTTATAACCGTAGCTTGTTTTTGTTTTATTTATGCGTAATTTACTAATAATAGTTAGTAATTTTGTCAAATTTATATCAGACTAGCTTCTGCCCGCGGTTTTGACCCGCGTACCCACAGGAACTGTGCAGTTTTCACGTCCGTTGTTTCGTTGCTGCGTGAAAGAAGGACAAACTAGCAAACCAATAAACCAATAAACGAACAAACCAACAAACACACTTTCGTATTTATAATATTAGTAGGAAGTAGGGTTAACAAAGATTTATAAAGTCGTAGCGAGACGTCTTTTTGATGCCACACATGACAGGAATGGTTTTTATTTTGGACAGCGAATAAGCATTGCCTATTCAACGTGGCAATGCGACCAGTATTCTAGTCAGTTTACTAGGTTTTTAATTATACATTTTTCATCTGTAGGAGTACAAAAGTTGCAAAGTTTGAGGTGGCACTGCCATTATTTTCAGCAAGCTTTAGCTGTATAAAAAAGAACATGTACCATAAAACTTTGAGCTCCCCAGTCTTGCGGTATCACAACACTTATCTTACCGCTCAGGACGTACGCCATGCCCCCATTGTTCGTATAACGCGAGCATGGATAGATACTACCTATTGTACACATCCTGTATATCCCTGTACACGCCTAGTGTAGTCTGTGAATACCCTAAAGGGGTGATAGTGCCCTGTTAATTGAATCGAGACGATGGGGCGATATAAAGGTTTTTGTTTAAAAGGGATTTGATTAAGCGGTTCAAGATTGGGTCTTTATTCATTATGTTACTTGTCGCAGGATTGTGAGGACAGATTTACACTGCAATTATATGGCATTTTAGGTATGTACATTTCATTGAAGTAAGATTTTTAAAATATAAGTACGATTTATATTTGTGTATATATATGCAAACGGATCGACTTACGTCGTATAGTCTCACGATGATTGCCCGACCGTTTTCAAGGTATTCGGTACCTACCTCTTCACCAGGGAACTAAATGCGTGCACTCCGACTGGTTGCCGCGCATGCAACGGCAAACGTTGCGAAAAAGCGACTGAACACACTCGACTTTACAAAACATTAACTTTAAACCTACATGAGCGGAACATCTGGCGATGGTGTGGTGAGGTGGTGCCGGCACGTGGAATTTAAGGTCCTGACCGAGTGGTGCCCGTTAGAGGGATACTATCCGTTGGCCAACCAGCTGCCCGCTGGGTCGATGGCATCGAAGCAGTCGCTGGAAAGCCTTGTTTGCGATTGTGTCAGGCCAGAGTTCAATTGCTTATAGCCAGAAGGTGGTCCATTTATGTTAAGAATGATGATGATAATTACATATACACCATCATCCGATGCAAACCCGTATGTATATAACAAACAGACAGCACAAATGCACTTTTGTTAGTTTTGTTAGATGGCACGAGCTGCTTACTTAGGTCAAAAGACCTGCTTGTCTCTTTACCACATATTATAGTGTTAAAACTTCACAGAAAATAATTCAGTACAGTATCGTCACTGTACTGAAAAATCGTCCCGAATAAATGATGACGTGAATGACTTCAACAAAGAAAAGCCGAAAATAATTCTACCTGCGAGTGACGCAATTAAAACTTCATATACTCACGTGTACACACATACTTGTGTGTTTTTACACTAGTGGTAAGGCTAATGCTTTCAACCCAAATGTATTCTTTTTTACACGTCTGCACAAAAAAGGAGTGTAATGTTTTTAAGGTGCATGGGTATGTGTTGTGTATTTGAGTTTCTTTATTCCACCATAACTTTTGAACAGATTTGGATGTTTGGGGTATCGTTAGAATCCTTACATCATCCCGAGTGACCTTGGCTAGGGCGGTCGTGTTTTTTATTAAAGTAACTTTTGTTAATACCAAGCTAAAGCAAAGCCAAAATTCAAATTCAAATTCAAAAGTCTTTTTTCAAATAGGCCCCAAAGGAGCACTTATGAAAGTTAAAATGACTCTAACAGCGGGCCTCTGCAACATTCATCTACCCGAATCACAGGAAGGAAAAGAAGGAAATCATTCTATGTATGTTTGTGGTTTGTACTTACTTATGTTCCACCTTACTTTACTTATATTTGGGTTATCTAAGTGTTTTTTCGTAGTTCTCTTAGGTACCTACACAGTTTTTTGAACTGTGTTGTAAACACATTATTAGCAATGGTAAGCATGACGCCGGGCCCATTACAATTGCAGTGCCAATCAGAACTTTGAAACACAAAGGCGTGCGCGCCACCGCAGTGCGCTCGTTACCCTGAGACATTAGGTATTAAGTCTCATAAGCCCAGTAATTTCATTGGCTACTCATCAAACTGGAACACAGTTAATGCTTGCACATTACTGCTTGGCGGCAGACTTCACGAGCAAAGTGGTGGTAACAACCCAGAAGGACACTCGCAGAAGCGTTAGTCCTACCACTAACAATATGCAACTGATATAAAAATAAAATATATTAAATAGTCGAAGCATCCAACACATTGTCCCCAAAGAGTAGACAAACGTAGTACTGACAGTATGTCCAAAACAACGGCGTGCGCATTACCGCAGCTCGCACATGGGCCCCAACTCCCACCATGAAAAATTCATAACCGATGCCATAGAGGAAATTGTCCAGAGAGGTCACGTCCGCCTTTGTCTGCGGAGATATCCAACTGCAATGATAGAGCAATTGCTGTACGTCCGTTTATGATTTTGAAATGAGTTGGATGATTATGTGGTAAAGAGAAGCTTGTGAGAAGTGAAGAAAAATGTTCGCTTTCTATTTTTTTTTCGTGTTTTTTTATTACGTACTGAAGCAACTTTTCATTTCAAATTCATCTAGTAAAAAGCGACGGAGATAAGCCTAGTAAATCGGTTACTTTTTAGTTCTCTATCATTCTCGTAATTTTTATCTATTTCACTGCTTTTGTTACGTTTCTTTACTATTTCATAACGAGACGAGCTAGTCGTTTGCCTGATGGTAAGCAAAACACCGGTACATAACAATTGCAGTGCCAGTCAGAACTTTGAAACACAAAGACCTGCGCAGAACTGCAGTGCGCTCGTTACCCTGAGACGTTAGGTAGTAAGTCTTTCAGTTTGCCCAGTAATTTCACTGGCTACTTTGCTTATCCAACTGGAACACAGTAATGCTCGCACTTTACTGTTTGGCGGCAGACTTTACGAGCAAAGCGGTGGTACTTACCCAGATGGACACTCGCAGAAGAGTTTGTCCTACCACCCAGTAAGGTAACGTTTTTACGGCGCAGTACTGTGTTTAGGTATAGATTCCACCAGTACCACTAGAGAGTAAACGGAATTTAAAATGGATAGGAATTAATTGAGTTTTTTAAAATTATTTTGGTAATTTTAAACAAACCTTTTGTAGTGACGCTTCTGCTCCCCATACAATCCTTTACTCTTTGCCCATCGCACAGTAATAATAATGTGGGTGCACCGGCGTCGTATATAAAACAGTGTTCTGGAGTAAATGTGGATTTACAGCGGCTGCCCGGAATCCGTTGTGACAACAAATCTTAGATGTTGCTCTCCATAGGTCGAGATTACCTGTCAAGTTAACTTACTTTTGAGAGCGTGGAATTCTTTTCGGTTTCACTTTTTTCATTTACTTTTATTGACTTACCCACTGCTGTGCATAGGACTCCCTCAAATTCTTGTAATGCGCCAGTAAAATAATAATAGATACATTTTTTGTTAGTGAACGATTTAAATTGTAGTTTTTTTCTTTTACATTGTTTAAAATAAGGATAAATTTAAAAGAGGCGAAAGACTCGTCAAGTATTATAGGTAACTTAAATATTTTAATTTTAGTTACACATTATTAGAAAGCATTTGTGTAGTTTTAGGTTCATATACTTACATATGTTTTATTAACGTGTTTTTAGCGGACACAATGTCTTAACTACCTACCGTATAAATAGCACTTTGATCATTCGAACTTTGATTGCTCAGCTAATTTCGTCGCTGATTTTTTCGTATAATTTCAGTAGTAATCAAAACTGGTAGCAGCTCCCCGTCTGCCAGTGTTTGTTATTGAAACCCAGATGTCTGTTATTAGACACGTTGTCTGTTAAACCTCGCAGGACGGTCTGTAAGAGTTAGCTCGGTTACACATTGTTGGTTTAGTTCCTTGGAAAGTGCGAGAATCCGGTCACAAGGGAACTACAACTGTTTTAAACTGTGTACTTAGCATTAAATCTTGGTTGTTATTGTTTTTACTGCTGCCCGCGGTTTCACCCACGTGGAGATATTGGCATTCATGGGTTTTATTTTTTTGCGCGGAACCCTAATTATTTTTCAAAAATTAAAGTAGCCTTAGTTACTCCTTGTAACATCAGCTATCTGCTAGTGAAAGTCCCGTCAAAATCGGTCCAGCCGTTTCGGAGATTACCCAGAACAAAGAGACAGACAGACAGACAGACAAAAAATAAAAAAATGGTTGTTTTGTTGTAGGTACCGTGTATACTTTCATATGCATTTAGTAAAAAGCTGTTATGTTGATATTACAATTCAATTGTATTTATATATGTAGATGTAGATGTATAGACTTTAGAGGCATTCACTTTATTAAAGCGTAAAAGATATTAGGCGATGATCATCAGATCAGCTCCATGATACCAAATTATAGTTTTGTCATCCAAACTATATGAACATAAAAAGTTTCATTTTGATACGACAATTAAAAGTAGGTTAAAATTCGCTTCTGACGGTCTTACCACAAAAACATTAAACACACCTTAAACATGAGTTAAACAGCGTTGTTTAAATATGAGCAACTACGTGTCTAATCGTTGCCTAACTCCATTCTGTTATGACATTTCTCATCTTATTAGACGTTTATCTTTAGACACAGTCTAGCTAAACAGGCATCTTAAAGTGTTTTTTGTGTTACAACGATAAGATTTTATTACGTGGTTTGTTAGTTAGTTACAAGTGAAGCTAGTAAAAGTGTGTTCAAAAGCCGCAATACGTTAGCAGATATGAAAGTAAGGATGTACCTGCTGTTGACTTCAGAGTGATTCCTTCCACTTACCATCAACAGTGCGGAGAACCGCTAAACGTCAGCAGAATTAACTTGCGGTGAGGCTTGACCGTCAGACACACTCGAGATGCCAGACTAAGCGTATTTGTAAAGCTGTGTAAATATGAGATGTGGTAGTAAATAAAATTACAAGAGAAAAACCATTAATGTTTGGTCTAAAGTAAAATGTATAAAGATCTAAAAAAAATATGGTAAGACTCTCGAAAACTTTTCTGTCTAAAATTTCAATTAAAATAAACCAAATTTCTAACAAGTTTTTACTAGAGCGGTCCGGGTCTACACAACTCTACAAAATACGTCTAAATCAGCAACTCCTAACATTATTTAGGGGGGTACCAGACTAACCAATCCCAAAGTTTCCTTAAAAGCCTTGGTAATTTCACAGATAACAAGGAAGATTTTTTTATGAATTCCCTTTTTTAATTTACGGGTAATTTACGTCGTCTAAAAGTTTCATTTGGGGGTTAAATTACTTTAACGATTTAGGCTAACTCCGCCGCGGAGTTAACTAGGGTGGTGAGGAATTTAGGGGGTCGCTTGTAAAGAATTTAACATTTTTGTTAATTGTCCAGACGTGTTTTAGGGTTTTGGAAGTCAAAGAAAGAACAGTAGCTCGTGTCTTTGAAAGGGGTTGATTATAGAAAGGTCTGCGAAAGGTTATTCCATCGGTTTTGCTCAGGTAAACTTTGATTAGAAAAAAAATGAACTAGAAAAAGTTCTTAAAATGAATTTGAAAATTTTCTGTTTAAGAATTCAAGTTATGAGTTGCCAGCGAGCGATAGAGCGTAGCGATGATGAGCGTACCATATTAAAAGCCAAATTAACACACCGCATTTTGGAACCCAAACTGCGCTCCAGAACACAGATAGCCTAAATTTTTTTTTATATCTACGTACGTGCGTCACTATGTAGCATAGGTCAGGGCTGAAAATCAGCGCCGAGGGGTGTGTCCGCGGCGTTTAGCTGAGCTCGGAACTTTTCCAAAACTGTACACGACAGCTGTCTACTATATTTATTTATTTTGTAGTGTTAGATTTATGTTTAAATTTATGAATATTAATTATAATAACTTTTTTTTACGGCTTGTTGCAATTTGTTTTGTACAGTTGCTCGGAATAAATGTCTTCTTTCTTTCCATATTTCTTTCTAAATAGCTCGATGGAACTCAAAAAGCCGCTATTCTCTAACGAGACCGATCTTATGTCGGACGTGCTTTGCTATAATGATCTAAAGCTACCACACAGTGGGTCTCACAAGGCGATAGCGTGGCCGACCTAGACGAAGGTTGAGAGACGAACTTGACTCATACGCGAAGGATTGGCGGACGGAAGCATTATAGACCGTAAATATTGAAAGGTCTTTGCCCAGCAGTGAGACACAACAGGCTAGCAATATTTAGTGATAAGTTGATGGTGAGCTCTTTTTTATACTAATGGCAAAGACTAATGGATCGTGGGACGTTCGCGTCATTAAGGATAACTAATTATAAATGCAGTGCCACTCAGAACTTTGAAACACAAAGGCCTGCGTGGCACTACATTGCCCTTGTTATCCTGAGACATTAGGTATTAAGTCTCATAAGCTCAGTAATTAAACTAACTATTTTGCTCATCATAGGTACTGGAACACAGTAATGCTTGCACATTACTGGTTCGCGGCAGACTACACGAGCGACGAGGATGTAGGTATCCACTCAGACGAACACTCGCAGAGTAGTTACTCCTTGCACTTTCTATAAGTCTGCCTAACATAACTTAGATCTAGTAATTTTACTACTACTATTACTATTGATCCATTTTATTTGTTGTATGAAAAAATAACTTGCAAAAATATACTCATTCTAATGTATACATGAGATACCATATAGCCTTAGGCAAAGTCTAGACTATTACGACGTTAATACGGTACTAATATTCGCCTGGAGCTAGTTTGGGCCGTGTAGGCAAATCCATTGCCCGAGGGGAGTTATTACGGGATGTCATGTCTGCCGTTATTACCTAATCTATGACGCATGTTACATGACGAATGAGATGACAGATATAAAGTGAGGCCGTGTGTAAACTATAGTATACTGGCCTTTGCCGGCGGTTTCACCCCCGTTCCCACAGATACCATGTATTTTTCCGGGATAAAAAACCTATGTTCCTCTCCGGTCCATGCCAAAAAACACATCGATCCGTTGCTGCGTGAATGAAGGATGAACTAACAAACACACTTTCGCATTTATTATATAAGTATGGATAAGTATGAAAGTATGGACTAGCTGCATGTCGTGATTTCGTCCGCATGGTAGTTTTAATATTTTACACCGATTTTCACCATCTTAAATATTTATTGATTTTCAAAAAATGAGGAAACAGGTGTCCTTTTGATTTTCATCCCCTTATCAACTATCAACCTGATAAGTGGTCCCATTTTAAAAGAGATATTTTCTTAAATCGGTCTGGCCTATTATTCCAAACAGTTTATATTCCTTGAGGCAAAGGGTCCCTTTGTCTTCGGCTGCACTGTCGTAATAAAATACCTTTGCGACGATGAATCACACTGGTTCCCCAACAGATTTTAGGAAAAAGGTAGCGTGGAAGCTCTTACATAGCCAAAATAATTAAATTTAGTTGTGGCTGGCAACTCTGCCTGCGTTTTTACCCGACGTCTGAAAGAAAGGAGGGTAAGGCTAAATGTCTATTTCTTGGGCACGCTATGTAGCCTAAACTCATGTGATGAATGATCACTAGATCATTTATCACATGAGTTTTTTTTATTTGAAAAAAGGTGCATTTTTGCCGCGATCTCACCAGCTACAGCAGTCGACGATGGAGCACGCTTGCTTAAAAGATACCTATTCAGAGTGAATACTTCTATTCACTTTCGTCTTGAAAACTCCCAAATTATAGCTATTGGGAAACACAGAGGCCGGGAAAGAATTCCACTCCTTAGCCGTCCGTATAATGAAAGTCTGGATAAAAATCACGTGATCCATCGCTGTAATTGTTTAGCAGACAAATAAACAAACAGACATCTAAACCTTCTATTTTGTAAAAGGATAATTTACCCAGCTTTTATCACAACAATATCAACATTTAAATAACAAATTATTTTGTGCAATTCTATTGTTTCAGTATATAAATCCGCGCAATTCTCCGGGGTGGCGGTGGGGTGAGGGATGGGGGTTGTTGTCTTATGATTATGAATTTGGGATGCATCCGGTTGCTTTGTGACGGTTGCTTTGACTGCTACTTTTGTGTGGGCACAGTGAGAGCGGTAACAGCTCATTTTATGTTGGAATAAAGCAAGATTTATGTTGGAAGGGTAGTCTTTGTTGTTCGTTTTTTGCTGATCTTATTTTTATCATCATCAAGTTTACGTCATCTAAATTGGTATCCGTACAAATACGGATAAATACGAAAGCGTGTGTTGGATTCACATTGACAAAATTGTGGTAGCATCTCCATAAAAGCCATTAAGGAAGAGTTGAAATTTATGTGTTTGTTGGCTTGTCAAGTAAATAATGGACAAATGTGATTTTTTGTATTAGATATAGTTTATGGGCCGGAAAGACATATTAGTCACACAATAAAACTTTACTGTGCAATCATGTAAGTATAAACACGCAGTAAAATATCACACTCTGCAATATAAAACTACGAATATTGTGTTGTGTAGCAGTCCTGTGAGACGTTACTTAATCATATCGCACTTAACGAATTAGTTTTGTACTTAGTACATATTAGTCACATAAGACTTTACTTAGAAATCATGTAAGTATCGTAATTCGTATCATCAATTTAGTACTCTGCAATTTTACACTACGAGTACTGTGTAACTGCTACACTGCATAGTCATGCAGTGTAGCATGCAGCACTTCACGTAGCAGTCGCTACGTGAAGTGCTACATTGTAGCACTACGAAATGATACTATGGATGCCAACTAAAGTCTAATGTTACTATGACTACTACGTAAAGTCTCACTTGACTGCTACGAGGAGTGCTACAGTGTAGCACTTCACGTAGTAAAATTTAACACTCTGCAATTTAAGACTACGAATACCGTTTAGCTGCTAAACTGCATGACTGCTATGTGAAGTGCTACACTGTAGCACTCCTCGTACTCCTACGAAATGATACTATGGTTGCTAACTAAAGTCTAATATTACTACGTAAAGTCTCACACGACTGCTACGACGAGCGCTACAGTGTAGCACTTCACGCAGTTAAATTTAACACTCTGCAATTTAAAACTACGAATACCGTGTAGCTGCTACACTGCATGACTGCTTCGTGAAGTGCTACACTGTAGCACTCCTCGTAGCAGTCATGTGAGACTTTACGTAGTAGTCATATAAATATTAGACTTTGGTTAGCAACCATAGTATAATTTCGTAGTAAAATTTGATACTGCGATTCTTGTCTATAATTGCCGACCCACACTGGAAGTGAGGCCCTACCACCTATTAAAACGTCGTGGCCGCCTTAGCATGGACCTGGTAATTAAATAGTTGGAATGGCGATTGTTTCACGCAGCTGTAAATATTATACGGTTTTGTATTGCGTGTTTCAGTGAAACAGTTTTGATGGGTGTGCAGTTTGCTAGTTTGGATTTCAATTAAAATGAGTTGGAGCTAGGCTAATTTTCAGTAGTTTGCTGTGTAATTTTGTTGATAAATAGTTTAGTAATGTTTTAATTGTTTTTGTATAGAAGATTTTTAACCTACTTCCAAAAAAGGACAATGTTATCAATGCGATGGGTATTTTTTCTTTTTTTTTATGTTTGTTACCTCAGATCTCTGTCATTTATAAAACGATTAGGAAAATTCTTTTTTGTTTGCAAGAATATACTTTCAGATTGGTCCCATAGAAATATCATCAAAATCGGTTCAGTAGTTTGTCACTGAAGTCGTCGCTTTTTTAAAGCAATTTTTTTGCATCAGTTTTTTTTGTTTTATTTTGTTTCACATTGTTTTTTTTTCACCCATAAAATAAAACTTTATAGGTTTGATAAGTGTTAGGCCATCGTCAGATCTGATATATGCAAATAAATAAAATTGATGTGTCTGTTTGTAATGTCGAAATAACAGCTTTTTATCAAGTGCATATGAAAGAATATACCGTACGTATAATAGAAACAAAATTTATAAAATTTACTGGGCTACATAGTAAACCCTGGGTTACTACATAGTAACCCTGCCTGCAAAGCGAGGGGATCCGGGTTCGATTCCCGGCCGGGGCAGATTTTGTGTTTTGAGCATAAATTTTTTTCTCGTGTCTTGATCGTCTCATGTTTGAGTTGTGTATCATTGGGTCCATGCTACCAGCGAGAAGGGGATCCTAGTTAGTGTTTATTTAGTTAAAAATAAGTTCTGAAACTGATTCATATTTTGATTACTTCTCAAGTCAGATCAGTATAAGACAAAAACGCAGACAAAACACGAAAAGGGTCACAGAATAAACATATACTTTTTGCACAGACATGACATGTTTATGCGAGCCTCGTAATTATATCCTTTGTATAAATGCGAAATTGCCTATTCTATTCGTACTATCAGATTGAACGACAACAGTAGGGTTGTCAAAACATGTCGTGTGTTCAGAATTAATGTTCTGTTGATTGTGTTAGGGTTTAGTGTGTGATTCGGTGTTTTTTGTGAAAATATTAACTATTTCAGAGCCGAACGGTATTTCACGCGACGATGGTAAGAGGCCTGATGCAGGTATGACATTAATTCCTTGGAGTCGTGGGAGGCCGCTGGTGTGGGACGCAACTTGTGTTGACACGCTAGTGCCTTCTCACGTCCGATTGACATCTAGGGCGGCGGGTTCGGTAGCAGAAGCAGTGGAAAGCCTCAAACGGAGGAAGTATGCATACTTTGGTCAACGTATTAGTCTAGCTATTCAGCGAGGTAATGTCGCCAGCTTTATAGGCATACTACCTGCAGAAGGCGACCTTAATACATCTACTGGTAGTTAGAAGTCATCTAGGAGAAGCTGGCGATTGCAGTCAAGTGTGCGCGGGAGGCAAGCAATAAATCACGGCCACAAGTGGCTAACTTTCTAACGTTCATTGCTAACATTCACTGACACAGCTTCTGGCTCGGTCGCGGCCGGTCGAACGCTTAGTTTACGCCGATACCATATATGAACAATCTCAGACAATGTATGAAAATGTATAAGAATAAATGTATGTATAAGAAGACAATGTATGAAAAATCTTGCTCGCAGCTTGTGGGGACCGCCGGCTTTGCTGTCAGTCTAACAAAAAAGCTTGTCAGCGTGTCAACCCTAGAAAAGACAGATACTATAAATCTAACATAGCATACACGTTATTCCATTTACAGAGTACCTAAAAGTGACCGAATTCAAAGAGGTCAACGTAGGTAAATTTATTATACTCTCGTATTTCGCAGAAGTTTTTTTACTAAAGTAGATTTCAATTCTGGCTGTAATGCAATTTACTTATTCAATAGACTCGAGCTTTTATATTTACGCCTGAGTTTGTCAAAGAAACATGATGTATCAAACATGTGTTATTTATATTAAGATAAAATGTTACGTCTGGTTGACTGGAGAAAATATACTTTTATGTGTATTGACATGTTGTTTGAAGCGTTTTAAGATAACTTGTGTGTTGAATGTTATTTTATTTGCTTTTATCTTGAAAGATACATTCACAGGCGTGTCAGCTATTTATCAAAATTGATTAAGTGCAGTCGTATAATGGGCCTCACCGAACGCGTCCACGCGACCCCTAGCGCTCAAGATTTTTCATACATTTTGTATGGTACCAGCAAAAACACGTTTGTGGCTCGCCTCCCGTGCATTTATTTTATTTTATTCCAAACATATTTCCATTAAAACAACAGAACACATCAAACAACAAAAACCAGAGCAAGAGTTTTTTAATCGCTTACACACAATACCCTCGCACTAGGATTCCCTGTGTCGCAAGTGGCATGGACACACTCAGATACACATCACAAACATCCAAGATCCGAGAACAAACTTAATGCTTACACAAAATGTGCCCCGGCTGGGAATCGAACCCGGGACCCCGCGCTTTGCAGGCAGGGTTACTACCAACTTAGCTACGGAGCCGTCCCAAGTTGACCCATATCATCTACAATCTATAGAAACATCATTGCCAATATCTCACTCGGAAATTACACAACACATACTTAACAATACCTAGATCAATCTTGACCTTACATAGAACATAGATTATATAGCTTAGTTATCATACTCTATGTAGAGAGCTATATAGAGTCCTACGTCACCGAGTTATTGATAGAATACACGGCTCCATACTCGGTTATTAATAGTGATTTAGAGCTCCAAGCGGTGCTAATCTGATTGAGATGACGCTGCCACGCCAATCACAGGTATGCAGAGAATATATCATAGCTACTAATATCATCTAACCGAATGTATATATATCATATGTATTCTGAAAGTATATTTGTCTAATACAGGGTTTATTTTTGAGACGAAGCTAGGATGACCAGATTTGTTTTCTTATTTTTTAGGGACATCAGCCTTAAAATACGGTACTTAGGATGAAAATATTAAAATTGTGGGTGGTACTGCAATTTTTATGGGCTGGCGTTACGCTCACCATCAGGCAAGCGACCAACTCGTCCCGTTATATTGTAGTAAAAGATAATAAGGGACAACCCATTTTTAATAGATTTATCGGAAATCGACCATTTTTCAGTTATTGAATCATCATTATCAACAGCCGGAAGACGTCCACTGCTGAATATGGGCCTAGGATGTAATTGAGTAAAAATGTCTTATTTTCAATAGGTATATTTATAAATAGATCTATAGCGGCTTTCCATATACGTGTATCTTCATATAAAGCAGATTTTTAAATTCATATCACGTAGCACCCTATGTACACACATAGTTACGCACGCACGCACGCTATGTACGCACTTTATGTGCGTTGTTGTGGCAATCGACCAGTCGGAGTCCGCGCTTGTAGCCCCCTGATGAAGGAGATATTCCCATCTGCACCATTGATGTCCCCATTGTTAGTCTGTGGCTACCAAAATAAGCTGTGGTTATAGAAATAAAAAAAGGTCACTCTGTGCATACTGCAAACGTGGTTGGTTTTATTATAGGTTATGGGCACATGAAAAAACCCGAAAATTTTCAGTTCTTGTACTCTAGTGTTTCTCTGTATCGTAAAAATGAATTATATTCAAAGTATTCCAAAATTGATCGGGAGAGAAAACTATGATGAGTGGTGCTTTGCGGCTGAGAATTTGTTGGTGCTGGAGGGCATGCACCAATATATTAAACCAGACGCCGCAGAAAGCGACAAGAAGAAAAACCCTATTGATGATGCGAAAACTAAGGCGAAGCTTATTTTAACCATCGACCCTAGTTTATATGTCCACATAAAAAAGGCCGAGTCCTCAGAAGGATTGTGGAAAAAATTGAAATCCATGTTTGACGATTGCGGTTTTAGTCGAAGAATCGCGCTATTGCGTCATCTTATTTCTATAAGACAAGAAAACAGTGAAACAATGACTGCGTATGTAACCCAAATTATAGAAACAGGACAACGGCTGAGTGGAACAGGCTTTGAGATCAGTGACGAATGGATAGGATCTTTGTTACTCGCGGGACTTCCAGAAAAATTTTCGCCGATGATCATGGCCATTGAACACTCTGGGATAAATATAACAGCAGATGTCATCAAAACAAAATTGCTTGATATGGAGATTTCGATGGAAAATACAAATTCCAGCGCTGCATTCGCTGCAAAAAAGTTTACACAAAAACGTAACAATTATTCAAATACGAAAAATGAAAATGTAAAAGTGAATAATGAAAAAGAAAAAACTGTAATTTGTCACCGGTGTAAACAACCCGGCCATTACAGAAATCAGTGTCCATTGTTGCAAAAAAACAAGCAATCTAGCGCTTTTAGTGCAGTATTTTTAAATGGAAAATACAATAAAAACGAGTTTTACGTGGATTCAGGCGCCAGCGCACACATGACTGCAAACAAACATTGGCTTATGGATGCAAAGTGTACGCCGAATTTACCTGATATTATTGTTGCTAATGACTCAAAAGTGCAAGTTTCGTGCATAGGAAACATTAACATTACTACTGATTGCAAATATGATATAACGATACAAAATGTGATGTGCGTGCCAAGCTTAACAACAAACTTGTTATCTGTCAGTGAACTCATCAGGAATGGAAACAGAGTAAGTTTCAAGAAGGATTGTTGCTTCATTTACAACCCAAAGAATGAGTTGGTGGCAACAGGAGACTTGATTGATGGGGTTTACAAGCTGAATATTCAGGTAAGAGAGTGTTTGTTAGCAGCTTCAACAAAAGTAGACGGAGAACTTTGGCACAGGCGTTTGGCACATATTAATAGTAACGATTTAAATAAAATGAAGAGCGGTACTGTAGATGGATTAACATTTAAAGATCATTTTGACACTTCAAAGGCAAAATGTATTACATGCTGTGAGGGTAAGCAAATGAGACTGCCTTTTCCTCAAGTTGCGCAGAGAAGCACTGAAACACTACAAATTATACATGCAGATGTGTGTGGCAAAATGGAAACCAAATCTATTGGTGGAGCACAATATTTTGTACTATTCATTGATGATTATAGTCGCATGACCTTTATATATTTTTTGAAACAGAAAAATGAAGTCTTCCAAAAATTTAAAGAATTTAAGTCAATGGTAGAAAACCAACAAAACAAATGTATAAAAATTTTCCGCACAGACAATGCTGGTGATCTCTGCAGTAATGAATTTGAAAATTACCTAAAAAATGAAGGAATAATCCATCAGAAGACAAATCCGTA
This sequence comes from Crocallis elinguaria, assembly GCA_907269065.1. Classification (NCBI taxonomy): domain Eukaryota; kingdom Metazoa; phylum Arthropoda; class Insecta; order Lepidoptera; family Geometridae; genus Crocallis; species Crocallis elinguaria. The sequence continues at coordinate 11,688,314 of OU026065.1, read as the reverse complement.
CACGCCTCAACAGAATGGAGTTTGTGAACGAGCAAACAGAACCGTTGTTGAAAAAGCAAGATGCTTGCTATTTGATGCTAAACTAGAAAAGAAATTTTGGGCAGAGGCGGCAAACACAGCCGTGTACCTAAAAAATCGATCACTCACTTCATCACTAAATAACATGACACCCTATGAAGCATGGTATGGGAAGAAGCCAGATGTGAGTCACATTCGTGTGTTTGGCAGTCCCGTGATGGTACACATTCCCAAAGAAAAGAGACTGAAATGGGACAAAAAATCTGAAGGACATATTCTTGTTGGATTTCCTGAAGATGTCAAAGGATACAGAATTTATAACCCAAAGAAAAATACCATTACTACCAGCAGGGATGTAGTTGTGATGGAAGATGGAAACTGTAACGCAGACACCACAATTTGGCTCCAGAGTGAGCAAGAAGGTTCAGTGGAGACTCCAGAATGTATTCAGGATTCAGTGGGAGGAACTCCAGGTTCTACTGAAGAATACAGAGAGTCAGTGGGAGGAACTCCAAGATGTACTGAAGACTCCAGAGATTCAGTGGGGGATACTACAGCAAACGAATCTCTGCACTCAGACTCGAGCACATCGGTGTATACAGACCCAGACAGCAACCAGAGTGATGACACAGTAGTACCATCGTTGAATGAGACTGATATCTCAGTACTAGAGGTACCATCTATTGAGACTAGTAAGAGAAGACTCAGGAAGTCTCCTCAGAGGTTTGGTTTTTCTAACTTGTGTGTTTCCAGCACTCCAGAAGTCGAGCAGATTATCTACTCGGAGGCCCTGAAAGGACCAGAGGCGTCTCAGTGGAAGCGAGCTATGGAGGAAGAGTTGCATTCCTTTGAGTGCAATGATGCATGGGAGCTGATCGACATTCCTAGTGGTGCGTCTATAGTGAGAAGTAAGTGGGTGTTAAATAAAAAACTTGATGTGAATGATAAAGTGCGGTATCGTGCCAGACTAGTAGCAAAAGGTTTTACGCAAAAACCTGGTGTGGACTATACAGACACTTTTTCACCAGTTGTGAAGCATTCTACGCTGCGGATGCTTTTTGCACTAAGTGTTCAAGAAGGTATGGACATTACTCATTTAGATGTAAATACGGCTTTTCTAAATGGTTGTTTAAAGGAAGATATTTATATGTCTATTCCTGAAGGTTTCATGAAAGAATGTACTGGAAAAGTATTAAAACTTAAAAAGGCTATATATGGTCTGAAGCAATCATCATTAGTTTGGTATGAAAGAGTCAAAGATTGTTTATGTAAATTAGGTTTCAAAAATAGTAATTATGAACCTTGTCTGTTTATGAAAACTGAAAAACAGGTCAAACTCATTATAGCCATATATGTTGACGACTTCTTAATATTCTCAAATAATGAGTCTGCTTCTAAATGGTTACAAGATTCATTAAGCTCACAATTTAAATTAAAGAATTTAGGCTATGTAAAAAGATACTTAGGTATGAACATAAATAATGACAAAGAAAATCATACAATCACAGTGGATCAACAAAATTATATAGAACAGTTGTTGTCTAGATTTGAAATGTCTGACTGTAAGCCAGTGAGCACTCCTATTGAATGTAAATTGAATTTAACTAAAAGTCCTGAGAATTGTGATAGTAACATTCCTTATCAACAGCTGATAGGAAGCCTAATGTACTTAGCTGTTTTGACTAGGCCTGACATTGCATACTCAGTTAGCTGTTTAAGTCAATTTAATAACTGTCATAATGTAGAGCACTTCAATTATGCAAAGAGAATTTTAAAATATTTGCAAAAAACAAAACATTTTTGCTTACAATACAGAAAGAATAATGTTGAACTAAAAGGCTTTACTGACTCAGACTGGGCTGCTTGTGAAATGGACAGAAAGTCATATAGTGGATATTGTTTTACCATGTCTGGTTCGGTAATCTCTTGGCAAAGTAGGAAACAACAGACTGTGTCATTATCCAGCACCGAGGCTGAATATGTAGCACTCTCGGAAGCCTCCAGAGAGGCAGTGTATTTAAGGAATTTATTGTATGAACTAATAGGAACTCCATGCATAATTGAAATTTTTTGTGACAATCAAAGTGCCATAAAAATTGCAAAAAGTCAACAGTCATTAAATAGAACAAAACATATTGATGTACGATTTCACTATGTAAGAGATGTCATTAAAAGTAATTTTATCAAGGTTTCTTATATTTCAACTGATGAAATGCCCGCTGACTTATTGACAAAAGGCCTACCTGTTGTGAAACATTATAAGTTTATGAGGATGTTGGGTATTATAGAATAATAAGCAGTTTTTGTAAAATGTTTACTTTATTTTGATAAGTGGGAGTGTTAGTCTGTGGCTACCAAAATAAGCTGTGGTTATAGAAATAAAAAAAGGTCACTCTGTGCATACTGCAAACGTGGTTGGTTTTATTATACCCATCAATACCGAATACCTCGAAACCGGTCGAGCGAGCAATCATCGCGGAATCTTGGCAGTACAACGTTAGGTTAAGATAAACCGTTTTAAACATAAATAAAAACGAGTACCTCTTCTTTCGAAACTACATCTCTGCACTGCTGGCGCTGGCCTCTATTTATAATGGTCGAACGCAACACTAGAAAAACTACGTAAATAACTAGGAAGGGCACTGATCCAAATGAGTCTGGGCCTCGGATAATAAGATCCGCCATTTATATAAATAGGTCTGTCTTGCGCCACCTCCTGCCAGTTCTCGAACTGCAGTCACGCAAGTCCTAGCAAACTTCATCACTCCACCGGTACGGCTAGTCCTAGGACTAGCCGTCTAGCTGGCTGACTAGCCGTCCTAGGTACGCAAAATTAGAAAAATCTATACATATAAATAAAATTGAAGTGTCTGTTTGTAATATCAAAATAACAGCTGTTTATCAAATGCATATGAAAGTATATACGGTACCTATAACAAAACAACAATTTTTAACATTTTTGTCTGTCTGTCTGTCTGTTTGTTCCGGGTAATCTCTGAAACGGCTGGGCTGATTTTGACGGGAGTTTCACTGGCAGATAGCTGATGTTACAAGAAGTAACATAGGCTACTTATATTTTAGAAAAAGAATTAGGGTTCCGCGCAAAAAATAAAGACCATGAAATCCAATATCTCCGCGCGGGTGAAACTGCGGGCAGCAGCTAGTAAAAAATAAAAAGTGCTCTACAGGTTACAGTTTGTAACTACGTACGGACTTAACTACGTAGAGTTTTTTTTAAAGTATTTTACTAAAACTTGTAAAAAATGATACATAAAATATGTAAAACGTAATATTGGCAGTGACAGCATTTGGCGGTCCGCATTACCTAACAACAGTTTACGTGAAACATTATGCCAAATCATGCAAATAGATTTAGCGAATTATTCTGCCTTATTAATTAGCATATTGGTTATGTTGAGAATGCATGTGGTCATGGTTCGATAATTCCAGTGCGGTTTAGTGTAAATTACGGTTTGATATTATTTAGAGTACTTAATTACTACTTTGTTAGTGGGAGGACTAACTCTTCTGCGAGTGTCCGTCTGGGTTGTGACCACCGCTTTGCTCGTGAAGTCTGCCGCCAAGCGGTAGTGTGCAAGCATTACTTTGTTCCGGTTTGGTGAGCAGAGTAGCCAGTGAAATTACTGGGCTTATGAGACTTAATACCTAATGTCTCAGGGTAACTAGCGCACTGCAGTGCCGCGCAGGCCTTTGTATTTCAAGGTTCTGGATGGCACTGCATTTGTTATGGGCCGGCGTTATGCTTAGCATCAGGCAAACGACCAGCTCGTCTCGTTACCAAATAACATAAAAAAAAGATGTCTAATTTGTATGTTGAATCGAGATTTTCTTGTTTTGGGATACTAAATCTTATGTTTTGTTGCAAAAATAGTCCTTCGCAGTGCTGCACAGTGCACAGCGCTCGTTATTCTGAGATATCAGATTTCACGTCTCATACGCCCTACGTTAGTTATGGTTGACTATTATGCATCAGGTGTCGCCTGGTGATGTTGAGAAAAGATCTCTTCATAAAAATATAAGTTATAGATTATACTCTATGATAAGTTAGTCCTATTAATTCTACCCACAGTAAGCAGTGCACACTAGCATTGCCTTATTTTGTTAACGTTAAGTTTAACTTTGTTGTTGACTAACGCATCAATATAAACACAAAAGCCAATGACAACCGCATACAGCTTATCAAAATTTGTTGATAATTATAAAAATGAACAAAGCTGAAGCCATTGAAATGAATACAACGGGCAATGCTACCTCTAGCTCGAAGGACCAAGAGCTGCCAAAAGAAAACTCTGAAATAAGCTACTTGATGATTCCTAAACATATCCCAAAATCCCCCATACAATACGCCCGGCTAATCCCACAGGGTGGCCATAAATCGCCTGGGATCACCCTTTTTGTCAACCGGACGTGTTTAGGGTTGCCAGTATGATTTATAATTTCAACGGCTCGGTCCTTTCCGTCGGAAAAAAATGATTTTGATCGCGGCGAGTGATTATTTAGAAGCAGTTGTTTGCTTAGATAAATGTTTTTGTTAAAATAAATAATTTTAATTTAAGTGTTTACATAATTCTTGTTTGTATTTATTTGGGGTACGTGAATACTCACGGTGGTAACCCCAAGTTCTCATTCCAGGTTTAGCGCCCAAACGTTCGATCTTAAACCGTTTAAGACGAAAATGCTTTGACAGATTTGTAGATGGACGGATTACAAACTAATCGCTAAAGGATTCCAGTTTTTTGTTTTCAGGAAAAATAACCTTACAAAAGGGTGTGGGTAAAGAGAAAATTCTATTCATTACCCTGCTTTATAGACTAGAAACCATAAACAAAAGCTAGAAACACCTTTTCTTTTATACGACACCGCTTGGGCATACCGAAAACTGAGCCCAGAAGCTTTTAGAAAAGATTATATAGAACAAAGTCGGGCTAAAGCATGCCCTAATTAAAAATGCAGAGCTTCTTTCTTAAATTCACGCCGGGACGGTCAGGTGTAATTTTCTTTTTATTGTGAGATTAGTATTTGTAGGTTGTGGGGAAGAGGTAGCTGATTATAATTTTTATTTTATTTTATTTGGGGTGCTTACAGCTAACTTTATAAAATATTTATGTAAATAATATATGGAACCCTCCACAATACCTCCACAGTTAGTAACAGTAGGTAAGTATAAAATGTACGAAAACTAACAAATTAGAAAATAGTATTTTCTGTTGTTTTATTTTGGTGTCAATAAAGTGTTTTTGTATTGTATTGTATTGTATTTTCTATTACCATGAACATCATGCATAGCCACACACTCATACACACATAGATAGTACGTGTGAACGGAATATGCAGAAGACTTCTACTTTAGCAACGAATTTAAAAAAAGAGGTTTGCTGTTCGATCTCTTTCCCTTTCATCAAGCTGGAAAATGTCCCCTGCTGAACATAGGCCTTTCCCATGAATGATTTTGCTATAATTCAGGACGCTTGGCAGTCTTCTTATTGACCACGGTAGATTATAATGTTGACCCCTGTGTTCTCCATGGAATATAGGTACAGTAATTTTTGTTTGATATAAGTAGGCAGTAAAATTACTGGGCTTATAAGGTAACGAACGCATAGCGAACGCGGGACCGTGTAGGATACGAACCAGCGTTCTACAGGTCGGCGGCAGACGGCAATACTAGGCAATCTATACTTCAAATGTTTACACGAAACTTCGTTCTTCGTTGAATCAAAGTAGCCCTTACAAAAGCCGAGTTTACGCGCTCGATGGATTTGTTTGTGTGGTTAATAGCTTTCTAGGTTTTCGAACATTTCTGAAAAACCTTTTCAGGTTTAGTGTATTTCAGAGCTGGTAACATACTGTTATGTGTATGTTTTCAGCTGTTATTGCCATTTACTGGAAAGTTGTAGAATTTGTTAGGTCGCTTGTTATATACTAGCTGCTGCCCCGCGGTTTCACCCGCGTGGAGATTTTGGATTATATGGTTTTTATTTTTTGCACGGAACCCTAATTCTTTTTCTATAATTAAAGTAGCCTAAGTTATTCTTGTAACATCAGCTATCTGTCAGTGAAAGTCCCATCAAAATCGGTCCAGTCGTTTCGGAGATTACCCGGAACAAACAGACAGAGAGACAGACAAAAAATTTAAAAATGGTTGTTTTGTTATATGTACCGTATATATTTACTTTCATATGTATTTAGTAAAAAACTGTTATTTTGATATTACAAATAGACACTTCAATTTTATCTATTTGTATAGATATTCATACAAAAAATACAAATCTTGATGGGTTAGAAAGAAAAGAAAGAAAGAAGACAAACAGTTAGGTTAGCATTTCTTCTCACTCGATCATAACTGACGATCTGGGTTAGTGTGATGAATTGCTATACCTAGAATAGGGCTAGCTCTCAAGCGCAGCTGCTGAAACCGGTGTTCGGCGACAGATTTGCAACTTATGGGTGGTAGCTAGTCAGATCAAACTTAGAAACCCACTTAAGGCCAGGGCGCTATTTAATAAAGCTGACAATCCGACAAGTCCGACATATGTCAAAAAGTGACAATTCGACAATTTTTCTGTTTAATAAAACTTACAGGCGACAAAATTGGCATGGTGGAAAATTGACAAATATGTCGGATTGTCGCGACAATCCAACAATTTTCTTATTGTCAGATTAAATTTGACTGTGGTTTTTTGACATATGTCGAGTTTGATTAAACGCGTTTTTAGATGACAAATATGTCAAGATTTCACCGGTCGATTTTGGACATATTTGTCACTTTTATTAAACAGCCTAACCGCGACAATTCTACAATTATGTCATTTTTTGACATATATGTCGAATTGTCAGCTTTATTAAATAGGGCCCAGGATACTCCGCGCCCGGTTTCTCGCTCGCGCATCCCAACATTTTTGAAGATAAACTATCACTAAATATAATTATGATAAATCGCATTCGGTGAATATGCTGACAATAACATTACAAAAGTTTAACAAAAATTTCATTTTGATCTACTTAAGTTTTCAAACCTAAAAATGGGATTTTATGTTTTGCCCATTTTCATGTATGAAAACCTGATCGGATCAAAATGATACTTTTGCCGTACCTTTGTAATGTTATTGCCAGCAAATTCACCGAATGCGATTTTTCATAATTATAATAAAATATTGATTATCTCCAAAAACTTGGAGATGCGCGAGCGAGAAAGCGGGCGCAGAGTATCCTGGCCATAAATAAACGTCCACATGTCCACATCTTGATGGGAATATAAATTGCCAATGTCCTCAATAGTGGGGAGCACAGTGGGAACGTTTATATACCTGGTTAGCTCATAAGCCTCACCGTGTGTGATTTCATTTAGTGCCACGATATGATAGTTCGCTGGCGTTATGGTAAGCGCCTCGCTTGCTCATAAGAAATGCAGCGCCACTTACAACTTTGAATTACAAAGTCCTGCGCGGCTGCTCGGCGCACGTCATCCTGAGACTATATTTTACTAGTTTAGATATTTTAGGTGGTATAAGCTTTGACGCCCTTATTCATAAGAGCTCAATAATATAATCTATGCTCTGTCTATACTAGCTGCTGCCCCGCGGTTTCACCCGCATGGATATTTCGGATTACATGGTTTTTATTTTTTTTCGCGGAACCCTAATTCTTTTTCTAAAATAAAAGTAGTTTAAGTTACTCCTTGTAAGGTCAGATATCTGCAAGTGAAAGTCCCGCCAAAATTGGTCCATCCGTTTCGGAGATTACCCGGAACAAACAGACAGACAAAAAAAATATTAATGGTTGTCTTGTTATAGGTACCGTATATATTTTCATATGTATTTAGTAAAAAGCTGTTATTGTGATATTACAAACAGACACTTCAATTTTATTTATTTGTAAAGTTCAGTAGGTGTCCAAGTCATAAAATCACATTTGATGAACATGTGACGTAATAAAAGTGTGTATAATAACATATTTAGCAACCAACATAAAAATCGTCTATCAACTTATTATACATTCCACTCGTACCATTTAGTAGTACATGATAAAATATTTATCACTCGAAAATTTATACTCCACACAAATTAACCCAAACAAAAGGTTCGTAACAAAAAAGTTCTGCCTATAAATCTTGTGCGAGTACACGTTAAAAAATTTCCTGTTGTTTCGTATATATTGGCTGTTTTCGGCTTTATTGAAAGAGTTTTTGAGTTTTGTACAGAGTTCAGCAAACGAAAGGAAGTAAGTACTATGTTTTCTTAATAGATAATGTCTCAGAGCAATGAGCGCAAACGACCAGCTCGTCTCGTTATCCTATAGTATCAAAAATATAAAGCTAAGTTCAAATCTTTGATTTGATTTTAAAGAGGCTTTTTGTTAGTGGGAGGACTAACTCTTCTGCGAGTGTCCGTCTGGGTAGTTAGTTACCACCGCTTTGCTCGTGAAGTCTGCCGCCAAGCAGTAGTGTGCAAGCATTACTGTGTTCTGGTTTGATGAGCAGAGTATCCAGTGAAATTACTGGGCTTATGAGACTTAATACCTAATGTCTCAGGGTAACGAGCGCACTGCAGTTCCGCGCAGGCCTTTGTGTTTCAAAGTTCTGAGCGGCACTGCAATTATTATGGGCCGGCGTTATGCTTACCATCAGGCAAACGACCAGCTCGTCTCGCTACCAAATAACATAAAAAAGGCTAATTCAGTCATAAATAAAAAATACATATAGTATGTATGAATTCATTATATTTCCAAGGTTTTTAATTAACCAAATACATTAAATAATAACATTCCACGAAAGAAAAAATTACGAAGTAACTTCAGTAGTTTTTCAATAAATAAGAAAGAAAGAAAGAAAGAAAGAAAGAAAATACATTTATTTGTAGCCATTGCCCAAACTATAGGTAGGTACATACATTTTAAAGCTAAAATAAGACATGAAAAGATTGGGCAGTTGACTACAAAATGGACACAGCTCAGCATAAAGCGCCACCGAAGTAGCGCGTTGGTTTTCAGCTGTGGCCCATTTTGCATCGAGTAGCTGCAAAAACATGCAAATGAATAAATTTAAATAAATGAATGATGACATGAATGAATGATGAAATGAAGAATGATGACATGATTGAATGATGAAATGAATTAATCGATTACCACATTACTATGTTACCCACACACATTACTATGTGTGAACATCCGCTAGTGTCGGCTAACACTATAAAAATATATTTCATATGTTACTTATAGTATCGAGGCTTCCGTCACCAGGGCAACTTTTGCTCAGTTAACAATATAGCTTTCAGGTTTTGTCTAAACGTTCCTTTAGACATTGGCTTACGAAGAGGAGGAGGAATATTGTTCCAACATTTAGTTGCCTGATAACGGAAACTTCCCCGAAACGCAGTAGTTTTATGTTTTTACATACTCGATATTCTGCAAAATATCAGGATAAAAATTAGATAACTAATTAGATAATTAGCTAAATGCGATGATGAAAAGGAGAATTCAGTAAATGGAAATTAAAAGCACACTTGCCGAAATGAATATCAAAACACCAATGTTCAAGATACTGCACTTTGCAAACTTGTTTTTTGACAAGCATTTTTGGCTTGTATAAATTTCATATTTCAAAGGGAAAAATGATTATGAATTTGAATGATGAATTTAGATTTAGCGCTTATTTAATAGGTTTATCTATATCTATACAAATAAATAAAATTGAAGCGTCTGTTTGTTATATCAAAATAACAGCTTTTTACCAAATGCATATGAAAGTATATACGGTACCAACAACAAATCAACCGCATTTTTAAAATTTTTGTCTGTCTGTTTGTTCCGAGTAATCTCCGAAACGGCTGGACCGATTTTGACCGGACTTTCACTGGCAGATAGCTGATGTTATAAGGAGTAACTTAAGCTACTTTTATTTTAGAAAAAGAATTAGGGTTCCGCGAAAAAAAAAATCCATGAAATCCAATATTTCCGCGCCGGTGAAACCGCGGGCAGCAGCTATATTTTATAAAAGACGAAAAACCTTCACAAAATCACGCTAAAACAAAGCAGTTTTCAGTGCATTGAAAGCCTAGTTTTTGCCACGAAATGCGTTCCAAGCGCTCCATTATTTCTGCGTACCGTTCCACAGCATTTTTTTTGTATAAAGTGTCTCGTGTGGTCACAGAATGAACGCAACAGTTAAAATTAATGGCCAGCAGATGTGTTGTATAGATAAATAATGAAAGCTGTAAATAAATAAATCATTTACTATAGTGCTACCTGTTAAAAAACATGAAAACATGAATAAAGTGTCTTCCACTTAATAAAAACAAAATGAAAACATCCTTACAAATAAAAAAAATAAAAAATGTTGAATTGATTAATTCGACGCATTAAAGAATATAAAAATAATCGAAGAATCTCGAGTAAAATATAATGCATTTTGATTTTTTTTATGCTATTTGATAACGAGACGAGCTGGTTGGTAAGCATAACGCCGGCCCATAACAATTGCAGTGCCACTCAGAACTTTGAAACACAAAGGCTTACCCTGTACTGCAGTGCGCTCGTTTCCCTGAGACACTAAGTATTAAATCTCATAAGCCCAGTAATTTCACTGGCTACTCTGCTCATCAAACCGGAACACAGTAATGCTTGCACACTACCGCTTGGCGGCAGACTTCACGAACAAAGCGATGGTAACAACCCAGACGGACACTCGCAGAAGAGTTAGTCCTACCACTAACAAAAAATTCATAAAAAGTTTAGAAGTTAAACTGTGATAAAAAGGTATAGAAGAACGGATGGCTTGATATGATAATTTTTAGAACGGGTTTCGTTTTTAAAAATCCATTCGCACCTGCCAAAACTATTCACACTCCCATCACTCAAAAGCTTGATACAAGATCCTTATTTCAACATCCCCGTAACCTTACTAAGAACCCTTCAACTGACGTACAAATGAAGCGACACCCAAAACTGGGCCATAAGGGGAGAAACAATATAAATAACACAACGCACACTTTGTCACGTTCGCTATTATCAAGCTATGAATACGAAAAGATTTGTAGCATTTCGCTTTGATGTTGAACGTTTGTTATTTTCCTTTGTGCTGAAAGGGTTCAGATTATAATAATGTGATAGTGAAAGTATCAAATCTTACGCGCTTCACCTTGGCGTGTACTGTATATTACTTGGGAGCGAGTCTATAAAAGCATTATCCTTTGTATAGTTTATCTAGATAATGAGTAACGCGTATGCGATGATAATGGGTATACAAGGCGTATCTAGTGTCTAAAGTGGTTTATATTATAACTAGCTGCTGCCCGCGGTTTCACCCGCGTGGAGATATTGCATTTTTTTTTTAAATTTATTTGGTAACGAGACGAGCTGGTCGTTTGCCTGATGGTAAGCATAACGCTGGCCCATAACAATTGCAGTGCCACCCAGCATTTCATGGTTTTTATTTTTTGCGCGGAACCCTAATTCTTTTTCTAAAATAAAATTAGCCTAAGTTACTCCTTGTAAGATCAGCTATCTGCCAGTGAAAGTCCCGTCAAAATCGGCCCAGCCGTTTCGGAGATTACCCGGAACAAACAGACAGACAGACAAAAATTAAAAAAATGGTTGTTTTGTTATAGGTAGGTGGTTGGTTTGGTAGGTAGGTTAATTATACTTTCATGTGCATTTCGTAAAAAGCTGTTATTTTGATATTACAAACAGACACTTTAATTTATTTATTTTTATAGATGTAGGAAAATGTATCTAGATGCCTGTATTTTCTCAAAAAGTTTTATACATGCGTTTAACTTTTTAACCCGGATCTTTGATGTTAGTGTTTTGTATCTAAAACATACCCCTGCACTGTTGCAGTACAGCCAGTCCTAGTGCATGGTGTGAGAGTGTAGGCGTTTGTATTATATTTATAGAATACGTCGACAGAGGTACAGAAGCCACATTTGACAGGTTCCATTTTCTGCTAACAGCTTTCGTAGAAAACAGTTTCAAACGCTCACAGAGCACAACATTTTCTTTAAGTCAAACTCAACAAAGCTCAAGCGGTCCTTAGCAAATATTTTAAAAAGCAATCGAACGCCGTCCGTCCTGCGTCGTGTACTCGACCGGGCGTAAGCTATTGTCGGAAACTACGAGGCATAAAACAACTTGGTGTTTACAGGGTTTACTCGAGGTAAAAGCTGAAGTTAAACGACACAGTTGTTTAGTGCACCTTAATGTTTTATTGCTTAGAGTTCTGTAGTACGTATGTATCGTTAACAAGCATACAAAGGATATCAAATCGTAAATTTTCTTGCAGTAACTGACGGAGTATGGAATTGCTTTTGCGTCAATTCTTTAGGAACTTCGTTACAAAAGGTTTATTTTCTTTCGTAAATCGTTTTGGTTTGGCAGTGTAATTGCAACTGTAAGATTTTTTATACTATTTATTATAACGAAACGAGCTGGTCGTTTGCCTGATGGTAAGCATAACGCCGCCTCATAACAATTGCAGTGCCACTCAGAACTTTGAAACACAAAGGCCTGCGCGGTTCTGCTGTGCCCTCGTTACACTGAGACATTAGGTACCTATTAAGTCTCATAAGCCCAGTAATTTCACTGGCTACTCTGTTCAACAAACCGGAACACAGTAATGCTTGCACAGTACTGACTTCACGAGCAAAGCGGTGGTAGTAACCCAGACGGCCACTCGCAGAAGAGTTAGTCCTACCACTAACAAAATATCGGTCTAATGACGGTATCTAATGATGGTATCAGGGCGTCAAGTCACCTTGCCCAATGTCTTCGTCTCTCATCTATCACATCTCTTTTACTATGAACGTGTCTTTCATCGAATATAATAGGTTTTGAAATGAGGTATAGAGAGAGAGGGATAGGAAGATCTCCAGATTGTTAAAATGACGGTTTAAACGCACCCAAATAATTCCAGATTTAAAACTCAACTGGTCATAAAACCACGGTCCATAGATAACCGTCCATCGATGGATCCGACGACAACCATAGACAGCCGTAAATTTTATCTGCGAAGTCGTTCCGCTTTTGTGGAAGAGCCGTAAAAGGGTTTTATTGGCCCTCAAAGCTCGTAGGTGTTAGGGTGTAAGGGATTTTACAGTTTAGTGAACTATTTGGCGTGACTCCGGGACTGTGTAGACGAGCCGTTCAGGAGGTTTGTTGGAGGAAATGGAGGTATCACTTGTTTTATTGAAAGTAGCCGCTGTTAAAACTTCGGACCTTTTTGGATGGCGATGTATAACTTCTTCTGTTTCAAAGTACACACACATGCGCATATCAGCCTATTGAAGTATGCGCAATGGATTTAGACTGAAGTGAAATTAGCAACAGGCCAGGTGTCTTGTTTCTCACTCATCGGCTTGCTTGTGTTTGCTTTAATTTTCAGTTTGTAGGTACTTAACTTTTACCAGGAGGTAGGACAAATTCTTCTGCCAGTGTCCGTCTGGGTGGGTACCATGGCTTTGATAGTGTAGTCTGCCTCTCATACTAAGTAACGCGGCCCGCGCAGACCGTGTCAATTTTTGGATGCCAAGCAGTGAAGTGCAAGCATTACTATGTTCCAGTCATAGACATAGGATTAGTAATTTTAGGTCAGTGGTTCCGGTGTAATAAAGTATAGTCAATTAGTCTTATGGGCTTACGGGACTCATTGCCTAATGTTTTAGGGTAACGTTAAAGCTAGGTTCAATCTAGAGCACGGCCATCATCATGATGTTTCTTTCAGTGTAATCCCAAGGTCACTGTAGGATTCGAATTTCACTACCACTGAGCTATCGCTTTATAAGTTGGACTTATATACTTAGGACACTAGCAGAAGATGCATTCGCAAACTTTGTGGTAGAGACTTTCAACCTTTGAATGTATCGCCACAGAAACTTTGGTCATTATCAAGGAATTCCGTACTTTAATACAATCATTATTTTTGTCCTTTCCTTGTTCAAACTAAGTTGTCTTGAACAATCAATACGGTGCTCATGTCAGCCGGAAATTAAAAAAGTTCAAAGTCCAAAGTTCGTCAGTCGTTCTCTCGATTTACCCTCGCCGTTCTGGAGATGTTTTTGGATTACGGCACAAAGTTTTTGTTCTTATTATCATTTATATACCGTTTTATACGTATGTGACTCGTCTCAATAGACGTGTATGTCGGATAATTATTGGTGTGACGCTTTATATTACTTTAAACTGGTTTCGCTGGTCACAAAATTAGGGAAATAAATAATTATAACGCATGTCTGTACAAAAAAGTGTACACAAATCGTCTATTGAAAATAATAATGGATAATGAAATAATAAGTGGAATTCCTTGCCTGAGTCTGTGTTCCCTGATCGCTATAACCTGGGTGTCTTCAAGTCACGAGTGAATAGGTATCTTCTAGGTAAGCGAGCTCCATCTTCGACCGCATCGTCACTTACCATCTGGTGAGATGGTGGTCAAACGCAAGCCTATATAGTATATATAATAATAAAAAATACTTTTAAAGGTGTAGACAGCTATTTTCAGCCTGTATTGTCCCATGGCAGGGCAAAGGCCCCTACCTCCCTACTCCAGAGCTTCCTTCTACTTCTCAAGGTCTTTGGCTATAGAAGGCCAGTCTCTCAGGTATCCGACCAGCTGATCGCATCTTTCTCCGTTCTTCGGGACCCACTCTTTTGTTATTTTGGCCCATAGTTTGCAAGGCATGTGGTTGACATGTCCAACTCAATCCCACTTCACTCTGGCAGCTTTCTGAGTGACATCAGGTTTGCTCATCGAGGAAGTAACCCCTAGAGGTGCAGTGCCGTTTGGTTTGCACGAAATAAATTACACCATTTTTGACTAGACATTATGCGCTCTGATTGGCTAAGCCACCGCCTCGCGCTGTTATTTTGATATTACAAACAGACACTTCAATTTTATTTATTTGTATAGATGTACAGATTACAATTATTACCACATTTAATTTATATTTTCTGTTACGTTTAAGTAATATAACTCCTTATCAGCAAACCAAAAAGCTAGTCTTAATAATATAATCTAGCTTTAGCCAATATTTCTAATATATTGTTGTACCTATAATACTAACATCTGGCAATAATTTCATATAAATGTATGTTTTTACTTAGCGTGGTATAACGCGTTACAGTACCGTACACTTACATTGGCAGAATCTGAGATCTAAACAAAGAATGTTATCTAAATACGGTAGCTTAGTTTACGTCCAGGATCATTTCAATTTTATTGTATCTGGACTATAATCAAGCATGTAAATTTCACTGTAAAACCATTTTCCAAACAAGTCCATGTAATTAAAGCTACATAAAAAACACGACTGCCCTAGCCAGTGTCACTTGGATGATGTAAGGATTCTAAGGCAGTTCGTAACGTAATCCATGATTGATGGATCAGCATCAATCACGGACCATGCGAAAATCATGAAACACCACGATCACCGCTTGACGCGTATCGTACCGTCTTAGTTGGAGTTGGTAGAAATGTAGTCCGAGTGCTAACCGTAACATAGTTAGAGGTCGTGAAAGAGACGCACTGAACCCGCTTCTACGATCTCTACTCAAAAAATAGTTTCACTACGACTGCGTGTACAGTGCAGAAGCCGCGGTAAATACACGGGTAGTGCGCAAGTGATGTACCTATGTAGCGTAAAGCGGAGCAATCGTCGCTTTGAGCCCAGGCATGGAGTGAACGAGATAGGACTATCGGGCTGTAGTGCTGTTCTTGTTTGTTTCATGGATTTTTGATAGTTTTGCTTAAAGTCGCACTTGCACGTGTATTATCTCGTAATTAACACTGGTTGCAAAACCATGGTTATTTTGACAGCAATACACACACATGCATAAATGTCTCGCCCAGCTTAAGAATATCCATACATCCAAATCTGTTCAGGTATTTAAAAGTAAAGGAGGAATATAGAAACTAACATACATACACAAATACACGAATCCTAAAAACATTAAACTCCTTTTTTGAGAAGTCGTGTACTAATATATCTTCTTCAAATGTGTCTTTTATGCAATTTGTATACGACTGACGATTATTTACCTGATGTCAAACGTAACATCTCCAACAATTGCAGTGCCATATGAGCTTTGAATGCCCAATTTCCGTGTGGCACTGTAACACACTAGTCAAATTAACTGAATAACTGAATGAATACTTTGCGGACTTTTACTTACGATCTGTAGAATACCGTTCAATCAAATCTCGAATCTACCATCTCAGCGATCCACTTCAATCCAGATTGGAGAATGAACCGGAATTGGATAATGACACTTGTGGGCTTTTATGCGACCTTATGTACTGCGTTCAACGCATCATACTCTGTGATTACAGGGTAGTGCCGATTACGCCCGAATCTTATTGCTCAGAATATTGCGAGAAAGAAGGCTAAACGCGATGCGGTGTTTGCGCGCCGGGGTGCGAACACGGGGAGGTTCTGTTAGCGTCGGTGTACACTGCTGCCTATCGATACTGTCTCGTATGTATTTCACGACGATGATTTTTTTAGAGAGACGATCTGGGGCCTGTTTCATAAAGAATATTAGTCTAATATTGTTCTTGGTTATATTGGACGAGCAGTTTTTCCAGCTGTTCCCCACGGTTTCACTCGCGTGGGGAACTGTGCACTTTTTCCGGGCTAAAAATTAGCCTATGCTACTTTCTTGTTCATTAACTATATCTATGCAAAAAATCACGTCGATCCGTTGTTCTGTTGCTGGGTGAAAAAAGGACAAACTAACGCACCAACTAAATATACTTTTGTAGTTATTATAGTACGGATAGATTAGCGTTTGATCGCATGTTTAACTGAAAACACCTTGGCACTTAAATTTAAACTTGTCCTTAAAGGTAGTGTCCAATTGGAGCTTTTGGCCCGTCCCCTTTACATCATCAGACAGGCAAAGGGCAAAGCGACATCGTTAAATTGTTGATATTGCTCCTTTATTTTAGGTAGCACTGTACACGCACTCTTCGGACATAGATTTTTATGCCCCTAGAAGTGGCCAAGCGTGTAGCTCTCTAGTAATGTACAATTAATGCCCAGACGCGGCAAATTAGATTGGTACCAAGCGAGCGCTATACGAGCTTCTAGCGAAGTGCAGGCTTTAGTAAGTCTGTGTTTATGGAATTGATTTTGTGGCGGAAACTGACAATTCTTTCTCTTTTAGTTTAGGAGCCCCAAGCTAGTTAGATACATTCCAATGGACGGACAACGACAGACAACATTGCTAAATTACTTTTAGAACTACTATCACTGATAAATTCTACTTAACTATCTAAATTCATTCATTATCAGCCTCTTACGCTCATACTGCTGGGATATCGGCTTTCTCTCAAAAAGAGAGGTATGGACATAATCGACCACGCGAGTCAGAGACCAGAGAGAAAGAGAGAGTACAGGCCATAATCATGGCTTGTACTCTCTCTCCGAGATAAGGCTTTTACCCTAGTAGTGTAGGGAGCGTAATTGTCTAATGATGACGAAATTACTAAAATTGCCCTAAAATTTAACGTAATAATCGTGAGAAAACGCACATCACAACCAACATGTTCAAGAAGCAAGAAATTCGACAATAGGTATGTATTGTCATTGAGATATCCATCACTGGTCCTGGGTGGTGAATTAATTATGTTATACTCGTACTTATAAATTTAAGGTTCTTTAATTAATTTAAGGTTCGTTATGAGATCTAATTATCCTTTCAAATACTCAAAAAAAAAGACGGCTCTTTAAAAAATTAGGTAAACTTCATGCCAGTAATTAAATTGCTTGTAAAAAACAAAAACAAGAAACCCTCTATATATTTTTGTTCAGCATTGTTTGCCTGAAAAAGGCTTAGCTAAGAGTTCCTTCTAATTACCAAAAATAATGAAATAAAAACGTTGCTGTTTCGGAGTCTAATCAAGCGATCGCTGACGTCAGGAAGGGGAGGTTAAGGTTATTGTGTCTGGTTTTTTTTAGATTAATAATGTACCCTTTTGTTGTTAAAAAAAGAAAAACGTTATTTATTCAATATCAATTAATTTTAAAAATGTGAATGTAATTCAATATACAATGCATTGCATTGTATTTTAATAGTTTGTTTAAGCATTAAGTCTATTAGAAAAACTAATTAAATAAACACATCTTAATGTATATAAATTACGCGTCACGTTGTTTGTCCGCGATGGACTCCTAAACTACTTAACCTAATCAAATTTGCACACCGTGTGCAGTTTGATCTAACTTAAAAGATACGATAGCTTACATCTCAATTTATAGCCGCAATATTATTTCATTGCAAATTCTATTAGGGTTCCGCGCAAAAAAATAAAAACCATGAAAACCCAAAATCACCACACGGGTGAAACCGCAGCAGCTAGTAATAATATAGGTGAGTGTAATCCTTAGTACTTTTTAAACAAATCAACAAACAAATAAATACATTTTAGCACTTATAATAATATGTTTGTAATGTATGTACATACGTACTTTTTAATGCAAAACAAAAATACATTAAAACATGCAAAAACTAGCATTTTATAACTTGGTACAACCATCAAAGTTACGAAAGACCTTTCTACAGGTCATATTAATTAGCTCATCAAAATTGTAAGGCAAGTGTTACCTTACTTAGGGTTGCCACTTTATCTCGAGGCTCATAAGCCGTTCATGCATATTCACAGTAAGCCCACGGTTTTAATAAGGGTGCTGTTTTGCCCCGCTATCCTTTACGGGGAAGCGATATCGATCTGGGGCCAAAAATGATTAGGCGTGACAGCATAGATGAGCGAGCTGATGGTGGCCAAACCAAACAATTATCCTTTTTGGGCTTCCGTATCTCAAAAGGAAAAATGGAACCCTATAGTCTCTTCGTTGTCCGCCTGTCTGTTGGTCTGTCAAAACCTTTTTCTGAGGAACGCGTGATGGACTCGCACTTGGTTGTTTTTTATATTCAATATGTGTTCTTTGGATCATAATCTTACTTGATCCCAATGTGATTAAATTATTAAGAGTAGGTCTTTTTATTCATGTATTTTACTAAAGCTGTAGTAGTTGTCTTAAAAGTTACACTTAAACGTGGTACTGTATAGTCAAGAATTATATATTTTATAAATGCAAAATAAATGAATATGAATATGTTTTATTAAGAATCCAATTGAACTGCTAACTGACAATAATACTGTTAATTTTAAATTATTGGTAAATCACGGCCCTTTTCTTTCCATTATTTGACACTTCTTTCGGCGATAAGAAGCGCTCAATTATTTTTATCATTTTTATTTCAGTTTTGTATTTTTTGTAATGTCTTGTCTAAAAGGTCTTGTTTTTAATGTAATTATATAAAACAACAAAATTAATCATTAATGTAATCATATGATGATGATGATAAATTATCATAAATGTTGCACAATTCAATGCGAAGTCCATTGCTCAGTACTCCATGGTTACCATTTTGTTCCTATCCTTTACGAAATGCTGATATTGATCTATGCTTTGGAACAAAAATGAGCAGGGGCTGTTTTACCCCGCGCCCTTTGTCAGGTGTATCGAGATGTGGTTGGAGGACGAAAATAAGGGTAGTGGAGTGCCTCTCTTGCGTGGGAAAGTATTATGGCGCTCTAAACAGGGTAAAACGTCTAGGCAAAGAGGGACATACATAAATCAAAGGATTCTTTGACAGCGGTTTTTTCTAAATTATCAAAGAAGATTATCTATAATATTTCATCAGCGTTTTTGAGGTTGTGTACAAGATTAGAACCTGTGTATATCTTACTCCTACCTGCTATAATAATAACCACTGAAAGAAAATCCATACTAATATTATAAATACGAAAGTGTGTTTGTTGGTTTGTTGGTTTGTCCTTCTTTCAGGCAGTAACGAAGCAACGGATCGACGTGATTTTTGGCATAGATATAGTTTATGGACCGGAGAGTAACATAGGCTACTTTTTATCCTGAAAAAATTCACGGTTCCTGTGGGAACGCGGGTGAAAGCCGCGGGCAGAAGTTAGGTTAAGTTAGTGTGACATAAAATTGACATTGACAGCTGTCAATAATTTGACAGCTGACAATAAAGTTTTATAATGTTTAATTTTGTTTTTGGCTCCACGTGATTAGCGTATTTAGCCAGTGTCGAGTTATATGAATAATAATATATAATAAAACTCTAGTTTTGGTGCATGAAAGTCGTCAAAGTCACGTTTAAGTTTAGTCGAGGCGCGGTCAAGTCGAAGTAATGCTTCAGTAAAGCGGTGGATACTTTACTGAAGCTTCTATGGAGTTTTGGATAGAATACGAAAATACACGTTTTTCGTCTTTGTACTATTTGCCTTTCACTCATGCACGTTTACGAAAACTTAATGGTTAATAATCCACCATTATTACACATTAACACTCGATAAAACACAGGTTTTAGTAAATAACACAAAATCAACAACAGCACATTTTCGCATTCCCGCCAAAACTCCTTTATAATGTTGACAAATTGATTTAATTTGACAGATCGGTTTGACGGTTCCTGTGGGGACGCGGGTGAAAACCGCGGGCAGAAGCTAGTGTGTGTATATATTTAATAACCTATATTATCCTATGCTTGATTACACTCTCAAGTGCCAACAAAACATAACTTTAATCAGCACCTTTTAATTAAATTTCGATGTAAACCAACCACTACGCTTGAAGTGAACAAATGAAATAAATTGTAATTCAACATAGTTGCAATTTCAATAAATTATACCGATAAATCAATTTTAGTTCAGTGAAATAAATTGAAATTCATAATTGATCATGGCTACTTATTTACGTGACTGCCTCCTGGCATTGTTGAACTTTAATGTCAATTTACTGTTGATTAGTGAACGTCAACTTCGTTCGAAATTGACGTAAGCACAAAATAGAGAGAGTAGAAGAGGCGCTTAGTACTTGACGCGCTAAACAGTCACGTGGCCCTACATCCCCCGCGTCAAGGGGTCAGACGGTTTGAGAAGACTAGAGTCTCCAGCAAAAAAAAAAATTTTGCATTTCCAAAATTATACTAACTTATTTAATATCCCAGATTAGCTTTTGCAGTTTCGCACGCGTGGATACAGATTAAAAGGCTACCTTTTATAGCACTCAGTGCTAAATATAACGTATATATCGAAATAATTGTTAAATCGGACCAGTGATTCCAGTCATTTATATACAAATAAATAAAATTGGAGTGTCTGTTTGTAATATCAAAATAACAGCTTTTTACCAAATGCATATGAAAGTATATATGGTACCTACAACAAAACAACCATTTTTAAAATTTTTGTCTGTCTATCTGCTTGTTCCGGATAATCTCCGAAACAGCTGGACCGATTTTGACGGGACTTTCACTGGCAGATAGCTGATGTTTTGCTTTTATTTTAGCTAAAGAATTAGGGTTCCGCGCAAATAATAAAACCATGAAATCCAATACATGCGCGCGGGTGAAACAGCTGGCAGCAGCTAGTCAGCGATAATAAACAAAATGATAAACTTTTATATGTTTATTAGATATATTTCAAAGTGTTAACCGACAGCTTATATCATGAACTAGAATTTAAAGCGAAGATGGCCCATTGTTAACGCGTGCTCAGCTAATTCTCAACCAAATTAAGTTGATAGGAGAGGCATTGATCCCCCAAGTGTAGTTGATATCACTGCTAGTTGTCTCAGTTGCAGCGAGACCCTTCTGAGTAAAATGGAGGGATTAAGAATGTACAGAAGTCTCATAACATCAGACCAAATCCAGACATACACCCCATTGCAACTGACTGTATCGATATACGTATTTATGAATACGTCGGACGCTCTTGACCGCATAATTGTTAACTGCCAGCTAAATGCTACAAATAATACGTCTAACCACATTTATCTCGCTCGAACACTCTGTTGGCTGTGTAAACTATGGACTTAGGATATTTTTCTCACTTACTATGATTACTTTAAGTCATCATACCGTACATAGAGAGATATATCTCTAACTCGACAAGACAAAAGGCACGCATTTTAGCCCTACAGCGGCGCAAGTACGGATCTTTTCGTGTCGATAAAATTTGCAAATATTCGATAAAATTGACAGTTAAAATCGATAAAGTGGGGGTTTTATTCGATAAAATTGACAGTTAAAATCGATAAAACCCACTTTATCGATTTTAACTGTCAATTTTATCGAATTTTATCGACTGAAAAGATCCGTACTTGCGCCGCAGGTGGGAGTAACTCATCTGCGAGTGTCCGTCTTAGTGGATAGGAATGCTTTGCTCGTGTAGCCTGCCGCCAAGCAGTAGTGTGCATGTACACTGTATTCCAGTCAGTATGTATTCCAGTTTGATGAGCAAAGTAGTCAGTGAAGAAACTATCTTATATTATCAAGCTAACGAGCGTATCGCAGAGTCAATCAGGCCTGTTTTGTCGTTTAAAGGATACATCGAGGACGGTGCGTGCCTTTCATGTTTGTTTATATATCTTTTTACCTAATTCAAGAAAATAAAAAATAACGTTTCTCGGATACACTTCCCAGTTCGCTACTCCACAATTAAAATGGTCCACATTATGGGCGTTTTTCACATTACAATTTTTGTACTGAAAGTGCTTTAGTTCACAGTTACCGTAGCACTAGCTCACCGTCCTCTGTTTTTCCATTACCCGTTCGAAGGGAAATGCTATTTTATTCGCTGAGCGGGCGATGCGGCACTTATCCTTAAAGACTGATGTGGACACTTTGCCCCGGCTTACTCTGAGCACGAAGAATCTTTACCTTTCTCAAGAAAGATTTAAAGACTAGCCTCTTTGTTAAAGATGCAATTTACAAGGAATAATTAAGATGCACAGCCTTGTCTTATGAGAAAAGTACGGAAAAGTTTCTCATTTTTATATAATTGACAGATGATATACAGTACAGAAGAAGATGATTAATGATTACTAAAGGGTTATATATAAGGGTAAATTTTTTAACAACTTTTGAGGAATTTAAAAATATACAGCATTTAATTCCTTTTTTTTACTATTGCATAACGAGACGAGTGGGTCATTGGCCTGATGGTAAGCATTAAGCCAGCCCATAATTTCCTGTACAAAAAATAATTATTATATTCTATACTTGAGTATACTGTAATGATAAGTAAGTTGTACCATCACAGGTACTAGTGCAGGAACAAATCGGCGTCAATGGTACCATAAATGGTACAACTCAATGGTGCAACTGGTTCGGCGCCAACAATTGATAGGCTTTCGCATCCTAATCCACAAAACAGGCCTCCATCTTAGGATATCTCTGCTCTGCACAAGGTTATCAGATTTTCAGTGTAAAAGATAAATATGAGTAGTATTGCAGCACCACAAACAGCACCGGAAATACCTGAGTTTTTCTCGTGTTCTTATTTTGCGCCAGGAGTTCAGCATTGTCTGCAAATAACAAATGAATATTCCGCCTCGGTCAGGCAGATTGTTTGCTCCGAAATCACACAAATGAAAATTTAATAACAGAAGCAACCTCTATAATAGAATTACAGATATTCGTGAGCACGGGAACCTTACATTTTTAACAGAGACTTGTTTTCTTTGGGTACAGACTAAATTATATATTATGCTTCGTGGAGTTCAGAAAAATATACTTTCAAATGGATATGGCAACAGCTATTGTTTCTCCAGTAATCACCACTTTCAAAAAACGATGAAACACTTTTCTATAAGTTATATTTTCGATAGTTTACTTCGAAATTTTAATTACATTGACAAAAAGAAATGTCTGCGTACAAAATGTATCAACCTCTTTCGTCCCTTTGTTAGTGGTAGGACTAACTCTTCTGCGAGTGTCCGTCTGGATTGTTACCACTGCTTTGCTCGTGAAGTCTGCCGCCAAGCAGTAATGTGCTAGCATTACTGTATTCCGGTTTGATGAGAAGAGTAGCCAGTGAAATTACTGGGCTTATGAGACTTAATACCTAATGTCTCAGGGCAACGAGCGCACTGCAGTGCCGCGCAGGCCTTTGTGTTTCATTGTTTTGAGTGGCACTGCAGTTGTTATGAGCCGGCGTTATGGTTAGCATCAGGCAAACGACCAGTTCGTCTCGTTATCAAATAGCATAAACAATAGTCCCATTAGGGGTTATTTACAGATTCAGTCCTCAGTGTGTCCGAGTACGCATTACAAAACGATTGTTCAAATTTCTATCTTCAGAGATTCAGGCTGTGATTTCTATCTTCAAAGATTAGTCAAGGACATCTCATTTTATACACATTAAGAGAGGATACTACGACTTTGAATAATTGTAAACTACACTGTAATGTTTTGTACAGAAGAATCACATGTGATACGATCACGTGACGTTTATTTACCCTGAAGACCTGTACCCTTATTCCCTATGACCATTCAACCAGGTAACGCGACGCGTTATGATACCTTCGTGGAAAGGTTGTGAAATGCTATTCTGTATCCCATGCCACATTTTGCGACAAGGCTTGTTACACGCATGTTTATGTATTATGAAAATAACATCAAAATATAATTTTGACTAACCTCGACGTTTCGATCAAGTTGCATTGATCGTGGTCACGAGAAGACTGAAGAAAGCGGGTGTCTGCGTCTTGAACGGCGGGCGTCGTCATCATCTACCCGCATTTGATTTTCTAAAATATCGCATTCGCAGCGGTCACGACACACAATACTAACAGTATCGGCAGATGCGCTCGAAGGCAAAACGCGACGCGAACACTTTTCTATCACCGGATTCCACGAAGAAGACAACTTAAATCCATCTTCCCGATTGAAATTATGGTACTTTTTGATTTCAATCGCTTCACGCACAATTCTGGGGTAGAAATGACGATCAGTGGAGAGGATTTTGGGATTATGAAGTTCTATCCAGTGGTTTGGTCCTGAGTCAAGCAAGTGCTCAGCAATCGCAGATTTTTCTATTTGACGATTTTTGACAGCTGCGATGTGTTCCTTCACCCTTTCCGCGATAGTTCGCTTCGTCTGTCCGATGTAGGAACTACCACAACTGCAGTCAACCTTATATACCCCGGGTGTTTGATATGGGATGACATCCTTTGCCGTTCTCATTTGCATAGCTATTTTGGATAACGGATTAAATACAGTCTTTATGGAGTACTGTTTTAGTGCTGTTCCAACTTTGTCCGTTATTCCTTTCACATATGGCAAAAACACCGGTTGTCGGCTCACATCAAAATTCATCCTATTCCGGTATTTGCGCCTAGGCTGCCTTCCATCCACTTTGTATCCGTTACGTTTTAGTACCTCCCGAACATGCGACAACTCACACTGAAGATGCTCGGGGTCACACAGATCATGCGCCCGGTTCACCAGCGACGTAACCACGGATTGCAAGTGGCGGGGATGGTGGTGAGAAGATGCATTTAGATACCTGTCTGTATGTGTCGGCTTTCTATAAACAGAATGTGCCAGGGAACCATCCGGTTTTACCATCACCTTGACGTCCAGAAAAGCTAAAGTTCTGTTCACTTCAACTTCACAAGAGAATTTAATTTTCGGATGAAAAGACTCCAGATGAAGTCTAAGTTGATCCACTTCCTTCTGACCACCTTTCATGATGCAGAAAACGTCGTCCACGTACCGCTTCCACAGGCTTACCACAGACGACTGCAAACCTAGTGAACTTTCAAAATGCTCCATCCAGATATTGGCCAAGACAGGTGCTACAGGGCTCCCCATAGCAACGCCATCTATCTGGAGGTAGTGGGTCGTTTTTGTCTTAATACAATGAATCCAATTCGCGAAAGTTTAAAAAGTACTATGAAAATAACGTCAAAAAGTCCTGGCCAATAACGATTGTATTGTTATTTTTTGTAACATTAGTGGGGCAAAATTCTTTGTGAATATAATTTTCTTCTCCATTTTGATGCTCACTGTTCTGTAGTCTATATCTAGACTTTTTACCTTTCTCGGAACGGACTGGAACCCTTACACTGCGGAGGTAAACTCCGAAATATTACTACACTACAATGCTCTACCTAGACTAAAATATCCTCCCGAAATATAACTCGAAAAAGTAATTTTGCTATCATTTTATCAGAAGTAATGTGGTATGTATTGGTGCGCAGCTTGACTCACCATTTGGAAAGTTATGCATCGTTATCTGCTGTCAGTATTCGTATGGGTGATTGCTACAACATATTTACAATTAAACGCTCTTTTGCATCGCCGGGCAATTTAAAGTGCTAGTTGCACGTAAGAGCGTGTATAAAAATATCTATATAATATACACACAAAACTATTTACAAAGTCATTTATATAATAATCCGCTACCAGTAGGCAACGTTCCCAAAATACTGGCAGCATTGCCACGTTGAATGGCAATGCTTAATCTTATTAATTCTTGTGTAGCATGTCTGTGTTAATCCATTATAAATAAAAAAAATATGCAGAAATTTCATAGTGGTAGGTCATTTTCTATCGCTCTTCAGGTTACCTTGAGGGTTGAAAATCTTCGCTTCACCAGATGCAAGGACTAATTATTCTGTGAGTGTCCGTCTGGGTGGGTACCCCCGCTATGCTCGTGAAGTCTGCCGCCAAGCAGTAATGAGCAAGCATTGCGGTTTGATGAACAAAGTAGTCAGTGAAATTACTGGGTTTATGAGACTTAATACCTACAGTATCAGGGTAACGAGCGAAATGCAGTGCCGCGCGGGTCTTTGTTTTTCAAAGTTCTGAATGGCATTGTAATTGTTATGGATTGGCGTAATTCAATAGTTTAAAAAATAAATTGAAGGCCAAATACCTATTGATATATCCAGCAGCTGTACTTGAGAACCACTTCTATTCTAGCTTTGGCGTGCTCGTTACCTACAACATAAAGCAAGTTGCCCTACTTTCCTTCTAAAAGAAATTTATACATAATAATGCCCTTTGAACAATAAATTGTGAAAGCACTTGGTAACCACCGCTCAAAACAAATTAACGGTCCAAAAACAATTTTAGGGCATAACGCCATCAACTACGCCGGCATTAGGAGAAATAAAGAAAGCTCGGCCGTCGAGTTGAGTTGATTTGTTGACGATGGTTCCGTATATTATTGAGGTATGGAGACTATGAAGTCGACTAAATTACATCGTTTATTATAAGTTTCAAATGGTTTTATAGTAACAAAACCATAAGTATCTAATTATCTTAGACAAGTATAATAATTAAAAACTATTATTAAACATCATAGACTATATAATTATCTAAACATTACAATATACACCTAAAGTTAAATTAATTAAAACTATCCATTTAACCTCACATAACCAAACTCTTATAGATAGAAAACGGAAAGGAGGAGCTAAATTTCAGTAAAGTGAAAGTACTGTTTGAAACTTTACCGGTCAGTAATCCTATGCTTTCTTGCTTTTTTATTTTAGAGATTTTTTCTATCATGTCACATTTTCGACTACCTTTGCTCACTTGTCACAAAGAAAAGATAATTTTTCTGATTTTTCTCCCAAAGGGTTTCGTTTTTATTTTGTAAAGCGGAACCCCTAAAATAAAATAAACATGGCGGGTGCCCCCTGGCGGCAGGAAATGAAAAGCTCGCGGCGTCGAGGCCGCTCAGTAAGTGGAGAGTACAGCACTAACAAACTTCTTTGTTCATTCGAATGTAGAGGACTGCTGTTACGAGGAACTGTGTATCTGGAAACGTGACCTGGGTCCTTTGACTATATTAGACCACTAGAATAATTAATATATAATACCATTACTGAATAAAACGTTTTCAAAAAAAATAACGACGACAGATTTTTTACAAATTTAAATGGCACCAATTTCGAAACCTATTCAATGAAAACAGAATCATCAAAATTGGACTACATATCTACCACTCAGGCTCTACCACGCAGGCCTTTGTGTGTTAAAGTTCTGAGTTGCTCTGCAATTGTTATGGGCCGGCGTATATATTTGAATGTTATGCTTATCCATCAGGCAAACAACCGAATGGTTTCGTTATTCAATAGTCTAAGAAAAAGTAAAGCGAATAGTTATAATGACCTATAAAAATAAACTAACAAATAACACTTCGCACGTAATCTACTCGGTCATAAATCCCCTATTCAATTTACAAAGTCGATGGATCCGTATTATTTATTGCGAAACATTTGGAATTTTTGGAATATTCCATATTCGCGGCGGCGGCTGGAATAAATCAATAGATCACAATAAATTGTGCTTTACGTGTGTGTTTCTAAATCATAAAATTGCTTTAAAAAAGCGACGAACCGATTTCAACGACAGACTACTGAACCGACTTTGATGAAATCTCTATGAGACCTATATGAAAATGTATCAATTTAAATAAAGAAATAATTTTTCAAATCGGTTTATAAATGACGGAGATCTGAGGTAACAAAGAGAAATAATACGACCAAATTGAGAACCTACTCCTTTTTTGGAAGTCGGTTAAAAATAGCAGGGGAATCTAATAAATATTTAATCTTTTGTATCCACGACAAAGTAGTTAGTTACTCTGCCTGCAACCTCGAGGGGTTCGATCACCAGTCAGGGCTAAGTTTGTGTGGTGAGCACAAACTTAGCGATCTAGATGTTTGCGTTCATCTATTAGTCCATGACACCTACGGTACAGGGAATCCCAGTGCGGGTATGAGTGGTATAAGCGTTTGATGCGTATTACTAAGCTCTAAAATAGTATCAGGCAAGCGGCCGGCTGTAAAATAGTGCAAAAAACTTAAAAGTAGTATGTCTGTAAAGACGTACTATGCCGACCCCAAGTAAAAATGGGGCAAGGGAAAGAAGGAGGTACGCTCTAAAATGATTTTTAAAAATTAGAAACCAATTTCGATCGCCCTATCAATCAAATTTAAAGGGGGACCAAAAACTCCCTTTTAGGTAAAAAAAAATATTATAATAAATCATATGCAGAAATAGTTTTTATACAACCAGCTTACGAGCACACACAATAATATCCAGATATAGAAAACGCTGAACAAATATTCTTCCCATTGCCAAAATCAAAACTGTAGCCTGTACACCTTACAGAAATCATCAGTAGGTATACCTACTTCGTCTTATCAACACCATGAAGCCTATCATCTTCTGTCGGAAGACGTCCACTGCTGAACATAGACCTCCGAAAGAACGGAACTTGGATCGACTACTCGCCTACTAAAAAATGTTTAATCCAACATACTCTTTTTTTTTCATAAAAATGACACATACGACGTTATTCTTTTGATGAGTACTGAAAGGGCAAAATTGCTTGTCGATTTCGCTAAACGACCTCAACTGTGTGGCCAAGACGTTTTTAATATATAGGATAAATAATGGTAAATGTGAGGAAAGGCGTGAATATAAAATATTTTGTTAGTGGTAGGATTAACTCTTCTGCGAGTTACCGTCTGGGTTGTTACCACCGCTTTGCTCGTGAAGTCTGCCGCCAAGCACTAATGTGCAAGCATTACTCTGATCGGGTTTAATGAGCAGAGTAGCCAGTGAAATTACTGGGCTTATAAGACTTAATACCTAATGTCTCAGGGTAACGAGCGCACTGCAGTGCCGCGCAGGCCTTTGTGTTTCAAAGTTCTGGATGGCACTGCAATTGTTATGGGCCGGCGTTATGTTTACCATCAGGCAAACGAACAGCTCGTCTCGTTACCAAATATAACATAATAAAAAAATACAAAAACTGCATTAGAATAAAATCTTTTTCCAATTTTCCAGGCAATTTTTTCCATTTTTCCTCCTTATTTTCTTTTTATATTCGGACTATTACGAACTTTTAAATAAAACCCTAATCGATCCAGCCGTCCTTGTGCTCTTAGGACAGAGGGAGATCCTGTGCCCAGTGCCGTTCTTTGGAAGTTAGTTAATGCACAACACAGCCTTCAAATTAGTTTATTTGTGAGGTATTTCGGCCACAATCCTTGGCTTTCCCGGATTATACACTATTTGAAGGGATTTAAGACGTTGAGTCATCAAAAGTCGAGCTATTTCCAAGTTATCAGCCGACAGGCACTACGGTTGAAATACATTTCTCTCCGAATTAAGGTAAAGATGCACGACAAAAGTAGTTAAAATAAATCGGGGTGTCTCAAGGCTCATACTTAGTTAGCAGATTTAAATAATTTCAGTTTAAGACAAGCTTACGGGTTATACAGAAAGCTAGCAGTATGAAAACTTCAAACAGTTTCCATTTTACACAAACACCTTTTTTGAGTAGAATGCTACGAATGTAATTAAATACATGTACGAAAACAGCTGAATCACCAACATGCCATTGTAGACTTACATTGAGAAATAATTTAGGCTGTCAGTTGATGACGAGTCTAGCAAGATGGCGACATAGTGGAATTGATTAGCATTGAATTGATCCTTTGAACCCAAATATCAGCATTTTTGTCTTGAAGTCTGCAGTATTTTGCCTACATATTACGTTATCTCCAAGATATGTGTCTTTGGTATGTGTATGTAGTTTATACGTGCGGTAAACACGTGTACCTATTATTAATAAACATGAGCTACTGTTTCAATCTTATACTGTAGTGTGACGAACCGGTACTCGCTGACTTTACAAAATACCCGAGTAATGAGAGAAGTCGAAAACACTAGGAATAAAGCAGACGTTTAATTTATTCTGTTTTTGTTTGTACACTTGCATTTCATAGTAACGATGTTTTTGACTAAAATGCAGATGAATCATCTCGGTAAAAGGGCTCCGCCCACTGCACCTTACAAAAATAAGAACATACTAGCATTAAATCCTACTTTCTACTAATATTATAAATGCGAAAGAGTGTTTGTTGGTTTGCCCTTCTTTCACGCAGCAACGGAGCAACGGATCGACGTGATTTTTGGCATAGATATAGTATATGGACCAGAGAGTAACACAGGCTACTTTTTATCCCGAAAATGCACGGTTCCTGTGGGAACGCGGGTGAAAACTGCGGGCTAAACCTAAGTAATATTATAAATGCAAAAGTAAGTTTTTACGTTTGTTGGTTTGTCCTTCTTTAACGCAGCAACGCAGCAACGGATCGACGTGAGTATTGGCATAGATATAGTTTATGGATAGGAGAGTAACATAAGCTACTTTTTATCCCGATAAAATGCACGGTTCTTGTGAGAACGCAGGTGAAACCGCGGGCAGAAGCAGTACCGCATCCATCTCCTAGCATACCACACCACAATAGCAGGTGGTGTGTCGCAATCGCTACTCCAAAGTCCGCTATTGTATGGCCAATTCTCGTAATTGTATGTATATAGCAATCGTTTCTGGAGTTCGTCGAATGTTCAAGTACCATGTTGCCTCGTTGCAGTTTCCTGGAATATGGTCCATATAACTCGAGTCTAAACGCAGGTTTTTGCTTCCATATGTCAAAACCGTAAACAACTTTGTACATACGGAAGCATGAGTCCACGCCTATATTCGTCTCGGAATTTCAGCTTTACTGCTACGGTGTGTAATGTAGGGAGACCTTAAATACAGGATAAGAAAAAATATCAAGTGATTTTAAAAATGAAGCTTCAACTCCATTCCTCCGTTTATATTACTGCTCATTGTTTTGGTGATTGTCCAAAAATGAAGATAATAAAATCTTTTGTACCTTGAATAGTCTTTCTTCTACAGACTTACTAACTCGACTTTATCTTTTTTAAGCCCTAAGTTGAATACGAAGTGATTTTAGTGTTACGTAACTAAGAATAAAAATATTATGTGATCTATTTGGCATCCGCCTGCCTGTCCGTCTCTCTGTATCAAGCCAATAAGCAGGGTACTCACTTATGCAGGCCGTAGACGCTTATGCAAGCGTACGTTTGCTTGTCAATATAACAACGCTTTTACGTCAATCGCAAGCAAAAGCGTTGTTATTCTGACAACCAAACGTACGTTTGCATAAGCATCTACACTGCCCCCTAGACTACTTAGAGATGTAGCACGTAATATATCTGATACTGTATCAAGTGTGAAAGTAGGGGCGATAGTAGTGTAGTGTGCGTAGGATACAGTATCAGATATAGTACGTGTAAAACCTCTATGTGAGAACTTTGCTATAGAGATGAAAAAACTTATAGTATAATAATAAGTGTATTATTGCCGCTGCACTAGCGAGCTAGTTCTATATTAACCTAGACGTGTAATTACTAGAGTTATGAGACCTTGATGTAATATCTCAGGGTAACGAGCGCAAGGCAGTGCCGCGCAGACTACATTAAAATTTGTGTTATATTATATTTTATTTTTATTTATTTGTTTTATTTTTATTTTGTGTATACAGTATATTCAGCTCGTGAATAAGAAAAAAAATGTCAATAATCTTTTGAGCTACTTTACAGTTCGTTATTGCACAATAAATAAAAATCTATAATCTTTGTTGTTACGCCAATAATCATTTTTTACTCAAAAATAAGTACAAAAATACATCCGATATCCAAGTAAAATATTACTCTCCTAATCCTGCCAAAGAAAATAATTTATAATGTCTGGAACTTCAGAACTGTTTGATTAAAATTTAATTTAGCTTTGCAAGTGTGCTTGCTCCGGGACGAGTGTCTTGATTAACTTTTGATTGGTTTAACATGATCTTCAAATTTATGCGCACTTGTTTTGGTTTGGCTTTATTGGTTTCTTCGGTGTTAGTTTGGGGGACTACGCAATTAAAGACCACGCATATTACTGTTACAATACAGACTACCCATATTACTACTATAGTTCGCTAGTAGTAAGATAAGAGTGAACAGTAATTTTATAGACAAGCCGTGCGCACCGTTGACCACGTCGCTCACTGAAAAACCAAAGAGGTTGATTGAACCTTTTTTCAACCTGTTTTTAGGGTTAATAATATAGCACCATGACAGACATGATTTGTTAAATCAACTAAGACAAAATTGTTATTTACTATTATATAGGTATATTTATCAAAATTTACTTTCATTTTGTTTAAGTTTGTGTTGCATTAACCTGTTTTATGGTAGAAACAACTTATTTCAAATTAACGATTTATTTATCTGAATCAAATGACCAATAATTAATTATCAAAAATTCTACTATTACATTTTTCAGTGCTTAACATGAGGTGAGATTGTAGCCAATTATAGTCAGCCTAATTGATATAAAACAAGGTCGCTAAATAATGATGAAATCGCTTTTATAAACTCAGGAACCGACATCAGCGAAGTTTTTTTTTAATATTATTTGATACGAGACGAGCTGGTCGTTTGCCTGCTTGTTTTCATAACGCCAGCTCATAACAATTGCAGTGCCGCTCAGAACAGAACAGAAGTAAATAAATTCTTCTTCATCATAATCATAAATAAGAAAATTAAGTAAATACATCTAAAAAATATTTTTAACCGCAGTAATAAGTGGCTACTAGACCGTTGCACATGTTATGACAATAGCAGAGCTAGCAAGTTCCCTAGGCCACCGGACATTGCTCCGTGAAATAGCACTGAAAACTCGCAGAGAGAACTGTCACCCACAGCGGGCCTTCAGAGAATAACTAAACGATTCGAACTAGTTCAACGTATACTGTATCAAAGCTATGTAACTAAGAGACAGAGTTTAAGCTTCAAATAAATTAAAAAAAAAACAATTGAAAACACGCTTTTTCCTTGCTCCACCATTAGACCCTCGACACCAAGTGCAATCTTTTTTTTTATGTTATTTGGTAACGAGACGAGCTGGTCGTTTGCCTGATGGTAAGAATAACGCTGGCCCATAACAATTGCAGTGCCACCCACAACTTTGAAACACAAAGGCCTGCGCGGCACTGCAGTGCGCTCGTTACCCTGAGACATTAGGTATTAAGTCTCATAAGCCCAGTAATTTCACTGGAAACTCTGCTCATCAAACCGGAACACAGTAATGCTTGCACACTACTGCTTGGCGGCAGACTTCACGAGCAAAGTGGTGGTAACAACCGAGACGGACACTCGCAGAAGAGTTAGTCCTCCCACTAACAAACTTAGACTCACCAAAACGAATCATATGAGCCACAACCCGAGAGGTTTACTCGTTGATGAGTTCCACTCTCCACCTCCTGGTTCCATGATCATTGATCATATCAACTTCATGATACTAAATTATTGTGTGGTCATTCAAACTGCCCATAAATATAAAGTTTCATTTCGATACGACAATTAGAAGTAGGTTAAAATGGATTATAGTCCGGCACAACTTTAGAAGTGAAATAGTTAATAAAGGGAGTGTGGCCGAGAAATTGTGCGACTTGCAATCTGACGCACCATGTATAGAATCTTGACCCGGCCAATGACTTATATCAAGTTATGTGCGGATTATTCACACTCGCTCTAAAACGGTGAAGGAAAAATCGTGAGGAAACCCGCATGTTCAAGAACCACAAAATTCGAGGACATGTGACATCAACCAGGCTGCACCGGGCCCGCGTGGTGAATTATGGCCTATACCTCTCTCTCTGAAAGAAAGCCGGTATCCCAGCAGTGGCACATACCCGTAACTGGCTGATGATAATACATAGATAGTGGATTTACCATACTCGCTCTAAAACGGCGAAGGAAAGCATAGTGTAGAAGTAAAAGTTCATAACTTCAATATGTCCTCCATGTAGCATGCTACATGGCTGACATGGCTAGCAGCCCCAAGTACTTAGGAAACAACAATTTCATAAAATAAGGTTTTATCATGGGTGAAATTTTTTGTATAAGAAATTTCTTCTTTTTTATTTTGTTATTTTTTTTTCTTGACCTGGATACATAGTCCTTAAGTCGCAATATTAGAATTTTGGAGTCGAAGTGACGCTTCAGTAAAGCGGTGGATACTTTACTGAAGCTTCTATGGAGTTTTGGATAGAATACGAAAATACACGTTTTTCTCCTTTGTACTATTTGCCTTTCACTCATACACGTTTACGAACACTTAATGGTTAATAATCCACCATTATTACACATTAACACTCGAAGAAATATAGGTTTTAGTAAATAACACAAAATCAACAACAGCACATTTTCGCATTCCCGCCAAAACTCACAAATTTCTTCTCCTCGCTAAAGATTGCGAACTTATGGAGGAACAGGCATTGTAAATTATTTTGAAAACAAACGAAGATCATAGAATCTTACTCTGGGAAGCTAGACTACTGTTCTAATTGTGTTATTCTGCACTCACATCGACAGGGTTGCCCATGTCAGGGCAGATCAGATCTGTCCGTCGGTCCGTTGAGACGGACATCCATCACGATTAGCCAGATTGATACTGCAAAAATATTCTTTTCTCGACTCAAAATAATTTAAGAATTTATTTTACTCACTAGCTGCTGCCCGCCGTTTCACCCGCGCGGAGATATTGGATTTCATAGTTTTTATTTTATTGCGCAGAACACTAATTATTTTTCTAAAGTAAAAGTAGCTAAGTTACTCCTTGTAACATTAGCTATCTGCCAGTGAAAGTCCCGTCAAAATCGGCCCAGCCGTTTCGGAGATTACCCGGAACAAATAGACAGACAGACAAAAATTTAAAAAATGGTTGTTTTGTTATTAGGTACCTTATATACTTTCATATGCATTTGGTATAAACCTGTTATTTTGATATTACAAACAGACACTTCAATTTTATTTATTTGTATAGATTAATTAAAAATTTTCAAGTTAAAGATGGTATTTAGCCAGGCGAGCATTAGAAAATCTTGTTATTGATGTTTGCCCGCCACGGAAAACTCAAATTCATTATATAGGAGTCGAACCATGGAGCTACAGATCGGCAGCCGACGTAACTACCATTGATTCGTTGTGACTGAGCATCCATCGCTTCAAACCCCTCAAGTCACCCTTGTTAATATATCTGAGTTGGCAGATTACTCCACAGTGACCAGTTCTAGTCGTGTCTCAGTCTGTAATTGATTTGAGGATAGACATTCGACTCTGGGGACGTAATCAACGCCAACGCGCCGGTTTGATGGGAAAGTGGGTTATTTATACAGGGTAGTGGAATAAAAGTGTACAATGCTTAGAAAGAAAGAGAGTAAAAGCATATTTATTTCGACAACGTGGTATAAAAATATACGTCATCATCAAAAAACATACAAATGAAGGTAATTAAATAAAAAGTTGTGTCTTAAAATTAAATTTATCATTCTATACTGTGTACACTTTTTTTTTCTATGGTCAGACACGGTATAGTTTCAATTTCAAATAACATAAATAAAACAAATGAAGTTCGCAGAAAATAAAACCTAAAAAGTTACAATTACAAAGATTGGAACTTCTTTTTAAACAATAAACGTAGTAGCAGTAACTTTGAGTATGACCTTTCTTTGACGGGTTAAAAATAACAGTTGATATACGTAAGCTGGCAGCCAGTGCCCCACCAAATCGGCCGACTTTTCGAACAATACCAATCTACGTTGAGTGTAGGTAGGTACCTACCAACTACCAATCTATAGCCCGGGCTCTGCGGGTGCCCTTTGCATTTTTAACGAACGCTCCTCGCACCCAAATTGAAAAAGAAACTACGAAACATAAATTCAGACGAGATTTCTCCTTTTTAGACGAAAACTTTTTGGGGTTCAGTGGTTGACAAATTAAAACGGAATTTTCACTACATTTTTTAAAACTATCTGATATTTATTTGCCCCCAAATTAGTTATATTTTCCTAAAATTATAACTTTGTCCAATATAACGTGAAATATAATATACAATTATAACTAACTCTTCTGCGAGTGTCCGTCTGGTGTGGTACTACCGCTTTGTTCGTGAAGTCTGCCACCAAGAAATAATGTGCAAGCAATACTGTGTTCCAGTTTGCTGAGCAGAGTAGCCAGTAAAATTACTGGGCTTATGGCACTTAATACCTGATATCTCAGGGTAACGAGCGCACGGCAATGCCACGCCGGCATTGGTGTTCCAAATTCAAATACTATATGTATTTTGTTCGTGTTTGTAAACTTCGTGTTTTTTCCTTTTTTATACTATTGAACAACGAGACGAGCGGGAAATTTGCCTGATGGTTGGCATAACGCCGGCCCATAACAATTGCAGTGCCACCCAGATCTGAAACTCAAAGGTCTGCGCGAGACTGTATTGCGCTCGTAACCCTGAGACATTAGGTATTAAGTATCGTAAGCCCAGTAATTTACTACTATTAAAACAACTTAAATTGCTATGTAAGGAACCCTTCACTATTTATGATGGAATCATACTTACCCGTTTCTTTTTTGTTTACCGTCTGAAAGTTTGTCAAATAAATAACATTTAATTTGATAAATTACTTGCCCACTGGCCCTTAAACGTTTTAAGGGCTAGCGAGCTATTTGCAGTTTACACAAATTACTAATTAGTAAAGCAAGTAAATAGCTGCATTCAAACATCATTAGGGTACTAATTAGTGGAGGCATTATGTAAATAATTTGATGTTAAATACCTATATGAACAATAAGCTAATCTTGCTATGCGCTTTGACAGCTACTTGGCTTATTTGGTAGTGACCCTGCAAAGCAAGGGCCCCGGGTCCGATCTCCAGCCTTGGCAAAATTTTGTGTGATAAGCATAAAGTTTGTTTACTGGTCTTGGATGTTTGTGTTATGTATCTGTGAATGTCCATACTGTCCATGCCACCTGTATTGTTTATTTCATTATTTTAGCTTGAGGTTCCCGTGAAGAGAAATACTGCTATACCACTATTGCGTGTCGTACGGCATGTTGTTGCATTTTGGCTAGCAACCAAGTTGAAAGCACCAAAAGTACCCTACCATCATACTATGGCTGCGTCACTACGTTTAGATTCAGAGACTTTGGTTCGCTCTATATATTTTACCGAATTTTTACAACGGAGAATGCTCGGCAGTTCTTTTTCATCTCGTACCACCATCGCGGTTCTATCACCGAAAATCTCGCCACCGGAACAAAGCTCATCCGCACATAATCGCGTCCTGGAAGTCTCATACCACTCGATTTATGTGACCGGAGAGTAACATAGGCTTTTTAACTTAACTTTTTATCCCGGAAAAATGCATGGTTCCTGTGGGACCGTGGGTGAAAACCACGGGGAGAAGCTAGTATATTCACAGAAATATATACATCACAAAAATTTCGCTTCCAACAGGATTCGAACATGCGTCTTCTGGCAAGCTGGGCCAGACGCCTTAACCAACTAGGCTATGGGAGCAATCGATGTTGACTGCGAAATTCTTGATATGATGTATTTCTTTCCGGCTTACAAGCCGTAGCTCCATCTAGCAGACCCGCTTTGTAGCGATTGCCTACTGCATTGTGATACGTTACAGTACCAATAAAATGGCGAGAGATTTTGCTTATTTAAACTTCATGAAATATAATTATTTTTTAGTGATAACCGATGCTAGCATATTATAGTAGCTAGTATATTATATAAGCGATGAAAACCGTCAAAATTGTTGAGTCAATAACGTAAAATGCAACATTAACATAAATACTGCAGTGACCGAAAAATACACATACACAATCCAATGCCGCCGTCAATCCAAACGTGAGTAAAATCCAACGCTTCCAAAATATACCAAAAATCCTCTCTAAAAACTTTTCTGCCTAAATATTTCATGATTCCAATGATTGAAACTGTACAAACAAAATATAAATCAAATGTATCCTATTTATAAAACCGATTTCTTCCTCTCAAAATGTTGTAGGTACTCGAGGCCAATAGTTTTCCAATATAAATAAAAGTTTGCCCGTACGGTTGATGGTAAGCGCGAGCCGACGGGACTACTGCTTCTAAAGTTTGCGATTGAAATAATTTTGAAGCGGTAACACAGGGCCACAGTGTTCTTGTAAAGCAGAAGGCAACATTAGAAGCTAATAATTGAAATTACGAGTAAATGTACTCGTGGTAACGAGTGCAATTGAGTACTACCTTGAGGCCTTTGTGTTTCAAAGTTCTGAATGGCACTGCAATTCAGAACTGCGAAGTATACAAAAAGAAAAAAAAAACGTTTTTTTTAATGTATCCAGTTGTTTTTCCTATGGGTCACAGAAATAAAAATGTCTTTAAAACAAGCCCAAAGTAAGGGTAATCATGTAAGGTAATCAAGCTCTTTTATGTTAATGGTGTGTTTGTGTTAGGGGTTCATAATAAAGTTACCTTTTAAGGGAAACTTAAACTTTAACTTACTGTGCATCATACGAAACAATTTTATACCTCATTTTTAATCCCCAATTGTATTATAATTGCTGAAGTGTGTTCGTTGGTTTAAAGCCTACATTTTTCCCCGAAAAAACACGGTCCCCGTAAGTTTATACACGGGCGAAATCATAGGCAGCAGCTAGTAATTCATAATATTTCTTCTCCCGTACAAAATACTAGCTTCTGCCCGCAGCTTCTCCTGCGTGGTATATATTTTATACCCTATGTGTAATTCCAGAACCTAAACTGTCTACATTCCAAATTTCATCAAAATCGGTTTAGTAGTTACGGAGATACGTAGTCCAAACATTCAGACACACAAACTTACACATTTATAGTATTAAGTAGAACAGTAACATAATAATAAAACAAACGAACTATATAAACAGTAGGAACTCTATACAAAGTAGGCGGTCACAGAAGAAACAATACCCAGCGGTGCGGCGATGCGGTCTCAAAGGAAGTAGGTGCAGTAGGAAACGCAGGGGGCGGGCGAGAAAGTCTATAATAAGTCTCCCATACAAGTAAAATGGAAATTAAAAAAATTAACGGCACTTTGTGTGGATTATCAATGAATAGGTCTTCTATACTAATGTTATAAACAGGTAATCTTTGTTGTATGTCGGTGTGTCTGAAACCACGGGCCCAATTCTGAAAATTATTACGCTAATAAGAAGCTACATCATGATGAGTGCTATGAGCTATGTACCGTACCAGGCATGCGAAACCATAGGCAAAAGCTAGTTTAAAATAAAACTCAAGTTTTTTATAGGGTGTCGTTTGTGTTGTCTTAATTTCTGCTTAAATTCTTCTGTGACGACGTGGAACCAATAGAACAACGAAAAGCAAGGAAATACAGATTTCGGACTGCGATTAGTATAAATGGAATGTTTAGTTTTGTTTACGTATTGGTTATTTATGTGTAGCTCTCTCCTGCTTCCACCGCTATATATAGCTAGGCATTCTACAGCAAATATGACCTTTTAAAATGTTGGTTTAGTCGTACTGAGATTGCCAACTGATCTGTTGGTCAAGGATTTAAAATGTTTGCTTTATTGTAATATTTTACAACCGTTACTTACAAGAACAAATAAAACACAGTTTAAATCACATGATATTGTGTATTTCCAATAAGACAGTTTAAAATGACTAAGCACATCACTAAGTGCCCGTTCCATCAAGTTTGTTCACTATGACGTCATTTTTATGGCGACAAAATCCTTTGCTCTCATTGGCTGGTTCTTAGCAGTGATTTGCTTCAGTTCGATCAACCAGGCGGAACCACCTGTCGACCTGTGGAAGAGGAACACGTCACACACATTGAAGAAGTATTTAGATTTATTACAAATAGATACCTGTGACCAAAGTGACCAGTGAACCGCTTTATTACTTAACTAGCTTCTGCCCGCGGTTTTCACCTGCGTTCCCACAGGAACCGTGTATTTTCCCAAGATAAAAAGTAGCCTATGTTACTCTCCGGTCCATAAACTATATCTATGCCAAAAATCATGTCGATCCGTTGCTCCGTTACTGCGTGAAAGAAGGACAAACCAACAAATCAACAAACACACTTTCGCATTTATAATATTATAATAGGAAGTACGATTAGTAGGAAGTAGGATATTAGTAGGATTACAAACGTTTTTAATGCAAAGGAGACACCAAAGGTTTACTCCTAAACATCGCCAGTGTGAAGAGTGACAGCACTATTCATGCGCAAACAAAAGGCTTAAACGGCTGTTCAGTAACAGCTCTATACACGTAACTGTGATGCTAATAGAAAAATAAAAAGAGGTACAAGCTAATAAGTTTGTACAATGGGATCACAATTATTATTATAGACCAGTGGTATCGCATCACAAAACTTAATATTTTTTACACCATTTGATAATGAGACGAGCTGGTCGTTTGCCTGATGGTAAGCATAACGCCGGCCCATAACAATTGCAGTGCCACCCAGAACTTTGAAACACAAAGGCCAGCGCGGCACTGCAGTGCAATCGTTATCCTGAGACATTAGGTATATTAAGTCTCATAAGCCCAGTAATTTCACTGGATACTCTGCTCATCCAACCGGAATACAGTACTGCTTGGCGGCAGACTTCACGAGCAAAACGGTGGTAACAACCCAGACAGACACTCGCAGAAGAGTTAGTCCTCCCACTAACGAAACGGTTACTACCAATTAAGCTATGGAGCCGCAGTTGAAAGTACTCTAATGGAAATTTGCGTCACATCATCACCCGAATTCAATCCACTTCCGTCAAAGAAAAACAATCAAGATATTAAGAAGGGTCACATTGTTACACTACGCAAACATACCTACCTAATCCCCGATAGTTTACCTACTACCCTAACAAGCTCTTGTTATTATTGGAAAGTGAACCCGAACTTTTGTTGGCGTAATTAAGTGTAGGAAAAAATTGGGATACGCAAGTCAGAGGTTTTTGTGAGCGTAGAGCGCCTGCGTATCGTGGAGA
Organism: Crocallis elinguaria; assembly: GCA_907269065.1. Lineage (NCBI taxonomy): Eukaryota > Metazoa > Arthropoda > Insecta > Lepidoptera > Geometridae > Crocallis > Crocallis elinguaria. The sequence goes on along the minus strand of OU026065.1, from coordinate 11,646,712 downwards.
TGATGGGGCGTGGTGCAAGTGTGGAGAGAGTAGCGTGGCGGGTAGCGAGTTAAGTTGCTTGTGTCTCTTGTGTGTGTCTCTTGATCGATACGAGTTTGAGGTAGAAAAAGTAAACAGCATTTGCTTTACACATAGATTCGACGCGATTATATTATCGTCATCGATATCACAAAAGTAAATAATGTAGGGAATTGACTTATCGTCGACCGAAATTTTAATTGGTGTGAAGGATAGGAGCTCTTCTATCTTTAATATCTCAATTTTTAAGGACTGTAGTGTCGCTTTCAAACGAATGTCCTTTCTCTAAGCCCTCAATACTTTAATTTAAACATAGCGGAAGCTTCAGTTCATTTGATAATAAAATATAACTTGAGAAACATGCTGTTTAATTTTTTGGAAATTGTTCGTGAAATAAATTTCAGATGGACATCAAATCGGAAATAATTTCAATTTGCACATTAATTTAACGAGGTCTGTCCTTGTTCATATCATCATAAAGGTAGGTAGTAAAATACATCCATAGTGGGTGGCGTATTTTTTATTAGGCATAGTTATATATGAGGAATTGAGGCTGATATCAGCGTGATGCCATCCTATATTTTCGACCTAATTGTTACACTAACCTACAATCTTAATAACACACTGCGTAGGTGGTGATGATCGATAGAAATTGAAAGATTCTTCTTAGTTCCTGGCAAGATTTTGCAAGATAACCACTTATCACACATAACACAATCTTCTTGAGATACCAAGCTGCTGTGGTGAGCAGCCGGTTTATGTGGAATTTTTACCCACTAAAATCTTCCCGGTAGTCTGCTTAGGTGCTACATAGGAGGGCGCCGGCTCTGGTGGACACCTATCTCACGCTCTTCCCCATCATATGAAATCCCGGGCCACACCAAGCTGCCGTCCTTCTAGCGCTTGGTTGGTCCCACCTGCTACCACTCAAGCCTATAAAGGCTTGTGACTTGCTATATCTTGCAACTTGTCCCACACGTCGAGGGTGATTGTACCGTGAGGGTTTCAGGCGGGAAAGGGACGCAGATATTAATAGATAGTTATTAAAACCATATAACAATTAACACTACCCTCAGTAAATATGCAAACTACGCTCGGTATAAACAAAGAGGATACCTAGAATATTAAATTAATATAATTGAGTATTGATTACAGTTTGTGAGAACTGAAAAATATGTGTGTAACAGTGATAACGTTTCATTTAAATATTTTGACGGCTCCGTAGCTAAGTTGGTAGTAACCCTGCCCGCAAGGCGAGGGGTCCCAGGTTCGATTCCCGGCCGGGGCAGATTTTGTGTAAGCATAAAGTTTGTTCTCGGGTGTTGGATGTTTGTGATTTGTATCTGTGTATGTCCATGCCACCTGCGACACAGGGAATCCTAGTGCGGGGGTATGAGTGTGTAAGCGTTTATGTTTATGTTTATGTAAACACAATTCTCTTGTGTGACCGAAGACTAAACTATAGAACGAATCTTAAACGCCAGCTGCGTTTAAGATTCATTCTATCCCGAATACGCCGATAGGTATTGAAGTATTGTGGAACAGAGGGTAGTAGAAAATAGAGCGAGTAGTAGAAAATGCCCTACTATTATGCTATGGTTGCGTCGGAATCTTTTCTATCAGTGAAAGCTTCACCTTTCATATAGAGCACCTTTTATACATAAAAATAATAAAAGCGGGGTATTTTGGAACAAGTGCCTTGTTTATATGTGTTAACTTTTTGGTTATGGAAATACAAACTTTTTAAACTTTCATTTATAAAGCTGTGCGTGTAATAGTCAATTAGGCACACGATTTAGATTAAATTGTAGACCACTTTCTATAAAAACAACGTACAATCGTATATTCCCCCGAGTTTATCTATATCTATACAAATAAATAAAATTGAAGTGTCTGTTTGTAATATCAAAATAACAGCTTTTTAATAAATGCATACGAAAGTATAAACGTTACCTATAAAAAACAACCATTTTTAAAATTTTTGTCTGTCTGTCTGTTTGTTCCGGGTAATCTCCGAAACGGCTGGGCCGATTTTAACGGGACTTTCACTGGCAAATAGCTAATGTTATAAGGAAGAACTTAGGCTACTTTTATTTTAGAAAAAGAATTAGGGTCCCGCGCATGAAATCCAATATCTCCGCGCGGGTGAAACTGCGGGCAGCAGCTAGTATCTTATAAACCCACTGAGTCACCATGTACCACCCATAATCACCAAGAGTCCGCTCTAGCAAACGCTAGAGCGGACTCTTCGTGATCACCATGCAACTCCACAATCAGATCGGATCAAAATTGCCAGAGAAATTGTGCTGTCTTTGGAATTACACGTGCGTGCAAAATTTCAACTCAATTAGTTAACAGGAAGTAGGGCAAAATACAATAACAAGATTTGAACAGGAAATACAGACAAAATTGATTATTAACTAATACAGCAGCTAAAATATAAGAAAGAAAGAAGAAGAAAGAAATGTGTTTATTCACAGCATCAAGCATACCTACTAAAAATTAATCCTGCTTCCTACTATCCTTCTTCCTACTATCCTACTTCCTACCGTCCTACTTCCTACTATCATACTAATCCTACTATCCTACTTCCTACTTAATATTATAAATGCGAAAGTGTGTTTGTTACTTTGTTGGTTTGTCCTTCTTTCACGTAGTAACGGAGCAACGCATCGGCGTGATTTTTGGCACAGATATAGTTTATAGACCGGAGAGTAACATAGGCTACCCAACTTCGACTTCGACGAAAATTATTATACATATTATAAATTATATCCCGATTTTTCATACTTTGATGATTTATAAGTAAGATATACTTGCCCTACTCATTATTATACACTACAATAAGAAGCTTAATAATTATAATATACCCTACTCATAAAAAATAATAATTTAAAACGGTTAATTGGCGGAGAAATCGAGTAACATTACCAAAAAAAATAAAGACGAATTGAGAACCTCTTCCTTTTTCAAAAGTTGGTAAATAATTGAATTTATTCTACGCATTCAATTACACTTTCACGTGTTTATTTATATCGTACTCAGCAAGCATTTTAAGCAAACACGCCGAAAACGCAAAATTTTAAAACACGTATCACAAAACTCGCATATAAAACACGCGCCGGGCGAATTTCATTCGAAAATATTCTGGATTCCATTCAAAAAACATAACTTCTCAAACTCCAATGATGTTATCCAAACTAGTTTAAATCTTGTCTAGATACACTTTAACTTTTAAACAATAAATTGGCTAAACAAAATTTTACACGTAAACAACTTTCATTGAAAACTCAAAGTAACGAAATAATAGAAATTCGCAAGGCGTTTTCTTGCACGCCTACGGGGCTTGAGGTGCGGTGGGGGGCGTACTACGCCAGTCGTAGCTCGAGCGTAGCCCGTAGCGCACGCTACGTTGTAGCGTATCTACGCTAAGATATTTTTATAGATCAAGCACGTATTTTATCTTGTGACCTGTGACACATTTGTTATGTACTTGTGTGTGTGTGAATGTACGTATTATATACAAGGATAGTGTTGTGTCAGTGTAGTGAACAGTGAGCGGATGATAATCTCGTTTGAAGGTAAATAAAGAGATCTTTCTGTTTGGTATATAGGAAATTTTATACGCTTATTTGGAAGTGAAATTCTGGATCAATAGAGACGTTAATTGATTGAGTTATCCTTTAGAAATGTAGCTTGTATTCGTTCGCGGTATTTTTTTGTAAAGCAGTACAATTTCACCACAAGCATATAATAGGTATGTACAAATAAGTTGGTCAGAGTACTGTACTAATACTATTGACTTAGGATCATGCTTTTGAAGGATTTAATATTGGACATCGTTTCAGAGTAATTAATTTAGTATTTTATGCGATTATCAAAAACTGGTTCAACTTCTGTAGACCTGGTATTGATATATTTAATCACACACTTTTTATCACTAATTTACTAACAAATAAATAAACATGAAACCGAATACACAAACAATAAATCTAGCAATGTATGATAAAAAACAGGAACTACGTGGAAGAATGTATTCGATCTATTTTAGTCTCGTTGTGGAAATAGTTAGGGTTAGTCTAAAGATTGTAAATAGGTATAATGCAGTTAAATATAGTTATTTTAGTTTATTTTTATGAATTTGTTTAGTTGGTTTAGTTTATGTTGTGAATAAATACATTTATTTATTATACGACGGACCAAAAAAGGAGTGTAATAGGATCAAGTCTAACTCACATAGCTACATACATATGTAGGTATGTGAGTTTCTTTATTGCACCGTAAATTTAAATGCCTGAATAGATTTGGATGTATGGGATGTCGTACTACCGAATAACTTCTAAGTCTCATAATACCAGTAAATCTTAATACGAATGTCTCGGGATAACGAACGCACTGCAGTGCAGCGCAGGTCTTTATGTTTCAAAGTTCTAGGTGATATTGCAATTGTTATGGGCTGGCGTTGTGCTTACCATCAGACCGATTTAAAAAAATCTAATTATTATATCGAATATGTGGCTGATACGTTTCGACACGTATCGTCTTATTCTTAGCAAAATATGAGTCAAGATTTACTTCTAATGAAATATCTTAATTTCAAGAGTTAAAAGCTGGATCTCGCGGCTTAAATACGACTTTATACGGCACGAAGTTCAGTTTCTGGAGCAGAGCGTTTTCAGAGTGATTATACTCGCCTGAGCTTATCTGAAATACTTAATTACTTTGTGTTCGAGTTGATAGATTTTATGGATTTAACCCAGCCCGAGAAGGTCAAACATGGTAATGGAATTTCGAAAATTGTTACCGGTTTTCGGATATACGGCTAATTTGTTCATGAATCCATACATACTACAATGAGCTTCTGTTTTTGGTGATGGATTTTCGTGATGCAATTATAGTGTAGGGTGGAGCATTGCCTGGTGTTCACCTGACTAGCTACCACCAACAAGTTGAAAATTTTGCTCGTGTTAGGTCAGCGTTGGACCATCAACTAACCAGATCTTAAGTGACGAATAGTTGAAGGCAGTTAACACAATAAGAATGTGGCCTAGCTTTTTCGCTCAGTGAGGTAACTCGCCGGTCCGTGGTGCAACCATAAGTGTAGCCGCACATTGGGCAATCGAACGCGGCCACTAACGTGACCATAAGCTGCGGGCAAGATTTTTCATACATTGTATGGCATTGACGCAAACTGAGCGTTTGAATTACCGCGACTGAGCTACAAGCTGAGGTGGTGGACGCGTTTGTGGCTGGCCTCCCGCGCACACTCGACAACAAACACCGGCTTTTCCCCACCCGGACAAGAGAGATAGAATCGAGAAGAACAGAAGCCTATACGCGCCCGAGTGGCCGTTCTGTTCTTCATTTTTTGTGGCTAACAGTGGCTGAAACTGGAGGTCGCACCCAATCACGGGTGGCCGGGTCTAGTGGCTGCGTCTTGTGGCCACTTTCAGTGGCCCAATGAGCGCAGCACTTAATTAAATAAAAGCTGGTGCTTAATTTAAAATGCACCTGACATGGTCAAGCACTAACTTTTTTGTAATAAACATTTTTCATTTTCATTGTAAAATGTTAAACTAATGACCAACTACACTAAAGTATGGCAGCGCCTAAGCTGTCACTTATCTTAAGAATGCAAACGAGTTACACTTGTCTTAGGCGATTCCTAACTTTATGACACCGATTTTGCAAAGTTCTAAGCACTAAGCAGGCGCTTAACAAGTGACAGAGTCGAACAAAACTGTCATGTCAATTATTTGAAACATAGCAAGCGAAATTCAATTTTCAGCATCAAAACCAACATACTACACGATACACTTTCGTTCATTTCATTCCCTTAGTTACGAAGCGTGAGTGCAGACGAAGTTGGTTATTATGTCACGACTTAGTTTAAGAGTTGCCTATATAAGTTTCATCGAAGTTAACTTTAGTGCAGAGGGCATAAGTGTCACAATGAGGGCACTTATCGCTCAAGTATTCAATACAAATAAATAAAATTGAAGTGCCTGTTTGTAATGTCAAAATAACAGCTTTTTACCAAATGCATATGAAAGTATATACGGTACTTATTATAACAACAACACAATTTTTACAATTTTTGTCTGTCCGTCTGTTTGGTCCAGGTAATCTCCAAAACGGCTTGACCGATTTTGACGGGGCTGTCACTGGCAGATAGCTGATGTTATAAGGAGTAACTTAAGCTACTTTCATTATAGAAAAATAATTAGAATACCGCGCAATAAAATAAAACCCATTAAATCCAATATCTCCGCGCAGGTGAAACCACGGGCAGCAGCTAGTAACTAAATTTTATTAAATTAAACATTTAATTTAATTTATATGCTTGTGTTTAGTATGTTAAGTTACAGTGTAGTACATGCATTGTTTTTTGAGTTTTTGGTGAGCGCATTGGGAGACTGTAATGCTCACCAAAGGCATGTTGTTAATAAATAAATAAATAAATAAATGGACGGTGGCGTTCATTCTTATATAATTTCAACATTATTCTCTCTTCATAACCCGAGCCTTTGTGTAGAAAATAGCAGCTATTCGCACTAGACTTGAATACTCCCCGGTTATCGAGAAAATACAGACACAGCGTGCCGGTAAAGAATTCCACTTCTGCCGTTTGCATAATGAAAATACGTAGAAGTGGATTGTATTAATAAAGGATCCGGGCTGAAGCACGGACGGAACGTGACCGTGGGAAAGCAACGGAATTTTTGGACTGTCTCCGAATCCGTAACGGACGCGGCCCGGTGTAGCCAAATTCATTCCTCAACTAGCTGCTGCCCGCGGTCCCACCCGCGTGGAGATGTTGCATTTTACGGTTTTTATCTTTTGGCGTGAAACCATAATTTTTTTCTAAAATAAAATAGCTTAAGTTACTCCTTATAACATCAGCTAACTGCCAGTGAAAGTCCCTTTAAAATCGGTCCAGCCGTTTCTGAGATTACCCAGAACAAAAAGAGAGACAGACAAAAATTTTAAAAATGGTTGTTTTGTTATAGGTACCGTATATACTTTCATATGCATTCAGTGAAAAGCTGTTATTTTGATGTTACAAACAGACACTTCAATTTTATTTATTTGTATAGAAGTCGCACAGCACGAATAATTATTTTTCATCCGGCAAAATAAAAATAGAATTGAATGGAACATCATAAATAACCAACTGGAAAATTACAGGAAAAATCTAAACGCCAGGCATATTTCACAAATTAAAAAAAAATATTCTAATAATTTATAGCCTCAGGAGAATGCCGATAAAAATGTTTTCGGATGTCCAGGGAAAAGATAAGGATGACACAGTATAAAACAAGTAGGGACAATTCGTTACGCATCATTGGATTTCAAAATCTGCTCGATGTAAATGTTTTGTTACTGTTATTTGTTAAACTATGTCACTTTGAAAATGGTTTTACAGCTAATCTGCTATCAGTTCAACTATTTTATTACTGCAGTATGAACGTATCTGGACCATTGTAGTTTTAAAATCTATGTAATATACTACTACCTACTACCTATATCAATTGCCAATATGACCTACTTGTAGTTATATGCTGTATATACTGCGGCTTAGAACGCAAAATTGAAACATATATCATCTCAAGAATTTCTCCACCATATATCACTCGATCTCATAGCTCGGTTGTTTAGAAGCTTTGACCATATGACGCCATTTGAATACCTATTGGCAATGACATTTTCGTGACTTTTTATTTCCCATAAAACTATTTTTTTATGTTATTTGGTAACGAGACGAGCTGGTCGTTTGCCTAATGGTAAGCATAACGCCGGCCCATAACAATTGCAGTGCCACCCAGAACTTTAAAACACAAAGGCCTGCGCGGCACCCTGAGACATTAGGTATTAAGTCTCATAAGCCCAGTAATTTCACTGGATACTCTGCTCATCAAACTGGAACACAGTAATGCTTGCACACTACTGCTTGGCGCAGACTTCACGAGCAAAGCGGTGCTAACAACCCAGACGGACACTCGCAGAGTAAGTCCTCCCACTAACGTTTTTTTTTTTTTTTTTTTAATGTTATTTTGTAACGAGACGAGCTGGTCGTTTGCCTGATGGTAAGCATAACGCCGGCCCATAACAATTGCGTCTACTGCTATTCTCAAATACTCGCATTCCTTTCTACTTATAACACACTGTGGTGAAGGTATGGCAAGTAAGCACTTAGCTATACTGAATTATAAATGGCAGAGCCCTTGATTCGCAATTCGGCGACTTCCCTGGGGCATTCCTGAATAATCTGGACTTGTCGTGGATTGCCTTTATTTTTTCCTACTATGCCTCGAGGATTTGAAGCTTGGGACGCTTTGAGCTTCTTTGTGAAAGACAAGGATTTTACTGAATTGCTTATAAATAAAATATGTAAACAAGACGTTAATATTCAATTTGATCTTTATTTATTTGTGAGGAATTTTTCGATTTTCCTCATAAAATTCTTTTGGGCAACGGGCAGACTTCTAGATAAATAACTACACCTTATCTATACAAATAAACAAAATTGATGTGTCTGTTTGTAATATCAAAATAACAGCTTCTTACCAAATGCAAACATATAACAAAACAACCGTTTTTTAAATTTTTTGTCTGTATGTCTGTCTGTTTGTTCCGGGTAATCTCCGAAACGGCGGGGCCCATAGCTGATGTTACAAGGAGTAACTTAGGCTACTTTTATTTTAGAAAAAGAATTAGGGTTCCGCGCAATAAAATAAAAACCATGAAATCCAATATCTCCACGCGGGTTAAACCGAGGGCAGCAGCTAGGTATATCTAAGTTATCTACAAAATCTGTTGTAACATCTGCATGCTATTGTGGACCTATAGATTTACAAAGACCACTGCATTATTACAACGAACAAATAAGGCTTCGAAATAACACCTCTTCTTATTATAGAGTTGTCGATGGATAATTTTCGCAGTAAAAAGTTCAAAACCAAAGTTTTTATTTCACGTAGATACCCTATCAGGTTGCCAGCGTTCCCAGCATACTGGCAGCATTGTTGAATTGCAATGCTGATTCTTTGCTCAGGCGCACTGAAGGATTAGATAGTCTTTGATTAGAACCATTGATCTGCGAATCAGTGAATAACTATCACTGAATCACTTTCGCTTGAAGAGAATTATGAGTCGTAGGTACGCTTTTCTTATTTTTTTTATACTATTTGGTGACGCAACTAGCGTGTCGTTTGCCTGAAGATTACTATAACGCCAGCTCTTAACAATTGCAGTGCCAGCCTGAACTTTAGAACACAAAGGCCTGCGCAGCACTGACATGAGGTTCACTAGTTTTTTTTAGGCAGTCCGAGAGAGTAAAAGCTATATCTGTACTAATACCCAAATACCCCGCGTATAGGTTTGTAAATGACATTGACTTTCCTAGACACGCCAGCTCCTTGTCACGATTTTACTATTTTATGCAATGGCAAAGGTAAGTTTTCATTATGTCATATGCGTGATTGAGGCACAATTTGAACTTCGTATAAGCAAATTCTTTTAAAATCTTATGTTCTTCTTCAGAAGTATCTTGTTTAAGCGAGCATGCAGAAACACATCTCGCAACAAACATAATTCTTTCCAAAAACAACTACAACCATTGTTATATCTACAAAAACAACTTCCCGGTAATCTAGCTCAGCTTCCTGACCTAGCCACCACCATCACGGTCTAGATTAACGACCAAGACAAATAAAACTTAGTCTAGGAAAGCTAGACCTCAAGGAAACCTAGACGCGATCGGACGACGCCCGCAAACAATTCGTAGAGTAATTGGAGGGCAAGACTTTTTGTTCTGTTTTTCCAGAACGGGAAAGCTTTTTGTTTTGTTTTACTAAGTAATTTCACGGGTAATGATTCCAGAAGTTGTTTACGTAGTTTGATTGAGGATTGATTGTTTTCAAGTAATAATGCTTTTATGGAGCCTTACAATTACTTACACAGTTAGGTTAGCTTTAAAAGCGGTGAAAAGTTATTTAGCTGAAAAAAGGCGTTTTTGGTTTTTAAATTGTTAGATTGGAGACGAGTAGGTCGTTTGCCATATGACAAGCGAAACCCCAGCCCAAAACAATTGCAGTGACACTCAAAACTTTGAAACACAAAGGTCTGCATGGCACTGCATTGCGCTCGTTACCCTGAGACGTTAGGTGCTGAGTCTCATAAGCCCAGTAGTTTCACTGACTGTTTGCTCATCAAACCGGAACACAGTAATGCTTGCACACTACTGCTTGGCGGCTGACTTCACGAGCAAAGCGGTGGTACTAACCCAGACGGACACTCGCAGAAGAGTTAGTCCTTCCACTAACCTAACTAATGTGTAAGCATTATTGTGTTCCGGTTTGATGAGCAAAGTAATCATTGAAATTACTGGGCTTATGAGAATTAACACCTGTCTCAGGGTGACAAGCGCACCGCAGTGCCGGGCAGGCATTTGTGTTTTGGTTGGCGCTGCAACTGTTATTGGCTGGCGTTCATCTTACCATCAGGCAAACGATTCGCTCGTGTAGTTGTTCAATAGTATAAAAAAGATCATTTTATACTTCAGTTACAAAACATTCAGCTTTAAACTCTCCGTGGGTAGAATCAATAGGTAAATGCTATCAATATCGGTGAGTGAATAAATTGAATGGAAGCACGGTGCTCCTCTTCACACCTCCCTGGACACGCTGTGCATGTAACTGCAAAATGTCGCGCAAATGTAGTGAACGTGTAGAAAAGCTAGTGCTAGTTCGTGCTTGCTATTTTGATCGTAATGTCCAAAGATTAGAAGCATACGTGCTATTTTTATACGGCAAAGCCAAAAGGAAGTGGTAGGACTAACGCTTCAGCGAGTGTCCGTCTGGGTTGTTACCACCGCTTTGCTCGTGAAGTATTCCGCCAAGCAGTAGTGTGCAAGCATTACTGTGTTCCAGTTTGATGAGCAGAGTATCCATTGAAATTACTGGGCTTATGAGACTTAATACCTCAGGGTAGCGGGTGCACTGCAGTGCCGCGCAGGCCTTTATGTTATAAAGTTCTGAGTGGCACTGCAATTGTTTTGGGCCGGCGTTATGCTTACCATCAGGCAAACGACCAGGTCGTCTCGTTAACACATAACATAAAAAAAGAAAGGGTTGTGTTTTTACAGTTTGTCCTATGTTTTTATTTATCCACAGTACTGCCTAAACTACTCGTCCGATTTTGGTTATAGAGGTCGATCTATTTGTTATTATAATTTATAGTTTGAATGACAAAGGCTTCATTTTATAAGAACAAAATCAATATTGGATGTTACTTCCAAAATAGTGGACTTTTATTTCGTGGTCCGATTATTTATTTTTTTCTTTTTGATATTAGAAGTATCTATAGACAAGTGTTATCTCTCTCTCCCTCTTCCTCTCTCTCTGATCTCAGTACTGGGAGCGTAAGAAGCCTGAATCTGATGATAATAGAAGTTTGTAAGCGAGAGTGTAGAGAGAGTTTGTAAGCGTATTACGCACGAGAAAAGTAAGTACTCTTTGTTTGACTGCCGAAGCAGTACTTTTCCGGCTGACCACTCTCTGAATCTTCTATCGCATATATATAGTATATATATAGTATCTATAACTTCTGCCCCACTCGGGCGAATTATCTCTTCGAGGCATATCATATCAAATCAAACAATTTCTTTGCTAGAATACAGTAAAATGTCATGGTAATAATTAAAATATAGGGTCTGTGTCTTCAGCCTGCAAGCAGACGTGCAAATATTTAAGATTTATTATACAATTCAATTTTTAAAATCTAAAAATTCTTTCACACTATAAAAACAATTTTTTAAGATGCAGTCACTTAAAACTTTTTTAAATTATTACATTCACTAAATTTTATGTCATTTGGTACATATTTGATTATATATAGTGATCTTAAATTTTTTTTTTTTTTATGATGATGATGATGATTATATATTAAAATATATACATATAACATAATCATCTATCCTAAAGAAAGAAAGAAACAAAATATATTTATTTGTAGCCATTGCCCAAAGTGTCCTTTCTCGCACCTCTACCAGCCTTTGAAACTTACAATTAAAACGAAATTAATAACCAATTATTAGACAACTGATGACATGCCAACGATAGCTCGAAAACTAATTTATACAACTTTGTACAATACATAATAAATGATACTGTACAACATGTATAATTAAATAGATGACATTGTTCGATTTGTATCGTTAAACTGGCTGTAGAACATGTCATGATGCGTAATCAGTTGCGAAACTAAAATCAAATTGAATTGCTGCTGGCGGCCGTTGAAACGTGTAGTCAATGTACGGAATTAAACATGATAACTAATAAAATGAATTTACTTTATAATTGGGATGTTGACTATATTAAAATAAAAATATAATTTTGCCGCGAAACGGTAATTTTTGTGACAGAAACCCTTTAAAACACAATATTTTTGTTTATTTTTAAGGAATATAATTTTAATTTAATAGTCAAAATGTAATCACATCACTCCGAAGTCACGTGACAAAAAACGCGCGTGACGTCACTTTCTCAATCGGATTGAGTATATTGCTCTTTCTGCCTAGTATTTTAGAGTGATTTCTATGAATATAGTTATCTGTGCCAGGAATCGTGACGTCACATCGACCACGTGACCAGTTATGGCGTTTTGGAGTGAAACTTGAAATGGCATTTAAAATACATGAAAATTAAAGTATTAGCTGTAAATATTCAAAAAGTAATTTTAAATATTTTGGGTTATATTAGGCCAATTCGCATCGTTTTAAACACTTTCCCAAAATCAGTCAACATCCCAATTATGGTATTTAAAAACTATTGACATTGGATAAATAGGTAAATTTAGGTGGTAGAAGTAAATCCTCTGCGAGTGTCCGTCTGGGTGCTCAATTAATATGCATTTGTGTAAGCAGTACTTTGTTCCGGTTTGATGAGCAAAGTAGTCAGTGAAATTACTATGCTTAGGTATCTAACTAATATCTCAGAGTAGCGAGCGAACTGCTATGCCACGTAGCGTAGCCCTTTGTGTGTTAAAAGTTCTGAGTGACACTAAATGAATTTTTTTTAAATATTATTTGGTAACGAGACGAGCTGGTCATTTGCCTGATGGTAAGCATAACGCTGGCCCATAACAATTGCAGTGCCACCTACAACTTTGAAACACAAAGGCCTGCGCGGCACTGCAGTGCACTCGTTACCCTGAGACATTATGTATTAAGTCTCATAAGCCCAGTAATTTCACTGGATACTCTGCTCATCAAACCGGAACACAGTAATGCTTGCACACTACTGCTTGGCGGCAGACTTCACGAGCAAAGCGGTGGTAACAACCCAGGTGGACACTCGCACAAGAGTTTGTCCTCCCACTAACAATGAATACTAGAATAAAAGTAAATACTGCGAATAAACGAGTACCTAACTCGTGAAACGCGTCAAATCGAGAGTATTTTTAAAATCACAGTAATTGTTATGGCCTGGCGTTATGCTTGCCATCAGGCAAACGACCTGCTTAGCTCGTTATACAATAGTAAAAAAAATGCGTTGCAGCTAAGAGCAGATAACAGTTGCAAACCACAACCAGAGAAGCCAAACTAGAATGGTTGTTCTACACAAGTTGTACCGCTCTACTGCTCAGTATTTGTTACTCTGTGACAATAGACTGGACTTTGCATTGTGAAATGAAATCTATACACGGTTTGCAGTTCAATAGCTAGGATCTAGTCGTGGCTTAGAGTTGGTTCTTTGTCGTGCAAAATCTGTCTTATTCAGTGAGTTTATTGAAACGCCTGTTAGTGAAATCAGGTTTGTGGTTCGATGCATCGCCAACTAATATAAAGAGGGCGGTTACTACCATTATGAAGAGAATATATTGATAAAAATTGTCACGGATTATTATTACTTTTGTTATCGTTTGACCACCGTCTTACCTAACCGTAAGTGATTAAGGACAACAACCGATACGCTGTCACTGTCAGTCTGCATAGGAATAAAAGAGAAACAACTATTGCGTCATAGAAGGTTCGAGCGCGAAAATCAATGAAAAAAATATTTGCCAATGAAGCCTTAAAATTAACTGTGATAAATTATTCTTCGCAATTTTATCAACACACGTTGTCAAGTACCAGACATTCTTAGATCTCAATTCAATACACAACGTTATCATTTTTAGATATTCTTAGATCGCAAAAGTATATAGTTTAGTTACGTATACGTAACTTTAGGATTTTTTATGCAGTAAATTTTGTGATAACTTTAGTGTTTTGGAAACAATAATATGGCTTTTAGAAATATGACACTTTTCCCGCCGCCACAAATTTTAAGTCAAGCCTATTTGTCCTATTAGACTATGGTCAGCGTCTTAATACGATAAACTTGTATACATAGAACTGGCTTTCAAGCCTAGCAGCCAGAACATGCGGAGAGGTTCTAAGTACCACTTTTTCAAGCTTAGGATGCTGCATTAGTTGCGACGTACCGTACTTTATTAATTATTCCTGAAAATATTGATTATAATTAATTTGATTTTATCCAAACGTAAACAAAAACGTCTCTAACCAAAATATTGTTAATTGTATTTACTTATACATTGTTCATACTGTAAAGCTGTTATAATTGTGTCTTAATAAATAAATCTAGTCAAAAAAGCACTAAAAATGCCTTAACTTCTCATGCAAGTCTAGAATTGAGCGAAGCATTTTGAATTGAATTACAGTCCCCTCTGTCCATTTGATTATTCGCCCGCAAGCAACGGTGCGAATACGGCTCCGGAACTCACGCCCCAAAATCAGAACTAATTCAGAAGGCACCAAAATGCCAACTAAACAAGGCACAAATAATCCCGGCACACGATATCTCACGTCAAACGCAATAGAACATTACCACAAAATGTCGGCGGTACGGCAGAGCAGCGTAAAAGCCATTTCTCTCAGCACTTGCCCATTGTTCTGGTAGCTGTGCCCTAGGACGTAAATAGACCTGATTTCATAAACACGGGTCCAGATAAGCACTCGGTGGAAAATTAGGTTGGACTTTTGAACAGTTGAAGACGTTTAGAAATATGATTAGCGTGGACAAATTAGCGATGAAAAGTGTTGTTCTTTTGTTTTTTTAGCCGAGATGTGTGATTGGCAAGAGTCAATATTATATATCTCTGACACTGCTCTTATTAATAAACAAAGTTAAAACTGCAACTTTATAAAATGCTTAAGCAGTTTATACAGCCTGAGTTTGAATTGGTTTCTTTTTTTTTAAATGTTATTTGGTAACAAGACGAGCTTGTCGTTTGCCTGATGGTAAGCATAACGCCGGCCCATAACAATTGCAGTGCCACCCAGAACTTTGAAACACAAAGGCCTGCGCGGCTCTGCAGATCGCTCGTTACCCTGAGACATTAGGTATTAAGTCTCATAAGCCCAATAATTTCACTGGCTACTCTGCTCATCAAACCGGAACACAGTAATGCTTGCACACTACTGCTTGGCGGCAGACTTCACGAGCAAAGCGGTGGTAACAACCCAGACGGACACTCGCAGAAGAGTTAGTCCTACCACTATCCCGAAAGGGGGTCAATCTACTCCTGGAGGTCAACAACATTTGTTGTACGAGTTTTTGAAATTCGGAATTTTTCATTGAAGAAACGGCATTTAAAGTTTACGTCAAAATTCTACTACAGGATTTCTAGGCAGCCCTAGATCACCTGATTCACTTGAACTATGTTGAACTTAGTTAAATGATGATGTTGATTAGAAGAGACTTAGAAACAAATCCAGAAAATGCCGCGCACTTCACGTTTGAAGTTGAATTTATTTTATTGTACGCACATTTGGAATGACGTATTTCCAAGGGAGGTTCTCGCAACTTGTGAACAACCATGGTTCTAATCTTCCCCTTCCGGGATGGAATACCAATTCTAACTCACCCTGTATAGACAGGTTTAAATAGTAGAGAAGATTTTTAAACGGCAGTAGTACGTAGGGAAACCTTCCCATTTCGTTGCAAAAATCTCTGTGGATATTTTGTCCCGTGTTATTTCTTCCGTGCTGGGTATTTATCCCGTGTTCCGTGAAGCAAACAGTGTCCATTAACCTGATTGCTTCGCCGTCAAGGTTTTTTGCAATCTGTCTCCTGTTGGGTTCAGTTCTGAACTTCAAAGGGATGATGGGAAGAGTACTGCCGATTGGATTGCCGTTACGTTGAGTTTCATATATGGGGCAGTGTAGACGCTTATGCAAACGTACGTTTGTATAAGCGTCTACGGTCTGCATATGATAGTGTGGACTTTTTATTTTTTTTTATTTTACTCACCTGGTTGAGTTTAGTTGTACCACACAACCAATGAAATTAAATATAAAATAGTAGAGATGTCGAAGTGTAACTTAAAAATATAAATAAATTTGTTTTGACACGCAAATAAAATATGCTGAAATTTTGAATAAATGTATTATTTATTCATAATACTTACCCAACAAAAACAATACAAAACAATTAATATATAAACATTCTAAAACATTAAAATAATTAAACAAATTTATCAAATTAAACTAAAATAACTATATAATATACACACAAATCTATTGTAATAATCCGCTACCAGTAGGCAACGTTCCCAAAACCACTTATAAAAAGTAACAATTAGTGCTATTATAAACGACCTTATCGCAAAAAGTGATCTGTACCAGGCAATCTTCGGATGGAAAGATTATAACATTAGAACATTTGGATTATCTCCAAATTGCCGACATTAGTTTGTAGATTATCCAAATATTTTTGTGGCTAGATTAGAATACGTAGTGTTTATTTAGCAGCTAGTTAATAAAACGTTTTAGTCAGTTAAAATACTAATAATTATATTATATTAAAAATGTAAAGTTTGTTTTTATAAGTGTTTTCCGCTAGTATCTAGATACGCTGGCCCATATTCTAAAAAATCTTACAGTAATAGAAAGCTATACATTATCTCTGAGTGACTGAATAATTATCTATATTCTACGCATGCAGAGCGACCAAAATCTGGTCATGCAACTTCAGGTGGTCAATTCAGTTATAAATTTCAAACAGCTAGGATAAACATGTAAATAAATCACGAACTAATTTTTAGGCTGCGTAGTTTGGGCAACTAATAAATTAATACTTCGCTCCTAACGAGTCTACCGGGAGGCATTTCTAAAGTTACAACTTTGGAACCATTTGCATAACGCGGTTAGAAGGTTTTCGTTATTTAGTTGGACAGATTGAGGCTATGGTCCGTCAAGTACGAGAGCGACACGGTAAAGTGTGCACTGGTACAGAACGAAAGAAAACATTTTATTTATACATTATATTTGACGGCTCCGTAGCTAAGTTGATAGTAACCCTGCCTGCAAAGCCGGTACCGGGTTCGATTCCCGGCCGGGGCCGACTTTGTGTAAGCACTTAGTTTGTTCTCGGGTCTTGGATGTTTGTGATATGTAGGTATCTGTGTGTGTCCATGCCACTTGCAACACAGGGAATCCTAGTGCGGGGGTATGAGTGTGTAAGCTTTTATTTATTTATTTATGTTTGAAACGGATTTGCCTTGGTATGCTGGTGACTAAACCGCGACCGCGGTGAATCAGTATACTTCAACGAGGTATGGAATACCTCGAAACCAATCGAGGGAGTAATCAACGCGAAATGAAATTAAATGAAATTATTTATTTGAAACTAGCTGTTACTTTTTGTAATATCAACTATCTGCCAGTGAAAGTCCCATGAAAATCGGTCCAGCCGTTTCGGAGATTACGTGGAACAAACAGACAGACAGACAAAAGTGTGTAAATGGTTGTTTTGATTTAGGTACCGTAAATACTTTCATATGCATTTATCAAAAAGCAGTTATTTTGATATTACAAACAGAAACTTCAATTTTATTTATTTGTACGTATAAATAGATTATTTGAAGACTTTTTATTGCTTGGTGGTTGGGAGTTTTCTAGTGCTTTCCTGGCTAGCTACCATCCTCTCCGTTAGCTACACTTAACAGCCAGTCCTAATCTAGTTCTTGAGTATTGGTAGTCTTTATTATCGTACAAGACAGTGTTCAAAAGCTAACTTATATAGTGTAAAAAAAACTTGAAATTCCCCTAGAGCTGTCTCTGTGTCACACATTATACCTACACCATATTGCAAAAGTTATTAGGTTAAAAATTCCACAAACACAAATTGCTATCAATTTACTTTCATAATTTAATAGCATTGCACAACTCTTTACAGCCAAGAGCGTTTCACTCGAATGAAAGCATAAACAACATTTCAAACATGTTGCTTCGCGTGCAAAAATGCCCGTGTCTTTTGAAAACCACTTGTGTATATGATTCGTGCAAAGAAGATAGAGGCGGCATAATTATCTATGGAAATATTGTGTTCTAGATATCCATATAATTATTCACGTACGCATGTCCCGCGCATCGGTGGATTTTTCAAGCCCGACATTTTGGTTTCTTGTCCAGAGCGAATATTTGAAGTGTCACTGACAATCGTGCGACTAAATTATATAAAAAATAGTTCTATAGGACTATTAATGCAAGTGAGAAGTTGCATGTGATACAGGCTACCATGCCAAAGTGCTGTGTGAAGAGCTGTGGCTCGACATTTGACGCCATTTTTGTTTCTGTTTCGGCGCGCAATACGTACCTTTAGTTCATATCCTCTACTTTTCTTTGATCATTGGATTCGTGACAAACTAACATTTAAATGCAGACATGCAGATTTATAAACATAAAACGAGTCCAAGCACAAAATGAGAGAGCTAGGGTACTGTAAATTAACATTTTCTTCATTAATTATGTAAACAGAATGGATTGTATTTGGTTTGTAATAAAATTGAGAATGCATGGAATGTGCATAGTTTTTCATTCGTTAAATTTTCTTTGGAAATGCAATATGAGTAATAATAGAAGTTGGTAAGAATACCTACGCATATTTTTATTTATTGACTAGCTGCTCCCCCGCGGTTTCACCCACGCGGAGGTATTGGATTTCATGGTTTTTATTTTTTTGCGCGGAACCCTAATTATTTTTCTAAAATTAAAGTAGCCCTAGTTACTCCTTGTATCATCCGCTATCTGCCAGTGAAAGTCCTATCAAAATCGGTCCAGCCGTTTCGGAGATTACCCGGAACAAACAGATAGACAGACAGAAAGACAGACAAAAATTTAAAAAATGGTTGTTTCGTCTACGGTACCGTATATGCTTTCATATGCAATTGGTAAAAAGCTGTTATTTTGATATTACAAACAGACACTTCAATTTTATTTATTTGTATAGATTAAAAATAATGAAGATATGATGGCAACAGATTTTCAATTTAAGGTAAGCTAGCTGGGTTATGTGGTCTACGCCGTAGAGTATAAAAAAAAGTATATAAAAACAAAAGTCTAAGAATAAATCTGCAAATTACACAATTATAATATTAATTAAACACATTAATTAGGTAGACTTTCAAGCTTCACTGATTATAACCTAAGTTATTTACCTTTCATCACAGCTTGTACCTATAAACATAACAAACAGCTAATAAATTACAAATTATGCTCAATTTCGTCGCGCAACAGCATTAAGCAGCTCTGAATAAAGCTGTCAGGGCTGTAATTGACGGCTATTGAAGTATAATTAATGAGTTGGAAGCACACCAAGACAACTAATCAACTTTATGGTTCGTTTGAGTTGGAGTATGGCACTTCCGAACGGTTTATGAAACACGCTCTGCTTTACTTTGAAGCAATTTTGTGCGTGAAATGCGAGGTTTATTCAATCCCTATTTTATGATAGAGTATGGCTGTTCCTAGCTTCCTTCACCAATGATTATGTATCAAGCTACGTGCGGATTTACCAAATTATCAGCCTCTAAGGGGCAACGTAGACGCTTATGCAAACGTACGTTTGGTTGTTAGAATAACAACGCTTTTGCGTCAAGCGCGCATTTCGAGTATCACGAAATCCGCGCTTGATGCAAAAGCGTTGTTATTCGAAAAGCAAACGTACGTTTGCATAGACGTCTACGCTGCCCCTAACGTAATTTTAACAGCTGGGATACCGGCCTTCTTTCAGAAAGAGAGAGAGAGAGAGAGTTATGGGCCATAATCCACGACGCGGCCCCAGTGCGGCTTGGTGGATGTCACATGTCCTCGAATTTTGTGGTTCTTGAACATGCGGGTTTCCGGGTGATCGACCTGAAATTTTACATACATATGACTTTTTGTCAATTTTGAAATGAATCGAAAGAGACAAAACATTTTGTAACAATTCACCTACATAACCTTCGGTTATACAATGTTTGTTAGTAAGGTTGTAACAGTTTATAGGAAATTTTGAATGAAGCTGCATCAAAACGGCTTGTAATTGAATTAAAAAAAATGTTTAACTAGCAGTAAAAATATAGAAATCCTTGCTGGAAAAAGAAGTTCAAATACAACAAAGCCGCCTTAAAGTTTTGACCAAAAATAGACTTAAGGCGCATTCACACCGTACTAGTCGCTGTGTTAAATTTTCCGGAAGCATTTCGGGGTGTTTCCTGTCTCTTTTATTTCAGCAACGAACCAAGCTGAAATTCGTACTGCTTGGTACACCTTAGGAAGTGCCCTTTTTTTTTTTTTTTTTTGGTGCCCGGGGGAAAACTCGTTTATGAGCCAGCCCCCCCGTGCCTGGGTGCGGTCACGGGGGGAGTGTGGGCTTCCCGCTCGCCCACTGCGCAGCGGACTACCCACCAAAAACCCCCGGGGCGTTTACGGCTCAGCTTCTGGACGGGGTTGCGGTGCCACTTTCGCACTACACGCGGAACCCCGTCAGCCGTCGTCCGCCCCTCTGGGCGGACCCGCCTCGCGGGGAGCTCTGCTCCCCCGCTCAGCTCGGGCGGCGCGCCCACGCTAGACGCGCCGCCCCCGCCTCGGGAGGGCCCTTACCTATAAAAGGTGAGGGACGCCTGATGTCCCCACATCCGACGCCCCAGGCCCTCCCGGAGGAGACGGAGGGGTTAGACCGCGCCCCCGTCTCCGTGCTCATAAGAGCACCATCACGTCCCCCACCTGCCACAGCGCTCACACGGAGCGCCGCTTAGGGCGGGGGCGGTCCCAATGGCGCGCGGTCGCGAAAACACGGCCACGCGCTCCACCTCGTCTTAGTCAGGTGCAGAGGGGGGTACCTGACCCCCCCTCTGAGTCTAATCCGATATTGCCCCCACACCGAGTATGGCCAACTAGGGTGGGGGCCCTTCTCCTACTGTGTCACGTCCGATGTTTGCGCGCTGCCAGCGGGAGCAGAGGAGCGGATCATCGCCCTGGTCCCACGCTGGTAGCCAGCGCGCTCCTCCTCGTCAGCCCCCCCAATAAGAGGGGCTGTCCTCCTCCTATGTCACATCCGGTCGCGCGCTGCCAGCGGGAGCAGGGGGACCACTACCCAATAAGGTAACCCCCTGGTCCCACGCTGGAAGACAGCGCGCCCCTATCCCGTCACGTCCAGTGTTGCAGCGCCGGGGAGCCTCGCGGCACCCCGACACGCCCGTCCCTCCCTGCGGCCTTCGGGTCCCGCCCCATCTGCCCCATCCGCTGTGCCCTCTGCTGACCCAATCAGAGGGACACGCGGAGGGGCCCACCTCGCCGGGGCATCAGCTACCCGTCAGCAACCCCTCCGGGACCGAAAGGTCAACCAGGAGATGTTGCTGACGGGTACCCAGGGTGCACCGCGTGGAGGTTCCCCGGCATAGCACCCCACCTTAGGAAGTGCCCTTGAGGTAGTCGCTACAAGTTCCTTCTGCCCTTTCCCATCAATTGGTACAGGTAGCAAAACAAACAGTACGGGTCATTAAAAATTATGTAATTATCTGAAAGTTTTTAAAACGATTAATTAGCTATGCTACATTTACGCTTTCGTATTTATCGTCTGTGTTCCCTGAACATTACAATCTGTAATTTAATTATGTTTCAAACTGCCGGTGGATAAATATTTACTGAGCAAGCATGCTCACATCCAGCCATATCGTTACTTCAAATCAAAATTCCTCTCAGGTAAGATTCTGGCCAAACGCTGTCCAAGATTGAATTGTAAAAAAATAAACCGGACACCAGCTTATGAATTGGTGTCAAATTATTTTAAAGGAACTGGTTTAGTGTAAACACCCCTCACCAGTGTGGTGCCAGCACTGGAGGCTCCTAATAATTCCAGCATGTTTTCATAAAGTTGAAATATCTGCGTTGCAACCCGGTAGATGTAGAACTAAACTTTAAACCAACGACGCAGAGTTAACTAAGCAGTACCTAAACTTTTGTATTTTCGGACAAATTATTTTTGTTGTTGAAATACCACTATACTGTAAATACATTAAGAAATACTGGAAATTTAGTGAATGCATAATACTGCTTAGTTCAATTTATAGACAACGTTTAATTATGTCATGTACAGTATTTTTAAATGCGAGTGGTTTAAATGTAATTCTAGACGTGACTTTGCTTTGATTTGACTATAGTTATTTCAAAGCAGCTGCTATATTTAGGACTAGCTAATATACCGGAACTGCAAAGCCATATGAAGTAGTGTCAATTTTTATAATTATAAGTTTACTAGCTTCTGCCCGCGGTTTTAACCTGCGTTCCCACAGGAACCATGCAGTTTTCCGGGATAAAAAGTAGCCTATGTTACTCTCCGGTCGATAAACTATATCTATGCCAAAAATCACGTCGATCCGTTGCTCTATTACTGCGTGAAAGAAGGTCAAACCAACAAACACACTTTCGCATTTATAATATTAAGTATGGAAGTATGGATTTAAGGGTGGTCCAATTAATACTTTTTCTATACACGTATATATTCAATGTAATGCAAGCTAATAATCCAAAGTTTGATTACTGCTTCAAACTGTACTGTTGGTAAGCCGACACTGGCCGTAAACTTTATAAATACCGTTTGAGCAGCCGGGTTACCAACTTTTGTGTACGATAGTATACGCGCAAAATTGTAAAGGAATGTTTGTGGATGCCTCTAAATCAGTTTTGTGTGAATCAAAAGCGGTTTGAACTTGTTTGTCAGAATTGAATGCGTGTCAAAGATGTCATCGAGTTTTGGATTATTTTAGTAACATTCACTGTACGATAAAAGAAAATGCTCTGACGATGGTCGATAGACGCACGCACAGGCTAAACTTCTGAAGATAGAAATCTGAAGTATGGACAATAGATTCATTTTGCAATGCGGATGCACGCTATAAAAGGTACTTGTGATATTTAACCCCTAATGGGTCGAAAATTGGTCGAAGTGTGTACGATGAACAATTTCATTTTGTGTCTGGGTATTGAATTTTCGGAAATATAAGAATCGAATAAAAATAATACACAAATGTTTCGTCGTTTCAAATCAACCAAATGCAAAATTTTGTATAAAGTTTAGCTACTGCCGAATACATAGTTGCAATCTAATAGGTACTTTTAAGTACACAGTGACAATCTAATTGGTGTCAGCGTTAAGAGTAGTGAGGTTCAATTTATGTAGGCACGTTGTACCCCGGAACATGTATTAACACTGTAACTCACATCTAAAGGCGTAAACCTTTCCTAATCTAAAACTACACTAAGGCTTTAATTCAGCGATTTGTCTCTTTCGGCTGCCGCAATGAAATTCTCTACGTTTAATTTGTTAGAGACGAACGTGACGCGTCGAAACTGAGTGTTTATTGTGCCGTAACGTTTCTTAGAAAGTTATTTGCGAGTATCGTGTATCCTGTTACCTACTGACGTTCCTAGTAGAGGCTTAAGGTATAAGAGACTAGAGAGAGAGAATTGATATCAATAATCATTACGTCAAGATCACAAAACAGAGAGAGAGGGAGAGAGAGAGAGAGCAGAAGTGGGACTTAATACTTGGCGTGCTAAATGGTCACGCTAGCCTACGTCACCGGCGTACAGAAAATACCAGGCGGCTTCAAAGGGAGAGGAAGGGCGAATGGAAGAGCGCGAAAGGCGCTCAGCACTGATCGAGATCTTGTTACGCTGTTTGCCATAATAATATAGTACAACATCAATGCTACTGGACCAGCTTTGCCAGCGACCCCAGGCCGCACTCCGTTACATAAAGGAGTTTGGCTGCCTTGGGTAAAGGCTGGCAGGGGAAATGCACAACAAGCCCAAGCGGGACGTCAGTACAGGCCTTGTGGCTCCCACCTAGAATAAGAATAAGCTGGTTGCCTCTAACATCGAGAAGAAGGGCAAGAAAGTCGACGGCGAGTGAAGTTCAGTCGCTAAAAATCTAAATGATTACTAAACTAATCTCTCGAGGTCTCGGCGAGATCAATGTCTATTGCTTATAATTTGTCATCCGATACCGCAACCGAAACTTTAATGACTTCTTGCACCAGTGTTCCAAATTTTTACAACTTGTACCAAACGTTAACATTAGGGCGCGTTACAAACGGTTCCATCACGATCACAACTCGTTACCGTCACGTGTCGTTCGTGCTCGCGTCGGGGGTTGTAACCGGCTTTATTTTATTAAGGACTTGTAATGTAGTTTTAGGGGCGTCATATTTGTTACTAAGTTATCGAGTATGTACAAGAAGTGAGATCTTAAAGTTAGAAAAAGAATAAGAAGATAATAATATTGAACTTGAAAGTATTTCATTCGGATTATTTAAAACAAAGCATAGAATGTGGAATTAGAGCGATTTTAATTTGTTTTTGCAATGCTGATGATGCTGCTATTTCTCTATTTTGCTTACATCTGGCAAGATAGCTGGTGATCCTATACAAAACTTTTTTAAGGCTTGATGACATGAAGCTAGTTTACTAGCTACCATGCAGCCGGTCAGTCGAACAGCAAGCTAGTGAGCTGCTGAGACGGTCCCGACGAGCGGCCCCCTGCAAGTGTTTATCGCAATCCTGAGAGACCTACTCGTCGCCCAGAAGACGAAGGGAAAGACTTGCGGATAGTGGCGATGACGGGCCTCTCCAACATCACCCATATCCAGCACCGATAGCATGCGTACTGTATCACAAGAGAAATACCAGAAGCTTGTGTGTCCCTGAAGATCTGCACGATCAGGCCAAGCCTCAATACCGGTACCACGGCTGCCAAGGCCAGTTAAGATGAAGAACAACGAACGAATTAACGAATTTTAATTCAGCAATAATTACTGTTCAGCTACCATGCCTAAACGTAAAACGTTTCCTTTTATGGGAAATCAAAGACTTAAAACGTTTTCAGGAAGGTAATATGTACATGAATTTATGTTTCCCTAAACAGAAGACATTGGCTTTGCTTCTTTGAATTAGTATAATTAGGTAATGTGTGTAATATAAACATAATTATAGTAAATCAAAAAGACTAATGACTTAAGTACATAAGTAATAGAGCCTGTATTAAGGGCAAGATATGACGTCATGCCACTCGGGATGAAGCCCGCGAGACCTTGATTATAAGTGTAATCTTGTTAAGGGAGGTAGGTATTCTTTCTTATTCTACCTTCTTATTAAGAAAATTTTATTTTCCGTCTAAGAATTCGGAGATCAAGGATAAGTGGCTTTTATTACTTATTACATAGAAAATAAGATTTAGCGCGACTAATTTGCTTTTTAAAAGTATAGGTAGGTATACACCGTTATATCTGCTCTCTACCACTACCAGATACTTGACGCGTCGCCTCTTTTCATGCGTTGGGCAAAGGATGCTAGGATTGGTCTATCTATGGCATATGGCAAGCAACCGCTTTGCCATATACCTATCAAGTATGGGAACTGAGATAAGTCGATTTAACAAAAGTTACATAAAAAACACGACTGCTCTAGCCAGTGTCACTCGGTATGATGTAAGGATTCTAACGATATAAACACCCAAATCTTTTCAGGCATTTAAAACTTATGGCGTAATAAAGAAACTCATATACATACATTCATAAACCCTAATAAAAGACCTTACACTTCTTTTTAGTGCAGTCGTGTAAAAATTGGGAAATGATTCTTAAGAGTGGCTGGAGGAACATACTCTTAAGGGCATTGTGATAGATTTTGAGCTTGATTTTCCTCATATAATGGCGATAAAGCAAATGCCCACATCGATAAAATCACGGTGTTTTGTGTCAGCACTTAACTTATCTACTACAGATCGGCGCTTTACTGCTACTAAGTCATAAATGCAATAAAACTTTTTTTTATGTTATTTGGTAACCTGACGACCTGGACGTTTGCCTGATAATAAGCATAACGCCGGCCCATAACAATTGCAGTGCCACCCAGAACATTGAAACACAAAGACCTGGCGGCACTGCAGTGCGCTCGTTACCCTAAGACATCAGGTATTAAGTCTCATAAGCCCAGTAATATCACTGGCTACGTTGCTTATCAAACCGGCACACAGTAATGCTTGCACACTATTGCTTGGCGGCAGACACTTCGTAGACGGACACTCGCAGAAGAGTTAGTCCTCCCACTAAGCAACTTTCAACCGCTGCACGGATTAAGCCGTTCTACACAAGATTTAGCACCAGCTTCAGAACAACAACTGCCTTTACCCAAACAGCACTTGCACCGGCACCGTTGAACAACATTTTCGTAATTGTAACCCGCGGCAGCTCGAAAAAGTTAATTTCAACAACTACTTAGACGCGTTCACTAGCTAAATTAGAGTAGTTTTTCGTCTGTAGAATTCCTTTAGTATAATTTTATATTCAGCGCTGGTTATTAGATTTTCGTAATTTTCCTTGTAAATGGAATATGTAAATTGTTGTTTCTTATTACAGTTCTTTCATTAATTCAATGCAAATTTGATTCTGAGATATATTAAGATTAAGTTTCCGTAGGTACCTATATCTAAAGAATAGAAAGAAAAAAAAAATATTTCGAAACTAGACACACAAGGTTGAGCAACTAACAACTAAGAGAACAAAAACATTTTTACATAATATAATAGGAAAAAAAGAAAGAAATAATAAACAAGACAAATAAATACGCCATGCTGCCATGTGCGGAGTTCCGAAAATGGTCGGAGCTCAGCATGTGCTGTGAACAGTAAAGTACAAAACCCTGATTTTCAGCTCCGAACAGTAAGTGACGCACGGACAACAAAACAAAAAATCTATTAAAAATAAGTACTTATTAATAAATGAAAAATAAGATATCAGTAATAATAATCTAGGGAATGAGCAGCAACATTTGCTTCCAGCAAGACGCCTGCCAATCGAGCTGATCTATGCCAAAACCCCCCCCTTCTTGGGGCCGATGTTCAGCAGCGGCCATTTTCCAGCAGATGATGAGACTATGATGATCCATAGATCAATGGTTCGAATCATAAATGAACATTGGTATCGATTCTGGCACTTCAAACGTAAACCTTATTTTAGTTTCATTATCTCTTTTTAAATAAGAACTTGAGAAAGGGATAGAATATATTTAAGACATCCACTACCTATATGCTGGCGAATCTGACATCACCCAAACGCTCTATTTTTTTAAAATTACTTTGGTCTCAACCATAGAGATAGGGTCTTACCACAAAAAATTAAACTCACGTTAAGCCTGTGTTAAACAGAGTTTAACTGCTAAACATGCCTTAGTTACGTGTTTATATATGAGCAACCACAAATCTTGATTTAAGTAGTATTTAACCGTAGTCTAACTCTATTCTGTTTTGACATTTCTAATCATTTTAGACGTTTACCTTTAGACACTGGTGTCGATTCTATCATTTAATACCTAAACTAATTTTAGTTTCGTTCTCTCTCTTTCCAATACTTTCCAAGATGTCTGACAGATCTAAATTTAGTTTTAGAACTGTCAAATATCTTTCAATCTTGATAAATTAGATGCCACTGAATTCATTGCCATTAAATTTACAATAGACAAAAGCAGTGGATTAATTTGACAGGTCTAAAATATATTCCATCTCTTTCTCATGTTATGTATTGGAAAGAGAGAGAACGAAACTAAAATTAGTTTAGGTATGAAATGATAGAATTGTCACCAATGTCTAGCTAAATATGGCGTTTAAAAAAAGTTTTTTGTGGTAACACAGTTAGTCTCCACGGACCCAACGTTTCAACCAAACGCCTAATATATAATTACCTCCGAGTTGAGAAAATGTTTACAGTTTGCACCTTAAATAACATAGTCGGCAATATAGTCAGTTGAGTCAAGCTCACCGCCCTAGTGAGCATTTAATTCACAATAAATCGATTTAACTCTCCGCCTCCGAAGCGTCGTGGTCGGAGACCGGAGTTGATTACGTCCCTAGAGTAGGATGTCTATCCTCAGATCAATTAGAGACCTGAGTTATAACTAGAACTGTACTGATGAGTACGCTGAGGTTCTAAATCGATACATAATATATACTTAATTTTTCACTTTCACGTAAATTAGAATTATCTGTTTGTAATGCGAAAATAACAGCTTTTTACTAAATGCATATTAAAGTATATACTGTACTTGTAACAAAAGAATACTTTTAAATTTTTTGCTTGTCTGTCTGTTTGTTCTGGCTAGTTTCCGAAACGGCTGAACCGATTTTGACGAGAATGTCACTGGCAGATAGCTGATACTATAAGGAGTAACCTAGGCTACGTGGGCGAAGCCACGGTGCATAGCTAGTTATTAGACAAAATATTTAAAACCAGATAAAATTTAAAACTCAAAAATCTTGTTTTTTTTTTATAAACTATAAGCTAACGAGATGAGCAAAGCAAATGAGCGAAACACAAAGACTTGCGCGATACTGTAGTATACTCGACGCTCGTATGAGTAAGTAAAATCATCAAATCAAATCTTTCACATAATTATTACCTAATAGTATTAAGTAGTAGAGTTAATCATAAAATACACAGACGTATATAAATAATCTTACTTTTGTTTTATGCCTCAAAATCTTAATATTACATTTCATCTGTTTACTTTTGAATTTGCAAAAGTTAAAAAGTACCCTCAATAGGGTTGGATTGGTCCTAGTGGTGGACCGCTAAGCAAACGAATCCTGAAGCACCCTTTCGGTACCTCTTATCGTAACTCCACTTTATACATTACCTTCTACTTTCTAGATCTTTGAAGATCAGGAATAAAAAGGCCTGACTATCGACTATTGAGTCTTTTTTCTAACCACGTTTATTGCAAGCCGTACCGCGTAGATTTTAGGTTTTTTAAGAGCCTTGACGATTCTCAGCCTTTCATATTAGAGACTGACTATCTTTGAATTAAGCAGTTGGAACACATTGCGCGTTTTATTGTGCTATTGTAGGTTTCGCCCCCAGTTATAAAAACTTTTTTTATTATTTTTTAATTTTTTATGTTATTTTGTAACGAGACGAGCTGGTCGTTTGCCTGATGGTAAGCATAACGCCGGCACATAACTATTGCACTATTGCACATATATTTATGTAAGTTTATCTATTAATATTTAGGTATTTTTTAAATAATTTAAGTATATTTTAATTATTGGAAGCCACCGTCCATGTGTATCAATTGTTGTTCCTCTCCATGCATGGTTGTCTGGAAGAGATCGCTTTAAGCGATAAGACCGCCACTTGTAACACTTTTTTTGTTAAATAGTTTTATATTTAAGGTTCTTGTATTGTGGTGTTTCAATAAAGAGTGTATCTATCTATCTGTCTATTGCAGTGCCACTCAGGCTTTGAAACACAAAGGCCTGCGAGGCACTGTTGTGGCTCCTTACTAAGCCCAGTAATTTCACTGGCTACTCTGCTAATCAAACCAGAACATAGTAATTTTAGCGCATTAAAGCGACACGAGCAAAGCCGTGGGTACCAACCCAGACGGACACTCGCAGAAGAGTTACTCCTACCATATTTATTATTTTATACATAGTTTACAAAAGATTGACGCTTGTCGTAAAATAATATAACATATTTTTGGCAAGAAAATGGTATAATCAAAAGAAAATATCGACAGAGATGGAGTCGCCGTCCGCCGGCGGCGCTCCTTTGATGAGAGGTTGTAGGCACTTTTGTTTTTAAGCCAGTGATATTTAGAATTGAAATGTCTCACGGGACTCGGTATTCGTGAAAAGCTCTTTTATATACCTACTAGCTGCTGCCCACGGTTTCACCCGCGCGTAGATATTGGATTTCATGGTTTTTATTATTTTGCGCGGAACTCTAATTCTTTTTCGAAAATAAAAGTAGCCTAAGTTACTCCTTATAACATCAGCTATCTGCCAGTGAAAGTCCCGTCAAAATCGGCTCAGCCATTTCGGAGATTACCCGGAACAAACAGACAGACAGACAAAAATTTTAAAAATGTTTGTTATGTTATCGGTGCCGTATATACTTTCATATGGATTTGGTAAAAAAGCTGTTATTTTGATATTACAAACAGACACTTCAATTTTATTTATTTGTATAGATACGCAATACATCGAATAAACTTATAATGTACAAGGCACGTGGGTAATAAATTTAGGTATTAGAATAACGTATCATTTTGAGATACAATAGAACTTGTATCTGTGCGTGTACCGCAGTACTTTTTTAAATAATGTTACTGGCCAAAAAAGTAACAGAAGTTTTCTTTAGTTTTTTTAAAGCCGCTTGTGTTTGTTTCGGTCTGCTGAAATCACAATAAACCTTATGCATAAGCGTAGGCGGGGAGCTAACTTAGCTCGTTTTTTTTTATATTTATAGGCTTGCGTTTGAAAAAGCGAGCAAAGCGGTGGTAACAACCCAGACGGACACTCGCAGAAGAGTTAGTCCTACCACTAACAAAACATTATATTATAGGTACAAAAATGAATATAAAATAATCTATCTGCGCCACAAACATAGTTCCTCCCTAGTTCAACAGACCCAAACGCGCTACTAAAATGCCTGCGCAATTCCTACCCGAATCTCTCATAATACTACGAAACGACAGACAAATTCATTTGGCAAAATACATCCGAGCGTCACGAATACCCACACATTTCGTCATACCCAACTCTTTCACTGACGTTTCCCATGAGAGAAGTTATAAAAATCTTGCCTTTATTTCTCTCCTATCTCGCATAAAGTCGCCTATATCTTTATACTTTCGCCCTATATAAAAAGATCCTAATACGAACAACTAGCGAGATATAACTGTAACTTCGTAAGGGCGCTCGAGGCTGGCCATTCACGGTCCGATAGCTTTGCGATAAGACTCAAACTTGTTATGTTAATGCGCTTTTTCAAAGGATAAAGTTAGCCATCTTGAATGCTTTAACTCTTGTGGAAGTAGTTAGTAAGATGTTCCGCGGGAAATTGTTCCCTATAATGGTGCTTTGATAATATTGGCGTCTCCGTAAATAGATTATGATCGTTCAGGCTTTTTCTTCTGTTTCTTTATATGATAGATATTTAATACGGAATAACGCGAGCATATTTATTCTTATACTAGCTGCTGCCCGCGGTTTCACAGGTTTGGTTGGACAGACAGAACGACAAAAATTTTAAAAATGGTTGTTTTGTTATATGTACCGTATATACTTTCATATGCATTTGATAAAAAGCTGTTATTTTGATACTACAAACAGACACTTCAATTTTGTTTATTTGTAGGTATAGGTAATCGTGATAAAAACGACAAAAACTTATCACATTAGGAAAATATTAGGTGTGTAGCGACAGTTTTTCAATTAGTAGGGTTATAGCTCAACACGACCAATAGAAAAAGCCCTACCAACATAACGATGATTTTCATCACCCAAATTTCATTGTAAGATTCGAATCCTCGAACCATCCATCGGCGAGTAACCTCCTAACACATAGCCATCACTTCATAAGTTTACAAAGTTAAAAAACCAGCATAAACATTCAAAACCAGTATAAATTGTCATACATTTTCATGTTCTTAAAGAACATCACATTTCAAAAGTAAAGAGCCGACGCAATCAGCAGCAGCAACTTTTTGCAACCGCGACGCCCGCACTCGGGCTGGCGCATCAAGATAGGTAATTAAAACGTTTGTCCCAGTAACAAGGCCACAAATTACGCACGCAAAGTTTTAATACGTTTATTTCATTGTTTCCGACGAGCTACGAGTGTTTGTTTTTACTCGCTGTATTGTTACACACTGATTCGTATCTTACCTTCGTATGTTTAAAGGCAAACTCCAATTTTACTCGACTCAGTGCAACTCGAATGTATATGGAAAGACAGAAATGGGTTTTCTTTTTATTAAAATTGGAGTCTTTCGATTAGATTTACGCCTCCTTTTTGCTGCTCATACATAAAGTACGGTATA
Organism: Crocallis elinguaria; assembly: GCA_907269065.1. NCBI lineage: Eukaryota > Metazoa > Arthropoda > Insecta > Lepidoptera > Geometridae > Crocallis > Crocallis elinguaria. Next base: position 11,614,488 of record OU026065.1, on the reverse strand, counting down.
GCGAAAATAAACTTAATGATCTTAACTCGCATTATTTGTTTGAACAATTTTTAGAAACAAAAATGTTTATTCACTAAAACGTGCGTTATCGATGAAACTTAATTTATTTGTTGAACGTGACTTGAGTTTTGTTATGTGTGTTAAAATCCGGGATAATCCAATCTGCTTATTTTTAACCTCAGGTCAATCAAAGGTAATCAAAAAAAGGTAGCCCACATAGACTAAAAAGTCGTTATTTTTTTTCCACTAAATTTGAATTAAATTATGTTAAATTTTTTTTGAGATAAAAACCGTAACTACCCATTACATTTATCACATTAGGAAATAGAAGTTAAAACCCAGGCACTGATTACCATAATTTCAATTAAAAGTACAATAAGGTAGTTGTAAAATTAGGTAATGTCAAAAAAAAATTTAATTAGCCGATACAGGTACAATGTCAACAAATTAAAAATATGTCAATATACAATGAATGTCAATGCGATTTATTACCTAGATATATAAGAAAAAGAATAAAAAGAAAGTAAAATAAAATAGAAATCTCTTAAATCACACACACGTACTTGTAACTCATCCTCAACCACCTTGAGAGAGGAAACTGTCTCTAAAAACGACTGAACATACGGCTGTAAGTCTCCCCTCGTATTTACCGAGCACTTTTCTTGTATGAAATTATGTCTTGCTGTTTGTTTTTCTTTATTAGTTCCTCCGCTCCGCTTCACTCATTGTTCTGAGATGTAAGGAGCGAAATTTGTGTTGTTTGTTTGCTCAGATAGATTGGTATTTACCTACGTTTCTGTTAAGATTGAGTTGGAACGGAGTTTTCATTTTTGGAGGGAAGGGGGATTGTATTTGCGCTGTCGTGAATAGGACCTGAATGGATTTGTTCGGCTGAACTTGTTAACCTTTTGGTTTAGGTTTTTCTTGTATTTGTATGGCTTCGTTACATTGGGTTAAGCCTTCGTCGGTTCGGTTTATTGCATCTACTATTTCATGGAATATTTTTTGCTTCACGATTTTAAACTTTAATCTAGTGACTTTGGTTGAAACTTAGGCATATTTTAACATCAAAACAAATAATGTGCATTTTTTTGAACGAAAGAACCTATTAAAATCCATCGAATACGAGTATACCATTGGTCTCCTCTCTAACAAGGCTGTATCGCCAGTAAATATTTAGAACACATTTTGTGCTGTGACCTTTAGAAAACGATTCCCCGAAAATAAGTACCGTAGGTATAAGAATTGCAACGATTTTAACGATCGCAAAATTTTCATAATAAGTTGTAAAACGGTCTTCATTACTGAAACTTAAGCGCAACTCTTAGTTCAGGTATGATACTGGCCTTTTATAATTATGAAATGAAATGAAATAATTTTTGTTATCAGAATTTTGGGTACAATGTTTGCAAAGATGTTATAGCATATAAATATCCATCAAATCATATGGTTGGGATAGCTCTCAACCTCATTGTGGCTGCGAGGAACTCTCCAAAGAGACACATAGTTTTTACACGATTGCCCAAACAAGGAGTGTAACGCTTTCAGGGTTCATTTATGTAGGTAAGTGAGTTTCTTTATTCCACCATAACTGATGAATGCCTTAACTAATTTGGATGTAGGTATGGGATATCGTTAGTATATCGATGTAAGGATAACGAACCCAGTAAAGTTTTTTTTAAGTTATTTGGTAACGAGACGAGCTGGTGGTTTGCCTGGTGGTAAGCATAACGCCGGCCCATAACAATTGCAGTGCCATCCACAACTTTGAAACAGAAAAGCCTGCGTGGCACTGCAGTGCGCTCGTTACCCTGAGACACTAGGTATTAAGTCTCATAAGCCCAGTAATTTAACTGGCTAATCTCCTCATCAAACCGGAACACAGTAATGCTTGCACATTACTGCTTGGCGGCAGACTTCAAGAGCAAAGCGGTGGTAACAACCCAGATGGACTAACTCGCAGAAGAGTTAGTCCTACTTGTTTGCGCACCCCCGCGAGTCGAGGGTGCGTTTGGGGGAAATGGGTACCCCCGGGCAAAAGAACAACACAGAAATATAGCTCAGCGAGAAATAGAAATGATGCAAGCCAACTCACCCACTGTCCAGCTCCGTTCTCCGCGATGACGGCGCCGTCAAGTCCAGAAATCCAGTGATAGGCACAGTAATCACCAGTATCACGGTTCTAATAGGGTGTTGGATGCACAACCGAAGAAATAGTCCTCAAATTCAGACCAAAACGGAGATTAGGCAATACTCGAAGCCTTCGCGTCGCCTGCACGGTTGAGACTGGCGGGCGGTAGTATCAGCGGGCAGTGAGAGGCAATACAAACAAAACTACCCTCACTGAGCATAAAAACAAAAATTAATATGTGACTACAACATTCCGCCCACCAAAATGCGAAGTATTTTCTATGAAAAAACGAATAAACGAGAACGAAATAAGCTAAATCAGGCGCGCCGGGCGCTACTTAACTTTAGTAAAATAAATGCAAAATTACAACTAGAAATGGTAACGCGACACTAAGAAAAGTGAGCGCGAAAACTAAACTAAAGGGTAACGTGAAAGTACTATGAGATTACGCGAAAACTAAGCTAACTAAACGAGACTACTAAACTAATCATTATTTGGTAAAGGGCAGAGCTTTACCAGCGGTCTTTGTAAATGACCTGTCTGAGTTTTAACAGTCGCGACGCGACATATGCCGTCCTTAGCACGATGCAATTGAATGATACGTCCAAGCGACCAATTAAGTGGTTTGGTTTGTTCATCTTTAATCAAAACTAATGATCCTAATTTAGGTTCGGAAGAATCCGTTAGCCATTTTGCACGTTGGTTTAGTGTATGTAAGTATTCCATATGCCAGCGTTTCCAGAAATCGTGATGGAGTCTCTGCACAAGTTGCCAGCGACTCAAATGGGTAAGTTTAACGTTCGAAATATCAGATTCTGGAACTGACGACAGAGGTTCGAGTGTGAGGAAGTGCCCGGGCGTTAACACCGACAAGTCATTGGGATCGGATCCCATTTCACACAATGGGCGAGAATTTAACACTGCTTCGATTTGAGTTGCCACGGTCAAAAATTCCTCATAAGTCAAGATTTGACTTCCAATGACGCGAGCGAGATGAATTTTAAAAGATTTTATGTTAGCCTCCCAGAGGCCACCGAAATGTGACGCTGCTGGAGGATTGAATGAGAATTGTATGGCTTCATTTGAAGCTGCTTGTTGTACAAGAGGTAGTATATCATTATAGGCACCAACGAAATTGGTTCCTTGGTCGCAGTGAATGCGTTGACACCGACCGCGTCGTGCAACGAATCTGCGAAGCGCACCGAGAAACGCTTCACTGGTCAACCCAATAACGAGTTCAATATGAACTGCCTTTGTGGCGAAGCAGATGAACAAACAAACGTATGTTTTGAATGTCCTTGACCCACGAAAACGAACTATGTGGGTGGGAAAAGGACCTGCGAAATCAATTCCAACAACGGAAAACGGTTTTACTTGTGAAACTCGAAGCCTTGGAAGATCTGCCATGCGAGGCGTGACAGGCTTCGGGTTTGTGCGATAGCAACGTATGCACTTCGACAACCGACTGCGAATGGCACGACGAGACGATAATATCCAAAAGTTTTGAGCGAGCAGAAAACTGAGCGTACGAAGCCCAGGATGCAAGTTGGCATTGTGACATTGATCGATAATGAGTGAAGTGAGTCGATGTTGTCGAGGCAATAGCAGTGGATGTTTGCGATCGTAGTCGAGCTCCGAATGAGCCAAACGACCGCCCACCCTGACGAGACCATCTCTGTCAAGGAAGGGGTTTAGTTTTTGCAAAGGTTTTGGCAATGCCAAACCTCTTTTCAAATTGGCAATTTCAGTCGAAAAAATAGAACTTTGAGCAATTTCAACAAGAGTGTACAGCGATTGTTTCAATTCTGAAGCGACAAGGTGACCGGATCTGCGATCAGATCGGTTTCGACAATTGTATACGAAGCGAAGTAAGTATCCCATGATACGTTGAATCTTGTTCAGGCTAGAATACTTGTCCAAGAAATTATCAAACTTGTCAACGGTAACAAACAGCGATGTTTGCGTGCTACGTTGCTCCTCGATTGATTCAGGAGGTTCCTCGACATTAGATAAGATCGGCCATTTGCTGGCGTCTTGCGACAACCATGAAGGTCCATGACACCACAGGGGGTGATCGATGAGCTCCGGGATTGTAAGTCCACGGGTGGCACAATGAAGAATCGAACCTATGTCCGATTGTAAGCGAGGACCTACAAGAAGCTGCTCGTTCAGAGCAGTACCGTTGACTTCCGGTTTTGCCGTTGCGTCAATAAACATGCGAAGAGGGCTCGAGGTACTGCTAGGCTTCAGCTCGCAATGTCGCGGTATGTGATATGAATGGCCCGAACCCGAGTGGTCGGCTACATCCATATGTCCCGATGTGAGATAGTCTTTCATAAAACTATTGTAACCTTCACGAAGCTGAGGGTCACGTGAAAGACGTTTTTCAAGAGCAAACAGACGACGAAGAGCTAAAGAGCGAGAGTCACCGAAAGCTGGTTCCGGTGACTTGAAAGGTAAGCGCACTACGTACCTTCCATCGACGTTCCTGGTGTGAGTAGTATCGAATATACGCTCGCACAGGATCTCCTCATCAGTGAGGGGCGACGACTTGGGAAGTTCATTGACTTCCGAAATTTTGCGAATTTGCGAATCTAAACTGTCAAGTGAACAGAATAGCGACGATGATGTTGAAGAAGAATGTGCACCAGAGATTTTTCCCATCACTACCCAACCAAGTTTAGTGTTGAAGGCCACGGGTCCGTTAGGTCCGTAATCGCGGCGTTCACCTAGAAAGATTTGACAGAAGATGTCAACCCCTACTAGCGCATCGATATGCGCAGGCACGTTGAAATCAGGATCAGCCAAATGCATGTCACGAAGTTGTGGCCACTGAGCGACGTCAATCCTATCAGTGGGCATCTGACTACAAATTTTGGGTATGACGAGAGCATTGATTTCAATATCAGGAGACCGATCCACACAGCGCATGCGATACACGGTGGAATCAGTCGCGACCGATGATGACTGACCAATGCCTTCGACCGTAGTAGTGGTCTTCTTCAGTACAAGTCCAAGACGATGTGCACATTTTTTAGTAATGAAATTTGATTGACTACCGCTGTCAATAACGATGCGAATCTTGCGATAAGTGCCAAAGTTGTCCAAAACTTCGACCGAAGCAGTAGCTAAGAGCGAGATGTGCGTGGCGGGCTCAAGGCCAGCCACCAAAGTGACAGTCGGTTGACTGTGTGCAAGTGGTGATGATTGCGATGATGATGAAGCGTCAGGCAGATGTGATGATGATGACGGAACATCCGAAGCGATAAGAGCTGTCGACGGAGCGACATTTTCGAAGTGTAAAGTTGTATGATGAGGTAAATCACATTTGTAGCAGCGAACGCTAGACTTACATGATTTAAAACCATGACCTTGACGAAGACAATTTATGCAACAATTATTTTCTTTTACAATGGCGTGTCGATCACGTGGTGTTTTACTACGATATGTGGGACAGTTCCACAAAACGTGATTCGATTTACAAAGGATGCAATTATTACTCGATTGTTGCTGCGAATTAACTACAAGAGATTTTGTATTAGGCGCTTGATAACGCGGGGTATAAGCGCCAGCGCGTGGTTGCGCGTTCATGGGTTGCGGGGCGAGCAAGTGTGGTCGTGCGACCGAAGACGGCGCGCCACGCGAGTATTGCGGCTCGAGCGGAGCGCGGGCGTCCGCCCTAGCGGCGGCGGCGGCGCGCGGCGCTCGCGAGGTCTCAGGCTCGGCTAGCTCCAGTGCTTGGCCGGCCTTGTTGAGGTACTCCAGAAGGGAGTCAAACGAAGGAATGTCTTTACTATCATTTTGTAGTTCGAAACGGCGGCGTGTGTCTATATCGAGTTTGTTTATCAGCAAATAAAACAATGGAAAATCCCAATCTCTAACTGGCAACTTTAAGTTTCTCAAAACGGCAATGTTTTCTTTAAACGTATCAACAAGGCGACGTAACTCACGCGGAGAATTAGATTTTAATGTGACCTTCTGCAATTCTTCCCAGTAGCGAAAAGCAAGTTTACGTTTACATTGATAACGATCAATAAGAGCCGCGTACGCATCTAAGTAGTTGTGGTCCGATAAAGGAAACCCTTTCAAAAGTTGTAAAGGTTCACCAGAAAGAAGAGAGATTAAAATCGAAAATCTTTCAATGTTTGACAGTTTCCTATTTTGATGCACCATGGTATTGTACATATCATAAAAAGTACTCCATGTGGTGATGTCACCATTAAAGTTTAAAAGATTCAATCGAGGCAATTTCACAGATAAATCAGTTCTATTCGATTCTAGTTCCGGTCCGGAAGTTCCGGAAGCGGAGGTTAATGTGGAGTGAATTTCTACAATTTGAAAGTATTTGTTGTCAACTTGTTGTCGAACTTCATCCTCGTCATCTAACGCAGATGTATCCGAAATTTCAGCACAAATTTTCAAGTGTTGTGATTCAAAACTAGTGCAATAATTTTCTAGCCGACTGTACCGCGACAAGAAAAGCGGAAGTCGGGAGCTGTCTTCCTGCGCCTCGCAGGCAGCTGATAAGCATTCATCAATCCGTTTTATAGCAATGCTGCGCTTTAGTTCCAAAGTACGTCTACTCGCGGCCTTAGACATTTTTAAATAAAAATAAAATAATTTTAAATAATAGTAATAAGTAATAAATATCAACAAAGAAAAATGATTTTATACTATTATTAAATTTTGCAATGGACTGTATTTGATAAGAGTGATAAGAAGTGCTATGCTTCTTTCAAAGTTACGAAAATGTGACAAACTATAAAAACAATTCAGCTTACGAACAAAAATGTAATACGAACTAAATAATTCACTAATATTATTATTATGTGATTATCAGGTAACCAAAACGTTAAATGTACTTAATAATCTACATAATATAACGAAATAATGACTTGGCAATTATATTCTAACTAACGAATTGCAACGAAGTTATCCGACTAAACTCGGCGACACAATATGGATAACGAATTGTATCGCGTTAACAAACCACTCAATTCAGTCGTATGTAATTATTGCATCATCCAAACGCATGGTACGAATACGATAATTATGGCGAAAATAAGCGAAATTACACAAAATATGATTAGAAATGAGTCTCAACCTAATCAATAACGATGTATAGCGCGGAACACACTATCCCGGCAGCACAAAATAACTAATAAAGATACGCGAATGTGACACGAAATGCTTACGAGTTACGAGTTGTATATACGGTATACGGCTAATTACTTTACGACAAATAGGTATTGACAATTTACTAATGATTTACGTTACGATAAGCGCGTGATTCTATGTCACTCCTGGTGATGAGACAGGGCTGCTGTCCTCACCACAAGAAGGATCCCGGTTCGATGGACCAATGTTTGCGCACCCCCGCGAGTCGAGGGTGCGTTTGGGGGAAATGGGTACCCCCGGGCAAAAGAACAACACAGAAATATAGCTCAGCGAGAAATAGAAATGATGCAAGCCAACTCACCCACTGTCCAGCTCCGTTCTCCGCGATGACGGCGCCGTCAAGTCCAGAAATCCAGTGATAGGCACAGTAATCACCAGTATCACGGTTCTAATAGGGTGTTGGATGCACAACCGAAGAAATAGTCCTCAAATTCAGACCAAAACGGAGATTAGGCAATACTCGAAGCCTTCGCGTCGCCTGCACGGTTGAGACTGGCGGGCGGTAGTATCAGCGGGCAGTGAGAGGCAATACAAACAAAACTACCCTCACTGAGCATAAAAACAAAAATTAATATGTGACTACAACACTACTACTAACAAAAGTTACAGTAAAATAGCATTCCCTCCTCACGAAGAAATTGGACTGATGGCAGTACGAGCTAACTTATTATAATTTTAAAACTATGTTATCAAATATGCCTGAAATAACTTAGGCGTGCATAATTTTGTTATGCAAATGTTTAATGCATGTATAATAGGATGCATTAGTTGGTTAATTGAACGCCCTGAAGCCTGCAGCCGATGTGTGGGGTAATGAGCATGACTTAATACGCATATTATGTTATTAGAGAGGTTGTTTGCTGTAGGTATAAGGCTGCGAGGCTGACAATTACAAAAATATGCTTAAGGTGCTGCTTCATGACCCGCCTAATGCAAAAATCCTAGAACGAAAAAATGACCTAAAGGCTTGTTGGTTCATCGAAGAAAAACAGGCGCTACGGAAAAAGAAAGACAACACCAGAGCCTTCGGTTGGCATTCTGAAAATTTTGAAATAAATTTCCAAACAAAATTTCCGAAGACAACTAGTGCGTGGTAGTTTCCTAAAACTTGTTCTAGAAAATACGTGTTTTTGAAAATGCCTTACAAATTTGTGAAAAAATGTTTATTATTTAGAATCTCCATTAAATTTACATGTCCAAGGATTCTATGGAAGTGTTTTGTTGAATTTTACATTTATGAGAACACTGTGAATGGCCAAAGTCAAGGTAAAATTTGTCCAAAAAAGCTGATTTTTGAAGGCTTGTACTGAGTTGGAATCTCAAAGTTTTACATTTTTCCTCCCATAGAATCCTAGATATAGAGCACATGATACCTATTTGCTCAAAACATCTAAAGAAAAGTTTATTAGGACACTATAATCACGTACGAGCGTTTGTATGCAAATTATGTCGAGTTGCAGCCAATACTTGCTAGTAATTGCTTAGGGTTTCGTGATGGTTTTCAACTGTTTTTATCGTGTAGTTATTCACGATTAGTTCATGATATTTCGATATTTTGGAGTGTAAATTATCAAAGGCAGACTCCCCTTAATATACTCTTAATTGTGTAACAGGAGTGTTCAATAATTGCTCTTAAAAAGGAATTTTCGCCTTGTCTTTGAAGTTCATTATAAGATCCGTGATTTGTTTACTTGTCAGTGAAATAACTGGGATGTGTCAGGGTAATGCGCGCAATGCAGTGCAGCGTAAGTTTTTGTGTTCATTCTAGACTGGCAGTATGCTTGCCTACAGGCAAACGACCAGCTCGTCTCGTTACTAAATAGCATAAAAAAATAACATTAGTTCAAAGTGGAAATCCAACTACTACGCCATTGGGATTGTAATCAGAATTCATCAGTCAACCATAAAGACACATAGTATTACGTAATACGGCACTTGCAACTAACCGCTTGCAATTAGAAGCAATGAAACCGCCCTAATAATTCACCCTCCGATGCACAAAATAGTTAAGTACCGTTGACAGATTAAAGAACAGAATGAGAATTTATTTATTTTAATGAAACCTAACAGATTCAATAATTATACTAGAAATAAGATATATTTTATGGACCGGAGAGTAACATAGGCTACTTTTTAACCCGGAAAAATGCACGGTTGCTGTGGGAACGCGAATGAAAACCACAGACCGAAGCTAGTGTGATTATAAATTCCAAAGGACAGCGATGAAAGTCAGTTTGGCTATAAAGAATTCTTTTCCTTTTCTGCCTACCGTACTTAGCAACTGATTATGCTATCGCCTATAATAGCCACAATAAAGCTAATAGTTCACGATTAGATGGAATGCCTGTTAATGTTCATAATTTGCTTGCTTCATTGCTACTTGGGCAAAGTTATTGATTTATAAAATTGTTTTAAATTGTCACGCAAATATATACATCACGAAAATTTCGCTTCCAACAGGATTCGAACCTGCGTCTTCTGGTTACCTAGACCAGACGCCTTAACCAACTAGGCGATGGGAGCAATCGATGTCTGGTCTAGATAACCGGAAGACGCAGGTTCGAATCCTGTTGGAAGCGAAATTTTTGTGATGTATATATTTGCGTGAACATCCGCTAGTGTCGGTAAACACTATAAAATATATTTCATATTGTTGGTTTGTCCTTCTTTCACGCAGCAATGGGGCAACGGATCGATATGATATTTGGTATAGTTATAGTTTATGGACCGGAGAGTAACATAGGCTACTTTTTATCCCAGAAAAATGCACGGTTCCCGTGGGGACGCTAGTGAAAGCTGCGGGCAGAAGCTAGTAATCAATAAATCTTAGAAAGACTCATTAATTCCCCGTCTTTGACATAAGGGCTTTTAACCTACATTCACGGTCGCAGCAATTCCCCATAATTATGTTAAATTATTATCAGCGTTCCTTTTTGCGGACCGTACCGTGGAAATGATGGCTAATGGATTTTGACCCCGAGCAATATCGGTGCATAATTGCATCACCGTATCACGGTTGTCGGGGTCGCGTCGATTTTAATGCGATTCCGAAAATATGAGAATTTACTACGGTTTTGGTGGGACGCGAAATTCTGGTTTACAGAGTAAAATGTATGCTTGATACAAGTCAGCTTCTACTCGCGGTTTCACCCTCGTTCCCACAGGAACATTTTCCGGGATAAAAAGAAACCTGGGTTACTCTCCGGTCCATAAACTACATCTATGCCAAAAATCACGTCGTTGCTCCGTTGCTGCGTGAAAGAAGGACTAACCAAAAAACCAACTGACAAACAAACTAACAAACATACAAACATACTTTCCCATTTATTATAGTACGGATTATAGATTGCCAAAAAATAAATATTTCTGTACTATGTAGTTTAAAAAACAAAAAATACGCTTTCCTATCTACTCGTCAAAATGAATCATATGAAAGAAAGAAAGAAAGAAAGAAAATGAAAAGAAAGAGAATCTGAGCCAAAGATGGACGGGTTTACTTGCAGCCACTCTAGAGTTCCGCTACTCTCCTCCTGCGGTTCAATTATTAGACCCTCAACACCAAGTGCAGTCTATTGGACTCTTCAAAACGACACAAGCCCAAATTCGAGGGGTTTAGTGTTCTCGATCTTCTACTTGGGCTCTATCATCAGATCACCTCCATGAGACCAAATTACTGTATTGTCACCCAAACTAGTGTAAGAATAAAGGTAGAACATGGTATGCTGCTGGGTGCTACGCAATGACGTCAGCAAGTCAGTGCTACGCCGTAGTCGTCCCAGCGCTACGCAAGGGGAAGACGCGGCGAAGGACAGCAGTCCTCATTGAACTACGAGCGGTAATACACGTGTCAATTATTCAAACCGAGTGTCTCATTTCTGGACTTAACAAAAATTGAGTTCCAAACTTTGATTGTATAATTTAATGATTAAACGAACTTACCTGTAAGTTAAGTTCTATCATAATTATGTGAAGTAGTGAGTTTGAAGAGATTTTATATATACACTTGTAGTAGCACGCATAATGTCGCCTTGTCTATGCACTAAGTTCAGAGAGAGAAAAAAAAATATGTAGGTAGACCGCACATTTTCATTATTTCGTGCGGTCGGCTGGTTCTTCATTTAGTTCAGAGCTTATCAGTTCAAGTAGATATTTCACTATTCGGGACCTATGAAATAGGTAATCTGGGTGGGCGGGATGCTATCTCTTCAAACTCACTACTTCACATAATTATGATAGAACTTAACTTACAGGTAAGTTCGTTTAATCATTAAATTATGTTACAGTATTGAGTTTGAAGAGATTTTATATATACACTTGTAGATGTTGAGAGAAGTTGTGAAATATCTGTTTCAGTTGAAAGTATTACAGAAGTAAATATATTTAATATTTCTTCAATAATTGACATAATAAATGTACTTAATCACTCAATTAAAAGGTAATGTTTCTTAAATAAACTATTAACATAATAGCTACAGTAAATTTTAGCATAAATCAATCAATTTTACTTCTAGCAAAACAATGATTTGATTCTGTATATGCTGTCTGTTATATGCCTGTTATAAAACTTGGCAAATATTGTAGAGCCGCCGGACCAACCGGCAGTCTTCCTGATAACATCCAAATTCACACCGAGCTTATGAGCTTTTGAGGTGTCTAGTACTATGTGCAGAGTACTGTGTGATATCTATTCCACAGACCCACAACGTATACTCTTTATCCATCTGCTAAATGTTTGGGGAGAAACTTTATTATATGGTTTTTTATAGAAATAAAAATAGAGGTGTGATGATCACGTAATGCCGCTACATTACTTTTAAATAATCCGTTAATAATTAAGCCGGACCTATGTCAGGTCTGTCTCGAAAAATTGGCAGCATCAGCGTTGGCTGAGTTGCGTTTACACTTGACGTTTTTATTAAGTCAGGGATCCTAATGGAAATATCATTCCGCCAATTTTTAAAATTTCAGATATCTATTTTTGAAATAGTTTGTACTCTATGCGCTGTTACCAGCGCCAGCAGGGTAACTAGCTTCTTTAGTGATTTTTTCTAAAGAATGAGATTAATCAGGAATCCAAGTGGCTAGAGTTTCAATTACTAATGTAGTATCCCAGTGGATTCATACTTGGGTAAGGGAGGGCGAAGCCTAAATATACCCTTAAAACACAGTCGTCTGTGCTTATCTGACTTCCTAATACTAAGGAAGGTGTAGATCTAAACCCATTTAGAGTGCCGTATAGCGCTCCCGATTGAAATAACTCTGTTAAAACATGAATAATAACTGGAATGTGTAAGTATCATATTACTTAATTTAATTATCTGACAGAGACGCTATTAATGTGTCTAAAGACCCGGGAGGGAGTTTTCTTATTAGAGACTCCCGCACAATACTCCGGCATCCAGGGTAATCTGCCGCTGGATCTGGCAGAAACTGGAATGAGAGATTATTAGGTCCTCAGAAGTTTGAAAAAAAAAACCAGTGGTTTAGTTTGTAAAAAACTGGTTAAATAGGGGATACCAAGGTTCAGCTGGCCATGTTGGCCCGACCAGTATGCACTTAGCTTTGTCGCTAATAATTTTTATCAATGTTTTTTTAAATTATTGAGAAGGAAGGGAACCCGTAAAAACGGGTTCCTGGTTCATGGTATTTTTATACAATTTTGACCAATTCACAGAGAAAGCGTCAAGCATCAGGGTCTTTGTGCCATGATATGTATACAGGACATTTTTTATTTATTCAACTAGCAATCATGTCAATCTCTGGTAGCCCGAAATTGTTAATGATTTGCTGAAAGGCAAGATCAGATAGTTCCCATTCAATATCCGGGTGAATACACCTTGATTCAGTATCTGCTATAGTATTTTCTGTAGATGGAATGTATAGCGCTGTTATAAATAGAATTCGCGCTTCACACCATTGTCGTATATCTTTGGTCAGTTTGTGAGATGGGGGAATTGGATTCCTCCCATACGATTAATGTAAAAAATCGCAGTTGTATTATCTATTCGCAAGATAATATGACAATTGGATAAATCCTCTAGACACATTTTTAATCTTATGAATGTGAAGTTTTCTTTCTTCCCGACTTCAGCTACCGCTTGCCGTTTTTCCCGCACAGGCTATCCCCCAACCCCCCATAGTCGAAGCATCTGAATTCGTCAAATTTAATTTGATTTTTTGGATTTTCGATAGATTTAATCCACCAATCGAAATCTGACTGTAAACTTACAGGCAAATTCATGTACTTTTCATTTTTGTAATGTTATCCATACATTCGCTATAGCTATGTGATATTAGACAGGTATCGTTAAGATATATTGTCGATAATAATCAGCACAGCGTGGCATTCTGACCACCGTTTTCATTATTTTTGTGAAGACAAAAGGTGCCGTATTGACACCAAACGGTAGGGCATTAAATTCATACAAGTTACCGTTCAAACTAAATCTTGAATATTTTTTAGAGTTATCATGAACTTTCACTTAATAATATGCGTCTTTGAGATCAATAGTTGACTTGAGACAACATCTTGAGATTAGTTTGATCATTATTCTAAAATCTTCTAATTCAAATGAACATGTTGAATGAACTCGTTTAGCTTTTTCAAATTTAGGATAAAGCGTGCTTTTCCGTTCGGTTTGGGTAAAAAGATATTGGATATCCTCACAGGGCTCACAGTGAGGTATAGCACTTATAGAAATTAAATTATGTATAGCTTGATCAAATTCAAGTTTTTCTGAGTGTGCATAATTTCGGGGTTGAGGTATACAATGCTGATATGGAGTTTCAGTGAACGGAATTTCATAACCACGTATCCACGATAAAATTATTTTATCTGCGGTTATTTGTGACCATTGGTTGTAAAAAACAGATAGTCTACCGGCGTAATTTACCGTATTGTCTAGCGGCGGCCGCGACTGAAGTTCAGTCGCGATGTCCTCGATGATGGCGAGTGCTGTTGCCTCTGAGGTGCAGACTCCTTCATCTTTGAGGGCGCCGATGGCTGCTGTCTGTGGTTTTGAACCGGAGCCTTCCCGTTTCAATTTCTGTTAACGACTTGATGCTTTGGTTTTGTAGCAGTAGTCTTGTTAGAGGTGGAAGCTTTGAGATCCACACCTGTTTAATTGATCGCTATTGCGGTCTTTAAAGTTTCGGCTAGTTCTTGGCTACAAGAAAACTATCTATTATCGTGAGCAGCATCTGATCTTTCAAGTCCTTCTTTAGTACAGCCAATATGAAATTTCGCCTCGTTATTGACTCACTGAGTTGTGTGTCACAGATGATGCGCCCAGCATCAATCAGCAGCTTTAGAACAGTTGGATCTTTATTATCCTTACTAAGAAAAGTCTTATAGGCTCGTCAAGACAAGCAATACCACTGCTAATTTTGCCTTAGCTTGGTTCTGTTCGTGGAACATCCTCACTGCTGGAAGCACCTTTAATCACTGGTGGTGGAGATACATCCTCCAGTATTGTCACGTTGGCTATATCCAGCGAACGATCGGAACTCGCGTGTAACGCGCTAGTCGACGGTCTTGGTTCGCGTAGCTCTTGATTTACGTTTTCAACATTAACAGCAAATTGCAAATTTGTGTCTAATATACGTAATTATACGTATACCTTCATATTATTATCATAGGATAACCTCAACAAGTTGCTATATGCATGGCGTATTAGGTACGCATAGGTATACAGCGAGTAAGATGAACTCGTGGCGTTGCATCGTGAACTCGAGTAAAAAATAGGTTAAGTAACAACTCGAATCGTTGGAACGTGAAACCTCTTATACATTATTATCGGTAAGTGGCAACTCGAATTGTTGAAACGTGAACATTAGAACTTAACTTATATAGTTAAAATGTTACCTTCCGGTTCGTTTCATATTATTATTATAGGACAACCTCAACAGGTTGCTACATGCATGGCGTATTAGGTACGCATAGGTATACAGCGAGTAAGATGAACTCGAGTAAAAAATAGGTTAAGTAACAACTTGAACCGTTGGAACGTTAAACATCGTATGTATTTAAGTGACAACTCAAACGTGAACCGAAGAAATTGCAAATTACTTAAATAGTTAAAATGTTACCTTTCGGGTCGTTTCATTTTTTTTTATTATTATAGATAACCTCAACAGGTTGCTATATGAATGGCGTATTAGGTACGCATGGTTATACAGCGAGTAAAATGAACTCGAGTAAGAAGTAGGTTAAGTAACAACTTGAATCGTTGGAACGTTAAACCTCGTATGCATTATTATCGTTAAGTGACAACTCCAATCGTTGAAACGTGAACATTAGAACTTAACTTAAATAGTTAAAATGTTACCTTTCGGGTCGTTTCATGTTATTATTATAGAATAACCTCAACAGGTTGTTATATGCATGGCGTATTAGGTACGCATAGGTATACAGCGAGTAGGATGAACTCGAGTAAAAAGTAGGTTAAGTAACAACTCGAATCGTTGGAACGTTAAACCTCGTATGCATTATTATCAGTAAGTGACAACTCAAACGTGGACCGAACAAATTGCAAATTACTTAATTAGTTAGAATGTTACCTTTCGGGTCGTTTCATATTATTATTATAGGATAACCTCAACAGGTTGCTATATGGATGGCGTATTAAGTACGCATAGGTATACAGCGAGTAAGATGAACTCGTGGCGTTGCATCGTGAACTCGAGTAAAAAAATGGGTTAAGTAAGAACTCGAATCGTTGGAACGTGAAACCTCATATGCAATCGATAGTTATCGGTAATTGTGCAAATTACTTACAAATATTCCCACTCGTCGTTATGTTTCCTCTTCGGCATCTTGATTTTGACGAAAAAACTTGTTAACACGGAGAAACTTAGAAAAACCAACTTTGTAGTGCGACGCGGCGGAGCACTGCAACGTGAATGAAGAACCAGCCGACCGCACGAAATAATGAAAATGTGCGGTCTACCTACATATTTTTTTTTCTCTCTCTGAACTTAGTGCATAGACAAGGCGACATTATGCGTGCTACTACAAGTGTATATATAAAATCTCTTCAAACTCAATACTGTAACATAATTAGTTACAAGGGTAGCTAATAAAAGCGTGTTAAAAAGACTACCTGAATTTTCTATTGAACTTATAATATTGATGAATGTGGATGACACCAATATTTCAGTGTCCTCTCACTATTTTTGTGACAAAAACATTTTGTTATCTAACTGTCACAGAATCTTTTACATTTATTCAATCCCATTCGTCATTCTGTAAGGCATAGATTATTTATAGTCTTTGCTGTAAGGTAATATTTCACACAACACAAATAGCAAGTCCGACCATATTCCTAAACAGATAAAGTTCGATTTCAAGCGCATGTTTTCATCAGATACGCAGATAAAGTCAGATTTTTTTAACAGATCGAATTGGACACAACTCCGACGGTATTATTTATTCAAACTGTGACTACGTTTGATTGAAAAACACTAAAACTGGCTTTTGTTAGTTTTGTATTCCTGCGTTTGTTATTTTATTTTTCTGAAATTGGAGATTAGACTGAACAAATTGTATCTATAGGAATTAAAAATATATTTTTTAACCTTCAGCTCTAATTTTAACCCAATTAGCCTTAGTTTTGAAGCTACGATGGCTTAGTATTGCAAAATAGTCAGTGCAATTATTGGGCTTATGAGACTTATAATACACTAACTTCTGCCCGCGTTCCCACAGGAACAGTTCATTTTTCCGGGATAAAAAGTAGCCTATGTTACTCTCCGTTCCATAAACTATATTTATACCAAAAATAACGTCGATCCGTTGCTTCGTTACTGCGAGAAAGAAGGACAAACCAACAAACACACTTTCGCATTTATAATATTAGTATGGACGTATGGACTAGCTTTTGCCCGCGGTTTTCACCCGCGTTCCCACATGAACCGTGCATTTTCCCGGGATAAAAACTAGCCTATGTTACTTTCCGCTCCATAAACTATATCTGTGCCAAAAATCATGTCGATCTGTTGCTTTGTTACTGCATGAAAGAAGGACAAACCAACAAACCAATAAACACACTTTCGCATTCATAATATTAGTATGGATTACGTCTCAGAACCAGCACACACGTAGTGCCGCGCAGGTCTTTGTCTTTCAAAGTTCTGATTGGCACTGCCGTTGTTATAGCCGCTCACCATCAGGAAAAGACCCGCGTGTCTCTTTATCCAGTAGTATGAATAAAAATATATGTCCTGCAGAGGACATTGGTATGATACAATAAAAAAAGTTAAACGTTGCATCGCTCTATTAGGTGTATATAAGTAGCAAAATCTTATCTCACCTTCACAGGAATCAGCACGGTCTAAAATCACCTAACGTATAAGTAGAGAAGTGAAATTACAATAACATTATGTTGATGTACGCACCCTGCCGCGTTACACCCCTTCATCCCTTTATAATATGCGACAGTTTATATAATATGTATATGAAAACGATTTTATGACGTAATATGAAATTGCGTTTTTGCTATTATTTGCGTGTGAATTTTTGCTGCCCTACATATTTTCGAAACTCTATGCATGATGGTAGAGTAGTTTATTACAAGTGTTTTTTATTAGTGCTGGTCTGGCTAGCGTGGTAGATTACAGTTCTCCATCAAGTTGAAAATCAGTTGCCGATGATAAATCGATGTGTTGCAGCCATTCTGAAATCCCATCTCTATATTATCCGAATAACTGGTGGTAGGACTAACTATTCTGCGAGTGTCCATCTGGGTGGTACCACCGCTTTGCTTGTGAGGTCAGCCGCCAAGCAGTAATGTGTAAGCATTACTGTGTTCCGCTTTGATGAGCCTGATGTCTCTAGGTAATGAGTGCTATGCAGTGCCGCACAAGCCTTTGTGTTTCAAGGTTCTGGGTTGTATTGCAATTAATATAGGCTGGCGCTATGCTTACCATCAGGCAAACGACCCTCTCGTCTCGGTATCAAATGATATATTTAAAGCTACCTAATAGTTATAAAGACTAAAAAACAAAAAAATTGTAACTAATTAATTACAATTCTTTGCAAAGAACATGAGTCCCTAAGACCGCATACTAATATTAAAAATATCTTATTAAAAACCGTGTCAGCAATATATCAACGGACTTAAGTTAAAATCCCCGGATAATTCTATTAAGGTCCAAGACACAATCCAGGCGCTAAAAGCTCCTATAACCAACATAATTAAATTGCATTTTCATTTCTCAATCAGTATAAATTAGAATCACCCTCGCAGAGACAATTAAGTGTCATTCGCCCGGACAAAGGTACAGAAGGACAGGTATTAAAAATAACACGACATAATTCAAAAAAAGGTCGGTGGAAGTGGACCTTTTCTATGTAGAGCTGTGAGAGTTCTGCCTGTTTGTTGATAATAAAAAAAAGTATTAGTAAAATTGCTTTAAATAAGCGACGAACCGACTTCAGTGACAAACTACTGAACCGATTGAAAGTATACCCTTTCAAATAAAAAAATAATTTTCCAAATCGGTTTATTCATAGAATGTAAATCCATTATTGGTTATAAGTTTTAGATGTAAGTCCTAATAATTATTTAGATAAGAGCTGTGGATTTTGTTGAATAAATAAAATAAATAAATAAATGACCGAGATATGCGGTAACAAACATAAAAAAAACCCGATTAATTGATAACCTCCTCCTTTTTTGGAAGTCGGTTAAAAATGCATAATTATTTTTTTATTTCACTCCAAAATGTTCATGATATTATAATATAAAAGCACTCGTGATAACCGTAATTTTTTTAAGTTTAATTTGTACGAATTGTCTATCTGTACGAATGGCTAATTTGAAGTGAACTAAAAAATAATGAACACAAATTGCTAATTGCACGAATCGCGAATTAGACGAACAGCGAATGTGAACGAATTGAGAACTTTAAATATTAAGAAAATGTACCAAATGCTCATAATTGAAACTAATATCTATAGTATTGAGACAATAATGGGTCTATTCGCGCATAAAAAGACTTCAATCTTCTCAGTCTTAATACTATGTATTAAATTAGCTAAAGCTTAAAAAATAAGCTGGAACTATACCCAAACCTATTCTAACAAACCACTACCAGAAGGCAACGTTACCAAAACCCTGGCAAAAATGCCAGGTTTAATGGCAATGCTTATCTCTGTGCCAATTAAATGCCAGCAATTTGGTCACGTGTTCTTCTTCTATAGATTATGGCTTTATTGGTCACGTGTTGCCTTGACCCGACGTCTTGAGTCCTGACAATGCTTTAAAAGCCAATGCACTCCCAGAATGCACTATTTTTTTCACTTTCACATAAAAACTTCAAAGTCGTATATTTACGTGTTTTGAAGTTTAATTTGTTATTTAGATCCATCCAGTAAAATATCTGAAAACAATCGTAATACTTGAAAGTTTGGTCTGTAATTTCGTCCACTGGCATAACTAAACCAACGTTGAAATGGCTTACCCAGTTTTAAAACTGGGGCATGTACAATTGTATATCAATGAAAGCTCGTAGCACGACAAGAAGCAAAAAATCGAAGTAGAGCATAGCGACTGCATTTACTTTCCACCAATGATTAAAGAAAAGTAGAGGATATGATCTAAAGGTACGTATTTCGTGCCGAAAAATAAACAAAAATGGCGTCAAATGTCGAGCCACAGCTCTTCACACAGCACTTTGGCATGGTCGCCTGTATCACATGCAACTTCTAACTTGCATTACTAGTTCTATAGATATATTTTTTAAATAATTTAGTCGCACGATTGATTTCAATGACAATTCAAAAACTCGCTCTGGACTAGAAAACAAAATGTCAGCCTTGAAAAATCTGCCGATGGGCGGGGCATGTGTGACGTCTTTAATTGTATGGATTTCTAGAACAAAATATTTCCATAGATAATGATGCCCACTCTATTTATATATTGGAATCTCTTTGCTTTCCACAGACAGAGTCGCGCACAAGATCTGGTTGAAAATAAACCGACATAATTCAAAAAGGTTGGTAAAGGTGGGCTTTACAAAATAAATCGGGAGCTCATTCCGCGCGGGTATCTTGCTCGGAATTTAATTTGGTTTCGGTCATGCGTGACCTCATATAGTACCCGAGAAAGTCCCGTGTGAAAATACCTTTAATGTATTAGTATATGGCGAAGTACTACAGTTTTTGTGATCACGCCAAAATATATTCTGCCTACAGAGAGATAATGATGTCTTCGATTCTGACGGTTCAAATCTAAATTTAACTTTAGTTTCATCCTCTCTCTTCAAATAAGAACGTGAGAACGGAATGGAATATTTTATAGACTTATCAAAATCGATATTGATCTAAAATCTTCGCTTATTAAAGAATTATAAACCTTGTGGCGAAAAAAAAAAATAATTTAACTCTTTTAGTAATCTAAAAAAGTCTTAATAATGTGGAATCGTACAACAATAATGATATAACTTGTTGGCAAGAAGATGGTGAGATGTCTCACTAAATTATCAGCACAAAAATAAATGAAATAAGATAAATATTCTGAACAGTACCGGACAACCAAATGAACGATATCGACCAAACCTCAACTAATAAAAATTTCCAAGCTCATTTTTTTTTTATGTTATTTGGTAACGAGACGAGCTGGTCGTTTGCCTGATGGTAAGCATAACGCCGGCCCATAACAATTGCAGTGCCACCCAGAACTTTGTAGTACAAAGGCCTGCGCGGCACTGCAGTGCGCTCGTTACCTTGAGACATTAGGTATTAAGTCTCATAAGCCCAGTAATTTCACTGGATACCCTGCTTATCAAACCGGAACACAGTAATGCTTGCACACTACTGCTTGGCGGCAGACTTCAACGAGCAAAGCGGTGGTAACAACCCAGACGGACATTCGCAGTAGAGTTAGTCGTCCCACTAACAAAAATGCACAACTTACTAAATTGCATTTAAAAAATAATCAATAAGAAACATCGCAATTAATTAATTAAAAAAACCTTACTCAAACCAACTCACGTCAGTTAATTATATCACAATTATACTCAAACACCCAAAAAGCTCGCAAGCCCTACCGCCGACCCCTTATCCTGACAGGCGACTTTCAGAATATGTAGGTAGGCAGAAAAATCAATTTCGATCATTCCCCTGGCCCGTATTAATCTCCTGTCGATGCCACTGACAAGCCAGGGCAAATAGGGTCACTGTAATAAGATACATTTTAAAATATTATCGTCAATAAAACCCGGTTCATTTATCCCTGGGTTCTGGGTTCTGTTAAAAACCCCGGGGTTGTGTAAAAGGTTAAATTGGAGCGTAGTCCTTCCTGTTTAATGTTATTGAAATTCTGACTAACGAGTTTCAGACTTCGTTTTTGATTAAACCCTAACAGAGATAAGGGAGTGTGTGTAACTTTAGGGATTTCTTGTTTTAAGGAAGATAAAGCTTGTATTTAAACGCTTCATTGTGGGATATTAATCGCAAGCGAGAGTTCTTAATTAATGCGCCCTTTCTCGTTATAATGTGTAATTATAATCTTTGAGTGAGGGAGTGTGAATTCTTCAACTTCGTTCGAGATAGAAGATATTCGAGTGGAAGTGGAAAAGCTATGCCAGCTATGCCATCAAGCTTTGCTATTACTAGGTGGTAGGACTAAGGCTGATATTCAGAGACGACAGCTTAAAACGATCTAAGAACTGTCTTAGCCAAGCATCGGCTAAGCCGCTCAATCGAATTCGTATTCAGAAACAAAGTTCGTGCACGGTCTAAGCTAAGATCACACTCTCGTTATCTATGGCTGTTAAGTTTTTAATTTTTTCACCGGAACGTTTACCGGTTTTATCATTTATGTATGAATAGCAATACAACAAAGATAGCGATATACAAAATGTCACTGGAGTGAGTGAAACAACAATATTAATGCTATAAATCTATTTTGATATTATAATAAATGAAACATGTTAGTTTTGAAGTTTGACATTTCAATGTTTGGTTATTATGGTTTCTACCGTTATCATTTGGTGGCGCCACTTCTGTTTTGAGAGCGGCTCAAGTAGTCGATATTGCCTACTCAGGCTTTGCTTAGCATACGCTAAGTTTAAGTAGTGTTCCAAATGTCTCTGAATACAAATTAGAGCGTAAGCACTACTTTTTGACATAAGGAAGACAAAGTCCACGCTTAGACTCGTCTCTGAATATCAGCCTAACTCTTCTGCGAGTATTAGTCTGTATTGGCTTTGCTCATAAAGCCTGTCGTCAAACATTAATGTGCAAGCATTACTGTGTCTACTGTCTGTCTGTTTGTTCCGGGTAATCTTCGAAACGGCTACGCCGATTTTGACGAGACATTCACTGGCAGATAGCTGATGTTGCAAGAAGTAACATAGGCTACTTTTATTTTAGAAAAAGAAGTAGGGTTCCGCGCAAAAAAATAAAAAACATGAAATCCAATATCTCCGCGCAGGTCAAACCGCGGGCAGCAGCTAGTTTTAGCATATAACATGAAAGTAAAACAGTTTTTAGTTGAAACAGTGCTTTCCCCTCATGCTATTTTCAAAGGCAAAGACACCATTATGTTCTCCGTGCAACTTCTGATTAGAACAACATATTATAAGTCGCGTACTTAAGGAGACACATGTCTCCAAAACTTTGCAGACAATCTCTCTTGACGTCTTGCAATATATTTTCGTCTCATGTCTTCTTTCTATCTCCACTGCACGTCACGTTTAAAAAGGAAAAGTTGGGTAGTTTCTCGTGTAGAGATGGTGTGGTCGTTATAAGTATATTTTTCAGTTTATTTTCTGGAAAAGACTTGTGATTCTGGCACGTTGAATGGTTAGGCATTCAAAATATGCACAGATTTGATTTTTGTTTCATAATTTCTTTTAATACAAAATAAAAAATCTTTACTGTTACCAATCAGTGAGTTAAATTACTGGGTGCCTAATGTGTCAGGGCGCAATACAATTAGTAGTTACCTACCTTTGTGTTTCAAAAGTTCTGAGTGGCACTGCAATTGTTATGGGCCGGCGTTATTCTTAACATCAGGCAAAATACCCGCTAGACTCATTATCCACTTTGACTCCTATCTCACCTGGTGGTAAGCGACGATGCGGTTGACGATGAAGCACGCTTGCCTAGAAGATACCTATTCACTCGCGCCATGAAGCAGCCATATTATAGCTGTTATCTGGATACATAGACCCAGGAAAGGAGTTCCACTCCATAGCGGATCTAGCTTTTTTTAAATTTTTATTTTATTTGGTAACGAGACGAGCGGGTCATTTGCCTGATGGTAAGCATAACGATGGCCCATAACAATTGCAGTGCCACCCTTGAAACACAAAGGCCTGCGCGGCACTGCAGTGCGCTCGTTACCCTGAGACATTAGGTATTAAGTCTCAAAGTCCAGTAATTTCACTGGATACTCTGCTCATCAAACCGTAACACAGTAATGCTTGCACATTACTGCTTGGCGACAGACATCACAAGCAAAGCAGTGGTAACAACCCAGACGGACACTCGCAGAAGAGTTAGTCCTACAACTAACAGATCTAGAGACAGGCAGAGTTTTAAATGACGTATCATTATGCCAGTCTTGATTTGTCGTAATATAAATAATCCGTGTTCGTCGTGTTATAGTGTAAGCAGAAAAGAATTATATGTTCAAAGAGCGGTAACGAGCGTGGCTTGTATGTACCACAAGGACGAATCGTCGACGCAATTTTTGAGAAACAAAAGTTTTATTTTTTAATTAATAAGGAAATAAAAGAGGTTTTGATCATCTACTATTTATTTTTTTAACGAAGAATCAAATGCATGGAATAGTAGAAAAATATTTTTTTTAAAGTTCTCAAAATAAAATCTAAAAGTGAGAAACGAAGACACGCATCTTGGTGATGTAATATAAGCGACGATATCTCGAACCGCCATTACTGCACCGTAAATGGACATGGTCAGTGTCATGCGTGCTCGCTATAAATATCGAACGTCAAAGCTTCGGCAGTCGGGTCGCAGTTTTCCTACCATGAAGTGTTTCATTTGTTTTGATTTTGATTCAATGTTCGTAACATGATATTTTGTCTTTCTACACTTTCATAGTAGGTAAACTGTGATCTGCCAGCTGAAGCTTTGACGTTCAATTTTCGGAGTAAGACCCCAGACACGCACACATACCCAAGCTCGGTACGTTTCTATGAATATTACATACTTTTCTGTTTCATCTGTGACCGTGTCGTCTTGTGGCATCAGGTGTACCGGGTTTAATTAGTATTATCTGGATCGATGCCGGATATTACCGGGACATGTGTATTTCACTGGGGACATGTGTATTTCACTGGGGACATGTGTCCTGTATAATTTTGTACACAGCGTAATATAGTAAAACACGTAATAGAATATCGAATATTGAATTGACCAGATTTAACATGGTAGGACTAATTTGCAAATATGCGTCGGGTGGCTATGTTCGTGTACTTTGCCGCCATTAGTATTTTGCATATAAATACTTCTGCTTGGTGGCAATCGATAACTGCTATACGAGCAAAGCGTTGGTAACCACCCTGACGGACACTCCAGGTGATTTAGTTGCAGAGATTTTTATAATCCTCAATAGCTTAAGTTACTCTTTGTAACATCAGCTATGTGCCAGTGAAAGTCACGTATAAATCAGCTCAGTCGTTTCGGAGTTTACCCGAAAGAAACAGACAGACAGACAAACATTTTAAAAATGGTTGTTTTGTTATAAGTTGTGTTGTTGCAAGTTTAGTTGTAAAAAGCTGTTATTTTGATATTACAAACAGACACTTCAATTTTATTTGTATGTATAGATTGAGAAGCCATAACATTAATAACGTAATGGGTAAAGTTCCACGGAACCGAATTGTAAATTTCGAATCGGATCGTGATATATAAACAGCACGTATAAAGGACTTTGGCCCAGAATCAACACATAAATTCACATGAACGTATTTTACACCCCACAACATTAATAATTTCGGTCGAGCGATTCTACCTCCAGTTTGATTTCTCGCTTGCCGTTTGTAGAATAAAGAAAAAAAGATTTAAAGGTGTATTCTAGTGAGTGGCACCTAAATACATAAATGCAACACTATTTAGCATAAGTAGTGTTGAAACACAGATATTATATATTAACAGCGCGGTTTCACCCGCGCAGAGATATTGGATTTCATGGTTTTTATTTTTTTGCGCGGAACGCTAATTCTTTATCTAAAATAATAGTAGCCTAACTTACTCCTTATAACATCAGCTATCTGCCAGTGAAAGTCCCGTCAAAATCGGTTCAGCCATTTCGGCGGTTATCCGGAACAAACAGAGAGACAGACAGACAGACAGACAAAAAATTTAAAAATGTTTGTTTTGTTATAGGTACCGTAGGTATATACTTTCATATGAATTTGGTAAAAAGCTGTTATTATGACATTATAAGTAGACACTTCAATTTTATTTATTTGTATCTATAGAATATAATGTATAGATAACATGATGCATAGTTGTCAGATCAAGTTTGGATGTTTTTAACCCACATCTATTATATTCACTTGTGAAGACAATCACACACACAATCCTCACAATATGAAAACATAAATAGATCTTCCCAGGGGCCCGTCGGTTTTTTGGGATCGAATTAATACGCATTAATAAATCTCAAAATCTTCACACAATAAAACACAAAACCGGTTTTTATTTCACAACACAATATAAATGTCTAAATCCCATCTCCAGAACAGACTCACGGCATCCCAAAAATATTCTCATTCATAAATCCCAATATAAACCTCCGGAATTACATCCCGTCACATCCCTGCGCTGTGGTAATTTTTCCCGTCCTTTGGGGAAATGTTCTTTTTGCGGCAACACCAAGCTCGTGCGATTATTAAGTAATTTAAGAACGCACTCCAAACCCTGGTTTGTTGCTTGACAGATTTATGTAACGCGAGATATTGGAGTGCGGCAATTATGACTTGTGACTAGATGTAGGTATGTCTGCAAAGGTCTTTGATAACGAAATATGTCACGTTGAAAGTGGGAAGACTCATTTTTTATTACTTTTGATATTCATTATAGGGCCTAGGTGAGACCACAACTTTGTTCGTGTCCTATAAAGTTGTAGTATGCAGGCCATCCATTGTACAACCTTTTTTATTTGTATGTAAATTGTTATTTCTATTATAATTTTTGGTGTTCAATAAATATATTTGTATTATATTGTACTAACTTCTGCGCGGGGTTTTCACTCGCGTTCCTACAGGAACCGTGCATTTTTCCGGGATAAAAAGTAGCCTATGTTACTCTCCGGTCCATAAACTATATCTATGCCAAAAATCGCGTCGATCCATTGCTCCGTTACTGCGTGAAAGAAGGACAAACCAACAAACACACTTTCGCACTTATAACATTAGTAGGATTATATAATATTATATGATTATATATACTATATTATATAGTAGGAAGTAGGATTAGTAGGACAGTAAGATTGTCTCATGGTAATGAGCGCAATGCAATACCGCGCAGGGTTTTGTGTTTAAAGCTCGGGAAAAGTGTTGCAGTATTTTTTATGGGCATACGTTACGTTACTATCAGACAAAATACTCGTAGCGGTGTAGTATAAAAAATGTAGAGGCAAAAGTTCATGTCTCCTGGTAGGTAACAAGCAAAACATTTTCCTTTTTCCTAAATCTAAACTGTATTAGGCAGCCTGAGAATTTCAGCAACGATGATCAAACAGTACCCAGGCGCCGAGTAAATGTTAGCTTTACCAATAAAACATCTAAAAAAATAGAGCTATATTAAATAATAACAAACATATTTACATGGCTTCAGATCTTGTTTAACTGGCAAATAAAAGGGGAAAGTAGAGAAATACACAATTTCCAAAATGTCCTATATACAGTCTGACTGGTAAAACATTGACGTATATTGATAGAGAGTATTCGGAACTCGATTCTTGTTTTAAATGTCTAAAAAGGCAGATACTTATAATACTTGACCTTGACCTATAAAAGTCATAAATGTGGACATTCGCGCCACGCAGGAAACGAATCATACCTCTTTGCCCGAATAATTATATTGGCCATTGACTGCGTTCGCACGAACAGCTCCCGCTCGCAAGCACTTTGTCGCACGGTGTCCGTACTTTCAGAATCTTATTGAATAGGTCCTCTTGGTGTTTTTTTGTACTCTACATAGGACCATGAATTAATGTCGTACTATGTATATCTTCAACCAGTCAACCTGTATAGGAACATGTCTCATGATAAAGGAACGTGTTTGAATAAAATTTTAATTTATTTATCCCTATTACAAAGTTATTAAGGCTACTAACAGACAAACTTGTCTATTAACATGAGGTGGGAAATTGTGTTAGCGTGTATTCGCAGTTGTTAAACTTTGATACGGGTGCCACACAGTAGCTAAGCTCGCGTGGTTTTAAACACTGTTGTGAAAATGTTCAACTGACCATCCTGCCCAACTGTAACGACTACTTTTCTTTTACAGTCCGTATATAGTCCGTCTACTATTTTTGTTGCATTCCGGGATATTTTTTTGATAGGGTTGCCTCTCGTCTGGTCTTAAGTGACGATGAGGTATGAGTACAATGCGGGTCAGAGCTTTTTTGTGGTTTAAAAAACTACGTGACGTAAACTTGTACAAGCATCTTCACGTTCTACTGCTAGCTGCACACTACAGGAGTATCGCGAACAAACTATATGAACAATGATATTTTATAGTTTTTAGTATTTATCTATCGCCCCTAGCGCTTTTTTGATGTAATACTCGAACAGAACGGTTATCAGATAATCTAAAGTCGTTTCAAAATTTGCGACTATATGGATATCGTAGTGCTTCAGAATTAAATATAATACGTATGATTATTGAATCATCGTCATTTTTGTAATCCTACTAATCCTACTAGTCTTACTAATATTATTATCACAAAAGCGAAAGTGTGTTTGTTGGTTTGTCCTTCTTTCATGCAGTAACGGAACAACGGTTCGACGTGATTTTTAGCATAGATATAGTTTAGGGACCGGAGAGTAACATAGGCTACTTTTTATCCCGGAAAATGCAGGGTTCTTGTGGGATCGCGGGTGAAAACCGCGGTAAGAAGCTAGTAAAAAATATAACTCATGCACAGCTAACATAGCCACAACGCGAAACCGCACATACCAGTGTGCGTAAGTTAAATTCGAAAACAAACGTAGACTTAAAACTCTGCCCACAATGTGGTTAAACTTTGATAATGTTGTATACAGGGCTTATAATGTTTGAACACATACGTATGGAATTTGCATACCTAGTCAGAAACTTGAGAAGTTACTGTCTTTGTCCTAGTACATTCTAGTTTAATATCTAAGGTATACTTAAGCTTAGCTTAAATTCATCTATACAATGAGGTATGCCGCAGAGGGTATTTAGTGTCCAATTGTGACCTAGGTAGCTTTGGTAGATGAGAATATAGAACGTTCGAATGTAGAAGAATATAGAAGAATCGTTAGTGGGAGGATGAACTCTTCTGCGAGTGTCCGTCTGGGTTGTTACCACCGCTTTGCTCGTGAAGTCAGTCGCCAAGCAGTAATGTACAAGCATTACTGTGTTCCGGTTTGATGAGCAGAGTAGCCAGTGAAATTACTGGGCTCATGAGACTTAATACCTAATGTCTCAGGGTAACGAGCGCACTGCAGTGCCGCGCAGGTCTGTGTGTTTAAAACTTCTGGGTGTCACTGCAATTGTTATGGGCCGGCGTTATGCTTACCATCAGGCAAATGACCAGCTCTTCTCGTGGCCAACTAACATAAAAAAAAATATATCTATATATTTTTTATATTTTGCGTTCTAACGCACCTAATATTCTAATAGAACACTAGAATGACTGAATGGTTGATTTGTTGAAGAACTTTTGAAGACATGTATAAATATTTTTAAGATGATTAAGGTCGATCGTTGTAGAACAGTAAAATTTAGTATAATAATATGTATGCAGAATGATGTATAGTGAACAGTTTATCGGGAATGTTTATCTTAATTAATATTTTAGCATTATATAAGTAATGTAATAATACTAATATTGGGATTGAAGCTGATGCTACGCTTAAATTTATAAAATACTTTATTACTTTAAGTTCGTTTTTAACCGAGTTCCAAAAAAGGAGGAGGTTATGAATTCAGTGGGTATTTTTTAAAATGTTTGTTACCTCATTTCTCCGTCATTTATAAACCGATTTGGAAAATTCTTTTTTAATTTGAAAGGATATACTTTCAGATTGGTCCCATATAAATTTCATCAAAATCGGTTCAGTAGTTTGTCACTGAAGCCGGTTCGTCGCTTTTTTAAAGCAATTTTTAATATTAGGTTGGGGAAAAAGTCTTTTCGCATTATAGTATATATGAACTTGTAATAAAATCTCTTTGGCTATACTATTTGTATCTGGCTGGTTTTGGTATCATTGAAAGTTTAAATTTTAAAGAACATAATTCCAAATTCAAATTAGGAAAATGTGTGATTTTCATTTGTTTTTCGTACTGTCAAAATGAGTGAATCTAATGAAGAAATTCGATACATTTTAAAATTTTACTACAAAAAAGGTAAAAACGCAACGCAAGCCGCGAAAAAAATTTGCGATGTTTATGGACCTAGTGCAGTGTCTGTGAGAGTAGCACAAATTTGGTTTAAGCGTCTTCAATCCGGAAATTTTGATTTCAAAGATGCACGTCGCTCTGGTCGCCCTATTACGGATAAAATGGATGCCATTTTTGAAAAAGTGGAACAAGATCGGCATATCAGTAGTTACGACGTAGCTGAAGAACTGGGAATTGACCACAAAACAGTTTTGGCGCATTTGAAAAAAACTGGGTACACAAAAAAGCTCGATATTTGGGTACCTCACGAACTCACTGAAAGAAACCTAATGAACCGTGTACTCATTTGTGATTCTTTACTACGACGTAATGAAACCGAACCATTTTTGAAGAAGCTGATAACTGGTGATGAAAAGTGAATCACGTACGACAAGAACGTGCGAAAAAGGTCGTGGTCAAAGACCGGTCAGGCTTCACAGACTGTGGCGAAACCCGGGTTAACTCGCAACAAGGTGATGCTGTGTGTGTGGTGGGATTGGAAGGGCATTATTCATTATGAGCTGTTACCACCAGGCAGGACCATCGATTCTGAACTCTACTGCGAACAACTGATGAGATAAAAGCAAGAAGTTGAGAGAAAGCGGCCGGAATTAATCAACAGAAGGGGTGTGGTTTTTCATCATGATAACGCTAGACCTCACACATCTTTAGTCACTCAGAAAAAATTAAGATAGTTTGGCTGGGAGGTGTTAATGCATCCGCCGTATAGTCCTGACCTTGCACCTTCAGATTTCCTCCTGTTTCGGTCTCTTCAGAATTCTTTAGGCAGTGTCAGGTTAACATCACGAGAGGACTGCCAAAACCACTTGTCGCGGTATTTTGATCAGAAGTCCCAAAATGTCTATAGCAATGGGATCATGTCCCTACCTAAAAGATGGCAAAAAGTTATCGAACAAAATGGTACCTACATACTTTAGTTAAATGTAAATAAACTATATTAAAAAATGTTTTGAATTTTCTTAAAAAATGCGAAGAAACTTTTTCCCCGACCTATTATTACTGCTTGGCAACGTAGTCATTATTGTTTTGTTTTAGAAAACAATTAAAAATACAAAATATTCCACTCAGGCTCATAAGGAAAGCTACCTTAATTAGTTTAAATACGAAGTTTCCTTTCACGCATTACCTTATTAATGGCAATTAGAAGTTTTGCTACACCATGTGTAATTTCACAGCGTGAGCGCGTGAACTTCGTAATCAAATTCACAATATCTTCGAACGATATTTGTATTTGACAAATGTTTGATGGTTTCTATTTCACAAACTAAATTGGGAACACGATCGATTTTCCGATCGTATTTCATTTTGCGCCTCAATTTTGGATAACAGAATAGTAGCAGACAATCTGTCTCCGCGGAATAAATCCAGTAGGAAAGCTCTGCCCATTCTACTTTATGGTTTATATGATTCCGGCGTATTATAAACTCGTAATTAAGGAGCATTTATAAAGATACACGCTGGTATAAACGCAAAGAATACGCCCCCTGAGACAGCATTCCTTTTCAAATACTTTAAAACCGCTAAATCTCAATAGAGCCTTGAGACCATAAAATCGAATCGAGTTATCTCTCCATTAAGCAGACAAATACGCTACGATTCTACGCTAAATCTTCCCTTCTATACGAATAAATTCGTAGAACTTAACCCGTTCTGTATACAGGTGTTTGTACTTAGGCTGTTCTGGTAATTTACTGCGGAAGTTTCAGACGCTTGGAAGGAAAGGACGGCTTGGTACTAGCCAGGATTTGACGCACGCACACTGAGGTGCGTCTTTACCTGAGGTTTGACTGTGTTTGGTATGCTGTTCTTGCATAAATAGTGAAGAAGCGCTCGGTCTATTATAGCTACTATTGCGTTGGACTAGCCACTATTGACAGTACTCTCGGTAAAAAACAAACACGGACCAATTGGAACTTGAATTAACCGACTTGTGTCGAATGGCTCAAGCCGTTGTTCCCAGTTATTTTTCTAGAGCAACTTTTAGTCGTGACTACAGGCCTTCGAATGCCCTAATAAATACGTCATAGCTGAAAAAACACTTTATGAATTTTTCTCTGTCTGTTTGTTCCGGTTAATCTTAGAAATGGCTGAACCGACTTTGATTACTGGTAGGCAGTTGAGGAAATAAGAAGTAACTTAGGATAGTTTTACTAAGTGGGCGAAGCCGCGAGGCACAGCAAGTTATTTTGTGAGATCCAAATTTTAAGACTTCACTTTTTTATTGACTAGTTAGTGAGTCAAGATCACTGATTCATTCATTTTCTACATATCTACAATCTACAAACAAGAACAGTTTCAGTCAGGAACTCTTACAAGAACAGTTCTCTGATCAGGACGTCACTTTCAGTTGTATTGACTTACAGTCAGTTCAGCTAACGACAGGCGTTACCAATTCACTGCTTAAACTGATGACATTTTAACTATGACAGCCAATTGAGTTCCAGTGTCCTTCTGTCCTCTTCTTTCTTTTTCTATCAGGGTTAATTATCCTACAATGGTAACTCTATACGATTTTTGGCATCCCGTAAGGAGAATTCATTAGCACTTTGCCTCACTCACCACGAAAGTCTGTCTGCCTGAAACTACTTTCCCATCATCCATATTACAGGTCGCGTTATGGTCTCATGCGTCTACTTCATAAAAAATCCATCAAGTTTCCATGACAGTCGCAAGCTCCGATACTGGTTCCATAAATAATTCCGTGTTTCAATGTGGGATGCCCAGAATTTTTAACTTTCCCTGTAAACTTGCATGAGTTAATTACAGTTCCCAGGTTAATTTTGGTTGTTGAACGCTGTTTTGGAGTTAATTTTTTGGAAGTGGAAAAGTTTCGGGAAGTTTTTACATGATGAAGGTGTTTTTAAGTACGTTTTGTGAAGAGTCTGGTGAAAACGGTTGTGTTTTAATTATCATTATTGGTTGGTTTGGAACCGCATCAAAAATTAAAAGCAAGCTTTTATTAAACTCTAATACGTTATTTAACTTATCATATTCTGCTTGTTTAATCCTTTTTAGACAGATTTTATGGGGCTGATTATGGAACAAATAAGTCACCATCTTGTCACGTTCAACCAATTGCATTTAAAATGTCTTCACTTGGCTAATCGCGTATTGCAATTAAAACTAAAGGTGTATCAACATTATATTGAGTTAGCGAGAACTGGTATATAAAACTGTGAACTGAACATGGTACCAGGTATCAGTAAGGGTACATTAGATTTCTTCTGCTTATGAGTCTTCTGAGTGTTGTTGGATTCTCATCCTAAAAATTTTTTAAGCGCACACAGATAATCTAGATATGGAACTATAAGAATAAGAATAAGAATAAGAATAATTTTTATTGCCTAAAAGTTAACAAAATTAACAAATTTGTATGGTACACAACAGGATTTCTTATTTAAGAAAGTGTTTACGGTGTGTCCCAAACTAAGCACTGGGCCTGTATCTTGGGACACAGTGTGGATTTACAATTTAGAATTAAGAGTAATAAACTGGCTAGATATCAGAGCTACTAGAAATAGTAGGTACAATATAAAATCGGCAATATAAAAGGAAATTTAGGTTAAAGTAGTTGTGTGTGTGTGTGTGTGTGTGTGTGTGTGTATGTTGCGCACAAAAATTGAGCAATTAGCAAGACGTTAGTATTTAGTAGAAGTTAGAGTTAGACTAGGTGTTCAGTTTCAGCATATGTAAGTTTAAGCAGATATTCTCTTATGGTCTTCTTGAATGAAAATAAGGGAAGGTCTCCAGCATCACACAATTTTATTATTTTATTGTAAGTATTTGGGTGCGAATATGCAGGACTACGTCTAGCTAGTCGTGATTTGGCCCGTGGTAGTGGAATTCTA
The DNA here is from genome assembly GCA_907269065.1 of Crocallis elinguaria. Taxonomy (NCBI): domain Eukaryota; kingdom Metazoa; phylum Arthropoda; class Insecta; order Lepidoptera; family Geometridae; genus Crocallis; species Crocallis elinguaria. The sequence goes on along the minus strand of OU026065.1, from coordinate 11,580,698 downwards.
TATGCCCTTCTTGCCAAAATCGTGTCGTAGTCAGAGCGTTTCTTCAAGCTCATCTGTGTTTTGAGTGCAGCATTGAGTACAAAGAGCTGACGTACGCGCAGGACCTTAAATTCTTCGTACAGGGAATCAGTAGAATAACGGAAAGGTTTTCTCAACATGACTTTGATAAGAGCTCTTTGTGCTCTCTCGACACTTATGAGAAAGCTTTTGCCAGCACTACCCCACACAGATACACAATACTGGATGATTGACTGACACAGAGCAATATAAAATTGACGTAAAAGAGGCAAAGGCGAGCAGTCACGCAGGTTCTTCATGACAAAAATTAATTTTCGTACACGAGCCGATAGGTTAGTCATGTGCTCTTTATATGACAAATTTTCATCTATCACCACACCCAAGTATTTAATAGAGGAGGTGCGGTCAATCGACTCACACGTGCACTGGGAAAATTGGTTATAGGCGCCACTATTCCAATAATGAATTTTTAAGTTAAAACCAAAGGGAGGATTTGATACACAGGTCTTGGAAAAAGCAATATATTTGGTTTTTGTAGTATTCAAAGTGAGCATGTTCTTATCAAGAGCATTTGCCACTACTGAGAGACCATTTTCTGCTAAGCTGTACACCTGATCCCACGTCTCACCATGAAATAGTATAGCTGTGTCATCAGCGTAAGTAATAATTTCAGCGTTGTTTAGCTTGATATTAAGGATATTGTTTATATATAGGATAAAAAGCGTGGGGCCGAGTATACTGCCTTGAGGGACACCATAATTGATGGGTAACGAACTACTACAGTGATTTTCTATTCTGACAAACTGCTCACGATTGCACAAATAACTCTTAAACCACTCTAGTGACACTCCCCTAATTCCAAACGATTCCAGTTTTTTCAGAAGCAGACCGACCGAGACCGTATCGAATGCTTTCGCCAGATCCAGAAACACGCCAATACAGTTTTCTTTATTGTCAACGTAAGATGAGACCAGATCCGCAAGAAGGGAAACGGCATCTTCGGTCGATCTGCCCCGGCGAAAGCCGAATTGTCTGTCCTAAATGAGTTTGTGCTTTTCCAAATATGTGACTAATCTATTGTTAACTACTTTTTCTAAAATTTTTGAAAGAACACTAAGTAGTGCGATAGGTCTGTAGTTGTCAGGTTTATTTTTAGGACCATTCTTGTGTATGGGGGTCACAGCCGCCACTTTCCAGCAGTCTGGGAATACGCCAGTCTCTAAGCTTAGATTAAATATATAGGTTAAAGGTATAATAATAGCATTGAGTGTCCTTTTGATGAGAGCAACAGAGACAGAATCTGGTCCAGAAGCAGTATCGATTTTAAGATTCGCAACAATTCTCGAGATTTCATAAGGATCGGTGGGACTGAGGAACAAAGATTGTATAACGGACGAGTAAGGTCTGTATGATTTGATAAGCGATTCTTCGGTTTCAGTTAGCTTTGTCAAAATGTTATTCGCTAGTATCCTTCCTACAGAGACAAAATGCTGATTACAAATGTTAAGCTATGTATTCAACCAAATACTCCCGGATTTGAAGGATAAAGCTACGTCCGTCGTAAGAGGTGGCTAAAAGGGGCCATATGGGCTTGTAAATGGTTGGAGGTGGAGCTCTGATAACCCATCCAAGCAAGCCGTGGAAGGACAGCAGCTCAGTGTGAGTTGTCGTAGGATGGAGATCGGCGTGGGTGGCAGTGATGAGGCACCGGTGTGGTCTTTTGGAGTGCCCGAGCCTAGTTGAGCCATAACCGAGTGCTATGTAGAAAGAACCAGGGGGGGGGGTCTGTTAGTCGGCTAATATCATCCCACATAACTCAGATTCTTCCTATGGCAGCCGAGAATATCAAGATTTGTCCCTCAACAGTACAAATAATACTATTTCGTCGTCTGGAATTTTCCATATGGAGACGAACTTCTGTGTGATTCATGTCTTTAGAAAAGCGCTTGTGCATGAGGTAGTGAGTGAGTTAGTGAGTGAGTTAGTGAGTGAGCATCCTTACCCAACTTTATCGAAAGCAGATGTTATTTCCAGATTAAACGTAATAAAGCACCATTTTATAAAACCATTACCAGCACAACTCAATTTCTTGTTGACCGGCCGTCACCTGCCAATAATATGATTGATCGCAAAACAGATACCGATCTGACGAGACCTGTCACCTCTGCGCTTTCAGTACAAGATGTTGGGTAAATTGATGGGTCTTGTCAGATTGGTTTTTTTTTGTTATACAGGAACATTTTCGTTCGTGTAGTATCATTTATGTGAAAACTTAATTACCTATTCTTTTTTATGGTCGTTGGAAATGCTAGAGTAAAATTTGGAACATAATATGTATATGATAAAGATGCACGGACATAATAGCTCAGTAGTTTCCTGGCGACTACTCTGATCATCATCATCAGCCGGGAGACGTCCATTGCTGAACATAGGCATCCCCTATTAAACATCACTTGGATCAGCTACTCGTCTCTTGCATCCAACGGCTCCCAGCGGTTTTTTCCTGGTTGTCGGTTCACCTAGTGGAGAAAATTTAATGTTGTTTACCTATAAAATAAACTAACTTAATTTTTCTATTTTCAGGTAAATATATTATTGCACGTCACAGAATCGTGAGTACCATAGCATCATTATAAATAATTCATAGTGGTATTTATCATATCATTATTTTAAAAAAGACGAGCCATGGTCTATTCCGGTTCAATCCAATGAAGAGATCCACCGGTGATTTAGTTGCGATAATGGCTTTGTGGTAGTGAAGTTTGAATCTTACAATGATTTTGAGCTTTCGGTAATGGCAAACATCATTCTGCAACCATAGCATGGTGGTAGAACATTTTCTGGTGCTCGCCTAGAACCGCCAAGTTAACCACCTTCAAGTTCAAGAAAATCTGTCACCAAGCACCGGTCGCTGTGTTCCAGCAGTTGTTCCGCGCTCCTCCTCCAAATCTAGATATTTTGGAGTATCTGCCATCACCACATCATCGCTCAAGATCCGGCTAGATAGTAGTCAAACGATAACCTATCAAGTATAAAAAAAACAGAAACTCCTTCAAATTTTTCCTTCAAACTATTTTTTATAGGTTCTATTCTTTTTGCCAGGTGGTAGGATTAACTCTTCTGCGAGTGTCCGTCTGGGTCTGGGTCCGTTTTGGTCGTTTAGTCTGCCGCCAAGCAGTAATGTGCAAGCTTTACTGTGTTCTAGTTTGATGAGCAAAGTAGTCAGGGAAGTTACTGGAATGGCTCAGAATAACGAGCGCACTGCAGTGCCGCGCAGGCTTTTATGTTTTAAAGTTCTAAGTTTTACTATTGTTATGGGCTGGCGTTATGCTTACCATCAGGCAAACGACCCGCTCCGCCGTTACTATCCATACAGATAAATAAAATTGAAGTGTGTGTTTGTAATATCAAAATAACAGCTTTTTACTAAATGCATATGAAAGTATATACTGGACCAACTTACACCAAAACAGCAATTTTTAAAATTTTTGTCTGTCTGTCTGTCTGTTTGTTCCGGGTAATCTCCGAAACGGCTGGGCCGATTTTGACCGGACTTTCACTGGCAGATAGCTGATAATACAAGGAGTAACATAGGCTACTTTTATTTTGGAAAAAGAATTAGGGTTCCACCCAAAAAAATAAAAACCATGAAATCCAAAATCTCCACGCGGGTTAAACCGCGGGGCAGCAGCTAGTAGTATATAAAAGAGTTCTTATGACTATATACGAGTAGAACGTCTGTTGGAACTGTTTCCAATACTCTAGCACCGTCTTTGTAACATTTTTACTGCAGCCATGGTTTTCCTGTTGTTGTTTTGCTTTTTGTTTTCCTTATGAACAGTAAATTTGTTTATCATCTCAAGAAGCGACAGCAAGACGTAGCCTTATCGCACTCACGCCAAAATATTTCATCTTAATATTAAAAGCCACAATTCACCCCAAAATCGCACACTTAAATATTTTTCTTTATGAAAACGCGAACGAAAACGCTTTAATACGAGACCTTATCGATTTATGCCCTAATAAATAACAACTTTGATCCCTTTCATAAATTGGAAGGGCTGTCAAAAATCCCTTCGCGTTTTTATCTCTATTTTTTTACCATTCGAAGCTTCCTATACATATCTGCTCGTCCAGAATGACTGCCGAGTCACAAACGCAAAAACAGAGAGAGAACTGTTTTGCGGCCGCGTGGAAATGCTGCTTGATGAAAAAAAAAGAAATAATGTCGTAATTTACTCTATAAAAACTGTACGTCAGAAACTAACAAATAATCCTACTGTCCTACTATTCCTACTAATTCCTAATATTCCTACTTTCCTACTTTTCCTACTAATTCCTAATATTCCTACTTTCCTACTTTTCCTACTAATTCCTAATATTCCTACTTTCCTACTAATATTATAAATGCGAAAGTGTATTTGTTGGTTTGTCGTTCTTTCACGCAGTAACGGAGCAATGGATCGACGTGATTTTAAGCATAGATATAGTTTATGGACCGGAGAGTAACATAGGCTACTTTTTATCCCGGAAAAATGCACGGTTCCTGTGGGAACGCGGGTGAAAACCGCGGGCAGATGCTAGTACACATATAAACAAGACATAGGTAATCATTACGTATAGCGATGCGAAAAACTACGTGTATGCTTCTATCAACGAAATATACATAGCTCATGAAACTTCAAGAAGTTTTATTCAAACTAAAGTGTGTTTTCACTTATTTGAAATAAGGTTCATATTACCTTACTTTTTCTAATTGGTGGAGTGACTTCAGTGTTTACAGAACGACATAATACAAATAGAAAAATATTTAAAAATAATATAGGCACATATAACAGAACAAGTAAAAGAAATATAAAAACTACAAGCTGAAAAATATATCTACATTCAAATACTTAGGTTGCTACCTTGTACAGTGAAGTCCGAAATGGTTTGATCTCATCTTTATGCTACGAAAAAACACAGCGCTGACTTTTAGTTCAGATAAAGCTGGATACCATGCAGTCGCAGTGGTCGCTTAGGTTTATCCAGAGCTTTAATAATTGCGTCACATTTGCGGGTCTCTTTGAAATTGTGTAGTGGTGTCCTTTATCAGCAAATTGGTTGTGACTTATGACAGCTTTTACGAGTAGAGGACAATTTCTAAGCCAACGCTTTAAAGCGCTTTGTGATAAAATTATAAAGGTTAAAAAACAAACAACTTACAAAATACATTTTAAGAAAAAATAAATTTTAAGAAAAAATACATTTTAAGAAAAAATATGTTTTCTGACAGTCTTTTAAGTTGATGTCATAATGAATTTTTTATTAAATGCTACTTCGGTTGTATTCTTTTATCTACAAAGTTTATAAGGTTACGTTTTGATCGCTTTAACTATTTTTTTTAAAATTGAAAATGCCTTTGATACTCGTAAAAAATAAGATCAAATAAAAATTTTACTTGATAGTAGATTTTATCGCAGGTTTATTACGCTATTTTTTGTATATTATTTATAAGGATTTTCTGTCTTTCGCAGGCTTGCTTATTATTAGTGAAGAGCAGACGACTTAGTCCTTTGGTGATCAATGACTTTTTTATGCTATTTGGTAACGAGACGAGCTGGTCGTTTGCCTGATGGTAAGCATAACGCGGCCCATAACAATTGCAGTGCCACCCAGAACTTTCAAACACAAAGGCCTGCGCGGCACTGCAGTGCGCTCGTTACCCTGAGACATTAGGTATTAAGTCTCATAAGCCCAGTCATTTCACTGGATACTCTGCTCATCAAACCGGAACACAGTAATGTTTGCACACTACTGCTTGGCGGCAGACTTCACGAGCAGAGTAGATTTTATTGCAAGTTTATTACGCTACATTTTTCACATTATTTAAAAGATTTTTTTCTCTCGTCGGGGCTTGCGACTAGTGACGATCAGACGGCCTAGTATTAGTCCTTTTGATGATCCATGACTTATTAGTTTATGACTAATATTAGACTATTATATTAGCAGTTTGTAACCGAATTTTGTCCACTATGGGCGAGGCCTAATGTTCTGCAGAGGACGCCTTCCGGCTGATGATGGGAATGATACAGGTGCCGTAAAATCGCCTGCTTATGTAACTCGAAGCCTAATTGAATTTACACGGCTGATAGCACCCGAAATGTAACGGGGCTATGATTTAACCGAACGAAACGCTTGCATGCTATAAGTGATTACTAACGCCATCTAGTTTCACTTGGAGTAACTAAAATCGCTGGTCGTAAATTTTGTTGTTGGTGTTACAACAGATTCTTTGAATCAATCATTTGTTTTGAAGTTATGCTAAATCTTCTGTGAGTGTCCGTCTGGGTTGGTACCATCGATTTGCTCGTGAAGACTGCCGCCAAGCTACATCTTGCAACAAAGTATTACTATGTGAAAGCATTGATACTTAGTACCTAATGTCCCAGGGTAACGAGCGCAATGCAATGTCGCACAGGCCTTTGTGTTTCAAAGTTCTGAGTGGCACTGCTATCTTTATCGGCCGGCGTTATGGTTATCAGGTTATCAGGCAAACAACCAGCTCGTCTCATTATCAAATAGTATTAAACAAAATGTAGTCTTTACTGTCACCGTTTTAAATTCCATTATTGAAAGGCCAATGCTTCCGAAAATAGGAGCATTGAAAATAATAGCACTAGCACTTAAACCTCAAAACACAACAAAACAAAACCAAACTTTTGTTAAAAGCCATTATAATCGAAACAATAAAATATACTGACCAAACTTACACCAATATGTCCTTCAATAAATAACGAAACTCATATAATACTCATTAATAACGAAGGGGAAAGTTGAAAAAAACATTTTTCAACTGGCAACATTAATATGCGGAATAACGTGCTGAAGTTGATGGGGTTTTTATTACGGTGCTAATCAACAATCGTTTTGTTTGGACAATGAAATTGATGAAGACATTGATTGCTCATCGAACGAAGAGTTGGGCGTATAAACAAAAAACAAGTGAAGACTACATAGTGGGTTCTTTGCTCCACTTCTTCTTACTTTCTTTCACCCGCTTTTAAACAAGAACCTTGCGTTTTTCCGGGATAAAAAGTAGCATTTTTTTTTAATTTCTTTCATTACACTCTACGGACACGTGGTCCATACTCTTATAAGATTAGGTCATATATTAATAGAAATTAACGATATAAATATGATAAAAAAAAACATCAAGACGGGAACTATGGTCTTAAACTAAATTAAAATAGAACTAAATTACAAGACAACAGAAGGATTACAACTGGAGTTGACCAGACACCAAAAGCGGCACCCGTTCACGAGTATGACCTATGTGCCAGCCATCGCTCTCCTCAACCATCCAACCAAAAAGTAGCTTATGTTACTCTCTGGTCCATAAACTATATCTGTGCCAAAAATCACTTTGATCCATTGTTGCATGAAAGAAGGCAAACCAACAAACGTACAAATACACTTTCGCATTTACTATAGTACGGATGTGGTCAGTTCTCGTGTCACAATTTTTAAGCTTGTCGAATGCTTCTGATATATCATATGGCTGTTGTCGTTTGACATTTGCGTGTAGGGCTTTTTGGTTTACCTGGCTAGCTACCATCAATTCAAAACAATTATATCAGTATGTTTCGGCAGCGGCACATAAGAGACATTTCTAATCTAGGTGTGGTTGGACGAAATAGTGGTCGAGTACATAGAGCACAAAAAATTACCACAAACGAGACAAGATTTGATCATTTGACGGAGGAAAACGTTACAATGTAACAACAAAGAATGGTACTAGGACAGTCTTAAAACATCGTGAAGCTCCATAGCTTTCATCACAAGGTTTTAACTTAGCTCAACGGATGTTCTTCCATTCTTGATAATCGCTCAAGATCTAAACTAGAAAGACTTTTATTTTTCAACGTGGTTGTGTAATATATGGAATCCTATTATGAGGACCCTATTATAAGAAGACACATTCCCTGTCCTCACATTTGATAGATATATCCGGACGTTCACAGATAACGTTCTCGGGTGAAGGGAAGACAAAAACCACCCCTTAAAATTTTCTGCTTAAGAAGTCCCAATTTGTCATATTGTTATGAGGGTGGAATGATAATAGAGAGTCCCTATCATCAAGTTCTCCTTAGGGACGTGGTGCTTAAAGTTAAGTGATTTAGGGTGTGAAATGTTGGAAAAAATCGGGGTGTATTTTACGTGATTTTTAAGATTAAGTTGTGATGAGTGCTGATTTGTTAATTTCGCATGGCATGCAGTTTACAGGGCCATAAGTCATTCTCGAATTTATGAAGGGACTTACTAGCCCCCAGCATCCATGTAGATAAACAAGACTATAGGTTGTGTCGCTACGCAGTCTAGTGCTATGTCTTGGTCCGGGTTTAAACGGAAAAAAAGACAACGCCAGAGCCTTCGGTTGGCATTCTGAAAATTTTTAAATAAATTTCCAAAGAAAATTTCCGAAGACAATTAGTGCGTGGTAATTTCCTAAAACGTGTTCCAGGAAATACGTGTTTTTGAAAATGCCTTACAAGTTTGTGAAAAAAACTGTTTGTTATTTAGAATCTTCATTATATGTCCAAGGATTATATGGAAGTGTTTTGTTGAATTTTACGTTTATGAGAACACTGTGAACAGCCAAAGTCAAGGTAAAATTTGTCCAAAAAAGCTGATTTTTGAAGGCTTGTACTGAGTTGGAATCTCAAAATTTTACATTTTTGCTCCCACGAAATCCTAGATATAGATCACATGATACCTATTTGCTCAAAACATCTAATAAAAAATTTATCAGGACACTATAATCGCGTACGAGCGTTTGTATGGAAAGCATGGCATGAAGCAGCCTCTTAAGTGACAACGTGAACGAAGGTGATACATTTAGAATAAGAATGGGCTCTTAAGAGCTGCTAGATTGACAGATTAGGTACATATTGAGTGTAAATTAGAAGCTAGCCTAAAACTGGTCTATCACTATGCAGTATGCATCGAAGGTCCTTGCGTGCGTAGAAAGCTTCAAACACAAAATGTAACTTACAAATTGGAATAGGTACATAATATGCCACGTCTCGAACGTTCAATTGACTAATAACTGTTTACTACTCCCTTTAAAAGGTTTGAATAGAATTGAAATGCACACGATGATATCGCTTATAAATTCGAAAAATTCCCATTTCGACGCTTACATACCAGGACCTATATTGAGACAACCTACCTCTAAAGTTGCTATACGTTTGCATCCTAAGTCTTTGCATTAAGGGTGTTTTCTGCGTCGCTAACTGCACGTACAGTTCAGTGCAATGGATTATGCAGAATATCGAGAATTGGCAGTCTTGGGTAGAAACGTGATCGGCAGCGCTTCTAGACTCGCAAGATTTGCACGTAGGTATACCTAAGCGATATGACATTACGTGAGGCGAAATCGTAGGAGTTGGCAGGTAGGCGATTTAACTTTGAAATATGTTAACAATATACGTGGCTGCGGGCGAGATGAATTGGAAAATGCGGTTACCAAATGTTGTAGACTTTTGCATTTTATATTGTATTTGAAAAAGAAAATTGTCGTATAATTTGAAGTGATAGTGTAGTTGAAGGCGGAGAAGATGGTAAACTAAAATAGAACTCGGTATCGAGTACAGCTACTGGAACATACCAATATGTCGAGCAACCATCGTGTCACTTAGCTATACTATGTAAGTAAAAAAGGAAACATTCTACTATAGTCCAATGCATAAGCTCGATTACTATTAAGGCGTGTACTATAGCTAAATAGCTTCACTTAAAAGATTTTTTAGTAAAATCAGATGAGTTCCAGGACTGGAAAAAATATATGTCATTATTCATCATATTACCGATAATGTTGTTGTAGGTAATCAAAACATGTCTGTAACAAATTTACTCGATCACAAAAAATTACAAAGTTACCTCTCAAAATAAGTTTGAAATGAAATATCTCTGTTATTTATAAATGTATATCGAAAAAATTAACAAGATTTACTTATTATATAATGACAAAAAACTTTGTTGTAGTAAATTTTCGATTAGATATCTAATTTTGAAGTAATCACGCTTTTATGGATTTTTACTCCATTTTTATACGCGCGCCATCTTTTTTCTCTTTCACATCTATGCAAACCGACAGCATGTAAGAGGACAGAACGATAAATGTCATTGACTCTGTATAGCGCCTTAAGTAGCATATAAATTTCATATATAAAACTGTAATGTTGTGTGATGTCCTGAAATAAATGTATTTTCTTTCTTTCTTTCTTTCTATATATAACGACAATAGTGTATTAATAAATTTTGATCAGTCTCCATAGCAAATCATTACCTACAACCTTCATAGCAAAACTTGACAATGTTACCGCCGCAGTAATAAATTATGTGCATTACTAAATGAACTCGTGCATTGTTACTTGGTGAAATATGTAGGTAACATTATTTTATATTCCATATATTAAACACTAGCTGCTGCCCGCGTTTTCACCCGCGCGGAGGTATTGGTTTTCATGGTTTTTATTTTTTTGCGCGGAACCCTAATTATTTTTCTAATTCTTTCTCTAAAATTTTTTTCTTTTTATGTTATTTTGTAACGGGACGAACTGGTCGTTGCCTGATGGTAAGCATAACGCCGGCCCATAACAATTGCAGTGCCACCCAGAACTTTGAAACACAAAGGCATTAAGTCTCATAAGCCCAGTAATTTCACTGGATACTCTGCTCATCAAACCGGAACACAGTAATGCTTGCACACTACTGCTTGTCGGCAGACTTCACGAACAAAGCGGTGGTAACAACCCAGACGGACACTCGCAGAAGAGTTAGTCCTCCCACTAACAAATAAAAGTAGCTTAAATTATTCCTTGTAACATCAGCTATCTGCCAGTGATAGTCCCGTCAAAATCGGTCTGGCCGTTTCGGAGATTACCAGGAAAAAACAGACAGACAGACAGACAAAAATTTAAAAAAATAGGTTGTTATGTTTTAGTTACCGTATATAGTTTCATATGCATTTAGTAAAAAGCTGTTATTTTGATATTATAAACAGACACTTCAATTTTATTTATTTGTATAGATATCGTAGCAACCTAAAGTTATTTAAAATAAAATAGCAGCTTTAATTTCAATTCAAATTAATGATAAACGAATATTTTATAAGCAATTAGGTTATCACTACTAAAGTGCCTCGTCTGGCTAAGTTCTTCTCTTATTAATAAATAGTGTTAGTGGTCATACATATGTTTATTCGTTGAAATATAAAGAATCTGATGGTATCATTTAAATTACTATTGGATGATGAAAAAAAATCGTTAATTTCGGGAAACTTTTTGATTCATTATCTTTGTGGAAATTTGGTGAATTTCATTTTTATTGCGTTACCTAATGTGATGTTCTTAAGCCTGTAAAACGACAGTAAATATATTATATATTTTGTGTTTAATGCAACATCCCTACTACGACCACACATGCATTCACAAATACACACTCTCAACAAAAACTACAGTTTTCTTCAAATTACAAACCACTACCTTGAATGTGGTTCTAATATGTCTGCTATAACAGGTAATTGTATCAAAACACGCCGGCAGAGTAATTGGCATAGCCGGCGAAGTTAGCTTTAATTATTTTGATTTATGCCCCGAACACTGTTGTTGGGCTTGTTTTCCCGGTAGTATTCTGATAGCGGAGAGATGACGTTAAAAAACACGCCTGTAGGTGGCGGGGTTTTTAATCAAAGCTCTACTCTAAGGACTCTTTTGTCTGCAATAAAAATATTATTATTATTATTTACAAATATTGATACACTAACTTCTGCCCGCGGATTTCACCCGCGTTCCCACAGGGACCGTCAAACCGATCTGTCAAATTAAATCAACTTGTCAACATTATAAAACTTAATTGACAGCTGTCAATGTCAATTTTATGTCAGACTAACTTCTGCCCGCGGTTTTCACCCGCGTTCCCACAGGAACCGTGCATTTTTCCAGGATAAAAAGTAGCCTATGTTACTCTCGGGTCCATAAACTATATCTATGCCAAAAATCACGTTGATCCGTTGCTCCGTTACTACGTGAAAGAAGGACAAACCAATAAATCAACAAAGTAACAAAGACACTTTCGCATTTATAATATTAGTAGGATTAGTAGGATAGGATAGTAGGATTAAAGGTTGTTTTGATTTGACATAGCTATTTGTTGACAAGCCCATTTTTTGCGTTCTAAAATGTTGTCATAAGTAAGGTGAGTAAATTTTTAACTTTCGCTATTGGGAAACATTGTTTACTTTAAAAATCACGCTACTGTGTTTAATATTCTAGTGCGACAATGGAAATCAACACGTTTTATTTTCTCACAGGTTTTCCACTACATTTTACCGTGTAGTTTTAGATATCGGCTTTGAAACGTCGGAAAATGTGGTAATGAATTTGTATACATCTTACTCGTATGTACTAACTCAACTTCTTAGGATTTTCAAACGGGATTAGATAATCCTAATGAACATGAAAACTGTCTCTTATTTTTATCACAACCAATCGGGTAGATAATAAATATTAATTATAACAAAAATGTTATGAAATAAAGGCAGTTAATTAAGGTGTAATTCCACAGCTATTAATTAACGCTTGCCACTGCGTTGCTATATGAGGATTTTAATAAATTAAAAGGTGTCAAATTTTGAAATACGCTTACCTTAAATTATTAACTCTACCTTTCAGGTTATATTTAATTTTGTTGAAAAAGTAAATAATTATTCCAGTAAATATTCTGTGTATGTATTAGGTAGTAAATATTAGGTAGGACTAATTCTTCTGTGAGTGTCCGTTTTGGTGGGTACCACCGCTTTGCCCGGATAATCAGCCGTAAAGTAATATTGGTACTGTTATATATTCTGTGGTAATGTGCAAGTATTACTTTGTTCTGGTTTCATAATTAAAGTAGTCAGTGGAATAACTGGGCTTATGAGATGCCTGAAGGTACTGACAGGCTCATTTATAGCACGAAAGCATTCCACTATCATAATGAGCTACTCAAGGTAACGAGTGCAATGCAGTGCCGCGCAGGCCTTTGTGTGTCAAAGTTCTGCACTAATTATGCTTACAATCAGGTAAACGAGCGCGCGTCTCGCTATCAAGTAACACTTTAACACTAAACTAATTCGAACAGAAGAGCTGAATTATACTTATAACTTTCGATCCACAGAGTTGTAAAATTCACGCCCACTCAGCTCTCATTGTAGTGTTCTCGTATGTCAGTCGAACGATTTCCGGTACTAATTGTTCGCACACTCAATGCAAGCGGTATATTATGTTGTGTGAAATGATGAAAATTGGATATTCAGCCCGTGGCGTCCATGGCGTCACTTTTATATCCTACTAGCTTTTGCCTGCGGTTTTCACCCGCGTTCCCGCAGTAACCGTGCATTTTCCGGGATAAAAAGTAGCATATGTTACTCTCCGATCCATAAACTATATCAATGCTAAAAATCACGTCAATCCATTGCTCCGTTGCTGCATTAAATAAGGACAAACCAACAAACGTAAAAACATACTTTTGTTTTATAATATATTTCGTACCTAAGCAGTAGGATATAATGCTAATAGGTTCATATTTTTGTATGGTGCAGTGGGCGGTGTCCTTTTACCGAGATGATTCATCTGCATTTTAGTCATCAATGATGACATGACAATATCAAGAATTTCGCAGTCAACATCGATTGCTCCCATAGCCTTGTTGGTTAAGGCGTCTGGTCTAGATAACCAGAAGACGCACGTTCGAATCCTGTTCGAAACGAAATTTTTGTGATGTATATATTTGTGTAAACATCCGCTAGTGTCGGTTAACACTATAAAATATATTTCATATACTTCTTTGTCGTTACTATTCTCATAGTTTAGCGACAAAAAAGTAGAAGAATAGGCCAATTAATATCAAAAGATAGTTCCAAGTTCACCTTTACAGCTGGACCGAAAACGCTTAACGGTTCATTCCCATCAGTCGAAAATAATTAAATATTTAATTACACTCACTTTAATATTCCCCTGACATATTAACCCACTCGCATACAATAAGCTGGTTTACCGTAAATACCGTTTACCCTTTATTTACCCTTTTCGAGGTAAACCCGTGCGATCAGATAAGAATGACAGTAAATTATCATAGTAATGGATACGAAAATATCATGATATTTTGGTCTGGTCCGGGGAATTAACGCACTTTGTGTTTGCGTTGGCAAGCTAGGCTTTTCCGTTTAATTTTGTGTAATCAGTGTTGCAATACGATAGAGTATAAAACACCCATAAAAACCTTATTTACAGTAAGTATTATGAAGAGGTAAATTTTGTTTTTACTGCTAATCTTTGGAACAAAACACAGGCCTGCGCGCCACTGCAGTCCGCTCGTTACCCTGATACATTAGGTATTAAGTCTCATGAGCCTAGTAATTTCACTGGCTACTCTGCTCATCAAACAGGAACGCAGTAATGCTTGCACACTACTGCTTGGCGGCAGACTTCACTCACAAAGCGGTGGTAACAACCCAGACGGACACTCGCAGAAGAGTTAGTCCTACCACTAACAAAATTAGTCCGATTCTAAAAATTCTTTCACTAATAGGAAGCTGCATTATCCCTGAGTGGTCTTTTATGCATTGGTTAGATAAAATAAAATTACTAGACGGTGAATACAAATAGAATGGTAACACCTTTTGTATCTTTTAGTTGTATAATATCATTTCATATTTTATATCAAGGCAAGTGAGATCAATTTAGTAAGAGATTTTTCTCAACGTTTTAGTGAGATTTGTTAGGAAATCCCGTCTTCCCAGTCATGAGACCCATCAGTAGAAACTATGCATACAAAATATCTAACCAAAAACTTTTTTTACCTTTCCTTTGTTTCCCTAAACCTTGAAACGCTCGGTTTTTGCCAAAACGAAAAACTAACAATAAATTCTTTCGTCCACAAATCTGAGGACCCCAATCATTCGTGCCGATTTATAAAGGAGACGTCATCATATTTGGTGGCCGTTGGGGCGTACTCAAGGAGTTTTTAAGGGGCTAGTTATAAGAATTGATGAAACTAACTTTTTGGACGACAATGCTTGTGAAGCTCTAAATGTGCATAGGTGGCGCTTAAGCGCCTTTGCAATCGACAGCAACTTGTGCTGATTTGATTACAGCACATGTTATTAAATTCTACGCTTAGCTTATTTGATTACTGTGTATACTATATATCCTATATACAGTTAGGTCCAGAAATGAGACAACTCGGTTTGAATAATCGACACACGTGTATTTTCACTCGTAGTTCAATGAGGCCTGCTGTCCCCGCGTCTTTCCCTTGCGTAGTGCTGGGACGACTACGGCGTAGCACAGATTTGCTGACGTCATAGCGTAGCACCTATGTTCTACCTTTATTCTTACAATACATATAACCACACTCACAAAACGGTGAAGTAAAACACCTAGATGATACCCGCATGAGTTTCAAAAATCACAAATGTGACATCTACACCAAACCACAATGGGCTCGCCTCTCTCTCCCTAAGAGAAAGCCTGTATACCTGCAGTGGGAGTGTAATGCGCTAACTATGATGACATATCCTCTCCTTCTCTTTGCACTATCTATCTTCGATCACATCGATATTTATCGAAGAACAGCTGTGTGCATAAGTTACGAAGTTTTTAAGTAGTAGCTCTGAGTCACCAGGTTTCAAAGTATCAGTGCCCAGCTGCCCCCACCCTAGTTCCGCTCATGCGCCATCATATTCGGTAGCCATCTTTGCCTCCCATTTTGTCGACGTTGATAAATAATTTCATTTCTTTTCCCGAATCGTTTTCAAGGGTGCGGATACAATATCGGATTTTCGAAGGCGATTGGTGAAAAGCCATTTTTCTGGTAAATAAGGTGAGAATGGGGAGGGGAATTGGCAAATTATGAAAGGGATGAAAATAAATGAGAAAACGGAAAAGCGAAGGGACTGCATTTCGTCCATTTTTCATTTGTGATGGTCGAAAAACAGGAGGGTTGTGTTTCTGACTCGATTAGTCAATTTTGTTGTCGACATTATCCATTATTTTAAGGCTGATGTTTGTTTTTTTTACGATGCGATGGCTATTTTATTTTGGAATCTTTTTTGGGTTCGATATATAATAGATCAAAAGAAAACCATATTGCTGTAACAATGCAAGGCTTTGTTTGAACAGTCAAAGTAATTTCAAAGGCTTATTTTTTCTTTTCAGTTTTGGCACCGTGCTTTTTGAGCAATTATTCAGTGAAGTACCGAGCTTTCATTCTTCGAAGACAGCATTGGAGCCATGCGATAAATGATGTGCTAGTGTCTCAATTCTTCTTCGTGTTTCAGTAAATTGATTGAACTTTACTGAATGAGATACCTACGCGACGTAACCCCACTCTCACTCTTCCGTAACGGGACAAGCAGAAGATCGGCTCAATACCAGCTGTATATTGTGGAGTTTATATCCCTTCCATTCGTACGAAGTGATTCGGCTTCTCATTTAGTATGCATATTGCAAATGAGTGCAACTTTTTGCTACTTTTACCTGATGGCTACCCACTTAGGTTCTTCAAAGATAGAGACTAGAGGGAATAGGTATCCCCAAGATTCACATGATCCATCTTCAGCTATATCTTTGCCTACCATCAGGCAGGTTGTTGCCCGAATTTAGTTTTATTTGCAACTATCTGCTGCCAAGCGGTTTCACCCGCATGGAGATTTTGGATTACATGGTTTTTATTTTTTTGCGCGGAATCCTAATTATTTTTCTAAATTAAAGTAGCCTATGTTACTCCTTGTAACATCAGCTATCTGCCAGTGAAAGTCCCGTCAAAATCGGTCCAGCCGTTTCGGAGATTACCCGGAACAAACAGACAGACAGACAAAAATTTAAAAAATGGTTGTTTTGTTATAGGTACCGTATATACTTTCATATGCATTTGGTAAAAAGCTATTATTTTGATATTACAAACTGACACTTCAATTTTATTTATCTGTATGTTAAAAAAAGTACTTTACCTACCTATGAAGCCCGTTTTGATGTCCTATCGATTCTAGCGTGTATTAATTCCTGTCGTTCAGATGGCAATGTTTTCTAGAGTGAACTTAGAAGGACTGGTTACCAAAGCCTGAATACAGCGGCTGGTGTTTTGCAACATATTTTATTTTCAACTTGACAGCTGTAACTAGCCACGCGAGCAACACCATGCTATACATATATGTTGAATTGTTGATATATTTTTGTTTGTTTTTGTTAAATCTTTTTAAATTTTCTTATTAACTTTTACCTAATGTTTATTTTTAAATTTTCTTCATGTACTATTCTTTAATTATTGTAATTGGTATAACATGCCGTTTTAATTAAAGTAAATATATAAATGTTTTTCTTCACTGAAAGTTCAAAGTTATTGTAGGGTTTGAACTGAACTACAAATCGGTGGCCCACGCCACTACCCCTACGGCATTATTGCTTCAAACACTTTTTATCTACAATACTAATTTTATATCGATTTAATATTAACTCAAAAAATTTGATCAATTTAGCTATATTCAGTGAATTGAGAAATATACCACTACGACGAGCTGGTGATCATGATGGACAGAACGACTGGAACTTGTAACTAACGCTATTACGTCGATTATTGTCGATTCCAAATTCGATCCGCCAATCGATCCAGTTCACTCGATTATACAACGCTTAGCATCTCCAGTCCGAATGACAATGTAATTGACATCACGGACTTGACATTACCAACTTATTTACGCCATCCACACAATTGAAATTCGACTTTAATCTCGAAGAGATAAGGTCTAATTGGGTCGTAAAAGTGATTTGTTAACAATGACTGTTAGGAGTCAAGTTCTAAACGATTATAGATACGGTCTATAGGTTGTTCTCTAGATAGCACGTTAGTTACAGATGTTGGGTAGGGACCAGAAGTTTCGGTTGATTTGTACGATTTTCTGTTGGAAAGGGCAGGGTTAAGTTATGGCCTGTGTTTCAATGATAATTTTGATATTGTCTGAAGAGTAATGACAAAGTTGTGACTGGGAATGGCGCTCGCTGTGGCTATTAATGTTTCTGTGCAAATGAGAGAAGAGACAATGGGTTCGCTATATTTTGGTTGGGAAGTTCTGGTTGTTTATTTGTCAAGTAGTAAAATATTGAGAAAAATAATGGGCTTATATTATGCAGCTACCAATTTTCAATCCACATCATCGTGAGCCGGGAGACGTCCACTGCTGAACATAGGCCTCCCCCATAGAACGGCACTTGGATCGGCTACTCTCCTCTTGCGTCCAACGGTACCCTATGGTTTTGAACAGGTCATCGGGTCACCTTTGAGGGCCGCTTTACTACGAATAAATACTTTTTTCTTTCTTTTTTTTCTACAAACTGCCAGATTTAACGCCAGACCAAACATTTCTGAACTAGTAGCGCCTAATCGTGTACCATGTTTTTGAGCTCCACCGAGCGCGTCTGAAATGCATCCAATTTTGTTCAAACTTTTTGTAAAAGCTGTTATTTTTAAACTTTTTTAATTTCACTCGTATATGGCGTCGGCGCCCTCTTTGCTGCAATTTGTAAGGTCACGCTTGTTAGCAATTTTACAAGTGAATAGTCGTGTTGCAGATGGCTGACGTGAAATTTAACTCCACTATTATATGGTTTCCCTATATTTTTATATTACTATTGGATAAAGGGTCGAGCGGGTCGTTTGTCAGATGGTAAGCATAACGCCGGCCCATAACAATAGCAGTGCCACTCAGAAATTTGAAACACAAAGGCCTGCGCGGCACTGCAGCGCGCTCGTCACCCTGACACACTAGGTATGAAGTCTCATAAGCCCAGTAATTTCACTGGCTACTCTGCTCATCAAACCGGAACACAGTAATGCTTGCACACTACTGCTTGGTGGCAGACATCACGAGCAAAGCGGCGGTAACAACCCAGACGGACACTCGCAGAAGAGTAATACGTTCGTTAGTAGTCCTACCACTAACGATCACTAAGGAGTAATACGTTCTAGTATTTAGCATTCAACGTTCGTATTAAGCAAACAATATAGGTACTCGTCTTGTTAAAAAGCGGTACAAAAATGGAGCAGTACTGCGATGTCGTCGTTATTATAATTTATGACTAACATTCCTTGAGTGCTCGTGGTACACGTTGCTTCATTTATCTTTGGGATGGATGGAAAGGGGCATATCTCCCTGTCACTGTATGTGGAGAATCCGAAAACCAACACTGTAATTATGAACTAGAGGTTACATTTTTAATTAAGGTATTAATATTTATACTTCCTTCTGAGCCAACGAGCTATACCGTTGACCGCTTTATCAAATAGTGTTCAAAATTAATATTGCAGTAGCATAATTAATTATATACTAGACGCGGCCATCAGTGTCTGGGTACGGTCTCCAGCCGCAGCCACAAAAATAGAGAGAACAGAAGGGTCGCTCAGGTGCAATTTGACTGCATAAGCGCCCAAGCGGCACTTCTCTTTCTCTTCATTCGGGTAGACGAATGTTGCAGAGGCCCGCTATTAGAGTAATTTATTTTAACTTTCATAAGTGCTCCTTTGGGGCCTAATATAAATTGCTTGAATAAAGCAATTTGAATTTGAATTTGAATCTTTATATTCTGTGCGGGCGGGGAGAAGCCGGCGTTTTTGATGGCCGAGTGTTCACGGGAAGCGAGCCACAAACGCGGCCACCGCCTTAGCTTGCCTTGGTCAGGGCCACTCAAACGCTCAGTGTGCGCCAATGCCATAAAAATTGTCCGCAAGTTTTGGCCACGTTTAGTGGTGAAATGTGCGGTAGCAATTAAAGATAGTAAAAAAAAAAGAAAACAAAATAGGTATCTTTTGAAAACAGAATTCGAATAAAATTACATGTTCCGTATTTATTGAACACCTTTAAAAACTAATTAAAGCTCCCAAACGCGAAGCGAGAGTCCTTGAAATACCACTATATTTGTATCACGTCCCTATGCTCGCGTCCTCGATGCAAACATCGAGTATTATCGAGTTATCGGTAACGGAATCGATTTTTCGGAGCACGTACCGCCAGCAAATCGGATGACACCCGCGCCAGATGCGACGCGACGTCGAGATGTAGGCGGGATGTGTACCGATGTTTCCCGGAGCTTTATTGAGGGAGGAGTTTCTGTTTTGTCATTGCTTTAGCTTCAATAATAAGCGGGGTAGAGAATATGGGCGACAGATGACCTACGGGAACCGTTCGATGCATGAGGCGACTAATAACCGATCCAAGTGGCGTTCTATAGCAATTCTATAGGCTTATGTTCAGCAGTGAACGTCTCCTGGCTGATGACGATTATTAGTTTCTAAGAGAAGAAAGGACCATGGCTTATTACCTACCTACTCAGAACCTACCACAGCAGAACAAATGACATGAACTTTTTTGCTCTCGACTGACTATAAAACCGAAAAATGTAGTGTAGGCCACCCCTACCAGATGGACCGACGACATGATCAAAACCACGTTGGATGCCGGAGGCGAGTGCCTATAGCCGTTCAAAGTGACCTATGAGAGACCTTTTCGCTGCAATGGGGATAATTATTGTTAATATTTGAATAACTCCGCATGTTGCTGTTACTTAAATAAAATAGTAGGTAGGTATTAAATATACCTAATAATTGTTTAGGTTTTTAACCGATTTCCAAAAAAGGAGAAGATTATCAATTCGGTGGGTATTTTTTTTTTTATGTTTGTTACCTCATATCTCTGTCATTTATAAACCGATTTGAAAAATTCTTTTTTTATTTGAAAGGATATACTTTCAGATTAGTCCCATAGAAATTTCATCAAAATCGGTTTAGTAGTTTGTCACTGAAGTCGGTTCATCGCTTTTTTTAGCAATTTTTCTTTTTACAATTATTGTGCATTTTATTAAATAGCTTTTGACGAGTTTTTTCATTATTTGTGAGTAATTTCATGCATTTGTGGTATTATACCTGTAACCACAAATGCTGCAGCGAGTTCGCAATATCGGAAATCAAATGCGAGGTTAAAACTACAGTTTAATTCAATAGGAAATGTAAAATCGGGATGTTGCATGAAACACAAAATACATAATTTCTGTGGTTTTTCAGTTATAAGATCACATTAACACAATAAAAATGAAACTTGCAAAATAGATATAAACTGGTAGTTATGTAGAAGTTGTCCTTAAGAGGTGGTTAGCATATTTCCAATCATTTCAGCCTCAGCTCCCACTGCTGGGATACCGGCCTTCTCTCAGAGAGAGAGGTATGGGCCATAATCCACCACGCGGGCCCAGTGCGGCTTGGTGGATGTCACATGTCCTCGAATATTGTTGTTCTTGAACATGCCGGTTTCCTCACGATATTTTCTTTCACCGTTTTAGAGCGAGTGTGAATAATCCGCACATAACTTGATATAAGACATTGGTGTGGGCCGAGTCGAGATTCGAACTATGGTGCGTCGGATTGAAAGTCGCACAAGTTTCCGCTTGGCCACACTCGCTCATATTTCCAATAACACTGTATAATGTCACCAGTATAACACCACGTGAAGTATATTTTCAGGCAATTCTACCTCGTAACCAGCCATGATTATTTCGCCGGCACCACAACGTATTTGAATAATTCGATTCGGTTTATATGTTACAATAAAATAGGTTATATCGATGCGTCAGTGTTGTCTTACCTATGGTATCGAATTCGACAGCCGTTGAGATATTGTCGATGTGACAGCGTGGGAAAAAATGTGCTGTTTATCGTACGTGGGGTTATCTTACAGGGTGGCTCTCGATGCGGGGTGTGGGAATGTGTGATATTGGCCTAGTTCGTTCATATTAAACCTATGTAGTGAATAAATCAGAATAATCATCACATTTTCAGAATTCGTCTTCGATAGACAATGTATTATGTTACAGTATTGAGTTTGAAGAGATTTTATATATACACTTGTAGTAGCACGCATAATGTCGCCTTGTCTATGCACTAAGTTCAGAGAGAGAAAAAAAAATATGTAGGTAGACCGCACATTTTCATTATTTCGTGCGGTCGGCTGGTTCTTCATTCACGTTGCAGTGCTCCGCCGCGTCGCACTACAAAGTTGGTTTTTCTAAGTTTCTCCGTGTTAACAAGTTTTTTCGTCAAAATCAAGATGCCGAAGAGGAAACATAACGACGAGTGGGAATATTTGTAAGTAATTTGCACAATTACCGATAACTATCGATTGCATATGAGGTTTCACGTTCCAACGATTCGAGTTCTTACTTAACCCATTTTTTTACTCGAGTTCACGATGCAACGCCACGAGTTCATCTTACTCGCTGTATACCTATGCGTACTTAATACGCCATCCATATAGCAACCTGTTGAGGTTATCCTATAATAATAATATGAAACGACCCGAAAGGTAACATTCTAACTAATTAAGTAATTTGCAATTTGTTCGGTCCACGTTTGAGTTGTCACTTACTGATAATAATGCATACGAGGTTTAACGTTCCAACGATTCGAGTTGTTACTTAACCTACTTTTTACTCGAGTTCATCCTACTCGCTGTATACCTATGCGTACCTAATACGCCATGCATATAACAACCTGTTGAGGTTATTCTATAATAATAACATGAAACGACCCGAAAGGTAACATTTTAACTATTTAAGTTAAGTTCTAATGTTCACGTTTCAACGATTGGAGTTGTCACTTAACGATAATAATGCATACGAGGTTTAACGTTCCAACGATTCAAGTTGTTACTTAACCTACTTCTTACTCGAGTTCATTTTACTCGCTGTATAACCATGCGTACCTAATACGCCATTCATATAGCAACCTGTTGAGGTTATCTATAATAATAAAAAAAAATGAAACGACCCGAAAGGTAACATTTTAACTATTTAAGTAATTTGCAATTTCTTCGGTTCACGTTTGAGTTGTCACTTAAATACATACGATGTTTAACGTTCCAACGGTTCAAGTTGTTACTTAACCTATTTTTTACTCGAGTTCATCTTACTCGCTGTATACCTATGCGTACCTAATACGCCATGCATGTAGCAACCTGTTGAGGTTGTCCTATAATAATAATATGAAACGAACCGGAAGGTAACATTTTAACTATATAAGTTAAGTTCTAATGTTCACGTTTCAACAATTCGAGTTGCCACTTACCGATAATAATGTATAAGAGGTTTCACGTTCCAACGATTCGAGTTGTTACTTAACCTATTTTTTACTCGAGTTCACGATGCAACGCCACGAGTTCATCTTACTCGCTGTATACCTATGCGTACCTAATACGCCATGCATATAGCAACTTGTTGAGGTTATCCTATGATAATAATATGAAGGTATACGTATAATTACGTATATTAGACACAAATTTGCAATTTGCTGTTAATGTTGAAAACGTAAATCAAGAGCTACGCGAACCAAGACCGTCGACTAGCGCGTTACACGCGAGTTCCGATCGTTCGCTGGATATAGCCAACGTGACAATACTGGAGGATGTATCTCCACCACCAGTGATTAAAGGTGCTTCCAGCAGTGAGGATGTTCCACGAACAGAACCAAGCTAAGGCAAAATTAGCAGTGGTATTGCTTGTCTTGACGAGCCTATAAGACTTTTCTTAGTAAGGATAATAAAGATCCAACTGTTCTAAAGCTGCTGATTGATGCTGGGCGCATCATCTGTGACACACAACTCAGTGAGTCAATAACGAGGCGAAATTTCATATTGGCTGTACTAAAGAAGGACTTGAAAGATCAGATGCTGCTCACGATAATAGATAGTTTTCTTGTAGCCAAGAACTAGCCGAAACTTTAAAGACCGCAATAGCGATCAATTAAACAGGTGTGGATCTCAAAGCTTCCACCTCTAACAAGACTACTGCTACAAAACCAAAGCATCAAGTCGTTAACAGAAATTGAAACGGGAAGGCTCCGGTTCAAAACCACAGACAGCAGCCATCGGCGCCCTCAAAGATGAAGGAGTCTGCACCTCAGAGGCAACAGCACTCGCCATCATCGAGGACATCGCGACTGAACTTCAGTCGCGGCCGCCGCTAGACAATACGGTAAATTACGCCGGTAGACTATCTGTTTTTTACAACCAATGGTCACAAATAACCGCAGATAAAATAATTTTATCGTGGATACGTGGTTATGAAATTCCGTTCACTGAAACTCCATATCAGCATTGTATACCTCAACCCCGAAATTATGCACACTCAGAAAAACTTGAATTTGATCAAGCTATACATAATTTAATTTCTATAAGTGCTATACCTCACTGTGAGCCCTGTGAGGATATCCAATATCTTTTTACCCAAACCGAACGGAAAAGCACGCTTTATCCTAAATTTGAAAAAGCTAAACGAGTTCATTCAACATGTTCATTTGAATTAGAAGATTTTAGAATAATGATCAAACTAATCTCAAGATGTTGTCTCAAGTCAACTATTGATCTCAAAGACGCATATTATTAAGTGAAAGTTCATGATAACTCTAAAAAATATTCAAGATTTAGTTTGAACGGTAACTTGTATGAATTTAATGCCCTACCGTTTGGTGTCAATACGGCACCTTTTGTCTTCACAAAAATAATGAAAACGGTGGTCAGAATGCCACGCTGTGCTGATTATTATCGACAATATATCTTAACGATACCTGTCTAATATCACATAGCTATAGCGAATGTATGGATAACATTACAAAAATGAAAAGTACATGAATTTGCCTGTAAGTTTACAGTCAGATTTCGATTGGTGGATTAAATCTATCGAAAATCCAAAAAATCAAATTAAATTTGACGAATTCAGATGCTTCGACTATGGGGGGTTGGGGGATAGCCTGTGCGGGAAAAACGGCAAGCGGTAGCTGAAGTCGGGAAGAAAGAAAACTTCACATTCATAAGATTAAAAATGTGTCTAGAGGATTTATCCAATTGTCATATTATCTTGCGAATAGATAATACAACTGCGATTTTTTACATTAATCGTATGGGAGGAATCCAATTCCCCCATCTCACAAACTGACCAAAGATATACGACAATGGTGTGAAGCGCGAATTCTATTTATAACAGCGCTATACATTCCATCTACAGAAAATACTATAGCAGATACTGAATCAAGGTGTATTCACCCGGATATTGAATGGGAACTATCTGATCTTGCCTTTCAGCAAATCATTAACAATTTCGGGCTACCAGAGATTGACATGATTGCTAGTTGAATAAATAAAAAATGTCCTGTATACATATCATGGCACAAAGACCCTGATGCTTGACGCTTTCTCTGTGAATTGGTCAAAATTGTATAAAAATACCATGAACCAGGAACCCGTTTTTACGGGTTCCCTTCCTTCTCAATAATTTAAAAAAACATTGATAAAAATTATTAGCGACAAAGCTAAGTGCATACTGGTCGGGCCAACATGGCCAGCTGAACCTTGGTATCCCCTATTTAACCAGTTTTTTACAAACTAAACCACTGGTTTTTTTTTTCAAACTTCTGAGGACCTAATAATCTCTCATTCCAGTTTCTGCCAGATCCAGCGGCAGATTACCCTGGATGCCGGAGTATTGTGCGGGAGTCTCTAATAAGAAAACTCCCTCCCGGGTCTTTAGACACATTAATAGCGTCTCTGTCAGATAATTAAATTAAGTAATATGATACTTACACATTCCAGTTATTATTCATGTTTTAACAGAGTTATTTCAATCGGGAGCGCTATACGGCACTCTAAATGGGTTTAGATCTACACCTTCCTTAGTATTAGGAAGTCAGATAAGCACAGACGACTGTGTTTTAAGGGTATATTTAGGCTTCGCCCTCCCTTACCCAAGTATGAATCCACTGGGATACTACATTAGTAATTGAAACTCTAGCCACTTGGATTCCTGATTAATCTCATTCTTTAGAAAAAATCACTAAAGAAGCTAGTTACCCTGCTGGCGCTGGTAACAGCGCATAGAGTACAAACTATTTCAAAAATAGATATCTGAAATTTTAAAAATTGGCGGAATGATATTTCCATTAGGATCCCTGACTTAATAAAAACGTCAAGTGTAAACGCAACTCAGCCAACGCTGATGCTGCCAATTTTTCGAGACAGACCTGACATAGGTCCGGCTTAATTATTAACGGATTATTTAAAAGTAATGTAGCGGCATTACGTGATCATCACACCTCTATTTTTATTTCTATAAAAAACCATATAATAAAGTTTCTCCCCAAACATTTAGCAGATGGATAAAGAGTATACGTTGTGGGTCTGTGGAATAGATATCACACAGTACTCTGCACATAGTACTAGACACCTCAAAAGCTCATAAGCTCGGTGTGAATTTGGATGTTATCAGGAAGACTGCCGGTTGGTCCGGCGGCTCTACAATATTTGCCAAGTTTTATAACAGGCATATAACAGACAGCATATACAGAATCAAATCATTGTTTTGCTAGAAGTAAAATTGATTGATTTATGCTAAAATTTACTGTAGCTATTATGTTAATAGTTTATTTAAGAAACATTACCTTTTAATTGAGTGATTAAGTACATTTATTATGTCAATTATTGAAGAAATATTAAATATATTTACTTCTGTAATACTTTCAACTGAAACAGATATTTCACAACTTCTCTCAACATCTACAAGTGTATATATAAAATCTCTTCAAACTCAATACTGTAACATAATTTAATGATTAAACGAACTTACCTGTAAGTTAAGTTCTATCATAATTATGTGAAGTAGTGAGTTTGAAGAGATAGCATCCCGCCCACCCAGATTACCTATTTCATAGGTCCCGAATAGTGAAATATCTACTTGAACTGATAAGCTCTGAACTAAATGAAGAACCAGCCGACCGCACGAAATAATGAAAATGTGCGGTCTACCTACATATTTTTTTTTCTCTCTCTGAACTTAGTGCATAGACAAGGCGACATTATGCGTGCTACTACAAGTGTATATATAAAATCTCTTCAAACTCACTACTTCACATAATTATGATAGAACTTAACTTACAGGTAAGTTCGTTTAATCATTAAATTATAAATCGATCCCTGTTTGTCTGTTTGGACTAATTTAGTGAATGATTTTTCAATCACATCTCGACGTACATACTTTTAGTTTTGAGGACATTTCAAAATATTATAAAGAAGCTTGTTTTTTTTAATAGAAATTATTAAACTTTATGCTACAAGATAACGACATAGTATGGTTGTCTGTTTGTTCCGGGTAATCTCCGAAACGGCTGGACCGATTTTGACTGGTAGATAGCTGATGTTACAAGGAGTAACTTAGGCTACGTGAGCGAAGCCGCGGGGCACAGCTAATTTACAATATAAGTACAAGAAATAGGTATGATTCTGATTACGAACAAGATGCAGGAGACATCACATTTACCCATACTATACGTATCGCATACGTTAGCATCTAACGTATGCGATTTTAGCAGTAAATTTGCGAGTTCAGTTGCTACAAGTGAGGACGCCGTTCGGTATATAGTTGAACAATATATAATTAGTTCTATTTGTCCCCTCATCGCTAACACGGGGACAGATCGAAATTTTCATTACTATCTGTCCCGCTACGGAAACAGGGGTAGGTAACAGGGGTAGGTACAAGGGGACAGACTGGAAAAAAATAGTTCGATTTGTCCCCTTATCAGTCACACGGGGACAAATAAAATGTTTCCTGTTTGTCCCTCTGGCGGGACAGATCAGAGGGCCAAACTAGAATAATCCTATCCGAAGACGATGAGAGTAGGTAAGAGTGGAAGCAGACAATGTTATAAAGACCTACAAGGCATCCTTCACCACAGCCAATAGTTTATCGCGAATAAAACCAACGAACTATAATATAGGTATTCATATAAGTACCGTAACCGAGTTCGCAACAAAGGCTTACCCACAAGTGATTTAATACCAAACTTTGCTACATAATACTATAGATATTATTTTCTCCGAGGTACGGGACCCTAAAAAGGGGCCGGAACGACGATCTCAGTGAGTCGAGAACAATCAATGCGGTTAAATGGACCGAGAAATACCAACTGACCAATGGATTCCCGCAGTTCTTATACCACGACGGCTTAACTTCAAGCGCTTCGACTTTCGAGATTTAGTGTGACGAATCAGGCGTTCGGAAACGAGGCATCCAAATGTCATTTGTTATAATAGATTTGGAAATGTGCCACCCGTTCTGTACAAAGAGTTAGGGGGATAGTTGCGATGAAGATACGTAATCACAAATCTTTGGGAAACAGCATAGTTGTTTTCCTATGCCCCTTTGCGGTGGTTTTGCCGAATTATAACTTTTTTATGCTATATGGCAACGAGATGAGCTGGTCGTTTGCCTGATGGTAAGCATAACTCCGGCCCTTAACAGCTGCAGTGCCACTCAGAACTTTGAAACACAAACGCCTGCGCGGCACTGCAATGCGCTCGTTACCTTGAGACATTAGGTATTAAGTCTCATAAGCCCAATAATTTCACTGGCTACTCTGCTCATCAAACCGGAACACAGTAATGCTCGCACATGACTGCTTGGCGGCAGACTTCGTGAGCAAAGTGGTGGTACCAACCCAGACGGACACTCGCAGAAGAGTTTGTCCTACCACCTAGTAATATATAAAATGTGTTATGTATCGATATGTTTATGTTTATTTTATGAATGAGTTTTGGCATTTCTTTTAAAAAGGATGTACAAGACGCATTCAATCATAGATAGCTACTATTTTCACTTACAAATATCTTTCAAACATCTATTATCATAAGAATTTATCTACGTCAAACCAATTCACTCAACTAAACTATATACGTCTAAACCCGAGCGATAGAACAAAAGCAATAACCTTATACTAAATTAATTCCTTCCTCCTGTAAGAGAATGAGTTCCCAGACAATTTCCAGAAAGAAATATTTCCATCAGTTACAAATGCGGGGTGAGTTTTGGAACCTCTAATGAGTTAAGCCTGATTCTGCTGAGGATTACTTCTGATAAAGATTTTGCTAAATAAAACAGAGCTTTAATTTTTGTTCTTGTTTTATTTGTGTATTGTTTACTTGAGTTTGTGGGTGAGTTAGTTCGTATCGAAACGAGAGATGCAACTGCAGGTACCTATTGAAACGACTGATCATCTCTTTTTAACCATCTAAAGAACGAAGGAGGTTCTTAATTCAACCCGTATATATTTTTACAACGAGACGAGCTGGCCGTTTGCCTGATGGTAAGCATAACGCTGGCCCATAACATTTGCAGTGCCACCCAGAACTTTGAAACACAAAGGCCTGCGCGGCACTGCAGTGCGCTCGTTACCCTGAGACATCAGTAATTTCACTGGATACTCTGCTCATCACACCGGAACATAGTAATGCTTGCACACTACTGCTTGGTGGCAGACTTCACGAGCAAAGCGGTGGTAACAACCCAGACGGACACTCGCAGAAGAGTTATTCCTGCCACTAATAGTTAGTCCTCCCACTAACAAACTTCACGTGGGATTGTAGTTAAACGCTAATTTCGAAAAAAAAGGAAACTAAAAATCCAAAGGCTCACTTGAAATTAACTAAAATACTATTCCAATAAAAAAATCCAGGCAAACTTCGAAACTATAAGCTCCAATCTAACAATCAAAAGACTCAATAGCCAATCGCTGCTATAAAATCTGCTCTGTAAACACAACATATTCCCCCTCACATCATTTCATCCGATAAAGAGATTATAGTTTCTGATGTGGCAGTCTATCACAACGGCTATTATCTTTAACTATCGTACAAAATAGGCCTTAACGACACATCTGACCTTAAGCTGTAACGTGTCGCGTAACACAATAACAGGGCTATAAAGAGCCCATGAGCCTACAAGTAAAGGTGCGGTTATGTTACAAGCGGAAACGGATTTCAAAAAAGTGTCTGTGTGTAATATCGAAATAACTGCTTTTTACTCAATGCGTATGAAAGTGTTATAATTACTAGGTGATCTATAGTTTTAATTTGGCGATAAAACTATAAATTACTCACATTATATATTATACTAGCTACTGCCCGCGGTTTCACT
The DNA here is from genome assembly GCA_907269065.1 of Crocallis elinguaria. Lineage (NCBI taxonomy): Eukaryota > Metazoa > Arthropoda > Insecta > Lepidoptera > Geometridae > Crocallis > Crocallis elinguaria. The sequence continues at coordinate 11,550,597 of OU026065.1, read as the reverse complement.
CGCGCGGAGATAGAACCCTAATTCTTATTCTAAAATAAAAGTAACATAAGTTACTACTTATAACATCAGCTATCTGCCAGTGAAAGTCCCATCAAAATCGGCCCAGCCGTTTCGGAGATTACCCAGAACAAACAGACAGACAAACAGACAACAATTTAAAAAATTGTGGTATTGTTATAGGTTCTGTATATACTTTCATACGCATTTGGTAAAAAGCTTTTATTTTCATATTACAAACAGACACTTTTGTAAAGATTTAAAAATGACTTCCGCTAAGTAACACCTGATTCCATCAAATATAATGAATCGTCACGTGCGAACATTCCCCGTCCAAGCTGAATGCTAAAAAGCCTAAGTTGAACCTACATCGGACTATCATGCGAGATAGTAGTCAACTTGTTGCCTATTAAACCTAAAAAAAACCTGGAAGTATTAGATTTACGACATAATTGCTCTTAACGAGATAGCATCTGATTTTCAGTCATAACGTGTCCCGTATCACTATAAAAGGGCGATAAAGAGTGGACGAGTTTTACAAGTAAAGCGGTGGTCCCAATTGAAGCGAGAAGCGTTTTTTTCAAAGTGAAGTAATAATTATGCTGTATTATAGTGTAATTTTTTATGTTATTTGGTAATGAGACGAGCTTGTCGTTTGCCTGATGGTTAGCATAACGCCGGCCCATAACAATTGCAGTGCCGCCCAGAACTTTGAAACACAAAGGCCTGCGCGGCACTGCAGTGCGCTCGTTACCCTGAGACATTAGGTATTAAGTCTCATAAGCCCAAGTAATTTCACTGGCTACTTTGCTCATCAAACCGGAACACAGTAATGCTGGAAAAATACTGCTTGGTGGCAGACTTCACGAGCAAAGCGGTGGTAACAACCCAGACGGACACTCGCAGAAGAGTTAGTCCTACCACTAACGAATTATGCCGTATTATAGTGTAATTATATTCTTTAAATCTGTGAACATCGTACATTCATGACAGTTTACAAAGATTGTGTTGAGAGTTTTGACAAACAGTTTTGAAACCATGATGGATTATTTATTGGTATACAGGCCAACTGTCATCCGTAGGGCAGTGGTACGGACTTGACTCCAAGCTTGAGATTTCGGTGAAAGAAATCGTGATATTGTAATTAATCATAACGTGGTTTTTGGAGGTTTTGTACGTCAAGCTAGCTACAACTCTCAAGTTTAAAATTCAATACCAGGCACGAATTAGAGTCAGTCAGCCAGTCTAATGTCTGTTTTTTTTTAAGTACTACATTAATTAGTTGATTATAGCAGTTGGAAGCGAGATGCGTCTGACCATAGATTTTATAAGCGAGTAATTGACCAGACGCCTGTTTTCAACGTAACGATGATCGCCATCTCAGACCATAACAACGGCCATCTAAAGTGACAAAACTACAAACAAAGATAATAAATCAAACCAAAACTCTATCCTCTCTCAAACACGCCCCACCCCAACTCCTAAAACAGGACCGCACACTTATAACGTGCAATAGTTTGTACATTTTCGGCACGCGCGCGCTAACTGCTTTCCGATTGGTCGAGAATCAAAGCAAAAACGGATCTAACGAGACTGGATTTCATATCTAGTTGGGGATGATATAGGATAATTTGTGTTATTGGATTGCTTAATGTCATATTGAAGAGGGAAAAGGGCATTAGTTAGGTCTTGTAAGTTTTCTTCTTAGTTTTGTACGATATTTGTGGAAAAGAATTTCTCATCTATCAGCGCGGAAGCTTGTTAAAGCCAATAAAGCTACCGACAATATGTTTCTTTCAAGATTCCTTAGGCAATTGATCATTAATCGCAAGATCTTTAGCACGACGTGGTCGACAATGGTGAATGTACTAAGCCTAAGGCAGTCCTCACACTTAATTCATGATTGATGGATAACTATCAATCGCGTATCACGTGAAAACCATGGAAAAACCGTATCGTCTATTGTGGCTGTGGCTTGATGAAAATCTAGTCCGAGAACGGCACCCACTTCTACCCATGCTTCTACGACCTCTTTCGCAACAACTGCGTGCTCAGTGCAGACGCCGCGGTAAATAAGCGGTGATGCGCAAGTGATGTATGTAGCGTAAAGCGGAGCAGTCGTCGCTCTGAGCCCAGGCAGGACTTCGAGACAGCACAATCTAGCCGTATTGCTGTTCTTGTCTATTTCGTGGTTTGTTGATCGTTTTGCATCAAGCTGGCTTGCGCGTATATTATCTCGTAATCCGCGCTTGACAGCAAAACGTACAATTGCATAAGCGTCTATGGTCTGCATAATAGATTAGGCGCTCTCTGAAGCAAAACGTCCAGTTTTTCGTCGTACAAAGTTACCCTGAGAAATGTTTCAGGTATCAAGTCCCATAAGCTCAGATGATGAGATGTATATATTTACGTAAAAGATTGGTAAAATTACTCATTTTGTACTTTGGTTGAAGTAACTGGTAGCCAGCCTCAACTTTTTATACGAGTCTTTTTATTTACTGTAGGTAACGATCCTTTTTAAGGGTAACCTACACAAGATGTTCACATTCCAGCGTTAGGTACTGCCGAGGCAGTTCCATTTAGACCACAAAATTTGCCAGTACGTACTGCAATTGAAATGCTACACAAAAATGTATATCCATGTAGGCTACGTGACCTGCTTTCAAAGTCTCAGAGAATATCATAGAATAGGTGAAAATACTCTACGTAGAAGGTTGATAGGTATCCATATTCATATAAAAATGTAATGCCTTTGTAGCCTTTGTGACTAGCATTCGCAATTGTGGATGTGAGTGATATTATCATGAAATGCTAAAATAAAATCCGGTCCAAGTCACTACACGTATAGAACTCTACTCTTTGCACTCAAGAGTCTTCTTGAAACTGGATATGGATTTTACAATGTATGAAAACAGCAGAATCTACAGTCCAAGCATTTTGTCTTTTCTTGGGTCTTGGATATTTCTGTTGTTTTTGTGTGTTCATGCTACCTGCGATACAGGGAATCCTAGTGCAGATGTATGCTTGTGCCATTTTTTAATATTTATTATTATTCTAGTAGAAAAAAAACATGCGTTTAAAGTCTCGAGGTATTTTACATAATCTCTCGCTGCGGAAGTTCGAAAAGTGGTTAGAGCAACTTCTAATTGAGCGTAAAAACAAGAGATGTGTAACAAAAAAAATTGTAAAATAATAAAGAGTCATACTGTCCGCAAGCAAATAAAAAGATACAGAAGGTTTACTCAGCTTAACACATACACAAAACCATAGATCCAAGTAGCCGTGCTACTTGACGCGACATATATACAAAGCGACTAAATTGGAAATGTCGCTGGTACACGCTGACGTGTTATTTGTTACCTAAGTTAATGGTCCAAGTTACTAGGACGTAGCGTATTTTGAAAATGTCATGATTTTTAACTGAAAGCAGTTTTTTTAATAAAATTCAACTCTTAATCTGAACTCTGCCAGAGTTCAGATTAACTTAGATTAACCTAGGTCGACAATATCGACAAATGACGTGAGTTATAGCCGGTTTTTTAACAATTTATAATTCAGATTAAGAGTTGCATTTTTTATGTTCTTCGAAAACATGCACGGTTCCTGTGGGAAAGCGGGTGAAAACCGCGAGCAGAAGCTAGTAGTATATTTTGTAAATTTCATTTTTATTGTGTTAATTTGTGTTACGTCTTTTAAGTAAGTCTTTTTTCTTATAAAAAGATAAAGAAAGTAATTTTTCTTTAAAAAGATTTACACTCAATTTTATGACTTGGACCATCATACAAGATGCATCGTCGTGCTTTCAAACTAGGAACTAGAAGAAGTGAAAAATATCCTTCCCTTGTTCTCTTGCGTCTACATTGGGAATATAAATAATAGTTTTCCATTTTGCTACTGTACTGCAAACTGGAAGGTTTTAATGATAATTGGAAACCTATTTCGATGATGACTCAGTGGTACTGAAATCACACTCTAATCTGTAGGTCGAAGATTCGAATCCTACAGCTTGAGCGTGAAGGAAACCATCGTAATTTTTTTTTATACTATTTGATAACGAGACGAGCTTGTCGTTTGCCTGATGGTAAGCATAACGCTGGCCCGTGACAATTGCAGTGCCACTAAAAACTTTGAAACACCTTACCTTGAGACGTTAGGTGTAAAGTCTCATAGGTCATTTCACTGGCTACTCTGCTCATTAAACTGGAACACAGTTATGCTTGCACATTACTTGGTGGCTGACTTCACGAGCAAAGCGGTGGTACCAACCCAGACGGACACTCGCAGAAGAGTTAGTCCTACCACCTAGTAAACTTAGCAGTGTATTAGGGCACTTACTAGTACCCGCATGGCCAGCTACCTTCAAGATGAAAATCTGCTGTGAAAGATTTTCTGCGTTCGAGCAGTCGGCTTGAAAATCCGTTCTATTCTACGTTTAGCCTAGGTACTCGATCTAATCGAACACAAATCACATGAGATACTGCTACCAAAAAAAAATCATCATAAAAAGTTCCACTAACATTTTTTTGATAATTTTGTGCATGATAGTACACAACATAAAGACAGTACAAAGTCACACATGTTTAGTTGACTGTTCGTTACAGAACTTCTGTGAGTAGTGAGCCGTGAACGACGTCACATAGAACGGAAGCTTTCAAGTTCTGAATTTGATTTGCCGTGAAGTTTCCGCATAAACATATACCGTACTACAGTCGTAAATTAACTTAGGTCGTTATTTTTATAACATAACTTAACGAGACGAGCAGATTATTTGCATGATGGTAAACGTAATGCCTGCCATACCTAGTCAGTCTGACAAAATTGCAATGCCATAGATAAATACTTAATTTATTATTATTATTCTCTGTATTTATTTACAATCTTAAATCTAAGTGTTTAATATATGTACATTAAATATAAGTTATTAATATTTCTATAAAAAAAAAAAAATTATCAAACAACCTAAATATGGAGTGCCGCCGGCAGCGGGGCAGGGACCAAGCTACCGGTGGTTAGGGCTGTAGAGTGAGGAACCTCCTGACAATACGTGGCGTGTCACGGAGCATTGCCTTCTGCATCCGACCCTTGATCCAACCGTGAGCGAGAGCTTATTGAGATGTTGATCGAGGCTCTTCGTTATAAGACCGTCCTCCGAAACAACTATCGGTACAATGATCGTTGAATCAACATTCCACATGGCGGTTACCTCGTGAGCTAAGTCAAGGTACTGAGCTTGTCCTTCTCGGCCTTCACGAGGTTCTCGTCGTTAGTATTTATTATTATTGTGTGTATTTTTATGAAAGAGGAAGTCTGGCCGAGCGTGCGACTTTCAATCCGACGCACCATGACCCGAATCTCGGCTTACTCGGCCTTTAACTTAACGCCCCAGCGAAGCTAGGGAGTTAAGTAGTCCTGAATGAAGCGACGGGTTCAAGCCGCCCAAGACGAAGACATGCTTTATCCTAGAGGTGAATACTCTACTTTTCACACATACATAGGTTCATACAAATATTGCAAGTTAAATAAAACCTTGTAAACACACACTCGAGCGAGCGCAACACCACTACCAACGTACCTTCAACTTTTGCTCCACAAATTGAATGTATGCGTTTGACGTTTGAACGAATGCAAATACTTTTACTCCCTCGAGTGACTAAAAGGAAAACATTCTTCAACAGCGCTCAGTTATTACTTAGTTACAAAATATACTTCAAATCGTGTATACTGTGTAAAGAGTGACCGCAGTATGCCTTACTCTGAAAATCGAATGTCGACGCTTCGGCTGACGGATCGTAGTTTTCCAACTATGAAAGTGTTTCGGAACTAACATTCCGTTCGTTGTTCTTCACTTGAAATCATGTCTCTCATGGTAGGAAAATTGCGATCCGTCAGTGGAAGCTTCGACGTTCGATTTTCAGAGTAAGGCCCATGATGGTATGCGACGGTAGTAATCAACGATGATGCATGTGTTAGCTTATTAGCCTTGAAGTATTGTTTTTTTTCTCTTAAGGACCGTGCTGTTCGTCTAAGTAGCTTACAGTATCATCGAACGGTGGCTGAGCGCATCAGATGGCGCTCATCCCTAACAAATGGTGTGTGGCAACTAGCACAAGAGCATATCGTGGAGTGAACCACACAGTACGAACAATGCCTTGGGCCGGTTCGCCGGGATGCGGGGTCGGAATAGAACAGCCCCGGCGCACGAACGCTTCCGTTGATGTGGGCTCTAATTTAGCTTAAGCTACTTCTCACGGGCCCGGGAAAGCGCTCGCGGAAGTTTTAGTGACTCTAGTTGCTTCGTTCCAAATCCTACACCATCGGGAAGAAGGGCAAGAAACTAAGAAACATAGGAATGTGAGAAGATCAAGAAACCAAAGAATTTACTGATATAAGTCGGTTTTTGTTTTCAGTCTAGATTATTTTACACAATCGAGCTGGCGAACGTAGATAGAATCGCGTACCAATCACATTGTCTGAAAGCGCGGCATACCGGTTAACCATACTTCCCGTATACCAGAAAATACCGGTACATGCAAATTTTCGACCCTTCTGACCGCTTACCCATTTAGTCTGATTAGTTAATTTCTAAGCGTATATACTGCGATGCCGCAACGCAGTTGGAATACCCCGATCGTAAAATTAGGCTATTGTCGGGCCTGATTCAATTCGGTATAACCCTAAATTGATACAGTATTGCTTGATTGGATCATTTGGGCGTAGGGTTGCCATTATACAAACACATGTGTCTTTTATTTCAAACATATTATATTGAAACGAGGATTTTTGGTATTCGATATATTATTCTGATATTGGTAACGGTATAACTGCGATGATACTACTCGTTTGCAGATATAGTGAGAATACTCAAAGTACGATATCGTTAATCCTACTTCCTACTAGTCCTACTTCCTACTAGTCCTACTTCCTAATAGTCCTACTTCCTACTAGTCCTACTTCCTACTAGTCCTACTTCCTACTAGTCCAACTTCCTACTATCCTACTTCCTACTATATAATATTATAAATGCGAAAGTGTGTTTGTACGTTTGTTGGTTTATCCTTCTTTCACACGGAAACGGAGCAACGGATCGACGTGATTTTTGGCATAGATATAGTCTATAGACCGGAGAGTAACATAAGCTACTTTTTATCCCGGAAAAATGCACGGTTCCTGTGGAAACGCGGGTGAAAACCGCGTTACTAGTACGTCATACAAAACAACTAAACGGTTAAGACGTTTTGATAAATAAATAATAAATTGCAAAAGGGTAACTCCCAGCCCAGCTGTTGTTACGATATATCTATTTTGGAAATAATCATTGGGTGGCGTTTTTTTATTCTTGAAGACTTTGTTACAGATTGACCACTATCTCGACTGATCAAATTCATAATTGTTCATATGGGCCCCAAGAGAGCTCGCATAAAAGGAAGATTTTAGTCATACTGCGGTCGAAGATGGTAAAGTAAACGTACTAAACCTGTAGGTAACAAGATTGCTTCTCAACTTCAGCTTATAAACACACCGGGAAGTGCTTGGTGACATTTTGCTACAGGAAGGTTTTCAATAGGCTAGTCAAACGAGTACTAGACAAAAGCCTACCAATATGCCATGGTTATGTCAGACAATTTCTTCACTGCTCATGGCCATAATATGATTTGATTCGTTGACTTGATCCGTGTGTGATTTCACCATCAGTTCACAATCAAAAGCTTGGATAGTTTGAGAATGCTACAAGTTGGCCGGCTAGTCAAAAACCAATGAAACGTGCTATATTTCAAATACAAATCATTCAACCAATCCATATATTAATTAATAGTTTCAACTGTTTACATTAGTACATAACGTAAGCACAATATCAACCCTACCCAACTCTCATTGATTTGAAATATCAAAGACATTGGCTTATCAAATGAAGCCGGCACAAACGCCAAACAGAATAGGGCCTGTACAATTAATAGTAGAAAATAGATTTAACATTGTGAGGTTAACCATTAATCGTTGAATTTGAGATAAAACAGGACGTCTGGCTTCCATCGCTTCCAATTAAATTATAGGATCCGGACCTAGTCATGTGGACGCGGATCTGTTTATGGAAATGTGTGGCTTTGGAAAAAGAGATGTTTGATTGGAAACAATATAAATGGTCGGAGGTTTGGTGGCACAACTTTGGATGCTTTTGTTCATTTTACATTATTACACAACTGGCCAAAAAGGAGAGTGATGGGGTAGACGAACGTTACAGAGACCCGCTGGTAGTCATTCATTTTAACCTTCATGAGTGCTCCATTGGGGCCTATATGAATAAAGCTTTTTGAATTTGGATGTATACCTTTTTATATTTTTTGGTAACGAGACGAGCTGGTCGTTTGCCTGATGGTAAGCATAACGCCGGCCCATAACAACTGCAGAACCAGGACTTTGAAACACAAAAGCCTGCGCGGCACTGCTGTGCGCTCGTTACCATGAGACATTAGGTATTAAGTCTCATAAGCCCAGTAATTTCACTGGCTACTCTGCTCATCAAACTGGAACGCAGTAATGCTTGCACTCTACTGCTTGGCGGCTGACTTCACTCACAAAGCGGTGGTAACAACCCAGACGGACACTCGCAGAAGAGTTAGTCCTACCACTAACAAGGTGAGATTTAGAAAATGCCCTACCGCTATGCAAAAAGTTTATTTTACACTAGGTTGTGACTTACCTTGACCGAATTCAGCAGCCTATAGTTTGCAGCCGAAGTCTACCGAGTTGACGAGGAAAACATTGTGGGCGCTTCAGTAAGCGACCAACGATAAATTCATTTTTCTCTTTATTGTCGGTGTTTGTGAGATTCACGTGACCATTCATGGTGAAAACATTTGAGTTTCAAACAAAGAGTTTATAACATTTTATTTATGTGACTTATATTTTAGATTACTATTCTCTAGATACAGAATATCCTATTTAGAGACAAGGCACTATGCATTGGAAGGCGTATAGCCGGGAAGCAGCTCCGTGGCTAAGTTGGTGGTAACGCTGCCTGCAAAGCGAGGGGCCCCGGGTTCGATTCCCAGCCGGGGCAGACTTTGTGTAAGCGTAAAGTTTGTTCTCAGGTCTTGTAAGTTTGTGTTGTGTTTCTGTGTGCGTTTATGCCATCTGCAGCACAGGGAATCCTATTGCAGGGGTATGAGGGTGTAAGCGTTTATTCATTTATCATCAGCTGAAAGAACTCGCAGGTCGTAAGTGTGGGTCTGTTTCCAGCAAGCGGTTTTTTTTAGTTAAAACTAAAGCTAGTTGTTTTCGCTGTTAAATCTAAAAAAAATAATTGCCATCAGTTTCATGAAAAGCACACTACAGTTCGCTTTTCACTACTTACACCCCCGAGACTAAGGGATGTAAGTCACACAATTTAATTTCCCGCCGCTCACGTAAGTGCCCCACTGCGGTGTGGGCGCCATTTTGATTAAATATTTTTAATCCGATTGTTTCTAGATAAAGAAAATGTTAACTCAGTTACTTTGAGTAAAAGAAGTCTTGGACTTAGTAAAGTATGTTATACTAGCTGCTGCCCGCGGTTTCACCCGCGCGGAGATATTAGATTAAATTGGTTTTATTTTTTTGCGTGGAACCCTAATTCTTTTTCTAAAATAAAAGTAGCCTAAGTTACTCCTTGTAACATCAGCTATCTGCCAGTGAAAGTCCCGTCAAAATCCGTCCAGCCGTTTCGGACATTACCCGGAACAAGCAGACAGAAAGACAAAAATTAAGAAAATGGTCGTTTTGTTATTGGTACCGTATATACTTTCATATGCATTTAGTAAAAAGCTGTGATTTTGATATTACAAACACTTTAATTTTATTTACTTGTATGTATAGATAACATAAACATAAACGCTTACACACTCATAGATGAATTGTTTTGTATTTTGAAGAGATGTTTTTGTGTGGTCAGACTCCTGTAGGTCGGTGGATTGAAACCTAATAGGAGACTGAGTTACACTACAACGTTGACTCCATTTTTTATGATGTCAATCAATTCTTTTTCTCATGAGAATCAAATGTTTATTTCGAAAAACTGGAAATCGAACGCTAGAAATGTCAGTCAAAGTCGGGCGTATGTACTGAACGCTAAAATGCCCCATACAAATTGGGCTGAACACGTGACGTCACATTTTCAACGCAGACCTCAAATTTGTTCTAAATACAAGCATTCTGTTGATTTTGGCCGTGAAAAACTACGTATTATCGTATATTTTTATTCATTGAAATGTAAAGATAATATAATTAAAATTAAAATTGGAAGATAAAAAAATCGTTGAATTCGGGAATCTTTTAGTTGGCGGCAGTGTGAACGTCGATCTTAGACGGGGACTAGTACCTAGCAATTTCTTCGACTGGTTGCCATCACAATTTACAGATTCAGAAAATAAGAGACATTAACTCCAGTCCCGCCATGATTTGGGAGTACAGTAATGAATCTCGCCCCACCAACAATGAACCAATATTCTTAACTAACGAACCATGAACATACAATTTCTGAACGTTTCCAACCGTTCCAGATGGTAACGATTTGCCGGCGATTACACGCCAATTTCACTCTTATTCCTTGGTTGGGAAGCGTTAATTTCGCGAAGACTGGAATTACGTTTTTTTCGACTGTGCGGAATTATGCCGGGAAATGAATCGGAGATTTTTAGTGAAATTTTGAGAGTTGTGGACTTGTGGATATCATAATAATTGTTTCAGCCGAAATTGCAGAAATCCCTATAAAACTCCATTGATTGGTAAGATAAAATAAACACACGTCTTACAATAGTAGTTCTTCGCCTGTAGGTCCACGACATGTTTTATCAGGTGGTAGGACAAAATTTGGTGGTAGGACCACCGCTTTGCCGTGTAGTCTGCCGCCAACCAATAATCTGCAAGCACAACTATGTTTCTGATTGATGAACAAAATAGACAATGAATTTTTTATACATTTGATAATAAGACGAGCGATTCGTTGGCTGATAGGAAGCACTAGCCCAAAACAATTGCGGCGCCACTCAGTACTTTAAAAACAAAGGCCTGGAGCGCGGCACTGTATTGCTCGTTACTCTTACATTAGGTATTAAGTCTCATAAGCCCAGTAATTTCACTCGATACTTTGCCCATCAAACTAGAACACATTAATTTTTGGCGGAAAACTACACGAGCAAAGCGGGCGACCCACCCAGACGGACACTCTCAAAAGAGTTAGTCCTACCACCTGAAAATTCACACTATAACTGTACTCAACAAACCAGAACACACTAATTCAATCATACTGCGTGGTAGCCTACGCTAGCAAAGCAACGGTACGAACCCAGACGGACACTCTTAGGCTAAGATTCAGAGACGATTCTAAGCGTAGACATTGGCTTCCATATGTCAAAACTGTATAGAATTTTGACGTATGGAAGCGTGAGTCCACGCTTAGATTCTTCTCTGAATCTCAGCCTTAGAGGAGCCAGTCCTGCTAAGTTCTTCAAACTAAAGTCCACTCTAATTACGGGGCTCTTAAAAACTGACCACTATTAGCAGTACTATATTTATTTAACATTCTCCGCCCCCATAAAGAGCTAATGGGGCGTCATAACTACAGACCGGTGTTAATGAATCGCTAAGGTCGGCAGTTATGGCCCTCTGAGTTATGGCTCAGTTAAAGCATAACTCGGCCGAGGCGATAGGTGCCTTACGCGAGTTAATTACTTATTGGGGAAAACGATGCCTTTTTTAACTTGGGTTATATTTTCATTTTCTTGTAAGAAAATCTGGAGATCTACTCTCAATGTTATTCGTTCGGTAAAGTGTCGTATGTTCAGCATTACAGAATTCTAAGTTTAAATGTCAAATTTTAAGGTAATTTCAATTTCATATTTCGAAGGACTAAAATGCCAGCACCGTTGCTAAACATAAACAATCACAAACCAAATTAGCACGTCAAAGTCCAAAGATCGTCACAACCGAAATTAGTGCGCCAATTATTTAGCAGAGCAGCTACGAGTTAGAGTTCGCATTTTGAAATTGGAATTCTGGTGCGAACAGCATTTCATTTGACGTGAGAACGTGACACTACACGCGTCCTTCCAAAATTGAACTTCGAATATGGCTTCTGATTCTGACATAGATTTAAGCGTCATTGTTTGCTTTGAATGAAAAAAGTTTGCTTTTCGTCACGATGGATAAATCTGTTTGTATAGTCTGTGGCGTAATTCATAGAGGAATGTATTAGTGCTTAATTTGTAAACCATTAATACATAAATAAAATGCAATTTTATACATTCTAAAGAGAATGGTTATTATGAATTGATCTCCAGATATTTCGACACTTTATAGTATTCCCGTGAACATGATACTCGCAAATGTCTGATTTTTTTTTTTCATTTTTCGGGTAACTCTTCCATTCTTTTCTTCTCAAAAAATTTATTTAGAATATTAAAAAAAAGTGCATAAGTATTTTATTTCAGTAAAAATAATTAAATTTTAAATAATTTCTTTTCAAAATGGAACTGGCAACAGTCAGTATTATTCTGATTAGTTCTCTCCTATAGCGAAAGATTGGATGTTTTTTCCTCAATGTTCAACCAATTTTGCTGGAATTTGGAATACAGATAGATTATATTCTGGATTAATGCTGATTAACAAATATTCAGAAGTATAAAGATTGGTTACTTCTGAATACCGACTGTTGGCAGAATAATAAATATACTGTACCTATTTATTTACAACTAGCTGCTGCCCGCGGTTTCACCCGCACGGAGATATTGGATATCATGGTTTTTATTTTTCTGCGGGGAACCCTAATTCTTTTTCTAAAATAAAAGTAGCCTAAATTACTCCTTGTAACATCAGGTATCTGCCAATGAAAGTCCCGTTAAAATCAGCTAAGTCGTTTAGGAGATTACCTCGAACAAACAAAGACAAAAATTTAAAAAATGGTTGTTTTGTCATAGGTACCGTATATACTTTCATAAGCATTTGGTAAAAAGCTGTTATTTTGATAATAGAGACAGACACTTCAATTTTACTTATTTGTATGTATATAGATCGTAAGTAATTTTGGATAATTGAGCGGACTTGACCCCGAGATCAACTGTTATTAGTATAATTTGATTAATTCAAATTGGCACTAGAATGTACCAGAGACTTATTTACAATTTACAAACGCTTCGTTAATGACGTTATTGTTCAACTCTCTCATTTTCCTCGACCGTAATAAAATTAATTAATTTCTTTGTTTCAGATACGACTCCAAACGTTTAATCGCAAATGAAACTGGAAAAGTAGTTAAATTAAAAATCATGGAGTAAAAAAATTATCACGAAACAAAATTAAATTAAATTAATGTCATGCGGTTGTAGCGTTTGTAATGACGCGGACGGTTACGCGGTAGTGATTGGTTTATAGTGATAGTGTCGTGATAGTGATGGTGATGTGATAGTGATGGTGGAGTGATAGTCGCCATCATGGTGCCGGCGTTCTGTCGGCTGGTAGTCACGGCTGCTGTGCTCAGCGCTACGCTCACCGCTAAGGCTGCTAAAAATGGTAAGTTTTAGTCTCTAAAACTAAACTCACAATTTTATTATAATATTAGTACTATTGTACAGTTCAAACTTATTGAATAGAACGAAAGAAAGAAAGAAAGAAAATACATTTATTTCAGGACATCACACAACATTACAGTTTTACAATTATAAAAAAAATGGACAGACAAGTAGATAAGTAAAAAACCCAATGTTGCGTGATCCCATGATAAGGGTCCCGACTCAGCATGCAATTAAGGTCCAAAGACCTTAATAACTGATTTTCAGTCGGAAACCACACCTATGACATCACGAACTTCCGCACAATGATACGTCAAATAATCCCAACGATTAAAGAAAAGTAGAGGATATGAATACACGACTCCTTTACAAGTGAACAAAATTAGCGGCTCCCAAGGTCCGCAATAGTATAAATTCTGGTGAGCCCGAGGTCCGTAGTACAACTAGGTATACGTAACAGAAATCATTGGACTTCAAAGACATTTAGTAGTATTTTCCTTCTATTGAGACTGATTTAATAACCTAGTAAATGTTATACTTAAATAAACTTACTAGCTGCTGCCCGCGGTTTCACCCGCGTGTAGATATTGGATTTCATGGTTTTTAGTTTTTTGCGCGGAACCCTAATTCTTTTTCTACAATAAAATTAGCCTAAGTTACTCCTTATAACATCAGCTATCTACCAGTGAAAGTCCCGTCAAAATCAGCCCAGCCGTTTCGGTGATTACCCGGAACAAACCGACAGACAGACAAAAATTTTAAGAATGGTTGTTTTGCTGTCGTAAGTCATAATTTCAAAAATCCAAGAAATTACTTTTGTCGAAAATTGACGAGTAACTGCGAAAATTACGTCACCGTGAACTTTATGTTTAACTACTTTTGTTCAATACACCATAAAAAGCATAAAGCTTGTTATTGGAGCGTGGATTTAGAAACTTTCAAACTTGTCAGGTCCCGTCGATCGCGCAACGAAAGCTTTTTGCTTTATAGTTTTTCGATAACCGAAGAGCAATCGAGGTACCGATGTACATAGCAACCTGTATAGACTGTTCTATATTTCAGGATTTTCAGGAAGTTTCCACTGACGTTACAGTTTTATGGGTATTTACGAGAGTGGCTGGTGAGGCTATTGATCACTAAAACTGCTGGGATTCGCCCTCATATTTCATGGCAATAAGATTCATTGCTAAATTTAGGGTTCCAGGCACTGTGACAGTGTGACAAATGTCACGATAGTCAGGCGTCTATCAGCTAGGAAATTCTCTTAAACTAACTATGTTCTGTGTTTATATACTAGTCCAGTAATGTAAACAAACTCAGCGGATCACCCACCAATACCTCCATGTGGCAAAGTCGTCGGACGCCCTGTATATCCTACTAACATTATAAATGTGAAAGTGTGTTTGTTGGTTTGTCCTTCTTTCACGCAGTAACGGAGGAACAGATCGACGTGATTTTTGGCATAGATATAGTTTTTAGACCGGAGAGTAACATAGGCTACTTTTTATCCCGGGAAAATACATGGTTCCTGTGGCAACGCGGGTGTAAACCGCGGGCAGAACTACATCCCGGAAAAATGCACGGTTGCTGTTGGAACGCGGGTGAAAACCGCGGGCAGAAGCTAGTAAAAGATAAACGCAGACACTATCTTTTCGAAATATAAATATAAACACAGAATGTAGATGCATCTGCATTAAAGCCAATATGAAAAGGTTTTAGCTATATAGTTTTTCGATACTGCAAGTGTACGCGGTGGACAAATTCGAAGCGCGTCGACTGTGAGATTGCACGCCAGTGTGTATTGCACGCTGGTATATATTTTATTTGCCATTCACTGTATTTGCATTGTGGTGCAGTTGGAAATCGGATCGGCAAAGTTTTTTTTCAGGCACTGGACTGTCTTTTTGTCTTTTGCTTTTGGATCAATTTTTTTTGAGGTTTGCTGATGTTATTTTTGGTAATGGGATTTATTTTTAACTAGCTGCCCGAGGCTTCACCTGGAATACGGATAAAAAGTAGCAAATAATACTCAATGATAATGTAGCTTCTTTTGAGTAGGTAAAATAATGGTGACAAAAATTTGCGGTAACAAACCAACTGACAAATAGTTTGACCATAATGATGTTTTTCCTGTACCTATTGATGTTTTCTTTTTATTAACAATTTTAAGTTTCTTAGTTTATTATCTAAACCTTTATTGTCAAATTGATTAGATAGATTGTTAGTGGTATAGGACTAACTCTTCTGCGAGTGTCCATCTGGGTTGTTACCACCGCTTTGTGAGTGAAGTCTGCCGCCAAGCAGTAATGTGCAAGCATTACTGTGTTCCGGTTTAATGAGCAGAGTAGCCAGTGAAATTACTGGGCTTATTTGAAAGAAAGAAAGAAAGAAAAAGTGTTTATTTGTAGCAAAATCAGGATCAAAAAAAATATATACGCAGGAATCCCATATACTTAGGTGCGCATGAACTTAAGTAAAATACCTATAATTTGCCACGAACCGATCCCAACTCAGCGTGTGCTGGTCATTTGACCAGCGCTGGTCTTCCGTTGAGGCCGGGAATCACGGGAAACATACAAATTACAGATTATAAATACATAAAACAAAACAGTTATCATTTTATAAACAAGGTAGGTATGGGACAAGGTAAGGTTTAACTATGGGACAGTAAAGAGACTTAATACCTAATGTCTCAGGGTAACGAGCGCACTGCAGTGCCGCGCAGGCCTTTGTGTCAATGTTCTGGGTGGCACTGCAATTGTTATGGGCCGGCGTTATGCTTACCATCAGGCAAGGGACCAGCTCGTCTCGTTACCAAATAACATAAAAAAAATACATTGTCAATTTGTTACATTTGGTATTGACGTTTGATACACAAAACAAGTAGCAACTTTTCAACGAGCAAAGAAGGGACGGTAATTCCAAGCGACATTCTTCTAAAAATTTAATTTAAAAAATTCAAACCCTCTTGTCCCGAGAGCGTCGTGTCACCGATGAGCGCTTGAATCGCTGCTTTGCATACAACTATTACCGCTGATTTCAGCGGCCATGCCCCGCGGGATTCAGTGCTGTTTCCCTCTCATCTTCTTTTTATCTAGCGATGAAAGCGCTGGTGATGTAGAAGGTTGATAGAATCAGTTGTTGAGGTATCGTGTTTGTGTCCTTTTTTTTTCTTTTTTCGTGGCCAGACCCGGTTTGTGTATTTTGTTGTGCCCATTTATAGAGAGAGCAGATACAGATATTGGTCCTTATTCATAAATGCTCAATAAGATAATCTATGCTTTAAATTGCTTTGTCAACTTCTCGTTGACGGAAGGTGTTACGCGTGAAAACAAGACAAAACAGTTTCTAGAGATTAAATAAGTTACGGAACGTTTATGAATAAGGGCTATTTTGTTTAACTAACGAGGTGAGTAACGTATAAATATATAATAATATAAAATAATGTGTAATATATAAATGTAGGGGGATTTCACCATAATACAGCACGCTTGGCAGGTGTTTTGATAATCGCAGTAGATTATTATACTGACCGTGGAGAATTCCATTCATTTATTTATAATTTATTAATAATTAGCAATAAATAAGTTTTACTATACTTATTCAAAACTAGCTGCTGCCCGCGGTTTCATTCGCGCGGAGATATTGGATTTCATGGTTTTATTTTTTATGGACGGAACCCTAATTTTTTTTCTAAAATTAAAGTAGCCTAAGTTACTTCTTGTAACATCAGCTATATGCCAGTGAAAATCCCGTCAAAATCGGTCCAGTCGTTACGGAGATTACCCCGAACAAACAGACATACAGACAAAAAATTTAAAAATGGTTGTTTTGTTAATAGGTACCGTTTATACTTTCATATGCATTTAGTAAAAAGCTGTTATTTTGATATTACAAACAGACACTTCAATTTTATTTATTTGTATAGATGCGGTTTGTACAAACCTACACCTCTGCTATACATTGTGTTAAGGCAACATTTGCATTCTAAAATCCTGCCTGTGTTTTCCGGGCTAAACAGCGTGTTCTTGAATTAGGTACACGCTTATTATAAGAGTGCACATAGTAGACTTTAGGACAGTATTAAGTTTATTTAGTACTTACGTATTTTTAAAAAAAATCGTATAATTTTTACGGTCGCCCGAAATCTGCACGATTATTGCAAAAATGCTAACAAGTTCTTTTGATATGCGCAACTTCTTTGCATATTATAATTATTTTTAACAATTTTTGTCATCATTATCAGCCTCTTACGCTCCCATTGCTGTGATACCGGCCTTCTCTCAGAGAGAGGTATGGGCCATAATCCGCCACGCGGGCCCAGTGCGGCTTGGTGGATGACACATGTCCTCGAATGTTGAACATGCCGGTTTCCTCACGATGATTTCGTTCACCGTTTTAGAGCGACTGTGAATAATCCGCACATAACTTGATATAAGTCATTGGTGCGGGCCGAGTCGAGGTTTGAACTATGGTGCGTCGGATTGAAAGTCGCACAAGTTCCCGCTCGGCCACACTCGCTCTCTTTTGTCATATAACTTCATAATTTATATTGTTTTGCTTGGGAAAGAATCGTTTGATCTAAATAGTACTTCTATCCAAACAAGGCAGGCAAGTTCTATGCAGTCACAGAATTATTATTTTTTTGTGGATAATATATTTTTCCAGACAAACTTTTTTAAAATATGTACGTAATTGGTGCTGTAATCTTGTAGCCACCTTCCTGCTCAGGACTTGTAACGAGCGCACTGCAGTGTCGCGCAGGCTTTTTTGTTTCAAAGTTCTGAGTAGCACTGCAATTGTTATGGGCTGACGTTATGCTTACCATCAGGCAAACGACCAGCATGTCTCGTTACCAAACAGTATAAAAAAAACTGCAATCTACGCCAGTCATTTTCTTCCTTTATCATGTGGGCAGGTATAAAATGGATTCTTTTGCCAGCATCTGTTACCTGAAGGTACAATTTGGGAGTTTAAGACGAGAGTGAACAGGTATCTTCAAACGTAAGCCGTCAACCGGGTTGTCACTTAGTATTAGGTGTGATTGAGGTAACAGGGAAGTCAACAATAGAAACAAACTTTAGAGCCGACTGCCGAAAGAACAGTAGCGTAACGAACGGTAACGAAGGGTAACGTTTTTCGAGTGTAGGTATGTATGTGTGTCTATTTCTTTGGCACGCTCTGTAGCTTAAACGGTTTGGCGGATTCATATGAAATGTCATTAGATTTCCTTTAATTAGTGTGGAGTTGACATGGGGTACAATTTCTCTTCAGTTTTCATCAGGTACCTACGTAGACAGGCTTTTTGTTGTTTTATTTGTAATATTTTCGGTCGTTCTTCTCTACAAAACTATTCCAAAGGGAAAGTTAAGCTCTGAAGAAATTTGAAGTGCTAATGGTTTAGTATAAACTAGCTGCTGCCTGTGGTTTCACCCGCGAGGAGTATAAGATTTCATTTTATTTTTTTGCGTTGAAAGAATATACGGTACTTAGAAAAAAACACAACTTTTTAGAGCCAAGCAGTTATGTGCAAGCATTACTGTGTTCCATTTTGATGAGTAATGTAGTCAGTGAAATTACTGGGCTTACGAGACTTAACACCTATTGTCTCATGGTGTCAGTTCTGAGCGGCACTGCAATTGTTATTTGCTGTTATGCTTACTATACTCGCTCACCCGCTCTTACTCGCTTACCTGTTTACTTACCCGCTCGTCCTCATTATCCAATAGTATATAAAACTATCGGCCACATCATCACTTCGTCGATCAAAAACAAACCTCCATACATGAAGCTAGATGATGTTAGATGGAGCTACGGTTTGTAAGCCGGAAAGAAATACATCATATCAAGAATTTCGCAGTCAACATCGATTGCTCCCATAGCCTAGTTGGTTAAGGTGTCTAGCCCGGCTAGCCAGAACACACAGGTTCGAATCCTGTTGGAAGCAAAATTTTTGTGATGTATATATATTTGTGTGAACATCCGCTAGTGTCAGTTAACACTATAAAATATATTTCATAAACCTCCATACAGATTAAAAAAAGTAGACAAAAAGGTAACCAGTGCAATTTCCAGTATAGAATTTATCTGACAAACGCAGGTGTAGATAGCATTCCAATAAAAAAAAACCGATCTCAATTTATAAAATATTTTACCTTCAGACTTTTTATGCATCAACACCATTACCTTATACGTGAAACCGTATCCGGGTGTATGGTACAGGCCCGGATAAAAATGTAATCCGGACAAAAAGTGGAATACCCACTCGGCCGCAATGCGACAGCTACGTGTACACTCGCCGTCATTAATAACTGAACGCCATGTTACACCTGGCGTGCAAATGTGGAACACTTTTATCGTAATTGTGGAGTAGGTATATGTTGTGGGTATTTTGTTAGTGGTAGTACTAACTCTTCTGCGAGTGTCGGTCTGGGTTGTTACTACCGCTTTGCTAGTGAAGTCTGCCGCCAAGCAGTAGTGTGCAAGCATTACTGTGTTCCGGTTTGATGAGCAGAGTCGCCAGTGAAATTACTGGGCTTATGAGACTTAATACCTAATGTCTTAAGGTAACGAGCGCACTTCAGCCCCGCGCAGGCCTTTGTTTTTCAAAGTTCTGAGTGGCACTGCAATTTTTATGGGCCGGCGTTATGCTTACTATCAGGCAAACGACCAGCTCGTCTCGTTACCAAATAGGACAAAAAAATATATTATTGCACAGTGTTTCGATTGGTGATGAGTTTGGGGACTATCATCAGACAGTATAGCGCTGTCATGATTGTCACAAATTTTGTCTTCTCTTGATTGGTGTGTGTTCACGACCGCTCCGTGGTTAAGTTGGTAGTAACCCTGCCTGCAAAGCGTGGGACTCCGGATTTGCCTTCGATCCGGGGCAAACTTTGAGTGGCGAGCGTAAAGAATGTTCTCGGGTCTTGGATGTTTGTGTTGTGTATCTGTGTGTGTCCAATGCCCATGCTACCTGCGACACCGGAAATCCTAGTCCTCTCGGCGTTGACCTACAACAAAATGACAATGATTCTAAAATAATAGAAAAATCAATCCAGACTTACAACAAAATACATAATAACTTTTTTGTAGAAAAATATATTTTTGCAGACAAGCTTTTATAAAATACGTAATTAGTGCTGTAATCTTGTCACCTTCCCGCTCCATCATCAGAACCCTGGACATCGTCTAGGATCAGAGTATTTCTAAAGACAAATCAAACGATCCCAAATTTGATGAGTTTACGTAGTTTCGTGACAGAGTTTCTATGGCCACCTTCCAGCTCCATCATCAGTATATTCCATTGTCATCCAATTTACATATGTATGTAAAATTTCGGCTCAGTCGAACACCGGGAAGTGGATCAAATTTAGCTTGCAAGATTTTACCTAAACAAACATACATACGATCATTGCGTAAGTTATATAAAAACTTTTTAAAATACCATCCAAAACAAAATACTTACTAAAAGGTACATTAATTAGTATTCTTTTAAACTTAATTCTATTTTTCAGCTAAACTTCATACAAGAATCCTAAATACATTACACGTTTTTGAACAGTCCAGTGATAAAGTGCACAAAATATAATTACTTAACATAATTTTAGGAAGCACTTTGCTAAAAGCAGCTAAAACACATACGCATTTCCACTTTGCGTATAATATTGCCCACAAAAAGCCTCACGAAACACGCTGTACAAAATTAACGAAATGAAATGCCACCATTGCATTTTATTTATATATCCGACTGTACTCAAGTTAAAACAAAAGTTCTCTTGGCACGACATAAGGAACTTAAGTAATTCTCGAGGGCGCTAAGTAAAATGGACGACTCATCAGAAGTAAAGTTGTTGAGTGCTTATAAGTCTGAAACTTTTAATAACCTCGTTAAATAAAAGATTGTTGGGAACATTCGTTGATGCGGACGAATCAGTTGGATACTCCACTGAGGAACTTACTACACAGTGTTAACTACGTAATTGAGATACGAACCTGTTCATTCGATTGACAGCTTTTATTTGTGTTTATTGATCATTCAATAGGTTGATCAGTTGGTGGTGTAGTAATTATGTGGATGAACAGTTTAATATAATAATACTAGCTTCTGCCTGCAGTTTCACCCGCTTTCCCACCGTCCATTTTTCCGAGCTAAACAGTAAACTGTACATATTGAGAAGTAGCCTATGTTACTCTCCGGTCCATAAGATAAATTTATGCCAAAAATCACGTCTATCCATTCCTCCGTTGCTACGTGAAAGAAGGACAAACCAACAAACTTACAAACACTTTCGCATTTAGTATAGTACAGAAGTACAGTGTCTGTTTGTAATATCAAAATAGCAGCTTTTTACCAAATGCATATGAAAGTATAGACGGTACCTACAACAAAAAACAATTTTTAAAATGTTTATTTGTCTGTCTATTTATTCCGGGTAATCTCCGAAACGGCTGGACTGATTTTAATGGGATTTTTAGATAGCATGCTTACATAAACTTTGACTATGTAAATATGGTCGGCTCCGTAGCTAAGTTGGTAGTAACCCTGCCTGCAAAGCGAGGGGTCCCGGGTTCGATTCCCGGCCGGGGCAGATTTTGTGTAAGCATAAAGTTTGTTCTCGGGTCTTGGATGTTTGTGATGTGTATCTGTGTGTGTCCATGCCACCTGCGACACAGGGAATCCTAGTGCGGGGGTATGAGTGTGTAAGCGTTAAGCGTTAAATATAATGGCTGTGGTACAATGTGTGGTGTGGTAAAATGGGTGTGGTGTGGTGGTGGTGGTGCTGGTACTATATCCTGCCTGCAAAGCGAGGAGTCCCGGGTTCGATCGGGCCGTGGCATATACTAGTGTCAATTCTATCATTTCATACCTAAACTAATTTTAGTTTCACTCTCTCTCTTTCCAATGCATAACATGAGAAAGAGATGGAATATATTTTAGACCTGTCAAATTAATCCACTTGCTTGTGTGTAGTGTAATTTTAATGGCAATGAATTCGGTGGCATCTAATTTATCAAGATCGAAAGATATTTGACAGCTCTAAAACAAAATTTAGATCTGTCAGACATTCTCCGTCTCTTTCTCATGTTATGCATTGGAAAGAGAGAGAGCGAAACTAAAATTAGTTTAGGTATAAAATAATAGAATTGACACCAATGTGTGGTGAACATATAGTTGGCTCTCGAGTTCTAGATGTTTGGGAAAATCTGTGTGTGTCAATGCCAACTGCGACACAGGAAATGCTAGTGCATAGGTGCGTTCGTGTTATGTTTTATTTCCAAACGTTTTTTCTAAGCATCTTGTAGACTCAACGTAATTCGTCATCTGATCCAAGCTCAAAATATTTTTCTCCTTCCAAAGCACTCAAACGTAAAAATAACACAGCAATTCTGTACTAAAAAAATACTCAATAGTGAACACGTATCAGAAAGCCTTTCAAGATGAAAAGCAAACAACGATCCCGCTGAATTCTTATTCAAGACTATAACAATAATAAAAATAGGGTAAAAAAACCTTTGGAATTATATTAAAGGAGTAACATTATAGTATAAAAGGGTCAGGTACAGCAAAAGTGGTGGAATTTCTTTCTGTTGAGAGCTGGAATAATAAGTTTTTATTTTTATATAAGGGAACCTTTAATAAAATGTTATGAGTGCACAGCGAGAGCTAATCTTGGGCTTATTCTGGTCTATTTGAGGGGCTTTTTCATTGCCTTGTATATGCAGTGCCTTTTATGTAGGGCATGATATGTGAAAATAGATACACAATAATTATGTCATCATCATCAGCTGACATCGAGATCTAACCTCAAGTTTGGTTGACGCTTTGGCACCGTCTCATATTTCCGAGACACAAATTAGAGCTGGCGCCGCGGCTTCTTCGGCTGAGCGACTCAAGCGGCGCAAATATGCTAACCTCGGGAGCGGTTACATATTTGAACCGTTTGGTGTTGAAACATTGGGTCCGTGGGGGCCGGGAGCTCATAATATTTTCAAAATTTTGTCAGAGCGTTTGATTGATGCGACGCGTAACCAAAATGCTGGTAACTATTTGGCTCAACGGATCAGCATTGCGGTTCAACGAGGCAATGCCGCCAGCATGCTGGGTACGCTTCCAATTGGTAGTGGGCTAGAACATTTGGATTATCTATAGGCCTACTAGGGCTTGTAGATTATCCAACTGTTTTTGTAGGTAGCTAGGTTAGATGTAGTGTTTATTTATGTAAGGCATTTAGCCCGTTATAGGTACTACCTCAAGAGGTACAGTGACGTTTGCTTTGCACGAAATAAATTCCACCATTTTGCCCAGGCACAATGCGCTCTGCGGCGCAAGTACGATTCTATTCGGGTCGATAAAATTGACAGTTTAAATCGATGAAGTGGGTTTTATCGATTTGAACTGTCAATTTTATTGAATAAAGTGGGTTTTTATCGATTCGAACTGTCAATTTTATCGAATTTTATCGAAATTTATCGACCGAAAAGATCCGTACTTGCGCCGCTGATTGGCTAAGCCACCGCCTCGTAACGATCCTCCGTGCACTGATACGCTGATATTTGTTACAGCAAAATAAATACATTCTTGAGATCGGATAGTACAATATTTCATCTCTCGGGGTTAGTATCTCGATGTCAGTCGGTATATGTTCACTGCTGAACATCAGGCTTCCCCATGAAGTGGGGGTTTTTCATAGTACAACGCAGTTGGCAGGCGTCTTGGTGATCACAGAACATTATGATGGTGGCCAAGGATGATCATTCATTGATGTGATGGTACTATTCTTAGCCAGGAACTATTTCCGTAAATATACAGCGTGTTCCACAGCCACCAAGATTTTTTTTTGAATCTGCTTTTATACCTAGATGAGCCGGTCGTTTGCCTGTTGGTGAGCATAACGCCGGCCCATAATAATTGCAGTGCCACTCAGAACTTTGAAACACAAAGTCCTGCGCGGCACTGCAGTGCGCCCGCTATCCTGAGACATTAGGTATTAAGTCTCATCATCCTAGTAATTTCACTGGCTACTCTGCTCATCAAACCGAAACACAGTAATGCTCGCACATTACTGCTTGGCGGCAGTCTTCACGAGCACAGCGGTGGTACCAACCCAGACGGACACTCGCAGAAGAGATAGTCCTACCACATAGTATCTCAATATTTGAAAACAAAATATATATGGGTACCTATACTTTTAGATGCAAAGAGCACTTTCAGCTTCTATCTTAATTTTATCAATTTCGCTGTTCCAAGAATAAACCGGGCGTAAAATATTGAATTAGTTAAATCAATTTCTAAAATCTGCGTTCTATTCACACAGAATTACGCAAAAGTAGATGCTACTCTAAAATATACCAAAGGCGAAAGTATACGCCAGAGAAACAAAAAATAACATACTTATACGCATGTACTAGACTAACCTGTGTCGTAGGTGGCAAGGACGTTGGACATACACAGATAAATAACACATACATAAGAGAGAAACGAGAAATTGAGCCGCCACATTTCCAAAATCTCACATTATTTTTCCAACCCACGAGATTCAATTATTTCTTAGCTACCATTACACGCTCTCATTCTTTATTTATACATCTCTGAAGTTGTAAAGATCCGGGATCAGGGTTCCACATTAAATGCCTAATTACCCCGGATCCCTGGATTCTGATAATGGGCCTAAGTGGTTTCCCGACATGGCGGCGGTAAAGGCTGCTTGACGCGTTAAAAATTAAGCGGAAGTAGTGATGCGTTGGGTAGTAATTTAGCCGGATGGATATTGGTTCCAACTAAGGAAGAGAAATGTATTAAAAATAATGAGAATCAAACAGTAATCTACGAATGACTTATTATTTGTTCGTAGCCAGTAATTGAAACAAAGAAACAGACGCCCACTCTATAATATTTTTTTTTTCTTTTTTTTATGTCATTTCGTAACGAGACGAGCTCGTCGTTTGCCTGATGGTAAGCATAACGCCGGCCCATAACAATTGCAGTGCCACCCAGAACTTTGAAACACAAAGGCACTGCAGTGCGCTCGTTACCCTGAGACATTAGGTATTAAGTCTCATAAGCCCAGTAATTTCACTGGATACTCTGCTCATCAAACCGGAACACAGTAATGCTTGCACAATACTGCTTGGCGGCAGACTTCACGAGCAAAGCGATGGTCACAACCCAGACGGACACTCGCAGAAGAGTTAGTCCTCCCACTAACGATGTCTAACTTTCATAACGTCAGAGCACTTGAAATTGAAAATGTATTCGGCCAGGATCATGTTTCAAAATTTAAATAAGTAAAATGACACTGTTTTATCGGCAATCTCTGTCATGAATCTTTAATTCAAATAGCATGAAATTAAGGTATTAATTACCAACTTGACACGTCCACTGTCCAGTCTCATCCCAGTTATTTGTACTCGAGTACAGTTCCGCATAAAAGGTTACTTCTAAAATTAAACCTAACTTATCATTCAACGCATCGGTAACGTCTCTATTGGAAATTTTAATGTATTATGGTTCTAATGGGTAACGATTTTCATTTAAGATTGTTTAAAATTTTATTGTGCTAGATAAAAACCCGATTTGTTCAGATAGTAAGCAAATTATTGTGCCCCTACTTGCTTATAGATAGGTATCGCTCTTTAAAAAAGCTTAAGCTCCATTTGTAATTATTTGGGGTATGACTGACCGGACTTGTGGCTGGAAGTGCCGACTACCGGATGCCCCAACACTGTCCAAATCGACGCAGAAGTTAACTTTTCGGTAATTGCAGCCTAATGGCTAGAAATTATTTTGGTCGATACAATGACATTAGGGAATTCACGATTTTCCCGTCTGTTAGAAAAATAATAAGATGACAATAAGATTAATGATGACTGGAAGAGATCGCCTTTAGCGATAAGTCCGCCCATTGTACTTTAATTTTTAGATCTGTTACTGTGGTTATTCTCTGAAGACTGGTGTACAATAAAGAATTTTGATTTGATTTGATTAATTATAAGCACAAAAATATCTAGATAAATCTATGTATATACAAAACCGAAAGGTCACTGACTCACTGACTAAACATGGAATCACGAAAACTACTTGACCTGGCGAACTGAAATTTGGTAGGCAGGTAGTTTATAGGTAAGAAACGTGAGCTAAGGACGGATTTTGTGACAGGACCGAACCAAGGGGTCTAAGGGCTGGTAAGCATATTTGAAAGTCTTCTTACCCATGCGAAGCCAGTATAACTGATTTATAATTTATCTTTGTGATATCTTCATTAGCACGTCTGCAAATCAGGAGGCGTTAATTTTAACACTACTCTATTGACACATCTTTTTAGGATTTCGAAAAAAACTTCGTTGTCTATCTTTCTGTCTGTCAAGATCTTTTTGACAGTTTTATATTCTATTGATTTACGAGACGAGTAGGTTATTATCATAACGCCACCATAACAATTGCAGTGCCACTCAGAACTTTGCAACAGAAAGGCCTGATGCTTACTATGCGCAACTGCAGTGCGCTCGTTGCCCTGAGACATTAGGTATTAAGTCTCATAAGCACAGTAATTTCACTGACTACTTTGCTCATCAAACTTGAACACCAGTAATGTTTGCACATTATATACTGGCGGCAGACTATAAGAGAAAAACTGTGGTACCCACCCAGATGAACACTCTAGAAGAGTTGGTAGGACCTGGTAGGACCAGGTGGTGTACCATCTTGAAATATCGTAAATATTTTTACGAAAAATACATTAGAAATGTTATTACTTCGACTGCCTGATAAAAATATCGTAAATATTACGAGTATAGGAATAGTAAATGCAATTTTAGATATGAGTGGCCATCGCACTTTAAATTCGCCAGTTTATGGCAACAATTTTATATGTTAGGCCATAAACACGCCGCTAAATAAACTACGTATTAACTTTTTTGGATATTTATTAAATAGTTTTCAAGTAATAACAATACGGTTCGGATTTTTCTAGATGTTGTATCATTATAAAATTTAATATAATTTTTTACACTAATTATTAGGAACTGTTGAGCAACGTGGTTGAGCCACGATGTCTCCCGAGCATTATAGCATATTATGTTATTGTTCTATGAATAGGTTAATTTGCTCTTCATAAAATTGGTTGCAGGAAAAGGGACCAGCGGTGATTTTAATTCACTCGGAACGATTCCGTGTAAGAAGCGACTCTTTGTGATCGTTTATATCTCGGAATCTCATCCCGACAGAGGACGACGAGAGACCGACTAAAAAATGGCTGACCTTCAAATCTCACATCCAGATATCATTGCTTAAACCGACTCAACAAACTAACAAAAAACGCGAGCCTAATCACTGCTAGTCACGGCCAGTTTTTCACTGCTATAAATCGTGTCCACAGACCCTTTAGAGCAGACCATAGTGCTGAACATAAAACCCGCGGTATTACCAGCATTACCCCGGTAAAGGCCAGGGCACACACTCTGACTCCCCGGGTAATTATATAAGTCCCAGCGCGTAATGCGCTGAAATCTCCCGTTAAAGTGGGGCAAACCATGACTTTTTTCGACTAGATGACGTTTTAAGTGCGGCTTTTATGTGGCTTAAGGTTCTCTACTTAAAGCGGTGTGCGCGAGGCTTAAGTGGAATAGTCGTCATTTGAGGTAACCATTAATATTACATTGTAAAAAGTTTTGTTATAGAGGAAAACGGATGAAATAGGTTTTAAACTCAACAGCGGTTCACGGTGCATGGTCACGTAGGCTTCAGTTGTATAATAAAAGTTGCTTTTTCTTTTTAAAAGTTGTATTTCCAGCAAAAACTGGAGCGTTTTATTTTATAGGCAACACGGTATTTTCTATGGTAACGTACTTACTTTCTAGTAAGTAATGTTATCGTTTGAGTGGTAAATGAGGTTGTGTTACCATTTATGACACTAATTTGAAGTAGTAGGTACTGGTATAGAAACAGAACATTTGATTTAAAAAAACTCAAGTTTTTACTATTACCACATATTGTGAGCTTGAACGATGATTTGGTAATATTGACGATACGTAATAGGAAGATACTGAATACGCTAAACCAAATTAAGGGCTGGCTGTCAAATGCAGAGCCAGAACTCACTTAAGAGTGAGGAATAACTATTTTCTAACTTGATGATGTTATGTTATGTTGTGAAATAAGTCGATTAGAATGGGCTCCATCACCACGCTAAGAGTGAAATTGAATCAGTCGGAGATCTCAGAACATCGATCACGTAATTAATTTAAAAAAAATTGCTTTTTTTGTCTAATAATACATAAATACATATATGATCAAACGAACTTCACAAGCGAAGTTCGATCATTATTATGTGAATACTTGAATAGCTGCATTCGAAGATATAGTTATAAATGATTAGATATTTATAACTATATTTGAAGAATGGAGCTATGATATATAATATCACTATTAAGAGGTAAATTTACATGTTTCTTTCTTACTGCTAATACTTTTACCACTTCGATTCTAAACATTTTTTCACTAACTAAAAGCTCCTGAGTGCTACATTTTATTTTGATTTCGCGCGAAGCCGCGATCAAGAGGTGATATCTGAATTAGCTGTACCAAGGTGCAATTACAGGACATTGTTTATTCGATTCTGTATAATTATTGCTAGAAGTTACCATTACAAACTCAAAGATTCAGCTAAAAGTATTCCGATCAACCAACCGAATACATTTCGATGTCCCCAACTTGAAACAAGTATCTCTTACACGAACTTCAAGCACTTACTGCATTCGCAATGAGTCTGCGAAAGAACCGACTTTGACTGCAAGAGACATCTCTGAACTTTATGAAGTAGTTATACCACTTCAAGTATTAAAACTTGACCGCTTGGCTCATTTAAAAGCAATTTTGTTTAGTTTTTTTATTTTATCTTAAAGTAAAAATAGTTATCTTGAAGTGCCTTCACTCTGGTTATTCAACGCTATAAAGTCTAGAATGAAATGTTTTACTATATAGTCCTTTTATATAAATTAGAAGTTAGATCTTGAAGAGTTAACGAAGAAAAGTTAGTCCTATCACCTAGTGGTAGGACTGTGAGTGTCCGTCTGGGTTGGTACCACCGCTTTGTTCGTGAAAAATTACAATGGGGCAGATGCGAATTTGAATTCCCTCCTGCCCCATTGACACGAGTAATGGGTATGTCGATGGGGCAGATGGGAATATATCTTGAAATCTGCCACCAAGCAGTAATGTGTAAGCATTACTGCCTGTGTTCCGGTATAGTGAGCATAATAGCCATTGAAATTACTGGGCTTATGAGACTTAATACCACAATATCTGTGGTATTAAGTCACCCTTTATTAAATTCTACAGTATAACAAACAGAGACTCAGGTATGAAGTTTCCACTTTACTTCTGTTACTAAAGTCTTGAACGTTCGGTCTCATTAAAAAGCAATTTGTTTAATTTTTAACCCCCATAATGTAACCAAATTGTAGCGTGAAAATCTGGCTGGTTACCAAAACTATTTCAAACGTATTAATATTATTATCTCGTTTATTTTCCGCAGACAAACCAAACTTAATGGATCAGGTCAGATTGCAGTCAAGCGACTTGCGTTTGACTACAATCTGTACAATAATATGTATGTATACAATATTAAGAATTTAAAAAAAGTCTTTCCTAGAAACCCTCCCTAGAAACAGACTCCCTATTACTCGTCTGACAGCGACAATCGTAATCCTATCTACCCTCGATTTCACCAGATCAGCCAAGCGGGTAACTCGATAACGCCTGTCACTTATCTCTATTTCAAATCGATTGCTAACTGCTAACACTATGGATTGGTAGTATTTTATATATTTTATTATTTATCAAGGTTATATGGTAATTTTTAGATATCTTTGGTAAAAAACTTCTTAGAGCTCAGTGACTCGATGCTAAAGCTACAAAACCAGAATAATTTAAATTTGTGTGAAAAATCTTAGTTTATTTGCTCATCAGTCTAGCTACTTTCCTCGAGTTGAAAATCGGGGCTCCTCGCTTTCCAGGCAAGGTCACTAAGAGCTTCTCCAAGGCTAAGCTTTCGTTTTTATTATACTATTATACCATATTTATATATGCACTATATTATATAATTGTACCTACTTTTATAATAACGCTTACAGACTCATACACCTGCACTAGGAATCCCTGTATTGCAGGAGGCATGGACAAACAGAGATACAAAATACCTATTCAAGACCCGAGAATAATCTTTATGTTCACCATACACCTACAAAGATTGCCCTGGCTGGGAATCGAACCCGAGGCCCCTCGGTTTGCAGGCAGGGTTGCTACTAACTTAGCCACGGAGCAGTCGAATGTGTTTGGAAAATAAATATGTTCTTTGCTTTATAGTAACAACAACTAAGTATATACAAAGGTAACTCAATTTGCATAAATTTGTTAGTGGGAGGACTAAGCCTTCTGCGAGTGTCCGTCTGGGTTGTTACCACCGCTTTGCTCGTGAAGTCTGCCGCCAAGCAGTAGTGTGCAAGCATTACTGTGTACCGGTTTGATGAGCAGAGTATCCAGTGAAATTACTGGGCTTATGAGACTTAATACCTAATGTCTCAGGGTAACAAGCGTACTGCAGTGCCGCCCAGGCCTTTGTGTTTCAAAGTTCTGGGTGGCACTGCAAATGTTATGGGCCGGCGTTATGCTTACCATCAGGCAAACGACCAGCTCGTCTAGTAACCAAATAATATAAAAAAAATTTAAACTATAATTGTAGAAAAGGAAAGGTTATCGAACTAGTCTGCCACGCTCCACCTGAACAAACAAATCAAGTCTTATAATTGAAAATGCTGAGCTTGAGATTGAATTCTGACGCTTGTAAGGTTTGAACTGAGAAATCAATGTTCACACTTCTGTAAAGGCTTGGATAAACTAGCGAAGATGCAGGCGCGGGTCTGGTAGAGTTTTGTTTCCTTTTCCGACTACGGCCAAGCCAAAAGGAAGGAAATCATAAATTTATTTAGCTTTACATAGTTTACTATAGCTATAATTACGTATACTAATTCGATGACGCGTAACCAAAATGCTGGTAACTATTTGGCTCAACGGATTAGCATTGCGGTTCAACGAGGCAATGCCGCCAGCATGCTGGGTACGCTTCCAACTGGTAGTGGGCTAGAGCATTTGGATTATGTATAGGCCTACTAGGGCTTGTAGATTATCCAACTGTTTTTGTAGCTAGCTAGGTTAGATGTAGTGTTTATTTATGTATTAGCTAGTTAAAAAAGGCATTTAGCAAGTTAAAAAAAAACATTGTGGCCATAATGTATTATTTTAAAATTTTAAGTGAACTCGTCATCATTATTTTGAATAAACCTTTATTTGCCTTCTAGAACCTAATTTTTAGACTTTTTTAAAGTAGTTAAAACTTCCACTCGTCTTTGATGCTTCAGAGTGAATAGTTGTCTTGAATAACATGCAAATTGTCTTACATAAAAATAAAAATGATGAAGAAAAGAAAGTCCTTAAGGAAACTTCGGCAATGTTAACGGAAATCATCTAATTATATTATTGTGCAAATACGGAAACTTTTACGGTCTAGAAAATACGCGTCTTCTGCGTATAATTATTTGTTGAGTACACATTGCGTTGAATAAGTTATGAACTCGTATTCCTTTGAAGTTGGTCGTAGTTGAACACGGTTTTGGACCGCAAAAGGGAAGGGCCAGCCCCATTCCCTTTGAAGAACATTTCCGGTTGGGATTGGCTATCTTGCTCAAACATTACCGCTTGCGTCCTGCTCTTGCTGAACGTCATGGTATTCGTTATTGATCTGCAGCATGATCGCGTATTGACTTTGCTCGTGGTGCATTAAAGTTTAGTAACAGAAGAGTATAAAAACTAGAACAGGCTTGTAGCTGCCGGAACACACCGATAGATGGAG
The DNA here is from genome assembly GCA_907269065.1 of Crocallis elinguaria. Taxonomy (NCBI): domain Eukaryota; kingdom Metazoa; phylum Arthropoda; class Insecta; order Lepidoptera; family Geometridae; genus Crocallis; species Crocallis elinguaria. The sequence continues at coordinate 11,518,151 of OU026065.1, read as the reverse complement.
ACAGATGTTCAACTGAAAGTTCGTGCGAGCTTGAAAATGACCCTACGAACAGGTAGGAAGTATGGTCATTTTCAAGTATTCGCACCAAAAAGGTTAGATACTGAAATGTAAAAGCTATTTGACCAGTATAAAATGGCACCCCGATTAAAGCACAGATGAAGATAGTCAAAGACAACCCTCGCCTTTATAAAACACGCCTTCAACTGAACTAGAAGTAATCCAAGAACTTTTCTAAGTCAAACCGTCCGATATAAAAAAGTGAATCGTAAAAACCGTCAATCTTCCTACTGAGTTTTCCGGTTCGGAAAGAAAAATGCGATCGGGCTTCAAGTGTTATCAGTTGGGATGGTTACTTTCCAGTTGGACTATGATTTATATAGGTAGGCGCGGCCGGGCGCGAGTGGTAGTGCAATTGGCAGATTTATCTACTAGGGTGGAATAGGGTAGTCTGTGATATTTGTGGAGTTACGGAGTTTTATAGTGGTACGGAAGGATTACTATTGAAAGGTAATACATTAAACAGTTTATTTATACCATTGGATAACGAGTTGATCGGCTCGTTTGCTTGATTCAAATTTAAATTTAAAATGCTTTATTCAAATAGGACCCAAAGGGGCACTTATTAAAGTTAAAATAAATGACTCTAACAGCGGGCCTCTGCAACATTCATCTACCCGAATCACAGACTAAACTAATGCTTGTCTTTATCATCTTCTTGTTGTCTTCTATCATCATTATATGAAGATAGAATAACGCCAGCCCATATCAATTGCAGTGCTACTCAGAACTTAGAAACTCAAAAACCTGCGACTGCATTGCGCTCGTTATCCTGACGCTCTAGGTGTTATGTTTCATAAGCCCAGTAATTTCACTGACTCAAATTTAAATTCAAAATTCTTTATGCGTATAGGCTCCAAGGGAGCACTCATGAAGGTTAAAATAAATTACTCTAAAGGTGGGTCTCTTTCTACCCCAATCACAGACTAAAACTAATGCTGTCTTTATCAGAACATAATAAATGACAAAGACATCAACAGACCCAATGTCAAAATGTGCTCAAAGTCAACGAACCTTCCAGAAACCCACCGTGCCCGTTACAAATTGGAATAGGTCGAGCAATACTAAGGCTCATCAAACTGGAACACAGAACATGCTCTGTGACAAAAGAAAAGCCTATACATAAAAACCCCTCCAAGGTGACACAGTCTAAAAGATGGTAACTAGTCATCAACTACAAACTTAGCTCATAAACACGACGAGTTATAAGCAAGCGGAAGTTTCAGCCGGCTACACGGCCCTGTAATTGCTACCGTCTCGACCTATATAACTGTATATGTTACTCTGTAAAGCTTGGTGTTCGTCAAAGAAATATGCGGAGAGGAGATGTGTCAATTAGGTATTTTATTATAGACGGTAAAGTAGGCGTATTCCGTTTCGGCTCAATTATCTTATTGCCGTAAGCTGAGATTCAAAAGAAAGTCGTGAAAACGTCTGAGCAATCGATTTTTTTGATTTTTCAATTGCTGATTAACCACGGTCACGGTGTTCAGGAAGTATTGTAATGAAGGCGTATCTTAAGAAAAGTCATATCCCTGCAATCTGTTAAGTCTTGATGCTTTTTTTTTCTGAGAGGGTGCGGACCCATTGATTTATCGATATTTATGTACCGGATAACCTATATGCTAATTCTACTAATATTATAAATGTGAAAGTTTGTGTGAATATTTTTTATCTCCGTAACAACTAACCCGATTTTGATGGATATTGTAATGTAGATAGTTTAGGTTCTGGAATAACACAAAGGCTTTAAATATATACCACGCGGGGGAAGCCCTGGGCAGAAGCTAGTGTAACATAAAAAAGAATCTAATCAGATTTTTTTGGAACTTGTTGTTTTCCTAGACACTATCTAGACCTAGATATCGCATTATAGTATCCGTTGCATTAAAACCTGAAGTATAAGCAAAGAACCCTCATTGCATTTTCTTTTAAGTGTATACCAGGCCTTACTGCGTGGTAATACTAGGACTCTAGGTAGCTACGGTACAGTTTCAGTTTTATTCTTGCTCTCTGTACCGTGTAATTCAGAGGAGTGATTGCGACTGGGGTAATGTTTGATATAAGTTATTGTGGGGTATGCTTAGTTTGATGTGGATTACCTCTGGTTTAGATATAAGCTGTTTGATCAATCAGTTGGAAAAGGTACCGTTTGGCATGTGGTACGGCTAATGGCTTTGTTTACGGAACTTGCACGCCTTCCTGTAAAATCTAATAACTTATTTAAATTTTATACATATGCGTTGTGAAATAAAAAAACTGTTTAGTTATTAATAATTAATATTACTTTGACATTACCTTTATTAATCAGTAATTAACAATTTGAAATGTGGATAATATAATAATTTAATGAATAACGACTAAATATTTGCACACCTAACGGTGAATATGGCGGTCATGTGATAATTTGTCAACCTACTAACCCATATTTATGCAAATAAATTAATTTGAATTTGAATTTGAAAAGTAATTGTTATCGTGCACAATCAGAACTGCAAAGTTGCACTGACCTGACATTGTGATCTTCATTAAAAGCCCGTAGAAAACAGCCACTATGAAAAAAAAGACGATCTTTATTTGTTTGAAGGATCCAGGATTTAAATTACATGTGGCTGACGCTAAAATTGAAACAAAACTACGAGTATGGTATGGGAAAATTTTTATTTTACTTCTGAAATTAGATGTAGTTCAATATAATAAACGAGATTAAATCAACATTTCTCTGATGAAGCTAGTAGAAAAGCTTTTCATTCCACATAATATATTGAGGGTCATGGGTCTATGAATAAATAATATTGATAAGTCAAATCTCTCCTCATTCCAATGACTGACTTATCTTAACCTACAAAGACCCATGTCAGTTCTTTACAAGGTAAACCTTTTCATCTGCGTTTCTTCTATGACAAACAAGGAATTTCCGGATTCATCAGCGTGACAAATAAACCTGGAAGAGGAAAATGTGATATCTATATATTATTATGTTATAGAGTATCGTTTTTGTGTGAGCGCTGAATGACATTTTTGCGTTAAATCATTTTGCTAACAAAGATATAGGCAATCTTCTTCGGTATTTTTGGATAAACGATATTATGGAATGTAATAAAGAAGCATAATATTAGCATGAGGAAATCGTTATGGTTATATCTGTTAATACCAATAAGCTATGGTAAATCGTTGGAGAGAAATTTCACAAGCTCTTGTTTCTATAGATGCAAAGAGCCTTAGGTTCTGGAGTAGTTTATTCTTATTTGAGACTAGCTGCTGCCCGTGGTTTCACCCGCGCGGTGATATTGGATTTCATGGTTTGAAGTTTTTTGCTCGGAACCCTAATTCTTTTTCTAAAATAAAAGTAGCCTAAGTTACTCCTAACATCAGCTATCTGTCAGTGAAAGTCCCGTCAAAATCGGCCCAGCCGTTTCGGAGATTACCCGGAACAAACAGACAGACAGACAAAAATTATAAAAATTGTTGTTTTATTATAGGTACCGTATATACTTTCATATGCATTTGTTGAAAAGCTGTTATTTTGATATTACAAATAGGCACTTCAATTTTATTTATTTTTTGCGCCCTTAGAAATCAAAACGTCTTACTAAAACAATTTCAAAACACTAATCCCCACGTAACCTCAGCAAAAAATCTTAAACGTAATCATATAATTTCCTGATAAGAAACAACCGTTGTATCATCCCGGGATAAAAACAGGGTCATTATTCATAGGGGAAGATTTTCCTGTTGGTCCACCTATTTTCTTATAGGCACTTATTACCCCCAGTCGGTATGAGATTACACCCCTTAGTAATAAATTACTTGTGACTTGCCCTAATTTCTTTTACGTTGCGTACCAAGGTTAAGTTATTGATAAGTTTTCGGATATATGGAATTGTTTCACTGCTTTAGGATAGGTACCTAAGGATCTCGATTCTGTTTTTCATGACCTTATATCACATAGAACAGGATAGAAGACATTCTAAATATTCTGTCCGCTATCTTCCGTTCTTTTTTCTCCAACGGGAAAATATACATCACTAATCCAAATTCACGTTGATTGCAAGCAAGTGGATTATTTTGACAGGCCTAAAACATTTAACAACTATTGTTTTTAATTAGAAATAGGATCGAGATTAATTTACAAAAATATTTTAAAAACTTAACTGCACAACAAAATTGAAAACTTTCTGTTAAGGACACGATCGGGATGCGACATAACTAAAGCATGATGGTAGGGCATTTTTTTAGTGTTCTCCTGGCTAGCTATCACATTCCAGAAATCCATACAGATAAAGAAAATTGAAGTGTCTGTTTGTAATATCAAAATAACAGCTTTTTAATAAATGCATATGAAAGTATATACGGTACCTATAACAAAACAACCATTTTTAAAATTTTTGTCTGTCTGTCTGTCTGTCTGTTTGTTCCGGGTAATCTCCAAAACGGCTGGTCCGATTTTGACGGAACTTTCACTGGCAGATAGCTGATGTTACAAGGAGTAACATAGGCTACTTTAATTTTCGAAAAATAATTAGGGTTCCGCCCAAAAAATAAAAACCATGTAATCCAAAATCTCCACGCGGGTGAAACCGCGGGGCAGCAGCTAGTCGTTACTAAAGATAGCGGTCAACGTATCAAAAGTAAAATAAAGGAAACACTATTTGTGCGGTTCACCACCGCATCTGCACTGCTGTCTATATTTCGTGTTATAGATTTGCAAGGAGCTTTTTCCTTTCTTCCGCAGTCCTCGAGTTTTCTCTCGGGAATTGAATTTTCTAGGTAAAAATGTTGCCAGAAGAAAGGTTACAAATTGATTGAAAATAGAATAGGATACATACATACAAATAAATAAAATAGAAGTGATTTTTTGTAATGTCAAATTAACAGCTTATTACTAAATGAATAAGAACTAATTATACGGCACTTATACCAAAAACACTTTTCAAAATTTTTGTTGGTCTGTCTGTTTGTTCCGGCCACCACCAACAATATCGTATAGTAAATTTAACCGATCCGGGTTAAAAACTAAACTAAACGGTACTTCCGGAACCTTCCCAAACTTCCAAGTTTATAATCCAATCACACCCAAACTCAACTAACCGGAACCACCTTACCAAACAAAAATCCTAACTCCTCAAGGACGCAAGTATCTCCTAAACATAGTATATAAACTCCCTAAGAGACCGAAGTATCTCTTTGGATTTCATCGGACTCCTTGTCACATATCAGTCTTTCATTACAGACACTTCACTTACAATATTGTTCCGCTGTGGGTCCTATCGCTTGTACAGAGACTTCGAAAACGTGAGACAATTTTTGGATTTGTGGTTCCGTAGAATCAACATGAAAACAAAGTGACGAAACTTATAAATAAACGCTTACACTAATAACCCCGCACTAGGATTTCCTGTGTCGCAGGTGGCATGGACACACACAGATACACATCACAAACATTCAAGACCCGAGAACAAACTTTATGCTTACACAAAATCTGCCCCGGCCGGGAATCGAACCCGGGACCCCTCGCTTTTCAGGGTTACTACCAACTTAGCTACGAAGCCGTCACACGGTATTTTAAAGATAATTTAACTTTTTACCTGACTGTCAAAGGAATGGTAGGTAAAGTTTCGAGCGTATGAATGTATGTCTATTTGGAACCCTCCATTGCCTAAACGGCTTGATGGATTGGTCTCATTAGATTCATTGTGACAATAGGGTATAGTTTATTTTCAGTTTTTATTTTGGAGGCGACTGTTTTGAGTGTGTGTCAGTTTTTTTCGTTGTTATATTGATGTGGTATAAACCCTTACTTAGAATAGTACTGGCTCTAAAGTGGTGCTCACGGTATACACCAATAGGGGCTTGCTAACACGTTTTCTGCTTGAGGATAGTTGCTAATCAGGCGAGCTCTTCCTTCTCTTTAAGGCACATGTCTGGCCACACGGCCAGTCCTATACTGTTAGAATTTTTAATGAGAACTGAAAATATCTCACCAAATCCTACAATAAACTTTTCATTGCAAGATTTGAGCCTTCGATCCGCCATGAAAATAATATCTTCATATAGACATACAATAAAATAACGTCTCCTAGTTTTCTTTACGTAATATAGGCTTGTGTTTGACAATAATATATCACGTGATGGTAAGTGATGATGCGGTCGAAGATGAATCAACTTTACCTAGAAGATACGTTCTCAGGACTTAAAGAATTCCTGGTTATAACGATCAGGAAACACAGATTTACGCAAAGCGTTCTTCTCTTCTCGAGTCGCCAGATATAATACTTTTATATTTGATGAATCAGGCGTTACTTTGCGGAAGTCCATTTTAAATAAGATTATAAAATGTGGGTAATTTATAGTTTTAATTCCGTGATCAATTTTTAATCGCGGAATTAAAACTATATATAACACTAACACTTTTCTATTATACTTGTCATGTTCGTACTATTTATTTATTTACCTAAGTATATAAAGATACAGATCTCATTCTGCTGGTGATTTAAGTATATTTGTATGTAATAATTCAAAGCGTGTAACCAAATTGAATTGTCTCGAATTCGTTACAAGATCCGTCCCATACAAATCAAATTAGATGAAAGCTTGAAAAAAATCCCAAATCCTTGAAGATCTCTCGAACAAGAATCAAACAAGTATCAACTCCGAGCAAAGATACTTGTTTGGTACAAGTATCTTTTTTGCTTTGACCGTAATCCTTGGCACACATCATTCTTTCATTAGTGAATCTTCACTTACATTATTGCCTCATTGGTACTTTGCTTGTGAAGATTGTAATGCGTGTGAGATGATTGGAGCAAGGTTCCGTATAGAGCTTTACTGAAAAAATAAGTTACGGATCCGTAATAATTACTTCTGAAATTCAGCGCTGTTGTTTCGGGAGTGTATCCGATTTTTGCTTAAAACGAGTAAAGTAATACAATTGATTACAATGTGTATGTCATGCATGTTTATGACAGCTTATCTTTCGAATCAAGGAAACCAATAATACATCTAAGTATAGATATATATGGGGACCTCTTTAGATTGAAAATTATGCTAAGACGTTGGTCGTTTGAAGATGAAAGCTAAGACATTAGTAGTTTGGAGATGAGAGATTGTTTACTCAAAAATGTTTTTTTATGCTATTTGGTAACGAGACGAGCTGGTCGTTTGCCTGATGGTAAGCATAACGTCAGCCCATAACAACTGCAGTGCCACTCAGAAGTTTGAAACACAAAGGCCTGCGCGGCACTGCAGTGCGCTCGTTACCCTGAGACATTAGGTATTAAGTCTCATAAGCCCAGTAATTTCACTGATATAGCATTACCTGTCAATCCAGATTGTTTTAAACAGTTAATTATGAGTTAACTGGATAGACAACAATTGGACATGTTTGGGCGGACTAAAAACGTGGCCTTTAAAATTCTTAGTCCAAAGAAGGGACCGTGACTATATGAAAACTTTGCGTCGCTGTATGTGTAACAATGTTATTTGGGTCCCATCTGACCACGCCACGGAACCCTAAAACTTTCCCGCAACTTGTCTGATCTATTTTGTTCAGTTCTAAAGTTCCCTTGACTCATAGTGAGGGAGTTCACTAAGTTGGCTCGTAAATTCAAGCCAAGTCCAAAACTGTCGCATAGTAGATTTGGAAAGAATTGTTAAGTTTTGTGAGACTATATTTACTTTTGAGAGGTTTAAACGCAATAAAAGGTAGTTAATTACATGGATCTAAGAAAAGAGCAGATAATATCTAACAGTAGAATTGCATAGTTTTTTAAATTGATAGAAATTTCGAGGTTTTATAGTCAAATTAGATTCTGAGATTCATATGAGCGCTATATATTGAGATGTGTGTTAGATTTTGAGATTAAGTTGATAAATGAATATTCTGCTGTAGTACATTATACCTTCAGCAAGGTCCCCGAGACGGCTGCGTCTCGTTCCAACCAATTCAATTTAACCTTCAAGTAGTTCTTATGTATATTTATGTATTAGTATATTTACGATACCTAGATCTGACTCCACAGATTCAGAAGGATTTTTCTAGGACACCCACAGGAAATTATACAAATCCCAAAAAAGCTTTCATCTATATACTCGTACTTACATTCCTTCCGTTACCAGGATTTGATTTAAGCGAGGACCGCCTTACAAAACAAAACCTAAATGCCAAAATGGATTTCATTTTGAGAACAGCGGAGGTTTTTTTCAGAATCCCCGCCCCAACCTGGCCATAAACAAATGACGTAACAAAAGGAAGGCGCTCCATTTTTAAACTTGCCTATCAGGGCCGCCCGTTACGGCATTCAGATGAAGAAAGCTCGCTGATTAAATTCACTTGGTGCGATTGAAAACACGCCATTTGGAATTAAACCCATGCCAGTTACATTGGATTACGTTGAGTTTTTCATAAATGGAAAATTAGATGGGACGCACAGCTGCAGAAAAGTATTGTAAATGCGTAATTCCTTTTTATTGTTTATGGATTTTTTAGCAGGACTAACTCTTCTTAGTGGTTGGATATTACCGTTTTGCTCGTGTAGTCTGCAGCCAAGCAGTGATGTGCAAGCATTACTGTGTTACGGTTTCATGAGGAAAGTAGTCAGTGAAATTATTGGGCTTATGAGACTTAATACCTAATGTCTCAGAGTAACGAGCGCACTGCAATGCCGCGCAGGCCTTTGTGTTTCAAACAACTTATAAAAAAAAATTAAAAAAAGTCAGAAGGCATCAACAAATATTTACACAAAATATGAACCAGGTTTTTGCGCTTGTCTAATAAGACTAACAAAAATGTCTCACAGATAGTGCCCAAGTGTTATCTGTGAGACATTTTTATTCCTTCTTTGGGTATAGATTTAGGACATACGAGTAGCCAATTACTAAAGGGTACGACGATTGTCTATCCATCCCTTATGCCCGCACCTGAACGTCTGAGTTCTTTTTAGCTAACTTATAGGACTATTAATATTGCTGATAGCTTGACTAGACGCATATTACAACGCCCATTTACACCATGTGACCGTTTTTACAATTGAGGTATGTACCAATAATTTATATTAGTTTTAGTTTCAAAGCCAAACTAAGGCATTAAAAGTTACTACTTTTAACAAAATCTACTAGGTACTACTGTAGTAGGTTTTGTTCTACTCTACTACTACTTAGTAGATTTTATTAGTCGTAAGACTAACTCTTCTGCAAGTGTCCGTCTGGGTTGTTACCACCGATTTGCTCGTGAAGTCTGCCGCCAAGCAGTAATGTGCAAGCATTACTGTGTTCCGGTTTGACGAGCAGAGTAGCCAGTGAAATTACTGGGCTCATTGGACTTAATACCTAATGTCTCAGGGTAACGAGCGCACTATACAGTGCCGCGCAGGCCTTTGTGTTTCAAAGTTCTGGGTGGCACTGCAATTGTTATGGGCCGGCGTTAAGCTTACCATCAGGCAAACGACTTACCAAGTAACATAAAAAATAAATGATGTTTAATCCATACATTTTTACATTTTATATTTGAAGATTTTAGCTTATTAAACAAACAATCTTGCGCGAAGTTTGTGACTGGTTAATCATACATTTCATCCGTACAAAAGAGCCTAAAACATTAAAAAGGCTTCTCATATAAGCTCTTTAATTTTCTATTGCCTTTACATTAATAAAATTCTTAAATATTAAGCTTGGAACAAAAGAACATCGCAATGCTATCAAAGGATTCTTTTGCTTTTGAGCGTCGATTCTTCGAAAGATTCTGTCCCGAGGAATTGGTACTTTGCCAGCACATATATACTCTGTGGAGCTAAAAAAACATTTTTAAAACTAGATGTATTGAAATTTTTAGCTGTTGTTGGCTTTGAACACAGATGTACGAATGTTTAGGATTTAATTATAGCAACTAACCTTTGATCCTTTTCTATCATCGATAGGTTTTTGTAAAGGGCAAAAAACTTTATAACAGGATAGCTGATGTACCGCATTTTTTCTTATGAATCGTGACTATAAAAGAAAAATGTCTTTGAAAATACATTCTATTTATCATTTTCAATCTCGTTGTTTTTGCATAAAGCTGATTTTTGATCAGAATAAGCGACATTTCATAAATTAGTTGGATTTTGAGAATCCAGTTCAGTGAAAGCCTCAATAAAACAGGCTTTTAAACAAAATTACCTTGACTTTAGCCGTTCAGAATATTCTCATAAATATAAAAGTAAATAAAACGCCTCAATACAAACCTTGAACATGTGATGGAGATTCTAAATAACAAAAATTTTTTTCACAAACTTGTAAGGCATTTTCAAAAACATGTATATTGGAACAATTGTTATGGGCCGGCGTTATGCTTACATCAGGCAAACGACCAGCTAGTCTCGTTACCAAATACCATAAAAAAACAAGTTTTAGAAAATTACCGCGAACTTCGTAAGTACTAAAACTTGTTGTACTAAGACTAAATAATACCGTTTTAATTGTCTTCGGAAATTTCCCTCAGCAATTTATTTTAAAATTTTCAGAATGCCAACCGAGGTCTCTGGCGTTGTCTCTCTTTTTCCGTAGTGCCTGTTTTTCTTCGATGAAACAACAAGCTTTTAGGCTATTTTTGCGTTCTATTTAGGCGGGCCGGGAAGGGCCACCTTAACGATTAAATACTCAGGGGTGTACTAGGATTCCATCTGTGTCGCAGGTGGCATGGACATACGTAAATACCAACACAAACATCCAAGATCCGAGAACAAGCTTTATGCTCACCAGCCCAAAGTCTGCTCCAGCCAATGATCGAATCCGGAATTACTCGCTTTGCAGGCAGATACTGACAGGCAGGGTTCAAACCAACTCCTAACCAGAATAAAACCGCATTTGACTTTTGATAAAGTAAAGACATGGAAACTTTTTCAACCTGAATAAGATTGCGTTTGACTTTTAAAGAGTCATAACAATTGGCAATTTTCCTTGTGATTTTCAACAGATCACTGAAAAGAGTGAGTATGCCGATGGGTGGGATTAAAGATTTGTGGGCGGGATGCAGTATAGCTCCGTCATTACTTTGCAGTTTACATACCAGATCAGGGTTATCTAAAAACAGTATAAATACCTAAATTCAACTTACTGCTTCTCTTTATAAATATTATAATACCATGCTGCGCGAAAAAACACATGACACATCTTGACAAGTATTCTGTTAAAATACAGACAAATGCAGACCTTACCCCTTTGTCATAAGAGTGAAATGTTTCGAGTACCCATAAAGGATTTACACGAAGTTTCTTTGAAAGCAAACGATCAATATAATGTAGGCAACATGACGTAGTGATGGGGAAACTTTTTTCCCCGACTGATCTTTAGTTATTTGTCAGTTTCTCTTCAATCTTCCACTTCCGTTTAGACAACGAAGGATATTCAATTGAAGATATATTTTTTATCCCTCTGTCTCTTTGTGCTAGACAAGTTTTTGTTTGAGAGATTGATGTGTTTAATTCGTGCAAAAACTTGAAAGAACTCTTCAGTGATAGAGTATTGGAGCGACTTTTTTTCTTAAAGCAGTCAGGAAATTACTGGGCTTATGAGACTTAATACTTGATGTCTCAGCGTAAGGAACGTACTGCAGTGCCACGCAGACTTTTGTGTTCCAAAGTTCTGAGTATGGCACAGTAATTCTTATGGGAAGGTGTTACACTTAACACTTAGTACTAGGTAAAATATAACTACCACAGCTTCTATAAAGCGTAGAATACAAAATTTTGTACTTATCAAACGATCCAATTTGACGCTAGTGCAACCATTACACGGCTAGTAGCAAGCTAGACTTTTTCACGACAATTTCAGACTTTCTTTCTGTTTATAATAGAAAAAATTGCTTCTAAGATTTTATTACATTGTCTGTTAGTTAGTTACTTAGTTACTAGCGAAGCTAATAAAAGTGTGTTCAAAAGCAAGTAGACCTTGTCCAAGTTTTATTCGTGAGTTGTGTGGAATGTATGTTTCTAGTATCTCACAGCCATGCGAGCGGCTACGCGCGTGAGTTGACTGGCGCGTAAGGGTCACATTAGACGCTAATGTATGTTTTCGTTTTGCTTTCAAATTAACTATCGTTTCACAACAAGCGCGGATTATAAAGTATTACACGCTCACACGTGGCTTGAAATAAAAGCATGAAACAGATAAGGACAGTCATATGGCCAGATAGTTGATTAGACGTGATCTCTCGCTTGAAACCCTGCCTGGGCTCAAAGCGACGAATGCTCCGCTACATCACTTGCGCACCACCGCGGATTTACCGCGGCTTTTGCACTGACCATGCAATGGTTGTGAAACAATTTTTTTTGTAGTGCTCGTAGAAGCGTCGTTGGTCGTGGTTTTTCCATGATTTTCACGTGGTGCGTGATTGATGCATAACCATCAATCATGCATTAGCGTCTAAGTGCCCCTAAAACGCCATCTGGACAAGGTCTCAGCCAGCTTCTTAAATGTACGGCTTATTAGCTGCTGCCCGTGGTTACGCAAGAGATATTTTTCCACGGAAATCTCCATTGGAAACGTGGATTTTTTGGGAAAAAGTAGCCGAAGTCGCTAACTGCCTCATGTACTCTATCAAGCCCGATGAACGAATGATAAGTAAATTTACATCCCTTTAAAATTATTTTCAATTCTTCTAAGCCACCCTTGATCCAATTTAAAGCTTGTATAAAAACAATATCCACCACTTTGTTATTCTACTGACTTCCGGCTACAGAGTAAACAGAGTTGTTTTGCTTGTTGGATAAGTCTGAAGGCAAAGAGTGCTTTTATTTAGAAGTTACTTGAGGCTGTGGATGAGGAGTCAACATAAATCAGCATTAATTAATATTTAATTTATAATATTTGGCGTATATAGCATCTAAATTTTAGGTGAAAAAATTTTTTTTAAGAAAATCAGATTAGGTTTTGCACTGGAAGAAATATATGTCATTATCCATCTTAATACTGATAATCTTGTTGTGATCAAAATAAGCTTTTACCAAATTTACTCGATCAAAAAACCCCTCCCAAACCCTCCCCTCCCTCCCTCCAGTACCTCATAAATAGGTTTGCAATGAAATATCTCTGATATTTATAAATGTATAATGTATATTGATAAGATTAAGGCGTATATCCGATATTTCCAGTAATCACAATAAGGCAAGATGATGCTACAGCAAAGGTCAAAAAGACTTGAAGTCTTAAAATCATCGAATGGGTCAATAAACGAAAGTGGACAACCATAAAAAATATACAACAACCATTAAAAAAGTTCATCGGGACACCTCAATAAAGTTTTTTATATATGTTTGTGATCTAAGTTAGTGCTGCATCTAATACATTGAAAAGAAAACTACTATTTCTAACTAAATCTAAATTTTAAACTTTAATTCAAACGGCTTAAATTCCAAATTACCATCATAAAACTAAACTACCTAATCTAGTGCATATTTAATATCTCCCAAAGTCTCGATACGAACGTATTTTTAATCAAGAACCAAGAACTTAACTTATCTGTTTCTAACTCATAAAGTAGGGGTAAATCAAAAATTCATTTCGCCCCCAAGCCGGAGCAACATCAGATTCGTGCGAAGATTAAATTTTATGCTTTATGTCTATTGCTTTATAGTTCTATTTAATTTGTTTGGTTTAATTTTATTTCGCCGTTTTGTGTTTTACGATATTCTATTTATTTTTACACGATGTCTAATTAGTACTTTGACGGTTATTAATACGCAAGGCTACTTGTGATTGATATTATTAAATAAATAATTAAAAGTAAAAAAAACATCATTGGCCTAGCCATTGTCACTCGAGATGATGTAAGGATTCTAACGATACCCCATATATGTAAAAGTTATGGTGAAGTAAAGATACTCACATACATACATGAACCCTCAAAACATTATACTCCTTTTTAGGGTAATCCTTTTTAGGCGTGTAAAACATATTTTGCTAATTAAAAAATAATTTTCTAGAAAAGTTTTAGTATTCGTGAAAAGACTAAAAAGAGTATTCGTTATACTTATTTTTTTATTTATAAAAACTTGGTGTATTTTTTTAAATATCCATCTCTTTCTCATGTTCTCATTTAGAAACAGAGATCGAAACTAAAATTAGGTTTAGGTTAAGGTTTGAGATCACAGAATCGACACCATTATGCGACTAAAATAAGGAGTCTGATCCTAAGTGCTAATGCAGCCAAAGATGCCAAACACGGTGAAGAATGAGAATTATTCTAAAGACTCCTTGGAAAGGCTGCTGATACGATCTTATTCCACATTTCACTTTCACTGGCAGATAGCTGATGTTAAAAGGAGGAACTTAGGCTACTTTAATTTTAGAAAAAGAATTAGGGTTCCACGCAAAAAAATAAAAACCATGAAATCCAAAATTTCCACGCTGGTGAAACCGCAGGCAGCAGCTAGTTTACGATAAATCGTGCAGCTGTTTTGTCTGAACGGCATTATATTCATTATAAGTTATGGTAATATCATTTTTTTTTTGTATCTCGCTTATCTCTATTTATCTCGGCGAAGATCAGTCCGAGCAAAGGGATAAACTGAAAAACAGCGCGGCGTACATATGAAAATATATGCGCCGCATATGCTGAGTTTACCCCTATTGCCCTATAAAATTTTGTACTTATGTGTTTTGGTTTAATATTTTGTATAAGTATTGTATTGTGGCAATAAATTATTTTTTTATTTTTTATTTTATTTTTATAAAATTATTCAAGTGTCAAACATCATGAATAGTTTTATTGATAAATGGCTATAAATGATTTTTGGTGCACAATTAAAGTCAATCGCATAAAAATACAATTACCTATGTTGTTTGAGATATAAAAGTGTAAATATGCAGTAATAGCTAATGTTTATAGGAATTGTAAAATTTGTATTTTATGCAAAGTGTTTAGGTAAATCACCTCTATTGCTACACAAAATGGTAAAACTTTGCATAGTATACGTATTAATACGTCAGCATAAATTTGAAAAACGTGCAATCCACTTAGGTTGGTACAGTTTAAGGCCGATATCTACATTGACCGGTTAAAGTGAGTTATGCTACCTTTCTCGGTAACGCTGCGAGCGAAGTCGGGCCCATTACTATGACTTACAACATCTGAGCTTGCGATATCGACCGGTCAATGTCCGAGATTTATTTGTTGGATTAAGTTAGTGCTATTGTAATTCTTAGCCAAAGTTTACTGGAGAAAAGTTCAGATTTTGCTCTGTTTGGATTTATGAATGGAATAGAAGTGCCTTAACTGAATTTAAATTTATTACTGACACGAATGGTCTTACCGTGAAAAAATCAAACACACGTTAAACCTGTGTTAAACACTATTTAACGCCTAGTCGCCTAGTCGCCTAGTCGCCTAGAATGCCTTAGTCGCGCGATTAAAATGTGTAACCACAAATCCTGATTTAATTAGTGTCTAACCGTTGTCTAACACAATTCTGTTGTGACATTTCTAATCATTTTTGATGTTTATCTTTAGACGCTATCTAGCTAAACAGGCGACTAAAATGTTTTTCTTGAGGTAACACTAGAAATGGCTAAAGTCGAGAAGGTTAGTGCCATGACTCTGCGAGTGTCCGTGTGGTTGGGCCTCGAAGCAGTAATGTGCAAGCATTACTGTATTCCGGGTTAATGATCAAAGTTTATAGTCAGTGGGCAAATGACCTCAGGGTTACGAGAAAACTGCAGTGCCGCGCAAACCTTTGACTATAAAAAGCACAGCCTACCTGTTAACCAGAAAATACACCTATCAAAAAATAACACTACCCAATATATCACAGAAATATTCACTCTACTTCCCCAAATATTAATATTCCCGCGACGTCATAACGGAGGCTTTATACGAGGGAAGTTGGAGCCAAATTGCACCTGCCGCATTTCGCTTTGTCTGAAAATTGTCAGGACTTTAAAGTTGTTCCTCGATTATTTGCGAAGTCTACTTTACGCCTCGTCACTCTGGAACGACGTTGGAGCTGGGGAATTAAATAAATCAGTCAAACTGTACCATCATTACAAACTGAGCCAATTTTATTGATTACTAGCTGCTGCCCACGGTTTCACCCGCGCGGAGATATTGGATTTCATGGTTTTTATTTTTTTGCCAGGAACCTTAATTCTTTTTCCAAAATGAAAGTAGCCAATGTTACTCCTTGTAACATCAGCTATCTGCCAGTGAAAGTTCCGTCAAAATCGGCCCCAGCCGTTTTGGAGATTACCCGGAACAAACAAACAGACAGACAGACAAAAATTAAAAAAATGGTTGTTTTGTTATAGGTACCGCATGTACTTTCATATGCATTTAGTAAAAAGCTGTTATTTTGATATTACAAACAGACACTTCAATTTTATTTATTTGTATAGATTGAGTCCGAAACTAAGTACCTACAGGAAAGAAAATTAAACATTAAGATTAAAGTTATTTCTTATTTTGACATTAAAATCGCTGCTGAAAAAACCAGATCATTACGTTCATAGATACAATTTTATTTAAAAGTAGTAAACTGTGCTTAACTTTAAAAATATACGGTACTTACCTATAACAATACAACCATTTTTAAAGTGTTTGTCTGTCTGTCTGTTTGATCCGGGTAATCTCCGAAATGGCTGGGCCGATTTTGACGGGGCTTTCACTGGCAGATAGCTGATGTTGCAAGGAGTAACTTAGGCTACTTTTATTTTAGAAAAACAATTAGGGTTTCGCGCAAAAAATATAAAAACCATGAAATCCAATACCTCCGCGCGGGTGAAACCGCGGGCAGTAGCTAGTCTATAGCATAGACGAGACACAAAGTTTTTTAAAAAGACTACAGTTTCAGGTCGCATTCGCACACATGCGCAAGCGTGCCTGTGTGAGCCCTCCCTGCAAAACTTCGCCCATCGTTTCGGCGGAGGCAACTTTGAATTACTTTCTTCACTGAAAGACGTATAATGAATCAAGTCCGCCGAGATATTTGTTCCAACTTGAGACGTTTTCTAGTGGAAAGCAAAAGTTGCCTGATGACTACGAAAAACTGCCATTTTGACGAACTTTTTGTTTACGCAACGCTTACACACTTATGAGAATATTGAGACGAGCTGGTCGTTTGCCTGATGGTAGTCATAACGCTGGCCCATAATCAATGCAATCACCACCACTCAGACCTTTGAAACCCAAAGGCACACTTAAAAACACACTTCCACCTCCTGTCTCCATCATCAGAACCTCGACACCAAGTGCAATCCATTGGACTTGTCAAAAAGAATCAAATGAGCCTAAACTAGAAGGGTTTATTTGTAGCCACTGAAGAGTTAAAACTATCCACTTCCTGGCTCCATCATCAGATCAGCTCCACGGTACCAAATTATTGTATTGTGATCCAAACTACATATACATACAAGGTTGCATTTCGATAAAACGATTAGAAGTAAGTTAAAATTGACTTCGAATATTCCATTAGATATTATACAAGTGGCGCTAACAAAGTAGTATGTTAAAAACGCTCTTGTGATTTTATAATATTATTAAGAGTCATTATTTGTACTTGCAATATTGATTTGGCTGTAAAAAGTTTTTTATGTTATTTGGTAAAGGGTCGAGCTGGTAGTTTGCCTTCTGGGTGGCACTGCAATTGTTATGGGCCGGCGTTATGCGTACCATCAGGTAAGCATAACGCCGGCCCATAACAATTGCAGTGCCACCCAGAAGTTTCAAACACAAAGGCCTGCGCGGTACTGCTGTGCGCTCGTTACCCTGAGACATTAGGTATTAAGTCTCATAAGCTGGATACTCTGCTCATTAAACCGGAACACAGTAATGCTTGCACACTACTGCTTGGCGGCAGACTTCACTCACAAAGCGGTGGTAACAACCCAGACGGACACTCGCAGAAGAGTTAGTCCTACTATAGTACTAATACAGATCCTTTCGGTAAGACTGTCGTCTGTACTCGTTACAAGTGTAATCAGTTATCACTATCATTGTAATCAGACCATACCATCGCCCCTGAAAGTATTCCAATAACTTTCTCCTTAATGACTCCAGTTCATGATTACCAAAGTATCATATGTTATTATCTACATATCAACAGTTCTATCTAGTACAGAACCGTACCTTTGCTTATCAGCATTGTGGTTATCTAATTGTCGGCGACAGGCGATGAAACTTGGTCACGGGCTCACCGCAATTCCTATCTAATTGTAAACGTAACCACCTGTTGTTTTACATAGAAGGCTAATTGTGGTGTGCATTTCTTTCTATTCGTGCTGTTTGGTCGGTTCTCTAATTTGTATTTTTGTAGTCTGGGGTTTTCGTGTAGTTTGTGGTTTTAAATCTTATATTCTTTGCTTCGAAGCGAAAGCGAATATTGTGACATATACTACTCTATGATTATGATGAACGAGACGAGCTGGTCGTTTGCCTTATGGTAAGCATAACGCCGGCCCATAACAATTGCAGGGCCACTCAGAACTTTGAAACACAAAGGCCTGCACGGCACTGCATTGCTCTCGTTACACATTAGGTATTAAGTCTCATAAGCCCAGTAATTTCCCTGGCTACTCTGCTCATCAAACAGGAACACAGTAATGCTTGCACACTACTGCTTGGCTGCAGACTTCACGAGCAAAGCGGTGGTAACATTTGCAGAAGAGTTAGTCCTACCACTAACGAAATAAACTATGTTATGAAATAAATGTATTTTCTTTCATTGTTTCTAAATTTACAAATTGAGTCCCTTTTTTTAAAGTTGCTCAATGCCAACCAATACTTACAAAATCTATAACATTCACTGACTGTATATAAAATCCTTGAAGTGAAAGACCAAGAAATGTCTGTTTTAAAGCACGTTCTTCGGTGAGCAGTGCCGCTTTTTTGTACCGCTTTTTTACTGTTCAACCGTTGTTTTTTTATTACCTTCGCAACGGCCACCGACAACGTTAACCTTTTAGTTCGTAAAGAGGATTGCGTGTATTTCTTTTGTTTTAAGAATCTTAATTTGTGAAATGGCCGACGAGGCTAATGAGAAATTGTTTCAGAGGTTTTTTTCGTTGGAATGTGAAAAATCGACTCAATCTTATCGCTTGTAGCTGGGGGAATGTTTGGGTATTTTTATTGCTTTAATTCTTAGTTTATTTTTAGCCAAATTACTTTTGAAACTATTTTTGATATAATAATGTATTATTGTTTTTATTTGTTTTGAGTATCTCAGTGGAAGTATAAAAATAGACCGTATTTTTATTGGTATGTTTTTATTTATTTATTTATAACAGTTGCTTGTTGTGCTTACAGCGCTGCCAAAACGCCGTGGGCCCGTGTGGTGTTTTATGGCGTATAGTGTCTCTCTCTCTCTCTTGTTCTACTTAGTTTGACATTTTTTCTTATTGTTCTTAAATTTGTGATGAGTTCTGACTGAAAATCAGTGACTGGGGTCATTGACCTTAGTTGTGTGCGGATTCGGGAACAATTTTTGATATCACATCATTACGTTGTTTAGTTAGTTTTCTATTGTGTTGGCTTGATGTACCGTAAAGTAGTTTTGTGCTGTCCAAAAATAATTATTTCTCTCTCTCTCTCTCTCTCTCTCTGCTGCTGTAACTAAAGAAAGTAAGAGATGGTGGTGTAACACATAAATGTGTGTTGTGTAGTAACCAAAGCGTATTATTACTCTCCAAAGTCTCACAAACTTGTTAAACAAGCCAAATGCCTGCAAAAATCAAATTGCGAACTCTACCAACTGTAAAATTTAACCGAGATAACAAGATAGAGTGTTGTGGAAAACACCTCGGGAGAGTTGTTTGTCTTCGCAAAGTACACATCTGATGTTAAAAGCACGCGAAGGTGTGATTAAAGTCTACTGCAAAAATCTAGGTAGAGAATGTAGAGATTGCTTGAAAATGTAGAGCAGAGATTTCTTAGACATTTTCGTGTTTCGTTCGTTCATTAATAAATATTTTTTACTGTTTAGTTTGTTCAGCCTCGTTTACCTATTGTAAGTTAATAAAAAGAACTTTTTATACTATTGGGTTACGAGACAAATGGGTCGTCTGCCTGATGGTAAGCATAACGTCAGCCCATATCAATTGTAGTGCCACCCAGAACTATGAAACACGCCTGCGTGGCACTGCAGTGCACTCGTTACCCTGAGACATTTAATATTACGTATCATATTAGTAATTTCACTACTTTGCTCATCAACCGGGACATAGTAATGCTTGCACATTACTGCTTGGCGACAGGCTGCATGAGCAAAGCGGTAGTATGCCCAACAGATGGGCACTCGCAGAAGAGTTAGTCCTACCACCTTGTACACCTGGTGTACCTGATCTAAAGTGACAATATGTCGATTCTTAATTATTTTTATTTTTTATTAGTCCTTTGATTTACTAAGAATGAGACTGGTATTCAAACACTCAAGCACAGTTTTCTAACACAGTGATTACAACTGTTTAAAAGCAAATCACGAAAGAAGCTGAAAAAAAAATTGCAAAACAATTTCTTCGTGATAACGCTTCAAAAATAAATCTCTAAATTTATAAACCAACCAATAAAAACACGGATAAAGTCTAAGCGAATTTGATATCTACTAGAGAAGTAATAAAAGTACTACAAAGTACTTCTGAGTACGCACCTCCATGAAATATTAAACATAGGTACACTAGTCCACGTTTTTTCTGGTGCGTCGTAAAATCCCGTATACTGCCATACCGTTTTATGACTGCCGGTTTTAGAGCACCATTTTGAATTTTTGACCAGGCCACGTGTCCCAGGGAAGTTGAACTGAAGCACCTTGTCACAACAAGCCCTTTTTTTTTTTTTTTTTTTTTTTTTTTTTGGTGCCCGGGGGAAAACTCATTTATGAGCTTACCCCCCCGTGCCTCGGGGGAGGTCACGGGGGGAGTGTGGGCTTCCCGCTCGCCCACTGCGCAGCGGACTACCCACCAAAAACCCCCGGGGCGTTTACGGCTCAGCTTCTGGACGGGGTTGCGGTGCCACTTTCGCACTACACGCGGAACCCCGTCAGCCGTCGTCCGCCCCCCCGGGGCGGACCCGCCTCGCGAGGAGCCTAGCTCCCCCGCTTGGCTCGGGCGGTGCGCCCACGCTAGACGCACTGCCCCCGCCTCGGGAGGGCCCTACCTATAAGCAGGTGCGGGACGCCGAATGCCCCCGCATCCGACGCCCCAGGCCCTCCCGGAGGAGACGGAGGGGTAAAACCGCGCCCCGGTCTCCGTGCTCATGAGAGCACCGTCGTGTCCCCCGCCTGCCACGGCGCCCGCACGGGGCGCCGCTTAGGACGGGGGCCATCACAATGGCGCGCGGTCGCAAGAACACGGCCGCGCGCTCCACCTCCTCTGAGTCAGGTGCAGAGGGGGGTACCTGACCCCCCCTCTGATGTCAAGTCCGGTGTTGCCCCCATCCCGATATGGCCAATCAGGGTGGGGGCCCTTCTCCTACTGTGTCACGTCCGGTAAATAAATAAGCGCGCTGCCAGCGGGAGCAGGGGGATCCTCATACCCAAAGGGTAACCCCCTGATCCCACGTTGGTAGGCAGCGCGCTCCTCCTCGTACAGCCCCCCCTAAGAGGGGCTGTCCACCTCCTAAGTCTCGTCCAGCCGCGCGCTGCCAGCGGGAGCAGGGGGACCACTACCCAATAAGGTAACCCCCTGGTCCCACGCTGGAAGACAGCGCGCCCCTATCTTGTCCCGTCCGGTGTAGCCACACCGGAGGGCCACGCGTGCTAACGCGGCCCCCTCGGCAAGCTCGTCCATGGCCCTGCGGCCTTCGGACTCCGCTCAGCCCATACGCCCCATCCGCTGTGCCCTCTGCTGACCCAATCAGAAGGACACGCGGAGGGGCCCACCTCGCCGGGTTATCAGCTACCTGTCAGCAACCTCTCCGGGACCGAAAAGTCAACCAGAAGAGGTTGCTGACAGGTACCCAGGGTGCACCGCGTGGAGGTTACCCGGCATAGCACCCCGTCACAACAAGCCCTTGACCAGTTTCAATCAATATCAATAAGGACCAGTATCAATAAGGTCTGTAAAGTAGGTCTAAAACGTAGCGCTTCGTTTCAAAATAGATTTATTTTCTCACCAGATTAAAAAAACCATTTCATAACCATTTAACCAAAATATCCAATTGTGGTTGGAACCCAAAATATTGTGTACATATAAACACTCCTTTTTAACAGCAAGCACTCACTATCGAATAACTCAAACAAAAGAACAACGCCGATCAAACGCATCAAAAATAAATACCAAAAATAAAAACCAATATTTTTATCATACCCTTCCCAAATAACACCAAATAGCTCTTTAAATATGTGAAGACATGGCTCAATACTATAGCTGCGACCAAATTCACCAAACACTCAAAATATTTATAACAATAAATATTTCCGAAACATTCAGTACCAAATAACTTAAACATGTGAAGACATGGCAGAAAACTAGTTCTGACCAAACCCACCAAAACCCAAAATATTTGTAACAAAACACGTCCGAATTACTCCCTATCAAATAACTCAAACATGTGAAAGCATGGCAGAAAACTAGCTCCAACCAACCTCACCAAACACCCAAAATTTTTGTAACAAAACACGTCCGAATTACTCCCTATCAAATAACTCAAACATGTGAAAGCATGGCAGAAAACTAGCTCCAACCAACCTCACCAAACACCCAAAATTTTTGTTACGATAAACATTACACAACAATCACTCACTCAAATAAAAATGTGAAGACATGGCAGAGTACTAGCTGCGACCAAACTCACCAACATATTTGTACCGACAAACACTTCCCAAACACTCACTATCAAATAACTCAAACATGTCGTAATAAATTCTTATGTAGCGGGCAAAGTTTGAATTACTCCTCTATTGAAAATCACCAGAGATCGCAAAGTTCGGATTCGCCCGATTCAGCAGTGCAAAAGTTGTACCGAGTTCATGTGAGCAGTTTTCTTAGTCAACTTTGGACACATTTACGTAGCAGCTTGTACAAGTTAAGATTTAGAGCATGTCGCGAATTTCAGTGCTTAATGATTTATTTTTGTAAACGATTTGGGCAGAAAATTGGGCTGAGTGTAGTTATGGTGTGACAAACTCTGAATTTAAACTCTAGAGTTTTCGTTTCCGTAATGTTTGGGGCGATGATAGTGCATTTTAGCGATAACTAAAATACAATACAAAAACTAATTTAAATGGAAACCAAGATAAAAAGATACTGAAGAAACTTTTAATAAAAGTATAGTAATAAAAAAAAAATGTAGTTTGAAACAGTAATGAATACTTGAACAAAACAAAATAAGAATAAACATACAATATCAATTATTATTCATACAGGAATGAAGATTCAGTGTAATTAATTAATTATATACGTCTATACATAGGATTATTTACATTTCAATAAATTAAATAATTTATTGAAATAATTTTAATTACTGTTTTTTTTGTTCTGTGGTAATTTTCTGTTATTATGTAATTGTTATGACATAATTTTAATTGTATTGTTTAGAAATAGCTTTATAATATACTAAACTAGTTTGAAACAAAAATTATTTAAACTAAAATTATACAAAGTGAATATTATACGAAACATTGCTAGCCCAAGTGGAATTATATTAAAAGTTATCAGACAAAACAAAGGAGAACCAAAAATAAGCGCTAACGGTTATCAGCCACCTCCATCACATGCGTCAGAATGATTAAAAATGATTTTTAAAAGCACTGACTATTATGGCTGATTATGTTTAAACAGCTGAACAGATTTTTTTTAATCATAGCTAAGAACTGTTTAATAACAGTGACATTTTCAAACAAAAAGAACTAAGTCAAAAGCGTTCAGGAGCTACAATGCCACAGACACAGATACACACGTTAATATTATAACACCCCTCATTTTTTCGTCGGGGGTTAAAAAACAAACTAGAAAATCAAAACTATGAACAAAACGCACTCACCGCAACTGCACTAAGTATATAAAGCTAAAGTCTAAAATTACTATTCATAAATGCACATTCCCCATAAACCAATTTGCAACAATTTCTGTTTATTTACGCCCGTTTACCTGCCTTTCTCGGCTTTCATGTGCCCCTAAAATTTTATATACACTAAACACTACTTAATGCTTTCCACCACCGTTTCTGGAGCTCTGCCAGGCTACATATAAGGTACTTAGTATTGACTATACGTCATTCCACTACGTCAGAATAGTGGCATCAAAATTATTAGCGACAAATTCTAACTGGAAGTTTCCAATTTGATATTGTAATAGTAATTTTGTTTTCTTGTGTAAGTGCTAATTGTACATCTGTGTAAGCAACTGGAGCGGTCATGGTGAAGAAACAGGTTCTGCTCGCGGCGGCATCGTGTGGTGGGTCGCTCTCTTCCCTCAGTAATGGTTGAGGAGAGTGATGACTGGCACATGGGTCATACTCGTGTGCGGGTGCCGCTTGTGGTGTCTGGTCAAATCCTTTTGTCGAATTTAGTTCTAACGTTTATTTTTATTTAGTTTTAAGGCCGTTGATCCCGTCTTTTTTTTTTTGTTAATATTGTTAATTTCTAGAGTTAACAAGACTTACGTATTATATAATAATAAAAACTTGGTTGTTAGGCATGTAATTTTGAAGTAATTACGCTTTGTTTGGATTTTTACACAATTTTAGTACGGGTTACCGCGTTAAGTTAAATGAGAATATTGTAGCGTTATGTACCCTCCTCTCTCTTGTACCTGTAACCTTGCTCTATCTTTCTATTCATTATTTTGTTGATTTTGTTGATTGCCTTTAAGTAAATAGCTGTTTTACATTTTTTTATTCATTGAAATGTAAAGAATCTAATAATACCATTTAAATGACTATTGGATGATAAAAAAAATCGGGAACTTTCAGATCCACAAGTATATTTGTGGAAATTATATATTTTTTGTGAATTTAATTTTTGTGGTGTTAATGCAGTGATGTCCCTAAACCTATATAACCACAATAATTATGTATTTTGTGTTTCATGTAACTACCTTAATAATGATTTTTCACTTTTGCGTAACACAGAACAAAAGGTCTTAACTTCGGGAAAATCTTCTATTTAATTCTGAATTAGTTCAACCTGTAAATATTGAATTACAAGGTTCAAAATCGTTTGATTGTATATACAACATGTGTTGCGTAAATTATTTTATATGTTTACACCCTACACGGGCTGGCTTCTAGCTATTCTCAGGCTTTGTCGTAAAATAACACATCTTACATCCGCAGGCTGCTTGGCTTACCCTACTCAAAACAACAGGGCATTGAGTGCAATTTCCTAAATGGATTTTGAGCCTTAACCCAACGTCATAAAGTTCACCAATATTGTCTTATTTCAAAGTCTATTTTTTCTACTTAGCAAGTGCAGAATTGCTGGCGGATTTTCAGACTTAGCGAAACGAAATTAGGTTGCTTTTATTTCTGCTATAGGATAGAGTTTTGTTGTCAAAACACTCAGGTCCATATCTAAAGCTATGTTAGGTATACCTAGACCACAAAGCATTAGATTGCATGGTGGTAGGGTATTTTCTAGTACGTGGATAGCTACCTAAACGCAAGAATCGGGCACTAAGTAAGTACCGTTGGTGTATACCATAACTGGCGATTAGAGCTGTAAAAGTAACGAGAAATCGAGTACTCGTATGTATTCGGTATTGAAATCATCAGTACTCGTTACTTTCGTATAGTTACTTTTCTCGTTACTTTTGATACAATCGAGTATCGAACTTACGATTACCTGACTTCGTAAAATGACTAATATATAAATGTAGGTACATACGTATTGTCTAACGTATGAACTATTCTCGTCTTGCTTAGATATAGTCAATGACATTATTGGCACAAAGTAACACCATAAAAAATCCTTAGTAAAATAATGAAATAAAAAAATTTGAAAATCAGTCGAATCGGTCGATAAATGGCGGAGATAAAGAGTAACATCTCCACAAAAAAAATACAGGTGAATTGAGGACCCTTCTGCTCCATATTTAGAAGTTGGATAAAAATATGAACAATACGAAGCCACGATGCTATTTCTCACTCGCATTCATTCGATCGCTGGACAAACCGTTTCAGTTCACGCATCGTGCGTTGTATTCGTACGGATAACGAATCAAGCTGACATGATACGAAACATACCGAAGTAACGAATTGAATTTGTAAGTAACGATTCGGTACTTCGAATCTGGCGATGTACTCGTTACTCAGTAACGAATACATACGGTTTCTTACAGCTCTACTGTCGATAAAATATGTGACATTTACTCGCGTGAAAACAGGACAAAACATATATTTTAAGCAACATATGTAAGGCAGTTACTCATACCAACATGCCAAATAGAGACTTGGTGTAAGATTTTTAGCTAGCCAGACCAGCTGCATTATCAGCTAACAATCTCGTGTTCGTTTTCAATACCAGACCGATTAAAACCAGCGGTCACTAGTCTTCGTGTGGAAGGAATAGTCTAGAATTTTCGCTGGTTATTAAAGAAATAAGCTGTTACAACTATTGACAACTCCTTCCACAGGAAGACTAGTGACCGCTGGTTTTAATCGGTCTGGTATTGAAAACGAACACGAGATTGTTAGCTGATAAGGCAGCAGCACTAGAAAATGCCCTGATACCATGCTATGACTGCCTTTTTTCCGTCACTGAAAGTTCTATCTCATTCTATAACTCTTGCCATTGACTTCAAGACCATGAAGATATCAACGCTTTCATTCATACATTTTTGTATGTTTTGTTTTGTTTGTTTGTGTTTTTTGTTGTTGTATTTTTGTATCTTACGTATCCTACTAATATTATGAGTTATGAGTGTTTGAGGTTCTGCGAGAATTTATGATTGTTTCGTTAGGTTATTTATTTGCATATAAATTTACTCTTTTATTGTTTTTTTTTGTTATTATTAACTTTTATCCATTTTAATCTAATGATATTATATTTTGTTATATGTCTTTAATTATTGTAATTGGTTGTAACCGTTATAATTAAAGTAAATAAATAAAATAAAAATAAAAAAATAAATAAAAAACACAACACTTACGTCGGCTCTGAGACTCTGACACCTAACAAAATTCCAACATTGACAAATTCCTACTAATCCTACTTCCTACTAATATTATAAATGCGAAAGTGTGTGTTTGTTGGTTTGTCCTTCTTTCACGCAGTAATGGAGCAACGGATCGACGTGATTTTTGGCATAGATATAGTTTAGGGACCGGAGAGTAACATAGGCTACTTTTTATCCCGGAAAAATGCAGGTGAACGCGGGTGAAAACCGCGGGCAGAAGCTAGTATATATATATCGAATCCTATCTAGTTTCATTCAGCATAAACTTGTATGCACGACTACATAGTCCGCATCGATGTAACCTACAAAACTGCACTATGTCAGACTAAAAGGCAATTTTTGCAACGCGTACTAAAACATTTGGGGCCGAGATATAAAACATTAGCGATTTTATAGCATTAATCCTCGGTTTGAACCTTAGATCAGTCAAACAAGGGAGATATGCCCATTCGCGTTCAAAATATGTCTCCGTTTTTCATACATTTTTTTCATCATTCCGCTAAACCGCTTAATGCAAAATCTGTAAATACGGCACACGTACTCATTTTTTATGTACACTAAGATACTTACAGCCACACAAATAAACTTATTAATAGTCCACAGGCAAAAAAATGGGACAACAAAGCCGTTTGAAAAGTGAATTCGATTAAATGTATCTGGCCTTTTTTGGGCCTGATGCGTTCGCACCAGCTACGTACGCCTTACACTTCTCCTCGTTTCTTTGATCTGTGGTTTGAACCTACCGGTTGATAGGCTTGAGCTTCCAAAAAATAATCATATAACGGACATAGTTACGCAGATTGTACCTGGAGATTTTATACATCTGGAAGAGGCTAGACTTCCCACGACACGGGGAATCCAAGTGTGGGAACTGGTGCGCCCAAGAAGCTTAATTTATTATGTACCTAATGATAGTATTATTCATTTGTTACCCGTGCTCCACGTACGTAGTTCATCTAGGCGTAAATAATAACAATAATTATAGTGGATGGGAAGCATTTAAAAATTGTAGTTTATCGTGTTTTTATGGATCATTTGTGGGTTTTAATAAATCTGTTGGTGTTCTTAGATACGTTTTATTCGTATTTTTATGAACGAGAGAATGACGTCATAGCTTATACACACGTTATTTTACTTAGTATTTAAATCGCTGTTCGCCCAAACTAGCGCCTCACCCGAAACTCGTATATAGGTCACATGGTGTTCTCTAAATGAGCGCTGCGCCTAATGAACGCGAATCTTAGAGTGGCTCCGCTGCAGTAGTGTGCGGCGCACCTAATTGATTACATTGTAATTTGATGTGCGCGGTTACTTACAATTTATGAAGGTGAACAGTAAGTCTTATGATACTTGTCATTATCTAAGATGCTCGTAGTAGTTTGAAAAGACAGGGACTACATGTTATTTGGTAACGAGACGAGCTGGTCGTTTGCCTGATGGTAAGCACAACGCCGGCCCATAACAATTGCAGTGACACCCAGAACTTCGAAACACAAAGGCCTGCGCGGCACTGCAGTGCGCTCGTTACCCTGAGACATTAGGTATTAAGTCTCATAAGCCCAGTAATTTCACTGGATACTCTGCTCATCAAACAGGAACACAGTAATGCTTGCACACTACTGCTTGGCAGCAGACTTCACGAGCTAAGCGGTGGTAATAACCCAGAGGGACACTCGCAGAAGAGTTAGTCCTCCCACTAACTCCCACTAACTTTGTAAGATGTTGCTTTTGTCTTTCTGCAAGGGATTTGGTAAGAGCGTGATAGAAGTTGTTAAATATGGGATTTTGAACATATACTAGGTTACCACAAAAAAAAAAACATTTTAAGTCGCCTGTTTAGCTAGACATCGTCTAAAGATAAATGTCAAAAATGATTAGACACTACTTAAATCAGAATGAAATTTACGTTTGTAGTGATATTTAACAACGTATTATGATAAAATTTAAAAGAATAACTTATCGTATGTACTTAAAACTTTATTGTTTTATATTTACGATTACGGAACTCGTTTTAGAGTAAGTAATTTATTTTCATGGTTTTTAACGCCCGAACTCTCTATGACGCAATAGTTGCTTCTCTTTCATTCCTATACAGACTGACAGTGACACCGATACTGGCAAATGAATTAACTCAGTAGGAATAAAATAAAATAAAAAGTATGTTTTTTCCTCAGAAAAATAATGAAACCCTAGTTGTTAGATAAAAGCACCGCAAATCAAGGTAAAACGATCGGCCCTGTGTAGTTGACTTTTGCTATAACAAATCCCTAAACAACAAACAACGGTGCTCACGATTTAAGAACCCATACAACCGACAACAAAATAAAACAAAGCCGATTTTTATATCGACGATAATCGTATATCGAATATTCGGTAACATAAGGCTCCTTACTTTACTTAGACGCTATATAAAATGTATACAGAAGGTCAATTTTATACAATTGACGATCTGTTCGTTTGACGTCTTCTTACAAAGATTACATTAATTGATTGGTCACTGCTCTAAACTCTTTATATATTTTTTACTTATTTTAAACGCGATCTCACCTGATTTTAACGTATTAAAATTCATAAAACAGTTTTTAGATACTACAAAAAATAAAGTCAACGTCTTGTTAGAATAAAGAAACGAAATTATAATAATTTGATATTTTTTGTTATGTTTTTAAAAACATAACAAAACTACTAAACTGGCATGACCATTATGTCACATTTAAATGTGACATAATGGTCATGCCAGTTTAGTAGATGTAGATAGGGTTGGTTTGCTTTAATAGTGTGGTAATTATCTTTTTAATAATATACTTCAAGTTAATACGCTCCTTAGAATACATTAGTGACAGTACTTTAGACGCCGTTTTGGTGTGTGACTTGAATCAGCATTTCACATTAAGGCAGAAATTGCTTACTATCTTATCGAATATTTTTTGGAGGATCTTTCCTGGGTTCCCTACGCATCGTTATTTTTAGCAAGGCGTAAATTCAAGATGATCTATTTTTGTGGAAGTGTCCATACTGATGATGTGATACTTTAGGTTGGTAGGCAATGAAACCGTCTCCGTTATATGGCAACTAAAGGAAAATGTTAAGGGGTTTGGGATTCTTGGGGTCCAGATTAATTCGTCTTTTGTGGAAAGAGGGATCGTGATGTAGGCTATATTGAAATTGTTTTTTTATTATAGACAAGTTTACGTACAACAAAATGCTTAGGTGCCTGGAATGGGATTCTGTAAAACAAATTTAATTCCGTCACCACAGTAAGTGTAGTGACTTTGCTTTATTGGAAAACTAGCCTCTGCCCGCGGTTTTCACCCGCGTTCCCACAGGAACCGTGCATTTTTCCGGGATAAAAAGTAGCCTATGTTACTCTCCGATCCATAAACTATA
Source organism: Crocallis elinguaria (assembly GCA_907269065.1). NCBI lineage: Eukaryota > Metazoa > Arthropoda > Insecta > Lepidoptera > Geometridae > Crocallis > Crocallis elinguaria. Next base: position 11,487,632 of record OU026065.1, on the reverse strand, counting down.
TCTATGCCAAAAATCACGTCGATCCGTTGCTCCATTACTGCGTGAAAGAAGGACAAACCAACAAACCAACAAACACACTTTCGCATTTATAATATTCGTAGGATTTATATTGAAAGATCGCATACAAACATAATAATAATTATGTACCAATTCCGTGTTAAGTTGGTAGTTGCCTAGAAAGCGAGGGGTCCCGGGTTCAGTTCCAGGCCGGGACAAACTTTGTGTTGTGAGAAATTATGTTGCGAAGGAAGTAGAATTCCATTTTTAATAATTGTTATAAATCAATTTCCAATAAGGAGCAATTTCTCAATTCCGCCCGAGTATTTTTATATGACGTGTGGAGTTATTTGTAATATATAGTCGTTGCAAGTACTATTTTTTCCATTTATATTGACTATAGAAAATAATTTTGCAGTAATTTTATGAGTGTGAAAATACAATCGTAGAGTTTTGTTATTTTTTTTTTGGATTTTAATTGATAATATATTCTGGAAAAAAAAAACACCGTATAACTCGATTTCTTCTAAAAACAAAACTCTTTTTCGCACATATTGTTTAATGATTCCGGTACAAATAGGTTTAACGGTTTAAAGCTCTCGGGAACAGCTGCCGCGCTGAGCCGGCTTCTCCCCAACCTCGGGGGGGGAGACGGGAGCTGCCGCCGCCTGTATATGGCGGTGGTACGCTCGATGGCCCTCTACGCGGCCCCGATCTGGGCGGGGTCTCTACACCGGCTAGAGATCGCCGTCCTTCATGGGGCGCAGAGGGTCATGGCGGTGAGAGTGTGCCGCGGGTACCGGACACTCTCCCACGAGGTCGCCTGCGCGCTGTCCGGGTCCCTTCCATGGGACCTAGAGGCCGAGGTTCTGTCCTCGGTCTTTTGGCAGCGAGCGCAGGCGAGAGAGCGGGGTCAGCCTCCCGCACCGCAGGAGGTGGTGCGGTGGAGGCGGGACGCCAGAACAGCGGCACTGGCGTCCTGGAGGGGGAGGCTCCTCGCGGGGCCTGCACGGAGGGGGGACGGCGCCGTCCGGTTTTTGGAGGCGATCCGTCCCGTACTCGAACGGTGGGCCCTGCGAGGGCACGGGAGCCTCACCTTCCGCCTAACACAGGTCCTCTCGGGACATGGTTGTTTCGGGAGGTACCTGTGTAACGTGGCGAGAAGGGAGGCAACCCCGGTGTGTCACCAGTGTGGTTGCGCGGAGGATACTTCGCGCCACGCACTGGAGGCATGTCCGGGGGGCGATGGACCGCGACGAGCTCTAGTCGCGGTCGTGGGCCCGGACCTCTCGTTGCAGGCCGTCTTGCGAAAGATGGTCGGCAGCGAGCAGGCCTGGGACGCCATGGTCTCCTTTTGTGAGACTATTGTCGAGCAAAGGGAGACCGATGAGCGGGAGAGGGAGATTGACCCCCTCTCTCTTCCGCTCAGGAGAGCACGGAGGCGGGGACGAGGTACCCATCGTTCCCCGCCTCCTCCGGGAGGGCCTGGGGCGTCGGATGTGGGGACATCAGGCGTCCCTCACCTTTCATAGGTAAGGGCCCTCCCGAGGCGGGGGCGGCGCGTCTAGCGTGGGCGCGCCGTCCGAGCCGAGCGGGGGAGCAGAGCTCACCGCGAGGCGGGTCCGCCCCTGGGGGCGGACGACGGCTGACGGGGTTCCGCGTGGAGTGCGAAAGTGGCACCGCAACCCCGTCCAGAAGCTGAGCCGTAAACGCCCCGGGGGTTTTTGGTGGGTAGTCCGCTGCGCAGCGGGCGAGCGGGAAGCCCACACTCCCTCCGTGACCGTACCCAGGCACGGGGGGGCTGGCTCATAAACGAGTTTTCCCCCGGGCACCAAAAAAAAAAAAAAAAGGTTTAACGGTTTAGGTAGGATTTCTGAAAGCTTCAAAACTTGCACCAACTTAATGTGTGTTCATACTTAGCAAAGTCCACTGAAAGTCTCAGCAAGTACGTCACAAAAGGAATTTCCGGACACAATTTCTATCCAAGAATGTGCTAAAGCAGCTAAATAGAGCAACTACTGCTTACTAAAATTTCAAAACATCCAAGTGCTGCGGTTATTTATATAACTATATACGGTGAAGTTAAACTTATTAAATTTATTTTTGAACCATGTATATTAAGCGAGTTTACTAGTTTCTACACCAGGATTCCCTTATTCCTATATAAAGTGACATATTACATGATATTCATCCGTAACAACTCTTTTTATTTTATTAACCGACTTCCAAAAAAGGAGGAGGTTTATCAATTCGTCAGGTTTTTTTTTTGCGAGGGCTTTTGCGAGAGCTTTCAACAATGGGCAGTCACACTGCTTACTTATCCCCCTAGGTGGCGCATTATCGCTGATGGTGTTTCACTATGAAACTTCATTATAAAATTTTAGTCAGTAAACAAAAACTCGTCTTTGCAATAAAGTGTGCCTCTGTAAAGTGCAATTTAGTGTACAATTAAGGTACACACGTTTTCCTTCTGACGAGAAAAAATGGATATTGTGGATCAAAGCATTGCTCATTAAAAATGATTGGATTGGAATGATTGGATTCTTCTAGTTATAGTGATCATTTAAAATCTAATGATTTTTAAGACGCGAGCATGTTCTGGTTGTTGTTTAATCAATTAACCAAAGTAAACATCAATGCAACAACAAGCATCAGCGATGGTGGCGCCATCTGAGATTAGCTTTGCTTGTGCTTCCCCATTACTTTACAAAATACTCAAATCTTTCAAGAGGTCATATAAAATCAATCATCCGTTACGAAAGCTTGTACCTCCCATTCAATAAGTAAACCACATATGTCCACTTTAAATTCAACCCCCACAAATTACCAATACGAAACAAATCCCTGCGACATTAGCAGCACATTCGACAGTGAATGAGAGGCAATCAAACCGCAATTATTCCTGCACACCCCCGTGGTATAGAGGCGTGAAGCGGCTTATTATGCAGTGGGGGTAGTACGTGACTGGGTTAAACATGGACTGAGGAACTATGGCTATACAGTCCGTCAGGTTTGCCTTGAAGTAACCAGTGAAAACGCATAAAATAGTTCGTTATTTATTAAAAAAAAACACATATTTAAAATCATTTTAACATTAATTTTTTTACCATGTGGTAGGACTAACTCTTCTGCGAGTGTCCGTCTGGGTTGGTACCACCACTTTGCTCGAGAAGTCTGCGACCAAGCAGTAAAGTGCAAGCATCACTGTGTTCCAGTTTGAAGAAGAAAGTAGTCAGTGATATTACTGGACTTTTATGAGACTTAATAACAGTATGCAAAAAAAAACAGCCGTTATGACGAGCGTAGGCGTTGACCTTAACTAAACCATTCAAAACACAAAACAAACCACAAAAATCAACTATTAGACACCTGTTTAACTAGACAGTGTCTCAAAGAATATACGTGTAAAATGATTGTGTTTAATTATTAGTGGTAAGACCGTTTAACGCTAAAATGGAGTTCGACGCTTGGGCGTTATATAGCAATGAGTGCTACGAACGGCGTAGCCGTAAGTCATAATGCAATGCTACACTCTTACGAGTCTATGTAACAAGTTTTACCTACTGTTAAGTCCAGAAATGAGACACTCGGTTAGAATTATTGACACGTGTATTATCGCTCGTAGTTCAATGAGGACTGCTGTCTTTGCCCGCGTCTTCCCCTTGCGTAGCGCTGGGACGACTACGGCGTAGCACTGACTTCTTGACGTCATAGCGTAGCACTACAGCAACACACCTTGTTCTACCTTTATTCTTACACTACAAATGAAAGTGCTACCACAAAATAGAGCTGATTTGTGGTGCTACGTCTGAGTTGAAGAATAATTTGTAAGAATAATGAACGTTGCTATTAAAATAATCGTTTGAAAAAATTGAGTAACACTTGTTCCCGTATATGTATACGGGATTTCTACGGCTTACACGTACATAATGAGTGACACATTGCACGCTGCTAATTGGAAGCTTGGAAGCGCTCCGATCGATGTGACGGGCGGCGTCGGCTCTAATGGGCTTTAACGCTTATTTTAATGACGGATCATAATTTCACGCTGTTTTTTGCGTGCCTTAATTAATTGCTCAATTTTTGTAGGTGATATTTGAGGGTACCGTTTGTTTGAGACTAGCTGTACCATGCGGTTTCGCCCACGTAACCTAAGTTACTCCTTGTAGCATCAGCTATCTGCCAGTGGAAGTCCCGTCAAAATCGGACCAGCCGTTTCGGAGATTACCCGAAACAAACAGACTGACAGACAGACAAAAACTTTAAAAAATGGTTGTATTATTATGGGTAACATACATTCTTTCATATGCATTTAGTAAAAATCTGTTATTTTGATATTAGTCGACCGACACTCATATTTCATTCATTTGTATGTATATAATATACTATAAATAAATCAAATATGATTGATATAATATATGATTTTCTAGTGGCCATCTGGCTAGCTACCAATGACAAGTTTAAAATCTGTCGCCACGCTGTTGTGTGATCTCGCGTCATTAGAATAAGAACCAATCTTGCAGTAAATTTTAACCTTGTAAAACAAAGAATAGATTTGATTTAAACCACATCATAATCACGAGTCTTCAAAGTAAAGTAAACATCATACAAGTTACTCCAATATTACTGTTGCCATGTCAAAATTAGCAACATAATTTCGTTCCTTACTCCCAGAAGAAATTAACTCGCATTCCCGGCCCAAGGCCCATGGGCCCTGGCCTAAAGGCCCACGTGCCCACGGGTCGCGGGCCACAATAAGTAAGTCACTGATAGTTCGTAATTTAATTTATTTCCTCATAAAATCTTTTGTCGCCATAAAGTATCGTCGTAAAACCGAATGCCTTTCGGATTATTCCGTCGATTCGAGAAGGGAAAGGTTGACTTTATCTTTGTTATGTTTAACGCGGGAAATATGCCATTATATTACCTATTTTCAGAGGACATAAAACTGTGTAAGTACAAGGTGCCAGGTGGACTGGTTTAGTATCTTTATATTATTACTTCTGCCCGCGATTTTCACCCGCGTTCCTACAGGAACCGTCCATTTTTCAGGGATAAAAAGTAGCCTATGTTACTCTCCGGTCCATAAACTATATCTATGCCAAAAATCAAGTCAATCCGTTGCTCCGTTATTGCATGAAAGAAGGACAAACCAACAAAAACGCTTTCGCATTTATAATATTAGTAGGAAGTAGGATTAGTAGGATTTTGTCAATGTTGGAATTTTGTTTGATGTCAGAGTCTCAGAGCCTACGTAAGTGTTGTGTTAGTTATTTAAGAATAAGTTAGTGGGAAAGGTGTATGGAACCTGACCTATGTCTATACCAATTTTTAACAGGCACTTATGTCATTTATTTTATCTTTCATAAGTGCTCCCTTGAGGAGTATAAGAAATATTTGACCATCGGATACGTAAAAAATACCATGTTTTTTCTGTAATTCAATAATTTGAATTTGAATGGTACTTACGTCATCACAATTAAAATAATCCTTCATCGCCCGCATTCGGTCCACACCTTTACTTTCTTGAAGCAATCCTTGACACGCGTTTATAGCAGCGTGGACTTTTTAAACAGTGTTTGAAGGTTATATGCATCAAGTTCTCTAGAGTATCTTAGGAGAAAACATAGAATAGAAATAGTTATTTACGTCAAACGTGAGTTACCAAAAAAAAGTCCACAAGTAGAAGATACATTTCGCTAATGATAGATGCAAAAATGTAACATGTCATGTACATGACATATTCGGACCGCTCTCCGCTTACAAAGCGACCAAGCCTTTACGTTCTCGAAGCAATCCTTGATACCTTGTTATTAAGTCCGCAGCTGCCCGGTAACAGGAGTGCGGGATTTTTATTTCATATTATTTTCTCAATTTAGTTTACTTCCACAGACAATTCCCGTGAAATAAACATTGAAAAGAGTTTATTGGTTGGTGGAAGAGATGATTGCTCAGTACGACTGAGTTATCATAGCTTCGGTCAAATTGTACACGTTTAGAGTGAATGTAATAAAAACTATGCGAATAAAAGCCGTACCTATCTATTCAACTTATTGTTATTTTTAGGGTTCAGTACCTCAAAAGGAAAAAAAGGAACCCTTGTAGCCTCACTTCGCTGTCCGTCTGTCCCTCTGTCTTTCTGTCAAATTTGGCACACAAGTAAAGGGAAAAATCTGATAACCGAAAATTTCTAGTCTCATCACAATAAACATATTTAAATTCACTTCATTTCATTTCACTTGGCCGGTTCTTAGTACCAGTAGGTAGTCCATAATTTACAAATATTATCTTTTGCGATGAAAGTATATACGGTACCTTTAGCACAACAACCATTTTTTTAAATGTTGTCTGTCTGTCTGTCTGTTTGTTCCGGGTAATCTCCGAAACCGCTGGATCGATTTTGACGGGACTTACACTGACATATAGCTGATGTTACAAGGAGTAACTTAGGCTACGTGGGTGAAACCACGGGGCGCAGCTAGTATAATGAAGAAGAAACAAACACTGGAAACAAACTAACAACAAAAAATACAACAAATAAGTAAAAAATAAGAAAACCTAAAAACGAACAATGGATAAACATAGACAACGTTGTGTTGACATAATCCTAACCCTATTTTGGAATCCTTGATAATAATACTACAAAAATACGGTAATAGAGGTCACACAAACACCCACAAAGCCTCTCACAAAATGACCCCAGTTACACCCTTCCAATTTCATATAAAAACCTTACAGTGACTAAAAAAATATTAACCCTTCTAACCTATGCAAACTGTAGTCACCATAACTATACAGGAAAATAGTAAAAATAAAAAGCGGTACCGTTCTAATGCCAAAGATTTACTTAGATACAAAACCGGATAAAATGGACGCAGTGCGGATCGCCCGTAATTCCCGGAGGTACGGAAAAAGACGGATAAAAAAATTGAAGCTGCCGTATCAATCACGCAGAGATTTTTAGGAGTGACGACCGGGTTTTTGGGTTTCTACCTGTATTTTTTTTTTGTACAAGTTGTCAATTTGTTTGTAGTCGGTCGTTTGCCTGATACTAAGAATAACGCCGGCCGGCCCATAACAATTGCAGTGCCACTCAGAACTTTACAACATAAGGTCTGAGTGGCACTGCATCGCGCTCGTTACCCTGAGAATAGCAAACCCCGACCCCCGAGAAAGTGGTCCCAACCACACTTCATTTTTAAGAAATAATACAAAGCAAGAGATATATTTTACTTCTTTTTTTTTGTTTCACTCAATGAGCACATCAAAATAAATAGCTAGTCCTATTTAAAAAAAATATCGTGAAGATTATTTTAAGCAAAATATTGAACGCAAAATCAGATCTAAGAGAATGTTATAATTAAATCAGTAGATAGTGCCTTCTAATAAATATTTTGTCACGAGAAATATTTCGTTGGTTTTAAGGCAAAAATCGGTTTTATTCACGCACAAATTAGTATTATTTTGTTTAACCTCGGCATTTCGACGAAAAAGATAAAAAAATTAGTAAGTATCTGTGTACAGTTCACACAATAGATCTTGGTCGTTCTCTGCTGCTGTATCACTAAACAGCCATGAAACTTCTGCTCAGTCTATCATCACACATCGGCTAGACAGCATAACTTTGCTTCAATATGTATTACCTTTACGTATCGCTAAGCAGTGTTCCTAGCCAGAGTCTGTGTCTAGAGTCCCAGCCACGGCTGAAGTCCTGCGGAATAAAGAGGAACTAAAATCGCCCTATCTTCATCAAGGCCTCAAGTTGTTGGTCAAGGCCAAGGCTTTTGTAATCTACTGTTAACAATTTTACCGTCCAGATAAAGTAGAAAAAAAAGTATGTACGTACAAGCCCCTAATTCTACTAAACAAATGGTTTAAAAATGATAATAATTTAGTTGCAAAATGATCACTTTAGGCACTTTCGGTATTTTATAGCACTACATTTTATAACACCTCCTATTGTATCGTGACCTTAAAATCGCGCTGTTTGACGGCAAATTATAAAAGCCCCAACATACTCGCCCTACGTACCCACATGCCCTGCGTACCCACATGCCCTACGTACCCACCCCCATCCCCTACGTACCCACATGTCCAGCGCAACTAATGTTATCGATTCATCTCGACACCGGTCCTGGCATTTCAGATATGAAAAGTAAAATTGATGATTGCCTTCGATATGCAGTCGATTTTGTAGGAGCTATTTTTGAAAAAGCTTGAATGAACTAGTCCATATTAAATGTGGATTGATTAATGATCGAGTGTGCCTTGGAAATAAATTAATTTGAATTGAATTTGAATTTGGAATTACGTAATTTAATTCATTTAGAATTACGTAATTTAATGAATTTGGAATTACGTAATTTAATGAATTTGGAATGACGTAATTTAATTTCATCTTCTCTTTTCGACTATCGGACAATCAGACGGCGAAGCGACACCGATACGAAGCGGCTGCCTTCTAGATCCATTATTGCGTAACGCTGTGATAGTGCTAAGGAGTGAAACTCCTTCCAAAGTCTGTTTCCCGATCGCTATAACCTGAGCTTCTTCAAGACACGAGTGAGTTGGTTTCTACTAGGCAAACGTGCTTCATCGTCGAACGAAACACCAAGCAGTGCAAGCATTACCGTGTTCCGGTTTGATGAACAGAGTAGCCAGTGAAATTACTGGGCTTATGAGACTTAATACCTATAATGTCTCAGGGTAACGAGCGCACTGCAGTGCCACGCAGGCCTTTGTGTTTCAAAGTTCTGAGTGGCACTGCAATTGTTATGGGCCGGCGTTATGCTTACCATTAGGCAAACGACCAGCTCGCCTCGTTACCAAATAACATAAAAAAAATAGTATCAACACAAATCATACGTCTAATACTTATCCCAATCACTGCCTAGTTACAGGGTATGATTTGTGTTGATAGGATACCCTGTAATAAATAATAGAACGTATTAACAATAGGTACCTGCGAATGTATTATATAATAATACTGTAACGAAAGCTATTTTAATCCTATCCCAATACGGACAAAAACCTTGTTAATCTGCCTAACCCAGCTTGATCTTAGATAAGAACGCAATTTTAGCTCTCGGAGACAAATGGAAATCTGATAATTAGATCATTAAGGTGAGTAATGTCTCAGCCGCAGCCGTGTAAGACCTATAAATTAAGTTTTAGGTAAACCTAGTATACAGCGAAAGGTATTTTGAACACTTGGTCGACTAAGTTTGGAGACTTAGTTTGTAAGCCTTCGATATCATACAAAGGAGCAGGGGTCCAACAGATGAGCCCTTGTATATGGTTGGTTTTATTATGTGCCCATTACTTAAGGGTGTAACTGACGAAGTTTTGTTCTAAGAGTTTCAGGATCAATTCGGTAAGTAGGTGAAAAGACGCGCATTTTGTTTGGTTAGTGGTTTGTTGTGGGAAATATATTTTTTTTCACATTGAATTTGACTGACAAAATTGTGACTCTGAGTTGTCATTTGTCTCTCTGAGACATTTATAATGTTACCACAACAAAAAACAGTTTTAGTCGCCTGTTTAGTTAGACAGCGTCTAAAGATAAACGTTAAAAATGATTAGAAATGTCACAACAGAATTGTGTTAGACAATAGTCTAACTATTGTCTAACACAATTACACACTACTTAAATCAGGATTTGTGGTTGCTCATATTTAATCGCGCGAGTAAGGCATGTTTAAGCGTTAAACAGTGTTTAACACAGGTCTAACGCGTGTTTAATTTTTTTGTGGTAGGACCGATTTTGTCGGGACTTTCACTGGCAGATAGCTGATGTTATAAGGTGTAACTTAGGCTAAGTGAGCAACTCCGCAGGCCACAGCTAGTGATTAATAAGTATTGTGTACAAATTTTCACAACACGAAATTGAAATTCTCGAAAGTATTACCTTGTCGAATCTTTAATATCAGCGCTGGCAAAAGCCACCATAATGTGCGAAAAATAGGTAGCTAGTTGATTGAAAACCTCAATTCGACGCGTATCGAGCATCCGTCGCCCTACGGATATGCGGAATCGACTGATGGGATCGCGGAGCACTTCTCGCGGGAAACTCTCGGATGTTGATTTCATTTTGGATTCAATCCACTTTTATAGTTGTTAAATACCTATATTTTTTATGTTATTTGGCAACGAGACGAGCTGACCGTTTGCCTGATGGTAAGCATAACGCCGGCCTATAACAATTGCAGTGCCACCCAGAACTTTGAAACACAAAGGCCTGCGCGACACTGCAGTGCGCTCGTTACCCTGAGACATTAGGTATTAAGTCTCATAAGCCCAGTAATTTTACTGGCCACTCTGCTCATCAAACCGGAACACAGTAATGCTTGCACATTACGTACGTACAACATTACGTAAAAAATACATATAGTTGACGTATAACCTCCTCCTTTTTCAAAGTCAGTTTAAAATTAACGTGATTCCACGTCTCCAATAAGCCGCGTCACATCGAAGACTAATCAATAATTATAAAAAATTAAAAGGAGATTATGTAATGGTGTCTTCTTTGACGGAACAACGTGTCTGCCCTCATCTTTTATCCGAATTACAAAGGCGTGGTTTGGGACCATATTTCTAAGAAAGAATTAGTTTTAAAGATCGCTTCTGCCGCGTCTCATCCACCGTTTGAACTTTTTCTTGCGATTTATTTTCCAGATCTTCAATTTTTCATTGTTAGTAAAAAGTAAAAAACCTAGATTTCTTGATGTTTCCCTCTCATTTTTCCTTTGTATTTGAAATATTTTTTCTGAGGTAATCCAGGACTTTATTTGGTCTAAAAATAAAGATGACTCAGCCAACAAAAAAAGATATATTAATTATATTATCGCAAAATAATAAAACAATATTATGAACACAAATATTTACAAAGTCAAAAGGGTGAAACAGGTAATAACATCACAAGACGAAGACGCAGGCTGCTGGCTTTCATGCCGTCATTCGCAAAAATACGACATATCTGATGAGAAGTATGCGTGGGAGTCACAACATCATTCTGAAAACAGTGGGAAAAGGCCGACTTCTCCCTTTTAGGACCACTGGGAGAAGAAGATGGTAGGATGAGAAATATTTTCCCCTCTTATGGTCATCTTCTTCACAGTGTTTCTTTTTATTTTAATGTATTTTTTCTTAATCTATTATAAGAGCAATTTATTTTAAATGCAATTTAGCAACTATTTAACTAATATTAATATAATTCTACTGACACTATGGATCCATAAAATTTATATGAAATAAAAACTTTCGAATTTGAATAACAACACAGTAAATAAATAAAATTAAAATGTTTGTGACTGACTGAAGGCAAAACTTTGGACCTAGCAGACTGACCTATTAGGGGACTTACTCCGAAAATCGAAAGTCGAAGCTTCCCTATCGCAGTTTTCCTAGCACGAAATGGTAGAAAACTGTGGTAGAAAAGACAAAAAGTCAAGTTACGAACATTGGATGCAAAACACTTTCATAGTAAGAAAACTACGATGCGACAGCAGAAGCTTTGAGGTTTGATTTTCGGAGTAAGACCCCTGAGGCACAGATAAGGTAATCGTGAACAACTTTATAAATAGGTATCAATAAAAATTGTATTTTAATAATAGAATCATTTGGTCTATCCATCGTCTGTGTCAACCGTGTCAACCTATGTCCCTATTGTCGTAGCAAAAGGTAACAAAGGTCAGTCGTGTGTGACCTCCAGATGATTGCGACTTTACGACGTCTGGCCGTATTCAATTGAATTGGTGTATTTTGCTATATAAGATTTGAAGTAGGTTTTATTCTGAAAATGTAAGCTTTATTAGTTGATTCTCTACAAAAATTTACTGTGATTGTATGCTGCGTATAATTGCAATCAGCTTATCAGACCATGAAGTCATGATTTCAGATATCCCTATCCCACTAATATTATAAATGTGAAAGTATGTTTGTTGGTTTGTCCTTCTTTCACGCAATAAACGGAACGGAACAATGGATCGACGTGATTTTTAGCATAGATATAGTTTAGGGACCGGAGAGAAACATAGACTACTTTTTATCCAGGAAAAATGCACGGTTCTTGTGGGAACGCTGGTGAAAACCGTGGGTATGGAATGGTAGCCATAGACAAAAAAAAATTGACAGATGCCAACCCAGCTTATTATTTGTCAAACTGTAAAAAATTACGTGCGATAACGCCATACTTTTATAATGTTGCTGCTTTTTGGATATTTTTAGGAACGCAGTGTTGCTGTAAATTAATTTAGCATTTCTACTATGTCAAAATTATTCTATAACGATTAAGATATTTGAACTTTTTTTTCCATCCTATTGGATATACGAGATCATCGGGTCTTTGGTCAGATGCTATAAAAATGCAGTGCGTGCGTCTCTGTCTCCGTTTATTTAAAAGCAATGTGACTAGTCTTTTCATTATTTCTTATATACCTAAATGAAACTTGTCTATAGTTAATTAAATCCATATTTCTCTACTGAAAGAGCATTGCCAGTGGACACGTCATCTCACATGATTCCCAGATATTAACCGGATACAGACCTTACGTAACAGTATGTTACCGAGCAGCGTTACAGAAAATACTGCGCAGTATTCCAATTCAAAGGAGAATGGACTGTCCAATAGTTTTTCTTTGTTCGTAGCAATGGAACGTGCGCTGTGAAAATTTCGATTTGAATAGTTTTTTGTAGAAATTCAACTTTATTTATAGAGGCTATCAGCTTTATTTGTTTATATATCTTTATTTTATATTTTAACACAGTTTTATTAGCTTCACTTGTAACTAACAAACAATGTAATAATATCTTAGAAGTCAATTTTAACCTACTTCTAATTATTGTCGTATCGAAATGAAACTTTGTGTGTATATTTAGTTCGGATGACAAAACTATAATTTGGTATCATAGAGCTGATTTAATGATTGGGGGGGGGGGGGGTAGGGGGATAAGGGGGGGATAGGGGGCCAGGGTAGAGGAACTCGTCAGTGGCTACAAGTAAACCCTTCGAGTTTGGGCTCATATGATTCGTGTCCAATAGATAGCAATTGGTGTTGTGGTCCTAATGATAGAGCCAGGAGGTGGAAGTGTGTTTTTTATTTTTTTTAAACTACATATTGTTGGATATTGTAGTAGCCTTAGTCTTCACAGTCCAAGTTTAATCAATATATGCTTGCAGTATGTGAAAGACATAGCATAAGCTGCCAACTAGACCGACCTTGTCACAACTGTGAACCATGGGATGTAAGAGGCGAGTAACCGATCCAAGTGGCGTTCTATGGGGGAGGCCTATGTTCAACAGTGAGTCTTCCAGCTGATGATAATAGATTAAACTACGTGCATTGATTAGGAAGTATCTCGATGACTACGTGTCATTTTCTTTATACTAATATCAGGACTGGGAACAGTCTGCGCTTTCCTACCATTCAGTGACTCTAAACTCATAATATATGCAAAGGTTATAATGATAATAATATGGTCCTAATAAAATCCTATCTCCAATGCTAAGCTGAACATTACAATCTGGGAGTCTTCAAGAGACGAGTGAACAGTTAGTTTCTTGGCAAGCCTGCTCAATCGTCGACCGCGTCGTCACTTATCATCAGGTGAGACAGCGATCAAGCCCATGTGGAATAAAAAAGCTGCTAAATGTATTGCCCTCGTTGTTGTGATTACAATGAAACGACTCGCGTGCAGGACAACAACTAACTTTATTTATAGTGAACTCCAACTACCCCCAAGTACAATAATTACCTTAATTAATAACTATCACAACATCTCCCCCACAAACAATTAAGTTTTATCTAAACTTAATTAAACATATATTAATAACAAAGTAATCTTAAACTACAAAATCTTAGAATAGGTTGCTTTAGAATTAGTTATGTAGAAATACATGATTATGTATACCTATCATATTCATCCTTCCCTTTTATAAACTAAAATACTAATAATTAAAATAAGGAAACACAAATTAATAAAAAAAAAAGTGATTAGTTTGGGCATAACTTAAATAAACAATAGGTAGTTTTAAATGTTCGAGTTACTTTACAAATGTATGTGACATTATTTTTTAGTTAGGCGTTCCTGAGCTATCTTTTTAGCTCTGCGCACTTGTGGTGTCGGTGGGGATGGGGGTTTTCTAGAAATGGTGATGAGTTCACTATCAGACCCATGAGGTACATTAGAACCATTTTCTTTAAAATCCGCACCCTCACATGCATCGCTAAACTCTTCCTCGCCTATTGCCAAGTCCTGATTTTGAAGGGCATTTTGTCCTGGTTCACATTTGATTAGGTGGCGCCGATTACGCCTATATCTCGAGCCTACTTTATTTTGTACAATATACGATCGAGGTGTATCTGCGTAACCAACTACAGTGGCCCTACCTCGGGTCTTTCCATCAATGTAAATCACATTATCACCTTTCGCTAAATTTGGTAACACCTTACAATGTTTGTCATAAAGCCATTTAGACTTAGTTTGTTTCTCAATCATAGTTCGATATTCTAATGGGTCTACTGGTCGAGGTTCTAAAAGTTTAGGGTGAACTGGCAGTTGACATCGCAGCCTTCGACCCATCAGTAGCTGAGCAGGAGAACTCAAACCATCCCTTGGAGTATTGCGATAATTAAGAAGCGCCAAATTAAAATCTCCGTTACATTTTAGCGCTTTAATCAGCAGTGATTTTATTGTCTGTACCGCGCGTTCGCTTTTGCCATTTGCTTGGGGATAATTAGGCGATGACGTCACGTGATCAAATCCCCACTCTTGCGCAAACAGCTTAAATTCGCGACTGCTGTACTGTGGTCCATTGTCACTTATCAACATTTTAGGTATTCCATGTCGCGAAAATACCTCTTTCATGTTCTCAATAATTATATTAGATGTTATATTATTCACTTTACAAACTTCTACATAGTTGGAATAATAATCAACGATAATCAAGAAATATTTCTTTTTATATTCGAAAATATCTGATCCCACTTTTTCCCACGGTAGATTCGGGATTTTTATAGGCAACAAAGGTTCTTTGGATGGGGCATTTGAGAACTCCTGGCAGATTTTACATCTTTTTACATAATATTCAATATCTTGGGACATATGCGGCCAGAACATGACCTGCCTCGCTCGCCGCTTGCACCGATCTATACCAAGATGACCTTCATGTACAATGCTTAACATTTTGTCGCGTAGATTTTTAGGTATCACAACTGAATTGTCCCTGAATATTACACTATCAACTATAAACAACTCATCTTTTACAGACCAATATTCTTTAACATTATTTGAAACCTCGTGTTTATGATTAGGCCACCCAAAGTTCACGTATTCTGTTAGTGTAGCTAAATCCAAGTCTTTTTTAGTTTCTCTCTTTATCAAAGTCAGTTTATCATTTGAAATAGGCATGTTCTTTACAACCATTTGTACCTGATAAAGGACATTTTTACTTACTTCTTCACTATATAGGTCGGGCAAGGGCGCTCTTGACAACATATCAGGAATAAACATGTATTTGCCTGGTACATAATTAACTAATAAATCGTACCCCTGTATTTATCCCACCGCTGTCACCATGTTGTGATTACAATGAAACGACTCGCGTGCAGGACAACAACTAACTTTATTTATAGTGAACTCCAACTACCCCCAAGTACAATAATTACCTTAATTAATAACTATCACA
Source organism: Crocallis elinguaria (assembly GCA_907269065.1). Classification (NCBI taxonomy): domain Eukaryota; kingdom Metazoa; phylum Arthropoda; class Insecta; order Lepidoptera; family Geometridae; genus Crocallis; species Crocallis elinguaria. Next base: position 11,471,950 of record OU026065.1, on the reverse strand, counting down.
ACACTCGTTACCCTGATACATTAAGTATTAAATCTCACAATCCCAATAATTTCACTGTCTAATTTACCCATTTACACTTTGCGTGGCGGCAGACTACCTACACGAGTAAACCGGTGTTACCTACCCAGATAAACACTAGCAGAAGTGTTTCTCTGTAGTATTTTTCATGTGCATAATATTTAGTTATACTTTAAGTTTCTCTACTGATATAACCACACTGTACTGGACAGTATCTCTAGGTAATAAACCTTTCAGTCGGTCTCGTTTCATCAGTGCCGCCCTCACGTTTTCTTTTCTCATAACGCTGTGAGAACGGCAGGAAGCGACAATGTTCAGTTGAAAATTGTACAATACAATATGATACAAAATTCCTTATTGCTTACCAAAACCCACAAAACAAACATACTTACTATATATAACGCTTATGTGACAGTATTGTCATCATCATCAGGCTAGTACTCTCCCACAGCTGGGATACCGGCTTTCTCTCAGAGAGAGAGAGTATGGGCCATAATCCACCACCCAGGCCCGGTGCGGTTTTAGATGTCACATTTCTTCAAATTTCATGGTTTTTTTAACAAGCGGGTTTCCTTACGGTGCTTACCTTCACCGACTTTAGAGCGATTGTGACAGCATAATGAGCGTTTTTTTCTCATTATATTGTCACAATAGTTTTGTGACAATACTATTGGAGTGGGTCGTTGGCCTGATGATGAGCAGAACGCCAGCCCATTACAAAGGGTGGCACTTCACTTTCAACCATAAGGACCTGCGTGGCATTGCATTAGACTCTCCTTAACTCAGAGACATTATGTATTAAGTCTCATAAGCCCAGTAATTTTACTGACACATATATTTAAATATCAATAGTATTTTAAAACCAGCACTGCAGCTGCACTATCTACAAAATAAAACCGTTATTTATTTTATCTTTCGGCAAGCAGTCTTATTTCATTTCAGTTCAGACCTTAACGCAATCCTGGAGAACGTAATTATATTTCAAGCTACATTTTTACAGGAAGAGAGTCTTAGATTAAAACTTTATTGAGTTTATTCACTTTGCGGGAAGTTTAGAGGATTAGTTGTACTTTGTCAAATTCGCTTTTTTTATAATGCCAGAATGCGGTGGAGTTTTATGAAGACAGTCGAGTATACTAGCCGGAAGTAATAGATGTCCACTGCTGGACATAGGGCATGGTGTAACCTCTAATAATAATCCGTACTGTTAGCGTCGAGTACTCCATGAGTGCTCAACTGCATGCCCCAATTATTGCCCTCATTCAACAACCGAACCACTAGAGTATCGGTGGATTTTATATTATGTTGTTTATACCAGCAGTATCTTGTCTATAGCCTTTAAAACCGCTATTCAGCTTCGCACAAGTCGCCAATATACCGAGTTCATCTGCGGCGCAAGTACGGATCTTTTCGGTCGATAATATTCGATAAAATTGACAGTTCAAATCGATATAGTGGGTTTTATCGAGACTCGAAACAATCGACAAAAGTTATCGAATAGCTAGATCGAATTCAAAGAAAATATAGAGCTACTACAATAATTTACCATCAGACTTCGGTAGTCGTAGCATTCGATAAATTTATCGAGTTTTTCGGTTCGACAAATTTATCGAACCGACTTCCGTACTTGCGCCGCTGTTTCGGTGAAGGTGGGTGAACTTAAGCGAAAGGAACTGCTTCGTTTCGCTCTAAGCCGCACTGACAGCTTGATGTATAAAGCGAGCGGAACCGCAATCGAAGTTGTTTCTAAGCGCACTGAAGGGTCTATTGAACTAGAGATGTAATAAAAATAAAGAGTTATATAAAAAGGTTTTGCTGCATTGAATTCATTATTATTCATTATCAGCCTCTTACGCTCCCACTACTGGGATACCGGCCGTCTCTCAGAGAGAGGTATGGGCCATAATCCACCACGCGGGCCCAGTGCGGCTTGGTGGATGTCACATGTTCTCGAATTTTGTGGTTCTTTAACATGCGGGTTTCCTCACGATGTTTTCCTTCACCGTTTTGTGCATATGCACATTTAATTTAGAAATAAAGTAAAAACTGCTAACATCCCATGCATTGTCAGCACTGCTCATAAATAAGACATAACTCACAAGGAATTCATCTTCGCTTCCGGTGACTTCATCTTGTCAACCTGATCTTTCACGAACGAGTCTGTGAGGTTGCCTGCGTTGAACTAGCTGGATATATAATTTTATGTGTGTATAGACCTCCTGCATCTTGTTTTTCCCACTTTTTACTGATTATGGAAGAGATTTTAAGAAAAATATTTAAATGTAAAAAAAGTATATGTGTTTGTGGTGATTTCAACATAGATTTATTAGGACAGTCATCAGATAAACAAAAATTTGTGTCCCTATTTGAGTCATTTGATTTGAAATTTCTGTTTACAGAACCTACTAGGGTATGTCATTCCTCTGCTACCTGCATTGACAACATCGTTGCTAATTTTAGTGTTAAACAAAAAAGTCTATTAACTGGTGTTAGATCCGACCACATGGGACAGAAAATAGGCTTAGAAAATAAAACTAAATCTATAGACGCTAAGATTGAAATACGAGCCCTTACAGATAATAAATTAGAAATACTAAATGAAAACATAGATTCAAGACTAGCCCTCGCGCATTTTCCACTTGAAGACCCAAATGATATCTATGCAATGTTGTCTACAATTATTTGTAATGAATTTGGCAAAGTGTGCCCCAAGAAAACAGTAACAGTAAAGAACAGATTTCAATTTAGTGACTGGGCCACTAAGGGTATTAGAAAAAGTAGAGATGTTATGTACGAATTATACTATAAAAAATCACTCACTAATAACAAAAAATTTCACGAATATGTCAGTCAATATTCAAAGATTTTTAAACGCGTATGTATGCAAGCTAAATCCAACTACATTAGGGATAAAGTAACAAAATCTAATAATAAAATCAAAACTGTTTGGAAAATTATTAACACAGAAACTGGTAAAAATAAAAACAGAGATTGTGAATTTAAACTAAAAATTAACGATAAAGTAGTTACTGATCAACTCGATATAGCCAATGAGTTTAATAAGTTTTTTACAAACATACCATTGGAGGCTACTAAATCACTAGACTCTTCTCCAGCAAAAGCAGAAATGCTTTTGCAAAACAGCTTTTCTAAATTAATTCCGGATTTTAGTTTTCGTTACATAACAACCACTAGTATCAAAAAAGCGTTTAAATCTATCAATGTGAAAAACACCGAAGACTTGTGGGGTATATCGGTAAAAGTAATAGGATCCTTAATTGATACAATTGCGCCCTATCTAGTTATTATTTTTAATCTTTCTATAGATCAGGGTGTCTTTCCTGATCTAATGAAACACAGTAAAGTCACCCCTATTTTTAAATCTGGTTGTAAGGACACCCCCTCTAACTATAGACCAGTTTCTGTACTTCCAGCTCTTAGCAAAATCTTTGAAAAAATTATATTAGAACAGTTACTTTCACATTTCAACGAGTATAGAATATTGCACGGTCACCAGTTTGGTTTCACGAAAGGCAGATCAACAGTCGATGCCGGAGCTAAACTGATGTCCCACATCTTTGAAGCTTGGGAGAGTTCACAGGATGCTATTGGAGTATTCTGTGACCTCTCCAAAGCATTTGATTGTGTGGAACACAGAACGCTTATTAAAAAAATGCATCATTACGGCGTGCGTGGGACAGCTCTTGATCTTGTAAATTCTTACTTGACGGGTAGACAGCAGAAGGTTGGCATCGATAGAGTAACATCTTGTGGTTCTTCAGTGAAGATAGGCGTGCCGCAGGGATCAATACTGGGCCCCTTTCTCTTTCTAGTATATATAAATGACTTACCCTTTATGACAGACCATATAGCATTGGACATAGTTTTGTTTGCTGATGATACTTCACTCATTTTTAAAACTGATAGGAAAGACAGTGAACTAAAGGAATTAAATGATAACCTTGACAAAATCTCAGAATGGTTTGCTGCTAATAATCTACTACTTAACGCTAGTAAAACTAAATGTATTAAATTTTCACTTCCCAACGTACCACACGTGGAATCTAAAGTGGAATTGGAAGGCAGCAAACTTGACCTGGTGAATAACACTGTATTCTTAGGATTAACTATTGACTCCAAAATGCAGTGGGGTCCTCACATCAATGCCCTATCGGGTCGTTTGAGTTCCGCTGCATTTGCAGTACGTAAAATTAGGCAGCTGACTGATGTGGCGACGGCAAGGTTGGTATATTTTGCATATTTTCATAGTTTGATGTCTTATGGCGTCCTACTTTGGGGATCTGCTGCCGATATAGATACCATTTTCATATTACAAAAGAGAGCAGTACGCGCCATCTATGACATGGGTCCACGCGAATCTCTAAGAGACTTTTTTAAAGAAATAGGTATTCTAACCCTGCCTTCGCTATACATTTTGGAAAATATAATGTATGTACGGAAGAATATTACTAAATTTAACTTAAAAAGTGATGTACATGAGTTAAATACTAGAAGTAAACATAAAATTGTTGTACCCGGGTTCAGATTAAGTAAAACTAACAAATCGTTCCTGGCAAATGGTGTCAGATTCTACAACAAAATTCCTAAAGTATTAACTGAATTACCACAAGGAAAGTTTAAACGTATAGTCAAGAGTGTATTAATTAAAAAAGCGTATTATAAAATTAAGGATTATGTAGATGACAAGGATGCATGGAGGCAAACAGCTCAGGAGCCTCCTGGCGACTACTAAACTTTAAATTGTTAGTTGTTAGCATTAGAATCATTGTAAAAAACTACTTTTTTTAAAAAGAATGCCGTGACGAGTTTCTTGCCCTTCTTCTTGCTCGGCCTATACCAATTTGGAACGGGCACGGTGGGTTTCTGGAAGATTCGTTGACTTTGAGCACGGATTGGGTCTGTTGGTGTCTTTGTCATTTATTATGTTCTGATAAAGACAGCATTAGTTTTAGTCTGTGATTCGGGTAGATGAATGTTGCAGAGGCCGGCTGTTAGAGTCATTTTAACTTTCATAAGTGCTCCTTTGGGGCCTATTTGAATAAAGACTTTTGAATTTGAATTTGAATTTGAATTTGAATTTCAGTGCGGCTCTATTTGCCGAATTGATTCACCTTAACAAAGCTACACTCTTGACCTAAATAAACTTGTCCTGAGGAGTGATAGACGAATTGAGAGTTGAAAAGGTTAAAGGTAGAACGGCTGTGTGACACTCTCATGTCATGTGTGGGGAAGATGAAACTACAATCTTTCGTAATGTACCTACAATTTAGAGTACTATAAAATTATCCGAAATAGCTGAAGTGATAATGGCTAGTGATATTGAAGTCGTCCTCCAATCTTTAGGTCGAGAGTTTGAAGCATACAATGACCTTGACCTTGAACTGTCGATAAAGGATAACATCGTGATGCTTAATAGCATTAGGTAAGGGTGCGTGTCGGAGTGGAACTATACGATAATGTAAATACTATATTATATCTGTACCTGGCTTAGACCTACCACCCTCCAGCGGAGAGGTGGATGACGTCCATCAGAACAAGTATCACGTTGATACAGGGGCCTTACTCTGAAAATCGCACGTCGAAGCTTCGGCTGACGGTACGCAGTTTTCCTACCATGAAAATGTTTCGGATCCAATGTTCGATCCGATTTTTGCACTTGACTTTTTGTCTTTCATACTAGGATAATGCCGATCCGTCAGCCGACGCTTCGTCGTTCGATTTACGGAGTACGGCCCCAGGTCCAAACTTCACTTAGGCTTTCACCACGCGAATAAAAGATCCAAACTTTTGTCCCTATCATTCTACCGTCATCCACACCCACCGGCCGCAGATGTCCACCAACAGGTTAGATGAATCGACGGAATTCGTCTCTCATCCCAAATATCCGTTGATCCGCCCAAGAAATACGTTTCAGATCGGACCCTTTCAATTAATTACTTTTTTCCCTTTCCGAGAGTATTTATCCATTTTGAGCATCCTTCGAGTTGATTGGTGTGATTTTTATCGTGTTGTTCTGAGATTTAAGGTAACAATTGTGGATTTAACAAAAAGAAATTTTTTTTAATATAATCTGTGCGATACGCTTCCGAGGCGATATTGGGTAGTGTTAGTGAGATCACCGCCGATCTCCTAAGTCTAGGGTTCAACTCTTACAGTAAGCTAGAGCCTCAGATGTGGTCATTGCGTGGTACTAGGTTATTTTAAGGGCATGTTTGGCTAGCTTCTACCCTAAGCTCCCACCATTTACGACCAGCCCTTACGATCACCATAACTTAGCACTTAAGATCGAGTAAGATTAAGTAAGTATAAAAAACACTACTAGGTATATTCAATGATTATTTATTCGTCATACGCCACTAGCATAAACAACATTTCCGAAAGCAATTCAGTAATCACATTACGTTCTCAGTTCCCCTTAAAGTAACACATATAAACACGTACACGCTCATAAAACACATATAATAATATGCCAGGTGCACTCCCAATTCAGGATTAGTAAAACAGGAATTTATGGCCCCAGCGGTGTATGAAATGATAGAGTATACGCATAAGAAATATCATTGATTTGGATTTGCATAGAACTGTCGTCAAAATCACTATGCGTGTAAAAACTGGACTGTGAGTTAGTCCTACCAACTAATGAATGGCTCCAAGCGATTTGGGTATTTAGACAGTGTCAAACTTAAAATAAATTTCAAGTTTTAGTATATAAAAGTCGTCAAAGTCGTTCGCAAAGTATTTCGCATGTCCTTTGTGTAAATTTAAAAATATGTTAATTTTGACCCTCCTAAAAGAGGATCTATTATTGTTTCCACCATAACAAACTTACTGTAAGTATTCTTTATCTTTTTTATAATTTTCACACTTTGTGTTTATATAGTTTAACTTGTCAAATCAACTTATTACTTTAGGAATTTATGTTATATTAATCATTTAGCCCCTCTAATAGCAACTTTTTAGCTTCAACTTCTATAAAATTAATATGTGGCTAACGTTGTGGGCTACGTTATTGTTAAAATTTATGATAAGTATTATCATTCTAACACGTTCTACTAACACAAATAATGTAGCTGTTTGTTATCCTGAAATAAATAAAATAAAATAAAAGTCAAGTCAAAGTTGAGTCTAGACACGGTCGAGACAAAGTCACGCTTTACTGAAAGCATCCAGTAAAGTTACTGGATGCTTCTATGGAGTTTTAGAGATAACAAGAAAATACACTTTTTCGTGTTGGTGTTATAATATACCTTCTACTCGTGCACGTTCACTAATATTTAATGGTTAATAATCCACCACTATATAAATAATGCAAAATCGATATTTTCGCGTTCCCGCCAAAACTCGTCTGTCCGAAAAAACTTCTTTTTTTGTTTTGTTTTTGGCTCCACGCGATTTGCGAATTTAGCCAGTATCAAGTTATAGTGCATGAAAGTGGTCAAAGTCACGTTAAAGTTTAGTCTAGGCGAGGTCGAATCGAAGTGACGCTTCCGCTTTCAGTAAAGCGGTGGATACTTTACTGAAGCTTATATGGAGTTTAGGATAGAATACGAAAATACACGTTTTTCGTCTTTGTACTATTTGCCTTTTACTCATGCACGTTTACGAATACTTAATGGTTAATAATCCACCATTATTACACATTAACACTCGATAAAACACAGGTTTTAGTAAATAACACAAAATCAACAACAGCACATTTTCGCATTCCCGCCAAAACTCCCCGAAAAAACTTTCTTAACCTAATTTCAAAGCCACAGACTAAACAACAAAGTCTAAGAAGGGTTTAATAAATCAAATCTAAACGCACAATATTCTTCCAAAGATCAAACCAAACATCAAATATAATGTTACCAACATAAAATAATACGTATACGTACGTAAGGTTTCCTCATCTCCGTTTCGCGTGACGTACCAAAAGCCCGTTCTATTTTGATCTAATCCCATCAAGTAATTCGTTCTTCCATAAAAATGTGCAATAAACAGAGGGAAATAAAACCTTTGAGAGGACATCAAAAAAGTTCCCAAGCTTTTATCGCGTATGATGTATGAAATGCGGGCTTCTAACACCTCCTATTGGTCGATGTTTTATTACTGGGCGTGGAGATTATAAATGATTTTATGGTGCAGTGTTGACAGTTAAAAATAGTTAATTTTTTTGATGCAAAGAGATAATTTATTGTATAAAGATATTGTGGTCCCAGTAAAGGATAGTACCACGTCATCTCTTTCCGTGGGTATAGTTCTACTTTTAGTAGCCGTGGGTGCCTTAAGAACTGGCTAGTGGGATATCCATGGGAATCGGCAGCAGCATTCTCTTCAACATCATAAACTGCTGTAATCACCAAGACTTCTACCAAGCGTGGTGTACTATAGAAAAAAAAACCCTTTCATAGGGGAGACCGATATGTTCAGTAGTTGACATTGTAAAAAAAGTATGCCGAGGTTTGCTCTTCGTCTGGATCGGTCTATACTAATTTGGAACGGGCACTTAGATTCATATAAGTATTTTAACTTTCATGAGTGCTCCGTTGGGGCCCACGTGAATATAGAATTTTGATTCTGAATGTGAAGTATCTTTTAGTGGTTAACTCGTGATTTAATCGAACGCCATCTAACTATTTTTTTAATCTGTGTTGTAGAAGCGTACCAAACAGAACACACTACAAGCCGGTTCTAGTTGTAATGCCTCATATTGACCTTTGCTTTTACCCGGAAGTATATAAAGTGATGGAGGAAAATATACTTAACAATAGAAAAGGGTATAAAAAGGTTATTTTTGGTACGATTTCCTAAATTTGATGACAAAGGCGCTGAAGGTATGCAAGCCTTTAGACGTTCTTCCGGAATAGCGATTGTAGTGGAAAGATAATTTTGTCTATGGGCAAAGTGGGCCAATGTCCAAGGTATTGTTAGATGCACAGCCCTTTGGCAAACACACATGATTTTCATCTTTGGTATGGTAGCTAGCTTGAAAATGAGCCACCAACATACGTGTTTCTAATTGAAACACTGCCTTAATTCTAAACGCAGCGTATTTATCTCGATCACATCTCGGTTACTTGGTGTCAGGTGAAATACTGATTCATCATCATAATATATCAGTTAATATCAGATGAATTACCAAGCCCATTGCAAAAAGGTTATTACTTTCACGTTGACTAAATTTTTATGCTAAATGAGAAAGCAAAACGCCCTTTCTAGAGAACTCTTATTTTTTCTCAGTCTATTTGTAAAGTTCCTTCAAAGAAACGACGTTTTTAAGGCATACATTCCCATCAAAGAACTACATCTTAGCACTCACGTATTTACCAGCAAATATATGCCACGCAAACAGCTTCCATGCTACAAAGAAATTGGCCAAGTTTACTAATTCAATTTAAGTTAGCCCCACGAATTGCTACCATTCTACTTCCAAAGTAATTGTTTTAAAAGCTTACTAGACCTTTTACTATAATAAGTTGGTATATACCAGCCGCTGCAAAACTATTCGCACTTTTTGTTTGTCCTAACTTTAGCAAAAGCATTTTCAGCTCTCATTTAAGGCGAAAGCTTTCCATTACGGTCCCAAACTTATTTGTGGGTCATAACTCGTGGCGCTACTCTAACCGCATTATCTTAAATGCAATAATGTGCTTTAAAGTAAACGCGTTAGAGTCTAAAGTGACATGTGATGCGGCTCACGCGATGCGTGCAAAATAGCTCGCGACATGGCGAAAGAATATGCGTGACGTTCGTCACCGCTGCTTTGTTACGTCCCATTTTGGACCGTATTTTTAGTGGGGCATAGTTGAATTTTGAGTGTCGCTTTGCTTTAGGGTATGAGGGGTGATCCTCTAATCTTCGAGTCAGCATCTCTAGGCCCACAAACTCCTTAAAGTGCTATTTTCGAGGCTTATAGCTAAATGGAACACAACTTTTTCATCCTGGGTGGCGCGAAAATTGCTAAAGAGCTAAGGATCGGAGAGCGCGTTGATTTCTACAGTTTTTTTTACAGAATTATGGGCCTGTCAATGTCAGAGTGATGAATTAGAGTGTTCCTCTCTATGTGGCTTTCTTTGTTGGAGCTATTGAGGGGTTAGTGTTTGTTATGTAGATGAAATTCGGAGATCCTTGTATCGTATAAATCACGTGGCGGGGTGTTGGGGTGGTTTTGTATTGTCAGTTGACAGGTCATTGACATTTACAAATTTGGTGTGTGCTACATGTTAGGTATGTGTTTATTTTCTGAGTTTGTGGACGTGGTTAACTTTTTAGTAAGTTTAATAAGTATTATTCGTACTCATAGTCTGTCAATTTTGTTTGCAATACACTTACGGTAAGCTGACGACAAGGACGGTGGGGGGCAGAAAAGTCTAACCAGTTTCTTTGGGGTATGTTGATTTTGTTATAACACTTTTTATTGCAGACTAGCATCGGCCCGCGGCTTCGCGCGCGTGGTATCAAGATAAAATGTAACCTATAGCTGTACTCAGGGATAATTAAGCTTCATGTTAATGAAAGAATTATTAGAATCGGACCAGTGGTTCCAGAGATTAGCGGTAACAAACAAACAATTTCACGAATTTTATTACTATCTACTTATAAAAATATCAGTATAGATACTTAGTATTATAATGTTCTGTGGTGTAGATTAGTATAGATTTGATGTTCATTTGTAAACAATGCAAACGTTGTAACGCGGTGAAAAGGTTTTAAATCTAGCAAAACCAATATTCAACTTATATATCTGGCCGAATCACACTGAATTCGAAGAGATGCCTTCTTTTTCTTAAACCGTCACCGTATAAATTTCAAAATTTGGAACACACAGTTCCAAATCAGCCAGTTACCGGCAACTGGCGTCCGTTCGGTTGTTTCCGTCGTGTACCGACCGACGACGTCCGCTCGTTTGAATTTAGAACGTTGCAAATATCCGCGGATTTCGTGAAGCAGTCGGGTTAGGGCTGCCTAACGTGGAAATAATCGTTGAGAATCAGTTGACACGAGAAACTTTGTACAAATTACTGGAGATATATTTGTTTGATATAATAATTATATTGAATTATATTATTACTAAAGATTTAGTACACAGCTTCGCCCACGTAGCCCAAGTTACTCCTGGTAACATCAGCTATCTGCCAATGAAAGTCCCGTCAAAATCGGTCCAGCCGTTTCGGAAAAAACAGACAGACAGACAAACAAAAGCTTAAAAATGGTTGTTTTGTTATAGGTACCTTAATATACTTTCATATGCCTTTAGTAAACTGTTATTTTGATGTTACAAACACACACTTCAACACAAACACTTCAATTTTATTTATTTGTATAGATTATGAACATAAAAATTAATATGTATTACTTATTTGTAAAGCGCATGTGCTCCCGCCTCAGATACATTTTACCATTTTCTGCGAATGTTTCATGTATTAATCTTCCCAAGGGAAATTCTTCACGACATAACTGTCGTCAAAACAGAATGAGAATTTCATTTGTATCCTTTCATCGTCACAAAATAGGGGTCGCATATTTCATAGTGAAAGAATGTAAAGTAGATTTTGTAACGGTATAGTAATTTCTCTTGCCTGTTGTACATTAACATTTTTCTTGCCTGTGGTAACCCTTGATTTTTTTTTAATTCGTTTTGTTTTTAAATATGTTTAATAATACTAGATTCTTCCCGCGGTTTCACCTGCGTTCAAATTCCTACAGGAACCATGCATTTTCCAGGGTAAAAAGTAGCGTATTGTACTGTCCGGTCCATAAACTATGCAATCTTTATTATATTTGCAAAAAATATGTCGATCCATTGCTATGTGAAAGAAGGGCAATAAACCAACAAACCAAACAAACAAATAAATCAACAAACAAATTTTCACATTTAGAATAATATGAATACAGAAGTACGGATAGTACGGTGGGTTGGTGGGTGTACCGTGTACACCGGTAGACCGTAAACCATGTACAATTAAAGTCTGACCTCTCATGTCTTTAATTGATAAATTTTAATGTTGACTTCGGTAGAAGCTATCAAAGGCTTGGACACAATATCAAGAAAAATAAATCTTGGTCTTGAAAATATATCCATAATGTAGTACTTATACAAATTGGCAAAATACACAAACCGTGTCTGGCCACGAAAGAAGAAAAAAATGTAGTATACCCAGGTCATCCCACACCAACACATTTTTTTTTTGCATCGCGTGTTTCTTCACTCTGCTCCATGTTGAGATAAATCCTTTTTGGAGCACCTCTATAGTTTAAGTATTTTTATAAACGTGTATCATAAAAATTGTTCCCATCGTGAATCAAACACACTCCTGTTGCAGGGAGTTGGCATGAAACACCATGAAAACTGCACCAAACCTATGAATATTGCATAGATTTTTATTAGGGTCACAGTGGCAACCCTAGATCTTGGCAATCGTTTCTGATGGCATGTGTTGATCGAAAGTGCGGATGTGTGGAGTTTACGTGTTTATACTCGCGTTCCAAATTTGAAATGTTCGAATGTGTTCCAAACTCGAATGAGGAACAGGTGCGATAAGTCTGTTTGTTTCGTTTATTGCGCCATTTTCGATTGGTACCAGCCAGTTGCAAATTGGAAAATTTCGCAATAAAACACAAGAGTTATGTTGGAACTTGTGAACTCATTTTCTATAATTTGATGACAATAGTAAAGTAGGTATGATTACTAATTCCAGTATGTTTATAGCCTTGCGCAAATTAGCTCAAGATCTGACGATGCGTTCCAAAGATAAAGCGATAAAACTAAGATTTATCAATATTATATTACAAAAGATAATTGAGACTCTCCCTCCGAGCGTTACAAAGAACACAAAGCCTGCGCTACACTGCAATGTGTTTGTTACCTTGAGATATTAGACATTAAATCTCTTAAGCCCAGAAAATTCACTGACTAATTTGCTCATCACAGTAATGCTTGTATTACATAGCGTAGGTACTGTTAAATCAAATAAAATTATTTATTTGCAAAAAATTTGTCAGATGATATTTTTTAGGCTTGAGAATGCCAGAATCGACACCATTATATTAAACTAGAATGACATTTCCAGTGGCATTATCACAATGCAGATATCTCTTCCAGACAACCTTCTAGTAGCTAACCTATCGAAGGTAAACGCACGGTAAAAAACTTTTTTATGTTAATTTTATTAAGTACGGCAAAACCCCATTTCTTCACCCTATCTCCTCCTCAAGAACCCTTACGCCTTAAACCTTATTAAAGAAAAGGACTCATAAACAAATCAATACTTTCCTTACGCGTGTACCTATCTCAAAATCTCATTGTTAAAAATTGCTGCCTTGAAATTTCGACAAGAAATCACTTACGATGTGACGTGTGGACGTAGTCAAGGCTGAGCTGTGAATGCGGTGGGGAAATGCAAAAATGACTTACTTAAAATACATTTTGGGTTTGTTGTAATAGCGATGACTAGAACTAACGATGAAATAAGATAAAATCAGTACTGAAAATTTAAGCTTCTTCGTATTCTTGTTACGATTTACAAGGGGTCAGCGTAGTGCGTCTTTACAAACATACTGATACGTTGCATTGCAGCTTTGGTAGTACATATAGATAACACGACACAGTGTAAACAAAAATCAATATTATACTGAAAAATAAACAAATAATTTAATATTATAGAAATAGAATCAAAATAAATCTCGCCCCTTTTCTAAAATCCTAGATACACTCCCTACGGTGTGAAACTCCGTAATGAAAAACCTGCCTGTATACGGCGTGTCCTTTAATATAGCTTAATGGAAGAGGAAAATACAGGGTGATGGAAAACAAATGCCTCCGGCCGGCGAGAGCTTGCCATGTGTGTGGCTGTGAGAATAGCGGAAGCTGAGACGAGCTACTTTCCTGATGTTTAGGAGACTCATTATTTTTGTTAGTGGGAGGTCTAACTCTTCTGCGAGTGTCCGTCTGGGTTAGTACCACCGCTCGTGAAGTCTGCCGCCAAGCAGTAATGTGTTCCAGTTTGATTAGCAAAGTAGCCAGTGAAATTACTGAGTTTATGATGGTAAGCATAACGCCGGCCCATTACAATTGGGCCGGCATTATGCTTACCATCAGGCAAACGACCGACTAGTCTCGTTATTAATAACATAAAAAACTCATTATTAGTTTGTTAAATTTAAATTGCTGTTGACAACACAAGTATCTATTTTTGATAAAAAAATTTCGTTACTTATATGTTCAAAACAGCATTGTTGTTGATCTTTGTTTTGGTCAAATAAAACCAGATGTCGTTTTCAGGGTATTTGTGCAGGTGAGGGGTGGTGAAGGCGGTACGGTGGGGTGGGGTGACTGAAGGCTCGCCGGCACGCCGTCTTTGATTGTTTGCACTGTATCCACACATACATCTCGTTCGCGAAAACGCCCTCTCGTTTATCTTCAGATTCTCTTTTCTATTTTGTGGCTTTTACAATTGCCAGCGAAATGAGTAGATTCTAGTTTTAATCAGTTAAAATTATGGTAGGTGCTTGTTAGCAAATTTTCATTTTATAAGCGTTTGCGTATCATGGCTTTTCATACAAACTTTCAGTCTTCGAAATGAAATAATATCTTTTAATAAAACTTTTTACGCAATAAGTAAAATGCATATATCTAGACAGTTCAGTTGTTTCTCAGTCACCCTGAAAGTATTGAACATATTTTCAGAACAGATCCAGGAAAGAGACAGTGAAATTCGTCAGTGGCTACAAGCAAATCCTTGAAGTTTGGACACATATGATTTGTTTTGACGGCTCATGGGACTCGTCCTCGACACCAACTGCAATCTATTGAGATTGCACTTGGTGTCGAGGATCTGATTATGGAACGAGGTGTTTTTCAGTTTCTCTAAACTAAATTATTATGTTAAATTTTTGTCGAAAAAAATTGATGCGGGTGAAACCTCCCGCAGCAGCTAGTAGCTAATGAAATTGTTTATTTGCTTATGTAAAACTACCACTCAGCTACAAAAGCACTTAATTCCGCTGAAAGTTAACGACGTGGCTATAAAATTATGTCCGACCCTATACTACTGATCCCTGTAGGCCAACTTACTAGGCTAGAGCCAATTTAAAGCCTTAAATGCTTACCCACGCTATAAAGCGTTTACCTACACTACCAAATGCTTACATTTATGCTATTACACGCTTACCATCGGTTAATTAAACCGGTCATTGAGTGGCCCGATCTCCAGCACAATATTATACCCTCGACACTTCTTGTAACGATCTGTGCTAGAAATATCTCTTTGTGGCAAAAGGCTCGAAGCTCCAGCATTATTTCACAGTAGTGATGTGGTACTGTTTGGGAAAAGGACGGATATTTGTTATTTATTTATTACAAGACCCTATCATAGTTATGCATTATATTTATGCTTACCATCATGTAAACGACATGCTCCTCTTGTTATCCGTATTATAAAAAAGCACAAATGATAAATACAGACAGGTACATAAAATGTTTCAAAATACAGCCAAGGTTATAATAGGCTTATATTTTTATAGAGACAAAAGCAAAATAATATAAATAAAAAACACATGCATATTATGAGTATAATATGCATGTGTGTGAACCGGTAAATGTAATGGTGTGCAATTAACCTCAAACTGGCGAACCAATTCTCGTCCACAATCAGTTATTTTATGCGGCTACAATGGCTATATTATTTTGTCGTCAAAATTGCAAACTTTGATGAGAACCATGCTCTGAAGATTTAATTAAGAGTATAAAAATCGATATACTCGTAATATATTCGGATATCTCATCTCTGTAGAAATTGGAAAACTTGAGCAATTGTGCCAAGCTCGGTAAGCTGAAATTGAAAACACTTTTGCAACAGAAATATTATAAATTTATAAAAAAGTATTTTTGTCATCAGTATTGTTTTTGAGGGGCCATATTCGCCTTATTCTGAACATTGCCTTATCATATAAAGTATGAGAATATGTGTGTATGTGTGTGTGTGTGTGTGTGTGAGAGAGAGAGAGAGAGAGAGAGAGAGTGCGTGTGTGTGTGAGTGAGTGCGTGTGTGTGTGCGTATGTGTGATATTTTTTGATACGACGTATCTCCGTAACAACTACTTAGACCGATTTTAGTACAATTTGGAATTATCGATGTCCTAAATCCATCTGAATGGTGCTACTTTAGGTCGGATAAATGTATAATAAACTACTGTCATATTTCTTTTTTTTAAGTTTTTTTTTATACTATTGGGAAACGAGGCGGGTGTTGACAGGCTGCGAAAAAACTTATAGTGATAATAAAATAGAGTTCAATTTCTAATTTGCCGGATTCCCCATCCCTATTTCACACCATCTCTGTCATCACTTCTCACTAAGAGCGAGACAGATGGCGCTGTTTGTAAGCAACATTGAGTAGTTTATGGTACGAGCTATTAATATTTTTCTTTGTCGTTTTCCGCTTGAAAAGGAGTGGAGATTAAATACAGGTACGGGTATTGTTTATTGTTTAGGTTTCTAAGATTTATGACGTCATAGTTGTCAAAAAATCAGCTTATTTCTTTTTATAATACGAATATGTTATAAGCTCTACGAGAGGGGCTTAGACTGTGAGTGTGGGTTTTGAATGACGTCTTGTGATACGCCAACGTTTTCCACGGATTGGCAAAGATCTAAATAGATTGCAAAGTACAAATGCGATGGTAGCTCAGTGGTGGTAACGTCAGCCGTCGATCTATACCTGTCTGTCTAGGTCGTTGGTTCGGACTTTCGGTGAAGAAACACATCATGAAGCCAATAGATTTTTTACTAGATTTTTTAATATACACTTTAGGCTTGCGTTTGACCCAACTGGTGGTAAGTGATGATGTGGTCGATGATGTAGCACGCTTACCTAGCAGATACCTGTTTACCTAACTTAGTGGTAGGGAATTTTATAGTGCTGGCCTGGCTAGCTACCCTCAAGTTGAAATCCTTTCACGTCGTGCAGTCGTGTATTTTGGCAGATGCATTTGAGCATCAGTTCTAATCTAAGTTAAACAGTATCATTCACTATCTTCTTCATAGTTTCAGATCAGGCAAGATAGTGTTCAAATCAAAATTTGGGGGACTAAAGTTTTTTCCCGTTTGTCCCCCTGAGCGGACTGAGAAGGGGGACAAACAGGAAACTCAACTTACATTTGAACTCTCCGAAACTATAAATCAGATTGTGACCGTTTTTTTATTGGCTTAAATTTACATCAACTTAGGGAACAGCTTAAGTATCATCAAAATCAGTTCAGTAGTTTAAAAGATATGGACCAAAATTTTATATACAATCCTACTAATATTATAAATGCGAAAGTGTGTGTTGGTTTGTCCTTCTTTCACGCAGTAACGGAGCAACGGATCGACGTGATTTTTGCCATAGATATAGTTTATGAACCGTAGAGTAACGTAGGCTACTTTTTATTCCGGAAAAATTCACGATTCCTGTTATAACGTGGGTGAAAACCGCGGGTGAAAACCGCGGGCAGAAGCTAGTTGGTTTATATCTATGTAACTTTAGTTACATCGACTTGTGGTCAATGTCTGTGATCATGACCGCCTTTTTATTTAAATAGTATATAAAAATAGTTCTACGTACTTAACTATTAATGCAAGTGAGAAGTTGCTTGTGATACAGGCTACCATGCCAAAGTGCTATGTAAAGAGCTGTGGCTCGTTATTTGACGCCATTTTTGTTTCTGTTTTGACGCACAATACGTACCTTATGTTCATATCCTCTACTTTTCTTTAATCATTGGATTATTTGACGTATGTCGTTTCACTGTCCGGAGTTTCGTGATGTCATAGGTGTGGGTTCCGACTGAAAATCAGTTATTAAGGTCCTTGGACCTTAATTGCATGCTGAGTCAGGACCCTTATCATGGCATCACGCAACATTGGGTTTTTTTAGTTATATATTTGTCTGTTCTTTAAAATTTTTAATTTTTGTATGTGTAAAACTGTAATGTTGTGTGATGTCCTGAAATAAATGTATTTTCTTTCTTTCTATCTTCTATCTTTGTCAACACTTTACGTGAATGGTATGTATTAGTCCACCAGTGATAATGGTACAAGAGTAAGCCAGCATTAGAGTGGTAATAGCGCTCAACGACAAAGTGCATCGGTTTACGTTGAGTCGAACGAGCTCGTGACGTAATCCCAATGAAACTTAATGGCAGCGAGGTTTAACAGGTTTATTGGTAGAAATTTGAGATTAGAGTTCTCAAATTTCTACCAATAAACCTGTTAAACCGTTGAATATGTGACGTCACGCGTTCAGCCCGATTTGTATTAAGCGTTTTAATGATCAGTAGATACGCCTGACTTTAGCTCTCATTTTTGACGTTTCCAGATTTCCAATTTTTTTTATATAGACATTTGATTCTCATGAGAAAACTAATTGATTGACATCATAAAAAAATGAGCCAACATCCTTACTTTATTTGATTCTCATATCCACTTGCTGACTCACTAGTAGGTACCGCTTTGATCGTGTAATCTGCTGCCAAGCAAGTGCAAGCATTACTGCGTTCCCGTTTTATGAGCAAAGTAATCAGTAATATTACGAGGCTTACAAGAGTTAATACCTAATTACGAATGGCACTGCAATTATTATGAGCTGGCGATATGCTTACCACGACCTTAAACGACCCGCGCGTCTAGCTGTCAAGTATAGCGTAAAAAATTCAGAGGACTTGTTGGTTTCTAAGCTATTTCACCTTCTACCTTAGCTGCTTAGGTAGTACCTACACGGACGTTTAGTATACGTTTAGCTAGACTTACCTAATTGTAGCTAGTCTCCAACTAGCTAGGCTAGCTAGAACTGCTTACTATGCGCTTGTATTTAGAGCAGTATTAATCGAGGGCGGCCACCATCGCCAGTGGGCGGATTAGCTAGATCGACACGTATTAAACCGGCTAGGGGAATGAACGCAAGGCTTAGGTAGCCTATAGTGTTATAGGGGTACGGCTGCATAAAATCTGGGTCCGATTACGTAGCAAATCGAGACAAATTGTGATGATAGCGCTTGATTATTCAGCCCCGCGGCTTCGCCCACGTAGCCTAAGTTACTCCTTGTAACATCAGGTATCTGCCAGTGATAGTCCCGTCAAAATTGGCCCAGCCGTTTCGGAGATTACCCGGAACAAACAGATAGACAGACAGACCGACAGACAGACAGACAGACACAAATTTTAATAAGGCTTATTTTGTTATAGGTACCGTATATACTTTCATATGCATTTAGTAAAAGGCTGTTATTTTGATATTACAAACAGACACTTCAATTTTATTTATTTGTTTAGATATAGATGAACGAAAAGCGATGATATTACGCCATTGGCCTGTGCACACGCGGGCCGCGATATACTTGTGGTTTCGCACGCGTGAGTTAAGATTTATCCTTTATCACTGAAAGATAATGTAGTTTTCTATTATTGAAAGAAATTTTAGAATCAGACCAATGGTTCTAGAGGTCAACGTTAACAAACAAACGTACAAGAAAACTTACCTCTTTATCAATATTAATTTATACAATGATGTAGGTAATTCATGTTTTTCTTTTCTGTTTCAGGTATGTTCCAGCTGCGATATATAACGTAAGAAAGTATTGATTTGAATCTTAACAACTTACGATACACTTAGAAATCTTTGAATTATTGTTATTCTTATTTACATTGCCTATACATAAGAAAATTACTTAGCTTTAATTGTTTTAGAGCGAGTGTGAATAATCCGCACATAACTTGATAAATCATTGGTGCGGGCCGAGTCGAGATTCGAACTATGGTGCGTCGGATTGAAAGTTGCACAGGTTCCCGCTCAGCCACACTCGCGTTAGACTTACTATCAGGTAAATGACCAGCTCGTTGTGTTATCCAATAGTATAAAAAAGCACTTGCATATATCTAACTACCAAATAGATATGTAGATCGTGAAATACACTAAACCAAGTCCTAACGATCCTTCCACTTCCATCAATCTTCTCTTTCACACTACATGTGTAACTTATCAAATGAACCCCGAGCCCCGACTTTTTCAATCACACTCTCAAACAACAATTTAGAAATGGGAGCTCGACATCCACTGGTCGGTAAGGAAGACTCATTGCCTTATATAAAAGACGTGCGCATGCATTATTTTCAAGTTAATATGTAGAACAGTGTGGGAAAGATTGATGCTTGAATTATGAGGTTTTTATGCTAAGTAGAAGAGGCCTAACGGCTACTACGATTGGGTGATTCAAATTAATCTTTATCTTTTTTCTTGGTACCTATAGCCTAAATAAGAAATCTTGAAATAATTTTGACACAGTAATGCTTGCACAGTACTGCTTGGCGTCAGACTTCACGAGCAAAGCGGTGGTAATAACCCAGATGGACACTCGCAGATGAGTTAGGCCTCCCACTATCAAAACTTTCTATCTCTTTCTCGTTACTCTCCGGTCCATAAACTATATCTATGCAAAAAATCACGTCTATCCGTTGCGCCGTTGCTGCGTGAAATAAGAATAAACAGATAAACCTATAACACATTTTCGCGGTGCAGACGGTTATTAGGTACAAGTAATGAAACGAAATGAAATGAAATAGGTTATTTTCAGATTTTAAAATCCACATACCTACTGTAAGAATAAAGGTAGAGCATGGTATGGCGCTGGGTGCTACGCTATGACGTCATGAAGTCAGTGCTACGCGTAGTCGTCCCAGCGCTACGCAAGGGGAAGACGCGGCGAAGGACAGCTGCAGTCCTCATTGAACTACGAGATTATCCAAACCGAGTTGTCTCATTTCTGGACCTAACACTACATACTAATAAAGTAATGATCTCAACACTGTGGCTTGGTGGTTTTTTTACTGCTCGCCCAATGATTAGGAAAAGTAACCACCTGAACAAAAACGTAAGCACTTACATGTGTCTTTGGTAGCGAATTCCCTTTCCAGGCTTATAATATTCATTACTCAGAATATATAACGTCACTCAAGACAGGTCAAATGAACGTAGAGAAACGCTTCAATAGTAAACACAATCTTAAGCAATGCTTTCAATAACAATACTCTTACAAAATGCATCCCAGGAGCATTACCCATTTGAATATGACGAGCTGTTTTAAGGTACAACCAAACACAAAAGCTAGTGGCAAATAATCCTCAAAGTGCTCCCATAAGAGACTCGCGCAACTTGCAACTAGACGTTGAAAGATGGTTCCGGGGAGAAAATTGTGCAAGAAAAATGATGTAGAAGCTCATATTCTTATGCTAATACCGCTGAATAACCCTGGCGGTATCACAAGCTACACAGCTTGAACACTTGCTTTTATTATAAACCCGCATGTTTTTTTTGCGAAAAGTGTGTAATTTACGAGCCACCATGAAAATAAGAAGCCTCGATTTTAGTAAGTACTTTTTAAACATTTTTTTTTAATTTTTTTAGCGTTTGATCACCACCTCGCCTGATTATAAGCGACGATGTGGTCGAAACGCTAAGACCTTCTCCAGATGAAGCCTTTTATATACGAGCGAGTCGAGTGCGCGTTCGAATTTGAACTTCTAGTTTACATAGTTTTTATTCGCTGTTTCAAAATCGACTCACGTGTAAAACGCCTCATCTGATCAAGGACTAAGCAGTCCATTTACGTGAGGATCTACATTTCAGCAAAGCTTTTGTTTCTGCGCTGTGATCGATCTAAGGTTTTATTAAGACCACAGAACAAATATTATGTTCGCCACACAGTCTGATTCAGCCGGGACTCGAACCCGGGACACTCTGCTTAAGGCAGGGTCACTACTAACTTAGCTACACAGCTGTCTGACGTCTCCGAATAACGATGGGGAGTAGGACACTGGGCAACATTTAGAAGGTGACTCCACCTTCCACAATTCACTCCTTCCAGGTTACTGACAGAATAGTGGCCACTGATAGTAGTTAGCTGGTACATAGATTAGCCGTAAAATACTTTTGACCAGAGGGATCGATGGTTGATGATTGAAGAACTAGACTTGGAAAAGGCTTGCAATAGACAAACTGAGTTCAATTGCCAATTACGATGATGATGCCAAGTATACGTATTAGAAAGTCCCCGAGCATTTTACCAAACTTTCTTAACATTCTCCAATTTTTCCTGTCAATTAACCTCCTAATCGCTTCTGAAACAATTTTCCGAAGATCATTCAGCCCGCATTTTAATGAAAACTCAGTAACTTTATTATCCCATTCGGTCCATGCCCAAACCAGATTTAACCAGATTCCCTGGAAACAGTATTAAAAACTTTTTTCATTCTATGCTTGCTCGATTACCGAATGAGGGTTCATTTACATTAGTCGTTTGTAACGACAGTTTTGCGCTTTATGGCCGGTGCAGATGATACCTCCATATAGGTTCGAACATCATGAAAAACTCTTATGAACTACAGTTTTTGTGGCGATATTACTCTAATGCCCGTTTTTATCAATGACGAGTAAGGCGATACCTAACTAAGTAACTTCTAATGTAAGCAAAGTCCTATCCATAAACAGCTAGAACACTCATAAAGGTTGGTGAAAAATTTTTTTGTCGTAGGCAACTCCTAAACATTTAGGCATCCGATTCTCCTAGGGTTGGTGAAAACGGGCATATATCTCGTCCAATTGTAAACCGATTTGTTTGATTCTTATTTCATAAGTAGGTTATATAGCAAGGGTGATCTTTTCATACATTTTATGAAAGAATACTAGTGTAGGGAAAATGAGGGATGAAAGTAGGTACTAGTCTGTAGGATGTTTCCATACATCTTGACATTTTCGTCAAAGTCGTTTCTCGCTTATTTAAAGCAATATTTAATATTTTATTAAAATAATCATGCGCGTGATAATGTGAGAAAATTAAAAAAATATTTATGACAATATCGTGATTCAACCACAATTTGGGTTGTAGCCATTTTTAGTGCTAGCCTCATCTGAGCTAGTCCCATCCTAGGTCTAGCATTTTCGAAAATATGTATACGAGTAGTACCGTATATACTTTCATATGCATTTAGTAAAAAGCTGTTATTTTGACATTACAGACACTTCAATTTTTTTTATTTGTATAGATATAGATTCTACGAACTAAGTAGGTACTAGAAAAAAAAACATAACGAAAAAATCTCGTATATGTAATTGTATCCCAGGTCATAGCATTACTGTGTTCAACACAGTATACAAATATAAAGCGTACGAAAATACAAGCTATATTTGCAAGAACATACCAATTATTTTATGAAACAGAAACCTTATAGAATTACAGAGGTCGCACATTACACTAATTACATCGACTAATGAGTCGTAAAAGCAAATTGGCCGAAAACGGTATTACTTACTAAACAATTAGTAAAAGTCATCTTAAGACATCAGTGGTTGTTTTTATGTGAGCAATATGTTATATTTTATTATAATGGTAAGGCTGTTATACTTTCAATAAGTTTTTGTGTTTCGCGACAGCTGCGACCTGCGAGTTTTAAAGACAGGAAGAGGAAGAAGAGGAGACAAGAGATCAAAAATATGATCATCATCAACTGTTAGCCTCTAATTGCTCTGCGGCTTAGTCAGTTTAATAAATTTGTCGTATCGAAAAACTCGATAAATTTATCGAATGTTTCGAGTACCGAAGTCTGATCGTAAAGTATTGTAGTAGCTCTATATTCTCTTTGGATTTGGCCTAGCTATTCGACAACTTTTGTCGGTTGTATTGAGGCTCGATAAATTATATAAAAAATCGATAAAACCCACTTTATCGATTTGAACTGTCAATTTTATCGATCGAAAAGATCCGTACTTGCGCCGCTGATGAGATACAGACCTTCTCTCAGAGAGAGATTATGGGCCATCATCATTGAGGTACCTAGAGATTAAATAATATTCTACCCGATTCCACAACAATGTCGTGATGGCTTAGCCAATCAGAGCGCATTATGTCTAGGCAAAAATGGTGGAATTTATTTCGTGCAAACCAAATATCACTGCATCTCTAGGGGTTAGTTCCTCGATGGCCATCATTTACCACGCAGACCAGCAGCTTAGTAGATGTCACACGTCCTCAATTTGTGGTGCTTTGAACAAGCGTTCCTCAAGATGTTTTCCTTCACCATTTTAGAGCGAATGTGATAAATCCGACGCAACTTGATGTAGGTGCTGTGATTTAAACTTAGTTGCGCGTTACATTGATAGCCGCACATGTTCCCGTAAACGGTACCTAAAAAATAAAAAAATAGACTTCCTAACAATAACTACGAATGTCAAAAGGTTACATAAACCTCTCTATATCCAAAAATTACTTTTTCCTCTCTGATAATGTAACTGACCATTGTTTATTCAAAAAGTAGTGAAAGTAACCACTTTCACTACTTTTTGAATAAACAATGGTCAGTTACATTATCAGAGAGGAAAAAGTAACCACTTTCACTACTTTTTGAATAAATAATGGTCAGTTACATTATCAGAGAGGAAAAAGTAATTTTCTGTCCTTGATTGTTTCTTCAAAGGTGAGTTTTCTACACCTACGGCTTGGGAAAGTTATGGACCTTTTAGTTTATTAAAGGTTGACCTTTGCCTCCGAATATAGAGGGATAGTTTTGAACAAATCACTTACAAATAAATGAAGCTGTTTTACTTTGTTTGTGTGCTTGGTTTCGTGTCTTTACGTCATTATCACAGTAATTTGATATTTCACATTAATAAACATTTTCACATGCGACTGGGTAATCCAATTTTATTGGACGATTGTATGTAATATTATGTGTTAGATGTCATCACAAGAGCTGGCACATTACTGCTTGGCGGGAGACTTCACGAGCAAAGCGGTGGTAATAACCCAGACGGACACTCGCAGAAGAGTTAGTCCTCCCAATAACGAAGTAAAATTCGTGATAATGATTAATTTTACTTATGAGATACGAGGTTTTTTTACCTGATTTTAAAACCAAATTTAGTTTATTGACCACGTTTACACAAACACAATGAGATTAGGTTTGTGCCAAATTAAATGGGTGAGAGAAAACAAGGCTTGTATGCGAGCTTTACCAAAACAAAGCCTTGGCGAATGAGTATATTGCGTTCGAAACCCACGAAGTCTGTAATAAAATGAGGATAAAGTGCAAAAACCTCATTTTATGAAATCAGAAGAACAATCGCATCAATGCATGCATTGGCACTTGTTGTACTTTATTCTTAGGCTTTCGCGATTATTAGACTAGTTTCGAACGCTGTTTCACTCGCATGGCAATTTTCACAGGAACAGTGCATTTTGCCGATATAAAAAGTAGCCTATGTTGCTCTCCGGTCCATAAACTATATCTATGCCAAAAATCACGTCGATCCTTTGCTGCGTGAAAGAAGGACAAACCAACATACTTTCGCATAAACGAAAAAATTATTAGAAATGTCACAACAGAATAGAGTTACATTTGTGGTTGCCCATATTTAATCGCGCAACTAAGGCATGTTTAGGCGTTAAACAGTATTTAACACAAGTTTAACGTGTGTTTAATTTTTTTGTGGTACGACCCTAAGAATGTTGATGGATTAGAAACAAAAGGTACTAAAAGGACTAAATAGGTTGTAAGGAAATAAAAATTGCAATATCCGTGATATAAACCGTTAAAAGTTATTTAATCCGAATACAAAACTTTTTGATCGAAACACTTCGTAAGTCTCGAGCCAGTGGTGGGTAACGACCCCTATATCGATTCATAAGCCCCAGTTATTAATGAATTTAGGGGCTCACGCGCCATTTCGCCGGTTAGCCTCCGTAACGAACACAATGAGATGACGTTTTGGAACTAATCTGAAAACCTGACGTTTCAGGCTTCGCTTGCTGCGCGGCTGGGTAAGTGGGAACTAAGGACATTTAAATCTTTTCACTCATTTTTAGAGGTCTGTTATCTTGAAAATAAAAAACAGTACTGCTTTTTGATAGCTTTGTTGTCCATCTATATGTCTTCCTTAGGACCTTATCTTACCGGGAAGTAGCGAATTTATATTGAATTGCGAAATTTTGGCAACGTCGCCAATTTGGAATTTCAATACAAGTTGTTTTGGTTACGCAGCTTGCGACGTCGCTGTGGCAACCTAGTGAGGTAGGTGCCTTGTTCAAAAACTATAGCAGACCTATCGGGTGAAATTACCATCGCATACTAAAGGCAAAGGCTATAAAGTGCTGTACAATATGCAAGTTTATTATTCAGCATTCAAATATCTCATTATTTAGTTAAATATCTAGAAATATCATTATATAGTTAAATATGTAGATTTCAAACCTCAAACAGCCAGTACCTCTAAGTCATGATAACCTTAAATTACTTATTGAGATATCATCGCTTCAGCATTGGAGATTGGAACATTACAATGATGAACTTTATCAGGTTTCAAACGATCTATTGAAGAAATTACAACACTTTACCACCAACTGGACGGCTAAGCTGGTGGTAGCTCTGCTTACGAAGCCCCCTGGCTTCCCTTGCCCCGGGTCCGATCCCTAGCCAGGCCTAATTTTGTGTAGCGCAAAATTTAGTCACAGATGTTGGATTATTATACAGATACAACCATGTACGTTCATGACACCTGCGACACGGAATCCTTATGCAGGTCTAAGTGCCTGTAAGCATTTGTTGTTGGACACAGGGAATCTTCGTGCAAAGCTATGAATGTGTAAGCACTTGTTGTTAATATCGATTCAATTTTAGACTCCATTAAAACATAAACAACGCGGCTTTCATTGAAGTATTGTCCCAGAACCCGATTGGAACCTTTTAACCCAATTCACCAAGTCTAAACTAGCAGCGGCTGCTTCCCCGAGTTTAATAAGGTCTGGCAGATTTCGAACACACTACCCCGAGTTTAGTTGAGTTTTACCCCTGCCACAAGATTAATGGTGCGCCGTGATCACGTTGGACTTTACTAGTTCCAACTATGGAGTATTAAATTTCGCAGTTGGGGACGTTTCTCTTAGTGAGTAATAATTATTTGAGCACCGACTCCTCAAGATTAGTCTTTACTGTGGATTTATTCTTACCAGCTCCGGTCGATTGGCCCGGCATATCCTGAATTGGGACCGCACTATGTGTACCTATCAATATAATGATGTCTCGATCCGGCAGTTCATTGTGGTACAGATGCGCTTTCATGATGTAATTAATTTTGTAATTAGTAGCTATACTTTAAGGTGCAATTAAATTTTTCTTTTCTTTTCTTCTTCATTTCTGTTCTTTCTTTTTTATTTATTTATTTGTAGACTTTATTAAGATATCACGTTCTGATATTTGGTTTTAGATTCAGGCTCTTATTAATAAATAGTGTTAAACAGTGCTTTATTTCAACTAAATTTTGTCTTTGTTTTTCTTTGACAGTTTTAAACTAAATTGAAAGAGACAAAACATAGTTTAACTATTCAACCGTTTAACACTGTTTATTAATAAAAGCCTCCGTTAAGGACTCGTATCAGTGTTCACACTGCAGGACACATGTGGATCGTTAGTGGGAGGACTAACTCTTCTGCGAGTGTCCGTCTGGGTTGTTACCACCGCTTTGCTCGTGAAGTCTGCCGCCAAGCAGTAGTGTGCAAGCATTACTGTGTTCCGGTTTGATGAGCAGAGTATCCAGTGAAATTACTGGGCTTATGAGAATTAATACCTAATGTCTCAGGGTAACGAGCGCACTGCAGTGCCGCGCAGGGCTTTGTGTTTCAAAGTTCTGGGTGGCACTGCAAATGTTATGGGCCGGCGTTATGCTTACCATCAGGCAAACGACCAGCTCGTCTCGTTACCATATAAAAAAAAAAAAAAAAAAAAAAAACTTGTCCTGTGCTTGCGTGACAAGATTTTTCGTACACCTGTGGCATGCATGGCATCGGCACCAACTGAGGTGGTGGCCGCGTTTGTGGCACGCATTCCGCGCACACTTGACTACAAATACTGGCTTCTACCCACCTGCGCAAAATAGAGAGAGAACAAAAGGGACGCGTAAGAACAGACTAAGCACCCGAAATGAAACTATCAACGTGGTAGGACATTTTCTAGTCCCTCTTTCCTAACTACCGTTCTCTAGGTAGCGTACGTGTTCCGGCTTTCTTATCTGATAGAAATTACGATATAGAAATGTCATGTGTAGGAACAAAAATTGCGTGGAAGAATATGAAAGTTCTGGTTGCATTTGAAAGAAATAAGAAAAACCACTCAAAGCACTCGATTTAAAAGTGTTGTAACAGAAAAAGAAAAGTGGTTTCGGACACTTTAGTATCCACCACGCTCGCAGAAGAGTTAACCAACTTGTAAATTAGTTGAAAAATAGGTAGTTTTAATTTTTATTATTATAATTATTTGTTTATAGGTAAGGTAAGATAAGGTAGGTTGTTTATAGGTAGGTAAATTATTTAATTTTTCAAAGAGTATGTATTTGTTGATTACTGAAATAAATCATCCTTGAAAATACTTTGTGACAATTATCTTCATAACTTTATAAATATTGATTTTTGTAGCCGATTTGTTGCTTGATTAAAGTTTCTCTTTCTATTTATTTATTTAATAACTTTCTAAAAGTCTATCAGATCCCGCCTCCACTAAGTTTATATTAGGGTCTGACAGATTCCGAACGCACCCTTGTGGTTTGATTAATAGTTCTGAAACCACGTGATAACTTCAGTTCAACGTGTTTCATTTACGGTTTAAGGTGGACGACCATTGTACCGCGCGTTACGCAACGCCAAATGTTTTGAGGAGTTTGCGGAATGACAACTTGTTATGTGGTTCGTTAGCTATAGTAGTATGTATATTGAATTGTAATAGCGCGAATAGGATTGGAGTTGCATTTAAATTAAAAATGTAGTTTTTAACTTCCATAGATAGTAATAGAAAAAAAAGTGCACATATATTTCTTACACAACTGTCACACTATACTTCTTCAGTGATCTTTAAATGATACTGTCTCATTGAACAATTACGGTCTTACCACAAAAACATTAAACACATCCTAAACCTGTGTTAAACAGCGTTTAACTGCTAAAAATGCCTTAGTTGCGTGTTCAAATATGAGCAACCACAAATCCTGATTTAAGTAGTGTCTAACCATTGTCTAACTCAATTCTGTTGTGACATTTCAATACTTTAGACATTAGTTACCTTTAGACAATGTCTGCAGGCTAAACAGGCATCTAAGTGGTTTTTTTTGTGGTAACACGGTTAAGGTTTTGCCGGTTTCCTTCCAGATTGGTCACTTGGTCATCTGCAATTTCCAACCACCTTTCTCGAAAGGTTTCAATTAGATCTTTGATCTTACACATCAAGTTTAAAATACAATTGTAAGGTAAGAAGGGGATAAGAACTACAATACATTTTCCTGTTTTAGTTACGGAAAAGTGGACTACGGCCCTTACGTTACAAACACTTATGTGTCTTGAATAAATCTGCGTAGCCGGATTGGGTTAGGCTAGACTATAATACAGTCTTTATAATTAAAGACGGATAGGCTGGACGATCTAATAAAAGTTTTTATTACTAGAATCCATAAGAAACTGGTTGGACACGAGATGCTTATTTTCAAAGTCATCTATACAAATAAATAAAATTGAAGTGTCTGTTTGTAACATCAAAATAACAGCTTTTTACCAAATGGATATAAAAAAGTATATACGGTACCTATAACAAAACAACCATTTTTAAAATGTTTGTCTGTCTGTCTGTTTGTTCCTGGTAATCTCCGAAACGTCTGGGCCGATTTTGACGGGACTTTCTCTGGCAGATAGCTAATGTTATAAGGAGTATGTAACTTAGGCTACTTTTATTTTAGAAAAAGAATTAGGGTTCTGCGCAAAAAAACCATGAAATTCAACATCCCCGCGCGAGTGAAACCGCGGGTAGCAGCTAATTTAAAAATATGACTGGGACAAAATCATAAACCGTTATCATTTCATCAAGGTCCAGACGTATTTTTTTTTACTTTAACGACCTTATTTCGAAGTTTTACTACGTCTGAGCGGCCATACTCAAAGAGGCTGTAAATGAGAGATGTAATTTGATGTGGGTTCAGTGAGGATTTGGTGATGCTGGGGGCGTCTCTACGTATAAATATGTTTATTCTAGAATAAAATGCTTCAAAAAGTAGAAGGGGGTTGGGTGGTCGCTCTCCCACCAATCCGTAGATCAAAATCTTTTATTATTTTTTTATAAAATGTGCTTGCTTTTGACCATCTATCGCATCGCTGGTAAGTGACGATGCGGTCGAAGATGAAGCACGCTAGTAGCTATTCACTCGAAGCAGCCTAGGTTGTAACTAACGGGAAACACAGACTCAAGCAATAAGTTCCACTCCTTTGCAGTACGAATAATATACGTAGAAGCAAAACGCTTCGCGAGCAAACGTGGCGTATCCACCATGTAGCGAAGTCGTTTAGCCGAAAGTCTGTTCGTGTTATGATGGAAGGGGAATGGGGGAATTAGAGTCTGTGATTCTAAAGGACACTCCCTGATGTATATCGGAACACAGTAATGCTTGCTCATTACTGCTTGACGGTAGACTTCACTAGCAAAGCAGTGGTACCAACCCAGACGGACACTCGTAGAAGAGTTAGTCCTGCCACCTAGTGAGCTTCATCGTTGACCGCATCGTCGCTTATCAACAGGCCAGAAAGTGATGAAGAGCATGTCTATATAAAGAGTAAAAAATACAAAACAAAAACTTGGAATACACGTCGTTAGCGAACTTTTACAAATGTGACATTATTCAACTTTATACCATTAAGTGTGTCAGGGAAAGGTCTGTAATAGACACAAGGACAGCGAAGTCTCACGATAAGAGGTTTATACCTTTTGGTACGAAGCCTTAATAATAGATAAGATTGGCTAAAAATATTTTTCCTTATTTTCCCTCTTCTACGCGCCAAGCGTTTTTCTTCAACCTTCATCACTCAGTCGACCAAATAGCTGAACTATTTCAAGCTACCGTTCTATATTTAGCAAATTTTCGACATATTTTACTATTTGATTTCGAGAACAGTGGGTCGCTTGACTGATCTTAAGCATAATGGCAGCCGGTACCAATTGGGTAGTTGCATGAAACACAAAACACACAAATACTGTGGTTATATAGGTTTAAGAACATCACATTAACACAATAAAAATGAAATTCACAAAAAAATAATTAATTTCCACAAAGATACTATTATTACTGTACTTTTTTTATCATCAAACAGTAATTTAAACTATACTATCAGTTTCTTTACATTTTAATGAATAACAAATGTGTGACAACTATGTACTTAAACGCAGTTTTTCACGTCCAAAATCAACAAAATGTGTGTTTTAGTACAACTTTATGGGCCGCGTTGAATATGTGACGTCACGCGTTAAGGCCAATTAGTATGGGGCGTTTTAGCGCTCACTAGATCCGCCTGACTTTGGCTCTCATTTTTGACGTTGTTAATATTCGATTTCCAGTTTTTTCGATATAGACATTTGATTTTCATGAGAAAACGAATTGATTAGCATCATAAAAAAATGGAGTCAACATCCCAATTGGAGAGCCACTTAGAACTTTGAAAAACCAATGCCTGCGTGGCACCACAGTGCACTCGTCTACAATAATTTAAAAATATCGTTGACAAAAAGACAATTTCATTTGTATTCTTGCAGATTCCAAAGTGTTTTGTTTCAAATAGACCTTTTTCACTCGAATATCCTTAAATATTCCAGAAACGTTGAGCTAGATTGTCTAAGGCAAAATTGTCTAACAAATTGGGTTTTGAAATGTTTTGTGCGCATTTGTACCTATTATTTAGAAGAATGTGGGATCATGTATGTTTTCTTTTTAGGATTCTGTATCCGAAGGATTTCAATATTACTGTGGCAACTCTTATATCTTTTTCATTGTTTAAGCTTGAATATATTGTTGAATTTTTTTAAGAATTAATCACATAAATATTCTGTTTTTTATAACAAATAAAGTATACCTTTTGAAAAAAATATAGATGAGTGTGTCTGTGAAACATTTTAAATTTGTAAAAAAAGCATACCATTTTCTCCAATAAAAAATCGTATATGACTTTTCATGCAATATCTGAAACAATTTTGATAAAACACACTAAAATAATAGTTTACATTTTTACCAGGAAAATGAAAGGAAACTGAAAACGGGTCTCCACGAAACGAAATTTGTCGTAAAAACCTATAAAAAGGACAAAACTCCGAAAGGGATCATTCCAAACATCAAAACCAACCTTTCTCACATCGATACTTCAACCCCCATAACTCCACGTGGAAAATTCCATATTCGACTGTAATAATCTTCGAGCGAGCTCAGAGATGAAGCGATTTAACTGGTACACGCGACATTAGACTCTACTGCATGTGAATACGGGTTATAGTTAATGGTGTTTAGAGTAAACATTTGTATTTCTGTGGTACGAATAATGTGCGATACAGCAAATTGACCGGGCGCCTGCCACGCGCTGATAGTAAGCACACTATTGTGTGGTGCAAGTTAGGAGCGGTTGTGACTATTCCTACTTCAAATCCTACTATCCTACTTAATAATATTATAAATGCGAAAGTGTGTTTGTTGATTTGTCCTTCTTTTACGCAGTAACGGAGCAACGGATCGACGTGATTTTTGGCATAGGTAGATAATGGACTGGAGAGTAACAGTAATTTTTAACCCGCAAAAATGCACGGTTTCTATGGGAACGCGGGTGAAAACCGCAGGCAGAAGCTAGTTTTAAATAAAAACTACAAAATAACCTTCAACAAGCAAATGCATCGCCATTTTCAACCTTATTACAATAGATTTCTTTTGTAAATCTACACTAAGGACTCGTTTAAATAATTATTAAACAACTCTGAGTGCGGATGTCTTAACTTAACACCTAATGTCTACGCCATAATGTCATGCCTTGAACTCCGCTCACAGGACGTGGGATGCGGATGGCTCTGCCATGTTGAGATATAGATGAGGAGAGAAATTGCACCGCGTTTTGACACAGTATCCGTCTGACGCGCATGTACTCGACTGTACTCTGCTGCGATACGGGATCATTATCTTGGATACAGCGTCTTTGTGTTGTGTATCCACTTGTGTATATAATTATACATATGGATTACGGGTCCTTACTACTAAAGACAGTATAACGGTTGAATAATTACACAACGTTTTGTCCCTTTCGATTCAGTTTCAAATTGTCAAAGAACAACAAAGACAAAACATTGTGTAATTATATCACCGTTATACAGCCTTTATTAGTAAGGCCCATGGTGTGGTTAGCGAGTAGTGGTATAAGTTAGTTACCGAAAGATAAATTTCTTGCAATTTATTACAAGATATCTTAATTGTACAGTATTTATTTTTTAATAATGGTTTAATATATGTAGATAATTTCTATCAATAAAATAATAAGTAAGAAAATAATTAAAAATCGTTTGAACTATCTATAAACAAAAAAATGGTCTAAAGATAGCTCAAACGATCCCAGAGTTCCCAAAATACTGGCCGCGTTGCCCCGCTAGATTGCAAGGCTGATCCTTTGAGCGAGATAAAAGCCAGCAGTTTCGTCAAGTTTGATTCTACAAGCCACCTCGACAAATCTTTATAAATTTCGATTGCTCCCGGTCCCCAAGGGCCCAACGTCTCTACCCCAAACGACACAAGGATATACCCAACCTCTATCAAAGTTGGAATATGTTAGTGGTAGGACTAACTCTTCTGTGAGTGTCCGTCTGGGTTGTTACCACCGCTTTGCTAGTGAAGTCTGCTGCCAAGCAGTAGTGTGCAATCATTACTGTGTTCCGGTTTGATGAGCAGAGTAGCCAGTGAATTTACTGGGCTTATGAGACTTAATGCCTAATGTCTCAGGGTAACGAGCGCACTGCAGTGCTGCGCAGGCCTTTGTGTTTCAAAGTTCTGGGTGGCACTGCAATTGTTATGGGCCGGCGTTATGCTTACCATCAGGAAAATGACCAGCTCGTCTCGTTAAAAAAATTGTGCCGTTTGAGGAATTCTGCCACTGTACCACAGCACCGCTCGCCAAATATGCAGTTTCTGAAAGATGGGAAGGTGCCAGTGTGTTAACGCATGTAGTATCCCACACCAAGTGCTCTCCCAACTTCCAGGGAATGAGGAACATACCGTCAGGCCTTTTTCCTTCGTCGTGCATTAAGCTGTTAGGCTCCAGAATTGCTGCGACATTGGCACTGCCAAAGGGCCGGCGAAAGGTATTTCACCTTAATTATAGGTTACCTAGCTTACAGTTATGAAAGAATACTACTACTACATTCCATATCCATACTCCATACCAATATTATAAATGCGAAAGTGTGTTTGTTGGTTTGTCCTTCTTTCACGCAGCTACGGAGCAACGGATCGACGTTATTTTTGGCATAGATATAGTTTATGGAGCGGAGAGTAACATAGGCTACTTTTTATCCCGGAAAAATTTACGGTTCCTGTGGGAACGCGGGTGAAAACCGCGGGCAGAAGTTAGTGTGACATAAAATTGACATTGACAGCTGTCAAATAAAGTTTTATAATGTTGACAAGTTGATTTAATTTGACAGATCGGTTTGACAGTTCCTGTGGGAACGCGGGTGAAAACCGCGGGCAGAAGCTAGTAATACACATTACATAAATAACATAGATTTGACATAGATAATAGACATATGTCTATTATCTATGTTAAAAATATTCCACGTCGCTATGCGACAGAATGTTTCTAGCTCCGTATGGTATTTCCATTATAATTGTAACCAACATTTTATCCAAATACAAACATTCATTTCAATTCTAGTATTAAATTTTACTTCGATCAAAGAAAGTGTCACAAACAATTACTTAATTATTTGAAGCAGTAACGACAATCTACATCAAACGTTAGGGAACCCAAGTCCCTTTCGACAATCTCCAAGTGATTCTGAAACGTAATCCTTGAAAGAAATACGATATTTTGATGACGTAAAATCTTTGGCTATACAATCAGTAAGGACAGTTCATGAAAAGATTGGTTTCAAAAAACGGAAACTGACTTCGACGAAAATAATGCGATGTATAAAATTTCATCCCCTATTTTTCTACCCTTAGGTATGGTATTCTTTCATAAAATTCATTCATAAAGGACCACCCTTGAGTTATACGAGTACGTTACTAATGAAAAAAGAATTATTTAAATCGGTTGAGAATTGACGGAGAAATCTAGTAAAATCGCAAAAACAATACACAATTAAGAACCTTAAATAGACATGATATAGGTACATTTATACATATTTTAGCCAATCCTACAACTGATGCTGCAATTTCTCTTTATGAGATGTTTTTGCATATTTAAGTCTACCTGTGAATGAAATTAGTATTGTAAGTGGAATTATTGTTTAGGGTACGATGGGGCTGGCATACCTTTGTTAGGTAAAAGACTCAAATTAAAAAAGAAGAAAAAAAAATTGAGAACCTCCTTGTTTGGAAATTGGTTAAAAAATCATGATTTATCGGGCTTAATTCGTGATGTTATGAGCTAAAACCACTGTGCCGTACTAAGTTAATAAGTATTTACCTAATGTAGGTAGGTACTGACTTACCCTACTGTTGGTTATTTGTATAGCGCCGTCGAAGAGTATTTTCAGTCAAGGTTCTTACGGTCCTAATTAAAGTATTTATCAGAGCGTAGCCGAATCGGGGCTCGAACCGTTTACCAATAGTTCGGAGTTCGTGAATTCTATCAATATCGATGTGGTTATTAGGCTTTATTTACTGAACACCTTAATTTGGTTATTGGAGATTTTGGAGCGAAGCTGGTTCAGTAGTAATGACGTCACTGGTTCAAATCTTACGTTGAGGTTGTGATTTCTGTGAATGGAAACATAGTGATGACCTTCGCATGGGTCGCTTAGCTAGCTACCACTCTTAAGTTGAAAATATTTCACTGAGCACCTGTCGGTGTGTTTCTGACAGCTGCAATAATTGATATTCAGGTCGATTCTAGGTGTTTGCAGAATGTTCATCATCTTCGACTAAATCGTCTCTTAAACACAGGTTAGTTAGAAACCCGAGAGCCAGCATAAATGTTTATTATACAATAGGGAAACGAGACGAGCGGGTTGTTTGCCTGATGGTAAGCATAACGCCCATATAATAAATAAATTGCTACTTAGAACTTTGAAACATAAAGGCAAGCGCGGCACTGCTTAGCGCTCGTTACCCTGAGATATTAGGTGCCATACGCCCAGTAATTTCACTAACTACATTTCTCATAAAACCGGAAGACATGTAATGCTGGCACATTATTGCTTGGCGGCAGACTTCACGAGCAAAGTGGTGGTACCCACCCAGATGGACGATCTCAGAAGAGTTAGTCCTACCACCTGGCATTCATAGAAAGAAAGAAAGAAGAAAGAAAATACATTTATTTCCGGACAACACAACATTACATTAGATTATAAATGACACAACAGAAATTAAAACTAACAATAAACAATGTAATGTTGTGATGTCAGGAAAAGGTCCCGACTCAGCACACAACTAAGGTCAACGACCCTAGTCACTGATTTTCAGTCGGAACCCATCATGACATCACGAACGTAAGGACGACTAAAAAAAAAACAACTAATACAATATAAAAATAAAAAACAATCAAATAACTAAAATATTAAATCACAGATTTGTCTGTGTATTAAATAATTATGTAAAAAAAACTATTAACTTAGCAGAGCATGACCACAGATAACTACTAGCTATAGTCATCTGTGGCCACTAAATATCTGTATCGTGCAGTGTGCAATATCTAGTATTGTTTATCTATGGCAATTGGCAAGTGGCAGCAAACAAAATTCAAACAAAACAAGAAACAAGTTCAAACCAGTGGATTATATTCTCTTTGCCAGTCATCAGTGGTGATTGGGGCAAAATAATGTAAAAAATAAGCAAGAACAAAGGCCAAAAACTTAACTATGACAAAAAGGATACACAAATGGAATACCTACTCAAAAAGAGGTAAGTTATGTTCTCTAATTATTAGCTTAAGAAGACAGGACACTTTACCTATTGCAAGCGTCGGAATCCTAAATCTAGTATGATTTCAAGAACCTTTTATTTAAGGTTTTTGAACAGACACCAGATGTAGCTTCATACGCCTGCTAAACGTTTTAACTGTTTTCAGGTCACGAAGTGGGGGAGGTAAAGAGTTCCAACAATGGCTTGCAGCAAATCTGAAACTACCTCTGAAAGCCACCGTTTTGTGCTGAGGCGTCAAAATTAAGTACTGAGATGCTCGAGTATGATATTTACGCGCCTCATGAGCCCATTTCAATTTGCGAAACAAATATTCAGGCTGATTACTCAGAATGACGCCAAAGAGCAGAGTAGCAAGATGCAAATTTCTGCGTGGTGCCATTTTCAACAAGTTAGCTTGATTTAGAAAGGGGGTAATGTGAGCACGAGGAGGCACAGTAAAACAGAAGCGAGCACAGGCATTTTGAACTCTCTGTATGAGTCGCTCAGTTCGAGACAATAGGCAAGGCCCATAAACTACATCTGCATAATTTAACTTCGACAACACAAGCGACTCACACAGGCTCACTCGAAGATCCACACTAAGGTATGGTCGAATTCTATAAAGAACCTTTAGTCTATAAAAACAATTCCGTACAGCTTCTTCTACATGTTTCTCAAAATGCAGGCGGCTGTCCATAATTAAACCTAGATTACGAGCCACAGAAACACATTCAATGTGATCATTTAAGATTGCAACTTGAGGGCAATGGTGCTTTATGTTTTCTACCTGGTGTTTTGATCCCAATATTAAATATTTGGTTTTAACAGGGTTTAATACCATACAGTTAGCAACAGACCACTTTGCCAATCTGTCTAAGTCCTGATTTATTTTCGTTACAGCTAGGGAAGTCTCATTGGGATGGAAACTGAAATATACCTGTAGATCATCGGCATAAATATGGTACTGGCAATTTTTGATGCTATTAATTATGTCTGCACTATACAAGATAAATAGGATTGGGCCGAGAATTGATCCTTGAGGAACGCCTCGGAGGTTGTAGGTGCAGGTAGATGATGTTGTCTTGCCATCTAAACCAGTTACTTGAACCATTTGTGACCTCAAGTGCAAATAACTGTGGAACCACCTAACCGTATCACTATCAAAACCATAGTAAGACATCTTGGACAACAGGAGTGAAATATTAATTGCATCAAATGCACGTGAAAAATCAAGCAGCACCAGTACAGTACCCATTCCATGATCCTGAGCCGCAAGAATATTATCAACAACATCCAACAATGCCGTTGCAGTACTGCGCTTTCTACGAAATCCGGACTGGGTTGAGGGCAGGATTTTCTCTACCTCCAGGTACTTTATCAGCTGATTACACACTACCTTCTCAAGTACCTTAGAGAGACAGGGAAGAATACTTATGGGACGCAAGTCCTTGACTGAAGTAACATTTTGTTGCTTCGGAATTGGTCTAATAGTAGAAATTTTCCATAGATCAGGAAAGGTAGATGTTAAAATTGATTGGTTTATTATTTTTGTTATGATACTAAGGGTGCTAGGCAATGTTAAAAGAATCATCTGTAATGAAATACCATCCACTCCCTCAGCATTTGAAGAAAGCCCATTTATCACATTCGCCACAATACTCTCAGAGACAGGCTCAAGTTTAAATTGAGATGTGTTAAATCGATGATGTTCAAAGTATGTGAGATCTGATATACTAACAAAATCACTGCCAGGAACATTCAGGAAATGTGAATTAATAACATTTGGATCATTACAGAAATGTGGAAGTTCAAAATTGTTTTTTCTATCAGGGATAATAGTAGTTTTTAAATTTTTCCACAGTTTTTTTGGGTTATTAATGTTCTGGTTAATGTGGTTGTCAAAATACACTTTTTTTTCTTGATATACTGCATTAATGACCACATGTTTCATGTCCTTGTAGGATTCCTTATGCTGATCAGATTTAGTCTCTTTGTACTGATAATGGCATTGATTTCTAATATCCATCATAGCCCTAACAGTGTCAGTTATCCATGGATAAGATGTTGTTTTTGAAGAAAATTGCTTTTTAGGTGCATGTAAATTAAATAGGTCAGTTATACACAAATTAAAACTATTTACCATGTCATTTACATTGTCCAAATTCTCAATTTGTTGCCAATTAATTAAATTTAAATCATTAGTAAATAACTCCAGTAATATAGACTTTAATGGTCTGTAACAAAAAAAGCGAGGTTTAGGTTTTTCAGCCTTGATGTTAAATTCAACTGTGATTATTGCATGGCTGCCCAAGTCAGGAATATGGCTAACATTTAAAGATCTTATTTTCGCATCAGTACACACTAAGTCAATTAGTGTCTCACTATGGTCAGTGAAGTGAGTTGGTGTAGATACTAATTGCTTCAAGTTTGTATAATTAAGAAATGTCTGTAATAATTTACTCTTATTGTCTGAGGGACAGAGCAAGTTAATGTTAAAATCTCCCAAAATTGCTATGCAATCATAATCGGCAAAACTGACTACTGACTGAGTTAGACTATCTAAAAATATATTAACATCAAGCCACGGCGGACGATATGCAGTACCGATTATAATTTTTTGCGAATTTACCCTAAGTCTCAACCACATCTGCTCGACAGATGCGTTTTGAGGATGGGGGCTAATTCGCACATTAACACCCTGTTTTATATAGAAACCAACCCCTCCTCCGCGACCGGCCCGCACTGATAGCGGCCGCGGCGTGTGCCTTAACCGATAGCCGGGCACAACCGGAGCGCGGCTCTCTTCCCCGTTTCGTAGCCAAGTCTCATTTATTGCCATTAAATCTACACATGACTTTTCGATGGCAGCTATTAATTCATCATGTCTGGTACCCAGTGAGCCAGCATTGAACAAACCAACCTTGAAATTTTTAATCATTATAAATCGTATTGAAATTAGATATATAAAATTTACATAATATAAGAGAAACCATTCGACATTGGGCTAGCTTACCTATATTCAACTCGAATTTTAACACAAAAAATGATATTTTGTAATGACTGCATACATGACTTGATATTATTATTAAATTACAATTACAAAAACGATTATTTTGTTTTATGTTATGCCTAAATATAGCAACTAAGTATGTATTAATATATATTTCATATTTTTTAGAATACCACACAACCATCAGATATGGCTCAGCGGAAGTCCAACGGCATCGCTGCCAAAAATCTTCTGGATATCGCACTCCGAGCGCACTCGCAGGGGTGCCTTTCCTGCTTCACGGCGAACGAAGATTCGCCCGCCTCTGGTCCAGGCGAACCTCCAACCGTGGCGTCGACTCTCCTCGCGCACCTTGTAGAATAGAAGCTTATTATGCTTGGTGAGGCGCTCGTTGACGTAGATCCGCGTCGACGGGGAGGCCAGCCCCAGCCCATCGGTGGTAAGGCCGCGGCGCACCCGCGCGCCCTGCAGGAGAGCATCCCTCAGCGGGCGGCGCGCCAGGCGCACCACGACGGGGCGCGGGCGCGGCGGGCCGTCGCCGGGTGCGGGCGCACGGCGCTGCCCAGCACGTTCCACACTCACAAAGTCTCGCTCGTCGCAGGCGACCCCCAACTTGTCAGTGATGAGGGATACGAGGTGCCCCAAGCTCTCTCCCGGCTCCTCAGGGACACCAGTGATCTCGACGTCGTTGAGCAGTGAGTCCTGGTCGCGGTCGTTGAGCTCGGCTTTCAACTGCTCAACTGTGGCGACCAGCTCACCGACGCCTGGCTGAGCCTGGAGTGCCGCGTACTTCTCCTCGAGGCCCACCAGCCTGGCCTCCATCAGATCCATACGGCCCCCGAAACCTGTCACAGTATTCCTGAGCAATGACATCTCTTCCCTCATTGCATTGAAATCACCCCGGAAAGACTTCATCTCCTGGTTCATCAATCTGATTTCCCGAAGGATCTCATCATCGGCAGCAACAGTGGAGCTCTCGATAGGAGACGTCTGATAGTCAGCCTCCTGTCCTCTCACGGGACTTTCAGTATTGTCTCGCCGAGGGGTCTTCGCCTTGCAGCTTGGACATGACCATACCGCAGAAATCTTAGCCTCCGGCGGGATATTAACGCAGGTTCGGTGGTAAAGACCTACGCACTTGGAGCACTTTGTAGCATCCGCCGACGAAGTGAAACGACCGCAAGCATTG
Source organism: Crocallis elinguaria (assembly GCA_907269065.1). Taxonomy (NCBI): domain Eukaryota; kingdom Metazoa; phylum Arthropoda; class Insecta; order Lepidoptera; family Geometridae; genus Crocallis; species Crocallis elinguaria. Next base: position 11,430,756 of record OU026065.1, on the reverse strand, counting down.
CACTTGGCCATTTCGATAGAAATTTGTTTATTTTGTGTAGGTCAAAGTTTTTAATGTATTATTTACTAATGTTGGGGGTAAGCTATCACTTACTGATACTTTGTTGAGCGGATAGATTAAGAAAATCCTAGATGTTTAATGCCACAAACTTTAAAAAAACACCACACAACCAATTTACCACTGTTTAATTATATAATAAATCTATTAATTATTTTAACTATCTCTATTTATTATTTTTAAAACACAAACAATTGCGTAAACAGACCGTCGTCACTGACGTTCGTAACGTCACTCCTCACACTCATAGGAGGTGGTAACCACCTCCCGTCGACTGGGCCGTTGGATTTCCTTGTTTGCTATCCATAAAACTGCCAATTTCATCTCGTACAAATTGGCACACAATTATTTCGAGCAATTTTCCTTTTTCCGAAAATATTTGAACGGATCGATCTACCTTGGGTTTTGATTGATTATCGGTAGGGGTTCTTTAAAATTACAAAGAGTTTATTTTGTACAACCCTTGTTTAAATTGGTATATTATCCCGAAACGGGGTCAGTCTACTCATTGAGGTCAACAACATTTGTTTTACTAGTCAAAATTCTACTACACAATTTCCGGACAGTCCTAGATCAGCTGATTTACTTCAACAAACAATAACATATTATTATTGAATGATGATGTTGATTAGAAGAACTTAAAGACTTAGAAACAAGTCAAAGTCACGAGTAAATCTTCTAGGTAAGCGTGCCCCATCTTCGACCGCATCGCCACTTACCATCAGGTGAGGTAGTAGTCAAACGCACTTCAGGTTTGAAGTTGATTTTTTTTGTAGGGAAATTTGGAATGACTTTGCTCAAGAGAGGTTGTCACAACTTGTTGACAACCATGGTCCTATTCACCCCCTTCCGGGATAAAATACCAATTCAAACTCACTACAACACACTATACTAATATTATAAACCAGGAAAGTTTTTAATTTTTTTGTTTGTTACCGCTAATCTACGAAACCACGCGCTGGTTCGATTCTAAAAATGATTTCACTAATATAAAAAGTTACATTATTCCTAAGTGCTATAGGCTAAATTTTATTCGCGTGCGAAGCTGCGGTCACACTCTAGTCGGTTTATAAATGAAAAACCGCTTTGCTCGTGAAGTCTGCCGCCAAGCAGTAGTGTGCAAGCATTACTGTGTTCCGGTTTGATGAGCAGAGTATCCAGTGAAATGACTGGGCTTATGAGACTTAATACCTAATGTCTCAGGGTAAAGAGCGATCTGCAGTGCCGCGCAGGCCTTTGTGTTTCAAAGTTCTGGGTGGCACTGCAAATGTTATGGGCCGGCGTTATGCTTACCATCAGGCAAACGACCAGCTCGTCTCGTTACCAAATAACATAAAAAAATGACGTCATTCTGAGGTAACAAATATAAAAATAATACAACCAAATCCCCTTACTTATGAAGATGGTTACAAATATTACTACATAAAAAAGCATGAAAATTATTGCCAACAAAGCTTAGTCTTAATTCATCTCCATCACTTCATCGCTTCCTTTCAACCCTTACAAGCTTACTCTTGCCTCATCCGTACAACAATAGCGAGACTTTCGGGGTGTGGCTGTGAAACAAGCGTATTTATCGCGAAGCACCTCGATAGGAGCCACTCAACACCACCGTGGTGGTAGGACTAACTCTTCTGCGAGTATCCGTCTGGTTGGTACCGACTCTTTGCTCACCTCTAATGTGCAAGCATCACTGTGTTTCGGTTAGTCAGTGAAATTATTGGGCTTATTTAACTTAATACCTAATGTCTCAGGGTGACGAGTGCATTGCAGTGCCTCACAGGCCTTTGTGTTTCAAGTTCTGAGTGGCACTGACATTGTTATGGGCTGTCGTTATGCTTACCATCAGCCAAACGACCAGCTCGTCTCGTTACCTACCTCTCGGTTCAGTATAATTGTAGACAGCTTTTCCGCAGTTTCATACCCGTTGTGTCAGGTGATGCCTTTTTCTCAAGAAGGATTCCAATTTTCTTTTGATCGATCTTGGATCTTATAGGGATGAAAATACTCTATTGAGCCAACTGAGTTGTGTATTATGTTTACCATACAAGAGCGTTCCTAATCCATCCGTCATGGATTGAGTGGATCGATGGTTCAATTTTGAGCCCACAGACGGGCACTTGATTCAGAACGCGTCATCGCTCCATTTTTCGGTCATTTAGCGTCTCGAGCACTACTTGCAATTGGGCGCGAAATGGAACACGGCCACTAACGATGAAATTGGAACGTTTGGATTCCTAATATTTATATCAATCCACGAAATCGCCTGAGATTCAACACAATCGGCCGGTTTATGGAACGTTGGATTGGAATGTTGTGGATTGGGGTGCTCGTGTACTATGTGGGCTCTTATGTTACAATCGCAAAAAACCTGGTGCATATACTTCGTTGGAAATCACTGTAGCCACCGAAAAAACGTTCTTATTTTTGAATATATTTTTATCTGCTTTTACACATTTTGAAAAAAATATATAATATACGGTCAGAAAAAAGGGATTAGGGGGATTAGACACAATAACAAGAGCATTTAAGTAAGCTGGTTGGCTCAATTTCTGCTACCGCTTATTTCCTGGCCTCAGCTTAACAATACCAACATGGTACTAATGTTTGTCAGTGATATATGGTGAAGTCAATTAATGTAGGACGTTGAGCGATGCTCTGAAGGAAAAATGAATTATTTATTATATTTAAGGCATTCAATTTGTGACAGTGTTTGAGGACGCCGATTGAAGTGACGATGAAGCGGAAAAATGATTTAGGTAGTTTGGTAAGATTTTGTTTGACAGAAATTTACTACTTCTTTTCTTTTACCACTTTGCTCGTGAAGTCATTAGCTAAGCAGTAATGTGCGAGAATTACTGTGTTCCGGCTTGATGAGCAGAAGTAGCCAGTGAAATTACTGGGCTTATGAGACTTAATACCTAATGTTTCGGGCGCACTGCAGTGCCGCGCAGGACTTTGTGTTTCAAAGTTCTGAGTGACACTGCAATTGTTATGGACCAGAGTTATGCTTGCCATCAGGCAGACGAACAGTTCGTCTCGTTAACAAAAAAAAAAGAAGTTATTTCACTATAAAATATCATGTTATTTTAATTCTCTCGCTATGATTCTGTGTCGGTAGCGACTTATTCTGATCGTATATATTTTGAAATCGAATCCCGTTAACAACTAGTTTTATAACCAAAAAATAGTTCTACATTTTCAGTACCAATTCGAAAATATTAACACAACTACCACTGAAAGCCGATAAACAAACTTGCTCAGTTCCTGTTGAATATTTCAGAGCAGAACACCGTCGGCCAATAATAACGACCTAATGAATATGCGGGGGAAGTCTCTGATCGGACGAGGATTTTCGGGAAATATTGTGGACTTGGCGGAAATAGAGTGCATGATGCAGGTACAAGAGGGAGGAGGGTATATAACGCTACAATATTCTCATTTAACTTATCTTTCTTTCAAACACTTTTGTTAGTGGTAGGACTAACTCTTCTGCGAGTGTCCGTCTGGGATGTTACCAACGCTTCGCTCGTGAAGTCAGCCGCCAACCAGAAGTGTGCAGGCATTACTAACTCTTAGTGTTGGTAACGCTTTTTAGAAGCAACAGAAAAAATAATTTTAAAATATGTATTGTTGTAACTCTTGTTCCGACTTCAGTTAGACTTTTTGTTGTATTTGTAATTTGTATTATGCCCAGTAAGTTTGAGTTTACTTAGAATTGTTTCTCAACTAATTGTATATTAATTATGTATTCTTTTGAGAAAATAAATTATCTGAAACCGGAAATAATTTTGATTTTGAATGTACAAAAGCTAATCTATCGAGATTATAAAAAAGAATTATTTATTGGTGTTGAATCTTATGTCCTAAAACAAAAACGGTCTTACCACAAAACCTAACCATCATCATATCATAAGAAACAACCACAAAACTTAACTAACTTAACTAGTACCTTAACTTGTTGTCTAACTTAATTCTATTGAGACATTTCTAACCATTTTAGACTGTTATCTTTAGGCACTGTCTTCTTAAGGCGTTTAAAAGTTGTTTTTATTATAACAAGGAATATTTATAAAGGCTGATGGAATCATTCGCTTATTCTTAAGTATGTCATTAAGTAGGTACTCCACGACGAATTCTGAATTAAGAGCAACTCAAATCAGTTTCCTCTTTCCAAAGAGCCCGTTTTAATTACTTCATCTTATCTCCAAGCCATCCGACGCTGAGCTTTCCAAACCCCGCAACCCTTGCGTATAACCGCAAACCCCCGATTCTCTTATTTAACTTTCATAAGGCTCCAAACGTCGCACGCTTAAAGCACTGCAAAGCTGCTTGCAGACTGATAGCTGCTGCTGCTGTATTTAGATTTTAAAAGATACTAAAGGCGTAAGCCTCTATGAGATGCAGTTGAAGTGATGTTTTTCAAGGATACATAAGTTACAGTAAGTTTGATATTTTCAACTTGGGAATGGTAACTTGATTTATTTTATTTATTTATTTATTCATCATCAAATGTAGTCCACATTTCCATCAAGCCACAACCACAATAGACGATACGGTAGGTATGCGTCAAGCGGGGATCGTGGTTTTTCCATGGTTTTCTCGTGGTCCACGATTGATGGTTATCCGTCTATCATGCATGAATTAGGTGTAAGGGCTACCTTAGTTCAAGGGAACAAGCCAGAAGCCTATTAGTATGTTAATTAAGTCTACTCATAAAATAAAAAGTAATAAAAGCTATTGGATTATACAGTATACACGTGAGCTATCACGTGTGAATGTAGCTTTCAGGAAGTTTTAACGCAGTCACATAAATCGTTTGAGTCCACCGACGTGAGCGTAATTAAATACACACATTTACGCATTCTATTGTTAATGTAATTATGAAGTTGGTTCATTTTGAGCGCAGTGGAAGTGACGGCAGTGAATTAACTTCAACGGTTTAGGAATGAGTCAGGAAAACTGTAGCAACTAAAGGAATGGTTCCTATGGGAACGCGAGTGGAACCGCGACCACAAACTAGTAAATTATATACAGAGAAAATGTATACTATCTAAACTGGACAGAAGTGTGGCAGTAATTAAGACTAGGATTTTTAACAATTTTATTACTTTAAGTCTAGTATCTTCAGCGTTCCAGCTTTTATAGCAGAGTATGAACCGTACCGAAAAATATAATATTTTGGAGAACCATTTTGGTTTCTATTTTTTTTTTAATTATTATGATGTTAAAAGAGTTTAAGAGCGGTCATTACATATTGAGTAATAATCTAATAATAATGATTAAAAGAAAAATTAAATTATTATTATTATAATTATTATCTCTTTCACTCTTGCTCATGCTATTTACTAGAAAGAGAGAGAAACTAAAATTCTGCTTAGATTTGTGACACCAAAATCGGCAATTCAAATTAGGAATAATATGGAAAATGGATGTCACTTATTTTAGACCTGTCAAATTTATTGACTTGCTTGTAACCAGTAATAGTTTAATTTTGAAGGCTATTTAATTAGTAGTCTAATATCCCGTTCGAGAAAGAGGATGGGAGATATTAGACCGGTCGTTTTTCATGTTTCTGTGTTATATGATTTATTTGTATTACAAACTGATGCAGTGTTTGACCACTATCTTGCCTGATGAGAAGCTAGGATGTAGTAAATGTAACACGCTTATGATACTATAATCAAAACGATTGTCAATTTTTTTGAAACATCATATATTTTAGTTTGAGTTTAACAACTGCGTTGTATAAGTATACTGCTCATGCTGAGGGAAATAACGCGAATAAATTACGCAAAAATGGGCTCTATCCTTTGAAAGTAATTCCATTGTGATGTTGATGTTTTAATTTTAATGATAATGGAGGCTTAGCAGTGAGGCCTTTAGGCGGACCTAATTTAACGCCTATTTAGACGGTTTAGCTCTTTATTTTTTTTAAATATTATGATTTATTTTGCCACCGCTTTGCGCGTGAAGTCTGCCGCCAAGCAGTAGTGTGCAAGCATTACTGTGTTCCGGTTTGATGAGCAGAGTATCCAGTGAAATTACTGGGCTTATGAGACTTAATACCTAATGTCTCAGGGTAACGAGCGCACTGCAGTGCCGCGCAGGCCTTTGTGTTTCAAAGTTCTGGGTGGCACTGTAAATGTTATGGGCCGGCGTTATGCTTAACATCAGGCAAACGACCAGCTCGTCTCGTGACCAAGTAATATATAAAAAAAAGATTCATATTATCATTATTTATTTTTGCTTTTGAAATACGAATATGCTAGATAGTATCGCCCTTAGTTGAACACTTACGGTCAATCCGTGGACTCATTTGCACACGGTCTACGCGTTACACGTCATGAAACACCACCACTTGCTTCGTTTGGGAGACACCGACCAACAAATCTTCGACAAGAAAACATCGATACTCGCCACTTTCCCGATATAAACGAGACGAGCGAGTTGTTTGGCTGATTGTAAGCATAACGCCGGCCCATAACAATTGCAGTGCTACTCAGAACTTTGAAAGAAAAAGGCCTGCGCGGCACTGCAGTGCACTCGTTCTCCTAAGACATTACATATTAAGTCTCATAAGCCCAATAATTTCCCTGACTATTTTGCTTATCAAAAGGAAAACAGTAATGGTTGCACATTACTGCTTGGCGGCAGACTACACGAGCAAAGCTGTGGTATCTACCAAGACGGATACTCGCAGAAGAGTTAGTCCTACCACCTGTTAAGGTGTCAGTCCTAAAATTCTCTAACACCTAACTTTGCATAACATGATAGCGCGACAAAACCAGGCATAGAACGGCCCAATTCCTGAAATTCAGCTACAAAGTCCACGGACACAGAACTTGTTACCAATTTTCTGCCACAAAAGCATTCGCTAACGCCAACGCTCCCTAAACTTTTCACTCAACGACTTTTTGAACTAATATTGCCGCATTTGCTACGTTAACCTCTTGCTAACAGATTCGCAAATTAGATAATAGAATTGTCGAGCGACAAACCAACACAAGTCGTGCTTGTGTGTCTTGGTTAATATGTGCATGTTAATGGGCTGCCTAGGGCTTTTAGATTGTGTTTATTATTAGATTGTTGCTCTTTTGTATTTGGTACCGTTCAAATTTAAGTGTTGCCGCACATAAATCGTCGAACGCGGCAAATACACGCAGCCACTAGTTGCAGCCACCAGTCCTTCTGTCGCAAAATAGAGAGCGGTAGTCACAACATAGTGAGAACAGAAAGCGCTCGGGCGCATAGGCCGTCCTTATGCGTTCAAGCGCCTGTTCTGTACTCTATCTGTTTTCTGCGGGTGTGGAGAAGCAGGCGTTAGTCCTACCACTAACAAACAGTATTTAAGAAAGTATATTAGGTAACTATTGTTATAGTTACCGAAGTTTTGTTAAACAACCATTTTAAAATTATTGTCTGTCTGTTTGTTCCGGGTAATCTCTGAAGCGGCTGGACCGATTTTGAAGGGACTTTTACTGGAAGATAGCTGATTTTACAAGGAGTAACTTAGGATACTTTAATTTTAAAACAAAAAAAGGGTTTAGCTCAAAAAAATAAAACCAATGAAATCCAATATCTCCAAACGGGTGAGACCGCGGGCAGCAGCTAGTCATTCCATAAAATGCAGAACGCACTTTAACTCAAAAATTCCAACGGCAACCTTCACTTTTCCAAGCATATCATTACCATTTTTTTCTCACGACCTTATAAGAATATTGAATAATGTAACATCTGTACGTAATGAATGCTCACGAGAGGCTCGGTGTGAATATGTATGCGTATATTCCATAACAGACCTTTGAAGGAACGATCGATGGAATTAATATCTGGAGAAAATCTTTATTACATGATCCTTTATTCAAATTCGCTTTTGATGTGCCGAATAAGATTTCTAAGGGTATTTTTAGCTTCTGGTTTTTAGCTGGAGCTCTTGTAGTGTACCTGAAAAGCTTGACATAATATTTAGGTTAACCTACTTATGATTAGGGATGTTGCAACTTTTGTATTGATATACTAATATTACTATTTGATTGCTTGGGATCTCGTATTTTCCCGCAAATTTGAAACTGATTGCTTTGAAAAATAGGGATGTTGCATGGAACACATAATATATAATGACTAACAGAATAAAAATGAAATTCACAGAAAACATCGAATTTCCACAAAGATACAGCATCTAAAAGTTTCCCGATTTCAACTTTTTTTTTATAATCCTATAGTAATTTAAAGGATACCATCAGATTCTTTACATTTCAATGAATAGAAAAATGTAAAACAACTATGTTCTTAAACCCAGCTTTTCACGGACAAATCAATAAAATGCATGTTTTTAGTACAGATTTACGGCCCGCGTTGAACAAGTGACGTCAGATGTTCTGTCCAATTTGTATGGGGCGTTTTAGCGCTCAGTAGATACGCCCGACTTTGACTCTCATTTTTGACGTTTCTAGCGTACGATTTCCAGTTTATTCAATATATACATTTGATTCTCCTAAAAACGGATTGAATGACATCAAAAAAATGGAGTCAACAACCCTATTGCAAAGTTTGAAAGTATTGACCTACAGATAGCGGCCGAACTTACTATCTATTACTGTGCTATTATTATTTCCTGAGAACATCAGTTTGGCGTACCGTAGACTCGTGGGTTTTATGAGAAATCTCGCTTTGATAACCTAGACGTGAAGCACCAATTGCAGAAAACTCGAACTAAACCACCCTGCAATTAGGTACACAATCAAATATTCTGGAGAGCAATTTGAATGCTGCAACGGAGTGTCCAAAACTAAATTCAGCTTCGCAGGTCACTTACGCTCGCATTGGAGTTAACTGGGTTCGCTGTCGATGGATACGTCGTGGAAGACATCATTATTGTTTCCCAAACCTTACTGTTGTTCCACAAAATAAAGGGGTTGTAGCTTGTATTAATGCTGCAACCGAGTGTTAAAAGTTACAACACTGAGTGCTAGTATGTCCGCGTCTGTCTCTCTGTCAAACTTAAAAACGTACGATCCACAGGGGCATACTGAAAGCATAAATCCAAAGACGCCGTAAAGATGTCGTTTAACTTGTGAAAAGTCCTCGTTTACAACTTTTCAATCTAACTACTCTCTGGTGCGTCTTGGTAGCTCATGCGTGGCTTTATAACATGCCCTACTAATGCCTCAACCTTGCTTCAACTTATCTCTTAAATATTTAAGGGCTACTCCACATTTTTAGCTGAGATCGTTTATTAGTAGAGCTAAAATGTTGTGCATGCTTTAAAAATTGAGGAACATGAGACAGCGAGAGTTCATAAAGTTGGATATGGAATCCTTTGGGTTTCCTCTTGTTGCACTGTTTCTAAGAGATTTGGTGAGACTTTTACGTACTCGTTCTGGCATTCGGAATAAATTGATTTCAGAATCATTCAATGAAATTAAAAATAAAATGAAACTTGAAATGAAAAATGAAAAGAAAAATGAAATGAAAAATGAAATGAAAAATGAAATGAAAAATGAAATGAAAAATGAAATGAAAAATGAAATGAAAAATGAAATGAAAAATGAAATGAAAAATGAAATGAAAAATGAAATGAAAAATGAAATGAAAAATGAAATGAAAAATGAAATGAAAAATGAAATGAAAAATGAAATGAAAAATGAAATGAAAAATGAAATGAAAAATGAAATGAAAAATGAAATGAAAAATGAAATGAAAAATGAAATGAAAAATGAAATGAAAAATGAAATGAAAAATGAAATGAAAAATGAAATGAAAAATGAAATGAAAAATGAAATGAAAAATGAAATGAAAAATGAAATGAAAAATGAAATGAAAAATGAAATGAAAAATGAAATGAAAAATGAAATGAAAAATGAAATGAAAAATGAAATGAAAAATGAAATGAAAAATGAAATGAAAAATGAAATGAAAAATGAAATGAAAAATGAAATGAAAAATGAAATGAAAAATGAAATGAAAAATGAAATGAAAAATGAAATGAAAAATGAAATGAAAAATGAAATGAAAAATGAAATGAAAAATGAAATGAAAAATGAAATGAAAAATGAAATGAAAAATGAAATGAAAAATGAAATGAAAAATGAAATGAAAAATGAAATGGAAAATGAAATGGAAAATGAAATGAAAAATGAAATAAAAAAGGCAATGAAAAATGAAATAAAACATAAAATGAAATGAAAAACATTTATTTGTAACAATCAATGACTTGACCCTAAATTACAACCTCGAATACCTTACACAACTGATAAAAATCGGTCCAAACTCAGTATAATACTGGTTGTAAACAACCAGCGCTGGTCTTCCGAGAGAGGCTTCTTATGATGTTTTGTGTAGGTAGGTGTTCTGAAAGTAGTCGTCCTTATTCTAATTTCCAGGTAAAAGTCTAAAACTGCATTGTAACAGGTACCTAACGAAGGCCTACCCGGTCCCACAATGAGTTCACTCTACATCATCATCACCATCACCAAGCCAACGTCCACTGCTGAACAAAGGCATCCCATTGGAGAGCCGATTAAGCCATAGTAAACCACACTTGATAGGCGTCTTGGTCATCACAAACATATACAGTTACTACTTTATAATTATACTCTTATTACTTCTTTTCCGAATCATTATAGGTATTAGTAGTTGGTGAAACTACTAGGTGCTGACGCACGCGAGTATACTAATGAGACTGTGTCTCGGGGTAACGCACTGCGGTGCCGCGCAGGTCTTTGTGTTTGCAAAGTTTGGAGTTACACTGTAATTTTTATGAACAAGCGTTGCTTACCATCAGACAAACGACGTGCTCGTCTCCTTAGTAGAACAAAAAATCTCATGAAGCCTTGAAAATGTGGAGTCAGCTTTAAACTTCCGATCAAAACATCTAAGTTCGGAATTTCAGAGTTTTGGACGCGAGAGAATAAAAGAGATTCAAATCAATATAAAGTTTGGAGAGGAGTCAATCCAGTTTAGAGATATACGAGTATCCATTGGGCAAGTTTCTTTTTATACGGGATTTATTAGTTTTCTTAGAGATTAGATTGCAGTTTTACGGAGCAATGTAGGTATATGATAATTTTTATACTATTGGATAATGGGACGATCCGATTGTTTGCCTGCTGGTAAGCATGACAACAGCACATAAAAATGCCAATGCCATTCAGAATTTTGAAAAACTGTGCACTCGTTGCCCTGAAACATTAGGTATTAACGCGCAGTAATTTCACTGACTACTTTGATCATCACCCTGAAACGCAGCAATGCTTGCACATTACTGCTTGGCGGCAGACTTCACTTGCAAAACTGTCGTAGCCACCCAGAGAGACTCACAAAAGAGGTAGTCCTACCACTTTGTAAAAAATATTAGATCTATAGACTATTTTAATTGTAAGTAGGACCTGTGAATTTTATAGTAATTACGTAGATGTAATTTTTGGTATTTATTTTAGGTATTAATGTGCTTAGAATTGTTAGATCATGATGTTTGTAGTTACTGATTCACTAGATACAGGGAATCAGTAATTACAAAGATCATGATGTCATAGATACAGGGCGTTATAGAATCAGGGAGTTCTAGCCATAATTCACAACCCGGGCCAGCCCAGTGCAGCTTGGTGGATGTCACATGTCTTCAAATTTTGTGGTCCTTGAACATGCGTGTTTCACGATGTTTTCCTTCTCCGTTTTAGAGCGAGTATGATAAATCCGCACATAAATTATAAGTCATTGGTGCGGGGTCGAGCTGGGAAGTGAACACCTGAGTTTGTGAGATTGATCATTAGATTCAGGTCGTCAAATGTGACTCGCTCACCGATTGTTCAACACTTCTAGCATTGTAGCAAAATTGATGTAAATGCAACATTTAATCTTGAGTCCGTTTCAACAATCTGAAAACCGAGATTTAGTAATAGAACATGATGTTTTATATAAAGACATTTTCGTCGAACATTTTTACTTTGTCGCTTACATTTTTGAGAATATTATCATTATTTCTAAGTAACGTAGTAGGTATTACTTATGCATTAGAATAGCTTCACAAAGACTAAGTTTAAAGTTATCAAGCGTTTTATATTTCCAAAGTTTCTCCAAAGTATTTTCTTTCGAAGAAACATCACGTAAATATTCTTATTTGAATTGTTTATATAAAAATGTTTATTCGAGTTATGCTAATAATGCTTCGTAAATGAAAAATTTTTTGACCTTTATACTTAAGGGCATGGCTTTACTAGCTGAACAGTTGGAGAAGAACTTGTTGACGAGTAATTTTCTATAGTGCTCGATTAGCAAGCTCTTAGTTAGTCTAGGTAGTGGTAGGACTAACTCTTCTGCGAGTATCCGTCTGGGTTGTTACCACCGCTTTGCTAGTGAAGTCTGCCGTCAAGCAGTAGTGTGCAAGCATTACTGTGTTCCGGTTTGATGAGCAGAGAAGCCAGTGAAATTACTGGGCTTATAAGACTTAATACCTAATGTCCCAGGGTAACGAGCGCGCTGCAGTGCCGCGCAGGCCATTGTGTTTCAAAGTTCTGAGTGGCACTGCAATTGTTATGGGCCGGCGCTATGCTTACCATCAGGCAAACGACCAGCTCGTCTTGTTACCAAATAACATAAAAAATCGAGCTCTTTTAGGTTGAAAATAAGGTACCAAGCTTGACACGTAAGACTGCGTCCCGGCTTAAGGATTTGTTTCCTAGGTCCTATCCTATATATCTAGGCACCACGAGGGAGGCTAGGCCATTAAAAGAAAGAATGAGTATAATATGGGAGAGCAGAAAGCAGCAGTATTAAATGTCAACACATAAAACGTAAGTACAATTGAAAAAAAAGAACGTGATATTCGTTACAAAATTGTTTGGCGCAAACTGTTTGTGTACTACTGGAGCTATACCCTACTAAATAGCGTATTGTAAAAGTCAATTTTACAATACGCTAATTTTCTTCTAGTTTTCTATTTAGTCTGATTAAATATTTATTAAATTCTGAAATGTAAATTTACGGTTACAGTAATAAATGTTTTGTAATTACTTTTCAAATAAATAATTTTATTTGTGTTTGTATTTCAATATTTTATGTTTAAATATTTGCTTTTACAGACTTTTCTAAGTATAACAAAAGAAATTTGAAGCATTCATATTATAAACGTTATATGTAAATCAAGCTATAAGTTTGAAGCAAAGATGACTCAGTAGTAAAGATTCGTCTACCAACTTGTAGGTCAGGGGGTTCAAATCTAAAAATAAGCTCAAGCTTTCAAAAAAACAGTCTGTTGGACCCTATAGTTGAATGAGAATAATAATTATATATAAGTGTTACTGTCGCACTTAAACGAGTCCTTAGTGCAGATTTACAGAATAAACCTATACTAAGTTCTCGCTTAAGTAATTATTAGACGACTCTGAATGCGGCAGTATTCATTTGTGTAATTGACTGTACCGCTTTCAAATAAATAAATAGCGTTGTAGTGCATGGGCATTTTCAAAATTTAATTTATTTACTAGAAATATTTACAATAAATCCATTAAAAAAAATGAATCTGCAATACTCCAAGGGATCGCAAATAATTAGAAACACTGTGGGGGACAAGAAAAAGATATAAAACATTTCTTTATCACCTTTTTATTTCTCAGCCTTCTACAAGACGTTAATATATTTATATGTCAACGTCAAAAAGGGGACCATCTCAAAGCACTAAATCCTGTAAAATACAAACTTAACATAGCAAATAAAAAAACAATGATCATAAAAAACAAACTCATTTCCACAAACAAGTCATTAACACTAAAACAGGATTTACAGCCGTCGAAAATAAGGCAGTAACTGGAGAGGACATTACAGACCTCGTAGAAGACGCACTGCAAACAAAAACGGAATCCGGGCAAGTACGAGTACCGATAACGGAAAGGGTTTCGTAACCAAGATAAAAAGAAGATATAGGTTTAAAATACTTTAAATAAAAAAAAATGAATGACTGAGAACATCAAATCTATACTTGTATGTATTACTTTATATTATATTAGCTGCTGCCCGCGGTTTCACCCGCGCGGAGATATTGGATTTCATGGTTTTTATTTTTTTGCGCGGAACCCTAATTCTTTTTCTAAACTAAAAGTACCCTATGTTATTCCTTATAACATCAACTATTTGCTAGTGAAAGTCCAGTTAAAATCGGTACAGCCGTTTCGGAGATTACCCGGAACATAGACAGACAGACAAAAATTTTAAAATTTGTTGTTTTGTTAAAGGTACCGTAAATACTTTCATATTATGCATTAATAAAAAGCTGTTATTTTGTTATTACAAACAGGCACTTCAGTTTCATTTATTTGTATAGAAAAGGGCAAAGTTTGGTTTTTTGTTTGTTACCGTTACCGATAAGTCCGATTTAAAAAATTATTTCTCTAATAGGTCCTATCACAGAGCCTACAGACATACGTATATAAAAAAAAACATTAAAGGTTTTGTAACAACAGCCTAATAATAATGGACCTCACTAACTACACTGAATATAACTTTTCAAATATGAGCTAACCATGGCGCTAATAGTATTAATACGAAAGAACTCGTCAGTAAAACTCTAGACAGAAGCTCTATAATTGGATGTCTTGACAACAAGTTTATTTATGCGCCTAAAAGGAAAGCTTACCAAAACAAAACAAACATTTACTTACCTCTTCGAGAACCGAACCCCAAAAGAGGACGTACTACAAACAAATGAAAAAGGTAGATAATTCAAAAGACCAATAAACCTGTCGCAAAAATAATCTTGTTAAACAATAAACTGTCCGTGTTTATGAAGGGGAGGCGTAACTCCAGTACAATTATCGTGCGCATTATCGAAAGAGCAGGTTTTTTTAATAATTGTTATGAAGCACGAGTTACTCGATGCTTGAGGTAGATTATAGAGATTGTTAGCACGCGAAGTTTTGAGCTTGCGGTAAGTAGAAGTAGGTTAGAATTTGAAATTTTGTTGTAACGGGTGAATTTGGAATAAGTGGAAGATTAAGATCTGAGTTAATATAAGTTTACGCTAAGATTTTATTTCATAAAGTAAGAGACAAGCGTTCTCCTGATGGTTTAACTACTTCTTGTATATTTATATAACACTAGCTGCTGCCCGCAGTTTCACTCGCGTGGAGATATTCGACTTTTCATGGGTTTTATTTTTTTGCGCGGAACCCTAATTATTTTTCTAAAATTAAAGTAGCCTAAGTTACTCGTTGTAACATCAGCTATGTTACAAGCAGTAACTTAGGCTACGTGGGCGAAGCCGAGGGGCACAGCTAGTACAATAATAAAGGAAAAGTGATACAATATACCGTCTAAATATAAATCATAAAACCTATTTAACTTTCAACCTCGCGTAACATGCAAGAACATTATATTTTTTATTCAATTTCATGCAAATACAAAGCCTTACAAACGATAATAATATTCCTCAGAGTAACGTCAAAGAGATCTGTTTTAAATTATAATTTAACAGGAATTAAACACACATATTCATAATTCATGAACGAAGACAATCTGAATGCAGAATTTTATTTTAGCGTTTCATTTGGAATAATGGGTGAGCCTTTTGTACCTACAGCCTTGTGGCCTTGTGGATTACACGACTGCACAAAAAAGGAGTGAAATGTATTTAGGGTTCATGTATGTAGGTATGCATTTTTATGTTATTTGGTAACGAGACGAGCTGGTCGTTTGCCTGATGGTAAGCATAACGCCGGTCCATAACAATTGCAGGGCCACCCAGAGCTTTGAAACACAAAGGCCTGCGCGGCACTGCAGTGCGCTCGTTACCCTGAGACATTAGGTATTAAGTCTCATAAGCCCAGTAATTTCACTGGCTACTCTGCTCATCAGACCGGAACACAGTAATGCTTGCACACTACTGCTTGGCGGCAGACTTCACGAGCAAAGCGGTGGTACCAACCCAGACGGACACTCGCAGTAGAGTTAGTCCTACCACTAACAGACAACATTTTATAAAGCAGAATGTTCAACGTTGTTTCCAAAAACGCAGAATGTTAAACACCTGATTTGAAATGCAAAAATTGTTGGTTATTGCCCAGAAAAGTTTAATGTGGACCGTCATGAATTTAATTTTTCCGGCGGTCAGTGTTTGTTGTGCCATAAATTTCTTGGACCAGGGTCGCGTTTTATGGGATTTACTGCGGCTCGTCACTCAACATTTAAATGGAGTCAGAAATTTGCACGATTTGCTGCGTAGGTCCTATAAGCGTAGTCTGTTCTTCAATAAATAAAATTTAAAGATGCTATTTATTTAATGTCTGCAAAGTATGTAATAATAATTTGCTACTTGTTGTTGATATTTCTGAAGTCAATTTTGTTTTTTGTTTTAATGTAAAGATTTTGAGTTGTATACTTTACATGATATTTGTTGAACTACATATTATTGTATTTTCGAAAAAATAAACCGGTTACGCGTTCCCACGCAGGTGAAAACCGCGGACAGAAGCTAGTCATAGGATAAAGAAAACAGGTAAATAGTGCAGACAATTTCACTTGCAGACAATTTTAGTACCGCGTCAACGTTGCCTGAAATCTTATAAATAAGACTACGAGATCAAATATTACTTTATAAAAGATCTATTATTGCGAAATAAATTAATAACGGGCTAGAAAGCCAATTTTTCTGCCTATTGTGTCCAGGATGGCTCTGATAAGGAACAAAGCGAGGGAACAAAGCGCCACAGCACAATGCCTTCAATGTGAGCGAATGAAACGCCGCGTTATTTCAGAGCAGTATAAACACTCCTTAACACCTGTTTTTAATGCTCCAGTTATTATAGTTAGGACTCCTTTGAGCTCTGAATTTTTGTGATGACGATAATTATGGCTTTTGTCGTTTGCCTTGCCGTAGATTTAACTGGGTCTACCTACACCAATCATCATCCGGAAAAGTTCCACTGCTAAACGTGTTAAGCCTCCTTCGTAATATGGTAGGGTGGGGGTTGGCTATAAAACAAAACCCTTGGCAGATCGAGGAAAACGCTGCTACCCATTACCCTGGATATTATCTCAGGCGGCTCTTAAGACACGGCGTGTGATTGAAGATGTTGAATACGCTGAAACTGTCTTACTTACTTTCTGTGTCTAAGGTAAAATGTCAAAGTAAGGGTTATTTTTTGCTCACTATGAAATTCAAATCAGAACACAAAATTTAGCTCCATCTAAAACTATTGCTTGTCCAATTGTCTACTCTCTCCTTTATCATACAGATTGTTGACGGTAAAATCTCTCAACCGCAGCTCAATATCTTTACCAAAATTCGGATATCCTTATATTTTATATCCCAGTAATCCGAGGCGCTTCGGATGACTGAAAATTGAAAGATAACAGATCACCAAGTATTAAAAGTGGGGTCTTGAGCCAAACTTTAGCGGTTGTTGGAAGATTTTCAACAGTGAGTTTGTTAAAATTTTAATTTGCGCTCGGTTGTTATGGTAGCAAAGGGCGTTTGTAATGTCGGAAAGAGAACCATCTCTATTACTGACGTCCCCCTTCCGCACGGCTTCACTCTCCTTTTCCTCTTTTTTATATTATTGCATAACGAGACGAGATAGCATAACACCAGCCTATAATATCTGCATTACCACCCAGAACTTTGAAACACAAAGGCCTGCGCGGCACTGCATTGTGCTCCGGAACACTAATTATTTTTCATAAATAAAAGTAGCCTATGTTACCCTTGTAACATCAGCTATCTGCCAGTGAAAGTCCCGTCGAAATCAGTCTAGCCGTTACGGAGATTACCCGAAGCAAACAGACAGACAGACAACAAAATAAAAAATGGTTGTTTTGTTTTAGGTACCGTATATACTTTTATGCATTTAGTAAAAAGCTGTTATTTTGATATTACAAACAGACACTTCAATTTTATTTATTTATATAGATCGTGAATAAATTTTTCATACACTAATGACGTAGTTCACCAACGTAATTTCAGTCCTTCTATAATAAAGCGTGAAATAACACAGTTTATACATATACCTATATTATAAACAGTAACTAACAATCTCCATCCTTGTAAACGATAGACATTACCCATCGATCCACTCCGAGGTAATGACACAGGGAAGTGTCGACGATTAAGGCTGCCCTCGCGAGGAAAGAAAAATAGTATAAGGTTTTATCGAATACATCACAAACTAACGTAACAAGAGCCTTTATAAATACAGCCTTGCTTGCAGTAGGTACATTTTTGTGTCGGTGTACATTTGTGCGAAATAAAATGATTGATTATTATTATACTTTTTTTATTTTATTCAATAACAAGACGAGCGTGTCGTTACCTGATGATAAGCTGCAGCTCATAACAGTTGCAGTGCCACTCGAAACTTTAAAACATAAGGGCCTGCATGGTATTGCATTGAGCTCGCTACTCTGAGACATTACCTAGGTATTATCTATACTATACTACAAATAAATAAAATTGAAGTGTCTGTTTGTAATATCAAAATAACTGCGTTTTACCAAATGCGTATGAAAGTATATACGGTACCTATAACAAAACAACCATTTTTAAAATTTTTGTCTGTCTGTCTGCTTCTTCCGGGTAATCTCCGTAACGGCTGGACCGATTTCGACAGGACTTTCACTGGCAGATAGCTGATGTTATAAGGAGTACCTAAGGCTACTTTTATTTTAGAAAAAGAAATGGGGTTCCGCCCAAAAATATAAAACCCATGAAATCCAATATCTCCGCGCGGGTGAAGCCGCGGGCAGCAGCTAGTATAGTAATATTATTTTTGTACCACGCTTTATGGTGCAATAAAGTGTTATTCTATTGTCTTACGAAAGTATTAGGAAATATCTACTAATAAATTCGAAGAACACAACAAGGCCACTGAACAACAAAAAGTGTGTCAATAACTAATCTGTTGTCCCTCTCACTCCTAGACTAGAAGCAAATATTGTTGTGTTGATGTTGCTTATGAAGAACGACGTGAACTAATTACATTTGGAAGTTGTAATTATCCAGTTGTTTTATTGTTTGCTTAATTAGGAAGATCGTGACTGCCTGTGAACATGTTTTGTTTTATCGTATCGATTATGAGGCACTTTTGTACTAACACAAAACAGAGAGAGAATGAAGTATGGTTTAACTGAGGCTCGAGCCTTTTTTATTATCGAAATTGCTGCTGCCCGCGGTTTCACCCGCGCGGAGCTATCGGATTTCATGGGTTTTATTTTTTTGCGCGGAACCTTAATTCTTTTTCAAAAATAAATTAACCTAAGTTACATCTTGTTATCTGCCAGTGAAAGTCCCGTCAAAATCTGTCCAGCCGTTTCGGAGATAACCCGGAACAAACAGACAGACAAAAATTTTAAAAATGGTTGTTTTGTTATAGGTACTGTATATACTTTCGTATGCATTTAGTAAAAAGCTGTTATTTAAATATTACAAAAAGACTCTTCAATTTTATATATTTATATAGATAGTTAGCGTTTGATCACTTTCAGATCTTAAGTCATGATGTGGTCTAAGATGGTAGAAACGGTCAACCTGTAGAATGTGAATTGGCGTTGCTGCAACACACCAATAGGAAAGCTCCTAGCCAAGTGCCAGATTTTCATCTTGAGGGTGGGAGCTAGCCATGCACTAGAAAAAAGGTATTCCTCGTGGTCCCGCTGCTTTGTCCCGCTGTTGGGTTTACACGTAATTTTTATTCCTTGTAGTTCTACTACACTACACTAGTTAATTTTGAGTAACCGATTTTATTATCCGTGGACGCATTATTTAGATTTATGGTCAGTGTAGATAGCAGTCATTGTGATAACATTGTGATAAGCACCTAAATCAAAGCTAGTGTAAGACTATAGGTAGACCATGGTGTGGTGCTGTGGTGCTACACTATGACGTCAGCAAGTCAGTGCTACGCCGTAGTCGTCCCAGCGCTACGCAAGGAGAAGACGCGGGAAGGACAGCATTCATTGAACTACGAGCGATAATACACGTGTCAATTATTCAAACCGAGCGTTTCATTTCTGGACTAAACACTAGATAATTATGGTGGACATTTTCTTTGTTGTCCAATAGTGATACCGATTCTGACGTCACAAGCCTAAACCTAAGTTTAGTTTCACTATCTCTTTCCAACAAAAATCATGAGAAAGGATTGGAAGATGTTTGACAGGTCTAAATTTACGTTTGGATCTGTCAAATAACTTCCAACTTCACCACTAAATTCATGGCCATTAAAACACTAGATACAAATAAGTGGATTAATTTAACAGATCTAAAATAGATTCTATTCCTTTCACTTGATAAATAAAAAGAGAGACTGAACCTAAAATTAGATTTAAGTTGGAAACGCCAGAATCAACACCAGTACATTACAATTGTTTATTAGTTTCTTGTGCAAGTAGGTGCTTGCCCCAAGATCAAAGAAGCATTTGTAACCTCGAATCTACGAACAAAAGTTTCTAGCCCAACTTTAGGTAACCTAAAGCACCCTAGAGCTATTTGTAAGCTGCACGTTCCAAAGCTATTCATATGCAGGAGTAATTAGGCCAAAGTCTACGTGAACCCTAATTATTGGACGGAGACAGCACTTCGAGAGAACGTGATTCTTTGTAATGTGACTAGATTTTATCGCACATTATATTCCTATTTAATAATGTTTTTATGATTCTTTTGGCCACTCTGTGGATATGCCCTTAGTCGGCTCTTACGATCACGGGAAGAGATGCTCATAGGGAGTTACTATTCTTAGATTCCTTTCTTAGAAACCATAGGGATGGACTGGTCAAAAGCGATTGAATCTAAGACGTATTGGAGAGTCAAAAGTCATAACATACTACTACTAAAAACTACTCTACAAAACGTGTATGAATCTACAAAGACTGCATGCATTGTAGAGTGTTAGTAAAGTAGGTAATTCTGAAGAATTTATCATCAACACAAACGCTTCAATCCTAACGCAAATACAACTTAAACCATAACGTAAACGCAACGCCAAAAGCGCAACTATTGAATACCAAATGCCATTACTATCAAAGAGAATCCTCAAAGCTAGTAACAATCGCCATGACTAATAACCAGAACAAAGGTAAAATCGCAATCAAACCGTTGTATTTGTAAACGAGCTTACACCAGACAAAGGAAGGGGATGAAGGGGTGAAAAAAGCGGGGTTTACCGCAGGCGGTTTTCATTTCTATCCTTTGTCTGTTCTTCATTAAACGCCAACGGATCTCGACAATATTAAAGAACTCAAACGAGTGCTGTGTTATTGGGGATAAATTATTGTCAATCTGCCTTTTACCAGTTTTCAGCAATTTTCAGCAGTGGACATCTTCCGGCTGATAACCAAGTATGCAGTGTGTAATTATTAATAAATAAATAAACGCTTTCACTGGCAGAAAGCTGATGTTTCAAGGAGTAACTTAGGCTAGTTTAATTTTAGAAACTAATTAGGGACCCTGTCAAAAAAATATAACCCATGAAATCCGATATCTCCACGCGGGTGAAACCGCTGGCAGCACCTAGTCTAAAATAAGGATAAGAAGTACGCCATCGTTGGGATTTATTTATTTCCCGATCGTATTTTGATCGTGACCTCTGTATTGGCATTATAACTTGATACTAAGCAATCCGCTTCCTAGCTTCCAGTGCCACTTGACTCCAGTTTATTTAATAACTAGCTGCTCCCCCGCGGTTTCACCCGCGCGGAGGTATTGGATTTCATGGTTTTTATTTTTTTGCGCGGAACCCTAATTATTTTTCTAAAATTAAAGTAGCCTATGTTACTCCTTGTATCATCAGCTATCTTCCAGTGCAAGGCCCGTCAAAATCGGTCCAGCCGTTTCGGAGATTACCCGGAACAAACAGACAGACAGCAGACAGATAATTTTTTTAAAAATGGTTGTTTTGCTATACCTAGGTACCGTATATACTTTCATATGCATTTGGTAAAAAGCTGTTATTTTGATATTACAAACAGGCACTTCAATTTTGTTTATTTGTATAGACGAGGTATAAAATAAAAAATGAATGAATTCCGAAGCGCTTCGACGGAACAAACGAAATTGCCCGAACACCTGAGTCCACCTAATTAACTGTGCGAAAGGATCATTTGCTTTTTAATTAAATTTAAACTTGAGCATTTATGCGAACAAACGTTCCACGAATATACTAGTATGTTATTATGAGAGGTAATGGATAATAATATATTATGAAATGAACGTTAATGAACCAGCAAAAGATTAATGAAAATAGATACCCGTTTTTATATATTTTTTTAATTCTATTTGATAACGAGACGAGCCGGTCGTTTGCCTGATGATAAGCATAACGCCGGCCCATAACAATTGCAGTGCCACCCAGAACTTTGAAACATAAAGGCCTGCGCGGCATTGCAGTGCGCTCGTTACCCTGCGACATTAGGTATTAAGTCTCATAAGCCCAGTAATTTCACTGGCTACTCTGCTCATCAAACCATAACACAGTAATGCTGGCACACTACTGCTTGGCAGCAAAGTTCACTAACAAAGCGGTGTTAACAACCCAGACGGACACTCGCAGAAGAGTTAGTCCTACCACTAACAACCAGCTATATTGTATACTATAACTATATTGTCAGCTAAAGTTTACACACGCCCTGATAACCTCGATAAACGGATTGTTTTGGGCTTCACCTACTTAGATGTCGTGTTTTCTCGTCTACTTAGAATCCAATCACGTAACCGCTAATCTGCCTTAGTGAAGGAGATAACGGGAGTAGCTGTTATTGCGCTCTCAGACAAGCTGAAGACAATGTAACTTGGATGCATTTGGACCGCCAAGCCCTTCCATAGCCCGCCTTGACGGCCTTGGTGGTTTCACTTTCATGCATGACCTTCAGTAATAAAATTGAAAATTCGTACCACAGTTTTCAATGTAAGGTTAATACTGCTCTAAGAGATGGTGGTAGGCGTCCTGATATTATAGGATTCTCTACCTCTTGTGTGGAGGTTTCTTTTTTCCTATCCGGGAGCAGTATGTCCCGGCCCGCGAGCTATCCTACCTCTGACACGTCAGAGACTGTGTTTTCTTGTTTTTTATTTTATGACGAAGGGTTTTTTATTTCTTTCAGGAAAAGGTGAATTACATTATTATCTTATTTCTACTTATTATGTTATATAATAGTTGTGTGGAGGTTGCAATGAGTCGCTGTTAGGCTATTATAAATTAAATATTGGCTGGCATTGCAGATCAATTGCTTACGGGAAGCAGTTAGCTTATCACGATGCCAATTTGTCTTAGTGTTTTATTATATGTAATACATTTGGCAATAAAATAAATCTAAGCACAATCCGGTGACGTAATCAGTCTGTGGTTTACGTTTCGTTACTCGCAGTGAATGTTTTTAAAATTAGTTTTAGCTTCGAACAGTGGGAGCGTAATAGACTGATGATGAATGCTGCTTCGGCCTGAGTTTGACAATTTGAGTGTCCTCAAATTGTGTGGTTCTTGAATATGCGGGTGGCCTTGGTGGATGTCACAGACCCAGTAGGGCCCGCGTGAATTATGGCCTACCTTATCTCTGAGAAAGAAAGTGTATGGCCAAAACTGTCTCTCTAAGATAAGGTCTGTATCCTAGCAGTAGGAGTATAATAATAGACTGACGGTGGTTTATGTACCTATATATTATGTGTATCTGGTTCAAAACTTGTGATCGATTTTCACCCACTCTACGTTTACTAATGCGGTTGAAATATTTCCCTGGTTCATTTTGTTAGATAAACAAGATAACGGAGAGAATAAATTAAGCTCTTTGCGTCTCGTTTCTGTCTTCAATATCTCTCTTATTCATATTTCCCCGCAGACGTCTCTTCCCTTCATGTATCTGTAGGCGTTCCGCGAACAAACGTGATGAGCTATAAATATTTCACTCCTCATCAGTGTGGCTGCTGTGAATAATATCCTCGAATTTACGTTTTAAACTAGCATTTGAATAGTGCAATTTCAGTGCGGAATACTAAACGCGGACTGAGAGAGTGCTGTGGTTTGTAGTGATGAGACAAGCTGAGAGAAACATCAGTCCTCAGTCTCTAGTCTTTACTTGGGAACCTAGACTAACTGGATTAGTTTATTTGATTGCAGTTGTGGAGGGAATAGTATGGTTTGTATTTATTGGCCACGATAGAGTCATTGAGGCGAGCTTAGTCTTAATTTTTTGATGATTCGACTAACTTTATCCATACTTACGTGGTACTTTAATACCAATCAAGACAACTTACATCATTACTAGGAGTTCAAACGTATTTCATATTCGATAGAGGGACTACTTGCTTTTTTAGGATTCCATAGTAGTATATAAGGATAAGGTAATAATAATAAGATCAACTCCATCCATCTAAACTGTACCAGAGTAATAGCATCATAACTTGTTAAGTATGACAATGCAAGAAAATAAGCACAGAGATACAATCATGTTAATAAGGCATAACGTTCATAAAGTACCAGAGAGACATTAGACGTAAAGCCACCCTACATTGCGCTTAATTTGCCTAAAACTTATCTACAACTTAACGCACTATATTGATTGGCACACAATATAAAAACCAAGTATAGTTTACCAAGACCAAGCCTAATCAGATCTCGGCCACATGTCCCATCACTACTGTAGATCACTCTGTATAGTTCTACCCGCATAATATACCCAGAACCAGACAAGACATATTATACCAATTTAAACGTACTAAGATGAATTTTTGGAGATGTTTATCCTTATTTCCTCTCATATAATATGAATAGAGAGTGTCACTCTAAAGGTCTCCTGACATTACTACTGAAATATTGTTGTAATACGAGTCTTATACAATTTTCGAATTGGATCCGGTTTCGTGTGTTTGGTCTCTGAACGGCATATTTTATATTGTGTGCTAGATAATTTTGTTTGTGATTCTACATTTTTCTTGTGTAACATTTTGTATGTAGGAAATGAACTATTTAGTTTTAAAAGTCGTTGATATCACGGAAACTTCTCCTTCCTGCCCTTGTCCCATTGTTACATATCATGCGGGCCATGGTAGGGAAGGACTTACAACTACTATTACGCTAATAAGGTTACGACCATATAGACTGGGAAATGACCGGGACTAGAAAAGAAGAGCCGAATATCAGTTACAGTGATGCACCTTAGGAGCAGCTAATGGCCAGGACTGATAATGATAAAGGTGCTAAGATTGTATCAAGATATTTGCATCACCAAAAGCTAAAGCTTTTCGAAGGACAAATAAAATTGCCTTAAAAACAACGGGCCGACTTCAGTGACCAAGTACTGACCCGATTTTGATGAAATTTCTATGGGACCAATCTGAAACCATATCCTTTCAAATAAAAAATAATTTTCCAAATCGGTTTTAAATGACGGAGATCTGAGGTATATGTAATTTGTTGTACACCACCTTCTAATTATTTCCGCGTTTATCCAGTCCTACCTAAGGTTGTCTGTTAGAGATTGCTTACTGCGATAAGACCGCCGACTGTTTTATCGCAATTTGTTAATTATTCCTATTTTCACCATGCATTGCATGACGTTTCATGTATTAGTATGCAACAAAAAGTTTTTGTGTTGCAAGGAACAAGCCTGCGACCTGCAAACCGGAATACCTTACAGAGTTCTATAATCTCTACAAAAATCTTTACATTGGTGACGAAATCTGGCCTAGTTCGTAGCATTGCACGCTTCACTGCTTCCTGAGCTAATTAATTACTCCTGGTTAATTTAACATTACTTGACCTAGTTTCAAATCAGGCCATTTATATTAAGATTCGTGTAAACTGATCAAGATGTTTCCTTGACCCACCGCTTGTTTATATTCAAACTCTTAATAACCCTTGCTCGATGGTGTTTGGTATTTATTACAGGAAAGCCGATACGAGAAAGGTACACTGCTGAAGTTTACCTATTCTGTAACATTATATTGAAGAGGTTGTAAAATTCGTGGGACGGAAATCCAAAACTACATTTTTGTAGTTATTTTTCTCCTATAAATACCATGGCACAGTAATGGTTTGAGCCCCCTCGAATTGTCATACTATACCTATTATAATTATGCAGTGTAATACAATGTCAGTAACTAATGTATTGACCAGTTTGTAGGACTAATTCTCCTCAAGTATCCGTCTGGGGGGCACCATGACTTTGCTTGCGTAGTCTGTCGCCAAGCAGTATTGTGTATTCCGATTCGATAAGCAAAGTAGTCAGTGAAATTACTACCTATGAGACTTATGCCCGTTTTCACTAACGACGAATTAGGCGATGCCTAGCTAAGTAAATCCTGCTATAAGCAAAGTCCTAAATATGAACCGTTAGAACAGGTTGGTGAAACGTTGTTTTACCCTAGACAACTCCTAAATATTTAGGCATCCGATTTAGGCGTCTCCTAGGGTTGGTGAAAACGAGCATTAATACCTAACGTCTCAGGGTAACGAGCTCACCGCAGTGCCGCGCAAGCCATTGTGTTTTTAAGTTCCGAGTGGCGCTGAAATTGTTATGTGTTGGCGTTATACTTACCATCACGCAAATGTCCCGCTCTTTTCCTTATCCAATAAAAAAGTAACAAAAAAAGCACAAAACTGTCTTCTGTGAAGAGTAAGTATTCCTCGTGACCAGGGCATCAGCAACCAGCGGGAGGTTTGAATGAATCGTTGTGATTAAATATTACAGTCTCGTAAAAAGTGGAGGCCTTGTTAACACGCACATTAGTGTGGGTAAGCTAAATTAGGCCATGACTTGTAAGTGGGTTACTGGTATGTATTCTGATATCGATTACAGAATTAACTATACATGAGACCTATAATCATTTCCATTTGTTTAAAGGAACGTGACACACAAACCCACGTTTATTATTTAATGAACGTATATAGAATAATGTAATTAATTTGAATTATTTATTACGTGAATTTGAATTCAATACGTAGTATAATTATTATTTCAGTTCCACCCGTAAGTTGGTACCCTGCCTGTAAAGCGAGGGTTTCATCTTTGAGAGGTGCAACATTTTTGAGTGCTCAGTTTGTTTTCAGGTCTGAGATGTGAGGGCGCCATTACACGGTTATACATATTTGCGTTTTGCTGTCAAAATAACTACTTATGGTTTTGCAACAGGCGCAGATTACGAGGCATTACACGCTCACGCGCAGTTTGAAGTTAATCTATCAAAAATCCTTGAAATAGATAAGAACAGCAATAGAACCAGATAGTGCTGTCTCTTTCACTCCCTCGAATCTCTGCTTGGGCTCAAAGCAACGACTGCTCCACTTTACGCTACATACATCACTTGCGCACTACTTACCGCGTCTTATGCACTGAACACGCAGTGGTTGTTAAGGCGGGTACCCCGAGTCAGAGAACTGAATTTCTACCCTGTATGACCCCTCAGTGACCCATCAAAGCCCCTTCCTGACCCCGAAAGCACCCCGCTGAGTTGAATCCGAGGCTTAATGAAACAAGGTTCAAACAATCAACTCCATAGACGTTCTGTTGTTCGAAAAGTATTCCTGTAAAGATTTTAAGGATTCTTAAAGTGATGATAGCATCTTAAATATTTAACAGATACATACAATGTAAATCAAGTAGAGGTAAAGTATCAAGAAAAAGCTTATTTTACTTTATTTTAAGTGAAGGGTTACATTTTTAGCAGTCTGTGCACGTCTGTTTGTATTTACGTACGTTCTACCATTATTTTATATAGCACATGATTGATCGATTTGTTATTAAGGCAGTCCTCACGCCTAATTCATGATTGATGGATAAGCTTCAATCGCGGGCCACGAGAAAACCATGGAAAAACCACGATCCCCGCTTGACGATTATCGTATCGTCTATTGTGGATGTGATTGGTGCTTGATGGAAATCTAGTCCGAGCACGGTCCCCTCATCTACTTATGCTTCTACGACCTCTATTCCAAAAAAATTTTTCAATACCACTGCGCGCTCAGTGTAGATGCCACGGTAAATAAGCGGTGGTGCGCAAATGATGTATGTAGCGTAAAGCGGAGCAGTTGTCGCTTTGACCCCAGGCATGGCTTCGAGACAACACTATCTGGCGGTATTGCCGTTCTTGTTTATTTCGTGGTTTTTTGATGGTTTTGCATCAAGCCGCGCTTGCACGTGTATTATCTCGTAATCCGTGCTTGATGAAAAAGCATGGTTATTTTGACACCTATTTGCTTGAGCGTCTACGGTCTGCATATGTTTTGGGTGACATAGGTTTATTAACTAATTGTACATTCTACAAACAGCCTTTTTAGCCTTAGAAACATTAGTGAAAAGTAGTGAAAACTAGTTTTGAAAATCATGCCGTCGAGTTTCTTGCCGTGATCTTGCTTGGTCTATACTAATTTGGGACATGCACTTTGTTCTGCACTCAGAGTCACTTATTTTAAGTTTAACAGCAACCATGTAGATAAATAATTATTAATTTGAATTTGACATATTATTATATGAAAAAAAAAACAATAATGATCATCATATATGTGATCATTTATGGATCCATCATAAGGATGTTAAATTATGAAAATTATGAAAAGTAATGTAACAGTTTTCTAAACAATTTTTTATAAACTATTATGCTAAATTCTTCTCCGTGAAATGTATTTTTCATCAAAGGAAAGTGTAAATAAATATGATTTATTATTCGTCTAAAATATACAATAATTATACTTTTTAAACGTTATAGTTAGACTAAATTTCAGATTGTTTGTATAGCAAACTTTGGAGATCGTGAGAATGTAAATTTTTAAGGTTTTCAGTAAACAATAAATTAATAACTATGCAGACAGCAAACAAAATGGGTTGGGAATAAATTTTCATGAAAATTTCATATTGTAAACATTTATTAATCCTCATGAAATAGGTTATCTGACTTTTCAACTGAATCAAGGATAAAAATGAAATCGTAGCAGGGAACTTCTGTGACTTTCAATCCGACGCACCATAGTTCGAATCACGACTCGGCCCGCACCAATGACTTATATCAAGTTATGTGCGGATTATTCACACTCACTCTAAAATGGTGAAGGAAAACATAGTGAGGAAACCCGCATGTTCAAGAACCAGAAAATTCGACGACATGTGACGTCCACCAAGCCGCACTGGGACCGCGTGGTGGATTATGGCCCATACCTCTCTCTCTGGGAGAAGGCCGGTATCCCAACAGTGGGAGCTTAAGAGGCTGATAATGTAATGTTATGTATCATGTTGCTTATGATTATGAATACAGTTACTGTTATTAAAAGTAATTCTCCTAAACAACCCTAATTTACATTACATGAGCCAAAGAAGGCGAGCGCTAATACAACCATAACAGTTAAAAGGGATCACTTAATTTTAATTATCCATAGACTATTAACCTACCTGGCACAACTGACCTACTGAGACGTTAACTTAAAGTAGTAGGTACTTAAAGGAGGTTGGTTTTTTTTGTATTTATTTTTTTTATTTGGTAACGTGACGAGCTGCCTTGCCTGATGGTAAGTATAACGCCGGCCCATAACAATTGCAGTGCCACCCAGAACTTTGAAACACAAAGGCCTGCGCGGCACTGCAGTGCGCTCGTTACCCTGAGACATTAGGTATTAAGTCTCATAAGCCCAGTAATTTCACTGATCAAACCGGAACACAGTAATGCTTGCACACTACTGCTTGGCGGCAGACTTCACGAGCAAAGCGGTGGTAACAACCCAGACGGACACTCGCAGAAGAGTTAGTCCACCCACTAACAAAAGGTTTAGGTAGAATAGTTTTTTGGGGTCACGGGGAGTCTCACAACGGGCTCGAGATCCCGTCGTGTAGGTAAAGCTGCAAGGAACGTCCCGGGATTGTTTGTTTTTATATTTTCGGCTTGCGTTTGACCACTATCTGACCTGATGGTAAGAGACGATGCGGTCGACGATGTTGCACGCTTACCTAGAAGATACCTGTTCACTGGTGAATTGAATAAATCCAGGTTATAACAATCAGGAAAGACAGACTCGGGCAAAGAGTTCCGCTCCTTAGCGGTACGCCAAACGTAGAAGCAGAACGATGTACAGCGGACAGGCAATGATTTCCTTACCACTACCAGATATTCTAATTATTCTTATTCAAATATATTATATAATTATAATATGAATAGAATAAAGAATATCATTATAGTATACTAGCTTCTGCCCGCAGTTTCACACGAGTTCCCATGGGAACCGTGCATTATTCCGGGATAAAAAGAAAGCCTATCTTACTCTACGATCCATAAACTATATCCATACCAAAAATCGCGTCGATTCGTTGCTCCGTTGCTGCGTGAAAGAAGCACAAACCTACCAACAAAAAAACAAACACACTTTCATATTTATTAGAGACAGATTGGTTTTGAGTGTATTTAACTGTGTACAGTTGTATACTAATGAAGTACAAGTGGCTGACACGAGGCTATTCTATCAGGCTTCACATTCGCGAGTGCTTGTACATAATACGCGCATAAACCTTTTAGCTGCAGTAACATAAAGGGCCGAAACGGCCCCGTAAACTTAACCCTGTGTTAATTAAAGTGTTAATGGGGGCACGAACATTTTTACACAGTGGCTTTG
The DNA here is from genome assembly GCA_907269065.1 of Crocallis elinguaria. Classification (NCBI taxonomy): domain Eukaryota; kingdom Metazoa; phylum Arthropoda; class Insecta; order Lepidoptera; family Geometridae; genus Crocallis; species Crocallis elinguaria. The sequence continues at coordinate 11,400,130 of OU026065.1, read as the reverse complement.
TTATTTATGCTGGGCATAATTGTTTTGTGTTCAAAACTCTAAAACAAATATAATAAAAAACCGATTCAAAACCAGAAAAAAGACAATTTCTTTTTTTTTACTACTTTTTTCTATTTTTCATATAGTAACTTTAGTATTTTCGTCTCAATGGGCTATAATAGCTTTTATTAACTAGCAAATCCCTAATATTATCCATACTTCTATACCTACTTAATATTATAAATGCGAAAGTGTGTATGTTGGTTTGTTCATTTGTTGGTTTGTCCTTCTTTCACTCAGTAACGGAGCAACGGATCGACGTGATTTTTGGCGTAGATATAGTTTATGGACCGGAGAGTAACATAGGCTACTTTTTATCTTGAAAAAAATGCACGGTTCCTGTGGGAACGTGGGTGAAAACCGCGCGCAGAAGTTAGTGTGACATAAAATTGACATTGACAGCTGTCAATGAAGTTTTATAATGTTGACTAGTTGATTTAATTTGACAGATCGATTTGACGGTTCCTATGGGATCGCGGGTGAAAACCGCAGGCAGAAGCTAGTACATAAATAAACACTACATCTAATCTAGGTACAAAATAGTTAGATAATCTACAAACCAATGTAGACCTAGGTATACATAATCCAAATGTTCCAGCCCCCTACCAGTTGGCAGCGTACCCAGCATGCTGGCGGCATTGCCTCGTTGAACCACAATGCTGATCCGTTGAGCCAGATACTTAAGTACCAGCATTTTGGTTACGCGTCACACCCGTCTAACGCACTGATAAAATTTTGAAAATATTATGAAATCCCGGCGCCCATGGACCGCATGTCGAGTTTTTATACGAGAATAGCAGGCCCTTTCTCTGATGGTAAGCTAATAATGCTTTTCCATACCAATTACAGTACCACCCAGAAATTTAAAACACAAACGGCTGCGTGGCACTGCAGCGCGCTCGTTACCCTAGACATAAGTTCTGTCACATATAATAATAATAAACGCTTACACTCATACCCCCCGCATACTACACCACATACTAGGATTCCCTGTGTTGCAAGTGGCATGGACACACACAGATACACATCACAAACATCCAAGACCCGAGAGCAAACTTTATGCTTACACAAAATCTGCCCCGGCCGGGATCGAACCCGGGACCCCTCGCGTTGCAGGCAGGGTTACTACCAACATAGCTACGGAGCCGTCGATATATGCCTCTTATAGAATTTATCGTACTTTTTTGTACTATTAGATAATGAGACGAGCTGGTCATACCTATTAGCTTCTTGCCATAGTAACAGAACACTACACCTCGAAGCCTACAAGTGAAACCTTACACAGCAAAAAAGAAATCTCACCCTCTAGCTAATTAAGGTAAAAGCTGAATCCTCCAAGGGAAAGATAATCCCTTCTTCGTACTTCGTTTTAATGAACATCCCTGTATATTATTTTTAATTAAAAATTCTCACATTGTCTCCAGCTGTATTTTTTGTCGGTTTAAGATCTGGTAAATTATTGTTACTTAGGTATTTTCTTACAACTGCAATGGGACACAATCAAAATAATCCAATGGTGTCGTATAGTTACAGTTAAAAACCTTTGTCGGGTGGCTACTACGCACACATTACATCTAACTTAACTACAAAAACAGTTGGATAATTTACAAGCCATTGTAGACCTAAAGATAATCGAATAAATAATAACATACATGGATAGAAATAAATTGTATTTTTTAAGATTGTTATTCAATAGTTTCTTTTTCTGTTCCAGGTACGTGACAATTAAAATCATTCTGCTGGTAAAGGTAAACAACAATATTTTTTCAATTTATTAAATTACACTCTACGGACACGTGGTCCATACTCTTATAAGATTAGGTCATATATTAATAGAAATTAACGATATAAACATGATAAAAAAACATCAAGACGGGAGCTATGGTCTTAAACTAAATTAAAATAGAACTAAATTACAAGACAACAGAAGGATTACAACTGGAGTTGACCAGACACCACAAGCAGCACCCGTTCACGAGTATGACCCATGTGCCAGCCATCGCTCTCCTCAACCATTACCGAGGGAAGAGGACGACCCGCCACACGATGCCGCCGCGAGCAGAATCTTTTTCGTGAGCATGACAACTCCAGTTGCTTACATAGATGAACATAGTTTTATATACATAGGTACCTACCTATATACTAAACAATAATTAAACAACAAAACAAAAAATAACGTTTATTTTTATTTATTTTTAAAACATAATTCCCGTATTGATATTTATTTTATTTTGTTTATATCGCTAATCTTATAAGACCACGTGTCCGTAGAGTGTAATAAACTAAAATAAAAAAAACATTCAAAAAAAGTATCTACTCTGAATTCTGCAGGAAATATAGTTTATGTTTAGTTTGTTTTTAAATAAAACATAAAACGATTGAAAAGGGTCCCGGAGAGCCTAAATTGAAAAGGCAAAACTGCTATAACAATTTCTTCAGTTCACTTTGAGTTGTTCTGAGTAGTGGTCGCGAATTATGGACGAAAGTGTGACTCTTCAGTCCACCTGCGCGCTGCGGCGCGTCGGGTTTCAGGCAAAAATCTACACATGGCACGAATCATCCGGTTGGCCGCAACTGAAGGTAGAACTGTCCGTGTATGTGAGGGCTTTTCGAAGCCACATCTGCGCTTCTATTGTGTACTCACGCACTTACATAACATTCAAAATTAAATTCATTTGAAATGTTTTTTATCACAGCCAAGAAAATAAAACGAAAAGTTCGACTTTCGAATTATTTCAGCCAAATGATCGCGGGCGTCCCAACCTCAGTTATTTTTAATTAAAAATGTTTTGAACCCGATCCATCATTCGACGTTATTACGCTGTGAAATGTTTATTGTTTTCGCGAATAATTAATACTGGCAATGTTTATGCTAGGAGGACTGGGAGCTGACGGTTGATTTAAGTGAAGTGATTTCAATTTGCAGAAATTAATTGTGCCTTTTAACCAATCTTTCTCTCGCTTTCTCTTTGTTTCCCTCTTCATCATCGGTTATGTCTTAGCCAAAGATTGCGATCATCGCGTGCATTTGTGTGGTAGGCTTTTCCATTGTCTCATAGCCACATAAACATTTTAACTTCACTTTACAGGTGATCCTCTTCCCAAATTATTATCTGAACCAAAAGCGTTAAATCTATATTTAACAAATAAAATAAAGAAATTTTTCGATATTTCTCATCCCAATATAAACTACAAAACAAAAATTCATTACTAGAACTAAACTTCAATAAAACAAAAATGAATTAGTATAAAACTTCATGACTAGATTGAACAAAATGACAAATTCACCCAGAAGAAACCGAATTTACTCTTAGGAATTGTTTTAATTAACACGTTCAAATTAGTATCATTCTTTATACATTATTACAATAGATCTTTTTAAATCTTGCCAATCTTTTACCTAAATGTACTGTAATGTAATGTAAATTCTACTCCTACTATACGAAAGTTTGTGAATGTTTGTTACTACGTATCTCCGTAACTGCTAAACCGATTTTGATGACATATGAAATGTAGATAGGTTAGGTTTGGTTTTGATGAAATACGGAATGCAGATAGTTTAGGTTCTAGAACAACATAGGCTGATCTAATTTTCGAGAATCAACCCCTAAGCGGGATAAACAGCGCGCGACACAGAAATTTTCACGTGGTCGCAGCCGTGGGGCGCAGCTGTTTCATGAATCGCAAATAATATTATGTTTCTAAGATAAGATATCTTTATTAGCTAGTAGCTCTCCTTCTAAAACAATCATTAATTTAGCGAATGGTTATAACCAAAAATCTAGCTGGTTTTTGGCGTAGCTTAAAATAACTTCGGCTGCGAGTGGTGAATGCAACGTTAGGTAACTTAATAAGGATTTATGTAGTAATAAATATTAAATTAAAGCTTAAAATGAAACAGATAATGGAAATAATCCTACTCACCTTTTTTCATTCACTGAACGGGCCGTTTGACTTATGGTAAGCATAACGCCGGCCCATAACAATAGACACTTACTTTTTTATTACTTCTATGTCTGTATGTATGTTTGGATCCTAGATGATGTCCGCGGCTCTTCTGATGGAGCCAGATGGTGGCCACAGGAACTCTGTAACGAAACTACGTAACCCCATCGAGTTTGGGCTTGTTTCATTTTTCTTTACAAGTACTCTGATCCTAGATGATGTCTAAGGTCCTGATGAAGGAGCTAGAAAGTGGCCACAGGATTACAGTCCCAATTACGTATTTTATAAAAGTCTGTCTAGAAAAAATATTCTTTCACAAAAAATTATTAATTAATTTAACTTATTAAATTTTCGGAAGCCAATTTTCGTACGTTTATTTTAATCATAAATAAATAATAAAAATAAATAAAAAAAGGATCCATATTACATTCATTGTAGAATATAAACCAACAGCACGTTCCTCCAGCAAACATTGTTGGAACAAACACATCTATTTGGACACGCGAAGCAAACAATTTGTACGGAAGCTACTTCCGGTCGGACGTTCTTTCTCGATATTTGTAGATTTATGTGCCATGTTCTAGAAAGATCGAGCAGAGATGTTAGCTTAGATTGTCTATACACTTATATCGTCTATGATTGTTCTTTCTTTTAGGTTTTCGTTGAATTATTTGTCTATAAATTGATACATCTAATGGTAACACTTATTAATCAACCTGCAGATACGAGATCGACTTTAAAATATACTCAACAACGCTTTACAAAAATATTACAAAAGTAGCTGCTGCCCGCGATTTCACCCGCGCTGAGATATTGGATTTCATCGTTTTTATTTATTGCGCGGATCCCTAATTATTTTTCTAAAATAAAAGTAGCCTAAGTATAAGTAGTATAAGTAGGTATATTCCTTGTAACGTCAGATATCTGCCAGTGAAAATCCCGTCAAAATCGGTCCAGCCGTTTCGTAGATTACCCGGAACAAACAGACAGACAGACAGACAACAATTTAAAAAATGGTTGTTTTGTTATAGGTACCGTATATACCTACTTACATATGCATTTGGTAAAAAGCTGTTATTTCGATAATACAAACAGACACTTCAATTTTATTTATTTGTATAGATAAATGCAGCATCATATATAATACAAATAAATTGTCCACTGTTAGCTCGTCTAAAAATGTACCAAGAATGAAGAAGCTTGACGTACCGGAGTCAGTATATACGATAAGATTTCAAAGGGGCTTTAAGTTTAGTTAAACTAATGCTGGCAAAGTTTGCACCCGAACTGATTATAACTATAGAGAGGAAGGTTCGAAGAAAGGCTTGCAACCTTCAGCCTTAAAAAATCGATAGGCCCCTACTGGGTTCGAATGCGAAAAGTAACAATTTGGAAGTCGATTTAAGTTGCCCAAGTTGCGCCTAAGGATCAGCCTACATTAGGGTCAAAACGCATGAATGTGATGCCACATGATGCGATGCCGCAAAATCAAAATCTTTAAACGCAATGGGATACGATGTCGCTCTTTCGTGACTACTGAGACCTTTAAGCCAGGTATCGTGGAATATATGACCAAATTAATCACATACATAGACCTCAGGGTTCCAAGAAGTTAGGGGTCAGCCTTTTACTAGGATTCCCTATATCCTCGGAATCAAGAACTTCGAGGACCATGGCCTTACAACACCTCGACTCGGAACAAATACGTACGCTTCATTTTAAGCGGACAAATGTTTGTCCCGTTGCGAGAATCGAACCCGGAACCCTTACGCGCTTCACAAGTAAACTCCACCGACCTAATATACTACACCACGGAGCCCGTCGATCACTATGCTTATTGGACAAAGAATTCTGCATATCGATACATTGCTAAAAAGCGTTGCTGATTGCAAATTTAAGTGCTGTGGAATGACTTCACCGATTGTGACCTTTTGGCTTCTCGTGGATCCTTTTCCGACCTCATGGGTAGCAAAAAGGACACTTGATTGGAGTTGGACCTCGCTCACATCAGAATTGCTATTCATCTTATTTTGGTGAGTGGGACATAGTGCGCTATGAGATGCATAAAGCTATAAAGCCGGCTTGGGTGCGGGCAAATGAGATTCGACCCTTTGCTGAAACAAAAACGACTGAAATCGATCAAAAACAGTTTGACGTACGCATTGCTTGGATCGTTGTAGCAATAAAATGAGTATAGCAGTACACATAAGATTGCTCGATGGGAGGTTACTCGCTAATCCGTAGGAGGTCATGGGTTCGAAGTTTACAATTAGCTTATGCTTTTAAAGAATACACGTTATATAAATAGGTGTGTTTTAGGTCTATACATTACTATTAATGTTATATAGGTATAGAGTATCTTAAGCTATCTATACCTTCGTGTTAAATCTCTGGTCTCCAAGCACATAACATGGATGTTCCAGCACAACTTACAATCACAAACATCGCAACTTCGTTTGTAATATTCGTGGAATATTGATGCGGGCGAATTGATAAGTGTTTCCGAGCTTAGCTGGATCCACGTCAGATGGTTTGGAAAGTTCCTAAGTCGACCTTTCGAACGTTGGCAGCTGGAGAAAAAATTAGCTGCGATATAGACGGACGCTTTAAGATATTTTAGAATGGTGAGTATAGCAATTGGATTTTTTTCCGGATTTCCACAGTACTATACTAATTTAATACAAGGTATCTACAATCCTCTTACGGTGCTACTGCTGGGATACCGGCCTTCCCTCAGAGAGAGAGGTATGGGCTATAATCCACCATGCGGGCCCAGTGCGGTTTGGTGGATGTCACATGTCCTCGAATTTTGTGGGTCTTGAACAAGTCGGTTTCCTCACGATGTTTTCCTTCACCGTTTTAGAGCGAGTGGGAATAATCCGCACATAACTTGATATAAGTCATTGGTGCGGGCAGAGTCGAGATTCGAACTATGGGGCGTCGGAATGAAAGTCGCACAATTTTCGGTTCGGCTATATATCTACTAGTATTAAAAGTCTGAAAGTAGGTACAATTGTTATATTATTATTATTTCAAAGCAATACTGTCCTCTTTTTTACCTCTTGGACCCAGAGGAATGCATTTTCCGGGATAAAAAGTATCCTATGTTACACTCCAGTTCAAAAACTACCACTATGCAAAAAATCATCGATCCGTTGCTCCGCCGCTTCGTGAAGGAAGAATAAACCAACAAACACAATTTCCCATTTATAATAATACTAGCTTCTGCCTGCGGTTTTCCCCCGCGTTCCCACAGGAACCGTGCATTTTTCGCATTTATAATATTACTACTTTTAAAAAAAAGCGTAATAGAAATGCAAAATTAATTAACACCATCACTGCGATCCTAAAAATATCCAAAAAGCAGCAACATTATAAAAGTATGGCGTATTTTTGACAGTTTTGGTAAATAATAAATGACAAAATTTGACAGATGACAACCTGTCATCTGTCAAATTTTTTATTGTCTATGGCTACCGTTCCATACCCGTCGTTTTCACTCGCGTTCCCACAGGAACCGTGCATTTTTCCGGAATGAAAAGTAGCCTATGTTACTCTCCGGTCCTTAAACTATATCTATGCCAAAAATCACGTCGATCCATTGTTCCGTTGCTGCGTTAAAGAAGGACAAACGAACAAACCAACAAACACACTTTCGCATTTATAATATTAAGTAGGGATTGAATCCGTCTTTACTCTTATTATAAATCAACAATATTGCACCTAATTAGTCTGGGTCTTTGGCAATTACCCAGGCTATTCATTATCTATACATGTCAATATATATTAGCCGTGTGAGCAGGTGATGAACTAGGCTATTACTTAATCACATGCCTCGGTTGTTTGTAGGCTACGCACTAATCTAGCGTTTCCTAATTAGTAATCACTTGATGTGCTTATGTGGTTCTGATTATGTACAAAGTCTGATAGATGAGATGTTTTCCTATTATGAAGATTTTAAGCATTTTAAGCATAACGCCGGCCCATAATAATTGCAGTGCCACCCATAACTTTGAAACACAAAGGCCTGCGCGGCACTGCATTGCGCTCGTTACCCTGAGACATTAGGTATTAAGTCTCATAAGACCAGTAATTTCACTGGCCACTCTGCTCATCAAACCGGAACACAGTAATGCTTGCACACTACTGCTTGGCGGCAGACTTCACGAGCAAAGCGGTGGTAACAACCCAGACAGACACTCGCAGAAGAGTTAGTCCTACCACTAACAAAGATGTAGAAATAGTTATAGAATATTGTTATTGTAAAAAAATTGCCGCTAATGAGACTTGAACCCTCGTTTACCATTTCCGCGCTACTCTCTGTCAACTGAGCTATAGCAACAGTGGTGCTAACGACAAAACTTTAAAATTCAGATTATAATTCCTTTAGCTACAATTCACAAAATAAAAATGTTTACAAATGTAGGTTGATAATTTAAAAACGGTTACTTTGAAAAAAATTCATGAATAGATGTTTTTTGGTTGACGTTTTAAAACACTTACAATACTTTATTTTGAGGATCAAAACTAAATATTCTTAAGGTGATATCATTAATTCATACTTTAAGGCTCTCGAAAAGAAAAAATGATTTGGCAAAAGAGACAAAAGTTTCTAAGAATTTGACAGAAAGAATACCTAACTAAAATAGATCGTCACAAATTACTAAAATGTTTCCGAATCCAAAAGTTTTTGCGGAGTGTAAAAAGATGTCGAATCGCGATTTGACATCTTGACGTCTTTTTATATCGCAAAATCGATTGTGATAACAGGGCTGTAATCTCAAGAAAGTCTTGAAAATGACAGATGAAAAGTAAAAGTGAAAAGTACGTTTTTGTGACAAGTTAGTATTAAATAAGATTATATAAAGTAAGAGTATATGGCAAAGCCATCAGTAAGTAAATACAGTATAGATCGAACTTAGGTCATTAGACATTCTTTATCGCGGAATTGAAACTATAAATTAATCACTTTATATAATCTTATTTAAAATGGATTTCCGCAAAGTAACGCCTGATTCCATCAAATAACAAGTTAGTATTGTGTAAAGTCAATAACATTAGCTAGTATTACATAAATGACTCTGTAACTAAGTATGAGAATACGAAGAATCGTCAAAAAGGCCGCATTATAGATGCGTAATTGTTTCCAACTCCTCACTATATTAAATCTGTCAGACAGATGCGAAATATAAGTCTTAACCTTGAACTGCCTTCCCCTCTATTATCCTATATATCATGTCCCATATTTACACTGAAATTGCCAGTCGCATCTGCTTATAACTCCCTATATGGGAATAAGTCCTCTCGTTCCTTTGCAAACAGACAAATACTTTTAGGCTATTTATTCTATCCGGCAAACACGTTTGTCCCTTAATTCCATTATGGATGGACCTCATGCCTTCTGTATTATTCAACGTCTCTGAATCTTTGAGATCATGTTTTGTTACGTTTTTGGAGGATTAGACATGTATTGTTTCTGAGGAATCAACGTGGTGAGAGACCTTTGTTTGTGTTGTGGGATTTCTGAGGTAAACAACATGTAATTGGATTCTTGGAAATTAACATTGGAAAAAATTAATATCGGTTTTTCATGTTAAATGGTGAAATTTTGCACTATTAAATTTTTAAGCTCTAATTGCTCACTACAAAAATTTTGCAAGATTATTTAGACACATTGCAAAAACTTGTAATAATTTTTACTAGTAAAATGGCAAACAGGAAAATTTGCTTACGAACCAGTAGCCCACAAATCAAGCGCCAAAACTTGCGTCACCATAATTCTGCTCGCACATAAATTACTCAAGGGAAGCAAAGCACCCTAAACAATATTCCGTGGGTATAATATCATACGGTACGTTGACGTAGGCCTGCCGCTGTTTTTCAACGTCCCTCCGTGTGAGATGGAACGTAAACATGACTGCTCATGAGATATGTACACTGTACACTGTACAGGCCTTACCTCAGTTAACGGTAGGTTTAGACGCACGATCTTTCGCGTGTAAATGGACCTTTGTGGCAAATATCTAAATGTATGACGCTCGCAGTTGGCCATTTTCTCACCATATCTGTTGTAATTGAGTTAATATAGCTTATCAGCCTTATCATCTGTTTGAATGAATTGTTTAGTACGATTTGTTAATTAAATTAGTTTTATTGTTTGTACTATATTACATCGATAGGGCTTTATTTATTACTTTGATTTACATTGATATGATTTTTTGAGTTTCACCTTACGCTAAACTGGCACTACTTTTAGATAAGTACTTTACGAACTATCGTTCGTTCATTTATTTCCCTTATTCCTTTATTTTTGACGATATTTTCGTGTAATGTCATTAAGTTAGTGGTATGTACGTAGGACTAACTCTTCTACAAGAGTCCGTCTGGGTTGTTACCACCACTTTGCTCGTGAAGACTGCCGTCAAGCTGTAATGTGCAAGCATTACTGTGTTCCGGTTTGACGATCAGAGTAGCCAGTGAAACTACTGGGCTTATCAGACTTAATACCTAATGTCTCAGGGTAACGAGCGCACTGCGGTGCCGCGCAGGCTTTGTGTTTCAAAGTTCTGAGTGGCACTGCAATCGTTATGGGCCGGCGTTATGCTTACCATCAGGCAAACGACCAGCTCGTCTCGTTACCAAATAGCATTAAAAAAAGTAAAATAATAATACAGGTCCAATTTACAGTTACACAATAGATATACCTATTATAATATGTCATAAAATAAATCACGTCTATGCGACGACGTATTTGGGCTATGCCAGTAGGTATCATTTATTTTAGTACCTACTTACTTAACTATTATTGCATACAAGTCAGGAGCTACATTATTTTCTTTCGTGGCAATGAACATTTACAAAACGTCATTCTTTCCCGCGCGTAAGAACGTGCGTTTATTTTTTGTCTAAAGCACTAAAATATATCGGTGCTTCTGAAGGTTTACATAGGTCCTGATTGATGGATCGGAGCCCATGTTCGGGTGGTGTAATATTTTTATTGAAAACACTGTTACTCTCCTCTCTACGAACTTTATCAGCGTAAATACAATTTTGAAATTTGCAAACTATGTGAAGGTACCACACCTGCTGATCGCATTTAATCCTAATCAGTAAATCACAAATTCCTGGTTTGCATGTTTGTAGTATAGTTAAATGTAAAATAAACTTTAAAAACATGGACTTTGGAGAGAAAGTTTCAGTTTCGCACGCGGATGATCAGGAGTACATGATTGTACATAGTTTCCACGATAAATTCATTTCATTTCAATACACATTAAATGTGACAGAGTGCTGACTTGTCCTTCTTTCACGCTGAAATCAAAATTCACAACGGATCGAAATGATTTTTCGCAAAGAGTTTATGGGGCAGCGTATACGCTTATGCAAACGTACGTTTTCTTGTCAGAATAACAACGCTATTGCATCAAGCGCGGATTTCGTGACACTCGAAATGTACGAAACGTACGTTTGCATAAGCGTCTACGCCGCCCCTTAGGAATGGAGAATGACATAGGCCATAAACCATTTGTCCCGATTAGATCGATGAGAAAAAGATAAAATACTGAATTTTTTTATTGACACAAAGAAAATCAATTTTACCTTTTCTTATAGTCCCCACACTACGTCAGCCTTGTATTGCGGGAAGTCGTATTTTTACTAGGGAATTACAACAATGTACATCAGGGGATCTGTGTGGAGAAAATATTCAAATGAATACCCCAGGGGATGTGTGGAGTAAAATCCAAATGAATACCCCAGGGGATCTGTGTGGAGAAAAAATCCAGTTGAATCCCCCGGGATCCTTTTTAGGGGAGCCAAGTGGACGGAGAGAACGGCACCGTGGTTCCGTCTTTGTACACAAAATCCAAGCTCTTGTTTTTCCGCTCACGCCAATACAATGTTTAGAAATGACATTAGTTGGCGAGATGTCATGGGACTGTTTTTAAATTGATAGATAGTGATTGGTCGTATGGGAATTATATTATATGCATGGTATTGGGAGAAAGAATCGTGCGCATTTTGTCTAAGAGGGCCCTGAGAAACACCACGCGGGTGTTTGCTTGGGTCACAGCTGCTATAGTAATTTATAAATAAAACATAAATGTTTTCTACTTCCATATTATCTTGGCTTGTCCTGTCTCTCGGAATATCTCGAGCTCCGTCGACGTAAAAGACCAAGTGATTAATGTTCCATTGAGATGAGGCCAAGGATTGTAGGATTAGGAACGGTGGTGATATTGCGTTCGTGGCGTGCAAATCTTATTATGGGAATCAGTTTCCAAGTCTGGCAAGAAAATGTTTACCTATCCATTGACGCAATTGTATAGGTACACAGAATGATTTGATAAAATCCTTCTCTGTTTGAGTTTTTAAACGTAGAGTCTTGCACTGGAGTCTTGTGTTGGACATTTCAGCCATCGAATTGTTTCGTAGTACCGAGTCAGTCATACTGACCTCTATTCCTAAACTCACTTCTTTCCTACCCTTAAGAGCTTGCCTAGATGAGGCGATTAATTCCAGTTCTTAAAAAGTAAACAAGATTTTCAATATTTTTTAGTAAAAATGGGTTGTCTGTTATTTTTATCCTAAGTCCCGTATTTTAAAGGCTGATGTCCCTTAAAATCAGAAATCAGATCTGGTCACCCTACTTGTGTACCAAGCTAAAACCTTAATGGTAGATAAAAAACTTAGGCACCATCTGAACGAGCGGTTATCCGGTAAGGGATTTAGACACTCAGACATGAGCGGACTATCTCTCTTTTCCGTACTAAACGAAACTGTTCGGGTGCGTTGAAATTAGTTGTGTGAAGACTAGCCAGTATCGTTATTTGATAATAACATCTTAGAAATAATAAAGACTCAGGTCCTTGGACCTTAATTGCATGCTGAGTCGGGACCCTTATCATGGCATCACGCAATATTGGGTTTTTTACTTATCTACTTGTCTGTCCCTTATTTTAATTTTAATTTTTTTTTAATATGTTTAAAACTGTAATGTTGTGTGGTGTCCTGAAATAAATGTATTTTCTTTCATTCTTACTAGTGGTAGTGACATGAGTTAAATAGCTAATCCACTGGTCGATAGTTGGTTTTAGATCTGCGGCTGATATCTTCCAGAGCTATCATGGCTGCAAACATCGGCGAGTGTGCCTCGGATTTACACAACATACTTCCTCCTTCCCCTTTCCAGCACCAGACAAACGGCAAAGCGACTTCTGCGATCGTCCGTCTGGATTGGTACCACCGCTTTGTTAGTGAAGTCTGCCGCCAAGCAGTAATGTGCAAGCATTACTGTGTTCCGGTTTGATGAGCAAAGTAGCCAGTGAAATTACTGGGCTTTTGAGACTTAATACCTAATGTCTCAGGGTAACGAGCGCACTGCAGTGCCGCGCAGGCCTTTGTGTTTCAAAGTTCTGAGTGGCACTGCAATTGGTATGGGCCGGCGTTATGCTTACCATCAGGCAAACGACCAGCTCGTCTCGTTAGCAAATAGCTTAAACAATTGTTTATTAATCTCCTTCACGTACGAAGCGATTTGTTTCTCATTCATTTGGCGTACCGCTAAGGCGTGGAACTCGTTGCCTGAGTCTGTGTTACCTGATCGCTATAACTTGGGTTTCTTCAAGTCACAAGTGAATAGGTATCTTCTAAGTAAGCGTGCTTCATCTGCGACCGCATCCTAACTTACGAGCATGTACGATTAGTCAAACGCAAGCTAATACTCCAAACAAAATCGTTCTGACTAGTGACTAAACGTGCTTTATGTGTTGCAATTCCATAAATGAAGTATATCTAAATCCTCAATGGACATATTTCTCTGGCAGACTAAATAGAAAACAAACTGCTTCATCCACCATTGGGTTTATAGTTAGTACATAGCTTTGGCAAACTGTTCCTCGTCGGAATCTATGGAGCGGCATGGGCGGCCGTCCAAACTTGGTAAGGTCTTTGTTATACCAACCACATTTTTGCAAAATATAGACAACCGCATTTGAACGAAATGTTTTATTTTTTTGTTAGCAGTCACCTGGTTTTAAGTAATAGTAATAATATATTTCAATCAGATATTGGTCCATTTTTGTTAGTAAAATACCTACTTAAAATATATGTCAGCTTAAAACAATACAGTAAATACTTAATACATTCAGTCAGGATCCGATCAGACAGTCCACATTAAGACTGCCTAATTAGATCGCGAAGGAATGCTTTCATAATTGAGGAGTCTTACTTCCCCGCAATTACTTTTAGGATGCTATTGGTTCTACCCCTTATTCTGGTTAGCAAGGAGGTGGTCCGTTTTCGGTATTGATAATGATGAACGAGTAATGATGTGGTTGAGGGCGGTATTCAGGAGTATTAAACGTAGAATATTGTCTCAAAAGTGCAGCTGCTGAAACACTCCCGAAGCTAGCTAGACAAACACTGGAAAATACACTTTCTTTATCAGTATTTTCTATCACATAAAGTTGATGCTCGTTGTGCAGTGTTTTTTTTTTATGTTATTTGGTAACGAGACGAGTTGGTCGTTTGCCTGATGGTAAGCATAACGCCGGCCCAGAACAATTGCAGTGCCACCCAGAACTTTGAAACACAAAGGCCTGCGCGGCACTGCAGATCGCTCGTTACCCTGAGACATTAGGTATTAAGTCTCATAAGCCCAGTAATTTCACTGGCTACTCTGCTCATCAAACCGGAACACAGTAATGCTTGCACACTACTTCTTGGCGGCAGACTTCACGAGCAAAGCGGTGGTAACAACCCAGACGGACACGCGCAGAAGAGTTAGTCCTCCCACTAAGTTTGAGCTGTCACATGCCATCCGAGTATTTCTAATATGCTTTTGTTTGTTGCTGTCAAATTATAGGGCTGCGATAAATTGCAGTTAAGTTTTCATATTCAAAAAATCTAATTCAAATAGTTTTTCATTTTTATATTCAAACAAAATCATTCATGCTACCAACCTAAGAACTATGAACGTGAGTGATCATTTTAATCAGTATATAGAAAATGTTTGGTTCTTACATTGTAACGGGATATTTACCGTGATTATTATTGACCAATGAGCACCCGATATTTTGACGCTGTTGCAAGCCTCGTGTTCACGGGAGTATTCCTGTAAACACGATGCTTGCATCACGGGAGCACAGCACGGGAGTAGTGATGACGGTAAATATCCCTTTACAATGTTTGAATTAGTAAATAACCGTGAAAGTTTAAAGAACTGTGGTTGTTGTGTTACGACCCTAACAGTTACACTTATTGTGTCAAAGATTCATATAGGCAAGTACATAGTTTTCATACATTTTTTAGCCATCCAAATGTAAAGAATCTGACGGTGTAATTTAAATTACTAATGGATAATAAAAAAAATGTTGAATTTAGGAAAGGTTTAGATGCAGTATCTTTGTGGAAATTATATATTTTTTTGTGAATTTCATCTTTATTGTGGTAATGTGATTAGAAATTATGTATTTTGTATTTCATGCAACATCCCAATTGTCACAGACAATAAATTGACGGAATTCTTGAAGTCTTTTGCAAAGGGTTCCATCTTACTACCATTGATCAGGAAAAGTAATTCGATGTTTACTACGGAGCTCTACAACAAAACTATCCAAACTTTTGACCGAATTTCAGAACCAAAACAAAAATATACTACCAGAATCAGCACCAAATGGCCGTCTAGTTCCAAAATTACCCAACAATAAATGAATAAAGGTAGCGTGTAAAGTGGCTCTCACTGGTTTGAACTAGTTCAGTTCAGATATTTTCAGATTCCACGCACACAATGTAAGAACAACCTTTATTCGTGTGAAGTAGGGCTAATGGTCTGTATTGGAGTATTTTTGGCGTTGCTTGAACGTTATTACGGACCACTTGAGTTATTGCGAAAGCCATTTTTATTTTGGAAATAATTTTAGGTTACAACAACCGTGACCTTTGGTATTTTACAGTAAATTACAAATCTACATTCGTTTTCTAGATTTTTATCAGACTATTTTAGAAAATATTTACGAAAGGTTTTTTGTTAAAAGATTTATTTATTAATCCGCAGAGAATTACGTTTTTGCTGAATAGACATTGTCAATCTAAAAATATAATACACTAGCTTTTGCCCGCGGTTTTACATCACAAAAATATCTTAGGCCTTTTAAAACAGTTATTTGCGTCATCTGGACAGCAAGCCAAGGGTGAGACGTTTGACGCCTTGCCAAGACCTCGTTATATTATTTGTGCTTTTGAATAGACCAACATTCTCCCTACGAATGGCGCTAAATGGTTCTTTGTTCTTCTTGACGGTGATAGGTGAGCATTTTTTTCATATTGGATGACGAGACAAACACCAAACGTCGTTAAGATGGTTAGCATAAGCTGGCCTATAACAAGTGTTCATACAATTACTGTGTTACCACAAAAAAAAACATTTTTAGACGCCTGTTTAGCTACACAGTGTTTAAAAATAAATGTCTAAAATGATTACAAATGTCATAACAGAACGCGACTAAGGCATGTTTAGGAGTAAAACAGTGCTTAACACAGGTTTAAAGGGTGTTTAATTTTTTTGTGGTAAGACCGTTAGTATTTATCTTTTGTATTTTTTAGGGAATTGGTGATAAGATGTAAAGTTTCTCGTTAAGGTTTTATGGTTGTATGTATATTTTGTTAAATTTTGATAGTACACTCCGAAGGCTCTAAGGTGATAAAAACGATTTCTCACTGTGTAATAAGAAAAAATACACATACAAAATAATGGCAACGTGGCATACTCAATAGATTTAAGGCTAGCCAGGGAACCCTTTTGCTTTCCGGCCAAGTTTACTTTCAAATAACGTTGGTAGAAAGTTATCGCTTTGCCCCAGCGAGCAGCAGAGAAAGTGTTAAAAGAAAGTGACTCCGAGGATAACAAACTACAAAACCCCTTTCCACGTCATAACCCTTTCCACAGGAGACGAAACAAAACGAAAAATCCCCGCACGCACCAGCACATCGATCTAACTCCGTTGTATTGTGATACGTACGCTATCCATCGATTTATTGCCGGCCCCCAATCCCGTGTACAGCGGTCAGCCGTTGATGAATGACGTTTATGCAAATTCGTACGCAGTTTTGTTTGTGTGTGTGTTGTTTTATTTGTGTGGGTATTTTGAATGTGATACGCGATAGGAAATGGTGTTCGGATTTTGAAGAATGGTTTTGTTGCTTGTCAGTTGTTTTTTTGGGGGAAATGTTAGATGGTTGTCGGTCATTGACCTTTTAATGGTTTATACAGAAAACATCCTACTTCCTACTAATATTATAAATGCGAAAGTGTGTTTGTTGATTTGTTGGTTTGTCCTTCTTTCACGCAGTAACGGAGCAACGGATCGACGTGATATTTGGCATAGATATAGTTTATGGACCGGAGAGTAACATAGGCTACTTTTTATCCCGGAAAAATGCACGGTTCCTGTGGGAACGGCGGTGAAACCTGCGTGCAGAATCTAGTAAAAGGTATATCCATGTTTTCTGGTTTATATCAATTGGTTACGATATTTGTGTGAGATACTTTGCCCTACGGCATTTACTTGTGTAAAAAAGTAAGGGTTGTGCGGGCCGCTGCATTTTGTAAATTTTGCATATTATTGTAAAACAATTAGGCGGATTAAACGTATTGATTACATTGACGTGGTCATACGTCAATGCGTCAGCCATTCTACTGAATTGACGTAGATTGATATTGTAGAAAATCCGGTTAAAGGTTAACAATCCCATTACACTTAAGTTTAGAGGAAGTTTACAAAATAAATAACATATCCGCAGTTCTTTTTCAATCAGCAATTACCTTTGTAATTCAATTGATACCATTAACTCATGCTATTTCAAATGACAAGCTCCACTTAGGCACTAATAATGTTAGTGGTAGAACTAACTCTTCTGCGAGTGTCCGTCTGGGTTGTTACCACCGCTTTTCTCGTGAAGTCTGCCGCCAAGTAGTAATGTGCAAGCATTACTGTGTTCCGGTTTGATGAGCAAAGTAGCCAGTGAAATTACTGGGCTTATGAGACTTAATACCTAGTGTCTCAGGGTAACGAGCGCACTGCAGTGCCGCGCAGGCCTTTGTGTTTCAAAGTTCTGGGTGGCACTGCAATCGCTATGGGGCGGCGTTATGCTTACCATCAGGCAAACGACCAGCTAGTCTCGTTACCAAATAACATAAAAAAGGAGGTACAAGAAAATCTCAGACACCTTAACACGAAAATAAGTAAATTTCAGCCTCTCAGCCGTTTACAATAACTTCCAAATAAATTCTCCAGTCGACGCTTTCCAAGAAAAACGTAAGATACACTAAAAACGGCAAAACGGGTAAGTGTAGTGTTCCATAAAGACATTATTATAAGAAGCGCACGCAATGTATCTTTAATATCGCCGTAATAAATCACGGCGCCTATAACGTAACTTTACCGTATACTGGCGTAACAGTGATTAAACTTTATCCGTATTACCACACAAAACAAATTTTAGATGCTTGTTTCGCTAGACAGTGTCCAATGATAGACGTCTAAAATGATTAGAAATGTCACAACAGAATCAAGTTAGTGGTAGGACTAACTCTTCTGCGAGTGTCCGTCTGGGTTGTTACCACCGCTTTGCTCGTGAAGTCTGCCGCCAAGCAGTAGTGTGCAAGCATTACTGTGTTCCGGTTTGATGAGCAGAGTAGCCAGTAAAATTACTGGGCTTATGAGAATTAATGAATTAGAATTAATAACTAATGCCTCAGGGGAACGAGTGCTCTGCAGTGCCGTGCAGGCCTTTTAAAGCTCTGAGTGGCACTGCAATTGTTATGGGCCGGCGTTATGCTTACCACCAGGCAAACGACCAGCTCGCCTCATTACCAATAACATAAAATAAAAGTTTTACCAAAGTTATTTAATAACCAAGTACTGTCGTCTTCTTTGGTTGCACATTATAATTGAAAAAGCGTAAGCTTGTGTACTGTAAAGAAGATAATACTGTGCGTATCCTCTCTCAGCGACTATTACATTTGTGAATGAATATCCGGAGCGTTTCCGGTACGGTTTCGATACGATTCACATTATTACGTGTTAGGCACGTGGGGAACGTAATGGTTATATCATGTACGGTACCTCACTTTAGCTTGCCATGGATCTGTGGTACAGGCATCGAAAGCAGTAGCAAGATTTAGAATGTGCTAGCGTCTGCCCGCAGTTACACCCGCTTTCCCACAGGAACCGTGCAATTTTCCGGGATAAAAATTATCTAATATTACTCTTCAGTTCATAAACTATATCTATTCCAAAAATCACGTTGATCTGTTGTTCTCACTCTCTCTCTGAGAGAAGGTATATTGAGGTATATCCCAGCAATGGGAGCGTAAGAGGCTGATAATGATTACTTCAAAGTTAGTCACGAAGCCGTCAAAAGTAATAAATTTTCCATATATCTTCAAAGTATCGGATTTCTGCCACTATCTGTCCATTACAAATTCTACCTTTCAAGAAAATGCTGTAGCTGAGATTAATTTTCCAAATCATTGGATCCAGTTCCACACAGAAAGTAAAACTGACTCTTTGAAGCCATTTTCCTTTTTCATCCCTTTGCAATGCTAATCTCCATCTGCATCTGGTCGACTGTAAAATTATTATGTTATCTCCATTCTTCAAGATGAATAAATTGTTTTATGGAAGAATTATTTATGAACAAGCTCGGTGCTGCAATTGGATATTTTCTTATTTCATTTGTAACTATTTTTCTTCGGTTTTGCGACAGTTACTTGACTCGGCTTTAAGGTTGGTTGCTCGAGCTTACAATTAAGTCGCCAAGCAGTATTGTGCATGCAGTACTGTGTTCCAGTTTGTTATGTTACTCTTACGCTGGAAGAAGGCAAACAATTTTTTTTATACTATTTGATAACGAGATGACAATTATATTATTTGAATATATTTATATTGGGTCTTACCACAAAAAAAAATAAACACTGTTTAACGTCTAAACATGCCTTAGTCGCGCTATTAAACATGAGCAACCACAAATCCTGATTTAAGTAGTGTTGTCTAACACAGTTCTGCTGTGACATTTCTGATCATTTTAGACGTTTATCTTTAGACGCTGTCTAGCTAAACAGGCGACTCAAAATCGTTTTTTTGTGTTAACACTAATTATATTTATATGTATTGTATTTCTTTTTCCCTTCTTTCATTTAGTAGCCGGCTAAAAATACATCAAAAAGTGTCCTATTTTTAAACAGCATAAAAAACCCGCCCCCAGCAAAAGGCTATGAATTCCATCTTTTTTTTTAATTTCATCCCCTATCATGTCGTTCACCGTTACAGCCCATCCAACATCGGACTCACCCTGTATTAATTTGCGTGGAACACTCCCTGTATAATGCGAGGTCTGCGTTTAACGATTCCATACATATTTATGTGGAATGCCTACAGATAAATATTTATAAAGATGTGTCGTTGAGTGATCGATTTAACGTTATGGGGGTAGGTACGTGTGATTGGGCCAAATGAACTCAGAATAAAAACAAAATTGGAGAAGCAAACAAGCCACTGGCAATGTTTATGCTTCAAGTAAGGAGTACCTAGTATTACTTTAGCGTGATCATTTTTCAAAAATAGATTCGGAAATAGCGTGGAAAAGACAGTGGCGGGCGCCATCGGTACGGCGCACTTCTACCTTTTCCATGCTAGCGGATAAAAAGCACTTTTGTGCGCAGATTTTGGATCAACACGACCTTTACGAGTTTGTAAGTTGAAAAATAAATCTAGGTATATTTACAAAAATATTCCGGTAGTGTCCGGCTAACACTTTAAAAGTATATTATTTAATAATAATTGTATTACAAATAAGGCTTACTTACTCTTTCATTTACATTTTCGCTTTCACTCTAGCAGGAGCCTCGCGAACGTTCGAGTTCTTCATGTAATTTTGTATTTCCACCCCTTTTTCTACAAAAAGAAAGTTATTTTCCGAGAAAATTTTATATTCCGATGTCGTTTCGGAATCAAATTTCGGAAGGGAACTAGACGTAACAGAAGTGTTTTCTTTCCATTAGATACCACAAGGTGTGGTATAAGTATGTTGAAAGTATAAAACCTAATACGGTAGGTTAATATAAAATAAGCATTGTTTTATGAGTATTATTGTAAGGGTGAGTGCGACTAAGCGGGAACTTGTGCTACATTCAATCCGACGCACCGTGGTACGAATCTCGGCTCGGCCTTACTTTATTTATATCAGATATATATGCGGATTTATCACACTCGCTCTCAAACGGTGAAGCAAAATATCGTGAGGAAACCTGCATGTTCAAGAAACACAAACCCCAGGGACATGTGACATCCACCAAGCCGCTATGGGCTCACGTGGTGGACTATGACAAATAGACTCTCTCTCTTTCTCTCTCACTCTCACTCTTTCTCTCTCTCTCTCTCTCTTGTAATGGGTTGATGATGGTGCTGGAATATCTGAACTAACACTTAAGTGACAATGTGGTCAATAAGTAAAGTAAACTTGTTAAAAATAGATTGGAGACAGACTGAAGTGCAATCACATAAAAAGGAGTATGTATTATCTATACATCTATACAACTAAATGAATTGAAGTGTCTGTTTGTAATATCAAAATAATAAGAAACAAAAATAACAGCTCTTTACCAAATGCATAAGAAAGCATATACGGTACCAATGACAAAACAACCATTTTTTAAATTTTTGTCCGTCTGTTTGCCTGTCTGTTTGTTCCGGGTAATCTCCGAAACGGCTGGGCAGATTTTCGCGGGACTTTCAACGGCAGATAGCTGATGTTACAAGGAGTAACTTAGGCTACTTTTATTTTAGAAAAAGAATTAGGATTCCGCGCAAAAAAATAAAAACCATGAAATCCAATATCTCCGCGCGGGTGAAACCGCGGGCAGCAGCTAGTTCGGAATAGCAATAGTGTGGAGAGATGGCAGCTGTCTTGCAAATATTATCAAACATTTAACTATATACGCGACAGACGTTTTAGTTGTGACGTCTGAACTCGACAATGCAAACATTTGACTTACGATAGTTTACATTAGAGGTGGTGTTGAGTTTCCTCACCGTTACCTACGGGACTTGCCCTATCTGGAAGTTTATTTACTCTTTGGATTGTGTCACTATGTTTTGTTTTAATAGAACTATGTAGGGTAATGTATTTTAGTAGATAACTTAATAATAGCTCTCACAGATTGGAGGAATGGCAGCGAAGACTGGAGAGTGCTACAAAGTAAGCAGAATCGAAACGCGGAGCCTGCTTTGTGACTACAGTGGCCTCTCCAGTCCTTTGCCAATTACTCTTGCCGTCCGTTACGACTTTTGGAACCTTTGGTCACTCATATACAAGGGGATATTAAGATCGACCGAGACGTTACTCGCTGCTGTCCGCGGTTTCACCCGCGCGGAGATATTGGATTTCATGGTTTTTATTTATTAGCGCGGAACCCTAATTCTTTTTCTAAAATAAAAGTAGTCTAAGTTACTACTTGTAACACCAGCTATCTGCCAGTGAAAGTCCCGTCAAAACCGGCCCAGCCGTTTCGGAGATTACCTAGAACAAACAGACAGCCAGACAGACAGATAGACAAAAATTTAAAAAATGGTTGTTTTGTTATAGGTTCCGTATATACTTTCATATGCATTTGGTGAAAAGCTGTTATTTTGATATTACAAACAGACACTTCAATTTTATTTATTTGTATAGAGTATAGATAATCAGTCCTTTGTAGACATTGATTTATACTTAGTCGTCGTTGCTTGTAGATAAAGAATTGTTTTGTGAATATTATACAATGCTAACCTAACCAAAAAAAGCAAACAATTAAAAAATACACTCTGAGTGATAGAATTCAAAATTCAAATTATTAAAAAGTTTTCTTGAAGCTGGCTGAATGTATAAAATTTTAAAACAAATCTTAAAAGAAGCAAATACTTTATTAAGTACATTTCTTTTTAACTGGCATAATACAAACCGTTTCAAAGCTAAAAAAAAGAAAAAGCGTATCTTTTCCAATGACACAAAAATTACTGTTTTTAATTTATAAACGTAACTCAACAATCCAAATTCACCAGTCACCGAGCATGGCGCAAAGAATACTGCCTTGTCCTTAGCAACAAAAGGTACTCAGAAATACAATCCTCGAGAACATAATTGGTCTCCTCTCCTCGTTCCAATAACACAAAAATATTTATGAACCTGCTTCGCTATGAACATGATTCCTTATTTAGGCTTGATATTCATCGTCTGAAGATAAGCGGAGCGGAGCGAAAAGAATTTGAGAAAAGATAAATATTTTAGTATTCACAGCTGTAGTTAGGAATTACCTACAATTAAAATGCTTCATAGTGATTGTATCTTGTAATAGTTCTTTCAAATTGGTGTCGATTCTGGTGTTTGAAATCTAAATGATACTTTTGCCGTACCTTTGTAATGTTATTGCCAGCAACTTCACCGAATGCGATTTTTCATAATTATAATAAAATATTGATTATCTTCAAAAATGTTGAGATGCGCGAGCGAGAAAGCGACGCGCAGTGTCCTGCCCTTAATTTAGTCAATTTATTAGCTGCTGTTATGATAGTAGTTTTGGTGTTACTTCGTTTAAAAACATTCTGCGATGTTCGCTGCATAACGTTTGTTTACCTGTCATAATTAAAGCTAGCTAGCTTAGGTAATAGTTAGTCAGCTTGCACATAGCTCTGCTACATATTTATCGATCGCTCATTACTCTTGCCTAAACTGCGGCGCGAGTACGGAAGTCGGATCGATAATAAAATTCGATAAAATTGACAGTTCAAATCGATAAGGTAGGATTTATCGACCCTCGAAACAATCGGCAAAAGTTATCGAAAAGCTAGGTCGAATCCAAAGAGAATATAGAGCTACTACAATACTTTACGATCAGACTTCGGTACTCGCAACTTTCGATAAAATTATCGAGTTTTTCGGTTCGACAAATTTATCGAACCGAGTTCCGTACTCGCGCCGCTGCTGTAATATACACTAAGCTTTATAGCGTGAAACACTTTTTGAATTTGGAAGGTTTTATTTGAATTCCTTATTCAAATGATTCGAGGTGCTCAAAATTATTTGCGTTGCGTTTTTGTGAACGAAACTGAATACAAAGAGGACTGACTGGCCGGAATTTATTTTCTCCTTTGAAGTACGAAATTTAAACATCTGTCATTTTATTAAGGAGTATCTCATAAAGAGTTGCAAAAAGGTTGCCTATTGGAGCGGATTTTGTCGATGAAAAATTTCGGATTCTGATTAAATTGTTGAAGGTAAATAAGATAAAAAATTAAAATAAGGTTTGACTTGTTTATAATTTTATTTTTATCTTCCGGACAAGCAACACCCTCGACCTCATCGTCAAAGTAAAGGAAAAAATACGTAAATAGCATCAACAGTGCGGTTGTGACGTTCGCTCCTAAAATCAATAAACACGTATCCTGACCTTTCGCATTACAGCATAAAAACGCTGACATAATATAACAAGCCCAACAGAACCAAACACACGCACGTCCGGCGCAAACTTACAAAAGGTTGCAAACGATCAGTCCACACTGGTACGTGATACTTTGATAGCTGGGGAAAAAAACGTCAAAAAAAAAGAAAAAGTAGGATTCGGTTTCGTATTTCGCGGTAGAACAATCCAATCGGCGTAAAACTCGCGGGTCCCAGAAGGGGTTGCCATGACGACGGGTAGGAGGTAGTGTTGCAAGTAGGTTTAATTTCCCCGATGTAGCAGGATTGATTTTTGAGGCATGATAAGTTGTTTTTGGGTTGATGTTAAAAGAGCTAAAACTAGTTTAGATACAGTAAACTTCAGCTTTAAATACTACTGAATATTTTGATGTCATTGGGAAAGATTTGAACCCCGTCATTGAGAAGGGTAATTTTAAGAGGTACTGAACACCTACTTATCACATTTGATCTTATATTACGATTTGGTCGAAGGTTCCGAATGAGTACTCTGAATGTCTACAGAATATAGAATTTTGCCCTAGAATAAATTCCCACAATTTACCATATATTTATGAAAGAATATCTGAGCAGTCTGTGAATGTATAAAACTGATTTTATTGAACTCATCAATAAAAGATGTGGTCGAACTTATTGCTTTCATTTTGATATACATGTAAGTACAGCTACCTACCAAGGGCACTAACATTGAAACTGTCTTTCAGCCGCGTCGATACACTAACCTCAAAATGGTGCAGTAACGTTTGGTCTGCACGAAATAATTTCCACCATATTTGCTTAGACATAATGCGCTCTGATTGGCTAAGCCACCGCCTCGCGCCGATTCTCCGTGCGCTGATACGCTGAGCGCTCATATTTTTAACCGACTTCCAAAAAAGGAGAAGTTTATCAATTCAGTGGGTATTATTTTTTTATGTTTGTTACTTCATACCTCTGTCATTTATAAACCGATTTGGAAAATTATTTTTTTATTTGAATGTATATTGTATATACTTTCAGATTAGTCCCATAGAAATTTCATCAAAATCGGTTCAGTAGTTTGTCTCTGATGTCGGTTCATAGCTTTTTTAAATCAATTTTTTTTCTATATTTTATATAGCAAAATCATTGTTGTGAGATCGGATAGTACAGTATTACATCTCTCGGGGTTAGTATCTCGATGCTGTAAATACAATATTCGACATAGACCTATGATAGTATGTGAGTCAGATAGGCTCTAGAAAAATCATACGAATCACAATGCTATTTTCTTCTGTTACAATATTTTCTTTCACCGAAAGAGTAAACGTAAGATTTGAAAATCAATTTATGGATCGGTGCTCTATCTCACCACTGAGCCATTATTTCCATTGCTAAAATAATTGGTTATGTGCAAAACTTACTAATGTTATTTTTAGTTGTATAGAATAAGCAGCATTAATCTATGGTTATATCTAAGTACTTGTGCAAAAAATGCTTTGTGTATTTTTTGCGTAGTCTGGGTACGGTATGAGATTAAAAGCACCACTCCTAAATCCACTCTCATAACCCTTTCAAAACTGAAGACAGTCCAAGCGGATTTAACTAGAAATCTCTCTTGTAAACAAGATAGCCTAAATACCTACTCTTTTTGTTCCCTAATGGCTAGTATCCTAATCTCGCTCCCAAATCCTGTACTTTTTGCCACCACCTGGCAACACTACGCCCGGGCCGAAAGGGGTCACAAAATCCAAACTTATCTCATAAATTTGCACGGTGGGTCGATCTCATTTCGACGCGGGGCGACGGCGTTTCGCCAAATTTCATTTTGCGTGTAAAACCGGCGTGGGCATTTAATTAGTGGAAAAATTAAGTTAAATCTCCACCGGCGATTTTGTTTTGTCGGTTTTTGGATTTTTATGATACCTTGAACGGCAAAATATGCTATTGCTATTTTTTGTAAGTAGTCTTATTTATTGCTGGTTTTTTATCACTAGGTATATGCTATACATTGGTTTACTAATAAATAATAAATAAATAAACGCTTACACTGATACCCCCCCGCACTAGGATTCCCTGTGTCGCAGGTGGCATGGACACACACAGATACACATCACAAACATCCAAGACCCGACAACAAACTTTATGCTTACACAAAATCTGCCCCGGCCGGGAATCGAACCAGGGACCCCTCGCTTTGCAGGCAGTTTTACTACCAACTTGGCTACGGAGCCGTCAAAGTAAAACTATATTTTGTCTTTGTTGCTCTTTGACAATTTTAATCATAATCGAAAGAGACAAAACATAGTTTAACTATTCAACCATTTAAAGCCTTAGTTCTAAAGTCTATGGATAAAAGCTTCATTGTGAAATGCGCACAAAATTCTATTCCGATGAATTCCGCAGCAGTATGAATTGAGCCTTACATTCAACTTATTTTCTCTTCAATCTCGGATATACACAACCATTCATGTTAATTTTAAAATTAATAACTCTCTTTCTCGGTCTTCTTCCTGGATTTGTCCCATTTTATATGGAGTAGTTACATATTTCACAAACATACTATATTTGTTTAGGTTTTGGTTTTTTACAGCCTGATTCCTTTCCTTGGCAATAAATATAATAATGATCTATATAAATAAATACAATTTAAGTGTCTGTTTGTAATATCAAAATAACAGCTTTTTACTAAATGCATATGAAAGTATATACGATACCTATGACAAAATAACCATTTGAAACATTTTTGTCTGTCTGTTTGTTCCGAGTAATCACCGAAACGGCTGGACCGATTTTGACGGAACTTACACTGGCAGATAGCTGATGTTACAAGGAGTAAATAAGGCTACTTTAATTTTAGAAAAATAATTAGGGTTCTGCGCAAAAAATAAAACCCACGAAATCCAATATCTCCACGCGGGTGAAACCGCGGGCAGCAGCTAGTTTAAAATAAATTCAATTGCACCATGACAAGATTGTTAACAAGCCTATTCTGATATGTACAATTTGTGCTGCCGTATGCGAACTAAATAAAATTACTTCTAGGATTATGTTAAGCGTTTCGCATTTAAAAATACAGTGTTGGCTTACACAGAAATTTCAGTTTCACTCGTATCGATAAACGCAAACAGTTTTAAATGGGCTACGTAAATAAAATCAAGCTACCGGATATTTTAATCACAACGTTCCACAGTCCATTTAACGATATGGTTCAAATCACGTTGTTTGAATAAATAAAGAGATATATTGAGCAATTTTTGCTCAATTTTGTGAGAACGGACAGATGGCTGGAGTAGAATGTATTTTTGTATTCAGTGACGTGTTATGAACTGGCTGGAAAAAAAAGAAATTCTAGATTGTGCTTTACGTTTTGTTCTGCGTACTCGATAGGTTGACGTTTTGATCTCGCTTGAGAAGATAACATCTGGTTGCGAGTTGCCAGTTGCCGCAACTGAGAGCTCAAAGTTGCTACGTTTGCTGAGCACTTTAAAGTTCTGGGTGGTACTGCAATTGTTATCAGCTGGTCATTGGCCTGATGGTAAGTATAACACCGGCCCATAACAATTGCAGTGCCACTCAGAACTTTGAAACACAAAGGCCTACGTGGCACTGCAGTGCACTCGTTGCCCTGGGACATTAGGTATTAAGTCTCATAAGCCCAGTAATTTCAGTGGCTACTCTGCTCATCAAACCGAAACACAGTAATGCTTGCACATTACTGCTTCGTGGCAGACTTCACGAGTAAAGCGGTGGTACTAACCCAGACGGACACTCGCAGAAGAGTTAGTCCTACCACCTATGTAAATTCTTGTACATACGTGTTTCCTCGCGATGTTTTCCTTCCTTTTTTAGAGCGTGTATGTTAAACGCAGTGTAGAAGTCGAGTTTTCACTTTGTAGCATTTCTACGCATTCTTTAAGCTTCTTCCAAGTAAAGTTTCTCAGTAACCCGGTTATGCCGGTATTATTTTTGACTTATCCGGGCAGAGCACAGGTGCGACCAACGCCGGATTAGGCGGATGACAAACGATGCGGAATAAACACGGTCATAATTAGGTGAGTATGTGAACTGCGTGTGTGTGAGTTTGGGCGGACAGGTGTCGGGGGATTATTAATCTCGTTGTTTGTAATTAGGTTTTGATGGAATTAGAAAATTGTATATCAAAGCAGGTTAAAGGGACACGAAACACAAAGAAGTATGGTTTATATCAACATTTAAACATTATCAAGGAGTCACTTTCTGTGTTTAAAAATCAATTAATAGTACATTACGATATTAGTGCGTAAAGATGGTTATAACATGCTCGGCTCAATTACGCCCTCGCCTTCGGCTCGGGCTGAAGTTCCGCCTCGCATGTTATAACCAATACGCACGTATATCGTACGACGTTTTTTAACACACTTGCGAGTAAACAGGAAAAAAAAACATTTAAATAAACTCAATCTGTGAATGCACACTGTTGCTTTCCCGCCATTTTACCAGCGCGCTTGAATAGCAACAGCGCCCTGCTCACTAGCTGGAGTGGTGCGGCGGCGATCAGTTCCATATTTGAAATGGCAAATAATACTGTTATGGAATTTGTATGGACTATAACTTAACTATTTGCTTTGATAACACACGCGTTTTTTATGACCCGCTTTACATATTTAAAACCGGTGGAATTATATCAGCTTTACGAGAGAGGGTGTTAAAAAAAACTATTACCGTGCTTATTCGTTTATTATTTCTTCGTAAAAAGTTTTAGTGATAGTCTACTTGGGCAGGTATGCTATAAAGATCTGATTACGAATGATAAATTCCTGTTTAAAGTAAAATTACAGTTTTTCAATAGTGTGAAAAAAGGCAACATTAAAAATTCGAGACGACGAAAAGAAAAAATTCTTTTGTGTAAGGAAAGAATCGAAAAAGTGACGACTTAAGATTTTTATATTCGTCTCTCTAAACGACCGTCATACCATGCCAGCTCTATCAAAGGGTTTTGCATGTGCCATAGCAGAAATAGAAAAGCATGTTTACTTCATGCTTTTCTATTTCTGCTATTTTACGGTAAAGACGTCGATCTCCGATCTGAGCATGACCTTTCCGTGAAGAAAAACAGTGATGCAACCATAGCTTGGCTGCAGAGATGCAGAGCCTTATCCAGTCCTCACAGAGCCAGATACCAACCTCAAGCTCAAAATTGGTCGCCATGCATCCATCAGTGGGTTGCAGCAGCTGCACTAATATGTAAGTCACGCTGACTTACATATGTGCAAATGCTAGTACTGGCATAGCGTATTCACCATCTTCGACTACAAGGCCGCTTAAGATCAAGTGGGATAATGGTCAAATGATAACCTATATGGCTATTACTGAGTACGAAAAAGTACAATGATATTTTCATGAAGAAATGTCAAACGCGGCTTGTATGTGTGCGCACCAGCACGCACGCACAAGGACAATATCCATTTAAGGCGTTGTCATGGCGGTCAGATACACGCCACCTTCGGTGATGCCACAAAACAGAGAGAAAGAACACTTAATACTTGGTGCGCTAATCGGTGACATCTGCTTGTGCCACCCACCTAAAGAAAATATCAGACGGTTCGCTTTGAAACCGTCTGATGTTTCTTTAGGTAGGCTCACGTCATCATTTAGCACGCCAAGTATCTCTTCTAATTCTCTCTGGTTTTTTATGAAGATAACGTGATTTTCTTTTTCTCATTATTAGCCTCTTACGCTCCCACTGCTGGGATACCGGCCTTCTCTCAGAGAGAGAGAGAGAGAGAGGTATGGGCCATAATCCACCACGCGGGCCCAGTGCGGCTTAGTGGATGTCCTTGAATATTTGTGGTTCTTGAAAATGCCGGTTTCCTCACGATGTTTTCCTCCGCCGTTTTTTAGAGCGAGTGTCAATAATCCGCACATAACTTGACACTAGTCATTGGTGCGGGCCGAGTCAAGATTCGAACTATGGTGCGTCAGATTGAAAATGCCCACTGGGCCACACTCGCTCTTCTTTTCTTTTTCTACTACGCTCAAACCAGCCCACACCCTTATCACGGTTGATGGCTATAGGTCCCCTCTAGCATAGGTCCACGATGGGAACATAATACTGGGCCACCCAAGGGACTCGTCATATTATGGCCGGAGGGCATGTTAGCGTTGAAAGGAACAACTTTTAGGTTTGTAGTCTTAGGTAGTGAGATAAGAGGGTTCTTGATAAAAATGCGGCCTCAATTGTAATTTAGATAAACATCGAATAAAACTTTTTTGTGGTTAACTCTGTTTTAAACTTTCACGGTTATTTACTAATTCACACATAACGAAATATCGGGTGCTCATCGCTCAATAATAATCACGGTAAATATCCCGTTATAATGTGTGAATTTTTTGTGGTTGTTACCTATAAAATAGATATATTTTATATTATTTATGAATTCCCGTTTCCACTTACTTATCAAGAATTTGGCTTTACAAACGTTTTTGTGTTAAAGAGTCTATTACTGAATGAAAGGTGGTTTAAGGTGTCGATTGGAATGCATGAGGCAGTTTCGTTCAGCTTGCCTTAAAGACTATCCATGGTGGGCGAGTAATTACACGCTCAAGCCTCTAGTTGGACAGATGACCTGGTCAAGATCGTGGATGCAAGAGGCAAGTAGTCGTTCAGGAGGCCTATGTTCAGCACTGGAACGACTTCCGGCAGATGATGACGCTTAATCAACAAAGCAGGATATTATCTATATCATGGACTCAAAGTGTAACCAACGAGCAAGTTCTCCGTCGTAAAAATGCATATCTGGGGCATGTGCTCCGGCAACTCATAGTGATGGGAAAAGTTGCCGGAAAAACGAAACCCGGCCGAAGAAAGAAATGTTGGTTGCGCTACGTCAGGGAGTGGACTAGGATTCCGAGTGCCACCGAACTCTTTCTTGCTCGAGACAAGATATGTGGAGCTGACTGCCATCCTCCATTAGTTAGAGAGACACCTGATGAAGAAGCAACAAAGATCGATAATTTTTAAACATAGAATTTGGCTTGATAATAGCTGCACTTCCTCCGAAACCATCCTACTTCCTTGCGTATATAGGTATAACAACTTAAAAGTAACAATTATTCATGAAAGATCCCCCAACGTAAGATCCAAAGTACACTTCAAGGGCGCTTGAAACAAAAAGATCGTTCACACGGATAATGGGAGGGATACTTTGAGGAAAGCTGCCATTTTCAGTTGAGACAATGAGATAATGTGCCTCTTAAGTATCGACGAATTTCGGGCGTTGTGATAAAGGTCGACTGATTCGGCTCTTTTTTTTGTTGTATCCTAATCCTACTAATATTATAAGAAATGTGAAAGTGTGTTTGTTGGTTTGTCCTTCTTTCACGCAGTAACGGAGCAACGGATCGACGTGATTTTTGACATAGATAAAGTTTATGGACCGGAGAGTCACATAAGCTCCTTTTTATCCCGGAAAAACGCATGGTTCCTGTGGGAACGTGGGTGAAAACCGCGGGCAGAAGCTAGTATAGATATATATTTTGATTGAGATGACGGCTCCGTAGCTAAGTTGGTAGTAACCCTGCCAGCAAAGCGAGGGGTCCCGGGTTCGATTCCCGGCCGGGGCAGATTTTGTGTAAACATAAAGTTTGTTCTCGGGTCTTGGATGTTTGTGATGTGTATCTGTGTCCATGCCACCTGCGACACAGGGAATCCTAGTGCGGGGGTATGAGTGAAAGCGTTTATATATTTTGATTGACTAAAAATAGATTTATGGTGTTTTGACCTAATCTGGATTACGGTGCCATTTACGTTTTTTTTATATAAAAACTTGTCTGGCTAATATATATGTTCCACAAAAAACGTAATGTTCCTAACTCAAAGAATTTATATACTACTACGGTAACAGTACATAAATTCGTACTCCAAAAGTTAATTAACTCTTTTAAAAATAAAAACACCAACGTAACCAAAACACGATTCCAAGATGGCGTCGAGTAGCAATAACCACTGACGGCTATCAGGTTATTTATTAGACAGGCTAGGTCCCAAGTCTTTATTTATTGTTGCTCTATTAAATTGAAACTGGTAGAGCTCCATTCACGAGCGGCAGTGTAGAGATTACATGGGTCTTAGAGCCTACATTCAACTATAATAATGTCCTAGTTTAGGTCTTAATATAATACAGCTAGGTACTGTTCTAGGACAGTATATGGAAATCATAAGTAACTTAACGTCTTCTTGAATTATTATTAGCGTAGTTTCTAAGTTTGTTTTGTTAAATGCCCTGAATTCACCAACCATTTTAAACCGAATTCAAATATGAACTAGGTTTAAGTAATGAACTGAGACTCACTTCAAATTATTTGAAAAAGGAAATTGCCATCAGTGGGGCTCCGCGCAAAAAAAATACAAACAATGAAATTAAATATCTCCGCGCGGGTGAAACCGCATGCAGCAACTCGTATAGCATAATATTATAACGGCTTCACAACGTAAATTATACAAGCCTAATGTACTATAGTCCTATATTTTAACGGTGTTAACACAATTTTTATTTCAGCTTAACTCTTTTATTTCTACGTCATTACAAAGTAAACGTAACGGCCGAATGGCGAACGTGCACTATTTTTTTACGATCCAACCCTTAAATGGCGCGGAAGGATAAAACCGTAGGGTCGTAAAATAGTGTTTTTGGATTGTATTTTATTGTATTTTGCTTGTGTGGCATTAGATTTACAATGTGCTGTTCAAGTTCTTTCTAGTTTTATTGGTTTTGGATAAGAGTCAGCGGGAATTTCACTTGTGGTGTTATGAAACCCGTATACAAAGGCGCTTTGCTCTTGTAGTCTGTCGCCTAGATAGCAAAATTTGCTAGCATTACTGTTTTCAGATTTGATTAGCAAAGCAGTCGGTGAAATTACTCGGCACAGGAGACTAAACTGTTGTTTTGTGAAAAAATATTTTTTCCAGGCTAGCTTTTATAAAATACGTAACTGGTACTACAATTTTCTTGCCACCTTCCGGCTCCATCATAAGGACCTTGGACATCATCTAGGATCAGATCACTTCTAAAGAAAAATGAAACAAGCCCAAGCTCGATGAGGTTATGTCGTTTCGTTACAGAGTATAAATAAACATCTTGTATAATATAATTGTATTGTAATTATATAACTGTCTCATCATCATTATCTTGTAACCTTAATTACAACTAAAAAGATATTTCAGGTAATGGTATTATGGCTGGCTTTTTTTGCCAAGAGGTTACCTTGAAGCTGAAAAAAAGACATGAAATTAGTGGTGAAAAATAATAAAAAAAACTTTTCTCAAAATATAAGATGAATCCTGAACTTTATCGATGTTAAAATTACTTGGCCATTTTGGTCGTCAGCTCTTATAGTCTATACGTAATATTCTTTCTCTGCCCCCGATGCCATATATCAAGACCTCAAACAATTTGATTTACAAAGTCCCATTTTGAACCCCAACAATTTAATTCAACGTCGGCTTGCGGCTGCGAAGACCAAGGAAGCAGAGACGGAGCCAGAGCATAATTTTATTACAGTTTTATGCTAAACATACCCATGCTCAAACGGTGTCGAGTTTTATCGCTTTTTGTTTGAGGTGTGTTATGCTATTCTGACTTATCTGACATTATAAAATTGTATTGTCTTATCTATACATCTATATCTATACAACTAAATAAAATTGAAGTGTCTGTATAGGTTTTTAAACTGTCATGGTCATCAACACTTTGAAAATTATCACTCACCTCAACTCAAATCAAATAATATACATGGTAAATATCCCGTTTCTAGTGATAATTTTCAAATTGAAGTCTCTGTTTGTAATATCAAAATAACAGCTTTTTACCAAATTCATATGAAAGTATATACGGTACCTATAACAAAACAATCATTTTTAAAATTTTGTCGGTTTGTTTGTTCCGGGTAATCTCCCAAACGGCTGGACCGATTTTGACGGGACTTTCACTGACATATAGCTGATGTTACAAGGAGTAACATAGGCTACTTTAATTGTAGAAAAAGAATTAGGGTTCTGCGCAAAAAAATAAAACCAATGAAATCCAAAATGTCCACGCAGGTGAAATTGCGGACAGCAGCTAGTATATGTATATATTTTGAGATGCGTATATTCACATAAATCCGCGTAAGTTGTTAGAGCCACTTTAAAATGTATACATATTTTACTTATTTTATATAAACGATTTTTAACGGAGATATAACCAATAGTATGCTAACGGTTTTCTTTTATTTTTCTATCTCATCAAATCAAACAATACCAACGCCGACGCACACCATGAAAATGTATAAAAAATCTTGTCCGCAGCGCGTTAGTGGCCGCGTTTGGTGGTCCAATGTATGGCAGCACTAAATGTGTTATAATTCTTTTCCATTGGTAATATTAAGCAGTGCCTATAATAGGTTTTGTGTGAATAACGTGTTAGAATCAGTCAGTCATAAAATCTCAGTCAGTCGTATAATATTACCCGCATAAGAATAGATTTCAAAGGGACATCGAATTCCATTTCAACACGAAAGAAAAGTAAGATTTTTATAAGTATGTATAGTACAAGGTACGTATAGTGCAAAGTGTCAATGATCGTAGATTTCCATGGTTTGTGCGTGGTCCGTGATTGATGCTTAACCAAGCATTATGCTTCAACTTCTATAATGGCACCCTAAGAGTCGTCTAATGAACTATATAGGAATGGCCAACAGCGTTATGGTCTACTGAGTAGACCATCGAGAACTCAGATCAGATTGCAGTAGACTCTGCTGCAGTCACCAAGACGCCTTCCAAGAATATTATGAAGGAGGCTTGTGTTCAGCAATGGAAGTTTTCCAGCAGCTGGATACTGACGAACCAAAATCAATTCATTTGTCCGAATATTGTGATAAAAGTTCTTAAGTTACAATAGATACAAATGTTCTACCGTTTCCGGTGTACAAATGCCTCCTTAATAATAATAATAATAATGACAGATTGTGGCTAGAAAACCACAAGCAGACTTGTCAAGCAGATAAAAATAGCACGAATATTCAAAATTTTGCAGTCAGTAACAGCGACAGTCAAGCGTTCGCCGCTAAATGCAAATTTTACGTAATAACATACCGGGTGGTTGCTGATAAAAGCATGTTTTCCAAGTTTTTATATATAAGCCCTTCATATAACAATAAACGTTATTACCATGGTCCCAATATTCGGTGTAAGGGTGTAGGTTACATACTGGTTACGTGCTCTCATTGTAGCATTTTGTAATTTCGATGTTGCACGATCACTTTACATAAGGCGCGTTAGGTTAGAAAGAAAGAAAGAAAGAAAGAAAGAAAGAAAAGAAAACATATTTATTCGTGACCACTTAATACCTAGAACAACAAATAAATAAGACATCAAACAAAAAAAAAGGGTCACAAAATGGTCTCAACTCAGCGTGATGCTGGTTTTAAACCAGCGCTGATCTACCGTTGGAACCATTAGGTGGCGTCACGGCACGTGTACAGCATGACAAAACGTTAGGTTAGGTTCAGTTAGGTCTTTAATATAGTCAGTCTGATCGAAACCACTGTACCATGACTTAAGAAAGCGTGGCGAGGGGGGGAGGGAAGGAAAGAGGATTTAAACGGCTGATTTTTTTTATTTGGGAGCTAAGAACACTCAATCGAATCTTTCAACAAAATACCGGTTCATCCATTTGGGAGTGTGGCGTACTAGCCTAACAGTCCTTCTAATGTTGGTGAAAATTAAAGATTTGTTCCACTCACTACGTTTATTCACTGGTTTGCATTACAGGTAGGTACCACATAAAGTTATTATAGTTCGAAGGAAGAAAGAAAGCACAGACACACGCGATAGCACAAGTAGAAAGTACAAAGAGGAGAAACAGTTAAGAAAGAGAATATATATGCTAGAAGATATTACGATAGGATTTAGAACCGCTAGTGCGCAGCAAATGGGCATGCATTCGCCGTGGGATCAAGAGTCTCACTGGCCGCCTGACCGAGCGATAGCGATTTTAAAGCAACGTTAACAAGGAGCGGGCGGCGCGTACGCCGGTCCGCGCAAGTACGATTTTAGCTAGCGAGTAAAAATTAATATTTATTTAAACAGAATTACAAAAAACTACTACTTGAAATGTACTTAAGCTTTACGGTTAATAATTACTTTATAAATTGAATTGAAGCAAAAAGAAAATGAATACCTAATAAAAAAAATGAATTTGAAATTAACTTGATTTTGGAAATTATATAAACAAAAAAATTGATAGAAATATGTTGTAGGCAAGGTTCCTACAGGAGCTACGATTTTCCAGAAAGATACAGAGATACGTTAAACTTGCGTAAAACTGCATACTACTAATAAACATTGTATAACGGTTTAATGGTTACACAATTGTCTTTGTTGTTCTTTGACAATTTTAAACTAAATTTAAAGAGATGAAACACTGTGCAATTTCAACCGTTAGGTATGTGCAAGGGATACTAGGTGGTAGGAGGAACTCTTCTGCGAGTGTCCGTCTGGGTTGATACCACTGCTTTGGTCGTGAAGTCTGCCGCCAAGCAGTAATGTGCAAGCATTACTGTGTTCCAGTTTGAAGAGCTAAGTAGCCAGTGAAATTACTGGGCTTATGAGACTTAATACCTAATTTCTCAGGGTATCGAGCGCACTGCAGTACTGCACAGGCCTTTGTGTATCATAGTTCTGAATGGCATTGCAACTCGAAACAAGCGACCGGCTCGTCTAAAACAAAAAAAATCCAACCTAACAAGTATAATAAAAGATTGCAGGTGCTTTTTACTTATCCACATAAAAAGCCAAAATATTAAACAATTTCACCTTAAAAAAGACTTTATGATGCATCAAATTAGCTTAAAACATGTCAAGCAATAACAACAAATGCGACATCACGAAATGAGCCACATAAATTGTCTGAAGCTCATCTCAATATCAATAAAGGTAAGCGCTCTCTCCAGAGTGGTCGCGTTATAGACCCGAGTGCGGGTGGCTGCATAAAATTGTAATAACATTATACGAACGGTTTTGGCCGTAGGCCTAATATCCGACCTTAGGGCAAGGGGACAATTAATTTTTTACTTCGCGTGTGGGGGTGGGTGGCCGTTTGTTCTTGTCGCGGTGATTGATGTATGGAGCCGGTGTAGTCCGTCAAAATGGTAGATGGTACACCTTCTTGTTCAAGGGGCGATAAGGCCTGCACTGACGTCCCGCTTGGGGTGTATTGTGCATGATGGTACTCCTTGAAACACGAACACGTTTCACGAGCTTTACAGGAAGAAGTTGCGCTGGTTTTAACCAACTTCAAAAAAGGAGGAGGTTGTCAATTCGATTGTATTTTTTTTGTGATGATGCTTTAGTGGCCGTGGTGGTTCAGTGTACGGCTGCACTTACAAAGCTTGTATGGATTATTTTACGCCAAGCTGTCGTGTTTATAGTGTGTAAACTTTACCGTGCTCCAGGTGAGAGGATATCGGGGTTATGAAATTTCTAGGCTTAAACTAGGTTATTTAAGGCAGATTTTGCAGGCATGGTGGTAGAATACCTAGACATAAGAACGCAAGTTCATACAAACACGGTTTAAATAAGACTCATTGTAATCATCGCTTGAAATCAAAGCAGGTGTAAATAAAAAAAACTGTAGCTTAAGGTGGCACTGCAGGGCGCTCGTAACCCTGATATATTAGGTATTAAGACTCATATATGAGTATTGGGCTTATAGGCCCAGTCATTTCACTGACTACTTTTCTCATCAAACCGGAACTCTGTAATACTTGCACATTACTGCTTGGCTGCAGACTACACGAGCAAAGCGACACTACCCAACTACGCACCCAGACGGACACTCGCAGAAGAGTTAGTCCTAACTAGTAAAAACTTAGAAATAGGGCTACAGTAACTACTTAGTGTACGTACGTACTCACACACAATCTATTAGTTAGCTAGTCCAGTTTACTAGCAGATAATGAAATCCGGCTAGTAAACGCTCAATTTAATCGGACCTTAAACGAAGATTATGTCTTCGGGAACCTTTTTAAACTTCTTGCCTTTGTAGACTATTAGATTAAATATGTTCTTAAGATAAACACTGTTTTAAACTTTCACGGTTACTTACTTATTCATACATTGTAAAGGGCAGCGTAGACGCTTATGCAAACGTACGTTTGCTTGTCAGAATAACAACGCTTTTGCGTCAAGCGCGGATTTCACGTCTACGCTGCCCCTTACAGGATATTTACCATGATTATTATTCCGTGCTCATCGCTCAATAATAATCACGGTAAATATCCCGTTACAATGTATTTTAAGATGTCTAATAATCGACATCTGTGAACTGCTGGCATCTATAATAACGCTTATTGTAAATGGAAGGGAAGATAATAATATAAGTTAGGCAAAAATGGCTCTGAAGGTTTTATCAGGTAGCAAGATGCCTTTGTAGAATTGGTAGGTACGTATGGTGAGTTGATTACGTAATGTTAAATTTTGATATTCCAGCTATGTGAATATTCTATGACTTCTCAACTCAACATCAACCACGTCTACTGATAATCATAGACCCTCTCCCATAGAACGTCACATTGTATAATATATATGTATGTGTCTATGTAGAGTATATATAGTAGGTATAACTATTTATAATGTGTAAATTATTGTCTATGTAGTGTATTAATGTGTAGTAATTATTTATTAAGACTATTTCTCCATGATATTGCACCACCATCCTTAATTAACCTGTAATATTTTCCATCCAAAGGTTGCCTGGAAGAGGTCGCTTTCAGCGATAAGGCCTCACATTGTACCTATATTTTTTTTTTGTTCAATGTTTCTTTTCTATTAAACACTGTTTTTGTCTGTTCTTTTCTATTGTTTTACTTTGGTGTCAATAAAGTGTTTTTGTATTGTATTGTCACTTGTATCCAAAGGTTCCCGCGGTTTGACCAGGTCATCGACCTTGTGGGGCTACACCAACTCGTCCAGTTCGTGATCACCACTCGAGAACCTTTCTTCACGTCACGTTACCGACTGAACAGATCATGCAAAGATTGTCAAGCAGTTTGTCCTCGTAACCTCGCGGCTGTACCCGCGTTTCTATGTCCCTTAGATAAAAGTAAAGACGAACTAAGTTTCAAATTAGTACGCCGGATAGTTCTACAAATACCTTGATGGATGAGTAAGTACTTGTACTTTGCTTTGATATAATTACCAGCAGCCGAGGGAAGCATCCGCCCGTTATTTCTCGTTTTTCTGCTTGAAATATTTCAATATTCGCTTACAAAAATGTTTACTCCCAGGTCCCTTTTTAAGTTGTTTTTCCCAAAAAAGTTGGGACAAGATATTTTTTATTTCCGTCTCTTTGCTTAAATTATTTTAACATTTTCATACAACGATAACTGTATTACCGTAGATGGGAGGGTTTTTTTTAATTGAACCTGTGCAGTGGTTCCAGAAATAATAAAAAAAACTTCTACTCAGTGGCCTTAGATAGATTCATTTCACTTGGTGGAAGGATTAACTCTTCTGCCTGTGCCCATCTGGGTGGGTGTAGTCTGCGGCCAAGCAGTAAAGTGCAAGCATTGCTGTGTTTCGGTTTGATGAGCAAAGTACACACTGAAATTACTGGATGTCTCGGAGTAACGAACGCAATGCAGAAACCTGCATGGACCTACTACAATTCGTCATCCATTTATTGACATTCCTCCTACCCGCACTAAGTAGTTTGCTTCAACCTTCATCACGCGGACGGCCAAGGAATGAAAGTCTTTGCAGAATCTGTTTTTCCCGAATACTAGAATCTGGGAGTTATCAAGACACAAGTGAACAGTTATATTGACGGCTCCGTAGCTAAGTTGGTAGTAACCCTGCCTGCAAAGCGAGGGGTCCCGGGTTCGATTCCCGGCCGGGGCAGATTTTGTGTAAGCATAAAGTTTGTTCTCGCGTCTTGGATGTTTGTGATGTGTATCTGTGTGTGTCCATGCCACCTGAGACACTGGGAATCCTAGTTCAGGATTAAACGTTTATTTATTTATCTTCTGGGAAAGCGTGCTACATCGTCACCTCACGATGGTGGTCAAACGAATGCCCATTTATTATTACTAAGTTAGTTCGTATTATGATGTAGAACTGTAAACTTACTATCCATAATAAATAAATAGTACAAAAATACATACATACACTGCTAAACATAGCCATCCTTTTGGCTTTGTCGTAGTCAGGTAAAAATAGTCACAACTTAACAAAAAGAGAATTATAGGTTTCCACGTTGTCGCAGTAGTGTTTGGCAGGTAACTAGATAACTTTGAGGCTATTTGTCGCACTTGAGCACATTTTGCGTGCCCAGCGCAAAATATTCAACCAAAAAAAAATCAAAGCTTTCCTTCGCACTAAAGTAACAAAATATTATCTTATTTCACGGTAAATTTCCAAAAATAATTATGTCCCAAAGGAAACTTTTTTAATCACACAAAATGGGAGTCTCCATAAAAGTCCCTCGCAGTGTAATTTCGTCACCGTCGTGTGGAAACTTTTTATTTTTAATTAAAAAATTCTAAGCCCTGATAATTAAAATATTCTGTGTCAAGAGTCAAGACTAAGATCTCAATTTTTGGGACCGGGTGTTATTACAGAGTTATTTTTACACTTAGTTTGGAGACTTACTAAAGACGGCAGGGTCAAGCTTTACCTAGAAAATTCAGAAAATTT
This sequence comes from Crocallis elinguaria, assembly GCA_907269065.1. NCBI lineage: Eukaryota > Metazoa > Arthropoda > Insecta > Lepidoptera > Geometridae > Crocallis > Crocallis elinguaria. Next base: position 11,358,960 of record OU026065.1, on the reverse strand, counting down.
GTTCATTGAATATTTTTTCGTCTGCAAGACAAATCAAATCACATAGTTTTTTTTATCAAAACCGCGGGGAACCGTTGAATGCAAGAGGCGAGTAGCCAATCCAAGTGGCGTTCTACGGGGGAGGGCTATGTTCAGCATTGGACGTCTTCCGGCTGATGATGATCATGTTGATACTTTCATATGTATTTAGTAAAAAGCTGTTATATTGATATTACAAATAGACACTTCAATTTTATTTATTTGTATTACGAGTATAGTATGTATTTGTATATGTATGTATATAGAATAAAGTGTTAAGTCCAGAAATGAGAAACTCGGTTTGAATAATTGACACGTGTATTATCGCTCGTAGTTCAATGAGGACTGCTGTCCCACGCCGCGTCTTCCCCTTGCGTAGCGCTGGGCGACTACGGCGTAGCACTGACTTGCTGACGTCATAGCGTAGCAGCATAGCACCACACCATGTTCTACCTTTATTCTTACAATAGATTTTAGTTTTGTGTCCACGTATGTATGTATTCTTAACACCGGTAGGCCATATCCTGTGACTTTATAATTTATTCAGCCGTGATATACGTACTCGGTTTAAACCGAGTTCAGCAATGCATATTCGCAATTGAAATCGGTTCTCAAACGTCGGGGAAACTCAATTCATTTCCGAACGTCGTGTCCACGCGTCGAACATGTTAGGATGTTTCGGTTTAGTTATATTTATTATACAGCCTGAATTTGAATCGGTATGTTGAATTATAGTCCAGTAGTTTGATAGTGGTAGGACTAACTCTTCTGCGAGTGTCCGTCTGGGTTGCTACCACCGCTTTGCTCGTGAAGTCTGCCAACAAGCAGTAATGTGCAAGCATTACTGTGTTCCGGTTCGATGAGCAGAGTAGCTGGTGTAATTACTGGGCTTATGAGACTTAATACCTAATTTTTTTATTTTTTTTTTTTTATTTAGTTATCTCAGAATCAACAGCACTTAGGTAAATACTATAAACTAAAAACATTTTTGCTGGTACATATTGCCAATAACAGATTCTCACTTTATAATTTAAAACATATAAGTATTTTTAAATCGAAAAAAGTATCGCTTAGGTAGCTTAGTACATGATACGATAGTACATATTGACATAAGGAACATACATGAGACGTAACTCATAACCATTACTCATATGACAATAATTTATTAGTCAAAAAATGAAAATGTAACATAAATGCTCATCTTATATGTGTGTGTGTGTGTGTGTGTGTGTGTGTTTGTGTGTGGTTATATTAATTCTTGTAATAGATTATCCCAATTAACTCAAGAACTGAGTATAGATATGATTTGATTTTTTACTGACGCTTTAGTGTGATGAAACAAATCAATGGATGAGAAATCTTTATTATAACTATTTAATATGCGGCAGATAACAGAGTTTTGGGCGTAATTAGTAGAACTTAACGGCACATAAAATAGAGAAGTATGTCTTGTACGTTTAGAGGGAGTTTTAAGCTGCAGAAAAAGAGATGTTAATTCGGGGCTATTAATTCTGCCATTGCAGACATCATGTAAAAATAACAGTTGTGACAGAGTTCTTCGATCCCTTAATTGCATTAATTTATGATGTTCACAAGCATCCTCGTAACTACTTTTCTTATGTTGGGTACGGTAATTTAAAAACTTTATAAACTTTGATTGAATTTTTTCAATGGCCTGTATGTAGGTTATATAGTTAGGGCTCCATACGTTACTGCAATATTCCATGACGCTACGAACATAGGAGAAATATAGGGCTTTTATACATGCTGCATCGGAAAACGGTCGACTCACTCGTATAACAAATCCTAAGTTTTTATAGGCCTTTGCAACCATTCCAGTAATATGATCGGACATCAACATTTTTGAATCAAAAACTACACCAAGATCCTTAACAGTAGTCGTGACAGACAAAGGTATGTTGTCCAGTTTATACTGATGTACTATTTTGTGCCTTTTCCGGGTAAAAGTAATTTGAAAGCATTTAGAGACATTAACTCCGATACGATTATCTTGATAATAATTACAAAGCATATTTAAGTCTCTCTGAAGCTTATGAGCATCGGCCTCATTCTTTATCATTGCGTAAATTTTAGTGTCATCAGCATACATTAGAAAATTAGCGAAGTGAAAACAGCCACCCACATCATATAGATAAGATGCGTATAACAGAGGACCCAGTATTGAGCCCTGAGGAACGCCAGAAGGGACATTAACAATGTCAGAACGGTGCCCAGCCACTACGACAGCTTGAGAACGGTTCCGCAAATATGATTCCATCCACCGGAGGAGGTTCCCACGAATTCCCAGTTCCTGGAGCTTACGTAAAAGAATGATATGGTCTACGCGATCAAATGCTTTTTCGAAGTCAGTATAAATGACGTCAATCTGAAAGCCATCGTCCATGCCACGAAGAACGTCATTTGTGAAAATGGTCAAGTTAGTATTAGTTGAACGGCCACGTACGAAACCATGTTGCTGTGACGGTATATGACGAATAATAAATGGGTACACATGCCTATGAACTGCCCTCTCCATTAATTTGCTCAGCACATTTAGGATTGATATAGGCCTGTAATTTTCAATGGCAGTTTTGGTTCCCTTTTTATGAACTGGCACAATGTTGGCAGTTTTCCAGATTTTGGGGAAAAGTCCTTCAGTGAAACATCTATTAAAAATTAACGTTATCGGATATGCTAAAGAATCAACACATTTGACAAAAAAATAAGGTGGAATCTCGTCACATCCAGCGCCTTTAGAGCAATCAAGAATTTTGATCAATTTTTTTGTGTCATTAATTGATAGTTGTAAATCGCTTATTACATCGTAGCACGGTGCACCTTCGTCCGAGAAATCACTGTATTGATGTGCTGGTGGACTAAAGTTTCGATTGAAAAAATCGCTAAAAGCGCTGCAAATCTCGCGTTGGCTGGAAAAAGTACCATTATCGTATTGCATAATACGGGGATAATTAGATTTGTTTTTCCTTTTCGACTTAATATACGTCCAAAGTATCTTTGGCGTTGTTTTAATTTTTTCTTGCGAATATTGTATAAAATTAGAATAACATTCTTTTTCTAATTTTTTAAGTCTCGATCTTAATGTTGAAAAGGAATCATAGTCGTCCGGATTTTTATATTTTATCCATAGGTCGTGGTATTTAGCCTTTTCTTTTATTACATTAATTAAAGCCTTGCTATACCAGATTGGATAACTGTATGTATGTGATACCGTTTTTTGTGGTACAAACTTCGAGATTGCGGTATTTAAAGTGGAATAAAAAGTATCAATTGTGTCCTCTAACCCAAGAGATGTTAAGAAAGACCAGTCGTAGTTAGACATGAATAAGTTTATACCATCGTAATCTGCCTTTCTGAATAGATATTTCTTCCTACGTAGTGGTTGGATTGTTGGTATTACGATGTCTTTGACAATAATATCAATTGAGGGATGACATATATCCTCTGCTACTAAAGGAGTTGTAGACTTTTTTATAATTAACGGGATATTAGAAAAAAATAAATCTAGTACGTTACCATACGCATTTAAATTAAAATTTTGTTGTGACAAGCCGAAATAGGAAGTTGTATTTATCAATTCGATAGCCGAGTTCTGGGTTTCAACAGAACCCTTCTTCAAAACTATGGGTTTGTTTGATTGCCAATTTATACAAGGCAGATTGAAATCACCAAACACAACAAAGTGATCGTCAGGTTGAGAACTAAACAAAGACTTTATTAATTGTACGAAATTTTGCACACGGGATGCAAGCGCTCGACCAGGTGGGATATAGATACAAATAATATTTAAATCATACGACGAGCCAAGCGCATGCGCCGGTATAGATACGATTATACATTCAAGATCGTCATGTTCAAGTTCCGAGCGCCGGCGCGCGCCGAGGCGGGCCGCACAGGCAACCATCACACCGCCGCCGAGCGCGCCGCGGTCGCGACGGAACAGGTCGTACCTATCGGAGCTGCATAGCTCAGTGTCTAGAATGCCTTCGTACAACCACGTCTCGGTAACTATAGCTATATCAGTGTCAGACAAAAGGAGGTTGTTATAAAACACATCCGTTTTTGTTCGCAGACCTCGTACATTCTGATAAAAAAGTTTTAGTCCGTTGTTATTACCTGCCATTGTGAAAGTTATATATTCTAAGAGTTATTAACTGATGCATATAAGAGTTTATAGTTGTAGATATTAATAACTGATTATGCACAGTAATTAGATAATTAGCTAATTGAATATTGAGAACTACAGTTATTGAGACGTGGTTTTTTGAGTACAGTATGTAAACAATAATGGGGTATATAATAAATGATTTTAAAATTAGACGATAGATCATTGTACTTGATGAAACATTATTATGTATGTAACAGCTATGTATTTGGTCCGTAGTTGTGTATATAGTGTAGTGTAGTGATAGACACAGAAATAGTGTAGTGTAGTGTGTAAATAGTGTAGGTAGTGTTACGTTGGGTATTTATGTATAAAAATGTAATTAAATATGTATTGTGAAGTAAAGCATTTGTTGACATAGCAATTGCGAAAAAATACAAACAACATCGCTATAAGGACATTTAAAATCAACCTATTTTTATCAAATCCGCCGACGTGATGATGGGTACTGGTGGCGAAGTCTCGTTTCGACGAACGTAAATTCGGCAGTTTTTTGTCCAAATAAATTTGAAATTAGCTTCTTTAGCTTTCAGCTTGGCTTCTTTGAGCAACGCACGGTTATTTTTTGTTAGATGTTCGTTGATGTAAATAGTACTGTTATTACTCTCGACTCTTGTCTTATTACTCAATCCGACATCAGCTAGTTTGACTCCGCGGTGTTTACGCGACGCAGCTACTAGCTACTAGCTAATGTCTCAGGGTAACGAGCGCACTGCAGTGCCGCGCAGGCTTTTGTGTTTCAAAGTTCTGAGTAGCACAGCAATTGTTATGGGCCGGCGTTATGCTTACCATCAGGCAAAATTCAGGTACTCTGAGACATTAGGTATTAAGTCTCATAAGTCCAGTAATTTCACTGACTACCTTGTTTATCAAACTAGAACACAGTAATGCTTGCACATAACTGCTTGGTGGCAGACTACACAAGCAAAACATTTATCATAAATATTCAAAGATAATGGAAGCACAACCTTCGTCCTAAGTTCCGAAATTTCCGCTATCTCCCCTCTTCACTGTGACGCTGGCCGTTGTGTAAAACCAAAATAGTTAAATCTGACTATTCAGCAAGAATCGGACTCAAATCGAGTTATGCCTCGGCAGCTTCGCTTTGATGTCTAAACGCAGCGTTGATGTTATTTCGAATTAGTGAATTTCGCGAGAGCTCGGCCAAAAAGCTTTCCGCAGACAGATTGCGGATTTTGAATTCGAGTTTGTAGGAAAGGAGGGAATGTTCGAATAGAGATATATTAAAATAGTGTTGGTAGCTGGCTAATCAAACATCGCTTTAGCTAGCTAGCCAGGCAACAACTAGAAAATACTTTGATAGGTATTTTCTAGTTCTTGCCTGTCTATGCTGCATGACTGGTCATGATGCAAACATAGAACGGTTATCCGTTTCCCTTCACTGGAAGCACAAGCATAGCAATTCAATAGAATTCGAACCTACGAACGGTTGACTTACTTCTGACCCATCTTCACTCCAATTTTTTATATAGTAAACTAGCTGCTGCCCGCGGTTTCACCCGCGTTGAGATATTGGATTTCATGGGTTTTATTTTTTGCGCGGAACCCTAATTATTTTTCAAAAGTTAAAATAGCGAAAGTTACTCCTTGTAACATCAGCTATCTGCCAATGAAAGTCCCGTCAAAATCGGTGCAGCCGTTTCGGAGATTACCTGGAACAAACAGACAGACAGACAGTTTTTTTTTGTTATAGGTACCGTGTATACTTTCATATGCATTTAGTAAAAAGCTGTTATTTTGATATTACAAACAGACACTTCAATTGTATTTATTTGTATAGATATAGATTATAGACGAACTTCCGCAAGTAACGCCTTATTCCATCAAATATCTTATCATGTAGGTACCTTTTGTAATGGTAACAACCCAGACGGACACTCGCAGAAGAGTTAGTCCTACCACTATAACACACAGTCTTTATAATTAAGTCTAACATGGTTTTACAACAGATCTAATCACAGCCCAATCTACCTTAGAACGTTTGCACAAGCACTATGTAAATAAGGCTATTATGGTATATAATCCAATCTTTTTGTCGTCCGACAAAATTGCTCAAAACGTTATTACTCCCAAACTGCAAGCTCAAAACTGGCAAAAAGCTTAATAAAGTACCAATATAGCGAAAGGAAATGGTGTCACTTCTATGCAAACAACTTTACATCTAAAAATGAACTTTGGGTGTTTGTTTTAAAGTACATTTTTGGTAGGCTGTGTTCGGAATTTTCAGCGGCATTCAGTAGCGGTAGTGGGACATCATTTGAATAATTAAAAGGAGGCTTTATCTATTTATTCAGGCCTTGGTTTGAGTTGCAATTGTACCCAATTTCGCTGCCAAGTTTTGAAGACCCTCGACGACTGCAGTACTAGACTTTTGGCTCAAGGTTGAAGGGTTTGAGATCAAAGTACAGTTGCCAGTTGATAACCCACTTTCATCTTAAAAACATTCGTTATTATTTTATTAACCGACTTCCAAAAAAGGAGAAGGTTATCTATTCGGTGGGTATTTTTTTATGTTTGTTACCTCATATCTCTGTCATTTATAAACCGATTTGGAATTTTTTTTTATTTGAAAGCATATACTTTCAGATTGGCCTCATAGAAATGTCATCAAAATTGGTTCAGTAGTTTGTCACTGAAGTCAGTTCGTAGCTTTTTTAAAGCATTTTTTTAATAACGCCATACCTCAGACGTTATGAAAACAGCACGAATTTTATCTTGGAGTTTGTATTTTTTTTTAGAAATCAAATTCACAAATAAATCTGTCATGCTTAATGGAAATACATTATGTTTGTAACAACAACACATCTATACAAATAAATAAAATTGAAGTGTCTGTTTGTATTATCAAAATAACAGCTTTTTACCACATGCATATGAAAGTATATAATATACGGTAGGTACCTATAACAAAACAACCATTTTTAAAATTTTTGTGTGTCTGTCTGTCTGTTTGTTCCGGGTAATCTCCGAAACGGCTGGATCGATTTTGACGGGACTTTCACTGGCAGATAGCTGATGTTACAAGGAGTAACTTAGGCTACTTTTATTTTAGAAAAAGAATTAGGGTTCCGTGCAATAAAATAAAAACCATAAAAGTCAATATCTCCACGCGGGTGAAACCGCGGGCAGCAGCTAGTTGGATATATATCCCGCTATATATAAAATATATAAATGTCAGCGGTGCCGGGCACATTTGTCCCTCAACGCTGACGCATACTACGACCGAAACAAAGGACAATTCTAAACGTTTTTCATACAATTACGTATCTGACACCGCATACCGCAGCGTTGTGCGTTCCGATCTAGTGTTCTTCTAATGCTGTTATATACTTTGTTATATTGTATTTAGATTACTATACTAATCAATGGATATAGTATATCATATAATTTTATATATAATATTTGTAATCGTTATATAAAATTTACTTTTCCTTTAAATCTACTTGAACATTTTATAAAGAGAAAATAGTCAATAAATCCAAGGAGTTCAGATACCAAGATCTACAGTAAATATCCGTTGCAAGTTGCAACACACAGCGGCCGGATAGCTGATGCGTCCGGCCAGTCTGGGACCGGATGTCCGGTCGCTCTCTATCCGGAATCGGGATATATTGAAACAATGCACTGGAAAAGTGCACCGAATTTGTTGTTGAGTTCCTTCCGATATAGATAGTAAAATATAGTAAGAACTTTTTTCCTCTTAATATACATAAATGTCTTAACAAACACATCCCTTTTTTCGTGATGGCATGGACACACACACATATACACAACCCAAACATGCAATACCTGAGAACAAAGTTTTTGTTCACCACAAAAAATATTCCACGGCTGGTATTCGAACCCAGAGACCCTCGCTTTGCAGGCAGGGTCACTAACTACTTAACTATGGAGCCGTCAAAATAATCGTAAAAAAAGCTTTCACCAGAAACTAGGTACCTACTTCCACACGCCAAAAGTGATTCCAATTTTGCAGGTGTATTTTCAGGAAAGGTGTTATTTTTAAAAGAGGAGTCACTTATCCTTTTTTCTTTCGCAAGTTGAGAATGGGAGTGTGTATGTGTTTCCTGTTAGCTTGAGTTTTTAGTGAATTCGACGAAAATGGCTCAAATACGGCTACTTTTTTCACAGTTTCATCGATTTTGGTGTTGAATTGTAAGGCTGTATAAGTCTATATCACTTCTTGTATTATCATATTAACTACTTTATAGCTGTAGGTATATTACACTAACAAAAATGATGGACCATCGACAGACCATTGTCAGCCATAGGATGGTGGGCTTTTTGTTGTGAGCTATGGCATGACAGGCATAACATTATGAAGCTCTTATTTTATACTAGCTGCTGCCTCACGGTTTCACCCGCGTGGAGATTTTGGATGACATGGTTTTAATTTTTTGGCGCGGAACACTAACTCTTTTTCTAAAATTAAAGTATCATAAATATTCCTTGTAATATCAGCTATCTGCCAGTGAAAGTCCCATCAAAATTGGTCCAGCCGTTTCGGAGATTACCCAAAACAAACAGACAGACAGACAAAAATTTAAAAATGGTTGTTTAGTTATAGGTCACATATATACTTTCATATGCATTTAGTAAAAAGCTGTTATTTTGATATTACAGACACTTCAATTTTATTTATTTGTATAGAAAACGGACACAAAGCCATTTCTCCTAGAAAAATATGAATTAAAAAAAATGAATTTGGATTTTAGAATCCAAATTAATTTTTTCAATCTAGAATAGTCTAGCTTTAACATTTTACTTTAACCACTGCAAATTTTATCAATCTTTCCAAAATATTAATGTAAGTGTAGCATTCCTTCAGAATATAGGTACGACCTCTCCCAAAGATCCTCCTTTACGCTTATCCGACCAAAGTGGCCCGAAAGTTGTCCGATATCGATTCTATCTATCACCCCCAAACGCCAGAGGGTTTATAATTCAGATAAAGCTTTTGACAATTCAGAGGTAGCACTGAAGGTTCTGGATAGGCATTTGCAAAAGCGTCTTTCACAATTTTCAGAGACTGTTTAAAACTTCTTTGATGGTTGATTTAAGCCATGTATGTATTATATTTGCCATACAGCTTTTATACGGATAACCGACGGGGAAGAAAGATTCTCGAGTGGCGACCACTAGGTGAACCGATGACCTTGTCAAAACCGCGGAGAACCGTCGGATGCAAGAGGCGAGTAGCCGATCCAAGTGGCGTTCTATGGGGGAGGCCTATGTTCAGCAGTGGACGTCTTCCGGTTGATAATGATGATAGCTTTTATAACAGTTCGTCAATTCATACAAATCACTCTTGAGGGCATTGACTTTGTGATCCTCCTTGCTTGGATGCCTGGACACATGGCATACGAAGTGATTATAGCTACCTATCCTTAATACAAAAGTCACATAAAATGATGTATGAGAATCCGAATTGAACTTTGTCACCATGGTCACCATGAAAATGTATATCTCAATTATATACAAACTTTGCCAATAACGACTGTAAAATTAGAATCGCTGTCGATACAAAATTGGAATTATAAATCGCTAAAGGAGTTCGGATTCGCTTCTTCTGGGCTGACCATAATTATCAAAAACAACAAAAAAAATTAAATTTACTCTCAAGAGTTACTCGTAGAACTCTATAGTCATCGCGGAAATAGAAACTGTAAAGAACTAAACAATCACGGTATCAGAGCTGCCAGAAATCCACACTGAAACATGCTTCGAATGGCAATTGCAATACTGAAACCTCTCTCATCCCGGAACAGAGAGTGATAAATCGGGACACTTCACTGATCGTAAACCTTCAGAAAGCTACAGCTGGTGTAGTTGTCGGTCAGGTTTAGTTTGTCTTCTGTGTCATCTTCATATTGTATATGAAGTATATTATTGTAAATATATGTAGTAACACATACATATATTTTTTATTGAAATTGAATTGAATTGAATATACACATTGTTTTACATATTTGAGCTAAAGTTCAATTATAAACTAGATTTATCTCATGAACCTTTTTTTAAATGTTATTTTGTAACGAGACTAGCTGGTCGTTTGCCTGATGGTAAGCCGGCCCTTATCAATTGCAGTGCCACCCAGAACTTTGAAACACGAAGGCCTGCGCGGCGCTGCAGTGCGCTCGTTACCCTGAGACATTAGGTATTAAGTCTCATAACCCCATAAATTTCACTGGATACTCTGCTCATCAAACCGGAACACAGTAATGCTTGCACACTACTGCTTGGCGGCAGACTTCACGAGCAAAGCGGTGTTAACAACCCAGACGGACACTCGCAGAAGAGTAAGTCGTCCCACTAACAAAAGGTTTGAAGTTTGAAGTTGACTTTAGTGTTTTTTTGTTTATATTTTTTATTTCATACTTTTCGTTACCTTACATTTTTTTCGTTTGATTATAATCTTTTTTAACGGGATATACTGATGTGGTCATTAGTTCAGTCTTAAACACGAACGATATCGTGGTGTTTAATGGTGCAGGAGAATTTAGGGCGTCCTATCGTTTCGGTGATTGCTAGTGTTTAGTACTCATCTATATGTTTGTTTGTTACAGTGCCACTGTCACAAGTAGTGGCCGTGGCTGGCGAGCCGGTCTACCTGCCGTGCGACATCGAGACTGCTGGCGAAGAAGACGCTGTCCTCTTGGTCCTGTGGTACAGAGAAGACCTGGGCACGCCTATATACAGGTACAATAGACATCATTCACAGAGCACATACTGAGTTTAGTTGAGGGTAGGCCTTACTTTTTTATACACTATTTTATAATGAGACGAGCCGGTCGTTTGCCTGATGGTAAGCGTAGCTCTGGCCCTTAATTGCAGTGCAACTCAGAACTTTGAAACACAAAGGCCTGCGCAGCCCTCCAGTGCGCTCGTTACTTTGAGATATTAGGTATTAAATCTCATAAGCCCAGTAATTTCACTGGCTACTCTGCTCATCAAACCGGAACGCAGTAATGTATGCTGATTACATTACTGATTGGCTGAAGACTTCACGAGCAAAGCGTTGATTATAACCTAACCATTAATACAACTGGGCTGCAGTGCCGCGCTGGCCTTTGTGCTTCAAAGTACTGGATGGCGCTGCAATTGGTATGGTCTTACCATCGGTCATCTCATATTTCAATAATATATTTAAAATCGCCATTAGCAAGTTGTACTTTAAAGGTGCTTTTATACATGCATACATTACACATACATACTTACTCTTTACAGCGATACTAGAAGCACTCAAAAGTTTGTCGTATGCACTGAAAAAAGTATAGTTCACTGATCAAAGCTAGAATTCTTTCAGGTTGAAACCAACCGAGGACAATTCAATTTTAAAGTTGTCTAGCTTGCATACCTTATAAGGTATATATAGGGTGGAATGTATATATAAGACATTGTGAGAATGTATTTCTATATATTTTCAATACTGTTTTGTGCTTTGGCAATCCTCGGAGCTTGTTCGTAGCCACGATCTGAGCGGTTGATTTGATTCTGTATTGTGTTTCAGAGAATCTCTTTGGTTGGAACTTGTCTTTACTATTGGATAATACTTACCCAGACTTTGCTGCGAGTGGCAGTAGAGTTAGGTCTACCACCTGAACGGTAAAAAAATCTGGCCTCTTTTTGAGGGTTGACTCCGCTTCTAATTGGGCTGGGTTAAGCTTCCCAATCAGAGATGAGCTGATAGGCTTACTTTCAACCGAAATATGACTACGAACAAAATCAGCGTTAACGGGATATTTACCATGTATATTATTTGTATTGAGTTCCCAATATTTCGGCGCTGTTGCAAGCGCCATGTTCACGGGAGAACTGAAGAACATGGTAAATATCCCGTTAATTCTGATTTTGTTCGTAGTATTGATGACCATGACAGTTCAAAAACCGAAATATGACTTATACAATAATGACACCCTAAATAATTTTCAATAACATACGAGTTATAACTAAGCATGAAGCTTACTCAGCCTGGGCTGATGCTCGAAACCGTAAAGCCAAGGATGAACGCATAAAGAAGAGAGCCTTTAATAAGGCTGCCAAGTCCTGCAAAAAGGCTCTTAAGAAGGCTCGCTTCGATCATATTAGCCGAATTGGGACTAAGCTTGCTTCTTACCCTGCTGGAAGTAAAGCATTTTGGTCCCTGGCTAAGTCGGTTGAAGCGAACTTCTGTCGGCCCTCACTGCCTCCACTGCTGAAACCTGACGGATCGCTGGCCCACACTGCTGAAGAGAAGGCGAACTTGTTCGCGTCTCTTTTTGCAGAATCTTCACGTTTAGATGCTGGTAATGCTGTACCTCCATGTCTACCTGGATGTGGAGTGGTTATGCCAGATATTCACATCCGTCAGACAGAGGTACGTAAGACTTTACGCAATCTAGACGTGAACAAAGCCAGTGGTCCGGATGGGATACCAGCCATAGTCCTGAGGACCTGTGCGCCTGAGTTGGCTCCTGTATTGTCGCGCCTTTTTTGCCTCTCTTTAGAGACTGGTAGTGTGCCGAAAAATTGGAAGCTTGCCAATGTGCAGCCTGTGCCCAAAAGGGGTAGTCGTGCAGACCCTGGCAACTACAGGCCCATCTCAGTCACGTCCATTCTCTGCAAGACTATGGAACGTGTACTGAACAACAGGCTCCTGGCATACCTAGAAGCAAATGATCTCCTCAGTGATCGGCAATATGGCTTTCGCCGAAACCGGTCTACTGGGGATCTTTTAGCGTATGCCACACACATTTGGAGTGAGGCCATCGAGAGACACGGGGAAGCGCTTGGCGTATCCCTGGATATCTCGAAGGCTTTTGACAGGGTCTGGCATGATAGCCTTTTAAGCAAGCTTCCTTCATACGGCTTACCCACTGGCCTATGTGCATGGATATCGGACTTCCTGTGTGACCGATCGATTCGAGTGGTTATTGATGGCTGCTCGTCCGATCAATTGGCAATTAATGCCGGGGTCCCCCAGGGGTCAGTACTCTCTGCAACGCTATTCCTGCTTCATATAAACGACCTGCTGATGCCCGGTACATTTGGGTATGCAGACGATAGCACGGTTGTAGAGAGCTACACATCTGATGCACGAGCCAGTGAAGCTCAAATTCAGTCTCTTAGAGAGGCCATGGTCGAGCGCTTGAACTTGTCCTTAAAGGCAGTCTCCGACTGGGGCAATGCCAACCTGGTCAAGTTCAATGCCACTAAGACCCAAGCGTGTCTATTCTCCGCCAAACGGAGTCAATTCCTCCTTACTCCTACTTTCCAGGATGTAGCCGTGCCGATAACAGACCATCTTGAGCTTCTTGGTGTCACTTTATCGTCAACTCTCAACTTCGGTTCCTATATTGAGTCTAAGGCTCAACTGGCCGCCAAAAAGCTGGGTATCCTAGCGAAGGTGAGGCAGTACTTCACACCAGAACAGTTGCTCAACTTATATCAAGCACAAGTTCGGTCGTGTATGGAGTATTGCTCTCATCTCTGGGATGGATCAGCCAAGTACCAGCTTGAGGCATTGGAGTCTATTGAGAGGCGAGCCAAGAAGCTCATTCGCAAAGACTCACTTGTAGAAGCTAGGCTGCAAAGCCTTGAGCATCGGCGTAGAGTTGCTTGTTTGTCGGTATTTTATCGGTTGCATTTCGGCGAGTGTGCGTCGGAATTACACCACTTAATTCCCCCTTCCCCTTTCCATCATCAGACGACTAGACAAACGGCGAAGCGACATCGATACATAGTTGATATTCCTCCTTTTCGCACGAAGCGTTATGCTTCTACGTTTGTTTGGCGAACCGCTAAGGAGTGGAACTCTTTGCCCGAGTCTGTGTTTCCTGATCGTTATAACCTGGGTCTCTTCAAGTCACGAGTGAATAGGTATCTTCTAGGTAAGCGTGCAACATCGTCGACCGCATCGTCACTTACCACCAGGTGAGATAGTGGTCAAACGAAAGCCTATAATAAATAAAAAAAAAAAAAAAAAAACCTAAATACTGCGTAATGAGGAGATCCGTGAGAGAACGAAGGTCACCGACACAGCTCTCAAAATTATGCAAATTTTGAGAACTGACAGATTTTGACAGTTGAAATAGCAGCGGGCAAGCCACATCGCTCGCAGACAATCATGTCATAAGTAACTTTTTTATTCTATTTGATAACGAGACGAGCTAGGCGTTTCCCTACCATAACGCCGGCCCATAACAATTGCAGTGCCACCCAGAACTTTGAAACACAAAGGCATGCGCGGCTCTGCAGTGCGCTTGTTGCCCTGAGACATTAGGTATTAAGACTCATAATAAGCCCAGTAATTTCACTGGCTACTCTGCTCATCAGACCGGAATATAGTAATGTTTGCACATTACTGCTTGGCGGAAGACTTCACGAGCAAAGCTGTGGTACTCGTACTAACCCAGACGGACACTCGCAGAAGAGTTAGTCCTATTACCTATAAATTTACACTACAATTTTCAATTAAAAATGACAACCCTTCCAGCGGATAGCAGACTGACAGCATATTATTCAAGAGAAAAAAATGTAATAACAAAGTTTTCTTCGCTTCGTTCAATATTGACGTCGGTCTTATTTTGCAAAAAGAGTGAAAAAACAGGTACCTACCTCTTTCAAATGAAGGTGTGACTTCTAGACCATTTATTTGTCTAGGAGCTGTAAAATTTTTCCACTCAGAGTTTTTATGTTATTTTGACGCCAAAGTTTCCAAGAATCTTTTAAATGGCGTCTGGATATTTTTCTCAATATTCTCTTTTCTTTATAATTAAATCCTAGTGACGAGAATGGTAGGAATCGTGAAAAGATCATAAGCTTCTGTGTTTGAAATACCCCACTCAGTAATTATGACAAGACTTCAATTGAAGGTAGAAGGCTTAAATGATTAGAACATAAGTAGAACATAAATAAGAAGTATCACGCAAAGCTACCGAAAAGCTTTGCGTGATACTTCAATCGAATTAATCTTCAGATTATTGGTAGTAGGTATTTTTAATGATTATGATTTCCAACTATTTAGTTTTGCAATGCGTCGTCGGAAGGGATGGCTGAATTTTTGAAATACCTAGGTGACAGAGCCAGTCCCAAAAAATAACTACTTAGTTAAAATGACTAAAAAAGAAACATATCGTCTTTTTTTGTTTATATAAATTAGATAATGAACTTTAAAATAATAATGTATGTCCTATCAAAATGAGGCTCGAGACTTCTTTGATCATTATGTTTTTCGTATAGTCTCGGAGTTAGCCAATCACGTCAAAACGTCACTCTGTCAGGAAGCATCTTCAGTCTTTAAACATCAACTCAAAACTGACATCAGCGAGAAATACTCGGAAGCCGATCTGATATGTTTATTGGAAATTTCATAAACACCACTAAAGCTATAATGTAGTGCCAGATTTTGGTCCAAGGAAGAAGCAACGCCGATTTCACTTTGAAATAAATTTACCTAATGCCTACTTAAAACTCACAATTTCACGAAGAATTTTTAGGGACTAGATGATAGGGCAGGGGACAGGTTTTTACACAATATTTGTCACTTTTAGCAATGCGTCGTGCGCGTTGTCTTCGCGAGAGGTCAAAAAGTTTTGCAATAACTAATATGCGAGAGCTTTGTATGGGGCAACCACAATACGTCGAGACATATTTGGCGACGGATTTTAAACTTTAATAAGACACGTTGAAACTTACCCTCCTACTTCTTACCACTTGCACCAAGCTGTTCTTGCTGCTGTATAGTCTTGAGCGCTGTGAACAAGAGAAAACTTGGAACTTTTGTGGAACTTAATCAGCTAATTTTAAGCTTGTAAGTTGATTTTATTAACACTAATAAGCTTAAGAATCCTTAGAGAGTTCTATCCCGACGTGCATTGCGCACTAAAAGAATTGACTCTGTTGTATTTTAAACACTATCTTCATTTTTATCCATGTTCATGCGTTCAAAAACGTAAATTTCTGAGTGGCACTGCAATAGTTATGGGTAGGCGTTATGCTTACCAGCAGGCTGATAAACAACTCACGTTTATAAATAGTTTAAAAAAATGGTGGTGCTCATCAGCCGGTACTGCGGTCAGTTTACTTTGTACTAAAGATATTTTCTTTACAGCGTGGACGCAAGAGAACGGGACTTCGGTGTGGCAGAACGGTGGTCCGACGAGAGTGTCTTTGCGTCACGAGCCTACTTCCTTCCTGAGAGGAAACCAGCCGAGCTTGGGGTGGACCGAGTCAGAGCTTCGGACCAGGGGGTGTACCGCTGCCGTGTTGACTTCAAGCAGGCTCAAACTAGGAATTCAAGAGTCAATTTGACTGTTATAGGTAAGTGATAGAACCAGAGAGAATAATTGACGTATCACAGCAGAGGCCAGAATTGACTTAATTGGTTAATTGGTTCAAGCTACACTGGCAAGAAAAATTGGTCTTTGTTGATTTAGTAGTCGAACTACCTCTAAATCCATACAGATAAATAAAATTGAAGTGTCTGTTTGTAATATAAAAAAACAGCTTTTTACTAAATGCATATGAAAGTATATACGGGACCTACACAAAAACAGCCATTTTTAAAATGTTTGTCTGTCTGCCTGTTTGTTCCGGGTAATCTCCGAAATGGCTGGACCTATTTTGACCGGACTTTCACTGGCAGATAGCTGATGTTACAAGGAGTAACATAGGCTACTTTTATTTTGGAAAAAGAATTAAGGTTCCGCGCAAAAAAATAAAAACCATGAAATCCAAAATCTCCACGCGGGTGAAACCGCGGGGCAGCAGCTAGTAATATATAAAATTAATATTTTATACAAAAAATATATAAAAATTATCTAATTTCTCTAGGATGGAAGCTGTATGACAAATCTAAAACTAAATTTAGATCTGTCTAATATCTTCTATCCCTGTCTCAGTTATTTATTGGGAAGAGAGAGCAAAACTAACATTATGTTTACGTTTGTGACGCCAGAATCAAGGTCAAATTTACTCATATTAAGTTAGTGAGCAATAGAATTTAAACCATTTCCACTTACTATAGCAACTAAAATCTTTTTAATTTGTTTTTACGAATATAGGAAGCTGTGTTTGTATTTTCCAATCAATTATATAGAATGAGGACTCTCAAGAGTCAATAGAGTGTAACATTGCATGTAGCGTTACCCCAACTGTGCAATGCGCTACATCACCAATTTAAGCATTAGGTACGGCTTCCCACTTTCGATCCTTTACGTCGAATACAATAGGGGCAGTGTAGACGCTTATGCAAACGTGCGTTTGCTTGTCAGAATAACAACGCTTTTATGTCAAGCGCGGATTTCATGATACCTACTCGAAATGCGCGCTTGACGTCAAAGCGTTGTTGTTAGGACTAGGATTGTAAACTGTTGTAATATCTTATTTTTTTTTGTGAATAAATCTTCTATTTATTTATTTATTCTGACAAGCAAACGTACATTTGCATAAGCGTCTACGGTCTGCAATAGAGCTGAAAATTAAAATGACACGTTGTTTTTACTCTAACGCCGGGGGATTTTCGTTGTTTGATACAAAAATAAATGAACATCAAGGGAAATCCCCTCACAAATCGGCTTAGTGAGCTATTGAAGTGTCTTCGCTATTAATTTTACATCGCGACCCAATATTTTACATAAGCTGGTATTTTATATTTTGTGCAAACTTTGCTGAGCTCTATTGTTTGCAAAGCGGGAACGACCTACAACCGACGGGAATTTATGAACTCTATATTTCTAGGTATAAACAATAATGTTGAGTAAAATTTTTTTTATTTTATTTATACAACAAAATCCACAGCTCTTATCCAATTAATTATTAGGGCTTACATCTAAAACTTATAGCCAATAATGGATTTACATTCTATGAATAATATTTGTTACTAGACAGTCATCAGAGAAGAAAAGTAATAATAATTATGGCAGTTATGTATAATGGAGGCGTGTGTATGTGTGTGCGTGTGTGTGTGTGTGCGCGCGTGTGTGTGTGTGTGTGTGTGTGTGCGTGTGTGGGTATATGAGTTGTTGTGTCTGTGTGTGTGTGGTTTGCGTTAAACAATGTTATGAGGGTGTGGGGTGATGAAATAAGTGTAAAGTGTTTTCGGATATGTGTTTTTGTCAGTGTGATTATGCTATCTTGGAAGTGAAGGTCCCATATCATCACCATTTATAATCATTAGCATTTCTCGCTTAAATGCTACCTTACTATTTTGGAATAAATCAATAGCATTGAAACTTTTATTATAAACATTATGCAACCGATTTACAAGTACGTTTTGAGCATAAAACGTTTTAGACTGAGATACTGCAAACAAATTTGTATGTCTTAATCTGTAAAATAATAATATCTTGGAGATTAATAATAAATAGAGTATGTAATTTCTTTCGTCAAATTTGATGGCGATTGGCCGGCGATACGAGCGCGTCAAGGGGAAACAGCTTTACGGATTTTGTTGGAGAGGCCAGCCTCCACGTCTCGCCTTTGCCCAAATGATGCGGGCATGTCGCTAATAAAGTTGACTGATTTAGTGTGCCAACAAAAAGGTTAAACTCTATAAAAAAATAACAAATGTCTGCATACGATGACTTAAATTTGAAAGAAAACCCATATCTCAAGGTAGACTTCACGCTCTAAAATCTGATAGTGTTGAAATAAAAGTCTGGTTGATAGAATCATCCGACGTTCTCCTTCTTTGGGCTCTAACAGTGATATTACTGATTGCTGTATCCAAGTACGTTGCCGTTGTAGTAAGTAATTCAACTATAATCTATAGAGTTTATTGTGGTTGGAATAATATATTCGTAGTAGGTAATAGTTTAATATAACGCCATCTAGTGTCGAGTAGTAAGTCATGAAATTGTTAGGTGCGTTACAAATGTCAATGTCTATTAATTGTTATGACAACACTTCAATCAAAATAATAAATATTCAGGTCAAATAAATTAAAAAAAAATCTATTTAATTATTTTATTTGAAGGTATTCTGAATTAAATTATAGTCACACTTATCCTAGGTACAGCATTTTATTATTATAATTATCATGTGATTTCTTTAATTGGTATATCATTTATGTAAAAACAATCGGTGATTATCAAATAGCTCCATGTTGATTATACCTACGTCCGTGTTATCTATGCGTTTAACGAACTTTTGCAGGTATGTTTCTTATTACACAATTACTTATTACCAATCGCATTTACTCACGAACGCTTGTTGATTGGGTTTACAACTTATACAACACTACAGCTAATTAGCCATGTTTTTTTTTAATAATATGTGTTAGACTCGCTTTGCCTTCAAGACTATATAATAAAAAAATAAACATAGCCAAAAAACAAAACCATATCGAACAATATAAAAATTTCTTAATTTTTTTTTTCGGAAAAGAGTAGATGCACTAACTCATCAACCCTTCATTTATCTATCGTGGGTTACGTCCACTTTACCTCGTCTCAAAAATCATAACCGCGCGCTATAAAGATCCTGACTTTATACTCTTTCGTGCTTTCACTGTCACTTTACTCTAACAAAGTCTAAGCTAGACCATACCCCTTCTATACGAAGGTACTCCACGGAATGCACTCCAAGTGAATAAGATTATTCAGGGATGCTGCACAAAGTGACTTCTGCACGTAGCTGGGTTATTGGTGTACATTGCTGGCCATATATGTGTGTAGGTTGCTGAAATGTTGTTTACCATAAGATTAGAGATTATGTTAATTAAAAATGATAAAGATGCATCCCTCAAAACCTCAAAACCTCTAGGAAATTACTTTAACATTTAGGTTTTAATTTTCAACCAAATATAGTTCACATTAGAAACATTGCAAAAGCAAGATATTTAAAAATAAGGATGCATGATTTTGCAAAAAAAATATGTTAACACTTGAGTAACATTGATTTGAATTTTTTTTATAATTAAGCAACTTTTAAACATCATGGTCTACATATTTTTTGAGCTTACTGATTTTAAATAGACTTTGACTCCTTGGCTAACTTGCTAGTAATCCTGTTTGAAAAGCGAGGGGCCCTGGGTTTTATTCCCGTTGGTGAGTATAGTTTGCTCTCAGGTCTTGGATGTTTGGAATTTGGACATGTACACTGTACGTCCATGCCACCTGCGACGCAGGGAATCCTAGTGCAGGGGTATGAGTGCGCAAGCGTTTATATTTGTGACAAGGGCGTTGATTTATTATATAAAAATATTCGTGATTTGAAAATAAACAGCATGGCTCGCAATATTTTTTTCCACCTGATTCTAATTTATTTCATATAAATACTCAATCAAATATTAAATTTATTACTTAATGCCATTCAACACGCCACTATTACGTGGACAGCTATATATCACGCTAACAAAATAACAAACTGAAGGCTTGTACCTATAAACATAGTCAATAACATAAAGCATTGTTTACCAGCATACAACTCAGATTAGAGGGATAAAAATGGAGAAAACAACCGTATCTCATATTGCAACGGTATACTTTCCACAAACAAGATATTACGTCATCTCGTTTCTGTATTTACAACTGCAATAACAAAGATACTCGGCAGCTATATTTATGGTACTGCACTACGATATATTGATTTGATCGTATCGTAAGTATCGTGTGACAATCTGGTGTATACTTAAACCGGCCTGAAGTGTACGATAAAAACGTAACAAACTGCAATCGCAACCTTGGTTGGAATTTTTATATTGGTATTGAATATAGGGTTACCAAGCGTGATTTTTATGTAAACGTGTATATTATGTTATATGGGATAATATATATAGCTATTTACTATATATAATATTAACTAGCTTCTGCCCGCGGTTTTCACCCGCGTTCCCACAGGAAACGTACATTTTTCCAGGATAAAAAGTAGCCTATGTTACTGTCCGGTCCATAAACTATATCTATGCCAATAATCACGTCAATCCGTTGCTCCGTTACTGCGTGAAAGAAGGAAAAACCAACAAACCAACAAACACACTTTCGCATTTATAATATTAGTAGGATTACATGGGCCGGCCGGTACCTATACATTTCATTATACTTTTGAGTGTAACGAAAATAGTAAATTTTATTTTTTATATAAACACAGTCTATTTTCCTTGAAATTTGTAGCCCCGGCTAACATCAAAGAAATCAAAGGCGTCGCTGCCCAAAAAAGGTTATTCCTGTTTACTATACTAAAATATTCATGTACGAATATTATTATTAATTTTGTATTAATTTAACCTGTAATCTTTTTGGAAAACAGGTTTTCCCTGAAGACTGCAGTGTTCACTAGAATAAGATTTGCTTCAAACGCATACGTACATAATTACTTTGAGCAAAATTCAGGGCGCATTATATGAAAAATGTAACAGTATGGGCACATGAAGCATATTCCAATACCACATTCCTAAATAAACAAAATGTCACTTAGACTAAATAAAACATCTTTTGTTTTCGCTCACCAAGCAAATACAAAACATCATCTATAACTATTATAGAATGCATTTCAGCGTTTTGTTGTATAAACCTCATGAAAGAACCCGCTTTCTCATTTAAATCGTTTAATTTTTTTTGATATTCTCCTCATGCTCTGCGCAAAAGTTCTAGATTCAATACGCGTTCAAACACTCAAATGCAATTAATAATAAGTAATTATAGATGAAAGACACAGAAAGAATAAAAAATTACTAAAATAACCGACCGAAGAGTATAATACTGTTTGGAGCACTGATGATTTGGTTTAATACAAACAGCAAAAAATATGTTTTAAAATAAGTAATAGCTTTGAAAATATTGAAAACCCGGTTGTCATGTTATTCAAATTAGACCAAATTAAAATAGTAAATTGTGTAGTTTTAGGATAAAGAAAGTTTTTATAACCTATCCACAAATGCAAAAAAATCACCATACAAAAAAATATATAGAAATGGATATTTTTTTGTATGGTGATTTTTTTGCATATAGACAACGCCTAGTAAAAAATTTTTGGTAATTGATTAGAAAAGCAAGTCCCCATACTGCTAACATTGCTTCGTACAAGCTGCTAGATAATCACGCAATTTCGCGCAGCACTGAGGTAAGCAACGTGTAATCGGGTTTCAGGTAAACTAAGTAACTACTCCAGGGAATACATGGAACCAAACGTCTGCGAACAAAACTAATTTGTATACTAATATATTTGCACGAATACAGAGCGTTCAAATTCTGTTACTGTAGGCTTATTATTTAGCGTTTTGTGTTCATTAAATTTCACTGGTTTTCTTATACTGGTAGGGCATTTTCTAGCGCTTGTCTGCTTATTAGTTATTGTGTGTTCTACGAATGTACGTCTTTACATGCATACTTCTATTGGGTTTTGCAATTTTTTTACAGGCTTTCCTTTCACTGACCTTCCTTGGTACTCATTGTTATAGGCCTTAATCCACCATACAGGGCCAGTACGGCTTGATCGACGTCACATGTCCTCGATTTTTTTATGCAATTTTAAAAACACTGAGAGCGCAAGAGGCTGATAATAAACCAACGCAATGCAGTGCTGCGCAGGCCTTTGTGTTTCAAAGTTCTGAATAGCACTGCAATGATTATGGGCCGGCGTTACAATTACTATCAGGCAAACACTCGCTCGTCTTGCTATCCGATAGTATAAAGAAATATAAAAGTTTAGTAAAATCAGCTGTTACATAAAATTTCAAAGTCAATTTCTAGTCACGATCTCAAATCGAATTGGGTTGTTGACTGTATTCAAATAAAAATATAATTTTGCCGCGAAACGGTAGTTTTTGTGACTGAAATCCTATTAAACACAATATTTTTGTTTATTTTTAAGGAATTTAATTTAAATTAAATAATCAAAGTGTAATCACATCACTCCGAAGTCACGTGACATAAAACGCCCGTGACGTCACTGTTTCAATCGGAAGGAGCATATATTTTTTTTTGTTTTGTTTTTGGCTCCACGTGATTTGCGCATTTAACTAGTGTCAAGTTATATAAATAATAATATATAATAAATCTCTAGTTTTGGTGCATGAAAGTAGTCAAAGTCACGATAAAGTTTAGTCTAGGCGCGGTCGAGTCGAAGTGACGCTTCAGTAAATTGGTGGATAGTTTACTGAAGCTTCTATGGAGTTTTGGATAGAATACGAAAATACTTACACGTTTTTCGTCTTTGTACTATTTGCCTTTCACTCATGCAAGTTTACGAACACTTAATGGTTAATATTCCACTATTATTACACATTAACACTCTATAAAACAAAGGTTTTAGTAAATAACACAAAATCAACAACAGCACATTTTCGCATTCCCGCCAAAACTCCAATGAGTATATAGCTCGTTGCGCTTAACTGCTTAGTATTTTAGAGTGATTTCTGTGATTATTTATCTGTGCTGTGAATGCCGCGCCTATTTTTCTAAATTTATTTCGACTCTTGAATATTCTCCCATGATGGAAAGTGGCTTCATAAAGGCAAATAATTCCAATTTGCCGAGAATTGATTGTTTTACGGTGGCCAATTTCTTCTCGACAAACGATAATTTCTGCTCTGCTGAATTTAGAAATGTGAAGACCTCCGTGTAAGTACCTACTTATTATACCAAAAATCATTATTTCTATAACCAACAATGAATATATAACAGTAATCGTAGATTCTAAGATCCAAAGTGTATTAATTAACCAAAGCATATAAGTATATAAATCAATAAGCTCAAAAACTTAGAACTCATATTTTAATAAATAACAATACATACACAGAAAGCATCGAATGAACTTGTCACTAAACGTAGCACAGACTAGGTAGTAGTGGTTATATTCTCTTTGCTTGCCACTTTACAGTGTTATAGAAAATTACTCTGTGGTAATTGAACACGTGACGTCACTGCCGTTTTGGAGCAAAATTTAAAACGGCATTTTAAATACATGATAATTAAAATATTAGTTGTTTTAAAAAGTAAATTTAAATATTTTGGGTTATATTAGGCCCATACGCATCGTTTTAAACACTTTCCCAAAATCAGTCAACATCCCAATTGTGTCGTGAGAAAATTGTCCGATGGATTTCTGGTTCAGTGCTAAGAAAATTACTAATTCTGCAATGAACTCAATAAAAACCTACGCAGCCTAAATATTAACTACGAAAGGGCGGTATTCTTTTTGGATGTTTTTGTGCCGCGCTCTAACTAAATTGGGATTAGGAGAAGTATATTTCTGCTCTTAAATTTATATTTTAACTAGCTTCTCCCTGCGGTTTCGCCCACACGTGTACTGTCGAATGTTGATCAAACGAAATGTGTGAGACAAAAAAAATATTAATAATAATCCGAATATTTATATTGCAATAATCTACGAAATTTATTCGAAGGCGATAAGACTATTGTCGAAGTAGGTTCAATTTGACTCGGACCAGCAGAATCCAAACGATCAAGACCTGTCAGGAACGCATTCTGCTAGCGGCTGACTTGTAGTTTTGTGATCAGAGGCAAAAACCCATAGAACAGCTATGATCTGAACTAAGGAACTTTCAATACAAGTGACAAATACTAAATAATTTATCCGTCTCATTATTGTCGGTTTATGTGAACAATGTTCCAGAAATAACGAATCATTAATCACATATCCAACAGTGGGTCGGCATAGGCTGATAATAAGTATGATGATTACATTTTGATATAGTAATCTAAATAACTCTTTTTTGTCCACAGTACCGCCCAACAAGATGGTCATAACAGATGATAAAGGAAACGTCAAGCAAGCCATTGTCGGCCCTTACGTTGAAGGAGACACCTTCACGCTCAAGTGTGACGTTTCAGGAGGTAAGAACACTTTCAGGTGTTTTTTATTCATTAATCTATGCTCTGCAAGCACCAAGACTCGCACCCTTTTTTGGTAATTAAATCAATTATAAAAGTAATAATTTCAAATAGGTTTATGTAGATAAACATTTAATAATTACTAGCGACCCGTCCCGGCTTCGCACGGATATTCAATAGTTTGACTTTCATATAAACTTATGATAGCCCTTAGACCCCCTTAATTCGGCCCTGACGCAAAATCATTTCTTAGCTGACGCCTCCAACCTATAAACTACCTACCTGCCAAATTACAGTTTCACAGGTCAAGTAGTTTTCGAGATGTCGTGTTTAGTCAGTGGGTCAATGACCTTTCGCTTTTATAAAGGTATAATGGAAGATTTATTGACATCTACAATAATTGCTGAAGTGGGCAGTCGCAAATGAATCATTCTCAAAATGCCGCTTTCGCTGCCTCACATCCGCGGCCTTAAGGAAGCCATTTTCTTGCAAATGATTGGCATCAGCGAACATTCCAGAAGCACTGCCATAGCGAGGCAGCATCAACAATATTCAAGCATCAATATTTAAATATCCTCAAGATATTGTTGATATGATAAGAGTACTTTACTATACTGTAGGTGGTAGGACTAACTTTACTAGTGTCCGTCTGGGTTGGGACCACCCAACTCTTGAAGTCTGTCGCTAAGTAATGTGCATGCATTACTGTGTTCCGGTTTGATAAGCAAAGTATCCAGTGAAATTACTGGGCTTATGAGACTTAATACCTAATGTCTCAGGGTAACGAGCGCGCTGCAGCGCCGCGCAGGCCTTTGTGTTTTAAAGTTCTGAGTGGCACTGCAATTGTTATGGGCCGGCATTATTTTTACCACCACGCAAACGACCAGCTCTTCTCGTTATCAAAAAAGGCGATGCGATGGTAGCTCCGTGGTAGTAACGTTGCTCGCTGATGTTGTAATTCGATGTTTACAATCCTATAAAACTTACAAGTTTTTTTTACGAAAAAAATGTGTTTGCTTTGGTGCTTGCGTTGGGTTTCAACTTGATTTGCCGCTAACTTTCACAATGAGTTATGCGTAAGATGCGGTTTTTTCTCATAAATCAGTCGTAGGTTGGTGAATTATTGCACATTTATTAAGTGGCCTTAAAATCTAGTGGCGTAAAAGGGTGATAAATTAATTTAAAAGATATGCTTACGATTTATTAGCTGCCATAAAACTGCAGTAGCTGAAGTTTGGCCAAGTCTTGGAATTAGAGATTTGCAAATATGGAAGTTTTCCAGTATGTGGTATTTATTTACATCGCTTTATAAAATAAAAAAGAAATAAAACTGTTAAAACTTTCTGTACATACACGAAAGGCGATGTCTGCACTAATGGCGATTTGCGCATGGTAATGATGTCTTGTGTATCACGATGACTTCATGACTATGTGACCTTCAATGACATCGTCACTAAAATATAACATCAAACAGTTAAAACTGTAAAATGGACAATAATCCAACAAAAAATAACAATAATCAGCAGCTCAAGTTGTCACATGACAAACTATCGTGTGCATAGCACCTAATACGCACACTTTGAAAACGTGAATTTTTTTTTACTTATTATCTTTTTTGTCTGTCACCAAAAATGTTTTTCTTTCATTCTACTAATTTTACTGATCATAAGAATCTATTATAATTGATGTCCCAAACTTAAAACTGGCAGTTATAACGGTATGTACAATCAAAAGTAACCATTTTTCTCATCATCAGCTCGCCCAAGGCCATGGGTCAAGTGGTACAGAGACGAAGTAGAACAAGACACACCAGCGACCCCTCTCTCCGGCAATGGGGTCCGAGGGGTCATCAGAGTGGGACCCCTAACAAGGACTGACGTAAGAGCAGCGCTGACGTGCCGTGCCTCCAACCACGCGAGGGCACATCCTATAGAAACTACGCTTACTTTAGATATGAATTGTAAGTATTCATTATTAACCCAAACGTATCATTAGAAAATATATAATATTTTGTATCCCTTTTTGTCGCTGATCGGTTAATGGTCACCAGATGAAGTAAAATTTCACCTTGAAACTTCTGACACTGATAATAATTAGTATTCGTGTACTTTGTGACGTGTTTGTATGATCTCACCCCCGTCACTGCCAGATCCGAGTAATTTTGTTTTCCATTGGCATTTTCTGTCCCACGCATTTCAAACCCACCCACGCGCAAGGTGAACTGCGTATAATATATAAATTTCAAATGGAATATATAAATATTAAATAGTCTAGGTACAGTACAATCTTTTTTACCCTTAGTCATGCGTTGATTTACCATAACTCAAAACGTTTCATATCTTTAACTTTCATTTGATCAACACGCACTGTACCATACATTATGGGTCTTGTCCTATTCTTGAGAGGAGACTACGCAAAATTGATGACCGATACATGTTGGAATTTATCGTCTTTGTTTCATCGATTTCACTAGTAACAGTGATCGAACGTACGATATAAGTTATTTAAACAGATGCCTTCAGCTGTTTGGATGATGAAGTTCGAAGCAAAACGCTTAGTACGGATGGAAAGAATACCAACCGTAAGTGGATGCTGAATTGCCGCCAGTTTCAAAGGTTCAATTCCAGTTTGACATTTAAAAAAGTTTTTTTGTAAGCACATTTGTTATAGCAGGATTAGTTCGAAAAATTCGGAGCAATATCGTATCGATGTTGTATCATGACAATTATATCGTTCGATCAATTTTATCTCCGATTTTTCTTTGATGAAACTTATTGAATCTTCCTTTGCAGTTCCACCCTTAACGGTCCACATACTCGGGTCCAACCAGCCTCTATCAGCCAGTAGACGATACGACCTGCTCTGCCAAAGCTCAGGGTCCAGACCGCCGGCTTCTATTACCTGGTGGAAAAACGGGCATAGAATAAACAACGCTAAAGAAACGGTAAGGTCATTCTACTTTTCCTTGTGTATGTGCTATTCCCAAGCAGGGTAGTATTAGGCAGTTTGTGATAAGATTGCCAAAACCTAAAAGCAGTGTATGTTTGTAAAGACGTAGTGTTCCGACCCCTTACCTTGTACTATAATCTATTCTGTGCCCTTGTATACGGATGAGTTTTAATTGGTATGTTATCCAGGAAGGGGATAATTAGGACTATGGTTGTCTACAACCTGTATATCAAGTTTCATCAAGATTAGTTAAAAATTACGACTTGTACGCGACTAGTACCAACATCCGGACAGGTGAGAGCAAAATTAGCCAGTTCTTGCAAAAACTTGATTCGCTTTGCTCGCTCGTGAAAAAATGGCCATGCTACAAACACCTATAAGATTGTTCAATTTACTTTGGTTAAGGGGCAGTTAATGGCCATATAAGACATTTATGACAATAATGACAACCTCTAGTTGAGCCACATACAAAAAAAATGAAAATTCAATACCTCTTGCATGCAAAGCTTACTAGAGAATATATAAAATAAACTTTGTAGAGTTTTATATTCTGCAAATAATGCCACACAAAAAAAAATCTCCAAAACTGTTTAAAGTAAGTTCGTAAAATTGGGACAGTTCCAAAGAAGACTCTTGCTGCTAAGTAATATTGACAATGCAATTCGTTCCAGTTTATTTTCAGATAGGGAAACAGCTTCAAACGCCGGCAGTAAATTGTGTGTCTGCGAGTAGTCTTAGCTTCCTTGCAAATACGAGTGTTTTGAATTTATAGCACAACCTTGCAAGTTGCAGCAAAGACCCGCTTGCTGTATTTTTCTATTTGTTCTGGAAAACGTTATTTTACGTGGATAGCTAATTTTAGATAAGTATTATATATGGGATACGTTGTAACGTAAATCAGGGACTGTAGCTTTGATATTGTACGCAAACTATTTTTCTTGTTATGCTCTGTACACTCTGTACAGGCGAGTGTGGCCGAGTGGGAACTTGTGCGAATTTCAACTTGACGCACCAGAGTTCGGCAGTGAATTAAATCAGGTTATGTGTGGATTACTACACTCGCTCTAAAAATGGCGAAGGAAAACATCGTGAGGAAACCCGCATGCCTAAGAATCATAAACTTCGAGGACATGAGACATCCACCAAGCACCAGCATCGGGACCGCGTGAGATTATGGCCCATACTTTCAGGATTCCCAAAGTGTCAGGCAGACTGAGTCAACCCCTTTTAAAATAGGACAAGGCCGGGAAAAAGAGGGAAAGACCTCTTAGTCACAAAAGGATCAATAAAAACTTTCGCATCCCTCATTAATGGAGGTTTTTGTGATCTCTTTTAAAGTTACAGTAAAGCGAAGGGTCTACAATAGTCTACATCTTATAAAAGATCACAAGAAAATCTCCATTATACTTTTATTTCTGTAGCTTTCATCCCTAGAAGTTTTTAAGCTCAATTGCACTCACTCCCGACCTCCATTTATGACTCTCCTATGTCGTTTCAGTTTTGCAGTGATTTGTGTCACTCTATGGGTTTTTAGGGTACCTACTTCAGGTGTTTCAATTTATGGATTCGTGTAATTGCATTGTGGTGGTTCCACTTTTTCTTTATCGTAACAATAACGTAACTTTAAAGATACGAACAAGGTTTTTTTTTTCAAGGGATATCAGCTATGTTTATGGAGTGAACACAGAGTGGAACACTAATTACATGTTTTCAGAGATATTTCGTAGAGGAATAGCAAGTAACAAAGACGGTATACGAGCACAGTTATAGACATAAAACGTAAAAAAACAGGCAGAAAATTGGTTTACTCACCAAAAAAAGTGTAAACTAAATCTCACTTTCCAGTTTTATACAGTGTTATCTATATAAAATAATAAATACTTTTTTTACCGAGCAGGAGTCACGTACAAAAATATATTTTTATTTCAACAACTGAACAAAAATGCCTATCGGCACTCCAGATCATTGTCCAAAAATTCTATCAAACTCTTAAAAAGTTCGGCGACTGTCAACTGAGGCAGATAAGGGTGCCGTCACACCTCATCAATTTGCGAAACTGTTAAAAAAGCTAATTTTGCATCGAGTTTTATCGCGGCCATCTTTACAAGACAACAGCGCTAAGTTAAAATAGACCCGAAGGGGTGGAACTCAGGGGCTTGAAAAGACGTTGTTTTCTCCTTTCTCTTAAAAATTAATACAGATTAGA
Organism: Crocallis elinguaria; assembly: GCA_907269065.1. Classification (NCBI taxonomy): domain Eukaryota; kingdom Metazoa; phylum Arthropoda; class Insecta; order Lepidoptera; family Geometridae; genus Crocallis; species Crocallis elinguaria. The sequence continues at coordinate 11,328,809 of OU026065.1, read as the reverse complement.
GATGGGTTCTCTCAATACGGTATTTAATGTCGATGTTAGGTTTTTTTTTTATTGCGTCAGATTTTACATATGCTTCATTTAAAAAAACTATTATTACTATTTTCATGTAACTTTCATGACCATTTTCAGGCTTGACTAGGTGTTCTATCTGGCCGGCTCTCTTGCCTGATCTTAAACGAGATTCCTTCACAGGTTCCAATCCATCCGATCTGCGAAGGAATTTTCAACGGAATTATCGACTACTACTTAGATCGCTCAAATCGTTTCATTAATACCTACTTTTTTGCTCCTCAGTACGTCCACTTGCACGTAGAAGTAATAAATGTAGATTGAATGGGACAAGAAGAGCGGGAGCGTACTCAAATCGCTCGTAAGGGACTTCCAGTCGATGTTTCATGTTTGTCGCAAGTGAAAGGAGATAGATTGACTTAATTTAGGGGGGGATAACTTTTGCTTTAGCACGCGCAAAAATCTCTAGAAGCAATGAAGTTTTGTAGCTGAGGGATGACATTCTCCGGTATTCTTGTGTAGTCTTCTTTTATATAAATTCTTCGTCAACCGAGTCATAGTATACTACTTTATATTTTTTTACTAGCTTTTCCCACGGTTTTCACCCGCGTCCCCACAGGAACCGTACATTTTTCCGGGATAAAAAGTAGCCTATGTTACTCTCCGGTCCATAAAATATATCTATGCCAAAAATCACGTCGATCCGTTGCTCCGTTACTGCGTGAAAGAAGGACAAACCAACAAACACACTTTCGCATTTATAATATTAGTAGGATTCTATTAACAGTATTACATATCAGGTATGTTATATGTAGGTAGTGTATGGATTTTAGGTTTACATTGTCATAAGTGTAACACAACATATTATCTGTAAACTGTTGTGGCGAAGTTACTCTATTTCTCTATTAATTCTCACCCTATTTAAATGATTATTTTTTTAATTAGTAGGGTAAATCTCAATGTTGGTTCGTGTATAAATTTTATTAAAGGAAACCAACCCAAGGGTGACAAAATGGGGAGTGAAATTTCAAATATCGCAATAGTTCCATCGATCGATTCCCGCTTTTTTAAAAATCACTTGTATAATAAATAATTGAGTTTGAGAGCTACGTCGGTGACGTTAGTTCTCCTGCGGATCTCTTCGTTTCGAATCTTACCAAACCATTGAAAATGTCGAAGATGCGTTACTGATAATAAGTGTAGCGTTCATACACCACGCTTTGTGTATATGTGGGATTGATTTTAATTAACTCTAGTTAAATTAATATCTGGCTGCTGGTACAAATTTAATTAAATTATGTATTTACGTCGATTAAACTTATATTGTTGTACGTGACGAGAGCAACGCTATAGATAATATGGAGCTTTTTGTATATTAAAAGTTGTTGGGTTATTTTAACCAAGCTGCTACCCGCGGCTTCATTCGCAAGGAAATTCCCACATTGACCGTGTATTTTTCAGGCGAAAGCATTGACTCTCACGACTCTATACGTCACTATAATGCTAATGAAAATCAAACGACTAGGTAAGCATCTAGTTCTAATGTAAATGCTGCGTGGCAATCTAGAACCTCTTGATATTTAGTCCCACATATTGTACATAATCAATCACTGTCAGTCACTCGCTCCGCTTCCACGTAAAACAACAGACTGAGCAACAATTCCGGAGTGTACACATTTGACTAACATCGCACATTGTGTTGTCATCAAGAAAACACTTGATATTGGCAGCGCTTATTTCAATAATCAATCATTTCACTCGCTTCGACATAACAGCAGCCTAGTCATGCACTTGGCTTAAACCTACTTGATTGATGGAACACATTGTGTGTCAATCAAAGTAGCCAGGCATTTGATACCGTCACCGTTTTGCTGGAGCATTTGAATAATCAATCGTTAGCAGTGGTGGTGTAAGGCGTGGGCGATATTGGCCAGGGCCTTTAGTCAGTGCCCGCGCTCGTGATTTTATTTATTTCCATCCATGAACAATATTTAGCTAAGATCGTGGAGTTTCATAAGGCCTTAAATAGTACATACCAGTTTCTTTATTACTCTTTTTTTAGTTGTTAATGTTTAAGATGAACGTGTTTGGATTTTTGTAATGAAATGCAGTTTAAGAAAAATCTATACAAATAAATATAATTGAAGCGTCTGTAATGGCAAAATAACAGCTTTTTACCAAATGCATATGAAAGTATATATGCTACATAGAACAAAACAACCATTTTTAAATTTTTTGTCTGTCTGTTTGTTTGTTCCGGGTAATCTCCCAAATGGGTGGACCGATTTTGACGGGACATTCACTGGCAGATAGCTGATGTTATAAGGAGTAAATTAGGCTAATTTAATTTTTGAAAAAGTATTAGGGTTCTGCGTAAAAAAATAAAAACCATAAAATCAAATATCCACGCGGGTGAAACCGCGGGCAGCGGCAGTATTTATATAAAATTTGGCCTTAGGCCTAACAAAATGTATCTTGCGCACATTCTTTGATCTTACTCCGCCACTGATCATTAGGGACAGCGTAGACGCTTATGCAAACGTACGTTTGCTTGTCAGAATAACAACGCGTTTGCGACAAGCGCGGATTTCGTGATACTCGAAATGCGCGCTTGATGCAAAAGCGTTGTTATTCTACGTTTGTATAAGCGTCTACGCTGCCCCTTAGATAGCATATCGCTCGCTTCGCTCCCACGTATAACCACAGTGTAGTCGACCATTTCGCTTAGCGTATGTATATTAGATTGACGTCGTCACATATTGGGTAGTTGTGCTTTAATGAAGAAGCCAGGCATAATATTGAAGCTTATTTGCAAGATTTCGGTTTGATGCCAATTTCGGATTTATGATATTAGCAAGGGTTTCTAGCCTTACTGTAGCATAAATTCAAAATTGTTTATTTGATTTACATTAATGCTGATAATATATAAAATAAATTTTAGAAGTTAAATAATAAGGATAATTAATCAAATTTTCACATTTATGTTATTTCAGTCTTAGATCAGTGGACGGTTTTCTGTGGTACCGAAGAGAGAAAACGTACCCTAAATTTACCGAATTTATTTTTTACACAACTGCCGAAAGAACGGAGCGTAATGGTTTTTGATTGTTGTGTTTTGTGTGTAGTGTTGGTTGTGTAATTGTGTATGTATGTATATTTCTTCGGCACGTTCTGTAGTCTAACTAGTTGACAGGTTTTAACATAATTATTATTAGTTGTGATTGTGGTATCCCTGAGTAGTTTGTGCTGGCAACACGGTATTAGAGTCTGTGGGCGAGAGATATAAAAATAAACCATTTTCCTAACTTATAAATAAATGCACTTGAGTTTCCCCAATAATTTGTTTTAATAAGATTTAGAACATTACAGTAATTCGATTCGTTGCAATTGCGGTAGTGACATTGGGTATAATTTTCTTTTCAGTTTTTACTATACAAGCGGTTTTATTTAATAATCAACGAGTGGTTTTTGTTACGAAACTCCATTAAAATAATACACAGACTATTTTTCCTATACAAAACATTGTATAGGTAGGTATGTTTGTTTTAACAAAACTTTAATACCTACTTCAATTAAAAAATCCACCTACATCTCTCACTCCGTTAGTTCTTTTCATCCTAAGGTTGGCTGGAAGTGATCACTTGTAGCGACAAATCCGCACATTGCACTTTCATGATAAAATTATTGTTTCGTGTTTTTACGTTTTAATCTGATGTACAAGAAAGTAAAATTGTATTAAAACTCCCAGTTTATATTTTATCAAAATGTGAATGAATAACATAAAAAACGCTTATTCCCTAATAATTGTACCAAAAAAAACTAAAACACATTCTTCACCATAATGTGTTTTCTCAATTGACAGAATGTGTTTGGGAACTTCAAATGAGGCAATTTGTAATAGGTAATAGGACCTTATAAACATACTAAAAGGCATTGAACGTAATAATTTGTCCCCTGGGCATGCGGATGGAATAGAAAACAACATCTGGTACCCACAATGGGCCATTTTCTACAACGAGTGGTACTATAATCTACTTAAAAAAATTAGCTTACTTCAAATGGAAAAGGAGATGGTATATGTAGTATAGTTTAGGAACTTTTTTTCTTTTATATAGGTACCTACTATTGGATTATGAGACGAACTAACAGGTCGGTTGTCTCTTGGTAATCATTATGGCAGTCTATAACAATTGCAGTGCCACACCGTCCAGAACTATAAAACACAAACTGCGTTACCAAAAATACTACTTTTAGATGCCTGTTTAGCTAAACAGTGTCTAAAGTGTCACCACTAAAATTATTAGATATGTCACAACAGAATTGAGTTAGACAACGGTTAGACACTACAAAAATAAGGATTTGGTGGTTGCTCATATTTAAAAACGCGACTAAGGCATGTTTAGGAGTCAAATACGGTTTAACACAGGTTTAAAGTGTATTTAATTTTTTTGTGGGGAGCCAAAGACTTTCGCAGCTTCCCAAGCGCTCGTTACCCTGACACAATAGGTATTAAATCTCATAAGCACAGTAATTTCACTGACTGAATCAAACCGGAATACAGTAATTATTGCTCATTGCTTTTTGACGGCAGAATACACTGCCAAAGCTATTGTACCGACTAAGAAGAACACTCGCAGAAGAGCTAGTCCTTCAAAATGGTAAACATAAACACGTATTTGAAGCGGATGGTTCGGCTTTAGTGAGGCCGACGTTGATTCAAATCTTACAATGTGAAAAGCAAAACATCTTGACGCAGCAGCAGAAATGTTTTTCTAAAATTTTTACAAATTAGTTCATTTGACAGCCTTTGCAGCGATCTCTTTAGACAACCATATACGCTGAAAAAAGCAAAAAAAACCGTGTTATAATAATCCGTATTATAACTACTTCCGTTACTTACTTATACTTCCGTATTACAATAAAAACCACGGCTGAATCTGCGGGCTGAATTTATATTAATAATTACTACTAGCTCTAGATGTTAGAGTATGGTTTAAGTATCAGGTGATGAAAACTTTTTAGTTACACAGGAAAATTAAATTAAAATTTATCATTTACCAATTTTTTCTACAGTTATCAACAGATGGCAACACTACCACGTCAACGGTGTCCCTGCAGCTGACGAAGACTGACGCTGGAGCCAAGCTAGCCTGCCGAGCTTCTAACCCGCAAATGCCATCCGTGGCCGCGTTGGAAGATGACTGGACTTTGGATATACAATGTAAGTTTAGTTCTGAAACCATTAGTTTGAGGTAGCCCGCTGATCCTTGGGAATGCTGAAAAGCAGAATATTCCTATACGAGGTCCTATACGACGAACCGACTTCAGTGACAAACTACTAAACCGATTTTGATGAAATTTTTATGGGACCAATCTGAAAGTATATTAGTAAGTACCTTTCAAACAAAAAAGAATTTTCCAAATCAGTTCATAAAAGACAGACATGAGGTAACAAACAAAAAAAATACGCACCGAATTGATAACGTTCTCCTTTTTTGTAAGTCGGTTAAAAAATATGACTAGTGCCACCCAGAACTTTGAAACACAAAGGCCTGCGCGGCACTGCAGTGCGCTCGTTACCCTGAGACATTAGGTATTAAGTCTCATAATCCCAGTAATTTCACTGGATACTCTGCTCATCAAACCGGAACACAGTAATGCTTGCACACTACTGCTTGGCGGCTGACTTCACGAGCAAAGCGGTGGTAACAACTCAGACGGACACTCGCAGAAGAGTACCTCAATGTACTCCATTTATTTTAATTTTAGTTCGTAATCTATCCGTCCCCATTAAAGTTTAATAAGTCTTCAGACATTTAAAGTTCACGGATTGTTCAAATATTCGACTCCTAAGATTATCTCCAAAAGTAAATCCGAAACTATTTCTAGAAGTCAAATTGCGGACTCTCAATTAAAACTAGACTTGAACTAACTTTGAGAAGGTCAAACTAATCACTGCTATATTGTTTTGGACATCTTCACGCTTGGCAACTCAGGTAATAATCTAAGTCCTTCGAAGTTTGGTAATAGAATTAGCTTGGGTATAAAAAGAAACAAAATTATTTGCAAACTATTTTGTAGTATCAAAGTTTTGTTTGTGAAGGGTGTCTTTGGTTTTATTTCAGCTCGCTTCGACTGTCCAATATTCTCTTGTCATTCTTCTCTTTTCAAAGTAGTAGATATTTATTTATAGCAAAGTAGTATTTATTTTTATATTACGTTTAATATTTGACTTGACTGCTAGAATAGGACCACTCCATCTCTCCCACTTCCCGTAGGCGCCATAAGAACCGGCTATCGGCGAGTTCACAAATATACGTCATTTTTCACGATTCGTGATTTTCATGTGTGAATGCTATAGGAGAAGTACAGCGCGTTCACACAACGACGAATCGTTATTATTTCTGATACGTGATTTAATATGATTCGTTTTTCCAGTAGAACTACTTCTATACCCGCATTCAAACGCTCACGAATCGTTAAAAATCACGAAATGTGATAAATTACGTATATTGATGTGTGAACGCAACGGTATGAGAATATCCAGGTAGCAAGCCGATGTCCAGCAGTAAACATTTTTAGACTGGTGAGGATGACGATGATAATCATTTTTGAAGTGATGGTGGCTCAGTGGAAGTCTGCCACCAATATTTAGGTTAACGTTTTGAAACCCTAATTTAGCTTTCTGGTGAAGAAAAACATTGTGATGCAATAATAGCATACCAGCAGAGTAATCGAAGCGGGCTACAAATTATAAAAAATCGGCGAACAATTACATTTTCTCTCTTGTTAAGAAGGTATTATTAATTTTTCGTTGTTTTTGAACAGATGTCCCAGAGACGGTAGTGCGGTTGGGGACAAATCTGGACCCTAAGAACATCAGAGAGGGCTCTGACGTCTACTTCGACTGCATCATCAAGGCGCACCCTTACGTTTACAAAGTTGAATGGAGACATAACGTAAGTTGCGGAAAAATATTTCTCAGGCAAGCTTTTATAAAATACGTAATTAGTATTGTAATCTCGTGGCTACTTTCCAGCCCATTATCAGGACCCTGGACATCATATAGGATCAGAGTACTTGTAAAAAGAAATCAAACGAGCTGAAATTCGATGAGGTTACTTTAAGTGACCATTGTACGATTTATCAAATGGATCATAATATGATCATATTATTATGAACCCTTAAGGTGTTTTCAGCCCCGCTAGGCTGACGAAATCCATACACTACGTTAGCTAAATCAATTACAAACTCACGAAACAGCGTAGGTAGGTATCTATTTTAACTAAACCGTATTCTCATAGGTACTTGGGGATTAAAATTAGCATAACTAAAACCGGTCCCAGGGCGCTCATTGCTTCGTTATATTGAATATTCTGAAGCTGTTGAGCCGTTTTATCTCACCGGTGATGTTATAGGTAAATCCTTCAGTTTTGCTCTTCGAGGTACCTTAGGTTTGACACGGAATTAAAACGACGAAAGAGAGGTTGCAGATAGCAAGTACTAATCAAATTCTAAAACTAATCTTTAATTCTTACAGTACAAAAATTAGTGTAGCTATAGCCGCTTTGCTCTCGAAGTCTACCGCCAAGCAGTAGTGTGCAAGCATTACTGTGTTCCGGTTTGATGAGCAGAGTATCCAGTGAAATTACCTACTAGGCTTATGAGACTTAATACCTAATGTCTCAGGGTAACGAGCGCACTGCAGTGCCGCGCAGGTCTTTGTGTTTCAAAGTTCTGGGTGGCACTGCAATTGTTATGGGCCGGCGTTATGATTACCATCAGGCAAACGACCAGCTCGTCTCGTTACCAAACATTTTCTTTTTTACTTGACTACTGAAAGAAAGGGTGATGTTTTTCAAGTGTCTATGACATCTATTTCTTGGTCAAGCTTTAAACCGTTTGGTGGATTTTAACATAATATAATATATGAGATGTAATTAGAATCGTTATAATTGTAGGAGTGAGATAAGATTTCTTTTCAGTTTTACTACACAGGCGGATTTTTTGTTATTTTAATAATTGACGGGTTGTTCTTCTCTACAAGAAAAAATGCAAATAGAAATAAAAAATTGTAGCGAAATCTTGATTTTATAATTAGAGTTAATAGCAGTTTCATGATTGGAACAGGTCCCAATGTCGGTAATTTGACTCACAAAGAGCAAAGTAATCTGACTGATTGAGCGACACTTAATTAAAGTAAATTGCTTTCGTAATAAGTAAAACAATTACAATTAATTAATGACTTGTTAAATTTGATCTTTAAAATAGGTAGAAGTATGAGTGTATATATAATTGATGATATCAAAAATGGTAACGGAATTAAAACCAAGGCTAGTTTCGTTTCAAATGTGTTACATTTTCCAGCTGGGAAAACCCATTTTAAGTTTTTGGGAATGTTACGACGATAGATGGCGTTAGACGTCTTCGTAAGAAGTAATCATAAGTAATAAATCAGCAAGTGGAATAGAGCGTAGAAAGCTCAGTTAGTGAAGAGTAGATTATTCCAAAAGTGTTAAGTCTATTTTTTTTATTTTACATTGATGTATACACAAATACGCTTGGTCTTGAGAATTGAGCCAAATCACTGGATTTGAATATAGTGCGTAACATATTAATCCTACAATATCGTCTGCACTTTTGAGATTCCATTTCCATCAAACATATGCCTAAATGAAATATTAAACAAGTATGATTAAAAAAAATAAAAACACGACTGTTCTAGCCAGCGTCACTTGGGATGGTGAAAAAATTCTAAAGATACCCCAAATATGTTCAGGCATTTAAAAGTTATGTTAAAATAAAGAAACTCACATACATAAACCCTGAAAACATTGCACTCCTTTTTTGGGCAGTCGTGTAATTAAGTTACACGACTTTTTTACTATTGCTGATTCTTTTACAGGGTAAAACTCTCCTCCACAACGTCGGCCAAGGCGTCATCATCAGCAACCAATCGCTGGTGCTGCAAGGAGTCGGCAGAAGAACAGCTGGCAACTACACCTGCGTGGGCTTCAATGCTGAGGGAGACGGCGAAAGCAAACCGTTCTCTTTGGATGTTCTTTGTGAGTTTTTTTTTTTACTTTTGCCCGTATTAAGATTCAGTTGTCCGGAACGTCTATAATATAGTTGTTTAAATCAGGTGATAGTGGTCCAACGAATTTAGTCATGTGGTAATAGAAAGGGTTTCAAATTTATACGGATGGTTAATCTTCACACTTCTCGGACGTTTGAATCATCTGGTCAGTTCAGTTCGATTGACAGTCTACCCTAATTCATACCTAGATTAAAGGTTACTGAAGCGAAAGGACAAAGCGAAACGGGTCCGAAGCCAATTCATGAGTTAATTAGACGTTCATTGGTTTGCCGTCTTTGTTCATGTTAATGGATTTGCTTGATATTGAGCGCTTTTAATTGGGATGTTGCATGAAACACAAAAAACATAATTTCTGTTGTTGCACAGTTTTAAGAAGATCACATGAACACAATAAAAATTAAATTAGAAAAAAATATATAATTTCCACAAATATACTACATCTAAAAGTTTCACGAATTCAACGAATTTTTTTATCATGCCATAGTAATTTAAATGGTACCATAAAATTCGTTGCATTTCAATTAATAATAAAATTGATGACAACTTTGTACTTAAACGCAGTTTTTCACGGCCAAATCAGCAAAATGCACGTTTTTAGTACAGCTTTATGGGCCCGCGTTGAACAAGTGACGTCATATTTTCTGTTCAATTTGTATGGGGCGTATTAACGCTCAGTAGATACGCCCGATTTTGACTCTCATTTTTGACGTTTCCAGCGTTCGATTTCCAGGTTTTTCGATATAGACATTTGATTCTCATTAGAAAACGAATTGATTGACATAATAAGAAAATGGAGTCAACATCCCTATTCAATCTCAAAACAGAGACAGAGACTTTTAAAATCAACAAGACAGTCTGATATATATATATTACTGTTTACATTACTTTTCATTTTGTAGACGCCCCAACATGTCGAAGCAGCCAGCAGAGAGTGCACGGCGTGGCGAAGCAGGAACGTGCTCATATCACGTGTCACGTTGACGCGAACCCTCCAGAGGTCACGGTAAGCAGTTTCACGATATTGGACTTATGCTCTTTGATATTGGTTGTTATTAATAGAATGAAATGGGGTAAAAGTTTTGAGAATATACACTCACAATGTTGTTTGTAAGAAAATCTCAGTGAAATTTTCGTTTGAAGTAAATTTTCTGATTGGAAATAACTGAAAATAGATGGTATTTTTCTGCATAAATTTTATCTTTAAGCAATGGGATTGAAAGTAAAGCGTAGATTCTAAAATAAACGATGTTATGGCCTCGATACACAATTGTGTCACAAACTTAAACTTAACTTTAGTTTCATGCTGTTTTTCCAAATAAGAACATGAATTAGGGATAGAATATATTTTAGACTTGCCAAATTAATGCACTTGCTTGTAACTAGTATTCATTTAATGTCTACGGTTTAAGTGTCATTGTTATTAAATTGGTAAATGTTATTATTGTTTGTTTTGTCGGAAAGATTGTGCTATATGTATGTGTGGATCTAAATCTGGCAAATAAACAATTTCATTTCATATAAAAATATAATTCATTCGAACAAAAGTAGTATGGATTAAGCACTAACAGACCTACACTTCTTTCACAGTTTCGTTGGACCTTTAACAACACAGCTAACAGCAACGAGGTCAGCGACACTTATGTCTCAAGGTCCGGCACCAGTTCTACAGTCACCTACACTCCTCACACGGAAATGGACTACGGAACCCTTCTATGCTGGGCTCACAACCGGATAGGCAAGCAAAGAGTGCCTTGCGTTTACCATATCATTGCAGCTGGTAAGTGTCAAATAAGGAGCACAACTTTTAAAAATTTCATCTGGTTATACATTACCTCTAACACAAAGTGATTACGTGACCTTGGCGTGGTGGGTCCAGTATTGGTTTTGTAAGCACATGATACCTTCTAAAGACGGCACTAATCGCAAGCAATCTTTCAAAAGTTATGTCTGAAATTGGATTCGCGAGTCAGCGACTCGCTATGCAAACGTGGAACGAGTGCGCATTCACAAAACGAATGTGCATTCGCGGTGAGCATAAAGGATGAACCCTTTGAACATAAAGGATGACTCCTTTGAGCATAAAGGTTGAACCCTTTGAGCATAAAGGATGGATCCTTTAAAGGATAAACCTTTAAAGATGTACTTTTACTTCGCTGCTTTAGTCCTAAAATAGCCACAAACTATCCAAAAAAATACAAATTGGTGTAGGTACTCGGAGTCGTCAAAATCACAAGAACTATTCTTTGATCGGTTTTAGATGATCTGTGCAGTTATTTATATGCTACGAAGTTACATCCGTTCAATATATTGTAACTTGTAGTAGCATTAAATAAGGTTACTACTATAAGTAAAATTATATTTCCGGATGTTACTTCTTGCATAATTACGGTCGAACATCACCGGTAAGTTCTTTTAACCTTTGTTTTCCTGCAGGTCGACCAGACCAAGTGCACAACTGCACAGTAGTGAATGCCTCCCTGACATCGTTTGGAGTTCGGTGTATGGAGGGCTTCAATGGAGGCATGCCGCAGTCCTTTCTTTTGGAAGTCCGGGAGATTGTCACGCAGGTAACCTAATCTTGTTAACAGCTACATTTTTGACAAATTATGGCTATTTGGTAATGACGGGTGAGCTTTTAGTAAAGGAAATCTTATGTGATGCAACTTTAGCAAGCTGAAAGAACATTTACTAGTAATCGCTTACCTGGCGCTATAAGAAACGGGCCTATTCGCTTTTAAATAAACATCAAAATGTTAACTAGCCTCAATGTTGGTAGTGGTAGGACTAACTCTGCAGCGAGTGTCCGTCTGGGTTGTTACCATCGCTTTGTGAGTGAAGTCTGCCGCCTAGCAGAAGTGTGCAAGCATTACCTACTGTGTTCCGGTTTGATGAGCAGAGTAGCCAGTGAAATTACTGGGCTTATGAGACTTAATACCTGATGTCTCAGGGTAACGAGCGCACTGCAGGGCCGCACAGGTCTTTGTGTTTCAAAGTTCTGAGTGGCACTTCAATTGTTATGGGCCGGCGTTATGCTTACCATCAGGCAAACGACCAGCACAGTCGTGCTGGTCGTTACTAAACAACATAAAAAAAGTTATAAGTAAACTTAGTGGAATCCTGCAACAAGGAAGTGGCCGCGTCGTGATTTATCTTCAAGCAGATACGCTTACGTCAGATTGTGATGCGATACGTCAGTATTATGTGTCGGGGACCGTTACGATTTATAACACAAATTGAACACAAAATGCGGGTAGTTTTTTTACACTTGGTTAGCGTTTGACCACTATCTCACCTCGAAAATGGTGAATACGCTGAACATAGATTAGGACTGTCTCTCAAATGCAGCTGTCAGATCACATCGATAGGGGCTTGGTGACATATTTTCAATTTGAGGAAGGTAGCTAGCCAGACCAGCACCAGAAAATAGACTATCACCAAGCTGGGGACACCACCCATATCTCAAACTGCTGATCTCCGCTACTCCTGTCTTCTAGCGACCACGATTAATGGAACATTATCGAAGGGTCGAGCCAAAAAGTCATCTATACATAAAAATAAATAAAATTGAAGTGTCTGTTTGTAACATCAAAATAACAGCTTTTTACTAAATGCATATGAAAGTATATTCAGTACCTATGACAAAACAACAATTTTTAAATTTTTTGTCTGTCTGTCTGTCTGTCTGTCTGTCTGTTTGTTCCGGGTAATGTTCAAAACGGCTTGACCGATTTCGACGGGACTTTCACTGGCAGATAGCTGATGTTACAGGAGTAACTTAGGCTACTTTAATTTTAGAACAAGAATTAGGGTTCCGCGCAAAAAAATAAAACCTATGAAATCCAAAATCTCCACGCGAGTGAAATCGCGGGGCAGCAGCTAGTTTTGAAATAAATTTGTTTTCTTGTAATTCAATTTGCGAAAGTTTAAAAAGTACTCCATTTACTTTAGTTATTTACAAAGTTGACATTGCAAATTACCTCCATTTTATCATTCCTAATAGAATTTGGTTAGAATGTTTAGATGAACATCTGTCAAGTAGATTTGGAAACTCCAAAACTTGTTACCTAGCTCCATTTTAAGCAAATGTTTGTTATATAATCCAGTACAATGGAAACGTACAAAACTAACAGTATGGGTAATTGGAAAAAGACCTTTAAATTTTACTCGCACACACATGAACAAAATTTAAGGATTAAAAAATTTGACAATATGAACAATTAAAGATACAAAATAAATTACAAGTTAAATACAGTGGTTTCGCAAAGTTTAAGATTAAATACATCATTTTTTTATGGACATGTACGCCGTTATTTTTTTATATATTACATGCTCGTAATGAAATTAGAAATAAATAATTTGAAATAATATTATACTTAACTAAAACGACTTTTCGGAATGTATTATATCTACCTGGTTGTAGGACTAACTCTTCTGAGAATTTCCGTCTGAGTGAGTAGTGCAGGGTACCACTGCTACGCTCGTGTAGCAAGTGCAAGCATTATTTTTAAATGTCACTCACATTTGTAGGTCGGTAAAGTTGTAAGTATTTTTTTTATGTTATTGGTAACGAGGCGAGCTGGTCGTTTGCCTGATGGTAAGCATAACGCCGGCCCATAACAATTGCAGTGACACTCAGAACTTTGAAACACAACGGTCTGGGCGGCACTGCAGTGCGCTCGTTACCCTGAGACATTAGGTATTAAGTCTCATAAGCCCAGTGATTTCACTGGCTACTTTGCTCATCAAACCGGAACACAGTAATGCTTGCACATTACTGCTTGGCGGCAGACTTCACGAGCAAAGCGGTGGTACTAACCCAGGCGGACACTCGCAGAAGAGTTAATCCTCCCACTAACATATTGCGCATAAATGCTCTTACTGCTTTTATACCTACCATTATGTCAACGGTCGTAAAGGTATGAGGTTGTCAGGTTTAAAATATTTGTGAGGGCCACAGAACATTAGCAGTCAAGTTTGCGTACCTGGCTTTTAGGCAAAAGCTTGTAAATGTTAACCTACTTGCAGACTTAATACATTCAAATTAGAAAGTCTGATTGAATTTCATGACGGAATAAGTAGATGAGGTCACGAGCCTTTGGATTTAGGTTCTCAAGAAACGTTAACGATAATCCCGTATGTGACACATCTCTCCTAACAATCGATAGTTCGTGATTAAAGATCATAATCACTATATGAGATACTAGCTTCGGCACGCGGTTTTCACCCACGTTCCTACATGAACCATGTATTTATCCGGGATAAAAAGTAGCCTACGTTACTCTACGGTCAATAAACTATATCCATGCCAAAAATCATGTCAATCCGTTACTCCGTTACTGCGTGGAAGATGGACAAACCAACAAATCAACTCATCAGAAAGCTTGAATTCGATATCTGTGTTCGGATTGAAAGTCGTACAAGTTCTGGCTCGGCCACACTCGCTCTCTTAAAGTGTCTAAATATTTCTTAACAAACCCATTTTATTCCATCAGGAGATTGTAGCCAACGTCTCAAGTGCGGTGCCAAGGTTTACAGCAGTGGGCCTCAATCCGGGAAGAACTTACGCTGCTGCAGTACTGGCCTATAATGCGAAAGGGAGAGGGGATTCGTTCCCTCTGAGAGCCAGCACGCTGCGACCTCCAGAGAAACACCATGTCCATGATAAAAGTTTAGGTAAGTCAAAACAGTACATTATTCGAAGTGGGGCTTGCACTGAGTCCTTCTTAGAGTGGATTGTGAATTTACCCAAGCTAGCCTAAGGTCAGCTCCACAGGTTGGCCTCAATGTCATTCCTAATGCCACTCGTCCAACGTGTGGATCTAGAAAATAGTACTGTGAAAGCGCGTGGCATCGTTGAAGCTAATGCTATTTTCTAACACGTTGCATACTGCATCAGAGCAGAAAAATAAAAGTCGAAAAGCATACAAACTTTCATTAGGATTCTGGTAAACCTCTTAGTCATATCTATCCAAATCCACAGATCTACCCAGAACTGCTTTCCAAATGTCTGGCGCCATGTCAGCAGCCGTTGGTGGTGGTGGAGTCATCATGGTGATCCTGGTCCTCTTCATGGTAGCTGTGAAGCAGCGCTGTGCGAAGAGGAAGCCAAGGTCTGCTCCTCCACCGTCTTCGCAGCCAGCATCACCGGATAAGCTGCGGGAAAAAGATGACAGTGAGAGCGATGACAGGAACCCTGATATCATACCATCAGATACTGATCAAATGCAGGTGATTAACTAATGCTTTATTCATATAGGCCCCAAGAGAGCACTTATGAAGCTCAAAATAAATTACTCTAACAGCGGGTCTCTGTAACGCTCATCTACCCGAATCACAGACTAAAACTAATGCTGTCTCTATCAGAACATAATAAATGACAAAGACATCAACAGACCCAATCCGTGCTTAAAGTCAACGAACCTTCCAGAAACCCACCGTGCCCGTTCCAAATTGGTATAGGCCGAGCAAGAAGAAACTCGTCTCGTCGTAGAGAATTTCAAATAAAATAACGCTTGAACACTCATGTCGCTTGAAGTCGCTGTTTCGCTGATGGAATGGATAGCCATTCCATACACAACGCAGACATACACAGATACACTAAACAAATATCCAAGACCCGAAAACAAACTTTATGTTCATTTGTCATGACACAAAGTTTTCCTGGCTGGGAACCGAACCCGGGGGCCATAACTTTGCAGGCAGGGTTTCTGCCAAATTAGCTGTTACGGGACGTCAATTTTATTTGTAATACCTACTTTACATAATAGAATCTTTTAGAGTGGTATGAAGATAACAGCGTACTTAACAGAACATGTAAGATGGATTCATGTTTTAGTATCAGTTGACAACGAAATTTTTAAAGTTGTTGTTGACTTCCTTTTAGGGGAAGACACTACCTTCTGCAACACAGTTTACACTAAAGCAGGGATTCAACTATTTCCTTTTAAACTTTTATGCACAATAAATAAATTTTGTATTTTTTTTATATTTTATTTATATTGTCGTATATTCTATTTAAAAGTACACTTTTCACAGATGGATTACTATCGACAACAGCAGGTATCCACTATCTCCCCGCCGCTAGGGAGCAGAGGTCCGCGGGGGAGCGTGGCGGGGGTGCGGGGGCTGCCCGCGTACTGCCCACTCCGCACTGCACCCCCGCCTTCCCATCCACAGCACGAGGGTGGTGTAAGTAGAACTTGAAGAGTTCTCTCTTTTTCTTTAGTAGACCTGGACGAGACTTATCAAGAACATTATTTAATTGCTGATTTTGTCGAAATTACAACGTTATACTTGTATTTGGTACTTATGGTGTAGAAAAATCTTGTTACATACTTTAATCTTAAATAATTTATTCAGTTCAGTTCGTTACTGGGAGGACTAACTCTTCTGCATGTGTCCATCTGGGTTAGTACCACCGCTTCGCTCGTGAAGTCTGCCGCCAAGCAGTAATGTGCAAGCATTACTGTGTTCCGGTTTGATGAGCAAAGTAGCCAGTGAAATTACTGGGCTTATGAGACTTAATATCTAATGTCTCAGGGTAACGAGCGCACTGCAGTGCCACGCAGGCCTATGTGTTTCAAAGTTCTGAGTAGCATTGCAATTGTTATGGGCCGGCGTTATGCTTACCATCAGGCAAACGACCAGCTCGTCTCGTTACCAATAACATTAAAAAAAAAATGAGGAACCCCTTTGCCTACACCAGTTTTTCTACGAACCATTACAGAATAATCTTTCCAACCTCAACTGGCAAACAATACAAAAAAAAACGCTGTTTCATTTAAGGAGCAAAGAGAAGTAATAGGAACAGTTTTAGCTAATTTTCATCGCATTTCTGTCTGCGTAATGATTCTGCCAATTTTTTCTACTGTACATTTAAAGGAACTGCGGGTGAAAGCTAGTTAGGCTTAGATGGATACCCACTTTGCCCAATTCCTCTTGGTCGTACTTAAGTACTTTATTTAGTATGTTTTTACATGAAATGGGATTTTCTTAGAAACGAAATTTAGACCGTGGAGTTTATTTGAAGCCTTACTAAGAAGGCCTCAATTTAGTAGATTTAATACCTGATAAAGCGCTACGGGTTCTTCTGAAGAATCTAATTTTCAAGTGGAAATCTCAATAAGGGAAAATAATCATTATATGTGGTGGATGAAAAAACCTAAATACGTATAGAAGTATAGAAAATAATACTTATAGCAAGTATTTTTTAAAGTAGATTTTTAAACGACTTCAAGAGGACGTTCTGCGTTCGACTGTATATTTTTTTGTGTATGTTAAATTTTTCAACGAATTCTCCGTCAAATCTTGACCGATTTTGAAAATTGTTTGAATGAATTGTTTGTATGAAAAAATTGTTTTTGTTTGAAATAATGCTCTTGGTTGCATCAAAATATATTTTTTCACAAAAGCAGAAGTTCTTTCCTGACAAGTTCTTTCAAGATTAAGTTACAACCACTGATCCACTATCACTTTCATTCTTTGAAAGAAGAGAAGAGCATGCTATACCTATATTTAACAGCACTAGGCTGAAAACCAGGGATGTACGTAACTTGATTTCGATGGGAAGTTTTCCTGGCTTCAATATCAGCTAAAATAAGCAATGCGCGGACTGGCTACATAGGTATTTAGGCCTGCAGGCATTTGAGTACTTCCTCCTGAGCAGCATTCTGCTTGGACAACATCGCAATCTACTGCGAAAACCAAGTCGTCTGCCATGCGTATTGTATTATGACAAGATCCTCTCTTCACTAAAGAGACCGATGTTCAGCAGTGGACATTTTCCAGCAGATGATTTTTTTATGCTATTTTTAGATTTTTTTTTAGACGAGCTGGTCGTTTGCCTGATAGTAAGCACAACCCCGGCCCATAATAATTGCAGTGCCGCTCAGAACTTTGTAACACAAAGGCCTGCGCGGTAAATGCAATGCGCTCGTTACCTTGAGACACTAGGTATTGAGTCACGTAAGCCCAGTAATTTCACTGGCTACTCTGCTCGTCAAACCGGAACGCAGTAATGCTTGCACATTACTGCTTGGCGCCGACGTCACAAAGCGGTGGTACCAACCCAGATGGACGCTCGCAGAAGAGTTAGTTCTACCTTTGAAATCGATTAAAATCGGTTTTTTTTATCAACAGAATGCCACATCAGGCATCCCGCCACCCGCGCGGTTCGCGTCCGGTTCGTGCACGCTGCCGCGCGGCGCGACTATGAGCGGGGCGGACGCGCGCTGCGGCATCCCGCTGCAGCACCTCCGCACGCTGCCGCGCCCGATGCCCGCGCCCGCGCCCGCCCCGCTCCCCGCGCCGCGCGTCCCGCCCCGCGACACCCCGCTCTGACAGACTACGCAGCTATAGGACATGTAAATAATGACAGTGCTCAAATTTTTTATGAGTGTTCGGGTGATTTGATGTGCCGGTTTTTAGTGCTCGTTCGAGTAAATGAAGATCGATGCTGATGTAAGTTGAAAAGTTTTTTGCATTTTTATGTGACGCCTTTCTCAGTATTTTCAAGAGACGTTACAGTTTCACCCGCTCTTTCTGTGAAAGGTACTTTGTCAAAGACTGAAAACCTAAATAATTCTGAATATACCCTGTTGTAATGCTCTGATTTTCCTTTGTACTTTTTGAAGATTTATAACAGAAGATGGAACGATTACCTTGGCAGAGTTGTGAGAGCGGGCACTTGAAATAGGCAAGAATAGTTTTTAATTTCGTTGAAGTAGTTAGGGTATAATGAATAAATTACGTTACGTTTCCCATTGTAAAGTTGTATATAGATGCTATTTCACTTCTAGTTAACATTCAAAAATCATCAAAATATCTTATTAAAATTGTTAAACGATTTATTGAAATTCTCGTAAATTTTTTTGTTGGATTTTTCGTTATGAATGGTTGTGAGAAATTTTAAGAAATCCAAGGTTTGTATAAATATTATGATGTAACAAGAAATGCGATTTGTAAGACATTTTCAAGTTTTTAAAAACGATGTAAGTATATATAAAAGTACACGGATACCTATCTTCCTCGGGTGGTTTTTAATCGAGCAATTTTTCAGCTTAAGAAACAGAATAAATAAGTTTTTGCTCAAATATCTAATTGTGTTATGATTAAGTAGGTTAATATAGGTATGTTTAATTGTTTAATATAATGTTTTTTATTCTTTAGAAATTATTTTATTGCAATTAGAAATGATACGAGTACTTAAAAGTGAAGAGTCATCTTAATTTTTACTTATTTAAATAAGTTGAAATTTATAATTTAATTCAAAATTAATAATTTATTTTTGTATCATTGTTTAGTTCCATGATAAAAATTGATAGTTTAAGTAACAGTTTCAATTTACGTACCTAATCGTAATAATAGTAAGAAATATAATATGTTAAAAAAATGTTGACTAAGATGTTAATTGCTCGAATTAATTACACCTATTGTAATATAGCCAGTAATAATCTAGATAAACATAATCACTGACATGTGATAGTAATATTATATTGATACAGTACAGGGGGCTTACTCTGAAAATCGAACGTCGAATCTTCGGCTATCGGATCAAAGTTTTCCTTCTATGAGAGTGATTCGGTTTGTGTTTTGTTTTGTGTTAGATTCGATTTTCGTAATTTGACATTCTGTCTTTTTACACTTTCGTAGAAGGAAAATTGCGATCCGTCTGCCGAAGCTTCGACGTTCGATTTTCGGAGCAAAGCCCCAGATGGTGCCTCAACTCTATTATTTGTTCTCGTACTGAAAGTGAAGTCACTATAACAATAAGAAACAGTGACACTGAAGTAAAATGCGGTTGGTCTTGGAAATAACGATTTTACGATGAGATTTTTTTGTTTAGTGACTTTTAAATATTGTCATCATTTATGGTCAGGCTTTCATGTTATCTGTTATTACTCGACAGAGCTATGCTTTTTTTAGTTTTTGTTTTCTTTTTGTTTTTTAGTTTTGCGTAATCCGAATAGATTTTTTAAAAAAAGAACATTCGTATATTTTCGAAAATATTTTATTATGATATTATAATTTTAAATCATATACTGTTGATAGAACACATAAAAGAGTTAAGGCAATGCTATAGTAATAAATTGTCCATTAAGTGAAATTTTTGTACATAAATATACCATTAGCTATGTAAATATGTTTTGTATTATACAGTTAATATCCTATTTGTGTCTTAAAGATATAAATGCCGTAACAGATAGGTCTTGTGACTTTGTAATATCACTAAGGCATTAATTTCAGAGTGAAGGCGTAAAACAATTTGTCAAAACAATTGTTTACGAAAGACAGATAGATTGTAATGGTTTGAATGGAAGCGGCGAAGTTGAGAACAATTGAAACGTATCCACGGCTTAGGTTCCAGTGGATCACTGGGTTTCAGAATGAGCTCAATAAAGTGGGTTTAGGCACTTTCTTAAGTGGTTTCAAGTGGTAAAGTGCCTGAATTTACTGTGGCTACGAAATGACAACATCTTTGTATATCATATAAATAGCAATAATGAAATGTAAAGGTATGTCCAAACACAAAGCGAGAGCGTGAGAGTTTTCAATTATACTTTACTATAGTAATTTTTTTGCATCAAAATTCAAAATTATAAAGACATTCAATAAAGGTAAATGTTTAAGTGATTATGTAACAATACCTCTCATAACGCAATCTGATATGCTGAGAATATATAATCAAAAATACGTAATTAAACAGAATTTAGTAGTATTGATGTTTTTATAAGAGCCAATGTCTAAAATTTAAATGTGTTATATCAAAGTCATGAAACTTATGCTCGGCTAAATGATTACGACAATCATCGAATAAGTTGAAAGGCACGTAATAAAGAAAGATAAATAATTATTTTCTTTTTCAAAAGCAATTTTGTTTAATTTTATTGGATATAAGATATCCTATTCTGTTGCTAAATTAATTGATTTTATTGAATTTGTTACTGTAATTTTGTAACGTTATCATAATTATTGCTGTAAATAGTTTAAACAAAATCTTTCTAACTGTCAGTCGGAATGTTTTCACTAAATTATTGGGAAATGAGAAATAAATGAAAATATTCGCAAACGTTTATTTGTGTAGTTTCATTTAATCCATTATCATGTTAACAAAATTATAATTATCTCTTCTTTATCTTGTTTATCTCCTAGAGATTTCCGAGTCATTTGAACAGTCAATTGAATGACGAAGCGAAGATGTCTTGCTTATTCCTGGGATCAAATCGTACAATGAGATTGAGCGTTTGGTAAAAAAAAATGTGTTGCAGCTAATGATTGCACATTACTGCTTGGCGGTAGACCACACGAGCAAAGCGGTGGTACCCACTAATGCGGACTCTTGCAGAGATGTTAGACCTCACCTACCACTTGGACATTGTCTAATTGTACAAGATGACAATTTTATTTGCCACCGCATCACAGCGCAATGCGATCTAAACGTAAGCAGAAAGATCTGTCCGCTAACACACGCGCCACTCCCCAAGCGGCCTTAATTCTTTCACCGTCGGAAACATCACGGGTCGTGGCGGGTTTCCGCAGCTAATCCCGGCTTAACGTTTTTTGCCCGCATCGGGTTACCTGCATGGTTTTTCTTTAGTTGCATTTGCGGTATGTAATTTACCCTGTTGGAAGCCCGCATTGGCCTGGATGTTTCGTTGCTTGTGTGGGATAATTTGAATGTATAAGTTTTTAAACTTTCATGCTCACTAACACAAGGATTAACTTTAGTAACAATAAAATACATGGTAAATATCCCGTTACTAAAGTTAATTTGAATGTAGTTTGGTTTTTTGCTACCGAGTTTTGAAGATTTATTTGTAAACTAGCTGTGCCCCGCGGCTTCGCCCACGTAACCTAAGTTACTCCTTGTAACATCAGCTATCTGCCAGTGAAAGTCCCGTCAAAATCGGCCCAGCCATTTTGGAGATTACACGGAACAAACAAACAGACAGACAGACAAAAATTAAAAAAAAATGTTGTTTTTTTATAAGTACCGTCTATACTTGCCTCGGCATTTAGTAAAAAACTGTTATTTTGATATTACAAACAGAGACTTCAATTTTATTTATTTGTATAGGTAGACTAGGATTTAACACACGTACTACACATATGTTATTAAAACAAATGATTGATTTAGGTACCTTATCAATTGAAATAATTGATTGAATGAACACACGTTGTTGTGGACTAACATATCTATTTTAAACGATTTCTTGATTCAAATTTTCGTAATTATGATTAATATTATATACGTTTATCATGGATCTTATGTAGAATAGCCGAGATTATGAGTGACTAATTGCTAGACCGGTTTCGAAATATTTTACACTTCTTCTCGGAGCTGCACGCGCGCGCTCCGGATGGCGCCACGGATACACTAGCTGCCTAACGGCGCTCATATGATATACGTACCTATTGTAAACGAATGAAAAGAACGAAGACACAAGTGTCTAGAGTGTAGTAGTTTATTTTTTAAACTGTCCAAATTAAGTCCAGTTTTTCACCGTTGTACCATTAATTGTAATAAACCTCGGGTTTGGCAACAACAGGAGCAAAAACAAGTAATACACGTATCCAAGTCATTTGATTCCAAATTCTCAGCATCCTGAAACTCCAAAAAGGGGTGAAAACTTGTGGATTTCTCAAGTTATAACTAAGTAGTGAGTGGTAAGTTTGCCAACTATTATGTGGTTACCCCTTTATAGTGGCTTCTGAGCTTATGTTAAGTGTGTAGCTAGCTTTACAGTTATAGTTTGCATGTTGTGGCAACTATGCCCAAGTCGTCTAGAAAATCTGTGTGCTAAAACTTAAATACTTAGATAAATTGATGGCATAAAAGTAATTCTTTGCAGCGTCTTGAGTTAAAGCAGTGATGGGACCCTTCCATCATTATAATGCAGTAGTCATTTTCTTTTTTTTACAGTCGATAAGTCTTACCTGATCTTATCTGATCTTACCTGATCTTACCTGATCTTACCTGATCTCACCTGATCTTACCTGATCCCACCTGATCTTACCTGACCTCACCTGATCTTAAGCGACGATGTTGTCGAAGAGGCTGAATATGCTATTCCTAGATTAGAACTGGCTCTTAGGATGACATCCTAGCTGGAGAATAGCCGTGTTACCACAAAAACACTTTTAGATGCCTATTTAGCTGGACAGTGGTGTCGATTCTGTCATCTCATGCCTAAACTTAATCTTAGTTTCAATCTCTCTTTCTAAATTAAAACATAAGAAAGAGATGTAATATATTTCAGACCTAGTCAAATTAATCCACTTGCTTGTGTCCAGTGTAAATTTAACGGACATGACCTGGTGACCTGTACTACAGGTTTTTATACCTATTTCAGGCACCAGTCTCACACAAAACAGGTTTCACTATGTGTTTTGCACCATATTCTGTTTTTCTTTTTGTGTTGAGAAAATAAACATTTATTATTATTATTATTATTATTATTATTTAGTAGCGTGTAATTTGTCAAGAATGGAAGATATTTGACAGATTTAAAACTAAATTTAGATCTATATTACCTTTTCCATCTCTTTCTCATGTTACGTATTGGAAACAGAGAGCGAAACTAAAATTAGGTTTAGGTATGAAACAACAGAATCGACACCAGTGTCTAAAGATTAACGTCTAAAATTATTAGAAAAGTCACTCTCTGAGCTGTTTATCTCCGTGCCAATTAAATTGCCACGATTTCCTAGAAAAAACCTAATCGCCCCATCGGCATCTTGAAATCCACGTCGACGTCCAAATTATAACGTCAATGTAGTACTGATACTTATCGATGCAATAGTTTGTTGCAAAATATAAAGTGAGTACTTGAGTAGCAATGAAATATACATGTCGGGTGCAAAGAGGCAAGTAGCCGTTCAATGTAGCATTCTTTGGAGAAGGCCTCTGTTTAGTAGTGGACACTTTTTTATTTGATATTTGACCATAAATGGAGCGTAGCACGCCTACAAAGCGTAGCACACCTACGCAGCGTAGCTTGCCTATTAAATGTAGCATGCCTACGTTTAGCATGCTTACGCTTCGTGTCATGCTTACGCAACATTAGATACCCACAAAGCGTACATGTAGTATCAAATTTATTACACCTTAAATTTTTGTACCTAAGATTTTCATTCACCAAGATATCTCAATAAACCATCTGCTTCTCTAAACAAAAAATGGCAGCCACAAACGTAAGTATTCCTTAAAAATGCAAAGTTATGCTAAGTAGCAGAATGTTCATGCTTCATTTTACACCCCTCTTTAACATTTCCTCCCCCTGCGTTTCTTTGAAAACATTTAGGTCGGTGCTTTTTAAGTATTGTGTATGGTCAAGCGTAAAACTTTTTAGTACCTGGTCGCTATAAGAAGATATAACGTTTGCTGTCATACGTAACGAAAGTTTACAGTATATTTATTGTGATAGAGTACTAACACTTACGTTTTGGTGCTCCACTTTATACAACCTTACGGAAATGTGGTTTTGAGTTACTCACAGTGTTGTTATAGTAGAAGTTCTTCTTGAAATATGTAAACAAGTATGCATACTCCACTACACTTAAGCTAATGTTCCTGAAACTTTCAAACAGAATATAAAAGAAATGAATAGGTCCCAACGATCACGTACATAGAAAACCTGACTCCTAAATAATTTCCTTCTATCTAGAGAATACAAGAACTACAATACAACAATAAAATTCAAAACTCTTTATTTGCACTCCAAGATGATCAAGTAATTAAATTAAATAAAAGATAGCAGTAAATGTACAATGGACTACTTTATTGCAAAACATTAATCTTTTCTAAGTAGCCTTTGGTAGAGTATTGCATGGAAGAAGAAACATTTTCGGGCCGGCCCATAACAATTGCAGTGCCACTCAGAACTTTGAAACAGAAAGAGGCAGAAAGTGTCACAGCACTGCTGTGCCCTAGGTACCCTAAGACATAAGTATAAAAAGTCTCATAAGCCCAGTAATAGTATCTATACTCTCCAAGGGGACATCATTTGACTCGAAATAAGATTAAACGCAGCCTTAAATTTGCAGAGGAGCAAAAAAGAACAACTGATTAGCTAAAAAGAGAACTATTTCGTCAGAATCGTATACAATAAGTATCTATCTCTATACACATAAATAAAATTTGTCTGTTTGTAATATCAAAATAACAGCTTTTTACTAAATACATATGAAAGTATATACGGTACCTATAACAACACAACCATTTTTAAAATTTTTGTCGATATGTCTGTTTGTTCCGGGTAATCTCCGAAAGGGCTGGGCCGATTTTGATGGAATTTTCACTGGCAGACAGCTGATGTTACAAGGAGTAACATAGGCTACTTTTAATTTAGAAAAATAATTAGACTTCCGCGCAAAAAAATAAAAACGATAAAATCCAAGATCACCGCGTGGGTGAAACCGCGGGCCACAGCTAGTTAATTAATCAACATCCGATCAGATTGAGTTTCAAAATTGTTCTAAAAAAGTTATGGTTAGATAACAACGAGATGAATTAATTAAAAATCTCACTGCAAGGACTCACAACATCGACACAGCACAAAAAAGCGTGACTACACAAAAAACAGCATTAAACAATCAGCCATTAGCAAGAGTGCCCGTCCGAGGGGGTGTCAGCATTTAGAGCGGGTTCCAAGAGTGCTCCGAGCAATTTGCATTTATTTACCTTTCAGGTAAAGTATGGGAAACAAAGGCTTTTTTAACTGTTAGAGAGTCAGCAGTGGACCTTATTTGTGTTTGTTAGATTTGGGCAAATTGGCTGGAATGGTTTCTGAAGATCCGAGCCTACATTGTCTATTATGATATCGAACAACTAAAATTGCTTTAAAAACAGTTACGAGACGTCTTCAGTGACAAACTACTGAACTGATTTGGATGAAATTTGTATGGGACCAATCTGGAAGTATGTCCTTCAAGAGAAAACTATTACAACTTATTTTGTAAACTAAATTTTTTTTTCTAAATAAATAATTATTTTATAAATGAAAATAGTTAATATTCATGTTCTAATAGTGTTACGTAAAACTAGAGGGCCTAGAATAGACACATTTGTCTATTCTAGCTAGAAACTTGGCTAAAAATGACAAAAATGAGAGCTAAAGTCGGGCGCATCTACTGAGCGCGAAAGGCTCCATACAAATTTCTCATGGCGCGTGACGTCACATGCCATGTTTGGGGGCCGTACAGCATAAACATACAATTTGTTGATTTTGGTCATGAAAAACTGCGTTGAAGTACATAGTTGCCATTAATTTTTTATTCTTAATGTAAAGAATCCGATAATATCATTTAATTTACTATTGGATTATAAAAAGTCGTCAAATCTACGTCTATCTGAATTCTTTGTGGAAAAATGGCATTTGGTGTTTAAACTAAACTACTAATACTGATAACCCCGATAGAAATCGAATAAAATAGATAAATATAGCAATAGAAGCACGCGGCCGCAACCTCTACAAAATCGATAGAGGGCGCTAATAATCATTAGTCAGGATCACGCTCGCGGCATCGCGCTGCGTTTTAATCATGAATAGCAAAGTAGTATTCATGCTTGTACCGGGGCTTTAGATACATATTAAACGTTTCTCAGGGTCCTTTATGAGGTTTGTTACCATAATCTTACCTTAATAACTATAGCATTGTAAAATGCTAGGTAATAAAGCCTATTTTCTTATACTATTGGATAACTAGACGGGCCGGTTGTTTGTCTGATTGTAAGCATAACGCCTGCCCAGTTTAGTTGGTGTGCCATTCAGAACTTTAAAACACAAAGGCCTGCGGAAGTATCAAAATCACAGTTAAATCACTAACATTTGTAATATCAAACTGGAACACAATAATACTTAAGCCAGCCATGCACGCTGTGATCTACCGGAGAGGGCTTCCTGTGCAAGTGTGCCTGCACACGTCTATTCCCAGACATACTCCAGTTCACAGGCACACCTGCACAGGCAGACCTTCCCAGATAGACCGCAACGTGCATGGGGCAGCGTAGACGCTTATGCAAACGTACGTTTGCTTGTCAGAAAAACAACGCTTTTGCGTCAAGCGCGCATTTCGAGTATCACGAAATCCGCGCTTGACGCAAAAGCGTTGTTATTCTGACAAGCAAACGTACGTTTGCATAAGCGTCTACGTTGCCCCTATGACCGACTTAACACATTATTGAGCAAACTATTTGAGAAAAGCGATGTTATCTCGCAGAAGAGATAGTTCTACCACCTTGCTATAATAGGCTACTAATAATGATTTACTAAAATTATTCTTTCGTCATTTACCTTTTTGGGTAGTAGTATAATGTTTAGTAGGAACCGAAAAGTTTTTACACTGCATCAAAATTATTTAAAAAATAACGAACGAGAACAATAAACGATGTTAAATAAACTGACATCAACGAAACCAACAGCTGATTGTATCGCAGCATCATCCAAACAACGCATATTAATGATTTTCATATAGGTACGTGTAACGACCCACAGCTAACATTCGCACGTTCGCTGAACACGCTCATTCGGCAAATACATCCAATAGCCCTGCAGGCTGTTTTCCTAATGAATTGATGTTTGTTACGAGAAAGTTTTGAAGGTAGCGTTTGTGAAGGTGAAAGGTGAAGGTTCTGCAAAATTTAACAGCCACATTCGGAGGGTGAATTTTTAACCCCAGATGCAAAAAGGAGGGATGTTATAAGTTTAATGTGTCTATGTCTGTATATCTGTGCGCGTCTGTGGCATCGTAGCTCCTAAACGGATGAACCGATTTTGATTTAGTTTTTTTTGTTTGATAGATCGAGGTGATCGAGAGGATTCACTACGATTAACAAAAAATCTGTTCAGCCGTTTTTTTAATCTATTTGATAACGAGACGAGCTGGTATTTTGCCTTATGGTAAACATTACGCCGGCATGGCCCGGCACGCGTCTATCGTCCGCTTTGTTATGGAGCAATTGCAGTGCCATTCAGAAGTTTAAACCCGCGCGGCACTGCAGTGCGCTCGTTACACTGAGACATTAGGTATTACGGAAACTTTTCTCATAAGCCCAGTAGTTTCACTGGCTACTTTGCTCATCACACTGGAACACAATAAAGCTTGTACATTACTGCTTGGTGACAGACTACACGAGCAAAGCGGTGGTACCCCACCTAGACGGACTCTCGCATAAGAGTTAGTTCTACTATCTGGTTAAAACAATATTTAAATGTATCGTCTAAAAAGAACATGATAACCAATAACCCTAGTTAAGGATGATATATTTTACATGTATATTTAAATCCTAATGTTATATTTTAATAAAAAAAATAACAAAGAGCGCCACCGTCGATACTGAATTAAAATTTTTGATCAAAATGGGACCCATTCCATTTTCCTTACTCAGTTTGAGCATATTAACGAAAACACTTCGCAGGCTCTTTCATAACGAAGCTTGCACTTCACTTAGATAACATCTATTTTTAGAATACCAATTTTCTCTAGAGATCAAATTAATTTATAATTTTAGACGACGCTTCGATGTCGCGTGGATGTCACATGTTCTCACGATGTTTTCCTTCACCGTTTTAGAGCGAGTGTGAATAATCCGCACATAACTTGATATAAGTCATTGGTGCGGGCCGAGTTGAGATTTGAACTATGGTGCGTCGGATTGAAAGTCGCACAAGTTCCTCCTCGGCCACACTTGATTATTGCAGCCCTGAGTATTGCAGTTCAATGATCCAAATATAACTTCTCTTTCGTTCTAGAAATTGAATCCGCAATCATACACTAAAAGCGATTCAATCCATCCGTTCTCTTATAAATGCAAAAGTGTGTTGGTTTGTCCTTCGTTCACGCACCAACAGATCGACATGATTTTAGCACAGATATAGTTTATGGATCGGAGAGTAACATAGGATACTTTTATCCCGAAAAATGTACGGTCCCTGAGGGCATCTGATTACAGGTGAAACCTCGTGCAAGAGCTAGTGTGTGTAATGCTAACCTGTAAGTCATCAACAAAAGCTGCAGGTGTGCGTAACCTTTTGAATTAACGTTTACATAGGTACAAAGCAGCAGTATAACCCAAAAAGCGCGAATAAATTTCCGAAACGATCCGGGCGACGGCCGGGCCGGGTAAAAGGGCGTGCCTAACAGTTTTACCTCGCGAATCGAATGCCTCGACCAATTTGCATTCATTACCTTCACATGCTTTGTCTGCAAGCCATGAACTCTATTTACTGGAATTCAGGTAGAGCTGGTATCTATTCTAAAAGCCAGGTGAATGTGATTCGTTTGATGTAAATATAGGTAGTAAAAAGTTTTTTTTATGTTATTTGCTATGAGACGGGTCGTTTGTCTGATGTTAAGCATAACGCCGACCCATAACAATTGCAGTGCCACCCAGAACTTTGAAACACAAAGGCCTGCGCGATACTACAGTGCTCTCGTTACCCTGAGACATTAGGTATTAAGTCTCATAAGCCCAGTAATTTCAATGGCTATTCTGCTCATCAAACCGGAACACAGTAATGCTTGCACACTACTGCTTGGCAGCAGACTTCACAAGCAAAGCGGGGGTAACACAGACGGACACTCGCAGAAGAGTTAGTCCTACCACTAACAAAGTATAGGTAGTAAAAAGTGTTTTATTCATTATCAAGTGTTTTTATTTATCACGGGTTCACTCGCAAAACCCACAATCGATGGAGAAGAACGATTTTCGAAGAGTTAGTCCTACTACTTTGTAATCCGGCAGCTGCTCTGTTCTAATGCGTTGTTCAACTTTGACAACATCGTCACGATCAGTTAAGAAACAGACTGGAAATCCTAGTGTGGGAACTAGCAAGCCCGATTAGTTAGGTTGTGGTAAAAAAAAGTAGTGTGTCTGTAAAGACGTCGACCCATGTAAAATTGGACAAATTCACATTCACAATGCTTTATTCAAATAGGCCCCAAAGGAGCACTCATGAAAGTTAAAATAAATGACTGTAACAGCGGGCCTCTGCAACATTCGTCTACCCGAATCACAGACTAAAACTAATGCTGTCTTTATCATAACATAATAAATAACAGACACAAACAACAGATCAAATGCTCAAAGTCAACGAACCTTCCAGAAACCCACCGTGCCCGTTCCAAATTGGTATAGGCCAAGCAAGAAGAAGGGCAACAAACTCGTCACGGCAACAAAGGCAGGAAAGAGGAAGGCGAGTGGTGATGAGTGCATTCTATGCAGCAGCTACCATGAATTTAAAAAATACATCGTTCTGAACTGTAAACGGGTAGTGGGCACTCCCCATGAAGTGACTGAATATCAACGACCACCCCTACACCCAATACAGCCAGCAATGTATTTTCTGCGGGACGTGCTCCAGAATTGGATATCTGTCACGACTAACGCCCGTATAGAAGGAAATTGTGCTAGTCGAAACTAGACTGCTATTGATATTCCGTTTGGTGAATGCAAACACTGCTTCTAGCTTTCAATAGATTGTTTCGGTAAAATACTGATTGATTCAAACGCTTTGAAGATAAGATTTTGAACCGCGTAAACTGTAAATACTTGTTGGAGACTTTAGTAACTGCTGTTTTGACTATTGGCGTAAAATTTATTTTGCTATGTTATATGTTTTTATCAAATCAAATTAACAATTTAGTAGTAAACATATAGTAAACATACTTACATTTTCAGATATTACAAAAGAAAACAGTCGTAGTATTCAACCTGTAAGGAGGCTAGAAGTGCAAGTGTTATAAGGTTAATACTTTATTAATCATTAAACTTAATCTAAAAAAAGTTGATTGACTTTATTTAGATTAACGTATTATCGTTAATCTAAATAAAGTCAATCAACTTTTTTTATACTGTTGGATAATGCGACGAGATGGTCGTTTGCTTGATGGCAAGCTTAACTCCGCCCATAACAATTCGTGTGCCACTCAGAACTTTGAAACACAAAGGCAAGCGCGGCACTGTTATCCTTGACATTAGGTATTAAGTCTCATAAGCCCAGTAATTTCACTAATTTGCTCATGAAACTGGAACACTGACATGCTTGCACACTACTGCTTGGTTGCAGACTACACGAGCAAAGCGGTGGTACCAACCCAGACGGACACTCGCAAAAGAGTTAGTCCTACCACTAACTAAGGTTAATTTTCATTATAGATGTCATCTAGGTCCAGTCAATATTCGACTGAACTTACAAGCAGTCAAAATTCAAATAGCTATCCAGTAAATAGTTGATACACCACGGCTGTACACTGCAGTGCACGTTACTGTATATAGTTGTGTAATATCCTGTTTCCAGCTTGTTTGCTGCGCACCATCATCTTCCGTCTACTGCACTTAAGGCTGCACCTGCGAGCAAAAATATTGGTACATTTACTAGTTTTCCGAAGGGAGTGTGTTTTGTTCGGACCGTGATATTTTTATGAAAAGATAGATTTCTTAGTTTCTGTACATTGTTTAGTTTTATTTTTGAAACTTTAACGAATCGAAAACATTGTTTTTGGGACTTTTGGGACTTTATCACGAAACTAAACTAAGGTTTTATTGACGACTAGCTGTTCTCCCTGGCTTCACCCACGTAAAATAAAAGTAGCTTAAGTTACTCCTTAGGGGCACCTTAGACGCTCAACGCTTTTGCGTCACGCGCGCATTTCGAGTATCACAAAATCCGCGCTTGATGCAAATGCGTTGTTATTCTGACAAGCAAACGTACGTTTGCTTGAGCGTCTAAGGTGCCTTATAACATCCTACAAAACCAATTTTAAATACGTGATATTCAGCAATGGTAACAATTCCTGCACGGTAGCACTACACTTTACAGCCATTATTTGTGGCCAGCAGTGTAACCAGCGTAATTCGAGTGTGCAAGCATCAAATATGGCCGAGTTATTATGAGCCTTGTTTCCTTGTAAGACTTAATTAAAATGGCGTCTGTTATTGCAGCTAAGCAAATTATTCCATAACGGCAAGAGCAGCGAAAGCCGTAACGGCTAGAGACGCAAATGGGTTACGAGTACATATTTATTTATTTACTAGCTACTGCCCCGCGGTTTCACCCGCGTGGAGATTTTGGATTACATGGTTATAATTTTTTTGTGCGGAACCCTAATTATTTTTCTAAAATAAAAGTAGCCTATGTTACTCCTTGTAACATCAGCTATCTGCCAGTGAAAGTCCCGTCAAAATCGGTCGAGGCTTATATTATTATATTAGGCTATAATTCGTTATTATTGCAGTCACTTAAGATAAAGATGGATAATAACAATACCTTTTAAGTTTAACTCGCTAGATAAGACGCTAAAAACCTTTTATTTTCTCGTGACTCAGTGTCGTCAACGTAAGTAGCTGTCAACATTGTATTCGTTAGCTGTTTACTGTTTTTGCTAAAGAGGAGAAGTGAAGCTTCCATAAGGACGTGGATTATTCTATAACGGCTATATTCTGTTTATTGTGTATAAATTTACGCGCTCGTTACCCTGAGACATTAGATATTAAGTGTCATAAGGCCAGTTATTTCACTGGCTACTCTGCTCATCAAACCGGACAACAGTAATGCTTGCACACTAATGCTTGGCGGCAGACTTCACTCACAAAGCGGTGGTGACAACCCAGACGGACACTAGCAGAAGAGTTAGTCCTCCCACTAACAAAAGTATAGAGTATAGTAAGTTGTATAGATTCAGTGCGCCAGCTACTTACCACAACGCTTTCCATACCTGAACCGACCACGGACCTTTATTGTACTAGTGACAAACTACATCAGACATTTAATAAAAGCAACGTTGAGAAACGTCGTCTGCCGTCCGGCCCCTTTGTATCCGCCATTTGTAAAGTGTACGGAATAAAATATATCCAGTTTGAGAAGGGCGGCGACTGGATAAGTCAGATTATTGTTGTGGGTAAATATATTAAGAGCAAATATGTCGTGCAAATAGGACTATGCCCAGGGTTTTTTTGCATGGTAGAGTCCGGAAGGAGATCCGCAGGTGAACCAATGTAACTGAAATAACTCTCAAAGTTGCAATGGCAATAGACAAGCCGCATCGCTCGCACAACCAATAACCGATGGGGTTGAAAGATTCTCAATTGTAAATTCTAAGATCTTCTACTCTGAAATTCCCGTTTTTCAACCGACTCACAAAAAAGGAGGAGGTTCTCAATTTGTCTGTATTTTTTATTTTATGTTTTTTACTGAGGGACTTTCTGTCATTTATAAACCGATTTGGATAATTATTTCTTTATTTGAAAGAATTAGGATATACTTCCAGATTGGTCTCATAGAAATTTCAACAAAATCGGTTCAGTAATCATTGAAGTCTGTCCCCGTTTTTACCAATGTAAAAACCGGGTGTTAAACCAATTATACTTGTTTTGATATCAAATAAAAAGATTTTAAACTTAACTGTAAAAGTCAAAGTCATCCCTGCACCCCCGAATTATAACAACGTAAGTAATCCCGTTCGTTTTAAACCCCAAATTAACACGTCATTTGGAGAAAAAAAACGTGACTCCGTACACACAGGAAATAATACCACCCTGTAATTAATTTATACCCTCTGTGACGAAGGTCTTTGACACAGTATACTTGTGTAACCAGTACACAAGCTTTTCACTCTCATTATATAGTTTATTATTTCATCACCAGCTCAAGTGCAGACACAGGTAACTAATAACTCAAATCAAAAAAATCTAAAAACGGTTTTATCGTCGTTCGCAAGGGTCTTCACACAATGCTTCGCGCAATTGCATAGTTATTTTACCAATGTAATAAAAATTGAACTTCATTGTAAAGGAGATGCAATTGATATCAGATTCCTAGTAAAACTGGTCGTCGTTGTCGCAAAACCAGTTTCGGAGACTAGTTATTGTTCTCGGCAAAACAGCAGTGTTAATCAACAACCTACCTACTTCTAATTTTAACTCAAATTCAAAATGCTTTATTCAAATAGGCCCCAAAGGAGAACTATTCAAATTCCGTGCTTGCCTGAGTGTTTTTATAAATAGACTAGCTGTTGCCCCGCGGTTTCACACGCGTGGAGATTTTGGATTACATGGTTATCCTTTTTTTCGCGGAACTCTTATTCTTTTTCTAAAATTAAAGTAGCCTAAGTTACTCCTTGTAACATCAGCTATCTGCCAGTGAAAGTGCCGTCAAAATTGGTCCAGCCGTTTCGGAGATTACCCGTAATAAACAGACAGACAGACAAAAATTAAAAAAATGGTTGTTTTGTTATAGGTACCGTATATGCTTTCATATGCATTTAGTAAAAAGCTGTTATTTTGATATTACAAACAGACACTTCAATTTTATTTATTTGTATAGATTAAGTATATTTAGCTGTAGCATGTACGTAGTAGTTAGAAAAGGCATTTTACCATAAGTGCCAACCTCAATCACTGTTATATACTGCGCTCAATGACGAAGGTCTTAGATTTAACATTTTACCTTTGCATTTATGTACCACCCTAACGCATTCCCTTAGGACTGATTTTCCAATGACATTTTCATGAATAACCGATTTTAATTTGCAGTTACGATGACTCGTGTTTCGTTGCATTAAAGACTAGTTTACATTGACAGTGTGAGCATAGTTCCTGTGTTGCCAGGATTTGGAAGGGTAGACATAGGTGTTAATTAGACAGAGAGATAAAGCATGCCGTTCGTTAGTTTCCGTTTACATATCTGTTGGATTGTTAATATGTTTAGTGAGGGTTCAGTGAGATATGGGATATGTTTATCTTATAGGTATTATAGTTCTAACGGTTTACTGCTTCTAATTAGGACACAATTTAACATACAAATTACGCGTACAAATTCAGAACAATTTTTAAAATCATTACACCTGAGGAATCCTAGTTTGAGGACTAATAAATCACAAAAACTCTCAGGGTCTCACCACAAAAAAATTAAAAACACGTTAAACCTGTGTTAAACACTGTTTAACGCCTAAACACGCCTTAGTCGCGCGATTAAATATGAGCAACCACAAATCCTGCTTTAAGTAGTGTCTAAACGTTGTCTAACATAATTATGTTGTGACATTTCTAATCATTTTTGACGTTTATCTTTAGACGCTGTCTAGCTAAACAGGCGACTAAAAATGGAGTTTTTGTGGTAACACTGTCATAGTTTATTCAGATATCAATAAAAATGGGACAGTAATTGTATTGTATTACCTTATAGGTAATGTCTGATGAATTCTTTTCCTATGATTTACGAGTAAATATTAATATCATCTACTTAATTAACTCTCGGGTCTTGGCTAGGTCCTTTGATTACTGCTAGTGGAGCCGTAGCCAATATTAATAGGGCCTTTTTAATTAAAATTATGGGAGATTATGAGATGGGGCGGAAGACTATTGTATTAGTGAGTGAAAAGCCTGTAATATATTAATGATTTTTTTGAAACTTCAACTTTCTATTAGATGAGACTTCGGCACCTGCTTCTTGATAAAATATTTAAACAAGTGTTGACTCGCCACCCACTGAAAGGGCCTCCCATTAGGGCCGCCATTATTGGCGACGTAAGAGGCAACGTTGGCGAGAATGACTAAAGGGTGTGCTGCAGTTTCACTAAGGCGCTTCTCCCATGCATTATACCTTCTATCACTTCCACTCTGGAGCTTAGAATCTTAGCTCTTACAGTCTCCATCCTCGGACAACCAGCTTTTTTAAATATTATTTGATAACGAGACAAACTGCTGGCGCGTAACAATTGCAGTGCCACTCAGTACTTTGAAATACAAAAACCTGCATGACACTTCACTGCAGTCGTTATCCTAAGACATTAGGGATATAATTAATAAACAGTGTAAAACGGTGGTTAAACTACGCTTTGTCTTTGTTGTTCTTTGATAATTTTAAACTTAATTGAAAGAGACAAAACATAGTTTAACTAGTCAACGTTTTACGCTGTTTAATTAATAAGAGCCTGAGTATTAAGGCTCATACCCGCAGTAACACCGGCTACTCTGCTCATTAAGCCTAGTCCTACCACCTAGTAAAAGATAATCCTAATGTTCTTGCCCAGTACCAGTTGGCAGCTTACCCAGCAATAAAATAAAATAAATAAATAAACGCTTACACTCATACCCCCGCACTAGGATTCCCTGTGTCGCAGGTGGCATGGACACACATAGATACACATCACAAACATACAAGACCCAAAACCAAACTTTATGCTTACACAAAATCTGCCCCGGCCGGGAATCGAACCCAGGACCCCTCGCTTTGCAGGCAGGGTTACCAACTACCAACGTAGCTACGGAGCCGTCTCT
Source organism: Crocallis elinguaria (assembly GCA_907269065.1). Classification (NCBI taxonomy): domain Eukaryota; kingdom Metazoa; phylum Arthropoda; class Insecta; order Lepidoptera; family Geometridae; genus Crocallis; species Crocallis elinguaria. The sequence continues at coordinate 11,292,426 of OU026065.1, read as the reverse complement.
TCTCTAATAATCTGGTGATATTAGTGTTTATAATTAATATTGTTGCTAGTTAAAACAGATACAGCCTCTCTATATCATCAAATGCCTGTTGTTGTTTTATTTGGAATTCCACCCTCTTATTTAGTCATCAGCCCTCTTCCTTTTGATGTTGATTTTTTTGTGAAAAGGAACATTTTTTTATTAGGAGAGGTATTCGTATCTTCCAGGGGTTGAAGTTATATCTTTCTTTTGTTATGATTTTATAATATTCCTTGCACAGAATCTACTCTGATAAGGTTTTCTGTTGTGATATAAACTGGTTTTAAATTAATAATTATGCTCTATGACATACTCAAAACTCATACAAAACTCAACTTCTTTAGTTCTTGTGATATTGATATATATTTTTATACTATTGAATAACGAGACGGTCCTTTGCCTGATGGTAAGCACAACGCCGGCCCACAACAATTGCATAGTAAAGTATTCCATAGTAATATCAAAATAACAGCTTTTTACCAAATGCATACGAAAGTATATACGGTACCTATACCAAAACAACCATTTTTTTTTAAATTATTGTCAGTCTGTCTGTTTGTTCCGCGTAATCTCCGAAACGGCTGGGTCGATTTTGACGGGATTTTCACTGGCAGATAGCTGCTTTTACAAGGAGTAACTTAGGCTACTTTTATTTTAGATAAAGAATTAGGGTTCCGCGCAAAAAAATAACAACCACGAAATCACATGGGCCACATGAATGGGCCACAGCTGAAAACCAGCGCGCTACTTCGGTGGCGCTTTATGCTGAGCTGTGTCCATTTTGTAGTCAACTGCCCAATCTTTTCATGTCTTATTTTAGCTTTAAAATGTATGTACCTACCTATATTTTGGGCAATGGCTACAAATAAATGTATTTTCTTTCTTTCTTTCTTTCTTTCAAATCTCCGCGCGGGTGAAACCGCGGACAGCAGCTAGTACTGAAATAAATTCCAACGATCTATGAAACCACGAGGTCTTTTCATTTCCCATCCCATTTGCCAAAAGCATCTACAAAAACTGATTGCATACAAACTGAATTATATTCTGAATTCTCCTTGAAAGACGAAAGACATCCTGAGCCAAGTAAGCCGCTTTCATGCGGATTCAGTGGAGATGTAGACGATAGTCGTGCCTTTCAACAAGTCGAAGCTGCATTGAAAAGGGGATTTGATCAACAAATACTGCTTTATAGTATAAAATATTTATCAATTAAGTTTAATAGTTTTACAGGGATTAAGGATGGGCATGTTAACGAGAAGAACGTTACAGACCCGCTGTTAAAGTCATTTATTTTAACCTTCATGAGTGCTCCTTTGGGGGCTGTATGAATAAAGCAATTTAAATTTTGAATTTGAATTTGCTCAATGCAACCATAGTGGTACTGCATTCTCTAGTGATAACCTGGCTAGGTACCAGACGGTCTGTTCAGACATTTAAAAGTTATGGCGCAATAAATAAACTCACATACATACAAGAAATCTAAAAACATTACACTCATTTTTTGTGTAGTCATGTAAAAAATATCCAATGCATACAATAATAACTCATACGTGAGTACAATGCGTTCTAACTTTAAATCATATTTTAATTAAGGTTTCACGGTCAGTACTATATATTTAATTAAAAACTACGTAATTATCTAAACAATACAATAAACACCTAAAATTAAATTAATAAAAACTATCCATACTAACCTCTATATACTAATGCGTTTTACATATAACTCATGCTTTGCATATCCATATAGGACATTAAAAACTCATTCGAGCACCCACTGCACAATGCATCGCTTTAGATGCAGCTTTGTTAGACAAATTACCGTCGCTTCATGTGCACAGAATGAGCAGAAATAGTGATTAAAACTAAGAACAATCCTGGGAAACGTACTGGTGCATACATTTATCTAAGTTTAGCTGGGTTCGTTCCTGGTATGGAATCTTTTAAACTTTAAAAACGTTTTAAGTGATGTATAACTTACTCGCAGAACATTCAAATTCAAAATAATTTATGTATGCTCTAAGAGAGCGCTCCCGAAATTAAAATGCCTTTTCACCATAATTTAAAACTATCCACAACTAACTTCAAACTTATACAAAGTTTGATATCAAATAAAATTTTGAATCCGAACGAGGTCTACAGCGGTCAACTACAACCAACTTCTAAGAAGCTACGAGCCCGAGTCAACACGTAATCAAAACCCCGTAACTTTCAATATCAATAGTTATAAAATAAACAATTGAACCTTCGAAATCGCACCGCAATAAAGGGGTTACTATTAATCATGTTTACAAGCGAATAATTGTTCGTTAGACATTCGAGTCGGGTTCGAGACAAAGATTTCAATGGCGGGGCGGAATTGGCGCAGTCCGGCGGATACTAGAAATGGGGAACGAAATTTATGAGTGGTACCACTGGTATGCAGCGATAAGATAAAGTTAATCATAAAATAATAATGATGAAGTAAAAGATATCGATGGTCATCGAAACGTAGTCCTTTTTCTGGTCTTGTCCCATTTTCGTGGGGTCGGTGCAATACGTATTTATAAACATACTTCTTTTAGGTTTTAGCATTTTATTATAACCGGCCGCCTGCCTGACTCCATCCCTCATTGGTAATCAAAACAATATTATTAGTGAACAGCTGCGTAGCTAAGTTGGTAGTAACCCTGCCTGCAAAGCGGTCCCGGGTTCGATTCCCGGCCGGGGCAGATTTTGTGTAAGCATAAAGTTTGTCCTCCGGTCTTGGATGTTTGTGATGTGTATCTGTGTGTGTTTATGCCACCTGCGACACAGGGAATCCTAGTGCGGGGGTATGAGTTTGTAAGCGTTTATTTTATTTAACTTCTGGTAAGATCACTGTTATGGAAAGAACACTGGCCATCTGTAATATAAATACAAAAAATAAATCCGCTAATATTGTTGGAGTAACTTTTTGAATGTAGAATGTAGATACTCGTACTTACAAACTATGTGTCTCATACCCTATATAATTTGTGTGTGTCTCTCACAAGTGCACCGCCAAAAGTCAAGCGTAACTTTTTTTATCAAAAATAAGTGCTGACGCGAATATATTGAATACATTGTTTCATTTGTTTTTATATTGACGCGTGCATCTGTAAAAAAAGCAATTACAAACCATTTCCTTCTCATTCCACATCTCATTAGCTAAGCGATCAATAATTCATTTGACGCGAAATGAAAATTTACAAAAGGTAAAAAACGTTATTCCATAAATTAATAAGTTAGTGGATTATTTTCGTAGCTCTCGGAAATAACTGTCGCAGAATATAAAATATTAAATGCGTCAGTCAAGTGTCAGTTATAATTCAATAATAGTCGGAGGGACACTCGTTGGACTATCCGGAGATATTTTGAGCCATGGTAACATTTTAAGTCTTTCCTATTTCGACGATAAAAAGACGCACCCTTAAGTGAAGTCCTAATTTCTATCGATGTTATTAATAATTTATAAAAATTTTTTTATGTTATTGGTAACGAGACGAGCTGTTCGTTTGCCTGATGGTAAGCATAACGTCTTTGAATTGAGAAAAGGTACCAAATTCGTGTAATAAACAAAATAAACATACGTGAAACCTGAAAACACTTCTTTTTGAAGCAGTCGTGTCAAAAGCCTTTTTGTCACGGTAACTAGTAATATCAATGAATATTTTTGCTTTCATGCATCGTCATCAGTGAATCTGTGACACTTCGTTTTCAAACCTACACCACCGAGAAGAAGACCAAGAAACTCAACGGAGTAACTTGACTAATGTGATAATTCTAGACTAATTAAATGTGCTCCCACTGCTGAAGAAAGACTTTCTATTAGATTTAAATCCAACGCCAGTGCAATAAACTATGTTACAATATCGAGAAAGTTCTTTAGTGTTGTTAAAACTTTTTAATTTACCACACAATTTAATTTTAAACATATTCCGTGTTACCACAAAAAAGAACAATTTTAGACGCCTATTTAGCTAGACAGTGACTAAAGATAAACGTATAAAACGATAAGAATTGTCACAACAGAGTTGAGTTAGATAACGGTTAGATACTACTTAAATCAGGATTTGTGGTTGCCCATATTTAATCGCGCGAGTAAGGCATGTTTAGGCGTTAAACAGTGATTAACACAGGTTTAACGTGTGTGTTAATGTTTTTGTGGTAGGACCCATTGGGTATTTTTTTTGTGGTAACACTAATTCTCTTTTATTTTATCGTGTGTTTAAAAAAAGTTTAGTATCAAGCTAATTTTACTCCAAAACCGCTACCTGAGAGAAGGCCCTTAGGCCAGAAGCTCACAATTTGATTTATCCTTCCATTAATTTTGTAACGACTGTAAAAGCAAAGGTTTATGACGTCATTTCTAGCTTCGAGACCGATTCCAAAGCAGTAATTCAGTCATAAAATTAAAATCGGCGCTTTATTAATTGCGAAATAAAAAGTTAAATCTGTATTAGTGTACTTGGTATTAATTTATGAACACTTTTGTGTAATAAATGGATATTATTGGTGATCACGCCAACGGGCTGTTACTCGAAATTGAAAAATATGGTTCGTAACTTAAGTTGTAACTTGAATCGTAAACGAATGAATGGCTATGAATCCAATTACTATTTATAATTTTATTCAATTATTTCTTTTTTATTGTTCTTTGGTTGCTATTAAAAAGGTAACTGTAAGGTAGCTGCTGCCTGCGGTTTCACCTGCGTGGAGATATTGAATTTCATGGGTTTAATTTTTTTGCGCGGAACCATATTTCTTTTTCTAAAATTAAAGTAGCCTAAGTTACTTCTTGTAACATAAGCTATCTGTCAGTGAAAGTCCCGTCAAAATCAGTCCAGCCGTTTCGGAGATTACCCAGAACAAACAGACAGACAAAAATTTTAAAAATGGTTGTTTTGTTCTAGGTACCGTATATACATTTATATGAATTTGGTAAAAAGCTGTTATTTTGATGTTACAAAAAGACACTTCAATTTTATTTATTTGTGTAGATAAGACCTTTGTACATACACTTAGTTATCTACATCTATGTTACGTGTAAATAAAGTGTTATGATTAGATTTGATTTGAAACTTATTAAGTAAACTCTACTTATCAACTTGACGACAGTACTTCTTAAAGTAACGCCCTACACCAATTTGGCGACAAACATCTCCCTTATCTTCCATTAATGACCCCAACACACACCTAAAGAGGGGGTCTATAGAAAAAATCATTACACGGCACAAAGCCGTGTTCAGACATGCCTATCTGCTTTTCAAAGGACCTTTCAGACGCCGCTTTATGGCGGCGTTTTCGAGGAAAAAATGCATTCTGAGTTTTTTGTGAATTAGTAGTGGGGTGGTTATGAGGAAAATATTAAAGACAAAACAGCGTATTTGGTCCTTGGGTATTGGTTAGTATAAATATCATAAAATACATACATGTTTTTGACCTATTCTGTATTTGCGTACAATGATTACAAAAGTCCATGGTTAATGTGCCTAGGCAAGTTCGCTTTTTAGCGATAAAACTACACACTGTGCTGGTAGTGTTTGTTTCTACGTTTGTTACTGGTAGGACTAACTCTTCTGCGAGTGTCCGTCTGGGTTGTTACCACCGCTTAGCTCGTGAAGTCTGCCGCCAAGCAGGAATGTGCAAGCAGTATTCTGGTTTGATGAGCAGAGTGTCCAGTGAAATTGCTGGGCTCATGAGACTTAATACCTAATCTCTCAGGGTAACGAACGCACTGCAGTGCCGCGCATGTCTATTTGTTTCAAAGTTCTGAGTGGCACTGCAATTGTTATGGGCCAGCGTTATGCTTACCATCAGGCAAACGACCAGCTCGTATCATTCCCAAAAAGCATAAAAAAAGGTAAAAATGCAACGAGTAAAAATGTTTTATTTTAAATTTGAAATACTTTGCCTACTGGCTTACGTTTGACCGCGGTCTCTCCTGATGATGTGGTCTATATTATTAAATTAAACTCGACGTGAAACTCGACTGTATAAGTATATAGGTAATATTTACTATTATTAAATTAAACATCCCACTTTAATGGTGGATTATTAACCATTATGTGTTCGTAAACGTGCATGAGTGAAAGGCAAATAGTACAAAGCCGAAAAACGTGTATTTTCGTTTTCTATCCAAAACTCCATAGAAGCATTCAGTAAAGTATCCATCGCTTAACTGAAGCGTCACTTCGACTCGACCACGCCTAGACTTAACTTTAACGTGACTTTGACGACTTTCATGCACCAAAACTAGATATTTATTATTAGTTGACTCTGGCTAAATACGCAAACAGCGTGGAGCCAAAAACAAACCAAAAAAAAACTGCAGGTCGCATCTACTATCAAATTAACACGCGCTCTGTATCTCTAATCAAAATTGTGATACAACTTTTCGGCGTATACCAATTCGCATGAAAGCAACGAGCCTTTTAAGCTTATGAGGCAACGCCTCGCTGATTGATACACCAATAAATCCGATTAAAATGATTTGCTACTCAACCAACATTTACAGCAAAAAATATGATAAAAAACACAACCAAACATCCAATCTAAACGGAGTAAGGGCTATAAATCGGAACCGCATCGTTAGGCGCGTCCGCGGGCCGATTTATGCTCGGACGCGACTCCGAGACGAGATGTATCGTATCCGATCGCTGCACGGACGTGTTCATTTGCCCGGGAGATTTACGGGAATGTGGCTATAGAATGTTTAGCGTTATGCCACAGGATTGATAGTGTCGAACCGCTCGACTTACGGTTGAAGCTAACGAATAATCAGTCAGAACCAGGTCGTAAGCCTAACTCTTCGGTGAGTGTCCGTCTCTGTTGGTACCACCGCTTTGCTCGCATAGTCTGCCGCCAAGCAGTAATGTTGAAGCATTCCTGTGTTCCGGTTTGATGAGCAGAGTACCCAGCGAAATTACTGGGCTCATGAGACTTAATACCTAATGTCTCAGGGTAGCGAGCGCACTACAGTGCTGCGCAGGCCTTTGTGTTTCAGTTCTGAGTGGAACTGCAATTGTTATGGGCCGGCGTTATGCTTACCATCAGGCAAACGATCAGCTCGTCTCAAATAGCATAAAAAACAACGAAAACGTCGTTCAGATTCCGAGGTTAGACAAACCGAGAGCCACTCCAATTTTTGGAGTGATAAATGTGTTATCAAATTAAAGACCGGCCATGTTCTATTCTTATAATGGTAACTAACGGTATTGTTGCCAATTGTTTTTATTGAAAATTTTAATTGTGGAAGAGTCATTTTTATCGTGGGATTGAACATTTATTAGGTAGGTACTGTTACCTTTTTTTTCATTGCAAAAGTCTGTCTCCCCTTACTGCAAATTTCGACAATTTTAATTTGTTAAAGTTGGGACTACCACCGCGCAAAATGACATTTGGTGATATCTATAGAAGTTATGACGCTGGAAAAGGCACGCACGGGTGTTTTATTACGGTACCCTCATATAAGAGCGAATGGTCACACAATGAACATGCGTCGACGCTCCTTCTGCACGCACGCCAACGACTAGACTCACGAACAATAAAGTGTCTGTGTGTGCGTGTTAATATTACCCGTACTAATGTACTATAAATAATAACCTTCGCTCGGCTACATGTTTTTTTTTTTAATTATAAGTAAGCTTGCGTTTTTCGCAGTCCCACTTAATGTTCTCCCCTTCTCCTTTCCATCATTGAATAGCCAGACAAACGGCGAAAAGACACCGGTACATTGCGGATATCCCTCTTTTACACACGAAGCTTTATGCTTCTTAATTCATTATGCGTACTTAAGTTTCTTCAAGTTACGCGTTAATAGTTTAGTTAATGGGAGGACTAACTCTTCTGCGAGTGTCCGTCTGGGTTGTTACCACCGCTTTGCTCGTGAAGTCTGCCGCCAAGCAGTAATGTGCAAGCGTTACTGTGTTCCGGTTTGATGAGCAGAGTAGCCAGTGAAATTACAGGGCTTATGAGACTTAATACCTAATGTCTCAGGGTAACGAGCGCACTGCAGTGCCGTGCAGGCCTTTGTGTTTCAATTTCAAAGTTCTGGGTGGCACTGCAATTGTTATGGGCCAGCGTTATGCTTACCATCAGGCAAACGACGAGCTCGTCTCGTTACCAAATAAGATTAAAAAAAAAACAAAAAAACAGGTATGTTATAGGAATAATCGTGCTTTATCGTCGACCGCATCATCATTTATCAGCGGGTGAGATAGTGGTCAAACGCAAGGCAATATAGATGGCGACAAATAAAAGCTCCATGAAGGATTCTTAAGGTTAACATATGAATAGAATAAAATAAGGCGACTTGGTGGATGTCATATGTCCTAAACTTTTCTGACTCTTGAACATGTGGGTTTCCTCACGATTTTTTCGTATTCAAATGTACAAACTGCGTAAAGCAAAAATAATTAACATAAGTATATAATAAAAAAAATTAAGAAACTCGACTGCCCTAGCCTGTGTCACTTGGGATGATGTAAGGATTGTAACATATTCCAAAAGTTACAGTGGAATAAAGAAACTCATATACATGAACCCTGACAACATTACACACCTCTTTAGGATACTCGTAGAAAAAAACAATGTACATAGTATTTTTTAAATTAGGCTTTTTCAACGTGGGCGTCGGTTACTTTCAGTTGATTCTCCCAATCTAGCACTTCAGTAGTATAATTATATAAAAAAGAAATACCTTTAAAAATATTCAAGAATAACAAATTACGAAACAAAGGGAATAAAGGATTTAGCTCGTTCCAAGAAATCGACAAAACAAATTATTTTTACTTCTAAAATATTGGAACGACAAGAGGGCTTATTAGTGAAGACCCGAATTTCTTGGGAATAAAATAAAATAAACCCGTTGGGGAATTTGAAAGTGAAATGAACTGTGGGTGCCTATTCTTAATTGGTGAACCCTTCCGAAAAGTTGGTGGGGAATTAAGCGACCAATTTGCATGGTGACTATTTCTCCTAACTCAGCTAAACTCGGAAGTTAGAATTGGGGAGCTGGGGTGTAATCTGATGTTACGTTTATGCAGCTAGATTGTAAAATCAATCGGAGAGAAATTGAGATGGTTATTATATAAGTTAGTCATGTAATAATTGTCTAATATTTTATGTTAAGTTTTTAACGGGGTAAAAGCCTTTATTATTTAACTAGCTGCTGCCCGCGGTTTGACCCGCGCGGAGATATTGGATTTCATAGTTTTTATTTTTTTGCGCGGATCCCTTATTATTTTTCTCAAATACAACTAGCCTAAGTTACTCCTTGTAACATCAGCTATCTGCCAGTGAAAGTCCCGCCAAAATCGGCCCAGCCGTTTCGGAGATTACCTGGAACAAACAGACAGATAGACAAAAATTGTAAAAATGGTTGTTTTGTTATAGGTACCGTATATACTTTCATATTCATTTGGTAAAAACCTGTTATGTTGAGGTGCAGAATATGGTGCGCCGCTATCTCGCTTGCGCATTTCAACATTTTCGAAGATAAACCATCACTTATTATAGTTGCTTATTATATTAAAAAACGCATTCAGTTAAGTTGTAGATTTCTTACAAAAATTTTACTGCCGATGGAAAACGTACCTGTGTCACCAGTCCCTTAAATTTATTTATGTATTTATGCTTCTACGTTTATTTGGCGTACCGCTAAGGAGTGGAACCCTTTGCCCGAGTCTGTGTTTCCTGATCGTTATAGTCTGGGTCTCTTCAAGTCACGAGTGAACAGGTATCTAGGTAAGAGTGATACATCGTCGACCGCATCGTCACTTACCACCAGGTGAGATAGTGGTCAAACGCAAGCCTATTAACATATGAAAAAAAAAACTATCAGTTTAACTATACTCCAAACAATGTTTAACGTGTTATTTTTGATAACATCATTATACGTGGGAGTAAAGTAATACCTTTCTTATTTTTATTAGCATCACGTCACCTACGAAAGCTTTTAACTTTTATTGAAAATGCAAAAACATCTTAGAGAATTCACAGCCAACGACTCTTGAACCCACGTCATCTGCTCTTTAGGCATTGATGAGCTTAAGGTTTCAGTGATGAAAAAGAATGTGATACAAACTTCTTGCCTGCGTAATCTATATCTATACAAATAAATAAAATTGAAGTCTTAGTAATATCAAAATAACAGCTTTTTACTAAATGCAAATGAAAGTATATACGGTACCGGTAACAAAACATCAATTTTTAAAATTTTTCTCTGTCTGTTTGTTCCAGGTTACCTCCGAAACCACTGGACCGATTTTGACGGAACTTTCACTGGCAGATAGCTAATGTTACAAGTAGTAACTTAGAGCTAAACCGCAGGGCACAGCTAGTATAACATAACAACTAAAATTGCATTAATATGGTTTGCTTTAATCGAAAGCTTGTTCACTGCAGATTGAAACCATGATCTATAATGATCACCTGGTCGGGTCACTTCTTGGACTCGAATCGTTCATCACTCAAAAACACACCCTTAATCTATCTATGACAGATGCTATAAAAAATCCTTCATAACTTTCCAGTCATAAATGAACTTCGCAGACACTAGATAGGGATTTTCGAAATTCCAAAACTACTTAAAACAATAACAGAATACGCTGAAATAGGTAAAGTTTCCGAATCAAAGAACAAGCGGCCATTTTGTTAATTAAAAGGTTCAAGTTTATTTGGGCTGTAAACAAGTTGTAGTCGAGATCTAACTTGATTTGTTAAGGTTCGGCGGCCATTCGTGAGATTGGCTATTGATAGGGAACTTTGAAATTAACTACCGTTTTCCAAGAAGGCCGCTACGGAAGTGTGAAGGACGCACAATAGGCAATTATGGGGATGCTGTCACATTTCATCTGGAAACATTTAAACCACACTTACGGGATGTTTCTGCAAATAATTTCGTCTTCATCAGCCGGAAGACTATACACTGCTGAACATAGTCCTCCCCATAGAACGACACTTCGATCGGCTACTCCCCTTTTGCATGCCCGTGGTTTTGACCAGGCTATTGGTCCATTTAGTGGAGGGCCGGCCTACACTACGTCTTCAGGTTCAAGGTCGCCACTCCAGAACTATTTTTCCTCTTCGGTTATCGATTCTACGATTTAAGGTCGCGGAGTAGACTACATTCTAATTACAATTATATAAATTAAAAAAATGTAAATACCCTCGAAATAAACCGTTAAAAGTTATTTGTTTCAATGTGTAATAATAGCGAACACGTAAGCAAATACTAATAAAACTACATTTCAAATTTTTCACTGCTAACGTGACAAGAACTACTTTAATATATGCATGTAGAATTCTCGTGTGCTTACTGTCATCTTCATGATAAGACCAAACCAGACATGACCAGGCGCTGCCAGCTAATCACCAATAGATACTAAAAAACTATTAACACAATACAATTTACCGTACTTTACAAGAATATGGTGCGAAATCGACAAATTTTACTAAAGAATAAACTACCTGAACAGATAACCTGCTCCGATGGGACATTAAACATTCGGATAAGCACCCGACAGACAACTACAATGCACTTCTAATCTACCCGCTATAAGGTGGAGTTATACGCCGGTTTGGAAGCCCAAAACACAATATACAGAGATCAGAAGTGACGCTCAGTACTTGGCGCGCTAAGAGGTCACGAGACCCTATGTCACTCGCGTCGAGGATTTTTAAGACACTTTTAATAGTTTGTTGGTAGTGGTAGGACTAACTCTTCTGCGAGTGTCCGTCTAGGTTGTTACCACCGCTTTGCTCGTGAAATCTGCCGCAGATAAATGCCCTAAGATATTAGATATTAAGTCTCATACCTCAGTAAGCAGAAAAAAAGTAAAAACAAAAAAGTTGTGGTACCCACCCAAACGGACACTCGCAGAAGAGTTAGTCCTACCACCTGCTTTCAGAAGATTTCACTTTTGAAATCTTCTCGCGACTGAACTCTTTTGAACCCGTCTGATATTTCCTAAACGCGGGTGACGTAGGATCTTTAGCTCTTGGGCGCCAAGTACTCGACGTCCCTTCTGCTGTCTCTCTATTTTGTGTTAAAAAGCCCGGAAACGGTCGCGTGTGAAGGAAACATTTTTCTTGTCGCAGGTGCAGCGGATTAGTTCGATATCCCTGCAGGGGTATGAAACCTTTCCGTAGGTAGCACAAAACCGGGAAGGTTTGAATTAATTTACAAAGTTTAGAAATTAGTTCTGTGTCATAAAGTGATGGAGTGATTGATAGTTATACAATATTTTTGTGTGTTACAGATAAGTGTAGGTATTTTAGAGCCCGGTCATAGATTAGATAATAGTAACGTATGGTCACTTGGTCAGGTTTCTATGCCAGTGTCTATGATTCAAAGTCAGCATTAGGTCACATTCTAATCCTTAGTAAAGTTCTTTATTTCTGCTATATTATAACGTGACGAGCAGATTGTTTGCAGGATTATAAGCATAACACCAGCCTACAACAATTTCCACAAGAATAGATTTATAAATAAGGGAGATATGAGGTAACAAACGTAAAAAAATACAACTGGATTGAGAACCTCCTTTTTTTGGAAATCGGCTAAGACAAACTAAGCAAAGGATTGAAACCAAAACACCGTTGTCAAGTGTAACTACAGTACAGTCCGTAAATAAATCGGTTTAGAACCCCTGCCCTGGTTTTAGCGTAGAGTGAACCCGTAGACCATTTATCTTGTATTGGTAGGGACAGTCCAGATTGAAAGTTTCAGAATGGTCTCGGGCGGTATTGTTGAACAGACCACGCCCTCTACGCTGTTTTTGAACTGTTAACATTTTAAACACGCTTTTATTAGCTTCAGTTGTAATTAACTATGTTGGAAGTCAATTTTAAACTAGCCTTTTATTTTCCTTTTAATTGACGAATCGAAATGAAAGATGTTTGTATACCTGTCAAACGAGTTCTCAAGGGTCGGCAACGCATTGGCAACGCTCCCAGTGTTGCAAATGTCCATATGCGATGGTGACCGCTTACCATCAGGCGGGCCGTTGGTCAGTTTGCCAAACTTTTAAATCTATACAAATAAATAAAATTGAAGTGTCTGTTTGTAACATAACAGCTTTTTACCAAATGCATATGAAAGTATATACGGAAACTATAACAAAACAACCATTTTTAAAATGTTTGTCTGTCTGTTAGTTCCGAGTTATCTCTGAAACAGCTGGGCCGATTTTGACGGGACTATCACTGGCAGATAGCTGATGTTATAAGGAGTAACTTAGGCTACTTCTATTTTAGAAAAAGAATTAGGGTTGCGCGCAAAAAAATAAAAACCTACATCAGCTAGTAAAAAATATAAATGAAGCTCAGTAATGAATATGAGAATGTGTCATGGAGCATGATGTTGGAGCCAGGAGGTGTATGGTGGAGCTCTTCAGCGGCTACAAGTACCTACACCCCTCGAGTTTGAGCTCATATGATTCGTTTTGACGAGGCCAATACATTATTAATGTCCAGGATGTGATGATAGAGCCAGGAGGTGGATGTGTGTTTTTTATTTTTTTTTAAACTAAGTATCCAATATAGATGTGGTATAAATATTAAATACTAATTATTTATACTCGATAGATTACCGAGCCGAGAGAGAGAGAGAGAGGAAGATTATCTCACCAGACCTTAAGCGACGATGTGGTCGAAGATATATCTTTAACATGAAGATTTTTGAAGATATATTAACTTAGACTTATCCAAAGCATGTTGATATATTATTCAAGCTTATATCCAAAACCAGTACACATTATATCCCAGGGTACATAATATTATCAGCTTTCAAACGGAGCAAAGGTTATTGCTCAGCATATTGGAAACCTCTACCACTGAACTTAATTAAGTGTTCAAACTCAATTAGTTTAGTGCATAGATCAAGAGCTAGGTGCCGTCAAAGTCCTGCATAAGCACTACATCTTTATTTACTTAGTGCTTCGTTGAGCTAAATTAAATTTTAATTTCTTTCTTTCAATATAATATCACTAGGTGAAACTGTATAGTTAAAACAGAGTGTTTAGCAGAAAAACTGCGCCGTCAGTTCTGGCAGTTTTGACAGCAAGCGGTACGATCTATCTTTACAGGCTGACGTTACAGTTCAAACTGAAGGTGTGTAGGCTGTAGTAACGTACGATTTATCTGAACAATCCGACTGACAGTTAAATCGTAGATTTAAAACTGAAGGTGTGTAACGGGCTTTAGTACTTATCACGTGAGCCTACGTCGTACACGTGAAGGAAATATCAGATGGTTTCAAAAGTGTTCAGCCGCGAGTCTTTTGAGACCCTTCGGTTATTTCTCTTTTATTTAACCGATTTAAAAAACGGAGGAGGTTTTCAAATTTATCTCCGCCAATTATGATTAAGCGATTTTAATGTTTCTGTTTAACTTTAACTTTCATAAGTGCTCCTTTGGGGCCTATTTGAATAAAGACTGTTGAATTTGAATTTGAATCTGTCTTTCAATATATCTTAAAGGTGGTAAAGTATATCACAATACTCCAATTCAATATGACACATAGAGAATGGCTCGTACCTCTGATAGGTACTTACATGGTGAAAAATTTCCATCTTTAGTTTAGTAGCTAGACAAGTGAGAATGCCCTATAGGTATAGACACCTATCTGAAAATATCTTGTCTCAATCAAAGTGATGTTTTCTGAACTTTCCATAAATAAACTCATAAATTTGATTTATTTAAAATCCATTTTACAGAAATATTATTTAACGATGTCAATCAATTTCTATAGATAACTTTTAGGTTCGCTAATGGTAATGATTTATTAGACAAACTCAGAGATTTCCAAGAATTACTGATTCATAACATTTACTAGAAGTTCTAAGAACTAGGTACAATTCTTTGATTAAGGTCATAGATAACAACGTAAATCTTTTTTCTCTGAGACTCCGATATTTCTGTTTCAATAGTAATGTCGGGAAAACTGTAACCATAATTATGATATTATATAGTTTATATAATTCATGGTAAATATCCCGTTAATTATAGTGAATTTGTTGACAATGACAGTTTATAAACCTATACTGATTGTGTAAGAAATTATTTATAGCGATAAGGTCGCCTATTGTACAACTTTATTTAATTGGTATGTAAATTATAATCCATCCATACTAATATTATAAATGCGAAAGTGTGTTTGCTGGTTTGTCCTTCTTTCACGCAGTAACGAGGTAACGGATCGACGTGATTTTTGGCATAGATATAGTTTATGGACCGGAAAGTAACATACGCTACTTTTTATCCTGGAAAAATGCACGGTTCCTGTGGGAACGCCGGTGAAAACCGCGGGCAGAAGTTAGTGTGATATAAAATTGACATTGACAGCTGTCAATAAAGTTTTATAATGTTGACAATTTGATTTAATTTGACAGATCGGTTTGAAGGTTCCTGTGGGAACGCGTGTGAAAACCGCGGGCAGAAGCTAGTGTGAAGATAATTTTAAGAACTATAATTTTTATAAATTAGCTATTAAATATAAAATAAATATCTGTTGTACATTTTGGTGTTCAATTTTTTTATTTAATTTATTTATTTTATTTGTCTTCTAATGTATTGACCAGCAGATCGTAATCTACGCATTGGTAATGAGGTCAACAGCTGCTGGTGCGTCGGATTGAACTCCGGAAATAAATGAAAATGAAAAATCGGCCCCTCTCGCTCTTCGTTTGGCTTATACCAATACTATACTCAAGTCCTACGATATTTATTAATTAACCATACCAATAGTTTTGAAGGGAAATGAACAAATGAATATCAAAAGGTGTTTGTATTAATTCGCGTGGGTCAACGCACACAGAGAGGCTAAGCAACGCGATTTTTTAAAGATAGCGATACAATTTATATCTTATTTCCTAGAAGAAAAGGTTTATATTTTCGTGGGAATGTGAAAGCGAACTGGTCACGTGTTGAGATACGCCTTAACTCCACGCGCCAACACATTTGAACCATTTCTTATAACAAATAAGTTAGTACTACTTACTTGAAGTATTAAGGCCTTGGTATAATCAGATCTGTATTAATCCTTTCTTATTGATATAAGATTGAAAATGGCGATGCATTTGCACTTAGTTGATCGTCATTTCGTAATTTGGACACCATTATTAATCTTAATTTTTTTTACATGCTACTATATTAGTCTTTAATATAAGTAAGTATAATTTCCTTTGTTTTTGTTACAAAAAATATATTATAGTCGTAGAGCAAAATGTTTAATATTTCGAGACAAAAGAAATTTTCGGCGTCTTTTTAACGATTTTTTCAAGATTGTGGGCTATTTCTATAAAATATTTTAAAATTATTTTCTATAAATACGTGGCTATACTAATGTATTTTTTTTGCTGGTAGTATGTATGGAAACGGACATTTTGTGCGACAAAAAACGGGACGTTTTGCTTCAGAGAGCGCCTTAGAAATGCCGCGTCGCGTCGCCTCGCGTCTCGGTGATGTGAGTGAGTATAACTGCTCCCGTAGTTGGGGGACTTTCTGTTCATCCCTCCCTAAAATGGGAATATTCATTAAAGTTTGGGTTGCCTGGAGATGAATAGATGGTAGTTTATTACTAAACATTTTGTTGTAAGTCGGTCAGCCGTAAACCCTTTGTGAACTATTTTGAAATAGTTTTCTGCCGACGATTTTAGTTCGCCCGCGTTGGATTATGAACAGTCAGCGATTCCTGGAATAAAACTATTAAATTCGGGATTCAAATGGAATTTATTTAACTTTAGTTGTATTCGAAACCAAATTTGAATTCGAAATAGTATCTAATAAGTGGTAGGTTTTCTATTTGTTGGCTTTTATTAAGTCGTACTATGCGGTATCTATGTTATTAAGATAAAGAAATCATGTTTCAAATAATAGGTACAAGTAGCCACAAAAAAAATAAGAATCTATTACAAATAACTAAAATTGAAGTGTCTGTTTGTAATATCAAAATAACAGCTTTTTACCAAAGGCATATGAAAGTATATACGGTACCTACCTATAACAAAACAATCATTTTTAAAATCTTTGTCTGCCTGTCTGTCTGTTTGTTCCGGGTAATCTCCGAAACGGCTGGGCCGATTTTGACGGGACTTCCACTGACAGATAGCTGATGTTATAAAGCGTAACTTAGGCTACTTTTATTTTATAAAAAGAATTAGGGTTCCGCGGAAAAAAAAACCATGAAATCCAATATCTCCGCGCGAGTGAAACCGCGGGCAGCAGCTAGTTTATTAATAAAAACACTAAGTTATATCTAATATTAGGATATACATGTGTGATGCCGAGTGTACTGCAGAATTGGAACTCTCGATCTATAGGAAACTAGGCCATTCAGGAGCATACCTACCTACATTAACATCTACCATAACATCCCCATGCAGAACTATTATCCAACTTAAAATCTTGAATTTTCAACTTACTGAACTTAAACTTCGTAATTAAACTTATTAAACTTCTCTAATTAAGCTTACCATTCTTTTGTTAAGTTTAATACCATCTCTCAAGTGCATTAAAGTTCCATCCGTAGACTAACACGACAAAATAGACGGACCACTCAGAACTTACTAGTGAAGCCAAAGAAGTAAGCCAGCTCGTTTAAAAATACAAACAATTAACTGAAGGTAAGGATTCAAAGCCTTGCGTATCAATCTAAAGTTGCTTGAGTTTCGCACAAAGCGTTTTGCGTTTACAATTATTTTGCGCAAAACTGACCAGTGCAATTATAGGCCTTGTCTTTATTTTTGTCTTTTGTAATCTTGGCGTTTAGGTTGCAAGCGAATAATAGCCAGCTCCTTAGCCCGTGCTCGATTGTTGACCGCAGGTGAGAAGTGACATAGATTCACATATTATAGTATTACAAAACTATATTGGATCTTTGCAGTGTGTAATATATAATCAAAATCTTCTAATCTCTAAATGTCTGACCACAAAAAAATTAAAACCACTTGAACCTGTGTTAATCACTGTTTAATACCTAAACATGCCTTAGTCGCATGATTAAATATGAGCAACCACAAATCGTGATTTAACTAGTGTCTAACAGTTGTCTAAAACAATTCTGTTGTGACATTCCTAATAATTTTTGACGTTTATCTTTAGACGCGTCCAGCTAAACTGGCGACTAAAAATGGTTTTTTTGTGGTAACACTATACGTGTTGCTAATATTTTATTCAGCTATAAGCGGACTTAAGTGTATGTTATATTCGTATTTCAATATAAGATAGGTATAAGTATAGCTTTCAATGTAAGCTGGCTTAGTTTGACAAATTCCCTGACTAGTTCTTAGCGCCCCGTCTACGCTGTTCTGTTCTTCTATGATTCCACATGAATATGCTCTCTGCGATAAATAATTCCAGGAATTCGTGTGCTATGTTTTTAGTGCATTTCTGTGTCGTTAAGTAGAATGTAGAAAGGTCCTTCTGGGGAATTATAATTTTGGATGTGGTAACATTTTTTGAAGAAGACATTCTATTTAGAAAAGTTTTCGCAATGTTACACGTGAACCCAAATCGTACTCGTACTCGTGAAGTCTGCCGCCAAGCAGTAATGTGCAAGCATTACTGTGTTCCGGTTTGATGAGCAGAGTAGCCAGTGAAATTACTGGGCCTATGAGACTTAATACCTAATGTCTCAGGGTAACGAGCGCACTGCAGTGCCAGCCGCGCAGGCATTTATGTTTCAAAATTCTAAGTGTCGTTAGTGACTTACACTTACTATCAGGCAAATGACGCGCTCGTCTCGTTACCATAGAACACTAATTAACGTCACTTAAGACCAACCGAGATACTAGTAATCCAACGTATAAAGTATAAAAAAGGAGTCCTAGTAAAAAAATGTATTTTCCACCTCTTTTTTATCATCCCGTGTCCTTATATCCCAAGCTCGGAGTGTTTCTGAATTAATGGTTAACAAACATTAACCTAATTTTGGACCGCTTGCGATGCACCAGTATTTATTACCTCTTGTAAATTTCCTGATGGTATAAAGGATAAGGGTTCTGAATGAAAATCAGTGTTGAAATACTGTGGAGGACAAAAGTCTACATTTTTTTATCTGATATAGGCTTACGTTTGACCACGATCTCACCTGATGTTTACCGACCTAAATTATAGCTATTGGGCAACACAGAGAATTCTACTTCCGAAATCGAAGAACGATATATCTTTATACGCATTATCTCTTCATTTTGAACTTCAAGTCCAGCTTGAAATAAAATTTTTCGCTAGCAAATATTAAAGTTTAGAACTTGTTATTTACATAGAATCTTTTTGTTAGTCTTAATAGTTCTTGTTTGTCTAAGCTCAGCCGAAAATTTAAAATAAAATTATAGCGTAGCATAAAACTTCTTGTAATGTCGCTTGAACTTACCAAAAACAGCGATTTTCTTAAGCAGCTCATTAATTTTAATTGGAATGCCTTTAAAATTTTACGAGATCGTAATACATTTTCTTCTAAAATGTTTTTAGCAGAACACCTACGAAGTTTTCTTTATTGTAGGTAAGGAGGAGAATTCTACCTGGTGGTAGGACTTACACTTCTGAGAGTGTCCACCTGAGGGGCTACCACCGCTTTTGCAACCAAGCAATAATGTGCAAACATTACCATGTTCCGGTTTGATGAACTAACATAGTCAGTGATTTCTTTATTGTAAGGGGAGAATTCTCCCAGGTGATAGGACTTACACTTCTGCGAGGGTCCATCTACCACCGCTTTGACTACACGATAGTCTGCAACCAAGCAATAATGTGCCAAGTATTACTGTGTTCCGGTTTGATGAACTACGTATAGTCAGTGAAATTACTGGGCTTACGAGACTTTGTAATATCTTTGTAATATATCTTAGCGCAATAAGCGCACTGCAGTGCGTTGTGTTTCAAAGTTCTGGTGACATTGCAATTGTGGTGAGCTGACGTTAAGTTTACTGTCATGCAAACAAACCGGTCGTCTCATTATCCAGTAGTATATTAAGATACTTATGCCAGTATAATAAGTTGAATTAAAAACAAATGTTGACCTTTAACTTTTTTTTATTCTACTTGTTAACGAGACGAGCTGGTCGATTACCGTTATGGTAAGCATAACGCCGGCCCATAACAATTGCAGTGCCACTCAGAACTTTGACACAAAAAGGCCTGTGCGGCACTGCAGTGCACTCGTTACTCTGAGACACTAAGTATTTAGTCTCATAAGCCCAGTAATTTCACTGGCTACTCTGCTCATCAAACCGGAACACAATAATGCTTGCACATTACTGCTTGGCGGCAGACTTCACGAGCAAAGCAGTGGTACCAACCCAAAAGGACACTCGTAGAAGACCTACCACTAACAAATTCAAAAAGCAGACGAATACACCGGTATGATCACGTGCTATAGACAAACACTGACAGATTAGTGACATATTTTCACCTCGGTGTTAGCCAGGTGAGAAATCGGAAAATGTCTTGTTGTAGATAGTTGCTGATAGATCAAAAGCATACCTTTTTCATACCAAAAAGGCTCCATACTTCGGTCGCTAACCCGTGAAATATATGTAGATATATAGAGCTATCAGAGTCCGTGAGACGCGAAGTAAATGCCTTCGTTCGACACTCGATGTGGGGCGATTCCTTCGGTACACCAGCTGTTACGGGATGTAAGGAGCAGATTGGCGGATAGAACGAAATATCCCTTTGGGAAACTTTTCTAAAGTTCTAGTGAGAAAGGACTTTCTTGACCAAAAAATCGTATACTATTATATAATATTTAACAAATGGTTCTTGTGATATAAATAATTTCAAAAAATAATAATTAATCAAATGTAAAAATTAACAAGTTAATAAACTATCTTAAATTGGCAAATAAACCAAAGAATACTTTGTTTTAAAAAAGTACATTTTTATGCTAATATTATAACAAGGCAAATAGGTCGTTGCCGTGAGACAATAATGTCTCAGCGCAATGTAGTGCCGCGCAGTATGTTGCAATCGGTATGTTGGGCTGGAGTTATTAGGAATGAAGCCTCTTAAGGTCAGTAATTAAATATCAATATTATGTAAATATTAATCCAATTTTTAACATCCTTCGATTGATAGTCAATGTTCCACCTAAAGAAATAAGATCCAGTTATCACACCTAGAGACCCCACGAAGGTTATAATAATAATTATCCTGTCACTATAAAAACTTACTACTTATTATTAACATTACTGTAGAGCTGATCCCAATTTAATACCCTCCTTTTTATATTTTAAAATCATCCCCTTAAGTCACATCTAGGAATTAATAACGAAACTACAAGCTTTTACGATATTCCCCATGATTCATTACCATATATTGAAATTTTAATTGAAATCAGAAAATTGCCGGTACAATGAAGTAGGCATGAGCGGCTCGCGAGCGAAAAATGAACTAGCTCTTTTACTGTGACTCAATAATATGTTCTCGTTTATTTTAGTTCATTTGAAGTGTCATTTCACACACATAACCGGTCTTCGATACAACGACGATCTTTATTGACTCAAATAGCGTACTAGGAAGAAGGAGCAATCCAAGATGAGTTTTGATTACGGACAGAAAACCTTTCCACTTTCTTTACCTTCTGTTCTCGCTGACTGGCTCAGTAGGAAGTATGTCGTATCTGCATATTTATATTGAATACTAGCTGTGCCCCGCGGCTTCGCTCACGTAGCCTAAGTTAATCCTTGTAACATCAGCTATCTGCCAGTGAAAGTCCCGTCAAAATCGGTCCAGCCGCTTCGGAGATTATCCGGAACAAATATACAGACAGACAAAAATTTGAAGAATGGTTATTTTGTTTTAGATACCGTATATACTTTCATATGCATTTAGTAAAAAGCAGTTATTTTGATATTACAAACAGACACTCCAATTTTATTTATTTATATAGATTGATAATATTTGCGACAAGTAATCGATCTCTCATGATCTGCTTGCTTAGTATATTACGCAGTCATGTTCTGTGCGTAGGTTTGGCAAATTGTATTGCACACTATAGTATAGGTAGTGGTTTTTGTGTTATATATTTTACATGTTATTTTTTTTATATTATTTGAAGAATTTTAAAAATCCAATAGTAGTATATAATCAAGCCAGTAATTGAATTAGATCTAAATGACTATGAACTAGATGATTGTTCAGTGGTCAACAATATTGATTCACATGCCTATAATGGAAGTCGATCATAAATTTTACATCCAATCTTTTGTGGCACGCACCATAATGGATAAATTTTAATTCTTAATTACTAAAGTAACAATTTTAATGATAATTTCGATGGCGGATGTGATTGAATGTTCGTTTTGAATGATTTAATACTTTATAGGATAGCCTCTTGATTAAAATTAAAATCAAATTGAAAAACGATTGCGCAAGTAGTAAAATACAATTTTATTGATTAATAAGATAAAATTACCTTAGGGATAACAGCGTAATATTTTATCTAATTCAAATAAGAAAAAATGTTTGCGTTCTCGATGTTTAAATGCAAAAAATTAATTTTTTTATGATCTGAATTCAAATCGGTGTAAGCCAGGTTGGTATCTATCTTTTTAACCGACTTCCAAAAAAGAAGAAGGTTTTTTCTTTCTCGGCGGGTTTTTTTTTAATATTTGTTACCTCATGTCTCTGTCATTTATGAATCGATATGGAAAATTCTTTTTTTATTTGAAAGAATACACTTTCAGATTGGGCCCATAGAAATTTTACCAAGATGGGTTCAGTAGTTTGTCACTGAAGTCGGTTCATCGCATTTATAAAGCAATTTTTTTAATAAGCATCGACTCGTCAACTGCATCATCGCTTACAACCGGGTAAGATAGTGGTCAAACGAAAGCATATAAAAATATGAGAAATATATTTAATCCAAATATATTGTTCATAACCGAACCATAGAGATCGTTCTCTACGAGCTGAAGTCGATATTGCGTGCTTCTATACCTCTACATTACATACAGTGCCTTGTAAAGAATATGGCACGTCGTTTATTAAAATAGAAATACTTTATTATTTAAGGTTAAAAAAACTCTTGATTTGTACCCATTTTTCGAGTGTTTTATGTCTTATTTTAATTTGTTTTGTTTCTTTTTAACCAGAAAAGAAGAAGGTTCTCAATTCGGTGTGTATTTTTTTTTAATGTTTGTTACCTCATGTCTCCGTCATTTATAAACCTATTTGGAAAGATCTTTTTTATTGAAAGGATGTACTTTTAGATTGGTCCCATAGAAATTTCATCAAAATAGGTTCATTAGTTTGTCACTGAAGTCTTGGCTTTTTTAAAGCATAGGAATAGTTTATTTTAGCCGCAACGACTCCTACGCTATATTTGTAGGAGACAGCTACGTCATTTTTCTGTGCATGCACTGCACGAAAGCGTCGGTTCAATAATATTTGCCCGTATCTAGTTTATTGCTTCAATATTGATGCGGTTTGCACAAACAACCATACTTAGATATTAGATACATAATTTAATATATTCGACGTTAGAGCTCGGAGTTACAACAGTCGCTGATGGTATTTGTGTAACCACAGGAGTTGTGCTAAGTCAAAATTAAAAACTAGACGGCCCTGGGCAAGTTGGTAGTAAACGTGTCTGAGAAGGGTGCCGGGGTCGGTCCCTGGCCAGGGCAAGCCTTAGAACTTGAAGTTTGTTTTCGGGTATTGGGTGTTGTTTGTGTTGTGTCCATGCCACCTTTTTTTTTTTTTTTTGGTTCCCGGTGGAAAAACTCCTTTATGAGCTTACCCCTCCGTGCCTCGGGGGAGGTCACGGAGAGAGTGTGGGCTTCCCGCTCGCCCACTGCACAGCGGACTACCCACCAAAAAACCACCGGGGCGTTATACGGCTCAGCTTCTGGACGGGGTTGCGGTGCCACTTTCGCACTACACGCGGAACCCCGTCAGCCGTCGTCCGCCCCCCCGGGGCGGACCCGCCTCGCGAGGAGCCTAGCTCCCCCGCTCAGCTCGGGCGGTGCGCCCACGCTAGACGTACCGCCCCCGCCTCGGGAGGACCCTACCTATACGCAGGTGAGGGACGCCGAATGCCCCCGCATCCGAAGCCCCAGGTCCTCCCGGTGGAGACGGAGGGGTTAGACCGCGCCCCCGTCTCCGTGCTCGTAGAGCACCGTCGTGTCCCCCGCCTGCCACGGCGAGCCGCTTAGGGCGGGGGCCATCACAATGGCGCGCGGTCGCAAAAACACGGCCGCGCGCTCCACCTCGTCTTAATCCGGTGCAGAGGGGGGTACCTGACCCCCCTCTGAGTCCAATCCGATATTGCCCCCACACCTGGTATGGCCAACCAGGGTGGGGGCCCTTCTCCTACTGTGTCACGTCCGATGTTGTTGGCGCGCTGCCAGCGGGAGCAGGGGGAGCTCTCTTACCCAATAAGGTAACCCCCTGGTCCCACGCTGGTGGCCAGCGCGCCCCTCCTCGTACAGCCCCCCCAATAAGAGGGGCTGTCCTCCTCCAATGTTCCGTCCGTTCGCGCGCTGCCAGCGGGAGCAGGGGGGGAATTATACTCGGGTATAATCCCTGGTCCCACGCTGGGAGACAGCGCGCCCCTCTCTGTCACCACCGGTGCTGCGACGTCGGATGGTCGCACCGACGCGCCCGTCCCTCGCTGCGGCCTTCGGGTCCCGCTCAACCCCTCTGCCCCATCCGCTGTGCCCTCTGCTGACCCAATCAGAGGGACACGCGGAGGGGCCCACCTCGCCGGGGCATCAGCTACCCGTCAGCAACCCCTCCGGGACCGAAAGGTCAACCAGGAGATGTTGCTGACGGGTACCCAGGGTGCACCACGTGGAGGTTCCCCGGCATAGCACCCCGTGTCCATGCCACCTGTCCATGCCCAATCCAAGTGCCTGGGGCATGAGGGTGTAAATGTTTATATGTATAATATATATATATAACATTTTTTTTAATGTTATTTGGTAACGAGACGAGCTGGTCGTTTGCCTGATGGTAAGCATAACGCCGGCCCATAACAATTGCAGTGCCACCCAGAACTTTGTAACACAAAGGCCTGCGCGGCACTGCAGTGCGCTCGTTACCCTGAGACATTAGGTATTAAGTCTCATAATCCCAGTAATTTCACTGGATACTCTGCTCATCAAACCGGGGCACAGTAATGCTAGCACACTACTGCTTGGCGGCAGACTTCACGAGCAAAGCGGTGGTATATATATATATAATATATATGAACAAAGGACAAAGCAATAAATAAACTAAAAAATACACCCTGTATAATCTAACTGAAATTTGCTCGATTGTCAGTACCTATAACTAAGCAAGCAAGCCTTATACAGACGAGTGGAAGCAATACGTTACCGCGATACGATGGTACCGCATTTGCATATGACTTGATGGGTAACCACATGAAGGGTAGGCTATGAATATGGATTCAGTGGTCGATTTGAAATTTTAACTGTAATAGTTGAATTTCTTGTGATGTTGAGATAGTGTTCTATATGACTTACAGCTGAATTCAGTTAACTATTGAATATACTACTATTTTTTATTTTTTTTATTATTTTTGGTAACGAGACGAGCTGGTCGTTTGCTTGATGGTAAGCATAACGCCGGCCCATAACAATTGCAGTGCCACCCAGAACTTTGAAACACAAAGGCCTGCGCGGCACTGCAATGCGCTCGTTACCCTGAGACGTTAGGTATTAAGTCTCATAAGCCCAGTAATTTCACTGGATACTCTGCTCATCAAACTGGAACACAGTAATGCTTGCACACTACTGCTTGGCGACAGACTTCACGAGCAAAGCGGTGGTAACAACACAGACGGACACTCGCAGAAGAGTTAGTCCTCCCACTAACAAATAATATTATAAATGCGAAAGTGTGTTTGTTGATTAGTTGGTTTGTCCTTCTTTCACGCAATAACGGAGCAACGGATCGACGTGATTTTTAGCATAGATATAGTTTATGGTCCGGAGAGTAACATAGGCTACTTTTTATCCCTGAAGAATGCACGGTTCCTGTGGGTAGAAGCTAGTAATTAAATAAATAAAACAAAAACATTCTACAAAACGATAAACGTGTACCTTCTGCATCTTATTAATATTATATTTGTGAGGATGGAAGTATGGATGTTTATCACTCGTTCACGCAAAAACTATTGAACCGATTTTGATGAAACTCTACAATAATATAGCTTATACATCAGAATAATACAAAGACTAAAATTTATAAAGATACCTCTAACCACGCGGGTAAAGCCGCAGGCGGAAGCTAGTATATTATAAGTCCAACCTAGAAGCCAAAATAAACCTTTAAGACCTATATAATACCTATGGCAGGGTTTTAACCTATCACTGTAACCTCCATACGTCCCGTCATTCAAAGCCTGTAAAATTCGCTCGTAAAACCCGAAAAGGGAAATAACTCTCTGCACGTGGGAATTCGCACAACCTTCGGGTTCCGTATGCATAAAAATTATGACATGTTGATTTTGGCCGTTTTAGGGTGCATTTGTGCCGTTTGGTACAACGCCTGTTTGGTGTAGATAATTTGCGAAAAACGGAACAAAAATAAACATAGCCTCTCTAACCACAAAAATAAACGTTTAGACATCAATTTAGCTAGACAGTCTCTCAAAAGTTACACACCGCAACACAATTTTCACAAGTAAAATGTTTAGAAATGTCACAGCAGAAGTGAGTTAGACAACCTTTAGACACTTCTTAAATCAAGCTCCAGATAGTGTCTAAAACATAAAAGTCTGAAATGATTAGAAATGTAACAACAGAACTGAGTTAAGGACAACGGTCAGACATTTTTTAAATCAAGATCTGTAACGCGGCTAAGGCATGTTTAAGAGTTAGACGCGCATTTCATCTGTTTATTACATGTTAAAAGTAAATAAATAGATCAGAAATTCACTGTCAACGGGATATGGGATTCGAACCCGCGTCTTCTGGTTATCTAGACCAAACGCCTTAACCAACTTGGCTATGGAAGTGATCGCTGTTGACTCCGAAATTCTTAAGACAATGACTTCTTTGGGAATTGACACGGTAAATGCTAGTTCAGGGATACTTACCCCTGACACTCTTACCCATTCATAACTTTCACATATTCATACGAATGTGTCAGAGTTTGTTTGTTATTTAAGACCATAAACTTACACTATTCGTTATCCATGGAAAGTAACCAAATGGGCTTAAGTCTGTCCCTCGCACAACTGTT
The DNA here is from genome assembly GCA_907269065.1 of Crocallis elinguaria. Classification (NCBI taxonomy): domain Eukaryota; kingdom Metazoa; phylum Arthropoda; class Insecta; order Lepidoptera; family Geometridae; genus Crocallis; species Crocallis elinguaria. The sequence goes on along the minus strand of OU026065.1, from coordinate 11,265,216 downwards.
AATTAGCACCCATATGTATCCCACCCAAAACCACCCCTAATGCGTTTTAAATTGTGTTTTAATCCCGTTCCACACTTTCCATACTTAAGGGTAAAAATCCTGTGGTTAGATAAAAAAAACTGTTTTTCTTTTATTTATTTTGTACTTGACCGTGACTTGACCAATATCTCGCCTAATCTTAAGCGACGCTGTTGCCGAAGATGGTGAATATACTATACCTATAAATAGACCTATAATATTATAGATTCATCTACCGCCAAGCAGTAAAGTGCAAGCATTACTGTATTCCGGTTTGATGAGCAGAGTATCCAGTGAAATTACTGGGCTTATGAGACTTAATACCTAATGTCTCAGGGTATCGAGCGCACAGCAGTGCCGCGCCGGCTTTTGTGTATCAAAGTTCTGAGTGGCACTGCAATTGTTATTTGCGTTATGCTTACCATCAGGCAAACGACCAGCTCGACTCGTTACGAAATAACGAAAAAAAATATTAGAAGGGCCCAAGTTTAGTGACTCTCAAGTTTAATGGCCAGAATTGTACCGACAGATGCAAGGCGACAAATTTTCAATATGAGGGTGATAGCTAGCCAGGCTAGCACTATACAATGCCCATGACAAGTCATTGTAACAATAGTTACGTAGTTAAGTTAGTAGCCACGGAACCCTAAAAAATCGTCCCCTCACTGGACAATAGCGTTAAAGTAATTTTTCAAACGTACCCTATGCTGCGTTTTCAGTACGTAATAATGTTCTTTTGTATTGATAAATTGAATCTTTTTTTAGACTATGACTTGTGCTTTCGACTCGATCGGCGTGAAAGGGTTATTTTTAGGGGGTTGATTGTGATTTTCATTGTTGGAAAATGGAAACGCGACGCTGTAACACTGACAGAAATAAATTGGTGTTTGTAGAACAGTGAATAATTGAAATAATTCTACAAATATAATCAATACAAATTTTGTTCTGGCAACTTCGGACACAATAAAAAAACGGCCAAGTCGTTCGAGCCGTTCTCAAACGATGCTTCGTCGTACATGTGGCAATTGATTTTCACTAATATACATAACTATTATACGAAAAGAAATTCCCTATGACTTTATACGAATCAAAATTAGACGATAATATATAGCCTAAATAATAATATAACACATTATACTATATGCATTAGTACTAATATGCCATTATAAGCTCATTATGCCAAATTAAAATAGAAATTAAAAATTATGCGAACCAAAGGAATACCTATTTTTTTTCCCATTACCTATAAATACGGCCTATACTATTGTAAACTAGATATGTATCCACAAAATTATATCCTACCCAATTTAATTCTTGTACGCCGTGGGTATAGTTTTCATACTTTGATGCCCAATGACCTTTGTTTTTAAATATTATTTCACATTTGGACTAACCTAAGTAAAGGAAAACACCTGCACCATGATGGTTCCTTCGCAGAAACCTTAAACAACGCTTTTGCGTCAAGCGCGGATTTCGTGAGACTCGAAATGCGCGCTTGACGCAAAAGCGTTGTTATTCTGACAAGCAAACGTACGTTTGCATAAGCGTCTAAGCTGCCCCTAAGATCATTGTGTAGTTCGACCATCTACGTCCGGATTGGCAACTACACTACCATTTCGTACACTTCGTGCACTCCAACTACATACACTATCATCGCTTTAAATACGCTACAATTTTTTTGTCACTTTTACTTGTTAACTTCAAGACAACACATTTTTCAAATACCTACCATACCTATTTTAAAAACATTAATCAATGAAATGCTTACAGGGGATCGTTTGAGTGAGAATTTTGTGGTATACATTTTGGTTATACCGTCAAAGTATACATTGCATCTCTGTACATCCGCCTTCAAAATGGCTGCCGGATTTCCGCTGCTTAGATCTCCCGCCATCAAGTTACGTTGCCTATTAGTACTTGGGTTTAAAGGAAGATCTGAAATACTGACTTGTTTATAAATAATACTGGAAACAGAAATAAAGGCAAAGTTCAAGTATAATTACCAAGGTTCGCAATACTTAGGTACTTTAAATATATTATAAACTACTCTAAAATGTATTTTGTGCACATTTGTAGCCTGAACTCCATTGGGAAATCAATTATTTATCGATTTGATTTGAGTAGTGAAGTTACTGGAAATTCTCTTTGATGTTACTGGGAGATTCGTTTTTCGTATTTGTTGTTGTTTTTAAGTATATACGAGTGTTTTGGGCACTCGAATCATGTGCTGAGATAAATCCCTTTTGGCGCCGTACAAAGGAACGGATGTTTTGTTCCAATATGACTTTAATCTTTGTGCGTCAAATAAATGATTTTTCTTTCTTTATACGTAAATCATAACTTAGATATGACTTTCAAAAATGCCGAGATCCAAGGGATTTAAAATATAATAGTGTATGGTCTATTTTTTAGAATGCACTTTCCATATAAACATTATCTAATACGAAATCATTTCTTTATAAAAAAAATAAAAGTTACGGCTGCTCTAATTTTGTATTAGAAAATACTGTCTGCCCCATTTTACAGTACTGTTCACGTTGTAATACTTTATTCTACTGCGTAGAGAAGAATATCCGGCAAAGCAATGTACAATATACTTATTGTACACTCGGAGTCATAACTCAAATCATCAACCGGCTGTGCAAGCCCCTCGGGTCACGGCACGCTAAATCTGGTATACTTTGAACCGGGTGAGTTTCAGCTAAATATAGGTTTACACAGTAGGTCAACTTTAAATGGTTATTTTTTACTGTTTCTTACGAGCTAAATAATAACTCGGTAGTAAGTAACGTTACATGCCGATCCATTTAGGCCTATGGTCTGGATCGCACAATAAGCTTGAGGTTTTAGTAATGGTATTTGTAATGAAAGTAAACAAAGTGTGGGTGATTAAGGATTTTGAAGAACACGTCTGGTTAGCTGCTCATCAGTGATTACTGGGCTTATTGGACTTAATACCTATTGTTTTAGCCTAACGAGCCCACTGCAGTGCCACGCAAGCCTTTGTGTTTCAAAGTTCTGGGTGGCACTGCAATTGTTATGGGCTGGTGTAAGGTTACCTTCAGGTATAAAAATGGTTAGGATTAATTAGAGAATTCTAACAAAATTCATACTAAAAATCGTAGTTGCTCTGTACCTACCACCAATTTTGATAACTGGATAATACGGATGCGTGGATGTAAACAATACCCGGCTAGGGTTATTCGTTTGGTATATACGGATACCGGTGCTGGTGCCCGGTTTTGTGAGATACCGGTTTTATCCGGACACCGGTTTTTACCGCGATCCTGTTAGCGGATGTGAGACACGTCAGGGGAGAAATAGAAAAAGTAAAGCCGTAAATTCATCAGAGTCGTGTGCAGGAATTTGTATTTATCGAATTAGGTACTTGTTGTGCTAGTTCCGTGTAAAAAGGTCTGTTCGCCGCTTGCCTCCTTTCTGACCTTGTCTATAATACTAGTCATCCATACAAATTGTAGGTTTTTGCTCCTTTTTCAGATTCTATACTTTTTATGAGTTCGTCGCCCACTTTATGTAAACTTACCGGGATACCGGCCTTCTCTCAGAGAGAGAACTACGGGCCATAATCCACCACGCGGGCCCAGTGCGGCTTGGTGGATGTCACATGTCCTCGAATTTTGTGGTTCTTTAACATGCGGGTTTCCTTTCCTTCTCCGTTTTAGAGCGAGTGTGAATAATCCGCACATAACTTGATATAAATCATTGGTGTTGGCCGAGTCGAGATTCGAGCTATGATGCGTCGGATTGAAAGTCGCACAAGTTCCCGCTCGGCCACTCTCACTTCTTCAATTTGATAAAATTATATTTGCAACAAAATTCAATTTGTTGAAATAGTTTCTATGTATTTTGTACCTTATGTTACTGTCGACCGCTGGCCACCAAATCGATAGCTGCGTAAACACGTCGCAAAGTGGTCAGCAAACTGCATTCTCCGAATAAACACGCATCGTGCACACGTCTCTCTGAAGTCCAAACAGTAAGTGACAGGTCAATGACGAACCAAACGTCCGGTAATCATCTTTACGGCCTTGGTGTGTAACTACATAGTATTTAATTATCTTTATGTGTAGCGATGAATTCTTATATACCTACTAATGTGTAACCCTTATGTAAAAAGGTACACCTTTTTCAATAAGTTTGCTTTTATTTATTAAAAAAAAAATTAATTTATTACACTATTTTATTATTATTCTATACTAAATTATTACTATATTTTTTCACGCAAAATCTACTGATGAAACTTTACAATAATATAGTTTAAACATCAAAATAACACTTAAACTACAATTTATAAAGATACATACCGCGCGAGCGAAGCCATGTGCAATAGCTAGTTATTTATATGAACTAAAAGAACAATTTATATCCGCATCCGTGCACAATCAAGTTCTCAAACTGCCACTGTAAATTTAAAGCCTGTTTAGATTTAAACTCGCACAAGATTGAAGCCTACGCAGCCAACAAGCATACGTTACACTGACGCTGACATTTCATTATACAAATTACGCGAATAAACAAGGCTCGCACTGACGTATAAACATAACGTATCGTGCGTCAGTACCCTTGTTTATATGGCATTCGTCAAAATACGGCCGCGACTGTACATGTGCCGATCTGGGGTACTATTTGGTTTGGTAGTGTTAATTTTTGTTTTTATGGGCCAGTGGGTCATTGTAATTATAATGACAGTATTTTAAACAAAGAGCGAGTGTAGCCGAGCGGGAACTTGTGCGACTTTCAATCCGACGCACCATAGTTCGAATCTCGACTCGGCCCGCACCACAGTTATGTGCGGATTATTCACACTCGCTCTAAAACAGTGAAGGAAAATATCGTGAGGAAACCGACATGTTCAAGAACCACAAAATTCGAGGACATGTGCATCCACCAAGCCGCACTGGGCCTGCGTGGTGGATTATGGCCTATACCTGTCTCTCTGAGAGAAGGCCAGTATCTCAGCAGTGTGAGCGTAAGAGGCTGATAATGATATGGATGTATTTTCCCACAAGCTTCCTGCTTCCCGCATTGAAAAGCCTCCGCAAAGGACACTTGCTGCTAAACTTTATGCTGATCTCGTATTAGTAAATGAATTTAATATGTGTACCTACTTCAGCAGTGATAACTATTGCAATGGCTATCGTAAAAGAATCAATTCTAACAATCCTTAACTTTTTCCTCAATAAGTCAAACCATGGCTTACCATGGAGGGTCCAAAAACAATCACTCCATATGGGGAAGCGACAGCAATATGGACCTTACGGGGTCTGGACAATAAATAAATTAGATACAGACCCACTGGCGCAAAGGTGTGGCGCCATAAATATGGACCCTTCTCTTGGAGTGGGATAAAAAGGGGTATTTATTGGAATGTAGGTATTGTTGTAAATTTAGTTATTTTGTTAAGAATTGACTTTTGTGCTTATGAAAATGAACATAAAGTAAATGTATAGGGTTTAGTTTCCTCTGGCAAACTTTCATATTTCTTTTAAAACGTCCTTGGCGAGATTTCTATCTTGGTGGCTAACCATGAGAGCCGTAGAAAATGCACTAACAATATGATTAGATGTTTTCTTTCACCGAAAACTCATTATAGGATTCGAAACCTAATCATAATCAGCTGGAAGCATCGAGATACTAACCCCGAGAGATGAAATACTGTACTATCCGATCTCACAACAGTGTATTGATTTTGCTATAATTTGTATAGGCGCTCAGCGTATCAGTGCACGGGAAATTGGCGCGAAGCGGTGACTTAGCCAATCAAAGCGCATTATGTCTAGGCAAACATGGTGGAATTTATTTTGTGCAAACCAAACGTCACTGCACCTCTTGAGGTTAGGATCTCGATGGCTGGAAATTATCCACCACAAAACTAAGGTCTGCTCTAAAAGGTTCCAACAATCTCCAATTTACTCGGTCACCTCAGAAAAATATCTACTACTTCCTCACTCAAAACGCGCTAAAATTTTATTATTTACATTGCAAATAAAAAAAACTTTAGCTTAAGTCGTATAAAAATTTCAGTCAAACATTTCACTTTCACAAAAGTTACACAAGATAAAAAAATATCCTTAAAACTTGAAGTTAAATATTAACAGTACCCAAGCCACAGTCAAAGAAGGAAAAATTAAATCAACTTATCCAATTTGGCAGCGGACACGATGTGGAACGTTGATAATAATAATAATAGAAGATGTGTTACCTGTCAAGTCTTTTTTAATTGTAGAATTGTGCTTTTGACCTAACGACGTCGGTAGCTCTTCTGATTTGGTATCCCATACCACAACAGTAAACTGAACGCCTTTCCGTGCCATTTTTGGGACTGTGGGCTTCGTGCATGATCGGGCGAACCCAGCGCGCCCTACGCAACGACCGCTATAGGACCATCTGGATTACCCAAGAGAGCGGCGACAACGGAGAGAAAGTAAACCTAGTACATGTGATTAAAAATAGTTCACACAGTAAGAGTACCAGGATACATAGGCTAATCACGACATCCATACTTGAAGCTGACGTGGGTGTCACGTGTGCGGCGAGTCCTTATAAATGTAATCCGCTACTTGTCGCTGATCACTGGTGACGTTCGGGAGCAGCCCAATAATAATGTAAAAACCGAGATATCAGATTTGTATCGATAACTGAACAGTTTAAACTTTTAGAAATGAAAAGAAAAATATCCATATTTTTTTGTAAAATTGGTTACACTCGATTGTAATTCGTGCAGTCGACAACACATCTTCCATTTTGAGTTATCGAAGAAACAAAAGTTTACTGCCTCTACAAAAATTAAAAAAAAATGCTGTGTTCATTATCACAAATTTCTTTCCGTCTTGTCTTTGCTTTTAATTAATGAAAAACGATGAATTTTTTTTTATGTTATTTGGTAACGAGACGAGCTGGTCGTTTGCCTGATGGTAAGCATAACGCCGACCCATAACAATTGCAGTGCCACCCAGAACTTTGAAACACAAAGGCCTGCGCGGCACTACAGTGCGCTCGTCACCCTGAGACATTAGGTATTAAGTCTCATAAGCCCAGTAATTTCACTGGAAATAAGTGAACAGGGAATAACAGGAAAAATATGATAAGAAAATTTAAAAGTTACAAATTTATCAGTACCTAGTTGTCTTTATGTCTTATATTTTGTAGTTACCCTTTCAATCCGTATCCTTCATTTTTTAATAAATATGTAAGTACCTACTACCTGCTGCACGCGGTTTCACTGCCGCTGCTATGGGAACCGTACATTTTCCGATAAAACAAAGTAGTCTACACTCTTTGCGAAAAATCACGATCCATAGTTCTGTTGCTGCGTGAAAGAAGAACTAACCGACAAACACACTTTCGCATTTATAATATTAGTAGGGATTAACATTTAGTGTGTTTTTATAAAACATCCATTAAAGAATCGTAACAGGAAAATCCAAATTCCTCAAGAAAAAAGGAATTACGCGTAGTTTTATTTTTGTTTAGACAACGACTAAAGAACACGATCCGCCATCTTTGACGCATGGGAATAAAATTATCCATTGCATAAATTTGCCCGAAGTTCGCCGTTTCAGCCATAAGGCGTCCAACAAATTTAACAACCCATTATAGTTGTCCTACAATTACACCGTCGCGTAACGGAAAAATCAGCATTTTTATAAAAGTTGGCCGTCGAATTCGGTAAGTAACTACTGATATGATGAACGATAGAGGTTCAAATTTTTTTCTGTCTTAGGTGACGATTCTATAGAGAATAATTCCACTAATGTTTATTACATTAAATAATTTTGATAGTTATTTATTTCTCAACAACATCTAAACGGATAATTTGTTACATTTTAGATTAATACATACAAAAATACAGTACTCTTGGAATATTATTATATCTATGACCGGAAGTGTAGCCTATTTTCCTCAGGAGTTTTTCACAGATCGTAAGGTGGCCCCTTACCTGATCAGCGAGTCGCTAGCGATGGTCACTAATTCAAATACTCACACAGTAAGTAATCTTTTTCTAATATTTTTTAGATAACCTTTCACTTTATGTATAAAATACAATCAATACTTCTAATAACTCGTTTTCCAGGTTAATCATAATATATTTAAAATATATGATTAGCCTCAAAAGCAGTATCTTGATAATAACGTATGTAAAAAGGGTTATAATTTGCGAAAAAAATACAATTTAACGGTATTACATTGTATTTTTTAACACACTCATAACATTAGCGAATGACGTGTAATTTTTGAATGAACAACAAAATGCACTTAGCAAACAACATTTTGCTCACCGGTCTGCAATATAATCACACCCACGGGTCTTGTAACATGGTCGCTTCGGTGTAACGAGCGACCTTTAAAGCTCTTTTAACTAAGTTTCCGCAAGATTAACCATTGGAATCCTGTTCTTAATTTGTTGGTGTTAAGGGTCAAAGTTGATTGCTAAGAAATTTGCATTCACTTTGTGGTTATAGTTGCCGTTTGCCATACTAATGTAAATTAGGGTTGCCGCGTATTAAGCACTTCTTGTTATTGTTTGAATTTTTAAGGATGTACAAGTTTTATGCTGTAGAAATAAAGTACTTAACACGTATATTTATTTATATTTCACCAGGTAGATAGGATTACAACCCAGTATTACCAGGGTTTAAAGAATAGGGAAACATCGCCCTGTTGTAAAAGGCAAGTAAAAGAGAACCTTTAGGCTTGTGGGTGGTTGGAGGTCGGGCTCTGAGCACCCATTCAAGCAAGTCCTAGGTGGCTGTCGCAGGACGGAGGTTGGCAAGGAAGGTGACCCAGGGGCCCTCATTTCTTGTAGCACCAAGGCAGACCACAGGGGAGGGGATATACAGTGGGTAAAATTAAAAATAACCACATTAGAAGAATATTTGTCTTAAGAAGATAATAGGTACATAAATGGTAAGACTAACTCTTCTATGAATCACCGTCTAGGTGCCTCCACTTTGCTCATGTAATCTACCGCTAAGCATTAATGTGTTACTGTATGACGGTTTGATGTGCAAAGTAGTTAAATAACTAAAATGATAACATAAATGATACTTAGTACATGAGGTCTCAGGGTAACGAGCGCACTGCAGAGCCCCTACACTGCAATTGTTATAAGCTGGTGTTATGCTTACTGTCAGGCAAACCACCCGCTCCCTCGTTACCTAGCGGTATATTTGTTTAAAGAGGATTTTGTTACATTGTCATCAGGTTTACACATGAAGACAAGAGCCTTATATTCTATTCACAGAAAATAGTTGAAAATTCAGTTACAATATTTGATCCACACATTCTAAAATACAATCACAGACCAATAAACCTAGACGTCGCATAATCCACGTTTTGCATGAGACCACAACCGTCAAATGTTGGCGGGGGACGAGGGCAGACGGGGTGTTGATATTCGTCAGTTTAAAACTCATAGATCACACGAGTAAAGACGGCGTGTTGTGATTTGTTCAGAAGGACGGCGTTGAGCAGTGACAATGCTTAACCTTGACGAGCAGGGGTGCGCAGCTAAGCGGAGTCTATATGTTTAATGGTCCGTGGATACAAGCTAACTAAATAGTAAAGATAGAAGCTTGTTCAAGATAATTTTATGCTGCTGAAGATCTCTCCAGTCTGCCTATCCCAAAGAACGACATTACGCGATGATAGTAGCAGTAAAATACGTAGACATTTGTGTTCTTAATTATACTGTGAGATAATAATAGAGAAATTAGAAGGAAATTGCATCACGGTCAGCTTAGAACTTCATCAAAATACATTTATGTTAGTTTATGTGGCACACAGACAGTAAGGATTGGGAACCTTATTTTGTTGTACTCGTTGTTTTATATCAAAATCAGAGTCATCAGATTCTATCTATTGATTAGTTTGTATCTGAATTAGATTCTCCGATATTTATAATAAATTGTCGGTCTTGAAAAGAATCTGTCTTCATATCTCTTTCCTAATCTTGTATATTTTTATTTCCAAGTTATACGGATTTACCGATTATTCGTTTGATTATCAAGTGATCGAAGGTCTCGTCACTAAAGCTTTTGGATATACAACGTAGTATTATTACGCGTCATAAAATGTCAACAAAAATAGGCACTTTATTATTTATCATCGATTCATATGTATTACGTACTAGATAAGCTTTTCGAAACAATAAACGTGTTGCGATTCGATGACAGCGGGGGCTGCGCGTGGCAACATGTAGTCCATATAGATTTTACACTGTAGAAGTTTGTTTTAGTCTATGATTGTAGATGGCGAACTTCAAGTGTGTATATAACAATTAGTTAGCCAACTCACCAATCCGTGTGTCAATCTAACGCTGACGTGTGCATTCGACACTCCCAGGATATGGGTGTTCTGTGGTCCAATTAGAGAGACGGACTGGTCCACCTAATTCCTATTAGAGGCCACGCTCCGTGCTATACATCCTAGCACGTAAATATGTGTTGTGGTAGTCCGGCTTTGTGATTCAATTAGGTAATAGTTAGTTCTAGTACGATTCAGACCTGAATCTTATCAAGAATGTGCTCTTAGTATAAAATTTAAGTAAAAGCTCTATAGATGATGAGGTTAAGGTACAGAATGGTATTTTTAGCATAATCCCTTTCTGCACTGCATTGCGCTCGTTACCCTGAAACATTAGTAATTGCACTGGCTACTCTGCTCATCAAACCGGAACACAGTAATGCTTGCACTGCTTGGCGGCAGACTTCATAAGCAAAGTGGCGCGGTAGGAACAACCCAGACGAACACCCGCAGAAGAGTTATTCCTACCGATCAAAAGAAAGGGAGGGAAACTTGTCGGCATTCTTATAATCAATTACTTTTAAAGTGAATTTCGTTTTAACAATCCAGTGAGTAATTTATGGTTTAAAAAATAATTAGTTAAGCAAAGTAAACATATTTTGATTGTTATCGTTTTGCACCGCTGACGAAGCTCGTCTATAACATCTTTGCACTGAGATATTATATAATTATATATAACAACTAGCTGCTCTGCCCGCGGTTTCACCCGCGTGGAGATATTGGGTTTCATGGGTTTTATTTTTTTGCGCAGAAGCCTAATCTGTTTTCTAAACTTAAAGTAGCCTAAGTTACTCCTTGTAGCATCAGCTATCTGCCAGTGAAAGTCCCGTCAAAATCGGCCCAGCGGTTTCGGAGATTACCCGGAACAAACAGACAGACAGATAGACAAAAATTTTTAAAATGGTTGTTTTGTTATAGGTACCATACATACTTTCATATGCATTTAGTAAAAAGCTGTTATTTTGATTTTACAAACAGACACTTCAATTTTATTTATTTGTATAGATATATAACAATAAATATTAATTGGGCAAGTATGTCGCTGCTAGTGGAATTGACAACTTTTAATGTACGGATTTCTCTATTGATTCATAGTGATTAGTTTTTTTTTTATCATTCGGCATCGTTTCGGCATTCAATTTCGGTATAAATCAAAATATTTTTGTGTCAGTCAATAATCGACGTAAAACAACAATTTGAAACTGAATATCAAGCGTCGATGCAGGACGTTTGTTTTTGCTCGCTTCAAAATAATTGAATTGTAATTAATAACAATCATTATCAATTACAATTAAATAAATAATAGTAATTATTATAGGTAAGGTGAGTAATGAACGTAAAGTATTAATTTATATAACACCGAAAAATATCTGAAATGAGCGTGTTAGGACACGCTAAACAAACAAAAAAGAAACACAAAGTTGATCAATTGTTCGGAAATGTAGAAATAATAACTTAAAATCCGACCGCTAGATGAAAATACATGAACCCTAAACACTTTACACTCCTTTTGGACTGTCGTGTAAAAAACAACTTAGCTAAAAAAAATTGCTTTAAAAAAGCTACGAACCGACTTCAGTGACAAACTACTGAACCGATTTTGATGAAATTTCTATGGGACCAATCTGAAAGTATATCCTTTCAAATAAAAAAAGAATTTTCCAAACCGAGACCTGTGGTAACAAATATAAAAAAAATACCCGACGAATTGATAACCTCCTCCTTTTTTGGAAATCGGTTAAAAAGTAATAAGCCCGTTTAAAAAACAATCTTACATAGTATATGTTATATCTGTTCGGCATCATTTTCGGTTTCGGCCAGCACTCATCCCTTTCCTATTAGATAGTTGAAATCTGACGCAAGTGGCGTTCTAACAAGCGCGCTAATTGGAGAGTTACCGTCGAGTACTATCGTGTGAGCGTGTCCGCAGATTCGCGAACGAATTTATTAGGCGCGTGGCTTTCGCCAGGGGCCTGTTTCATAAAAAATATTAGTCTAATATTATGAGCTTTTTTTTCTTTTTTTCTATATATAATATGACGCTAATACTCATAATATTAGACTAATATTTTTTATGAAACAGGCCCCTCGGGAAATGGGAAATGGTTTCGCACTCGACAAGGTAATTTGAGCGGTTTTGTAACATACTCTCATCACTATAAAAGTAATATAGATTTCTATATTCTTATTTCAAAACGAGAGATTTGTAAACGAGCTCATCAAGTTAAATTATGACTGGTGGTTGATAACAAATGAATAATAAAATGTGGGCTCTAGTGCTCATCTGGCTAGTTTCTTTGTTGTACCTTCAAGTTGAAAATCGGTCACCAGGGGCGCCTCATTTACAGAGCAAGCCAAAGAAATAGACATACGCGCAGGGGCGTATTTACCCTAAGGCCAAAAGGGCCATGGCCCGGGGCGGCAGGCTGTGAGGAGCGGCGCAAGCAGTATTTAAAAAAGCCTACCTAACTAAGGCTCTTATTTATAAACAGTGTTAAACGGTTGAATACTTAGTTCAACTGTGTTTTGTCCCTTTCGATTCAGTTTAAAACTGTCAAAGAACAACAAAGACCAAACATAGTTTAACTAAACCATCGTTTAACACTGTTTATTAATAAGAGCCTAAATCTCGTAGGGTGCTCGTGGGTGTATGTTTGATGCACATGAAGGTGTGGGCCTGGCGAGGGGCTATCGTATATATTGACGGCCGGGCGGCCGGAGCGGTGACGGCAGGGTGGTGGGGCCTGCAGGCCCAGGGCGCTGAATCCTAAAATACGCCACTGCATACGCGCAAAAACCATCAACCTCCTTTCCTTTTGCAGTCAGGTAAAAATGCTAACGAATACGGGTTTCTCCAGCATAATCAGTACAGTTTAAACACATTATTATTCATTCAACTGAAAACCATAAAGATCAACCCAGCTCAACTTTTCCGTTGCATCGGTGATCACATCAGAGGGAATAAGCCAACGATAACGAGTGTCATGCACACAAAGAACGTCACGTGATATTAATTAGTAGCTACATATTATGCCGCCGGCCCATGTTTGTACACAGTAATGATTCAATGCACATCACATCATAACTGTGATACAGTGAATAATGTTCTCTACAAGCTTTTTCGCAACTACTTACTAGTTTTTCGAAAGATGTTAGTGGTAGGATTAACTCTTCTGCGAGTGTCCGTCTGGATTGTTACCACCGCTTTGCTCGTGAAGTCTGCCGCCAAGCAGTAGTGTGCGAGCATTAATGTGTTCCGGTTTGATGAGCAGAGTTGCCAGTGAAATTACTGGGCTTATGAGTCTTAATATCTCAGGGTAACGAGCGCACTGCAGTGCCGCGCAGGCCTTTGTTTTTCAAAGTTCTGAGTGGCACTGCAATTGTTATTTATTTATTTCTTGCATACATACATTATTATTACATATTTTATTTGTTATGGGCCGTTATGCTAACCATCAGGCAAACGACCAGCTCGTCTCGTTACTAAATAACAAAAAAAAACGATCGTCGGATCGTCTAAAAACTTCTCAAACTTAACTTTCTAAAACCCAACAAAAATATTTACACATTTGTATATTAAAACTAAGTCAAGAAGGTTTAAGAACCTTCATTATTTTTAATGGTTCTTGTTCAAAGGGCAAATCTTTCCTATTTGAAGTAATGACGGATCGGTAGTGGTTCCGGAAGGGTTAGTTAGGGATGGTTAGAGTTATATCTTTAGTGATCTTGGGTGGAACGGACAAGGTTTTATATTTCCGGTCCTGAAATGGGTTGGGAATAGCTGCAACTAAAAGTATCTGTATACTCTATGCATAAGGCAGCTAAATAGCTTCACTTAAAAGGTTTTTTTAGCAAAATCAGATGAACTTCTGACGCAGGAAAAATATATGTCATTATTCATCATAGGTATTACTTATATGTTGTGAACAAAACAAGTTTTTAACAAATTTACTCGATCAAAAAAAATGTCAAAGTTACCTCTAAAAATAAGTTTGAAACGAAATATCTCTGTTATTTATAAATGTATATTGATAGAATTAACAAGACTTACGTATTATATTATAATAAAAAACTTGGTTGTGGTACATTTCCGATTCATTCATCATTCATGATGAATGTCATTGACTGGGGAGCGAAAGGTCTTTCACTCACTCACTGACTAAACACGAAATATCAAAAACTACCTACTTGACCTTTCAAACTGAAATTTGGTAGACGTCACGTAAGAACAGTCGAACATATAGGCTCCTCACCCTTTTTCGAAGTCGGTTAAAAATTACAGTTATTTTTATAGCAGTGTAAAAATTATGAAGCGTCCTTATTGCTCACACTGTAACGATACTTCCCAAACGGGATGTATTTACATTTCATCTAATGATATTGCATTGGGAAAATATTCGCCAAATGATGAAAAGCAAAAGCAAATGCTGAGTTTACCCCTATTGCCCTATACAAGTTTTTATGTATTTGTGGTTTTGTATTTTGTATAGTGGCAATAAATATATTTTTATTTATTTATTTATTTTATTTAAAAGGATTCTTTGACCGCGGTTAGGTTTAAATCCAAATAGAGCGGGTGAATGGTGTAATCTATTTTGTAAATTGCAGTGGGTTTAGTCGTTGAAACGGAAAATAGACTGGATACTGTTAAATGTTCTATTTCATCGGAAAAATATGTCTGGAAATTCTATTTCAATTTGAAGCCAGGATTGATTAATGGAATAAATCCAACGAAGGGTTATTAACCGTCTAAATAATACTAATTGTTGGTTTAAAGTCCATCCTTGCAAGCTCAAGAAAGCTTTTTATTTTAACAACCTAACCTAGATACTATCTGTCAGTGGTAGGACTAAATCTTCTGCGAGTGTCTGTCTGGGTTGTTACCACCGCTTTGCTCGTGAAGTCTGCCGCCAAGCAGAACTGTGCAAGCTTTTCTGTGTTCCGGTTTGATGAGCAGAGTAGCCAGTGGAGTACTGGGCTTATGACATTTAATAACTAATGTCTCAGGGTAACGAGTGCACTGCAGTGCCACGCAGGCCTTTGTGTTTCAAAGTTCTGGGTGGCACTGTAATTGTTATGGGCCGGCGTTATGCTTATCATCAGGCAAAGGACCAGCTCGTCTCGTTACCAAATATAATTAAAAAAAAATAAAAGATGACGCCACTTTTGTCTGATGTCCTCTATCAGTTCTTGCCACGGAACAGCCTTGAGTTGACGTAGGTCGTTTTCGAGTCTTTTCAAATCTTTCCAGCGATACTTGGGACGCCCAACAGGCCGTCGGCCATTCGGTTGTCGGTGAATTTGATGAAGTATGTATCGCTCCGTTACCATTAGTTTATGTTCTTCTTTCTTAGTGAGCTTGTTGAGTGAGCTTCTTAGTAATCAGAAAAAGGCATACTAGTATTAATTTCGAAGACAGAAAATACCATGACATTTTCCCAAGTAAAAATGTGATCAACGTTGTTTTAAAACCAATCCGCTAGATGTGCTCTCAGACCTGCAGCTTCCGTTAATTATTCAGGACCAAGTAAACTGCATGGAAAGCGGCTTATGTGCGATGGGAAAGCAAACGCGAGCGTTGTATGCGACTGAATTCAATAGGCCAAATTGCTGAGCGGACACGGCAGCAAATGGCTAAGGTGGTGTGGAGAACAAACGATGAGCTTTGAGTGATTTTACTGTCGGCTATGTTTTTTGGAACGAGCGTAAGGTCTTGGTAACAAGGGAGAGGCGGCGCGGCAGTGAGATTTATTTATTTATTCGTTTAGGTTTTTCAACAGACTTAACCTTAACTTAACTTATACAATGCAATAAAACTTAATCTTAGTGAGAGTCCAATGACAGGAAAACACAACATTTGATCGGCGCTGTTTTAAGTGGTGTGGTAAATATGCTAAATCTAGGAATCAGAATTGGCTTTCAAAACTGGCTGAGGCTATTTAAACTAAAATGTAATCATAAATATATACAGCTTTACAGCTATCGCTTCCAACAGGATTCGAACCTGCGTCTTCTGGCTTGCCGTGCCAGACGCCTTAACCACTAGGCTATGGGAGCAATCGATGTTGACTGCGAAATTCTTGATAAGCGATAAGCGGTTGAAACTTGCAATAAAAATTTTATTTGGTACTTATCTGATAAACCTTTTCCACTCACGAAGAGAAAATTAGAGAACCCTACACCAATAATGGTCTGATAGTACCAGCATTAGGTATTGCGGTAGACTTCGTCTATGAATTGGTAGACTGTTTGTATGTAAAATACTTGTGGCATTAAAGTTTTATCACAGGAGCCTTTGTAATAAATAACGCACGATGATTGCAAACATATTATACATCACATCAACTACACTAACTAGGTTTTCCTGCATCTGAGTACCAGTACCACAACACCCAGAACAGTAGATACAATTACTAAACTCACGCTTTTTTAATTGCACAAATTAATAATCGTCTATTTGCAGGAATCGATCCCGCAACTCTTACATGCTCCACAATCAACCACTCAACTACACCAAACGGGCTGTCTACACGATAAAAACAATATTGGTATCCGCTTTCACATTAAACCAGTAACGCTACTCTCTCAGGACTTAGCCCTTCACCTCAAGCGTACACAGGAAGACTGTAAGCCGTCGGGGAGAGGGGGTGCAGGAAATTACGCGGGGTGCGGGGGGACGAATCAACGTAACGTACTGTTTATTGTTACGGTTCGCAAACACTTTAGTAAAAAGAGGGCACTGTGGACGCACCGTGTTTTTCACTAAAATCGTTCGACGAAATCTACGAGCCGTTTTCCACTTGGAGCGATACATTTTCTACTCTGTTATTTCTACTGACTTACATGAAAAGTGTAATGTAAGGTAGACCTTACACAGTACAACAGAACAGTAATCAGTGAAATTACTGGGCTTATGAGACTTAATACCTAATGTCCCAGGGTGTGCAGGGTATTCAGTGGGAGGACTAACACTTCTGCGAGTGTCCGTCTGAGTTGTTACCACCGCTTTGCTCGTGAAGTCAGCCGCCAAGCATTAGTGTGCAAGCATTACTGTGTTCCGGTTCGATGAGCAAAGTAATCAGTAAAATTACTGGGCTTATGAGATTTAATACCTAATGTCTCATGGTAACGAGTGCACTGCAGTGCCGCGCAGGCCTTTGTGTTTCTAAGTTCTGGGTGGCACTGATGCAATTGTTATGGGCCAGCGTTATGCTTACCATCAGGCAAACGACCAGCTTGTCTCGTTACCAAATAACATAAAAAAATGCAAGTGGAATACAATGCCACACAGGCCTTTGCGTTTCAAAGCGCTGAGTGGCACTGCAGTTGTTATGGGCTGGAGTTGAGCTCACCATCAGGCAAACGACCAACTCATTTCGTTATCCAATAGTAGAAAAAACATTGAAATGTTATTTGCTAGGCCACTTCAAACTTCGGTTTTACTGAAGAATATTCACGACGAAAGTCCTATTGTCTCCGTAGAATAGTTTTATACTTATTTCAACTTGCTCTCGGGAAAATTAATTTTTGCGTCTCGCTTTTGCTCTTTCTTCTAACTCCAAGTTTATTGAAAGTTTGTCCGTTATGGGAAACTTCGACATCGTTTTACAGGTGAAATCAAAACTTCTTCGTTTAGTTTGAACAGTATAAACTACCACACAAATACTATATCTATGAATTTTAGTCGTCGGTCTTAAGAGGTCGCTTTGCTCGTGAAGTCTGCCGCCAAGCAGTAATGTGCATGCATTACTGAGTACCGGTTTGATGAGCAGAGTAGCCAGTAAATTACTGGGCTTATAAGACTTAATACCTAATGTCTCAGGGTAACGAGCGCTGCAGTGCAGTGCCGCACTTTGTGTTTCAAAGTTCTGAGTGGCACTGCAATTGTTATGGGCCGGCGTTATGCTTACCATAAGGCAAACGTCCAGCTCGTCTCATTACCAAATAGCATATTATAAAAAACAATCTTAAGAGGTTTACAAAATGTGTCGGCATTCAATTATTTTATACTAGCTTGTTTTTTAGTATTTTCACCCTTACCTCACCTATACATGCAGACCTTATTTAACAAACCGCTACCAGTAGACAACGTTCCCAAAATGCTGGCAACATTGCCACGCCGTACGGCAATGCTTAGTCTCTGTGGCTCTTTACTTAAAGGCCAGCATTTTGGTCACGTGTTGCTTCAACTAAAAGTACGGAAAGATTTTTAAAAAATTACTGCATCTTAAATTCCTTCTTCCCTTATTCTAATATTACGTGCAAAGGTTTGCATAATGGAATACCATTCTTTATCTCTGTAGATCATGCTTTTACAAGGTAATGCAAAAGTTGTTGAAATAATTCATTTTTTAGTAGTTTTACTTCCATTTCCATGGAAACTTCTGAATGGAAAGATAACAAGTACTAAAAGCCAAGTTGGAACGGAGTTATTTTAGTAGTTTTGTTCTACATCTACTTTAGTTCTTAATACATGTGGGGCAAGCTTTATTCTGGGTAGTTTTTTGTTTGTATTCATAAGTGCTACTGATATCATTGGTTCCCAAAACTTTATTTTTCCATCTTTAAAATAAAGCAACCAGCCAAGTGAAGAAGTATTACACGCTCAAGGCACGACCGTCGGTAAATTTTATTTATAAAGGATCAACGTTGTTATCTAGCTAGCATTTTTATTAATTACTAGCTTCTGCCCATGGTTTTCACTCGCGTTCCCACAGGAACTGCGCATTTTTCCGGGATAAAAAGTAGCCTATGTTACTCTCCGGTCCATAAACTATATCTGTGCCAAAAATCACGTCGATCCGTTGTTCCGTTACTGCGTGAAAGAAGGACAAACCAACAAACAAACACACTTTCGCATTTATAGTATTAGTAGGATTTCTTTTATGATTGGTTAGTCTGTGCGGGATTCCACACACATAATATTGTACCAGCATTTTATTTTGTCCCAACTGGCGTCGTTGTATTTCGTGCAATGAACACTCCACATGTATCACAGCCACTTGTGCTTTTATATATATTAATTTTAAAAGGAAGTAAAATATAATACAAACTGACCTCATCGCAGTCTAATAATACTACACACTTGCTCGAGGGAGTATGTATTCATCAATCACATAGTAGTGTGAAATGTTATTATGGCAAGGTAAAGGTAAATATAATTATTTGTAAACATTGTATTGACAAAGAAACGACGTAATTAGATCAATAGTATAACTGTAACTTACATTAACGATAGAAGTTCTTTTGTAGTGTTTATTTACTTTTAACAAAAACCTAATGTACTTTTGTACTTGCGAGCGAGTGCGGCCGAGCGGGAACTTGTGCGACTTTCAATCCGACGCACCATAGTTCGAATCTCGACTCGGCCCAGACCAATGACTTATATCAAATTATGTGTGGATTATTGACAATCGCTCTAAATTTGGGAAGGAAAACATCGTGAGGAAACCGGCATTCAAGAACAACAAAATTCGTGGACATGTGAAATTCACCAAGCCGCACTGGGCCGGCGTGGTGGATTATGGCCCATACGACTCAATCTGAGAGAAAACCGGTATCCCAGCAATGGGAGTGTAAGAGGATGATAATGATAATGATTGTACTTTATTTACAAACATCAGAGCAAATATTTTCGAACGCGCTGTCACACAAGGACACCCGCACTAATCAATGTAAACAATCCAACGACAGAAGGAGTATTTATTCATAAGCCAGGCATTCTGCCCCCATACCTGGGCCACAATAACTCACGAAAATAAGATGGATGTAGTGAACATGTGATAACAGTATGGACCTACCGGACAAACCTATAAATGCGAAAGTGTATTTGTTGGTTTGTTGGATTGTCCTTCTTTCACGCAGTAACGGAGCAACGGATTGAAATGATTTTTGGCATAGATATAATTTATGGACCTGAGAGTAACTTAGGCTACTTTTTATCGCGGAAAAATGCACGGTTCCTGTGGAAAAGTGGGAGAAACCCGCGGGCAGAAGCTAGTCTTATATATGTTACGAGTGTAATCAAATATGGCAAATACATGATTCTAACAAGCGACTCACTCGATGATTCAGAATAGAATTTTTTTTATCTCAAAGGTGGTTACTTACCAGGCAGACACTTTTGAGGTGTCATATTATAAATCAAGCACAGGAGTATTAAATTTAGTTCTGGGTACCTAGAATTGTCATCGACAGGTTTGTCATGAAAGAAGTCGTATCTCTTCTTCGTCATATCGTATCTCTTGAATAAAACAAAATTTTGGTGGCGTTATTTATATTTTGATCCTGATATAAATTTAGCGTATTCGCCATTTTTTACTACACAGTCACTTCAGGCGAGATATTAGACAAAGATAACAAATTACCCTTCTTCGAACCGCCCATACTGTTACTAGCTCGCAGAAGTAGTGAGGGTATACGGATTATATGAAGAGGCATTATGGCGACCGTGTACTCTGATATTTTTATGACAAAGGCCCACGGCGATACAGGTCGCCCTGTTGGGGTACCGCTGCTAAATATTGAGTGTCGATTATTATTATTGTTTTGATTTGACAAACTATAAATATATTAAAAACTAGCTGCTGCCCGCGGTTTCACCCACGCGGAGATATTGGATTTCATGGTTTTTATTTTTTTGCGCGGAAACCTAATTATTTTTCTATAATAAAAGTAGCCTAAGTTACTCCTTACGACATCAGCTATCTGCCAGTGAAAGTTTCACCAAAATCGGCCCAACCGTTTCGGAGATTACCCGGAACAAACAGACAGATAGACACAAAAATTTAAAAAATGGTTGTTTTGTTATAGTCAGCCTACCTATATACTTTCATATGCATTTGGTAAAAAGCTGTTTTTTTGATATTACAAACAGACACTTCAATTTTATTTAGTGGTATAGATATAGATAGCGGTCGACCATGATACTCGTCCTGCTGAAACATTGTCACTTCATATTTGACATTTTTTTTTTCTTCAACCGTCTATATTAACCTTTATTAATTACCTAATACATAAATAAACACTACATCTAACGTAGCTACAAAAACACTTGGATAATCTACAAGCCAATGTAGGCCTTAATAGATGACAAAACATAGATAAAATAGATTTCTATTAATTTTAGTAGAACTAATTATTTGATTGGTACACGGAAAAGAAAACTTACAAAATATACTTATTCTTCTTAGGGTGGAATTAACATTGCGACAACTTAAATTTCTAACATTTTTCATATAAAAACTGCACGAATGTTTACAAATTTACCTTTGCATAGAAATATAACAACGAATTCAATAAAAAGAAACTAGAGGTAAATAAACGGACTCAGCGTTCTTGCAAAGAAGTTCACGAACGTCTTTTCCTTTATGCAATTTTATATATACGGACCCACTACAAGAAATAAAAAAGATCACACGCAAAAAGCCGGGCATTGTTTTCCGTCTAAAAACAATGTGGTCACAGTCGAGACATAGCGGATTCTTTGTTAAATAAGAAACAAAAGACATGCACGAAACACGTTCCGAGGTCATAGTTCTTCAACTTGTGTGGGAGTGCTCCAGGGGTGGAATACAGACATCCACAGATGGGAAGATTTTATCAGGAAAAAAAGGTTGTCTTGTTTAACATGAAAAGGCTGTTCCGGTAGGTATACCTTTAGTAAGTATCAAACAAAAAATGGAAAGTCGTGGGCCTGTTATACGCCCGCACTCAAATTTTTACAAGAAATTTACCTAATACATTTTTAACGAATATTTGAGCACTTTTCGCAACTCTAGTAGTCAATGAATCCTACATGACGTACTGTTATCTATGTAAATTATAGTGTGCACTCAAATGCAGGACAAAATACACACCCAAATAAACTTTTTCTAAAACTCTATTTAGCGCAGCGCATGCACTAAGGTAAACGACCCTATAAGCGCTCGAGCAAATACCTACTGCTTTTCAACACAGCGAAATACTATTCTAGTATAGTGTTGTCTATAAAAGATCGATAGAATCGTCATTTATACTCTATAATACAGACGCAATTTTGAACAACTGCCGATTATATACTGTATTTCAAAATATATAGGGTATAGTGTTGTACAGTCTATTGTAGTTTTGACAGTTAAGGCACTTCTTTAGCTATAAATATTTCGTATTGAAATAAGGTTGAAAATTGCGAAGCGTTTTATTTTAGTTGAAGATTTTTTCATAGCTTTTATTTAATTAAGAAAAAGATACACCATAAAGTTTAAATATTTTTACATATGTCTTCAGATGATTGTATTTTCTTTTTTTGATTACAAAATATATGGTTATTGTCCCTAAAAATATTTAGCATTTCGATTTTTTTCGGAGTCTTTTTTACGACTAATTTTTTTACAATAGATTTATAACATTTCTATACAGTTGTAATGTATTTTAAAGTGTTGTATTTTAAAGTGCTAAATTTTTTACCTAATTATGATTCAGAACAATTTAATACACTGCAATTAGTACATATCGACCAATAAGATCGAATGTAGACCGATAGTCATTAGTTTATCGGATTAAAAGTATCGATAAAACAGCACTCACTACTTCACAATGAACCTCTGTTTATCACGACTCGCGAGCAATGCTCACAATGTGCACTGCTGACCACAACTGGCAAGTTTACCCCATTCGTTGGATTTAATCGCCCATGCTTGCCGGAAAAGGAAATATAACACATGCGTTTTTTTGATGTTTTTGTGACTTCTTCTGCGTTATGAAATTTTACGATTACGCGTTTAGGTTGAAAATTTATTTATTTGGCTGTTAAATATTATGGAGCGAAATGTGAAAATGATATTTTTCTTCGCGGATTCCGAAGTTTTTCTAGCGGTTTTCGAAGCAACAGGTAACCAATATGCTAGAATTTTCTGTGACATAGATTATGCATTGCGTTTCAGTAGTAAACTACCATATTTTAAGAAAATTTTATCATCTATACATATACATACAAACAAATAAAATTGAAGCGTCTCTTTGTAATATCAAAATAACAGCTTTTTACCAAATGCGCATGAAAGCATATACGGTACCTATAGCAAAACAACCATTTTTTTAAATTTTATCTCTCTGTCGCTCTGTCTGTTTGTTCGGGGTAATCTCCGAAACGACTGGGCTGATTTTGACGGGACTCACTGGCAGATAGCTGATGTTGCAAGGAGTAACTTAGGCTACTTTTATTTTAGAACAAGAATTAGGGTTCCGCACAAAAAATAAAAACCATGAAATCAATATATGCGCGCGGGTGAAACCGCGGTTAGCAACTAGTTAAGATATAATTTAATAAAAGTAATTTTGTTTTACTGTAAAAACATCATCTGTTTTCAGTTCGTAAGTTAATTATGTGAGATAATTTATTTCACATTTACAATTTGTAACAGTTTATTTTTGCTGGAATGGGATCTATTTTTAGTGATGGTAATAATAATCAAGCAAGCCAAATAAAATATAATAATAAATTCATTGCTTCTTGGGGAATACCTACCCTAAAGCAATGCAACGATACACGATGACATGACACAATAACAATGCCTCACAAAAACGTATTAACTGCGAAATTAAAAGTATGTTTTTATAATGAACTAGCTGCTACCCGCGGTTTCACCCGCGCGGAGATATAGGATTTCATGGGTTTAATTTTTTTGCGCGGAACCCTAATACTTTTTCTTAAATAAAATTAACCTAAGTTACTCCTTGTAACATCAGCTATTTGCCAGTGAAAGTCGTGTCAAAATCGGTCCAGCCGTTTCGGAGATTACCACTATAACCCTAATTTATTTACAGGTAGTCCGTAAATAAACAGAAATTGTAAAAAAATTGTTCGGTCAACATCATTATAGTCAATGGTCATCATTTTAATGAAATGTATGAATAATTTCACACACAAGTCGATAACGACTTTCACACTGAGTTTTAAAAAACGCGCAATCCTTTTACACTGAGCCAGGAACGCGGTGGCAAAAGTTAAATAAACCGACTCTGAGCTCAGTTTAAAACTGTAGTTATTTGGAGTA
Organism: Crocallis elinguaria; assembly: GCA_907269065.1. Classification (NCBI taxonomy): domain Eukaryota; kingdom Metazoa; phylum Arthropoda; class Insecta; order Lepidoptera; family Geometridae; genus Crocallis; species Crocallis elinguaria. Next base: position 11,240,836 of record OU026065.1, on the reverse strand, counting down.
TTTCGCTCTTTTTTAGTTTGATGTAGTACGAAGTTAGGGACAGTCGTTATTGTAGTTGTAGGATGTTTTTGTTTGAAGCGTTTATTAAAAGTTATAATTTGACTATAAAGTTTTACAAAACTGTGTCTCCTCGTTTTAGTTCTAATTATATTGGTTTACTAGCTTCTGCCCCGGTTTCACCCCCGTTCCCACAGGAACCGTGCATTTTTCCGGGATAAAAAGTAGCCTATGTTACTCTCCGGTCCATAAACTATATCTATGCCAAAAATCACGTCGATCCGTTGCTCCGTTACTGCTTGAAAGAAGGACAAACCAATAAACCAACAAATCAACAAACCAACAAACACACTTACGCATTTATAATATTAGTAGGATTAAAAAGATAAGACTCTCAATCTGCCTTTTATATTTGTCAAAGAATATCTGCAGCACTTATAAACGTAATTTTTTTTCATAGTGTGTATATTTTTGTACTCATTTTTTTACTACTAGTCTTTTTAATGTCTTGTGTACGCTTCATCACTCACATCTCCTTTTAACATTATTTTACTAAGATACAGACTTGCGTTTCACCCCATTATAATCTGTTGTTATATTATATACTCAACATAATTTATAATGAAAAAAAAAAGAAATTGAAAAACAAAAAAGACAATAATACCTACAGATGACACTATTCTATAGCTTTAAATTTTTAAGCGATACCACTAATTGGCGATCATAATATGACAAACGAATGAATTTATGCATATAACGCAAGCACTGAAATCTTCAATAGGAAAATACTAGCATGGAAGCACGAATACATTTAAGCGAAAAAAAACGTCTTATTAAAAAGTTTTTTCTCGAAGCTTAGGAGACCCCTTAAAGTTTCTTGCCTGTAAGTTACCGATGTCCCTTAATAGATACAAATTGAACCCTTGTAGGCCCTCGTATGGCGCTGGGAAGAAAACAAATTAGGTCGTTGACCGACCTGTCATGTAATATACACACCCCTTTATTGGACGTAACAATTTTCAGTCAGGTTTAAGATGTTCTGGTTCGTAGAAAGTACTTGAAAAATACTTGCAGAGTGCGGCCGAGCGGGAACTGGTGGGACTTTCAATCCGACGCACCATAGTTCGAATATTGTCTCGGCCCGCACCAATGACTTATATCAAGTTATGTGCGGATTATTCACACTCGCTCTAAAACGGTGAAGGAAAACATAGTGAGGAAACCGGCATGTTCACGAACCACAAAATTCGAGGACATGTGACATCCACCAAGCCGCACTGAACTGTGTGGTGGATTGTGGCCTATACCTCTCTCTGAGAGAAGGCCGATATTTTTATGCTATTTGGTAACGAGACGAGCTGGGCGTTTGCCTGATGGTAAGCATAACGCCGGCCCATAACAATTGCAGTGGCACCCCAGAGCTTTGAAACACAAAGACCTGCGCGGCACTGCAGTGCACTCGTTACCCTAAGACATTAGGTATTAAGTCTCATAAGCCCAGTAATTTCACTGGCTACTCTGCTCATCACACCGGAGCACAGTAATGCTTGCACACTATTTCTTGGCGGCAGACTTCATTCACAAAGCGGTGGTAACAACCCAGACGGACACTTGCAGAAGAGTTAGTCCTATACCACTAACAACAGCATCTTCCGCAGGTTTCCCATATTTTATAGCCTAATATCCTTGACTCTTAACCGTATCCACGAAACAGCGACTTATCCGGCTGCCTCACTCGACCTCGAGGGAAATCTCATAGATAAATTATTCCAATTCTCGCTTTGCCTGACAGAATGCGCCGTCAAAACGGATACAACTCTGATAAAAAGGCTTCACGGAGAAAAGGTGGCGTGCGTCTTCATTTACGTGATCTGACAGCTTGTATCAAGAGAGGAATATTCTTTGTATGGTTATGTAAAGCAGGTTCTGAATTGTTTGAATGTAGCACGGCTTGGTGTAAAATATAAACAATGCGAAAGGAGAAGGAGAAATATTTGTGTGAGACGGACTGTTACACTGTCGTGTCTGTTTTAAGTTATCGTTGGTCCACCATATGTTGAACATCCGCTAATCTATACAAATAAATAAAATTGAAGTGTCTGTTTGTAACATCAAAATAACAGCTTTTTACCAAATACATATCAAAGCATATACAACACATATAACAAAACAAACATTTTTAAAAGTTTTGTCCATCTTTCTGTCTGTCTGTCTGTATATCTATCTGTCTGTTTGTTCCGTGGTGGAGCCGTAGGGCACAGCTATTAGCTAATAAAACCGAAACCCTATACTACAAAGAATTTGAACTGGGGCCTTACTCTGAAATCGAACCTTCGACTGACGGATCGCACTTTTTCTACCACGAAAGTGAACACAAAAAGTCCATCGAATCGAAACACTTTCATGGTAGGAAAACAGCGATCCGACAGCCCAACGACGTTCGATTTTTGGAATAAGGCTGAAATGATCCCCTATTTAAGAGGTACCTACGTTCACCAATACTTAAGTCATAACTCCCACCAAAACCAACAACGGCCTTAAGATACTGCCGGTCATACTGAACGGTTACACAACACCCATATTTCAGTATCGTTTTCCAGCTCAATTGTCAGCAGGGACGAAACAATATTCCATATATATGAAACACACACACGTATAATATATGTGTGTAGCCCGTCCTTTCTACCAAGTTGACCGGAATAATGCGCGCGAGCTGCGAGCAATAGGACGGAAGAAGTAAGCTTTGAGAATTGTGTTGTACTTTGGCCATTTTCTATTGTATTTGCGATGGTGTATTGTTTTTTTTACTCTTGATATCGTTTGACAGTCTCATCTGAATAATGGATAATTAATACTAAATAGTGGTGTTGATTCTCGCATGACATGCCTAATTATATTTTTGCTCTGTCTTTCCAATAAGTAACGTGGGCAAGGGATGGAGATATTTGACAGCTCTAAATTGAGTTTTAGACCTGTCTGTCAAACTAAATTTATGGCCATTTTTCCCTAGATATAAGCAAGTGGATGAATTTGACAGGTCTAAATATAATTCATGTTCTTCTAAAGAAAGAGCGAGTGAAATTAAAATAAGGGTTACTTAGGTATTTTACTAGGTAGGCGGCGGGCACGAGGTGTACGTCGCCCGCAAAGCGTGGTAAATTAAAGTACGAGGGTAAATACAGAAGTAGTGTGGTGTGGATTTGCCCTTCTCTCCCCTTATGGGTATGAGATTGGGATACTCGGAGAGGCAACCCTGCATTGCACATTGCCCGTAATGGTAATGAGCATGCGGGATGGGGTCAGGGGAGGAGTTGTACTCCTACTTTGACTCTAGAGGCCCGGGAGGTAAACACGGGGGTGTTTACCCTCGATATCGGGCCTCGAGGTGACGCGCGCGGTACGAAATCGCCAGGTTTGAGGTCCAGGAGACCAGCGCCATCGGGACCGCGGAAGAGTTCGAAGAGTTCCCGTAGTCCCGACCAATAGGGCGTAAGGAGGACAAACGTGGGGTTTTAGCCAGTAGGAATCTGGCATAACCGCTCTGTTGCCCCCGCAGCAGAGAGGTATCCATGAGGATTTCCCCAAGGAAAAAAAAAAGGTATTTTACTAGGTGGTAGTACTACTTAACTCTTCTGCGAGTGTTCGTCTGGGTTGGTACCACCGCTATGCTCGTGAAGTCGGCCGCTTTACTGTTCCGGTTTGATGAGCAAAGTAGCCAGTGAAATTACTGGACTAATGTGACTTAATACCTAATGCCTCATAGTAACTTCAGTGCTGCACAGGGCTTTGAGTAACTGGGATGACGCTTCAGTTAATCTGCCACTGTAAGAAGTAAGTCGAAGTCGGAAGAGAAGTCGAAATGCGTCGCAGAAGAAAGAGATCGCAGGTGGCAGAAGGAAAAGATTGCAGGCGGCAGAAGGAAGCAGCCCAGAGGCTTAACGACAGTTGGTGAGTGTGTAGGTACTTATGTGTAAGGAAACCTTTCCTCGTTACCACAAAAAACTACTTATCTAGACTGTCTAAAGATAATCGTCTAAAATGATTAGAAATGTCACAATAGACTTGAGTTAGATAACGATTTGACACTCCTTAAATCAATATTTGTGGGTGTTCATATTTAAACACACGATTAAAGCATGTTTAACCCTAAGCGAGAGACATAAAGAAAGAAAGAAAGAAAGAAAGAGAACATTTATTTAGACAACACTGCACAAAACAACAAAATACACAATAAAAACACAAATAATACAAAGTAAACAAAAATAGAACAAAATAAAAGCAAAGAAACAAAACCTAACAAACAGTGAACTATCTATGCCTACATTATATAAATTACTCAGGTTGCTGCAATGTACAGTGAGGTCTAAAATGGTCTAAGCTCAGCATTATGCTGTGAAAATCACAGCGTTGATTTTCAGCTCAGACCTGACAGTGACTTACGAACTTTTTTATAAAACATGTAGGTTTTTTTTTTTTTTCTTCTTTCGTGGCCAGACACTGTTTGTGTATTTTGCCAATTTCAAGTTTAATAAAACATTTAGGTTAGTTACACGGTAATCATAATAACATATAAATAAAAAGAATATATTATGCAGTAAAAAAAACAAAGCGAAATGTATATTAGTGTATAAATGTTTAAATGTGTATAAATGTACATTGTAATATGTATAAAATCTAATAAAAAATAAAAAAAAACAATTTCAAATAATACTTATCTATACTTAGTTGCTCTTAGTGCTGGGGAAAAAAAATATTACCCTATACATATACTGCTACAAAATGTATATACACGTATACATGTATACGACGTGTTTTTTTTGTAGTATCTTGTGTGGCCCTTTGTGTTTTGAAGTTCTGGGTGACACATGTAAAGACAAACAGTATGCTTACCATCAAGCAAAAGACCTTTTCGTATCCTTGCAAAAAGCTCCATCGAAATTTCTTCCCTAAAAGCTAAAAGGCTGCGTTGATTCTGAATGTCAAATGTCGGCAATTATAGACAGCCTTATTGTGTCGTATAACAAAGGGCCAAATGAGAGGCCGGGAGCGCTGCCCTTTGTCAGTGGGGGCGATTGTTGCTCCACTGATTCGGCATTTGATGTTTAGAGGAATACTGTTTTTAACCGACTTCCAAAAAAGGAGGTGATTATCAATTCTGCGGGTATTTTTTTTACGTTTGTTACCTCAGATCTCCGTCATTTAGAAACCGATTTGGAAAATTCTTTTTTTATTTGAAAAGATATACTTTCAGATTGGTCCCATAGAAATTTCATCAAAATCGGTTCAGTAGTTTGTCACTGAAGTCGGTTCGTAGCTTTTTTAAAGCAATGTTTTTATCATGCGATTTCGTTTAAAAAGCATGGAACTGACATGGCTTGAAACATGAAACACCAACGAGGCTACGCAAACTCACCTAAGTATGAAAAATTTGATCGTAATACAATACAATACAATACAATACAATACAATACAATACAATACAATACAAAAACTCTTTATTGCATACCAAACGAAACATAAAATGACAAAAAGAAAAAACAAACAAATTACGGTAAAACAAACGTCGGTCTTATAGCTATAAGCAATCTCTTACAGAATTATAACAACACGATAATAACACGGTACAACAACAACACGAGGTTCTTACTTACTCGAAAATATTTGTTATGGGCCGGCTTTATGCTTACCATCAGGCAAACGACCAGCTCGTCTCGTTACCAAATAACATAAAAAAAAAAAATTAAAAAAAAAATATAATATAATCTTAATTTTTAACTGACTTCCAAAAAAGCAGGAGGTTCTCAATTCGGTTGTATTAAATTTGCTTACTATAAATTAAAAAAACGATTTTCTTTTTCACTATCATCAAGTCAAATTAAACCAAACGCCGTATTCTGATGTTGAAAGGGTAGTTATGTATAAAGTAATCCAATGCCAAAGTGAATAGCGCCTTTTCACTAAAATCGGGTTAAAAAAGGTATTGAACCGAAAAATGCTCAAAGGTCAGGTCACAAGACCAGCCCCTTAATTTTGTTTATTTATTAAAACCTCTATTCGAAAGCGACAAGGTTCAAAGTAGCGTGAAATTTAATGTAAGGGCAATCTTGTTTCGCTAAGGATGTTATGTGGCCTTTCTTAAAAAGAAACCCGTCTTTTTTAATCCTTTTACAATCACACACTTTTAGGAATAATACATAACTAAAGGGTGATCCAATTCGAGTTTCCTAACTTTCTCATTAAACAAGCACACAAAATGCAATATTATCTTAGTTATTTTTTATTAATCGGTTATTTATTCAATTTTTCATCAAACTGGAAAAAAATAATGCTTGGACATTACTGCTTGGAGGCAGACTACACGAGAAAACCTACCACCTGTTTATTAATTATTTAACTAGGTGTACTCCGTGGCTTCCCTCACGTAATTTTCTAAAATACAAGAAGCCTAAGTTACTCCTTACAACATCAGCTATCTACCAGTGACCGTCTCGTCAAAATCTGTTCGGAGATCAGCCGGTTCGGAGGTTAGCCGGATCAAACAATTTTAGAAACGGTTTTTGTTTTCGTTTTAAGTACCGCATATACTTACTTACCGCGTACTTTCATATTATGCATTTAGTAAAATGCAGTTACTTTTCCATTACAAACAGACACTTCAATTTTATTTATTTGTTTATAGTTGTAGAAAATTTCAAAGCATAAAGTTTGGTATCCAAACCAAACAACACGAAACTTTCGTAAAAATCTCAAGGAAACCATTAATTAGACTCTAAAAAGCAATATCGGTAAAGAACTCTCTAAAAATTTTCTGATTTTTAATAGAAATCGGGTATAATTAGTCTGCAAGTGGCCGGCCAAGTGGACGGGGCTGGTCGCCCGAAGCAAGTTTTGAGGGTATTACGGCGAGCCTTAGAGTGTTGCCAAGTGCACGGGGAGAACTCCCTTGAGACGCGGGTAATTGCCGTGCTGTTATTAAGGCTAGGACTGGTTAAGTGTCTAGGAGATTAAAAATTTTAAAAGTCTATTTAATATACCTGAGATTATCTTCTCGTTACACAAAATGCTAGTAATGTCCTCTTTAGAGTTTATTCACTATAGTGGTAGGACTAACAATTCTGCGAGTCCCACCAAGCAGTAATGTGCAAGCATTACTTTATTCCGGTTTGATAAGCAAAGCAATCAGTGAAATTACTGGGCTTTTGAGACTTATACCTAATGCCTCAAGGTAACGAGCACAACGCAGGCCTTTGTATAAAAGTTCTGGCCCATACGCTACAAAAGCACGCACTTAATGTGCAAGCATTAATTGATTCCGGTTTGATAAGCAGATCACTCAGTAAAATTACTGGGCTTTTGAGACTGCTAATGCCTCAAGGTAACGAGCACAAAGCAGGCCTTTGTTTAAAAGTTCTGGCACATACGCTGTAAAAGCACGCGCTTTACGGTTATTTTCAATGTAGCCTCTAATCCAAAACTTAGTTTTGTTTTTTACATTGTCAAAATGTATAAAAATAAACACTGAAGTAAGTCAAATTCAAATTTTTTTAATTTGAATTTGACTGAAGTAGTTGAACACAACACAAAACCCGATTTCACACCCAATACAAGCTCAAATTAAAGCTTCCCTAAATAGGAAGTAATTTTAACAAACAGCAACACTGATCGTAACTCCGCCAGTCAACTTTGTTTACCAATTATGTTAGATTCGAAGTAAATCTTAAGACGCTGGAGTTTACACAACTGAATTTATTGCGGAGGTCTGTTAGTATTACAAATAGGAGCAGAAGATTTTGGAATTGATTGTGCTTGGTGTTACGGAACGACATCTAAGTTTGTATTATGTGCTACTTCTTTTTTACACTACATCGGCACGGGTTTTTATACTAGGTAATGTGACGAGCACATCGATTGCCTGATGGTAACCATAACCCCAGGCCAATTGTAGAGCAACCCTGAACTTTGAAACACAAAGGCCAGCGAGGCACTGAATTCCGCGATAAAGAATGTCTAATGGTCTAAGTTCGATCTAAACTGAATTTAACCAAACGTAACGCGCGACGCTGGACACGAGAGACTCTCGCTCCGGCGAGTCAACCTCCTGAGGATACCTCGTGTAGAGGCGAAACACGTGTCGAAGGTCGGGTCGGGTTGAGTTCGGTTCACGCTGAGAAACGTTGGTTGTCCAGCGTCGCGCGTTACGTTTGGTTAAATTCAGTATAGATAGAACTTAAGCCATTAGACATTCTTTATCGCGGAATTAAAACTATAAATTACCAACATTATATAATCTTATTTAAAATGGATTTCCGCAAAGTAACGCCTGATTCCATCAAATATCATAAAGTACTTACAAGTCACCTCTCCACAATGTTAGCTAATTTAAACTAAACCAGAACACATTAGACACGTAAACAATTCTTCCATTTGCATAAAGGCAAAACACGTACCCCGCTGCCATAACTCTAAACATCAGGATGATTTTAAAGTCCAATAAGCAGAAAGTTGCTGAATGTTTGGACCCTCGTAACACAATATTAGCTGACGGGATGAAATAATCACAATCCGGGGTATAATCATGGGTGAATCTAAAGGGGGAGTACCCCCTCGCCTGCCGGAAATTCGCTCTAGAGCTCGCGCTAATCTATTAAGGAAGTAGGTAGTATAAATATTATGTAGATTATAGGTTTATTGGTACATCGTAATTACTTAATTAAAATTAATATGCATGAAAGATCATTTTATAGTTCTAACGTCCTCATATTTTTTTTTACTTTATTGGTTTACTAGCTTCTGTCCGCGGTTTTCACCCGCGTTCCCACAGGAACCGTGCATTTTTCCAGTATAAAGAGTATGTTGATGTTGAATGTAGTTTGGAAACCAGGTTCTTTTACATTTCTATTTTTTATGCTATTTTGTAACGAGACGAGCTGGTCGTTTACCTCATGGTAAGCATAACGCTGGCCCATAACAATTGCAGTGCCACCCAGAACTTTGAAACACAAAAGCCTGCACGGCAATGCAGTGTGCACGTTACCCTGAGACATTAAGTATTAAGTCTCATAAGCCCAGTAATTTCATTGGCTACTCTGCTCATCAAACCGGAACACAGTAATGCTTGCACACTACTGCTTGGCGGCAGACTTCACTTACAAAGCGGTGGTAACAACCCAGACGAACACTCGCAGAAGAGTTAGTCCTACCACTAACAAAAAGTTATTCATCGCTTTACAAAAATTACTTGCTACGCTCACGTTCTATTAGAAACGCAACACATTTAATTTGCCTCCTCGATTTGTGAAAGACACGCTCGAATTGAGTCACAAAACTAATTTAGAGTTAGGTACGAACGTCCGAAATACCGTACTGAATCCGTACTCGTTAAAAGTTGTTTATGTGGATATAAGGTGTAATAGAAGTGGCAGTCTTTATGCACAGCCATTTTATAGTTAGTGCTCCCAGGTGGGGCTTAAAGTGTGCATAAAAACAAGCGCTAGAACCTATTTGGTGCACAGCTTCCGTAGTCTACTGAAATGGTGTAATTCTTCGTTCGATAGGTGGTTGGGCAAGTTTTCTTTGTAATTTTTACTTATTTTTTAGTTTACTTTTTCTTATATCCGCAGCGCAAGTACCTACGGATCTTTTTGATCGATAAAATTGACAGTTCAAATCTATAAAGTGGGTTTATTGACTTTTTATATAATTTATCGAAACTCGATACTATCGACAAAAGTAATCGAATAGCTAGGTCGAATCCAAAGAGCTAAAGCTACTACAATACTTTACGATCAGACTTCGGTACTCGCAACATTCGATAAATTTATCGGGTTTTTCGATTTGACAAATTTATCGAACCGACTTCCGTACTTGCGTCGCGGGTCTTATAATATCTGATAATTTTATAACAGAACTTGTTCAGGTTTACAGTTAATCTATTGAATAAAACAAGTGATAACGGTTATTTCGAAACATCGAAACATAAAATAATCTCTACAAATAAATAAAATTGAAGTGTCTGTTTGTAATATCAAAATAACAGCGTTTTACCAAATGCATATGAAAATATATACGGTACATATAACAAAACAACCATTTTTAAAATTATTGTCTGTCTGTTTGTTCCGGGTAATCTCCGAAACGGCTGGGCCGATTTGGACGGGACGTTCACTGGCAGATATCTCATCAGATATCTGCCAGTCATCAGATATTACAAGGAGTAACTTAGGATACTTTAATTTTAGAAAAAGAATTAGGGTTCCACGCAAAAAAAAATAAAAGTCATGAAATCCAAAATCTCCGTGCGGGTGAAACCGCAGGCAGCAGCTAGTTTAAAATATAAAGCGCGTAAGAGTAACAACGGTACCTAATAGTTATTTTTTATTTCTGGCAGGTTAGTTTTCGACCAGTATCTCACGTGATGATATGGTTGAAGATGAACAGCGCACTAAACCGTGGCTAAAACGATCTCTCAAATGCAGCTTCCGCAACACATTGCTTAAAAATGTAGAGTCAAGTATCTCTTCCAGATATTAAGTGTGCGTGCGTCGCCATGTAAATGTGTGAGCATGTTCGCATATCTTGTCAGAAGGCTGCAGAGAATACTTTGTGACAGTCGGATAGATGAGAAAATGTTTTCCCTCATATAGAACTAGATATATTTATGCACGAGTAACCTAGTACGTAACCTATTTATTTGGAGCACCAAAATATCTCTAATAACTAGCTAACACATTAATATACTAATTACGTTTTTTTATTAATTGGTAACGAGACGAGCTGGTCGTTTGCGTGATGGTAAGCATAACGCTGGCCCATAACAATTGCAGTGCCACCCAGAACTTTGAAACACAAAGGCCTGCGCGGCACTGCAGTGCGCTCGTTACCCTGAGACATTAGGTATTAAGTCTCATAACCCAGTAATTTCACTGGCTACTCTGCTCATCAAACCGGAACACAGTAATGCTTGCACCCTACTGCTTGGTGGTTCCCATAATTTGTAAGTATTTCATGTAATCATATTCCACAACCTCCCGCTATACACACTTGCCCTAATATAGGCACTGAAAGTAACAAATTGTTTTTGTAAACAAACTTATTTGCATAGATTATCTTAACTGTACGATGGAATCCTCGAGAGATTTAATAATCAAACAGCCTCAAAATGTTTCATCATTAGAAACTTACTCTTTGAAATCTAATGTCAATTGGTCTCTCTAAACATCAAAAGAGATAATTTATCACGATCGTTCTCAAATATCAAACATTAACAGAGAAGACACGATTCGTTCAGTTGAAATTAGAGACAAGCCCCCAGGGACCGCCGGACAGTTTTCAACGAGTTGCAAAATGGTTGCAAAAGCTTCATACACTTTCGTAACGGATTTCTGTGTGCATTTAACTGAAATTTCTCATAGTGCTGGAAGCAAGTAGTTACTGGGTCGTCACTAATTTTGATATTTCAACAAAACTCGCCAACTATGTGATAGTTGTGAACGGGCGGAAGCTTAGTCGCAGGGCTTAGCCGCAGAAAATTACATTTTTGAGAATTGGGCCGAAATATCGCGGAACTCTAATTCTTTTCTCTCTCTCTCTCTCTCTGCTCTCTGCTCTCTGCTTTGTAATAATTAAGGATATTTTGATGATATTAGAGGTAAAAAATATTTTTTTTATATTGATTCGTGTCGTATATTTACCTGCTTAAAATTTGATACCGTTTACGTATCTTGTATAAATACAACAGTCACAATAAAAAAACTGTTACATACAATTCCTTGAACTTCTACAAAATTTGAGTTGGTTGCCAGCTAAAAAAATAATGATCAAAATTAATAGAACAACTGAGGTTGCCACAATTCCTTGAACCTCTCCTACAAAATTTGAGTTGGTTGCCAGCTAAAAAAATAATGATCAACATTAATAAAACAACTGACGTTGCCAGGTTCATCCCGTTTATCCGCCCGTCTGCGCCAACCCAGAGTAATACCCTGCCGCCTCTCCGCCGCAAACGCCAACGTATAATATGTCAGCTGGTGACCGCAACATTCTACCGAAATTAAGGGAATTAATGTTACAATTTTCCCCGTTTCCCAGCGTGTTAGAAATTATATTAATGCTTGCTATGTTCAGGCGATAACTCGACGTTTTTGTTTCAATTTAGAACAGTCGGGCTAATTAGTTTTACCTACGTGGCAACCCAGCGCTGTTTCGAAGAAATTACTTGTATTTTATTCATAAATACGACGTGATGTTTGTTTATTTTGAATAAAAAATTTGAAGTCTTTTAAATTTTTAAACATATACCTATCTCTTTTTTCAACGTGAGCACGTTTTACATGCACAGTTTCTTTGTGTTCAACATCACAACTCGGTTTTCTTTTGAGCTAGTGAATAATACGTATCTATCTGAAAACCACCTCCAGATAATTGGAAAACATAATTAATATTCTGAAAATAACTTACATTATTCTTGTCAATACTATTATTTTTAGCCGACTTCAAAAAGGAGAAGGCTCTCAATTAATCTGTATTTTTGTGTGTCTCTTGATTTCTCCGCCAACTGTCAACATAGTTTTTTCATATCACCCTTGAGATTACTCATCTCAAATGGTTTTTTTTTTCAAGGGTGGTCCTATAATAAATTTTACGAAAGAATACCAACCCTAAGAGTGGAAAATGAGGGCTGACTTTCATATATCGCCAAATCTTCGCCGAAGTCGGTTCTCGCTTTTTTAAAAGCCACTTTTTATTTTGTTTCGTGTACTAACTTATACGAGCGAGTGTGGCCGAGTGGGAACTTGTGCAACTTGAAAACCACTATAAGTACGAATATCGACTCGGCCCACACCAATAACTTGTATCAAGTTATGTGCGGATTTATCAAACTTGGTCTAAAACGCTCTGGGCCCGCGTAGTGGATTATAGCCCATACTCTCTCTGTCTGAGAGAAGGCTGCTAACCCAGCAGAGGGAGTGCAAAAGGCTGATGATGACGATGATGATTAATTACGGATTCTCCCTTACCCTTTAGCCTTCAATGACGCCTCACGATTGCTGTGTCTCCTTTTATACGGTCATTAACTACTTTTCTGGTCATTAACGACCTTTTTCGCTGTCCCGACACGTATACTGTGTATATTGTGGTAGACACCGAGTCTTTGAACGCAATTTAATACACCTCAGTGTAGTAAGCACAGGCACCGACGGCAATAGAATTGTAATACCTAAAGCATGTGGCTCGGAACGCATCTGCAGCTTATGGAAAATATTTTCATATTCTCGCTTGCATTGAACCGTTTTAAAGCGATCTTGGGATGAAAAGACAACGTTTGAGTTTATATTTTAGTAACTGTCATGAGACGTTATGTAGAGTGAAGGCTTGACTAGAGTGTGTTTCATTGTGCTAGATTTCATCTCAGAAAAAGTCGATCTAACAAAAATTACATTAAAAAAAACAAGACTGCTCTAGTCAGTGTCACTCGGGATGATGTAAGGATTCTGACGATACCTCATACATGTATATCTGTTCAGGCATTTAAAAGTTATGCAAAATTTCAAATTTTAAATTTCATCTACTTACCATAGGCCGTGCATGATGTTGATAGCAATAAAGCCTGACTCGTTAGTTGTACAACCACAACAGTATTTTTCTTTAGTAAAATAAAATTAAAATATATAAGGTGATATCACCTGCGGTGCAAGATCTTTTTGATCGATAATATTCGATAAAATTGACAGTTCAAATCGATAAAGTGGGTTTTATCGACTTTTTATATAATTTATCGAGCCTCAATACAATCGACAAAAGTTATCGAATAGCTAGGTCGAATCCAAAGAGAATATAAAGCTACTACAATACTTTACGATCAGACTTCGGTACTCGCAATGTTCGATAAATTTATCGAGTTTTTCGATTCGACAAATGTATCGAACCGACTTCCGTACTTGCGCCGCTGATGTTACAATAATATAAGCGACGCTGCGGTCAAGTGCAGCAAGCTTGTCCAGACTATAGTGCGTAGAAACAGATGCCGACAAAGAGCTCTCTCTTCGAAGTGTACACGAAGTGAATACAATCCCAAAATTCAACATAGAGTTTGTAAAATTAGAACTGATATGTCAGCAACGTTCGCAAATTGCGCTGCACTCCACCGTCCAATTTGACGTACAGCGATTTAGCGCTCTCGAGGTAACGAGCGCCCGTGTGTTGGACCAACTAGGCCGCTTCGAGCGCTTCGAGCGCGGGCTTCGGGTTGGGTAAAAGTAGGATTGCATGCTTGAAGCGCTAGGTTGAGCGGTCAGCACTGCATGCACGCCGCACGGTCATTAGTTTGTTTATATGTTGTGAAGCGCTTTTGCCGCTGGTTTATCTGCAGAGTAGGTACTTCAGTAGAAGATGTGTGGCTTTATGAGTTCATTTAGATGGAGGGATTTCAGTATTGCAGTTAAAAAAATTATAGCCCTAAGGCTAACTAACTGCCGAATACTGAAACGTCAATTAAAGATGTATGTTCGCGTTAAAAATTTAAGTCCCTGTTATCCTTCAGAAACGTATACAGAAACCTTAATCAAATCATCAGTACGTCAATGATTTTAAACGCCACTGACATTAAAAATAGCCTTATTGTTTTTTATTTAGGCGAATTAAAAAATATTCTCAAAAAAATAAACTTTTTTTTTTTTTTTCAAATTTCCCGCCTCTTCGCGGACCATAGATAGTAAGCACAAGGCCAGCGGCCTGCGAACAGAGCTAGAAACGTTGATAGTACCTATAGGAATTGGACAAAACAAGGGCCAACGGTTTACATCACGAAAACAGTTTTCCGTTAGACCCTAGGCCTTTTCCAGGGAAGCCTTATTGCAAGTTCAGCTTACCAATACGGGCAATAAAAGATATCCAGAGTTCCCCCACTCGCTTCCAATTCATACCAATATACCGAACGTCGGTTTAAACTTCATCCTTTAACAAAAGCATGTTTATCCGAACGCTGTCGAAACTTGCACATTGATATGCAAAGGCTTGAATGTTACTTCGTACTGCTTACCTCTTATGCACTAACCACTGGGAGGGTGGATATGGTTTTTGGTTTAGAGAACGTTCACGATTTTTTTACACTGTCTGATAACGAGACGAGCTGGTCATTTGCCTGATGGTAAGCATAACGCTGGCCTATAATAAATGTAGTATCATTTAGACCTTTTAAACACAAAGGTCTGCGCGGCTCTGCAGTGCATTCGTTACCCTGAGACATTAGGGTATAAGTGTCATAAGCCCAGTAATTTCACGGGCTACTCTGCTCATCAAATCGGAACACAAACTCGGCCGGCATCAATAACTTATATCACGTAAAGGGCGGATTTATCGCACTCGCTCAAAAACGGTGAAGGAAAAAATCGTGAGGAAACCCACATGTTCAAGAACCACTAAATTCGAGGACATGTGACATCCACCAAGCCGCACTGGGCCCGCGTGGTGGATTATGGCCCACACCTCTCTCTCTTTGAGAGAAGGCTGGTATCCCAGCAGTGGGAAAATAAGAGGCTGTTAATGAATAACAAGATCTTAAGTTAAAATGTTGTCAATGGTGGTAAATTAGAATCGAGACTGGATCTCAAGTAGAGCTGCCGAAACCAATAACTGTACCTAACACCGATATGTGGTTGGATACAGAAGTTCAACTTCAGGGTGGTAGTAAGCCAGAGAGCAAACATAAATTTCCAACATTTTTCCCTGACTGACTCTGCTACTATTATTGTTCACTAACTAGGATAGCGTCTGGCACGTAGAACCAGAATACCTAAGTTCAAATGTCATTGACAGGAAACATTTTGGGACGGTTCTATTTATAAAAATAAAATATTATATACCCTGTTAATATAATGAGGAGGCATTTTTCAAAGGCGTTTATTCCGTTTTTAGCCCTTATTTACTTTATATTTTTTTAAGGTTGTCAACATTGAAATACATACTTACGTACCATAAATGCCAGATTTATCAGAAATGCGTTCATTGGAAAAAATTTAATAAAGTTGCTTGATTTGAGCAAAATACGACTATTCCTTTAACGAATACGCACACAAAAAACACACTTTCTCAATATATGAAAAAACTAGCTTCTGCCCGTGCTTTCCCGCGTTGCCACAGGAACCATCCATGTTTCCGGGATAAAAAAGTAGCCTATATTACTCTCTGGTCCATAAACTATATCTATGGCAATAATCCGTTGCTCTGTTGCTACTTGAGAAAAGGACAAACACACATACAAACACACTGTCGCGTTTATTATTAAAGTACGGATAGTTACAATGGAGTATCAATCTTTTAAAAAGTGATTCATTTTCAGCCTCTTACGCTCCCACTGCTGGGATACCGGCCTTCTCTCAGAGAGAGAGAGATAGAGGTATAGGCCATAATTCATCACGCGGGCCCAATGCTGCTTGGTGGATGTCACATCTTCTCGAATTTTGTGGTTCTTGAACATGCCGCTTTGCTCACGATGTTTTCCTTCTCTGTTTTAGAGCGAGTCTAAAAATCACTAGAAACAGGATATTTACCAATTAATATTATTAACCTGGGATCATTTAATAATTACATTACTAATTTTAAAATTTGAAGTTATACCTGTGTTACTGTTCGAATAGAATAAACGACATTTCCAGTACATGTACAAAATACAAAACCGACCATAGAACAACACAACACGGCGCACGCTGGACATGGCCCGCGGCGGCACCAAACCACAGCCTAAAATATTCACATACGTAGCAGCTTCTGCTTCCGCAGAATGATCAAATTAACACAAACAAAACATCCAAAATGCAGCGTCACATACCTAATTAACATCCTCATTAAATGGTAAACTGTTGTCACCCTACAAAACTTCAGCTACAATAGAAAATACGCCCGGAGGCGCTCGCGTGTGTCAGTTGAAAAGTTGAGACAACTCCAGCCTCGAAATGGTTGGAATGACTCTTTGTAGTCACGTATTTGATATTATAAACGCGGTTTAGTTATTTGTTAAGGCTGTTAAGCTTTGGCAATTAGTTTGTTGGCACTAATTACTGTAGGACTAACTCTTCTGTGAGGGTCCGTCTGGGGGGTACCACCGTTTTGCTACTGTAATATGCCACGGAGCGATCATTACTGTGTAGTTCTAGTTTGATGAGTATAGTAGTCAGTGAAATTACTGCGCTTATGAGACGTAAAATCCAATGTCGCAGGCTAATAAGCGCGATGCAGTGCCGCGCAGGCCTTTGTGTTTTAAAGTTAAATAGTATCACTACAATTGTTACGCGCTGGAGTTAAGCTTACTATCAGGCAAACGACCCGCCCGTCTCATTATCCATTAAGTAGAATCCAGATATCGCTGACCAGATCCAGATCCAGATAACTAAAAAACCCATTGCGGAACGTTCTAGAAATGTATAACTATTTTATTTTTTAAATATATCTACATAAAGGCTCTATTAGCTAGAACTAGCTGTACCTCGCAGCTTCGCCTATGTAGCCTAAGTTACTCCTTGTAACATCAGCTATCTGCCAGTGAAAGTCCCGTCAAAATCGGTCCAGCCGTTTGGGAGATTACCTGGAACAAACAGACAGAAGGACTATAATTTTAAAAATTGTTGCTTTGTTATATGTATATGTGCCGTATATACTTTCATATGCATTTAATAAAAAAAACTGTTACTTTGATATTACAAACAGACACTTCAATTTTATTTATTTCTATAGATGTATAGATTAGTTACTAATATTAGTTTTACTCGTGCCTAACTTTGTAACCGATATGTAGCCACGCGCTCTGGCCTCTGTTCTCACAGGTGTTACAAGAATGGTCTGTTCGCAGTTCATGCCATATGGGTGTGTAAGCGTTTATGTTTATGTAAGTACAATTTTTAAACATCACTTTATCTAAGTTAAGGTAGAGTGAAAATGGATAAAAAATAAGCTAAACCAAATAACAATATAAATGTTTGTAAAAGACGTACTTCACTGACCCCATATAAAATAGGACAAGGGCAGGAAGGACAGAGATTCAATTTTGTGAGAGAGCCCAACGCTTCTAAAGGTTCCGTAAACACAATTGAAAACTAGAGAAAACAAGTGAATCTTACCTGCCAGTGTTACAGAGTACTAAATCTAAAACACAATACGAAACATAACTGCAAAACGTCTGTCTTCACATAAATAGCGTCCCTGGTAGCTCAGATTTATGAATTTTAATTTTGTTTCATCCACTGCAAAGTATTATCTTACGGAGAGCATATTATTTTCTAAGAAGCGTCATAGAGTACATATTGCAGACGGGGGAATTCTGCGCAACACGGTTGGGTAATATTTTAATGCAAACAAGTGAAAATTGTGTTATTTTGTGGTTCTTTGTTTTGTTACGGAAAAATTGTTAGAACTGATTTGTGAGGCTTAGGTTATTTTGGTTAAGTCGTTTATTTTTGTTTGAAAATGTAAATTTTTTTTTTATTCTCGGTAGGTCTACGAATAGGTGGCTTATCTCATTTAGACATCATCGCATCTTTCTTTCGATTAAAAATATTTTACAAATATATTTTTCTAATTTAATCAAATTTTGTGATATAGTGGGAGATTTATTTTCGGTCTGTGACGTCTCAATTTCCTATCATTATCTAAGGAAACATCTGAAAATCATAAAAATGTGAGTTCCATGTAATTTTTTACGTAATTTAAAAAGTGCTAGTTCTGCCTAATCTTTCTTTATTAGATTCAACTTATTACAAGAATTATAAACACTTTCTGGTCGTTATTTTATAGACAGTGATAATTGCTTTTAAAAAGAGTTAGAAACGTGGTTTTATGGTGTTGTCGGGGTCTTCAAATATATCCATTTTTTTTTTTTCATAAAATATTTTAGGTAAATATTTGACCACCGCTATCGACTATCACTTCTGTGTCCGCGCTATCACCCCACTGACAGGTAAGCATCGTATTATAGGGTGAAAGCTTAAGGGCCTCGCCTTTATCACGGCCCAACAATGGCCCTACGAAATGAAATACGCATCCAAAAGATAACCTACCACGATTGTTTCCCTCACGGTTTGGGATGTAAAAAATGAATGGCCCTTTGAGTGTGTTTGCGTTCTGTGAAATATGTTGGTTATAGGGCAGATAAATAATCGGACGGTTTAAAACCTAAGACTGTTTTAATTCTACTTTTAGTGACAGTATTTCAGAGCAAAACTTGTGACCGAAAGTAGAGAACATAAACAAGTGTATAAAGTTAGTATACAGTGTTTTGTCTTTGTTGTTCTTTGACAATTTTAAACTGAATCAAAAGAGACAAAACATAGTGTCATTATTCAATCATTATACAGTATTTGTGTTGTAAGGCTGGTAATGTGGTTTGACCGCAATCTCACCTGATGGTAAACGATGATTCGGTCGAAGGTGTAGCACGCTTGCCTAGAAGCTACCTATTCAGTCTCGTTTTAAAGACTCCGCAGGTATTAGATTGATTGACTGTAAAGAAATTATTACAATACGTGATATTCAGACTGCCTTACTAAGGGATGTCCATTAAATTGTGTAGTGTAATAAAAGTTAGCCTGTTATCCGGTCATAGTAAAAAAGTAGACTGTACGACAGTCTTATATAGGAAGTCTGAATAACGCGCGGTGTAATAAGTCCTTAAGGCACCTATCGTATTTGCCTTGCGTTGAATCACTGAACTAAAAACTTAAATTTTGTACAAGGCAAACTGATATTATAAAGTTACTGTTTTCAGTTTTTTTTTCTTATTTATGATGAGAAGAATTTGTTAGTGGGAGGACTAACTCTTCTGCGAGCGTCCGTCTGGGTTGTTACCACCGCTTTGCTCGTGAAGTCTGCCGCCAAGCAGTAGTGTGCAAGAATTACTGTGTTCCGGTTTGATGAGCAGAATAGCCAGTGAAATTACTGGGCTTATGAGACTTAACACCTAATGTCTCAGGGTAACGAGCGCACTGCAGTGCCGCGCACGCCTTTGTGTTTCAAAGTTCTGGGTGGCACTGCAATTCTTATGGGCCGACGTTATGCTTACCATTAGGCAAACGACCAGTATGTCTCGTTACCAAACAACATAAAAAAAAAGAATATAATTCTAAAGGAGAAAGTTGAAATACGTCCGATCTCGTCCAATTTGTTGTCGGCAAAGTATCAGAACCGTCCGATACAATGGAAACAGACTGCGACCTTTCCTGGCCCCCGTAGAAGAATGTTACATTAATGAACGATTTTTGATTTATGTTACGATTTTCAATAGCCCCTCGATTAGGGATGTATTTCGTGTGATAGATATCCTGTTATGGTATTTCGTAAGGGTCCACTTACAATAAAGTAACATCTTGTCGTTTTTAATAAGGTATATTCTTACTAGTTCAACATGTATTTTCACACTTCCAGAAGTCCTTTTTTTATGTTATTTGGTAACGAGATGAGCTGGTCGTTTGCCTGATGGGAAGCATAACACCGGCCCATAACAATTGCAGTGCCACTCAGAAGTTTGAAGACCCTTTCACAAATAAATATATACATATTAGTAAAACTTGACCGCCACTATTTCACCTTCAAGTCAAAATCTATCGTTCAGGTAATAAGCACAGGCTCCGAATGTCCACTCTTGCGTGCAAAAATGATCCTCTCTCAATACTCCCCTGTGATTAATTATATAGAGGCCATCGTCTTACGTGAGTTTAGTCACTAGGAAAGGGGTAGGTAGGGTGACCATGAGGGTCAACCTAACATCCATGTGGGTGTGCGGAATGTCGATACGGGCATTGAAGGCACTCGAATTAATTTGCGTTGTGCCTGCTTTTTAATTAATGGGATCTTTCAAATAAACTACGTTGACGCATGATGTACATGTTAAAGGTGTATATATTAAACTTGAACTATGACTGTGCTCATTATAAGTGTGTAGGAAATCTTTGTAATATGTAGGTACACTGTTGGCGTATCGTCTATACAAATAAATTAAATTGAAGTGTCTGTTTGTAATATCAAAATAACGTCTTTTTACTAAATGCATATGAAAGTATATGCGGTACCTATAACAAAACAACCATTTTTAAAATAAACTTTTGTCTGTATGTTCCGGGGAAAATGCCCTATCATCTTGCTATGCGCTCGGTAACTCCGTGAAGATAACATACTTTTCTATTTCTACTATGGTGTAAGCAACGTTTGAACATTGTCTGTAGCTAGTCAGATTCCACTTTGAGCACTTTACGATAGGCTATAAATTAATTTAATGCTATATTGCATGAAGTTTGGTCATCCTAATGGAATTACTTGGAAGTTCAATGTTGGTCAATTCGAGGGGGAACTTTTGAATCATAGTCGCTGAATTGGTGCAAATCAGGATTTTATCATTTCATTCACTGGTGCATTCTGGGTTGATCCTAAATTTGGCTAAAATTTGATAAACTAGAGTCAAAATTTTTAACGGTTTCTATCGCGTATACTTACCATAATTGTTATTAAAATTGATTTAGCAATTAATCCTTTTATATTATTCGTCGAAACTGGTATAAACTGACTGTTGGGAAAAAGATGCAACACATTGGGTGCCTGAAGATGGAGGACATCGACTAGACCGGCCGAGAAAGAGATTGCGAAATCACTTGAACACATACCAAGAAGGCTGGCTTGAGATAGCGCAAGATACAGGCATGGAAGGACTTGGGCCTGGGACTTGGGACTTGGGCCGAAGTCCAAATGCCTTTGTCCAGCAGTGGGAAGAAAAAATACTAGTCAAAACCCAATTCCCTATTTTAACACAACCAGTAACATTTCTCGTAAGTAGGTACCGGCTAAAATCGGTCAAGCGTGAGAGGTCCGACGCCAGAGGCCCTTACGAACTTGCTTACGTTATTAACGCCTAATTCAATTAGGCTTTAGGGTATATCCTATGTACACCTTTATACATGGCAACACTTGAAAGTTTAGTAATAATAAAAAACATTTATTCATTCAAAACAATGGAGCATTTGGTACATAGATTGTAAATTATTCATCAGCATTCGACTCCGTAGCTAAGTTGGTAGTAACCCTGCCTGCAAAGCGAGGGGTCCCGGGTTTGATTCCCGGCCGGGGCAGATTTTGTGTAAACATAAAGTTTGTTCTCGGGTCTTGGATGTTTGTCATGTGTATCTGTTGTGTGTCCATGCCACCTGCGATATAGGGAATCCTAGTGCGGGGGTATGAGTGTAAGCGTTTATTTATTTATTGACTATATATTATAACTATTGACAACAATATCATGTGAATAAACATCCACGTGGCACCCTAACGTACATACTACCATTTTTTCCTTTAGGATATATACATATTGTTTGGTTTTTTTTGTACTATTTTGATGTATAATAAAGTATTATTGTGATTGTATTGCAGTTTAAAACTCCGCAGTCTAATACAATACCATCCAATTTGTTGTAATACAACACACCAAAGTCTGTAAAGCTAAGAATCCAAGAAGGCTGAAACTTTAGTCCGTCATTAGACACTTCTAGTGCAAGATCAAAACCGAAGTTTTCAGACGGTAGATTAGATTTCTCGTAGTTTAAGTTTCTTGGTAATGATATTGAATTTACTAAAAATGATTATCATTTATGATATTTAGTTTTATAATAATAGTTCTTATCTAGGCTTAGTATATTCACTCACTATTTTAGACTACGTTGTCACTTGAGGTAAAGTAATGTAGAGATCAAATGTTAAATCAAGAAATATATATTTTTTTTATGTTATTTGGTAACGAGACGAGCTGGTCGTTTGCCTGATGGTAAGCATAACGCCTGCCCATAACAATTGCATTGCCACCCAGAACTTTGAAACACAAAGGCCTGCGCGGCACTGCAATGCGCTCGTTACCCTGAGACATTAGGTATTAAGTCTCATAAACCCAGTAATTTCATTGGCTACTCTGCTCATGGGTTCATGACTGGGAACATGGGTTCGGCACCTGGTGATAATCTAAATGAAACTGCGGACCCAAAATTATCTTCATTCCCGTATTCCTCAATACCAAATATAATAATGTCATATATAATCATGATTAAACCATTTGCAGTAGCTGACTTGTCCTAATTTGCGTACCCGTCTATATTCAAAATGCACGAGGCAGCAACCTGGGTGTTAAAACTGCAGATATTGCTGTTCGGACGCACTGGAAGACAGTTGTCAAACTTTGTACAAATATCATTGCTATATGTTCCAGATAGCGAGTGTGGCCGAGCGGGAACTTGTGCGACTTTCAATCCGACGCACCATAGTTCGAATCTCGACTCGGCCTGCACCAGATTTATATCAAGTTATGTGCGGAATATTCACACTCGCTCTAAAACGGTGAAGGAAAACATCGTGAGGAAACCCGCATGTTCAAGAACAACAAAATTCGAGGACATGTGACATCCACCAAGCCGCACTGGGCCCGTGTGGTGGATTATGGCCCATATATCTCTCTCTCTGAGAGAAGGCCGGTATCCCAGCAGTGGGAGCGTAAGAGGCTGATAATGATATGTTCCAGTACAAAATAAAAGGGGTAACGGAAAAAGCTATTAATGTCGTTTAACTCGCCTAGCTTTAGTTAGTCAAAAAGTTGACTTCCATCAAGTTGACGTCATCCTTGTACATTTGTAGATTAACATATCACTAAACTTATGGTTTTCTAATATTTTTGCGCATTTTAGAACAATATGTATCATATTTTCGAAGAATATCACTCCAGTCATTTGTTTCAGTCTGTTTTCAACAAATTCACTGCTGTGCCGTACAATTGAAAGCCACCCAAGCGAGCGTTTCTCAGTGCAACTTTACAATGAGTGAGTGTACTGTGAGAACCTTGTGTACTGTAAAGTAGTATACTGTGTTACTAGCAATGCGATCGACGAAGTCTAATGAAACTTGCTCTTTGAATGGTATTAGTGCGGTTTGAGTTATTGGAAGTGATTTATAGATATTTTAAAAGTTCCGAAGACTTGTGGAAAGGTAGTAGAATAATTAGTGGTCTATAAAAAAACAGCTTTCGTTATCTCACTGCGAATATTATCTCTAGAAACGGGATATGCAAATATATACCATGTATGTATTTGATTTGAGTGTCCGAAATTACGACGCGGTTGCAGACGCCATGATCACGGAAGAACTTAAATTCCGAAATATCCGAATCTCAAATCAAATAATTAATATAGACCTATGATAATATTCGTAGTGATGATGATCATGACAAAAAACTTAGGTATAATATTTCATCCTCTCAACTTTCGAGTCCATCATAAATCGTAGGATGCCCTGTGTCGCAGGTGGCAAGGACACACACAGGTACACAACACAAACATCAAAGGCCCGAGAACAAACTTTATGTTCACCACACAAAATCTGCCCCGGCCGGGAATCGAACCCGGGGCCCATCGCTTTGCAGGCAGGGTTACTATCAACTTAGCAGTCGGTGCTGAACATATAAACGAAGGTAAAACGTAAACCTCAATTATTCGTCGAAGTCGCCATGAGACATGGGAAGTCATTATCTTGTGGATTCAACTTATTAAACTGGTTTTCCATACATGTACAATAATAAAAAAAATTTCAATATGTAGTTAAATGATTCGCATTTGAATTTCTATCTATGGCATTGGTTGGTAAGCCGCCGAGTTTGTTTACATTATTGGACAACTAATAAAATCTCCACCATACCTAGTTAATTATAATGCCGTTAGGCAACTTCAAAGCCATTTGGCATCAGCCATGAGCCTCAACAAAGAATGCGCTATTTGAAAATGTAAACAAGAAACGGGAAATAGAATATGAAATATTAATAAAATTCTAAATAACAAAGAGAAAATTGCTCGTCGGTCTCTTTCTTCACAAAAGGAATGTAATGGGAAAATCCCAGTTTCATTTATAGCGTCTTTTTTAAAATTGTCATTGATTGCTTGAATCTACATCCAAGCCGGAAACAAGGCAAGAACAATATGATTTGCTATAGATACATCAGAAGCAACGCGACAGCGACAGGTATAAATCTCGCTGTTATTCTTTGCTGTCGCTTTGCTATAATTGCTGTCGCTACTGATCTGTCACTACTGTCGCTGCTGCTATCGCTACAGCTGTCAGATACGTAATCCGCCTGGCATTTTAGTATACAGTGTTTTCAAATCGAGTTACGTGTTTTCAATTCGTTCACATTCTCTGTGCGTTCAGTTCGCGATTCGTTCAATTTGCAATTTTTGCTAATTATCATTTAGTTCGAACTCGTTGTTACTTAAAAAAAATGTGGCCATTCTCACACATGTGCCTGAAGCAGATATAAAGCAAAACCGGTATTACATTGATTGTGGTTACATTGCTGCAATTGTAAAGAAATAAGTTCCAAAAATCGTATAAATCTTAAAAGTCCTCCCATCCCAGCTTCACTCCGTCATATTTCCAAACGCCCATTCGATGATGGAAAATAAATTCGATGTATTATTGGGAACCGCTGAAATGTTTTATTTAGAATAGTATTCCATTTTGATGCATTGCTTTATTCCAAAGTGAATTTAAGGCTGTCTCGATGGAATTTATTCAGAATGGAATAGAATACAGAAATGTCATGTTAATATAATTTGTGATACGCAACTTTTTTAATACTTTTAGTTTATCATTTGACCACCATCTCATCTGATTTCAAGTGATGACGCGATTAAAGATGCTGTATATTCTAAACCTAGACTAGAGCTGGCTTTCAAGTGCAGCTGCAGGAACACACTGATAGGTGCTTGGCTACAGATTTTCAACTTGAGGGTGGTAACTAGCCGGGGAGCGTTAGAAAATACCCTACCAAAATTTTTTTACTGCTGAATAACGAGATGAGATAGTTTGCCTGATGGTAAGCATACCGCCAGCCCATTAACAATTGCAGTGCCACTCAGAACTTCGAAACAAGGGCCTGTGTGGTACTGCATTGCGCTCGTTACCCTGAGACATCCAGGTATTAAGTTTCATAAGCCCTGCAGTAATTTCACTGATTACTTTGCTCATCAAACTGGAACACAGTAATGCTTGCACATTACTGCTTGGCGGCAGGCTACACGAGCAAAGCGGTGGTACCCACACAGACGTACACTTGCAGAAGAGTTAGTCCTATACCACCTGGTAAAAATATCATTACCATAAAATCCTATATCTCTGCGCAGGTGGAACCGCAAGCAGCAGCTAGTTATAAATATTTTAAAGCGTTAACACACACTAGCGAGATATTCATATAAATATTTACGCCTGCGCATGCTATAGTTTCTATTTAACCTGACTATCCTAATGCCCGAACTATACGTTACAGAGTTGGTATCGCAATATTCGGTTACATTGGTAATTATCCCGCTAGTTCTCGTATTATCGTATTCGGCTTGTCTAAACACAATTATACCAGTCAACAAACACGGTACACGTTGATTGTGTAGATTGCTAGCGCCTATTGTCCGTCTATTTCAATGGCCTTAAATAATACCATTCCAAATCTGAGCCCAAAATTGAAATTGCTTTTAAAAAACGGCAACTGATTTCGAAGAAAATATAGCGATATATGACAAATTCATCACCCATTTTTTTCCATCCTTAGAGTCCTTCTTTCGTAATTTAGATATATATACGCTCATGAAAAAAATATCATGAAAATTGACAATTGTTAAAGAAATCCAGTAACATACACACTAAAAATGCCAGGGGAATTGAGAACCTCCCCCTTTTTCGAAATCAGTTAATTAAAAATAGAAAACTAGGCTTTATGAAACAAAACGCCAAAAATCAACAGACCTAAGATTCCTTGTATTTAGAGAATCAGGATCACTGCTAGAACCATATCTCACCCCGCCATCTTATTCTCACCGTAAACTCAAGTGCTTTCTAATCAACCTATTTAAAGCAGGCGATGTTAATACCACTACAAAGAAAATGCAACATGATAGGTTGCATCATGACGCTTTGAGGCTTGACGAAAAAAAACACGTTTCAGTCTCATTGTCAAATTTTATACCTCGATCAAACCCCTCGTTGAACCTTTACTGTTTCAAAATCGCTTCGATTCACAATTGGGATGTTGACTGTATTCAAATAGAAATATAATTTTGCCGCGAAACGGTAGTTTTTGTGACAGAAATCCTATAAAACACAATATTTTTGTTTATTTTTAAGGAATTTAATTTTAATTTAGTAATCAAAATGTAATCACATCACTCCGAAGTCATGTGACATAAAACTCCAATCAAAGCGCGTGACGTCACTCGCTCAATCGGAATGAGTATATTGCTCTTTCTGCCGGTGCTAGTATTTTAGAGTGATTTCTGTGAATATATTTATCTGTGCCATTAATTGTATTAAGCGCGTGACGTCACATCGACCACGTGACCAGTATTGGCGTTTTGGAGCGAAACTTGAAATGGCATTTAAAATACATGAAAATTAAAGTATTAGCTGTATTAAAAAAAGTAATTTTAAATATTTTGGGTTATATTAGGCCCATTCGTATCGTTTTAAACACAGTCCCAAAATCAGTCAACATCCCAATTGTACCACGCTATAATTGCACTTTAAACAATAACGGTCCTCGATAATACATGAGTCCAACTGACAGATAACAGAGGGTCCCACGAGACTTGTCTATTGATTCAGCGCGAGCAGTAAGGATTTTAATGTTTCCATTCCAGACCGTATTGGAATTGGCACAACGGCTCATTAATAATACGTCAATTTGATGAATGTATATCCGGACATTAGTAAAGAATAGATTCTGATTTATATCCGGGGTAATCCGTGTTGTAGCACTGTGGGGAATTGGTCACTAATCCTACGTCATTATGGTAAATAATCATATGGATTTTGGTGAAGCATAGATAGAGATGCCACTTATTGTGTAGTATGCGTTCTGGGGAATTGGCAAAACGGCTCATTAATTATATCCGGTTTGGTAAAAATGTACATACGGATATTAGTAAAGAATAGACGCCACTTATTACATCCGGAGTAATCTGCGTTGTATAATATATTTTTTCGAATTGCCAAAATGGCTCATTAATACTGAGTTTGGTAAATGTATGTACGATAATAACCTTGTACTAATTATTATTAAGTCTCAATTTAAAAAAAACAGTTTATCCATCAAGTTTGTGTCTAATGTGGACAGAGTAGTGTGAAAGAACCAAGATAGCAATTTAACCGTTTTTTCTTAACTTTTTGTTTATTATGAGTTAAAACAGATGAAACGAGAGTGATTCACAATTTCACACGTGTACAGTGTTTTACAACAAAATATATATTTTACAAGAAAATATCAAAGTACAAAAAACAAACAACAAAACTATTCAATTTGGCGATTTAATACATGGTAAAAAGGTAATACCTACAAAATAAATTTAACATTCAGATCCAGCTTATAATGTCAAGTTCTAAACAAGAATATTAAAGAACATTATCTTTAATACTTTAAAGTATCTACTTGTAGCATACGAAATAAATTAAACATTGTCTAAAACTGAACAGACACTCGTACAGCAAAATTTCCACTAGAGCGAAAAAAACACCCTAAAAGGCTTTCGCATTTCACGAACGGATGTTTTTTATAGAAATCAAAACGCCATCTCGCAAGCGTATTTACAGGAGTTTTTTTCTGTAACCCTGAGAAATGATCTTCCTACTGGCAGTGATTAACGAGCTCCGGAGTCAGATCCTTGGTTAGAAAGTAGGGATGTGTTTGTCCGGATGGATATACCTACGCTTATAGATGAATCCAGTATTAAAAGATTTAAGTGTATCCGGATTACCAGTCCGATTCTAAGTACTTACATGGTATGTTGGTGATATAAAATATATAAAAATAATGAGGATAAGATATCCTACTTCCTACTAAAGTGTGTTTGTTGGTATGTTGATTTGTTGGTTTGTCCTTCTTTCACGCAGCAACGGAGCAACGGATCGACGTAATTTTTGGCATATATATAGTTTATGGACGGAAGAGTAACATAAGCTACTTTTTATCCCGGAAAAATGCCCAGTTCCTGTGGGAACGTGGCTAAAAACCGCGGGCAGAAGCTAGTATACAATATATAAATAATAAGGATAACATATTTAAATATAAATTAATTACCTACTTATAAAAAGTAAGTTTTTTAAGTCTGTTAAAAAATACTTAGTTTCTTCAAGTCACGAGTGAATAGGTATGTTCTAGGCTTCATTTTCGACCGCATCGTCACTTACCACCATGTAAATTAGCGGTCAAACGCGTACGTATTGAGCATAAAAAAATAATTAGTAGTTTAAAAAAACATTTTAAAAACTTTGTAATTATTGTAAAAACTTTTTGAAAATAATGCGAGTTCTTCTTCTTGATCGGTCTATATCAATTTATTTTAATTTCACAATTATTGTAATAAAAAAATTGAACTCGAGGCGAATTATATAATGATGGACGCTTTATTTCTAGTTTCCATTTAGTTCTCACCCAACGCCATGTTTACGCTACTGACAACAGACTTTTAGTTGGATTTAAAAACCAAATTACAAACCGAATAGAGTTGTATTAGCGAGTATCATGCTTTGCTTTCTTGGCTACGGAGTTGGATTCAAAAAATTCCGGAATCGAGAAGTACAATTTGCAAAACAGGATATAAATCCGGAACCAGCACCTCTAACCTTGAGGACCCATCTCTATGGTAAGCCACACGCGTCTGGATTTGTCGTTCACCGCTCCAGAATTAACGTTTTGATTGGAGAACAATGAAGTGTATTTGATTTCTCGGAGGCTATCTAAATTGCGTTAGTATATTGTGTACAGATTAATCTTACAATTAATTAATGCTTTCATCAATGATTTTGAGATTGAGTTGGACTTGTATTAAATTGTTACTCAAATACATTCAGTCGACCAGACTAACAGCAAGACGACATCGATATCTTGTTGATATTCCTCCTTTACGCACGAAGCGTTTTGCTTCTACATTCATTTGGTGTACCGTCAAGGAGTGGAATGCCTTGCCTGAATCTGTGTTCCCTGATCGCTATAACCTGAGTATCTTCAAGTCTTGAGTATCTTCAAGAGTGAATAGGTACCTTCTAGGTAAGCGTGCTCCATCTTCGACCGCATCGTCGCTTACCATCAGTGATATAGTGGTCAAACGCAAGTCTATTGTGTATATACAAAAAAAACGCGCATGCAATACGAAAACAAAATGACCTACACAAATTGCTTTAAAAAATCTACGAACCGACTTCAGTGACAAACTACTGAAACTTTCAAATCGGTTTATAAATGATAGAGATATGAGGCAACAAACATACAAAAAAAAAATACCCACCGAATTGATAACCTTCTCCTTTTTTGGAAGTCTGTTAAAAATAGTAATAGTTTTGTTTTTATTTAAATATACTTGAAGATGCAACCAAATATAGAGCTACCATTTGCGTTCCTATGTATGACTGTCTATGCTTATGTTATGAGATGTATGAGCCATATGAGCCAATCTGTCCCAGCTACAGAAAATTAAATGAGCCGACTCTCCACAACTACTTCGCTACAGAGGTTGTTCTTCTTCTTGGTCGCTACGCTCTTGACAGAGCGGTCGTGCTCGTCATGAAGTACTAGTGGGGGCAGATGTAATGCGCCTCACAATATCTCGCCATCTCTTTCTGTTAGAGGTCATACGGGTGCACTCATGCACAGGACCGCCCACAGCAGATTTGATCTGATCAGTCCAACGCATGGGTGACCTCCCACGCGGCCTAGTGCCTTCCACCTTTCCCTGGACGACGAGACGCTCTATGGACTGGTTGTCTCGTCTTGAAACGTGTCCAAAAAAAGCTAGTATGCGGGACTGAACTACGGAAGACAGACGCCGCTTGATGCCGAGTTCTTGAAGTATCGAGACATTTGTGCGAAACTCGGTCCACGATACCCCAAGCATTCTTCTCCAGCACCACATCTCCAGAGCGTCTATCTTCTTCTTTTCAACCTCTCGCAGAGTCCACGTTTCTGCACCGTATAGAAATATGGGTAAAATAAGAGATCGCACAAGCCTGGTCTTTGTGGTTTTGGTGATGTTTCTGTTCCTCCATATTTTATTCATTTTGTCCATTGCAGTTCTAGTGATCGCCATACGTCTCTTTAATTCGTCTATGCACCCGCCATTGTTCGAAATCAAAGCTCCAAGGTATATATAGGATTGGACTACTTTGCAATTCGCAATCTGAGTGACTTCTGGCGAATTATTGTTAGTGCGGTCCACAATCATCATCTTGGTCTTGCTGCGATTAATCTTTAGTCCGAACCCGAGGCTCACTCGCTCCATGTTACGAAGTAGCTGTTCCATGTGTTGAGCACTAGTTGCAAATAGAGTGGTGTCATCCGCGTAGCGCAAATTCGCAATTTTATAGCCACCAACTGTAACTCCATCTGTCCAATTCTCCAGGGTGATGCGCATTATAAGCTCCGTATACGCATTGAACAAGAGCGGTGATATAATACATCCTTGGCGGACGCCAGCGCTAAGGTCGAAATTGCCGGATAGGATGTTATCTGTCCGTACTGAGGCTGTACCTTCTTCGTATAGACGCCTTAGAATGTGTACAAGATGCTTTGGCGTCCCCATTTCCAGTAATGTTTTCCATAGAGTTGGCCATTTCACCGAGTCGAATGCTTTGGAGAAATCGACAAAGCAGATGTATGTTGGCTTGTTAAATTCCCGAGCCTTCTCGATAATTTGACGAACAATGAGAATCTGTTCTCTGGTGCCCTTTCCCTTCACAAATCCGGCCTGCTCTGGCGCAATTTCTTTGGAAAGATACGCCTTTAGTCGTTCATTCAAAATATGTAACAAAATTTTGCTAGCGTGTGATATTAGAGCAATAAGGCGATAGTTGCTACATTTCTTTGTGGAACCCTTCTTATGTAAGGGAGTGAATACTGTGTGAGTCCACTCAGATGGCCACACTCCTGTCTGCCATATTTTATTGCAGATGACGTGGAAGATGTGATCGCCGCGTTCCCCTAAAGCCTTTATAGTCTCAATGGGAATTTGATCTGAACCCGTAGCTTTTCCAATTTTGAGATGTTTTATAGCAGCTCGCACTTCAGACAGAAGAATATCTGGCTCTAGTTCTTCATTATTCGGGTTTGTATTTGAGAAAAGACGTGACTGCGAATCCTGGAACAATGACTGACAGTACTTCTTCCATGTTTCCGAGATTTGTTCTAATTCTGTTACCGTTTCGTCATTAGTGTTATCAATGGCCCAAGTTTTAGAGGGTAGTGTTTTTGTTATGAGACGAATTTTGCGATACAGATCTCTCGATTCATGTTTCCCTGCGTGTGTTTCGACCTCTTCACATATTTTGCGAAGGTATGAGTTGTGATCTCGTCTGCAGCTGGCCTGAATTTTGGCAGACAACTTGTTGATCTCCCTAATATCTACTCCTCTCGCTTTTTTTGCCGTCGGTCCTCAACTAAAGCAAGTGTACTGTCCGTCATCCAATGTTGCCGTTTATGAGTTTTATTTGGCGGTTTGGACTCTGCGATTGCATTTTGGATTAGGTGTTTTGCTTGGTTCCATAACATTTCTGGTGTTGCTTCATTATGGTTTGTGTCGGCCCACTCTGTCCAGTTTTGCTCTACGGCCATAGTAAATTTTGCGGCATCTTTCACTTCGATTCTCCTTTGTTTATTGAGGGTCCTCGCAGCTGTCAATTTAAGTCTCAGCTTCACAATGAGGAGTTCGTGGTCTGATCCACAATCAGCGCCAGGCAGCGTGTGAGCGTTGAGGATGGAGGTTTGCCAGCGTGACCGAACCAGGATGTAATCAATTTGGTTGCGGTAGGCACCTCCTGGTGATGTCCAAGTGTATAATCTCCGAGGATGATGTTGAAATAGACTATTTGCTATTACTAAGTTATTCTCATCAGCAAATTGCATCAGTCGCTCACCTCTTTCGTTGCGTATCCCAAGGCCAAAGTTTCCTACACTTTTGCTAAATTGACTGGAATTAACTCCAATTTTAGAATTAAAGTCACCCATGATTAAAAGTAGCTCTCTGTTGGGAATTTTTGCGATGGTGGTTTCCAATTCTGTGTAGAAGCTTTCTATAACATCCGGCTTCGCAGAACCAGTGGGGGCATAAACCTGTACGAGATTTAGGTTTACTGGTGATGCTTTCAGCTTAATAGTCATTACTCGGTCGCTAACCGGCTCGTAACCCAACACACAATTCCTTAGATGTTTTGAAATTACAAATGCCACTCCGTTTCGGCTGTTGTTGTCGTTCCCAGAAAAGTAAACGGCATGGGTGTCGGTGAGGAAATGTCCGCTTTCTCTCCAGTGGGTATCGACTAGTCCGCAAATACTTAAACCACACCGGGTTATCTCTCGTTTTAAGATGTCAAGTTTTCCAGTTTGTAGCAAGCCACGTACATTCCATGTTCCTATCTTCTGGATTTTACGTAGCTTAATGGAATTTCCAGTAGCAGGGTTTCCATGAGAAGCCTGGTCTCCTACTCCTACATGGCCGGTAGTCCATTTCCCACCGCGCGCCCCGGACGCAGCGCGGCGCCGGTCGCTAAGCGGCTCGCATGGCAATCGTGATTCATTTGTATTTACTTGCATGACGAATATCTCGGGAAAATAGTTGCAGTGGTTTCCCCTTGCCTTCTGCACCAGACTTTTATGGGGGTTTTTAAGCCCCAAGGCCGCTGAATCCTCTTCTGACCAGTTTCCTGGTCAGGTGTATGGTTATACCGCCATTGCTCGGTCGCCAGTGCCTCGTCTGTTATCTAGCAGGGGGGACCACGGCAACCCAAGGGCTACCGCCGCAGAATCATACAAATCTGCGCGTGCAGGTGAGGATGGCAATTGGGGCTGGAAAGATGTTTGATCCGTTCTCCCCCTTCCCCCCCAACAGAGGTTGTTAAGTTTAAGTATTCTTTACATAGTGCACTTTTCAGACCTTAAGAAAAATTGATATTTACGATCACTGAGTAACATCAAATGATATGAGCACTGGCGCGAGGCCAGCAAGGGGCAATTTGGCGCAACTTGATCGTATCGCGGCTAAGGTTGCCGGGGTTGCACTAGATTGCGTTAGATTTAGACTGTTTCATGGGATAAGAGTTTACCCGTCATTTTTAATCAGGTGAAAATTATTGGAAAAATTCTTTTTCTAGGTCTTGTAGTGACCATTTCAAATCTAATGATTTTTGTGACGCGAGCAAGGTTACTGGTTATTTCAATTAATTAACCCTTAAAGTAAACATCAATGATAAGCACCACTGATGGTGGCTCTATCTGAGATTAGCTTTACCTGTGCCATTGAAACCTCACCTCCAATATTAAAACCCTTCAAACGTTCGTTAAGGCAGAACGTGCGAAAGAAATATACAAACATACTTTCGAAAACATCTAAACAAATAAATAAAATTGAAGTGTCTGTGTGTAATATCAAAATAACAGCTTTTTATTAAATGCATATGAAAGTATATACGGTACCTATAACAAAATAACCATTTTTAAAACTTTTGTCTGTCTGTCTGTTTGTTCCGGGTAATCTCCGAAACGGCTAAACCGATTTTGACAGGACTTTCACTGGCAGATAGCTGATGTCACAAGGAGTAACTTAGGCTACTTTTATTATAGAATTAGGGTTCCGCGCAAAAAAAACCATGAAATCCAATATCTCCACGTGGGTGAAACCACGGGCAGCAGCTAGTTGCTAATAAATATAAATAAATAATGCCTCTTACGCGTTCCAGCCGGTTGCTCCGGCACCACAAGACAGGTTGCGTTCGTGCGCCTCCGATAGCGAGTGATGTATGCGCTACCTCGAGTCGGCCGCGCAGCAGATTTAACGCTAATAATTCGTGGTTGCGAACAAATTGCTGAAGAAAATCTGTTTTTTTATCTTTGCTTTGTGGAATTTTCATTGTATGCCACTTATTTCCTTTAAGTTTTTGGGGACCGATACGAAAGATTCTGTTTAGTATGGTATATTGGTGGAGTATGGACCACGCGTCCATTGAGTGTAATATACTATGATAAGACATAAATAAAAATCAAATGGTGTTAGAAATCCATACTGACACAATTCTGAAAGCAAAAAAAGCCGTTTGTGTGACAACTGCATGTATATGTGCCTTATTGTCTTAAATTCTACAATAATTTATTACATTTTCCATAGTCAGTTCCCCTTATTCCTACAACGCAAAGTAGGCTGTGAAATTCTGATATATAATCATGCAATTTTCAATACACGCCACATAAAGCGTAGTGTAGTCGTAGCCACGTCGTAGCTACGTAGACCATACGTAGCGGGCACCGTAGCAAATTGCTACGACGATGCGTAAAAGTGTCATGAAGCGTAAAATCTGTTAACCTTCATGCATAAAAGCTTTACCATCGCTTTATAGCTTAAAAGCCAACTAGTTTGTTGCCTTATTATTTACTAGCTGTGCCCCGCGGTTTCGCCCACGTAGCCTAAGTTACTCCTCGTAACATCAGCTATCTGCCAGTGAAAGTCCCGTCAAAATCAGTCCAGCCGTTTCGGGGATTACCCGGAACAAACAGACAGACAAACAGACAAAATTTTTAATAATGGTTGTTTTGTTATAGTTACCGTATACACTTTCATATGAATTTAGTAAAAAGCTGTTATTTTGATATTACAAACAGACACTTCAATTTTATTTATTTGTATATATTTATGTATTCTTGTTTTATAAGTTAGTGTTTGACAGTAAATCTAGAATAGAATCGGCTCTCATGTGCAGCTCCCTGAAAATGGCAACAGGTTTTCAACTAACTAGAAGAAACTAGAAAATGCTCGACATAATATATTATACGATATAAATTTGTACTAACTCCATATTTCACATTTGCCTCTACACTGTGACCTCCTTATCTCTTTGCCCACAAACCACAGCCAATTAGTATGGCAAAGGAAGTGACACAGAAAAATAATATAGACAGAATAATACATTTGGAGAGTAAGTACAGTCTACGAACTTAACAGTACCACTTAGCAACGAGTGTCAGTCGTTACGCTTGAAGAGATCGCTATGATTTTGCGAGTTCACAGAAGGTAATTGCCGATTTATTGAATGTTCAGCATAATGCTAGCCTTTAAAATAAATGATCTTTCCCTATTCAGGATCCTTCTCTCATGCCCACTCTGAACTTACCTTTTGATATAATCTATACAAATAAATAAAATTGAAGTGTCTGTTTGTAATATCAAATTACCAGCTTTTTACCAAATGCATATGAAAGTATATACGGTACCTATAACAACAGAACCATTTTTAAAATGTATGGCTGTCTGTCTGTTTGTTCCGGGTGATCTCCGAAACGGCTGGGCCGATTTTGACGGGACGTTCACTGGCAGATATCTGATGTTATAAGGAGTAACTTAGGCAGGTCACAGCTGTAATTTTTATATAGCTTTCGATTTTACCCTCTGCGTTGAACACACTATGTACCTAAATGGATACGCATTCGTCGTTAAATATAAATACAGCAGGTTAAAAACACATAGGACGTCGTTGTACATATTCAATAATCATATTATATCACTTATGTTACATAACAGAGAGTAAGCAAGTCGATTCCGCTTAAAATATCTCTTATAATTTTTACTTGTGAGTGACTTCACCCTCTGTGCTGATTACACTACGTATCTAAAATGAAGGATTGACATATTCGAGACTGTGTCTAATTATGACGAAGGCAAGTTGGGATTACGAGTACCCTCCTTTGTGCATTATTTAGATCATTTCCATACACACATACCTCACACGACCCCTCGTGTCTGCGGTGTCCCAGTATTTACAGTAGGTTTTGGTGAAGTAGTAGTTGGCTTCTTCTCGGAGTTTAGCCGTTTTGCTCCAAGGAAATTATATTTTCTCCCACTTGCTCGGAAATTGAGTAATTGTTTATAGTAAGAATACGTCCATCGACTTTTTTGGGTACCTACGCAATGAAATAACCCACTAGCAATAGGGATATTGACTCCATTTTTTTATTATGATGTCAATCAACTTGTTTTCTCGTGAGAATCAATGTCTATATCGAAAAAACTAGAAATATACGCTAGAAACGTCAAAAATGACAGTCAAAGTCGGGTGTATCTACTTAGCGCTAAAACGCCCCATACAAATTGGACAGAACATCTGATGTCACTTGTTCTACGCGGGCCGTAAAGCTGTAGGTACTAAAAACAAGCATTTTGTTGATTTGACCATGAAAAACATACGCCATAGTCACGGTCTGTATGTGTGATGATTGTGCGTTTTTGTACTATCACACCTAATATATTTTTTTACAAATTGTAACTTACACGTTACCGTGCCGATTACGCAACATACCACTCATATTGGAACAGTTGTAACCTCAATTTTAACTGGTTTTTACCGCTTTTACCATTACGAGGTGCCGCCAAAAGCGCCCGCTTTCTGCAATACGTCGATAACGGTAAATTTTAACGTTGGACGTGAAATATTCATCGAATAAAAGAGCTAGTGTTAAAAATGGAATTGTACCGGAATGAGAGGAAAAAGGTTCTTGTTTTTCATACAAATGAGTACTTTGTTTTGTGATGCTATTATTCCAACTTACAGCATTGTGGTTCAACGAGGCAATGCCGCCAGCGTGCTGGGTACACTTCCAACGGGTAGTGGGCTACAACATTTGGATTTTCTATACATTGGCTTGTATATTATCCAACTGTTTTTTGTAGCTAGTTCAGATGTATTGTTTATTTATGTATTAGATAGGTAATATAGGTTATTAGCCCGTTGAAAAAAAAAGTTGTACCCTTAACCACGATGACTATACGAAACTAGCCAAGCGCTTAAAAGTTTGACAGCTCTCGTGGTATCGATGGAAATAAGCACATTATGGTACAACGGTACAAATCATCATCAGTCGGAAGACGTCCACTGCTGAACATAGGCCTCCCCCATAGAACGCCACTTCGATCGGCTATTCGCCTCTTGTATCCAACGGTACACCGCGGTTTTGACAAGACCATCGGTTCACCTAGTGGAGGACCGGCCTACACTACGTCTTCCTGTTTGTGGTTGCCATTAGAGAACATTTCTTCCTCATTGGTTGTTGGTTCTGCGTGCCTGACCATTGCCATTTCAACTTGCTAATTTTGAGAGCTAGAGACTTTCGTTCTCTTACTCATTCCGTATTTTATCATAGGACAGTGAGAGTACAGTAGTAGAGTTGTGCAGAGTAGCGTTTTTTTTTTAATTTTAGATAAGGTCTCATTCGAACTGATCTAAGTGACAATGTGATCGAATTCCACAATGAAAATCTAGCGGCTGCTAGAACTAACCAACAGATGCCTGCATCACGCTGTTTTTCACTAAAATCTCAAGCTCATTATAGGATTCGAACCCCAATGTACGTATTAGTATGTCGTTACTATTGAACCTTCGTCACTTCAAAATACGTCACGTGTTCTGGAAAAACTAATTTTTGCGATAAGGCAACGGGAAAATTGGCTTCCAACCTTCTCGTGTCATTTTATATCTGACAACGGACAGTGCCTACTACGGAAACTCGGTCTAGTATATTTTTTTCAGAGTAGGCTTTCCCACTGTTGGGAAAAGGCACAAGTCCTTGAGGGCAATCGCGTTAAAAATTATCAACCAAACCGCTACTAAACCACGACCGCATCACAAGCTTTTTGACCGTTTCGTATCGCGCTAATAGTTTTACCAAAAGTTGAGACGTTTCTCGACAACAACTGACAGTTAACGCTGTCAAATGAACGGCAATATCGAATCCCACACGCCTGAACCGAA
This sequence comes from Crocallis elinguaria, assembly GCA_907269065.1. Lineage (NCBI taxonomy): Eukaryota > Metazoa > Arthropoda > Insecta > Lepidoptera > Geometridae > Crocallis > Crocallis elinguaria. The sequence continues at coordinate 11,202,016 of OU026065.1, read as the reverse complement.
ACTAAACAACAGTTGGTATCAAACCACAATCAAACCGTAACTGTACGCTGTCATTTCAAATTAGCGCGATCGGGGCCCTTGTTTGTGTCCAATCTTGCAATGGTTCAGTGTTAAACAAAAGTTCAAAAACCAATTTTTTTTTATCCATAATGTTTATTATGATTTTAGAAGCTTAAAGTTTGTTAGCATTTTAAATCTTTAATTCCAAAGATTGTTGAGTTACTATAGTGCTTCCAATGAGTTAAGTTTGCATAAATTCATTCTTATTAGTCATTTACATACCTACTCGCTAGTAATGAAATAAATTGTTTGTCTTTCGCACACTAATTTAGCTTGTAATTTAGTCATGTTATTTATACACTTTAGTGATAATTCTGGCTTAAAATATTGAAAATTTGCCTACTCAAAGCACCTATCTTATGTAGTATAAATATATTGTTTTGGATACCTAGTAAATAAATAGTTTTAAGAAAAAAGCAATTATTTTTTATTATTCCTCTTTTTCAATTTAACTGTTCTTTCGAGCTTAAATGTTTGTACAACTTGTCTCCTTCGTTATGAGGTTTTTGTACACCTAATAAAGAAAATTTTTTTTCAATTATTTTTCTTCTTTGATGTCTTCCGTTCGAATCTTTGTATAACTAGCCTACTTTAAGTACTTTTGTAATGAGAATGTCCTGTTTTGTACATCTGACAAAAAAAAAACTATTTTCAATTATTCCTCTCCTTTGATTTATCTCTTTTCGAGTTCGAAGATCGTAGTAATTTCGTAGTACAAACAGACCCTTAGATCGGCGATTCCCTGCACAGATTATATCTACCTTTTACGGAAAAAAGCAAATTTTGCGAATTTTGCCGGCGAGTAGCAAATAATTGTCTATTTGCCGTAAAAAATAATAATTTCCCTTTGTACCCCACTTTAAAGCGGGAATTATAACAACGGTTACATTTTACTTTTAAAAAGCTGACGCTTCTGTTGTTTCATCAGCTGTAAACTGGAATTGTCATACATATATTTTTGTAACGTTTGTGCAAAAAAGGAGGGAATTTTTAATGCAAAAATATATTTCAACCTGCTCAATGGGAATTTAGTAGAATGCTCTTTTCAAACACATTTTTAGTTCAAATGCTGATATATAAAAATGATGCTACATTGCGGTATTTATATTTTTGTATACTTGATAGGTTAAAAAGGTAGGAAACCCTGTATAAAAGAAACCACAGTGAAAATAATACAGTATAAAATGAAGCGTTTAAACTGCGTCATTATTAAATTTTCAGTATCCAATTAGTGAATTCAGTGGCACGATACACGGTGCAAAAGTACTGTGTCCACGCAAAAACCTTAACTATTTTCGCGAGATATGCAGCGTGTGGGGGCGAAGTGCGGAGTACCTGCGGCCTGTGTACATAACTCTTGTGTTCTTATAGAGAATCTGGAAGTGAATACAGGTAAAATTGAATATCACTGAAGTCGTGAAGTCTGCCGCCAAGCAGTAGTGTGCAAGCATTACTGTGTTCCGGTTTGATGAGCAGAGTATCCAGTGAAATTACTGGGCTTATGAGACTTAATACCTAATGTCTCAAGGTAACGAGTGCATTGCAGTCCCGCGCAGGCCTTTGTGTTTCAAAGTTCTGGGTGGCACTGCAATTGTTATGGGCCGGCGTTATGCTTACCATCAGGCAAACGACCAGCTCGTCTCGTTACCTAATAACATAAAAAAAAACACTCATCACTATCAGCCTCTTACGCTCCCACTGCTAGGAGAGCTGGGAAGTTTTGTTGGTAGTAGGACTAACTCTTCTGCGAGTGTCCGTCTGGGTTGTTACCACCGCTTTGCTAGTGAAGTCTGCCGCCTATAGCACTAATGTGCAAGCATTACTGTGTTCCGGTTTGATGACCAGAGTAGCCAGTGAAATTACTGGGCTTATGAGACTTAATACCTAATGTATCAGGGTAACGAGCGCACTGCAGTGCCGCGCAGGCCTTTGTGTTTCAAATAAATAAATTATTGTACTCGAGTGCTTAACATATTCTCTAGAATTAGCATTTTCATAACCTAACAAAGACAAAAGTTTCCTTCTCGAAAATGTAATACTTAGGTGTACGCATTAGCATGCAAACTAATTCTTTGTTCCCACTTTTGTACCCTTTTCCCACCTCGGACAGGTGTTGTCCATTCCACGGGCCCGCAAGTACATTCATGTACGATGGGAGCACGAACTGGCCTTGTGCCAAAGGCTTAAGCCAGTATCTCACGGGCGTTTAAAAGTGTACCTCATGGCGGGCGCTTGTCCAGCGATAACGGGCACAAACGAACAAAACTATACTACTACATAAACATGCACTGTGTCAATAAGGTAAATAATAAATTATGTTGCTGTCAAAAAGCATGTAAGAACACAAAATAGAGATATTAGCAGCGAGATATACTACAAAGTAATGGTCAAGTACTACTGTGTACGTAACATAGTGATACTTGCACTAGATGAGCAACGTAGTCAGTGAAATTACTGGGCTTATGATGTCTCAGGGTAATGAGCGCAATGCAGTGCCGCGCAAGCCTTTGTGCTTCAATGTTCTGAGTAGCACTACAATTTTAAGAGCCAGCGTTAGCTTACCATCAGGCAAATGACCCGCTCTTCTCGTTATTCAATAGTATAAAATAATTTAAAAATAACGAGAAGAGCAGGTATTGATGTTATGCACGACACCTTTACATAACAATAGCAGACCCACCCAGAACTTTAACACAAAGGCCTGTATGATACTGCAGTGCATTTGTTACTATAAATAACTACTTCAATAAGTACTGACTAATTTTCTTACTGACCTGGAAAATAGTAGGTAATATAAACATTGTTGCTTGGCGAATGCACGAGGAAAGCGGTGGTATCCACTCAGCGGACTCGAAGAAAATTTTTATAATGAACCATATTACGCTCCCACTCCCACTGCTGGCATATCGGCCTTCTCTCAGAGAGAGTATGGGAAACATTTACGCGGGCCCAGTGCAGCTAAAAAATCCTACCGGACCCAAAATTAGTAAATATTTTTGCCGTTTACATGATTCAAACAACTTTTCCAAGAAGCATAACCCACGAGATATATTCAAAGACGAGGCTTTTAAATTATTAATTTAACTTTAGCGCTGTTATAAGTGGAACACACGCTTATTACCCTGAACCAGTGCTCATAAAGACCAAATGACAATATTTTATCGAGCTAAACGCTCGGCAAAAATAAGCTTCTCCATCTTTATTGCAAGAATATAAAGAAAAACTCAATCAAAGTTTTCTTATTAGGAGATTATGGAGAAACAAATGCGGGACTTGAACCTGCGACCCTTGCGAGCTGATGTTATCGACTGAGTTATAGGGTGTGGGCACGTAGAAAAACTTTGTTGTTTCAAAAGTGGTTTGATACGAGCTTGAAACAACATTCTCTGAAGGAGACGGTGTGATTTTCGCTAATGGTTTAGTTGTTTCGTCATGTTGGTGTTTGTGAGGCTGGCCGTGGGTTCAGTGTTCGATTTCTAAAATGAGCTTGAAATGTTCAAGTGAACGAAAACGCAATGGCATTGAGAGTAAAGTGATTGATACGGCACCTGATTGTGGGATAGATGCGCTTTTATTATGTTATTATTTTGTATTATGTAGGTATACTTGATGCTGCGAATAAACACATTTCTTTCTTCTTTCTTTAAAGTAGTCGACTGCTCTTTAGGTCCGTGGTTCGAATCCTACACTGTGCGTTCAGTGAAGAAAAACATCGTCATGTAATTATAAAATTATCAGTCTGTGTTAAACAACACAATGTTTTTTCTTTGTTGTTCTCTGACAATTTTAAACTGAATCGAAAGAAACAATACATTGTGTGACTATTCAACCGTTATACAGTGTTATTATTAAGGTGTGTATTATAATATTTAACCTTTCAAAGACTAAAAACAACCAAACAGCTGTCTTACCGGCAAACGACAACCGTCTTCTTTTTCGATTCCAAACTGATTAAAACCAGCGGCCGCTAGTCTTGAACTGGAAGAAATCACCTAGAGTTTTCGCTAGATTTCGTTTTGTAACAACTTGTTTCCTCAACATTTCTTTTAAAATGATAACCAGAGAAAATTCTAGACAATCCCTTCCGGCCGAAGACCTAGCGACCGCTGGTCTTAATCGGGTTGGATTCTAAAACGAACACGATTTTGTTAGCCGGTAAGGTCCCTGATCCCGACCCAGTTTTATAAAAAGACATATTTTGCTTTCCTCAAATAATATCTCGAAACTATATTAAGTTCGTTCAACTCAACCGTCTCATCTAATTCTCCAACTCGCAAACAAGAAGTGAAGTAGTAATAGCGCGGAACTACGGCGCGAGTTGCGAATCAATTGGAAAGTTGCCCTCCGCCCGGCCTTGTCGTAATTTCGCTCCTTCTTGTTGTTTGTCGATGTTGTGACAATCTGGCGTGATGTCTGATCGGGGTCAGTGGGTAATGGGGATATTAACACAATCAATCCTACTAATATTATAAATGCGAAAGTGTGTTTGTTGGTTTGTCCTTCCTTCACGCAGTAACGGAGCAACTTATCGACGTGATTTTTGGCATAGATATAGTTTATGGACAGGACAGTAACATAGGTTACTTTTTATCCCGGAGAAATGCATGGTTCCTGTGGGTATTATGAACGCGGGTGAAAACTGCGGGCAGAAGCTAGTATAAAATATATACTACTTCGTTACTAATATTTTAAGGGTAAAGTTGGTTTTTTTTTTGGTTTTGTTTGCTATGTACAAATAGTCCGGCTCCAAAAATTCTTTCAATAAAATAGGAAACATAAAGGCCCACGCGGCTCATTATATATCTCTCTCTCCCATCTCGTTACCCTGAGACATTATAGAGATGACTACTTTGGTCACCAAACCGGACCCAAAAAACAGAAGTGCCGGAGCTAAATAGGCTTGCACATTACTGCTTGGCGGCAGATAACACAAGCTAGTCTTGTCCAGACGATCCAGACGGTCACTCTAAAGCACGTGCCGTCTTACAAAAACATCTTTTAGACGTCTGTTTAGCTAAACGTTTAAATTTATTATAAATGTCACAACCGAATTTAATTAGACAACGATTAGACACTTCTTAAATGAATGTTCGTAGTTGTAAATATTTAAACATGCAACTAAAGCATGTTTAAGGGTTAGACGCTGTGTAACACGCATTTAGCGTGTATTTCATGTTTGTTTTTTTTCATGTTTAATGTTTATACATCTTAAAAATTGAAACGGACCTTAGGTAATTAAGGTGACCACATTTTAGTTTCAGGTTCATTCAGTCGTCGCTATAAAAAAATTATCAAACTACTTTTCCAATTAACAACATCACACATCAAATCGCTCTAGAATGAACCAACCGTCCATTAATTTGTGTGTATAATATACAATCCACTGGGACCCAGTAAACCAGCCACACATAAACAAATCAAGAGCTCGTAAATAAGTTGAATTGATCTGTTTGAATGGTACACAATCACCAATATATTAGTTGAACGCATGTGGGATGGGAATGGAATGGGCGTAGTAAGGACGGGGGCTGGGGGCGGTTGCCCCATCATGACTTGCAATTTCTTAAAAGATTTTAATATTTTTATACTATTTGGTAACGAGACGAGCTGGTCGTTTGCCTGATGGTAAGCATAACGCCGGCCCATAAAAATTGCAGTGCCACTCAGAACTTTGAAATACAAAGGCGTGCGTGGCACTGCAGTGCGCTCGTTATCCTGACTCATTAGGTATTAAGTCTCATTAGCCCAGTAATTTCACTGGCTACTTTGCTCATCAACCGGAACACAGTAATGCTTGCACATTACTGCTTGGCGGCAGACTTCACGAGCAAAGCTGTGGTAACAACCCAAACGGACAATCGCAGAAGAGTTAGTCCTACCACTAACAAACTACTAATAGTATTTTTTAATACATGCAGTACAGTATATCTCAAGGGTGGTCGTTTAATAAATTTCATTAAAGTGCACCCTTAAAGGTGGGAAAATGGGCGATGAAATTTTAAATATCACGATATTTTCGTACACTTCCCCCTTTTTAAAAGCAATTTTCTTTCACCAAAGCTCAAGCTTATTCAAGGACTTGAACCATCGATTGCAGTCAACTACTACATCCACTGAGAACACTAAATCTTGACAGTTAAGAGGTACTTCAAAAAACATTTTATAGGTGCTCTTGATTCGTCGTGTGGATTCACGCCCCTTGTTAGCAGCATCCTGACTCCGTCCTCTGTCGGAACTCAGAGGAGAGACGCAAGGGGTGTGTTGTTATTGCATAATTGGACGTATCGCAGTGAGAACGCTGTGAAGTGGTCGTGTAGGTGAGTCCACAAAGTGACATTCGACTATGACATTTGGTGTCGATTCTGTTGTTTCATACCTAAATCTAATTTTAGTTTCGGTCTCTCTTTCCAATGCATAAAATAAGAAAGGAATGGAAGATGTTTTAGAGATCTAAATTTAGTTTTAGAGCTGTCAAACATTTTCCATCCTTGATAAAATAGACACCACTATATTCATGACCGTTAAATTTACATTAGATACAAGCAAGTGGATTAATTTAACAGGTCTGATATAATTATATTCCTTCTCTTTCTCATGTTCTCATCTAGAAAGAGAGGATGAAACTAAAAATAGGTTTAGGTATGAGATGGCAGAATCGACACAATTATAGCAAACATACGTCACGATTTTCCAATGCATTATATAGCAAGTGTAGATTGTATAAAGCATAGTATAAAATGGATCTTAAAATGTATCTAAATCAGGTTGTTGAGCGCGCATATCATATTTCATTGTTATTTTATACTAAATTTCCCGTCACGCCAGTCTTAATGACATCATCCGCCGGGCTTTTACCAGCGCCAATGTAGCAGCCATTCTCGAACCGAATGGTCTTATGCGTGACGATGGTAAAAGGCCTGACGGAATGACGCTCGTTCCTTGGAAATTGGGGCGGCCCCTAGTGTGGGACGCTACTTGTGTCGACACTTTGGCACCGTCTCATATTTCCGAGACACAAATTAGGGCTGGCGCCGCGGCTTCTTCGGCTGAGCGACTCAAGCGGCGCAAATATGCTAACCTCGGGAGCGGTTACATATTTGAGCCGTTTGGTGTTGAAACATTGGGTCCGTGGGGGCCGGGAGCTCATAATATTTTCAAAATTTTGTCAGAGCATTTGATTGATGCGACGCGTAACCAAAATGCTGGTAACTATTTGGCTCAACGGATCAGCATTGCGGTTCAACGTGGCAATGCCGCCAGCATGCTGGGTACGCTTCCTACTGGTAGTGGGCTAGAACATTTGGATTATCTATAGGCCTACTAGGGCTTGTAGATTATCCAACTGTTTTTGTAGCTAGCTAGGTTAGATGTAGTGTTTATTTATGTATTAGCTAATTAATAAAGGCATTTAGCCAATAAAAAAAAAAAAAAACTAAATCTTACATACTCACACAGACATCTGTAAAGTAACTAACATATCTCTTGGAAGCAATGATAGCCGGAAAGCCAAACAAAAGTAAAAAGGGTACTTTGATTTGGACAAGAGTCTTCATTAGTCAGACTGCCGGAAAAAAGATGAGAAGAAAAATCTTGCACAAACCGGGAATGGTTTTGAGAATAGACTCTATTTCGTAGTAGTTACGACGTGATTTTGAACAGCGGTTCCATGGTTGTAATTATGTTTTTAAATTTTAGAGCTAATAATGCTATTGGAGCATGTAATGCGATTGCGGCATATTCAAAGTGAGACCACAGCTGAAGGATGACAAAAGGTAATATGAGTCCATCAAGTTCAATTACCACACTTCGGTACAAACACGTTGAGGTTGTTGTAGACTTTGATTCAAAGATGTCTAAGCGTAGATTCTTTCTTCTATAAATTATTTCAGAATTCTATACAGCTCGAGTTTGAATTGGTATATTATCCCGTAAGGAAGTCAATCTACTCCTGGAGGTCGACAACATTTGTTTCACAAGTTTTTGAAATTCGGAATTTTTCATTGAAGACATTTAAAGTTTACGTCAAAATTCTACTATAGAACTTCCGGCCAACCCTATATCAGCTGATTAACTTGAACTATGTTGAACTTTATTAAATGATGATGTTGATTAGAAGAGACTTGAAAAAAATCCAGAAAATGCCACACACTTCACGTTGGAAGTTAATTTCTTTTTTGTTGGAAATTTTGAATGACATATTTCCAAGGGAGGTTACCACAACTTGTCGACAACCATGGTCCTAAATACCCACTTCCGGGTTAGCATACCAATTTAAACTCATCCTGTAGAATCCCTACTATCCCTATCCCTACTTCCCTACTATCCCTACTAATATTATAAATGCGAAAGTGTGTTGGTTTGTCAATTTGTTGGTTTGCAGGTTTGTCCTTCTTTTACGCAGTAACGGAGCAACGGATCGACGTGATTTTTGGCATAGATATAGTTTATGGAGCGGAGAGTAACATAGGCTACTTTTTATCTCGGAAAAATGCACGGTTTCTGTTTGAACGCGGGTGAAAACCGCGGGCAGAAGCTAGTTTTGATATATTTAGACATTGGACCGTGCTTCCTATCGTCTCTAAATCGACATAAGCCAAAGACGCACGGGAAATGTGTACTTGCAATGGATCTAACGACCTCAAAACTGAGCCTCCGACTGCTATAAAGATATAGATTATATAAATACAGTAATATACAGAACAGCATACAGTAAGATCTTAAAATTATGGTAGGTATGTTCACATGCCTTATAAATGGCATATAAATAATCTGTAGGCGTATAACGAACTGTAGATAGTCGAACTGTTTTTATAGATGAGCTGTAGAATTATTACCTGTCAGTTTTTGATACACTTTGAAAAATAGTTAAAATCAAATTCCAGCATGATTCTGTTCATGACAAGTGCCGACAAGGGTCGGCTTAGGTTCCTCAGTTACTAATAAGTTACTATAATAGCTTCTTGTTAATAGCTTGTCAAGTTAATATAAATTCGCGAAACTACCTATCTGTACTTAAGGCCAAGTACAAAACGGTTGGTAGCTAGGTTTGGCGTACCGCAAGCAATATGTCAACGTTTGGAGATTTTGTTGACAATTATGAATTGACTGGAAGAGATCGCTATGAGCGATAAGTCCGCCCGTTGTGACACTTGCTTTTTAAGATTTTAAATTGCCTTCGTACTTTGGTGTTTCAATAAATAGATTATCTATCTATCTATCTATGATTATTTTTACCCTTAGAGGTATTTAGCGGTTCGTCGCTATCTCACCTGATGGTAACTGACAATTTGATCGAGGTGGGGAAGTGGTGACTCGCTAGGAGTGGAATAAGATGCTTTTGACAGCTCAAAGTCTAAGATCTTTGAAACTCAAAGGCCTGCGCTGCACTGCAGTGCGCTCATTATCGTGAGACTTGAGACATATTAAGTCCAATAAGCCCAGTAATTTCACTGACTACTTTGCTCAACAAACCGGAACTCAGTAAGGCTTGCACATTTAGTACTTGGCGGTAAAGTACACGAGCACACCAGTGGTGCTCACAAACACAGACACACGCAGAAAAAATAGTACTATAGTGAAGACATGTGGCCTGTCAAAACCCGTCAATGTGTTTAGCTTACGTTTAACCTAAATCTTCAAGCCACCTACAACCCACAAACCCGCGAACAAAATGGCTGCCGACTCGGTTCTTTCCAAAGAGGTCCAATATATAGATAGAGTGCGCATAATTATCTATGGAAATATTTTGTTCTAGATACATACACATTGGCCCCGCCCCGCCCATCGGCAGATTTTTCAAGGCTGACGTTTAATTATTATTTTTTTTTTTTATTATTTTTTTTCTAGTCCAGAGCGAGTTTTTGAAGTGGCATTGAAATCAATCGTGCGACTAAATTATATAAAAAATAGTTCTGTAGAACTATTAATGCAAGTGAGAAGTGGCATGTGATACAGGCGATCATGCCAAAGTGCTGTGTGAAGAGCTGTGGCTCGACATTTGACGCCATTTTTGTTTATTTTTCGGCGCGCAATACGTACCTTTAGTTCATATCCTCTACTTTTCTTTAATCATTGGGTCTTTACCGTGCGCACTCAAAAGAGTCCGGTAGCTTTTCAACCGGCACATTTTCCCTCGAAACCGTGGCAACATAAAGGATCTAAAATTACACGAGGTATAGACGGTTTCCTTTTTTAATTTCACTCGCCAGGATTTAAGTAGACGCTGCTTAGAGATTTAAAAATGGATTTTTTAAAACTAGCAAATACGAGTAGCTAGCTTCTAAAGAGTTTCTGGTTCTTTGGAGCTGTCGCTTCAGAAGTGTACTTTTTAACTTTAGGGTTTTCGCTTTGCAGTGAAGTTCTTGTTTCACTTTTGTTTAAATTTTTTCTTGTAGCATGACTTTCGGTAAATAATTATTTTTGTGTTTCATTTGACCTTGTCAAAAGACTAACATGATTTTTATTTACATTATAATGATAATGTTATAAGGTGCAAGCCACGTAGGAGCGGCGCGGGAGCGGACATGCGTCTTTCCATTCCATTCAAATTTCGTAGCTAATTGCACGGAAATAAAGTCGCAATTTGAAGACAACAAATGGTAAGGACGAGACGCGGGTATCCCCATACCATTCGGTGTGTCCGCGGATCCTATGTGCCGTGTGCCTAAAGAGGTAAAGTTTGTTTGTTTGCTATATCTGAAACCACTGCTCTGATTCTAAAAATTATTTCTTCGTGGTACCACGAGTGCGAAGCTGCAGACAACAACTAGTTGTTATGATAGAATTCATCCATCATCCACTAGCTATTTTAACTTTCATGAGTGCTCCCTTTGGGCCCATATGCATTTTGAATTTGAATTTGAAATCAAAATGTCTCAACATTTAAGCATTATGCCTACAAGATATCCAGTAACTGTGGATTCACTTTTTAAATACCTCTTCCTTAACAAACCACCGTTTGAAAACTTTTGGCCATGACTGTACTTTTAATTACCCACAATAAATTACTAGTGTTTTCCAAGTACCTATCCGAAAACAAACCTTATGAAACTTATTTATTCCATGTTTTAAATTATGCTCATAAAACGCAGAAGTTTGTCATAATATCTTGTAAATTTTATCCTCGTTCACCACATTTTAATTAGTGAGCGTGACTCCAAACGGAAAATTAAAAGTTTTTCACGAGAGCAGTAGGTACTATTTTATCGAAATAACGAAACAGCGCCTCCGACGGATTCCCACAATGGGATTTTGCCGCTGCATTTTCGTTAATTCGTTTATACTGTAGTAAGTCTCTTACGTACAGTCAGCTGCAAATATGTGTACACTATAAGATTTTAAAATGTTCATATCAACCAGATAAGTCTTTAAAAACTCGATGCCTCAGGTCTCTGCTCCCCTCAGGTGCAGGCTCAAATATGTAACTGCTATCAAGACTTCTATAATTTACAAATAATCTATACATCTATACAAATAAATAAAATTGAAGTTTCTGTTTGTAATACCAAAATAACAGCTTTTTAAATGCATATGAAAGTATATACGGTACCTATAACAAAAACACAATTTTTCAAAATTTTGTCTATCTGTCTATCTGTTTGTTCCAGATAAACTCTGAAACCGCTGGATTGATTTTGACAAGACTTTAACTGTCAGATAGCTGATGTTATAAGGAATAACTTAGGCTACTTTTATTTTAGAAAAATAATTAGGTTTCCGCGCAAAAAAATAAACCCCATGAAAATCAATGCGCGGGTAAAACCGCGGGCAGCATGAGCTAGTTTAGTATAAATTAATTGAGACACGTACATACAAACTACTATTCTTCTTTTACTATGGTCTTAGAGATCGCAGTAGATTTAGAAGTGGACCGAGGATGATGCTGCTGCCTCCGAAATCCCTCAAATAAAAAGAAGCCTATGCTACTCTCGGTCCATAAATTATATCTATTCAAAAAATCACGTCGATCCGTTTCGCCATTGCTGCGTAAAAGAAAGACAAACTAACAAACCTACAAACACACTTTCACATTTATTACAGTACGGATAAAATAAAAATATATTCAGGCTGGACCCCGGAGTTCCATTCCCGGCTCTGGCAAGTGTCTTTTAAAAAATCTTTGAATGCAGTTATTTGTATTTCTAAAAATAAAGAAATGCTTCCTTTGAGTAAAACTTGCTAACACAAATATTTAGGGTACTTACCCTCCGGGGGGCATTGGTTTGGTCCACCCTGTATAGCTGATTAGCTAGTGACTATGCAATTAAGTCTATAACTATCGCTAGTTTTATTAAGCATTCGATTACTATAAATATGATTATTTTTAGCGTTTTATACTTGACTCGTGCAGCTTAGAGCTTGGCAACAGCTGTTATTACTCGTAGTTAACCCTTTAATGACACAATAAATTGGCATCATTATGCAATGTTGCAACGAAATCATGCAAGCTTGGCCTTACTACCTGACTGCGTAATGGCTTATTCTGTACCCATTCGATATAGCACTGTTTGACAGACCTGAAAGCGTGTTTGTACATTTGTTAGTTTGTCCTTCTTTCACGCAGCAACAGAGCAACGGATCGACGTGATTTTTGGCATACATATAGGCTTTGGACCGGAGAGTAGCATAGGCTACTTTTTATCCCGGAAAAATGCACGGTTCCTGTGGGAACTCGGGTTAAACCGCGGGCGGAACCTAATGATATATAATCTATCAGGGCTTCCAAACAAATATACACAATTTTATAAGTGTTATGTTTGTCCACGCAATTTTTTGAAACTATAAATCGAATTGTGACCGTTCTTTTTTATTGGCTTACATTTACGTACGGCAATGCGACATCCGCTTATGGTTGACATTCCTCCTATCCGTACTAACCGTTACGCTTCCACCTTCATCATGCGGACAGCTAAAGAGTGGAACTCATTGCCGGCATCTGTTTTTCCTGAACATTACAATCTGGGAGTCTTCAAGAGACGAGTGAACAGGTATCTTCTGAGCAAGCGTGCCACATCGTCGGCCGCGTCGTCGCTTAACATCAGGTGAGACAGAGGTCAAACGCAAGCCCATTTGCAATAAAAAAAAAATTACACCAACATAGGTAACAGCTTTTCATAATATTTCGCGATATTGTCAAAGAAGTCGGTTTCTCCTTTTTTAAAAGTAATTTTACTTCTTTTATAATAATAAGGATGAATATTTGAAGCACTCCTACTAATAATAATTGCGCTCGCAATTATCGACTGGCTCCAACAATAACCCCCCAGTTTATTACGAAGCCGGGAACTACCGGCAATTAAGTGCTAAAACTCAATTACATCAACAACTTTGAAGAAAACGGTCGGTCTCATTCGCCGGTAAGCAGCTGAGTGCCGTAATGGAGCATAAATATCTAGTTTGAGGCAACTTTAACTAATGCTAAGCGTAGATGAAGTAAATAATGTAGTCGGTAAAGTTCATTCGTGATTTGCCTGCGATGTAGGAAGAGGAAAGACAGTTAAAATTAAGAGTACTACGTGCCTTTGCCTGTCTTGCCTACTTCAAACGCTCTCTGAAAGTTCTGAATTTAATTTGTATCTGTCATTTTTTTGTGTTATTTGGTAGCGAGACGAGCTGGTCGTTTGCCTGATAGAACAATTGCAGTGCCACCCAGTACTTTGAAACACAAAGGCATGCGCGGCGCTGCAGTGCGCTCGTTACCCTGAGACATTAGGTATTAAGTCTCATAAGCCCAGTAATTACACTGGCTAATCTGCTCGTCAAACCGAAACACAGTAATGCTTGCATATTAATGCTTGGTGGCAGACTTCACGAGCAGAGCGGTGGTAACAACCCAGACGGACACTCGCAGAAGATTTTGTCCTACCACTAACAAACCATTTTTGTTAGAAAGGGGGCACTTTAAAGTAAATATTTCAAGGTCATCAGTTTTGTAACATCATGCAAACGACCCGCTTGTCATAAAACTGAACCACCAGTAACCTCTTCAGTGGATCGGACCGGAATAGACTTCTCATTACACAATAGTATAAAAAAGATTGAATTTAAAACAAACTCCAGGTAGAATAGACGTAGCACAAACTTTCAACTGAAAGATTCGCAAATACTTATATAAAAAAGTCTCCCCAACTGCCGAACTATGTGGGAGTAACTTCCCCGGTCGTCGTACGAATTCAATTCCCGGACAGGAATTAGCTCCCAACTTCCCGTGTGTAATCTCTGCACCGGGATTACGGATTTTTGATTTACTTCGACGATTTTTCAACTTTTATATGTACTCGGAACTTTACGCTAGTTTGAACGGAGAGTCGTAGTGTTCAGGGAATGTGTAGTTTTGGAGAGTTTGGTGTGTAAGGTAAGCATGGAAACTGAATTTAGGTAGATCTATACAAATAATTAAAAATGAAGTGTCTGTTTGTAATACCAAAATAGGTAACAGCTTTTTAAATGTATATGAAAGTATATACGGTACCTATAACACAAACACAATTATTAAAATTTGAGTCCGTCTGTTTGTCTATCTGTTTGTTTCAGATAATCTCCGAAACCGCTGGACCGATTTTGACGGGACTTTCACTGGCAGATAGCTGATGTTATAAAGAGTAACTTAGGCTACTTTTATTTTCGAAAAAGAATTAGGGTTCCCCGTAAAGACACCCATGAAATCCAATATCTCCACGCGGGTGAAACCGCGGGCAGCAGCTAGTTAGTGAATATGTCAAAGATCAATATACATATATCTACATTATGATCTACAACAAAATACAATCAATAAATTGTGAATAAGGAGGTATGGTGTGTTTGATCAGACAACCTTTGGGTGGAGAGGTATTTCGAAATGGTAATAGGTGATAGTGCATTTTTTGATCTTTGGTAGAGGAAGCGCCAATAACTTGCATATTAGAGGACCTCACTACTGCTTCTAATAATGCGGGGCCCTGGCTAAATACTTAACAAGGATAATATAGGTTTAGTTATTGACTGGAAAACTGCCTAGTTTACTTGTGATCATGAACAATTGAACACTGTTAAGGGTACAAACTCGACAATTTCTGTACTATATGTTCTATTAGAAAGTTTGTCAGTTAGTTTTGTTTTCTTATTTGGTCCTTTTTTCCGCAGCAACGGAGCCAATGGATCGACGTCATATTTGTCATAGATTTCGTCTAGGGACCGGACTTTTTATACCATATCACATTGTTTTAAAAACAAAGGTCTGTATAAACTTTCAGCATGATTCAAATTCAAAATGCTTCATGAGCCCTAAGGGAGCACTCATGAAGGTTAAAATAAATTATTCTAACAGCACCCGTCTCCGTAACGCTTGTCTACCGGAATCAGAGACTAAAACTAATGCTGTCTTTATCAGAGCATAATAAATGACAACGACACTAACAGATCCAATCCGTGCTCATATATCAAGTGGATGAAAATTCAATCGACAGATTCATCCATATACAAAAGGAATCGATGTTAATAAAAACTTGATGTTAAAATGTATTTAATTCGATACATAAATCCTTACCATATAATATTAAACACCGTTTCCGTTATACCCTTTTCATATGTACCGGGTAGATGTGTAAAGCAAAAATGTCTGAAAACCCAACTGCGGTTGTGCCCATCGCGTCTAAACATTTGTCTTTGTTATATATTATTATTGTTCAATATAAGACGTCAAAATTTCGCATACATAGTGCCTCATTTCATAACTCGATGGCAACTATTATGTCTTACGGTACAAGTTAGTAAAGACAGCGTTTTTAGTGATGTAACGCTTCATTACCGGTCATTCCACTCTGACCAACTAAAGTGACCAACTGAAACCGATCAACTAATTTTCTTTCTGAACGATACAGCTATTTGCGTAGTTCGTTAAGTATGTTAGTAGAAATTAAATTGAAAATATGACAAAAGAAAATATTCAGAATAGAAAGAACAAAACACTATTAATAAAATAAAAATAGTGGGCTAGAACATTTGGATTATCTATAGGCCTACTAGGGCTTGTAGATTATCCAACTGTTTTTGTAGCTAGCTAGGTTAGATGTAGTGTTTATTTATGTATTAGCTAGTTAATAAAGGCATTTAGCCATATTTATTATATTAATAAAAATACTGTTAGTAAAATCCATACTTATATATAAAATGCAAAAGCGTGTTTGTAAATTAGTTGGTCCCTCTTTCACAAAGCAAAGGAGTAACGGATCGACATGATTTTTGACATAGATACAGTTTATGGACCGCATGCGCTACTTTTTTATCACGGAAAATGCACGGTTCCTGTAGGAATGCGGGTGAAACCGCGGGCAGAAGCTAGTTAAGTATATTACGGTAGATGTATGTACTCGAAAGAATTTAAATAAAAGAAGTGTTTTTTAAATCTCAATTTTAATGTGAATCGCATTATGGCTAATGGCTTTAAATATAGTTACATTTAAATGTGACGTTATCACACGAGTATGTTTGAATCATTTCTCCTATAACTTGGACCACTCGGAGGTGGAGAATTTATCGAAATGGCAAAAGTGCTTTGTTCGCTGAAAAGTAAAGGAAGAAATGATCTGACTCCTTTTGAAATTGCAAATGTAGGGGGATAGGTACATTATTACTATATTTTCGTCTGTGCCTTTTTGAGTTTGGTCATTTATCGTCAAAAAATCTTTTAAAACTTATAACTTTCAAAAAATATAAAGACCTTATTGCTGCCCAAACAACAAAAACTACTACTTATTAAAGAAATCATTTAAAAAACGAATTCTCTAAATAGCAGATGAAAACGTAACTGGCCGTAAAAAAAAAGAAGCAATGTATTTCAAAAAACTAATTTATCCTCTGCAAAACCGGGAAAACCCAGTTTATCCCCAGTCCACATGAATCAGTATCGGTATTGTAATGAATTTGACCCAAACAAATGCAATTTCGTACATTTGGCCGATCGCCAATCGACTATTCGACACTGCATTTCAATTGAACGAATTTCCACTTCCCTAATACTTTGACTGACTGCTTTTGTTTGACGTGAAGTGATTATAGGATCAGCCTATTTCGATGTGGATATAGAATTTGACTACATCGCTATTTGCTAACTTTGGGAAGTTCGCTTATAATCTATATACATACAAATAAATAAAATTGAAGTGTCTGTTTGTAATGTCAAAATATCAGCTTTTTACCACATGCATATGAAAGTATATACGGTACCTAAACAAAAACACATTTTTTTTAAATTTCTGTCTGTCTATCTGTTTGTTTTGGGTAATCTCCGAAACGGCTGGACCAATTTTGACGAGTTTTTCACTGGCAGATAGCTGATGTTATAAGGAGTAACTTAGTACTTTTATTATAGATAAACAATTAGGGTACCGCGCAAAAGAAACCATTAAATCCAATATCTCCGCGCGGATGAAACCTCGGGCAGCAGCTAGTTGGGAATAAAAATCAAGGTTTGTTGTCTAAGAAAGTTTTAGTTACACACTTGTGTTTTTAAAAGCTTTTATTAGGTGCACCAGTTTTTTTGTTTGAATGTGTGGGTCAAAATTTGCAACTGAATTTTGAACCAGTTTCGGATCCGAATTGGCTGAAATCTTGGATTCATATGTAAACCTGGTAATGTAGTATTATGCTGTAGATCATCCAAATGCCCACTACCAATTGGCAGCGTATCCAGCATACATCTAGCATGCTGGCGGAATTATTGGATTGGATCACTTCGGCCGTGTACGAAACCAAATCTTCATAGACAGCTGCAATCGAAGACTACTTCATTTTTTTAATGCGCAAACCAGTTAGTTATAGACTTTTGTAATAAGTTTGAATCTTTTTTCAAATTATTTTCCAAACCTAACAAAATTACACACGGTACACAAGATATATCTCCAGGCGTCGTCCACAGGGGCCGATCAGTCTCGCTCTCTCTATCAATCTTACGAACCGGTTCTCGTTCATTAAACGCTATATATCACTCAATGATTTAGAAATTTGGAACCATTACGATGAACCTTAGTTTGGCGTTAATGAAGATTACACGCATGCTTAAATAATTACTTAAATAAAGTCCAATTATCACTATACTTGTAATGACGATTTCCCCTCTATCAAGATAGAAACATTGATATCATAATATATCCATTATCCATATACTTTTATGTTCCATATACGTTGTTTGTGCATTATACCTACATGCACAAAATCATTCCGCAACGAAACGACATATAATGTGTTGTGGAAATCAGCAAACTTTACGCAAAAGAACTTCGTGACCCTTGAACCCAAGGCACATCGCATTAGATGACTATTGGTCAACGATTTTATGAATGCCTTTCGAAGAGAATTCCAATGAAGTTCCGATCCAGCATTCTGGAAATTTTAAAAGTGATATTATGGATATGCCCCCTTTACGCACAAAGTGTTTTGCTTTCACATTCATTTGGCGTTTCGCTAAGGAGTGAAACTCGTTGCCTGAGATTATGTTTCCTGATTGCTATGACCTCTCTGCAAGTGACGAGTGAATAGATATATTCTAGATAAGCGTGCTACATCGTCGACCGGGTCGTCATTTACCATCAGGAGAGATAGCGGTCAAATCCAAGCATATAATTGATAAAAAACCTTCCACCAATTTAAGCATGGTTTCAAGAAAACATAAATGCCTCTTAGGGTTGCAGTTCCAATAAAGCCTCCTAAAGGACCAAAAAATCTAAAGGCTTCTATGTGTTGACTGCAGTTCCACTAACGCCTTCAAATGACTAGGACCTGAGTTAAAGACGTATTTGCAAGCTTCTTAAAAGTCTTAACTCAGGAACTCACCCTATGTTTTCCATGACATTCCATCACAAGGGGTCCAAAGGACTCCCAATTTCTATACTTAACAGCAAGTTAAATAATCACCAGCTTTTAACCTTTGATCTCTAAATAGGGGTAAAAGGTCAGACAGATACCAAACTGTCGTTGCGCAGGGCCGGATTTAGCGAAGGGAAAATTCTCAATTCGCAAATTTGTTATTTAAATTGGTTAACTTCGGTTCAGTAATTACCTTATTCTTTTACTAGAGAACGTTTCTGGGTCCGATAATCAAGGTTCTTTGTGAAGATAGAGGTCAGTGGTTCTATTTAAAGTCTGCCTACGCGTAATTGTTCAGGGAAGGTAGTTCGATGTGAAATTCTGGAGTAAGTTGGCAAATATATTTAAAAGGGTTAAGGAAACATTTAAAATTCAAGATTTTTTTAATACTGTTCGATAAAGAGACGAGCTGATCGTTAGCCTGATGTATTTGCCACTTGGAACTTTGAAACACGAAGGCCTGCGCGGCACTGCATTGCGCTCGTTACCCTGAGACATTAGGTATTAAGTCTCATAAGCCCAGTAATTTCACTGTCTAGTTTGCTCACCAAACTGGAACACAGTAATGCTTGCACAATAAAGCTTTATTAATTGTTATTAATTTATCTAATGAATAGACGCATTTTCAACGATCTTTGATACATGTATTTTATCAGACGTTAGTTTTTTCCATCGTCAAGTTTCTATTGGTGTATTTCTGCAACTGAAATTCAGAGCGAGTCCTAATGTAGATGTAAAGCATTCACCATCTTTGATCGCTTCGTCGTTCAAAATCAGGAAATATAGCGTTCAAACGCAAACATAAAGGGTCTTACTACAAAAAAATTAAACACACGTTAAAACTGTGTTAATCATTGTTTAACGCCGAAACATGCCTTAGTCGCGGGATTAAATATGAGTGTCTAAACATTGTCAAACACAATTCTGCTGTGACATTTTTAATCATTTTTGATGTTTATCTTTAGACGCTGTTTAGCTAAACAGGCGACTAAAAATGGTTTTTTGTGGTAACAGTAAAAGTATCGCTGATACAGCCATCGCTTTTAACTTTTTTTATACCTTTTTATTATCACCAAGGCATATCCCATTACAGGAACTTCCATTACAAAAACAAGGCCAAAATTACCCTGAAAACATAAAAAATAAAGAAGAGCACGAAAACAATTATCAAAATTATATTTTTGATGAGTAGACTGTACCTGACAACAATGGAGGCAAGCGTAACGTAATTCCGCGAAACGTAATGATATTTGGTAGGTATTTGTTCCATTTCCCTTTTACAAAATTAGAAAAAACGTTCACAAAGGAAGTTATTCTTATATTAATTCGTGCTTTCGAGCTTACGGGAATCTCTCCGTTTACTAAACTTCTTCGTATCTCGTATCGTAGCTTTTGTTCTGAAAAGTTTTTGCAAAACAGACAAGCTTACCATCTCGGTGAAAAGCTCATTCGTTTTAGAGGTATTTACGTTAAGATCACTTATCAACTTCCTATTTATCGATATTCACAAACTTCTTAGACTGTACTTTCGATGATGTCTGTAACACGTATAATTTGTACTAAGTAATCTTCGACACTAAGATTCCAACTATCGTAATGCATACTCCATGCCTTCTGTGGTTCCAGAACCATAGCTATGGAATTTGAAAATTATAGGTTAAGTGGTCTGTTATTCCTTAGTGGATTTCCACACATCCACTAGGGAAAGGGACATATGGATAGTGATTATTTCAATGACATGAGCGAAGGAGTAACAGGACACATATCCTACAATTTTCAGAAACTCGTAGCAAACATGACAAAAATTAAATACTATTGTTGATAAAATGGTCGACCGAAAATTTTCGCCCTTAAACGGTGCTCCAAAAATCATTTTCACTTGTACTAATTTTCCCGATACTTTATCTTTTCCCAAAATTATCCCAACTTTTGAAACTTTGCAATTTCTTCGATCTGGGAAGAGTGTTTGCTTCGCTTTGATGGTAGATCAATAATTTGAAACTGTATCCATCTTGGGAAGTTTAAACTTTGCAATCGATACCGTACCTAGATATAATTAATATTAAATTTCGTTTAGGGCTGGAGTATGCGGATAAAGCAGAGCGAAAATAATTTTCAACATATAATTTCGAGAAAAAATTCCCGAAATTATATTTTCGTCAGGAGATGGCTGCTGCACTTGAATGCCAATTCGCGTTCCAGTTGGCTTATGCTACATACATGCTGATGGGAAGCATAATGCTCGCCCATCGCTATTGCGGTGTCATGCTTTACGGAAATACAAATGCCTACGCATCGTTAGGTACTAACGCCGGCCCATACCAATTGCAGTACCACCCAGAACTTTAAAACACAAAGGCCTGCGCGGCACTGCAGTACGCTCGTTACCCTGAGACAATACGTATTAAGTCTCATAAGCCCAGTAATTCCACGGGCTACTCTGCTCATGAAACCGTAACATATTAATGCTTGCACACAGTAACTGCTTGGCGGTAAACTACATGAGCAAAGTGGCCTCAACCAGACGGATACTCGCAGAAGAGTTAGCCCTACCACCAGCTGGTAAATGTTAAAGTTTAAAACTTTTATAAATTAAGCTATATCCTCAGACATTTTAATCCTTTCCTCTAAGCACTAAAAAGCAGGTAATTAGGTATCCCTTGTATCGTCACTTACTCCCTAATCCCTGGAGATGCCTATCAGGCACGAGCTAACGCGTACCTATAGGGTGTTTAGAGATATTTACGAGTAGGGCTTTGATACTCGACTAACGATTTAGCGATTTATTTAATCGACAGTTTGAGAGCGTTTATACTGTACGGCTTTTCATACAAAATTTCAAGTCCTTAATCTCTGAAACGAATGAACCGATTTTAATGAAGCTTTATATGCGTAAGTAAAATAGATCAATATAGTAGAGAATTAAAATGTCTAATATAAAAAAGATATCTGTAATTTTCTATTTATATGAACAACTTAAAATTGCTCTAATTCAGTTTTAATAGGTGCTCTTTTTCTATAATTTGCAGCAACGGATCGACGTGATTTTTGGCATAGATATAGTTTATGGATCGGAGAGTAATACAGACTACAAAAGTAGCGTGCAAAAATCCAAAAAATCTGCAAAAAATCGTGGAAAAATGCACGGCTTCTGTGGGAACGCGGGTGAAACCACAGACAGAAACTAGTATATTTATAAAAAACGTTCGTGAGTATGCTGACAGGTTGATAGAAAAAGATTACACTCACTATCGTTCTTCATACTTACACAACCCATCCCAAGAGTCGAGTACTCAACCCCTCTACAAACATGGAGCCAAATCTTCAAAGCAATCTGTTCCAAAAATGCTAGCAAATAGTAAACACTATATACGTTTCCGATTTCAATGAAATAATGATATTGCTTTTGGCAGGACACTTCGAGACGTCTCGCGACTTCTTTAGAAATTTTAAATTTCAAGCCAAGCGCAGTTTTGAAAAGTTGTCGAAAAATCTTTCGTTGCTCTAATAATAATTGGAGTTGGTAATAAAAATACAAATAACGCAAGATGTGCTTCTATGAAATTATTTTCGTGAAATCTTGACCTTTTATTCATTGTGACCATATTTTGTTGGTCGTCCGCCAGTTAGTTGGAATCCTATAATAAGCGGTGAGGTTTGGCGTACCGCGAAGGAGTGGATCTCGTTGCCTGAGTGTGTTTCCTGATCGCTATATCCTGGGTTCCGTCAAGTTACGAGTATCAAAGTATCCTCTAGGTAAGCGTGTTTCATGTAGGTCATCTTCGACCGCATCTTCACTTACCAGCACGTGAGATAGTGGTCAGACCAAGCGTTTACAATAATAAAAAAATAGCTTGGAACTGTGGAACTGTTGCACTTGGAACTTTCAGGCTGTTATTTTGTCACATCGTATATAGAATTTATATAAAAAATCTCAATTTTTGAAAGGCAACTTTACGTTGATTACAATCCAAAAATAGAAACTAAAAAGTTATTAATTGACATAAAAAATATTACAAATTTTAGTGAATTCATAGGTTTTTAAACTGTCAGTTCTCCCGTGATCATGGCGTTTGCAACAGCGCCGAAATATCGGAAACTCAAATCAAATAATATATCCCGTAATGGTAAATATCCCGTTTCTAGTGATAATATTCAAAGTGAATTCATAGGCTCCCAAACTAGTAGCCATTTAACTTCTTTCTTACTTAAACGTACTCCCAACCAAAACAGCTCGCTAAACGAAAGACAAATAGAACGAATAACTCACAAACCTCAAAAGCATTCATGCTCACTCCCCCCATAAGGGTTCTCGCCCACTCCCCCTCTCACCTCTACAGCAATAAATTGGCGCGATAAGCGCAACCATCGGCTGGTACTATCAGATAATTGTTTCCGGAATCACCCCGGTTACCTTATTAGAATATTTTTACTTGATGGTGGACTCGCTTAGGTTTGTGCTTCTTTATTTTTTTATGGAAGGCAGTAATGAGGCGGCATAGGTCTGTGGTGGTTTACGCTTAGCAGGTGCATTGTTATAACATTGCACTACCTGCGGCGCAAGAACGGAAGTCGGTTCGATAAATTTGTCGAATCCCACCGCTTTGCTCGTGAAGTCTGCCGCCAAGCAGTAGTGTGCAAGCATTACTGTGTTCCGGTTTGATGAGCAGAGTATCCAGTGAAATTACTGGGCTTATGAGACTTAATACCTAGCGTGAGACGTTAGGGTAACGAGCGCATTGCAGTGCCGCGCAGGCCTTTGTGTTTCAAAGTTCTGAGTGGCACTGTAATTGTTATGGGCCGGCATTATGCTTACCATCAGGCAAACGACGAGCTCGTCTCGTTACATAATAACATTAAAAAAAACCAATAACCCGATAAATTTATCGAATGTTGCGAGTACCGAAGTCTGGTCGTATAGTAAAGTAGCTCTATATTTTCTTTGGATTCGACCTAGCTATTCGATAACTTTTGTCGATTGTATCGAGGTTCGATAAATTATATAAAAAGTCGATAAAACCCACTTTATCGATTTGAACTGTCAATTTTATCGATCAAAAAGATCCGTACTTGCGCCGCTGGTGGTATAAGACTAACTACCAGGTAGGTCAAACTCTTCTGCGAGAGTGTCTGGATGGGTATCACCGTTTTACTTGGGTAGTCTGCCACTAAGGAGTAGTCTGCCACCAAGGAGTAGTCTGCCAATAAGGAGTATCGTGTAAGCATTACTGTGTTCCGGCTTGATGAGCAAAGTCAGGAGACGTCTCAGTGTAACGAGCTCAATGCAGTGTCGCACAAGCCTCAGTGTTTCAAAGCTCTGAGTGGCATTGCAATTGTAAATGGCCTGGCATTATGCTTGCCATCAGGCAAACGAGCTGCTCGTCTCGTTAGCCATTAGGACTTAAAAAGAATTAGTCGAGAGGAATGCTGCGCGCGCCCGATTCCTTAGATATTTTCTTCTCATAGTAAGAGATGAGTTGGTCCTATTTTTACTAACCGACTTCCAAAAAAGGAGGGGGTTCTCAATTCGGTGTGTATTTTTTTTATGTTTGTTACCTCAGGTCTCCGTCATTTATAAACCGATTTGGCAAATTCTTATTTGAAAGGATATACTTTCAGATTGGTCCCATAGAAATTTCATCAAAATCGGTTCAGTAGTTTGGCACTGAAGTGGGTTCGTCGCTTCAAGCAATTTCACTTATACTCATACCACACGGCCCGTTGAAGACAACGAACCTTAATTTCACCGTAAACAAAACCTCGGCTTGCAGGGCGAGCGATTATTTCGGCCATTATCGCTTCAAACTGTCTTCAAAAACATCAAAATCCCGAAGACGCCAACCACAATAACCGTCCAGAATCAAAGCTGTATTACCATAATCACTGCACGTTCCATTTCATATTCTATTCGAATCTACATAATCATTAAAGTGTTCAGATACGATGCCGAAGTTGCCTAGAGGTTCCTCGGATCCCGCGCGGGGGGAATAGAACTTGTGTTCGGCCGAATTTTGTTTTAAACTGCCCTTGGATTTCTGTTCTTGCTACTAAGGGAGTGAAAGCTTATTTACATTTAGTAGGAAGATGCGGAGTGTCCTTGAAATGAAATTATAGACACTCTAGAGTCTCTAGATGTTGACATTTTAGAGGTTGGCTTTTTTATTCTTTATGGGTTTACTAGCTTCTGCCCGCGGTTTTCACCCGCGTTCTCAGGAACTGTGCATTTTTCCAGGAGAAAAAGTAGCCTATGTTACTCTCCGGTCCCTAAACTATATCTATGCCAAAAACCACGTCGATCTGTTGTTCCGTTGCTGCGTGAAAGAAGAACAAACCAACAAACATACTTTCGCATTTATAATATTAGTAGGATAGGATTTTATAGCTTCTGCTCGCGGTATCACCCGCGTGGCGATTCCTACAGGAACAGTACATTTTTCCGGGATAAAAAGTAGCCTGTGCTATTCTCCGGTCCATAAACTATATCTGCAAAAAAACCATGTCGATCCATTACCACCACGTAAAAGAAGGACACACCGATGTACCTACCAACAAACCTACGAACATACCTTCGCATTTATTACTAGCTGCTGCCCCGCGGTTTCACCCGCGTGGAAATTTTGGATTACATGGTTTTTATTTTTTGCGCGGAACCCTAATTATTTTACTAAAATTAAAGTAGCCTATGTTACTCCTTGTAACATCAGCTATCTGCCAGTGAAAGTCCAGTCAAAATCGGTCCAGCCGTTTCGGAGATTACCCGGAACAAACAGACAGACAGACAAAAATTTCAAAAATTGTTGTTTTGTAGTAGGTACCGTATATACTTTCATATGCATTTAGTTAAAAGCTGTTGTTTTGATATTACAAACAGACACTTCAATTTTATTTATCTGTATGGATACATATTTAGGGTTACGATTTTTCCTTCTCCAATACCTCGAGCTCATTCATGAAAGTTAGCTACAGTACCTACGAGTAACTAATCAAGGCCAACCAGAAGTTCCTCATGATCGAGTTTGCTTTCTCTTTCTTCTTGGAGCGCCTCGTTACAATAAAACAATTGCCGGAAAAATGCAAAAATATATACTGCAATATTTTTTACAAATTAATCTAGTGTGATCATGTCTTAAAATATTGGATGGAATTGGTCACAAATATTACATAGACTACTTCTATTCTAGGCGCACCATTTCGGATTTCATGATCGTCACTAAAAATCAACTTCAAATACATTTTGAATAACAAGCAAGTCTTAACAAGACAAAAGTCTACAAACTTTGTTTCGCTTCAAGTTTACTGCGACTTGAAATTAATTCCTTTTGTAATACGATGAAAAAGCAATGCAACTTGCAACTTCGTACTTAGTTTGCAACTGTTTCACCTCTGGTGCAACTTGGGATTGGACACTTCTTTGTTTATCGCAAGTTGAAAATAAAAACTGCTTTCAAGGTAGAAAGGTATAAGGGAAGCAAGGTGATGGAAACTAATAGAGGAATAATAAAAATATAGATTAGTAGAGGAAAAAAAATACCAGATATCACAGTCGATGTTCAAGTGTGATAAGTCCGAATAAGCGAAGTGGCCTAGACAAAGTTGACAGACAAAAATTAAATAAAATGGTTTTTGTTGCATATACTTAAAGTATATACTGTGCTAACAACAAAAACTACTTTTTTTATTTTTGTCTGTCTGTCTGTTTGTTCTGGAAAATCTCCAAAACGGCTGGACCAACATTGACGGGGCCTCACTGGCAGATAGCTGATGTTACAAGGAGTAGCATAGGCTACTTTTGTTTTACGTGGGCGAAGCCGCCGGGAGAAGCTAGTTACTAAATAAATCCTATAACAAGACTGAACAAATATAAAATCGTACTGTGACACACAAACAAACAAATCTGAATCTGCTTGATTGACCTATTCCCTTGATCCATGTACAAGTCTCGCCTTATTACTCTTTTGTAACACAATCTTGGCATGCCCAAGAGACGAACCATACGTCGAGCAGTCAACGTAATACAGACGAACAAAAATGTCTGTACATTTAGAACATTCTGCTTCAAAGCGGATTTCTCAATAGACATATTTAGAAGGTATTTTATTTGCTTCGACGTTTATTTCCGGCTACAGCGGCAATGCTACAAAGCCGTTTGATTTTTCTTGTTTACAAATTCAGCATTACAGAGATGTAGTATTATAAAAGGGTGTTTACAGAAGTGGCTATCTTTGCGCGCTAACTAATTGACGGTGTTGTTCAAATTAAAAAGTCATAGCAGTAAAAAGTAGTAGGCGGTACACAAATTTTAAAGGTTACTAAGTTTGGTAGCACGTTTTTTTATAGAACAAGATGAGCTGGTCACTTGCCTGACGGTAAGCATAACGCCGGCCCATAATAATTACAGTGTCACTTAGAACTTTGAAACACAAAGGCCTGTGCGGTACTGCAGTGCGCTCATTACCCTGAGACATTAGGTAAGTATTACGTGTCATAAGCTCAGTAATTTCACTGACTACATTGCTCGTCAAACCGGAACACAGTAATGCTTGCACATTACTGCTTGGCGGCAGACTTCACGAGCAAAGCGGTGGTACTAACCCAGACGGACACTCGCAGAAGAGTTAGTCCTCCCACTAACAAATTGAAGGTAACAATGCGGTTACAGATTGAGCATTATTTATTACCAAAAAGTAGCCAAGTAGGTTGCTTCCCAACCAATCACACCAATCGAGTCACACTGTGACTTGTTGCAACTTTTTTGATAAGAATTCCCATCGTGTAACCCTTACTTACGGTGTGATTTGATAGGGAAAAAATTCCCAACGAGTCGCAGTGTGACTTTGGTGTTATTAGTTGGGAACCCTCCGCCAAGTAACCAAGACAGCTCTACAGATTGTCGTCTCTGAACATGTTCAATATCTCGTACCTGCGGCGCAAGTACGGAAGTCGGTTCGATAAATTTGTCGAACCGAAAAACTCGATAAATTTATCGAATGTTGCGAGTACCGAAGTCTGATCGTAAAGTATTGTAGTAGCTCTATATTCTCTTTGGATTCGACCTAGCCATTCGATAACTTTTGTCGAAAGTATCGAGGTTCGATAAATTACATAAAAAGTCGATAAAACCCACTTTATCGATATGAACTGTCAATTTTATCGAATTTTATCGATCAAAAAGATCCGTACTTGCGCCGCATGCTTTCTCTTTTCAAATGACACGTCTTTGAAGCGTTACTAAATCTCGCTTTTCGCTCGCGTCGCTTGCTACCAGCCTAGCGCAACATTTGGTTTGATGCCAGATTATCTCGCGCACACGCTCCGGAGATTTTAATCACTCAACGGTGTTGCCAAGATGTCGCGAGCTCTCGCCAAGTTTCGCAGTTATTTTTTATTATTGTATCATTGGCTGTTTAGGTGACAAACTTGAAAAAGGAGCGATATGAAATAGGTACAGCGAAGTTTTTTATTTTGTGTTTACTTCCTTGTCCTGATTTTTGTCGTGTATATTTTTATTTTCACAATTTATTTCCCGCGGTCTCACCCGCGCGGAGATATTGGATTTCATTGTTTTTATTTTTTTGCGCGGAACCCTAATTTTTTTCTAAAATAAAAGTAGCCTAAGTTACTCCTTGTAACATCAGCTATCTGCCAGTGAAAGTCCGGTCAAAATCGGCCCAGCCGTTTCGGAGATTACCCGGAACAAACAGACAGACAGACAAAAAATTTATTTATTTTAATATACAACAATATACGTCTATACATAGGATTATTTACATTTCAATAAAAAACTAAGAATTTATCAATTAAAACCAAAATTAAACAATTATTTATTTATTTGTTTATTTATTCATTATTCATAACCATAAAATGGTTGTTTTGTTATAGGTACCGTATATACTTTCATATGCATTTGGTAAAAAGCTGTTATTTTGATATTACAAACAGACACTTCAATTTTATTTTTTTGTATAGATTTTAGATGCATTTTTGTATTTTTACAAGGAAAATCCGTATTTTTCCGGTTTTTTCAATCCAATTGATTAGGCAATAACTCAGCTAATTTTACTAATTCAACTAACTAGCTAGCAAGTGTGAGTACAGTTATATATACATTTTTAAATTACTTTATTTTGATTTCAATAAACTAGACCTTTTTTTTCAAAACCTTGTATGTTTCCACTATCAATAAAAGTTTTTTTAATGACAAGGCGAAGCTACCATTATCCCTGGTAGGTATCATAAAATACACTATTAACTTATCACGTAGTTTAAGTTTGAGCAATCAAGCAAGCCCCTGAACGCTAGTATTTCATAAAACGTTCACAGAATCCAAGCACGCCTCACAAAATCAACCCCTAAGAAACATTAACAATCCACACAGCATTCTTATACAATGTACGAAATTATGATCAGAGCTTTAACTTTCGTCAAGTACATATACTACTCTCTAAGGGAAACTTACTTCAATTTTTCACAAGTCTTCAGCTTAAATGTTCTTTAATCTTGGCCCTCTAGACACAGGCTTCTCTTTATCCGCTCACACTAACGCCAATATCATAGAGTAATAAGCCAATACGATCAATAACCATCTATCAATTATTTAAAAACAACCACGTGACATCTCACAAGCTAATTGTCATTCATAATTATATAATGTATTGGAGTTAGCGTGAGCGGAAAAAGAAGCTTGTGGATTTTGTCTAGAGGATCTGTTCAAACTGTAAGAAGCCGTTGGATGCATAAGGATAGTAGCCATTCAAAGTGGTGTGCTATGGGGGAGGAAAATATTCAGTGGACGTTGATGATTATGGCTTTCTTACTTGATTTTTGGTCGTCAAGCACTTAACACTGTGTTCTAGCAGTAGGAAGCATCAATTAATAAAAACCACGGAAAATATGCGAATGCCTGAAACACAGTGTATACTAGTTCGGGAGGCTATGGATTCAACATAACTAGGTATGTAAAATACTTTTATGTCAAAATAAATTATATGTATTTGTATAACGTATAAAGTTGTGAACAACCGTGATAGTTAAAACTGTGTTTAAATAAAAGTGTACGTATTTGAAAATAATATGTTCTGAAATAAATAAGGTTGTTTCAAAACAGAAGCTAAACAACTGCAGCCCGATATTTTAACTGCTGAAACTCCTCGCTGAAGTACGTAAGCGAAACTTTTCCATTTCAATACATAAAAACAGTTCACGGTTTGTCGCGAAGTTGCCGCCGCGGCGGCCAAGTCCGAGATTTATTTGTTAAGATTTATTCAATAGGGTGTACCCACATTTACAATAAATGGCTTATATGCCAGATATTTATAACTAACTAGCTGCTGCCCGCGGTTTAACCCGCGCGGAGATATTGGATTTCATGGTTTTTATTATTTTGCGCGGAACGCTAGTTCTTTTTCTAAAATGAAAATATCCTAAGTTACTCCTTATAACATCAGTGAAAGTCCCGTCAAAATTGGTCTAGCTGTTTCGGAGAGTACCCGGAACAAACAGACAGACAGACAAAAATTTTAAAAATGGTTGTTTTGTTTATATGTACCGTATATACTTTCATATGGATTTGGTAAAACGCTGTTATTTTGATATTACAAACAGACACTTCAATTTTATTTATTTGTATACATGATGATGAAAAGGTGGATAGACACGAATCGAAACAAATAGTGCAATGTAATTCAGTCAACATCAAAAGGATGCGGTTAGTAAAATTAGCAGTCGTTTTTCTCTTTTGTTGGGATAGTGTTGGGCATTTTCTAGAACTGATCTGACTAGCTAATCAAGGTGATAATCGGTCACCAATAAATCTGTTCCAGCAGCCGCAACTGGTCAGAACTACAAAATTTAGAGAGAATATATTTTGTGCCAAAACACTGCGGTGCGGTGACGCACCATACAAATCTACAACGTCGCATAACGCATTGTGAAAATTCTCGATGCGATTCTTATTCGGTGCAATAGCACCGAATAAGACCGGTGCTGTTGCACCGAATAGTCAACAGTTTTCACCGCATGCGATAAATTTTTTGCGTTGAGCGTTTTGGGAAGTATAAATATATTATTTCAAATTAAAAAAAGAATTCTCAAAATCGGTTTATAAATGACGGATTTCTGAGGTAACAAATATAAAAACAACTGAATTGAGAACCTCCTCTTATTTTGAAGTCGGTTAAAAACAGAGAACTTGAGGCACTACAATTATTATGCCTATTCGTCGCGCCACTTCATTATATAAAAAACTGCTTAATCTGACTGATAACTTTCCAGATTTGCAACAAAATAATCTTTCAGATCGCATTGTGTGGGGACACCCTAAGATTTATTCGTTAATTTTGACGCTCCCGTAAGGCGGGAGGAATAAATAAGTAGTGATTTATTGTGGAGATTGAAATAAGAATCGGATACAAAACACAGTTGTGTGAGATGTTCTATATTGATAGAGAATGGGTCAGTGGGGGGCGTGACGGGGTCGTATGATCCTAACAACATCATGCTTTTGTAAATGGTAGGACTAACTCCTCTGCGAGTGTCCGTCTGGGTTGTTACCACTGCTTTGCTCGTGAAGTCTGCCGCCAAGCAGTAATGTGTGTTCCGGTTTGATGAACAGAGTAGCCAGTGAAATTACATATATCTCAAAAATTATTATAAATAGATGCACGTAGCTTATTCCTAATCATATTAAACGTCTGAACAAAAGGATATTCAAATGAAACCTGCGTTAATTTACCTGTTTATAATTCGTTTTGTATTTTAATTGCGTGCTTTCAGTGAAATTCAAATTGTGGCAACCAACAGCTTATAAATATGTATAGGGTTGAACGCCGGGGAGTGTAAATGATCATCCTCAGCATTAGAAGGCGAGTGGAATCTAGACTTTATTTTGCCTAGCTGTGCTCCGCTGCTTTGCCCACGTAATAAAAATTGACTAAATTACGTTACTCTTTATACCATCAGCTATCTGCCTATGAAAGTCCCGTCAAAGTCGGTCCAGCCGCTTCGGAGATTAGCCGTAACAAACAGACAGACAGAAAGCCAAAAACAAACCAAACAAAGTTTGTTCTGGTCTTGGATGTTTGTGTTGTGTATCTGTGTGTGTCCATGCCACTTGCCAACCAGGGAATCCTAGTGCAAGGATATGAGTGTGTAATAAAAAGATAGAACCCTAGATAGGGTCATATTCATCATTATGAGCCTCTTACGTTCCCACTGCTGGGATACCGGCCTCCTCTCAACTAGAGAGGTATGGGCCATAATCCACCACGCGGGCCCAGTGCGGCTTGGTGAATGTCACATGTCCTCGAATTTTGTGGTTCTTGAACATGCGGGTTTCCTCACTATGTTTTCCTTCACAATTTTAGACCGAGTGTGAATAATCCGCACATAACTCATTGGTGGTGGTCAACACAACAAAATAAGTCATTGGTGCGGGTCGAGTCGAGTTTCGAACTATGGTGCGTCGGATTGAAAGTCGCACAAGTTCCCGCTCGGCCACACTCGGTCATAGGGTCATATTATAGGTATGTCATCATCGAGCGTTATATTTTTAGACGCACTTTACCCACAACAACTCCAGTTTAGTAAACAATCCATAAAGCTAACCTTAAATAGAAATACACTCTATTCACCATTACGATACTCGAATGGCTCTATACTAAATTCAGCCCAACATACCAAAATAAACCGTACTTTATTGAGTTAGAGCTTATGTTTACTTGTACATATTATAGGAAGCCACTCATTAGCCGATGAGTGCTTGTTACTGAGGTCCAATATGTAGACAGGTAATGACCGCATTTCGTGTATTGACATACAAACAGGTCGGAATAGTTATGTGGAGGGAAAAGTTTGAGGGCCGGTGAATAGATTGGACGAAGGTATAAAGGATTGGGTTTGTTTAGAGAGCCCTTTTGTTATTGAATAAACTAATTTTAAAGTTATGGTTTAGCGGTAACAAAGCCGCGGCTCTGTAGGTAATGGGATCGAATCTTGTAGTTTGCCAGGTGCTAGAACTGTTCTGCGGGTGTCCGTCTAGATGGGTACCATAAGTAGGACTACCTCTTCTGTGAGTGTCCGGCTGGTACCGCCGCTTTGCTCGTGTAGTCTGCCACCAAGCAGCAATCTGCCTGCATTACTGTGTTCCGGTTAGATTAGCAAAGTTTTCAGTGAAATTACTATGAGTTTATTTGACTTCATATCTAACGTATCAGGGTAACGAGCGCACTGCAGTGCAGCGCAGGCCTTTGTGTTTCTGAACGATACTGCAATTGTTATAGGCTGATGTTATAGGACCTTGCAAGCCACCTGCTCATCTGTAAGACACTGATTTAAAAAAAAACTTGTAATTAAGGTTTCAATGAAGGCATACCTCATGATTCAATGCGATCATATCAAGCTGGCATCACTGTATTGGTGTCTCCATTTGAAAATATGTTTACTATACCCATCTATTTATTCTAGGACGATGTTGTTATTTTAACTGTGGTTTGATAGATTGTTGTTTTTGTCTCACGCTTTTTGTTTTTTTTTTAATTTATTTTCTTTGTTTTGCCACAAAAACCTTATACAAGAAATTTTAATCCAGGCTTAACCATTAGAACATTATTTAGAAGTGTAGATCCTCGCTTCTTGTGGCGAAATATTCGTAGAGTGCTGTTTCTCACTCCCACACTAAAATTTACAGAATTATCTATTTATAATGACAGCAAAATTATGGCTTGATTTTGAATGTGCTCCCCCTCCCCAGCTACTCTCCAAGCCGAGGGAAAGCAGAGCACAGATAGCCCCGACCACCACAGATACATGGAAGCAAAATGCGTACCGTGATCGCTCAGACTACACGAGCAAAGCGGTGGTTCCCACCCAAACGGACACATGCAAAAGAATTAGTCCTTACACCTGGTAAATTGAACTTAGTAATAGAAATTAGAATAGGCCTTAAACACAAATGGATCTAGTTAAATATGTTCTATATCTCTTGAGGAAAGGGAAAGATAACTACTGTAAGAATAAAGGTAGAGCATGGTATGCTGCTGGGTGCTACGCTATGACGTCACGAAGTCAGTGCTACGCCGTAGTCGTCCCAGCGCTACGCACGGGGAAGACGCGGGGAAGGACAGCAGTCCTCATTGAACTACGAGTGAAAATACACGTGTGTCGATTATTCAAACCGAGTCTCATTTCTGGACCTAACACTACGTAATTCAAACCACAGCATACGAGTATTCATTACAAATACGTGATCACTAATACGCTCTGAATATGCTTAATGTTCAAATAATAAGCTAAAAATGCCCTACGTGCTCCAACAATAAGCTCTAACGGTCATACCTGGCCGAATAATAAAGCTTGGAATGACATACGTGACCAAATCATCGAGAAATAATGTCATACGTTTTGAAACTCGCTGGACCATCCACCGTGCCTTCACGTCCGACCCTCGTCCTTTCTAATCATGGTCTTTCTACAGTTCCTCGAAAGCGAAATCAAATTATTCAAATATTTAGACAACACTGCCGGTCACTAATGAATTTAGATTAGTCTGTCCCAAATTAAACCGGTTCTGAAATTTGAATTGGCTGTTGATTGGCTGACTGGAATAGTGGACACTATGCCAGGATTTTAATGAGGCTTTTTAGTTTCGAGGTCAAAATAAACAACACAAATATCACAAGTTATATTCCTGAGTTCTATGTAGAGCTGTTCTCATGCGGTCAACGAGGATCATCCTACAGTATCAAAACAAACAAATATTCTTAATAATTTCTTTACTAAGTTTTTCTACATTACAATAACAAAAGTCAAGTGATGACGTAATCGAAGTGGTCAATATTCTTAACCTGGAACGGGAACCGGTTTTCAAGAGTGGCTGCTAAAACACTGATATGACTGATCGGCCCCAAAGACCTACGTGTTTGTCGTCAGATTAGAAAATGAATGGTCAAATTCTACAAAAGGCTTTCCGTTTTGTGATAGCCCAACATCGGACAAAGAACGGGTTGTGATTCTGAACATTAGGCGTAAACACACTGATACAGTAGCTCTTTAAGATCGTCCACTGCATCATCAGTAAATCTGCGTGCCTTAGTACCACATCCAGTTAGCCGCTCGCACGATTGCTCGTTATGGCGGCGAGCATTCGTCAAGCTAAGGTCTAGCTCGTAGCCAAGTGCGACCGCTGCTCGAGATAGGTCTCTAATGCAGGTCTCTACGTCTGATCTGTAATCGTTATAAATAAAGGTTTACAATGTGATAGATAAAGTGAGGTAGACGGCAGTCGATGCCTACCCTGATGAGCATAACAGGAAAAAGTTAGTTAATCGGGAGCTACATATGACTTGGCGCTTCACTAATAGTGCTATATCATACGAGTTTCAGAGTCAACAGAAGATAGACTTGTTGGAGAGCACGGTGATTGAGCCTGAAATTGATTGTTCCTCTCGACAAAACAGCGGTGTGAGTGTCGCGTCGTAGGCATCGTTAACGCTATGTAAGGTTTAGAGGAACGCTAGTATGACAGCGCCCAAAGTCGTGACATACCAGAAACTTTACTGGACTTTCAGAACGAAGGTTGGCCGGTTGAGAAGATGTGACAACATCTAGGTCATCATGCTTAAAGTTTTGCTATTAAAAATTAAAAGAACTCAGATCCATAGCTTACTTGGGCATAGACCGTTGGGTCTCCCCGAGCCCAAACAGCCTCGCGACGTCTTCTAAAGTTGACTGCATATGACTGCGTGTGATGCTGATCATTTCTTCAGCGTAATTTCCCATTTTAGCGATGGAAGACCTGGCCTCTTCAGTGCACGCGTAAATTAGGGCTACGTGCTTGCTAGCGAGGGTACGCGCTGAACGACGCTCTTCCTGACACATTTCTAAACATTATTAGTTAGTTTGAAAAAAAAAATGTTAAAGGTGCCATAGAGTCATTGTGCTTCAGATGGTTCATGATAAGAAGCAGGTTTGATGTTTGTTACGAAATAACAGCAAAAAGTTCATGCCAGGTTTACTTGGTCTACGTCACCAAGATTTTCCATGCTGCTAGCTAAGTTGAGAAGAGGAACGAGAAATAGTATTATGAACCGTGACCTGTAGATATCTTTACTGTCATCATCGTCGTCATGAGCCGAAAGATGTTTACTGCAGAAAATAGGCCACCCTTAAAAGTCGGGGCTTGTCATAATACATTACACTTGGCAGGCATCTTGATGATTGCAGTAGATTATGATGTTGGTTGAGGAGAATGTTGCTCTATCCATTCCCTTAGCCAGTTCTTGCAGTACCCACTGCAAGATACGGGCGGGCCCTAAGGATCTCATATGCGGAAAGCACAAGTCTTACCTGGTACCTTTAACTCGTCAGCCAGGTCTGTCAGCTCTTTGTAAATCTGGTGCTTCTTAATGACAGCTTTGTTGATCTCATCCTTGATCTTGCGAAGGATCTTACCAGTCAGCTGCTGGTAAGAGTTCTGAATGTTCCGGTGATAAGTGTCCAAGAATGGGGCCAAAACTGTATCCATGTAGCGTGATATTTCGCTGAATAATACAGACGGATCCATTATTAAGGATTTATTAACCTAATTTTAAAATCTATTAGTCAACAGTTAAGGTATATATAACCTAATCTGTGGTCAAGGACTCACATATTAGCATGGTCCAGCTGCGGTCCTCTTAGCTGACGCCTGGTTGAATTCCCCAAGCGGTCCTTAAGGATCTCGAGGTGATTTTCCAGCTCAACCGGCTGATGTTGCCATGGGGGTATCTCGAAGCATAGGCCACCATCTTGACGGAGGTGGTTACTACGATACTGAAAATATGAAGTTTTGTATATAGATAAGTTAGATTGGACTGAAATGATAACCTATCGCAAAAAAGGATAGTACTCTAGGATAAGATTTTAGATAGTTTTTTCAACGTGCCAGTGAGGAGACAATTCGTGCTAGTTAAACATAATCGATACAATCTTACCCTGCAGTTAGCGGTTGGTTCAGTAGCTATAAACCCGTGACACGCAAACAGCACACTCAATTTTATGAACATTTTCAGTCAAACGATTAAACTTTCAATCACGTTTTACTACAGCAAACCAATCAAGTCAATCAATGTAAATATTAATTGTGGGAAATTTAACACTTTGTGGTTGATATTTTTTAAAGCAAGAGACGAGCATGTTGTTTGTCTTGTGTTAAGTATAACACTCCTAAAAATTGTAGTACCACCAAAAACTTCCAAACAGAAAAGCTTGCGTGGCAATGCATTGCGCTCGTTACCCTGAGACATTAGGTATTAAAGTCTTATGCGCCGTAATTTCACTGATGAATGATTATTATTCACGTGAGTTAACCTAACATGACGTAACACATATTCCCAGTAACTTCAAAACAATTACTGGCTCCAACGAAACATGAAAGGATGTAATTGAAAATCACAGCAGTTATTCGGGTGATTAATTTCCTATGTTTAATTATGCATTCATTTGTTATTTTATATATTTATGTGTTCATTGTGTCAAGTTACAGAGTTCAACAAGAATAAGTATGATGTTTGTTCGCAATACATCTGTGGTAAGGGGGAGACTTTTGCAACTACTGCTTCCACCTTCCACCGCGAGCATTGCAGGCGTAAGGGGCAGCGTAGACGTTTATGCAAACCTACGTTTGCTTGTCAGAATAACAACGCTTTTGCGTCAAGTGCGGATTTCGTGATACTTGAAATGCGCGCTTGACGCAAAAGCGTTGTTATTCTGACAAGCAAACGTATGTTTGCATAAGTGTCTACGCTGCCCCTAACGCGAAGGACATTGACTAAATCATGTTAGAAAAGCTTCTTAAATTGATGACCTATTAAGCGTCTGACCACTACTGCGACGATGTGGTGCACACTTAACCTAGAATAAAATATAAAACGTCTCTCTCAATATTAATTTGAACATAAGTACTGAATTTTGACAAATGGAAGCAAAAGTACACGCTTAGATTCCTCTCTGAATTGAGTATTGCTCTTTGTTGTATTGCTATTAAATACTTATGTCATAAAACCTGTAATTGTAACGGTGAAAATATTAAAAACTAAACAGCCATAGATAACAGAGTTTAATCTTAGCTTAGACCGTACACGAAATTTGTCTTTAGACTGTTCTTAGATCGTTTTCGTTTGTTGTTTACCCCAAGCATAGTATTTTACTTCCATATGTCAAAAGTTCAAAACTGTATAGAATTTTGAGATAAATGAAGAAGCATGAGTCCATGTTTAGATTCTAGCTGTTTAGACATCATGGGTATAGGTCATCATGGGTATGTCATCTCAGTCACTTTTGATGCAATAAAGTTTATCAGCCTTTATTTGTTCACTTTTGGACCTACCCTTTTGTCCTAGTAAGCCCACTCCTTGATAACTTACACAAGTTTTAACAAATTGGATTAGCCCTCGCTGTGCCGCACGCGCCTGAATTTCTCAATATCAAAACCTCCCCCGTTATAAATCGGGCATCCCCTAATAAATAACGAACTAAACTATAATGCCTTTAATGGTTCTATACCCCTGCGGAAGTGCGTGACAAAATAACAATTGGGGTAGGAAATACCACCCCCAGGTACAAATTATACAATCAGATCTGATATACCTTTGAGATTTAAGTGGGTTTAGGTTATTTTTTTAAGTTTATCAGCTATGTTGGTTTTTACTATGAGTAGAAGTAATTTGATTACACTCGAATAGCGAGTAGACCTCATAGTGTAACTTGGCTCACGGTTCTAGCCTATTGGTAAAGTTCGCTGAAGTCTGAATATGGGTGACCGCTATGTGATATTTACAACTCAGCATCACCTATACCGTGCCTCGGAAGGCCCAATAACTTGCAAGATAATTGTCGTTAAGGCAGGTTAAAAGACTTCGGGCGGCTTAAAAAAATCTGATACCATGGCTAGCTTGCATGCCTATTCGAGAAGGAACTAGAATGGGTATGTCATTATAAATCACAAACTATGCGATCGTCACTTAAGCCACGTCGAATACTGGTCATTATTTAGATACTGGGCGGTTACTGCCCAGGTAGCTCCAGTTGAGTGCGTTACAGGATCATAATCCAAACGCTAAAGCTAGAAAAGAGCTACAAAATATACTTTTACGTTTAGCGAAAGATAAATCTGCTATATATCCATTGCTTACCTTTTAAGCTAAAATTTTTCACTTCCTCACCTTCCCAGGATTATTCTACGGCTTGTATTTTCGCCTCGGCGCTTAGAGCTAGCTCTTATTTTGTCGAAAACTTGGTTTATTCATACATTTGACTGTAAAATCTCGCAATGCAAGTTTATGAATACCCGTCGCTCGCTCTGATATGCTGCCGTGCTATTCACGTGTCTTGGTGTCTTGCCAGGGATGTACTCCAGAAGTTACTAGAATAATGCTTCCTTTACGCACGAAGCGATTTGATCTACATTCGTTTGGCGTACCGCTAAGTAGTAGAATTCTGAGTCTGTTTCCCATTCAACTTGGGTTTCCTCAAATCACGAGTGAATAGAAACCTTATGCAAGCATGCATCATGCGTAAAAATCCAAAACTATGGTTGAATTATTTGTATTTTAAAAAGTAACCGTCTTCTTATCATATCATATCACAGTAATCATGTCATCATAGTGGTAGGTAGCATATCATCATAATGGTAGGACTAAGAGTGAGGCCACCCGGATGCGTTGCGGTGCCTGAGCTGTGACGCTGTGTCACTTTACGTAAAATCACAATGCCACACATGTTGTCAAAACTCTACCTGAGTTTGCGACATTAACTTGCGTAAGAGTCCCCATACACGAGCGCTCCAATTCACAACATTTCAATCCAACGCTCCAAAAACCGCCCGAGTGTATATCTCAGATGGATTACGTGGAGTAAAAGGAAATATTAGAAATCCCAACGTTCCAATTCTTCGTTAGTGGCCGTTACGACGATCCATTTCACGCTCAGTTGGCAGTACCTATGTACTCGAGACGCAGAATGACCGAAAAATGGAGCGATGGCGCGCCGGGAATGGAGCGCCCGTCTGTGGGCTCGAAACTGAACCATTCGCTGAGCGATGGATTTGGTACGCTCGTGTATGTGGTCTCTTATCCGTGTGGCCTCACTCTATCGCTTCTGTGACTGTCCGTCTGAATGGGTACTTCTTTACTCGTTCTCTTTTAACCTCTCTCTTTTAATCTTTTATTAAATTTTAAAAGGGAAAGCTTTGAGTCACGTTTATAGAGATAAGTAAGCTCAAATTTTAAATTCTGTTTTGAATACAATAAAGACTAATTTAATCCTAATTTGAATTACCTCAATCGTCAATTGCCAGAATGAGTCCATACCTGGGAGTACCCCTCCCAACACAGGTGCCCAGTATGTACACTCGTATGTGTGTGCCTGTTCCGTACAGGCACCGTATTGAAGCAACGTACACACACCAGCACGGGGCTTGCTGTAACAGGCTGCAGCGCGTCTGAGCCCCAATTAAACCAGACTTATTATTTCAGCTGGTAGAAATTAATTTTGATTACGTCACGATCGGGTTTTGTTCAGTTTTTGATGGACTGGGTGCGAAATTATTCCCCATATTAGGTTAATCTTTCTGGCATAGATTTAGTTTATGGACCGAAAAGTAATAGGTTACTTTTTTTCCCCGAAAATACACGGTGCCTTTAGATACGCGGGTGAAACCGCAGGCAGAAGCTAGTCTATAATAAAGTCGATGTTGTCGAAACTAATTAATTCCTACCACACTTCTTAAAAACAACGAAATAAACTTAAAGGAACAAAAAGACCAACAGAAACTTAATCACGTACTTGCGATGTTCCTCACGGTGTTGCCAGTGAAAAATATTTAATTAACCGAGTAATTAATTCAGGTAACGTCGCTTCGCAAGCTAAAGATAGCTCTTGGGCAGTTAGCGTTTAAAAATACATTACGAACGGCGCTTAAGGAAGTGTTTTTGTAAAAATAATGGAGGGAACGCCTTACGGAAGATAAATTGTAAAGAGCACAGGCTGAGACATTGAGTGTCCACACTCCATGAAATGGGAATATCTAGAGAATGGGCAGCAGCATTCTTCTCGGTCAACACCATAATCTACTGCCTGCCCAGCATGGTATAACAGTTTAAATCATTCTAGTTCTTTCGTTTTTCGTTCAAAAGCCGTTTCTAAAAGAAGACGAATTGAAAACCTCCTCCTTTTTTAAGTTAGGTAAGAATATGCAGCCTCCGTTGCGTGACGACTTGACCACAAAAACCATAAATTTTTAATCTTAATTTTTTTTTATATGTAATGGTTTTGCGTTTGGCCACAATCTCACCTGATGGAAAACGAGAGTGGGCCAAAGGTGGAACACGCTCACCCAGAAGAAACCTATTTACCCTTGAATTGGAAACACCCAAGTTGAAAACGTCGGGAAAGACTGACGATGGACGCGAGTTCTACATCTTCGCCATGCGGACGATAAAAAAGTTTGCAAAACGAGATGTCCGTATAGGTGGAATATCAACGACAAAGGGATGGAAACTCTCCGTGTCTTGATGTTCTATGGCGGAAAGGAAACGGCGGAATAAGATCGTGGAGCTCCAATGCAGCACATTCACCAAAGTGGAGCTGGTAAAAGGTGGAAAGGCATGCCACACTCTGCCTCTTCCCAAGTAGCACCTCGTCGTCATTTTTAAGGCGTGCCTGTCTACAGAATATGGCCAGCTTCAGCACAGGAGTAGCCAGCTACAGACGGAGTCCAGCTGATATTTTGCCGAGCCATCCCATAGGTGGCTGCAATACTCCATACAGGAGCGCTCCCGGGATTGGTACAAAACGAGCGTCAGCAGTGGCGTAAAGTAACCTGACCTTGTTCAAAATACCAAGTTTTTTGCCTGGAATTTTAGCTTATTTGACAACGGTTAAATAGATTTTCTATTCAAAAGGTGATGTCCTTTGCATAGGACACTTACGGTCATTGACTTGAACAGACAGACTTTGTGATAGCATTTTAATCACAAGACATCTGAAGAGCTTTAACAATTACTGCTATATTATTTCTATACGCAATTCGAAATGGTTTGATATTTTTATTTCATTCGTATGTGAATATAAGATAAATTAAATTGTAAACGAACGGTACAGCAGACACTATCTTAATATGAACCCAGTTTAGTTTGAGTTAAAACTAAACTAAAATAGAGTTGGTGAATTTATTTAATTGTTATCGTGTCGTCGGGCATTGTTGGGTTTCGAATTGTAGCGATAAGAGGAGTAGGTATGATTTAAAATGATCTATACAAATAAATAAAATTGAAGTGTCTGTTTGTAATATCAAAATAACAGCTTTTCACTAAATGCATATGAAAGTATATACGGTACCTATAACAAAACAACCATTTTTTAAATTGCTGTCTGTCTGTCTGACTGTTTTTCCGGGTAATCTCCGATACGGCTGGACCGATTTTGACGGGACTTTTACTGGCAAATAGCTGATGTTACAAGGAGTAACTTAGGATAGTTTAATGTTAGAAAAAAAATTAGGGTACCGCGCA
This sequence comes from Crocallis elinguaria, assembly GCA_907269065.1. NCBI lineage: Eukaryota > Metazoa > Arthropoda > Insecta > Lepidoptera > Geometridae > Crocallis > Crocallis elinguaria. Next base: position 11,159,573 of record OU026065.1, on the reverse strand, counting down.
AAAAACTAAAAACCATGAAATCCAAAATCTCCACGCGGGTGAAACCGCGGGGCAGCAGCTAGTTTTGAATTAAAAACAAAAATATAACGCTTAACTGTCACATGTATCATTCGTAGTGGTATTTTCTGGTAATGGCCTGGCTAGCTACTGTTACATCAGCCGTTCTTGAGACTCATTTTCTTTATAGTTATAATAGTTTATAGGTTTAACTTATTTATAGCCTTTGACATTAGATTTTTTATAACATTTAATAATGAGACGAGAGGGTCATTTTGATGGTAACCATAACGCTGGCCAATAATAATTGCAGTGCCACTCAGAATTTTGAAACACAAAGGCCTGCGCGGCACTGCATTGCTCTCGTTACCCTACAAGTTATAATTTGTCTTCATTACTGTAGTGTATTAACTATATCCGGTGGTCAAGTCGATCTCTTATCGAGTCGTGTCAAATGAGTCAGTTTTATTCCGACTTCCGAGCGGAGTGATCGTGTGCGCGTGTTGTAGTGGTTGTACTCGTAGTGTTGGTGGGCTGAAAGTTAGGATTCTACAATTACTATTTAAAATTTGCCCGCAATCCGCTCCAAGTATGACCTAAGCCTTATCCGCTTCCGATCGTCATCTCACCCAATAACAATCTGAGAAATTTCAAAATCTAAAAAGTTCAAAATAAGAAAACGGCGGCGTGCTCCGAACGTACATAAAATTAAATATCCGGAAAGAATCAGAGCTTTATCTGTAATAGAAATCTCTGGATTTATCGGGTTTGCGGCTACGGAATTGTACTGGCTTTGGAATGAAATATAGGCTGAACAGCGGCTTGCTCGTTGCCGCTTTATTATTTTTTAAAAGACATGCTGTATTGACGCGCTTTGCTAGCCTGTGTTGCTAGTATTGGGAGTTGGCATCCTATGATTGGTAGTTTTTTCACAATGAACAGTAACATTGTCTCAACTTAAAATTTTTTAGGAAAAAACTACGAGTGCAAGATATGTATTATTGAATGTATTAAATGGAATAAAAGCGACCGCAACACTTGACATAGTAACTTTTTTCTGTTATTTCTTTGTGTCAATTGTTTAGTTGAAAATATAAAGAACAGATAAGTGCAACATTTTTATTTTCAAATTTATATTACTATGTACTTACTAGCATAGAATCAATCCTCTATATTTTTATGTAATTAATAAATAGCTACGTAAACGTATTATTTCTTTTTTTTGGTAGATTTCTTTAACCTAAGCTACAGCAGAGATGGTTAGTGAATTACTGAATCTCTGCAGTGCCTATTAGTACACCTCCGCAAGTTTGGGCTCGTATGGTTCGTTTTGACAAGTTCAATAGTTTTTTTTTAAACTAGATGTTATTGTTAATAAATCTAAACTCGCATGGCAATACCTCCGCGAGATTCCTTCTGGTTTCTACATGTATTTTTTGTGCGACGTTCGACTGCACGTGATTGATTTGCTGTTGTGGTTGCGAACGCGATGTGGGTTGGTTGCGGCTACAGTTTATTATTCTTTGATTGCAACATGTTCTCGTGAAATGTTGTTTCGGGTAATAACTGTACTGGTTGCGATGTTGCATAACGGTTTTTTTTTAAATTGTGTAATTATTTAAATTTTAGAGGGTTGCTTTTTATCCGGTATGTACCTAATGTCTCAGGGTAGCTAACTACACTGTAGGTCTTTGTGTTTTACAGTTAATTGCGCTCGTTACCTTGAGACATCCAGGAATTAAGTATTAAGCCCAGTAATAGAAAGTGAAAGAAATAGTGGTAATAGAAAACCAGTATAGTGCTTCCATGCTAAAAAATCGACAAATTTACCGCCTCCTTTTTGGAAGTCGGTTAAAAACATCAATCATTTCGTTTCCACCAAAGCCTACTGCGGTACAGACAGACAAAGGGTCAAAAGAGATATTAAAAAAAAATGTTAAATATTTAACTTGCTACGAAAGGATTTCATATCATGATATCCTGTTCCGATTCCCTTGATCTAGTTTTAAATTCAAAAATACCTAACTAGTCATGAAAACAAGTAATAGTATTCAAAAGCAGATTTTTATTAACTTTGTTTTTAATAATTTCTCAGTTAATATAAGAAACTCAAGGACTGTTTCTCAGTTTCTTTTCGTTCATTTTTATGATTACTGCATGGTGCGCTCTGAGTGAAATGAAGCGCGGTGAATGGTGTTGCGTTCAAAGGCGGTCCATGAAGTTTTGCCATTCTTGTTCAATTTAGTGTTTTATTTCTCTCTAAATGAAACCTAGTTAAGTTCTTAGCTTAAATGAATAATGTTTTAAATACAGTATTAAATTAGCAATAGAATTTCATAATAGCTATCAAGCGTGCCAACAGCCTATACCCAGCTGTTGGAGCGCAGACGGCTTGACGGCGCGGGCGCAGCAGCGGGGCGCGGGGGTGCGCTCGGGCCACTTCTCCTCTCGCCGCGCCCCCGAGGACACCATTCGCGCACCAAACACCCACTCTTGTTCCCGTTGGTTTTTATTATAATATCAGTTTTACAGTCCCCTGAGTTTCATTTAATGTGTCCATACAAGTAGGACCCTAAACACCAGCGTCTACATCTCTTCGAGGAGATGCCAGGTCGTTGCAGCGCCTGAAGCGACTACAATGAGTAATTAGTGGTGACTTTAATTATAGTCATGGCAACAACTTAATTACTCATGCTTTAAAAATTTACTATCTTTGATTTACGAAAGGAAACGGCCTTGGAAATAAAAATAACAGCGGTTAAAAATATTTCGTTAAAGGGTTCGATTAATGTACATACACAAAAAATATTACCCCAAAATTCTCTTATGTTTTATGGCCTAATTGAAAAATATAAATAACCCGTTTCCCTTTTATCCGAACTCGTTTTAACACAAAATAATATTTGACGGGGCGGCGAGTCCAGGGGTCTTTTTAAAAACGGTGACGTCACCACCGGTGACGTCAACATCTTCAGCATCATGGTGACCGCTCACCCCTCGTAGAAAGAAAACACGAAGTAGCTCCATTTTATCTCAACCATTTATTTCGGCAAGGTTATATGGGAGATCTGAACGGTCCGACGGTAGGCGCAACACTGCTTTTCACAACAGTCGGTCGCTCGTATTTATAGCAAAACAGATTGTGACAAAGAATCTTTATAAAACTTGTTAGATCTTGTCATTCTACTTTAGATTTTAATCTTCAATTGAAATTCATTACTTTTTATTAACATGGGGCCCAGGAGAGCACTCATGATAGTTAAAATAAATGACTCTAGGCGCCCATTCCAAGTAATAGGCCGTACAAGAAGAATGGGCAAGAAACTTGTCGGCAATCTTTTAAAAAATTGTGTTTACAGTGAATTTGTTCAGTTTTACAATCATTTGTCTAGTTTTAACAATTCAATGAGTAATTAATGGTTCACAAACATTAATTAGTTAATCAAAGTTTAAATTAAATTATTAACAATCCAATGAGTAATTTATGGTTCTAAACGTTAATTAGTAAACCAAAGTTAACATGTTTTGATTGTTGTCATTTTACACCGTCCATGAAGCTCGCCTGTGACGTCGTTGCTCCGATACGGCCATTCTGATAGATGGTGCGTGCTCTGCACCAGTCCAGTTATGTTCTGAAACAATGAGACGTTTCCTTCTGAGTTTGGTATCTGTAAGCAACCACCGTTGCTAGCAGTTAAGTTTGCAAGAGTAATAGTTTGCATTTTAAAGAGAAACGAAAAAAATTTTTTTTTTTTCTTTTCTTTTCTTTTCCTTTTCTCTTTCTTTTTGCTTTCTTTTCTTTGATCAATTATCTTTACAGTGAAGTTATCTAGTTTCGACAATCTAATGAGCAAACTATTTAGCTAACCAAAGTAGGTAAACATTTAGTTAATCAAAGTAGGTAAACATGTTATGTTTCCTATTGCCCTGCTCAACACTGTAGACGTAGCCCGCTTCGCGCCGACTCGGCCATTCTGACAGGTGGTGCGCGCTCTGCACCAGGCACGGTGTTTCTGAAAACTAGAAATTTGGTTTTGAGGTAGGTACCCGTACACCGGTACACTAGCTGTTAACTTTGTTTCTCATCACTGCATAAATTAAGCTACATTGCTTATTTTCCATATTGTCAAGATTTAACTTTATGTTAGAGTGAAACCATATTCATGTAACAAAATTATCAGCCAACTTTTAGTACCTTAATAATATTCTGTAAACATAACAGTTCACATGCAAACATTCGTAGTTAAACGTAAATAAATTTGATGCTCAAGGGAATGTGAGCAGAGTGTGTATTTGTTTTTGCCAATGCTCCACGCATCATGGCATGAATAGATTTATTATAGGTTCAATGCAAATGCTCCACGCATCATTGCATGAATAGATTTATTATAGGTTCAATGCAAATGCTCCACGCATCATTGCATGATTTTTAAATTCTCGTAGACATGGAGACTGGGAGACAGGGATGTTGCTGTGGTCTGGGCGGTCTTGTACGCCGTGGTCCACAGAGGCTCTAAAGGAAATGGGATACAGGTCGATGCTGCGGTCTGGGCCTTATTGTTATGACCGTGGTCCGCAGAGGCTCTGAAAATGACGGGAATGGAGGGTACACAAGGAATAAAATAATTTAAAATGACGAAAATAGAGGGTACACAAGGAATAAAATAATTTGTACAGTCTTACCGACGATTCAAAATTATTACGTTTTATAATTCGGATCCCGAATTGTTAACCGAATATCAATTATCTGTAACATTCTTCGCGCTGTTGCTAACGCCGCGAATCTAGTTCAATGAAAGCTCAGTATCGTCAATGAATTTTGGTAACTACCACATCGCGCATTTACGCGTATCGGAATACAAACAACATTATGAACGCTAGTGCCACTAAGTTTTCAAACTAGCATAGAAACAGGCACTTCGCCTTGAATAAATTGCACAAGATTCACAAAAATACCTCAAAGACAAATAATCAGCGATAATAATAATTAAGAATTGTGATGTCGATTAAAGACACTGCCATACTTGAAAAGATTTGGAGGCCTTTTTATTAAGTTGGGTTAGAATTACTAGGTATGGATTTTCGTAGATATCTCGTGGAAATCGCGTGACAATCTCATCGGATATCTCCGGATATCTCGTCGGATATCTCGTCGGACATCTCACGGATCACTCGCGGTCATCTCTTGGACTAACTCGCGGCTACCTCTTTGGATTAACTCACGGCTATCTCTTTGGATTAACTCGCGGCTACCTCTTGGATTAACTCACGGCTGTCTCTTGGATTGACTCACGGATCACTCGTGGATTGCCCGGGATAACTCGCGGATACCTCGGGATAACTCGCGGACGGCACACGGATAACTCGTAGATTTTTGGTATTTGTGGGTATCTCGTGAAAAACTTTTAAAAATAAAACTCAAGACACTAATAAATCTCGTGAAATTAAAAGTAATCTCTTGGATTATTTGTAAGTTGTAAGTTGCGTTTATGCGCATGCAAGTCTAATTAAAATATGGTAGAAAAAGTTACGATTCACCTGTATTCTGATGTCATGTGTCCATCGCCTTTTTCTTGGTTTGGTTGCACGTGTTGGCCCGTTCGTGTAGATACCACGGACGCGGCTGGTGTGTCAGCATAATCTTCAGGAGCTGGTAGTGATGGGTCATCTCTCGCCAATACGGTGGTGTGTCAGCATAATCTTCAGGAGCTGGTAGTGATGGGTCATCTCACGCCAATACGGTGGTGTGTCAGCATAATCTTCAGGAGCTGGTGTCCGATGTGGGGACCTCTGCTGCGACTGGGCTCGGCTGCATTGCCCATTTGTGCTGGTCCTTCAGGTGACAAGCGGGTGAGAAGGCTAGGATTGGAAAGCTAGGTTGTTCCGTTCCAATCCCACTTCTGATGACGGGGCGGCGAGTCCAGGGGTCTTTTTAAAAACGGTGACGTCACCACCGGTGACGTCAACATCTTCAGCATCATGGTGACCGCTCACCCCTCGTAGAAAGAAAACACGAAGTAGCTCCATTTTATCTCAACCATTTATTTCGGCAAGGTTATATGGGAGATCTGAACGGTCCGACGGTAGGCGCAACACTGCTTTTCACAACAGTCGGTCGCTCGTATTTATAGCAAAACAGATTGTGACAAAGAATCTTTATAAAACTTGTTAGATCTTGTCATTCTACTTTAGATTTTAATCTTCAATTGAAATTCATTACTTTTTATTAACATGGGGCCCAGGAGAGCACTCATGATAGTTAAAATAAATGACTCTAGGCGCCCATTCCAAGTAATAGGCCGTACAAGAAGAATGGGCAAGAAACTTGTCGGCAATCTTTTAAAAAATTGTGTTTACAGTGAATTTGTTCAGTTTTACAATCATTTGTCTAGTTTTAACAATTCAATGAGTAATTAATGGTTCACAAACATTAATTAGTTAATCAAAGTTTAAATTAAATTATTAACAATCCAATGAGTAATTTATGGTTCTAAACGTTAATTAGTAAACCAAAGTTAACATGTTTTGATTGTTGTCATTTTACACCGTCCATGAAGCTCGCCTGTGACGTCGTTGCTCCGATATATTTATATTTCAATTTTGTTACATCCTGTCACACAATATAAAACCAAAGTTTAAGCTAGATGTTTATATACAAATTGTAAACATTGCCAGCAGAAAAATAGCTAAATCCGAGTAACTCCACAAAAATGTCGACAACATGATCAATCTATCACAAAAAAAAAACAACCATTCGCAAAGGGAAATAATAATTCCTATTCTATCGGGAATGTCCTTCAACAAGATTTTTCCATACGACGAAAGCAATTTATGAGATAACGTTCAGGGAAAATTGCCTTTTGCCCTTTCTTTCCGTCTATTGAATTTATTGCCCGATTCAAAGTGAGTGATATTTATTACACAACTATGGCTGTAGGTAATTTATTGTGGACATTTCAAACATGGTAGTTTCAGGTAAATTTGTTGTGTAAAATAAAATTTAGTTCAATCGTTACCACCAAAAACTTTATTTTTGCTTACACGGTCCCAGCAGGATGTAGTGGCATTGCAATTGATATGGGCTGTCGTTACGCTTACCATCAGGCTAACGACCAGCTCTTCTCGTTATCCAATAGTATAAAAGCTACGAAAATCTTCACCATAGGTCTATACTATTTTATGCCTAAGTTCGTATATTTATAAGTTCACGATGGAAATGTATACTTAAGATGTGTCATGAAAATGTCCTTCGAAAGTCTGTATTTTCTTAACAGAAAACGGCTAAAGGAAATTTTAACCTACCTACAGTATAACTCAACGATGCACTCTACCGCGTCGTTCTCGACTGAATTCACCCATTTAGCTACATTAGCGAGATCGCACGACCGAATGTTTACCGCCCCTGCGCTGACACGGGAGTCATGGGACTGAAGTCCACTGGATAGTAAAAGAAAATCGTGTCGTGGTACAGTGCCATCGAGGAACTAACCACTAGAGATGCAGTGACGTTTGGTTTGCACGAAATAAATTCCACGATTTTTAGCTAGATATAATGCGCTCTGATTGGCTAAGCAACCCGCCTCGCGCCGATTCTCCTTGCGCTGATAGGCTGAGTGCTGTCATTTGTTAATGACAGATCACGACACTGTTGAAGAATCGGGAAGTACAGTATTTCATCTCTCGCGCTTAACACATATTTCAAATATCAGTATTTTTTATGCTACAAGGAAACTAGACGAGCAGATTGTTTCATGATGGTGAGTAGACACCTGAACACTGAATACTTTTCTCATCAAACCGGAATACAGACTATACTCGAGCACAGTGGTACCAACCCAGACGGACGCGGAAGAGTTAGTCCTACCACCAGGTAAATTTCATTATCAGCCTCTTACGCTCCCACTGCTGGGATACCGGCCTTCTCTCAGAGAGAGGTATGGGGTGGGTATGGGCCATAATCAACCACGCGGGCCCAGTGCGGCTTGGTGGATGTCACATGTCCTCGAATTTTGTGGTTCTAGAACATGCCGGTTTCCTCACGTTTTCCTTCACCGTTTTAGAGCGAGTGTGAATAATCCGCACATAACTTGATATAAGTCATTGGTGCGAGCCGAGTCGAGATTCGAACTATGGTGCGTCGGATTGAAAGCCGCACAAGTTCCCGTTCGGCCACACTCGCTCTATAAGGTAAATATAAATTGTCTATTCCAGTATTCACCAAATCCAAGGAGTCTCGAGAAGGCGGGCTACAATGCTGCACCTTCCACAATTCTTTCCCCGTCTATTTACGACTACTACAGAATACAGGGGCGTTGGTATTCTATACGTGATATTTAAATACAAAGAAAGTCACACATAAAGTCTAACAGCCAGCTGGCTTGGAAATTTTAAAAGATTTTCTGTATTTTACCAGGTGGAAGGAGTAAATCTTTTGCTAGTGGCCGTCTGGGTGGATACTCACGGTTTGCTCGTGTAGTCTACCGCCAAGCGCTAATGTGCAAGCATTACTATGTTCCGGGTTGATTCTTCAAGACTTACCCTTATACAGCCCTGGATTTGTCAATAGGCCGTACAGGCCGCGAACTAGTGGCGGCAGCGTCAAAAGAGGGCGACAGATTTCAGAGGCCGCTATGACTTATAGTTGTTGTCCTAACTAAACCTGAACTGGTTCAGAGCTCGACCAACACACACACACGCACACGCACACGGTCACGCACACTCACACACGCACTCACACGCACACACACACGCACACGCGCACGCGCACACACACCCGCACACACACCCGCACCCACACCCACACCCACACCCACATACACACAAACACACACACACACCCACACGCACACAATCCCAAATGAATTTCTGGCTACAAGTGAGTGATGAAGGTGGGAACTTGGGCGAAGGGGCGGCAAAAATAAAGTGACCTATATTAATGAAAAGTATAAATCCGGCACTGCCCCATTATGGTTGATATCCCTACTATTCGCACAAAGCTTTTTGCTTCGTCCTTTATAATGCGCTAAGGAGTGGAATTCTCTACCACCGTCTCGCGTCTGTGTTTCCCGAAAAATATAATCCGAGAGTCTTCAAAACGAGAATGAACAGGTACTTTATAGATAAACGTGCTACATCGCCGACCGCATCGTCGCTTACCATCAGTTGAGATGACTGTCAAATGTGAGCCTATAGAATATAAAAAATATTTGGTTGCATTTTAAATTTCGGTATAAACAACTAATTTCAAAACAAAAACAGTATCTAATTACAAAATTATAATTATTCGAAATTACCGTCCGATCTCGAAAAAATAACAACCCCACCTGGATAGCTTCCAAATTTTCTCATCAACAATTTTTTAAAGATGCCGTGAAATTAATTGGGGACAGAATGAATCGTTACCTTAATAGGAGTGGGTCTTTGAAATAATTAATATACGTGTATAAAAAGATGGACTAATTTAGACCTTTAGGCCTTGAAATAAGGGTGACAAATTAGTTTTAGCCTTCGCTCGGTTGATCGCACCTTTTAAAGTGACTTCGTGCGTTTCATGTTAGAGATTTTATGATCGTTTTTGGGTTTGAAAGCCAAATTCTTTTTACATGACTGCCCAAAAAGCAGTGTAATGTTTTCAGGTATCATGTATAACTGTACGAGTTTCTTTATTCAGCCATAATTTGTAAATGTCTGAACAGATTTGGATGTATATCATGTTATTTTATATACTTATTGAAGCTGCTCGTTTGCATGATGGTAATCATAACGCCGGCCCATAACAATTGCAGTGCTATTCAGAACTTTGAAACGCAAAGGCCTACACGGCACTGCAGTGCGCTCGTTACCCCGAGACATTCCTGAGCTCACTGATAAATATTTGGATATCACTGCAATTGTGTAATAATGGGATTGATCCCAAAATTAATAATCTAGTTTCGCTCAAGTTCAGGCTCAAGCTTGCAACAAAAGAACAACTAAATTTTTTATGCATCTATATTCATCGACTACTTATAAGGCCCACGATCTCAGCATGAACGTCACAAAATGCCTCAATTTCCAAAAGGTTGGCCATACCTGCTTTAAGGATTCCAATTTATTTGGAGATACCAAACAATGAAAGGCGGGTCGCCTTGAAATGATTATGCCAACGTATGCGAAAGTGACTTCCACCGTGGAAAACCGTAAACAAGGACTCCTTCCGCCGTATGCCTCCATCCCACTTCTGATAATGTGGGTTAGGTACTACTTAATCCGGCCTACCACGCCTCCCGTTCTCATCCCGTTCTCACTAACGAGCCGAAACCGGTGATTGGCCCAATATCTGTTTAGTCACGTACAAAAGTCGTAGTTAATCACAATCACCTACGGAGTCGAGATGGTAAACGCGAGAAACCGTAGTAGCGATGAAGTAGTGCTTGAGGTTTTTTTAGGCTACATACGTGTAGTTGAAACAGGTTTTATTATGAAGTGACGATGGCTTGGTATTGAGGTTGTTCACCAATCCATAGGTCGATTCAAATCTTGTGAAGAATTCATGCTTGTTTAAATGTCAGGCTGGATTTTGACCACCTTCTGCAATCGTTACCTATGATGTTATGCTTAAAATCCAGCAAACGACCCGTTTCCTGTACCAGCCATTTAAAAAATAAAATAAATTGTGGTTAATAATGATTACCTACCACCACTAGGTGGTAGGACTAACTCTTCTGCAAGTGTCCGTCTGGGTTGGTACCACCGCTTTGCTCGTGAAGTCTGCCGCCAAGCAGTAATGTGCAAGCATTACTGTGTTCCGGTTTGATGAGCAAAATAGCCAGTGAACTTACTGGGCTTATGAGACTTAATACCTAATGTCTCAGGGTAAGGAGCGCACAGCAGTGCCGCGCACGCCTTTGTGTTTCTAAGTTCTGAAGCATTGTTATGGGCCGACGTTATGTTTACCATCACGCAAACGACCAGCTCGTCTCGTTATCAAAAAGTATAAAAAATAATTATATGATATACATTCAAATCTGTTCAGACATTTAAAAATTGTGGTTGAATAAAGAAACTCGTATATAAAGTCATACATGAACCCTGAAAACTCCTTTACATTACACTTTACACTCCTTTTTGCATTAAAAGTAGGTACCTACGTGAAGTGCGAGATTATCAGTCAGCTTTTTAAATGATGGGTGTTCAGCTGTTAGTACACGGACACTAAAAGTGTACAGTGTACTGGATTAGAACTCTATAGTAACAACTCCATAGCAAAAACTAAAGTAATTGGTTTGACCGTCCGAGACGGCTCCGTAGCTAAGTTGGTAGTAACCCTGCCTGCAAAGCGAGGGGTCCCGGGTTCGATTCCCGGCCGGGGCAGATTTTGTGTAAGCATAAAATTTGTTCTTGGATGTTTGTAATGTTTGTGTGTGTCCAAGCCACCTGCGACACAGGGAATCCTAGTGCGGGGGGGAGGGTTTATCTATTTATTATTTTTATATAACTTTTAGAAAAGCTTTAGCATCAAGTCCTCGTTTTATACTTTTCTTATTGCAATAAAGTATTCAATAAAAATAAATAAATAAACTTATTCTCGGACTCAGTTTCGAACTTATTCCCGTAATGAATAAACTTCGCCAATATTGAAAGGTAAAAAAATAATTAAATCTCAGCGAACACAATATTTTAATGTTCTGAAGGAAACTTTAATTCGGATTTTTCCTCCGAATTACGATGGAAAGTTCTGACAAACAGGGAAACTTCTGGATTAATGGCTTGTAAATAAGATTTTGGGAGTAAGGAGTGGTCCGAAAAAATATCTAGTCCTCTAAGAACAACCTACTGAATACAATAAATTTTGTAATTTTATAACTGACGTAATTTTATAACTAATAATCTATACCTACAAATAAATAAAATTGAAGTGCCTGTTTGTAATATCAAAATAACAGCTTTTTACCAAATGCATATGAAAGTATATACGGTATCTATAACAAAACAACCATTTATAAAAAATTTGTCTGTCTATCTGTCTGTTTGTTCCGGGTAATCTCCGTAACGGCTGGGCCGATTTTGACGGGACTTTCACTGGCAGATAGCTGATATTATAAAGAGTAACTTAGGCTGCTTTTATTTTAGAAAAAGAATTAGGGTTCCGCGAAAAAAATAAAAACCATAAAATCCAATACCTCCGCGCGGGTGAAACCGCGGGCAGCAGTAGTAATATTAATAGTAATATTATGTAATAGAAAAGATTATTGCTAACCTCGGGAGCGGTTACATATTTGAGCCGTTTGGTGTTGAAACATTGGGTCCGTGGGGGCCGGGAGCTCATAATATTTTCAAAATTTTGTCAGAGCGTTTGATTGATGCGACGCGTAACCAAAATGCTGGTAACTATTTGGCTCAACGGATCAGCATTGCGGTTCAACGTGGCAATGCCGCCAGCATGCTGGGTACGCTTCCTACTGGTAGTGGGCTAGAACATTTGGATTATCTATAGGCCTACTAGGGCTTGTAGATTATCCAACTGTTTTTGTAGCTAGCTAGGTTAGATGTAGTGTTTATTTATGTATTAGCTAGTTAATAAAGGCATTTAGCCAGTTAAAAAAATGTAATAGAAATAAAGTAATATTGTGTCGTGAAATTATGGGCTTAAAAAATTGTAATATTTTTACCAGATGGTAGGATTAAATCTTCTGCGAGTATGCGTTTAGGTGGGTACCACCGCTTAGCTCGTGTAGTTTGCGCCAAGCAGTAATGTGCAAACACTGTTCCGGTTTGATGAGTAAAGTAGTCAATGAAATTATTTTTGAGTGGCACTGCAATTGTTATGGATTAGAACTCTATAGTAGGTAACAACTCCATAGCAAAAACTAAAGTAATTGGTTTGACCGGCTGCAGGCAAAAGTAGCCCTCGTCTCATTATCAAAACGTATAAAAAAATAGGTTGTCTGACTTTAAAGCAGCTTTCAAGCTCAATCAAGCGAGTGAGCTGTATAATAAACCATCTTTAGAATTCCTATTGTAAAGAAATAAAGTTGAAAATGGCGATGCACTTTTTTAGTTGAACGTCATTTCGTAGTTTTTTATTTAATTAAGAAAAGGTGACGTCATTATGTTTAAATATTTTACATATTATCTCTTTAGATGATTAAATTTCCTTTTTTTTTGGTTACAAAAAATATGAAGATGTTGATCAGAATATTGAGTATTTCGAGACAAAATAAATTCTTGCAGGGACTTTTTGCGATATGTTTTCAAGATTCTGAGCCATTTCTATAAATTATTTTATATCTTAGTCTTATCTATAAACGCTTGGCTATAATACTACTGTATTTTTTTTGCCGGTAATATGTAAGGGATTAGACATTTGCGCGATGAAAAACACGACGTTTTGCTTCAGATAGCGCTTTAACCCTACAGCGGCGCAAGTACGGATCTTTTTGATCGATAAAATTCGATAAAATTGACAGTTTAAATCGAGAAAGTGGGTGTTTCCGACTTTTATCGAACCTCGATACTTCCGACAAAAGTTATCGAATAGCTAGGTCGAATCCAAAGAGAATATAGAGCTACTACAATACTTTGCGATCAGACTTCGGTACTCGCAACATTCGATAAATTTATCGAGTTTTTCGGTTCGACAATTTTATCGAACCGACTTCCGTACTTGCACCGCAGTTCCGTTTAACGCTTTAAAAATACTGCTTTAAGCCGCTTTAAGCAGCGCATCTTAATTAATAGGTACTATTGCGAATTATTCACTCCTTAAAAAGCAGTTAGTTCTCGCTTCAAGCATTAATTAATTAGGAAATGCATGTTTCCTCTTTGTTACTTCGTTTGGCAGAGTGCAATTGTTGTCTTAATTGCTGAGAACATTCTGGGCTCAGGCGTTCTGTTTAAGATTTTTACACTCCCAGGTTAATTCGAAGTAATCAATTTTAAGTGTAACTGTTTGGAAATATATGCTTTTAAAAGCAAATAGCAACATATACTTACGTTACTTCATTATGATATGAAATAATGGGACCTGGACCTCATTGAATTTTTAAATACCTATCAGGGCGTCTAGTCGAAGCCACACATGACCAAAATGCTAAGCTCTACTTAGCTCAAAGATTAAGTATTGCCATTCAACATAGCAATGCTGCCAGTATTTTGGGAACGTTGCCTACTAGTAGTGGATTATTAGATTAAGATTGTAAATAGATTTGTTTGAATATTATGTAGTTATGATGATAGGCGGATGACATGATATCATAAAACTTGGACTATGCGGCGTCTAGATTTACTGGACTGTGAATTTTAGTCAAGATCGCATGATGTACCCCAAAGCTAGACGAAGGAAGGTGGTTATAGCTATTTTACAGTTTGTGAACAGTAAAGTGAATGTAGTTCTATAACTTAAAAACTTAATTACGTACGCATAACTGTCTAAAATATTATAATAACCAATATTATAGTGCCTTAATAAGATATCTAGGATTATTTACATTTCAATAAAAAACTAAGAATTTATCAATTAAAAACAAAATTAAACAAAACCTTATAAATAAAAAACAGCATTAAGGTCGCCTTCTGCAGGTAGCATTGCTTCACAAGTAGCTAAATAAAAGACACAGTATAAAAGAAGTAGTAGGTAGTTTCCACTACGTAACGATTCGTTTAATTTATATGCAAAGTCTTGCCGCGTCCAGACGGATCGCTCGTTCGCGTTTAATTAAAATCTTTTTGTTTACTGCGTGTCTTTGTATCTGAAGTGCTTGTGGCACTGTGTTCTGTATTAGCAATGAGAAGTTTCACAATAGCTTTTTTTTAGCTGGATACACTACCACAGACTACTGTCGTACCTACTCCGCGCCCTTTTTATAACAAGACCTCCTATATATGTTAAATGATTAATAACTAGCTTCTGCAACAAACACAATTTCGCATTCATAATATTAGTAGGATTATATATAGTAGGAATAGTAGGATTAGTAGGATGTCTGTCCTTGGTGTTTAAGACGTCTCTGGCAAATTTAGATTTTATCCGTTCACTGTTTTGTATATACTACACTAGCTTCTGCCCGCGGTTTTCATCCGTTTCACCAAGGCTACTTTTTATCCCGGAAAAATGCACGGTTCCTGTGGGAACGCGGGTGAAAACCAGTGTGGCTACAGCTGGTAAACCTGCTAAAGGTAATTTCCCTGTTGATATATTTTAAACGATATTTTCAAGTCAATTCCCAGACTATCAACAATACTGCTCTCAGGCTCAGATGAACGAGGGCAATTTGTTACTCTATACACTGATGATCACTCACGTATGCATAAGTAAGACGCACGTACTAAGTTAACAAAGTGCTCCCTGTTGACACAGTATATTAAAATACAGAAGGGCAATTACCTACTACCACAAAGAGCTTTAGCGATATAAGTTGATCAGCAACAACTGTCACAAGTTAAATTATTATAAATGTCACAACAGAAGTGAGATACTTCTAAAATCAAGGTCTAGACAGTGTCTAACGATAAACGTCTAAAATTATTAGAAATATCACAACAAAATTAATTTAATTGTAATTAGCCTTCCATTCTATACTATTGTGTCAATTTTCTATACATAGCTGTAAGTTTTCCTTTGATAATAAAATAAAATAAAATAAAATAAAATTGAGTTAGACAACGGTTAAACACTTCTCGTATCAAACTTTGTGGTTGCTTATATTTAAACAAGTGAGTAATGAATATTTAAGCGTTAGACAAGGGTTTCACCTGTTTAAAACATATTTAGAGTGAGTTTAAATTGATTGTGGTAAGATCGTATTGGTCCAAACATGTTTTGTCTATACTGGCGTAAAAATCAGAAACATGTCATGACTTGTCCTACTGCACATATCCTCAAGGCGTGGGGTAATTGCTGTAAGGCGCTGCGGAAGACAGCGGAGGTTATTAATGACGGCTGCCCCCCTTATTTACAAGTCATTAACTGAGCCTGCACCATTGTAATCAAATGTTCAGGCTGTTCAACCTTTTCACTTGTATGGGTTTACAATGATTTCTTAGTAAATATTCGTATAAGTCGGACAACTAAAGAGTGACACTCGTGCGTGTAGTAGTGTTAATAGTTCACGTACTTTCATAAGCACCACTCCTATGAACCGAAAAGATTACTCGCTCACGTGCAAAGAGATTCCAATATAAGGATAGAGGCGGCATAATTATCTGTTCGTGTAAACCGTATGTTTCCTTCGATTGCCCAGCAAGCACACTGGTTCCAGACTTTCCCTGGTTAGAATTTGTTCAGGATTACCGTTCCCCCAAATATGAGCCAACCACTTACCTTGAAACCGCTGAACTCCGGCGCCAGGACTCCGTCACTGTCCAAACCCTAGACACCCGGGTGTAGGCACAAAACACAAGTATATTCTTGCACAGTTTACAGGTTTATATATATATATTTCACAATAGGTCGCACAATATTACCGAACCGACGCGTTTTACAGCCGATGGAGTACTAGCGGTCATGCACCGCGGCCGGTGGCGAGTGAGTTTTCCAAAACTACCCCCAAATGCCCGTCGCTCGTTGGTATCTTCGGTTTGTGACTGACCGCATATTAAAAAGAATGATAATGCCCGAACATCCCCCCGCCTAACCAAGGCCCCCTTGGTTCCTAAATGCATGCGGGCAACCGGCAAAGTTTCGAAACAGGCCTCAAAAGGATACCATTCTGAGTCCTGACTTCCGTGACTCTAACAATCCCGTCCTTGCCCGGTAGCAGTTTAATAATACGACCGCGTTTCCAATGTAGGGCAGGCACATTATCTTCCTTTAATAAGACTAAGTCGTCTATCTTAGGAGGTTCCGTTAGCGAGGTCCATTTATACCGTTGCTGAAGCGTGTGGAGATATTCATTTCGCCACCGAGACCAAAAGTGTTGAGTCAGCTTTTGAATTTGCTGATACCGAGACAGCCGAGTCATTTTGATTTCCGTATAGGGATACTCCGGAAGTGCAACCAGAGGTTGTCCTATCAAAAAATGTCCAGGTGTTAGGACTTCAAAATCTGCGGGATCCGTACTTAGAGGACACATAGGCCGAGAGTTCATAACAGCTTCTACCTTAGTGAAGAACGTAGTTAGTCCTTCAAAAGTGAGCCGAGTTTCACCCAAGACGCGACGCGCGTGTGTCTTTGCGGACTTGACCGCAGCTTCAAAAAGACCGCCGTGATTAGGGCTAGCCGGTGCATTAAACAGCCACGTCACGTTTTGCATCGTTAACCTACGTTCAATATCTGCTTGATTGTTCCGCAAGAAGATGTACAATTCTTTAAGATATTTGTCCGAACCCGTAAAATTTGTACCGCAGTCAGACCTCATCAACGAAGGCAATCCGCGACGAGAGACAAATCGAGTGAACGTCGCAATAAAGGCTTCTACTGACAGGTCGGATACGATTTCTAAATGGACCGCCTTGGTAGCTAAACAAATAAAAACACAAAGGTAGCATTTTTGTATCTTCGCATTTCGTAACGTGCTTGTTTTGATATAGAACGGTCCAGCAAAATCAGTACCGACTCCGAGGAAAGGACGCACACCCTTTACCCGGTCCGGTGGTAAGTCCGCCATAAAGGGTTGGTTTGGGCGCGCCTTTGACCGATAGCATTGAATGCACCGAAACGTAACCGACCGGGTAATACGCCGCACTGAAACTATCCAATAGAACCGTGACAATATAGCCGCAAGAGTATTTGAACCGACATGACAATGTACTTGATGATAATATGTTACCAATAGTTCCGTAAACCGACATTTACCTGGCAATAAAATTTGATGCCTAGCTTCGTAAGGCAAGCTTGATGCACTGATTCGACCGCCGACGCGAATGATATTATCGTCATCAATAAATAAATTTAATCTCCGCAGTGAGTTTTTAATCGATTTTCCTGACTTTAAAATCCTAAACTCATCATGAAAGTGTATATTTTGGATATACCTAATGAGATGTGTAACAGCGTTCCTTCGTTCCGCAACAGTAATATTTCCAGTCATTTTCGGCTTATGTTTGCAATTGTTTCCGAACCGCAATATATATGAAGTAACGTTTATCAGTTTCTCAAAAGAGCTATACCGCTGTATCAAGTCGAATTCCGTATCTATCATACCGACATTAACTGCTATACTCTTAAGACCGGGCATCTCTGCAGGGAACTCCGTACAATCCTTCGGCCACTGGGCTGGATGCTCACGCAGCCACGGCGCATCCCACCACAACCGATGCTGTAAAAGTTCGGCTGCCGTCGTTCCACGCGATGCTACGTCAGCACAATTCAGCTCACTGGGAACGTATCTCCAGTTGATCGAGGCCACAGATGAATTTATTTGTGACACTCGATTGCCCTCAAAGACCTGGAGTTTATGTGGAGGCGTGCGAAGCCATGCCAAGACGATAGTGCTATCGCACCAACCTACTACCTCATCAAATACAACGTCTTCCTTCATTGAACTCGCCACACAATTAAGAAGAGTAGTCAGAAGCACCGCACCGCTCAGTTCTAGTTTAGGGATGGTCCGCTTAGTCTTAAGTGGGGCTACTCTGGATTTAGCCATGAGTAGTCGTAAGAGCACTTCTCCGTCCGCTTGTTGTGCCCGAATATATACTACCGCGGCAAAACCTACCGAAGATCCGTCACAAAACCCATGCAAGGAATAACGTGCATTAGTTACCGGCTTTAAACAACGCGGTATGGAAAGCCGTTCTAAATTAGGCAGATCCGAGACAACATCTAGCCATTGCCGAACTACGTTATCCGGCGCCGGTGCGTCCCAGTCGACCTTTCGCGAGCTGTCGGCACTATCAAGCAAGCTCTGTAACAACAACTTTATTTTGAAAACTACTGGGCTGATCCAACCGAGAGGGTCATACAAGCGAGCTACGAGGGACAAAATATTTCTCCGAGTAACCGTCCGTTCAGCGGGTAAAATTAGCCGATAAGTGAATGAGTCCAATTTTGGGTCCCACTGGATACCTAAAACTTTTATGAAACCATGTTCGTCCGTATGTTCATTAAATAGCCGAGGAGTTTCCAAATGTTCCGAGGGTAAGTTATCCAGCAATGCCGGGTCGTTAGACGACCACTTCCGTAACTCATAGCCTGCCGAGTCCATGAGCGCCACCAGTTCATCCTTCACCTCTCGGGCTTCACTCAGCGTATCAGCCCCGCCGCTCAAATCGTCCACGTACGCGTTTCTGGCTAATAACTGCGCCGCCCGTGGATACCTGTGCTGTTCATCACTAGCGATTTGATGAAGACAGCGAATAGCAATGAAAGGACTTGACTTTAAACCGTAAGTGTTAGTCGTAAGCTCGTAAACCTGCAAAGGCTCCGTTGGAGTCGACCGCCAAAATACAAGTTGGTATTTTCTGTCATCTGGATGAACCCAGGTCTGCCGAAACATCATTTTCACGTCCGTGGTAAACACGATGCGTGGCCACCGAAAGTTGAGAATAATCACCGTGATGTCATTCTGTAACCGCTCTCCGGTATATAAACATTCGTTAAGCGAGACCCCGGTGCTGGATTTAAGGGCTCCGTCAAAAACTACTCGAATTTTGGCTACGTCTCCGGACTTCTTAAAAACTCCGTGATGAGCTAGAAAGTAATGTTCATCCTCCGAATTAACGTCCCAATTTGATAACGCCCGTGTTCCCGCAGCGGCCGCACGGAGTAGGCGCACGCGCACGGCACGCAGCCGCCGAGTGTTTTCCGAAGCATTTAAAACATAATCCGTTCACTTGAATAAAACCCTTCCGTTCCTGTCTTGACAAACTACCAAATTTAAAACAATCTGTAACTAAATGTCCGGGAATTTGACAATAACTACATTGTTTATTGTAACCGCCATCGTTTTGGTTGCCGTTATTAAACTGTGATAAATGCACATTGCGCTTATCAGTTCTACGCAACCGCTCCGCGTAAGAAACCGGTTCCGCCGATGCCGCTGTGTCTATGAGTCGACATTCATTCTGTAAAAATTGTATTAGTTGGTTGAAAGTGGGCAAAGTATCACTATTCCCGCCGTACTGCTGTTCGAACCGAGTTTTAATGTCTATAGGTAGCTTTGAGAGACCGATATATACCAACATATAGCTCCATTCGTTTGTTGGAAGACCCAAATTATCTAAAGCCCGTGTAGATTCCAATAGTGGGTTTAATATTTTTGTTCTAAGTTCTACCGCTCTGCTAAGAACCGGCAGTAGTAAAATCCGAGATATATGGGAATCCGTCAAGAGCCGTTTATTATCAAATCTGGCCTTTAAAATATCCAAAGCCGAGTCTAACGAAATATCGACCATCGGAAGATGTTGTATCAAGGATCGCGGTTCACCCTCGACATGTGAAAATAAATAATGGAACTTTTCCGTTTTTGATATATCTTTCCGTGATAATACCAGAGAATTAAAAAGGCTTATGAAGCTACTCCAAGAATATATGTCACCGTTATATGTGGTCAAATCAATACTCGGCAGTCTAGCCAAAGGTGTACTTGGGGTAGGTACGTGTTTGCCCTCTAAGGACGTATACGCCGCCGCCGCCGTAGCTTCCAACTTGTCGTATATCTCGGTAGCCTCCCTATACTTTAAATCGTATTCCTTTACGAGCTCAATGTCCGCTGCCTCCGTACAAACGTTCAGAATGGACTCGTACGCTTCCGTTAATAGAACATAATAGCCCTCTAATTTTCGTAGGCGCGACGAAATAAGTCCGGAACTTTGTGGTTTTGTATTAATTAGTTCCAACGAGTAAATAAACCAATCGTACTTAATTTTAAATTTATTTTCAAGTGCCTTAGACATTTTGAATTTAAGCCGTTAACCGAACCTCGTAAGATTTAAAAAAAGGATAATGGACGTTATTTGAAATTCAAAACGGACCAGTTTTGTCGAAAATCGATCCGGTTCGAAGGACCAGTTATATGTTCGTGTAAACCGTATGTTTCCTTCGATTGCCCAGCAAGCACACTGGTTCCAGACTTTCCCTGGTTAGAATTTGTTCAGGATTACCGTTCCCCCAAATATGAGCCAACCACTTACCTTGAAACCGCTGAACTCCGGCGCCAGGACTCCGTCACTGTCCAAACCCTAGACACCCGGGTGTAGGCACAAAACACAAGTATATTCTTGCACAGTTTACAGGTTTATATATATATATTTCACAATAGGTCGCACAATATTACCGAACCGACGCGTTTTACAGCCGATGGAGTACTAGCGGTCATGCACCGCGGCCGGTGGCGAGTGAGTTTTCCAAAACTACCCCCAAATGCCCGTCGCTCGTTGGTATCTTCGGTTTGTGACTGACCGCATATTAAAAAGAATGATAATGCCCGAACATTATCTATGGAAATATTGTGTTCTAGATATCCATACAATTAATGACGTCACATATTTCCCGCCCATCGGTAGATTTTTCAAGGCTGACATTTTGTTTTCCAGTCCAGAGCGAGTATTTGAAGTGTCATTGAATTCAATCGCGCGACCAAATTGTATAAAAAATAGTTCAATAGAACTATTAATGGAAGTGAGAAGTTGCATGTGATACAGGCGACCATGCCAAGTGCAAATCAAATCAAATAATTTATTTGCCAAAATACGTGAAAATAAGGATCTTAAAATTAATTGTTGGTACAATGTATTTGGTCGGCAAGCAGACGTGCAAATGTTTTATAAAAAAATTTAGTCACAAAATTCCAAATATTGTGTGTGAAGAGCTGTGGCTCGACATTTGACGCCATTTTTGATACTGTTTCGGCGCGTATTACGTATCTTTTGTTCATACCCTCTACTTTTCTTTAATCATTGCTCGCGTGGCACCGCAAGAGCGGTTGATAGTGCCTACTTTTATTTTACAAGACTGCACAAAAAACCTTTCATGCAACTTACCTATTTAAGTTCTAGTAGAACTATACCACCGTGGTACACCACAAATTAAAAACTTTTCTAACAATCTAAAAATGCTTCCAACAAATTTACCTACCCATCCAATTTTCCCCATCATTTTACCAGTCTCACCAAGCTGAAATTAACAAAACACCGCCCGACAATTAATTACAATACGACAAAGCGGCGAAGTCTCTAATTTTTGGACGTACTCTCTAATTTTTCGACTCAAACTCAGCTTCGAAATCAAGCGAGTGGTTAATGAAATTTCCGAACGAAACTCGATTCGGTTTCGTCGTCCAATCTTACCTAACCTCTGGTAGAATTAATAGCCAGAATTTATCTCGGTTAAGTTTCTAGTGCACGGGTGTAATTGGCGGAATTACTGCTTGTATAAATGGTACTCTATTAAATCTCAAACTGGTTGGAATGAGACGAATAAGTTGAAGCGTAAGTAGCACGCGCAGTGGAGCTTTTTTAAAGTGCTTTGACCACTCGCCTGATCTTAAACTATGATTTGGTCGACGAGGATACGTTAAACCAAGCCCGTAGGCTCGTGACCTAGACAGACAACTAGACAGCCTGTTTAGTGAACAGTGTTTAATAGGTAAACACCGCAACATGACTTTCACAAGTAAAATTATTAGAAATATCACGACTGTGAAGTGAGACAACGGTAGGACACTTCTTAAACAAGGTTTGTGGTTGTGTTAGAAGCGGGTTTAATCTCAGATAAAATCCTGTTCTAGGGCGTAAGGTTATTCTTCATGACGGCCTTCTTATACAGTTCACACCTTCCTAACCTACTAGAACTGGGTTAACACATTTTAAGTACACGAAAAGACATTTCTCCACACATTTCACGGTTTACTGTCCCCCGTCCCGGGCCCGTCCCGCCCCGGACGTGCCTGGACTGCAGCCCTTTGTGTCGTAAGTCCGAATTAAATTTTACATAAATTGGAAACAAATTGCGTCAGCGGCTAATTTTGGGGGTAATCTCATTTGCCATATGTTTTCATATGTGTTGCATTAGTAAGTGTAGCAAATGTGTTTCTCAGAGTCTTCTAATTGAGAGTGAACTTGTGTTTCGCTTTTTTCTATACTTTTTGATAACAGGACGAGCAGGTCGTTTGTCTGATAGTAGTAGCAATAACGTCAGCCCATAATAATTGCAGTGTCCCTCAGAACTTTGACAAACAAAGGCCTGCATTGCACTAATTACCTGAGATATTAGGTATATTAAGCCCAGCAATTTCATTGACTATTTTGCTCTTCAAACCAGAACACAGTACAGTATCAGCCTCTTACGCTCCTACTGCTGGGATACCGGCCTTCTCTCAGTGAGAGAGGTATGGGCCATAATCCACCACGCGGGCCCAGTGCGGCTTGGTGGATGTCACATGTCTTCAAATATTGTGGTTCTTGAACATGCGGGTTTCCTCACGATGTTTTCCTTCACCGTTTTAGAGCGAGTGTGAATAATCTGCACATAACTCGATATAAGTCATTGGTGTGGGCCGAGTGGAGATTCGAACTATTGTTGCGTTGGATTAAAAGTCGCACAAGTTCCCGCTCGGCCACACTCGCTCTAGAACACAGTAACATGGTTATATATTACTGCTTGGCGGCAGACTTACTGCTTGGCATGAGCAAAGCGGTGTATACCCACCCAAACGGACACTAGCAGTAGAGTCATTCCTACCATCAGATAATATTTACTATCCGCACTAATCATTCTTGTGTTCTAAGCTAACATTGAGCTGGAGCTATAACTGAAAAAAAACAACGTGATAATGGTATCATCACGTTGTTTAAGGTGATACATCATTATTTACCTTCCACTTCCGTCTTGAGCGTAACCAGGCGAGCACTAGAACATACCCTACCACGCAACTGGCCCCCAAAAAAAGAGAATACAAAAATCTGAACGAACTCGCGAAAATAGCAACCGACATTCAAAACCTTTCACTTTCGCACAACAAAGGCACAACAAACAATTCAATACATTCTTCCCTTAGCACGTAAATACGTCCTTCTGAAGGAAGCCCTTAAGTTCGGTTGCCTTTGAGCCGTCCTTTATATCATGTGTGAATGAAGTCACGAGCCGAGTTAAACGCCGACTCGATTCTACTCGATCTTGTTAGTATCGAATATCGATTTTGGATTATGCGTTAGACTTGTTCTCGTGTGATCTAGATTTGGGGCAAAGTGGGACATGCTATAAGCACGGTTGATTAGTTTGTACTTTGTCAGTCCCATTTCTCTTTAAAATCTGTGAATTAATTAAACAATAGACTGCCCACGTGGTTTTTAGACAAAATGCGTGCTTAGGTTTCATTAACCTTGACGATTTGAGCGAGTTGCATTGATGTGGGCTGTGGCTGCAACGAGAAAACTAAAATATGTGCATTTTTCCATAATGACGTGGCCTGAAAATAATCACTACCACAAAAAAACACTTTTAGACGCCTGTTTAACTTGACAGTGTCTAAACATAAACGTCTAAAGTTATTACAAATGACACAACAGATTCGAGTTAGACAACGTGGTTGCTCATAATTAAACACGTGACTAATGCATGTTTAGAAGTTAAACACTATTTAACACAGATCTAATGTGTGGTAATAGGGACCACAAAAAAATTGGTACATATTGAATTGAAAAAATTGGTGTGTTGGTAAGTTTTTGTGTTTGAGTTCATCGGTATATTATTTTTAGTCTAAAAAGTTATATAGTAAAAGTATCAGTGTGCCGTAGTGTAGGATATATCCACTAGGATATATCCTAGCTCACTGTTTTAGAGTCAAATCAATAGAACTTTATTCACACATAAATTTTTTATAATGTATAGGTATAAAGCCGTGAAATTTCTATACAAACGCAATTGTAATAAAATTTACTGTTAAGCCCAGAAATGAGACACTCGGTTTGAATAATCAACACGTGTATTATCGCTCGTGGTTCAATGAGGACTGCTGTCCTTCCCCGCGTCTTCCCCTTGCGTAGCGCTGGGTCGACTATGGCGTAGCACTGATTTGCTGACGTCATAGGTAGCACTACAGCACCATACAATGTTCTACCTTTATTCTTACATTACTTACTTATAATTGTTCTACACCACATCGATGGACAATCGCCAAGAGCCAACCTGAAGCATATCGATTAATTTTTATCAGCTATTTACTAGTCAATACTCCAGACGAGTAAAATGTCCCTTTGTTAAAAATAAAACGTTACAAATTTATCAGAAAAATACGCCAATACACAAATAAATCCAACCGAACAATAGCCCACGTCGCGCGATATTCGTCCAATTTCAATCATATCCGGTTTTTTCCATAAATGAAATATACAAAATATTTTTCACAATGCCGAGGACGGCTCGCAGATGGTAACTTCGATATGACAGTGAGGTGTTGGGAATATGTTGTTACTGATATAATTATAATAAACATACAATATCACCATCCATATTCACCCAGTGGCGTATTTTAGGATTCAGCGCCCCGGGCCTGTAGGCCCCGCCGCCCTACCGGTCAGTATATACGAAAGCCCCACGTCTTGACGTGTAACAAACATACACCCGAGCACCTTACGAGATTTAGGCTCTTATCAATTAACAGTGTTAAACGGTGGTTTAGTTAAACTATGTTTTGTCTTTGTTGTTCTTTGACAGTTTTAAACTGCCTACCTATTACTAACTAACTGACTATTCCACCGTTTACTACTGTTTATTAATAAGAGCCTTAGTTAGGTAGGCTTTTTTAAATTTATTCTGATTGTGCCGCCCCTCGCACCCTGCCGCCCCGGGCCATGGCCCTTTTGGCCCTAGGGTAAATACGCCCCTGTATTCACCTACAGCTAACGTTTTCACTTCAAAATGATATGGCCGCAATGATCTCGTAGCACTGTAGCTTCTACAACGCAGCCTCGCATATGTTACGTAGCAGGGGCGTAGCAGCTGGTAAATTCACGTCGCTTGCATAATATTTTAAATTAGACTAGCTGCTGTCCGCGGTTTCACCCGCGTGTAGATATTGGATTTCATGGTTTTTATTTTTTTGCGTGTAACCCTAATTATTTTCTGAAATAAAAGTTAACCCTAAGTTATTTGTTATAATATCAGCTATCTGCCAGTGAAAGTCCCGTCAAAATCGGCCCAGCCGTTTCGGAGATTACCCGGAACAAACCGACAGACAGACAAAAATTTTAAATATGGTTGTTTTGTTATATGTACCGTATATACTTTCATATGCATTTGGTAAAACGCTGTTATTTTGATATTACAAACAGACACTTCAATTTTATTTATTTGTACAGATTATATAGTAAAAGTATTAAAAATGCCAGCATCAAAACTAAATTACCAAAACTATTGTCTAAAATCAACCATAAAGCTCCACCAAGCTGCGACT
Source organism: Crocallis elinguaria (assembly GCA_907269065.1). Lineage (NCBI taxonomy): Eukaryota > Metazoa > Arthropoda > Insecta > Lepidoptera > Geometridae > Crocallis > Crocallis elinguaria. The sequence continues at coordinate 11,133,264 of OU026065.1, read as the reverse complement.
GTGATTCAATTTTGCTGTTGAATTCTATTTAGATATTGTCATTTGCAATTTCGGGCAATTAGTGCTATGACTATGGCATTCGTGGACAGGTAAATTATCTTTGGTGAATAGATCGAATTGGCTAGTCGACCTTAGTCAAACAGATTGCTTTAAATTAAATATTAAATTTATTGAATGAACGGTTCTTAGTTAGATTTTGAAGTGAAAAGATTTATTTTTACAATCTTTTATTTGACTTGCAATATTTGTATGTAAGAATAAAGATAGAATATGATGTGGTCCTGCGGAGCTACACTAATATGACGTCAGCAAGTCAGCGCTACGCCGTAGTCGTCCCAGCGCTACGCAAGGGAAGACGCGGGAAAGGACAGCAGTCCTCATTGCACTACGAGTGATAATACACGTGTTTCGATTATTCAAACCGAGTTGTCTCATTTCTGGGCCTAACAGTATGTATATGTATCTCGCAAGCGAAATTTGACCCACTGCCCGGTGTTCGATTGAGCAGAAATTTCATATACATAATTATGTGAAATGGATGACAATGCAATTTAATAATGTCACAGAGCTGGTGTGATGATGGAGCCGGAAGGCGGCCATAGGAACTCTGTAACGAAACTACGTAACCCCATCGAGTTTGGGCTTGTTTGATTTGTTATTACAAGTACTCTGATGTTAGATGATGTTCAAGGCTCTGATGATGGAACCGGAAGGTGGCCACAAGATTACAATTATCTCCTTAATGTATCTTAGCTTTCCTAGAAAAATATATTTTTCCACAAAAAACTTGTTCTCCTTCATAATCGGTATTTTTTACTTTTCTGCGAGAAAGCAAGAAAGAAACAAGACCTAGTTAGAGAGGCTATGGATTCAGCACCTATATATGAAATACTTTTATGTCAAAATAAATTATGTGTATTTGATTTGTATTTCTATGTAACGGGTTTTGCCTCGTAAATCATAGCTTCTAAATTGATCGAGTATCAATTTAAACATAATAACGAGAATATTTTTTGTGAAATCGCAGAAACGTGTGGTAGTATTCTTTGTATTGCTGCCGATTCAGCCGTGATCCCAACAAAACTACGAGTAAACTAATATATAAGATTTCCGATGACAGTACAATTTATCTGAACTACAGGACGAAACAAAATTCTAGTTTAGTATACCAACAGAATCGGTTCCAATATTTTTCTTTAATATTATTGCAATCAATGCAATTAAACTTACATGATATTTTCAACCCTATTTAACGTTCCATCATCTAATATTTTTTTATACAAATATGATAGTAATGGAACGTTACAATAACTAGCACAACACCCAATAACAATCGTGACGGCAATAAACCGCGAACGATGCTAATAAAAAAGAAATCCACGCAATACGAACGTCGGAATCGAGTCAATTATGCCCAGGACGAGTCGTACAGACCTCATTACATAGAATATATCTCGGCGAAGGGCGCGGGCCGCGTTACAGCGGACAACGAGTAACGGAAGAAACAACTCCTATGAATATTATAAATGCGAAAGTGTGTTTGTTGATTTGTTGGTTTGTCCTTCTTTCACGCAGTAACGGAGTAACGGATTGACGTGATTTTTGGCATAGATATAGTTTATGGACCGGACAATAACATAGGCTACTTTTTATCTCGGAAAAATGCACGGTTCCTGTGGGAACGTGGGTGAAAATCACGGGCAGAAGCTAGTATAATATGAATGTAGAAATTGAGACGATTATGCCCAGGACGATACCGGCAGATTACAAAGAATATGTCTCGGAGTAGAATGCAGACCGCGTTACAGTGTACGAGTGACGAAGTAAACCAATTCAGTATGAATGCAGAAATTGAACCGATTATGCCCAGGACGATTTGGACAGACCTCATTACATATAATATATATCGGCGCAGGATGTGGGCCGCTTTACAGCGGATAACGAGTGACGAAGGAAATAAATCTGATATGAATGCAGAAAGACGAGTCGGGAAGATCTTATTACGTAATAAAAATATCCAAAACCCATAGACTCGACGAGACGAGGTAGCCAGCCTACCTAGTTTGCATTTAAAGCTATGGATGTAAGCGTTTTACAATATTTTTTTTCAATTAAGCGACCTCCACTCGCCAGTAGTCACACCATGCGGCAACGGGAGCATCCCATTTCGCGCCGCGCACACTTTTAAAAGCTCGCACTTGACGTTTATTTCCTTTTTATTCTTTGTAATCTACGAATTTAATATAGCTGGCATAAAAATATAGCTTCAGAAAAAAATGACGTGCCTATTTAATTTGAGCGCGGGAAGACGCAGAATGCTTATTTAAATTTCAAATGCCGAATTCTTCTTGAAATCTTGATGGTCGAGATACTAATCGTCTGAATCTTGTCGAGTGATTAAGTAATTGAGTTAAGTTCTCAGGCCTAATAAATTAAATTTAATGTTTTTTTCCCAAATAAAATTTAAATATGTCGTGATACTTGGCTCGAGTAAGAACTCTTTTATTTGAACCCCCAGACAAAGTATTATGACTAAGTAAAATCTCTTACAGTCCTAAAAATAAATTGAACAGCCAAGTTCAAACTGAAAACAAAACTAGCGTCAAAACTGAAAAGATAAGAAGCATTAAAAATTTCCTCAATATACCGGTAAACCGCAGCAGTTTAAAACCGCCATAAAAATACACCGATAAAGAGAAATTTCCACTCGTTAGCATCCGAATACCCCTTCCATCATAATGCATGTGTTTCGACACCAAAAACCATAGTTACCGAATTTTAAACTCTATGACATCGCTTTAAAATAAATTTTCGAATGTGGCAACATGGATTTTATCGCGTCATTCACTGTGCGTCACTGTCAACCGACTGTCATCGTACCGAGTGTCCAGTGTAAAATAACCTGTCTGCGCTTTTCAATACCCGAGTCGCAAGAGGTCTAGCTATGTTGGTATGGTAGGATTATAATTTTTGATCCTGGGAGTGCACTAAACCATATACGTGGCTCATTAGGTCTTGATCCCGGGGTAAACGAGGCGCGTCTAATTGCGGGCGCTGCCTGGCTCCCTCAAAAATGGCTGGTGGCAGACTTCGTTACGGTAATTTCAGATTTATGTTTCACACTCTTTTAAACTTTTTTATGGTGATGTGAGAGATCGCATTTGAAAACCCAATGTTTCGCTGTGTTTGGAAATTAATTATTTAAGTGTATTTGGTTCTTATGAGTTTCATAATTCTTCGTTAAAATTATGACACGCGGGTGTAATATCATAATGTAACTCTAGTAGATATATTATGTCACTGACACTGACAGCCAATCTATTTTAATTTTTGTGCCATGATTACATATATTTAAACGTCACGAAAACGATTTAGGTAAAGGCTGTGTTATGACTTCAGTAAGGCAGTGTAGGCATAAATTAAGTATACAAAATGTAGATATTTCTGCTAAAATACTAGTCTGATAGCAGCAATGACAAGAGAATCTAGACGCTCTAGAGGCAAACGTTTTGATCATATATAATTGATTCAAGCACTCAAGTAAGTTCAAGTTCTAAGGACGTGATATAGCAAGCGCGTAGAGAGCGTGTACGAACTAAAATGTACCGAGCTATTTGTAAATAACAGGCGCGTGACAGAAGATATAGAAATAATTTAACATATTATTATTTTCTAAACGTCAACTCGGGCTACTACGAGTATCTCAGGGCAAACCAGCTTAGATTCGTTTATATCAACACTCTTAGGGCGGATCTTTCAAGAGTGAGATAACGTCCTTAGTCTAGCGTTAAAGAATCAACAAAATGTATTCTGTGGTATAGAGCATTGTCACGCGCGCCTCGCTCAGTATATTTATTTGTCTTGAATCAAAATCGTAGGCAGCGCGTGCGCCCGGACGCTTGCTATGTCACGAACCTAATATGTAGATGGTTCTCTGATACGGTCAAAGACCAAACAAAGGCCGGGCAATCTATAACACCGCGTTGCTTTGACGAGGCGACTCAAAGTGAGTGCGTATAGAAAGCCGATTACAGCTGGAACAACATGCATAGTCATAGGATTCGATTCTATCTACGAGTAAGATGGCTCACGAGAGCGATGCTATCCCTCGAGCTAGGATTAGATTAGATCTTGTTTGTTAGTGTTAATCTAGTTTGCATATATTTCTAGGTAAAATAGAGGTGAGTGTTACTATCCTAGTAATATTAGAAATGAGAATGTGTAAACAAATTAGATTCAAAAGTACAGGTACAAACATATTTTTTTTGTTTACCACAGTAATTACTACACAAATAAAAAATTTAACTTAAAAAATAAAATGTAAGAAACTAGACAGAAAAAAGAATTGATCATTGTCTATCGCCACTGCAAATAGCTTCGCGTTAAACTTAACTTTAACCAAAATTAGTACTACTCAAACACGACAAAAGCAACACGCCCAAAAAGACCCAAAGTTACATTCCCCTTAAAACAAAGGTGTGGAAACTACAAACGAAGTTCGTCAGTCACGCGCTTGTCGACACGGACTCTCGTAACTTCTCAAAAGAAACTCGAAACAGCCACAAGTGAAACCAAAACCGAGCTAAGACAAACTGCAGAAGACAAAAAACAACGTTTTCTTTGTGGAAGAAAAAGGGTGGACTTTAGGTGATTCTTATTAATTTATACTTTTGTCATTAGATGTAGAGCTTACCTTTTGTGAGACAGTTTAGGTGAAGTAGAAACGAAATGGCGGATCGTGTTTTCTTAAGGCGCTCCATTAGGTATAATTTGTATTGAAATAAGGTTGAAAATGGCGATGCGTTTGTTTTAGTTGAAGGTTATTTCATAGTTTTTATATTTAATTTAGAAAAAGAGACACCTTAAAGTTTAAATATTTTTACATAATACTTGTCTTTAGATGAATAAATTTTGTTTCAAAAGAAACTTTTCGGGGTCCCTTTTGCGATTTTTTTACAAGATTACAAGATAAAGTATTGTAGTAGATCTATATTCCCTTTGGATTCGACCTAGCTATTCGATAAGTTTTGCCGATATTATCGAGGCTTGACAAATTATATAAAAAATCGATAAAACTCAATTTATGGATTTCAACTGTCAATTTTATCGAATTTTATCGATCGAAAAGATCCGTACTTGCGCCGCAGTAAGGCTAAGATGCGCACCGTGACAAAATGTTGTCCATGCTTATGTCGTGCACTTGTCTCATGTTCGCGAGAGAAAGAGCGAGACAAAACAGTAGACAAATTTTGTCGTGGCGCGCATGTTAGCTCTGCTGGTCTTCTACTCACAGGCCTTCATCCACCCTTTAATTTCTGCGAGAAGCAGTGGATTAATGGCGTCGTCTTTAATTAAAACTCTAAATGAAAACCGCGGTTTTACGACACCCGTTTTTTTAGGGTTCCTTGAGTACTAAACGGAATTAGTTGTAAAAATAAACGTGCCTAATAAGGAATGTAAACTTACAAAAAAAGAAAACGGTTTCAATTCGACTACGCGGTTTTATTTAATTCTACGTAATTTATACGGAAGTTATTTAAAAAAATTAGAAATTATTTTTTTGTCAATTGTTTAAATTTAATAGTCTATACTTTATTAACTTTAAAAAGTAGGTACAAGGTGTTTAATTATGTACTTATCCATACTATAATAAATGCGAAAATCCGTTTATATGTTTGGCATAGATATAGTTTATGGACCAGAGAGTAAACAAGCTAATTTATACCCCGGAAAAATGGACGATTCCTGTGGGAGCGATAGGGCAGAAGCAAGTAATTAAAGCAATAAACTAATGACATTCCATATACTTATTTTAAATGTTATTTATCTTGTCATCGTTTGATCACTAGTGCCGAGTGCCGGTCGAGTATTATCGTTATCTTTTTATAGGTCTCTCAAATAAAAATTTAATAAGTTCATCATATATTAAGAGCAATAAGTCAAAAAATCTAACCTTATCGAAATTACACCGCGTCAAGTAAAGACGTACTCATAAGATACGGAACACTTTACGAGCGAGTCATGCCTACACTTAACCTTTTTTTTCTTCCCAGCGGTTATAAGAACGCCGGGTTAGAAGGGTTCCCCTTGGAATTTTCAATTATGTAAGTCTATTTGTTTCATTTGAGCAACGCACCTGACTTCCGGGAGGATTATATTTGGCCCAGAAGAATGAAGTATTGGGTCCACGAACCTCACTCACTTTGGGACAGAATGACAGCAGGCCACAATGTATTCAATATTTTCTTAGGTTAATAAGGGATATTTTGGTAACCGTATCTTGACTTTAATAATAGTTTAATCTGCCCTCAAGCAATAGTAATAGTGTGCAGGCTTGGTGTATAGTCTTGCTTGAAAGACTAAAATAAAAGAGGTACTTAATGTTTGTTTGTTTATAATCTCTGGAACCATCCAATCCGTCCGATTCTAAAAATTCTTTTACTAATTGGAAGTTACATATATAATCCCTGAGTGCTATTCCTGATTTCGCAGGTGCTAAGCCGCGAACAGTATCTAGTCATATAACATGGAACGAATGTTTTAAGTTTTTTAAGTCGACTAGTATTTGGCTTTGTAGCAAGATTCAAAGTTTGAATCTCGCAATAAGGCTAAATACTGGGTTTCAATTTGAAACCTACAACAAAACTTGATAAAAAAAATTAAAAGTATAAATCACAGTGATGCGACAAAGAAAAAGTTTTATAGTAGAGTACATTGAAGGACACAAATGCTAGGAAAGTGGTTCTATTTTTATGGTACCTAGTGAGGTTACAGAAGTCACGCGTCAACAAGGCACAAAATTATATCCAATTTTTTTTTTTTCTAATCCCAAACCCAAGTAACATGAGCATATAGTCTAGGCTATAATAGGTACGTAATCTATGACATGAAGCTTAATCTTGCATTTACAAGGCACTACTAGAAGACCAGATAAAAACTTTTTGACTTAATTACTTGGAAAAGAGAACCCACGACGTTCTAAACCAAGAACCGCTCAATGTAAATTGGCCGCTCAATTAGCCAGTGTTCCATCTCGTATGCTAAATAAATGCTTTGTAGGTACGCATAAAGTTAGGCACGTACCATCGGAAAGTTTCAGCTTAAACTAGTAAGCTTAGCACAATCTTCCGCAAGATTAAGCCTCGGCCAGAAAAAATGAACAGTAAACCATGTTCTGTAAATTTGATTAGGTACCCATATACTTTCAGCCACAGCCTGCAGTTGCTTCAAAATAAGCATAGTTTCAAAGGATTTGGAGACACGTGAAGTCGAGTGTGTGAATAAAACATCTAAAAAATATATGTATAATTTAATGTGTTTGTTTTTGTATGTATTCATTATTTGTGTAGTGTTGTAATACTTGACGTGCAACACGCTTCGGTGTGAACTGTAAATGCAGTTTTTTTTTCTTCTTTCGTGGCCAGACATGGTTTGTGTATTTTGCCAATTTCAAGTTTAAGTAAATGCAGTTAGTCATTATTGATATATAATAAATGCCACCAGTGTGTCGCAAAAGACAGACTAAAAATGCGTTGGATTCGAGCGCTCGTACAAAATTGCGTTACTGCAACGTTTTATACGTATAGTCACAACACACAGCAAACAAAAGTTACACTAGCTGAGCCACCACCAGCTTTAAATTGTTTTTATGGACGCGTCTTGTTGTTTACGATGAGGGGATGTGATTTACTGACTTATGTCAAGCTGTTTATGGCTACGGATGTGCTTTATTGCAACTGTAGCTACTGTAGTTACTGTACTAATCAACTAGCCAAATGTAACTCAACAGCGGCGCAAGTACGGAAGTCGGTTAGATAAATTTGTCAAATCGAAAAACCCGATAAATTTATCGAATGTTGCGAGTACCGAAGTCTGATCTAGAGCTATAGAGATATAGAGCTACTACAAGTATTCTAGTAGCTCTATATTCTCTTTGGATTTGACTTGGCTATTCGATAACTTTTGTCGATTGTATCGAGGCTCGATAAATTATATAAAAAGTCGATAAAACCCACTTTATAGAGTTGAACTGTCAATTTTATCGATCGAAAAGATCCGTACCTACTTGCACCGCAGAATTGTTTTGAGTGGACGATTAGAACTGATGCGTGGAGTGTTTTGTAATGTGAGAACTAATGATTGCGCCACAAAGCACTTATTCTTTGTTGGTTCTTAAAACTGTATCCATATTTTTAGTCTTTACTGCCTAAATTTAGACGAGAAACTAGCGCATGCGGTTGCATTGTCTTAGCCAATGATAAACGTAGGTAGGTAAATGGAAAATAAAGCAAATGTAGGTATTGTTAGGGACGTCTCTTTTTCATCACAACGGACCTACCGTCATCTATAAAAGCCGAACGCCTCGATAAGAACGGTCACTTATCTTTCTGCGCTCGAAGCGAACGGACGGCTGTTAGAATCCTTGTCGATCGTTATAAAGGTCACGTGAGTCATTTTATCGTGATTAGTGTTGGTTTTACAGGTGTGCAATCGTTATTTGAATTATGTGAACTGTGAGTACTTTTCCTTGGTTTAAATGTTTGATTTAATTCGTGTAATAAACGGAATTCTTGTTCTAACTTGTTTTTCTTAAGCAAATTCCATTTCTGATTCTAACATCAGAAGTGGGATAAAGGACTAGTTCGCCCACTTAAAACAAAACAAGGAATCTTGTTGAATTTTCGAGGGAACAAGAAATCCGTTGTTTTTGATTTGCGTAACGATTGCTAACCTTGTTATTCGATCTTGTGATTCTTATTATGGGGCGTACGTCACGTAGTCCTAAAAGACAAACCACTCGAGATGGTCGCGTAACCAAGAGTGACGTAAATCTCGGAGTAGGAGAGATACGTGAAGTAGGTCGCATGGTCATGGTGATTCGCGGCGCATCTTGAGCGATAAGTCGTGCCTCGCGAATAGTGTCATGTGTCCGGGATCGACGGGATTCTCGCAGTACTGAAGGGCGTCGACTGCGTGATAGGATTAGGCGTAACGATTCTCATCAGCGTAGTCGCTCGCGAAACAATAGGTCACGGTCCCGTCTGCGTAGGGATTCGCCTAGTTGGGGGCATCCTACCCTCATCGTATACGAGCCCGCACCCGTGACTCCAATTGCTGTACTTCTTGGTGCCAGTACACAGTATTCTGTGGAGTCGGGTACTCCCTGTTCTGAGTTACTTGTGTGTGTCCACTGTCCAGGTATTCTAATGAGCGACGACTGTAAGGCATTTGTGAGCATTGCCAAGGGTCTCTTAACGCGTGGACAACTGGATGCAGCCAGCGGGCGCGAGGTGCGCGATGTGCAGCGCGCCAAGCAGCGTGCAGACGCGCGCCAGACCGCGTGCAGCGCGGCATACCGCGTGCAGACGCGCGCCAGAGTGCGTGCAGCGCGCCAGGCAGCGTGTAGACGCGCGCCATACCGCGTGCAGACGCGCGCCAGACCGCGTGCAGCGCGGCATACCGCGTGCAGACGCGCGCCAGAGTGCGTGTAGCGCGCCAGGCAGCGTGTAGACGCGCGCCATACCGCGTGCAGACGCGCGCCAGACTGCGTGCAGCGCGCCAAGCAGCGTGCAGACGCGCGCCAGACCGCGTGCAGCGCGCGACAGACGGCGTGCAGACGCGCAACAGACTTCGTGCAGTGCGCGACAGACTTCGTGCAGCGCGCGCCAGAGTGCGTGCAGCGCGCGCCAGACAGCACGCCTGCAGCGGGTCAGCAGCGCGCGTACCAGGCCACGAAGTCAAAACACGAGTGTTTATCTCGCGCGGCTTCTTGCTTAAAGGGTTAAGGTTCTTCTGCGCATTTTAGTGACTGAGGTTGAGTATTTGGGAAATTAGTAAGTCAGGGTCAGGTTAGACCGAGTCCGTGAAAAGTAGTCTTAGTAGCCTTAGTGAACACTTCATCTCCAGAAAATGTGAATCAGGTACGCCAACTTCTGGGCTTAGCTAGCTACTTTAGGAGATGCATAAAAGATTACGCCACAAAAACTACCCCATTGCTCATCCGACCCACAATGATGTAAAATTCAATCGGACTAGTAAACCAGTTCTTGCCATTTTTGATCCAAGTCTTCCCACCAAGGTTCATACAGACGCTAGTAGTGCCGGCTATGGTGCTGTCCTTTTTCATGTCTACCCCGATTCCTTAGTCTTACTCGAGAGTTTCTAGAGTTTTGGTTGACTAACGTTGCTTTGATGTGAGAGTATTTGGTTTTCTGAAAATAATCGTTCTATGGTACTTGGACTCTGAGGTTTTTAGTTTGATGCGCGGTACCTTCCAGTACTTGGACTGTGAAGTTTTTAGTTTGACGCGTGGTACCTTACAGTACTTGAACTCTGAGGTTTTTAGTCTGACGTGTGGTATCTTGTGATACAGTCGAATCTTTGCGTTCCTGTAGGGAAGCGCGTGTGTAGCAATTGTATTTGCTGTAGCTATAGCAATAGCTGTTGAAGACGAATGATGTAGCTGGGGTTTTGTTAGACTAAAATTATTTTGATGTGAAACTTATTTTGTTCTTTAAAGATAATCAATGGTACTTGAGTTCGGAAGTTTTAGTTTCATGCGTGATATGGTAACACAGCTGCTGCTGTAACTGAGGTAGTTTATACTCTGTGTTTCACGTTGTGGTACAATTGGATCTTATAGCTAAGACCATAGTCAGGTTTAGCCGAGCGGAAACTGTGCTGTGTTTTCATGTTTTTCATATTAACACACGAGGACGTGTGTCATCGCAGGATGACCGTGTCGTTGACAGCCATATTTAGATAGTCTGTGGTAGTGGTTGGTTGTCTATTAATTTAATGAAATGGCGACTCAGTGACATTAGAGAGTAAATGTCATGTTAGCTAGCTGTCAGAAGCGATCTGTTATGTTTACAAGCTGTCTTAGTGGCGAGGTATATAGTCGGTGGCGTTATGGCAAGCTGAGCGGACCTCTCCTACAACTGCTCTTAGCTCTCGGCTCTCAAGCCGAACAGACCTCTCCTATAGCTGGAGGTATTTGGTAATGTTGTGTTGTCTTGAGTTGGCTCTTTAGTGCAACGGACGTCTCCTGCTGTGCTGGTCGCTATGCTGCGCCGTTAGTCCCACGTGATGGAGTGCTGGGATCTGCTGGGCGAGAGGCGCGTGGTGCGCCGCGAGCTGCGTGTTCGCTGTTCAGTGTGGTTGTGGAAGAGACGAGGCGACGAGGGTGTCGCTGCTAAGAAAACTATACTCTTCGCCTGCTTAGCCGTGGCTATGGCAAGACCATGCAGGCCGCAACCCAGCGTATGGTGCCGCCGAAGGGAGAGTGGTGTCCCGATACTTGCGCTGCATTCTTTGAGCGTGAGTATTACTTTCATGTAGAGGACGGACTGCGGGACGATCCTTTTGGCAACAGACTGCGGGATGCTTGCCTTACATGTTTACTGATAATGTTATGTGAGATGAACTGCGGGGCATCTCAAGGACGGACTGCGGGACGATCCTTTTGGCAACAGACTGCGGGATGCTTGCCTTACATGTTTACTGATAATGTTATGTGAGATGAACTGCGGGGCATCTCAAGGACGGACTGCGGGACGATCCTTTTGGCAACAGACTGCGGGATGCTTGCCTTACATGTTTACTGATAATGTTATGTGAGATGAACTGCGGGGCATCTCAAGGACGGACTGCGGGACGATCCTAGTGGCAGCAGACTGCGGGATGCTTGCCTTACATGTTTACTGATAATGTTATGTGAGATGAACTGCGGGGCATCTCAAGGACGGACTGCGGGACGATCCTAGTGGCAGCAGACTGCGGGATGCTTGCCTTACATGTTTACTGATAATGTTATGTGAGATGAACTGCGGGGCATCTCAAGGACGGACTGCGGGACGATCCTAGTGGCAGCAGACTGCGGGATGCTTGCCTTACATGTTTACTGATAATGTTATGTGAGATGAACTGCGGGGCATCTCAAGGACGGACTGCGGGACGATCCTAGTGGCAGCAGACTGCGGGATGCTTGCCTTACATGTTTACTGATAATGTTGTGTGTGATGAACTAAAAATGGTGAAAGTATGAAGACGGTCTGCGTCAAGTGTCTGTGTTTCAGATCATGCCACTGGTGGTGGACGGACTGCGGGACGTTCCACGTCGGGTTGCCAGCATCATGTGGAGGACGGACTGCGGGACGCTCCTATGGCAAACAGACTGCGGGATGTTTGCCCTACATGATGTGTGATGATGAATGTCACTTAGTAGACGAACTGCGGGACGCTCTACGAAGTGAGTGGTGGACGGACTGCGGGACGTTCCACGTCGGGTTGCCAGCATCAAGGGAGGACGGACTGCGGGACGCTCCTATGGCAGACAGACTGCGGGATGTTTACCCTACATGATGTGTGAAGATGAATGATTGATGTGAGGACCTGTGCAAGTGATGAAGTGTGTGCAAAAATCTATGAAAAGTTAAGATTATGTCCTAGCGTTTCATGGAATCAACCTATCGGGTGCGTTTGTTTAAGTGAAAGAGGAGCATGAAACATTGTCTAGACCAAGACAGTGCTGAAGCATCAACGTCATGTCGCGGTGACGTCACGGCGCCCCCTTCGCGTCGTGGAGATGTCACGCCGCGCCGTGCCAGCGACGTCGCGGTGCCCTGTGAAGAGGATGTTGCTGCCGGTGCTGCTCCGTCGGTCTTCGAGTTGGCTGCGAGGACGCCGCCGTGTCAGGAGAGGCCGTGTTAGGGACGTCTCTTTTTCATCACAACGGACCTACCGTCATCTATAAAAGCCGAACGCCTCGATAAGAACGGTCACTTATCTTTCTGCGCTCGAAGCGAACGGACGGCTGTTAGAATCCTTGTCGATCGTTATAAAGGTCACGTGAGTCATTTTATCGTGATTAGTGTTGGTTTTACAGGTGTGCAATCGTTATTTGAATTATGTGAACTGTGAGTACTTTTCCTTGGTTTAAATGTTTGATTTAATTCGTGTAATAAACGGAATTCTTGTTCTAACTTGTTTTTCTTAAGCAAATTCCATTTCTGATTCTAACAGTATCTTAATTGATTTATAAATTCAATTCAGTGATAAAAAACATAATTATTACTTCTCCGTGTTTTTCTGCCGCACCACCTTACGATGGCTGCATCACCGGAACCTTGAGCTCGAGCTCGTCTCATCGAAGATCGATCTACATTGTACAGCACTGCCACTGAACTATCGTCACTTCAAATCATTTCAAGAGTAGCAAGATACTCCAATAAAACTACGTTCAAACATTTTTTCAGAATTTTCATACAAGCATTTGGTAATCGCCGACTCTACAGCCATGCAGTGAAAGCTCGCTAACTGTGAACGAAACTCTTGCTTGTACTAGTGAGGTCAGCGCCATCTAGTTTGAAATTCAGGAACCAGTCTGGGTGATGTGACTGGTGAGGTCATAGCCCTCATAGTTTCTGCTTCCCCTGATGCAGGAAATAGTAAAAACCCCATCTACCCAACTTTCAGCCGAAAGGATTCGGTGAATCACATAGTAAACTTTGAAGCCTCAGGGCGATCTCTTCACCTGGGGCTGAGCCATCACGTCCCAAAATACAATCCAACCAAAGGCTTTCTAGATCTTTAAATTGAGCCATCCACATCCTTTAGTATCAAAAGTTCAACACAAAAATCAGGTTCAATAAACTCTTTAACCCTTAACATTAAGGCGCTTTCACATTGTAACCACATTAACATAATAATATATAAATATATACATTTTTACAGATTGTTCATCTCATTACTCCGTTGGCGGGCATAACGAACCAATTTCCATGAGTAGCTTTTATTCGAATTTCATACCTTTTACTTTGCACTTCACCACAATGTACTGATGTAGTCAGTACTAAAGATTTCAGCTACTAGGATAACATCACCAAATAATTATCATAAATGTCATTGACGTCACCAATACTGATGATGATTTGTGCAGAGATGTTTTAACCGAGAGAGTTAAACTAATTGGACGTTCTATGCTAATCGAAAAACCAATTCCCAGTATTAATCTTTTTTTTTGCTTTCATTCTTCAATGTGAAATCTTGTAGAGCCACGCAGGCTTTTGTGCTTCAAAGTGGCATATGGCACTTATACAATTTTCATATGGCCAGGCGCCTTCAGCAAGCTTTCCATCAGGCAAACCATCTACTCATCTCTCACGTAGAAGAAGTTCGTATTATTTGCGAACACACTTTTTAATAATTTTTTTCAAAAAAAAATCAAAATCAATTTTTTTATAACACTATTTTTAATGCACAAAATTAAATTGTAATAACATAACTTTTGCGATTACAATGAACATCAAGTAACTCTTGGTAGAGTTATTGACAATCTATAATAGTATAATATACTTCTATACTACGAATAATAGTTTGTATCTTTGTTTGTTTGTTACCGCTTATATCTGGAATTGCTGATCCGTATTGAAAAAAAATCTGTCACTAATATAAAGCATACACCATCTTTGAACATCGTCGGCTAAATATTATCCTGATTCCACACGTGCGAAGCCGCGGGTAAAAGCTAGTCAAATTTGAGTTCACAGCTCTACGTTTTTTTAATCTAAAGATATGTAAATATTTTATTATATTATTATTTAATTAGACTTAGGACTTCTGATTTATTTAACTTTTGCATGTGTAAAAATGTATACTTTTTAATGTGTGTGTGAATTTGATTTATTTTTAAAATGTATTTGATAGTGATGTATCCAAACCATAGAAAAATTTGGGTATGTCCATTACCTATAATAATTTAATATTATTCGCATGCCAACAGGTTAAGTAATGATAATCTTTTTAAAAAAACCTAAGATCACATGTTACCATAGCTGAAGCGAATAAATTAGTTTTAACCGACTTCCAAAAAAGGAGAAGGTTATCAATTCGGGGTTTTTTATGTTTGCTACCTCAGATCTCTGTCATTTATAACCCGATTTGGAAAATATTTTTATTATTTGAAAGTACATACTTTCAAATTTGTCCCCTATAAATTTCATCAAAATCGGTTTAGTAGCTTGTCACTGAAGTTGATTCGTAGCTTTTTTAAAGCATATTTTTAAAATTGAATTTTTTGAATTTAAAAGTGTTTGTTGAAGCTCATTCACTGAGTTCCACAATGTTCCTACTTTGCACATCCACGAACGGTGCCATACCAGTCTTGCAATAAGCTTTATTATTAAAATGCTCTGATGTTGCCATACGATATACTTTTACGAGAGTTTTTATGATTATGCGAGTATATTAATGCATCAGAATCTAAATGGAAACGGAGTTTGCGGCACCTGCTTCAGAATTTGTATATTTAAAAGAAAGTAGGAAGGGTCTATATAATTCAAAACTAAAGTCAACAACCACTGACAAAAACTGACAAAATAATAAACGCTTACACTCATAAACGCTTAAACTCATACCCCTGCACTAGGATTCCCTGTGTCGCAGGTGGCATGGACACACACAGATACACATCACAAACATCCAAGACCCGAGAGCAACCTTTATGCTTACACAAAATCTGCCCCGGCCCGGGAATCGAACCCGGGACCCCTCGCTTTGCAGGCAGGGTTACTACCAACTGAGCGACGGCGACGGAGCCGTCAAAAACAATAATTCATAAATATCGCAAAGCACTTATTCGACTTTTTTCTTGACAAGCTAATGTATGACCTCTATGAGTGAGCAAAAAAAGTGAATTTGAATTTCAAATGTCGCAAATTGTCATTTTTGGTGCCTTCGGAAATGCATTGTAGGTAACCTAAACTTTAAATTCATTTGTTAAATTGTAAACATGATTTTTGTTTTTGAACACTGTCAAGTTATTACATACCTAATTTAATTTTTTACCTCTATAGGTTCTTACTAGGTGAAAAGTTGTGTGTGCCATACGAAACCAAAGTTATTTCCATCTTGTGCCTTGAATCCCTCGCGTGAATCCCTTGTGATTCAATTCTAGAATTCTTCGCCTGCTCGGCATTTAAATCAGCACTCGCAGCAAAAATCTACTTTACTCTCTTGTTGCACAAATAAGTGAATACTTATTTTATTGAAAACAAAGACCAAAACTAAAGCATCGTAAAGTAATGTTGATCCGCTAAAAAGATAAAGGCAGTCCTAATTTCACAAATGATAAAACAAAACTAAACTAAAATTAAACAATCTGAAAGTTTGAACAAAGGATTGAATTACTATAACTATATCAAAATATCTCTTTCAGAACTAAAACAGAACTTATTCCATAAGTCGTCAATCAAAATATTATTCGCTTTTGTCCATCGTCACAGATGGAGGGGAACTTTATTAATTTTGAGTTATTTTAAAGGGTAGAGATAAAGTGATCTGACTTTGACTGTAAGGATTTTGTCGGCATAAAGTTGACTGGATAATCACTGAGAGAAATAGTTTCATTGTACTTGGATTATGTCGAAAATGTTCTGATTACTTAAGTAGGTATTTTATGAAGGTCGGGGTTTGCTATGGTCTATTTTAATCTGTGTAACTCTAACTAAAGAACTGTTCAAGAAACAAGTTGAAATAAATCTAAGTGTAACATAATTTCCAAACTTTATCCAAACACTTCAAGTGTACCCTCCGATTTGTCGGATATCGAATTAGCCGCCAAACTGAAGTCTCACAAAATACTTAGCCAACTATTAGAACTAGGATAACAACTTGGCCGAGTGTAAGCTTACTCCAGTGTGCTCAACGAATCGCTTCTCGGTAAACGTTGTCATCTTGCTAAAGACTTCTTAACTTATTAGTACTAGGTACACTGTACAGTGTACAGTCCAACCTAAACTGCATTTCGAGTTAAGGCGTATATAGCAGTTAAATAGCTTCACATAAAAGGTTTTCTAGCAAAATCAGGTGAGTTTCTGGCAATGGAAAAAATATATGTCATTATTCATCATATTACCGATAATCTTGTTGTGATCAAAACAAGGTTTTACCAAATATACTCGATCAGAAAAAATGACAAAGTTACCTCTAATAATAAGTTTGCAATGAAATATCCCTGTTATTCATAAATGTGTATTGATAGAATTAACAAGACTTACGTATTATATAATAATAAAGAACTTGGTTTTGATACATTTTCGATTAGGCATCTAATTTTGAAATAATTATGCATTTTTGGATTTTTACTCAATTTTATAGTGGCCTGCGCGTTGGTGTAAAAGAGAAGGTCTTTTACACCAACTCAAACCGACAGTGTGTGCAAAAAGGACAGAATGATGAATGTCATTGGCTCGGGGTACGGCCTAAAGTTAAATGCGGTTGCGCTAATATTTTTTGACCGTACCCATCTAGAAGATACTCCATCGTACCTATAAAGGTTACTTTCTTAGTCCAAGCGCTATTTTCCGCAACTGGGCTATTTACGTGATGACAAATGCACATTTGACTACATTATATATGCCTTTCTAAGTTATACCCGTTACCTTTGATCACATCGTAACATGGTGCAGCTAGCTACCATACTCAAATTGAAAATCGGTCTCCAATCTGTGTTTTTCCGACAGCTGCTCTTGAGAGTCAGCCCTATCCTAGATTGAACGTGTTCACTCCCTTCGCGATCTTATCGCTATTCTCTAGTGTTAGGCCACGTGGTAGTTCTTCAATACCACTCAAATAGGACCTATAAGTCCTACTCGTAGAAGAAACCAAAATAACATCATCAAATATATCAATATCACGCAAAACCAATAAAACGTGAAAAGTAGCCCGCCCCCAACATTACTACACGTGACTCTGCATATCTCACAATTTCACAATTGGAAATACCGCGAAAACGGCCGGCGAATAAATCAGACTGTCAGTGTTGCCACGTTATAAATTCGCGGGAACCTGCGGCCGCACCTGGCAACACAGCATTACCTTGATTGCTAGCGTGCATTTGCGTGCTTGACACATGTTAGAGGGTAGATGTTGGGTCTCTACTCACGGTAACTCCTCTGCGAGTGTCCGTATGGGTGGCTACCACCACTTAAGACATGTAGTCTCCTGCCAAGCAGTAATAAAATAATGTGCAAGCATTGTTGTATTCCGGTTTGATGAACAAAGTAGTAAGTGCAATTACTGGGCTTATTGAGACTAACGAATCTAGAGACTCGATGTATAACGAGCGCAATGCAGTGCCAATCCTTTGTGATTCAAATTCCTGAGTGGCACTGCAATTGTTATGGACCGGCGTTATGCTTACCGTCAGGCAAACGACCCGCTCGTCTCGTTATCCAATATTCCAAAAAACGTATATAATAACTAGCTGCTGCCCGCGGTTTCACCCGCGCGGAGATATTGGATTTCATGGTTTTTATTTTTTTTGCATGGAACCCTAATTCTTTTTCAAAAATAAAAGTAGCCTCTGTTACTCCTTGTAACATCAGCTATCTGCCAGTGAAAGTCCCGTCAAAATCAGCCCAGCCGTTTCGGAGATTACCCGGAACAAACAGACAGACTGATATTTTTTTTTAAAATGGTTGTTTTGTTATAGGTACCGTAATATACTTTCATATGCATTTGGTAAAAAGCTGTTATTTTGATATTACAAACAGACACTTCAATTTTATTTATTTGTATAGATATAGATATGAGTAAGGCCTGAGTTGATAACGATGTCGGTGACTTGAGTCTGTCTGAGCCGAAAGGCTATATTCATTTAAAACAATCTGGCTTACTATGGTGGCTTCACTAAAGAATTTCAAGCGCTCTGTCCATATTGTTGTGTTACCTTATGCGAACTAACTTCAGAAACTTCATTATAGATTAAAGTGAACAAAACTAACAGCAAACAAACATTAAACTCGCTTTAACATTAAAAACTGAGAGTTCAAATTTGGAAAGTTTAAAGTCGGATGCAAGACCCAGATAGTACAGCTCATTTCAAAACCTCCACACCTCCCGCGATGCTAATTGAAGCCAACCAAAAAGTTCCGAGCTCTGTTTTCTTGCCGGTAAAGAACTGCCGACAAATCCTCCGCCAACCGCACTACTATTTTACGTCCTATCACATCTACGTACTCAGGATTTTTTAAGATGGGGCAAGTCAACAATAAAACCTCTTTTGTTTATTGTCGCTATATATTTTACCGCTATTTACAGCATTGGTTGAAGGTGGAATTGAACTGGCTCTGGCTAAGCTTAGAGGCAATTTTGACAAACTTGACGTCCTTAACGTACTTGGGGGTCTATTCGCAAAATCGGTGAAAGATATATCATTTTATTTTTCTTACTTTATTTATTTATTTATTTACTTCTATATATGCTAAACTTTCATCGTTGCTGTCGTATTACATTCGCCGTAATTTTGGCTAACTCGAATAAGGTAGAATAGGGAGGTGGCCTGTGTACGGGTAGCCATTTTATCTGTTGGTGAGTCTGTGTTGTAGCCTTGCTACGCCCATAGCCTAAGAGGTCTGTTTATAATGGCATGCGGTGCTCGAAGTTTCTCGCTTTAGCTCGCGCACAGCTCTTTGTCTCACCGTAATGAGTCAAAAGTTTCCGGAATTAAAGTACATTGCTTCACGCTCCGTTTCTTGAGTGAAGTACTAGCCGGTGTTCCCGAGGTGGAACGGACTGTAAAGTAGTACTTTACGTGTCGTCAGTGTGGCAAGTTACGCAAGTTTTGACCCACAGTTTCACAACATCAGTTGCTTCAATGATCTATTGGTAGCGATAATAAATACTTGGTTCTACAATACGATTTCGTAAAGCCACATTCAGATAATAAAAAAAATTACTTAGATTCATAGACTACCAAAGCTTAATTTACAAAAAAAAATGGATTCGTTCAGAAAATAAAAGTAATTCAATAAAAAAAAAACAAAACACAGTTACGTTTTCAAAATATATACTTTATGACCATAGAGTAGTACTATAATAAAAGGAATAGAGTGCGCTCTCTCGTCGATTCCACGATGTATCGCGATCAGCGCCACCTACAAAAGGCCGGTGAACCTACTTTACTATATTATATGTGTGCGTTCTGTATTTTACACACACATTCATAGTTTTCTATCTATGTGTGCATCCTGTATTTTATACACGCACTCATGCTTGTCTATCTATGTGTGTATTCTATATTTCACACACACATTCACACTATTTCCTTGGTTCCTGCTTAGTTCCTGCGCAAGTAAATGTATCTACTTATATGGAAAATAAAAAATTGCAGTCTTTCCCATGTTTGTGCCTAGGAGTAGGAACAAAATATACAGTACCAAACGTAATATGTAGATGAAGAGCAGCAAAAAGGAAATAACAAAAGCGAACACATAATAATTGAAACCCTTTATATTTAAAACAACAAGAAAAACAATGCATAATTAGACTGAAAACACAAAAACTGAGCGCTTCAGAGTAACAAATACATAACTAGAACACAACAATTACTTAAACCACTAATTTATATCACTTAAACCGGAAAAAATATCAAGAAATCACAATGTTGTTTTTCGAAACAGAAAATATTTTATTTTATTTGTTATCGGTTTCCATGGTAACCATTTTAACTTTGACATTTTTAAGTAACGTCAAAATAGTACCACGCCCTTTAACAGATGGCGGTAGTTCCCGTGTCTCGGGGCTCGACTATGGAACTGTCACAAAGTGTGCCCCCCCTGCTTTATGACCGACGATACCCTATATAATTTGTGGACCGACGCTTCTCGCAGAGAAGTCAACACCTCCTCTTAAGTCAGTTCTGTGAGAATCAATTTCGATTGCGGCACCTTTATATTGCTAATATCAAAGTTATACCTATGTAATACCTATATATGGTTGCTGCTGCCAGGAACTAATTTCTGAGTTCATGAAAACGGTGAATCTTTTACAGAGGCCTCTTTTTTTTGTTTGAGGATGTGGCTCAAACATGCAAGAACCTATTTAATTTTGTTTATCCATTGTTTTTCTTTCTTTTCCCCATCATTCTCAAGACAGCCGACTACTGCTTGTCGCGGACACTCCCAAGGAGTACCTTCAGTGCGTGCTGTGCGCTTTCCTCCACACAACCGCACCGGCAACACTGAAGTCGCCTCCTTCCTTACGAAGTTACACAAGCACCTATTACAAAGCATCCATGCCCCGAGGGGACCTGCATTCGCAGGAAAGTGCGGCCCCCGTGTCCTGTCTGGACCCACCTAACGATTACAGGAGGGACCACCTCGTGACACCGGCGGGATCCGTCCTCCATCAATCACTCGCGACTTGAAGCGACCCAATGTCTAACAAACGGGAAGAGACTTCTTTGAAATCTGTTACAAAATAAACTCAAGAATTTATTAACTATAGGTTTTAGTATTATTAGTTGCGAACGAATTTTCTTCTCCCTTAATTGAGTTCTCCTTTTGAACTCTTAGATCAATACCTATATACATAAGATGAATGCTGGGTACGCTTCCAACTGGTAGTGGGCTAGAACATTTGGATTATCTATAGGCCTACTTGGGCTTGTACATTATCCAACTGTTTTAGTAGCTAGCTAGGTTAGATGCAGTGTTTATTTATGTATTAACTAGTTCATAAGATTAAATAAATAAGATTGAGTTTTATGTGCACATTAAAATCATCTCTATTCGTCTACCATCGCCCAAAATGTGGAAACTTATATGCCTCGGCATAATGAAACGGGATGCAAAGTTCGCGAAGTCACCGGGTGGCCCACGGTCCAAATTAACCAATATTGACGACGCAGACTGCTGCCTAAACTAGACGTGCCATCCGGTACCACGAGGAGCCACGAAGGACCAAGATAAGATAGGAGCGGGGGAAACTTGAACCCCTTAATAATTACTATTAACGATGTATATCAGTAGGATATTTAGATACAATATAGCCTTTAGATATAAATTATGTGTAGATACTATACCATGAAGATTAGAAAATATAAGTACCTATAGGTTTTTGTCAATTCCTGATTTAAGTTTGGCTACTATCTCACTGTTGTTAGTGGTAGGACTAACTCTTCTGCGAGTGTCCGTCAAGGTTTTTACCACCGCTTTGCTCGTGAAGTCTGCCGCCAAGCAGTAATGTGCAAGCATTGCTGTGTTCTGGTTTGATGAGCAGAGTATCCAGTGAAATTACTGGGCTTATGAGACTTAATACCTAATGTTTCAGGGTAACGAGCGCACTGCAGTGCCGCGCAGGCCTTTGTGTTTCAAAGTTCTGAGTGGCACTGCAATTGTTATGGGCCGGCGTTATCCTTACCATTAGGCAAATGACCAGCTCGTCTCTGGCTACTCTGCTCATCAAACCGGAACACAGTAATGTTTGCACATTACTGCTTGGCGGCACACTTCACGAGCAAAGCGGTGGTAACAACCCAGACGGAAACTCGCAGAAGAATTAGTCCTACCACTAACACTGTACTTGGTGTACGTGGTGATTGTACTTGGTGTCGAGTTTCTGATGATGAAGCCAGGAGGTGGAAGTGTGTTTTTTTAGTTTCTTTAAACTACATATAATTATTTCTACTAATTTTATCTATAGATGTAGTGCACAATTCAAACGGTTTGAGCTGACATCCAGCCTTTCGCACCTCTACGTCACCAAACTATACAGGCTAGAACCAGCCGAACTTTAGTGCTGCGTTACCCGTAACATATTCCAAGTGATGCATATCTCTCTATTAAAGCCGTGCCCGAACGATGCTGATATTAATATGTTCTGATGCGGCGCTAGCTCTTGGCCTAGATTGGTATCGATTGAGTATTGGATTCGTTTGACAGAAGCAGCTACTTGAATATTAGTATTTCACCTATTTCTTGGTCCTTCCTTTGCGTACCTGTGAACGTATCTTGCGAACGTTATAAATATAACATGTTTATTAGGTATAGTAATAAATTAATAATATGTTCATTATCCAAAAATTTAATTATACAGGAAACTTACGAGTGAGTAAAATCGAACAGAAAAAATAGTTTAAGTTTTCCAATTATACGAAACAGCAGCTTGCGGCACACCAGGCTATAGCACAGTTTTATGGATTGTAGGTAAAACCATGGCTACAGGCCCGTCTCGTGTACACCAGCAAAATCTTGTGGCACCTGAAAGCTGAGTTATGTGGGATTTTTCCCCCCAGCTAATCTGCCTCGGCACTCTACAAAGGACCACACATGTGTCCCCCAGCACTCCGCCCTTCCCTGCCAACCTCCATCCTACTACAACCCGAGCCACACCAAGCGCCGTCCTTCCAGAGCTTGCTTAAATTTACCTTTCGGGGAGTGGTACTAGATACCTAGTTACGCTATAAGCAGTACATAATTACAAATTGCGATACACAACGTCTTCCCAGCAACACATTAGCTAACGTAACAACGCTCAAATTAGAAGCCTAAAGTATTCCCAACCAGGCGATTTCGCTAACCAGTCCCACGCAAACATAAACAACCCTGCCACAACGACATAAAGTCTGAAATTAAACGGCGAGGGTGATATTGTCATCGTACATTACTTCACTTGGTCCCAGACTATTGTGTTTGCAGGATATATGAATGCACCTATACATTTATATTAAACGTGGTCGGTTGGGGCAAAAATTATGGGTCTGGGATGGTATTGTGGACACGATCCCTGTGATATTTCTTTAATTTTATTTTGTTTACTTTTTATCCACCTAGGTGCATTAGGTGTTACCAACAGCCCTCTATGCAGGGGATGCATGGAGGCGGAAGAAACAGCCAAGCATGTGCTGATGGAGTGCACGAGCTTGGCGTCTCAACGAACATTGTTCCTCGGGTCACCGGGAACACTCCGGGAAGCCTGCACCGGCGTCAGCGAGCTGCTGGCCTTCCTGGCGGACATCGGGTGGTTGGAATAACGCGCACCACTTCGCTCACGCAAAAAGGGCCGATAAACGGCCTAGTTGCGGAAAAGAGCCCGCGCACCAAGTACCAAGTAAGTATCCACCTAGGTGCATAGATGGTAGTACCAACCCTTCTGCGATTAGCCGTCTGGGTAGGTATCATCACTTTCAAATATCGCTTCCAACAGGATTCGAACCTGCGTCTTCTGGTTATCTAGACGCCTTAACCAACTAGGCTATGATGTTGACTGCGAAATTCTTGAAATGATGTTTTCGTTCTGGCTTACAAGCCGGACTTCCATCTAGCAGACTATCATCACTTTGCTCTTGTGTGCACGTCTGTTCTGAATTGATGAGCAAGATATAATAGTTAGTGAAATTACTGGGCATAAGAGACAATGTCCCAGGGCAACGAGTGCACTGCACTGCCGCGCAGCCCTTTGTGTTTCAAAGTTTTGAGTGGCACTAATGAAATGAAATGAAATTAGTTTATTTGTGAGAATTTTGGGTACAGTATGATTGATAATACTTGTCTCATGCAGGTTAATTATTAAATTCTCTTTCTTGTAAAGGACCGAGCGACACCTAACTGCTCTAAAATCTCTGATTGTTGGATTTCGTTTCCTTTAAAAATATATAGCACTTACACACTCATACCGCATTAGATTTCCTGTATTGCAGGAGTCATGGATATAGAAAAAACACAACACAAACATCCAAGACCCGACAACAAACTTTATGCTTACAAAATAAAGTTTCTAAAAATGTAATTGATGTTTTGTGAAACGCACGACGTCGTTCCACTGTGCTACGCCTCAGTTCTACCTAAGAATATGACATCACACAATTACATAACAAATCAAAAACGTATCTATTTCACTGAAGAGCGAAGACAAGTAATCTCTTTGTTACTCAATAACGTTGGTAAAGACAACTTTACTCAAGTATTAGAAGATCCGAGACTATTTCCCTTGTTGACGGTTGTACACAGTTCCGTTCGCACCTTAAGGACTCGTGTGGCACAAGCCAAGGGCCCCCAGCCTGATGGGGGCCCGGAAATGATTAAATCCTGCTATTTATGTATTTTCCATTCAATAAATTAATTAAAAGAAACCCATTGATTTCTAAGTTCACCCGTCACTAATAAAGCACTCAGCTATGATTGCTGAGCAAAAATTGCTCAGCAGAAGTTTTATTTCATCTGAGACTGATTGCTGCCAACTGCGAAATTTCAAACTTTTACTACAATGCAAAAACAATTACTATGTTGGTGTCAATCTACTGCTACGGTCTGAAGACATATCGATAAAAAAATTGTTTTCATTCACATTTTTATATTGCTTTCTAATTGGGCCCCCAACTTTATATACACTAGGGCCCCTGTATGGCTTAAAACAGCCCTGGTAACACACTCAGTCCTGTAATCCTGTAACATCAAATACCTCAGTAATGGGGTTACGAAAAGATGTTTAAAACCGCAGTTACGAGAAGATGTTTATAATTAGATATCTGATGTAATCAAAGTAAGATTAGGTGATAAGCACTCATGTTCCGTGAACCGATTTATAAAGCATTTTGGTTTCGTAAAGACGTTATTATAGGCAAATTACTTGCGCAATGTCACTTCTACATGTTTATTTATTTTTTGTAAAGAATATATAATTATTTTACAGTATATTTTCCGAGTTAGTCTTTTTTGAAACCTTGATTCGATCATCTATCTTAGACCTCTACGGGCGGGCTACGAGTCTACGACTGGTATACGGTTTCAGAAAACTGACTGTTTGGTCGTATAGTGTTCTTGAGGTCCCTGCATAAGTTTATACTCAAAGGGTCTCGGATTCTAAAGATTATGAAAATATGACGGCTTTGTAGTAGTGAGGTGATCTGTTGAACTGTTGGTCAATGACCTACAGCTACAATGGGTTTGAGATTTTGGTGACGGAAAACATCGTATCATAAAATCCACGCAATAGTGTCAATTGTGTCGTCAGAGCTGTGCGTCAGAGACCTAATTTTTGATTCGCTCTTTCTCTTTCCAAATAAAAAACATGTGAAACGGATTGATATACTTAGGTTTAGAGCGGTCAGTTAGCGGTTGTTTTCGGTAGATGTCATGGATTGTGAAATAGTTTACATGCAATTCTAGGTGGCATTATTTTCCTCTTAACAGGTTCGATCTTTCGATTTCAATCGGCAGCATTCAATCTTATTTTATAGTTTAACTATACTTCTTGTTAATATACTCTTTCTTCCAGTTTCTGTCACATTGACGTTTGTCAAGTTCTCTGTGACATTTATTTATAGAAGATGACTGTGATTTATTTTACCATTCCTTACATTTAGTTCAATTATGTTAATTAATAATTGATACATATGTTGTTAGGTCGTACAGAGTTACAACAACCACGTAACTCGCTATGAGCTTTCTATTCGAATTATTATTTCTAGAGTGGTGGGTGTACGTTACAGTTGTTATGTCATTCTTCTTTGCTGCTCTGGTTTTAAACTACATTGTTAAGAAAATAAATGGTACATAAGATTATTTTTTATAATGTTCACTATTATTACTCATTAGGTTTAGCCTGCGGATTCACACGCGTGACATCTGAGTAGAATGTGCTAGTATTGTGATAGTATTTAGGAATAGTGTAGCTTTCTATTAGTGAAAGAATTTTTAGAATCGGTTCAAAGGTTCCAAAGATAAATGATAACCAACAAACTTTACCTCATTATAATATTAGTACCTACATAGAGATTGAATTGAACAAGATAAAAGTATGCATATTATGCGCCTACATGCTTTTGATCATCATTGGCCGAAAGACGTCCACTGCTGAACATAGGCCTCCCCCATAGAACGCCACTTAGATCAACTAAAGAATAAGAATAAAAAACATTTATTGCCAAAAATAACATACTTACACAATTTTGAACATAGTTAAGATTAATTAAATATAATTTCGGCAACTACTCGCCTCTTGCATCGCTTTTTTTATACTTATGCCAAATCTCTATACATGGTTTGATAATCTCCTTTGGTCCTCGGATCTCTGCTAAAGAAAACTGTTAGAAAGAAAGAAAGAAAGAAAAAACATTTATTCGGCACTCTCACAACAAAGTAAAAAGAACATAAGGAGAAAAGGACAAGATAAACAGTACACAAAGATACAAAAAATGACATGATACAAAATTTAAAAAAACATCTACTGTGATTTGGCGCCGAAAAGGATTCACCTCAGCATAAATGCCGTGTGCATAAAACACTCGACGCTGGTTTTCAGGTAAACCCTTAGATACCTAATACTCTAAGGTACCTAGAGGAATGCTACGAAAGGCTATTGAAATATATTATTTTAATATAGAGGGTGGTTGGTATTTGGCAAGTCACTTTAGCTTGGGATCCCTTCCGTAAATTAATAAAATCTACCCAGCAAAATGTAAAAATTTGACCACTATGGGCAACAAAGGGGACATTTCAATTTAAATTTTAGACAGTAAATTTAATTAATTTCATGGCTAATTTGTAAAGACACTGGTGTCGATTTTGCCATCTCATACCTTAACTTAATTATAGTTTCAATCTTTCTTTCTTTAGAAATTATATCTTAATTATATCTCTATATTCGACCTCTTTTTCATGTTCTCATTTATGAGAACATGAAAAGGAGGTGGAATATATTTTAGACCTGGGGACCGATTTTTGAATGTCACCGAGTGACTAAATATCAGCGATATGACCGATAGTCATCGATTTACAAAGTAGTATTTTTGAATCTCAGCGGGTGACTAAAATTGTCATACCTATGATATCGTTTACGAGTGGGGGTACCCATTCATAAACAATATCATAGATATGAGTAGGTATTTAGTGCCAATTTTGGCTTTAAACAATTTCCAACTTAAAAAATAAAATTGAATGGAACACAATCATAAGTTTGTCTATGATTAAAGCTGAGAAATAGTTGCATGTTGGTAAACAGGGTATGACTTTCAAAAATACGACTTTTGCAAATTAGTGATTTCAAAGTTATCGCTGAGAATTTTGTCACCGCTGATATCGAAATCACTCGTGACTTTCAAAAATCGGTCCCCTGGCAAATTAATACACTTGCTTTCGTCTAGTGTAAAATCGGCAATAAATTTAGTGGCATCTAATTTATCAAGGATGGAAGATATTTGACAGCTCTAAAATTAAATTTAGATCTGTGAAACATCTTTCATCTCTTTCTCATGCTATAAATTGGAAAGAGACGGAGCGAAATTAAAATTAGATTTCGCTATAAAACAACAGAATCGTCTTACGTTAATAAGTAGAGAGCTAGCTCAACAATTTCCTTTTCGATTTGACAAAATATTGTTGTAGGCTTGTGTGCTAAACTGCAAATGGAACAAGCAATGAATGACGTAAAAGATCACCACATTATAAGCCGGCAGAATAAGGGTCGTCTGGAAGATATCGTTTTTAGCGATACGGTTGGACCCCTAGTTTTAAGATTACATATTTCCTTATGTTTTGTAATTATTACAATGTAACGTCTCTTTATATTTGGTTTTTAATTACAGAAACTCGAATCGCGCAAAGATTCGTGCGACTACACACTAAAGCTTCAACTAATCAATCAACTCAGATTCAAAGACAATTTGATAACGTGGTACCTACAAGATCGCGACAGGATATCGCTAGTGAAAAATCAAACCAATCTTCTGTTAGAGGAATCTCCCTGGTGTTCAACAAAGACGACAATCACGTTGAAGACCGTAAAAACATTAACCGAATTGCTAGCAAAAACATTTCTCAATCAAAATGGCTCACAACAGCTGATGTTGGCGAAAGTTCAGTCAAAAAGGAGTTAAAAGAAAACCTATCGGACTTTATGAATACCGATACTAAACCAGCATTTCTTGGAACAATTTACAAAGAGCTAAGCATAATTGACACTACCAAAAGCTTATCTATTGCTGATAAAGACGAAATAGTGAAAACTCCGGAGAGCGAATCAACGCCAAGTTCTAATAATTTGCTACATTCTGAGAATAAAAATCCGACGGTCCTAAAAAGTGATCTTTAGATTTAGGTGGGAAAAGTAATATTGTAATGTCAGCGTCTTCCACATCTAAATAAAAAATATTTATATAAAATGGTTCGTGTGTATCTATGTATGTACTTAATTGCATTTTTGTAATAAAACAAGATATAATTATATATGTAGGTATACCTACATAGGTAGTATAGATAGAAATTAACAAATCAAATATGTATAACATTTTGTCACAAAATATTTCATAAGCAGCATAAGCTACACGCAGAGTTGAGAGTTGAGAGTTGAGACTGTTCTTAAGACGCTGGCAACAGCCGAAAAGCTGTCACTGTTAGTCTGCATAGGAACTGAAGAGAAGCAATTATTGCGTCATAGAGAGAGTGAAAACCCGTGAAAAAAATATTTATCTTCAACATCATCAGCCGGAAAATGTCCACAGAATTATAGTCGCTTCGAATATATATAATTATATGAAGCCTTAAAATAATGTATGATTAGTTATTCTTCCTAATTTTATCAACATACATACATTGTTAAAAATACCAGATCACAAACGTAGTATATGAGGTAACTAGGATTTTTTACTATGCAGTAAGTTTTGTGAAAACGTGTTTTGAAAACAATATGGCTTTCAGATATTCTTTTATATTTTTAAGACATAGATATATAGCGTCATTTTAGGTCTGTGGATTAACATTAACATCTTTTTTCCGTCGCCACAATTGAAATAGAATAATAGGAAAAAAATTTAAGCTGTGAATGTCAGTGTCAACTGTCACATTTTGATCATTTGACGTTTACTTACGTGTTTGTATTTATTTGTTTGAACGCGCGCCCCGCTGAAACTATTTTACGTTTGTGTATTTTACGTATAGGTGCAATTCTGAGGCTTAGTCAACAGACAGAATACCCCGAAAAAATCTATCTATTAGACTACTACACTTGAACCGTTCTATAAATATGCGAAAGCTATAGAGGCTTAAAAGGCAACAGTAAAATCCACCGGTACAAGTCAACAAGATGACTTCCATTATCAAAGTCCACTGCCTCTCAGGGGCTGGAGATGAGACCCCACCGTGCTATGTCCTGCAAGTAGACGAGTTCAAGTTCCTGCTCGACTGCGGGTGGGACGAGAAGTTTGACATGGACTTTATAAAGGAGCTGAAAAGGTAGGTTTGAGGTTATGATTAGAAAACTGTATAGAACTGTTTTATTTAAAAATCTACAGAATGGAAAATTATAACGTAGCCAGAATATATCGTTCGACCGCCTAAAACCCCAAATAAGTTATTCCATAGTAGTTCATTAACAACAACAAACAAAATACTATAAGTTACTTTTAAGCTTCTGTGATTAGTAAACATTGTTTATAGTCTTCTCGTGACCATGATCAGTGCAACTCTATTAGAATGTTGAGATAAGTAAGATAAGGTTTTAGCGCTATTAAGTCCCATTCCTAAAGTAAACAAATACCATATTATTATTAGTTTTTAGTATTCAAAGTATAAAAAAGCAAGTCTTGCATTTTTCTTGTTGCTACCTTCACTTCATCGTCATTAGCCGTGAGACATCCCCTGCTGAACATGGTCCTCTTTCATAGAATGCCACTTGGATTGACTACTTGCTTCTTACATCCACACATTCCTCACAGTTTTTGGCCAATAGCTTAACTTAGCTAAGTTAGTAAGTTACCTACTTACTTAAATGTGTAGTTAAGGGATTTGCCCTTCTGATAGAGATTTGTTGTTTTTATAAATTTCTATAATTCCGAGAAATTTTGTTTTTAACAATATTATTTCCAATTTATTTATACATATTTAACCAGAATAGTGTACAAAAACAACCATGTGTAGAGATAAAAATAATTAATTAATCACATGTCAAAATTAAAACTAATATATGTAATATCAATTATCAACAAAAAATCATTATCAACATAACAGTCGTCGTCCGTTACCGGTACGAACAACACGCATACTTATACGCTGCGTCGCGCTTGCTCGGTCTATCCTTTAACACGTACCTAATTACTCGATTTTACAAGTATCACAATGAATTGTGCAACCTGTGGTGAGGTCTTTAATGATGGAGTCCAGTGTGGGTCGTGTAAAAAGCAGTTTGACTTCAGCTGTGCTAACATTACGGAAACTGGCTATCGCCGCTTGGGACCTGAGAGGCGCGCAGCTTGGAAATGCGCCTCGTGTCGCTTGCTATCACCGAGTGCCGCGGCTGCGCAGAGTCCGGAAATTTCGCTAGATGCGATAATGACAAAGCTTAATTCTATGTCGCTGTTATTGGAATCTCTGCCTGGCCTTATCGCGGAGGTAAAAGGCATCAAGGCTGACATCGCGAAACTGCAAATATCGTCGAAGGGAACCATTAAAAAGTTTCAGGAATTTGATTATAATTTAACTCAAATGGATACTCGAATAACATCTTTGGAAGCTGTTTCGTGTGACTTAGTGGCGGTCAAGTCTCAGCTGCTTTCGAGCCAGCGCAGCGAGGTCACAAGAGATCAGTGGTCACGTCTAAACAATGTTGAAATTAAAGGCGTACCGATGAAGAAAAACGAGAACCTTTTTGAATTGGTGGACAAAATCGGTACCTGTGTGAGCTATAAGGTGTCTAAAAATCAAATTAACTACGTAAGTAGAATCCCAACACATAACAGCAACAAAGAGAAGTCCATTGTTGTCAGTTTTCTAAACAGATACGTAAAGGAAGATTTTGTGGCCTCGGCGCGATTATTGAAATCGCTATCAAGTGCCGATTTGGGATTCACTGGTGAACAAAGCAAACGTATTTTTGTGAATGACCACCTCTCACCTGAATATAAGAAACTGCTCACTAAAACCAAACAATTAGCCAAAGAAAAGGGTTATCAGTTTACATGGGTGAAGTTTTCTAAGATCCACGTTCGCAAAAATGATACTTCACACATCATCATCATCAATCACGAACCGGATTTAAACAAGTTGATCTAATCTGTTTTCCGAACTGCTGTGTAAACTATGTTAATGTTATTTCATTCTTTATGGCCTATGCTGTATGTTATCTCATTAAGTTAATTAAGTTGCTAGCTACGTATAAATGTGTTGTTGTTCATTATTTTTCAATTATAATATTATTAAAAATATGTTTAGTATCATCTGCACTCAATTATCACTTAATATCACTAAGTTGCCAACTCATTGCTTCGGAACTTTTGCTACACAAATCATATAAACATATAGTTATCATAATATTACGCATCGAGATACTTCTACGCGCTGACGGTAATCTGTCGCATAATATAAACCTTATTTCGCTTATACTTGGGTTGTACATAATCGCTCGCTTTCTGTCTCGCAAATTGCTTGACATACTATATGAACTATATGAGCGAGCCACACGATCTAATACGCTACTGACTCTAATTACTAATGATTCATTATCTGTTCATCCAGGATACCTAATTATTTCTTTAACCAGCTTTAACTTATTTTTACGCATTAATTATCACCAATTAATCTTATTAAATGATAAACTACAATTCTTAGAAATGATTCATTCTGATTTTGTTGTTGAATTTATAGCGTTTCATCGACTTTTATTCAATAATTATGTTAAAAACATATCCCATGCATTAGTACTCGGGATTCAGTTTGTTATAATTATGTTATTGGTTTGTTTTTGTTTATGGATTACAAGTTAATGTGTTACTACCAAAATGTACGTGGTTTGCGGTCAAAAACATCAACTTTTAGTCGTAACTTATTGCTAAATAATTATTGCGTGATAGCGTTATCGGAGACGTGGCTGGTGGACAGTATTTTTGATTCTGAATTATTTGATAGTAGGTACTTAGTTTGGCGCCGTGACCGTCGGTATGATCTTACAGGGCAGTCGATGGGTGGAGGCGTGCTTTTGGCTGTTCGTAAAGACTTGGATGTATTTCCTCGGCCTGAGTGGAATTCTACCGCTGAAGATATGTGGATTACATTGTCACTTGGTAAAAATAAACTTCATGTTTGCGTTGTATATCTGTGCGGCCAGAATATGGGCTTAAGTTTCTGTCAGCAGTTATCGAACTTTTTAACACAACTACGTGCCATAGTTACTGCGAACCCATCTGATACCTACTTGGTGATGGGTGATTTTAATATGAGTTCTATTCAATGGAATTTCACTAATGAGAGTTGTACCGGTTATCTCGAACCTATAAATGTTACTGGCTTCAACGAGTGTAACTTAATTGACGAGTTGAACTTGGTGGATTTGAACCAGTATAACTATGTAACTAACCAGTATGGTAGGTTATTAGACCTTGTATTATCAAATTTTAACATATCAGTTTATGATATTGCTGACCCACTAGTGCCACTAGATCCTCATCATAATGCGTTAGGTGTGATTGTTGATATGTGTTGTCAATTACCTCTCAAACCAGCTCCTCGCGTTAAGTTCTGTTATAACCAAGCTAACTTCGATGCGTTTAATGATGATCTGTCATCAATTGACTGGGAAGTAAATCTGATGAATAAGGCCTTGGATGATGCTGTGAACTTTTTTTATGACACTGTTAAAAGTTTACGCGCAAAGCATGTACCTACTAAGCACATACGATCAAGCATCTATCCTCCATGGTATTCCTCTGCGCTAATAAAAGTGCTCAAAGAAAAATATAAATTTTTTAGCAAATATAAATTATATGGCATGATCGCTGATAAGCATTCTATTAATGTTCTGACCAAACGAGCTAAATTATTGGAAGATGAATGCTACAAACTGTATATTTCTAGGGTCGAATGCTCTATTAAAAATAACCCAAAATTTTTTTGGTCATATTTTAAATCTATATCTAAGTCTAGTGCTATTCCTAATTATATGACTTATGAGAATAGAAGTTCGAAATCTGGTAGTGAAATATGTGATCTATTTGCAGATTATTTTAATTCAAATTTTCTAGCTCCTGATGTTAACAGTCGTAGCACTAATTGTAACTTGAACTTAAACTCCTCGGCCGCTGCATCTGCTTTACCCGATGGTGATATCTGTACTATTAATCTATCTCCATCGTCAATTAAATCTAAGTTGTGTACATTGGACATAGCTAAATCAGCTGGCCCTGATACTGTACCACCCATAATACTCATTAAATGCGCCGATCAACTATCAACTCCATTGTTTATTCTCTTCAATAGATCTATTACTGAAGGATACATGCCACAAGTTTGGAAGAAAGCTTTCATATCTCCCATTCATAAAAAGGGTTCTAAAAACCAAATAATTAATTACAGGCCAATATCAAAACTGTGTGTCATTGCCAAAGTTTTTGAGAAAATCGTGTATGAGCAGTTATATTCAGCGCTAAGACTTTCACTTCCACTATCTCAGCATGGCTTTCTCAAAGGAAGGTCCACCGTGACTAACTTAATTATTTTAAATGAATTTGTAACGGATTCCATGGAGGGTGGATCGCAAGCCGATGTAGTCTATACTGATTATAGCAAGGCATTTGATAGAATTGACCATCAATTGTTAATTTTGAAACTTCAAATGGCTGGCATCAGGGGTGATCTACTAAGGTGGTTCAGCTCTTATATCGATAACCGTTCTCAAGCTGTGGTTTTGGGTAACTACATGTCTAACTGGATGCGCGTTCCAAGTGGTGTTCCTCAGGGTTCGTTGTTGGGTCCTCTTCTCTTTTTGCTTTTTGTTGCTGATATTGATAATTGTTTCCAAAATTCTACTTTACTTAGTTTTGCCGATGATATGAAAATTTTTAAATCAATTAGCAGTGAGCAAGATGCTATAGCATTACAACAGGACCTTTCTAGGCTAGATGAATATTGTATTAATAATAAGTTAGATCTCAATGTTAGTAAGTGCTCTGTTATGTCGTTTTCACGGAAAATTAATCCAATAAGTTTCCCTTACTCACTTAAAAATCAAAATTTAAAACGAGTTTCTGAGATGAGGGACTTAGGAGTTATACATGATTCAAAACTAACTTTCCAAAACCATATCGCCTCTGTAGTTGGTAAAGCTTCTAGGTCTTTAGGGTTTATAATGAGGTCCTCCAAAGAATTTAAAAGTATTAAAACCATCAAAATCCTCTACAGCACATATGTACGCACCCACTTGGAATACGCATCTCAAATCTGGAACCCTAGATATGCCATTTATATTGACCGAATTGAGCGAATTCAAAGGAAATTTATTCGTTTTTTAAACTATAAGACTTTCAATAGGGAGATGAGCTATCTTCAATCATGCGCTAATTATCATTTTCTCCCCTTAAAATATCGACGGGATCTATCTGACGTTCTTTTGTTAAAGAAAATTCTTGCTCCCTCCATTGACTGCCCTGATCTCCTCAGCAAATTTAATTTATACGCGCCCACCAGATCGTACCGTAAAAGTCCTTTATTATTTGTTCCCTCTGTAGCGACTAATTACCGTCAGAATAGTTTTATACTCCGTTCTTGTCAGCTATTTAATCATCTATGCAATGATATGAACAAGGATCTCGATCTGTTTCATACTAGCTTACCAGTTCTTAGAAGGCAACTCAGTCATAATTTCTTCAGAGAATTTACTCTGAGTGAAGATCAGTATTTGTAGATGATATTATTCATAGTTACTTTAGGTTTAATGTACCACTTTAAGTTATCCAGATTGTTTCTAGCAGTGGAGACTTGTAAATGACTTTTGATTTTTACTATGTGTCTACTTCAATATGTTAATAGTTGATAGTCTTCCTAATATGAATAAATAAATAAAATAAAATAAATAAATAATTTTTTTTGTTATAAAAGTAAAGATATTTAATAGATATTGCCGATTCCCTCTACAGGACATTAATTAGATACTGATTAACTGCAAATTGTTTATCACAAAAAGTGTATTTATACATTAATTTATATTACCTTTCATTACAGGCATATCAACTCAATAGATGCAGTTCTACTCTCTCACTCTGACCCGATGCATCTTGGTGCCCTCCCTTATGCAGTTGGCAAGCTGGGCCTCAACTGTCCCATATACTCCACTTTACCAGTCTACAAGATGGGACAGATGTTCATGTATGATCTTTACCAGTCACACAAGAATGTCTCAGAGTTTGACTTGTTTACATTGGACGATGTGGATATGGCATTTGATAGAATTATACAGTTGAAG
Organism: Crocallis elinguaria; assembly: GCA_907269065.1. Classification (NCBI taxonomy): domain Eukaryota; kingdom Metazoa; phylum Arthropoda; class Insecta; order Lepidoptera; family Geometridae; genus Crocallis; species Crocallis elinguaria. Next base: position 11,097,258 of record OU026065.1, on the reverse strand, counting down.
TTTAACCAGAGTATTGATATGAAAGGTGAGATCTAACAGGTTCTTTACCTTCCTATACCTGAGTCAAATAGAATGGTTCACATACCCGTACAGTGTCTGTGACTGATAGTCTAGGTAAAGGTCTTATAATAAAAAAAATACACTTGAATTCAAAGAGTTATTGAATGTCAAACCACAACAGTCTTAAAGGCTATGATAAAAGTTACTTATTCTAACAATCTATACAATGTGTATTATCGAAACTTGATCAAACAAAATGTGTGGATATTCGACAAAAAATTGTTGATAAAAATCCAGAAAAAAAGTTGGATATGTTCTCAAAAAGCAAGAAGGCACTTTAATTCTTTTACATAAAAATGTCATCATTTGTTTTTTCTTCTTTGTTTCTTTGTATTTTCTTTAATGTAGTGTCATTTGAAAACTAGAAATTCTACCTAGCTGATAAGATCAAAATAACTCGATTTAAATTTTTCAATTACAGGAAAAGGCCTAGGTCTCAAAATCACTCCGCTGCCAGCTGGACACTCACTCGGGGGCACTGTTTGGCGTATCGCAGCACCTGGCGAAGAAGACATAGTGTATGCACCAGACTTTAACCACAAAAAAGAGAGGCATCTCAACGGCTGCGAGATTGAGAGACTAATGCGTCCGTCGCTGATGCTGCTTGGAGCTATGAATGCTGATTATGTGCAGCACAGGAGGAGATTGAGAGATGAAAAACTTATGAGTAAGTTAAATCCACAGACACATCACGCATAATCAGCTTCCAGAGAGTTTACGAGTTGATCCTTTCGTCATCGCACTAGCTACTCCTAGCTTTCAGTGGAACACAAAAAAAATATGTCACATAGGTGTTGGTAATGGGATTCAGCCAGCAACTTCACCAAATGCGATTTTTCGTAATTAATAGGTCGGGGAAAAAGTTCCTTCGCATTTTTTAAGAAAATTCAAAACATTTTTTAATATAGTTTATTTACATTTAACTAAAGTATGTAGGTACCATTTTGTTCGATAACTTTTTGCCATCTTGTAGGTAGGGACATGATCCCATTGCTATATAAATTTTGGGACTTCTGAACAAAATACCGCGACAAGTGGTTTTGGCAGTCCTCTCGTGATGTTAACCTGACACTGCCTAAAGAATTCTGAAGAGACCGAAACAGGTGGAAATCTGAAGGTGCAAGGTCAGGACTATACGGCGGATGCATTAACACCTCTCAGCCAAACTCTCTTAATTTTTTCTGAGTGGCTAAAGATGTGTGAGGTCTAGCGTTATCATGATGAAAAACCACACCCCTTCTGTTGATTAATTCCGGCCGCTTTCTCTCAACTTCTTGCTTTAATCTCATCAGTTGTTCGCAGTAGAGTTCAGAATCGATGGTCCTGCCTGGTGGTAACAGCTCATAATGAATAATGGCCTTCCAATTCCACCACACACACAGAATCACCTTGTTGCGAGTTAACCCGGGTTTCGCCACAGTCTGTGAAGCCTGACCGGTCTTTGACCACGACCTTTTTCGCACGTTCTTGTCGTACGTGATTCACTTTTCATCACCAGTTATCAGCTTCTTCAAAAATGGTTCGGTTTCATTATGTCGTAGTAAAGAATCACAAATGAGTACACGGTTCATTAGCAATTCATTAGGTTTCTTTCAGTGAGCTCGTGAGGTACCCAAATATCGAGCTTTTTTGTGTACCCAGTTTTTTTCAAATGCGCCTAAACTGTTTTGTGGTCAATTCCCAGTTCTTCAGCTACGTCGTAACTACTGATATGCCGATCTTGTTCCACTTTTTAAAAAATGGCATCCATTTTATCCGTAATAGGGCGACCAGAGCGACGTGCATCTTTGAAATCAAAATTTCCGGATTGAAAACGCTTAAACCAAATTTGTGCTACTCTCACAGATACTGCAATAGGTCCATAAACATCGCAAATTTTTTTCGCGGCTTGCGTTGCATTTTTACCTTTTCTGTAGTAAAATTTTAAAATGTATCGAATTTCTTCATTAGATTCACTCATTTTGACAGTACGAAAAACAAATGAAAATCACACATTTTCCTAATTTGAATTTGGAATTATGTTCTTTAAAATTTAAACTTTCATATGATACCAAAACCAGCCAGATACAATTACTATAGCCAAAGAGATTTTATTACAAGTTCATACATACTATAATGCGAAAAGACTTTTTCCCCAACCTAATATATTAAGTGATTCAAAAATATTGAGATGCGCGAGCGAGATAGCGCGAGCGGCGCGACGGATTCTGCTCGTATTAAAGCTATAAGACTACCTGATGCCATTTTTGTTTTTATATTTCTGTACTATGTTTTTGTTTTGATGTGCAATAGAGTGTATTGTAATTATTATCAAGCAGACAAGTGCAAGAATGTGCAAGCTCTGATCTGCCACTTTTCATTAGTTGGGGTCGATTTTCCAACAAAAAATAATGCCGTACTACCCTAACCCGTAAGTAGAATATCTAGGAAATCAGGGACAACTAGATATTACATAATAATAAGTAAAGATGCGTGCCTACCATCCTAATTAGCTCTCAGAACGTAACCCTCGTTTAAAAGAACTCTTCTATTCCAGCCACGATTCTGACGACGCTCCGTGGCGGTGGCTGCGTGTTGGTCTGCACTGACACCGCGGGCAGGGTCCTCGAGCTGGCTCACATGCTGGACCAGCTGTGGCGGAACAAGGACTCCGGGCTGGTGGCTTATTCCCTGCTATTACTATCCAACGTCAGCTACAATGTTGTGGAGTTTGCGAAGTCACAAGTAAGTTCATAGTTTGAAGTAAGAAAACATTGTTATGCAGCTGTAGCTTGGTGGTTCTAGTGTCGCCTATTGCCTAACCCATATCGGTGTGCTCGTGAAGCTGCACTTGGTATTTCTACTTTTAGTCTATGTACCATGTTCAACCATAGGATCAAGCGAGGTAGTGGTCAAATACTAAGTCTGGGGAAAAGGTTCTGCTGGACACTTGACAAACAAGATGGCACCTAAGCCGGCATCAAGGCAAGAAATCGATAAGAAACTATGCATAATATGAGCTCAGGATGCCAAAGCAATAGTACATTCCTTTTTGTGGTACTTGGTGGCGGATTGGAGATTTTGACAGTAGCCAGGCGAGGAATTAACAATAAAACGTCTATTTCCAGATAGAATGGATGAGCGACAAACTAACGCGAGCGTTTGAAGGCGCTCGTAGCAACCCCTTTGCCCTGCGCCACTTGCAGCTGTGCCATTCAGTAGCCGAGGTCACACGCACCCCCGGCCCTAAGGTGGTGCTAGCGTCCTTCCCAGATTTGGAAGCTGGGTTTGCGAGAGATCTATTTCTGTTATGGGCGCCGCATCCGCAAAATTCTATTGTATTGACAGCAAGGTATTTATCATTTTAGCGAATATATAATTAGAAATTTAATTATTTTGATATTAATAATTATCTGACAATGTTTTAATTGATTAGCTTACTAATCTAATAACATTTCAATTATCTTCACAAAGGCTTGTGCGGTGCTTGTTGCTCTGAGACATTAGGTATTAAGTCTCATTTGCCCAGGAATGTCACTGACTAATATTATGAGTTATTTTGTATGTTTCCAGAACTTCACCCGGTACCCTAGCTAGAGACCTGATAGAGAAAGGTGGCAACCGCACCATAGAGCTCACTGTCAAACGGAGAATTCGCCTTGAAGGACAGGAGCTGGAGCAAATGATGCAGCAACAGATTGCGTTTGTGAATCATCCGCCAAAGTGAGTGCAAAACTTATTTGTTTTACATCTACAGTTTTTATTGTGATTTTGTTTGTATTCGACTATTATTACACGACGGCGTAAAAAAGAAGTGTAATGTTTTCAGGGTTCGAGTAAGGGTTTTTTACCAGTGTCAATAGGAATTCAATATAACAAGCCCAGTAATGTTACTTAACTGTTGGTAAACCAATAAATATTACCTTTACCCGTTACTTACTCTCACAGTGAATGAAAATGTCTTTTGTGTAACACTTAATTAATTACTGTAAAATATTTCTGCTAGTGAATAAAAAGTATTCTATTTTGCAGAGAAGAAATCGCTGGCATATCATCGGATTCGGACTCTGACGGCGACCTGGAGATGTGGGTGGTGACGGGGCGCCACGACATCCCCGTGCGGCACGAGTTCCGCTCCGGGGGGTGCTTCAAGTCCAACAAGAGGCACCACGCCATGTACCCGAGCCACGATGAACGGACCAGGACTGATGACTACGGGGAGATCATCAAGGTAACAGATAGCAACCATCAACGAAACAGATAGAGATCGCCAAGGTAACATATCGAGATCATCAAGGTAACAGATGGGGATCAAAAAGGTAACAAATAGAGATCATCAAGGTAACAAATAGAGATCATCAAGGTAACAGATGGATATCATCAAGGTAACAAATAGAGATCATCGAGGTAACAAATAGAGATATCAAGGTAACAGATGGAGATCATCAAGGCAACAGATGGAGATCATCAAGGTAACAAATAGAGATCATCAAGGTAACAAATAGAGATATTCAAGGTAACAAATGGAGATCATCAAGGTAACAAATAGAGATGATAAAGATAACTTTTTTTGAAAAGAATGCCAACATGTTTCTTGCCCTTCTTCTTGATCGCTCTGTACCAATTTGGAAGGGGCACTTAGAGTCATTTATTTTACCTTCCATGTGTGCTCCATTGGGGTGCATGTGGTTGATGAAATTTTAATTTGAAATTCCAGCCAGAAGACTACAGGCTCGCGGAGATAATAGATGCGGAAGGTGAAATCAAAGATGTGCCCACGCTGCCGCTCCCGAAAGCAGAACCAGAAAGTAAGAGTAAGAACACCTTTTTGACAATTCATAATTACGTAATGATCACAAAAAAAGCTATCACAAAAATTTGTTTCGAATCCACTTATTCTGGTTGACGAGACCAGACGCTTTAACCATCTAAGGATCGATGTTAGCACCGAAATTCTTGAGATGGTGACTTTCTTGCGGCATACAAGCTGTAGCTTTCATAATTATTCGCACTCAATCGCAGGCGATCGCCCCCCGCATGAAGGTGTGTTGTTGACTGTTTTGATCAACATTTTGCATCAAAAATTAACTAGTCAGGCGATTTTTATCGAGCTGTGTAAATGTGGGTTCGACTCGGCTTGTGAGGCGATTTGGTAAGCGACCAGCCCCACGGCGAAAATTGACGTAGTGTAAATCCTCCGTTACTAAATAAAGCTCAGCCCGTTATAGGATTCAAATGCTCGGCCTACAAATCGTCGAACGGCCTAACTACCGCCGAGCCATCATCGCTTTAAACTTGATTCATACTCATAGAATTATTGTTGCTTACACTTTGATGGAACATGGCGTCCAGTTTAATTAATGAATTTTGTGACTTTTTATGCAACGAAGGAAAGAAACGAAAAAGTCGGTCGCCCGAAGGTAAGTATGATTATAGCAATGCCAGTGCCATTCTAGGTTTTTATAAATAACGCTTACATACTTTGTACCCTATAGGGAGACCTAGGGTGGATGGATCACTTCAAATTTTCCCGTATCTTTGTGTGAATGAAACGATGATGGCTAGGGGAGAATGGCAGAAAAGACGCCTCGACCTCAAATGTAATTGGATATGGGCAAAGATGGTGTAACACTTATACCCATACGTTAAGATTTCCTGTATCGTACTAAGTGATATGGGCAATGGTGAGAATTCTCGTCATTTATCCCGCTTGGTGGCGCTGTTGTAGACCTGTCAGCTGGTGATAATTTTTAGAACTACTGAAATTGGGGAGAATTCTCGACATTTATCCCGCTTGGTGGCGCGTTTGTAGGTGGAGACCTGTCATCCGGTGACGATGACAACTGAAATTGCCTACCCCTAAGACGTTACCTCGCGCCCTCTACCCTGAGACATTAGGTATTAAGTCTCTTAAGCCCAGTAATTTAACTGGCCACTCCGCTCATCAAACCGGAACACAGTAATGCTCGCACATTACTGCTTGGCGGCTGACTTCACGAGCAAACCGGTGGTACCAACCCAGACGAACACTCGCAGAAGAGTTAGTCCTACCACCTAACAAATAATATAATTGAAGACAACATTTACAACTACTTTTTTCAGTATTTTTAACCTTAATTCTTATTGAACAATTATATAAACCCCTCTTCAAAAGTTTAACGAAATTGAATACTTTCTGAAAATTGCTTATAAAAAAAATCCAACTTGAAAAATTTGTTACATAATCTGAGGCTCAATAATTATCGATATCGACACATATTGGAGAATAGCTGCTGCCCCGCGGTTTCACCCGCGTGGAGATTTTGGATTACATGGTTTTTATTTTTTAGCGCGGAACCCTAATTATTTTTCTAAAATTAAAGTAGCCTAAGTTATTCCTTATAACATCAGATATCTCCCAGTAAAAGTCCCGTCAAAATCGGTCCAGCTGTTTCGGATATTACTCGGAACAAACAGACAGACATACAAAAATTAAAAAAATGGTTGTTTTGTCATTGGTACCGTATATACTATCATTATGCGTTTAGTAAAAAGCTGTTATTTTGATATTACAAACAGACACTTCAATTTTATTTATTAGTATAGATAAGGAGCACGTAGCGTTCCTAAAAAATTTTAATTTTAATTCAAAATCTTAAACACTTCTCACTTAATCACCTTTAAGAAATGTCCTTTTTGTGTTTTTTGTGTAAAGCCAAAAACTAATGAACAGAATATATGTTGCAGCGGAAATGGAGATCCCGACCAAGTGCGTGACGTCCGTGCGGCAGGTGGCCATTAAGGCCAATGTGCAGTATATAGAGCTGGAGGGGCGTTGTGATGGCGAGTCGCTGCTGCGAGTGTTGGCGCACGCCAAGCCGCGGGCGGTCGTAGGGCTCCGAGCCAGTCCCGGCGCCTTGCTGACTTTACAGTGAGTGCATCAAACTAAAAAAAAAGACACTGTTTTAAACTTTCACGGTTATTTACTAATTCGTACATTGTAACGGGTAATTTACCGTGATTATTATTGAGCGAGGTGCTCCTCGCTACCAGATATTTCGAGGCAAGCATTATGTTCACGTGAACATGACGGGAATACTATTTCCATGAACTTGACGGGAATACTATTCCCGTGAACATGACGGGAATAAGATTCCCGTAAACATTACGGGAATACTATTCCATTGAACATGGCGGGAAGTATACCCGTGAACATCATGCTTGCAACAGCGTCGAAATATCGGGTAATCATCGCTCAATAATAATCACAGTAAATATCCCATTATAATGTATGAATTTCAAAAAAGACATTTTACAAAAACGTGACCGCTGACCACAACACTAATAAAAAAGCAATGCAATAATAATAATTTGAATTAGTGTTTTTTTTTAAGTTGTAACTGTTCTATTTGCATATCTACAGAAAACATTGTGAAGCTGAGGGCATAGAGAAGATTTATATACCCAACAAGGGAGACACCATTGACGCTACGACAGAGTCTCATATTTACCAGGTAACAACATCAATTTATCGTAGACATATTAAGAGAGTTGTAAACCCATGTAGTTGTATTTAAAACATCTAATTTATTTACATACCAAATTTCATTACATTCAGTTGAGTGCAAGAGTTTTAGCGGGATTTAGTGGCATTAGCCAATATTACAAAAAAAAAGATAAAATCCAGAGACAAAATTGTATTGACCACGTGTTACGATTTTGCAGGTGAAATTGACAGATAGTTTAATGTCAGGCGTGGCGTGGCGCTCGGCCGGCGCGGTGGAGCTGGCGTGGCTGTCGGCGCAGGTCTGCCACCGCCACCAGCGGCTGGACACCGCCACCGGTCAGTCACTGGGACTATTCACGACATCTACCAAATTTCTCGCGGTGTTAGACCAACTGACCAATATAATATTGTTAGTGGTAGGACTAACTCTTCTGCGAATGTTCGTCTGGGTTGTTACCACCGCTTTGTGAGTGAAGTCTGCCGCCAAGCAGTAAAGTGCAAGCATTACTCTATTCCGGTTTGTTGAGCAGAGTAGCCAGTGAAATTACTGGGCTTATGGGACTTAATACCTAATGTCTCAGGGTAACGAGCCCTCTGCAGTGCCGCGCAGCCCTTTGTGTTTCAAATTTCTGAGTGGCACTGCAATTGTTATGGCCCGGCGTTATGCTTACCATCAGGCAAACGACCAGCTCGTCTCGCTATCAAATAAGATATAAAAAAATTCAAGTGTCCATTTAATTATAGCAAATTGATTTTGAGTCTTGTTCTATTACTGTTTTCGTTGTCTTGTTCCGCGCTTACCATCCGCCGCCTGCCTGCAGACGATGCGGATTCTGACGTGATGATGTCCCTGGAAGCGGCTCCGGGCAGTGCTCATGCTGCTAAGTTCATCAATTCAGTGCGACTGTCAGAGCTCCGCGCCGCCATTGCTAAGATAGGGCTGGCCGCTGAATTCACAGGCGGAGCCCTAGAGTGCTGTAATGGGACGCTGGCCATACGACGGGTGAGCACTTGCCCTTTTATCTACTAGTTGTTATTATGTAATAGGGATGTTAACTCCAATTTTATATGATGTCAATTTTCTCATGAGAATCAAATGTCTATATCAAAAAAACTGGTAATCGAACGCTGGGAACGTCAAAATGAGTCAACTATCTACTGAGCGTGAAAACGCCCCATACAAATTGGGCAGAAAGTCTGACGTCATTTGTTCTACGCGGCACACGAAGTTTTTAGCCGGTAAGGCCCCTGATGAGGCGTTTGAAGATGATTAATCGACGCTATGAGTCGGGGCTGTTTATAAATTTTATTTTTTTATGATAGTCTTTAGGAGTCGTGTATTTCTATTTCCAGTTGGAGAACGGTCGCGTGGCGCTAGAGGGCGTTCTTTCTGAAGAGTATTACAAAGTGCGCGAGCTACTATACGAGCAGTTCGCCATCGTGTGACCGACTGACGTTTACTTATTGATAACTTGTATTGGAAACTGGTAACTAATCTTTGAACTGCAAATCGGGATCGATGGAAATGGACATTTTGGCAGTTGCCTGTCAAACGCAAGAGATGGCGTTGTCTTAATCTAAATTTTCTGTTTGAAGATTGATTACTAGGGTCATTAGTGATGTAAATAAATTATTACTAAGGAATGTTACTATTTTATTTTTATTCATTTAAATTTTTTTTCTAATATTCAATCTGATACACACTAAAAAACTTATAAACTCATCTTTGGTATACTTGCACTGCTCTATTGGTCCATTAAAAAGTACAAGTAGGTATATAAATAATAAGTAACGAGTTAGTTGGAAGTTTACCTACACAGTAATAGAAACCCTTTTGAAAAATAGTACAATCATGAAAAAAGTGTATTCATTGCTCCTTATCCGACTATGGGTAATGACAACTTATTGCCCGTAGACCTGGATAGGACCATGGGCAAAAAAAATGCCCGTGCTACTACTGATACGACTATGCAGTAGGACCACGGCAATGAATCCTACTTCCTACCAATATTATAAATGCGAAAGTGTATTTGTTGGTTTGTCCTTCTTTCACGCAGTGACGGAGCGATGGATCGACGTGATTTTTGGCAGATATGGACCGGAGATTAACATAGGCTACTATATAGCCCAGAAAATGCACGGTTCTTGCGGGAACGCGGGTGAAAACCGCGGGCAGAAGCTAGTATTATACAAAAGAGGTCTAGCATAAGAATTCAAAAATACCTTTTCGCTAATTTATAGACACTACATTTTCAGGTTTTTAAGTAATATCTTTAGGAAATATGTGATGAAATAAAAGTACATAACAAAATTTTACCATTTTTTAAATATTTATTTCAATTATTCCGGGACCGGTTCACAATAATAACATTATGTAAAGAAAAAATAAGGTACGATTCATTAAATACAAAAATTAAGACACGGGTTTCTAATGTTCGCTATTTATAAAAACTTGATCTGAGATTATACTATATACTCGTTCTACATACAACTCCATTGTCTACCTTTACATAGAAAAGTAGTTCGTTAATCCTAATTTAGGTACAAATAGTTTACATTGTGGACCAGAGTCCTTAAAATGATTTTAATCGCCGTGGTCGGTGTGAAAGCATTCCTTTCTGATAATGAGATCTCTCGCCGCAACACTGCGTGTACAATATGAAACCAGCTATCAAAACCGTTGAATTAACGTACAATCGTGTATTTACAACAAAATAAAAATAAAAACTTCATATACCACCGACCACAGCATGCAACGTCCAAAAACATGCTCACAACAGCGGCGCAAGTACGGATCTTTTTGAACGATAAAATTGACAGTTCAAATCGATAAAGTGGGCTTTATCTACTTTCTATATAATTTATCGAACCTCGATACAATCGACAAAAATTACCGAATAGCTAGGTCGAATCCAAAGAGAATATAGAGCTACTACAATACTTTACGATCAGACTTCGGTACTCGCAAAATTCGATAAATTTATCGGGTTTTTCGATTCGACAAATTTATCAAACCGACTTCCGTACTCGCGCCGCAGTAATCGCAGATCAACAATATTTTGACATAAAATTTAAACTAATCTATGAAATAATCTGGCACATCTCTCACACATATCCCTGAGACTACCACCGCACAATACTCTTACAAATTATATTAATTACTATTAAATAAAGTAAATATTCTTAACATAAGAATAACAGAACGCTACAACAGCTCAACTGGAATTAAGATGTAATTTTAACAATCGCTGTGGGCGAATTATCGCACTTATAATGTCTGAATCTAAATCCTTGTGCAATTGCCAAATAGAAAGGGACACAAGATGCATGCCATTCTATTAAGATAAAGACGAATTAACGCACATTTCTAACTTTTCACAATCCAAGTGACGGATATCATGTCTAGTGTACACTCTGTACATACAGTATGAGTCAACAACACCCTATACTTTATAGGGCATAATTTTTTCGTCAACAATAAACATCACATATTTGCTTTTGTTACAACCTCTGATTGTTCTCGTGAATTTTATAATTTTAACAATATAAATTAGTATTTTCCATAGCCTTTATTGCCTAAAATTGTCAATTACCAAATAAATAAAGAATTTACCAAACTAAAGTGTTTTTAAAAAATCTGATAGTTGGACGCCATTTTAATATAAATTTATAACAAAATGGCGGCACACATACGTGAGATGAAGTACTTTTCAAGCTTTCCAACCACCTGTGACGTATTCAATGAAAGCAAAAGACCCGACGTATTTCTTAGTAAATATATAAAGTTATTTTCGTAAAAAATATTCTTACAAAGTTCGTATCTCAGTACTGTGTTATATAAAAGTATTATCTGTGATTGGTAACATGTATTGAGGTATTCGTCGATATTTTTAATACTGTTCCACTATAATTCAACATCTACTCAACGTTTTATACACAATAGGCTTTATATACTCAAGGGTAAGGTACACATTCGCTTAACATTACACCATTCAATGGCAGCAGTCCAAATTTTCACTATACTTACATCCAGAAACATGTATATTTTCTCGTTAGTGGAACAGCCGTCTAAAATAGATTTTTAAATTGTATAGATAACATCGCTTCATCATAATGCGACTTGAAAATAAATTCTTATCCATTACATACATGTAACTGTTACTATTTTAATAAATGTACAACAAGAAAAAACAGGTGGCACCGTTGCACACAACAAAACTTTGAAATAAGTGTGAAAAAGAACATATTATATAGTTTTAGATACAAAAATAGCATTAGATATACTAAAAAAGCGACGAACCGTCTTCAGTGACAAACTACTGAACCGATTTTGATGAAATTTCTATGGGACCAATCTGAAAGTCCTTTCAAATCCTTTCAAACAAAAAAATGATTTTCCTAATCGGTTTATAAATGACAGAGATATGAGGTAACAAACATAAAAAAAAAATACCCACCGAATTGATAACCTCCTCCTTTTTAGGAAGTCGTTTAAAAATTGTTAACATATCAATCATTGTTGAATGAATCAATCCACTCAATCAATTCATATTGTGTATTTTTTCTTTTATTTATACATATACGACAATTTTCTATACTTGTCAACAAACAAACTCGGCGGATACCAACCAATGACAGCTATAGTGATATCGGATCACTATTATATAGCTGACCAATCACATGATTCTAATTTGATTTTCATTCTGTCATTGGTTGGTGAGTCGTCAAATTTTTATTGGACAAGTATAGAAAATTATATACAATTTGACAGATTAGCGCGGTGTTCGAATAGTTTTGCGAATTTGTAGCAAGCATTTGCTGTAGGCCTGAAGCCGTTTTCTTAGGCGAAGTTTGCATGATTCAATTTTGATTATTACCCACTGTACGTTGAATAGTTCAATGAAATGTAGGCTGTATAATATAGCTCTATCAATAGACAATTTACTTCAAAAGGTTTTGGTCTATTGAGCAAATGCTAGCTGATAAATTTGACAATGACATGATAAGTTTGTATTGCTAACAGTGCCATTAAAAACAAAGCAGTAATAAAAAACAAAAATAACATTACTTTTTAAAGATAAATGCCGAATACGGCCCTTCGCATTTACCCCTATCGCGTCTACAGTCGGGGAAACAATGCCTGCAGTTTTAAACTTCAATTAAATATGTTTTTATCGCGTATTAAAACTACGTATTAGCTGCAACAGTCTCTTTACCGCTTATTCATCGATTTAAAAATTAAAACGCGACTATTTTCGTATGTATTTTATTGCGTTTTCGCGCTACGTACGTCAAGGGGCGACCGCGCGGAACGTCCCGTCGTATCCAATCTTTTGACACCTGTAAAGGAACGATACGTCTGCGTATCAATCGTCACAATTGGGATGTTGCATGAAACACAACATACATAATTTCTGACGTTATAGTTTTATGATATGAAGATCACATTAACACAATAAAAATGAAATAAAAAAAATATATATAATTTCCACAAAGATACTGCATATATTATAAAAGTTCCTCTAATGCACCAATTTTTTTTATCATCCATTAGTCATTTAAATGATGTTATCAAATTCTTTAAATTTTAATGAATAAAAAATATATATCACAACTATGTAATTAAACGCAGTTTTTCAAGCCTAATCAACAAAATGCATGCCGTTTAGAACAAGTGACGTCAGGTGTTCAGTCCAATTTGTATGGGTAGTTTTAGCGCTCAGTAGATACGCCCGACTTTGATTCTCATTTTTGACGTTTCTAGCGTTCGATTTACAATTTTTTTCGATTTAGATATTTGATTCTCATGAGAAATTGAATTGATTGACATTATAAAAAAAAATGGAGTCAACATCCCTATTGTACAATCATTCTCAACTCAACATCACCGGATGCCAGTAATCGGTAAAAAACAAACCTGTGTTTCTACATGTGATACGCAGCGCGTATATTACTGCGTATCAAAAACGATACGACGCTACGTCCGCACAAAAAGGATCATTTCCTCGACCGTGCTATAATCTCGACACCACACCGTAAAACTAGAATATATTTTTAATATACAAAAATAGTAACAAGTTTTGTACTAGATCCGTTCATTTGTACATTGTTGGCGCGGGGACACGATGATGGAACGAAAATGACAGAAACGGGAACAATTATACCGCTTTCCATTCACAGCCGTGGTACTACGTCTAACTCTATTTACACGATTTTAAATGCAAACTAAACCGTCGCCCGTGATATGTTTTGTGATGCTGCAGGCGTCTAATTTAACCGAGGCGAGCGATTGTGAAATCGATTCCGCAACGCGTATCTCGATTGAAACAATCGATTGTAACACAAAAAAAATCGAATGCCATTCCACTCGATTAAAAAAAAGAAACAATTTTTTTTCTTCCACTCAAAAACGTCGCGCACATTCAAATACCGAAACAGATGCGTTCACCGTTAAATCGATTGTAATCGGCACCGAATCGAGTACCATTAACAACCGCCCGCCTCGCGTATTCATCGCGGCCGCGCGCCGTCTCACAGAACTGAAGAAGCGTGACCTGAGGGTCCCTGGAGGTTCCAAAGGGCCTGTGGCGTTTGGGGGTCTACCGCAATGATGCCTCGAGCATTTCAACGAAGAGTTTGTTCATGGGGGCGCGGCGGTCGCGGTGCACCCCCGACCAGAAGCGGCGCACCGCCACGTCCGCGTGCCGGAGCGCCGGCAGCACTAGCAGCAGTTGCTGTAAGGCTGCGTTGGCGTTGTATGGCCTGAGGACAAATTCAAAATGATTTCTTCATATAGGCCCCAAGGGAGCACTTATGGAGGTTTTTACTAGGATCTTCTGCGAGTGTTCATCTCGGTTGGTAGCATCGCTTTGCTCGTGAAGTCTGCCGCCAAGCAGTAATGTGCAAGCATTATACTGTGTTCCGGTTTGATAAAGCAGGTAAAATTACTGGGCTTATGAGACTTAATACCTAGTGTCTCAGGGTAACGAGTATGCAGTGCTGCGCAGGCCTTCGTGTTTCAAAGTTTTGGGTGGCACTGCAATTGTTATGGGCCGGCGTTATGTTTACCATCACGCAAACGACCAGCTGGTCTCTTTATGCAATAGTTGATATATGTGGTGTATTGACTTTATCCGGTGGTCGATCTCTTAACGAGTCTTGTCAAATGAGTCAGTCTTATTCCGACCGCTGAGCAGAGCGGTTGTGTGCGCGTGTTAGTGTTGGTGGGTACTATAAGTAATATATTTTGTATGTATGTTAGTTTATAAGGTATTTATTCTATGGGCGTGCTACGATGTACTGTTGCCTCAAATAAATGTATTATTATTATTATAACAAAAAGGTTACCTTAAAGCGGAGACAGCGTCATTGAGCGCTGCAAGTATGGAGTCCCTGAACCGGCGCAGCGCCGCGTGCTCGTCGATCCTGGCCTCCGAGTTGGCGAGGGCGAGCGCTTTGAGCAGGTAGCACTCCTCGCGGTTGGCGGCCGCGCGCTCCAAGCGCTTGGTCACGCCCGCGATCTGGAATACGGAATACGAGGCCATTTTTAACCGACTTCCAAAAAAGAAGGTTACTATGCGATAGGACTAACTCTTCTGCGAGTGTCCGTCTGGGTTGGTACCACCGCTTTGCTCGCGAAGTCAGCCGACAAGCAGTAATGTGCGAGTTAACTGTGTACCGGTTTGATGAGCAGAGTAGCCAGTGAAATGGGCTTATGAGACTTAATACGTAATGTCTTAGGGTAGCGGGCGCACTGCAGTGCCGCGCCGGCCTTCGTGTTTCAAAGTTCTGAGTGGCACTGCAATTATTATGGGCCGGCGTTACGCTTACCATCAGGCAAACGACCGGCTCGTCTCGTTACCAAGCATAAAAAAAAATAAGCGGATGGCTAGGCGAGTAAGCTGTAATCGTTGTGTTGACTCATCGAGATACTAACCCCGAGAGATGAAATACTGTACTACCCGATCTCGCAACAATGATTTTGCTATTACAAATATCAGCGTATCAGCGCGCGGGGAATAGACGCGAGGCGGTGGCTTTGCCAATCAGAGCGCATTATGTCTGTGGCCGAATTTATTTCGTGCTAAGCAAAAGTCACTATCTCTAGGGGCTAGTTCCTTGATAGGTTGATTAAATATATCCCAACCTGTACAAAGAGGTCATGCGCCCCGATATCCCTGGCTTGCTGCTCATCTAAGGCGAGGTCTGAGGCGAAACGCAGCTTCAGCGCTCCCGCCGCGCCCATAGACCGGTAGGCCAGCATCAGACTCAGCATCTCAGCCCATGTGCTCTGCAGCAGACGCATCTGGAAACGAAACACATTTATTTATCTATACATATAAATAAAATTGAAGTGTCTGTTTGTAATATCAAAATAACAGCTAAATGCATATGAAAGTATATAATAATATGGTACCTACGACAAAAACACAATTTTAAAATTTTATGTCTGTCTGTCTGTTTGTTCCGGGTAATCTCCGAAACAGCTGGACCGATTTTGACGGGACTTTCACTGGCAGATAGCTGATGTTACAAGGAGTAACTTAGGCTACTTTTATTTTAGAAAAATAATTAGGGTTCCGCGCAAGAAAATAAAACCCATGATATCCAATATCTCCGCGCGGGTGAAATCGCAGGTAGTAAAAAATAAAAAAGCCTTTTTGTCCAGTACCGGATAATTCATTCTTACAATGGTATATACTCGTATTCATGCTTTTAATAATAGTTATTACTATTACATAATTTTAACATTTATTTTCAGTTAATTATATTTTTTTTATGTTATTAGTAACGAGACGAGCTGGTTTGCCTGATGGTAAGCTAGTAAAAAATACATGCGGTACCAATTTTTACCTGATCGTTGAGCTGCAGCTCTGTGAATCCTGGAATCTGCTTGGCCCAGCCGATGACCCCGACTAGCTCCTTGTCATAGAGGTCTGCCAGCAGTGCTAGCGTCTTGGCGGCGGGCTCTGCCACGCCGGCCGGCGGTGCCGCGCAAGAAAACAGCTCGGGCTCATATGAAGACAGCGCTTCCAGCACCTGCATGACCAGAGCGCGTAATATGAGTTTTTTTTTTTAAATTTTAATTGACTCTATTTTTTATGATGTCAATAAATTTGTTTTCTCATGAGAATCAAAATGTCTATATCAAAAACCTGGAAATCGAACGCTAGAAACGTTAACCATGAGAGTCAAAGTCGGTTAGCGTATCTACTCAACGTCCGCGTCACCCGTATATGGTTGATATCCCTTCTGTCCGTACTAAGCATTTTGCTTCAACCTTCATTATACGGACGGCTAAGAAGTGTAATTCTTTGCCGGCCTCCTTGTTTCCCAATAGCTATAATTTAGGAGTTTTCAAGACGAGAGTGAAAAGGTTTCTTCTAGGAAAGTGTGCTACATCGTCGACCGCATCATCACTTAACATCAGGTGAGATCGTGGTCAAACGTAAGCCTATTTCAGAGAGAAAACAAAATTACTAGCAGCAGTGTCCCCAAAAAAAACCAGCAGCACGGTCCCCCAAATATAAAAAAGACTAGCAGCACGGTCCCCCAAAAATAAAAAAAACCAGCAGCACGGTCCCCCAAATATAAAAAAGACTAGCAGCACGGTCCCCCAAAAATAAAAAAGACCAGCAGCACGGTCCCCCAAAAATAAAAAACGGCCAGCAGCACGGGCCTCCAAAAAAGCCAGCAGAACGAGCCCCCAAAAAACAAAGACCAGCAGCACGGTCCCCAAAAAAAATCCCACCTTGATGTCGTCGAGGTGCGGGCGCGGCTGCAGCGGCGCGGGCGCGTCGGGCGCGCGGCGGTACTTCTGGCGGCCGCCACGCACGCGGTCCAGCCGCACGCCCTCGCGCAGCATGCCCGTGCGCAGACACTTGCGGAAGCGGCACGCCTGGCACGCCTTGCGCCGCCGCTTGTTGATCTCGCACTCGTTCGACGCAGGGCACGTGTACTCGATGTTGCCCTGGTAACGACAGTTCTGGGGGTTATTAGAAAGTTCGTTTGGTTTAGCGTTTTGACGTAGTCCAGTCTTCCGTCGGGATGGGACGACCGGGATCTGGTTTAAGGATGAAAACGTGCATGATACTTTAACTTTGCTCAGTGTTGCCTGTAAGTGTAACATTTTAATTAAACTAAAAATACATGGAGCAGATTTGCATGAGACCCAAAACTGTATACTGACTGAACGTTACAGTCATTTATTTTAACCTTTATATATGAGTTGCTCCCTTGGAATAAAGCATTTTGAATTCGAATTTGTATTCGCTATACATATGGCTATAGACGCTGGTGAATATGTTGAATCTCAAACTTTAAATAATTTATTAAGGTGGGTCGTGTTCTTCGAGACTTTGGGATCCACTGACCTAGAAGACACTTAGGCGAAATGACCCTTTCAAAAGCAGAGATTTACCTGTATTGTTCTTTTAAAGAACGCTTTACAAGCTTCACAACTGGCGACTCCATAATGGAATCCTGAAGCGGTGTCTCCGCAGACGAGGCACAGCCTCCTTGGTGCATCATCATCCCTGGCTCCGCTAGCAGCGGCGGCTGTGGTGGACGAGCAGTGCTGCTGCTCTGGACTTGTGTTCCCGACGATGGCTGTATCACCGGGTGAGACGCAGAACTTCACTTCTTCTTTTGGTTCAAGGTCCAACTGCGGGTAGAAAAGGGCCGCCCATCAATTAGGTCAGGGGATTTTCAGCGACATTTCGACTCCCCCTTGGTGAGATGTCGTGAGATTTGGGCTTGACCCCTGAATAATGCTAACCCCAAATTGATAAAATTAAGACCTTGTACGGTTTTTTTGTCTGATTTGTCGCCGAAAATACGGGTGGATATAGGTACTACTTTGCTCATCAATCCGGAACACTAACACTTGCACATTACTGCTTGGAGGCAGACTACACGAGCAAAGCGGTGGTACCCGCTTTGCTCGTGTAGTCCACCCAGACGCGACGGATCTATTTACTACCAAGACGATTCTACTACTATAAATAAAATAGTTTGGTTTATCAACAAAAAACCTTTCTTGTAAATTCGGAATACTAACTAATTTTCCAAAGAGATAGGTATTCTTTTGCATTGGTTGTATCTGTCTGTGTCAAAGTTTCAAGTTGGAGCTCCACGTTAAAGATAAATTTAAAATTCTTGCATAGTTACGTATCTATGCCAGCATCTTTTTGCACCGTTATCACTAATTGCTACTTGCATACATAATGCATCATTATCTTGTAGTTAGGGGAGTACGTAATCACAATTATCGCTAGTAAAACTAAGATATCTATATTTTCAAGATACACAGTGTGTGAAGTGGCTCACGGCCATGATGCTATGGAGGACAAGTAGGTACTTTTAACATCGAAAGTAGTCAGTTTTACTCCTTTATTTTTAGGGTTCCGTACCTCGAAAGGAAGAAAAGGAATCCTTATAAGATCACTTCTTTGTCTGTCTGTCACGGCCCTTTTGTTCAGGAATTGGTGAAGATTTCATGTGGAAATTAATATCAAATATTGCAGACCTAAGTGTGGAGCTGCGAAAAAATCCAACTTCTTTGTTTTTTTTATTTTTATTTTATTATGGTATTTGGTAACGAGACGAGCTGGTCGTTTGCCTGATGGTAAGCATAACGCCGGCCCATAACAATTGCAGGGCCACTCAGAACTTTGAAACACATAGGCCTTCGCGTCACTGCAGTGCGCTCATTACCCATAACATTCTACGCATTCTATGAACGTTCCTTTGTACGTCACTTCAGTTTTATTTATTTGTATAGATGACATATAAATAAGTAGGACAATAAGATTATAGTTTAATCTCATCGATAGTTCTTAGAAGCTTCTTATTTCCGTGGCTATTGGCTATATGTATGTATAGAGACCTAGGTACTTAGTTTTTCTCATTTCATAAAAATAATAGATTTATCATTTTTTGTTGTCTGGCATAACTGTTTAATAAGTTTTTAGTTTATACATATTATAATAATCAAGGTTTTCTGCGGGCTTGCTTTACACGTGTGAAGTTAAAAAAACATCAACATACGTCATAGCTCTTATGCCGTTGCAATAAGGTTATATGTTAAAAAATTTCAAAATTAGTCTATGTTGATTTTGCTGCTGTCCAAAATCAAAGCTGATCTTCTTTATTGGCTAAGAAATATATCATTATTGTCGCAAAATGTTCATAAATTAGTTGAGAGGTAGTTTATCGTAAATGTGTAGTTTCAAACTAGCATTTAGCGTTTGAAATACTCGCCAATATTGACAGCTGTCTAATTTACAGTGTTGCAAACATAGGAAACTCGAATTGGATCAGCCTTTACATAGAATACATTTTTGTACTAGGGTATCATGATATCATTGTAATTTACTGCACGATACAGCGTCTTGCCCCCATCCAGCTCTCTGCTTTTCGCATGAAGTACTAGGATAACATAGGCAGTATAAAGGTATTTACCATTTTCACTTCAGGCGGTTGCATCATAGGCATCGGCCTGGGGTGCAGCGGCTGCGCGTGCGGCGGCTGAGGTTCGGGCGGAGAGTACTGTGGCGTGGGGTCTGTTTCCTGCTTCACACGGCGTAGCATCGGTTCGCCAGACACCGCTGACATCATCTGCACCTGAAAAGACATCTATACTGTGCTCAGAAGGTACATGTAAGCAACTTAAGTCAACCCCAAAGCAACTGTATAGAATTTTGACGTATGGAAGCGTGAGTCCACGCTTAGATTCGTCTCTGAATCCCAGCCTAAATCACAGCGCTGAGTCCGATCTTAAGATCTTGGCTGAGCGGGTTTTATGGAAACATTTTCGACATAATTATAGGTACGTACAATAATGTACATACATAATTCTTGTATGTATAAATACAGCATAGTAATGATAATTAGAACAGGTATATGATATGTATGCTTATGATATGTTATGGTTATGCTATAGGTAGCTATTTTAGGCCAACCTTTCCAAACTATGTAGGAATGTTTTTGCAAAATCTATAACTATACCGGTATTTAAAAGATAATATTTGTGAAATCCTAATAAATGTAGTGACAGATCAACAGTGACGCGACGGCCGCACAATCGATCTGGCAACGGTAGCGGGCGGACATCCCCTTTGAGCTCTGTGTCTACTTACTGATAATTCGGTTGTTTTACTGAAAACCCAAGCCCTTAAATTGGTGAACCTCACAACATTGCTTGTATATATACGTAGGTATAGGTACCTATATAAAAACAATGAGCTGCTGTGCATGAGATAATAAACTCGTTGTGGGTACAAATTAGATGCACCGCCTTAATTTTATTATTTACCTACTGTTCTGAGTTCTGAGTGAATAAATCCTAGAAACTGCTCTTTTGGCAGTACAAATGAAATCTCAACTCGTTCTGCATTATGCTTTGATGATTTACAATAAAATACAGTTATAAATATACTGTGGAGCTGGTGGATACATTTTGTAGTATACCTATAAAGACATTTTAGTTAAACATCAGCCGCCTATACCGTTACTGTGTTATTTTGTCGTGTTCTCCTTTGTTCTATTTACTTTGTTGAGAGAGTCCCGAACAAATGTGTTTTGTTTCGTTCTTTCTTATATATAGATGGTGCATTGCCTTTTGTCTGGTTGTCTGATGATAACATTAATATTAGGTTACCTATGTTATGAGTTACAAATGTAACAAATGTGGTGCCAACATTGAATTGCGTACTTCCAGAGCACGCAAGGTAATTTTTATTTTGTGACGCAACGTTTTGTTATTAAAAATAGAAGTCAGAACAGTGGCGTAAGTACGGATCTTTTCGATCGATAAAATTGACAGTTCAAATCGATAAAGTCGCTTACGTGGAAATAGTATTTTTTTGAATACTCGCTCACATCCTCACGTTTTTAAACTGATAACGAGACTTTTATCCGATACTGTGACCACACTGGACACAATAATGACAAATCATAATAGTGAAATTTTGACGTCATTATCATGCAAGCTAAAATAGGAACCATTTATCCGCGTTCCCACAGTGCATTTTCCGGGATAAAAAGTAGCCTATGTTACTCTCCGGTCCATAAACTATATTTATGCCAAAAATAACGTCGGTCCGTTGCACCATTTCTGCGTGAAAAAAGGACAAACCAACAAACGTACAAACACACTTTCGCATTTATACGAGTAATATTAAGTAGGAAGTATGATAGTAGGACTCTGGTAATAGCACATAAGTTCAAGTAAGTAAAGTACGGCATTTACACAACTAGCAATACCTACTTATACAAATTGTTAGTGGGAGGACTAACTCTTCTGCGAGTGTCCGTCTGGGTTGTTACCACCACTTTGCTCGTGAAGTCTGCTGCCAAGCAGTAGTGTGCAAGCATTACTGTGTTCCGGTTTGATGAGCAGAGTATCCAGTGAAATTACTGGGCTTATGAGACTTAATACCTAATGTCTCAGGGTAACGAGCGCAGTGCAGTGCCGCGCAGGCCTGTGTTTCAAAGTTCTGGGTGGCACTGCAATTGTTATGGACCGGCGTTATGCTTACCATCAGGCAAACGACGAGCTCGTCTCGTTATCAAATAACATAAAATAAAAAAATAAATAAAAAAATTCACTAAAAACAAATGCTGTCCAGTTTGAGAAGGATACCAAACTGCTCGTACCTAAAGTGCTCATTATAGTACACGAGCACGTGAGCAATTGAACTTTGACTAAAAAGTTCAATAATAAGTAAGCAACAATGATTCCAATACAAAACAAAATGAGATAACCAAATTAATTGCAAAATGGCAAAAGCTAAAAATATTCACATAATTACCTACGTAGGTACTCGTACCAATATACCAGTACATTTTTATTTAAAACGACACTTTAATATTTTTAATCGTACATTTAAATTTAAATCGACAGCCAAGATTTTGAATCGCCCATAACCTATCCAACCAGTCCAAAGATATCGGAAAAAGCAAATACAAAACGATCCAAGAAAAACCAGTCGAACAAGTTTCGGTGCTTGCCTATCAAATGGTTGAAAATCCAGTACCGTGCCAACAAAACATCCAAGATTCACCGATCACGCAGGTATTTACGAAACGAAAAACATTCTCCGTACCTACATACGATTATTTACAGAGAACACCACAGCGAAAACACATTTATCTACGATAACTAAAAAAAGTTTCAAGGATGCGATTGTCGAGTTCAACGTACCCGTGACTTTGGCGTTGTCAGTGTGTTAATAATCGTGATGCAAGCGGCAAGTGCAGCCGGTGTCTAGGTACTCATTATGCATCGCTAATAGGTATCGTTTCATAATGTGAAACGATATATTATGACAGTATTGTCATATCGTTGCGAAAGCTAGTTAGTGGAAGGACTAACTCTTCTGCGAGTGTCCGTCTGGGTTAGTACCACCGCTTTGCTCGTGAAGTCTGCCGCCAAGCAGTAATAATAATAATAATAATAACATCTCAAGAGGCTCTCGCTAGACGGTTGGATCAAGGGTCGTATGCAGAAGGCAGTGCTCCTTGACACGGCACGTATTGTCAGGAGGTTCCTCACTCTGCAGCCCTAACCACCGGTAGCTTGGGCCCTGCCCCGCTGCCGGCGGCACTCTAGGTTTAGGTTTTTTGTAATATTTTGTTATTTTATAGAAATATTGTAAAAAACTTAGACTTAAGATTGTAAATAAATACAGTGAATAATAATAATAATAATATTTATTTATTCAGACAATATGGCGAATGAAATGAACTACACAGTATGAAATACACAGTAATTTGCGAACATTACTGTGTTCCGATTCGATGAGCAGAGTAGCCAGTGAAATTACAGGGCTTACGAGACTTAATACTAAATGTCTCAGGGTGACGAGCGCACTGCAGTGCCGCGCAGGCCTTTGTGTTTAAAAGTTCTGAGTGGCACTGCAATTGTTATGGGCCGGCGTTATGCTTACCATCAGGCAAACGACCAGCTCTTCTCGTTACCAATAACATAAAAAAGCGTTCGACGCGATTTTTAAAAGCATCTCGTTTCCAGCTTCCGCTGAACACTTGATTGGACGGATCTTAAATCACGTAGAGTCGTTAAAAAGTTGGAAATATAATTGTATCCATTGTTAGCTGCTCTTTTACAGTATTCATTATGCATCACTCATCGCTTACATATAGGTATCGCGTTCTATTTCAAAATGGAACTATATGACGCCATTTTGTAAAACATAACTTTTTAGCATCCAGTAAACACTTTTTACGAATGCAATTAAGACATGTCCTAACTTTAAGACAAAGCAGTCGCTTAACAAATGACAGAGTCAAATAAAACTGTCATGTCATTAATTAAAAATTCGCGTTTTAGCAATTTCGATTTTCACTGTTAAAACCAACACAAAAATACAGCGTATCGTTGCAATCTGATTTAAACTGATACTTATTTTTTTTGAGACATTTTTAATTAGAAAAACAATTTACAGGAACCACTTCTCCTCTATTCGGGAAAATATAGGTCTTAAAATCGCTGCACAATTTTTGGATAAGGCAGAGTTACAAAATAAGGCTAGGCTAAGTGTTAAACGGACCAAATTGTTCAACAAAATATAGTTTAACTAAACCACCGCGACCCTTTAACACTGATTTTAATAAGAAAGAACTGTCTAGAACTTCGAAACTCCTAGCATAGACCAGGCAAAAGTGATACAATGCAGAGAGACAAGATGAATTTAGGATTATCATAGGCTTTTTCAGTTGCGGTAGGTCAATAGGACGGACGCAGACACCCGCAGACGCCGCGCCGCGCCGGCCGGCCTCAAAATATATCTTAAACTAGGTAGGTACTCATAGCAGACTGAAAACGTCTTTTCAGTGCACAAAATATCATTTCAGTTCTATGAGTACCTACCTATTATTAATTCAGCAGCATATTACAGGACCATGCATGTATAATTTTGTATCTTATACAAGAGTTACTTATAGGTACCTACACTTCGTAATGATTCATCCTTTTTGTTTTATTTCGATATAGTCTAGAATAATAATTGTGGAGCAGCAAAATAACAATAACTTATTTTAGTATTATAGACGGTGTTGATAGTATATGTAACGAATCTTAGAATTCTTCTAGAAATAAAACATTTCTTTCAATGTAAAACGATTAAATACGTCTAATTCGGTAATGCCTTTCGCAAATGAAATGAGCGCGGAAAATTACACAATTCGAATAAAATCACAACACGATTTCATTCTGGAACCGATGCCAAGAATTAGCACAGTAAAAATATTTTTAAAGCTTATTTAAGGTTAATATTATATACAAATGCCGTCAATTTGCATACTCTCGTCTAATAATTATACTTCAACTAAAACTGATTATATAAATTACCTTAACAAAAACCTAAAGCAACACACTCTCTCTATCTCTACAACTGAGGAGTTGGCATAGGTCATGCGCAGGTCGCAAAAATCGACGTGTCATTATCTACCGCGTCACCCGCTAGATCGTGACGTGACTAAGAGGCACATCCGTTTCCTACATTACTACTGTGATCAATACAGCACCAAATAAAATTCATAAGAATTATTTTAAAAAAAAAAGAAAAACATGCAATAGGTAAATAGAATGATTCCTGACTTCTGCGCTGCGACACTATTTATGTGTGCGAAAAATAGGTATGCATTAACAACACGCGGTTGAGTTCAGCGACCGTTCGTCCGTGGTCTCACCTTCATAGATAAACGTCATTTGAAATAGTGTGGCAGGCCGCCCGCGACCGCCAAACAACGCTTGCCATGCGCTGTAAGTACGGCGTTGAGGCAGGCTCTCGGCCGCGGCGCGGGCCTCCGACAATAGGGCAAGGCTCATTCGCTCGCATAAAATTGGGCATCCAGGCTTTTTAACACTGGATATCTGTACCAATATATCTGACGTAGTTAGATCAGAACTGTGCTCTTAGTACTTCCCTCACACCATTGCTTGCCTATCTTTGTCGACGTGCATAACGGTGCTTTAAGAGGCACAGAACTGTACGCTCTTTCATACTTCCTGTTGTATGACCTTACTCATTTTTAGTCAACTTCCGATTATATATTCCGAAATAGAATGTATTGTCTAATAGTTTGGATTATTCCAGATTAAGATTTCAGATATGAGATCTATTTTATCTATATCAACCGCTAGGTAGATTTTTATATTAATTAGGTAAAATATTGCAATTTAGGTACTCAGGGGGGAATTTCGAGTAGGAAACGCAATGCCAATTTTGATAAACTTTCACGTAATTCGGTAGAGCGTTATTATTAAAATACAAGCTATATTGGTAGCTTTAATTTTCATCAACGACACCTGCTCTGATTTATTTAAGTACGATTAGAATTTTGCTTTATTTTTAGTAGACATAATTTCTTTCACAACTTACAAATTACATAATCTAGCATATAGACATGATGGGTGACATTTTATTTAAATTATAACTAAAATTTAGAGAAGATCATCTCTCTCCCACGTCTATTTATCTATTAACGTATGAAAGGTATGAAGTACTCTTCGTTTTAGTTTGAAATGTCACGCCAGAGTTACACCCGAAATTACTTCTGATTTCATTGTCTAATTTAAAAAAAAAACTGACAAAACACTATCCAAAATAGACTATAATAATATAACAGCAGCAACAAAGGAAAAACAAAAAGATAATGTTATTGTAAACAGACAAGGTATCTAATCTCATGGAGATGACGTAACATGGATCATGAAACAGTATGTAGGCAATGCTAATGGCATTGCGTATTCAATATGGCGAACCATAACCTACCTCAACACGACACAAGTCGTTTGTCACTCAGCAGTCTCAGTACTTTTCCGCGCACTATCATATCTCAATAATTTAAAACGTGATACATTTTCACAGACTGCAAAAAAAACAGCAGCCGTGCCATAGTCTACAGAGTAGTCTATAGTCTATACAGAGACAATACAGGTGATTCGAACGTTTGCACAGGTGCTTTGGATTTCTGTTTGACTCATGCATAAAAGTACCTACATGAATACTGTCGCCACTGTTGCCAGACACGTCGACCAAAACTTCGATTCTACCTAGTACCATTTTTATTACATAATCAAAGTTTAAGTAACTTATGATAATCACTTGCGTACCTAAAGACACCAGTCGACCCCTTTGAGTAATGACGTAAAATGCAATGTGGTCATTGTTCAATACTATTCTTCCTTACTTAATACTTTCTAATTAGTTTCATTCCAATCAGTATCGGTCCATGTGTATTTAAAATTTATCTAAAATAGCCGAAACAAAAACTACCGTATCCAATCACATCATGAATAATGTATTTATCACTTAAGTTAACGTTAATCTATCAAAATACTAACACAAAAACTCCCTGTAGCCATTTAAACTTTATCAATTTACTTTTACATAAAGATAATAATATGATCTTACACTTTAGTCACGCAATTGAATCTTTTATTTTTATTATTATGTTTATTTTTTGCTAAGTACCTTTATTCATTTTCAGCTCAAGCAATTAATAATGTAAGTAAGTATTTATACGATTTAATTATCGTAAAACCAAATTTATAAAATACAAATTAGATTTTATCAACATTCTTAAGTACTTACCTAAAAATAAACATAAAATACCAAAGATATAATATGTACCGTTGACTTCTGATTCCCCTATAGGTGTTGTATAGTTGTTATTTAGTTCACATGTAATACTACAATTATCGCTATATTTAAAAAAAATTGCCTAAAATGTACATGATTCACTTTTACTTCTACCTATTGGAGGAGTAGGCGTTTTTGTTGTCTTCCCACACCCTTCACCTCGTGAGTTCAAAACGAGTTCAAATGTAAGTCATTGGGTCAGTAGCGTGACTAGCGTGGAACATAGACGAACCAACCATGTAATAATATTCGGGTAGGTCTACAGACGGGAATCTAATTTAGGCTACGAAACGCGTACGTACGGGTAAGTTTACAGTAAATGCTGGGCATGTGTTCGTATGTGCTGCATTAGTATTACCTACCTATTACCTACTTCTTAAAATCTAGTTTCTTCAAAAGCAACTCGTCTAAAATTAGGTGCAGCCCAAGGACGCAAGGTGCAGATTCATCCGTCAATTGGTTACGTCACCTGCATTTTTTCACAAGCAATGTAGTAAATATAGAAACGCTCGCGAGCTTTTTTATATTAATACTCAACAACTAAGGCCGTTTTTATACATAACTAATACTCATAAAGTCAAAATGCTTAAAAGTACCATGATCATTAGGTACGCAATAAAAGACTAGTAATGCCGATACTCGAAACAAACATGTCATCTATGTAAATGAGGATAACATAGGTAGTAGTAATAAGAAGTAAAAAAAAATTAAAACCTTTACCATAACCAATTAATGAATGGATATTTCCAAATTAGTCACGAATCCTGCTAAAATCTCAAATAAGTAAGTCTTCTGACATTGCGCCAAGTACAATTCTTAAATATGTGCATATAATTAATTTAGCCTTGTTTGTATCCAGTAGTTGTTCCTATACTAAAAATGTCCCGACCTACGTAAAATAACCGTACGTAACTAAATTGCGGCTCTTTTTAACCAAAATAAAAGAATCTGATAGGTTATCAATAACACTTTTTAACAAAGATAAAGCGTAGGCAGGTGCTGATAGAATGTAGTTTAAGGTAGGTCAGGAATCGTAATTGTTAAATGAAGTAGATAGGGTACAAAAGTTTGGCCAGGCAAATTCGTCTGCAGCTATAGAGGTAAAAATAGGTAGGAGGTGTAGTCGCGTGGTTAGCGGGGTTGGAGGGCTGGCGCGAGGGTTGGTGGGGGCGGGAGGTACGTCTAGACGTCGGCCTTGACCGTCACACGGTTTCCGCGCGACCGAGGTTGCCGCGACCCACAGCCCGAGTTAGACGAGCTGTCGCAGCTGCTTTACGTGCTGTTATACGTGCGGCTTTAAGCATAGCAAATTATGTCATACTTGCATAAACTTTAGTCAAGGAAAGGACTTTTTTATAGGTATCCTTAATTTAAACGATGAAGCTTTTTTTACATTATATGAACGCTGTTTACATTTATTAATGCATTGAATAGAAAGAGGCTTTCTCTAATCAAATCATGAACAGAAAAAAATTAGCGTAAAACTTTATGAATTTAGAAAAGATTTTGTTTTTCAGAGTAGATTGTTTAGCCTATGAAAAATCAAATGGTATGACGTCATTCTAAACGTTGGTAAAAGATATGTTTGTGCTATTAACTACCCTACCGTTTAAATGTCTAAAATTATGTTTCAGTTTTCAAATCCTAATTACAGGTATGTCATGTCTCTGTCTTTATGTAGTCGTACAATGTATAGTTAAGTCTACAAAAATTCGGTCGAACAACACGGCTGAGCGAGGAACGTAGACGCGACTCGGTCTGTGAACTCGCACGCGATTCGACATTGCGCCGACATTGAGTCGGGCTAAATAACGCAGATAGCGTGAGGTCGACGACCGACATCGCCCAATATCACGCGGACGATCGCAGGATTCGTAAGCACCTGCCTACGCCGCGTGGCTCTCTTATATAACCAGCACTGTGTCCGTCATACCGACCTACCCCAATAATACGGAATTTGGGCCCCAGACACAAATTTAGCATACATTTTGTAACGAACATGAAGACGCAGACAAAATATAGATTTTAACTGTCATTTTATAGACTGCCGTTTTTTATGAATTTTAGGTCTAAAAAGTAAATATTTTTATTTTATAGTAGAAGCACGTTGAAACCGAAGCTTGCCCAAGTAAGTACAAAGTGAGCTGGAGCAAAAAAAACAGCTAAAACAGGGACTAAATTGCTATTCGGAAATTATGTGCGGCGCTTGGTTCTGGAGGGCCTCGGAGGGTGTGAGGCGAGGGTCGGGTAGAGGGGGCCGAATATCTCCGCTCGGGGTGACATTGATCGGGCGTCGACATTTTGCCCGACCTACGCCACGGCATCAGTGCTCAGCCGCCCGCACCTCCCGGGCCGCGGAAAACGGCGCACGGCGGCGCGGCGCCTCATCCGCTCTTCGTATTTCATCACATTAAGCATTGATTTACAAAAGTAATATTAGTCTTGCTCTTGTATAACACTCATCTTTCAAATTAAATCAGAGCACTGAGTATTTTTATTGGGACAAAAGACATATTTTATTCAACAAAGCCTGTTATGTGATGTCGTACTCTTGGTGCTCTAATATATAACGCAGTGCGTTTTAACATTTGTTACTTAATTGACCAAAGTCTAGATAGTGGCATATTAAGGCGGCAATTTGAATAAACTATAATTTTAAAAAATATGACAGCTTTATTTTTAATGATAATTTTGCCACGTGACGGGTCTAATGTTATCAGGCCATATCATACTTTCTCCAAGATAAAAAAAACAATGGCCACTCCCAAGTCACAACACGACAATCATAAAACAATGTCTATATAAAAACTGTGAAGGAAAAAGACATAATAGTTAAATTATTATGAAACATTACCTACCTGTGATCAAGAAAACTATATTAAAAAAAAAAACAGGGTATTATGAGTCTAGAAATCAATTTGGATAATGTTTATGCCACGAAAAATTCAGTATTACCGAAAATCAGTCTCAAAAGTAACTATAATAAATAGAGATTTTAATTGAGTGATGGAAAAGTACTGTAAAACAAAAAATTAGGTGAGGGACACTATCAAAAATATTCGAGCACCTACTAACCTAATAGATAGACACCGAATAGAATAATAAAGGTAGCTGGCACATAGTAATACATTTTTAACTGAGCGTTTCCGCGCTTCGGAGAGCAGTTGAGTCGCTATTGTTGTCGTAGAAAACTGTCATTAAATCATATACCTTCTATAGCCTTCTGGAGACCTAACAAAACTTAGTTGCCCATACGAAAAGGAAGGATTCGGTATGTCTGCACAAATATACAAACATAGAAACCACATGTGAATTGGATGAATCAACGTTCTTTATTTAGCATCAGAACAAGATAGCTTGTCTCTAGTCTCAACACCAAATTAATTTCAAATGTTTCAATAGTCGTGATACGTCCTCCACACGTGAAAACAGAACCAACACAAACAATTATGCTCTACACAAATTCGTCAAGCGATAAATCTCGCTATGAGGCTTCCGGACCTTTTTACAGTAAAATCTTCCTTCGTGTCATATTTCAAGATGGTTGGGTAATCTATTGGTTAAGTCTTGTAAGACCGCATCTCTTTGTTCCGTTGAGCTAGTTGATTTTTGTACAGGTCTGCCACTATGAGGCCATACGATATGAATTTCAAAATAATGTTTCAAATCGATTTGATAAAAACCGACAGACATCCTGCTGGGGATTTGGATTTGGGGTTACATCATTTCAGACGATTTTTTATATATATATATTTGACGGAGATATTTACGAGGCTAAAAAAATGTATACCGAAAGACAAGACGGTGAGAATTAATTTTGACAATCGGTTTAAGTGCAAGAGCTAAGTGAAATCAATCAGATCATTATCATCATCAGCTTGGTCATTAATAATAATATATTAATGACCAAGCGAGAGTGCCTTTTAAAAGCGTAAAAATAGCGTAACAGTATACATAGTCAGTAGTCACCTACTAATTAAATTTAGTGTGGGAAACGTGAGGTTTTTGTTAGATGACTTTAGACGTTTCAACTACCAATTTAAAATAAATTATTAATTCGAAGGTTAAAGGTGTAAGCAGGTGATTTCACCAAGGTCTCGCTCTAACCCAGACTTGCTAGCGTGTTTATATTCGTTACCAGTATTGCCACATTTAAACGAACGACAACATCATGACATCATTACGTTACAGCACATGCTTCGTCATTTTAACACATGCTACTTCTAGTAGGAAACTATAAACGTTAGGATACTGAATAATCAACTATATTTTCGCCAACATACAGAAAACCGTAAAGTAAGTACTTACAGCTCCCCTTTCTTCTGAAATCATGTTTTATCGTGACTGCACAGATCTAAGAGCTGCGTGCATGTGACGACTTTGAAGTAAGTCGTGAGTTCTGTAAAGTCAAACGCGTGGCACATCATCTGTGTCATGCGTTCGTCTATAAAGTACAATTTACATTTTTTCTATTTCAATAGGTTAATATTTTACCGCTATGTCGCCTACCATGTTATCGAAATGTTAAGTTTTATGTATTTCCATGTGTTACCCTTACCTAGTAGTAGTTAATGTTGGTTTGCTACTGTTGGCTTACGCAAACAAATGTAAAAAAATTACACAAATGTTCCGTTCCAAAAATAACAAACAATATTAACAAGCATGATTAATGGTTGGAACTTTTAGATAGGTATATCATACAACTAGCTAGACTTAACGTTTATTACCTATTTGCAGTCAGAACTCAAATTAATTAATTAGGTGTAGTCTTAACTCGCCCTTAATTAATAAAAAACGAAATATCTTTCAAACTTGAAAACTTCGGTGGCTAAACTTTGTTTTGTCCCGTGTACGTAAGTCATCTACTTATGCTTCTGGCAGGTTTGAGACAGGTTTTAATTTTTACAAAATTTTATTTAATTTGCTATGTTTGTATGTATGTGTTTGTTTTGTTTAAATCTTTGTTTATTTTTAAGCACGGGACTTAATCGCGATAGAAACGTGGTGTGTCGTGACTATCTTAAACTTTTATAACGCCAAATGTGGGTAGTTGGTGACAACACTCACATTTTATTGACGCTGACACCCGCATTCTCCAGTCTTCTCGTGACCACGATCAATGCAACTTGATCGAAACGTCGAGGTAAATATAAACCTGTTTCTATCGCGATTAAGTCCCGTGCTTAAAAATAAACAATGTTTTCGAATCGCGAAAGTTTAAAAGTTACTATTGTTTAAATCTTACGAGCTAAATTTCGCCGACTTTACGGTGTTCGATTGAGCCGAAAATATACATATATTATGTAAATCGGATGAAAATGCAATATAATGATGTCACAGATCTGATGATGGAGTCGGAAGGTGGCCACAGGAACTCTGTAACGAAACGACGTAACCCCATCGAGTTTGGGCTCGTTTGATTTGCCTTTGATCCTGCTTCTGATCCTAGATGATGTCCCGGGTCGTATTGATGGAGCCGGAAGGTGGCCACAAGATTTATAAAAGCTTGTCTGGAAAAATATAATTACCAAATGAAAAATTTTTTATGAATAAGGGAGTAAAGTTCAGACCAAAAAAGTTAAGCTAAAGTTGAGCTCGCTCAATGCTATAAGTGAGGCCCACGTCAAACAGTGTTTACAAGTTAAGTATCTACCTATAGGCTGATGACGGTTATGAATAAGGTGTAAAGACAAGTTTCACATGTTTAAATTAAATAAATATTATTTGGTAGCTCAACGTAGTGACACCTAAGAGTGTGAGCAAAACAATTTTTATGTTGGCATTTTCATCGAGACAAAATAAAATTAGATAAATTTTCGAGATTTCTGGTTTTAAATATTATGTATTTCTCTAGTTCCATTTGTTTTGGACTTTAGCTAAAAAGCAAAGATGAAGACAACTGTTCTGAAGCGCTTCAAGTATATGTACAACTGCGTCATTTTTTGGCTAGACAGTTTACAAGGTTTCATGTAGGTAATCCAATTGTTATATAGGTACTCGTTTTGCGTATTAGTCTCTTTTGAAGTTAACTTATCTATTAGTTAACGTTATAGTTACTATGACTTGTTTACGAGTTGATATATAAACAACAGTTCGTTATCAACTACTTACAACATTATTGCGTTTTAGCTACCAGCTGTCGATATGTGTATTGTGTAATTTGAATAATATTTTATTTAGTTCTACAAACTTATTGACAATTCATACGAATTAAGTGATTTTTCTTCGTCTGTCATGATAAAGGCCTCACGATAACTATTGCCCAAACTGAGTAATTGATTCACGTTTTTTGCGGATGCGATTTACGCTTTTGATATAATGAAAATTGAAACAGAATACAAAGATTAGATTTCGGAACAAAATAGCATCTCCAATAGAGTTTTTGGAATAAATTGCCCTCCAGCAGGCTGATTTTAATTCACTCGGAATAATTCCGTCTAGGAAGCGACTGTTTTTGATCGTTTATATCTCGGAAACGCATCCCGACAGAGAATATTGTGGGGATTATATCTGTGTTTATGCAGACTTGTCAAATCTCAATGGGTAATTTCTCTTACGGGATGCGATTCCGAAATATAAACGATCAAGACAGTCGCTTCCAACAGGGATATCATTCCGAGTGAATTAAAACCTTGCCGGAGAGTTTCTCGGTCGTTCTTCTCTATTCAGCGTTGACTAGATTCAGAAAGATTTTACTTTTCTATTGTGCCAGAATCAGTTTTGAATCGTCAGAATTACATAAAGATTTCTTTTAAATAAGAACTATTTAGGTACATAGTTTAAGTAGGTACTAAAGAATGCTAAATTGAAGTCTATTTACAACTTTTGGAGTTTCGAATAGGTACCTTCCATTAATTAATACATTTTAAATTACAAATTCAACAAGTACGGGCGCGGTCACGTCATCGAGCGAATTTATACTTATTTAAAAATCTTTTAAACGAACAAAACAACGTTAACCAAAACAGGTAATTTTCCAAGCACTTACAAAAATACTCCCATTGTTAGATGATTCGATCATCTCCAAAGAGTTTGCAATGTTCGAAAACAACCAAGCGTCTTTAACTGCACACATTTTAATAACAAATCACACTACACAACACACGCAGCGGTGAGATCGTTGACCCGTTGCATTTAATCTTCGATTATTTAGCCAACTGTGCAGGGAAACTACGTGCTGTGTGAGCGACTCTCACGCACTGTCAGGCCTGTACGCATTGCGTGCACGCAGGCCCCGCCCGTGCCCCCTCCAATCAGCACGGTGAACGCACGCGCCGCCCCGCGTCCTACCGCGTGCCCATCGCCTTTCAGATTGGTCCCTTTATGTACAAGTCGGCGAATAAAGGCAAAACATTCAATTTTCCTGAAGCGCTGCCAAGTCCCTTCGCTGTCATTGGTCGGCTGCAGCGAATCGTTACGTTTTCATCTTTTATAGCCCTTGCGCTTGCGCATGTGGCATGCACTTTTGTAGGTTACGTCGCTTGTTTATTATCAGTGGCTAATTAAAATATAATAATAACGTGTCTGAAGTCTGACACAAATTACTATAGTCTTTTTCAAATAGGAAGGCACCTGACACCTGTCACCTGACATCTGTGACAGGTACATAGAACGTAAAATACTACGTAAACATTTCCTGTGACGTCACACCAATGGCCGAAATATTTTCTATTTAGCAGTGAAAACATTAAGCAAACTTACAAGAAAAACTACTAAAATAAACGGCAAAAGACACAATAAATAGAATAAAGGTTATTAACTTGCGTATAAATGTTCGCGTTCACTTTTCAATATAATCAATATTAAATTCGTTATAACTTGTAATGTTACGTACTACTGCCAATCTTGACGGCATGACAGTAGGGGTGGGAAATCGATTATTGTTTGAATTGGAAAATATCGAAAACAAAACATATTAATCGACTTGATTTATGAAAGGGCCGTCGTTAATCTGTACCCAAACATAATAAACAATAGGAAAATTTGTAATGAACTTACTTTTCAAAGAGGCGCTGTTCCATTTTGCTATCGAATACGTATGTACTACTACGTATTTTATATATAGGCAGTCAGGCATGGAAAAAAACATGGTTCACGCCGAACGAAAAAACAACATACACGGATGTAGATACATTTGACGTAGACGCAACGTAGAATTAAATCTTATTCAAAATGTTATCCTTCATATAATATTCTCTTTTTCTTTTGGAAGAGTAGGGATAACAATAATTATTCAACAAACTTAGTAAGACACATAATGACGATGATCAATAATTATTATTACTGTTTAATTCACATGCTATGTTCAAATCAAATTACTAGATATTAGTGTGATTTAAAGATTAATAGGAGTGATAAAAATCTTGTGTAAAACAAAATGATAAATTTCTTTTCTTTCAAAAGATTTATTGTACGCATCCGCATTTTGCGACCTATCACTGTTTCTTTTTAAATTTCTTTAGTATTCCTCTGAAACTCATTAGTAGGACTTATAGATAGATAGTTGTTCACAAAACACTTAGAAATAGATACAAAAATTGTTCGATAAGTACCTAAAGTCGATGATAATCGGTAGTTAAAAAATCGAATATACCTAGGTGCGGCACATCCTTAAAATTGACAATGCATGTTTGACAGCTGACATTTCGAATGGGTGTCAGGTGCCTTCCTATTTGAAAAAGACTATAAGGAATTGTCGAACAGATAACTATAATTATTATTAATATATATGATATTGTCCAATGTTCTGTTTATAAGTCATGTTTAAAGACAATTTACATAATACCTACTATATAGTCGCTACTTTAATTAAAATACATGGATGTTAATGAATGGTTTTTTTCTGTTTTCAGCGGATTATCGTTTGACCCCTAACTACCCCTAACTACATCGTGATGATGCGGCCGAAAGTGGTGAATTGGTACATAGTAAAATGAGAATTAGGCTCCAAGTGCAGAAGCCGGAGCACCCCTAGTTGCTTGGCGACAGATTTTGATAACGGTATCTAATTAAACAAACATAAAAGTAAACTGAAAACTATTGGTTACCTGAACAATAACTGTAAATAGATATGCAACATACCTATCTACAGATTATTTTATAGTCTTAAATTGCATAATTACGTGACGATTATGACGAAGAAACTATTATTAAACCAAACTGTTCCAACAAGTTTTTAAAAAATAATTTATGCAATATTATAAAATTATAATATCAAATTTCAAGCGAAGCTCAACCAATTAATCAGTCTCAACTATAAGCGCAAGAAGGTAATAATCTATACAAATAAATAAAATCGAAGTGTCTGTTTGTAATATCAAAATCAAACGGCTTTTTACTAAGTACGTAACCCTAAAAACGACATAAATAAATCACTATAAATTGCAGAAAAAAAACCTTAGATAGATTAATTAAGATCTCATTTAATATATAGAAGTCGTTACGCCGTCAGTATGAAGAGTTAAAAATAGCGAACCAAGTGTTAGCCCTGTGGCACACCAAACACGTTACACGCGATTGACGCGATAGAGGGTTCTAATAAATCTACAGATCATTCTCAATTAATTCGGGACCGATTTGTAGACAGTACCTACTATCGTATTTGTCGCACTACCACAACAAGGAACAATACACGTGCATGATGACTAAGTCATAATGTGATCAACTGATCAGAGACATTGAACGCTTATGAAAAATTAATGTACCTCTACATATCTCTACATTAATTTTTCATAAGCGTTCGATTTCTCCGATCCATGCAGTGCTTCAGAAATTTAACACGATATATATCATAATGAAAATAGGCACTACTCATATCTTTAAATTGCAAAGTAGTGTGCTGTACTACTTACTCCGCTCGCCACCTTGAGACATCGATTTTAAATAGACATGATCAATCATCACTCCATTAAAAAATATTGAATCACGTAAGGCAAAATTAAATGGCCACCAGTCAATTTGAAAGTTTTTTTCGTTTTATAAATCTTTACCTAGATGCCCTTTTTGTAGCGCATTGGAAGATTTAGAACTTGAAAAAGATTAGGTATATTTACGTAAGTACGCACATAACGTTTAGTGTCTAATAAGTAGGTACCTATATAAAAACTTCATTCGTTTGTTAATACTCATTTTAAATGATTTATCAGGTACACTTTTGCAATTGCAACTAATTATACACTTAAAAAGAATTCTCCTATAAAGTAACAGAATACAATTAACATATGTAATTTATAAAAAACTAACAGAATTAATTTTATGTTCTAGATATAATATTTTGACATAAATAAATCGTAAAAAATCAGTAATTACGAATTGGTAAATCCATACATCCATACAGATAAATAAAATTGAAGTGTCTGTTTGTAATATCAAAATAACAGCTTTTTAATAAATGCATATGAAAGTATGTACGGTACCTATATCAAAACAACCATTTTTTTAATTTTTGTCTGTCTGTCTCTCTGTCTGTCTGTCTGTTTGTTCCAGGTAATCTCCGAAACGGCTGGACCGATTTTGACGGGACTTTCACTGGCAGATAGCTGATGTTACAAGGAGTAACATAGGCTACTTTAATTTTAGACAAATAATTATGGTTCCGCGAAAAAAAAAATCATGTAATCCAAAATCTCCACGCGGGTGAAACCTCGGGGCAGCAGCTAGTTATAACTAAAATAGGTAAATCCACCGATAAATCAGTAATTTTTTCAACACTGCGTGCCAAGTGCACGTGCCCCATCATCATGCTGTGGTTAAATCACAATGTTATAGTTAAGCGTAGGCGCCTATTTCAATACAGAATTTCTCCAAACGAATGAAACCGAAAGCATCCAATTCAATCCAAATGAAAAAACGAACCACCTTCCGCTCCTTATAACAAAGGGGAGCTTGCAGACCTAGAACGTGATGATGTCATAGGTAGACCGATATAAGGCAGACAAACAAAAACTAACAGAATTTAGTTAGCTCGTTTCCAACGTATATCTATACCTAAACAACGTCTCGAAGACGTATGTAGGTAGCCGGTAATAAGCCAGACAATGGCCTTGGATAATTTTGATTCTCTTTAAAAAAAGAACTTATTTTGAAATAAGAGTTATGCTTAGGTAAGTAACCTAAGTATAATTTAAAAAGGTAAAATTTTAGTGGGGTAGAATCTGAAAACACATCTTCCATCTTGACGTCCAAAACGTTAGCTTAAAATAATATATTATATACACTAGTGTAAATTTGTAAGAAGTACCTAGCTAAAGTGAATCATATCCTGAAATTATATTAAACAATCCAAGCAAGCGTTTTATAGATTTGTATTATATGCTATTGAAAAATCATCGCCTATTAATGTTGTAATGCCATAATATATAAATCCACCGGAACGTGTCATAACAAATTACAAAGGAACGTTTCGCAGGTGGTGACTGGTGACACGCGATATAGCTGCGTAAATGCTCGGCATACTTCATGCATCGCTTTGTCAAGCTCTGCCCTCTATGAGGCGTAGGTACGTAGCCCGTGCACTAATTGAACGGGTAGGTACATACGACACGGACATCACAGGCGTCATAGATACCTATATTGCGGGGATGATTTCATAAGTTGTTGATCATTCCAGGTTTTTGAGCCTATGCATAGCTCGATCAATACCAGTTACGGTGTTTTATAGGATGGTATACTTTAATTTTTTTCAGGTCACTGTAAAACCTGTAGCTTTAGGGTAAAATTGTCGCAAGTTAGGTCTAGTAAAAACCTCTTTAGTAAATAGGTCGAATTACAAATCACCATGCCATTAACTGTTTATTCTTGTTTCGAATGTCTATTTTCAGGAACTTCCGGAATACTTAGGAAAACGAGGCAAAATCTGTCACCTAGGTACTTATTAGGTACTCTTACATAAATTCAAATTATTACAATAGTTACTATATGTATATTTAGCTCTCAGTAGCTGTTAGTAAAATATAAAAGTCAACATTGGATTTCAAGTCAAATTAAACCTGAGCCTTACTGTTGTGAATAGAAATCTAATCAACAATGAAACTATCTCAAAAAGATTGTTTTTTCATAAAATGTCGATACTTTTTATTCGCCCTAAGTTGATTCTGCACACTGCAGTGATCACTACACAACCAAAATTAAGACCATTATCCAACTGAACGCTCCAAAACGAGCAAAAGGCAATTCTATACGCGTAAAACAACATCAGACTGGGGCTCGTTAGTGAGCATTTCGGTATCGATAAACATCCCGGCGGGCCCTAGGCTGTCTATGTGTAGGTTGTCTTAGGGCAGGCACGGCGTCGGCGCGCCGCGCCGGGAGGCCGCAATTTGTTAACATTTTTGGCTGTAGGGTTGCTACTTCCAATGAGACTTACAAATAACTTTTTTATTTTTACGCTCAATAGATTAGAGATTGACCACAATGTCGCCTAATCTTAGGTGTCTTTGTGGTCGAAGGTAGACAGAAGATTTTTATCTTGAGAATGGTATCTAGCGAGGCTAGGGTTAGAAAATGCCCCAATACTATTTTATGGTTGCATCGCGAAATTTTCCTTTAACGAAAGCATATAATGTTATGGTGTATGTAAGGATCAGTTTCTGGAGGCAATTATTCGATAAACTGTTTGGCCTATCGGTGCTATACCATTTAAATTGTATGGTTCCTTTTAAATTTAAAATACGGATAAGTATTGGTAAAACTTTAGGTTATTACTCTATTTTAGGTTTAGCAGGAAATAATGAAGAAAACATTAATAAAAATCTGGGAGTTTATTCATACTTATTACTTTAAAACTTTTAGGCTTGGTGTCCTACCACCAGCAGTTAGTGCCTATTTGCAGATTTCAGTTAATTTTGCTGTTGTAAACAAGGTAATTCCATAATCTGCAAATCCTTAGTTTCAATATTTACCCAAGACCAAGCCCAACCCTATAATCGAATAGTGTGGGAGGGAGGAGGCAATTCGTGGAATAGCTCTCGATTGTGTGTGCGTGAGTTTCAAACACATATAAAATCGCACTAGTGTGCGCGCCGCCGGTTCATTGTCAAGGCCAACAGCCAAATCTCC
Source organism: Crocallis elinguaria (assembly GCA_907269065.1). Taxonomy (NCBI): domain Eukaryota; kingdom Metazoa; phylum Arthropoda; class Insecta; order Lepidoptera; family Geometridae; genus Crocallis; species Crocallis elinguaria. The sequence goes on along the minus strand of OU026065.1, from coordinate 11,057,010 downwards.
CGCTTGAGCCCCCCGCACTCCCACCTCAGTCTAACCATACTCAATTATTCGTATTCGCCGAAAACATTTGCTGGATACGCGAATATTGCTTGGACATAGAAGGCTTCGTCTAACACGGTCCTAAGTCGACCGGCAATAGTTATCGTACAGAATGAATTAATAAAATATTTCGCATTCGGTTTCGTGGCATCTTAGCTGTAGGTACGGGTTGTGGTCGCTGTCGGCGCGATAATCGAGTATTTTTAACGTTGCATATCGCATTCCGCCGGTTTTTTTATCTACGGTGTTGCGCCTGTGTGATTTTGGATGGCACAAAACTTCTAGCATGCCTCCACTGATCTAGAATTGTAGACTAGACGCTAAAATATTGGCATGGGTGATGACAAACGACACGTTTTATCAAGGTCCACCGCTAAAGTTATAAATCTGTCTGATCGCGGACCTATGCAAATTGCATGACTAAAACAAGTCGTGGCCGATTATGCAATTGTTGTGTCTTACTATTCTAAAAAGACGCTTCGACAATTCCGCTTGCGGAATATTTGAGAATTAAGTTTACCATTCCACTGTACCACAAAATAATACGTTCACTGAAGGTATATAAGTTTGGCATACTATGCAAATAAGAAGTAGGTACCTACCTATAGGTAATATTATTTCTATCAATTGGTCTAGACTGTAGTAGGTATAATAATTGTGTTCATGAATGTGCGGAAGTGCCTATTAGTTCTGTTTGTCTGTTATCTTTTGCCCTGTCCATGACCACATAGTATTATAATCTAAGGTCCCTTGATATCAGAGAATCATCAATAGGTACTGAATACTGACGATATGCAAAACTTACATTGCGCTCAATAAAAATTACGCAAATGGTCAGATCGCAGATACAATATATACCTACCTCATAAATCTCAAAGGTAGGTACTGAATATCGCTTGATGTTATCAATTGAGTATTGCTTTATTTTGAAATTATATTTGTATTAATATTTTTTAGCCCGGAATTGTACCAAAAGTGTTAGGTAATACAAATATGTGTCAGAACGTACAAAATGCAAAGATTGGGCACAGATAAGGCGGCAGTCAAGGTCGCTCCATATCAGAATAATATATTATAATATGCACCGCACTGCACAATGAAGATTAGATAGAATGTCACACGTTGTCAATGTAATATATGAAGGCTATACTTTCTTTGGAGTACCTAATGTATAAAAAATGCATCATTATTGACCTGGGATACCAGCGTGGTGCACTTCACTCGACGAATTATGAAAAAGCACATTTATACGATAGAAAATATTAATATGTACTGGAGAGAAGAGATTGGATATTGATGGATATTGCCATTTTTTAAGACTAACGTCTCTAATATTACTTTCAACTAACTTCTGTCCGCGGCTTCGCCTGTGTGGTATATATATTTATAGCCTATGTGTTATTCCAGAACCTAATCTATCTACATTCTAAATTTCATCAAAATCGGACACACACAAACTTTCACATTTATAATAAGTTTTCAGTGAATCGTACCAAGGAATAAAATTTTCCATACAAGCACATGGCTTTAAAGATAAAACGTGTTAATTATTATTTATTTTAAAGTTCTTATATATTCTAAAGTACTATCGTTGTTTTACCAATTGATGTTTTGTTGGACGCCCTAGATATAACTGCACTGTAAAATTACCTAATGTGCAATAACACCTCGCATACCTAAATTGTATCTTGCAGTTATCCAACAAAGTATTATTCTACTCTACGCTACTGTATCTTACTCTACCCTACCCTAATCTACCCTACGCTACCCTACTGTACGTGACTTTACCCTATTTTAACCTACTCTACTCTTTTGTACCGAGTTTTGAGTAAGTCGAACCAAGGAATAAAATTTTCCATACGAAGCTTAGAACTCTACCTACTGCACACCACATAGAGGTGTAGTTTTGAAAAAATAAGAGAGACATGTTTTCTCATTTATCTTAAAGTTTATTTGTCTTACAAGTTCTGATGAAGGAATAAAATAAACAGAATAAAATTTTCCATGGTAAATTTATCACAGAAAAATGAAAAAAAAAAAGTTTTGGCTTTAGTATCGATAATAGAGTGCCATACAAAAACAAATTTCAAAATATCATCAATTTACAGTTTTGGACCTGTTGCAGTTTTATTATAAGTAAGTATATACTATATATACTTATATTAGATATAGATAATTATTCAAATTACACACAGCTATGTTGTCACAATGAAAATGATATTTCTGAGTATACCTCCTAAAATGTAAATCTTCTGTTACAAAAGCATTGAACAGATTTAAACAAAGTCATAGTAAAAATAATGTCTCATGACAAGTCGGTACATCACATACTCAAGACAAGAAACCTATTATATAGACTTGAGATAAAAAAAATAGCTTAGAAACGAGACTGGAATCGATCAGCATACGAAAAAATAAGAGTGTATTACAAATGTGCCTAACTGCCTACGCAGACATAGTTTGTTGACTGAATAAACTTTAGCATTTTTATACAATTTAAAATTATATTTAAGTAGAAAGAAAGGAAAATATTCAAATAAAAATAGAATGGTCAAGATAAATATAACTATGACGTTATTAGAGAAGGATAGAAAAACCAGTTGCACGACGAAAACTCATCCATTCACCGGAACTAACAAATATTTAGTATATTTTATCATTTTCTTTATCTATTTTTTTATATTTGTGAAATGTTTTCAAAGGTTAACAATGAATTTTAGTTATAAAATTGATAATTTCGATGATGTCTACTACATTAATTCAATTTGACCAACACAGTTTCGATGCAAATAAAAAATAGGAAATATAGCAGCACTTTACCTACGCAAAACTAGACCGAGACCCCGTAATATTTTTACAGAATATAACTGAGACACCCAAGGAATCCTATTAGTGATATGAGCTTTTAACCATTTTTTATAATCAAACGAAAGCCGCTTAGTGCGGAGAGAAACACATAAAATAGATACGGAAAGTGCTTTGGAGACTTATCAAAAGCAAAAAATCTCAGTGAACAGAGTTGCGTGAAAAATAGAAGCAAAGCCGTTAGACGGCTAGAGGCGGCAGAGCGCTCGATCGATCGGCGCGTTGAGGCAGGTCGGGTACGCGCCTCATGCGTGTCGGTGTTTTGGACAACACGATGGCGACAGGATCGGCACACTTCATACATCTTATACCTTTTATTAAGGATCGACTACGACGATGATATACACAATGGATGTGGTGGAAATTGAAAATGAATGTTTTTGTGTACATAGATGATTTTCTAATTGCATGCTCGTCAGCAGCAAATGTTAAGTTTGTATAATAAACTACACTAATTACTAAGGAAAGGGCTGTGTATTTTTGGGACATAACAGTATGTTCCAAAATGTATGCATTGTTTCTTCGTGTTACTTGAATCTTTTGAACATTCTTAAGATTTAACGCGAGTCTAAATTTAAGAATCCACAACCACTGAACATGACGGTTTCATATTTCCGAAAATGTGACGTTTATAGCTAAGCACGGCATAAATGATAGAATAACAAATTTGTAGTAAAAAGACTACCAAAATTTTCCATCACATTTGCGAAAATATAAAAGATATGGAACAGATACTTCGAACACTATGTAGTCAATAAACGAATAAATGGATCTCTGTTGAAGAAAGAAATATTGTTTATTTGATAAATATTCGGCAGCCGGGTGCTGTTGATAAAATGTTAGGATAGGTCAAGGCAAAATAATTACATAAAAAAAGACTCAACAAAACGACTTTCAGCGGCCGAATTTTACCGTTTCAATAATTATTTTATATGTACGAACCACGTCTTCCATTTCCATCCAGTCCATGTCGGCGTATTATTGTAATGCCTAGGTTAGCTAAGTCTGAATCTAGTGCTGCGCGAAAGTACTGCGCGTCGCGACGTTCTGTACACGAGTGCAGCGTGTCGTATATGTTGCACCAAAAATTCGTTCCCGCCACCACGGTCCCGCGCCCCGCACCGCACCCCCGAGCTCGCAAAATTTTCAAACTTCGAACGAATCGCGCAACGCCATCTATGGGCGACCAGCGCCCCCTCCCTCACTCGTGGCCTTGAACTTGACTGAGCGTCGCTAGCGACCCATATTTGCGGCGCGTCCCCGCCCCCCGCCCAGTCTCGCGCATTGTCACGGCCAAGCCACCTGAATGGATCTATGCGGAGAATAAGGTACAATTTCGCGTGCTCCGTCCAGCACTCTCGTTTTCATTTTGCGCTCTTACGTCATTTTGAACATTACAACGGTGGATTATCAAGCACATGCTCACCGCTGCCGATAGCTAGACTGCTTCCTACCGCTATAATTGTAAGTTACAGTTTGTTTTTACATTTTTTTTTCTTTATTGTGTTTCTTTTTCTGGAATTTCTTTAATAGTTTTGAAATGAAATTCGTACTGAATATAATTACTATTTATGGTGAGATTTGAGATGGCACGTTATGACATTAAATGCTATTGTTTTACTTGTTATCGTGAAATCTGTCGATTCGTGACCGCGCGATGCCGGCGGCAGCTGTGGCGGAGTATTGCGTATGCATTCGCTGCAGCGTAACATAATGTTCATTGCGAAGGACACCTTCTGTATTGTTGAGTCATGTGGGCTCCAGTGATGTTCATTACTATGTAACTCGACTTTATCAGTTACATCATATTGCAGGGCGTAACTTAATTTTGTTTTTGAGATGGTGATATTTTCGACGAATTTTTACTCAAAATTAAGCAATCTAGAGAATTGAATTCTTAGAATCCTGTTGATGTTTCAAGGGCGGAAAGAATTGCTTCTCTAAATGTTTTCACACTCTTTTACTTACTTTTTTTTACAGTTTCATTTATTTACTTTTTATTGTGCTATCCTACTTCCCTTTATTATAAATGCGCAAGTGTATTTGTCTGTTTGTTGGTTTGTCCTTCTTTCACACAGCAATGGAGCGACATGATTATAGGTATAGATATATTTTATGGACGGAGAGTAACATAGGCTACTTTATATTTCGGAAAAATGTACGGTTCCTTTGGGAATGCGGGTTAAACCGCGGGCAGAAGCTAGAATGTAATAAAATAAAATAACGGGCGAAATATTAAAAGCAGATGTAAAACGAAGAAAACACGTTTCTTTATCAAAATCAATCATTTTTGTTAGGTAGGTAGGCCTTCTAAAACCTCGAGAGTGTCCATCACTTCAAATCAATATTGTTACAACCATTACTTACAAGAATAAATAAAACAGCTTAAATCACATAATATTGTTGTATTTCCAATAATTCACTTTAAGTTGACTAGGCAATTGACTCTAAGTGCCCGTTCCAAAGATTTAGTCCGGTTGAGAAGAACGGGCAAGAAACTCATCGGAACTGTTTTTTTATTATTGATATTCAATACACGACAACTCATTTTGTAATTACATAAGTACACTTTTGATATTTAGCACATTATTTTTACCTAACTAGAAGAATACTTAGCTTTATATAATCCAAAAACCATACAGACTCCTTTGCCGATCTGGCTTACTCTAAATCCATAGAAGAACTGCCTGCACAAAATGGCGACTGGCCAGGTATCGAATTATGTTTACGATGACGTCACTTTTGTGGCGGCAACATCCTTTTCTCTCATTGGCTGGTTCTTAGCGACATTTTGCTTCAGTTCTATTTCCACCAGGCGGCGCCACCTGTCAATGCGTGGAACAGGAGAACGTCATAGTCATTGAATAACTATTTAGATGTATAACAGTTCGTCCATCCTGACAAGCTTTGCGTCCCTGCAAAGGATAAAGTTAGGTGTACATATATATATATTCATAGTTAAGGCAACATTTTACTTAGTCAACATCAACAGATATGTCAGCACATTTTAATTATCAATATCTCCTAAAAGAAATTTATGTACCAAAATTATGACGAGCCAGGATTATGATCGGTCACCCAATGTGACACCTTGTTATTTAATTACAAGCCAATGTGACGAGTATGTGTGGCATCAGAACCAATAATATAGTTAATAATTAATGATCAAACGAACTTACCTGTACGTGAAGTTCGATCATAATTATATGATCAGCATCATTCTTAGCGATTTTGTTTACATTCTGTAGTCAGGTCCCCACGTCACAGCCTTGCACGGTATGTTTAAAGATTATTTTTCTCGAAACGACAACTCTGTCAACCAACTTGTACGACAAGCCCGGGCGGCCATCTTAGGCTCATTTTGTTTGTAGAATATGAAAAAAGAAAAAATAAACTTAGTTCTGGGTAGGGCTATACCTATATATAAATATACAGAAATATTATTCAAGGGAGGGTAAGTATAAATCGCTAAGAATGATGCTGATCATATAATTATGATCGAACTTCACGTACAGGTAAGTTCGTTTGATCATTAATTATATTTTTCAGCATCATTCTTAGCGATTTTGTTTACATTCTGTAGGATGTTTAGAGACATAAATTAAAAAATAAGATAAATTTAATTCTTATTTGTTCAGTTGTTTTTTTTTTTTTTTTTTGTTATATAATTTCACAAAAAGAAATAGACCGTATGTACGGTTTATTTATTATTAGATGAAATAAATTAATGAAATTCAATCGAGTCATTTTCAATTACATCTTTGTCATAACATTTAGCAAAAATAGAGCAGGACCTACTCCATCCTGCTGTATACCGTAACATGTCTATACTAAAGCCAAGCCTACTACTATAGCTGCAGAAGTAGCCGCATGCCGACTACTACCTGTACGAGCACTAAAAATTGATAATATTTACTCTGAAAAGCGATACATAATGTTTGCACTGTGCGCCGTTACTAACGCTAAAAAACAAAAAAGTTTTGATCCAATGATAAGTCATATTTTGGGGCTATAGGTGTGAATACTTTTACATGTTCATAATTTAATAACTTTTCAAAACAGTTGTTAATAAAGTAACAATCGTTGAACAGCCACTTCTAAATAATTAAAATTATTTTCATTGCAATAATTAAACCAAGATTTACTGCTACAACCGTACTGCTTATACTGATCTTGGTATCATAGACTTCTTTAATAAAGCTTAGCGATGACTTCACCGCAACCAAACTGAGATTATTGTTGTAATTTGTAGGATACTCTGAAAGCAATTAAAGCAATTTATATCCGTATACCACTACTATACCTACTGCTTTATCATCATTCGACCACGAAACTGTAAAGGCATCTATCTACAGTCCATGACACATAGATACACTCGACATTTTACGACACTTGCACTCACACCATTCTTACATTCTTCTAGATATTCAAATGGGGGGTACTGAACGATCCCATTCTGTTAGGTAATGCATGATATAGCAGTGACGTATATTATAACCAATTTGCATCAAAATATCATATGTAGCGAAAACCTTCAATGTGAAAAAACTCAATTTAGTTGTAAAGTTGATAGATTTTTGATGGATTAAAGTGTTTACCCACACTAACGGAAAATTTAAATAAATATACCTAGTACCTCTCAAAAATCATCATCATCATCTCAAAAATTTCGCGTTCAAAGAGGTTCGAACCCGCGTCTTCTGGTAATGAAACCTTTGTGTTCATGTTGGTTTTTATTATAAGTACAAAAAGACATTGAACTAAATGGAATTGTTTACCCTTCTAGAGTAATTCTAAGATGATAGGAACATCGGTAATTTGTCGCGTACTGGAAATAAAGTGGCTAAATTCAGTATCTCCTGTTGGATATCGTGGCTAGCGCTCGCTCTGCAATCTCCCGCTGTTGATAGTTAGTTGCTCCTTGTAAATTGCCGAGTTGCTGGACGAGGATTTCCTGCATCTTTAAAAGCAAAGTCCTTAAAAATTACTTTCCCAAATTGGGATGTTGACTGTATTAAAATAAAAATATAATTTTGCCCCGAAACGGTAGTTCTTGTGACAGAAATCCTATAAAACACAATATTTTTGTTTATTTTTAAGGAATATAATTTTAATTTAATAATCAAAATGTAATCACATCACTCCGAAGTCACGTGACATAAAACGCGCGTGACGTCACTTTCTCAATCGGAATGAGTATATTGCTCTTTCTGCTTAGTATTTTAGAGTGATTTCTGTGAATATAGTTATCTGTGCCAGGAATCGTGACGTCACATCGATCACGTGACGAGTATTGGCATTTTGGAGCGAAACTTGAAATGGCATTTAAAATACATGAAAATTAAAGTATTAGCTGTATTCAAAAAGTAATTTTAAATAATTTGGGTTATATTAGGCCCATTCGTATCGTTTTAAACACTTTCCCAAAATCATTCAACATCCCAATTGAGTCTCTGGCTTAGGTTCGTTACCAAGTAGCGATAATATTTCGTCATCTAGCTCAGGGTCAACAATATTCATCATATTTGATGTTCAAGGACCCGCACCCTCGGTAGTAAGCGAATCTGGTGAGACCGAGACGGAATCGACTGAGCACGTGAAGTGAAACTGGTCAAGATGGATCTGGTTCATCGACTATGGTGAAAACCGACGTCGAAGGCTCAACAACGAGTTCTGTAACGTTCTGTTTTACAAACTATTTTGAAGGTAGGATGAGGCTATTGGACTTACGCTCTGATTTAATGTGACAGAGATAACACATCTGGTATCTCGCTCTTTTAAAAACATATTTTACGAAGAAATATATCGTGACAGTAACAACCCCTCATGGTAGTACGCATCACATTTCCTCATACTTTTACCTATTAATAAACCATAATGTAACGAAATATATTGTGAACCGTAACAACCCTTCATGGTAGTACGCATCACCTTTTCTAATAGTTTTACTTAGTAATAACATATTGTGAAAAAATACATTGTGACAGTAACAACCCTTCATGGTAGTACGCATCACACTTCTTCATAGTTTTACCACTAACATTTTGTGAAGAAATATATCGTGACAGTAACAACCCCTCATGGTAGTACGCATCACACTTCCTCATAGTTTTACCACTAACATTTTGTGAAGAAATATATCGTGACAGTAACAACCCCTCATGGTAGTACGCATCACACTTCCTCATAGTTTTACCACCAATATTTTGTGAAGAAATATATCGTGACAGTAACAACCCCTCATGGTAGTACGCATCACACTTCCTCATACGTTTATCACTAACATCTTGTGAAGAAATACATTGTGACAGTAACAACCCCTCATGGTAGTACGCATCACACTTCCTCATAGTTTTACCACCAATATTTTGTGAAGAAATATATCGTGACAGTAACAACCCCTCATGGTAGTACGCATCACATTTCCTCATACGTTTATCACTAACATCTTGTGAAGAAATACATTGTGACAGTAACAACCCCTCATGGTAGTACGCATCACATTTCCTCATAGATGTAACTATTATTTAGGTACATACTAACCTTCTGATTCACTCTCGCAGAACGTAGATATGATCCGATGTTGGCGTTATTTCAATTCTACTTGCAATTTACTAATTTTCAAACGATCTTCTTTCTCGTTTCGTTTTCTTTTATTAGCAAGTACATTATGTTTTTTTTTTTTTTTTTGACGGTAGATTTTTGTAGGCTAGGCGCGTGCGAAGGCTATGAGCACGGAAACACGAATGAGCCTAAGATGGCCGCCCGGGCTTGTCGTACAAGTTGGTTGACAGAGTTGTCGTTTCGAGAAAAATAATCTTTAAACATACCGTGCAAGGCTGTGACGTGGGGACCTGACTACAGAATGTAAACAAAATCGCTAAGAATGATGCTGAAAAATATAATACCGAACTCTTGGAAATACACTCAACTTAGCCCCCATATGTACATAAAAATATTTAATAGATTACTTTTTCAAGAAAACATGTAACCGAAATCCTCATCAATAAAGTACTATATTGTTAGTAAATATTTAAAAATTAGTGCAATATATTTTTATACTATTTTTTTTCCTTTTAAATATCAGCCTACTATAACAATACGTATTATATTCTTTGACACATGAAATACATATTTCACAAGACCTAAATGATGGCATTTCTTTCTACTGCTCTGTTTACTGCGCATCTCAGGTTTCATAACGCTATCTAACTATAATTTAAGAACCTAAAATCATATTCCAATTATTAACTTCTTCATCAACAAGCAAAATCCATAAACTACATTATTTTATACAACTATGTATTAAAATACTAAATGCAATAAAATGTTCATCACAATTTAGAAATATTTTGCCCAGGATTTTAAATTGTCAACATCTGTGAAATGCAATTGAAAGAATATTACTTGATCACCCAATTAATCCAAAGTGACTTTTACTCGTTTGCGACCTTTTGTAACCCATTTAATACCCATTATAACATCTAGTTACCCATTTATTACTTATGTTCCATTTTGTCAACCATTTAATTTCCAATGTGACATCTAGTCACCCATTTATAACCAATGTGACATTTTGTCACCCATTTATAACCAATGTGACATTTTGTCACCCATTTTATCAAACATAATTAGTAATATAAGCACATAATACGTAGACAACCAATAAGTACAACCAATAGTGCAACCATAGTGCAACCATAGTGAAATCATAGTGCAACAATAGTGCAACCACAGTGCAACCAATAGTGTAAGCATAATTAAATTTCCTTCAAAGTAATATTAACCAATATTTATTGGGTACGGACTGAACTAACAATATTAATTATGTATTCTCCAAAATTGCGTCCTTTTGTAATTGTTAACTTGTTAATAATGTTTAATGAAACCTTTTTAGTTTGGTAATGTTTGTCTTTCATTTCATAAATAATTTTTAAAATGACCAGGTTACATTTACTTATATGTAATTCAAATTCAAAATGCTTTATTCAAATAGGCCCCAAAGGAGCACTTATAAAAGTTAAAATAAATGACTCTAACAGCGGGCCTCTTCAAAATTCGACTACCCGAATCACAGACTAGAACTAATGCTGTCTTTATCAGAACATAATACTAATAATAAATAAATTTGACTGCACTTATTCGTAATAGAGTGGAACCCATTATATATTTAATTAAATTCCTTGTAGCTACAGATTTAGGTACCAACTTATAAAAAGATTTAGAAAGCTTACAACTAAACAAAATGTCATTATAATATTAATGACTTTCTCAACTTCAACTTCAACTCTTCTTATGTGGCAAATGACTTTCTCAAGGATACGTTTTAACAATGACTTTAGTTATTATTGTATACAACAGTGATTAAAGTTGATATGCAGTCTTTTTATTACATAACACTGACATTTTGTTTTAAGTTTTTAATTGGAAGTCTTTCTTTTGGACATTATAATTTTCCTTTTTTTTTTCATTTTTTTTTTGTATAAAATGTCAAATAACTTAAGAATTGAAGATTTTCATTTTCTATATTTAATTTGAAATTATCAGTTTGTTAATATTTTAATACAGATTTTGTAAATTAATAACAGATAAGTAGCTCCACCTATCAATTTGTACGCCTACATATTAGGCATAACATGATCATCCTCTAATGATTATAACATAAATGTACCTACGTATATAATTTTAAGTTGGCATAATTCTCATGTTTTAAACAATTAAAATGTATCTTATCTTATCTTATCTTTATTTTCCTTAGAACTTCTCCATATTTATCAATTAATAACTGTTTTTCTTTTTCATTAAGTTTACTTTATATATAATTCCATTAAATTAAATTCCATATATTTTAATCATTATTAGGTGTATGCCAAGGTTAATAGAACCTGATATTTGAACCCAAAAATTTAAATACTGACTGTCTAACTACTTTACTTTATTTTTTTCCTATTATTATTCCTCAGCACTCTTTAGCATTTCCCTTTAAGTTTTTTTTTTTTAGGTCTACCCTATAGGCTAGTTTCATAAAGGAAATCTAAACAAGCACTTCGAAACAAGTTTATGGGCAAACTTAGTCATCCCAACAAACCGAAAGCTATTCTTATTTATTTGCTCGAACCCAGAATTTAATACAAAGGTTACTATAAATACTTTCTCAAAACATTATATTATAATATATACTACTAGCTGTGCACCGAGGCTTTGTCCACGTAGCCTAATTTACTCCTTGTAACATTAGCTATCTGCCTAGGAAAGTCCCGTCAAAATCGGTCCAGATGTTTCGGAGATTACCCGGAACAACTGACAGACCAGACAGACTAACAAAATAATGGTTGTTTTGTAATAGGTACCATATATAATTTCATATGAATTTAGTAAAAAGCTGTTATTTTTATACAAACAGACACTTCAATTTTATTTATTTGTATAGATATTGAAAAGAGCCACTAACTATTATTATTCGCTATTGTTTACAATTTAGTCTATTATTATGTAAACCATTATCCAATATCTGTTTTTCCGTTTTACTATCCCATATTTCACTACCCATATCCAACTTATTTTAATATAAAAAATCTCATATTGAGTTTAAGGTCATACCATACCACCCAGCCGAAATAAATAACGATATAGCGACATTTACATAAAGGAACACTGGCGCGATCTATGTTCAACTTCCATGTCTTACTCTTGTGTCACTATCATGAACACCCCAACTATAAATTTCATGTATACTTTTGATAAAATATGACCTACCAGCTGCACAATCTGCAACAGCTTTAAAATGATAGCCAAACTGTATCAATATCAATTCAACCTCACTTATTTAGCTTGGTCGAGTGGTACATAGCTTCCTTCTTGCTAACTTTTAATGAAAAATTTAATACTGCGTTTGTTTAAACAGAATCATTAGTAACTTATCTTCTGTTGTTTATTTCATATTAATTATGAATTAAAATAAATTGTTGCATTATGTAACCTGTTTATTTCATCGTCCAGTAAGACGACCAGTTACCATAATTCAAAAGATTTTTATCAACAAAATGTACATTTACATCCTTTCATTTCCATAATGACCTAAGTTTATTTCATTTCCTATATCATACTCATCATTAACACAATATCAGTGGTGACCTTTGTTTATTCATCGCCCATTAGGCGGCCTCCAACACCACGATTCCTGTGTTGACTCTTTGTTTATTTCATCGCCCCTCAGGCGGCCTTCATTCATCACCACGATTGCCGTGGTGGCCCTTGTTTATTTCATCGCCCATCAGGCGGCCCACATCACCACGATTTCCGTGGTGGCCCTTGTTTATTTCATCGCCCATCAGGCGGCCCACATCACCACGATTTCCGTGGTGGCCCTTGTTTATTTCATCGCCCATCAGGCGGCCCTCATCGCTACGATTTCCGTGGTGACTCTTTATTTGCTCCATCGCCCCTCAGGCGTCCTCATCACCACGATTTCCGTGTCAAGTTCTACTTTGGTTTGTTTTTAAATGTTTAAATCCAATTCTCGTCCTACTCGTGAAGCTCGAGAAATTGGTGTTGTGACTGGTTCAATGTTACAGTGTATTAATAACTGTATATGTAACTATTTTGAACTTAACGAGACAACTGACACTGACCTTTGTCCAAGTCTTTATTGGGAGTACTGTTGAAACCCATAAATAGAAAAAAAAATCTACATCAACTCAAACTTAGCCAACCACAGTCCTAAGTCAAAGGGTCACATGAACTTTAATATATACGCAATAACAACAATACTTCGTTCTACTAATACTTCGTTTTGTTATTGGCTTTCCCGTAGATGTGGTTATAATAGAGTGCAAGAAATTAGAAAGCCCTGGGACGATTTAAAATTCTGACACCAGGGTTGGCTGTATGCTTTCTCGTCTTGACGAAAAAGGAAGGAATAGGAAGCCTTCTTCCTACCCTACATCTCGTTTAAAACAAATCTAATAATAATCAAACAAGTACTAGAAATACCTAATTATTAACAAATTTGTTAACAGAAAATAACAAGCTCTGTACGTAAGTACTGCGAGACGCCCTGCCGTCATACAGTTATTACCACAGAGTACTTTTCTATAGTTATCACTAGTTTGGAAGGTAACTGTAAATTTATTTGGCCAGTATGACTAACTTAGGTCTTCTTTTCTTTTTCTTTTAAAATAGCAATTTTATTAGTTCAAGCTATTTTGAACCTTATCACCACTAAATAAGGTCTAACTGTTTCTATTTACCTACGTGGTTCCGGCCGACTTAAGGTCCAATATAGTTAGCAATTTTATTCGTTCATAACGGTTAATCTATTTTGAACCTTATCACCACTGAATAAGGTCTATGTGTTTTATTTTTTGCCGCCGGTACTAGGTGGTACCGGCCGACTCAATTCGAAGAATTGTAAACTAGGTACTGAAAAGTTGTTATATTTTAATTGTATTGTATTGAAGTGGGTAGGTTGCAACAGAGTTTTTACTTAATCGGTAATTACCTATACTGCAGCTCATAATGATATATGTAAGTACGTAAGTCAGTCCTCCGCTCGCATCGGTGCGAGTAACACGAAATCGCGACGCGCGCTGCGACACTTACCTAGCTATTAAAATGAACTGTGCAACGTGTGGTGATAGTTTCAATGATGGAGTTCAATGTTCGGTCTGCAATAAGCACTACGACTTCGGATGTGCGAACATCACAGAAGCTGGCTATCGTCGACTGGGGGCTGAGAGACGTGCTGCTTGGAAGTGTGCCTCCTGTCGCCTTCTGTCGCCGAGCGCTGCCGTATCGCGGAGTCCAGAAATTTCGCTCGATTCTATTATGAGCAAACTCAATAGTATGGCTTTGACGCTTGGATCACTGCCTAGCCTAATTGAAGATGTGAAAGGGATTAAGGCCGACGTGGCTAGGCTTCAAATCTCTTTTATGGGAATCTCTAAAAAAATCGAGGAATTTGATTCGAATTTTATAAAGATGGATACCCGAGTAAATGCATTGGAAGCTGCGTCATGCGACCTGGCAGCCGTAAAATCCCAGGTACTTTCAAGCCATCGGAACGAGATCACCCGTGACCAATGGTCTCGTCTTAATAACGTCGAGATCAAAGGAATACCCGTAAAGAAAACGGAGAACCTATTTGAGTTGCTAGACAAGTTAAGTACGCGCATCAACTACAAATTGACGAAGAATCAAATAAATTACATAACCAGAATTCCGTCGTACAATAGCAATAAAGACAAACCCATTATCGTAAGTTTTGTCAACAGATATGTTAAAGAAGATTTTGTTGCTTCTGCGCGATTGTTAAAGTCATTGAGTCCAGCTGACTTGGGGTTCACAGGTGAACACAATCTACGTATATATGTGAACGATCATCTGTCGCCGGAATACAAGAAGCTACTCACAAAAACTAAACAAGTCGCCAAGGATAAAGGTTACCAATATACCTGGGTGAAGTTCTCAAAGATACATGTGCGAAAGAATGATACTTCACACATCAACATCATTAACTGGGAATCTGATTTAAACAAATTAGTGTAATCAGTTTTTCGCTCTTTTTGTATTTAAAGTGTTTAATCTTATCACCACCTTTTGCTAAGTTGCTATATTGTACCATGTACTCGAATAATTATAACAATTTTCTATGTCTTTATGTAATTAAAAACTCCTTGCTACAAAACCAATGCTCATCGGCACTCATAGGTTTGTTTATCTTTGTAAGCTGCCACCTCATTCACTTGCTGCATATTATACATAAAACCATGCTATGCGCGGCCGTCATTTCACTTAAACCTGTTATATTTTTATTGCTGTTGCACAACAGGCGATGCGCGTGCGCTATGTACTTAACATATTGCTGTTCGCCTACCTTAGCAGCCACGGTTGATAACTATGATGAAATTATTGCTTTATGTATTATATGCTTATTTATCTCAATAATATTTTATGAATATTATGATTATTATGTTTTTAGTGTAAGTATTTTGCAGGTATTGCCTATAACTTTCGATATTATAATGATAATGATATCACTTATTCTTTATTTAAGCAGGCAAAGTGAAAGGAATGATAATTTATGCTTGTTTTGCAATGCCTTCTTTCAACCGTTTTTAGCTGAATTAATTATGTTAAACTTTAATGACTTTATCGTTTTTGGCGCGAACAATTGCTTTGTTCCACTACTATTGCGTAACTTGTTAGGTTCTATTGTTATCAAACTATCCCGCTTGAAGCGCGGATATATGTTTCTTTCTGTATTGTTATTGCTGCGCATTGACAATGGATGAATACAACCTATACTGTTACTACCAGAATGTTCGTGGTTTACGTACCAAAACATCGACTTTTCGCCGTAATTTATTGTTAAATAACAATTACAATGTAATAGCATTGACGGAAACTTGGCTGCTAGACAGTTTCTCAGATTCTGAGTTATTTAATAACAGGTATTCGGTGTGGCGCCGCGACCGCAATTATGACCAGACAGGGCAGTCGATGGGTGGGGGCGTCTTGCTGGCTATATGTAGGGATTTTATTGTTTCTCCCCGACCAGACTGGAGCTCCACCGCTGAGGATATGTGGGTATCGGTATCATTAGGTAAGAATAGACTTCATATCTGCGTTATTTATTTATGTAGTCAGAACTTGGGTTTGAGCTTTTCTCAACAATTGGCCAATTTTTTAATTAAACTACGTGATATTATCACAGCTAATCCATCTGATAGATTTCTGGTAATGGGCGATTTCAATATGAGTTCCATTCACTGGAGTCTACCACCTGATCTGACTTCTAGCTTTCTTGAACCCATGAATGTCATAGGTTTTAATGAATGTAATTTTATTGATGAATTAAATCTAGTAGACTTGCATCAATATAATCATGTATTTAATCAGCACGGTAAAATCTTAGATCTCATATTATGTAATACCCATGTTACTGTTAGTAACATTTCTGATCCCTTGGTACCACTTGATCCCCATCACAACGCTTTGGGAGTCCTGGTTAGTGCCCAAGTCACGGCGCCACTGATCCCGGCGCCGCGTTTAAAATATTGCTATAACCGAACTAACTTTGATGCATTTAACAATGATCTATGTTCAGTCGACTGGTATTCTGAGTTATCTAATAAACCCCTTGATTTAGCCGTAGAGTATTTTTACAATACTTTAGAAAAATTGCGGGATAAGTTTGTACCTACAAAAATTATCCAAAAAAGATCAAGTTACCCTCCGTGGTACTCAGCTCCCCTGATTAAAGTACTTAAAGAAAAATTTAAATATTTCGGTAAATATAAGCGTTATAACATGATTGCAGATAAAAACTCAATTGATGTCTTAAATAAACGAGCTAGCGTATTAGAAGCAAATTGTTACAAATTATATATCTCAAGAGTAGAAAATTCAATTAGAAATAATCCTAAATATTTTTGGTCTTACTTCAAATCGTTATCTAACTCGAATTCTATACCTAATTCAATGCACTATAATAATAAAAAATCAAACACAGGATATGAGATTTGCAACCAATTTGCTGATTACTTTCACTCAACCTTTTTAGTTCCTAGCAGTAGTTTTGGCCACAATGGCAATAAAGACAACTCTCTGGTTTCAACATTAACCTTACCTGATGGAAATATTGCTTCTATTAACCTAACTAGAACATTGATTAAAACTAGACTCTGTAAGCTTGATGTTTCTAAATCAGCTGGCCCGGACGCTATCCCCCCTATTTTACTTATTAGGTGTGCAGAACAAATATCACTCCCTCTTTTTATACTATTCAGCAGATCTATTAATGAAGGTTATCTACCAACTGTTTGGAAAAAAGCCTTTGTTACACCAATTCATAAAAAAGGTGCTAAGAATGAAGTAACCAATTATCGACCCATTTCAAAACTCTGCGTTATTGCTAAGGTTTTTGAGAAGATAGTGTATGACCAACTGTACTCAGCATTGAGAACCTTTCTTCCTGCTTCTCAACACGGTTTTCTGAAAGGCAGGTCCACCGTCACCAATTTGATTTTGCTTAATGAGTTTGTTACGAAAGCTATGGATGAAGGCCTGCAAGCTGATGTAATTTACACAGATTACAGCAAAGCCTTCGATCGAATTGACCATAACTTACTCATTATCAAGCTCCAGAATGCCGGTATCCGAGGTGATTTGCTGAGGTGGTTCATATCATATATCAACAATCGGTCTCAAGCTGTTGTACTGGGTAATTATACGTCGAAGTGGATGGAAGTACCAAGTGGTGTTCCACAGGGATCATTATTAGGGCCCCTTCTATTTTTGATATTTATTTCAGATATTGACTCATGTTTTTCTAATTCAACTCTGCTTAGCTTTGCTGATGACATGAAAATTATTAAAGCAGTTAAAAGTCAAGCGGATGCGCTTTTATTGCAGGAGGATCTTGCCAAATTAGATGACTATTGTACTGCCAATAAGCTTGATCTCAACGTTAACAAGTGTTCGTTTATGACTTTTTCACGTAAAAAGTACCCTGTCTGCTTTAATTATTCTCTTAAGAACCAGCTTCTTAATCGTGTCACGGAGATGAGAGACTTAGGGGTGATTCATGATTCCAAATTAACTTTTCAAGATCACATTTCATCTATTGTTAGGAAAGCTTCTAAGTCTCTTGGTTTCATCATGCGTTCTTCCAAAGACTTCAATAACATTAAAACTTTAAAAATTCTTTATAGCACCTATGTGCGTTGTCACTTGGAGTACGCATCTCAGATTTGGAACCCCAGATACAATGTTTACATTGAACGTCTAGAACGTATACAGCGTAAATTTATCCGTTATCTAAATTTCAAAACGTACAGTAAAGAAAAGGATTACTATAAATCTTGTGCTAAACACCATTTTCTTCCATTAAGTCATCGACGTGATGCTACTGATATCATTTTCCTAAAGAAAATTCTCACATCCGCCATCGACTGCCCTGACCTTCTCAGTAAAATTAATTTTTTCGTCCCTAGCAGGTCTTTTCGTAGTAGCCCTCTCTTTTTCCTTCCATCGGTAGCCACAAACTACAGGCAGAACAGCTATATCTATCGTGCGTGCAAAACTTTTATTAACTTGTGCAGCAATAGCAATGTTGATATTGATATGTTTCTTACTAGCATACCAGTGATGAGGAGACAGCTTGGATCTATTTTTTTTTCACTCTTCGAATAAATAGATAATAAGTGTTGTATGTGTGCCTATATTAAATTTATAGTTTCATTGAGTGCAGTTATAACAGTTTGATAAATGCAAAGGAAATTTAACTCTGATTTATTTAGTTCTTTCATTGTATCTATTTGGTAGGTTTTTGAAATTCATTTTGTGTCTATCAGTGGAGACTTTTAAATGGCTGTTGTATTTTTTAGTTTAAGATTTATTTTATTATTGTATAGTCGATAGTCTTCCCAAAACATAATAAATAAATAAATAAATAAAAAGTAAGTTTTCTTTAAGTATAAAATGAGCCAGATGTGGTAAAATACAAACTTTGTAGTAAAACATTTTAATTTCATATCAATCCATTTACAATAAAGTCAAATCAATATAAATCACAGAAAAGTTATCCAGTTTTTTGTTTTACACGACTGCTCAAAATAAAAATGCGTATATATGAATGTCTGTATGCAAGTTTCTTTATTACACCATAACTTAAATGTCGGAACAAACATCGATGCATGGTGTATCATCAGAATCCTTACATTACCCACTATTGTTACATCGACTTACTAACATTAAGTAAGCCAAGACTTAGAAAACTCAGCAAAGAAAGAAAAAGAAACATTCTTTGTTATGTACCAAAAATAACCTTAAATTTTCTGCTTCCATTTAAACCACGTTAATTCTTAGCCATGTAAAGTATTGTGCCTTTTTGTAACCTAAACAACCTTGCCTGTATACGTTACTATTCCCACTATTATTCAAAGTTTTCCAACCATGTATCACATCCAATTATATTTGCCGGATTAAACTCAGTCTAATGTGACCATAGATATACTTAAATTATTCTTTACCCATTACTTGATATAACATGAATAGATCCTACCAGATTATTCCAGCTTCTCGATGCAGGCAGGTATCCCGAAGCGCATATTGCAGCGGATGCCACGGTGCGTACTTGCTCGAAGTACAGCAAGATGTGTTAAAACTCCCAGGCAGCTCTCACATTATGGGGCTGCATGTGCGGGCAGAAATGGATGAGCTCATCCCACTTCTGAAAATTGTTACAACCATTACTTACAAGAATAAATAAAACAGCTTAAATCACATAATATTGTTGTATTTCCAATAATTCACTTTAAGTTGACTAGGCAATTGACTCTAAGTGCCCGTTCCAAAGATTTAGTCCGGTTGAGAAGAACGGGCAAGAAACTCATCGGAACTGTTTTTTTATTATTGATATTCAATACACGACAACTCATTTTGTAATTACATAAGTACACTTTTGATATTTAGCACATTATTTTTACCTAACTAGAAGAATACTTAGCTTTATATAATCCAAAAACCATACAGACTCCTTTGCCGATCTGGCTTACTCTAAATCCATAGAAGAACTGCCTGCACAAAATGGCGACTGGCCAGGTATCGAATTATGTTTACGATGACGTCACTTTTGTGGCGGCAACATCCTTTTCTCTCATTGGCTGGTTCTTAGCGACATTTTGCTTCAGTTCTATTTCCACCAGGCGGCGCCACCTGTCAATGCGTGGAACAGGAGAACGTCATAGTCATTGAATAACTATTTAGATGTATAACAATATAGTTTGTGGTCAAATAACCAGCTCAGGTAAAAAAAAATAAGCGCTAGATATTTAGCTACCTACATTCACCAAAATAATTTAATTTTTTGTCACCTACCTAAAAATTTACGGAATCGGACTTTTCTGTTTACTGTGCTATAACACATTGCCTCTTGCCAAATTTCTGTTGATTCCCGGTCTTGACAGATAGACAAGACGGACAATGAAGAGATCTTTTAAGGGTTCCTTTTTCCTTTTTTTATGTTATTTGGGGTAACGAGACGAGCTTGTCGTTTGCCTGATGGTAAGCATAACGCCGGCCCATAACAATTGCAGTGCCACTCAGAACTTTGAAACACAATGGCCTGCGCGGCACTACAGTGCGCTCGGTACCCTGAGTTATTCTTTACTTTCTTTTTTTTTTTTTATGTTATTAGGTAACGAGACGAGCTGGTCGTTTGCCTGATGGTAAGCATAACGCCGGCCCATAACGATTGCAGTGCCACCCAGAACTTTGAAACACAAAGACCTGCGCGGCACTGCAGTGCGCTCGTTACCCTGAGACATTAGGTATTAAAAGTCTCATAAGCCCAGTAATTTCTCTGGATACTCTGCTCATCAAACCGGAACACAGTAATGCTTGCATATTACTGCTTGGCGGCAGACTTCACGAGTAAAGCGGTGGTAACAACCCAGACGGACAATCGCAGAAGATTTAGTCCTACCACTAACAAAAACTTTTGAGGTAAGGAACCCTAAAAATTAAGATGCCTAAAAACCTGAGGTCATTTGTTAAAAGGTTAAGGCTTCAGTGTAACAAAGTTACAGTTAAGTTACACTGGTTACACTGTATGGTAGCCTTGGAAATAGCTAACCTAATACAGACTACAGATAAATTATAATAAATAGTTTAAAAATGTCTGTACTTACCTTTTGATTAAGATATTGCTGCTCGAAACACCAAATATTGATTTACTTTGTACTTATGATGGGCTTGTGTTAATTGTACCTAGATTATTTAGTATCAGTATAGATCTACATAAGCCATTAAAACTTAAAGTACTTACGAAGAAGATAAGCACAATGCGTTTGGAGAGTTTTTAGTAGTATTAAAAATATAAGTAACAGTGTTACCACAAAAAAACCACCTTAAGACAGACAAACCTTTAGACAGTGTCTAAAGATAAACGTTTAAAATGATTAGAAATATCATAACAGAATTGTGTTAGACAACAGTTAGAGACTGATTAAATCAAGATTTGTAGTTGTTCATAATTAAACTCGCGATTAAGGCCAGTTTAGGAGTTAAACAGTGTTTAACACAGGTTTAAAGTGTGTTTAATTTGTTTGTGGTAATACCGTAAGAGTTTGCGATGTTATTAAAGTGAGGAAGACACAAGCAAGCAAAATATGGTAAACACAATGAAATGTTAGACTAAAATGCAGGCAATGTTGTGAAGCATGCAAAAACCAGCAAAATACAACCAAAAGTTATTCCAAAAGCAGAAAATCATAGAAGCATAAGAAGTTAGTGCAAAGGTGACAAACACACAAAAGAATCAAATTAAAATTTAGTAAAATTCATGGCATATTAAAAAAGAGAAGTTTTATTATTATTTCTGGGTTTTTTTCTCCTACTAAACAAGAACTTAGATTCCGTCAAGTGAAACAATTTCTTTTGGACAGTTGTTTCTTCTGCTCATGCTCGTTAAACAAAAATGCAACTTTTAAAATGTTTGTCTGTCTGTCTGCTTGGCTAGACTCCGAAATGGCTGGATCATTTTTGACGGAACTTTTACTGACTCATGTTTTAAGGAGGCTTAGGCTGCGTTTATTTTAGAAAAAGTTTTAGGGTTCCGTGTAAAAACATTAAAAACCATGAAATCCAATATCTCCATGCGGGTGAAAACGCAGGCAGCAAATAGCTGTAAATAAGTTTATCTAAGATATTACATAACATGCCATAACTTTTACGAGAATGTTTGTCCCATTCTCTGATACAAAACTCACCTCAGTCACAACATTGTTACTGGTTGATGATCACATATCTCTTGTGAATTGCATCCGTGAAGGAAACTAGACTGTAACATTGCAGGTTGGAGACCTGAAAATGTTTGAAACCTGTTAGAGATTTTACAGGAATCAAACTTGTAACACTTAAACTTTACGGATATTAATAACCTAACTCCACCACATAGGTTGTCAGTAATAGGGTGAATATTTCATTTTGTGCATTATTTTATTTTGAGATTGAGGAAAAAAGTAAGCCTTCATTTAAAAAAAATTATAATGTTTTTGAGACTAGTCAAATAAATAGGCTGGCCTATTCTAGTACTTTGCACAATTTTTGAAATGTTTTTAATGATTGCAAGTTAGTATTGAAGATATTGATCTTAGTATTTTTAGAGAAACTGTAATGAGCCTTAATACTTACGGTAATCTATATCTATACAAATAAATAAAATTGAAGTGTCTGTTTGTAACAGTAAAATAACAGCTTTTTACCAAATGCATATGAAAGTATATACAGTACAAATAACAAAACAACCATTTTTTTTTTAAATTCTGTCTGTCCAGGTCTGTTTGTTCCGGGTAATCTCCGAAACGGCTGCGCCGATTTTGACGGGACTTTCACTGGCAAATAGCTGATGTTATAAGGAGTAACTTTTATTTTAGAAAAAATTAGGGTTCCATGAAAAAAAATAAAAACCATGAAATCCAATATCACCGTGCGGGTGAAACCGCAGGCAGTAGCTAGTTAGATAAACATTTATGGTAATGAGGTTAGCAAAAATGGTAATTAGAAATTAAAAGTTTCAGAAATTAGCTTTTTAGTAGGTTTTTCAGACTTGTATAATATTACTGTAAGTGTAGTTTTCGAACAAAAGATTATTGTTTTACGGCCCACTACACTTTATCTTTCTCTTTTTCTTTAGATTTTTAGATGCTCGATTTGGTGGCAAAGTGCCTGTTGCTGAATATTCTGAGTGAAACACAGTGTACACTGTACAGTGGCTAGAATGTAATTGAATGAATTATTGGATCAAACAAATCACTGAATAGTAATTATGGGAATGTGTATGAACATTTTTCGAAGTGGTACATTTTTCCTCTAAAATGTGTTCTTCCATAAACAATAAATTGTCTCTGTGTAGATAAAATAAAACAACTATCTGATGTCATTGTTCCACTATACATTTATCTGCATGTGTAAATGTATTAAAATCTGGGATACGGGACACGGCTGGTAATTAGATTCCAGGTTTTTACTAAGTATTTAATATAATACATTTCTATTTGAAAATAAAAAGATGTTAGAAGGGTTAGGTTTAGAGTATTGGAACAATACAAAAACAATGTTAGGTTCAAATTCTTTCAACATTTCATACATCCTTAACTGTCCGAAGTTGAATATGCATGAAACAAAATATTTACCCAATAAGACTAAAATATGTAAAATCTGTAAATAGATTCACTAATATTATAATATTATGTATTCATAATAAAGTTCACCAATAAACATAAGGCCAGTTTTTTTATGTCCAATAATGTTAAAAATCTCAGTGGCCACCAATCAATAGTGATCAATGACATTATTTGAACTCAGATTTCTAGGTATTGTCATTGGTTGGTGATCCACCATAACACTTGTTTATATTGTTAGACAAGTATAAAAACATTTACCTACAATGGTTGCAAACATTTACAAGATATACTGACTACCGATACCCCAATGCTGGCTATTGGTACCATGCAAAACTCCACAAGGTACTACTAGAGTAATTCAAAAGGATAGGAAAGGAAGGATTCCTAACCAGGTGTTTTTGTAACTGATTAGTTACAAAAATTAACAAGACTACATATTATATTCCTACTAACTTATAGTTAAAAAATAGACTTCACCACAATTCTATCAAATGTGAAAATGTATCCTATTATGTAAACACTGATATACTTTGTGCAATATTGAGAATACTTACAAAAAAAATGATTCTGCTTATAATATCACTAAATCAGAGAAGGATTTCGAAACAGATATCGGCAGGAAATTGCTGAACCACACGAATAATATCCAATTTCTGAAAAATTAGAAATTAAGGAACCGTCAAGCCTCAAGGCTGCATCTTCAGATTTCACCACGATTTCACTGTTGTGATGACACAAAAACAATAATAGTTATAATAACACAAAACTTCAGAATAGGGGCAATTTCTTTCAAGATTCTAGACGTAAATTGCACTAAAAACTTGATACAAATCTACAAAATGGGGTTAGAAAATCCTTGCACTTTCAACTTCGAGTGACTTTTATGTTTATTTTATCTGTGGACTAATGCATTTTTATTGCATAATTGAAACAGACTGAAAGTGCACCATTTTTTGAAAAGGTACTGATGTCCTTGCCACACTACAGTATATTATTTGTCTTTTATCCTAGCTTCATGCTTGACTTCTTTCGAAAGATACTGAAACAAATTCTGACCGCAACTGTAAAAACATTTTAATCGCTAGTGATGCGAACAATTTTAATCGACGTCAAGAATGCATGATCATAATCTGAGACGCAGTTATAGCACGCACCGTATGTCAAAATAATATCTACAATTTATAAAATAAGTAGGTATCAAGTATGTATCTTGTTTATTATTAAGCGTGCGTAATTTAATAAAAAAAATTTAAAAGGGCTCTATAACTTTATGTCTAGTAATCTTTACGATAGCGTTACCGAATAGAATACAATATAACTGTGACAATGGTGTCTGTGCAGCTTTTTTCGGAAAATCTACTTTACCTTGATAGTTTTACATTCTCAAAAGCTAAATAATAAAGAAAATATCTGTCTGGCTTTATGTGTGCTAAAATTAATCTTATAAAAGGTTGTTAGGTACCTGCCTACGTGTAAAATCTTTTAAGTACCTTACTTACCTAACAAGTTATATTTTACATTGCAAAGTGAAGCAATATTTTATATATTTAAAGTTAAACATTATTTTTAACAACTTATTGCTAGATTCTTCATCAGATTAAAGCAGTTCTACTCAAATAAACTCTGAGGTAGCATGTCTCTTTCTCATAAGTTCAAAGCTGTTCCCTAATCCCTCATATAACAAAAATCAACGTTTAGAAGCCTGTTTAGCTTGAGAGTGTCTAACGCAACACAACTCTATACATAGCGTAAAATGATCTTATAGATAAAGATTAAAATTAGAAATGTCACAAAAATATTGAGTTATACAACGGTTAGACACTACTTAAATCAAGATTTGTGCTTGCTTAATTATTTAAACACGTGACAAAGGCATGTTTAAAAGTTATATATGAATTTTATCTGTTTAACACGTGTTTAGGGTGCATTTAAATTTTGTGTTTTTGTGTTTAGGCTCATTTCTATTTGGGACTAGGGAACCCTAAACGACTTAAGCTGAACTCACACTTGGCCAATTTATTACCTTTGAAGTTTTATTATTATATCGATAACTAAGCACTTTACTAGACAACATTCCTTTTTGCACAAGCAAATGAAAACAGTCGACGTCACCAATTAACGTTGGTTATTATGATTTTTTTTCTAATAATATACACGATATATGTTATTTAACCAATACTTAATGGAAAATAAAATAATAATAAGTCGGTCATTGAAATATTTTAAGTTATTTGTGTACAAGGTTTAAAAAAATATTAATCTTTTTTGCTTTATACGTTCCATTGTACGTATTACGGTTTGTTTAATTGGCAACATTTTGAAAAGCCGACCAGTGTTGCCAACTCAGTGGATTTTCCACTAGATCTGGTGGTTTAGGCTTACCGTTTAGTGGACAAATTTTGGTTTTAGTGGCTAGTGGATTTTTCTAGTGGCTTAGGTTGTTTCAGTTAGTGGTAAGGTACCCCATTAAACCACTAGCACGAATTAAATATAGAAAAGCACTTGAAACGTTTACATTACAAAACAAGTGTATATTTTTTGACTAACTCTTCTGCGAGTGTCCGTCTGGGTTGTTACCACCGCTTTGCTCGTGAAGTCTGCCGCCAAGCAGTAATGTGCAAGCATTACTGTGTTCCGGTTTGATGAGCAGAGTATCCAATGAAATTACTGGGCTTATGAGACTTAATACCTAATGTCTCAGGGTAACGAGCGCACTGCAGTGCTGCGCAGGCCTTTGTGTTTCAAAGTTCTGGGTGGCACTAGAAATGTTATGGGCTGGCGTTATGCTTACCATCAGGCAAACGACCAGCTCGTCTCGTTACCAAATAACATAAAAAAAAGTGTAGGCAGCACAGAACTGAGGTGGTGGTTTTCAGGGATTCCCCGATAACAGTTTGTCAATTTCTTGAATAATTTTGATGATGGACTTTATTCGTGTGAATACTGCCGTGCGTCAAGTTTGGTTTGAATTGAAAAGATGTGTTTGTGATTATTTCCTATGCATTAGCGATTATTTATCAGAAACCGAATGAAATTATATCTGCTATCTTCAATTCTCACAGTCCGTACTAGTTTAAAACGCGAGGGAAAATGCTGCAATAACTACATATTATTAGTACCAAATATCGTAGTACAAAAATAAGGGAATAAAGAAATTTATTATTCAAAAAATTGTAGAAGAAGCCTATTCTTCCGAAGATGATTGTCTTTAATGACTATAAGGATTTTTTTTAACAAAAATAAACCATAATTTTGTAGTATAAATTACAGCCGATAATTGACGTTTTATTTCCAAATAATATTTTAAAGCATGTCTTCCTGGCATAATATGTTAGTGGTTTTCTGGTGGTTTGAGGGATCGCCAAATTTAGTGGTTTTTGGTGGATTACTACACCACAATTAGTGGGTTCGTTAAAATTAAGTTGGCAACACTGAAGCCGACGACGACGACGTTTTTCGACACGGGCCAACTCATCGGTCTTTTTGACATCGAAATATGTTTATTTTCGGTAATAAATGCTAAGAATTGTGAATTATACATTGCGGGATAGATATTAAGATCAATTACAATCATGGAGGTGTATTATCTCGTGGTGGTTTTGAGTATTTTCTGGCGTAGTGCTGATGCCATCATGTGGAGTTTGGCACCCAACACTCAAAAGTGTCTGAAGGAAGAACTGCATGCCAATGTGCTCGTAGCTGGTGAATATGATGTTACAGAAGCCCCTGGGCAGCGAGTTGACTATATTGTAAGTGGTTCTAACTAAATTATCCCATTTGTACGATTTCCCGTTATATCTGATTTCAGTCATAAAATCCGCTATTTCGTAGCATAAAACAGTGAAAATGATCTATTTTAGCAAATGTATTTATCCCATCAGAAAAAGGGTACAATTCGCCCAAATTAATATCTCCAACTCCAACCTCAACAACTATCTCATTCTAAATATTTCTTTCCTCAGATCCGCGATTCGAAAGGTCATATACTATCCCAGAGAGACTCAATAACTAAGGGCAAGTTCACATTCGTCACAGAGACCTATGACACATTTGAAGTGTGCTTTATATCAAAAGTACCCCCAGGTATGTGTATACTGTAGTAATTAGCTATTTATTTTAATAGGATGTGGTGAAGGCATAATAATAATAACAGATTATCCTTGTATTTGGCATCTACTGGTGGTCCATCTCTCCTAATTAGGTGCAGAAAAAAGACTGCAGTGTCCATGAATGCCAAATAAATAAGCTACTTAGCTTCCATTTCTTTTCTTGTAGTCCTGATTCTACCTATACTATCTACTATTTACTTTAACCTATAAAAACTTTCTACTTTCCAAGCCATTTTTGTTTTTTTATGTAGGAGTCCATCGAACACCCTCCAGTTTAAAAGAGGGGCAAGGGAGTTTCAGTACTCCCAAAATTCAACCGTTGCCGGCAAATATTAATATGTCGGACAGAGGTAACAGGCACTATACAATACTCATGCTCTAAATGACCCGATTGTATCATACCATCCTGTTAGTTATTTTTTTCTCAGTAGGCTTACTACCAAAAAAATGATCTTCAGGTTTGCTAATATTAGTAGGTAACATAGTGGGTGCTGATCCAGCCTTCAAATAAGCTAGTGGCTACAACATGTCAAAAAAAAATAAACATGTAAAAAACAAGTTGGTACTAAGGTGCACAGTATCAGAGCTAGTGGTGGAGTGTGAGGTTTTCCAAGCTTTCTATTCATCATATAATTGTAATCAGACCCATACAAATGTTCAAACCTTATCATTTTGTTAAAGTAGTTGTTATAAACTGTCTGTGTTGAGACATTTATTTCGTTTGTATCACAGGATTAGCTAAATTTTTTTTCTGAGTGGTAGAGGGTCGTGTTTGTTCTGGACCTCTAACCATTCACAAAAAAAAACAAGTTTTATGAACTCAAAATTTTTGTGTCATATTATTATAATGAAAGGTAATGAGAAAATACCAAATCATAAAACAATGAGCACAGACTTTACGGTCTTGTAGTTGTTTCCAACTAAAAAATTATAATGGAGGCCAACTTTGTTTAACCAACAAACTAAAAGTATTGACTTTTTTTTAAGTACACTTGCATTCAATTCAAACCATATGCAATCTATGTAGGTAATGGCAAGTAATATATTAGTTATCTATGGTTAATATAGGCATGTGTACATCTTGAAAATTGGTAAATCTTCTAATCTCAAATAGGCTAATCACTAATGAAATGAATATAACAAATATCATTGCAAGGACTCCAGCGATACATAAAGTCATTCTAGTAGCTTTTTAATAAACTGTATTTATTTACTTCCAGAGCGCAGAAGTATAAGCCAAGATGTGTCACTCGACATCAAGATTGGGATTGAAGCCAAAAATTATGAGGGTGTAAGTATTGAAATAGTTTTTTTTTCAGTCATTACATTTTCAACATCTGCAAAGCAATTTCATTGTGATACATTGTTTTCAGATACGGCTGTATCACGACAACAAATGATTATAATATTCATTTACTTGCTAATGTTACAACTGTTTTTCTCTATATTAAAACAATTTTCTGAATTTTCAGTTATAAAATCAGATGGATAATATCTGAAAATTTAATTTAATTTATCCAAAAGTAAAACAATTAATAAGAATAGATGGAAAACAACCCTGGATTTGGGTTCAATAATCTCAGTCATCTTCAATTTGTATTTCAACACTATCTTTTAAGGAATGACTTAGTGTCTGTTTGTAATATCAAAATAACAGCTTTTCACTAAATGCATTTGAAAATATATATATGGTACCTATAACAAAAACACTTTAAATTTTTGTCTGTCTGTCTGTCTGTTTTTTCCGGGTAATCTCTGAAACGGATGGACCGATTTTGACGGGACTTTCACTGGCTGATGTTATAACAAGTAACTTAGGCTATGCAGGGCAAAATATACTATACATTTATAATAATTTTATATACATAATTTAAATATCAGCCTCGATTCTGGCGTACAAACCTGAACCTAATTTTTGTTTCACTCTACAATAAATAACATGAGAAAGGGATGTATATTTGACAGTCTGAATTTAGTTTTAAAGCTGTCAAGTATCTTCCATCCTTGACAAATACGATGCAACTAAATTCAAAATTACACTACGTAGTTGCAAGCATACCAGCATGTAGATTAATTTGACAGGTCTAAAATATTATATTCTGTCTCTTTTTAATGTTCTTATTTGAAGGAAAGATTGAAACTAAAAAAAGGTTGTGATACCAGAATTGGGGCCATTCTCTCATGAGGTATTTCTTACGAACAAAATCAGAATTAACAGGATGTTTTCGATATCTATTGTCTATGCTTTATATGAAGATATTAATACATTTATGTCTACATGGTTGTTTGGCCCTCTGTGACACCATCTACAGATATCTTGGGTAATCTTCCGCCTTATTTTGCACTGATTTAATTAACAGTCTTAACAACTATGTCAGAAGCCTCCACGTTTTTAACCACATAACACTAATAACTGCAAAATACTTTCTGTTTGAAGTATGTTTGACCACTTGAATTAAATTTTCAGAGTAATAATAGTATTGTTGTTTGTAAACTACCTATTCGTTTTTTTATAACTTTATTCTCGGCAGAAAAGTAATTATTGTAACCTATGTTGTTTGCATGTATAGTACATTAAAATTATTACTAATATAATAACTATATGAATTAATGTGTGATTTTACTAAAAATGGATTTCAATTTTAAAGTTACTTTATTTTTTGATTAATGCTATTATTCTGTTAAAGTCTACTTGAATTACATTTAGATCCCATAATATTTATTGATTTTATTGACTTCACTGACAAATTTTGACATTATGTTATTGTTATATATTTATGATTATTATTCTCTCATTGAGTACAATAATTGTAATAAAAAAGGAGTAAGTATATAAATAGGCAGTAAACAAATTTACTAGCTATCACATCTGTATGAATCGGTGCAATTCATATTGCATTGTATTCACCCAAAAATCAAATAATTTGCAATGATATCCAAAGATATACTTATTTATAATATAACACTCGCCTAATCGTGTTTGATCACACTGACAAAACGGAAATGCACAGGTGAAAACACCTTACCATGTTTCTTCTAATTTCTAGATTGGTGAAGCAGCGAAGCTGAAGCCAATGGAACTTGAGTTAAAGAGGCTAGAAGATCTTTCCGAAGCTATTGTGCAAGACTTCACGTTAATGAGGAAAAGAGAAGAAGAGATGCGAGACACCAATGGTATGTTTCCAGTCATTCTATCACATATTATAAATTGGCATGAAAAGCTTTGTAGGTAGTGCTAACTTTTTGGCCGAAGTGAAAAATGGTACCAGTCCTTTGCAATAGCTGATTATGGGTCCAGTAGGAGTATTAAACAACAGTGTGAGAGGGGTGGATAATCAGACCGGGCACAAAGTATGGCGCCATGGCGGCATGGAATTTGATAGACGACTATTTATAATTTACTATGTAAACTGCACAGTAGAAAAATGCATAGTAAATCGTACATGTACTTCCTACGCTGGCCACGTGGTGCTTTACCAGCGCTCAACTTCCATTCCTATACTCACAAGCAGGTTCACGTTCCGTTTCTCTATCGGATACCCAGAGAGTATTCTGTATCTGGAGTAATCAATGTTGCCATGCAACAATATCAAAGGATGCTGGGATATTATAATGCTTTTTGGCTAAGCAGTGGTCTACACACTAACCTTTTTTCCAAGCTTTGATTTTTGTATGTATGTATATTTAGGTCAAATCTTGTAAGCTAAATATGATCCACTTCTCGGTGTTCGATAATGGAGCCGGAAGATGGCCACAAGATTACAGTACCTACCAATTACGTATTTTATAAAAGCTTGTTTGGAAAAATAATATATTTCTCCTCGGTTTTTGTTATTCGGTGGTTCAATAATTTATTCAAACAACATACACTAACAAATTAAGAACACTATTTAACTTGTTTCGGGTTTGGGCAAAAACTAAGCTATCTAACAATTCTCGCTTCAAGTAACAAAATGATTTGATCACAGTTTCCTATGTCATCTTATTTCAGAGTCCACCAACAACCGCGTTCTATTCTTCAGCATATTCTCGATGGTCTGTCTCCTTGGTCTCGCCACTTGGCAGGTCTTATACCTACGTAGGTACTTCAAGGCTAAGAAACTGATTGAATAGCGAAGTAATAAATACAACGTGGATAAAGTCACTAGCGATACAGCTGCTGCACAAAACTTACCTTTACGTTTTTCATTTACGCTGCTAGAATTTTTGCGTCTGGCAACACAGAACAAAGTTACATAAAACATCATATCCTCGCATTTTAGTTTGAATAAAATTTAAATGTTTTTTTTTTGTAACATCACACAATCGCTAGTGATTTTTTCCACGGTAATAGATCTTATAATTTACTTTATTTAAAACAATAAGATTTTGGAATACTTAATACCTACAGATTTCTAATTTAGTAATTTTGTTATAAATGATTAAGTTCGTGTCTGTTTATGGATGTAAAATAAAATTTATTTAAAATATTACTATGTATTTTTATTTGTGATCCTATATACTTGGTAATACTTACCTATAAGACTCCATTTAATTAGAACTACCTAGCTGTGATCTGCGGTTTTACCCGGGGTGTATAGAGATTCCTGTGGGAACCGCGCATTTTTCTTGATAAAATGATGCCTATATCACTCTTTGGCCCATAAACCACGTGTTGATCAGTTGCTGCATGAGAGGACAAACTAACACACTTTCGCAATTATAATATCAGTAGTAAGTATAAAAAATTGGTGTAAATGTCCTTGCGATTCGATTTTTTTTCTTTTGATTGGTTATATCCACAGATCACATCACAGATCTCGTTATAGTTATCTCACTTGATCTCGTTACGATGTAGCCAAAGGCGGTTGAAGCTGTGGTAAAAGTATATAGACATTACCTTAACCTAGAATGGAACTATGTAATTTACCTTTCCATGGGCCACTGGTGGCCGTTGAAAGCCACCAGTGGCCGACACAGGAAGCCGACTATATTTATCATACATCTTGTGATAACTCGACACCGCACGTGGTGGAATACCATAAATCCTTATAAAAATTGTTAGCCCGCTGCTTGTCAAGTTGTCACCGACTATAATTATACAATTTGGGACGCTAGAATGGTCAGAGAGAGGGTCAAGATTTCATCCGCCGTAAGGAGAAAAAACTCACGTCCTAAGTACAATACCCATAGAATACCTAATTACATTCCACGCATCATAGCCAAATATCGATCTAACGTCTTCGGAAAAAAAGGTTGCAAAAAAATTCTTCATTTTTTCGGTAACTTATTTTAATCTCGTAAAAATTTTACTATGAAACAGGCATCATTTATTTCTTACATTGAGTTCCGTGGGTCACTCCGCTCTCACAACACTTGAGATTTGATTGACTGTTGCAACACAAATACGGTTATATTATATAACAAACATTACATAAAGCTAGCACACTTCATATAATAAGATTTATTTAGAAAATATACATAGACAATAAATATAGTTTTAAAAACCAGGGCTTGTTTGGTACATGTTTGTGGCCTTTGGCCTAAAACCAATACGATCACCGTTATACATTTAAATAATAATGGGCGCGATTCTAGTGTTACATTTAATATTTCAAACTAAAACTAATATTTAGGAACTTGATAGAGCAAGCGCCTTGTCCGTTTGCTATATTAAGTTTCTTAGGAAGTGCTCTCTTTCACATTAGGAGGCATGTATGTCCAGAAGTAGACAGGTATAGGCTTATGATGATGATTTCATTCACATGCCTTTAAATTTCTTGTCGTGTGAAACGGATATAGCATGGTGCACTAGAATTATACCAATTTTATTTTAAGTTTAAATACTTATAGTCTTATATGTGACGACTGAGTGAAAGTGTAGGTATACGATAGGCCTGCTCCATTAGGTATACATACCTATTTCAGAGTGAAATAAACAGAATAACAGTTTATTCATATCTAAAACGTTAAAAGAGCCCGCCAAATATTGTGGTCGATACTGCTGTGCCATTTTCTAATCCTAAACATATTTTTACGGAATACTAAAAGGCATTGAAATTCGGTTGATTACTACAAAATAGCACAAAAGAATTCGTATCTGATATTATGGCAGCCGATAGTATATGTACAACTCTCCCTTATGTACAAAAATGTTGACTGCTTTTAAAAAAATAACAGTATGTATGTCTACAGATATTTTAGTACCCGCAGAATCGATACGAATACTTCCTGAGAAGTGTCTTTCCTTTTATTATAGTACTACTCTATGGAAGTGTCTAATTGTGAGCAGAGCAACGCGTATACCGCTTTAATTCAGTCGCAATGATTAGATAACGTAGGTACTACATTCATTCAATGAATTCAATAGTCTGCTTCCTGAATAGGTAATCAACAAAATAGATTGAAATTGTTAGAACTAAACACCACCACGTAGTCAATACTGCTATTCTTATTCAACGAGAGGTATGCCACAGATCTCTTAGGCATGGCACACCACAGAACATATAACAATACTACAGCACACAACGACTTTTTGCCACGATAGTCGTGATGCTCCCGCTAAAAGCTCCTTACTGGCGCTCGACTCTATTTCGATATACAATCTACTGCAACCCAGGGAAATCGCAACGGTAGCAGACGTGTTATACACGTAACGTTGAAATTTGCTGTCCCGATACCGCTGCATGCCGCAGCGTTGATCGTTCTGATCATGAGACCATGGCTTATACAGGCAGGGCCGGATTATCCATAAAGCAAAGTAGGCAACTGCCTAGGGCCCAGCACATGCAAAGAGCCCCACACCCCGGAAAAAAATTGAAAATGTTTTTCGAGTGAAAATTCAATTTGAAGATTTGAATGCAACAAACTCTCAATGCAATATTGCGTTGTTTTTTATATTTTATCGTTATATATCAGCACATTTCAGAACGGATTTCAAATTATTATAGCATAATATTATTACGGGTAGAAAAGGGGGCCCTAGACGTGCATTGCCTAGGGGCCCCGGCATGGTTAATCCGGCTCTGTATACAGGCCATACACGCTACGGTTTACCTGCGCTGCGCACTGCCCAGTCCTACCTGCACCGGTAGACCGTATTTATACGGGCTTTATGGAATACGACGCTCGCATCATCAAATTACCAACTATCGCTACAAAAAGTATTGGTCTGCCTTGGCCCTAGTAAAATCTATGCAACAGTTTATTTAAAATATGTTTGCATGAATATCTACTATACTTGCCTTGCCTAAACATTTTTCCCATCTTATTATTTCCTAAAAACTGTATTCGCAATAAATTACATGTATCTACAATAAATTAAATGCATTTCAATTTTTCAATTGAACGAATTTGTCTAGTTTTCAATTTAATTCTATCTCCGCAAAAGTGATGTTTTACAAATATATATTTTTATTTGCATAAAATATCTGAGAACACCTTGGAATGTTACACACAAAACCAAAAGATTGTAAGCCACATTTTCTTTATAGAAATAGAAAATTAAGGTATAAAAATAAATATATTACATATACATTATACAATATACATGCCAACAAATAAAAAGGTTGCAGCATTTTTAAAATTTCTAATAAAAAATCAGCTATTCATAACACACAGCAAAATTAGTATACATACAATAGTAAATTGGGTCATTTTCCCACCTATACGTAATTGTACAGATGGCATACCTATTTAGAAATTAAGTTACTTCCCTTATTTACATACATTAATACATCGGCAACGAAATATACCCTGCCTGAACATGATGTAGTTTCCTTATGATAAGACCAAATTAGCGATGAGTACCTAATCATATTCCACAAAAAAACCCTACCTACTGTACAAAGGGTTGAACATTTCTGTAAAACAGCATAACATCTCCGGCTAATTGTGAACAGATATCATCATATTTTTATCTTAGCAAAACAAATAAATATGAAACTCTTTTTTGTTATTGGCTCATGTGGGATCAGGTCGGCGCATCTTTTTTGGACAAAACCTCTTTTCATAATGTAACTTCGTTTAAAAGATAGTACTCACTGGGTGCATTCGATTCGCGAAAGCGTTTTTTGTCTACAAACCATTTGCTAAAAAATTAAACAATTTTAATTTAAATGTTTGGCCCGCGAACCAAATATATCGCGCGGTGACATAGCGAAAGTTTTTGTGGTTTTGTTCTCGGATCAAACTTCGCATAGCGAATTTGCGCAGTGAGTACAGTCTGTAAAATAACTGCATCTTAGATAGCAGACAGGACGCTTTCGATTGCCGCGCTTGGCCCCAATTTGTGTGCCGATTCTATACTTTTGTGACGCTCTAAACATCAAAGCGGCGAGTAATCCAATTGCACCGTAAGGTGCTTAACGCCTGCTTCTCTAAATATCCTCGCGGCTTGCTCCGTCACGTATCTAGGATCCACTTCTCTCGCTACTTCAATTTTGATTGCTCCTACATGGACGTCGCTGCATAACGTCCAGAAGTGAGGGTCCTGGACCGCGTGGACGCCAGCTAAGCCTACCACTCGCGTGTAAAGGTTAGGCAATGCTCGCTCGATCGCCGTTGGAGTTCTTTGCAACAGCACGCCTGCTGAGTCGCGCACTAGAGGGACAACACTCGCGGCTATGAGTAGCGCTATGGCCATGGAGCAGATGGGGTCCGCGCGCATCCATCCGAATGTCCTCATCAAGAGAGCGGATATGATGACACCAACCGACCCTAGCGTGTCGGCTAGGACGTGTAGGAACACACCGCGCATGATCGCGGAATCGGCGCCCGTTGGAGCTTCGCCCTCGTCGTGCGAGTGGCCGTGGTGGTTGTGTGAGTGACCATGGCCGCCGTGCGAGTGGCCGTGGCCCCCGTGGCCGTGCCCGTGGCCGTGGTGGAACGCGTAAATGCCCACCAGGTTGACTAGCAAGCCGAGTATCGATACGAGGAGCAGGCGCTCGTGTTTTACCTGGAAAATGGTAACGAATTATAATTAGTGTATTACTGTGTGTTTCGCAAATGGTTAAACACTTGAAAACCATAGAGATAGATTCCCCAACTGTCGTGACGTCTCACGAGGATGGTATCATTAGCAACACTACATTATCTATGGTAAACTTATAAGACTATTTGACATATGGCAACACACTGTATCTTATTCCGTTTCCTGTTAGTGAAAGTTTATGACTATTCTAAGTTTGCTGTGCTTGAGAAATGGCGGGGACGCTTAGGAGAAGTTCATCAATTATGAAAGCTAAGTAGCTAGCTAATACGGTAACTAGTAATAACATACTCACCAATTGTTTGTGTCATTAATAATGTGTATAATTCTATAGCAGACTAGGAAATAGGTCTGAGCTGTGTTTAGTGATCTGGCGCCGCCTTGGTATAATGGCGGCGATACTATGATATGTGATGATGGTAAATATCTCTGGATTTCGGTGAGTACTTAAAGGTTAATACACTCAAGGTGATTGCTTGTGCTTGGAATGTGGATATTGGTTGAATGGCGGCGTCGTAAGAGCCGGTCCAGTTCAGAATGATGCTTCCAAGCTGTTGGAATATGGATACTGGTTGAATGGCGGCGTCGTAAGAGCCGGTCCAGTTCAGACTGATGTTTCCACGCTGTTGGAATATGGATATTGATTGAATGGTGGCGTCGTAAGAGCCGGTCCAGTTCAGACTGATGCTTCCACGCTGGTGGAACTGACGCGAATCATAATATTTATCATGGCTTGTTGGGCTTATGCACTGTCTAGATGATGACTTAATGCTGCTGATGATTCGCACTATTTATGACTGTTCTTGGGATTGGCATAGTTTATGGTCGGACTTACATGCTGACAATGTTATGCACAATTCTGGTTTGTGTATGGTCAGCAGCTGAATGCCTCGGCGGCTAGTTCGCGCCACAGACCCAGGTTATAATTCAGTTATTTCTGAGCACCAAGAGAGGTGTGGGCCAGGGGCGCGTGCACTGGTCCAACCTATAGTCCCGAGGCCTCGGGCATTTTCCGCTGCGGCGGCCTAGAGTCTCAGCTGGGTCTGGTGGTTGAGGGTTCAGTAAATTCGAGAGGCGAAGTAACAAGAGTACTTCCTATGTTGTGTTGAATTATTTACCGTTGTAACTAAAGTGAACAGTCAGTCCGCATCAGTCTAATTACATGGATGAAGGTTGTTTGTCAGCACATCAGATGAGTCTAAGTACATTGTATGGTCTAAGTACATTGTATGGTCTAAGTACATTGTATGTTGTTTCAGTATAGCTGAAGGTTGATCTGCCAGTCCCGCATAATATATACTCAGAGTGCCTATACATAATAACATAGTGTGGTGAACTATGTACTGATGTGTTCTAAGACCTATCCATAATAACTTAATGTGTTGAACTATATTGATGTATTATAAGACCTATATATAATAATGTAGGGTGTTGAACTATGTGCTATAAGAAGGGTGAAGTTTATGTAGGGTCATCTTATTATATTAATAGGTAGGAATCTTTATTATTAGGTATGAGTAGGAAATGGGGTCTGACCCATATATTAGTAGTAGGTAGATTAGGTAGGGCCAATGGCAGTTGATTAGTCCGGTGAACACCGGCTAAACCATGGTTCCACATTACATGTGGAATCATGGTGCCAAACTATAATTACAGGTGGTGGCAATTTGAAGTGAGACGCAGACGTGTCAACTAAAGCGAAGCAGATGGAAATAGAGGTATACAAGGAAGGTACTTAAACAAGGAGTCCTTGAAGAACTCAGGTATGAAAGTCATACTTAATTATGATTTATTATTATCGTTGCGCCACGTTAAGATTTGTTTTTTGCCACTACCATTCTCATGTAAATGATTATCAACCCTATCAGGGCGTTAACGTGGGCGCGGCGACATGGTGGAGATGCTGGGATCCCGAATATCCATTCGGAATTCTGAACATTCAGCAGAGAAAAGGATTATTACTAGAAACATTTTATTTAGAATTGGTGCCTGGTGGCGGCATCTGTTGTGGAGTTTCGAAACCAATGTGAAATATTCGATCTTTGAAGTCAATACATTATCATGTTTGATTAAACATTTTGTGTATGAATATCGTTAAAACGTACTTAATTAAATTTTAAAATGTTGATGTATTTATGAATGTGTTGAAAAACATTCATTTTTGAGTTTTGTGACCAATATTTGAAAACCTGACTTAAAAGTGGCGCCACTATACTTGACTGTTGACTTCGACCTCAAATGACTGGTATTTCAAACAAAAGAAAATCTTTTAAATTGTATTTGTATACAATTGTGGTTACAACAACTATTTGTAGCTAAAAATGTATTTACGAATTTATGTTTTAACAATGTTGTAATATACTGAATTTAAACAGAGGCAGAAGAAGAGAAGGTGCGATTTTACTTCGGGAGTGAAAGTAAACAAACAATGATACGTTTTATCTATGTGGTTCTAAATATTTTTTCTTATATTGTATTTGTCGTATTTAATTACGTCTTTATTTTACGAATTACAATATATTGGAAAGTTTACAGTAAACTTCGATTAGCGACTACGAGATATTGGTTATATTTAAAATAGGTAGCCATATTTGTTGTTTTGGAAATTATGCCGTACAAACAAAGAAAAGATTAAAAGGAGATTTTATAACAGTATGTTTCTCCGCTTTCTCATGAAATGAGGAGGTGGCGATTAACAGGTACGATACGCAAAAGGTAAAGTTATATTTATAGAAACAAAATAATCATGCAAAACAATTTTTCGAGCGGGCACCGGCTTCACCGGGCCCAGGTTATAGTGAAATGAAAATAAGAGAGAAGTAAGAAACAGTTTGGGAACTTGGTGTTACGCCAGCGTGGTGTTTTCCTAAATGGTGCATGCCTGCATGGGCTATATTTATTAGCTTAAGCTGCGTGACTTGCCACCTTTGGCTAGAAATTGTATGTTGCCACAAGCAGTGCTGGTTGTTTGCTGGACGCTTCCAGTTATATTTTCAATTACTAACTTTGTTCAGTGTGTGCTAATTAACCTTATTGCATATTGCATTGATACAACAAACTCTATGAAGATAGTTTGATAGGCAATTTTCCTTGAAGCTTAGCTTAGCTGCCTGCAGCTCCTCATGTGTGGAGTCAGGAAAGAGGTGGCCTATAACACAGGTATAACGTGGCTTCCCATTGGAGAAAGAATTGTTACTGAGATCAGCGGTGACAAACAAAGAAACATAGTTATATAGATAATTCAAAATTATTTATTCACATGGGTCCTGGGTAAGCGCTCATGACAGCTAAGATAAATAAATGGTACCATTTCAGGTAGAAATGGGCAGACGGAGTGTAGGAGTTCTTTTCATGGGGGTTTTTTTGTAATGTTTTAATGCTGGTACTGTTATTAGTACTTTATTACTAGTACTTTATTTACTGCTAATAATGTCCTGGGCTGTTTGCCTCTATGCATCTTTGTCATTTACATAATCCTTCATTTTTTAATAAAACAAGCTTTGGCCTGTGGTTACACCTGTGTGGAGTTTCCCACAGGAGCGGTGCAATTTCCCAGAATGAAGGATAGCCTATGTTACTCTCCGGTCCTACTAAATAAAATCTATGAAAAAACAAAAGGGGGGAGTATCACATCAGTTCATTGAGACAATACTGCATGAAAGAAGGACAAACCTACAAACACACTTTATTATAGTACTGGTTAAATCAAATAAGCCAGTATATTGCTGTTTTTACATTATATAACATTATAGCAATTAAAGTTATGCTAATCTTAAATGAAGGCATTATACAACAATTTTACTATACACTCATTTTAACCGACTTGAATAAAGAAGGGGGTTCTCAATGAATGTACTTCTAGATGTTTAAACTTTACTTGTGATAACTATCTCAGTTATTCTTTTGAGAATTTTACTATAGAATCTAACACCGTCAGCCCACAAACTATTTATTAGGTTTACATAATCTAAACATGGGTACTACAAATTTGAATTTATTTCTCTTATGTCTAGTATAGGTACCTACTTATACTTAATAATGAGACAATGAGTCTACATCTTTCTATAAAATCTCAATTGTATCTACTTCAGGCTCAAAGCTGACGGGGGCTGGACACTGTTGTATGGAATGTATCAACAACAACTTTATCTGGCATAAGGAGTCTATGATGCAAAGGACAATCTAACTTGATAATGGATTTCCAAGAATGACAACTCAACATGGATATGACATAAACAACTGTCTGTTTCTGAACAAATAACACAAACAGAAAAGGCTCTCATTCTCTGTAAAATGCGAAGGAACTACAATTAAAAGGAGAGGAAAACTGTACCAACTGTAATAATCACAAGGGATTACAATAATTCTACACAATTACCTTCCCGGCTTTTTAAATTAGACTTACTACTTACTGGTGTTATACTTGAATGGTATTAAATATTGGATCGAATCAACTTGAATATACATCAACGGAACCTACATGATGTTGATAAATTATTGTATTTGAAGGCATCTTTAAAAGGATAAGCTAATACACTAGTGATAAATGGATTGTAGAGACCACTAATAAAAATCATCAAATTGCTATTTCAATACTAAAGGATGGATAAATAAGAGAATGGCAGATAATTAATGCTCATTATATGACTTAAGCTCTCTAGAAGACACAAATATGAAGTTTCCAGAAGGATTAAATTGTAATGTTGTAGTGTGCGGTGAAGAATGGAAAGACAACCTTCTTGTATGAAGTCAATTTAATCTCTATTTAAACATAACACATTCAAAATAAAAGTAAACTAAAACTACAAGTTAGCACTTTATGTAAGGGAGTGTACCTACTTAATAATATAAAGATGCTTACATACTATGTAGGCACACTACAAAATAAATAAAATTAAAATGACCTATGAATTGTTAGTAATGGTACCACTATGAGAAAACAAGTGGGAATTATAATATCTGCAAGAGAAGAGGTGAATTAACAACACATAAATGGATTTATTGCGATAACACAGCAATCTTTACTATATAAATTTTACATATCATTATAAAGGATATATTATTATAATACAGAACCATAATGAACAAACAAAGGCAAGGACATAATTTCTTAGCTTGATGGTTAACAATAATGAGATAATTACTTACTAGAGATTCAAGACAAATTATACAACATTTAAAAGGGGATGGCCAACCTTTTAGGAGGAGTTATGAAACTCATTGAGATACATTTATTTTTAGTTATTGAGATGTTCAAAGAGAAAATTAAAGTTAAAGGATTGATGTTACAACGGTTACGGAAATGTTCATTTGACCATTATTGGATACAAGAGAAAGGGCGACTAACTTCTATACATTACACAACAAAGATCTATGTTCAAAATGATTGGTCATGAAAATAATACACATTCATTATGTGTAAAAGGAAAATCATCAATTCTTTCACAACGGCCATAGTTGAAATTAAAGAATATAAATGTAGATTGCATTAAATGCAGAGTTTATTAAATTTGGAATTCAAAGAAGTTACGTCACAGAGAAGATTGCTGAAGCCTGCAGTTTACTAACTGAGGAGGAAACTTATCTAACTGTATTTACATTTGGATCTAAGATATGGAACTGGAACAGGATAGCCAACTAGTTAAATTGATAATGAGAACTCATAATAACTAATGTAAGGTACTATTTGCTTATGTTTAACTAATAGTGTTCCATATTCGGAATGAATACTGAACGTTTGGAATAACAAAAGCGAAAATTTTGTTGAGGACAGCTCACACTATCAGACCGTGTAAATATATGGATTGAAAATGGCTACAACCATTCACTTTATTGATGGGAAGGATACAAATTGGAGATGACCGGTTTCTTAGTATAGTCTGTCTGTTGAGACAATCAATCATTGTGTGATACCATATTGAATGAACCTGATCCACCCTTGGACAAAGGGACCTGCAGATTTATGAGACTTACATTACAAATTCTCTAGTAGAGATGGAGGTAGTTAAATGGTTCAATGAAAATACATAGATATTGTATAATCTACATGTATATAAGTACATTGTACTTACAAGCTTTGGTTTGAATACTTTTAAATTATATTAGGATTAGCCTATGAACATTCAGTTCTTTACTTAAATGGATGGATTCCAAGACTTTATTTCGTACGATGACAAGTTAAAGGAACACCTATGAACGGGTATTATAGAGACGATTGGAAAGAATGGTAAATTACCTTGTCCATTACATATTTTCATTATGGAGTCATAATAATTGGATAGCCAATTTATACTGTTTATGATGTATCAATGAAGACAAAGAGTAATAAAATCCTGGATCAATTTCTTTAAAGTGGATCAATGATGTTGGAAGATTTAATATAATTACTCATTAACTTAAGATGTCAACGAATTGGTATACTTATCAGCTAATGTAGAGAAAGAAATTAGTACTGCAAGAATAAAACTAAGATGTAACTATATTTGTATGACTCCAGCATACTACAAAGGCAATCATATAACATCATCTATTTTAATTCAAAAGGGACAAGCATTGGAAACCTATCTCATGACATATATGAATATATATTATGTAGACTGAGTTAAACTCAAAACGCAATATCTGTGTATGAAAATCCAAAGGAGGCCTTTCAAGAGAGAATAGTCTTCAAATTCAAAGGGCTTCAAATGACATGTGTGGATAAAGTAATGCAAATATTAGGACATAATGGACATTTGGAAGAAGATACACTTTATTTAAGAATTAAATATTCATATAATTCAAATGTTAAACTACTCTTCATATTGAAAACAGTTTCCATTTATGATATATACGGGGTTGCAGTGCACTAACTGGTGCCTGCTAAGTTGTTACTACAAGCTTTATGGAAGATGAAATCATGAAAACAAAATGCGATGCACCAATTGACGGCTCCGTAGCTAAGTTGGTAGTAATGTGGTTATGTCCATGCCACCTGCAACACAGGGAATCCTAGTGCGGGGTATGAGTGTAAGCGTTTATTTATTATTTATTTATTCTCTAAGGAGGAGACTAAGAAATGGAGAACAATTAAGTTTAACAAATAACTTAGAAGAAATCAAAGGAATAACTTGCCAGTTTAGTTGTAAAAGTAAAACAGTAGAAGGGATGTCAAGTTCATTATTTTTCCAATTCTTTAAAATTAAATTATGTAGCTGTTGTCTATTCACAGTTGTAAAGAATAACTAGCGTTGGCAATTGTGAAATCATGCCTGGTATGTAGAGTACCTATGACGTATCCATCTACTTATAAAGGGTAAAGCTAAAAGGCTCTAATATAAA
The DNA here is from genome assembly GCA_907269065.1 of Crocallis elinguaria. Classification (NCBI taxonomy): domain Eukaryota; kingdom Metazoa; phylum Arthropoda; class Insecta; order Lepidoptera; family Geometridae; genus Crocallis; species Crocallis elinguaria. The sequence continues at coordinate 11,012,521 of OU026065.1, read as the reverse complement.
TTAAAATACATACAATATGTATATTCATGTAATAATTTAATATGACTCATTAAATTCAGTAGACATATCTTTAGATTGTTATTGAGTGTTACAATTCCAATAAATTACTTAACCTGTTGTATCAGGAGGAATTGGACAGATAAAAACTTGACTGTACATTATGTTCCATCAGAACTGAAATAAGCAACCAAATCTATCTTTGCCAAAGAACTAGAAAAGTGGTTCATCAGATCGGAATTCATATTGAAATAACTAGCGAATGTTGGCTACTAGTATATCGAGTGTCATTTTTTCTTTCGGTTGGCGAAGGTCTCTCGAATATAGTAAGTAACAAGAACAAGAGATATCAGACATGGAGCTTTATCAGCCTACTAATAGTTGAGAACTGGAAGGAGAAGAAATCTAGGATTATTCAAAAAATATTGATGGCATACTGAGAGGTGTAAGGATTGTTAATTTACTAGAAAATTATCACAGATATACATGGAAGAAATTTTTACATGGGAGTCAATCAAACAGAATAACTTGTCAATCATACTGGATACCACAAGGTGTGGATTACTCCAAACCTGTTCTGGTCAGGACTGAAAAAGAAACAAGAAAGAGATGGATTTGTCTTTTCACAAGAGTCTTTTACAGATGTCAGAGCTATTGACATTTGAAAATGGTTTAAGATTTAACACCTGAAGAAGCTCTACTGGCTCTAAAAGGAGTGATAGCAACCAGAGCAACACCAGTTCTTATGTTATCAAGCAATGCATAAACTTCAAACTTAATAGAAGTCTTATCAAAACCATACTGTGTGGAAACTAACATTCAAAGTAATTTGATACCAGAGCTATGGTATAAAATATTGCACGGATTCACCGATAAGTATTTATCATGGCAAATACAATGAATAGATTGGAAGCAAGAAATAAGGTGATAATTATTAGATCATTGGAAGGAAATCTAAAAACAAATGACAATGGAGTTGGGAGTACAGTTTTGAAAAATGAAAACAAAGAAAATGAGAGCTAAACAGAGATGACAGAAAAACAATTGAACAAGATAAACAAAGCAGATAAAAGCATCATAGCATAGATTAGTCTGAGTCCTAGAGGTGAACACTTCGATAAGTTATTACCTACTATTACTAACATGCTTTAATTTTCCTTGTCGGGTGTGTCGTGACGTCTCACGAAGACGGGCCCTATTTGGAAATGGATACCTAATAACTTACTAACATGTTTTAATTTTCCTTGTCGGGTGTGTCGTGACGTCTCACGAGGATGGTATCATTAGCAACACTACATTATCTATGGTAAACTTATAAGACTATTTGACATATGGCAACACACTGTATCTTATTCCGTTTCCTGTTAGTGAAAGTTTATGACTATTCTAAGTTTGCTGTGCTTGAGAAATGGCGGGGACGCTTAGGAGAAGTTCATCAATTATGAAAGCTAAGTAGCTAGCTAATACGGTAACTAGTAATAACATACTCACCAATTGTTTGTGTCATTAATAATGTGTATAATTCTATAGCAGACTAGGAAATAGGTCTGAGCTGTGTTTAGTGATCTGGCGCCGCCTTGGTATAATGGCGGCGATACTATGATATGTGATGATGGTAAATATCTCTGGATTTCGGTGAGTACTTAAAGGTTAATACACTCAAGGTGATTGCTTGTGCTTGGAATGTGGATATTGGTTGAATGGCGGCGTCGTAAGAGCCGGTCCAGTTCAGAATGATGCTTCCAAGCTGTTGGAATATGGATACTGGTTGAATGGCGGCGTCGTAAGAGCCGGTCCAGTTCAGACTGATGTTTCCACGCTGTTGGAATATGGATATTGATTGAATGGTGGCGTCGTAAGAGCCGGTCCAGTTCAGACTGATGCTTCCACGCTGGTGGAACTGACGCGAATCATAATATTTATCATGGCTTGTTGGGCTTATGCACTGTCTAGATGATGACTTAATGCTGCTGATGATTCGCACTATTTATGACTGTTCTTGGGATTGGCATAGTTTATGGTCGGACTTACATGCTGACAATGTTATGCACAATTCTGGTTTGTGTATGGTCAGCAGCTGAATGCCTCGGCGGCTAGTTCGCGCCACAGACCCAGGTTATAATTCAGTTATTTCTGAGCACCAAGAGAGGTGTGGGCCAGGGGCGCGTGCACTGGTCCAACCTATAGTCCCGAGGCCTCGGGCATTTTCCGCTGCGGCGGCCTAGAGTCTCAGCTGGGTCTGGTGGTTGAGGGTTCAGTAAATTCGAGAGGCGAAGTAACAAGAGTACTTCCTATGTTGTGTTGAATTATTTACCGTTGTAACTAAAGTGAACAGTCAGTCCGCATCAGTCTAATTACATGGATGAAGGTTGTTTGTCAGCACATCAGATGAGTCTAAGTACATTGTATGGTCTAAGTACATTGTATGGTCTAAGTACATTGTATGTTGTTTCAGTATAGCTGAAGGTTGATCTGCCAGTCCCGCATAATATATACTCAGAGTGCCTATACATAATAACATAGTGTGGTGAACTATGTACTGATGTGTTCTAAGACCTATCCATAATAACTTAATGTGTTGAACTATATTGATGTATTATAAGACCTATATATAATAATGTAGGGTGTTGAACTATGTGCTATAAGAAGGGTGAAGTTTATGTAGGGTCATCTTATTATATTAATAGGTAGGAATCTTTATTATTAGGTATGAGTAGGAAATGGGGTCTGACCCATATATTAGTAGTAGGTAGATTAGGTAGGGCCAATGGCAGTTGATTAGTCCGGTGAACACCGGCTAAACCATGGTTCCACATTACATGTGGAATCATGGTGCCAAACTATAATTACAGGTGGTGGCAATTTGAAGTGAGACGCAGACGTGTCAACTAAAGCGAAGCAGATGGAAATAGAGGTATACAAGGAAGGTACTTAAACAAGGAGTCCTTGAAGAACTCAGGTATGAAAGTCATACTTAATTATGATTTATTATTATCGTTGCGCCACGTTAAGATTTGTTTTTTGCCACTACCATTCTCATGTAAATGATTATCAACCCTATCAGGGCGTTAACGTGGGCGCGGCGACACCAACTATCTCTGTTTTAAGTTAATATGTTGGTACTACGGTAAAATTTCTTCTGAGTATTAAGATAAGTTCATAAACACCAATTGGAGGCAGTCGCGCTCAACATCCATTCTCAACTCTTAAGTTCAGCGTGTTTCCCACCTTTGATATATCGTCACAAGATAGCTACAACTTATCGAGGATAAATAGGTATAATAAGAACGTTATCTTATGACTTGAAACAGTTGAAACACGTTTCTATTATGATTATCGTAAAATAATCGCTAGAACCTTTCATATGAGAAACGTCGTTCCAACAACGTGGTCTATCTCTGCATGTAGATAGGTAAATAAGCTGAGAAATTTCTACCGACGACGCAAAGTTTAATCTAGTCTCCACTCCACGTCTGTAGTACCTATGCAGAATTGTCACACAATGTGTTCACACATGTGTCCTAAATTCAGAGTCAAATGGTTTTATATATTAGCCGCACAAGTTCCCGCTCGGCCACACTCTCTTTATCCATATATAATAGTTCAACCCAGATACTCCAGATAGGATGGATCATGGAGGCGTCTAGACTCTAGCTGGACTCACAGCAAGAGGGAACTACATGAGACACCGTTGGAAAGTTGAAGTATCTGACTGAAAGGAAGGGGAGACCTTTGCTATCTGCACAGCATTGGGACACCATATAATAATAATAGTTTTTCGATTATATTCCTAATAAAGCCAGCGATCGATTAATAATTGCAACTGTGTGTAGGTAACACAACTGACCGTAATGTTACGCTCCATCGATTACACCGATTTCATTTACAAAGGGTAAAATGATTATAGTATTATGCGAGAACTTAAAGACTTAATTTTATTAGATGGGGAATCCGCAATTTAGAATTCTATCGGAATATTGAATACCCAACCCATTCTTGGGAATCAAGTCTTTTCATACGAGTAGAAAAATCGTATAATTAAGTGACTGAATTCACCCATTCTTCATCATTTTTATCCTTTATCATTTACCTTATACTTATTAAGAGTTGGCCGTGGCTCGCAATTTATTCGTTTTCCTTAACTGGGCATTGTTTGGGATAAAAATGATCCAGTTTATTCTAGCCTGTAAATCTAATTTCATTGACGTCTTATTATGTAAGAAGCAAACCTTAACTTTCGCATTTATTCCTAAAAATTTGACGTAGTTTCTAACATTTGAAGCGACTTAAAAGTATACAACAGTGGTTAAAAAAATCATGTCTAATGTTCAGTTTTTTTTTGCATGTTGGTACTTGGTAGGGCATCTTCTCGCCTGCTATAGTGCTCGCCTGACTATATCACCCTCTAGTAAAAATCAGCCACCAAGCACTAATCAGTGTTGAAAAATTCGTGTCTAATGTTGTTTTTTTTTCACGTTGGTAGGGCATCTTCGCGCCTGCTATAGTGCCCTGACTATCTATCACCCTCTAGTGAAAATATGTCGCCAAGCACTTATCGGTGTTTTCCGATAGCTGAACTTGACAGCTATAGTAATGTAGGTTTAGCGTATTTGCTATCATCAACCACATCGTCGAGATAGTGGTCAAAGGCTATCCTATATCCTATGTAATATCTAGTTAGTGGTAGGACTAACTCTTCTGCGAGTGTCCGTCTGGGTTGTTACCACCGCTTTGCTCGTGATATCAGCCACCAAGCAGTAGTGTGCAAGCATTACTGTGTTCCGGTTTGATGCGCAGAGTAGCCAGTGAAATTACTGGGCTTATGAGACTTAATATCTAATGTCTCAGGGTAACGAGCGCACTGCAGTGCCGCGCAGGCCTTTGTGTTGTAAAGTTCTGGGTGGCACTGCAATTGTTATGGGCCGGCGATATGCCTACCATCAGGCTAACGACCAGCTCGTCTCGTTACTTAATAACATAAAAAAAATAAGTAGGAATTATAACATCAGTTATTAAGCGAAGAACAAATTAGTATAGTACCTATATCTAAATTGTTACGCACGAATGAAAAATCTCACTTTCGAACGTAATGTCCGACACCGCATTTCGTACAATATTTGGTAATCTTAGGTTGTTCATGAAACCATACACGTGACCAATTCCACACTGTTCTGACAAAAGGCGTTAGATAAAATGGTCCGCCGTCCGACTACGTGCCCAAGCTGAAGAAACTACGCGGGTGGTGTAGCAAGGCAATGTCAACATTATTACAGTAAGCAGAGTGACGTAATTTGTTTGCAGCCATGCAGTGAAAGATTTGTTTAAGATTGCTGATACTACTGTATTCAGATTTTTATGCTTAGTTGGTAGCTTTATTGATTTTCTGTAACTATCATGTTTTCAGCAGCAGCATATGAAAAATGAAATTTAAATCATACATGTTCTCTAGTCAGCTCTGTTTATTGAACGGATTTAGGAAAGAATGAAAGCACAGACAGACAATTACAGACAGGGCCGGATTAACCACGCCGGGACCCCTAGGCAATTCACGTCTTGGACCCCCTTTTTAACCATAATAATATTATGCTACAATAATTTGATAATCAGAGCTGGTCGTTTGCCTGATGGTAACCATAACGCCAGCCCATTACAGTTGTAGTGTCACTCAGAACTTTGAAACAAAAAGGCCTGCGCGGCACTGCAGTGAGCTCGTTACCCTGAGACATTAGAAATCCATGAGCGTGCGTGAAAAAAAAATAGTTTGAAAGAGTTTCCACCCAACGCTATGCCATTTGATGGCACATAGCAACACCAGCATTCAAATGCGTTGAAAAGGATTTAATTTCACGGGTGAATATACTACAAATCGTTGAATATTTAAAGTTCTCTATAAAAGGTAAATTAATTGAAATAATAACGACAGTATGTTTTAAGAAAGTCAACGCAATCATCAATTTGATTGGTTCCACTGATAAAATCTGCATACTATTACTACTGACCATTTGGATCTTTAAGTTTTCTACTGTAGGATTCAATTTTGAATGGATAAAATATAGGTTTCCCTTGTATTTAATATTTTTAAGATTCTATTAACAAAAAAAATAACACTATTAATACCATATGTAAATAATGTCAGGAAGGCGACGGCGGCCGGCTGTAATATATTTTGCGAAAACCCAAGTCTTGTCTGTAAAGACGTACTGCGCCGACCCCATGTAAAATGGGACAAGGGCAGGAAAAAGAAAGGAGGAGTCCGATAATTATTATCATTGCAGTGCATCACTACAGGCTCAATATGATAATATTTTAGTAACCACCTCTTTGTCACGTTTCCGGGGCAAAACTAAGGCAGCCCCCACACCTAATTCATGTTTTTTTTATGTAAGCATCAATCCAGGCCCACGAGAAAACCATGGAAAAAACACGATCCCCGCTTGACGTACCGTCTATTGTGGTTGTGGTTGGGGCTTGATGGAAATCTAGTCCGACATGAATTACCTACTTGCTACGCCTCAATTCGTTTTTAGTTTTTATTTTATAATGTTATTACTAAGTACCTAGTTTAAGTTTGCAACGCCCTCTTAACAGGGTGCATATATGTTTAATCTTAAGGATTAGTTGAATGTATGTATGTATGTAATAAAATAAAATAAATAAATACACAAAAAAATGTATTTGTTTTTGGAATTTCCCGCCACTTCACTGACCAACCATCCTATCCTATCCTAATCAAGTATGTAACGCATTCAACTAAAAAAAACCCAAATTCAGTATTAATAAAAAGTATGGATAGTTTGAATTTGGATTAATAAATAAAAATTTAAAATTATTTTTAAGCATTAGCATAAAATTTAAAAAAACTTGGATAACTTCGTCACACAGCGGTTAGGTACATTAAATAAGTTTATCAATAAATATGCAATAGAAAATCTTAATTTATCTTATCAAAATTAAGTTGAGATAAAAAAATATTTATATATTTTATAACATTGTATTGCACTTTTACACGTTAGATAAGTCTGCAGATTGCCTAATCAATTTAAATTGCTTTTCATCAAGTTATTTTATAAAAAAAAAATTAAAGCAATCTATCTATGTATACTTATAATAAAACTGTAACAGGTCCAATTCTGTACATTGAAGACATTTTGAAATTTGTTTTTGTAGGGCACTCTATTATCGACACTGGAGCCAAAGCTTCGTTTTTCTGTATCTTGGCAGCGCATCATGCCGAAACTACTGAATGGATTTAAATGAAACTTGGCACGAGTTGAGTTGATACTACGAGGTAGGACATAGGATACTTTTTATCCCGAAATGAAGCACGGTTCCCTTGGGAGAGGGGATGAAAGTTAAAACGTCTACTTGATAGTAACGATTTGTGGTAGTAACTCATTAACGCGTCGTCCGATTTCATTGATTCTTTTTTTTTTGTTAGAAAGGAGGTAGTAGCCTTATGGGCCGTACGGCGAAGGTTTTAGTGGCTAGAACCTCCGCCTACCGGCTCTGAGCGTCGACGGCTAATCCCACTATGCATGTGTGTATGGTGTGCGCGAATGCATTTCCTCCGCGCAAAAAAGGGCAAACAATACCTAGTAGTAAATATAAAAAAAAATATTTACCTCTGGTGGTTCAATCGCCCGCTCTACAGCTTCGCTCATGATAAAGAAAGCAATAAACAAAAGGAACAGGCCGTTCACAAAGCCCGCCAGGACTTCCGCCCGAGCATATCCATATGAGTAACGTTCATTTGCTCTCCATTTAGATATAACCGATGCAGCAAGACCTGCCACCAGCCCCGTGCAGTCGAAAAACATGTGGAATGCATCCGAAATAAGACCTGGAAAAGAAGTCAGTGAAATTACTGACCTGCATAACTAATTACTGTTAAATTACCTAATATCTCAGGATAACAAGTGCACTGCAGTGCCTTCTGTACTACTTATTTCCTATCAGTATTATTCCTATTATTACTATCAGTATAAAACCATCCATATAAGACCATCTTTGTCAAAATGTTCATTTTAACATATTTAGGTATGTTAATTGGATTAATTTAAGTTATTTTGCGATAATTTCTCAACTGGTTTGAAGGTATTTTAAACATCTTTACCATTTAGTAACATGCACCTTATACCTTAAAACTGGTTGAGCATTATCACAAGACTCGGCTGTACAATGCATGTTCATTAAATTGACATAAATAATAGATCATCACAGAATGCCACAAGAAATGGTTGTTAGCCATTTGAAACCATGACTACTCTCACCGCACTTGCGAGGTCATAAACCTCGACAGATCTTTCGAGCCAGTGGTGACCGCTGGTGGACTGCCAATCACCTACAGTGCCTACAGTGAGATTCTGCACATGTGAGAATGGTAAGTTTATACAGGTATGCAATAAGATAATTCTGAGAATGATAAATAACTTCAACCAGCCTAACAATATTCGTTATTGTTTGGCTGTGTGAAGTTAACAATTTTTTTGTTCTCGGAATACATAAATTAAAAAATAACATTTTAAACAAAAAATTTCAAGGGGCTTTAATTAAAAACCTACTACTTACATAAAAACTATTTCTAAGTACTACTTAAGCAGTTGGATAATATAGAAGCCATAGTATCCTTGAGATAGATAATTCTGTTATTATAAGATATACTTTAAGAAACAATTTTTGTAATATGTAGACTGTGGCTGGATTTACAATAAATTAATTAGATCAAGTTATATATGTACAGAACTTAAGCTCTGAGCATTTACAAAGTAAAAAGCAGACATTTTTGCTAAGTTCGTAATCAACTTTGGCTTGAATTAGTTTATTTAGTTGTGCATGCTGTACAACTGTTTGTTATTCATGTTTGCAAATATTATAAACAACTTGTTAGTTACAGTAGCAATACCAATAAAATGTTATGAAAAATGTTGCATGTGTTCATCATCAGCTTATAGCTCTCCTACTGCTGGGACATTGGGCACACAGGCCTTCTCTCAGAGTATAGACCATATTTTTCAAAGCAGACTCAACAGGGTTTGGTGGATTAATGTATGCTTTGAAACCAGTTATTTAAAATGAAATATGAATTCTGAGTCTGCTTAAACTACAGTGCTATTAATAACACTGTATAATTGAAAATTTGACTTACCTAAACTGTTTGTCCATACCCCATAGAACAACTCGACAAACGCGAAAGACAAGTTCAAGATAAGAAAAAGGAAAAGATTCCTCGAATTCTTATCAGAATAAATTAGTCTGAACCAACTTTGGAGCTTGTCACCGATACCTCCGACGGGACCCCTGTGTCCCATCTGGATCCGAGTGTCTTTTTGCGTGACGGGCAACATTGTGTCTGATAAACTGTCCTGATGTCTAATTCACCTCATCACACACCAATTCACACAAATAATTACGAAAACATAACGAAGAACATGCATACGTGTACTTCACAGTCGGTTTATAACCTTATCGATAAGATTTTAACTGTACAAATAAATAATTTTATAAAAGTATATAAAGAAATTGATGACTATGAGAGAACTGTAATGTTGTACATTCTTTTAGTCTTGTGATTTTAATTTAATTTTCTAAACTTTACATCGAGCGACAGATCGACAACATTGCTTATTTCCCCATTTCTCTGTGATTTTCGTCCTATGCCCCAATCCAGAGGGTGGTAGCTTAGAAAAACGAGCATTTGTATGGCAAGTGGTGCCGTCTCGTGATTTTGGTCAGAACACGTAGTATACTACCTAATTTGTGGTCAGAACGGAATTAGACAGTCTGTGATTAGACGTTTGCTTCGATTTTTTATATTTACTGAAAACTGAAATTATTCGAAATTAAACATTTGTATTTGTTCGCAACGCCATTGTTTTTTAATTTCTCGTAGTTTTCTTTGATTATCATGTTAATTTTGTTGTAATTGTTGGTGTTAGTTGTTGATTGTTTTTGTTATTGTTGTTAAAATGTCTTACCAGGGAAGACGCAGTAACTGTGTTTTTGGATGCTCGGATCTTGGTAAGCCTATATAGTTTTTATATGATAATTTTCAAAGACCTCAAGCTGACTTTCATAATTTTCATAGTTATTGTTGAATTCCACAATATTAGGTACTTCATTTTGTCTTTGTTCTAAGCGGAATGGCCACAGTAACCATTTACACCAAATTTGTCTAGTATTCCTTCTAATCCTTTGAGACTTGTCGCGCAAAACGCGAATCGCTATGTATAAGCTGTAAATGTCAGCCCTTACACAAATGTCAATGTCAAAGTATTTTATCGTAGGACAATACTGTTTGCTTACTTTTGGATGACAGATTGTTTATGAAAGCTGTGGTGGTTGAATAACGATAGTAATTGACACATTTCGACGACGGCGATGGCGGGAGAAAGACGCGAAGAAAACAGTAACTGAACGTGAGTCAGGTTGGTGATCAGGCGAATAGTACCGTCATGAAACTACCCTAATAATCCCTGGTGAGTGTTCAGATTTATAACTGTTCACAAATTGACCATTAGTAGTCAAGCAATGTGGAATCAGATAGAGTCCATGTGATTAGAGTTCCACAAATGAATCCAATAAACGCTAGTAATATTTATGCATGGTAATGTTCTAAACATGAAGCGTACAAATTGTAGGGTAATATAATAGCTTAGGCTTCACCCAAGTTGGAGTGTGATGAATAAGCACACTGGCAGCTGGTCGACTATAGTTGGAGCAACCGAGGCAGGACTAAGGGGATGGTGGAGGTCCTCGTGGGGGTAACCCCCCCACGTCCGGCCGGTGCCAAGGAAGGGGCAAAAGACCCGAACAGGGCTACTGGGCAGGCCAGACCCTGATGGATAAGTTGGCACCGGGACACAGGCAGACTGTGTTCAGACCGGAGGTAGTCGACCAGAGCTAAGTTAGTCGTTGGGACTAACCATTAGTGAGAGTAGATGGCAAAGCCATCAGAGAGAGTAGATGGCAAAGCCATCAGTGAGAGTATATGGCCAAGCCATTATTATTAATAGGGAGAGGCACATAGTATATATCTCTCTCTCCCTCTCCTGAGTAGATTCATAAATAGCGAAGCAGATAACTAGTTCTTTTATAGACATATTCAAATAAACTATTGATACCTTTTGTTACCCTAATTCTGTATATTAGAATCTTGGCATTATGCAATATGAATTACGGAAGGGGCGACAAGACTTTAGGACCTATCTATTGAATTCTGAGTTCTAATCGTCTATCAGCTTATTTGAAAACAAAATCTCTGGTTACAGGTGCATATCGGCACGGGTTTCCTCATCCTGAGACAAGGTCTGAAATGTTTAGAAAATGGCTTTTGATTGTGGGCAATAAACTCACAGAAACAGATCCATAAAGATCCATAAGAAAGTGTGTGCACTTCACATTGGATCAAAAAGTAACAAACCATTGACTGATGTGTTCAGCTGTCCCGTCTTCGCGTCGTTCGCGTCGTTCGCGTCTAGAAGGTGAGTCTTAGATATACTAACTGTACTGTGTGTAACTGGGTTATAATTATTATACCGCTATAATCAGACAGATACTTCGGTAGGTACTTGATGTGTGGGCTCTTATCCGCAACTATAGGCTGTTTATTGGCCCTTTTTGCATGAGCATAAACAGATACTTACTGTGTACATACTGTATCGATACTATGTTAACATTGTTACTGGGGTCTGTTTCTTTGTATTTTGTTCACTTTTGTGTTTTATTTTGTGAGAATTTACCATGGATATTTTAATTTTAGTCTGCTAATTCAGCAAAGCTGTTACACATTGCTGCGCAAAGAAGTGCATCCAGTTTTCAAAGCCGCATTCTCCGAGTTTGTATCCCTGCAGCAAATATTTAATTACTTGCTAATTCAAGTCTTGTTTATGGGATGTTGTCTTGCTTTTTATTTGTAAATGAAAGAGAAAAACATGCTACAGCAACCCCACTTAGTGGAAATAAGGGTAGATGGATGTTGAAGCTGTGTGTGACACCTGAGACTGTGTCTAAACATTAGTTATGATTAATACCGACCTTAAATATTTACAGGAATATTTTCATCTCCAACTGCATCTGTCAAACTTGAACACAACTACTGCATCCCCGGAATACAATCACCTAGACCAGGAGAGTGTTCGACCAATCCGGATTGTGTGGTAAATGAATAAAAATTTGTAATATTGTAACCATATTTTGTTGTATTAATTTCCCCATTTAGTACATAATCAACTGCAAAGCTACTTGGTAGGTAGTGTGGTTTCAGCTCACTGTACCTAATAACAATTAAAGTGGGTTGTTTGAGTTAGTAGGTGATAGGGCCGCAATTTGTACCTACATAACAGTTAATATATTAGGTATATAGTGAGCTAAATACCTGTAGGTGCCGGCATAGGTCTGGTATAGGCACAAAATAGAGCGAGCAGAAAGGACGCTTAGTACTTGGCACACTAAACACTACTGTTTAGCGCAAAACGGTAGCAGTGCCAAGTACTTAGCGTCCTTTCTGCTCTGTCTATTTCGTGCCTATACTATACAATTACATATAGAGATATGGACACCTGCATACCTATATATATAGCTATAGCTATACAAGTTTAGTTCGGACCAAAGTCGCTTGGAGCGCTAGTGTTCGACTGTTCTGACGTTTCGCGTGAGACGGCCCTCTTCTCCTTTATGGATAGTTATTATACTCTTTGCCCCAATCGTCCGTCGCAAAGGTCCGTCGTTTAATTAAGGGTTGCCAGCGACGATGTATGAAATAACATTCACAGATTGATAACATTTTTCATTTTCTCTCAAACTCATACTATACGAACTCGTCCTGAACTCTGAACTCCAAACCAAGCAAACTCCTTACTCGATCAATATCCGAATGGTTGCAGCACAGAATAATTTTCTAAATTCTGTGCAGAATAATATCAAGAATGTACTCTGACAGCAAACACTGATGATAGTATAATATACTGCTATATTAAACTATGTAAAGCTGTGAATCTGAGAGAAATAAATAAATAGTGGAAATTTGGAAAAAAGATCCTAGAGCCAGTAAAAAAGTCTTGGACTCCCGGAACTTTATCTCAGTTATTTATAGTTTTAATTTTATGCTGAAAAGAATCATCAGCCACGCGGGATTCTAGAAATTTTGGAAAAATTCTAGTTTCAACGGCTTCATTAAAAACCGCCCTAGCAAAGCTGACAGCAACATTGAAAAGCTCCTTACATTGTTTTATTTTATTGTAAAGTTTGAAACCATTTCTAAAAGCGTTGATCGATTCACCACACGAGTGAAGCCGCGAACAAAGGCTTGTATTATAATATGGTTGTTAAATACATAACTTTTGTGAAATTTAAGTGATGATGGGTTTCAACTGTCGAGAACCTGGAATCCAGTGGTAAATCTATGCAAAAACTATAAATGTGTCGAAATAAGTTCGCGAGCAGATACCGTAAGTTACGTCTGTCGAGATCAACAGCGAGTTGCGAGTGACTTTTGTGTTGGTGGTAACGGCATCGAGCCGAAAAAACGCGAACGAAAGAAGGTAGACCGGTTCGTTTGCTCATAGCCTTATCGAAGTCTACAATTCTACCCGCAGTAACTTCAGTTTCCTCGTGAACATGGCGCTTGCAACAGTGCCGAAATATCGAGGGCTCAATACAAATAAAATACATGGTAAATATCCCGTTACTAAAGTTAACTCTTTTGTGAAATTTATTTAAAACAGTATAAAATATTACAAAAGACTGATTTGCGTTTAGCCTTTTTCCAAAATATTCCCTGAGAGAATTATTATTAAATCCTTATTAATAACTTGAAACTATTGCAAAATGGAGTGGACTCATTCATTGGTCTTTTCACTTCTTGAAATCTAACCGTGTCTATGCGATTCCAAACGCGTACATTTTTCCGCGAGATAAACTCCGCATTAGTTCCACTTTTGAGTCAAAAGTTCTTTAATTTCGGAGTACAATAATTAATTTCAGCCAATATACATAATTACTCAGCTATTACTCAGTAAAAGACTATTTAAATGATAAAATTGGATCCATTAATTAGTAATTATGTTTATAAATCTGACATTAACTTAATTTAATTTCCCTCTGACTTTTCACTTAGTGTACTTGTTCCTATGTTTTTTTAACCGTCATTAATGTAATTTGTTTTCACATCATGTTTTTTTGTTTAAATAATTACTTATAATAAATAAATAATAATAATAAATAAACGCTTACACTCATACCCCCGCACTAGAATTCCTTGTGTCGCAGGTGGCATGGACACACACAGATACACATCACAAACATCCAAGACCCGAGAGCAAACTTTATGTTTACACAAAATCTGCCCCGGCCGGGAATCGAACCCGGGACCCCTCGCTTTGCAGGCAGGGTTACTACCAACTTAGCTACGGAGCCGACTTATTTTGAATAATAAATGTCACATATAAAATGATAAACATTTGTACGCCTAACCAGGCAGAATTTTGATGGATATTTATATGCTATGATATCTTTGCAAACATTGTACCCAAAATTCTGACAAATAAATCATTTCATTTCAATTACCGACAAAAGAAAAATTATCCACCTACAACTACATTGTCACTTAAAACTTAAAAACAGGTTACCTATAATTAGTGGATAATTAATTAATAAAAAAAATACTTTTCCCAGTCTTCCTCAATTTATGGAAATGTTCATAAATTGGCAGCACTGAAACAGTGCCACTTTGACACTAAGTTCTGTCAAAAATTAGTGCTGCCGTTGGCAAAATAAGGATCTTCCTTACGAATATTACAAAAAAACTATTGTTTAAATAGGCACACAATTTGATAATTTTCTACTATTGCCCAAATCAAACAAAGTCATAAAATTGAATTTCATTAAATTAGCAAGGAAGATCCAGTATTTTTACTTTCAGTAGATTTTTTTTGTCTATGAAATATAACAAACGACTACCCAACAGCTGCGTTCATTGGTCGGAATAAGTTCTTATACGTCATGCAAAGATCTAACACCAATGGGATTGAAAGAATCAAACAATCACCTGTGAGTGGTAAATGAAATAGCATTTTATGATGAGTCATAGACTTTCAAACTGACACTCGTTTCCGGAAAAGTTTATCAATACATCTATGAACTTACGTTTATATTGTTTATGAAATGATTATTTTGTGCAATTTTTGACCATTTTCATCACTTTAAAACTAAAATGTAATATGTTTCTATAAATATAATACTTCACTCTATTCTAATATAATTTTGTACGATTTTATTTAGAAAGGTTCCCATATTCGTTTTTCTTCCCGCCTCATTTTTGAATTTGGCTCACCGGAAATTCGTCTATAGATGCGTTTGTTTCCGAAAAGTGAACGTTTCACGAGTCAACAGCAACGTCTTTCGGGAAGTTCTAGGCGCTGTTTGCGACATTTTTCCTGCTTTTATCCGTCATCCAATGTTTAATGTGATGAAATAACACGTCGATAAACGATTACTTTCATTATTAGTGTTCATAGTTGTAATTAAGTAATCGCTAGATTACAATTTAAGCTAATATGGGCGACGAAAGCCACCCGAAAACTCTCTACGTCGGTAACTTGGACGCGAGTGTAACAGAAGTTTTCATATGCACGTTGTTTGGACAAATAGGAGAAGTAAAAGGTTGTAAGATAATACGAGAGCCCGGGAATGACCCGTATGCATTCCTCGAATTCACTACTCACACGGCGGCAGCTACAGCCCTGGCCGCCATGAACAAGCGAGTGGTTCTCGACAAGGAAATGAAGGTTAACTGGGCGACAAGTCCCGGCAACCAGCCGAAAACGGACACTAGCAACCATCACCACATATTTGTCGGAGACCTCTCACCGGAGATCGAGACGCATATACTCCGGGATGCGTTTGCGCCCTTCGGTGAGATTTCCAATTGTCGGATAGTCCGCGATCCTCAAACGCTCAAATCTAAAGGCTACGCCTTTGTATCATTCGTTAAGAAAGCCGACGCTGAGGCTGCTATTCAAGCAATGAATGGTCAGTGGTTGGGATCTCGCTCAATTCGCACGAACTGGTCGACGCGCAAGCCGCCGACTAACAGGCCAAACGAAGGCGCCCCTAGCAATAAACGGGCTAAACAGCCTACATTTGATGAGGTTTACAACCAGAGCTCACCGACTAACACAACCGTCTACTGCGGAGGATTCACAAGTAATGTAATCACCGAAGAATTGATGCAGAACACATTCTCACAATATGGTCAGATCCAGGACATACGAGTATTCAGAGACAAAGGCTATGCCTTTATTAGGTTTACTACTAAGGAAGCCGCAGCACATGCTATTGAAGCCACACATAACACAGAAATTAGTGGGCACACAGTCAAATGCTTCTGGGGTAAAGAGAATGGAGGCTCTGAAAACCAGGTTTGTATGCTACTAACTTGATTGAGAGCTTTATTTTCAGGTAACAGGTTTACAGTTGTGTAAGGACAATTTTATTAGGGTACTTTCAATCAAATGAGACTGGTATGTAACTGACCCAATGATGTAACATTGTATGAATGATTCATTTGCTACATAACAACCAATGTTACTGGAAATGTGGTTGTTGTTTGTGTAAATGATTTGCAATATTCAAATCTATATTATGACTTCAAACTTGGTAAGTTTCATTGTAGAATTAGAACAAAGAACAGCAATATATTTTGTTTAAAACACTTAACTATATAAAAAGTCCTTAGGATGTTGAGATAAGTGGATCTACTGCTCTCATACTCTTCAAAATGGTCCATTAGCTGCCTAACAAGTAACTAGCTAAAGTATCATTGCCCCATTTTGATATTGACACAATTTGAGAAGTAGCACAAAAAATGTAAACAAAAAGTCACATCTCTAGTGTTTGTAAACATTCCCTGTTGTTTGAATTGTGAACATAACATAGGTTATAGTTTCATTCATTAAAACTTCCATAGAATTAAAGTCAGTCTTAACAGATTAACTTGTTTTTAAAGGCAGTTTGATTCCTAAAATTTAATATGCACTCAAAATATACCAAACAGCTGTTATCAGTAAACTTTATCTTATCTTAAGATATAAATATACTTATATAGCAGTGATTTTCTCAAGCAAAACAATAACAATCCAAATCAAAAATCTTGTAAAAACATTTTGCTGTCTGTAGTTCATGCAAGATCTGAACAAAAGCATCCTTTGTCTGTAAACAAAGTTTCGTCTGCGTATGTACCACAGTTCTAAAATTAGCATTAATAACACATTGGGACAAAGAGGAATTTTTATGAGAGAAAGCATCCCCAGTGCAAAATGAATGTGTCTTGCATGTTTATACACTGTATTCTTAATCTTAATTTCTTATTATGCTAATTCAGGTTACATACCAAATATTTACCTCGCCATGTCTGGTATGACTTACAATACAATATGTATCTAACCTAACGATTTTCTGAAAATTCAACTGAGTCTCCTCAATGTAGTTTAGGGTAACTAAGCTTCAAGAATTAATATCAGTGTTCTTAAAATCTCAGTTTTTCTGAATATAACCTATTTGAATTGGAGAAATCTAGTAGGAGACATTTGTAAGATTATTCCTATTTTAATGATTATATTTTAACATTTCTGTCTATCCCATATAGGGCTTTTTTTTTTTTCTTTAAATATAATATGAATGGCCACTCTTATCCACAGCAGAGCTAAGGGTCCCTTTGTTAGTTTCAAAGTTGAAAACAACACATATTTTTGTGATATGAGATTGGCCTTTTTTGAAATATTTCCTTATACAATGTGATAAGAGTAAGACTAGCAGCAGATAATTAAATATATTTATAGTCAGAAAATAACCCAGTTGGGTTTCTCCCATGTTTGCTAATAAACTACAAATGACTTTAAAATAAGATTATGTCATGTCCAATTTTTTTTTGCTATCTAATGTGAAAGTTGTGCTCGAGATATGCTAGCACAAATATGCAAACAAGCTACTGTGACAGAGTAAACTTAAATGTTTATGCTTTTTGATAGTATTTGTCCTTATTGTTGTGCTTGTAAGTATTACTTTATAAATTACACTCAAATATAACTTGTTTTACTGTTAGCAGTTAGCTCTGTATATTGCGAGGGCAATATACAGACTTACTACTTCATACATATTAATATGCATACTTATTAATCTTTCTATAAGTCCTCATCATCCATCTGTTGCCCACTAAAGCCTGCTTTTAGTGATAAGGCAGCAAAGATTCTCGCTGTTAAATCAAATCATACATTTATTTGCAAGAATACATATCATTACATATTTCAGATGTTCCAAAAAAAAGTCACAGTATTCAGCCTGCAAGATGGTGTGCAAATATTAAGCTAGCAATTGATTCATATTGTTTTCTGTAGTGTAAATTTGTGAAACAAATAATTTTTGTTGTTAAATGTCACACTACGAAAGAATATCATCATCAGCCTTTTACGATCGCAATGCTGGGATACCAGCCTTCTCTCTGAGAAAGAGTATGGGTCATAATCCACCACATAGGAGAATATACACAACAAAAATGTCTTCAGTGCCATTTTAATATTAGCACAATATATCATTGTCATATTTGCTGTAATGTTACAATTCACTTGTTATTAGACAAGTAGCTTTAACAATTTGATTTTGTAATATAATACATAGTTTAATATTTTTTCAGAGTTCATCTAACAACCCACCTCCAGCACAACCATCAATGAACCAACAGCAGCAGTATCCTTATCCGTACCAACAAGGGATGGGATATTGGTATGCCCAGGTAATAATAATAGCTATATAATCTTATGAAAGTAGATTAGCAGGAAAAATTTAATAAAAGAATACAAAGACAAAAAATACATCCATATTCTTATTTTGGATGAAATTATGAATAAAAATTGGTTCAATAATTTTGAAGGTTACATCCATCAAGACCATTTTGTTACATCTCTAGCTGTACACTTAAACTAGCAGTTCTTAAATATAGGTATTTTATTTCAATGTAATGGATTCTTGAATAAATCTGTTCTAAAGGGTACAAATGGAAACCCCTCTCTGAAATTTGCCATGATTGGTTTTAAGAGTATGAAAACCAAGTTGTCAAGATAATTAGCATTTTTGGATAAATTCAGTAAACACAGAAAAGGAACAAATATCTGTGGCTTGCATACTTTTGCTGATGTAGGATTGAGACTTGAGCAGTCAGTATTTTAGAATTCAATAAAGCTGGGTCCCAAAATCCACCAAAACCAAATAATTTTGTTAGTGGTAGGACTAACTCATCTGCGAGTTTCCGTCTGGGATGTTACCACCGCTTTGCTCGTGAAGTCTGCCGCCAAGCAGTAATGACCAAGCATTATTGTGTTCCGGTTCGATGAGCAGAGTACCCAGTGAAATTACTGGGCTTATGAGATTTGATACCTAATGTCTCAGGGTAGCGAGCGCACTGCAATGCCGCGCAGGCCTTAGTGTTTCAAAGTTCTGAGTGGCACTGCAATTGTTATGGGCCGGCGTTATACTTACCATCAGGCAAATGACCAGCGCGTCTTGTTAATGAATAGCAAAAAAATAATTGTGCCCTTTTGTAATATGTACATTTAATTTTGTTGCTTTCTTACTATTGCAAACATCATAATAATATAGTATGTGTGTAATAATTATTATTATAAATGTTATATGAAAAGTGCAAATTTTATCCGTGGTAAATGAAAATTGATTGCAAGCATAAACTTTTAACAATGATAATGAATAATCAATGTTAGTATTTAAAAACACCACCAGATGGCGGTGGTATGATTGGGTCGTTTAGAGAATTAGTGTAGAATCTACAACACAATTTTTCTACTTTATGCTTAATTCTGCTCTAAATCACGTGGAAAGAACTGAATCAATTTGGTCATCTGAAATAAAGATCTCAATTAACACATCACACATTTTTTAATCCAGAAACAGAGATATAGTTCATATTTGCCACGATCACAAGAAGTTGAGACATTCTTTGCAGGTGCATTGCTGGGTGAAGCCTCGGCCAATAGTTTGTAAAACAAATTAACTTACGAATTTAATGACACACAGAGAAAACTTCAGTTTTTGAATTCATTACAGTCATTTGACACCATGCTACTCTTACATTTTAGAGCAATTACACAAGTGACTAGTATACTATAGTTGGTTGATTGATAATGTATGTTAGGATAGGATCTCGCTGGCATCTCACTTAATGTTAACCTTCCCGTGTTCCAGCAGGGCTACCCAACGCTCCAGGGCTACATGGCTCCGGGCTACTATCAACAATACACTGCCGCCTATAGCAACCCTCAAGCTGCTGCTGCAGGTAAGCATCACTTCGGGGCAAAACATAAAATCCCATTTTTAGGTTTGAAAACTTGAATGAATTGAAATGAAATTTTTGTTTAACTTTTGTAATGTTATTGTCAGCAATTTCACCGAATGCGATTTCATAATTATATTAAGTGATTGTTTATCTTCAAAAATGTTGAGATGAGCGAGCGAGATAGCGGCGGCGTGCCGAATTCTGTCCCTTAAATTAATAACGTGTAAAAGAGCAAGGACGACTCCCATCTTCTGATGACGACATGAATGAATGAAGCATCATTTACAATGATGCTAGGCGCTCCGCCTTGACTTTTCTACAGAGCCGATGTAGGCCGCCTCTAGTCCGCCTCCATTCTGTCAGTGTGTTATGTGCCTTATGGTAAGTGTAACGCCTACATGCCCGTAACATATGCAATGCCACCTAGAACATTGACACATGTGCGGCACTTCATGTGCGCTCGTTACCCAGACATCATATCAAAATGGCCTCACTTTGACACTGACAGCAAAACGTCAAGCAGCGTTTAACAGCCATAATCTGAAGAAGAAAAAGTACGTGTTAAGTCATAAGTCAAGTAATTTCACCGACTACATTGCTTATCAAACCGGAATCCAAGCTTGCACATCAAAACACAAGCAAAACGGTAGTGCCCACCTAGACGGACACTAAAATCACTTCCAACTAAACTTGTATGTATGAATAAATCTTGCAGCTATATTGTCACCCAGTGCGAGACGAAATATTAGCTTAAATTTATCACACGTTTCAAGAACCGATTACAATACAATAATTTGACCGTGGCCTGATTACTTCGGCCTGTTACCAGCTCTTATGAATAACTTTGTAGCAGATTTTATTTGAGCTTATTGTAAACAAAAGGTAGGCAATGTACCATAGACTAGTAAGCCTAGACGCCGCATAATACAAGTTTTGTATGAGAACACAATCGTCAAATGTTGGCGAGAGACGAGAGAAGACGTCGTGTTGTGATTGGTCAGTTTAAAACTCGTACATCAGACGAGTGAAAACGGCGTGTTGTGAATAGTTGTGATTTTTTTTTATATTATTAGGTAACGAGACGAGCTGGTCGTTTGCCTGATGGTAAGCATAACGCCGGCCCATAACATTTGCAGTGCCACCCAGAACTTTGAAACACAAAGGCCTGCGCGGCACTGCAGTGCGCTCGTTACCCTGAGACATTAGGTATTAAGTCTCATAAGCCCAGTAATTTCCCTGGCTACTCTGCTCATCAAACCGGAACACAGTAATGCTTGCACACTACTGCTTGGCGGCAGACTTCACGAGCAAAGCGGTGGTAACAACCCAGACGGACACTCGCAGAAGAGTTAGTCCTCCCACTAACAAACCGAATAGGTAATAGGTTTACCGAATTTGCGATATGCAGTGATAACCCATAACGTAATCTGCCGCCAATCAATTAATGTGCAAGCATTCCTGTGTTCCGGTTTGATGAGCAAAGTAGTCAAGTACTGGGCTTATGAGACTTATACCTAACTAGCTGTGCCCCACGGCTTTGCCCACTTAGCCTAAGTTACTCCTTGTAACATCAGCTATTTGCCAGTGAAAGTCAGTCCCGTCACAATCGGCCCAGCCGTTTCGGAGATGACCCGGAACAAACAGACAGATATTCAGACAAAAATTTTAAAAGTGGTTGTTTTGTTATAGGTACCGTATATACTTTCATAAGCATTTGGTAAAAAGCTGTTATCTTGATATTACAAACAGACATTTCAATTTTATTTATTTCTATAGATGTATCAGGGTACCGAGCGCACTGCAGTGCAGCGCAGGTGTTTGTGTTTTACTAAGTTCTAAGTGGCACTGCAATTGTTATGGGCCGGCCTTACTCTTACCATCAGGCAAACGACCCGCTCGTCATGTTAGATAGATAAACTCTTTATTTGCACACTACAATGAAAAATATAAAGAAACTTATTTTAACTTAGTCTAGTAGTACAAAGGGCGGTCTTATCGCTTAAAGCGATTTCTTCCAGACAACCAAATAGATTGAGAGATAGAATGGATATTGAAGCATGTTATTTATAGTATAAACGAATGTTATAGCGCTTGTTTTGTACTACTTTTCTATCACAGTAAAAACAATTCAAATAAATGCAAACAAACATCTCCGCTTTGCTCGTGAAGTCTGCCGCCAAGCAGTAGTATGCAAGCATTACTGTGTTCCGGTTTGATGAGCAGAGTAGCCAGTGAAATTACTGGGCTTATGAGACTTAATACATAATATGTCTCATCGTATAAAGTCTCAGGGTAACGAGTGCACTGCAGTACCGCGCAGGCCTTTGTGTTTCAAAGTTCTGAGTGGCACTGCAATTGTTACGGGCCGGCGTTACGCTTACCATCAGGCAAACGACCAGCTCGCCTAGTAATCATATAAAAAAAAATTGTGCTTATACCGCCCATTTGGCATCGTTTGTCCGCAGCCGGCTACCGTATGGGCGTCCCGGGCGGCGCGGGCGGCGCGGGCTGGAGCGGGGCCCCGCAGCCCGTCATGTACGCGTCCGCCATGCCCTCGGCGCAGTACCCCACGCAGTAGCGGCGGCCGGGGGCCCTGCGCACGCGCCGCGCATGAGTTGTGCACCGCACACCGCGAGGTGGACCGCCTAGGTGACCGGTACTAGTACTCTGCAACTACACACAAGAACTGATAACAGTGCGGGATGTGACACGTAACGGAGTGGGGACAGAAAAGTGTTGTCTGTGGTACAGCTGAGCGCGGATTGAAGCCTCAGCCTTGACGGCTAATAATATCTTTGTTTTCGACTTCCAATCCGATTAAAACCTAGTTGCTAGTGTTCAACTGGAAGGAACTGTCCGGAGTTCTCGCTAGTTTTTGAAAGAACTTGTTACCTTATCGTTCGTTCCAGAACGAAATCTAGCGAGAACTCTAGACTATTCCTTCGAGCCGAAGTTGCGACTGCTGGTTTTAATCGGGTTGCAGTTGAAAAAAAGACAATTGTTCTTAGCCGGTTATACGCTGTTCAGATCTAAGACCGTGTCTAGATGGGGCGTTTTACGCGCGAGTCTAATCGCGATTGTATGAGGACGGAATGTATAAATAAGCTTCTAGTATCTCACAATCGCGCGTAAAATGCCTTCATCTGTAGGGCTAACATGCGCACCGTGATAAAATTTTCTCGATGCTTATGTCGTGCATTTGTCTCATGTTCGCGAGATAAAGAGCGAGACAAAACAGTAGACAAAATTTTGTCGTGGCGCGCATGTTAGCCCTGCTGGACAAGGTCTGAGCGTTATTCGCTGTAAGAGGGAAATATCGAACGTTAATATCGCCCGTGTTTGTATGAAGTTTCGTGTCCAGGCGGTAGAGAATGACGCTTAGGTCTGTACAGAGAGTCTAGACAATATGAATTTCTACAATCTCTAGCTATAGCAGAAAGGTTAAAAATGTACAGAATTGACATAAGAATTCGCTAAGATGATATGGTAACTTAACGAATCCTTGCGTCAATTTTATACGTTTTTAACTTTTCTGCTATCTTTAAAATGATTGAAGAAAGTCATGTTGTTTAGACATCCGATAGGCCTTGTTGATTAGGCCTTTATGTGTATGCACTAGGACACAAAATCACAATATCTTGGACTGGTATACTGTGCCCATATATGAGTGTCCTAGTTGTGTGTGTGTGTACTGACACACACATGCAAGTCGCGCTCAGCTCCTATGTACTCAGATAACATAATTTTCTGTTTCTATATAATTGTGCTAGAAATTGTTGATTTTGTTAACAGCTCCAAAAGTTTAAGAGATATGATTGTTATTGATTTGAAAGACTGTGCGGTGTTTGAAATTTTCTTTTGAATATCTCGAGCTCATAGTTTAGCAAAGCGATAACTTTTTAATTGTCAGTAACCCGTATCGGATTGATCACTTGCCACGGCTATGAAACAAACAGCTGGTCGTAAGATAAGCGATTTTGATGCATCCACTTGTACGTGAGACATGTAAATAATTATTGACACTAGTTACCGATCTATTCTATACTGTTATCAGTTGATTTTGAATATACATCCTAATTACTACTTCTGTCACTGCGCCAAATTCTCCACTAATTAAAATAATGCAATATCTTGAGTTGAGTTAATCAATATCTGAATGATTTTCTAAGCCTGTTCGTTGCATTCTTGTATTTTTATTAATGCAATAATAATTGACATCAATGTTAATTATTAATAATTGTGCTTGCAAGGAAAACGAGCAAGCGTTGGCTGTGGTGATGTAGTAGTAAAATTTGTTTTTAAAGAGTTTACACAAAGGAAAAAGCAATTATGTGCGTGTGCCTTAGCAAAGGCCGCTTTATCTATTATCTTGTTAAGTGAATCATACCGATGGTATCTCTGTTGCTATGTGTGTGAGCTAACTCGAATGCCTTATACAATAATTGTTCGTTCTAGAAATAGTTTATTTTTGTATAGTACAGATTCTATGTTGGAATGACCAAAGTTGCAGAGTACTTTTATCAGGTTCAAAGAAACGTAACTTGTCTTGGATGCACTGCCATAGTGATAGTTATTAGTAGGTATTAAACATTGGCAGTTTGTCTTTTGGCAAGTTTATTTTTTTAATACCTAGCGTTAATGTTAATATACTGGTATACGTCAAAGTGAAAAGGTTAAATGTTGGGAAGAATGTATCCTGTTCCCTGTAAATTTTTCCTCTTACCTTTGGTGATATTGGAACTGATGATGTTTTAGACGGTATTGAGTGCTGTACGTTGGCAATGTGATTGTGCCAACGGTTTTGTTAATATTTTTATGTAACTTTGAAACCGTTTATTGTTTTACAGCACCGTAACTTCCATGATTAATTATACACAATAGCTCCACGTTGCCAAATATCTAAAATATCATCAGGCACTTAGCGGTGTGCTAAAAACCTTACAGATAGTGATCGAGCTGTTATCCACTCGATGACATTGGCTAGATTGTCATAAAAAAATGTACAAATTGTTATAGACCAGTAATCAACTCATGCGTCTGGTGGGAAGTGACAGAAGTCAGTGGTCGGCATCACAAGCAACGTGCCAGGTTGAATGTCACGGTATATGGAAACCCGAGCACTGTGGAGTTACGCTGCTGCCGCTGCCAATGCCGAGCGACGGCGCTGCCGACAGAGGGCGCGACGTTGTTGTTAGTCGCCTACATAGATAGGACATAACGAAATAAATTATAAATTTTTAAAAAAAGTTATATATAGGGTGGTGTCGCGAGTGGCCTCGTGTACATACGTTGATATTTATTGGCGCGCTGCGCTGGCCGACTGAGCTATGTTCCAAGACTCCTCACGACGACGCGCCAGACCGTTTTGACGTATTTATATTAAGTTCGGCACATGTTGTTTTGTTTGACTTGAATTGTTATGATTTATTGTATGGAAACACTGGTAAGTCAATAAAGCAGTGGGTCTGGGACAACGGGTGTTTAATTTCGCCGTCTAGATTTATTATGCAAGACACTGGTGTCGATTCTGTTATCTCGTATCTGAACATAATTTTAGTTTCAACCTCTCTTTCTAAATGAGAATGAGAAAGAGATGGAATATATTTTAGACCTTTCAAATTGATTCACTTTCTTGTGTCAAGTGGAAATTTAATGGTAATCACTAGTGGCGTCTAATTTATCAATAATGGAAGATATTTGACCGCTCCAAACCTACATTTTAGATCTTTCAAACATCTTCCATCTCTTTCTTATCTTATGTATTGGTAAAAGAGAGCGAAACTAAAATTAGGCTTAGGTATGAAACGACAGAATCGACGCCATTATTTTCTGTGTTATGTTCATTTTTGGGTCCAAATTTTCAATGTGCCGACCGCTCGGTCCTCTTCTGTGATTAGAATAATCCGCGCGCACATTCGGATGACGAAATTTATATTGTAAATTCTTAATTAAACGTCATTTTGTAAGAGGAAGAAATAAATAGTTTAAGTTTACTATTATTTTTGGTTATTGTTGTATCATTGCGCGACAACTTAACTGTCTATTTTCCCAAATTAATATAACCTTATATCAAACAAAGAAGCATCATTTTAATTAGGAAATGTAGAATTAGGCACACACTCAATAAATAAGTCCTTTAGTTACGATTAATTTGTTTTAGTTTACCTACACAGAACACATGTTTAATTACTTGAAAATATTAAGCCGCAAAGAAAATAAACCCTTAAATAAATCCTATTGGTAACATCCATCAGATAGCATTTATAAGATAGTGAAGCACAAAGAATTTTGTATCACTATTACCTATGTGAAGCAGAGAGAAACCACATTAGTCAAATAGGTAGGCATTAGGTAGTGATGACGAAGCAGTAGGTAACTGCAAATTAGTAACTAAGAAGTACAGCTGCAGTGAAGTTTCTGCGTGATTTACTGTTCAAGATACTATTATAAGAGGATTACTTCCCAATTACGGCCCCCAAAACGGCCGTACTAGTCGTTAGGACAAAATCATTATTGAAAACTGAGGAAAATTAGGGTGAATGCAGGTGCAGTTATGGGAATTGGACACGGTGCTAAACTTACCATGAGGGCCATGAGGCGAACGACAATTGGCTCTACTAGTCTTTTTTTAGTGGGGGGACTAACTCTTCTGCGAGTGTCCGTCTGGGTTGTTACCACCGCTTTGCTCGTGAAGTCTGCCGCCAAGCAGTAATGTGCAAGCATTACTGTGTTCCGGTTTGATGAGCAGAGTATCCAGTGAAATTACTGGGCTTATGAGACTTAGTACCTAATATCAGGGAGGGTAACGAGCACACTGCAGTGCCGACGCGGCCTTTGTGTTTCCATGTTCTGAGTGGCACAGCAATTGTTATTGGCTGGCGTTATGCTTACCATCAGGCAAACGACCAGCTCGTCTCGTTACCAAATAACATAAAAAAAATAGTATTCACCACTGCCACTATTGGTGGCAATCGAGAAAACAACCTAGTTGATGCAGTGGCACCCACAAGTGAGTGGGACAATCATTATTGATAACTTTGAGGATAATCTTTAATATAGGAGATTACAGGCGCAGTAATGATTTCAGAGAGACGTCATGCTAAGCTTACCATTGAACGACGAAACTTGTCGCTACCTTTGATGGAAATTCTATGTTCGCTACTAATACTAAGTAGTAGGTCTTTATATCATAGTCGGTAGTCTTTATATCATCATGGCAAGACAAGAGAACGCTACTTCACTCTATAGGTACTCTTATGTTCTTTTGCCTCAACTTATATCAATCTTTTCACATGTACATAATCGCCAGTTACGTGTAGCTTAATAGCTCTTATTTTGTAAGAGACGTACAAAATTAGCCTGCCTGTAATACTGAAAGGCTCTATAGATTACACCTTAGAAAAATCTAAATAGGCTAGTAATTAGGACGGCTTAGTCCAACAGTCCCCTTATCCATTTATTGACATTGTTTTTAAATAAAAAACCAACGAACTAGGTGTCGCTAGGTACTCTTAGTAGTACTCACAGAAGCAGTAGACCTGCTAAAGAAAAACCTAGTGGAGGTAATCATTCGAACCTGGTAAGTAAATATCAACTTACCACGCTCTGCAATGACTGCATGTGCAACTTTCGTACCAACACTTGCAGTGGGTCCACGGGGAAGCCCCCTACTAGTACGAGCAAATTATTTTGGCCTTGACTTGTACTATTATCTATTCTGTGACCTTTGTCATATCAGTAGGGCAATGCCTTTTATCCAAAAAGGTACAACAGTCTTGAGTTTACTGGTATGAACTTGCGACTGATTTAAAATAAAGGCTTGTAAGTTGTAACTTACCGAGAGCCAATGTACCCGAGATACACTTTATGCTCTAAGTTAAATGCACACACAGACAGTGTACCTACCTACTTCTGAATGATACCTACTCGATCGAAAAGGTTGCTATGAGGGATGCGATGACGATAAATAGGTAGGTACCTATATGCCTCTAGTTCTTTCTAGTTGGATTTGTGATTCATTTATTCCTCTACGTAGTTAACGTTGTAAAAATAAACAACGAAGTCAAGATCACATACTCCTACAAGAATTTGCCTCGACCTACACATACCAAATGTGAGGGTTGCATCTTAAGTCTCTTATATTACCCAAGTTTCACTCGATGATTCACTGGAATAAACCTTGGCTATCAAATATAAGTTCTGGAAGCAGACTCATGACTTATTTTAGGCAATCCCTTGGTATCTGTTGTTGCATTTATCTCGTGTTATCCTTAACCCACTACCCACTACACTTAGTGACATCATAATACGGCTTTTGTAATTTTTGTGTAAAATTCGAGCGGGAGGCGGGAATGACGTGAAAATTGCAATGACAGTGATCTAAAAATAAGGACGGCGGCGTCGCGGAGCTCTGCGCGCGCGCTCTTCAGTCGAGTACGATCCGTCGCGAGTTACAGTCGAACGATAATAAATCAGCAGCCATGGTGTACGAGAGTGACTTCTACACGACCCGCCGCCCCTACAGGCCCAGCACCTACTCCAGCGTGACGGTGAGTGCGCCCTTCTAACACCTGAGCGTGGCTCGCACCTCGCCCCAAGTCCCCCGGGAGCCGGACGCCCCTCGCACCAGCTCGACCCTCGACATTCGCCTTCCTCGACGATTATCATTCAACGCCTCCTTGAAATCGACATTGTGTTTCTCGTTCCGACCGAGTTGTGGAAAGCTCGCAGTCTTCACAAGTAATCACTTGTCTATGTTGTGTTTCTGCTTGTAAACATCATTGCTTTCATAAGTTTCGAGCGGGCCTCGGCGCGCTCGTCCTTCAAGTTTAGGTTGCGATTCGATAGGACTGATAATCATAAAAGTACACGGCAACTGCAACCGTCTGCAAGTGGGTCATTTCGCATAGAGAATCGGAGTAGGAAAGCGGAGCTACCGGGCGCGCCAAATATAGCCGCGCCTGGAGCCGCGCGCGCCCGAATAACGGCGACTTCTCCGCTTGCAGCGGCCGGCGCTCGGCGATTGGGACAAGGTGCCGTACGTGCCGCGGCCGAGCCTAGTGCCGGACCCGGTGACGGCGTTCGGGCGGCGGACACGGCCCGGCACGCGGCCCTCCGTGCTAGAGGCGGTCACCAAGCAGAACATCGCGCCTTTGCCCGAGTCCAAGTTGCGGCCGCTGGCGCCCTACGTGTCGCCGCGCGATCACACGCGCAACCGCGTGCTGGCGGCCGTGGCGCACCGCGAGCGCGCCTACGCCGCCGAGCCGCTGGGCACGCCGCGCGACCACATGGACGTGGTGCTGGCGCAGGCGCACGGCCTGCCGCAGCACGCGTCGCGCCGCCACGTCTATTACAGCAACTACGCCTCGTATTGACGGTCGCGTTGAGTTTTCGTTTCGTGTGTCGCTTTTGCTAGTCGCGCTAGGGTGTCGGGTGCAGGGTGCGAGGGCGGGCGGCGGGGGGGTGCGGCGGCTACAGCGCGCGGTTGTTGCAGACGCCGCGGCACTACGTGGTGGTGGACCGCGAGGTGGCGCCGCGCCGCGCCGAGGAGCAGTACTCCTACTCGTACCAGAGCTCCACGCAGCGCTCGGACGGCAGCCGCCTGCCGCAGCGCAGCTCCTACTCCAACACCGTGGAGCGGCGCACCGGCAGCGGCCCGGGCGGCTACAGCTACTCCAGCGAGCGCTCCAGCAACCTGGGCGGCCCAGGCGGGTACTCCTACTCGTCCGTCAGCAGCGGCCGCCTGCCCTACGGCACCAACTACCGTCACTACTCGTACCGCGTGTAGGCCCGAGCCCCGGCTCCCGACCCTCCCCTCCCTCCCGCCTCCCTAACCCCGCTTCCCTCGGTACCTAATCAGTATTCGCTAATTGCATCGATCGCTCCACTTTGATGTAAACAAGTGGATGCGGATCTTAGCTTTTTTTATTTAATGTTATATGTTAGGGTTTAAATTACCTACCTATAAAATTTAAAAATGTTAATTAGACTGAATTTTTAATAAAGCTTGCGTTTTCTAATACATTCTATTTTCTTTGTGTTGTGTTTACAAACTCCTATGAAACAGATCGATGATGAGCCCGATCTTTCACTAACAGATATCTCTTATTGTTGGTTTTTGTTTACACTCCTCTGTTCTATGTCTGTTTATAGTAATGCCCTTAATTGACCGACACTTACAGGATTACTATAGTTGAAAGACATCTACAGATTCTTAATGAAACTGAACCATATTTTGATGTAACATATAGTTGCTGTACAGACGAAACAATACAATAGGTAGAATACATCTTATAGAAGTTAGAACTGTTAGAAACAAACTGAGAGCAATAATGAGAACCTATTCTGTTATTCTGGTGGCAGCCCCTGACGTCGACCTACTACCTGTCTTCATACCTCCCCATGTATCACGAACCGTACGTCACGTACATACCAAAACTATCCCAGGTGAGTCGATGACAACGGTAATCACGTGTTATAGTCGCTAGTCGTAATTATCACGTACCTATGGCAACTATAATTACAACTACATATGTAGTGATATAATTGCAATTGGTTACTCTAATTGTAATTACAAACATTACATCATTTGTACTTATATTTAGAGCTTACCTATCACAATACTTGTAATTAATTAATGTATTTCAGTAGGACTAACAGGGCATTTGTAAATATAAAGATCAGCTTACACTATAGAAACGAAGCACGCAACATTCAAAAGCACCAATTGCCATACCATTGCACAGAAAATCGCACATAGCTTGATTTTTTTTAGAAACGAAGCATACACGTTTGTTGTACGTAAATTCTTCACGCGATGGTTTGCACTTTCGCTGTCACTTTTTATTGCTAATAATAATATAAATATTTGCAAACGACATCAGATTTTAGGCAATGTTTTAGATTTATGAGAAACTGCAAAATAGTTTTTAAGTACGTAATCCTAGCAGAATGCTATAGTAAATACATAATTAGTTATTAATATACCTATAGGTAAACTAGGTATGTCTGTAATATTTCATACGAGTGGTATGTCTGTAACCTGTGCAAAGTAGTTTTACTTAGTCCTAAGAAGAATCTAGCTGTATTTTGTTTCAGTTAGGTAAACTCATGAGAGCGAAACGTGAAATAGGTAACTATATGTAAGTACCTAATCATTTTTTAATACTATTTGGTAACGAGATGAGCTAGTCGATTGCCTGACCATAACCGTTTTTCTGGGGTGCAATTTTTGAATGTCACCGAGTGACTAAATATCAGCGATATGACCGATAGTTACCGATTTACAAAAAGTCGTATTTTTTAATCTCAGCGGGTGACTAAACTTCTCATACCTATGATATCATTTACGAATGGGTACCCCCAGTCGTAAACGATATCATAGATACGAGTATTTAGTGCCAATTTTGACTTGAAAACAATTTCCAACTTAGAAAATAAAAATAAATAGAACACAATCATAAGTTTATCTGTGGCCCGTTGCGTGAGCATTAGGTAATAAGTCTCGTAAGCCCAGTAATTTTACTGACTAGGTAGTTTCCTCATCAAACCGGAACTCAGTAATGTATGCACTTTGCTGCTTGGCGACACACTAGCTGCCTGACCGGCTACTAAAATCGTCTTTGTTTTCAACTCCATACCCGATTTAAACCAGCGGTAGCTAGTCTTCGGCTGGAAGGAATTGTTTAGAGTTCTTAATTCTAAATTTTGCTCTGGAACAAAGTAGGGAACAAGTTGCTCCAAAACGCAAACCAGCGAGAACACTAGACAATTCGTTCCAGCCGAAGACAAGCAACTGCTGGTTTTAATCGGGTTAAAGTCGAAAACGGAGGGTAAGACAAGAGTTAAGCATTGGTACTCCGTGGTACCCATCCAGACGGACACTCGCAGAAGAGTTAATCCTACCAGCTGGTGAAATACACGTAATGTTGACAAACAAAACAAACCACAGAGTACAAGCTAAATTCTACCTAAAAACTAAAGGCTCTTCAAAAGAAGGTGAACAGAGTCTTTAAAGGTCAGCAACGTATCAGTAATACCCCGAGTGTTGCAGATATCCATAGGCGACGGTAACTGCTTACCATCAGGCGGGCCGTCTGCTTGTTTGCCACCTATGGCATAAAAAACCCAGCGTAGATCACGCAGTTGCTGCTACCTAAACAGTCAATCAAGCCTACCAACAAAACATTTTAATACAAAGAAAATCTGTTCAATTGAGATTAGAATTATGTCAATGTTGGTACTTAGCTCGTAAATTTTCTGATACATCGGGCAGAACTGAGACTGCGTTTACCTCGACCCCATTTCAACATCGCTGAATGAAGAATGTTTTAAAATGAGTCATCTAATGAACATTCTCAATTTAAATGGATCGTAAAATTTTCCTTTATTTTGTGTGATTGAAAGACAAATGTCGTTGGTGTTAGTGTTACATACTTATTGGTAACAGTAACACCATAGACATGGTGTTACCTTATAGTTAAGTAGTAATTTTTGAACCTATCATTCCTCAGGGGTAGTAAACCAGTAAGATTGAATGCCGGTCTGTAACTCGATGGTTCGAATTTTAGTTTAAGCTTTCGGTGAAGAATGACATCATGAATCGTGATGCAATCATAACATGGTGGTACAGCATTTTCTAGTGCTGGCCTGGCTAGCTTTACCCTCAATTTGAAAATCAGTCAAGCCGGTGAGTTCTGGCAACAGGAACTGAGATAGATAATAAAAACAAAATCTTAACTGAAAAGAGCTCCAAACTTATTCTTTTGATTTTTTGGTTGATATCTTTTGTGCAGAAAATGCACAAAACAGCATGACAAACATTCTTAAAGTAGGTAATTGTATTTCGATGTATAGAATAGGTAGAAAATATGCCTGGTAGGTAATTAAACTATACATGCTACTTGTTAAGTCACACGTTTTGCGAAATATTTTAATGAGTTTGACGCGGTCTGGCATTGAAACTATTTTGTCGTGATCAAAACACCTAATAGCAGAGCTTTTACTTGCCTTGTTATTGGCCCATCATGGGTTTTATGAGTTAAACAATACAGTGGAAAGATGCAAATGAATTAAGAAAAATTACTAGGTTAATGACAACATCAAATAACTCACTTTTCAGTGACATTACTGGGCTTACCTATGAGACAAACATGTCTCAGGGTAACGAGCACACTGCAGTGCCATTCAGGATTTTGTGTTACAAAGTCCTGAATGGCGCTGAAATTGTTATGGGCTGGGCGTGTGATACCATAGGGCAAACGACATGCTGGTTTCGTTACCCAATAGTAAAAGAAAAACCTGAAACAATTATCCTCACGTGGCGTGGTCATTTCATAAGGAGTCGTAGACTGCTCCCTGGTACATAGTTTAAAAGCTATAAATGTAAAATAAGTAAATTCGGGCTCAGAAATCGAGAAACATTATTTTGCTAAGTAGCGAAAACGCTTATTGCCACAGATTATTTAAAGTCTTTGCTTATTGCATACTGTCGTAATGTTAGAAGCTAGGTAGTTCGCAGTTGTGGTTTAAATTCTCTATTCATTATTTCTAAAATTGAATAACAATAGGTACAACTCACGTATTGTACCAGCTCGCGTACAAATGTTTGGCGTGGTGCCAGTCTCACTATAATGAAAATGAACGGATTTCGGAAAATATTGGCATGCATAGCTACAATGAAACATAATTTAGAGTGACAAAAAGCGTGCGCAGTGCGCACTGCAAACAGATAAGATTAAGAAACCTATTAAATTAAGTCTTATGAAATCATCTTCTTACACCCACAGGTACCAAGATAGACGAAACAATATACAATAAAAATTAAAATTTTTAAAACCCCACTCTAGAATAGGCGATTATCTTCAAAATGGCTGAATAGAGCTAAGAACACACTCAATCAAGTAAAAAAAAAACTAAATCAAAATCGGTCCATCTATTTATGAGCTAGTCGATGCCACAGACTGACACATGTTAAACTTATAACACCCCTCTTTTTGCATCGGGGGTTAAATTGAAGTGACATATCGCAAAAAGTATAATTTATCAGATCACTTCGGTATTTATAACTGTAGGTACTTACTTCAATCTATACAAATACATATATAAAATTTAAGTGTCTGTAATATCATAATAACGACTTTTTACTAAATGTACATGAAAGTATATACCTACGGTAAGTACCTATAACAAACCTACTATATTTTCAAAATTTTGTCTGTCTGTTTGTTCCGGGTAATCTCCAAAACGGCTGGACCGATTTTGACGGGATTTTCACTGGCAGATAGCTGATGTTACAAGGAGTAACTTAGGCTACGTGAGCGAAGCCGCGGGTACAGCTAGTTGTAAATGAATTTACAGTTGCTTTCCGTAATTACAATTATTTACGCCCACACATTTTATAATGTAATATTTTATAAAGTTACATATTGTTTTATGGATTGTGATGAAGCAAGAGGAATGCAATTAAACTAATCCCAGAAGGTCAATTAAATTTAAATCTGGGCACAGAAACGCGTGCTTTAAATCAAAGTAAGAACAGCTGGCGATTTAACGTGCATTTACCACGTAAATGTGAAAAGGGGAAATTAGCTGAAACGGCCATGATTAGGTACCAACATTTATTTTTTTCAGTACTGATAGATTAACATTTGACCATTATCCCGCTTGATCAAGTTAGGTCGAAAATGGTGAATATGCTAAAACCACAGAATAGGGAATAGGTAGTTACTAGTTAGAAAGGCGATACACCGTTTGTACGGGAACTGACATTGCTGGTCCCGGACCCCCACTCTACCCTACCTCCATTCATGCAGTAATACGCAAAAGCTTACGCAAACCCATGCAGCATGAAACGGAGAACTAAGATTGGTCCACGGAGCACTATGATCGGTCCTCAGGTCACCACCACAGACGTTTTTGCGAAGTATGAGCATCTGCTCATAGTTATGTGCCGCGCTTGCCCCCTACTACAAGGCCTCTCTGACTATTCCCTATTCTGTGACTAAAACCAATATTAGAACTGGCTCTCAAATATCAAGGGCGGCTGCTAGTATGTGATTGGCAGCAGATTTTTGAGGGAGCTACCGGCTACGGAGCACTAGCAAACGCCGTACCACATTTAGTGTGCCTAAAGATAAGAGACAGAAGCCGCTAAGATAAAGGATAATAATTGTGATACTCTGCCCAATTTGTATCTCTACATGAAAGAAAACTAATGCAGCCGTAAAAAGAGCAAGACTACGCGTTGAAAATTATAGGTCTAGGTTCTTAAGATCTATACCATATATGTATAGAATTCTGTATGTAATGCGTAATTACCTACTAATTACAATAGGGACGTTGACTCCGTTTTTTTATGTTGTTAATCAATTTGTTTTCTCATGAGAATCAAATATCGAAATAACTGGAAATCGAACGCTAGACACGTCATAAACGGGAGCTGAAACGCCCCAATACAAACCTAGCATAAGGCGTGACGTCACATATTCAACTCGGCCCGTAAAGTTGTACTAAAACATGCATGTTGTTGATTTGGCCGTAAAAAAACTGCCTCTAAGTTCATAGTTTTCTTACATTTTTTATTCAATTACTATTGGATTAAAAAAATTTTGAATTCGGGAAACTTTTACATGCAGTAGGTAGGTACCTATCTTTGTGGAAATGATATATTACTTTTTGTAAAGAACCAAAAGGTCTGTGTTATTGTCGAGTTCCCAAATTTCAACCTTGTTGCCAACACAGCTCAAAGATAAACCAAATCAAGTAAATACCTATGCCTAAATGTTCAGCTTGTTAGCTACTTATTTATGGAATTGCCAACCGGATATAGTTCTAAGGTTAAGTAAAGAGTCAGAAGGGAAACCACACCCGGCCAGTTCAAGGGAACTATTCTTGGCACCAAGACAAAGACAGTAAATATTTACACGCCTATCGTATTAGTTACTGGAAAGTTACAGAATATTTTCCAAGCTGAATCTGTAATAGGAGACGACAGTGTAAGTCTCAATATTCTGAGGTGTAAGTATAGATGTTTCTCAGTTTTGGAGTACCTAAATTGTTAACAATATTTGCACTAGTCTACGCCAAAATTGGGTTTGCTCTAGCGTAGTAATTAGACAGACTATTCACTGGAATACCACAATACACCATGGAATATAAAAACAGATAAGAATGTTCACTGTAAAGGCCACAATACAAGGAATATTAAAACAAAACCTGTTAAAAATAAACATGAAAAATATAACGCTGGGGATAAAAGAAAACTGATATGTAGATAATAGATATGTACCAAGAAGGAATCCATTTGATCAGTTTTTTCACCTATAAAAATATTTATTGTGGCCAATAAAAAGGGTTTAAAGATCAGTGATCACATGCAGGCAATCGGAATCATCTAAAAGCTTACTACCTTCAGCCTACTGCAATTTATATGGGCTATGGCGGCCGATTGAGAAAAATGAAGTAACCGTTTAGACTGGCCAGAGTCTGACTCGTCTTCATCAAGATCGTGAAACAATCCGGTAAGGAAAATATATCGTGAATGTAAATAGGCATGCTGATTAAGATATTAAGCCGACTATACCAACAGTTATAATGAAACGCCGCACAACACCAGGCAGCGCGGCGCGTGCGCATCAAAACCGGCTAAATTTACCCGCTGTCGGTGACTCACTCCGCCATTGAGACGCAGAAAGGTCCCGACGAAAATAACCAGGATTTGGCATATCATAAACAAAACTATGGTTTACGAGAAAACATAGAAATAGCTACTAAATACATTTACAGCTGCAGCGGAAGTTATACCGATAGTGTATAGCTGTTTATTTTGGCAAGAAATTAAAGTCGACCTGCGTCAAAGAATCAACAACTTTAACGTTTTAAGTCCAAGATTACCTACATTACATTCCTTTACTCTGCATGTGTTTTCACTTATCCGTTACATGGTCTTGCATGTTTATACGACTAACGACTAGACTATCATGACGTTAGTACACATTCATGATTTGCCTCAGATCTTCTAATAACTGGTTTATAATATTTCCAATATACATTAATCATCTACAAGCTTGCTGTTCCTCAGCGAAATCTAAACAACTGTTTTAAAACGCCGCTTTCGATCTTGATAGCTATTTTTACCCATAATACAAGTATAATTTATGTTTTATTTGTTATTTGATATCCTGTATTTTTTAAAACAAGCACAATTACCTATAAGTAATTCTTAAAATTCGAGAGAAGGCCCTGCAATTTATTTAGCGTCAGCTTTCTTCATGCCTTTAAAGCTTAGCAAGTTATTTACGCAACCTCTGATTACTGATATCAAATCAACAACCAAGATGTAGAAATTATAAGACTCGTCATTTCCAAAGACCATTGTCTTCTGTTTTAAATTAACCTTTTCCTTAAAGAACCTTCATGCAAAACCTTGAATCAGAGCTTGCGTTAATAACATTTTTGAAGACTCAAATGAGAACATATCTTCGATTTCAGGCTGAATTGATATATCGGCCGACGTCTCGCTCAATGACTCGACTCGTCACGTACCCTGAACCACCCCATCATGTCGTGAGGGTGCGAGTCCGCCCGTCGGTGGTGCTGAGAGAACTGGACCGCATCCAGTACCGCCACCGCCCGACTGTCGCTGTTACAGCTTTAGATGACTTTTACAGATCAGAGTCTACCAAGGTAAATATGATCCTAGATTGATTCAACCTTTTACTGAGTGTGGTATTGAGTAAGCGTCATATTTTAATTGATACAAACAATCTTAGATGTATGTAATTCTAAGTCTATTAAAAATTACCGACAGGAAAAGGTTTTAGCCCTATCTAAGATATGTAAGTACATTTTTTGTTATCGAGGGGTGTATCTTGAGATTACCCAGCTGCCATAGAGAGCACCCGGGTTTTGTGAGATTTTTACCCACTTTATCGCCCTACTTATTACGTACGATACGTCCACCATGATTTTCTCTATAGGTAGACCTACCTAACGAATACTAAGTACCTCATCTTACAAAATAAACGTCAACTGTTTCCAATATGAAAATTATGGTTTAACATGTTTCAAGTTAACACATAAGTTAACTTGAAACGTGCCATGTAAATTACATCAAACCGTTAATTTTCAGACTTGGGAAGATGAGACCCGTCGCATCCGCGCCGATACTGCTTCACTTTTGCAGCGTGCGCGCTCTGTTGTCCCTCGGGCCAAGACTCTAGCCCCTCTGGACACATTGTACTCGTAAGTAACCTTCTGAGTTCTGACCATTTTATCTGACTCTTCAATTTTGTAGACATTATTCACCACTAATTGTGACTTATCGTCATGATGATAACTTGCCAAAACGCATTCACATTCATAAAATCATGTGTGCCGGTGAGCTGGTGAAGGTATTCAGACTATTCAGTAATTCTGTTTATGCTTATAAATTTAAATTTGATATGAGATTGTTCATCGTGCAAGGAACCGAAGAAAATAAAACAAGTAAAACAATAAGCCGGTACAACGCAGACGGT
The DNA here is from genome assembly GCA_907269065.1 of Crocallis elinguaria. NCBI lineage: Eukaryota > Metazoa > Arthropoda > Insecta > Lepidoptera > Geometridae > Crocallis > Crocallis elinguaria. The sequence goes on along the minus strand of OU026065.1, from coordinate 10,973,668 downwards.
ACTCGTCGGTAGACCTTGCTGTTTTCTTGTCTCCATGGTAGTTCAACGTCGGCCTTTTTAACTCATAATAACCTCCACATTTATGATTCGTTGACAAACACACCAAGGCCAAGGTCAGTCATATAGACCTTGGTGAACATTGCTCTTATGACAGGACAAGTTTTTCTTGGCCTGATGTCACATTACAGAAATAGCTCGTCCATTGATGTGCCTATCAAACGACCGCCCTGGCACTGACATTGACTACGCTCAGCGTCGGTCGCCACTTGGCAATGATGTACTTGTGATTTAAAAAATTCCCACACATTAGCGCTCTGCAAAAGTTTGGCAGTAAAAAGGCGTTCAAGCAAACTTGGGGAAGATATTCGAACCGTGGCCTGGGTGTATTATTTCACAGCCAAATCATGTACACGCATGTTTTGCGTGTGACGTATCGCAAAGCCGTAGCGATCGCGTTTTAATTATAGACTGGTTAAATGCCAGCCGATGTTTGTAGCCTAGTATCCCAATAAAACATTTTATAGCTTATTTTCTTAGACTTACCTATACTAGTTTATACGCATGGTTGGCATCTCAAATATCCTTGAAGCTCGCGGTTTCCGTGTCCCAATTTTTACGATCTCGTAAATTTGTATCGACAGATACGGGGAGCCGATTCCGTACCGCTTCAGCAGCGACCCCTATATTGGCAAGCTATACGTGCCTTTCCGCAGCGTCGCCGATAACATCCACAGCATTTCCTTCTACAGCGAGCCTGCCAAGAAGTTCACCGGTAAGTGAATCGACGACCGTTACGACACGGTACAGTTACGAAACACTATTGACTGATGAACTCAATGAATCGAATGCTTGATCTTCTTCCAACTTCCTTGTGATGTCCATGTATTGTTCTGTTTGACAACCGACTAACAGTTAAATTCCAGTGTGACCCCGTGGTAACAGTAAGGTGTTCTCGCCAGGACGCGGAAACCTTGCGTGCGTGCACTACTCCGGTAAAAAGGCCTTCTCCAACCGCAGGCCTCTCTATAAGGAACTTAGCATCAGGGACGACGTGAATCTCCTATCGTTCTATGCTAAGAACAGGCTCGCGGCCGCTGGCCTGGCAGTTGAAAATGTCACAGGTACCTCGTCGAAGTCGCAACGCTAGCTCCGCTTACTATCCTTCGCTTAATTCATAAAAATAAGATGTTAAAAAACGTTAAACGTATGTAATTATCGCGAGCCGACTGCGTTCGGTGTTCTAAAATGGTATAAAATAAAATGAAGAATAAAGTCCGTGTCTAACACTGTGTGTGGTGTCTCTTGCAGCGAGCGGCGCGCCGGAACAGCCGACGGCGGCGCAGTCCGCGTAGTTCCCCGCACCCCTCCCCTCACCTCCGCTAGGCGGGCGGCGCGGCGCGGGCGCAGCGCGCGCTCTGCGCCCGAGTCGCGCTACCCCCTTCTCTGATCTCGGTATAACGAGCTAGGCCTTCATCTAACCCCAGATCATTTATTTTTTTATTCAGATCATATATTTTTACGATTATTTTATTTACGAGTTACAACGAACGAAGTAATTTTAGATTATTTTCTAGTCATCGTTGTGATAGAGCGGTGTTACCACACCGATAGTTTAACCGGTGACCGAGACGTCTCCTTTTCACTTTAACTCGACTGATTTATTTAACAATAAAATATTTTTACCGAAACTGTAATTGTTTTAATTGTTTGCACGTTAGATGTTCCTTCATTCACGCTTTTAATAATATCTAGGCTTATTTAACGCTTCGCTTTCTAACTAAATCTTCCAAATTCAAATAATACACCAACATAAATAAACAATAATTTAAACATCACAAAATAATTAGTTTTAGCGTTTATCACTATTAGGTACACAGCATAGCAGCGACTCATAGGTGTTATGTCCACATCGAGCATTTGCAAAATGAACTTTCAACTGAAACATATTTGCAAATGTTCTATACACTAGTTTACAATACTATCTTAGCCGAATGTGCCCTAAATAATAGTGTGTGTAGTCAAATAGTATCATTTAGAACAGGCGAGATCGCACTATCTCAATTCGCGTCACAGCATGTAGCAAGCGCCACTGAAAAATGATTAGTCATTAAACAAACCGAATATTCATATAAACCAAGGCTTTGCTGTCAAGCTTGATGCAGGGGTCTAACTGCTTGGTGATGAGACAGATCATGACCATGAGCGGTGTGCTGCCTCGCTTACTGTTTCATTTCGTCCCGCGCAGCAATGACCATTGCATCGATCACGCATTGTGAAACGTCTAGCTAATCATTTTGGGACCATTATGATCAATGGTCATTGCCGGTACGGGACCCGTATAACATTGGCCTCGGTGCAGTGAAACTGCTCCCATGGAGGCCGAGCCGCAAGTTCCAGGCGCCTGAGATCATGGAAGATCCGGCGCTGGAGCTGAAGGCGGCTAAGGCCGAACGCTCGGCCAGATTCCGTGCTACCACTGCCGAGCCTGTATTGGCGCCGTCGATCGACCTAGCCGAAATCAAGAGGAAAAGGCAGGAAGAAGCGCGCGCTGCAGAAGAGAAGTGAGTGAATAAGACACCATAAATATACTATGCAGTCCAAATGCTTGATGGGCCATTGCAGAGTGCCAATCGTCACCCTAAGCTCTTTCAAATTCATCAAACCTTGAATGAAAAATGAGTTCATTGCATGGCTGCATCTCTATACCAAAGTACCAATCTCGATAAGAGCTAATACTAATGATTACTGACACAGTTGCTGATGGGCAGTTCTACTATAAATCAGCTAAAAATCACCTCGATAACACTAGTTAGAAGCAAAAACATGCGTCGGTATCTCTTCAACCGTTCTTGAGTTGCCACAAACAGACAGACAAACGCTTCAAACCTATAATAATCCTCTTTGGGAGTTATAAACAATTCCTGCTGTAATTGTTTCAGAGCACTGAAGGAAGAAGCGAAACGCGATGCTGAACGCAAAGTTCAGGTACTATGTTTTCTAAAATTAACAAAACTGCAGAATTTGGTAACGTGATTTTCATGCTAACATGATGGTTTTTTTAAGGCTCAGCGTGAAGCTGCTGAAAAAAAGAAGGCCGAGGACGATGCCCGCAATGCTGAAGAAGCTAAACGCAAGGCCGAAGATGATGCCAGAAAAGCTGAAGAAGAAGCCCGTCTTGCTGAGGAGGCCAAAGAGGCGAAGAAGGCTGAAGAAGCTAAGCTCGCAGAAGAGGCCCGTTTGGCGGAAGAGGCTCGTTTCGCTGATGAGGCCAAGCAAGCCGAAGAAGCCAAGAAGGCAGAAGTGGCTCGTCTTGCAGAAGAAGCCCGTTTGGCCGAGGTGGCGAGGTTAGCCGAAGAAGCTAGATTAGCGGAAGAGGCAAAGTTAGCAGAAGAAGAAAGACAAGCAGAACAAATGAGACAAGAAGAGCTTGCAAAACTAGAAGAACTGGAGAAACAGGCTCAAGAAGAGCGTGAAGCGGAGCTTGCAAGCCAGGTAAAGTAAAATTTTCTACTACATACCAAAACACAAAAATTCTTAAATACACCTAATATACATATCATAATTAATCCAAGAGAAAGGCCGATGGCCCACTCAACAAAGATTTTTATCCAAGTTCTGTGTCCCTTATTTCATCAAAGTTCTTTGACAGAAGCCCATTCCACTCGTCCAAGATATTTGTCTAAGATTTCTTAGTAAATTTTGCACAGTACTATGCGTAGTTTGTAAAAATTGAGGAATTTCGACCTGTGCTGCTATTATTGTTGTCATAATCTTTGATCGAACTTAGATGTTCCTACAACTTTGATCAAACTTTGATGAATGACGAATGCAACTTGGACAAAGATCTTTGATGAGTGGGATACGACACAAATACAATGAGCATTCATATCGCTTAATGTTTTTTCCTAACCGGTTGTTTCAATACATGTACCTATTGCTTACTTAATAATATTTCATAATTTTCAGGCTGCTGAGCTGGCCGAAATTGCGAGACAAGAATCAGAACTAGCTGCCGCTCGTCTTGAAGAGCTTTCGCACAGTGGATCCGCGGCTGACGTTGCTGAGACTGACAACAGGTAATGATCACAGTTGGTCAATATGTTCCACCATAGATAGTACTTTGTATTTATTTATTTTGGAACTAAAAACTGTACTTAAATATTGATGACTAATATAAGAAAACTCGAACTCTATAGTCGGAACACTAAAAAGTTAAAATACTAAAAGTTTTAGACCCATACGAAAGCTTACGAGTCAACAGTTTGCGGATAGTGTATTGTCTGGTGAAAGACAATAGGAACCCTCATAATAAAATTATACCTATAGGCTATATTATAAAAGAAGAAAGAAGGGTAGAAGTATAGCTTTAATTATTTGCTCTAGAATTAGGAAATATTAGTGATAACTCACATTTTAAAGCAAATGTTGAAAGAATATCTAAGTCAATAAATTCTGAATTAAGTATAAGGAGTGGAAGATGTTAATAATGAATGAGGAGCCACACTGCATAATTGTCCCGCTAGGTGGCGCATTATCGCTGGTGTTGTTTCACTATGAAACTTCATTATAAAATTTTAGTCAGTAAACAAAAAAGCGTCTTTGCAGTAAAGTATGCCTCTGTAAAGTGCAAATCAGGGTAAAATTAAGGTACACAGGTTTCCTTTCTGACGAGAAAAAAGGGAAATTGTGGATCAAAGTATTGCTCATAAAAAATTATTGGAAAACAATTATTCTTCTAGGTTATGTTTACTGGTTAAAGTTAAATTTATTATCTCTCAAAGTAAACTACAATAACAAGCACCAGCGATGGTGGCGCCATCTGAGATTAGCTTTGCCTGTGGCTCCCCATTGAATTATCATGCGAAAATATTTTTTATAATCAGAACGATTGGTATAGCAATAAAAAAATTGCTTATAAAAAAGCGGGAACCACTTTGACGAAAATATCGCGATATATGAAATTTCATCGCCTATTTCTCTTACCTTCTCTTAGGGGTGGTATTCTTTCATAAAGTTTATTACAACCAACCTTGAGATATACCCTATTCATGAAAAAAAAACATTCGATTCGGATGAAAAAATAGACGAATTGAGAACCTCTTTTTTTAGGCGGTTAAAAAAGATGTCATTCACATGATGTTTTCATTTTATGTTCTAGCGAAACAGTCGCTGACGAACCTGAACCTATTGTCGAAGAGCCCCAAACGCCCGAAGTAGCCCCAGCAGAATCTGCGCCAGAAGCGGAATACGTAGCGGAAGTAGATGCAGCCGACGCCAGCGAAGACGAGAAAGCGGAACCAGACCTCACTGACGAAGAATAAACTAACAAAGAACTAGCTCATCCTATTTTCTAGTCTACTTTCCGTCTCAAGCTAAACATCATTCATGTGCATTTCAATATTAGAGTAGGCATGAATGAAGTCATAGCTATTCTGGTGGTCTAATTTATTTCTCTTATTTACAAATTACTTTCTTTTGCGTAATTAAATTACGTTACAATGAAAGCACTGTATTTACGTGACGAAAATACTCACTACCACCGTTAATTGTTGTCTTAACTAAAAAAATGTTTTAGATTAAGCGTTTGATAATATTATATTTTGTTAAATTTTAACAATAAAACACAGATACCATGTTTCTGTTCATTTAGTTGTTTCATTCCCCATGAATGTGAGTAAATCATAAAAAAATAATGAAAGAAGTATAAAGAAACCAAAATGAGGTGTATCTCTGGGTACAAGTCTAAGGCCACCATTCTTGAGTATATGTACAAATTTACCTAATCTCCACTTCTCCACTGATGGATCCATAGCTAAGTTGGTAGTAATCCTGCTCGCTAAGTGATGGGTCTCGGGTTTGATTCCCGGCCGGGCCAGATTTGAGCATAAAGTTTGTTTGTTGGATATCACTTACAATACAGGAATCCTAGTGCAGGGTTATGAGTGTGTACATGTTTGTTGTATTAGTTTTATTATTTGTACTCTTATTGTTTGTATTTCTAGCCATTGCTAGAATTTCAATATATATTAATTTATGTGCAATACACTACATTGCAAATTACTACATATTGTAATTTCTGTGGTTTCTGACGTATGAGTAACTAGGTTCTGCCTGCGGCTTCGCCCGTGGTATATATCTTTATAGCCTATGTGTTATTTCAGAACCTAAACTATCTACACTCCAAATTTCATAAAAAAATGGTTTAGTTGTTATGGAGATACATGGTAACAAACATTCACACACACCCACACAAATTTTCTCATTTATAATATTAGTAGGATAGGATAGTTGGATACAATGATGGCAGTATCACATACAATTGAAATGTCCATCAACAATATCCTACTGGAATACTTCTACTAAAATGACACTGTTGTACAAGTTGCACCTACCTTGTCTACCTGAATAGCTGCATTCTTTACTACCTGTTAAGACAAGTGAAGAACTAATTTTATGGAACAGAGTAGACAGTTAGGATTTGCCTTACAAAACAAACTGTTTTTATAACATTTTATATATTTAAAATATATAAGGAAAATAATCTTACAACTATGCAGCTACTAAATGCTATAAGTCCATTTTCACAATTTCTTCTGCTGCCTTCGCCACTTCTTCTTTTGTCACTGGTGCTTTAATTTTCTTCTGTGATTTGGGTCCAGATTTTGGTGCAGGAATTATTTTAGGTTGGTTTGGTTTTTTTTTATTAATTTCCACAAACTCCTTGTCTATGTCTGACACTTTCTGTTTGATCTGAAATTGAAATGTTATGTATTAAGTTAATGCTGATTTAAAAACTTCTTTTATATCCATTGTCTAGTACCCATAGTACAAGCACTGGTTAGTAGTGGTTTGCACTGGAGAAAAAAAATGTATCCAGTGATTTTTCTCTGGTTTTTTTAATAACTGGAGATTCTCTGGACATTGTGGTCATTTTGAATCTTTTATGTATAAAATAAAAATCAAATTGTATCTTATAATTATATAAAACCGGTCAGGCAATCTCAACGAAGCTCAGCTGTACCACATAAGTCAATCCGGTTAAATACATATTCTGAGAATAATTACATTCTCAGAATATCCTTAAAAATATAGTTGTCAATCTTGATAATGATGACTGTAATTATATAAAATTTATTAAAATAACCCCTCGCTAACTGTCGGTGAAAGGTGAGCATGATGTTTTACTTTATGACTAAAACCCGTATAATTGAGTGTAATAAAATTATTACAAAAATCCTGGTTTTACCCGTTTTATCAATCGCCAGTTTTTCTCTAGTGAATTTGTCACCTGAGCAAAGCACTACTGTTTAGTTTGGGTGTAGATGGTGCTGTATAAAAAGTCCCAAATATTTATGTTATTTACTTTAGTGGTGTACATAGAAACACTACATCACTCATCAGGCAAGACAGTGGTTTTAAGCCACCTTAGAAGACAAGTCTAAATGATTTTTCTTTTTCCAGCCTTTTATTACAACAACTTATACTTATACTTTAAGTAAAGACAATTGAAGGGTAATAGGCTTAAAGCTTTTTATCTGGCTTGCACATTCACTACGCACATTATTCATCTACACACAACATTTATAGTCATCTTCAGTGTTGCCAACTTTATTTTAACGAACCCACTAATTGTGGTGTCGTTACCCACCAGAAAACCACTAAATTTGGCGATCCCTCAAACCACCAGAAAACCACTAACATATTATGCCAGGCAGACATGCTTCAAAATATTATTTGGAAATAAAACATCAATTACCGGCTGTAATTTATACTATAAAATTATAGTTTATTTTTGTTAACAAAAAATAAATCCTTATTATTACGTATGGTAAACAATTAAACACATCAGTTTTGCATAACTGTGTATTTCAGCTAGGGAGCTTACAAGAACAGAGAGATGTCATGTTATTTCTATATCTACCTACATTAATTCACATTATTACAAAATAATACGAAAATGTACCCTCACACTATTTAAACACAGAATATAAACTTAATTAACATGACATACCTCCCCCTTAAGTATGGATTAACTTCTACAAGTCATAAGCACAACTCTAATAATTAAAGGTACACATAAAGTAAATCTAACACATAAAATATTGATCATCTTTAGAACAATGAGGTCTCTGATATGGAGTTCTAGAATGAACATCTAATTTATTCTTAATTTTCCCTGCTGCGGATTGGGATGTCTCAAATGGTGGAATCCCAAGAATGTCTGCCCACTTGTCCGCATCTGGAATCTCTATAATCATATCAGACTCTTGGCTGTCTTGTGTATCTGTCTCTCTTCTGTCATCATCTCTTCCGTGGTATCTATTCTCTTCATTACTGTTTTCATTAGTTACTGTGACTGTAACTGTTTTCTCTCCCTCTTCTCCCCTGGGCTCTGTTATTTTTGTTTGAATAAGTTGGTCAATGTGACGATTAACCACAGTACCATCATCGGTTTCAACTCTGTAGCTTGAGGGACCATTCTTGTTGATTACTATCCCCGGCAACCAACGTGCACCTATATGACTGTAATTTCTATACATAACCTTTTGCCCAACATTCGTCTCCCTAGTTTTATTCTGACTGTTATTACTAATTTGCCTCTCTGCTTTTTTATGCTGCATATTGTCTGGATGTATTGTATCCAATAGTGTACGTAAACGCCTGTTCATAAGTAATTCAGCCGGGGTTTTATTGGTTGTACTGCATGGGGTGACTCGTAGACCCAACAACAGGTTCGGAATTCTTACATTCCAGTCTAAATCATCCATTTTGCGCAATTTATCTTTGATGGTTTGTACCATCCGTTCAGCCAGCCCATTTGTAGCAGGGTGGTATGGAGCTGTAGTCACGTGACGGATATTATTAGCGTCAAGGAACTGTTTGGTTTCGCCGGAAACAAATGATGTGCCATTATCAGATACCACCACGTCACATAATCCATGGGTAGCAAATACGGTCCTTAAAAGCTTAACGACTGTGGCCGATGTTGTGTTGTTTACCATGAATACCTCAGGCCAACGCGAATACGCGTCCACGATTATCAAAAAATATCTATTTTGGAATGGTCCAGCAAAATCTAAGTGTATTCTAGACCATGGTCTTGTTGGTGTGATCCATTCATGTGTAGTCTTAGGAGGCATGTGTCGATGTTCAAGACACTTGTTACAGTTGCTCACAAGAGATTCAATATCTTCATTAAGGCGGGGCCACCACACGTAGCTTCTAGCCAAAGCCTTAGTGTGTACTATTCCAGAATGTGTTCTGTGTAACATTTTCAAGACTGCCGGGCGAAGTGATTTCGGAACCACTACACGGCAGCCCAGCAGTATACAATCATCTTGCAGCGATAATTCTAAGCGGTTAAGCCAAAATGGGCGAAGGTCACTGTCGGTAACTCTAGCAGGCCAACCGCGTTGTATGTAGTAAACGACCTGAGATAATGTTTTATCACGTCTTGTTTCCGAAGCTATACGTTCAACGTCATACGGAAAGTCTTCTGGAGTTTCAGCCATTAGCAAAATCTCACCAAGCTGCTGTTCAGGTTCCTCTGGAACCGGTTGAGGCCATCGACTTAAACTATCTGCATTGCCAATTTGCGGTCCTGGTTTGTATACTATTTCATAGCTGTAAGACGTTAAAGCAATCGCGATTCTAGTTAGACGAGGTGATAACATATTTGACATAGGTTTCTTCGGATCAAAAATGCCTAGCAATGGCTTGTGGTCTGTAACTATTCGGAAATGTCGCCCCATAAGATAATTATGGAACTTAGTAATGCCAAACATGATAGATGCTGCCTCTTTGTCCAGCTGTGAATAACGTCTTTCATGTGAATGAAGTGTTCTGGATGCCATGGCTATCGGGCGTTCTTGACCGTCTTCTATTTCATGTGATAGCACAGCTCCAACTCCGTATTCGGAGCTATCACAAGTAAGCATCAGTGGTTTATTTAAATCATAATGTACCAGCGTCAAGTCAAAAGTAATGAAACGTTTTGCCTCATCAAATGCGTTCTGTTCACGTTCTGTCCACTTCCATGGTTGTGTTCTTTCTAATAGCCTATGTAAAGGCTCTAGTAATGTCGCTTTCCGTGGCACAAAGCGTTCATAAAAGTTATAGAGGCCGAGAAAAGCCTGCAATTCGCGCTTATTCTTGGGCTCAGGGGTATTCATTATCGATTCTATTTTGCTAGGTGCCGGGTGAATGCCCTCCGAGTCAATGACGAAACCGAGAAATTCGACTTTTTCTCTGGCAAACTTGCATTTGTTTTTATTTAGTCGAAAACCGGCTCGTTCGACTCGTCCCAGTACAGCGTCTAGCCTCTCTTGCATTTCCTGCATTGTACGGCCGCTTATTAGGACGTCATCAATTAGGACAGCAACCCCTGGGATGCCTGCCAGTAGAGAAGTCATTAGACGCTGAAAAATTCCTGGGCACGCCTTTACTCCAAATGCCAGACGATGTACGGTGTAAAGGCCCTTGCAAGTATTCAAAGTAAGTAGCTTTGACGTGTCCTTGGTGACAATCACTTGTGTGTATGCCCTGTCCAAATCTAAAGTCGTAAATATTTTTCCTCCAGCTATTGTAGCGAAGACTTCGTTTGCCGTGGGCATGGGATATGTATCCGACTCAGTTGCTTCATTCACCGTGCTACGGTAATCTCCGCATAATCTAATCTCACCCGACTTTTTCACAATCGGAACGACCGGTGTCGCCCACTCCGAGTATGAGGTCGGTCGCAGTACTCCTTCGCGTTCTAGTCTGTCTATCTCTTTCTCTACTCTGTCCTTAATCGCAAAGGGAACAGGTCGAGCTTTCAAAAACTTCGGTGTAGCGTCTTTCTTAAGATGTATCGCCACCGGTTGTCCACGGTAGGTACCGAGCCCGTCTTTAAATACATCCCTGTGTGTGGTTAGTACTCGCTCGATTTCGATGTTGTCGACGTTCGAAACAAAGTTTATGTTCATAGTTATATTGAGGGGAGCAAGCCAATCACGGCCAAGCAGATTAGGTCCATTCCCTTTTGCGACCATAGCGCAGAGGTCTCGCACAACGCCATTATATTGCACGGACACCGAAATCTGTCCTAGAAGTTGGACTGGCGTCTCAGTCCATGTACGCAGCGAGACGTCGACGCGGCGCAGCGCGGTGCGCGGCAGGCGGGCGCGCAGTGTGTGCCAGGTGCGCTCGTTGACGATGGAGAAACTGGCGCCTGTGTCCACCTGCATGCGGACCGGCATGCCTGCTAGTAGCAGCTCCAATTCGAATGGTGGTACGCGGGTGCGATTAATGCTCTGTACGCAGTATACTCCATTTAATCGATTATCAGTGTCCGAAGCACAATTAACATGATGGCCTGTCTGCTTTTTTTTGCTTATGCAAACTTTTTCTAAGTGTCCTTTTTTCCGGCAGAATCTACACACGGTGTTAATAAAACGACACTCTCCGGCGTGACGATCGCCACAACGATAACATAAGCGAACGTTGATTTTTGGTTGAACCACATTAATGTCCATTGGTTCTACGGCGTGCGGCGGCGTGACAGTAGGCGCTAGCGCTGTCGGCAGGAACGGTGATGATGCGCTAGGAACTACGCCCGCAGCGTCCTGGATCATACGAACGTCCCGCCCCGCGCTTTCAGACGATAACATAGCGTCCACCACATCCTGATAACGTAAATTGTCCCGTTTCAATAGTTCATATTGTAGTCTCTCATCACGCATTCCACACACCAATCTGTCACGTAACATTCGCTCTAAGTCCGAAAAATTGCATCCCGAACTCAGTTTCCTCAGCTGAGCTATGTAGTCAGAAACCGATTCGTCGCGTTTTTGATCACGTTTGTAAAACTTAAATGACACCGATATTTCGTTAGGTTTTGGAGAAAAATGTTTTGTAAGCACAATTTGTATTTCATCAAATGTCACATCACTGGCTTTTTTTGGCGTAATTAACGCAAGCAATGTCTCGTACACTCGCGATCCACACACTGTGAAGAAATTAGCTCGTTTGGCGGCATCCAACACGACGCCATTCGCCTCGAAACAAAATTTTAAACGATCGAGATAAATATCCCAGTTGTCTGTTTGTGGGTTGAACCCATCAAATTTCACTGCTTTTGTGTCCATTTCTAATAGTTTTAATCACTCGTCGCCACTATTACGTATGGTAAACAATTAAACACATCAGTTTTGCATAACTGTGTATTTCAGCTAGGGAGCTTACAAGAACAGAGAGATGTCATGTTATTTCTATATCTACCTACATTAATTCACATTATTACAAAATAATACGAAAATGTACCCTCACACTATTTAAACACAGAATATAAACTTAATTAACATGACACTTATTGACATTAGTCATATCTTCGGAAGAAGTGGGAGGACTAACTCTTCTGCGAGTGTCCGTCTGGGTTGTTACCACCGCTTTGCTCGTGAAGTCTGCCGCCAAGCAGTAGTGTGCAAGCATTACTGTGTTCCGGTTTGATGAGCAGAGTATGCAGTGAAATTACTGGGCTTATGAGACTTCTCAGGGTAACGAGCGCATTGCAGTGCCGCGCAGGCCTTTGTGTTTCAAAGTTCTGGATGGCACTGCAATTGTTATGGGCCGGCATTATGCTTACCATCAGGCAAACGACCAGCTCGTCTCGTTACCTAATAACATAAAAAAAAAGGATAGGCTTCTTCTACAATTTTTTGAAGATAAATTTCTTTATTCCCATATTTTTGTACATAATACGATATTTGGTAATAATATGTAGCTATTGCAGCATCTTCCCTCGCGTTTTAAACTAGTACGGACTGTGAGAATTGAAGGTAGCAGATATAACTTCATTCGGTTTCTGATAAATAATCGCTAATGCATAGGAAATAATCACAAACACATCTTTTCAATTCAAACCAAACTTGACGCACGGCAGTATTCATATGAATAAAGTCCATAATCAAAATTATTCAAGAAATTGACAAACTGTTTTCGGGGAATCCCTGAAAACCATCACCTCAGTTCTGTGTTGCCTACACATCAAAAAATATACACTTGTACTGTAATGTGAACGTTCAAGTACTTTCCTATATTTAATTCGTGCTAGTGGTTAAATGGGACCTTACCACTAACTGAAACAACCTAAGCCACTAAAAAAATCCACTAGCCACTAAAACCAAAATTTGCCCACTAAAAGGTAAGCCTAAACCACCAGATCTAGTGGAAAATCCACTGAGTTGGCAACACTGGTCATCTTGTATCCTGGTTTACACAGTACACAATAATTGCACAGTAGCTAACTTCAATAATGAGGTGCTTAGGTCTGATTATCACTCCACATATCATATCATACGTAAAACCTAAATATAATATAAAATTAGGCAATACAAAACCATTTAACTCAGGAGAATATACTTATCGAGGTGTACTTACGTTTTTCAGCCCAAGATTGACCGCTTTCGATTTGTTTTTCTTCAAGCTCTTTGCTCCTGCTACTTTGAAGACATTGGCTTTAGATCCTTTTTTATTTTTGCCCATTTTAATGACTATAGCTTTACTTCAGCTATTTGCGTTTTGCAGCAAAAACACTTTGGCAAAAACAGAAATCTCTAACCTCCAAAATCCCAATTTGTGTGGTATTTGTATCACAGAATAAAAAGTACTCTTATATACTCTTTGCTCTGTGACACAGATGTGAGATGACAGAGGTCAAAGTCAAAAGAGTATAATAACTATCTAATTCTGTGCACAAACTTGAACCGTAGACGGAATTTCTTCCTTATATCTACCTTCTCTGTCTACGACACAAACCGTGTCTCATGTCTGGCTGTCTGGCCAGCCAGCTACATACATAGTAATCTGTGGTCTGGCCACGAAAGAAGATGCAAAAAAAAAATTCTGTGCACAGAGTACCTACTTTTGTATGTAGTTCTGTGATCTACGTTAATCGTTCATTGTTCATTGCTATTGTAGTAAAACAGGCGCTTTAGCTGTAAAATTTCGATATTTTTTACAAAAAATACAAACACTGTGTTTATTTAAATTGAAAAACGAGTACAGAAAACAGTCAAAATTGCGTACTACTCTAAATACAATGGGACCATCTGCACCATGGCTAAGGTAAAAGCTTTAATACTGAAAAGTATTTGCTTGTTTACTTCCTATCAGTTTCAATAATCAAGTTATCATGTATTCAAGAAAGATTATTAGCATACCGGTCATTCTTGTTATTTAAACAAGTCAAGATTATGCTCAACTTTACCCATTTGTCTTAAAATACGCGATAAGACCCGTAGTGTTTCTGAAAAATATTATTAAAAATATTTGCGAAATGGGAGATGACATCAAAACTTTGGTAAATTAAATATTATTTTATATTTACATTATGTATCTATTACTCCAGAGCCTAGGTCTATAAAGAGTCAATTTAATTTACGTTTAACAGTTTTATTTCTAAGTTTATTCCATATAAATTCAATTAGTTCCAAGAAATAGGTGAGTGGTGACATGAGTACCTAATATATATTTACAAGATGATTTTTCAACTGCTTTTTCTTTGTAACTATTGTGTATTTTTTTGTAACTGCTTTTATTTTAAGTTAATTATTGCACAAGTATTTATAGCAAATTATTGAAACAGGTTTATTATGAAGGGGCTTGGCAAAGGTGTTGCTCTATAGAACCAGTTTTACTATGACATATATCTAGTTCCTAATAGAGACATAGCTTGTCTGACTAGAGAAAAACATCAAGGAAGGCATTATATAGCTACATAGTGATTTTTTACTCTCTATAACTTTGCATTTGTCTCACTGTCTCATGATCATCTCTGTATTAGCCTAGAATAGAACCCATTCTTAACTGCAACTGATGGAATAGCCCAATAGGTGCTAACTAAACATAGATAGATTAATTTGTATGTTTATTTAAACAGAATACCTGGTTTTCTTTTTTTTTCTGAAAAATGCTTATGTTTGACCTCAACCTCACCTGAGTGGTTGACAATATAGCACACTTTCATAGAAGAAACCTATTAAATTTGGTTGATGTGATTCATGTTGCGTAACCAAAATGCTAGAACTTATCTGGCTCAATGGATCATCATTGTGATTCAACGAGGCAATGCTGTCAACAGCTGCTGGGTACACGGCCAACTGTTAGTGGGCTAGAATTTTTTTTTAACTGCCTTTAAAAGTTATTTTGGTTGTTTTTTTATGTTTATGACTTGAGATCTCCATTATTTATAAACCGATTTGGAAAATTATGTTTTAATTGTAAGGATATACTTTCAGATTGGTTCCATAAAAATTTCATCAAAATCAATTCAGTACTTTGTCACTGAAGTCGGTTTGTCGCTTTTAAAGCCATTTTTATTTTTATTGTTGCTTAGGTTTGATTTAGTGTTTATTTAGTAGCTAGTTATTGAAGGCTTTACCTAAAATAGGCTACTTTTTTCCCAAAAAAGTGCACTGTTCCTTTGGGAATTTCCATGCATGTGAAACAACAATCAGATTCCATATAATTATTTTGGTTC
The DNA here is from genome assembly GCA_907269065.1 of Crocallis elinguaria. Classification (NCBI taxonomy): domain Eukaryota; kingdom Metazoa; phylum Arthropoda; class Insecta; order Lepidoptera; family Geometridae; genus Crocallis; species Crocallis elinguaria. The sequence continues at coordinate 10,958,148 of OU026065.1, read as the reverse complement.
ATGACTCTTTGCTAGAATAGATAAGATGGATGAGCAGAAATACTGACAGACTGTATTAGGATTCTTTGTATATCTATAAAACTAATATACATTTTACTTTTACATTTAACCAATTTTACTTACACTTATATGTAAGTATTCTGTTGTGGTTCCTAATTTGATTTTTATTAAATTATTTTTATTTTGTTTTTCTTTTTTTCCAGCCAGTATTATACTCATACTGGCGAAGCTCATGTTCGTGGCGTGTCAGAATCGCACTCAACCTCAAGGAGATACCCTATGACATAAAGCCGGTAAGCCTGATCAAAGGAGGAGGGGAACAGCATTGCAACGAATATAGAGAGGTCAACCCGATGGAGCAGGTCCCTTCACTTTGTATTGGTAATTTACATGTTGTAACTATAGGTACTAAAAACATAATTGAGGTTTAAAGGCATGTCTCTTTGACAGTCATGTTGGTTTTTGGTTTGGAGATCAGAAGTTATACTCTATATATTACATGAAAGCAAAAGGTCAGTGACTCACTGACTAAAACCAAAATTACTTGACCTATGAAACTGAAATTTGGCAGGTAGGTAGTTTATAGACAGAAGACGGCAGCTAAGAACAGATTTTGGAACAGCTGAATTAAAGAGGTCTAAGGACTATTGTAAGTTTATATGAAAGTCAACTATCACCCGTGCAAAGCCAGGGCTGGTCGCTAGTAGGTATTTATATTTGTGTAATAATTTTAGTAGGTATTAGTTTGGCAGTGTTGTTAGTATACTTCCCATCCTTAGGTTGCCTGGTGGAGATCGCTTTTAGCAATAAGGCCGCCCCTGCCCATCCGTACCACTTATTGTATATTTTCATGTTTGTTTTGTAATTTTCCTTGGTGAGTACAATAAAGCATTTATCTATCTGATACTATAAAACAACTAACCTAGCTGATATTATTGCCATCCAGTTGGTCCCACTCCAGGGCAATGGTCTCCTTACCATCCTTTCACTCTTCACGGTTATTGGCATTTTTGGTTGTTTGTGAAGTATGTGTAGCAGAGTCTAACTGGTCATGGCATCTCCATCTAAGCCTATTGCGACATCGTTACCACGATGTCGCAATAGCAATGTGGTCAACTCTATAGCACATTTGACATGCGTTAGGGAAGCCCAGTCCAGTTCCACTTTAGGAAGAAGTTTTCTTTCGTCAGTGAAATTACTGGGCTTATATGACTTAATACATTATGTTTCAGGGAAAATAATGCAATGTAGTGCTGCGCAGGCCTTTGTGTTTCAAAGTTATGAGTGACGTTGTAATTGTTATGGGCTGGCGTTGTTTTAACCATCAGGCAAACGACCAGCTCGTCTCGGTATCCACTTATAAAAAAACCTTCGAGTTTAAAAGCTAAATGCATGCAGATTCAACAGCTGTTAAAGACATGAGTAAAATCAGTCCGGGTTTTGTAATTTTTTTTAACTAATGTTCCAGATGGACATACTTTAGTGGAATCTCTTAACATAATGCACTATTTGGAGGAGACCAGGCCACAGAGGCCTCTCATGCCCGCTGACTGCTTCAAGAGGGCCAAAGTTCGCGAAATATGTGAGGTAATATTAAGCTGGTTAATTATTTAAATAATACCTATCTATCTTTTGGGTTCTGTACTCGTATAATATCAGGCATGGAAATTAAGACCTGGCGAGACACCACGTGGCCTGCATCTACTACCTAGCACTTAGGTCCGTGTTTTTAACTTGCCTAATAATGTAGGTTCTTTTTTGGCAGCATGATAATGGGTTAAATGCATTAAGTATCTATATACCACGTCGCAAGTGCCAGTCATAATAATTATTACATTCCAACTTTCCCCTGACTTTCCAGGTGATAGCTTCAGCCATACAGCCCTTACAGAACCTGATAGTCCTAATCTACGTCGGAGAAGAGAAGAAGAAGGAATGGGCGCAGCACTGGATCACAAGAGGCTTCCGCGCGGTCGAGAAACTCCTGTCCGCTTGTGCTGGGAAATACTGCGTTGGTGATGAGATCACGCTGGCAGACTGCTGTCTGGTGCCGCAAGTCTTTAATGCCAGAAGGTAAGACCATAAGATTAAACCAGGTACTACTTGATGAAGTATATTTCATAGTGTTTACCGACACTAGCGGCTGTTCACACAAATATATATGTCACAAAAATTTCGCTTCCAACAGGATTCGAACCTACTGTTACTACTTGGTTTAACTTCTGCTATTGGCCGTCTGGGTGGGTACCACCGCTTTGCTCATGTAGTCTACCGCCAAGCAGTAATGTGGAAGTATTCCTTTGTTCCGGTTTGAAGAGCAAAATAGTCAATGAAGATGACAAAGTGCTATCAATAGTTTAGTTTTTAACTAAATCAAAATAAAAAATTCCAACCTTTACCTCGTTTCCAGATTCCACGTGGACCTGCGGCCGTTCCCGATCATCCTCCGCATCGACCGCGAGCTAGAGAACCACCCTGCATTCCGCGCAGCCCACCCGTCGTCCCAGCCGGACTGCCCCTCCGAAATCGCCAAATGAACGACCACGCCGTGGTGTACCACGGTGGCATGCGCCAAAAGAACGAACGAATGAATGAACGTTAGTAACCGGCCAATGTTAGTCAGGTGTTTTATTTAATCTTTGGTATGTTATGTATCATTATATTACTTAGTCTTATCAGTAGTGGTTCATTGTGAAATATTAAAAACCACTTAAATGCCTTAACTCACGATCCAATTAGAATTAACCATTCCAAAAACTGTGAATGCAGGTGAAAATATCTCCTCTAAGAACGAATTTTTTAGTAACATTTATGTCTTACGAAATGTATGGAACAAGCTTTTTTGCTAGTTTTGGCATTTTTAGTCATCGAGATACTAACCTCAAGAGCTGCAGTGACGTTTGGTTTGCACGAAATAAATTCCACCATTTTTGCCTAGACATAATGCGCTCTGATTGGCTAAGCCACCGCCTCGCGCCGATTCCCCGTGCGCTGATACGTTGAGCGCTGATATTAGTTATAGCAAAATCAATACATTGTTGTGAGATCAGATAGTACAGTATTTCATCTCTCGGGGTTAGTATCTCGATGTTTTAAGCCTACTCATACCTCAGTTGGTCTTGTAAACTCTTCCCAGAGAGAAATCCTGTAGCAAATCATGTCCTTGGTTAGCGGTTTTATGTCATTGTTTGGCATTCGCCATATTAGTTTACATTATTAAATTTATTAGACAAGTTAAGAAACACGGTCCTTATGTTGTACTCATAGTACCTACCTATAATTTAAATTGTAAAAAGTCATGTCTTGTAACTAAAGTTTTAATTTGGATTTAAGGAAGTTACATACTTATGAGAGGTTTTTGGTAATTTACCAATAATCCTATAACGTTGTTAATTGTATAATCAAATTTATGAAACAGAGCTGCATGTAATGTAATACATAATCATTAGATAGCTGCTACAAAGAGACTTTAAAAAAATTACTTTACATAGGTACCTACCTATTACGACCTATTTGCTATAGGTCGAAATAGGGTTTTTTTTTTCTAACGAGTGGGATTTTTTGTTTCTTTTTACACTTTGACAATTTTTTTTGTAGCACTTTTTGCTATCATTTAAATTTTAAATACCTTTTTTCCAAAACTTTGTATAAAATCGTTTCATTATCATTTTATCATGTATGATAGGTATTTGTTTTTTGTATATACTAAAGTTGCCTGGAAGACATCTCTGCCTTTCCGATAGGGCTGACGATTTAATTGAACCTTCTAGTTTAAAAACATTTTTTTGTAAATAGTTTTAGAAGTGCAATGTATTTGCTAACGTATAAAGAGCTCAAATTATTTTACGTTAATTAATTTTATTACTTACTAACTGTGCCCCGCGGCTTCGCCCACAAAGCCTACGATAACAGATTACAAATAAAACTTATCGTCGTCGAAAAACTAGTTTCGAAGATAGTTTTCGTTCTCGGGAACAAGGCTATGTTTCGTTTGTGGCAAACATCAACAACGTCCTACCTATTTCTAATTTTATCTTATCGAACTGTCAATTTATCGATCGATATGGATCGAAAAGTTCTGTACTTGCGCCGCTGGTCTAATGACGACGAGTGACGATGCGGCAGAAAATGGTGCACTGCATCGTGAAGTAAAGGCTTTTATTCAGGTTGGCCTAGATCCGTTAGTCCTATCTATTTTACTTTCATTTCAGTTTCGTGTTGTTCCTAACTTTATAGTACTAATTAATTTTAAGCTATTTTTACGAGGGTTTTGGGTCGTTTACTTATTATACGTAAGTGATATTTAAATTTAGTTTATGTGCCATTCCAATTTTATTCAATGTTTAGAGATTTTAATTTGAAATTATAAAAATCTGTAATGTTATAGTAGTTGAGTAGGCATAGATGAAATATACTTTTTTAAGTTAAGTTTCGATGATCGTGTATCGATTTTTGGAAGTTTTGTTATGTATTTTATTGATCTATTAAATAATTTTATTCTAACTCGTTTGTTTTATTGATAGCTAAAATATTTACCGTAGATGCGGGTTAGCTAGGCTACTTTTCCTTATTATTTTAGAAATCGCTTTGATGTATTATAGATTGTGAATGTTTCCTTTTGATAAATGAGGATAGTGGCTAATAATCTAAGTAATAGTGGCTACTTTTTATCCCGGAAAAATGCACGGTTCCTGTGGGAACGCGGGTGAAAACCGCGGGCATTAGCTAGCTAATAATCTTTTATCTAAACCACCGTTTAACACTTTATTTAATAAGAGCCATAATCATTTTATTTTCCGTCGCAAGTTCGGAAAGGTCTCTTGTTTGTCATTCGAATTTTGCGCGCAAAAGTGCTTTTTTTTCTGCTAGCGTAGCGTGGAAAAGGTAGACGCGCCCGTCGGCACAGTACTCTGTGGGCACAATGTACTCTGTGGTACTCTGTGCTGCGACTAGCTAGCTACATATTATATAGTAATCTGTGGCTGCGTCGCGTAACGCCACCAACCGCACTTTTGCACGCAGAAATTCGAATGGTAAATAAAATCTTTCCTCGCTGTAACGAGGTGAAAATTTTTATGTTTCACTGATCAAGTTATTTTGAGTCTCGTAACATTGAAACCCTCGCTTCGCTCAGGATTCAATTTCAATCTTAGCCTTTTTCGTTTCCTGGAGTTTCAATGCATTATCCTCTCACCTATGGTTACCTACTTACTCGCTCCAAATAACTACTTTGCAGCCTTTAATAACAAATAACTATGTATTTCACCACTAGCGCTCGGTAAGTAGGTCATTTTAAATTCAAAATTCGGCAGGAAAATATCACTGCCCCCTTAGGGAGATAAAGTATCATATGTGAAAGTGGGAAATATACCTGACTAAAATTATTTTCTCAAGATTGTTCTTGCCATTCCTTACAATAGTGATGAAACTAGATTATTTACACACGCGAACGCGCCAGGCAATGCACGAACAAAAAAAATCCACCGTAGAGAATGACAGTGCGAGTTTTGAACACGACGTTTGCGCCCTCCTCTTTCCTCCTTCACCCCCGTTATAATCACTTCAGTAATGGCGGGCGGCGGCCATTTTTTATTCCAATCTAGTACTACATATATAGTAATCTGTGATCTAGTATCTCCTAGTACTAGTATATGTACCTAATTATATTTTATTGTAGTGTTTGATATTTTCCCTTGTTTTATAAGCCTTCTAATATGTAGTGTTTTGTTTTATTGAAAAGTCCTAAAGTGTTGTACAGGATTCCCAGAGAGGATAATAAGAGACAATGGCTAAAGTTTATGGCAGCATGCACTGTGATGTTAGCAAATTACATGTTTGTCAAAAACATTTTGAATTTTGAACAAAGATTTGCTAATACTGCGACAAATCGTATGAAGACTGGCGCTTATACAAACTTGTTCACTGCCTTTGGATATCTTCAGGACACGACCATTGCCTGTTTCGAAACAGGTAAACATCATCTCTCATTGTCAACATTTAGGATTGCATGCTGCAACGAAACTACAAAATGCGTGTTGGTTTTAGAACTGATGACCCTGGCACGACCAGAACTAGTTCTGTCATTATTGCACCCTGTTCACCGCTTCAAGTTGAATTATAAGAAGTCAAGTCCTTCCATTTATAAAGTTAACAGTGGAATTTTTGTTTTTTTTTAGATGTTGAGATGACTACATGCTGTGATCATAGTTACTTAAGGAAGCACCACATTTGTCATTCACATAAACTACCTATTGCAAGTACTGAAGACCTTGGTATGTATCATCGTGCACTTTCTGACTCATTCAATTTAGTACTACTTTATTTTGATAGCTAAATACTGTAGGTTGTTGCTAATGGTCATGCAATTTAAAGATTTACTTACTTACCTGATAGGCTGTTATACTGCACTGCGCACCTGGCGTTATTTTGATGAGCTAAATAGTCAGAGAAATTACTTGGCTTATGACACATAAATACTTACCTAATGTTTCAGGGTAACAAGTGCAATGCTGTGACCCACAGGCTTTTGAGTTTCAAAGTTCTGAATGGCATTGCAATTGTTATGGGCAACATTATGCTTACCATCAGGCCAGCAACCAAACAACCAGCTCGTCTCATTATCCAATAGTATAAAAAATATTGATGATTAATGTTATATAAATCAGGTTCTATCTACACACAGAATATTAGCATTATTATTAACTGAGCATTTTTATTTATTAGACTGATATTTTTTTTTATTTTTAGCTCTATCCTGATGGAACACCAGTCGTGCAACATTGAAGAATATGGCACAAGCAATTTCTTTCTTCGACAACTTGTTAGCATAAACCGCAAAGGCGAAAGATCTTCGGGAGGCTGTCACCGCAAAAACAAGACATCATGACGAGCGGTCGAAAAGCAAGGGAATATGGTATAAAATTATTCAAAGTCACCCTCCTTGGTTGCATTGGTTTATTGGTGATATAAGTAGGAAACAGATTGTTTTTGCACATAGACTTCGTTCCGGACACATACCACTACAGAAGTTTGTACACTTGACGGGAAAAGCTGCATCACCGAATTAAGAGTTATGTAATAAGCCAGAAGATGTGCACCACATAATGGTGGAGTGTGTCCGGAACCAAGTTGAAAGACAGAAGATCCTGGTTGGGCTAGGCATTGATTTAAATAATATTGGAGTATATAGCATAGTATCTTCACCAAATTCTAGTGAAACTAAAATAATATATAATTTAGTTTGTTATTAAGTGCATTATATATAATATATCTTGCGCGTCGGTGCGACTGCACATAGATGTTGGTACCTATACCTTTGCATTTATGTGCGCTCGCACTTGCACTTTGTCCTGTTCAAATTAGTATAAGATATACTATAGAGCTGGCATGAACATTTTGTTTATAAGTACATATTTTAAAATAAAAGACTTAAATATAAAAATAAATTTAAAATAAAAATATTAATAAATAAATTGTTATTACATATTATGTGTTTTATTTATTATCCTAAACATGCAAACAAAGTAAAAATGGTACTATATATACCGTGGCCTACAGATCATATAGGCTGAATGATCGTTTTCCTTTGCCATGTCTACAAAGAGCGAATTTAAAAAAAAGAAGAAATGTCATGTTCAATTCCAGCATACGGTTTAACACAAATGTTCCCGAGATGGCGGTCTGATCTCTACCTAGTCTGTGCACGCGAATAGGTGATCTTTCACACCCTCAAACTATTAGCCATAGCCAAATCACAGTTTTATGTTGTGAAACTGTGGTCAAATATCTCTTGTGGAAAAAATAGACTACACATTCCATACCGTAGACGGAATTCTCTTCTATTATTATAGTTATATTATAGTATTTCTATAGTTATTTTTAGTACATAGTACTCTGTGCTCTTTTCTACTTTTGATTTCAGATACTTATTTTTCGAACGCATCCATTTTTGAGAACGCAACAATTTCGTAAAGTGACATCTACCAATGACAGCTAAATCATGGAATTGCTATTATTAAATGTTTACCCTACTTGTATGGACATTAATTTAATTTATACATGTTGACATTTTCCTTATTTTTATATAATAAAATTTATATTTTAGTGTATGATCAAGATAAAGGCTAAGATTGACTGAGCGTAGCGAGGGTTTCAAAGTTAGGAGACGCTAAATAGCTTGAAACTACACTTGACAGCCCAATCCAATCTTAGTTTGGCATATTTACTGGCACTGACCGACGGCAACTTTATTTAGGTAAGTAAGTAGGTATTTATTTGGCAACAGATCTAGAGTCCAAATTCAGAAATTTCAACAATTTTCTAAATTCCTTGCTAAAGATACAGGTACCTATTTTCGTTTGTGTAAGTTATCTATTATTCCAAATTTTATAGTATGATGTGGCTGTGAGTGGACTCTATGGACGATAATCTATCGTCAGTGAAAAAAGTCATATCAACGACTAAGCTGTAAATATAGTACTTAATCACAGCTTAATTCTGTAAGATTAGGGAATATGCATGTACTTTTTTATAATTTTAATTAGTTGTTTACGTCGACATAACATAGTAAAATATATAAAAACTTTTGGAAATGTTCAAATTAATTTTTAAAATAAAAAACAATTATAGCATACAATAATATAAAATCGTTACATGAAAATCAAACTAATAGGTATAAATATTATGAATAATATAATAAAAAAAATCTGTAATTCAACTTGTAGCCCTTAAAGTGGCATAGTATTTGACGTCACGTCCACTGTTAAATGTTGAAGCGTTTCGTAAATTTCAATTTCGCCCGGTTATTTTGCATTTTTTTATTAATATTTTCCTCAATTAAAAAGGAATTAAATTAGACAATTATGCTTTTTATGTATTGTCACGATGATATAAATTCGGCAAAAAATATTTCAAACAAATTTAAACACATGCATATTCCCTATTATTTAAGATTATATATTATTTTCTGCATAAAAGGAAAATGTACCTGGAGAATTTTGCAAATTATTGGCAACATAGTGAGTCACTGTGTATTAGGCTGACATGCTGTCAAGTGTCAACGTCAAACGTATCGAACGCCCCGGTTGGCTCGTTTAGCTTTCGGCTTTTCTAGTCAACCGTGCTATGATAATCGCCGAGCATTGTTGTGTTTCGGGATAGTATTTGGCTCCGCTAACGTTTTGTGTCACAAAAATGAATGCAGTGTCGTGTTTAGTGATCAAATAATAATGCCTTAAGTGGCGAATTTTAGTGTTGTGCTGTGAAAACTGTGCTGTTACGATGACCGAGAAAAATAAATCTGAAAAGATGACTAATGCTTCAAAACCTGTTCCTATGAAACTTTTCGCCGCCTGGGAAGTGGACAGGACGCCTTCCAATTGCATTCCCAGGTAAGTTCAAGCCGTATAATTAGTAATAGATGCATGTTTATGTTATTATTCCAGATTCCCGTAGCAAACAACTTTGTACGAGCGATATGCGTTGCTCTTAAAGTTGCGTTGTATTTGATTGTTGTGCATAATTTCGCGTCGCATGTGTCATTGGTGCCGGCTTTAAGAACGCCGTCATTGTAAGCTTCTTTAGTTGATCCCAGTTGATCTAATGGCCAATTATTTAGTTTATTGTTGTTGTCCTCTAATTCAGTAGTTTCTGTGTTGAAGCGGAATGTAGTATTAAAATCAAAGTTTGTTGAATTTGTTTGCTGAACTTGCTTTTGCAATTTTTGCATACTGTTGCTTTCATTGTGATTATGTGAATAAGTTATTCCCTCAAAGTCCCATGTCATCCATTGTAAATAAATGAGATGCACTTTAGATGCCCAATAATGCAAACAATCAAATGATGTTCTAAGAAACATAATATTTAGAATGGCCAAATCAAAAATGACTCAATAATACTCTGCTAAGCCACATTCTGTTGTTCCTTGTATTTGTATTACAGATTTAACCAGCATTTGTTCTGTTAATTATAGATACATTGTTGTAAAGGAAACACAATTGTATTTGCATACTTTAACCTCATTTAATTTATCTTATTAGATAATGTATTCTAATTATGTACATTGTTAAATAGCAGTTAACAGCCAGGATTATTATACTATTTATTTATTGTTTCAAGTGATAAGTTGTAACTTTTTGTGATAACTTTTATGAGTTGTGACCATTGATAAAAAGTTAGCAGCTTGTAGTCTTCTTTTACTTATACAGTCATACCACAAAAAGTTTAAACACAACCTTCACACACATCTGACAAACAAATGAAATCTACATCCGCATGTTTTTAAGTATCAGATGAAATCATCTAATACTTAAATATGCCTTAGTCCACAAACCACAAACCTTGATGTAAAAAGTATCTAGCTGTTGTCTAATTCAATTTTGTTGTGATGTTTCCCATCATTTTTCTTGTGAAACTTGTGTTGAGGTGTTTAATTTTAAGACACTCTAGCTAAACAGGCATCTAAACATTGATTTTTGTGGTAAGAGGGTTACTGACTGTAACTGACTGTACTGAGGGTTACTGGCAGTGACATTACTGGCCTCATGTGTACCTGGTGCGAGCTGTTATAACTACCTACTGCCTAATTTTCTAACCTGGGGCTAGTCTATTCTGCGACCCTACCCCTGTGCCTGGGCACTGCTGGCACCACCTTAGTTACGGCACTGGTCCTGAGTAGATGCTAGGCCAGAACTACCGCATTATCTGAGACAGCGTTGAGTTACTTTAGTGTGCAGGTTGTTTTAGATTGTGTCAGTAGATGGGCCGTTGTTTGTTTTGGGGCTCCCCAACAGCAGTGCTCAAAAGATTAAGAAGCAGATTCTTGTTAAAGTTTATAAAACAACTCATTTATGATTGTCTTTTTATTTCCTCATTATTTAAAAACAGGTTTTAACATTATTGATCCCAAAATATATTTTAAACAAACTGTAGTTAGACAAACACTCCAAATTGCATACCAACACATAAAAACACTGTAAATACATACATAGTACTACATCATGAGCTGGAACAAAACAACTCATTAGAGTAATACAAACAACAGTGTTATCACACTATAATAAATTATGGGTTTTTATTTATTATTATGATTATATTGAGGTCTGCTTGTTGTGTAGGTTCTTGCAGCCAGTTTTTAGCGTTTATTCACCTGTATGGTACTAATTATTATCTTGTGGTTGAGTTCATAAAAAAGTTAAATTATTAATTTTATTCCTGTCCAACTAAACATTACTTGCTTTAAACCATACAACTACTTAATGCTACCTCACTACCCAGTAATAGTGTAGCCAACATTGCTTCGCTACCTTACATTTACCTAAGTATCAAAGAATTAATTTTATGAAGTGCGAGGTATAGGTATCTGTTTGTCTGTGACATATCTCTGTCCCTACCCTAGAATGTAACTGATGTTACAAACACATTAATCAATGGTTGAAACAGTGGGTGTCCAGGATGGAGGTGATTCACAGATTGTCACTGTTTGATAGGAGCAATGTAAGGCCATCAAGGAAATTATTCAATTGAATTTATTTCCTCTGTTCTAAGAAGGTTTGTCAGAAATTGGGATGTTGACTGATTTTGGGAAAGTGTTTAAAACGATGCGTATGGGCCTAATATAACCCAAAATATTTAAATTTACTTTTTAAAACAACTAATATTTTAATTATCATGTATTTAAAATGCCGTTTTAAATTTTGCTCCAAAACGGCAGTGACATCACGTGTTCAATTATCACAGAGTAACTTTCTATAACACTGTAAAGTGACAAGCAAAGAGAATATAACCGCTACTACCTAGTCTGTGCTACGTTTAGTGACAAGTTCATTCAATGCTTTCTGTGTATGTATTGTTATGTATTAAAATATGAGTTCTAAGTTTTTTGAGCTTATTGATTAATATATATGCTTTGGTTTATTAATACACTTTGGATCTTAGAATATACGATTACTGTTATATATTCATTGTTGGTTATAGAAATAATGATTTTTGGTATAATAAGTAGGTACTTACACGGAGGTCTTCACATTTCTAAATTCAGCAGAGCAGAAATTATCGTTTGTCGAGAAGAAATTGGCCACCGTAAAACAATCAATTCTCGGCAAATTGGAATTATTTGCCTTTATGAAGCCACTTTCCATCATGGGAGAATATTCAAGAGTCGAAATAAATTTAGAAAAATAGGCGCGGAATTCACAGCACAGATAAATAATCACAGAAATCACTCTAAAATACTAAGCAGTTAAGCGCAATGAGCTATATACTCATTGGAGTTTTGGCGGGAATGCGAAAATGTGCTGTTGTTGATTTTGTGTTATTTACTAAAACCTTTGTTTTATAGAGTGTTAATGTGTAATAATAGTGGATTATTAACCATTAAGTGTTCGTAAACTTGCATGAGTGAAAGGCAAATAGTACAAAGACGAAAAACGTGTATTTTCGTATTCTATCCAAAACTCCATAGAAGCTTCAGTAAACTATCCACCAATTTACTGAAGCGTCACTTCGACTCAACCGCGCCTAGACTAAACTTTAACGTGACTTTGACGACTTTCATGCACCAAAACTAGAGATTTATTATTATATTATTACTTATATAACTTGACACTAGTTAAATGCGCAAATCACGTGGAGCCAAAAACAAAACAAAAAAAAATAATATACCCATTCCGATTGAAATAGTGACGTCACGGGCGTTTTAGGTCACGTGACTTCGGATTGATGTGATTACATTTTGATTATTTAATTTAAATTAAATTCCTTAAAAATAAACAAAAATATTGTGTTCAATAGGATTTCTGTCACAAAAACTACCGTTTCGCGGCAAAATTATATTTTTATTTGAATACAGTCAACAACCCAATTCTGTTGATATTTTTGTAACTGAGAGACAGCCCATAACATAGCAGATCAAAGATAATATGGACATACCTGAGACTAGGTGGTCGGACTAACTCTTCTGCGTGTGTCCATCTGGGTTGGTACCACAGCTTTTCTCGTGGAGTCTGCCGCCAAGCAGTAATGTGCAAGCATTACTGTGTTCCAGTTTGATGAGCAACTCTGCTGGCTACTGGCTACACAGCCAGTGAAATTACTGGGCTTATGAGACTTAATACCTAATGTCTCCGGGTTATGACTGCACTGCAGTGCAGGCCTTTGTGTTTCAAAGTTCTATGTGACACTGCATGTTTCAAAGTTCTATGTGACACTGCAATTGCTATGGGCTGTTGTTATGTTTACGATCAGGCAAACAACAAGCTCGTCACATTATCAGTGACAAAAAAAAGATGAGAGGCTATTATGGCTATTTATTAATATGATGATGCCATTACGTTGATGAAATGAAACTGATCCCTAGGAATCTTCTTCTTCTTTGTCGTTTTCTTCATTACTGAAGGTCGTGCCTGCTCTGGAAGGCCTTGGTCGAGGAGCTGACTAGCTGCTTCCACACCACTCTGTCTTCGGCTTGTCTGAGAGCAGCAGTAACAGGGAGTCCCGTAATCTCCTTCACTATATCAGACCAGTGGTTAGGCGATCTGCCTCGAGGTCTTTTTCCGTTTACTTTGCCCACAACAACCAGTTTATCGAGGTTATCAGACTGTCTTCGAGCTATGTGACCAAAGTAGCTTAGTATGCGTTGATAGCAGATTGTGGAAAGCCTAGTGTCAATCTTTAGCTGGTCGAGAATAGATTTGTTCGTCCTTTTTGCTGTCCATGGTATACGCAACATTCTCCTCCAGCACCACATTTCAAACGCGTCGATCTTTCTCCTGTCCACCGCACGGATCGTCCAAGACTCGGATGCGTACAAGAATATCGAGAATACTAAAGGACGACTAGGAGAAGAAGACTAGGAATCTTACTTACAGAATAAATGGCTAAGTGCCCATTCCAAATTGGTAAGGCAGATCAAGAAGGACAAGAAACTCTTCGGCACTAAGATCAGGTTCACCTACCCACCTCGGGTAAAATCAGTTCGAATACTGACCCATCGAAGCATAAAAAAGTTTTAAAACTAACAATAACAGCAAACAAGTCGATTTAACAAAAGTTACATAAAAAACACGACTGCCCTAGCCATTGTCACTCGGGATGATGTAAGAATTCTAACGATACCCCACACAGCTAAATCTGTTCTGGCATTTAAAAGTTATGGTGGAAGAGAGTAACTCGCATACAGACATGTACAATGTATATACATACAAACATACATACAAACATACATACATGAGTCCTAAAAATATTACGCTCTTTTTTGTGCAGTCATGTAAAAAGGTTTATTTATTACTAAAATCTCTAAAGTCCGATCATAAAATACCGTTAACTATATTCAGAACGGCATAATTACATTCAAGGTTTCAGAACTACTAACACTAACCAGCAAACAAAACACAGAAATTAGCATCATGAAATGACATCCATTGATATATTTTGCGCAATTCTCCTTCAAAAACATACAAAGGCAGATAAAGGCGTTTTAAATATTTATGTGTGCGCAGTAAAGAAAGGAGGGTTCTTTTTGTATTCCGCAGTCGAACAAGGGTCTCCGAAAACAGACAGCCGTGTGAGTCACGGCCGATTATGATAATGAGCATGCGATAATACATTATAGTACGTAGGGAGCAGTCGAGTACTGAGCGATGGCCTGAAATTCTACTTTAAATTGTTTATTAATTTCTCTTTTATAACCAATAGCATGTTGTCGATATCCATACAGATAAATAAAATTGAAGTGTCTGTTTGTAATATCAAAATAACAGCTTTTTACCAAATGCATATGAAAGTATACACGGTACCTATAACAAAACAACCATTTTAAAATTTTTGTCTGTCTGTCTGTCTGTTTGTTTCGGGTAATCTCCGAAACGGCTAGACCGATTTTGACGGGACTTTCACTGGCAGATAGCTGATGTTACAAGGAGTAACATCTAAGGCTACTTTAAATTAAGAAAAATAATTAGGGTTCTGCGCAAAAAATAAAAACCCTGTAATCCAAAATTTCCACGCGGGTGAAACCGCGGGGCAGGAGCTAGTTTTTCATATTTTCACAACGCGCGCTTGTCATCCTATACTACTAATATTATAAACGCAAAATTTGCAATGCAAAAAGATGCGAATGTTTGTGAGGATTGTATGACGTATGGTGGATGTGTGTTACCCAGAAGCTACTGAACGAATTTTAAAGAAACTATAATATAGCTTATACATCAGAATAACACAGACTATAATTTATAAAGATATAAACCGCCCGAAGTTACCCTACCGACCGCAAGGTCTTGTGTCCGTGTTCGGACACGGACACGGACACCAGACCCACAGGACACGTGTGAGGTAGATTGAGTCATTGTGGTCACAGCTGTGGGAGTCATCTTTCTGTAATTTGAGATGCGCATACGGTTGGTAACTAGACTGGCATCGAATGCAAATAATTATATATAGTTTAAAGAAAATAAAAAAAACACACATCCACCTCCTGGCTCCATGATCAGAAGCTCGACACCAAGTGCAATCTATTGGACTCGTCAAAACGAATCGTATAAACTCAAACTCGAAGGGTTTGTAGCCACTGAAGAGTTACACGTCGAAGTTACACGAAACAGCGCATAATGAAACAAAACAAGCAATTAGCAAATAGAGGTCACGGAGGATAGAGCGCATAATCTACTTAGTTTTTAAATTGTTGCTGAACCGACAAGGCCGCGCCTGCTTGCGGTGCATTTAACTTGTTGCCACCTATCAAGGTGTTATAAATAACGTTAGTTGGGTAAATGATAAGTTGTTGAACTTATGTTTATATACTTTGGTTTTTACGGGTTCCTTATTTTGATACCGAACCATTAAAACTATCGTATAAATACGAGTATCTAATGTAATATATAAATAGACATCTCGCTTGATCATAAAGGACGACGTGGTCGAAGAGAAACCTAGGCTTATCTTAATTTAGATTAGGGATTAGAACTGGCTCATGGGCAGCATGTGCTGCTGCTGGAACACACCGATAAGTGCTTGGCGACAGATTTTCAACTTGAGGATGGTAGCTAGCCAGATGAGTACTCGAAAATTCTCTACCCCCAAGCTATGGCATCACGATGTTTTCCTTCACCCATAGTATAGAGTAAGTAAGAAGTGTAATTATAGAAATTAAGTACAACTTAAAAGGCGATCAAAAAATTCCCTGTTTTCGTAATGCTTTATGATCGAGTGAAAATCGATTTTAAGTCTTAACCGAGTGTGATAAAGATCGTGTTTTGAACTAAAAAATAATCAAGCCTCGTCACTGCCTGAAGATAGAAATCATACGTGATGCACAGAGTGAAGACAATACTGTTTGTAAAAAGTTTGTGCTCGCGACTTCGAGCACAAACTTGTAACTATGCTAACTGATGGCTCGCGAGGTAAATAAATATAAATATAGGTAATATAGCTCGTCAAAGTCTGAAACCTAGAGGTCAGAGTGTACGTTTGCGTTGGTTATTTATTTATATAACATCGTGCAAATGGATTTAAACCGGAATATTATGATTCGTTTCCTCAAACAAGGAATACTATATATATGACTTGAGGTTAGTACCTAATACCTATTACTCATTCGCTACACCTACTTTTTTATCTTTTGTTATGTGCTTAGTGCAGTTTGTCCAAGTAGCTGGAAGGCTCTACAGTCTTTGTTTTGATTTCATTATTACTTATTTTGTTGTCTAGATGATATTGCTTTTAGGGACATAACTTACATAAGACTAAGCAATCGAGCGTATTATCTCATTTAGTTTGAGATCTTATTTTTCATAGCTTAATTTTGTATTCTGGTTTTATTTTTTGTTATTAAAGAATGTATGTCTCTTTTGACAGGAAAAACGTATCTTATGTCGATACAAAGTTTATCTATTTAAGCATACAGTCGGCGACAAAAGTATAGCTGAATATTTGCATTTTTTTTACTTCGACGCAGAAATTTGAAATAAATTTAGATTAAATGAAAACATCGAGAAATTTAGTATTTTAGAGCTTCTATTAAATGTTCGTTATACAATTACGATAATACGTTATATAATTTAACTTCAGATTATTGAATAGCTCTAAAGTGGTTATAAACTTACGTCGCCCACTGTACCTGATAATGTTGAATTTTATGGGATGATCTCACTCTGAAACTAAAATGGGTACTCAACTGCTCAAGTAGGTGTGATACAGGCAAATGACTAATATTCCCGATACTAAAGAAATCTGTGTATTGCATTGTGTCGGGTGCAAAAACAGGTCTCACCGCCCATACTGCCATTCAAATTCTTAATAATGGTCTCATGTTTTGTTTATAAATATATATACCTATCACATCTAACATTAATTTCAGAATGATCTGAACTTAATATTTTGATAACTTAGAGATTCTGAATCATAGTTAAGCTGCCTTATCGGCTAACAATCTCGTGTTCGTTTTCAATACCAAACCGATTAAACCCAGCGGTCACTAGTCTTCGTGTGGAAGGAGTTGTCACTTGTTTTCGCTTCTTTTCGTTTTGTAAGAGCTTATTTCTTTATTAACGTTCGTTCGAAAATGATAACCAGCGAAAATTCTAGACTATTCCTTCCACACGAAGACTAGTGACCGCTGGTTTTAATCGGTTTGGTATTGAAAACGAACACGAGATTGTTAGCTGATAAGGCAGTAGATAAATAAACCATTAAAGTCCAGAATTAAAGATGAAGAGAATTAAAAACAAAGAAAGTTACATTACTTTACTCGTGAAAAAAAAAAGAATTAATGAAATCGGTTGAGAATTGACGGAGAAATCGAGTTAAATCGCCACAAAAAAAATACAGACAAATTGGGAACCTCCTTTTTTGGAAGTAAATTAAAAAATATACCATTCTATTGCCAAGCACATTTTTTACTTCCAACACACCACCCAAAAATCACTCGACCAACCAGGTCGCTGCCCTGCTCCAAATTCCACCAGCAGCAGTCATCAGCGGGCCGTCAACCGTGACGGCTCATCGCTTCGAGCAATAACAAGCATGGAGGACTCGTATTTAATTGAACATTTACAAGATATCTGATCGTTTTCTTCTTATTTACTATGCAACGAGAGAGACAGAGAAAGAGGTACACAATCTGCCCTATCTTGAAATGTCAATGAAGCCGGGTACCTATGCTATAGAATTACTCTTACCTGTGAAATGTTGCACGTCGATATTCTTCACTTTCCTTTGAACTATGGCTGTTACAGCCATAAGCTACACAAGCCATCACAAAAACACGGTTTCAAGTTTTTATTCAATAAATTATTTCACACCTAAACACTTCCTGAACAAAAAGTAATCACAAAATTCGAAAACACAGCGAGTCACCAGCTTGACAAATGAAACGTGGCTTCACATCGTTAAAGACGATAGTTACTGTGTGATTACGTCTCTTTCTATCTGACGTCAAACTTTTGTAAGATAAAGCAGGAGCGACTATATGTTTGATAGTTCAAATAAATACGAGTCCTCCATGCTTGTTATTGCTCGAAGGCTCATCGTGTACATCGCTCGGGGTTGTTATCTGTCACGTTGACAGCAGCTAATGTGACTGCGTCTACTGCTTGCTTTGATGATCCTGGCGCCTGACGTCTGAGTGCTTTCTTTTGAGTTATGGGACACAATCACAAGTGTGAAATTTTAGAACCTATTTCTATCTTTTCGTAAAATGTTTTTCTTTTGGAAAGCCACAACCTCAAATAATTTTACCCTAGCTTGATTCGGTTGATAGGTACATGATTTACACGCTATAGATTCTATGGGATCATGAGATATAATACTTATAGAAAATGTCACTAGTCGTACTGAAGTTGTTAGAGACAGGCATGATAATTATGATCAGGCTAATGGCCTTCTTGTCTCTTCATTTAATGCCCGTATAAACTCAAAAGTAACACTAACTTTTATATTGAATTGCCCCAAAATAACTTCCCATTCGCGTTTTTATTCCCAAGCGTGATTGACAGTTGAGACCCTCCTTGAGGAGGGTACGTAAGTACTTGATTACTTTGAAGTAATCAAGTACTTACTTGAAGCAACGTATTGATAAGGATAAGGGAATGATGTCAAGTAGCCTCGATTCCGGGAGATACGAATGACCATGAACTGAGCCTGTCAGACTGAGCACGTGAGAAGATATGCCTTCAATAGTAATACGATATCCATATTTGGGCCAGATGGTTTGTTTCTGTGATACAACAACAACGTAACAGTAATATTGCTGTTAGAAATCTCATTGTTTCGAACTCGATATATCATATAACATATCGTATGTTACTGATTTCTTCCTTTATTTGAAGATTTCTAGGCGTTTGTAGCCTGTAACTCAAATACTCACGTAGTTCGAAGTATTAATTGAGTTTAACAAATAGGGTTTGGTCTAGAAATGTATAACTCGAACTGTCTGGAAGGTTCCCAAAGGGAGTAGTCTTGAGCCCTAAACTTAACGAGGGTTAAACCATCAGAGATAAAATATGAAAGTTTTGGTCGAAAATGAATTCTAAAGGTTACAATTATTTCGATTAAGACTTTTAAAATTAAAACGTGTTATATTTTATTATATTGATACTCTCTTACAATACTCAAATAAATGCCATTATACTGAAATACTTTGCTCTTAGTCAATATTAAAACTGTAGCAGTCATATGATTTATGAATGATATTATCTCATTGAATTTCAAATTACATACACGACTCGCAGTAAGAACATAACATTTCATTTGTTTGCCAGATATTGAATAAGAATAACTCAAAGTTATGCTACTATAATAGCGAAAAATCACAATAAAACATGCTAAAAAATCGTTACGCTTCAAATTAGGAATACAACAGAAAACTGAATAAAGGATTCTTAAATCTTAACAACTAATACTCGAGTTTTTATATTTCTGGCCTGTCGCTCAGTAACTGAGTGGTAATGAGATAGGCCGCCGATCCAGGGTTCGTTTCCTATAATGAGTTTGAGGTTTCGTTGAATGCAAACATCGTTAAGTAACCATTGCATAGTACGAGCGCTGTTTCTAGTGCCTAGCTGTTTAACACCCCCAAAAATATTTCGCCAACCACCTTTCGATGTGTTCTTGCAGTCACTCTTGAAGGCTGCTTCTCCCATTCTAATTTTTAGGGCTTATTTGTAAACATCGACCACAAATGAGTCGAGATATTGGCCAAACGCTAACCTATCAAGATTCAAGATTCAAACAGAACTTCTATAATTGTAAAACCGTCGCAAACTAGAGCTAATCCCGTACAAAAGTAATTGACCATGTTTCCAGCTGCAAAATACAATTACCACTTGCACGTATTGGTTCTATAAATCTGTAGAGTAATTTGTGTTGGCCTCATATCTCGATACCGTTACTGCAATGAGAGAGGAGCGAGCCACTTTTTGTTGGTTGGTCGATGAACCTTGCACAGATTTTTTTGCTCGACAATTGACGAACGGGCGCTCTTTGTGCATGTTCAGGACATTGAGATTGCACTGTGTAGTTGTGGTTAAGCTATGATAAGAAATGAGAATGAACACAAAAGTTGACATAATCTGTAAAAGTGCATTTAAGAAGATCGATGAATGTAGATATAATGAAAGAAGTATGCATGTGTAGATTCAAGTTACGTCCTTTTCTCGTCACTCCCTATTTCTAACTGCATTGTACAATTTCAAATACACATACATTTTTCAACACACTATCTCAAGTTTTCTACCTTCTACGTGCTTCTACCAAGAGCTCTCAAAACTCACAAAGATTTGGCAGGTTATCAAAGCGATAATAATCTTTATTACTGACTTGATTAAGACCGCCCTCTTGTTGTGGTATCTTTACCATCACACACTAATATCGCCCACAGCATCTGTAAACGATATTGCGCCTTCATTACATCAATATAACGCCGCATTTTGAATATACCCAAATAATACCAAACGAAAAGACAGGCGTCCTTTCGTTCTTCGGTTTATCAGTTCTTGGAGCACCTGATATTTGGCTTATTACATTTTTACGATCGCTTTGATGTGTATCCGGGGAACGGGATGGGTTCGACAATTTACCTTTAGGATCGCCTGGAGGCTGGTTTTACGGTTCATTTGGTATTTTAAAGCTTTTCGGGCAAATATCGATTGTATGAATCCTAATCTCGATGGTGAAGACACGTGAAGATGAAGATTTGTTTACTTGAAATCAACATCGTTGGGTGGTTATTATCAAGAACGATTTTAGTATTCTTTTTAGGTTAGGGTTTGGCTATTGTCTCTCAAAATCTTTAGTGTTGATGTTGTCGAAAGTAGCGAATACTTTAAACAAAATAGATCTGGCTCAAACGTGAATATTATTGTGTTTGACCAATATCTCACTTGATGAAGATTCAGAAACTATATCGGGAAGCATGGATTATTTTATGTGGACGATTCGCCATTAGTGTCAACTTCTAATGAGGAAAATGGAATGGAAAAGTTATATTTTGAACTTAATTATGCAATTTTTGAAAATTACTTTTCACGGCACAATAATAAGTCGAAATATGGTTCATTAGCATTTTCAATAGAAGGCCACACACAAAAGAAGATAATTACTTCCAACAATGAGTAGATGTCCAGTGGATAGACTGTGTAGGACACAAACAAGGACGTTGCTGTTATCAATAGCACTTTAGAATTTTCGCAGTTATGATTTGTGAGAAGATCTGCATGATAAAGTTAGATTTCGCCGGATTCTACTGGTTACTAAAAGTGATAATAAAAATGATAATGTTTGAACTAAAGACAATGTAAATTGATCTCTCGCTGTTTAGTAATAAGGTGCAAACAATTTGGCATACTACTACGTAATTCGCGTGGACGAAAACGCTTGACAAGTTAGGTCGACCGCAGAACACCGCAGTTTGCACAAACAATTCTCGCATAAAATGTTGTCAATGTCAGCTTGTAATCTTCTCAATTTCCAGTGGCACTTGACAGGCCCCTTGTTAATCACAACAGTGGAATATTCTGTCCTAATTTGGTCCTTTGAATCTGAAGGGTTTAAGTTAGGCATGTTACGTAATTGGAAACGAAAATGTTGGCGAGCTCTTCAACCAAAATAGTTATAGTCTAATAATTGTAAGCATTTTCCGATTAATAGAGAATCAAATTCAATTTACCGATTGGTTTCCCAAAATTTCGTTTACTATTTTTAAAGTGTCCTACTGTATCGATGATAGAGTTTTATTACCTAAAGTAAGTATTGCCCTTTATTCTGAACCTTTCAACTATACCACAGGGGCCGCGTGATGTAAATGCTTGTCCTTTTATTATTGCATAAATATTTTTCTATTTGCGGGAATCAGAACCGCTTCAGGTGTTAAGTAAGTCAAACTTGCTGGGCCTATCTGGATCTGTTTGTGTTGCATACATAATTCTACACACAACAACAACAATTGTTTGTAACATGTTGTACTTGCTTTGGAATGTGTGTATGTTGCCATGCCAAACAACTGCTGTGACTATGCTAGTAAATGGTGTCGGCTCGTCAGTCGTCATTAGATTTTGTTTGCTCTTTGTCGACGTAGCTATTTCCACGTTGTTATCAACACTGAAAGATTTCAGTTGATTTATATTTGTGTTGGCAGCGATTGGCATTGTTTGATGACTCTACTCTATATATTACTATGGACCTGTACTGCAATCACGAGGCGGTGATGGTGCTATATTTTTATAGACAAACGCAGTGTACTCGCAACAATATTTATTATGACCTTGATTAGGTTATTATATATTGTTATATAGAAATTAATACTAAGCAAGTGTTTGTCTAATGGAAAATCTGTAAAGCGATCTTTTGCCGTAGCTCTTAATAATATGTGAGCTTCTTTTTTTCATTCATGAATATATTTAACTTTGAAGGCAATATGAAAATTTAAACTTAGGCTGTGTAATGGCAAGGGACTATAGTTTCATCCTTAAATTTTGCAACAAGCTTTTTGTTCTTATTGGAATTCTTTGTTTGTTTTTTTCTCTGCTCAACGACCGTAACTGCTTCCATCATTCATTCACATTAACACTTTATATCCTATAATTTCATTTTTTCTAGTC
Source organism: Crocallis elinguaria (assembly GCA_907269065.1). Classification (NCBI taxonomy): domain Eukaryota; kingdom Metazoa; phylum Arthropoda; class Insecta; order Lepidoptera; family Geometridae; genus Crocallis; species Crocallis elinguaria. The sequence continues at coordinate 10,935,061 of OU026065.1, read as the reverse complement.
GTCAGTTTGGCGGTCGCGTCGACTACGACAAAAGCGCAATCTGTTTGTGTCACAAGCGTTCGCTAACTATTGTCTGAATCGGGTAATTTGTATGTGACACATCCGAAACCTTGTGCAACATGGCTTTGTTTGCGGTGGACTTGTTAACCATATCCCGTTACAAAATTTTGTCAGTTAAGAATTTTTGTTTTTTAGGTATGATGAAGAGAACGTTTGAATTTTTCTGTGGGCGTTTTTCCTGTAATTTGAGTAACATTTCGCTTCATTTTTTGTTTTAATAATTTATTTTTATTTCTATAAGTATTTGCTTAATATTTTTTGTAATGGTCGCCACTAGCGTGCATGCCCACCTGAACTTATACTTTGATAGAGGGATACCTATGCTTGGCGTCTCCCATCCGTGTTGCTTTAAAGTAAAACATAGAGGGCGCTGTAATAAGCGAAAAATATGTTTTACAGCGCCCCCTGGCGTGTTTATGCCATAACATGTATCTAAGAACCATCGCCGATGCATCGCAAACCCTATGCCGAAAACCGTATCTAAATCGGTCAAACCGTTCTCATTTATGTGCACACACTAACAAACAAACAAACAGACAACCTCTGACCCTAAACGCATATATATACCTACTCCGTTCCATCGTAGGTAAACATGTTGAGGTACATAATCAACGACCATGATTTCAGTTGTAATGATAGTTTATTCAACTCTGATAATTGATGTTGACAGCTTGTATTTGCAGAACAAAAGACCGTAGGTATTGTTGTTTATCCTTTGGCAATCCCTTGAGATTGGAGACACCTGTGTTTATGTGTTACAGTTTCCTGTTAAATATTGAATGGAAGGATAAAGGACATGTTTCCTTGACACGAAAGCAGATACAATTCTACGAAATTTAAGTTTTAGCAGTATGTATTATACTGGATTGTACTAATAATGATTTGGTTAATGGATATTTGTTTAAACTATACAGTATGGCGGTTGACGTATGTACCCGTATTGAGATATTAGAAAATAGAGACGAGACAAAATCTGCTGCGACGAATTTTTTGTTTGATCTTCTAGTAAGTAGTAAGTATTCGTACGGCACCACGCTTTAAATAAACTTAGCATGACGAAAAACCGGAATGAAAGGTGCTAACGAAAGGAAGGTCATATTCCTATCCCTTATATTATACAATTTATAGGTAACTTAAAACACTCGCTTTAGAGTATCTAGAAACGTTGACTGAATTTTAGAGATGATAGAAAGAATCTTTGCAAGATAGTGATCTATTTATTTATTTTATTTATTTATTTATTGCATACATGTATTTATAGCATTAGATCTTATGTATATAGTATGTGCTATGTTAGTGGTACATGCACCCTGTTAGGGCATTTGCAAGTCATTTTTGCAAGCTATTCGATTAGGTTGCAAAAACCAACGAATGCATTCAGTTTCTAAGCACACTTGTTTCTTTGAGTACGTCAGCAACTTCAGACGCGTAACTACATGCAATACGTGTTAATACAATAAACATACAGTGCAAACAATAGCTGGAATTAGACTTGATAACATTGTTCTAGTCGTGTCATTTGTGAATTTCTTGCTATATTAGAACTTTTCTGGCTGTCTGGATGTGATGTTCTCCTGTCGCGATATGTCGTAGACAAGCTCTATGGAACTTTAGAAAATATCTATGGTTAAAGAAATTGTGGTTAACATTCCACAGAAGCCAGGAAATAAAGAAAGAAGAAGAAGAATCTATGGTTAAAACAGTTTGAGCTCAAAGTAAGAGTTAAAGCTCGAACGAGCTTTACGTAGATGTTTGTGTAATCACTGGATACTTAAATGTTGTATTTAATAAAGACTAGCAAACCGGACTTTACTAGTCTATACTGACTAGAAATACTATTCTGCTGTCTTGTAATATTTGTAATTAAGTTGAAATGATGGATAGATCCATCATATATCAACTTACTAGCTTCTACCCGCGGTTTTCATCCACGTTCACACAGGAACCGTGCATTTTTTCGGTATAAAAAGTAGCCTATATGTTACTCTCCGGTCCATAAACTATATCAATGCCAAAAATGACGTCAATCCGTTGCTCCGTTATTGCGTGAAAGAAGGACAAACCAACAAACACACTTTCGCATTTATAATACTACTAGGATTATACATATTTGAGTCACCTTCAATAGGTATTATTTGGTCGCTTACTTTGAGTTATTAATGTGACATTCGTACAAAAGTAGACAAGTAAAGCGCAAGATGAGTCATAATGTCTTTCGTATTATCTAGAAATCTAACTAAATGTTTTAGTTCATCGTAATTTTAAATGATGTCGCTATAGATAAAAACATAAAACTCCAGAAATACGTAGACAATATCTGCATCTAATCGCTTTCTCCATTTACTGTCTAGATCGAGAAATCTAGACACTTTCTAAATCTGACGTGACATCTTACCTTTTACCGCTACCACGAAGGAAAGATTAATTATTCAGTTTGATATTTCAAGAATTTGATATCATTCTTTTACAAAGCCTACAATAGTAGTACGGGTTAGGCAACTAAAATTTAAAATGATAATTGACAAGGTATATTAATGTCAAATATCGAAGTTTATAAATATGTAAATGTAAGAAAGTCACAGAATAAAAATGACAAAACGCTAAAATGTCGAAATATAAAAATGACGAAGTATAAAAGGAACTACTTTTAAAATCACGAAGTATAAAATGGTCAAAATATCAATATTACAAAATTAGTTAAAATATATTTGAAAATAATCTTAAGTTATTTGTTAGTATTACTAATGTTATGAAAAGGTGAAGTTTGTTTGCGAAGGGGCACTATCCTCTATGAAGATGACCAATCACTTAATATAATTGTGAAAAATCGCATCAAAGTTTTCATACATGAAAATGGGCAAAACAAAAAATCCCATTTTTATGTTTGAAAACTTGAATGGATCAAAATGAAATTTTTGTTTAACTTTTGTAATGTTATTGCCAGCAACTTCACCGAATGCGATTTTTCATAATTATATTGAGTGATTGTTTATCTTCAAAAATGTTGAGATGTGCGAGCGAGATAGTGGCGTGCTAATATGCAGAATATAGCGCTAATATTTGGAATACCCTTAGCGCTAATAAGGAAATAAATACGCATTGGCTACATTTTAAAAATTCATTCACTAATCAGAAGCTTCGTTATCCCTGTGTGTATATAGGCTACATTATCTAGAATCTACGAGTGCGAAGTCGCAGGCAAATGCTAGTAGGAAATATGACATGACCAATCTACCGGGAATTACGAGTTTACTTTTTTAATTGTGGCCCTTTGGTTTCTCAGTAAAAATAACTTGGCTACGATGACACATCAATTACGTGTTTTGAATGTGTGAATATGAATATCCAGTTTATTTTGTTGCTTAATTACAACAGAAAAACTCGTTAAATGCTTTTGACGAAGTTATAATAACCAACATTTAGGGAAACTTGTATGGCGCCGAGTGAAAGTGTTTTGCATAATAACAGCAAACGTCATGAACCTCAAAATGTACTTACCATTTCTTTAAAACGAGTTACGTAATTTTTTTTCTCAGCTTCCATTCTTGTCATAGCATAATAGAAACGATCAGTCATCGCTGCGAGAGGTAATTAATAAATCCTACTAATATTATAAATATGAAAGTGTGTATGTTGATTTGTTGGTTTGTCCTTCTTTCATGCAGTAACGGAGCAACGGATCGACGTGATTTTTGGCATAGATATAGTTTATGGACCGGAGAGTAACATGCTACTTTTTATCGCGGAAAAATACGCGGTTCCTGTGGGAGCGTGGGTGAAAACCGCGGGCAAAAGCTAGTCTTCTATACATGTACGACTGTGTGTACAATTCATAACTTTATTATTATGAAAAGTAGTGGGTAAACCTTTTTATTCGTCTCTATCATTATATTGTTTGGCGATTTAGCTTGGCCATCCTTTTATGATTTAATTTGAATACATATGTGACGGTGTCTACAATTCATAACTTTATTATTATGAAGAACTCTGGTAGAGGATACATCTTTTTATTAGTTTCTAACATTATATTGTTTGATGATTTAGCTTGGCTATATCCTTTTATGACTTAATTTGAATCTTTTACACTGTGAAATCTGAACTATTGGAAGGTACACGTTAATCGTCATTAATTTAAAAAATAGAAAAGACAAGCTTTTGTTTATGTCCTCTGTTATTCTCTTCTTAAGCCTTTCTTTCCTTTTCTTGCTATTGATATTTAGGTAACAACTTTACATTACATTCTTAACGACGGTGCCGTTAATTACCTATCTCTTTGGCATCATAATTATATTCCATTATCACATTTCAATCCTGACGTGTGACAAACGTATTAATTATGCCGTCGGCGCGACTGTCATCAACAATTCCCTTAGAAGGTAATCAAACGCCGCCGCAGACAGCCGGTTTATTATCCATCATTATCTATAGGCTGTGCTGAAAGTAGTAAACCCTGATTGATCTATACAAATAAATAAAATTGAAGTGTCTGCTTGTAATATCAATATAACAGCTTTTTACCAAATGCATATGAAAGTATATATACGGTACCTATAACAAAACAACCATTTCTAAAATTTTTGTCTGTCTGTCTGTCTGTTTGTTTGTTCCAAGTAGTCTCCGAAACGGCTGGGCCGATTTTGACGGGACTTAAACTGGCAGATAGCTGATGTTACAAGGAGTAACTTAGGCTACTTTTATTTTAGAAAAAGAATTAGGGTTCCGAGCGAAAAAATAAAAACCATGAAATCCAAAATCTCCGCGCGGGTTAAACCGCGGGCAGCAGGTAGTCAATAATAAATCTGCAATTGGTAGAGTCTCAGTTACTCATAGTCGCTTCCTCGTAACGTAGGATTATTGATGGAGGTGAATTTGATTTAAAGCGATGATGTGGTCAGATGGTGAGTATGCTAATGCTAGATCAGTGCTTGGCGAGAGATTTTCAACTATTATTGATATTTGCACAGTTTAGGTTTATTAGGTGCTCCGTGTCTGAGAAAAATTCCCGGTCTAGAAAAGATTTGACTCATTTTGGCGTAACGTGTAGGCTAAATTCATACATAATTTACATGCGGTAGGGCCAAATAAATACCGCTAATTTTAAGATATTATTAGACGATTATGCGCTCAGTATTTATATTTCATTGTTTGTATAATTGCCGCTGGCTGTGGTGATAATTGCTGATTTTCATCTACACCTATAATCAGTACACAGAACCAATACTTTTGCTAAAGTATGGGTATAATGTTTCATTCATACAAGATTTCTTTTCTACTTTGGCTTTGTTGAGAATAATATTGTAGAGTGAATAGAGTCGTCCCTTACACGTCCATCAGATTACGGATCCAGAGAAAAGTAGCGTCAATTCAATATATTCGAAATTGGATAAACAATTGTTTAGCTGGAACGCTTTAAATGTGATTTTAGGATGCCCAATTGGCCACCAAGGATTATTCTATTACCTTTTAGTATCTCCCGCAATAGGATTTGTTTGGTATTTTACGGGTGTTGATTCGTTTCATTTCATCATCAAGATGAATATTTTTGGTGCCATATTATTGTAAGATTCGTTTCAGATCATCATCAAGCCTTGGTGCCATATTATTGTGAGATTCGTTTTAGGTCATCATCAACCTTTAGTGGCATATTATTGTGAGATTCGTTTTAGATCATCATCAAGCTTTGGTGCCATATTATTGTGAGATTCGTTTCAGTTCATCATCCATCTTCGGTGCCATATTATTGTGGTAGTTTCGTTCGTTCGTTTAAAATTAAATATGTTATTTTACTACATTATATTATTTCGGTTTAATTGCTCAAGTGTTCATCCGTGAGCCCGCGATGGGACGCCTGTATAAACAAACGTTATTATTGTAAACATTTGCATTATATTATTGGTACAACCGGAAAGATACTTCCCTGTTATATTATACTGGAAAATAAACAACTGTTGTATTTTTTATATTGTAATTTCTTAAAGCATGATTCCATTGGTACTTACAATTTAATTATAGTTGTAGTATATCAAACCTCGTGTAGTAATAGAATTCCACGAGCGACTGCCGCTAGTGCTCCCTCTACACTTTTCATACATTTGCAAGGATTTTAAATAGTGATCATATTATTGTACTAAGTGGCCGCCAGTGGGTAAGTCTGTCCTTGCAAAATGTAAATGAACAATAGTCTGCTGGGTGTCGATCACTAGCAGCGGTCGCAAATGAGCCATGTACTACAGCTTAATACTTACAACGATCGTCGTTCGTCAGACGTGTCGTGATAATCCGCGTTAAATCCGACTCTAATGATTCAGCATCCCCCCGACTCATTCGGGCAGTATCGATTTCGCCACCGATGCGATGTATCTCAGCCGTTCTGGAATCTTGCTCAAATTAATATGTCGCTAACGTTGAATTTTGTGGTTGATGGGAACGTTATTGCATAGGCAGGTTTGGATTTTCTAATATATACTTGTAGACGGGATGTATGTTGCTTTTAACGAGTGCTGAGCCTGCCAGAACTTAGAAATCTTACTGTTGACAGGTATTGCGTTAATTCATAATCAATCTCTGTAATAGCAACTAAATCTTTAACCGATATCAGGTCGCCAGGTGAGTCATCTGATGGAAAGCGGCTCTACCTTTGATTTCTGCGCCCGCTCTTAATTGAGCAATTACCACCCTGCGCTCGGCTCAGTTGGCGCCAGCTATGAATGAATCTACGCACACGTTTACCTAACTGTTCATTGAAGTTTAAGTTTTTATAATTTCAGCACGGAGTGAGGGGTCATACTGCATGTGATGTGCTCTTACATCCAGCGGTTCCCCTCGGGTTTGACTAGGTCGTCGATACACTACCATCGTCCGGTTCCTGGTCGCCACTCAAGAACCTTTCATCCCCATCGGTTGTTAGTTCTGCGAGCGATGTGGCCTGCTCATTGCCATTTCAACTGACTGATGTTGAGAGCTATGTCAGTGGAACCTTTCTCCTACGGATCTCCTCGTTTCGGATTTGATCACGTAGGGATACCCCAAGCATAGCCCTGTCCAATGTCCATAGCTCGTTGCGCAGCTTTAAACTTGCTAATGAGGCCAACAATAAGAGACCACATCTCAGTACCATAAGTCATCATATGCAACACATACTGGTGGAAAACCTTTGTTTAGCTACTAGGTGATTTAGTAGGTGGATAACGGGATACCTCTATATTACCCGTAGGAAAAAGGCTACTTGAGATAATGACCCCAATGTAAGTTCTACTATCGCATTTTTATCGTTATCTATTTGGCATCGATGTGTTCACATGGCAGATGATAAAACTGAAAGAGAAATACATTTCCGATAAGGTGTGTATGGTTTGATATCATGTATTTTCAGTCCGATTATGTTTTAGATATTATTTTTATCGAAACAGCCAATAGATGTCAAATTGAGGCGTCAATTTTGAGGCGTCTCAAGCGTCGGCGGAGACAAAGGTATCTTGTGATTTCACGTATTCTATTGCTTCTCAATTAGAATTGTCTGAAGGTTAGATGCTATTCTTAGGGTCTTGTTTTGCTATGGAAACCTCCATTGCTGAAGGTAAAAAAGGAGAAGGGAAATCCGTAGTCGACATTACATTTTAATAGATTTAGGGACCAATCTTTCATTTGCAGTACTGAATGGTTAGCTGTTCTGTAGATAAATTTTACCGACACATTATATTTTCGGGTCTTTCATTTCGAAATTAATGTAAGATAAATGTTTTATTCTTTCGTTAACTCGGCACTGTTAGTTGAAATACTCAAATTTCTTGTATCTGAATGAAGTATAAATATTAACTAATCCTTTAACTATAGAATAATAACTTTATCTGACAGTTGAAATGCTGGCTCTTAGACTAAGAAAATAATGTAAACAACTGAAACAGTTAAGATCTAATAAATATTGCTTGCGCATCGTGTGATGGTTTACTCTCTTCACTCCTAGATGGTAGGATAGGGAACAGCGATTGGTACAGGTATACAGTATTAGTACAAGCGTCATATTCGTGAACGGAGCTGGCTTAAATAAAAAAGGAAAAGTAATTAATAAATACACTCACTGATATTGCAATAGTTAGTGATAAGTATGATGCATGAATCATCACTAGTTTTGTTTGCACTACGTGGTTTTAAGATTAGCTAATCAATTAAAATATCCCACAAAGGCAGTCCAGGCAGGAAAGGCAATTTTTAAAAAGAAGATTTATATCATAATCATAAAATATGTAATGTACTTTGTTATCGTATGCTTTCGTACGCTTTGTCTTGTTTACTTTTCAGTTTCTGTTTATTCTAACATTTCAATTCTCTTATTACATATGGCTTATCAATATTTACACGAAATAAAGTTCCTCCTAGTTCACTCACCTTTTCTTACTTCTTATATAACTAACTGCTTATAGTATATTTTTGCGCTAGTTACCTTCAAGATACATTTAGTTTTATCTTATCTCAGAAGTTAACAGGTTTAAAAACGTGATTCATGCGTTGCATTTTAATTATTTTTATCGTTACTTTATCTGTTTCATTTATTTCTATTCACGAAGTACAATATTTGTTTTGTTTTTTCTTTGTTTTAATGTGTATGCTTATTGTGATGTTATTTGAACGTTTGTATTGTTGAGTTCCCTATTACCTTGTTTCGTATAATTTATTATGACGTCGGATTTGTTAAATGTGGACTCAACATCAATAAGATCGAGTTTGTTGTCGAATAAGAATGCATCGCACTCTGTCTTCATGCCTATTAAGAAAATCCTTTTGTCATTGTCTTTGTGTCTATAATCAGATCAGCGACAGAGAACGAGATATTGTATCGAATACGATTATTCCGCAAGACGAAATTGAACATTTTCTCGTGCAAATTCGATATTATCTCATATGGAATTCTAGTCGGCTTCGATGCGTCCTCATTTGATCCGAAGTTTCTCCTTTCGGAGGATGGTCTGGCGATAAAGTCGAGTGTGACAGCGGGGAAGTGCACGACACTTTCTCCGACACGCTCGACGGAGCGGCCAAGGCAGCGACCGTCACTGGTACCGTACCGGCCTTGCTCCTTTATGTAAATTAGAAGAAAAAAATAAAAGTGCACTGACTGGAATACAAACCAGAATGAATTTAACACAAAATTCTAGTTATCGAGTTTGGTTGTAAATTATTTAAAGATGTTGAAGTCGATTTTGAGTCAGAATTCTTTTAGTTTAAAAAGTGCCTAAATAATATTAATACGCTTGATAGCCAGTAGCGAGGCTAAGAACGTTGAAATTTCAACAGCGCTGAAAGGAATCTATTTGTATTCGAAGCTCTCTCGGCAAACATTATTATGTTATTGAAAATTAGATTCTGCTTGTGGCGCTCGTCGGAATCACGAGGGAACAAGATACAATAATGTTGCTACGCGAGGGGAATAACAACTCCCCCAAATATGAAATGACGACCGGCGTAGAAACTGTTTATGAAGCTGTTTTGCCACAGCAAATCGCAAATAATGGCAAAATGATAGTTCAAATACTATCATCATCGTTGTCACTGATATACTAAGCAGTTAGTAGTAGTAGTATGTTACATTATCCATTAGGTTAATTTATTAAATATCTTCGGCGGTTTTAGTTTGTCTATTCATGAGAAAGGACACAAATTAAACTTTTTAATATTATTTTAAACTTTTACGGTTATTTAGTAATTCACACATTGTAACGGGATATTTACCGTGATTATTATTGAGCGACGAGCACCCGATATTTGCCGTTCACGGGAATAATTCTCGTGAACATGATGCTTGCAACAGCGTCGAAATATCGGGTGGTCATCGCTCAATAATAATCATGGTAAATATCCCGTTACAATGTGTGAATGTTTAATATTAGCTTCAGGTATTCTAGTTTAATAGTTAGACTGATGGAACTCGTGGATGCTGACAGACATGATAATAATATATGTGGCAGCCTCTTTGCAGTACAATACGTGTCATTGACAAAAGAATGGTCTAACTCCGCGTCATAATGGTGGGATGAAACGTGTCGAGCCATCTACTACCGTAAAAATCAGAGTGCGAAATTAGTAATGCGATGTTTAACGCTTCGGTGTTAACTTTGAGTTATTATAATTTCCTACAAATCACATGGTTGATAATTAATGGAAAGAAAAACCCACCAGTTTTTAAACCTCTCGCGATTGTTTATAAATTAAGAAATTAATAGAGGAATTTGACATTCTATCAACTTTCACTTTCACCATTGTTTGGAATCCGTATAACTATCTGTCACTAGTTCACTATTCTACTTGTCATTATCATTGCTCTCTCTTGTCGTAAGATTTGAGAGCTCGCTTTGATATTTTTATACAACCAGTTTAGTAGTATTCTGAAAAAATTGTTATTTGGAGTATAATATAATGTTAAATTTTACTTTCTCCTTTTTGTGTTCACAGTTTGTCTCTTGACTGCTATCATGACATCAAGTAAAGTTGCAATTGCAATTATTGGCCTCTCATATCTACGAAAAATGATCCAAATGTTTTATTGCTGCTTAGTAAGGTTTCTTTGTTTGTCATTGATAAAAATTCCAACACGTAAACAGCAAATTCAGATTCTCATTGCTTATTCATTGATGTCGAACAAGATCAGCCGAGTATGAATGCTTTGGACTATTGCTATTTACAAAACCTCCTTTCCCCTATTTTGTCTTATTGCGTTATCCACAGTTACTTTCTCCATTGTGCACCTGCCGTAATTTACTTGTCATTTTGAGGTCGTCTGGTCGACCACTTTGCTCTGTCATTGCACTTTATGCTTTTGTGTCTAGAATTTTCACTGAGATTTATTACTATTCTAGTTTAGACATTGATGGATTCTTTCGAAATTCATTAATTTTATTTTTAATATTCAAGAAATTTTCGAAGTGTTTTAGAGATTCCAATTTCATTCACCTTATTAAATTTCATTTACAGTCAAATTAATTATATAGTATCGCAATATCAAAAAAAAAGTGATAAGGCTATATTTAGTGCATAATGATAGTAAACTGAGATTACAAGCTGTTAGTGTTTTCATGCTATAGTTTAGGTACCTATCCAAATTTTATACGATATCGAGTAGCGTATTCACAAATCTTTTGTTTGTTTAATATTTTAATATCTGGATGACCGAGCTTCGCTCGTTGTTTTTAAAATGCTTTTTTGTGTAAAATTTGCGTTTTTACAAGAAATATATAGACAATATATGGTTTAGGCGCAGAATGGCAAATTCTACGAATGCCGAATTCTCACAATGACAAATACTACAAACGCTTAATTCTCAAAATGGCAAAATAACTCAAAGTTAGGAATTTAAAAAAAATATAAATATTCAAATGTGACAAATATAAAACGTGACGATACTAACATAATTACAAAGTGAGAAACAATTTATGAATAAGCAACTTTTAGAAAGATTTGCGGTTTCTTTGTTACTATTACCATTGCGGTAGGGTATGTTGTAGTATTATTATGTTCTCTGGTATGGTAATGCCGTAAATATTACGAAGATACAAATGAGCTTCTTGTGTGCTTATTCATATACCAGAAGTAGTTTCGCGGATTTGGTGTACTTACAATGTGCAGACCGTAAATGCTTACATTTTCAGCTTAATGTAGTTATTAATTGGGATGTTGACTCCATTTTTTTATGATGTCAATCAATTCGTTTTCTCATGAGAATCAAATGTCTATATCGAAATACTGGAAATCGAATGCTAACAACGTCAAAAATGAGAGCCAAAGTCAGGCGGATCTAGTGAGCGCTAAAACGCCCCATACTAATTGGGCTTAACGCGTGACGTCACCGCGGTCAACGCGGCCCGTAAAGTTGACGCATTTTGTTGAATTTGGCCGTGAAAAACTGTGTTTAAGTACATAGTTGTCGTACATTTGTTATTCATTAAAACGTAAATAATCTGATAGTATAGTTTAAATTACTATTGGATGATAAAAAAAAATCGTTGAATTCTGGAACGTTTTAGATCCAGTATCTTTGTGGAAATTATATATTTTTTGTGAATTTCATTTGTATTGTGTTAATGTGATGTTCTTAAACCTGTATAACCACAGTATTTATGTGTTTTTTATTTCATGCAACTACCCAATTCAAGAGTCGCGTTCGTCATCCTTGTCAGTAATATATAATAGTTAGTCCTCGAAGGCTGCGACTCGTCCAATCAGCATCACTATAGCTAATTGTTCTGATCGCTGTGACGCACAAAGTTTTGTTCTCGGATTAGTGGTTTATTCAATTAGGTATTCAGTGTACACCGGCACGTGAGCAAACAATGTGCGTGGTTACGTGACCGGCGTGGCGCACACACACGAATTCTTTAAAGCTGCAGTGCTAGGTTCGCGATTTTGCATGACAATTTTGCTCGTTAGTGGGAGGACTAACTCTTCTGCGAGTGTCCGTCTGGGTTAGTACCACTCGTGAAGTCTGCCGCCAAGCAGTAATGTGCAAGCATTACTGTGTTGCGGTTTCATGATCAAAGTAGCCAGTGAAATTACTGGGCTTATGAGACTTAATACCTAATGTCACAGGGTAACGAGTGCACTGCAGTGCCGCGCAGGCCTTTGTGTTTCAAAGTTCTGAGTGGCACTGCAATTGCTATGGGCCGGCGTCATGCTTATCATCAGGCAAACGACCAGCTTGTCTCGTTACCAATAACATAAAAAAAACATTCGTCTGTTTTTTTTGTGTATTAATTAAGGTTAATTTGGGATGAACTAAGTCTACGTTCTTTACTTCACATATTGAAACTGTGCGATCAGAAAATGTATTCTTCGTACTTAAAAGTACACGAAAAATTGTTCTCCAAACATCGGTTATATTGAATGTTTACGTTAGACGTTCAAGACTATGATTGGATGTATCTGTGCTAGCCGTATACATGTAGGTGATTTATTGCTATTTATATCAATCAGTGAACGGTTAAAATTGACCTTCGCTTTATCATAAAGCGTTCAAGTATTTGATATATTGTTTATTCGTACGTAATTTTATTGATGGGCCAATATTTTCGTCGAAAAATATTTATCTCTGTTTCTACTTTTAACAGACGGTTACTGTATTAACAACATTTGTTAGGTACTTAGGCCCGCTAAGTATCCAATAGTTTTAATTCGTCTCCATGGACAAAAGACTCGTTTACTTCTAAAGTTTCTAGAAGTATGCCAAACTTTGACGCCTCGTGCGTAACTATACCTTTCAAACACAATAGGTACTGTAATCCATACAGATAAATAAAATTGAAGTGTCTGTTTGTAATATCAAAATAACAGCATTTTACTGAATGCATATGAAAGTATATACGGTACCTACTACAAATAACCATTTTTAAAATATTTGTCTGTCTGTCTGTTTGTTTGTTCCGGGTAATCTCCGAAACGGCTGGACCGATTTTGACGGGACTTCCACTGACATACTGGCTACTTTAATTTTAGAAAAATAATTAGGGTTCCGCGCAAAAAAATAAAAACCATGTAATCAAAAATCTCCACGCGGGTGAAACCGCGGGGCAACAGCTAGTTTGAACTAAAATACAAGTCTAATGAGATATTCAAACTTTGTTCTAACTTAAATTCCAATAAGCTTAAGTATGTCTATTGAGAGCTATTCAAACTGAGTTCAAGTCTTACTGTGATGAATACCTGAATTTTAATATTTTGAATTTTGTACTTTCTATAAATATTTTTTTCTGATAGAAGAATATCATCGGCTCTACGTATCTGAGTTTCTACGCCATTAACATTGTATTGACTTTGAAATAAAAATCTATGAAGGAATATGACTTCATTTTTTTTGTGTATTTTACTATATGTACTACTACATAACATCTTCAATATCTATAATCTATATTATACTAGCAGACTAGGCTATAAATTGAGATGTAAGCTATCCTATCTTTTACGTTAGATCAAACTGCACACGGTGTGCAAATTTGATTAAAATAGGTTAAGTAGTTTAGAAGTCCATCGCGGACAAACAACGTGACGCGTAGGTAATTTATATACATTAAGATATATATATCTAAACTACCACATACTCTAAATTCTTCAGCTATTATTAGCAACCCCGCTCGCTTGTTATCAGTCATTGACCTGACCTTTCTTATCATTGCCCGGGTTGCGTGTAGGGCAGGATTTATTGCCGTTTTTGTGCCCAAATTAGGAGTCATCGTTTAGATAACTTGTAAATAAATTTATATTTATATGTAGATGTAGGGCATTGATGTTTATGTTGGACCTTGTTATACATGGATCGAGGCGAAATGTTATTGAAACACTCATGGGAAAGTTTTTAATGACAATACTATTTAAACTTTAGATCAGACAAACAAGGGAGATTGCCCGTTCGCGTTCAAAACATGTCTCCGTTTTTCATACATTTGTATGAATGTATCTGGCCTGATTTGGGCCTGATGCTTTCGCACCCGCTACGTACGCCATACCAAATCTTCTTGTTTCTATGATCTGGGATTTAAACTATGATGTTATAACCAACTACGCTCAATGTTGTGATTAAAATTGGGAATAAGTAATGTACTTTTTATAATTATTTGGCTTCGCGTGAATTATTCATGCATCCTGCCAGTGTCAATTCGTCACTAAAATCTGTGCTAAAATGTTTAATTTGACGCAAATTTCCCGAGTGTTTAAACGTGATAACATACATTCATTGTTGTTCAAAGGTCTTAGACTATTCCTTTATATTTATGTTTAGAACAGAATACCTACAGCATATTATAACACTGGGTGTATAAATAGCGAATGCTTGAGTCATCCGTCTCAACTATCTTAATGTTTTAACTTCAGCAAGCTAAAATTATCATCACAAGCATGCAAGAACCAATTTGGTTCTAATAATAATATACATTATACGGTCTTACCACAAACAATTTAAACATTTGTTAAAAACGCCTCAGTCGTGTGATTTTTTAATACTATTTTTTAACTAGACGAGCTGATGGTAAGCATAACGCCGTCCCATGACGATGGCAGCGCCACTCAGAACTTTGAAACGAAGGCCTGCGTGGCACTGCAGTGCGTTCGTTACCTAGACGGACTCTCGCAGAAGAGTGAGTTAGTCCTACCACCTAGTGTTTAAAATAAGCAGAAGGAATTTGCTAAGTGGTAGCACTAACTCTTCTGCGAATGTCCGTCTGTGTTGGTACCACCGCTTTGTTCGTGAAGTCTGCCGCCAAGCAGTAATGTGCAAGCATTACTGTGTTCTGGTTTGATGAGCAAAGTAGCCAGTGAAATTACTGGGCTTATCAGACTTCATACCAATAATGTCTCAGGGTAACGAGCGCACTGCAGTGCCGCGCAGGCCTTTGTGTTTCAAAGTTCTGAGTGGCACTGTAATTGTCATGAGCCGGGCGTTATGCTCACCATCAGGCAAACGACCAGCTCGTCTCGTTATCAAATAGAATTAAAAAAAAAGTGTCTAACCGTTTGTACAACTCAATTCTGTTGTGATATTTCTAATCATTATAGACGTTTAACTTTAGACACTGTCTAGATGTTGATTTGGGAAATGTCTATTCGTGCCATGCAATGGGCGAAATGATGCTTAAAATATCGCAAGAATAATAGAATTAGCCTAGTTGTGTTGCCTAGTAAATAGTAAACGATCCAATCATTTTCTCATTACCAATTGTTTGTTTTATATTCACAAATAGTCGTTCATTTAACCGCCACACATATGGTTCTTTGCTATCAATAATGTGTTTTATTGCGCGTTAGACGCGGCAATTTTTTTTTATCCTTGATATTTGAATTGTAAACACTAACGGAATTCCATTGTAATTTTAAGTGCTAGAATTGAGCGTTTAATGGTATTTGAACATGGCGGTGTCGTTTATCGAAATTGTTAAAAAGGGTTTATTTGCAACTGTGTGTTGCTAAAGTTTGTGCGTTCCTAGAGGAATGTGTCCCAAATTACAAGTTTCATCATTATCAGCCTCTAATGCAGACCGTAGACGCTTATGCAAACGCACGTTTGCATAAGCGTCTACGGTCTGCAATACGCTCCCACTGCTGGGATACCGGTCTTCTTTCTCTCCGAGAGAGAGGTATGGGCATTAAAAAAGATAAGGTTAGGAGCAACATAACATGTAATCTCTAGTAATTCATTCACTATTTCTCCTTTGTTGATAACACCTTCAATAAGGGCCGATCTTTCAATAGTCAGATAGCGTCCTGTTAGATAATTCCCTGAATCATCTAAGATTGTGGTAAAGACAGACGTAAATAAATTTTATGCCATTCTAAAAAAATAACCTGTAGCTAACGGTCCTTTAATTTCAAAAAGAAAGACCCGAAAAACACACTAAAAACACGTAAATTTATTGATTCAATAGCAATCATCAGTTCGTTAACGTGCAATTGAAAGGTCGGCCCTAAATGTAATAAGGTATCCAAGCTAAACATTCTGTTATCTCCTCCACCATTCTCTGCTGTTATTAATTACCATGTTCCTTTGTTACAGGTAAGCGCTCCTTGGGGATAAATAATTGTCATTGGTACAACAAAGGACCTATGGAGGTGCCTTGAGGTACTCTCGAGTAATATTCTCAACGTACTATGTCTATCGTAAGTTAAAACGCAGCTTGTGACACTAATCTACAAGGATGTTATTTAAACTTAAATCAGATCATTTTCGAGCGATTTGTCTCTTTGGCAGTGACGTCAGCCACCGATCAGTCAGTCAATGTCTCATTAGTAATTGGTTCGAATCCTACAACGACACGGAGCTTTCGATGAAAGAAATCACCAGGCTTGCTCAATTACAAAATCTTTCGGCAAGCACCTATATCTGTGTTTCAGCGGCTGCGGTTGATAACCAGTCCTAATCTAGTTTTAGAGTATCCGTCATCTTCGATCATATCGTCGCTTCAGATCGGGTACTCGAGATAGCGGTTAGAAAGCTAACATATTATACAGTATGTACAAAATACATAATAAGTATTACAAAATCCAGCGAGTGCGGCCGTGCACGTACGACTTTCAATCCGACGCACCATAGTTCGAAGCTCGACTCGGCCCGCACCAATGACTTATATCAAGCTATGTGCGGATTATTCACACTCGCTCCAAAACGGTGAAGGAAGACATGACGAAACCGGCATGTTCAAGAACCACAAAATTCGAAGGCATGTGACATCCACCAAGCCGCACTGGGCCTGCGTGGTGGATTATGGCCCATACCTGACTCTGAGAGAAGGCTGGTATCCGAGCAGTGAAAGCGTATGAGGCTGATAATGATTGCAAAATCCAAACTTTGTGCGTCAAATACAAGAGGTTATAAAATTTTTATAAGGTCCGTAATTAACCGTAATAACTCTCAATTAGGCGATTTTTCGTAATGCGCAAAAATATGACAGAGTAACAAAAAAAGCAACAAATTTCCGCCAGCCAATTAGCCGCCGCCAGCCCACACAGGGGCGTAATCAGCGGATATTTCCATTTTCAGGTGCCTGGGTGTTAACGCCTAACCGTCGGACGGTCCCATTTGCGCTAAAAGCTTTATTGATTTCCACCGGTGATGCAGCGACTGTTATATAATCTGGGACAGGAGGGGACTGGCGTGATAGCTGAGATATATCGAGTAGTCTGGATAGGGTCAGCCGATGTGTCATTTGGGAAGCGGATGGGATCAGCAGGGAACAGCTGGCGTTTGAATTCGGATTTAGGAGTATCGGAATCTAACGATGTCTGTTATCGCGAACTATGATCAGAAGCTTTCGTAAACGTGTTGATTTACGGTTGATTAAGAGACGTAACTAATCTCACCTAGTTAAATTGAGTTAAGGCGTCTCCCCGAGTCAATGACCTTCAGCATTCTGTCCTCTTTGCTCCCACCGTCGGCTTGCTTTGATTTAAAGAGAAGGAAAAGCAAAAAAGAGTAATTTCATTATTTTTAGAGGTCGCTTTGTCTTTTTTTTGATCGAGTAAATTTGGCTAAAACCATTTTTTTATTATCGGTAATATGATCAATAATGACATATATTTTTCCCAGTGCCAGAAGCTGATTTTTTCAAAAAACCTTTTAAGTGAAACTATTTATATGCTGTGTACGCCTTAACACTTTAAAATATACTTTCACAGCAAAAATGCAACGTTTCTTGACATTTCACTGGTATCGAAACTGAATCGTAAATGGACGTTTTGTTCTAGCTTTTAGATCTGGCAACGGCTGTTCAGTCGGTGAGTAAACATAGGAGTTTTGTTGATGTCTTTAATCAGTATACTTTAATAGACTCAAGTTGAACTTTGATAAAGCTATTAAAACTTGAAAGATCGAGTTAAGTTAAAAGTGAACCACCCACGCATAATAACAGTAGACAAGTGTGGGTGTCAGTTGACGATTTCTTCGTTTTATTGACACGGCCATTATGGAAATGAAACGGTTCTATTATTATGGTATAGATAGAGTTAAATGTCTGTTATGATTATCATAACGTCTAAATCGTTCCTTGTTGCTTCAAAAGCGAGCTAGGATTTGTTTATGGTAATATTTAGATAGGTGGCTAAAGCTGCAGCCTGCAATGGCTTGATACGGTGAAGGATTAAGGACATTGTTCGCTGTTCTTATCAAATCATTTTTGCTGATTGCGGGTACTTTTAAATTACCATTCTGATTACCTACTTTTTGTTTCGTGTTGCATTGTTTGTCATTTGTTTTTTATTCTATGTTTTTCTATTCTATTTGTTTTGTGGGTTAAATGATGAAATAGGAGGATTGTTAGTGGTAGGACTAACTCTACTGCGAGTGTACGTCTGGGTTATTACCGCTCTGCTCGTGAAGTCTGCCGCCAAGTAGTAATGTGCAAGCATTACTGTGTTCCGGTTTGATGAGCAGAGTAGCCAGTGAAATACTTAATACCTGATGTCTCAGGGTAACGAGCGCACTGCAGTGTCGCGCAAGCCTTTGTGTTTCAAAGTACTGGGTGGCACTGCAATTGTTATGGACCGGCGTTATGCTTACCATCAGGCAAAGGACCAGCTCGTCTCGTTACCAAATAAAAAAAACACTCTGAGGATGGTTTAGACCGGAAATAGTGGAAGAAATTTAGTTCAGATGAGAACCTCCGAGATTATTTTTTAAATTTAGCATTCACGCTATGTAGTGGTACTTGTTTATACAAAGTAGGTATACACACGTACATAATAATATGTTGATTCCCTTATCTATAATAATAATAATAAAAAACATTTATTGCCAAATATAACGTCTCCACACAATTTTGAACACAGTTAAAATTAAATAAATATTATCTGAACCTTTTCAATTATTTCTTTTATATATAACAAATATAGAACCTTCGTTGGTTCCTTCCTTGGAACGTGACAACCGGTACTTTCATCACAGCTATCCATTACCACTATCTGTTCGCTTTCGTGATTAGGTAAATCGTTGTCCGGCGGCCTTTCGTCCGTGCTACTGCTAATGGCGCACATCAGTGCCTACCTAAACTATACCTTCACCCCTTCTAATACAGCCTATTTCTTCTATTACCTGCAGTTTTTGCGGGCAATTGCATTTCCAACCCGGCAGGGCGGGTCAACAACCCCGGTAAACGCGAAAGTGAAATCCGTCACTTGTTGCTACGATACCAATGGACGGAAACGTGCTGGGACTGGGAATTAGATAGGGTATAAGGTCGATATTCGTCTGCCTAAAGGCACAAGGCCAAGACACAATCATTAGGATTTTCATTAACTATGCTAATGCAAATTTAGATCTGAAATGGATTGGAGTGGCCCTCGTTGTTTCGCATTTCATTGCTGTGTATGTGATGTGATTATAAATTGGGGTTAATGACTAGGACTAGGATGGATTAACAATGTATGTTTATATTGTTTATTGGTTGATAGGGTCTCGGCGAAATAACTATCGCAGCCGATTTGATAGGCTCTGAATGATAGCATATAATGAAAGGCAATATCCGGTGTTAAACACGTAAGTGACGGGAAATGTTGTTGTTAGTGGTAGGTCTAACTCTTCTGCGAGTGTCCGTCTGGGTTGTTACCACCGCTTTGTGACTGAAGTCTGCCGCCAAGCAGTAGTGTGCAAGCATTACTGTGTTCCGGTTTGATGAGCAGAGTATAGTCACAGAAATTACTGGGCTTATGAGACTACGCAATGTCTCAGGGTAACGAGCGCACTGCAGTGCCGCGCAGGCCTTTGTGTTTCAAAGTTCTGGGTGGCACTGCAATTCTTATGGGCCGGCGTTATGCTTACCATCAGGCAAACTAAAATTAAAAATTAAAATAAAATGATCCTACGATTTCGTCAATGGTGTTGATGGTGTTCCAAATAATATGCGCTGCTCGATTACCTAATAAAAAAACGTTAAAGACTTTTAACATAATATAAAATAGTCATGAACAAACAATAGTTTCAATAACGAAATAATAAGCTTATATATACACCTAAACTGGAATAATCCCTATCAATGTTCTTCGAATATAACTTTGTCATACTGAATAAACATGTCCGCCTCGTTGGTGTTGTTCTTGGTGTTTAATATAATGAACTGGTAGACGGAGTTCCCAAAGTAAGCGAGAACTTGAAAATTATTGTTATTGAATAACATTGAAGGAGGATTCTCGACCCGGATTATTTTCATTTGTAAGTCTTCTGTACCTCACAATATTAAGCCGAAATTTAATAACAGTGTACCGCTTCTGGCTTACAACAATTATTTTGTCTTAAACAGAGTTTTTGTTATTATACATTTATTTAAAAGCCTTGCTCTTGTCGGTGTAAGGCTTTCCATCTGCTCCTATCCACCGCCAGGCGCTTGACCTCTTCGTACGACACAACATCTACCCTCTCCCTGATCTGATCTAGATACGATCGTCTCGGTCTCCCTCGTTCTCGACTTGCCTCTATCTTCCCTTCTATGAGGGTC
The DNA here is from genome assembly GCA_907269065.1 of Crocallis elinguaria. Taxonomy (NCBI): domain Eukaryota; kingdom Metazoa; phylum Arthropoda; class Insecta; order Lepidoptera; family Geometridae; genus Crocallis; species Crocallis elinguaria. The sequence continues at coordinate 10,914,047 of OU026065.1, read as the reverse complement.
TTCATGAACTCATCGTGTCGTATGAGATGGCCAAACATATTTCCTCTTCTGTTTTCTATTGCCTTAAGTAATTTTCGTTTCTCTCTTTCTTGGCTTAATATTTCCTGGTTGGTTTTTTTTCCGTCCAAGAGACTTTCACCATCCGACGCCAGCACCATATCTCGAAGGCCTCCAATCTTTCTCTGTCTCTTTGTGTCGTTGTCCATACATCACATCCATATAGGGCTATTATATTCCAAATATATATCTTAATTAAATTTAAATTAAACAGAGTACCCTTCTTAAATTAAACTCCTTAGTTAGACTACAACTATCATCACGCTAATTCCCTCTTAGGGAAGACGGAGATAAGAAAGCGCTTCTTCACTATTCTTTCATGTTTTATAATTTTTTGTCATTATCGCCGATTACGTTTACTCTTTAGTTTAACATGGTTGAGTACCAAAACAAATCAAATAATAGAATTATCTTACTTTACTATTCACTGACTAGACAAACCTAGATTTGACAAACAAAATCCCATTTGACATTCACAAAGCTAGGCAACTAGACGTATCTAAACTCAAACTAGGTGATGGATAGCTCGCAATTTGTTCGCTCAACTGGTCAATGTTTCACTGGAACGGATTAATTCGTTGCAGTTTAGATTTCACTGGATTTGTTTCGAGTTCAATTGGTGGACATTATTCAGAATGATCGAGGGAATGAGACTGATATCTTTCGCGTTGGGTAAATAATAATGGCCGTTATCTCTCAATCTAACACGTTCTGTTGCAAAGCTTTAGTTGTTAAATCTAAACTGAGTAAAGTTCATGCGGTCCTGCTTGATGTAATTGCTGGATCAAATCAACTGCTTTTTTTTTATTTCGCTGTTGGTTTTGTTGTAGAAAGTTTATTCGAGTTTTAACTGCGATTGTTATGGGCCGGCGTTATGCTTACCATCGGGCAAACGATCAGCTCGTCTCGTTACAACATAACATAAAAAAAAAACTTGATCGTGGAAAATACCGTTGCAGCCCAAGTAAAGCATTTTTAAATGTTCGCCTAGCTAGGTGGGTAACTAGTTCAAATTGAAAATCAGTCACCAATCGCTTAAACGTTCGTTCCGGTAGTTGCTCTTACGAGCTACACAAATACAGCTCGTTAACCACATCGCCATTGAAGAGCTAGTAAGAGTGTAGGTATACCCAATACCATTAATAAAGTTGTCACTGTCCATTTTAATGTAAACGTGAGTCTACAAACATAAAACGTCCTACTGAATATGGTAATCGACAGGAAACCAACGATTATCTATACAAATAAATAAAATTGAAGTGTCTGTTTGTAATATCAAAATAACAGTTTTTTACTAAATGCATATGAAAGTATATACGGTACATATAACAAAACCACCATTTTTTAAATTTTTGTTTGTCTGTCATTTTGTTCCGGGTAATCTCCATAACGGCGGAACTTTCACTGGTAGATAGCTGACGTTATAAGGAGTAACTTAGGCTACGTGAGCGAAGCCGTGGGGCACAGCTAGTATAGAAATGAACCTCAACATTGTCTTTAGACTGTCAACGTTTGTTCATCATAGTTTTTTTTATTGTGCTACAATTATTTCCACTTTCATTTTTAAATCATAAGTCTATTATCCATTACTAATGGCAACTGATCTCGATGGCCCACATATGTCTGCTGTGATGCTTTCAATGTTCACTTTCTCAAGTCTTTGTCTTCTCGCAGCAGACAAGAATGATTACGTTACGTACTGTAAGTATACTGTATTTTTTAATAATAGCTCATAAACAAAGAAATTCCTTTATTCAGCACATACTGAACCCAAATTTGAGATTTATAACAAGTAATAAGTAGTTACTGAAAGTTTGAGAGAAGATGTGATCTTGAAATATGTTATCAATAATTGTGGTATGGTTTGGATACATTTTGTTGTTGGAGTATTTTGCTCTGTTTGATTCGTCGAAGTCGAAATTGTGACAACATTTAATGGAGATGACCAAAGGATTGTGGATAACTATGGAAATTAGCAACTTTTTACTAACTTTCGCTAGATATAGGCATATTAATTTCAATTTCTCTCTGTCTCCCTTCAGTCGGTCCCTCATTACTGAGGATCGTGGTCACTGTATCCCTTTAAGCGAACAATCTGTATCCATCGATTCTGGTCCAGAGTTGCCCTCACCACTTGGTACAATCGGCTAGAGGAGGTAGCTTCCTTCATTTGGTCAGACCATCGTGTTGGGGACCGGCCTCGCGCTCTTTTCCCATCGGTATCACTAATAATGACCAATTTCTCGAGGTTGTCGTATCCCCTTCGCATTATATGGCTGAAATAAGTCAGTAAGTGTTGAAGGCAAAGGCAGACAGTAGACAATCTTGTCTTTATTCCAAGTTGGGAAAGAATAGATACATTTGTGCGTTTGGCTGTCCATGGTATTCTGAGCATTCACCTCCAGCACCTTTCGAATGCATCTATTCTCTGTCTGTTTCAATTTCTAGGCGAACAATAAAAACCGTTCTTCAAGCATACATTGCAAAGATTAAAGCGTTGTTAATGACTTTTAAAGGTTTCCCGTCCGACTATTAGTGGCTCTTTGTAGGTCGCCTGTGTTTTCGCTCTCACAAGATCCGTTTGCAGATTTATATGTAGACCAGAGCACCCGTTGTTTGACATGTACAGCCTGTACTGCTTCATCCAACACTACATCGTTATCTTATCTTTTTATCTCTTCACACAGCCTAATATTTGACGGTACCTAATATTTAATTCGGGAACGAAGCTACAGAATATAACGACAATTTCATTACTAATTGGAGAATATTCTAAGGAAAATTGTAAGCTAAGAACTATGTCTCTGTGACAGAAGGAAGCTACGTAGCGACGGGTTAAGTGGCAGCTAGTAAGAGCTGGTTAAATATAGTTAATCCTAAACCGTTAACCGGTCGTTTGCCTTTCGCACTGGTTCCGTTTTCGGGTCATCGGTTTAGGAAGCGTTCGTCATAGCTCCTTGAACTTGCGGCATAGTTTGAGGTGAATGAGCAGTTACGAGGTCACCAGGCGCCTGAGGATTCTCACACATGCTAATTTACGTAATGAGTCATAAACTAGTATTTTTTCGCTCCTTTCAATGCTTTGCTTTAGGACCGTTGGTGGAGGTAACTTGGCTTTCCCTGAGTTTAACTCCGATTGCAGTAATGCGCCGCTACCAGCCCAACTCAACTACAAAACTTTAAATAGATTCCGAATGTCGCCATCTCATTGGTCGATTCATCAATATCTGTCACCAAAAGCGTGACTAAACTCAAAGATTGTGTTTTTGTTCTAGGGCATTTGCAATAATGCTGATACTATGTCAGTCGGCGTTTCAAGAATATCGTATGCTCACGATAATTTCTAATGAGTCATTGTATACCGATATACCAGAGCCTGCGAATGTTTACACGCAAATCTATTAAGTGTACTTAGTGGTACGAAATGTCGTAGCTCGCGTTGGTGAGTGATAAAACTCATTTAATCAGGAGCCTTAACAGCGCATCGGTCTGTTCCAGCATCCGCACTTGAGAATCAGTACTGTTTCTAGTGTTCACTTACGAGGTTATTGTCACCTAATTTTGTTTATCTGTGATAGTGCCTAGTGATCGACAGGACTCGACAGGCCGATTTACCATTGTGGTAAATGAGTGGGTAGCCGGTGCACAAAAATAGATGTTTGACGATAGATGCTTGGCTGATTTGCAGTACCACAAAACCCTCTACTACAATGTTGGCATCACGATATGTTCCTTCACAGAAAGCTCAAGCAATGATGGATTGGCGAGCAGCCTCGCTATAACCACGGCACAAATAATAATACTACGCTATAACTGAGTCATCATCGCTTCAAAATCTATCTGTTATATTACTATTATATGCTCATAACGAAATAGATTTAAAAAGCGATTAACTAATTAATTAACTCTGAAAACTCGCTCGTTGAATAACTGAACTCACAGATTTTTATTCCAGTAAAAAGTTAATTGAAAAAGTCTGGTCTGGTCGATTGAAGTAATCTTGAAGCGTGCTTCACGGTTTGCTAACTCCGTAAGTCTCATGAAATATCTTTGGAAATTTATCACTCCACAGCACACTTGACACCTTTGCCCAGCAGTGGAGCACAAAAGGTTAAATAAATAAAAGGCATTTCTGAACTCATATTTTTACAAGCAACAGCTTGTAAATAACATTTTAACTTGCAATGTTTGTATATTTTAGGTCAAATATTGCAAGCTAAATTTAAGATTTATCTTAAATTTAGCTTGCAATATTTGACCAATATTTGACCTAGCTTTAGCTAAGATATACAAATAATATAAATATCACAGCTTCACCAAAACTACCCCAATGATTTATTGTAGGAAGCAGAGATCAATGGACATTTAGAACACCATTAAATTCAAAGTTTATCGTCCAGATGTCATCGGAGTCGTTAGATTTAGAAGCAGAAGGCCGGCTCCGAGCGACTAAGTTCAAAAGAGAAACCCGAGTCTTGACCTTCGTAAGACATGGTAGACCACTGACAAATGGTTCCAGCGACTGATTTACATACATTAATGTGAGATTAGAGCAACATAAACGTTTGTGTCTCCTACGAAGTAAGATTAGAATAAGAACCCGTTACTTTGAATATTGTTTTGATGATTCCGTAACTTCAATTTAACCCTTACGAGATTATTTTATCAGTATGGTTTTATTATGATTATTCAGTATGGTCCATGGTGAGATAATGATCAAATGCAAATCAGATATTGGATTTCATGGTTTTTATTTTTATGCGCGGAACCCCAATTCTTTTTCTAAAATAAAAGTAGCCTAAGTTACTCCTTATAACATCAGCTATCTGTCAGTGAAAGTCCCGTCAAAATCGGCCCAGCTGTTTCGGAGATTACCCGGAACAAACAGTCAGACAGACAAACATTTTAAAAATGGTTGTTTTGTTTTAATAGGTACCGTATATACTTTCATATGCATTTGGTAAAAAGCTGTTATTTTGATGTTACAAACAGACACTTCAATTTTATTTATTTGTATAGAAAATGACTCGGTAATTATTCGTGAGATCGTATCTACCAAAGCGTCAATCAGTTTAATTGGCGTAAAAGCTTCAAATAAATTTACCTCTGTATCTCCCTTCAAATATTTCAAAGTAATTAAGTGGCTGTTCAGACTTAATTTAAAATGAGCTCTTTGCTTAACGAGGGCCCTCGGAGACAATTGCTTTCTGATTGCAAGTGGATTTTATTAAATTCACGCTTGCCCTGGGTCTGGCAGTTTACACAAACAACGTGTTCTTAATATTGGAAGCATCTGCTTTAGTGACAAACAATTTATGTCTTGTCTTATCTTTCCATTGTTATCCAAATTTATTTGGACACAAATGTTTTGTGTAAACGAATGTTAAAGTAGCAGCAAATAAAGAGGTAGGATTAGGCATGTCTGACCGCAGATGCCTTGTGGAGCTGATAAAGAGATAATCGCGAATTCGAAGTCCATTAAAACCACACGGCATAGCCACAACATTGGCGAATGTTTCTTACATTGGGGACCTCCGTGATGATGATTGAATAATGAAACCATGTCAAACATCTCATGTTACTTAATCTAGCTTTTCCAGATCTACTGCATAATGCAAAATACTTCTCAACAACTGCACGATCAGTATGTGGTACGTAACCCTACGCATACGCATAATGTATGCGTAGTGGGCGCGATTCTTTTGTGTTGTCGCCCTTGGCAAGTCGATCTCGGCATTCTCGGCCATTACTTGGTTTAACAGAGCGTGACCGACCCAGCGTGTTATTATGTCGTATGTTGTTATCTAAGTCGGTAGTAAGCATGCGTGCGTCCCTTTTTCGAGCGTCTTTCGACCTGATAGAACCTTGTCTTTTTTGTTTTTTTTGAACCTTGTTTTCTTTAATTGTGTTTGTTTATATGTTTATTTCTTTTTAATTTCCTACTGCTGGGCATAGTGAGAACCATAGCGGAGAGACTGGTCTCACCCTTTGCGAGGCATTTCTAGCTGGTGATCATCGCTTGAGGTGTATGTATTTCATCATCATCATCAGCCGTAAGACGTCCACTGCTGAACATAGGCCTCCCCCATAAGAACGCCACTTGGATCGGCTACTTGCCTCTTGCATCCAACGGTTCGTTTTCGAAAAAATCAAGAACTACCAATCTCTAATTAAAATTTTTAACCATTCTAACTATCATTTTTTTGGTGTTAAGACTGTTTTACATAAGCTTCTAAAATTCAGTGACGCAAAAGAGATTTTTGACTTTCGATATTGATCCACGAAAACTAATTTACGAACGGAATTGTTTGTATTTTGACAGCACATTAAACACTGTGGTTGTTTGTTTTGATGCCAGCTTCTACGCAGTAACCCACTTGTTATGGACAGATAACATGAAAGCGCTGAAGAACCGTATCACAGTAAATTTTACGGCTCGAACTTTTCTGTAATAAAGTAATTGTGAATTTTCCTCATTGCGAAATGGTACTAAAATGTTAACATGTTGATTACTTGATTCGACTGTAGTACTAGATCCAATACTATTGATTGATGGATGGGTTAAATCCGATTGCTTTGGCTGATTGCTTTTGGGACTTTAAAGCTTGTTTTCGATCTGTTTTGTAAAAAATGTGTCGAATAAAACATATGTCTATCTAAGTTTGTTTTGGAGCTTTTTCATATGTAAACTGGGCAAATGAAACAAATGTTAATACCTAATGTCTCAGGATGTCGAGGGAAGATGTCTGCAATCTGCAATCTTTGTGTTTCAGAATTCTGAAGAACCGCAAATAAATAATTACCTACTGTCTTTATACAGGATTAAGAAATTCACATTAACACAAAAAACATTACAACAAATGTATAATTTCCACAAAGATATTGCATCTAAAAGTTTCGCGAATTAAATATTTTTTTATTATCATCCAATAGTATTTTTTGAATGATACCACTAGATTCTTCACATTTAAACGCAGTTTTTCACAGCCAAATCAACAAAATGCATGTTTTTAGTACAGAGTTACGGCCCGCGTGCTAAGCGGGCAAAGTGCTAGAGGCTGATGTCCATCAATGGACATTTTCAGTAATGATCATTGTGAGACTACTCCAGACGTCTCGGTCATGGCATTCAAATTCAAAGCAGACGCGCGAATAGTCACTAATGTTGTGGTTTCCCAACCTGCCACACCAATCGAGTCACACTGACTCGTTGTTGTTGTCTCGTATAAAACAATTTTACGCAGTCTCAACGAACCTAAGAATAGCAATCTTGTCCACATTTAGAGATAATTGTATAACAACGTGCCTAAAACCCCCGGTCTTGTTTGACTGACTCACGTCCAGTGTTCCATCGCCCGTCAGTCTTCAAATAGCAATTGCACTCGACCCTGTGACTAACCGCTCTGGCATTTCGTAATCAGACCTTTGGATTCTTTTATTGTTACTGAGGTCACGAGTAGATACTTATTTAATTTGTTTTGTAATGTATTATAGGACCAGCTTTCTTCTATCGTATGATGATTGTCGTTTTTCCTTCATAAAAAGTTGTCTATGTCCCTCTCCGTCCCATAATCTTTGTGCAAAAAATTACGTCGATCCATTGCAGCGTCGCTGCGTCAATGAAAGACAAACCAGCAGTCACACTTTCGTATTTATATGATAGACAAACGATACTTTACTTACACATTACATCCGAAACATACACTCCACTCCAGTAAACTATCAACAACTTTCCCATTATAGATTCTGTAACTGAATCCAATCCCACTTGCCATTTCGAATTCGCTTTGAACCCGCTCCACTGTGGGAGGTAGTACCGCAAGCCGCAACAGAGCCTGAGCCTAATTGGGTGCCCCAGTTAGCACAGTTCCGAACTTAGGAATCAGTTGTTTGTGTCACAGAATTGTATTGGATATTCAAATGTAAGTAATTACAAATACATACACAGAAAGACGTTTGTCTTGGTGAGTGGTTCGATCGATTGTGTTGTGAAACTGTTTTCATTTTAGTAGAAGGCTTATGTCCTGTAGTAGGAAAAATGGTGGTGGTGAAATGAAAGAATGATGGTCGTCCTTTTTTTGATGTCGTCGTCGCTTTGTTTGGTTCATGAAAGGTTAGCTTTTGACCTATATGTCCAACGTAATCTTAAGCGGCGATGTGATCGAGGGTGATGAGCACGCTACATCTAGAGTAGAACTGGCTCTCAAGTGCTGTTGCCGGAATATGAACATCGACAGGGGCTAGGCGACAGATTTTCAACTTCAAAGTGGTAGATCGCTAGAAAATCAAAGTGAAGAGAGCACTAGAAAATTTCCTGTGTACCATACTCTGTGGTTGCATCACATTGTGTTCCTTCACCGCTCAAAGCTCAAGCTCATAGTAGGATCCGAATTATCGATCTATAGCTTGGCTTCTATTGTCGACCTCAATCCCTATATAAGCCATCATCACTTCAGAATCTTCAAAGTTCGCCTTTGCTGTTGGGACGCATCTAGCATATCCAATTATTAGTGATTAGTTTACCTAGTTAATTTGAATTGGAAATGAAGTTTCCCTGTTCCTTGATTTGTGGGTTTCGAGACGACATATATAGTATATGCAGTTCGATACCAAATGCCTCGCAACCGCAATGAATGACCCCGTTTGTGCAATTTGGTCGGATGCAGCGTGGGAATCTGGGAACGTTCGTGCCGTCATCAATTGATGTTTGGCGTTCCAATTTCCGCGTGCTTAAGATACAGACTGGATAGGTGGACATACAGCATTAACAACCGGAATGAAAGACTTCGTCGTCTTCAGCCGACGACGACGTCATGACGGTATTAAATATAACCTAACCTAACCTATCTTCTGATTGCGATTTGGTCACGAAATCTTCCTGCCATATTATATGGTAATGAGACGAAAAAATTGCCAAATGGTAATCATGCCCGCCTGCTCGTAATAATTGTAGTACCACCTGGAAATTTACACAGGCTAGCGCGGCATTGTATGTGGCGCACGTTACCTAAAATATCTGGTACTAATGCCCATTTTCACCAGTGGCACCTAAACAATCCCCTAACCATGGATCCCTTAGCGTAAGACGTCACATAAATTTTCACCATCCTAAGTGACAGAATGTTAAGAGACACTTATGTAGGCGACAGTCGCGAAGAGCGCACGGTGAAAATGAAAATGAAGTCAAAGGTAGAGTTAGGTGATGCCTTACGCTAAGGGTTCCGTAGTTAGGGGATTGTTTAGGTGCCACTGGTGAAAATGCGCATTAGTCTCTCATGTGCAATTCTTTCACTGACTAATTTGCTCATCAAACTAGGACAAAGAAATGCTGCTTGCAGTACTGCTTGGCGGTAGACTACACGACTTTGTACAGCCACACATACACTCGCAGAAGAATACGTCCTACGTGGTAAAATTAGGTTGTGTTCGATTAGGAACTGCAGCAACGCTTTAAGGTCCTCTTTAAATTATAGGATGTCCACAATTGCATGATAAAGGCGGCGCGGCTTATTGATTGAACATAAATAACTGACGAAGGTACAGAGTCGGTGAACCCTGCAGCAGGGCCGAGTCAATTGGTGTCAATGTATTATGATATCGATTGAACGTTATTGTAATAGGCTTCAGAATTTCAATTGCTCCTTCCGGATGGGATTGTTAAATAGGGTCTTAACCTTAGAGGATAAATGTAGGTACCTACGATTTTTCCTCTAAGGTCTTAACGCATTGAGTTGCTTAGGGATGTCTCTCTCGTTATAGATTTGAATCAGATTGTGTTTTTAGTAATTGTTCCTGTTTTTGTTTTTGTATCTAATGCGATTTAATTATTTTTTCAGGTAAGCTTACGGTCTTAAGACGATCTGTTGATAAGACGGTCGGTTGGTAAGAACCACGAATTGTTCTACACCTAATTTTACGTAATGCGATTTGAGGTGCTGCCAAAAAACTATTGTATACCGGTTTTAAGAGTAAAAAAAAACTTATCAGTAAAATGGGATTTATCGCTTAAAGCAAGCTTATGTCTATCAAACACACCTGTTTCAACATCGAGTATCTATCTTATACAGTCTGTCGAGTGACTGGTTAATTGAATTAAAATAGAACTTGTTCGCTAATGGAGACCGCAAATTATATTATAGGCTGACAGCTCCATGGAGTTTACTGTTCCATAATTTATTTAACTTGAACAGTAATAGGTCCGCGATGAAATTTATCATGCCGCAGTGATGTTCGTATGTTTGTTTATTAGTCGTAGTATTAGGATGTTTGAAAGCACTCTTTGATGGTTGTGAAATTGTGCGTAAATAAAATAAGTGAACATTTTAACAGAGCCCCATTTTTTTTTCTTTTGTTTTTGGCTCCACGCGAAACAGAGCCCCAATTCTAATAGTGTTACCACAAAACAAACATTTTTAGTCGCCTGTTTAGCTAGACAGCGTTTAAAGATAAACGTCAAAAATGATTAGAAATGTCACAACAGAATTGTGTTAACAACAATACGAAAATAGTTAGACACTACTTAAATCACGATTTGTGGTTGCTCATATTTAATCGCATGACTATGGCATGTTTAGGCGTTAAACAGTGATTAACACAGGTTTAACGTGTGTTTAATTTTTTTGTGGTAAGACCCGATATTTCTGAAAATGACAATCAATGGCTTTCTCGCAAAATGATAATTTTAGGCACTTTTCAGCAATACAAAATGTATGAAAAATGTTGTCCGCAGCTTGTGGTCGCGTTAGTGGCCGCGTCTGGTGGCGCAATGTGCGGCAGCACTAATTTACGTACGATAACCTGCAACCTTTGAACCTTTGAAATGGCAGTGGGCAGGCCACATCGCTCGCAGAACCGATAACCGATGGGGAATAAAGGTTCTTGAGTGGCGACCACGAACCAGAAGATGAAGTGTAGGACTACCTCCCACTAGGTGGACGGATGACCTTGTCAAAACCGCGGGAAACCGTTGGATACAAGAGGCGAGTAGTCAATCCAAGTGGCGTTCTATGGGGGAGGCCTATTTTCAGCAGTGGACGTCTTCCGGCTGATGATGATAATGATGAACCTGCAATCAATGCGGCTGGAGCAATATAGACTCGGTTGCGATTTTGAGAACCGCCGGATTACAACATTTATTAGTTTACGGCGTGTATCGAGATGCGACACTGTTGTTAATCTCGTCATCTTTGTTTAGTCTGAAGTCTGAACAAATGTTTGAACGACTTTGAACAATTGTAATTTTGTTAAAGATTACGTGAGGAATTCTGTGAAATGTGGCATCCAATCTAGAAAAGTTATAGACTTCTTTGCTCAATTCAATTTTGCTGAGCAAAACTTTTCCCTTTTGCTAAATATAATTATATACTAGGCTTTTACCTAATTTATTCGTTTTTCCGCAGGAATTGCGGTTTGGGTTTTTTGTCGGCCAAACATAGACAAAAAGCCAGTTTTGTCTATGAATAAAAAGTGATCCAGTCAGAGCGCCTACTTATTGTTCCGGAGTTAACCAAATGTGAAGTGAAAGAGCTTTGACAGCAGATGTCAAAATGCTTGTTTAATTGATATAATCGAAGTTGAAGCTATACGAACCTCAGTTCATGAGCTAAACCTAGCTCATAGTGAAACTTCGGTTCAAAATGGTTGGCGAACTCCGACCTTAGTTATCCGAAATGGCGACACCGAAAGAAGTACGACCACAAATCGATTATGTTCCGACTCTAGTTCACGAAATAAAAACTGTTAAATGTCAAAATGGTTTTTTTTGCTCATTAATTTTCGATATCTATGCCCCAGCGTTGTCAAATTATCAGTGCTATGAAACTTCAGGAGTACCAATAGCACGAAACAAAACTGGTAAATCCGTAGCTACTTCGATAAATTAGAGTTGCCCTCCCAAGTTCCAACTCTCACTTTACTGTACTTTTACCGGACTGAATTTCAAAATTACAATGTTTTACTATCGCCTTCGACCGCAAACACACTCGTTGTTTACTTTATACTAGCACTATAAAGTAAACTACTACAAACGACTCACAGGTGTTTGTGAAACATAGTGAACTCTGCCGTATACTGACCCCGAGACTTGCCAGCTGTTTACTTTGAATTTTCAGCTCCAACAATGTTAGAAAATACAAATTTTACGAAAGTTGGTCGTATAAAATGATTACTACAGACTCTGCGACTGCTGACTGGTCTCATATTAGACTAGCTGCTGCCCGCGGTTTCACCCGCGCGGTGATAGTATTTAATGGTTTTTATTTGTTTACGCGGAACCCTAATTCTTTTTCTATAATAAAAGTAGCCTAAGTTACTCCTTATAACATCAGCTATCTGCCAGTGAAAGTCCCGCCAAAATCAACAGCGATTCAATAATAAAAAGAAATCTAATTAAACTAGTTAGAACATGAACTGTTATTTGCAGTGTTACTGTTATTTACTAGTGTCTCACAGTGTAGTGTGTTTAAATGTCTAGAAAGAATTCATTTGTGGTATATAGTCCCCCGAAAGTAAACAAATGAAAGGAAAAAGTATCACGTAACATTTTTTCCGGAAGGGTTCCGGATACGATACAAGTTTCACGCACACATCGCAATTTGTAATTTGTACCCTTCGGCGACATAGGCGCTTATCATCGGCATTTTTCCGCATTTTCTAGAGCGTGTTTTCAGTGACCGACACGATAATATCGTAGGCATCGTATAGTCGATACATAACTGCCGAAAACTTGTCGGCGCATCTTAGCCCTGCTGGTTGACGTTAGAGGCAAAACCGCGCCATTTCAAGGACCAACGCTATCCAACACCCCACCCGTTACATTGTAATAAGCTGAGTGCTGTATGTTATTTACGACCTTTACCATGAAATAGAAAGTGCACTCGCTACTAGAGCCAAGGATACTGCGCCTGTACCAAGGTTACGTGCTTTATTGTTTTAGTCACGATACGAACACGGGAAATATTGCCAGTACGACTTAAAACTAGCTACTGTACTTAAGGACGAACTAGTCGTTGATTTCTCCATACAACCGTACTTGGGTGATTACTCCACTACTTGACGTTTTAAGTCCAAAATTAAGAATAATATCGATTTATCTCTTCGTTATCTAGGTCAGCCTGCTAATTATACAGAAAAAAAATAACTGGCTTAAAAGTAATGAGCCTTCAAACATCTGTATTTTAGCACGTATTTTAACGCAAGTTTGGACGTAAGTAAATTACAAAAGGATTACGAAAACTCGAAAATAAGGTACATACTAACAAGCTTTAGTTTATTGACATTTCAAATAACTTTGATCTGACTAAATACATTCAGTAGTTTGGTCGTAAAACCCCAAGCACCAGAAGCCAATTCGTACATTTTTGCGCTCCGGTTTTCGACTTTTCGGTTTTCGTCGCGACTTTACGAGAGTGTGTAATTATGTATGTGCGAGCATTAGCCTCATACTACTCATCGCTGCAGTCTTATCTGGTCCCACGAATGTTAGATGAAATAGCATGCATTTTAGCCGCGCCCATCGATGAGTTCGCTCCATGGACTAGTAGGCTCTTAAAACTCATGTACTGCTTCCTTTTTTTATCTCGTTCGTCATTGGCAGCATCGCTTCAAAAGACACTTTTACGAGGTGGTAAGACTGACTCCTCGGTGAGTGTCCGTCTGTATGTGTACCATCGCTTTGTTCGTGTAGTTTGCCGCCAAGCAGTACCTTATGTGCAAGCATTCCGGTTTGATGAGGACAGTCAGTGAGACAGGCTATATGTGACATCTGCGGCGCGAGTACGGAAGTCGGTTCGATAAATTTTTCGAACCGAAAAACTAGATAAATTTATCGAATGTTGCGAGTACCGAAGTCTGATCGTAAAGTATTGCAGTAGCTCTATATTCTCTTTGGATTCGACCTAGCTTTTCGATAACTTTTGTCGATTGTTTCGAGGCTCGATAAATCTTACTTTATCGATTTGAACTGTCAATTTTATTGAATATTATCGAATTTTATCGACCGAAAAGATCCGTACTTGCGCCGCTGGTGTCTCATCAGGGTATCGAGCGCACTGCAGTGTTGCGCATGCCTTTGAGGCATTTGTGTTATGTGGCAAAGTTCTGAGTGGCGCAGCAATTTTTAAGAGCAGGCGTTATGTTTACCGTCTGCCAAAGGACCTGCTCGTCTCGCTACATCTTAGTAAAAAAAAAGCTAAGCTACATATTGCACTTTTTATTCTTTCTATCTCGTACGTCTTTGTTAGCATCGTTTCAAAAAATACTTTTAAAATGAAATCAAACTTAGTTGGCTTTAATCAGGCACTTGGCATTGAGTGATAGCTGTTATGATTGTATGGAACCCTCACCCTAAATAACAGTTAAATTTCATGACATCATCTCCTGTATAATAAAATGTGCAACCTCATGGCTGTGTTAGAATTAATGTCTAATTTAAATATAGCTATGTAAATGGAACAATGCAGTAATTGTTATTAAACTGATGCATTTAACGCAAGGTCTTTTTGAACTATTTAATTGTATAGTACTCATTTGAATGCCTCGTAAAATTTCCTTGTAATTGATGGCTTAGAATGGCTCTTTGGCTTAGTATGTAGGGTATCTAGTGCAAGCCTGGCTAGTTACCACTCAAGATAAAAATCATTCGACAATTATCTATTGGTGTGTTCCTGCAGCTGCATTTATCGACACAACATCAGGCGAGATAGTGGCCACCGCCACCCAATGAATTCTATGATTTTGAAGAAAACCACGGACAGTTTTAGGGGCCCTGTAAACAAAAAAAGATTTTTGGGAAAATCTACTGTGTGTGTGTACTGTCTGTCTATCCAAATGTTACTACTTATAGTGTTTTTTCCTTCTATTAGTGTAACACATTTATTTTATTTTATTTATATTATTTGATTTTTTGTTAGTGGTAGGACTAACTATTCTGCGAGGACCCGTCTGGGTTGTTACAACCGCTTTGCTCGTGATGTCTGGCCGCAAAGCAGTAATGTGCAAGTACTACTGTGTTCCGGTTTGATGAGTAGAATAACCAGTGAAATTACTGGGCTTATGAGACTTAATACCTAATGTCTCAGGGTAACGAGCGCACTGCAGTGCCGCGCAGGCCTTTGTGTTTCAAAGTTCTGAGTGGCGCTGAAATTGTTATGGGCCGTCGTTATACTTACCATCAAGCAAACGACCAGCTCGTCTCGTTGTCAACATTTTTAAATACTGAATTTCCATTGCATAAATGAAACAAGAGTAGTGGAGCATAGAGCCAATTAAAATTGCAATGGCACAGCGCAAAGCTTCCGCTTTTATAAAAGCCACGGAAACTAACTTCGCTAAAAGAATATTCTGGGCAGCAACGGGGAGCAACGGGTTTCGTAATAAGCACTACGGCTCTTGGGGAATGTTTACCTACCCTCAGTGTTCAACTTTTTCTATTTATTTGCTAACAGCGGCGTTGCTGAAGATTTTAATAATGAGCTGAGTTTTAAGCCGTGGTATATTTATTAGGGCAGCTTCTTTGAGCAATTTTCTGTAAAGTTTTATGCATTATGTTCGAGAGCAATTTAAAGTATAGAGATTGATGTCATGGTCAACCGCATCAAAGCACAATAGGTGAAATAGGGGTCAAACTCTAAACTCACTGTTAAAAATTAATCGGCACGCGTTTATTTCTCAAATGCTGTTCCCTGTTTTGTTTTTAGACTCTAACAGGTTTTAAACAGCGTTTAACGCCCAAACACGGCTCAGTTGCGTGCTTAAATATGAGCAAACACAAATCTTGCTGTTTAGCTAGACAGTGTCTAAAAGTTAATCATCGAAACACAACTTTCACAAGTAAAATGATTACACATTTGATTTAATTTCACAACAGAATTGTGTTAGACATTTGTTAAACACTTCTTAAATCAAGGTCTAGACTTTTAATGATTTGTTTAGTTTTTTTTTCGGCAAGATCGTTCGCCTCTAAGCTGCCCCTATGGATTAGATTCAGAGAGGATTCTTAGGAGCACCCTAGACGCTCAAGCAAACGTACGTTAGCTTGAGCGTCTGGGGTGCCCCATAGCGCGGTTTCATGCTCTCAATTGTATCCCAATATCTCCCAATATGTCAAAATTGTATAGAAATTTGACACATGGAAGCAGGAATCGATGCTTAGACTCGTCTCTGAATCTCAGCCTAAGATGCATATCTCTATTCTCTATACAATTTACACTCAATCTGTTCAGTAGTGAAGAGGTAATTCAGTCAGTTAATAACAGATACTGTTACTTTAAGATTCATGATATTGGTATGCTTGTGAAATGTTCTGCACGGTTGCAGTATGAATAACGAGCAAAACAAACTATGAATACTACTCACCTCGTATCGTATTGAAACGTATTATGATAACATCTGATAAGCAAGCGAGTTCGACAAACGAGCTCACTCGGGGCCCACACGCCCGCTTACAAATATTATTGTTGGCTCTGATTCTTGCAGTAATCGATTTTATATCTTATCAGGTATCGATTCTCGCCTTCAAGAGTGTCTTTATTACAGGCCAGGCTGTACACATTACCCTGATGTTTTTGTACCTATTTTATTGACCAGCTTTTGTCACCAAATAGGGTAAATAGGGACTCAAGTTCAAACTAAACCTTAAAAAGCTTTTATTGTCACACCTACACAATTCCTGCTTAAATTTATATGTACTTACAGAGAATAGAGTTTTTCTAGGTGGTAGGACTAACTCTTCTGCGAGTGTCCGTCTGGTTTGTTACCACCGCTTTGCTCGTGAAGTCTTTTTTTTTTTTTTTTTTTTTATTCACTATAGGCTAACGTTTGACCACTATCTCACCTGATGGTAAGCGATGATGCGGTCGACGATGAAGCACGCTTGCCTAGAAGATACCTATTCACTCGCGCCTTGAAGCAGCCCAGGTTGTAGCGAACGGGGAACACAGACTCAGGCAACGAGTTCCATTCCTTAGCAGTACGCATAACAAATGTAGAAGCGAAACGCTTCGTGCGTAATGGCGGAATATCTACCAGGTAAGGATGGCGCCTCGCAGTAAGCCTGGTCGTCCGAAGATAGAAGGGGGATGGTGGAATTATGTTGTGTAATTCCAAAGCACACTCACCAAAATGTGTCCGATAAAAAACCGACAAACTAGCGACCCTACGGCGATGCTCTAGGCTCTGCAACCTAGCCTCAACCAGTGAATCATTGCTTATGAGCCTCTTGGCACGTCTCTCAATTGTTTCCAGTGCCTCAAGCTGGTACTTGGCTGAGCCGTCCCAGAGATGAGAACAATACTCCATACAAGATCGTACTTGTGCTTGGTATAAGTTAAGCAGCTGTTCCGATGTGAAGTATTGTCTCACCTTTGCTAGGATACCAAGCTTTTTGGCAGCTAACTGGGCCTTCGATTCAATGTATGAGCCAAAATTGAGTGTTGAAGATAAAGCAAGGCCAAGGATCTCCAGATGATCAGCTACCGGCACGGATACATCGCGGAAAGTTGGAGCCAGCTGAAATGCGCTCCGTTTGGCAGAGAACAGACACGCCTGAGTCTTGGTGGCATTGAACTTGACCAGGTTGGCATCGCCCCATTCGGAGACTGCCTTTAAGGACAAGTTCATGCGCTCAACCATGGCCTCTCTAAGAGATTGTGTCTGAGCCCCACTTGCTCGTGCGTTGGATGTGTAACTCTCTACAACCGTGCTATCGTCTGCGTACCCAAAAGTTCCGGGTTTAAGCAGGTCGTTAATGTGTAGCAGGAAAAGGGTTGCAGAGAGTACTGACCCCTGAGGGACTCCGGCATTTATAGCCAATTGATCGGACGAGCAACCATCTATGATTACTCGAATCGATCGATCCCTCAGGAAGTCTGAAATCCAATTACACAAGCCAGAGGGCAAGCCAAAAGATGGAAGCTTGCTAATAAGACTTTCGTGCCAGACCCTGTCGAAGGCTTTCGAGATGTCAAGAGAGACGGCAAGCGCCTCGCCATATTTCTCGATAGCCTCACTCCAGATGTACGTGGCATACGCTAGAAGATCCCCAGTAGACCGGTTTCGGCGAAAGCCGTACTGTCGGTCACTGAGGAGATCATTTGCTTCTAGGTATGCCAGAAGCCTGTTATTCAGAGCACGCTCCATACTCTTACAGAGTATGGACGTGATTGAGATGGGCCTGTAGTTGGCAGGGTCAGCACGACTGCCCTTCTTGGGCACTGGCTGTACATTAGCTAGCTTCCAGGCTTTTGGTACCAAACACCTCTCCAATGAGAGGCGAAACAGACGTGTCAAAATAGGAGAGAGCTCAGGCGCACAAGTTTTGAGTACAATTGCTGGAATCCCATCTGGACCACTGGCCTTATTCACGTCTAGATTTCTCAGCGTTTTCCGTACTTCGGTCTGACGGATGCGAATTTCCGACATTGAAGTCTCGCATCCCGGTAGACCAGGAGGGGTTTCACCAGAAGTTACTAGACGTGAAGACTCCGCGAACAGAGACGCGAACAAGTTTGCCTTGTCTTCGGCGGTGTGAGCCAGTGACCCGTCGGGTTTCAGCAAAGGAGGAAGTGAGGGACAACAGAAGTTCGATTCAACCGACTTCGCAAGAGACCAAAACGCTTTACTACCCGCTGGGTATGAAGCTAGTTTGTCCCCAATCCGGCTGATGTGATTGAACCGAGCCTTCCGTAGAGCCTTCTTGTAAGACTTGGCAGCTTTATTATAGGCTCTCTTCTTCTTGCGTAAGTCATTCGCTTTGCGGTTTCTAGAGTCGACCCATGCCAGGTATGCTGAATGCTTCTGCGCCTCAGCGCGCCCACACTCAGCTCCGAACCATGGACGAGCTTCGCCTGACATTGTTACGTCAGAGAACGGAATGTAATATTCCATCCCTTGACGCAACACTTCCGCCACAGCGTCCGCGCAAGCAGAAGGATCGTCGGAAGAGAAACAAGTAGACTGCCAAGGATAAGACGCAAAAAATGATCGCATCTCATCCCAGTCTGCTGACCCGTATCGCCACAACCGTCGGGAGCCTCTAGGGCTGCGATCGGACGGGGAGTAGACAGATACGGATTTCACCAGACAGTGGTCGGAGCTACCTAAAGGTGAAGATACCGACACCGAGTAGCGGTCTGGATCAGTTGTCAGCAGAAGGTCCAAGCAATTAGCAGTGTGCGTATCAACGTCAGGTACCCTTGTTGCTCCTTGGACCAGCTGGGTGAGGTTTAGCGACAGCGCTAGCTTTCGCATTTCTCTTCCAGCGTGGTCAGTGCACTGGTGTGGGAATAGCCACTCCTGATGGTGCACGTTAAAATCCCCCAGTAACACTAGTTGCGCGGAAGGGTACCTCTGCTGAGCCGCATCCGCCGCCTCACTGAGATAATTGGTGAGCCTGGTCGTCTCCTGGTCTCCACTGTGCGACCGGTAGACACATGCATAGAGAATCTTCTCCATTCCTGTATCCACCAGAACCCAAAGGACAGAGAAGTTGGGGTGTTCAAGGTTTCGGAGACGCCGACAGCAGATGTCGTCCCGGGCGTAAAGGCATACACCTGCACGTGGTTTAAAATTGTGCTCCAGAGTAAACCCTGGGTAAGATAAGTACGCCACGTCAGACGGACATCTAATCTGCGTCTCCGAGAGGAACAAGAGCGTCGGTTTCTCAGTCTCAAGATGGTGGTGGACCGCAACGAGATTAGAGTGCAGACCACGAATATTGCAGAGGTGCACTTTAAGTGAGAGGGAGTGCAGCCGCTGTTTAACTTTACTCTTGTTTCTACTTTTCATGATTATAATGCGAGTGTTTTGGGTAGGAAGATGGCAGTAGAATGAGGCCCCATACAGCTAACATTCAGACACGTACCGAGAAACCACACCGTTGGGGGACTAGTCCGGAGACTGCGGGGACGCCCGAGCCCCCCCGAGTATGTCCATCGGGCCCTCTCATCCGGTCGCCAACCGGCACGATGGCGCATCTCGGGATTTTTCGCGAGTTGGCGGGGCAGCCTTTCGAGAGTGGCTGGCTCTCTACTTGGGCCCCCTACTAACTGCGGTCGGCCAGCGGTGCACCGTGCCTCGGATCCCGCTACCCTCCGTGACTAGTCTCCCGATGTGGTGGCTTCGGTATGCGTCAGATTAGTCTGCAAGCATAGGGCAGCTATTCTGACCCATCTCCCATAACGGTGTCGCTGGACAACGCGCCGGAACACGGCTAGGCCGTTTGGCGGCGCGACTTTGCCCAGTGGGTGGTCACTAACCACAGCCGAAGCCTACCACCAGTGAGTTGTCACCTGATTAGCACTACCCAGGGACCACGTGTAGGGTTTCAAATATAAGAGTATACTCCTACGGACGTGGGTGACTCGGCCCCCAAGTCTGCCGCAGCCGCCAAGCGGTAATGTGCGAGCATTACTGTGTTCCGGTTTGATGAGCAGAGAGAGTAGCCAGTGAAATTACTGGGCTTATGAGACTTAATACCTAATGTGTCAGGGTAGTCGATGCACTGCAGTGCCGCGCAGGACTTTGTCTTTCAAAGTTCTGAGTGGCACAGCCATTGCCATGGGCCGGCGTTATGCTTACCATCAGGCAAACGACAGGCTCGTCTCGCTATCAAATAAAAAAAAAGAATGAATTATATTCAAATTTCTTCAACCTGAAATTAGCTCTAATTGACTATCTCTCTCGGCGCACATTTCGGGTAACACCTCCATTGTGGGTATACAACTTTCACTCCATTACCTCCGTGATTACGTTGAGTACCGCATTACTTTGTGATCTGGATTACGTTCTCATAACCGAGATGTAACGCGAGAAGATTAGACCTCGCTAAAGCAAATAATCCTTAACAGCTTCATTACTCCAATGTTGTTCAGAATCAGTAGTGCAGTAGTGATTACTTACGTAAATGTAATCAATTCAAATTCTGTACTTTTTTACTATTATCTATTCTGTGGTATTTATTGCTAAGGCTTTTATTAATAAAAACTGTCTAAACGGTGGTTTAAACGACGGGTAAGCTAAGCACTGTATAAGATGTTAAGCCACTGTTGAGTGATTGCCTGTTAATAAAAACCGTAAAACATTCAGAGACAAAGACCGTTCGACTGAATCGTTTGAATGTGATTCTTTTTCTTTCTCTCTAGTGTAAAAAATAAAGGACAAACAACTAAGTACGTAAACTAAAAACGCAATGTTTGTGATTCTATGAGAAAGGCTCCGACTCAGCATGCAATTAAGGGCCAAGGACCTTAATAACTGGTTTTCAATTGGATCCCATACCATGACATCACGAACCTCCGGACTGTATTGTTTTATCTAGTGTACCTATATCAGTACATGTATCAGTTGGCACTTTGCAATGTACGTATATTTTGAATAAACTAATCTATACAAATAAATAAATATAAGACATAATAATTAATAACCTAATTATAGTTAAATAAATCACAGATATTTTTACATCTATAGAAATAAATAAAATTGAAGTGTCTGTTTGCAATATCAAAATAACAGCTTTTTACCAAATGCATATGAAAGTATATACCTACGGCACCTATAACAAAACAACCATTTTTTAAATTTTCGTCTGTCTGTTTGTTCTGGGTAAACTCCGAAACGGCTGGACCGATTTTGACGGGACTTTCACTGGCAGATAGCTGATATTACAAGGAGTAACTTAGGCTACTTTTATTTTAGAAAAAGAATTAGGGTTCGGCGCAAAACAATAAAAACCATGAAAACCAATATCTCCGCGCGGGTGATACCGCAGGCAGGAGCTAGTAGTTCAATAAATCGCAGATCTTTTTACATTTAAAGTATTTTTGGAAAAGAAAACATTACGGACTTGAACTAACAAGTAAAACCATTCCATAGCTCCTAAAAAACCAAAGCACAGCTCTTTAAAGTATTTCACATGTATGTACGGGCTTCCGCAGAATCCAGCTCAGGGCAATATGACCTATATACAGCTACGTAATTACTTCGCTTCTATTTCTTTTAGCACGCCTAATGAAGCTTCCATTAAGCTAAAGTGGGGAGCGTGTTTGCCACGGTCGCATATAAAAACAAATTGCTGCGTTGAACTTGGTTACTTGGCAGAAGGACTCCGAGCGGTAGTAGTCTAGGTATTGAGTACTAACATCCCAAAGACACGCTATATTAGGGCTGAACGTTGGCTGGGTGCTGTGGTAAACACAGCATCACTCGTGTTTTTAGTTTTTTAAAATACAAGCTTTGGAATTACTTATTGTAAATTTAATTATTTAAAAATACCATGCAGAGCAAGTTCAGAAAATTTCAAGTAACATTTAATTTTCAATTTACAAATTTTGTAATGCTATATTTTGTGGTTTTAACACAAAATTCGAAGACATGTGACATCCACCAAGCCGCACTGGGCCCGCGTGGTGGATTATGGCCCATAACTCTCTTTCTGAGAGAAGGCCGGTATCCCAGCAGTGGGAGCGTAAGAGGCTGAAAATGTGTAATACTATACACGACCCAGAGAAGTCACACGCATATAATATACCTAACTCAAACCTTAGTGAAACACTTCAGAAACAAGAACAAGCTTAACTTAGTCTTGCTGTAACATAAGTTTTCGTATGTAGTTGTAAGTACAGTGTAATAGGGAGCAGGGGGAAACTGTATACGTGTATTGTTACCATTCGTATTGGCCACTTGACGGCACTCTTGGTCTAGATGGGGATGAAATGGCTGAAAACTACGGTTTTAGAGGCCAGACGAGGGTTAGAACGTTATTGCGAATATTTGAAGTAGGGTAATGTCGAATTTACATAATATCCTAGCGACTGCCCCTGGAGAACGGTAATGGGACCGTCTGGTACAGACAGCGGCGAGAAAATTTGACCACTCGTACGAAAAGAAAAAATATTAACGAAGGTAACGATAGAATTTATTTTAAAAAAATACATTTCAAATCGTCATTTAGTATAAGTATATAGAACACTTGCTGCTGCCCGCGGTTTCACCCGTGCGAAGATATGGGATTTCATGGTTTTTATTTTTTTTGCGCGAAACCCTAATTCTTTTTCTAAAACAAAGCAGCTTAAGTTACTCCTTATAACATCAGCTATCTGGCAGTGAAAGTCCCGTCAAAATCGGTCCAGCCGTTTCGGAGATTACCCAGAACAAATATGTTTTTTTTTTAAATGGTTGTTTTGTTATAGGTACCGCATATACTTTCATATGCATTTGGTAAATGGCTGTTATTTTGATATTACAAATAAACACTTCAATTTTATTTATTTGTATAGATATAGATTATCAAATAACATAAATTATATATTTTGTTAAGTAGGCGGCTCTGAGTTGCATATAACCTTAACAGCGTCACATTTAAAATGATGTGACCATTACACGCATATACGCTTTAGGTATACAATAGGCATGAATACGATTATATTATCATGTGTCCATTATCCTTTTACATTAACCCATTAGACGCCCTTATATACGGGATCAACGTTCAGGTAATGTCATCCCTACTTATACACACAGATACAGGACACAAACATCTAAAACCCGGACCATGTTCCATTATTTTAGTGATTTGGTGTACCGTTTGAACATGAGCTGATGTTATTATACACCATGTCTTGATTAAATGCATTAATGCTTCGTTGTACTAATCAACATAGTCATTGTATGACAAGCACTATAAGAGTTTGTGTGATAAACAGGTCATAGGTTGACTAAGGAATTCATTCACAATAGTCTTAAGTCTTAACTCTTGTTATTAATGTGTATGTGTGAATGTGTATGTGTGTGTGTGTGGATAGAGTGTGCATCTCACACTCTCAAAATGCATCATGTATAGAACTAAGTCGTCCATGTATGATTGACATTCTTCCTGTCTGTACCAAGTGTTTTGCTTCTACCTCCATTATAGAGTAACATGACTGTTAGGGGTAGTAGCTAGTATATAATATATACTCATACTCATACTCAATCATTTATTGCAATCATATGTACATTATATGTTATATTAGTAGTGAAGTTCACATATGACCCTGTTAGGGTATAGCAACACAAAGTAACAGAGCGAACCGATCCATTCCATAAACAGAACATGTTTGTTTCATATACATCAATAGTTATCTCGGAATAATCTCGAAGTTTTCAAAATGAGAGCGAGTATGTTTCTTTGCTAGCGCGCTATAACGTCGACCGCATCGGCACTTATCATCATATGAGATCGCGTTTAAGGTAAGCCTTAAGTAAAAGCCAATAACATGTTTGTACCATCACTACGGTACAAACATGTTGTTCAGCATACATCGATCGCCTCCTTAGAGACTGCTACGCCTTCATGCATATTTGAGGCCAACGATGCACCATCTGCTTTGTCGACCGTATCGTAAATAACAAGTGAGACACGTACTATTTCAATTCCTAGGAAGCAGATCGTCGGATGATTTGTACGAAGGCGAATAAGAACCCTCATTACCCATTCACGACCTAACGCAAGGGACGGGACTGTACTGAATTCGAAACGTAATAATGAAGATGACTATACAAATAAAATATGTGGTAGAATTTAGAATTGTTGAATATTTATAGTCCTACCGAATTCATGTAGAAAATATATTGGATATGGATACTAAAATGACCTATATGGTAGCATAAGAAATCTCAAGCATTTCAGGAGTTTAATCCTAGAGTCTCAACTTACACAGACGACGTGCGACGTAGAAAACTTCGCGATGGAGGTCGGTTTCTAGTGCTTCGAAAGTATCAGAAGTGCTGGTTAGCAAAATATTGCGAGAAATCTGTCGCCAGGCCATCTATTAGTGGGTTCCGACATCCGCACTTGGGAGCCCTAATCCCTGAGGTTGAGTTCACATCGTCACGATTTGGTCAGATATTTATCAAACGATAAAGTGAAAAGAAACGGAAATTCCCTTCTATATAGATTGTATTATATACCCGTACAGCTGAACCAGTGATTTGTCCATCCCGCATTATTTATTCACGACAATGCGAAGGAACATTCGCCTGGTCGGAATTGGATCATGGATGGATTCATAAATAATGTTTTCAAAGAGGGTTTTCAAAGAGGCATTCCCATCAACGACAATATCAGATTTTTTATATGTTCATGAGATACGTAATAGATTTGTATTCTTAGCATAATTATATTCTCTGATAAAAATAATCCTCTTAGAAACATTGTTGTAGGATGTTTATATGTAATTTAATTAATTCAATAATAGGCGCTTACGTGTGACCGCGATCTCACCTGACGTTACCTAAGAAAAAAACATATTTACGCTACTGTTGAAACCTCCCAAATTAAACCAATAGAAAACACAGAAAATGGCAAAGAATTCCTTTCCTTAGTTGTCC
This sequence comes from Crocallis elinguaria, assembly GCA_907269065.1. Lineage (NCBI taxonomy): Eukaryota > Metazoa > Arthropoda > Insecta > Lepidoptera > Geometridae > Crocallis > Crocallis elinguaria. Next base: position 10,888,628 of record OU026065.1, on the reverse strand, counting down.
ATAAAATGAAGGAAGAAATGCTTGAGAAATTATTTTATTACGTACTGTAGAGAAAAATCTCTCTAAATGTGCAAAGCAAATGTTATTTGCAGATGAAATAAATTATTGTTTGTATATTTAAAATATATGTATTATTTATGTTGTTTCCTCATTCCCCTGTCAGACCACAACATTACCGCGATCAACGGTGAGATTCCTGTGACAAGGTTTTATTATAATTTTAACTTATTATTCCACGTTACACCTGTTAATGTTGTACCTATTAATATACTGACTGCTCGATTCGTTCTTGTATCAATTGATCCGTATCAGACGAGTCATTAGCAGATGTATGTCAGTGGTTCTGCTGATGCGTTTTTGTTTGGTTTTTGTGTTAGTCTAGACATGACAGTCAATGACTGTTCGATCGTTTGATAACTGTTTTTTTTAAATAGTACTAAGGTACAAGTCGATGTAACAAAGGTTACATAAAAAACACAACTGATGCACGAGCCAGTGTCAATGATGTAAGGATACTAACGATACCTCAAACCAAATCGGTTCAGGCATTTCAAAATTATGGTGGAATAAAGAAACTCACTTATAATATACATACATAAATCCTAAAAACATTACCTAGCTATATACCTATACCACTTTGAAGGTGATATCGTCAAGCCCTCATCGGTGTGTTCCGATGTGGTCCCGATAGATGCTATTGAGAGCTACTCCTATAATTCTGGGTTTAGCATATTTGAGACGTTCGATAGGTACGAGTGAAGTGAGATAGTGATCAACCGCGTATTGCGTGTTAAAAATGGTTCTGTCTTCAGACAACAACTGTTAAAGGGAACAGCCTTGAATCCTTTTAGTAGTTTCTGCGTGATGAATATTAAATACCTTCGCATGTACTTCATTTTTAACTGGACTAAACGCTATGATTGGGATGAACACTTGTTATTTTCGTGTCAGAATCTAATAATGTCCGTCACCGTGCTTCAAGTAACATCATATATTTAATAATTTCTCTCACGTTCTTTATGCGAGGAACTTCCAAACGCCTTCGTCCAAAACACCTGTCCGACGCTTGACAAATGTTGCCGTACGTTTCAGACATGCGGTATTATGGAGCACGTGCGGTATATGAAAATACTGTAATGGCCCATCCTGAATCTTATATAGGCTCTCTGCATTCCACCAATGTTTACAGGCGCATACAGCATCTTGTTTCATGAGTATCCCTGACGTTTAGTTGATAGGATCACTGGAACTTCTATATCGCGTAAGGGTATATAAGACAGCACCAGGTAGTTCTTTGGCCCCAATGAAAACATCCTTATGCCTCTGCAGCACTTCGAGAGGCAATCGCCCCCCGGTCTTTTTTGAATCCTCTCAGACTACACTAGTATGGCCTCTCTGTGCTGGGGTCTGGATTATTGGAAGGAATTTATTGCGCTTACTATCGTTAGTTTTTTGTGTCAGGTTGCTCTTGGAATTTTCCATCATTCGCATTAACGAGATGGTTATGGTGGTTGGACCTATATCTCACCAAGTACTGTGGAGAATTAGCTCTCCTCCTGTAGCTCTCTGGGCTGGGTACGATACCCGCAACTGGACAAGTATTTGTTTCGTATCTGGATGTAGGACCATGGTTCTCTTAGTTCATGATCCCCTAGTTACAGAGAATCTGATTTGATCTGAGATTCTAGTTAAGAGTCAAATCAGTGTCTACGTTGTGTGCTAGTTGGGTGTTATACATTTCTCTGTTAAAATGAAAACATCACAGGAAGCGATGGTATTTGTAGGTACATAGATGGGAGTAAAATCGTGTCGATCGAAATAGATGGTTTATGACCATCCGTGGAGTTTATTAGATTCCTAAAAAATTAAGTAAACTCCGATAAAAAGAGCTGATGATCGTCAAACGGTTAAACAGATTTTCTGGAATCATAGCTAAGAACTCTCGATCAAGGCACAGTAGAAACAAAAAAGAAGTTTATCCTTTTAGGAGCTACGTTGCCACAGACAGATACACACGTTTACGTCTTATATACAGTTATACACCCTTCGTTTGCCTCGGGGTTAAAAGTATATCTCTATTTAGTTTAAAAAATCAAATACCGATTCTCAGCTACAAACTGTCGCACTCTAAAAGAATGAAACCTATTTAGTCAAACTAATTGATTAAGTATAGGGTTTCAGAAGGCACCCACACTTTCTCGGAACATATAACGTAGGTGACTAATTGAGTTTTAATTAGTTGGTTAGTTTCCCTTCTCGGAAATGTGTATTAATTTATGGGAATAGTTCATAAAGCGACGACTGGCGGGGCCCTTCACGGCTCTCAACTTTCACTGGGAGATTAGTAATTACGATGGAAAGGAAAATGTAGTAATTAATAATACGTGCAAATGAAATTGCCGCGTGGGGTAGGTGTCTCTTTGTTTTTGGTCTCTATGGTTTCTTAATTAGAAATTGGATGGAGTAAATAATCTGGAATTGTCTCTTTTTCACCGGCTTAATTTCTACAGACGGGAGCACATGATGAGCAAAAATAATCTAATAGGCGGTTAGGCGGTTTCGTTACAATTTTAGTATAGAAAGCATTTGGGTACTGTTGGATTTTGTACTTCAACTACTTATATCTGGGTGTATGTAAGTCTGTTGGTTGCAAAATATTAAACAAAAAAAACACAGCTGCCCCAGCCAGTCATGTCACTTGGGATGATGTAAGGATTCTAATTTATAACGATATCCCATACATGGAAATCTGTTCAGGCATTTAAAAGTTATGGTGGAATAAAGAAACTCACATACAATGAACCTTGAAAACATTACACTCCTTTTTTGGGCAGTCGTGTAATAATTGAAAACCACTGTCTATGTGTATAAAATGTTATTCCTCTCCACGCACGTATCTGAAAGAGATCGCTTTCTGCACTATACTGTCAATAAAGAGATCATCTATTAAATGTAGAGTTAATAACATTATTTTTTCATACAAGTCCGGTCCAACCAAATATTGTTTGCTAAAAATCGCTTTAAACAATAAGACCATACTTTTCTAGTATATAGTTTCTCTTTTTTAAGCTGCAATAAAGTGTTATTGTAGTAAGTAGATACCTACACCGTCAAGTACCACTAAAACGGTTACCCACACAGCTGGTGAAGCTCAGGTGTATTAAACGTCGAGTAAAACAGCCACGGATGGCACACCCGGCATTGTTTACGAGCCATAACCTACGGAAGACAAGACCCGTCCAACATTAACACGGGTAAATGCGAAGGAGAAACATACCGTTAACCGGGAAAGTTCATGGGTAAATGCATTCCCATGAGTACTGCAGCGGGCGTAGAACTGTGTTATCTCATTTGCTTGCAGTCAAACGGAATGGTTTATTATATAGTCCGTGTGTTTATCTGTCCAATAATATCAACACATATAGCGGATCACTAACCAATGACATACACAGAAATCCTAACTCAAGTCATGTCATTGGTTGCTAAATTTGTATACATTATTAGACAAGTATAAAAACACGAATCTTACAGATTGGGTTGTGCAGTAACATTTATTTCTGAGACGGAAAGCGGGACTTAGAGCTTCAGGTAAGTGACGTGACTGAAGATTTGTGAGTAGGGTTCAATAGGGTCTTGAATCTCTGACACGTGAATTGGATTTCATAGATTGGCTCCGGTTGTGAAGTAGGTAGCGCTTCCTGGTGTAATAAGAAATCGATTTTATTAAAAAGCTCTGCTGTGGTTTTTCTTCAGAATCTACATTTCAAAATGCACTTTCGTCTTGAAACTCAACAAGTCAAAACCTTTTAATTAGGTATTCTTCTATTTGCAAACCATTAACTTCAGTTAAAACGAGTAAGAAACAAACTCTCATGCAATGAGTCGAAGCGCACATGCATGAAGACAAAGGAAATCTTGTGGTACTCCGATACCCTTCCGAAGGTCGCATTCCTATGCGTGATCGGAATGGCATGTTCCAAACAGATGTGGACTTAAGAGCAGGGGCAGACCTCTTTACTTTTATACTCGCATTTATTTTTGAGAGAAAACTGCCGATCATCATCATCCTCAGCCAGAAGACGTCTACTGCTGAACATAGGCCTGCCCCCTAGAACGCCATCTTGGATCGGCTACTCGCCTCTTGCATATTCAAATACTTGCTGTTTCCCGCGGTTTTGACAAGGTTATCGTTCCATCAAGTAGGGTGCCGGCCTACACTACGTTTTCCGGTTCATGGTCGCCACTCGAGAACTTTTCTTCCCTATCGGTATTCGATTCTGCAAGCAATAAACCTGCCCATTGCCATTCCAACTTGCTCATTTCGAGAGTTATGTCGATGGCTTTCGTTCTTATGCGGATCTCCTTACTCCGGATTTTATCACGCAGGGAAAAACCCTGCGTTTGCTTAGAACAAATATCTAAATTCTAAAGTGTTCTAAATTCTGATTGACTTTCCTAAACAGTGGTAAAGGTGTTGTTCTCTTGGGCTTTCAGTTATTTTAGTGTTACATAAGTATAGGGAACTATGATACCAGCACAGTTCTAATATTTCTATCAAAAGTATGGAAGTGCTAGGTTGATAGCAGTCATCTATATCCAAGAAACTGGATCGGTTGGACCGATCAATAATGCACCTAGTCGAACAGTTAATAATGACAGGTAAGACTTCAAACGTTTTGAATTAGAAACATAACTGGGAGCTGGGAGTGTAAAGTGCTCACACATCATCATGATGATTTGGGTGATGATTTTCTAGTCTACATTCAAGTCTCCTTATTTTAATTTTGCCACTTGAACTAAATATATTCCTAAATCCTACCGACTCATATTGTTCATGTTTATTCATATGCAAGCAAACAGCGTCAGGCGAGGAACATTTAAGGATCGGTTAGCTTTTTTAAACGATGTCTAACGTTTGATTTGGAATCCATTATCGATTCGTGTGCGTATAGTTGCGATTATTGCGTCGTTTTTGATCAATTACATTCCACGAGAACAAGATTGTACGAATAGATACTACTGTACCTATACTACATACCTCTACTGCATTTAGCAATGGTACAGCATAACAACAGCCAGTATCGACTATTGATCTATCTGATTGCTCTTTTCTGATAGTATACAAAGTAAGCATCATGATCGGGATCGAGAGCATTCCAACTATATAGTTGAAGAAAGGGTTATGTTTCTTGATCATATGATCAAGAACCATAACCCTTCCTTCTATATAATATCTACTTTACTGAGCTTTAAGGAAATCTTTTGCTTACTATTATCTAAACATAGGCCCTAGCAAGGATACTATAAGTATGAAGAACAAATATCGACGTCTACAAGTTCCAGTATTTATGTCAATTGTTACCATATGCTTATGGTTAGTATAATGTTTTATACCATCACGACATTCTTTTGAGTAAATTATAATTATCAAGCCTCCATCTATCTAAATTCTTTACATAAAATACGAAGTAAATTTATTTCGTTACAAATTTCTTACAACATTCTTCCAAGCCTGCAGAAGTTCCTTACAAATTATTCCACGCGAATTGTAAATGAACCCGACATCTCGAATTGAATGTTGCTTTTAGAAAGCCTCTTGTGGCGAACGAATTTATTACATTAGACTTACATAAATAAAAGGAATTTTTGAAAGCATTGCCAGAGGACACATTAACAATACCTACTTAACATACATCTAAGAGATAAACAGACAAGAACCTTATCAAGTTTTTGTGTGTTTGTCTATTCCTATCAAAAAAGTTATATCTCAACTAGCTTTGAAGTAGTATTCACACAAAAAATTCTTAATGTGAAAAGGTTCCTTGGACCCCGTGCAAGACTGACATGTGGGATCTTTTCGAAGTAAGTGATACGTAAGGGTGTCGTACAAGCAGCACTCTCCGAGATTAATGTCCTCCTCGTTACTTGATAGGTATCGGGACTCGGGAGTGACAGCTTCGGGTTTTATTTTCGGATGTCAATACGAATAATACTTGCGCATTAAATTTAGGTAAGGTAGATTAAGAAAACACGGAAAAGTGTTGGGAATTCGTTTTTTTATATGCACTACGGTGATACCCAACCCAGACGGATACTCGCAGAAGAGTTAGTCCTACCACCTAGTAAAAATATCTATATAGTTTGCTTTATATGACAGAAGATTTCCATGATACACATGTCATAATAAACTTAAAAGATGGCAATCTTTAAAAAAACGCTTTTCGTGTATCGATCAAGCAACACGTGAGAGTAGATCTAAAGTTTTTTCGAGTCTATTTGAATAGAATGAATGAAATGTTCTTAAAAATATTTAATTACAAACTGAAAAATAGATTACAAATTACAAAGGCGTCGTAAAGAATCGTCGACTCGTCGAGAGTGATAAATTGGACAGTTACATTCCTTCCTTTAACAAAACTCGACAAAAACCCGTTAAAATAATGGAACAACGCTTAAAAACACCTGCAAAATTTAAAAAAGAGCAAAGACCTAAAGGGAACATCACGTTACAATAATAAATTTCGCGTTTCGTGTCGGGCGCCCGCCGCAGGCCGACCCCCCCTGGTACGACAGGTTACGTACTAATGCTATTATTGGAGGGGAGGACTCTCCAGCTGGAACATGGAACCAATGTTCCAATAAAAAAGTATATTTGCAAACACAAATATACTTTGGACTTCATCATTCACATTGACCCTCCATTTCTTAATCTTATGGCACTCCGACTCTACCGATTTCTGAACATTTCACCACTATTTCAAGGCAAGAGTGAATAGGTATCTGAGCAAGTGTGCTACGTTTTCGACCGCATCGTCACTTCCTATCAGATGAGATCGTGGTCAAAGGCTGCTATTTATTTATTTATTTATTTATTTATTTAATACTTTATTGCACTAAGAAAAGTACAAAAGGAGGACTTAATGCTAAAGCATTTTCTACCAGTCATCCGCTCTTTGTACAAGAAAGAGGGATGTAGGCGCGCATCAAAATAAGAGAAAACAAAAATAAAGATAAATTGCTATTAACTATACTAACTTATATAAATTATATACTAACAAAATAAGATTAATAATAGAAGAAAAACTACTCATACTACTAAGAAAAGATAATTAAATAAAAATAATATAATAACATACATTTAAATAATATATATTATATAAATAATATAAATATTAAATACATATACATAATAATATATAAATAATTGAGTGACAAGATTTTATGATGGCAAAGAAGCTTGAAAGTAGTGCTCTCGAACTAGCCTTTTAAAAATGACCTTAGAGGGTGCTGTTTGTATATTGTTCGGTAGCTGATTATAGTCAGCATTAAAAAAATGTCGTCGTAAGTGACGGTGCAATGTAACTATCGTCGTTTAGTATTAACGTCACTGCACTTTAGTTAGTTAGTGGGAGGACTAACTCTTCTGCGAGTGTCCGTCTGGGTTGTTACCACCGCTTTGTGAATGAAGTCTGCCGCCAAGCAGTAATGTGCAAGCATTACTGTGTTCCGGTTTGATGGGCAGAGTATCCAGTGAAATTACTGGGCTTATGAGACTTAATACCTAATGTCTCAGGGTAACGAGCGCACTGCAGTGCCGCGCAGGCCTTTTTGTTTCAAAGTTCTGGGTGGCACTGCAATTGTTATGGGCCGGCGTTATGCTTACCATCAGGCAAACGACCAGCTCATCTCGTTACCAAATAACATAAAAAATAAAAATGCTAATGGATGCAAGAGGCGAGTAGCCGATCCAAGTGGCGTTCTATGGGGGAGGCTTATGTTCAGCAGTGGACGTCTTCCGGCTGATGATAATGAATAATACTTGCTACTCGCTTGAGTATCGATTTTGAAGCTCAAAATCTATCGCTTTACGGCATTTAAGTAAATCCTATTATATTTTACCTTTCAACAATGAGATCGTGGCCAATCGCTAATCTATCGAGAGCAAAAAGATCCAAAGATCTTTCACTTTCATCAATTCTTTATATTAAACAACCAAAGTTAATAATAATTTACTACAATAATTCATTTAATAAATAAATAAATAAACGCTTACACTCATACCCCCGCACTAGGATTCCCTGTGTCGCAGGTGGCATGGACACACACAGATACACATCACAAACATCCAAGACCCGAGAACAAATTTTATGTTTACACAAAATCTGCCCCGGCCGGGAATCGAACCCGGGACCCCTCGCTTTGCAGGCAGGGTTACTACCAACTTAGCTATGGAGCCGTTAATAAACAATTTTCAAGGTTTACGCCAAGTAGTTTTATTTGCGCATTCTATCACATACCGAAGCTACAATAAAGAATTTCATCAAATAAGCAAAACACTTGCTTTTCGCCTTAAAATTGCTAATAAAATACTTTTACGAGCACATTGTTATGGTCGTTCTGCTTCAGTTTACTAAAAATGATCTAGAAGCTTAAGTCCCTTGTCATAGTTTGAATCTATACATCTATACAAATAAATAAAATTGAAGTGTCTGTTTGTGATATCAAAATAACAGCTTTTTACCAAGTGCATATGAAAGTAGGTATACACGGTACCTATGACGAAACAACCATTTTTCTGTCTGTCTGTCTGTCTGTTTGTTCCGGATAATCTCCGAAACGGCTGGACCGATTTTGACGGGACTTTCACTGGCAGATAGCTGATGTTACAAGGAGTAACTTAGGCTACTTTCATTTTAGAAACAGAATTAGGGTTCCGCGCAAAAAAATAAAAACCATGAAATCCAAAATCTCCACGCGGGTGAAACCGCGGGGCAGCAGCTAGTTTATTACTATAATTGTTCGTTTACCAAACGTGTCCTCCTAGTTCTTTTATTTAACTAAACGATCGAGTGCAAAAATAGACATCCAAATACCAAAGTGGAGTAGGACTCTATCTTTATGTTTAGCTCGTGTGGGTAGAACAGGATTGCAGAAAAAGTGGTAAGTACTAGTCGAAAAGTGTAAGATAAGTGCAAATTGGCGATGTGGGTGACAGTTACTGGTAAGTGCTAAATTGGTATAGTAAGAATAGGTGACATTACTAGGATAAATGTCGTTCTGACGTGCGTGGACTTTACAACCGCGTTGTATATTTGTCGAATACTACGATCTAGCTAGTGGGAGGACTAACTCTTCTGCGAGTGTCCGTCTGGGTTGTTACCACCGCTTTGCTCGTGAAGTCTGCCGCCAAGCAGTAGTGTGCAAGCATTACTGTGTTCCGGTTTGATGAGCAGTTTCCAGTGAAATTACTGGGCTTATGAGACTTAATATCTAATGTCTCAGGGTAACGAGCGCACTGCAGTGCCGCGCAGGCTTTTGTGTTTCAAAGTTCTGGGTGGCACTGCAATCGTTATGGGCCGGCGTTATGCTTACCATCAGGCAAACGACCAGCTCGTCTCGTTACCTAATAACATGCTATCGAATATTTATCAGCCACCGTCAAAGTCACCGATGTCAGGCATATCTTAAAACTAGCAGGTCAATCATCCACTTTTACGCTTATCAGTTCAACTGACCCCACGCCCTCTCGGATAGAGCATTAGCAGAATTGATATGCAAAAATTAACACACGACCTGCAAAAGCGTCTTATTGTGATAAAGTCCTATGTAGTTTACTCCTAGGCAGTGAAAGCAGTGTGTGTGCACGGCGTATGTTTGTTGTCAACGCACCGGAAATTAGTTCCCTTTGTCTGATTTAAAACAATTGGATGGCGCGCGTGACAGGCGCTCGACCGAAGCAAGCTGGCAAACTGATCATGTTGGATTGCTTGTAGGTGACAAGCAAGCAAGCGGCCGACCTGCATGCGTATTCTATACTCAAACCGACAGGTTTCGTCTCTGTCATCTACATTCTGGATGTTAATTGGTTACCGCTGCCTACGAACGTCTGCAATACCAGAGCCTTAGCCTAGCTTAGGAGTGGAAATTCTTGCCCAGAATCCGTGTTTCCCGTAAGCTTTAATATGTGCCTCTTGTATCTTCTAGTTCTAGACAAACGTATATACAATGATACATACAAAGTTTCATTTCTATACGACAGTTAGAAGTAGGTTAAAAGTGACTTCTAAGATTGTATTACATTGTTATTTATACATAGCTACAAGTGAAGCTGATAAGAGTGTGTTAAAAAAGTGACAACCAGACGTTCAATCCTCTATGAAGGAAAATCAGTCAGTCAGAGTACCGGCCTTCGGTAAATTGTTTATGTTTATTTAGGTTCTTTTTGATAGAGTTAAAGAGGAGAGGGACTCACGGAAAACTCCCAAGACTCGAAAGTATTAGCGAAGTTAGTTTACTTCTTTTATTCTGAATTGGATTGCCAGTTCCTTTATTTATTGTAGTTTTTAAACGAGTTTGTGCATAGTTTTCTATCGTGTTGTAGATAATTTACTGTGCCTTACTTACCATCAAGAAAAAGGTTGTTTGGAATTAAAATTGTACAAAAGAATGGATTGTAGGATATTTTCTAATTCTCGTCTGGCTAGACAACATCGTCGTGTTCCGGCAGACATACTTGAAAGACATTTTAGGTACTTATAGTATGTTCCCGCCGGTCTAATCCGGGGCCTTACCGGCTAACAATCTCGTGTTCGTTTTCGACTCCAACCGGTCGCTAGGTCTTCGGCTGGAAGGAATTGTCCACGATTATCGCTGGGTATCATTTTAGAATGCACGTTATTAAAGAAACAAGTTCTTACAAAACGAAAAGAAGCGAAAACTCTAGACAAACTCTTTCCACGCGAAGACTAGTGACCGCTGGTTTTAATCTGTTTGGAATCGAAAACGAACACGAGATTGTTAGCCGGTAAGGCAGCCGGTCTGATACCCCAAAATCATCCACTATAATTTACTACACTATAAATTATAATATTTATTATTACGCCCGCTTTAAAATCGGGTGAGATATTGGACCACCTCTAAACAATCGACAGTAGGTACAAAACAAAGAGTACGAATAAACCAAACTTCTACGTGGTTTTTCTTTGTTTAAAAGGCTAACAAATCAAATAGATATGTGCAGCTGTTAATCCACCTCTTGTCAAACGTTATCGGCAACTTACTAATTGCAATTAACTTTAGCTAAAATAAAGCTTTTTTTATGCTAAAATTATGTAAATGAAAAACTTTGGACCTGCGACAATATATTTTCAGCACCCGGCATACTGCCAGTAATTGCGTGTCAAGGGTAACTTTGTTACCCCTAATTTAGTGAGCTGCATTGTGATGCTATCGGCTAATTACAGTTTACATCGCAATTTATATGGGGAGGACGTCATTAAAAATATCATCATCATTAAGATTTAATGATCTCGTTAAAGGTTTTAACGATATCGATAAAAATCAATAGAAAAGTTGAAACAAAATTAATAAGCGAGCGCAACTCCGTGCCTAAAGTCGCTATACGTCCACACGAATCAGATTATCGGGAAAGAGGTTGACTTGCGCTAATATCTATGATATGAGCTACCAATTTCTGAACAGTTTTATGTGTAATTCGTATTATTCAACCATAGATATAACAAGTTACAGATAATCAGTTTAACAACAAATGCTTACACATACCACAGCACTAGGATTTCCTGTGTCGCAGGTCGCTTTGACACACACATATACACAATACAAACATCCAAGACCCGAGAACAAACTTTATGCTTACACAAAATCTGCCCCGGCCAGGACTCGAGCCCAGGACCCCTCGATTTGCAAGCAGGGTTACTACCAACTTAGCTACGGAGCCGTCCATTGTAAAATAGATGCTCGATTCTAATTATATATCTCTGTTTACAGGTAATTACTTTCACCGCCGCTTACTAAACGTTTAGTAAGCAACATCATCACTTCGCATCTGATCTCCTTCGTTTACGGTAAGCCGGAGTTTATTATTCCAGTGCCAGATTACGTTGAAGTTCTGGTATCTGTTCTCGACGATGTCTAAACGTGGAGCTGAATAGAAAGCAATCAATTACTCTGTTACTATCTTGTTTGAAGCTACGGTCTGGAAAGTCCTGATTAGTTACTACAAACTTAGTTATTCGAGTTATCGAATTGGTTATTTGAATCGCTATATAGTTGCCATATGTATAAACTGGCCAATTGCGTACCTATCGATAAGAAAATTTCTACACCGTCTACTGATAGAAACGACTGAATTTTACGTAGCGTATGTACTCAACATTACTTTAAAATAAGTTTTATGGGCTTATGGAAAAGATTTTGATATTTGACTGTAACTGTTGACAACTTTTTATTTTAACCTTTACTGACCGTAAACGTTTCTTATATATGTAGGTCTGGCGTTTACATCACTTTTATTGTTTGAGAGAAAGATCATGATAAATTCTAGACCTATTCTAGACCTTATTTAACAATATCTGACCGGCAGGCATATTAGCGACAGGAACCACTATGTAGGTATAGTGCGATTGTTGTGTTTCATTTCTAGGATTGTAATGGATCGGAATGCCCCGATCCGATCCACAGATCGCCATGTCAATAAATCGCCTGACACAGCCGCAACGAATGCAGTCGGTTTTCTACAATTACAGTGACATACTACGTAAAAACGATTATTCCTTTTAACAGTTCGAGCTGATCCGATTTCTGACGTTATTAGATCAATCCGATAGAAAATCGAATAGCTTTGAATGGATCTGAAAAATCGAGAGATCGCCATCCGATCTTCGCAAAGATCGGATCAGATCGGCGCGTCCCTAACACTAGGCGGTAATAAACGACGATTGACAGCAGAGATCGCGAGATTTGCGCCTGTCGTTGTCCCGTGTGAGATTGGGAATACGGCCGCCTAGCCACCGCGACAGCAATCTTAATAACGAGGTCATGTATTCAGGGCCGTATTATCCATAAGGCAAGGTAGACAACTGCCTAGGGCCCAGCACAGACTAGGGGCCCCGCACACCGGGAAAAATATAAAAATTGTTTCTTCGAGTGAAAATTAAATTTGTATGTCACAAACCCTCAATGACAAATATTATTAATATTGTGTTGTTTTTGTCGCTGTCCCGTGTGAGCTTGGGAATATGGCCGCCTAGCCACCGCGACAGCAATCTTAATAACGAGGTCATGTATTCAGGGCCGTATTATCCATAAGGCAAAGTAGACAACTGCCTAGGGCCCAGCACAGACTAGGGGCCCCGCACTCCGGGAAAAATATAAATAACATCATATATCAGTACATGTCAGAACGCTTATCAAATTATTATGACATAATATTATAAGGTTAGAAAAGGGGGCCCGAGACGTACATTGTCTAGGGGCCCCGACATGGTTAATCCGGCCCTGTGTGTATTGTATAGATGACTCTGTAATTGCATTGCTCAAACGTCTGAACTCTTAAGATCCATCAACTCAAATATGCCTGCAGTAGCGCAGCGGTGATTTGGCAGCTGAAGGCATAATTTGAAAACAGCTGAGAAACTTCCATTATTCTATCTATTACACGAAGGAGCAATCTCTATTGAGTTCGTATTGCATGAATCTCTTTGCATAATATTGGCCACCAATCATGTATGCAAATATCTCGTTACACTTTCGCATAATACCTTACGTGTGTTAACATGAGAAGCTAATGCATAATTATGTAAAATAATGCGGTTATTTACGTATTTTTTATTAAGTTGACTTTGCTTATGACAGGCCGGCACGCGCTCGGTGAATTAAGTGGATAATAAATGTGACAGCTGAAAAATTTAATTCAACTTTACGTCACCTTTGTTTTGAGTTAAGTATGTTTTAGCATAATTTTCTTTCTGTAAGTATTTATATTAAGTATTTAAAAAAGCGAACAGTCTTGGGCTCCGATGATGAGAGCCACCACTTCGGTCTGTCTTGCTCTAACCTCCTGCCAATTCACAAATTAGAGTTCGCGTAATTAAAAAAAAAATGTTTTTCAGGGAAATGACGCTTCGCACCACATCACATTCTCATTGACATTTAGATGACCACCTCTTCTCGTTATTCAATAGTATAAAAAAAAAGATCCAGATCTCTAACTCGGATTCCTTGTATAAAGTAAAAAGAAAATACAACGATATAATGTGCGTAAACCACACAAATAGATGCGGACTAAAAAAAAGAAATTAGAAAAATGTCAGTTTTATACATGGTGTCCATTTACGAAACCGAACCTTAGCTGGAATCAGCGAAATTATATCGTACTTCGCTACCTGGAATTAACATTGATTAATTTTTAATATTTTTCACCTGAGCAGAAATCTTTTAGTTTTTGTTCAATCTCTGTGCTCATTGAAAACTACCTTTTGAATCAGTAGGTACTATGGAAAATATAAATGGCGTAAAGATTAAAAATTGCAGATAAGACAGTACTTTGACACACTATAAATTATTCAACGCAACATTCGATAAATTTATCAGTTTTTTCTATTCGACAAATTTATCGAACCGATTTCCGTACTTGCGCCGTTGTTATGATAATATCTATCGTTGCAAAGCAATAATGTATCTTGCTTTTGTATCCTGTATTGTATATACAAAGTCGCGTCGCAGCCAAATAAACACAAATCCGATGATATTATCTCTAAAAACAATATTGGGCGACAGCTGTCGCGGACTCTCATTCGTTGAACTTGGCACTGAAACCTACCACGTTACAGGATACCAAACCGCTAAGATATAGTAGAAATTTCAACCTTAATTCAAGGGCAGTAAGAAATGCCGTGTTTTTGGGTCGCAGTGAAATTAAAGCGGTTTTTAAAGATGTTGGCTACTCCATGCAAATATTCTGTCGTGCCAAAACTTTAGCTATCTACGCTTAGCGATAAAGCATCTGGATGCGATCCAATATCGTCAACATCTTCCGTTGTGAGAATTCCTACTAATATTAAGTGTTTGTACGTGACATTTCAACTCAATATCTCTGTTTTGTCAACCATATTTTCCGTATTGATAATACTATCTTCAAAGACTTTAATCTTCACTGAGAATCTTTTGGTTATTGTTAGAAGCCTGCAAAACCATGCATCGCTATTACTCGTATTGCTTTATGCTTAGGGACTTTACTTAGTTATTTGTAGTTAGTTTGTTAGAATGGTGGTGTGGGTCAAATTCTGCAACTGAATTTTAAAGCAGTTCCCGTGGTTTAGAATAGGCTGAAATATATAGTACTAGCATCTGCCCGCGGTTTTCACCCGTGTTCCCACAGGAACCGTGCATTTTTCCGGGATAAAAAGTAGCCTATGTTACTCTCCGGTCCATAAACTATATCTATGCCAAAAATCACGTCGATCCGTTGCTCCGTTACTGCGTGAAAGAAGGACAAACCAACAAATAAACAAACCAACAAACACACTTTCGCATTTATAATATTAGTAGGATTATTTAAAAAAAAAAAATTAAAACAAGCTTTTTCCCTATAGGTAAGCATTGACACCAGGTTTACAGATCGGTCTATTCCACTATGATTACATGTGTGATATCTTGACTTAGGAGATCATAGGCGAGACTTTGGAACATGGTGTATTTAAATATGTTTTTTCTATACTTGTTTGTGAAAGTTATGTGGACGTAAATAACAACATCTGATGAAAAGTAGAAGACTTCGCGTACAAAAAGCACCATCAACATCATTGTCTGCAGTGTCTATCTATGCATCCAATACTCATGTCAGACTCCCGAGTAGTCCAGCCAGACTAACATGCGCACCACGGCAAAATTTTGTCGGTTTGGCTCGCTCTTTCTCATTCGTACGTCTCGTACGAATATGAGATAAATGCACGACATAAGCATCGACAAAATTTTGTCACGACGCGCATGTCAGCACGGCAGGTGTCAGATAAAACCAATTAAGTCGCAGTAACATTTTTTAAATAGTTCTAAGACTGAGTTCTACCACAAAATATCTATTTATCTTCAAAGAAAATGTAAAAAATAGCACGTCAAAGAGCACTTAATATAAAGGTAAACTGAATGCGTTTGTTCCGTAATGTACCTATTGTTATTCTCGCAGTGATTGATGAGAACGGATAAGGCATTTTTTCACGCAATAATTCTGTTTGATGAATACTCAGACTACTTTTATTCCATCTGTCATGTTCTGTAACGGATCGGTGGAAATGTTGTTATTAGAAAAGGCATTATTAGTGCGAAAGGACCAGGATTTTTGGCGATTGATGTTATTTATTCCGGACCTTGTTTATACGAATTTCAGTGAGATAAATCATCATCATCGTAATAAGGTGACGATAAAGTTCCCTAGCTAGGACTCAGGCCGCCTTAGGGATGTTTGGGTACAAACCAAAAGATTAAGAGTGTGGACGTATGCCTCTGCCAAAGCACCAATAAGTCTGATCTTTGGCTTTTATAATGGAAGTCCATGCAGTAACTTCGTCGCCAGGCCATTCACCTTGCGAAATATCAAAATATTAATCGAATGCTGTTGTGAAGTATCAATTCAAGCTCTACTTCTAATATAGTTTGTCTATATCTATGCTCCGAAAATCTAAGCCCGCGTGCTCAACGAGACGTGATAATTTTGATTGCCTCACGAAGGTTGCGACCTAATATGTAACGTACGACCTCAGTGACCCGTCTGTAAATATTATCTCATCTATTTTGAACAAATTGGGTCAAGTTTGTTCACCTCATACGTGCTGGAGAGATCACGCGAGCGCCACGGCGCGGCGCAGCGCGGGCGTGGCGTTCGATTCACGTGTGATCGTTTTCTGTTATGCTTAGTGAGGTTTCCTTTTTTTAACCGACTACCAATTAAAAGTTCTTCTTTTAAAGTTCTTAATTCGGTGGGTATTTTTTTTACGTTTGTTACCTCATATCTCCGTCATTTATAAACTGATTTGAATAAATATACTTTCAGATTGGTCCCATAGAAATTTCATCAAAATCGGTTCAGTAGTTTTTCACTGAAGTCGGTTCGTAGCTTTTTTAAAGCAATTTTTCATTTAGTTGTAAGCTTTTTTATTATTCTAAAACCCGCGTTTACTGTGACCTTTATTTTCATTTCATCTCTCATTAACGCCCCTTGAATATTTTCTTTTACATATACATTTACATATATAATCAGCTATGCTAATTCTAATTAAATTATTCAAATTACACCGGCCTGTTAAAATATTCCTTTTTTTATGAATTACGCATTTCCATTTTTTCCACGCGTAAATTATTCCTTTTTGCAATTTATGGTTTATGTGTAAATGTATAAAGCTGCTGCCCGCGATTTCAGCACGAGGACCTCAAAAGAACAAGATTTTTGTGGAAAAGTATATTTTTCCAGACAAGCTTTTATAAAATACGTAAGCCCACCATCCGGCTCCATCATCAGGACCCTGGACTTCATCTAGGATCAGAGCACTTTGTAAAGACAAATCAAACAAGCCCAAACTCGATGGGGTTGCGTCTTTTCGTTACAGAATTCCTGTGGCCATCTTCCGGCTCCATCATCAGGTCCCTGGACATCATCTAGGATCAGAGTACTAGTAAAGAGAAATTAAACGAGCCCAAACTCGGTGGCGTTACGTCGTTTCCTTATAAATTTCCTTTGGCCACCTTCCATGCTCCATCACCAGGTCAGCTCTTTGAGATCATACTACATTGTCATCCGATTTACGTATGTATGTAAAGTTTCGACTCAATTGAACACCGGAAAGTGGGTCAAATTTAGCTTGCAAGATTTGACTTAAATAAACATTCATAAGAGAGCGAATATTAGAGCGGGAACTTGTGCGACTTTCAATCCGAAGCACCATAGTTCGAATCTCAACTCAGCCCGCACCAAAGACATCCGCACCATATCAAGTTATGTGCGGATTAGTCACACTCGCTCTAAAACGGTGAAGGAAAACATCGTGAGGAAACCGGCATGTTCAAGAACAACAAAATTCAAGGACATGTGACATCCAACCAAGCCGCATTGGGCCCGCGTGGTGGATCATGGCCCGTCCTCTCTCTGAGACAAGGCCGGTATCTTAGCAGTGGGAGCGCAAGAGGCTGATAATGAAACATTCATGCATACTTATATACATACAAATATTGCAAGTTAAATAAAAGCTTTTAATAAAAAAAGTAGGATAAACTCGCAAACGTAACGTCTTAATTAAATCGGTTTATTTATAAACACTGTGCGGTTGTTTATATATCTCGGTTTGTAAAAAAACCGTCAAGTGCGTAGAGTCGCTTCCCGAGGATTCCGTATGTTCTATTCTATAGGCAATGGGCAGGTGATGAACTTCTTGAGAGGGACTATTCGTCGAGCGTCCGTCTGAGTGGCTACAACCGCCTAGCTCGCGTAGTCTTCATAGTATGCATGCATTACTGTGTTCCGATTTGATAAGCAAAGTAGTCAGTGACATTACTGGGCTTATGAGACTTCCTAAAGTAAATGCATAACGCAGTGCCACGCAGGCCTTTCTGTTTCTAAATTCTGTGTGGCACTGCAATTGTTATGGGCTGGCATTGTCCTTACCATGAGGCAAACCACGCGCTCGTATTGTTACGCAATAGTGTAAAAAGACGGGACAACAATCTGAGCCTAGAATGTTTTTCGTTTTTTCATTTCGAAGCACGGAACCCTAAAAAGAGTTTTACGCTCGATTTACTCACGACACAGGTATGCGGATTCCGTATTCTATTTCAGTGTTCATCTTGTGTCATAATTAGCACAAGACATCGAATTGGCTTGTTTCCATGAAAAGCTATTTCGGTAAGTACAAATAATAAATAAATAAACGTTTAATTTGAGGTTACGTATATAATATATGTTTGTTTTATTTTGTGTACGCGTAAACGGCGATAATGTGTACAAAGATTGATTGAGCGAAAGAAGTAAGCAAGGTTAGAGAGATGTTCCATCACCTTTGTCTACCCCATTGGGAAGCTGTCTATAGCCGAACACCTGCTTGCATCTCGGTAGAGGCAATCGAGAGACCGTTTTTGTTTTATTACGTAGCACTCGTAGCGTAGATCGACTCACCAATCTGTAAATTAAGCCACGTTCGCTGCGGTCATTAATTGGATGGGTGACCGCTTTGTGGTATTTACAACTGAGCGCGACCATGCTTTGGTTAGGCCGTCGCGTCGGTCCAGGTTGTTAAAGACAAAAGCTTGTGTCAGAAGCTCTTAGACGTGTTAAAAATTCTGACACCAGGCTACCCACTGCCTGCCTCTCTCTATCTCTCTCTCTCCTTCCTGTACTGGTCACATTTTTCATGGGGTCTGCGCAGGACTTCATTTTACAAACTCACTGGCACTCAGCCGGCCCCCCGCCTGCCTGCACTGACCCTCCTTGGGAATTCTAAGAGTCGGACGATATCACATGTACTCGATTTTAAGTGATTCTTGAACATGCGGGCTTCCTCACGATGTTTACCTTTACGATTTAAGAACGAGTGTGGCTAGACAAGAAGAAATGACTAAGCTTTGGCTTGACTTGTACAAGAAGAAAACGGTTAGGCGCAGAATTTCCAATTTGCAAAATGTCCAGCTGTCGCAAAATGTCGCAATTGGACATTTTGCGAATTGGACATTCTGCGCCTAAACGGAAGAAATGACTAAGCTTTTACGTGATAGCAGTTCACGGCCACATAATCCATAACTATAAATCAGTTCAGTGATCGAAAACTAATCTAAAGAAAACAAAAAAGAACGGTATAAATGTATCCAGCCGATCGGCTAAGTAGGTCAAATTAAAAACGTAACTCGACTAGTTTACTACCATATTGAAAATCGATGACACAGATCGGCGCGGGTTGGAAATATAATAGTTTGGTTCTATTTGTGACTGTTTTCATTTGAAGCATACCTTAGTAAAGTAGGTGATGAATTAATGATGGGTCAGTGGTAGATGAAGGTTTTCTGAGGTCGATCTGTAAATCTAGGGTTCAATCTTATAAGCTTCAAGCTTATCTTCTACACAACTAAATAAAATTGAAGTGTCTGTTTGTAATATCAAAATAACAGCTTTTTACTTAATGCATATGAAAGTATATACGGCACCTATAACAAAACAACCATTTTTTAAATTTTTGTCTGTCTGTCTGTTTGTTCCGGGTAATCTCCGAAACGGCTGGGCCGATTTTGACGGGACTTTCACTGGCAGATAGCTGATATTATAAGGAGTAACTTAGGCTACTTTTATTTTAGAAAAAGAAGTAGGGTTCCGCACAAAATATAAAAACTATGAAATCCAATATCGATAATAGGTAGAATCAATTTCAGATACAAATAAACAGGGTTTTATAAAGAATCGTATCAATTCGGAAATGAAATTTTATGGATACGATATTATCCATCATGTGGAATATCGTTATTGATATCGTACCCGTCGACAAAATGTATAATAAATAATTTCAATTTGTGATCGATTCGATCTATAGATACGTTTTATAATGAAAGTAAGGAAGAGGTATTCAAATCAATTGTATAAATTGCATTCGTTAATGTTACAATAGGTGTAAAAAATATAATTGGACATCAGTTCATTATGGACCCTGTAGGACACAGCGACTAGAAGAGGGGAGGATCTCTTTCGTTGTCATAAGTTTTATTAGAAAGAAAGAAGAAAAGAAAGAAAAGGTGTTCATTCGTAGCAAAATCAGGATTAAAAAAATATACGCAGGAATCCCACATACTTAAGTAAATGTAACTACTTCGTTACCTATTTTGTAATGTAATACATTTTATAAACAAGTATAAGTAACTTTTTTTCATTACGATTTATCATTTTTGACACTGTCTAGATAAACAGCCGTTTAAAAATGGTTTTTCGTGGTAACAAGGTTTAAATATTGCAACAAATTTAAGTCGATCGCGTAGAACTTGTAGTAGGAACGTTCGTTTTGCAATTCTACACCTAGTAACGTCGAGTCATCGACCCGCACGGCAAGGCCTTTACGACCTCCACCGGCAGTGATTACTGACCCATATGATAGCCGTATACATAACATAACCGCATGTTTAATACCATGTGGGACAACCGGAAGTCTTCATAAACATAGGCTTAAGATATAATTTTAACATAATTAGCTACGCGTAGAGATGTGTACATCTGCGATTTTAAGTGATATGCAGGCCGTATAGACGCTTATGCAAACGTGCGTTTGCTTGCCAAAATAACAACGCTTTTGCATCAAGCGCGGATTACGAATATCTCGTAATCGACGCTTGATGCAAAAACGTTGTTGCTGACTATATCTTTTCCAAAATCTGTGAATACAGTTCAGAATGTCTCAAAAAGTTATGGATGGTCTTCTAGGAACGTTTTCCTGTAACTATAACGGTTAAGGTACCTGCCCTTACTATTCCGTCTCAGAAATTCTGTATAGCTGCATCCCTTATTGCAAAAATATTACCAAGTCCAAAGTACGCTTTGGTTTTTGAACACACGCAAACCATTCACAAACCTTGGCGTCAACTCCGCGATCTAATTCAATCTAATTCGTTTCTTCCTATTGAAGCCAAGGCCTTCGGGGACCAGCTAAAGCCTCCGGGAGCACGGATCCAGTGTCATAACTCAGCCCGATTGGACCCCAGAGAGCGCTCTCTTAACGGCTTACCTCCCTCACTCATACACGGACCATAAAGCTCTGAAGTTGGAAAATACTGGCTTACTGAAATTCAGTTCAGTTCATGTGTAACTGTGGAATGGTTCAGGATTTCCTTTTAGTAGATTCTTGGTTTTTATGTTTCTGTGCAATGTTTTGAGAGAGGTTGTTCGGTCTATTTTAAAGCGCCCGTGGTGTAGTTGTCAATACAAAGGACTTGTCTTCTTTGTTGCGTAATGGTTCCGGGTTTGATTACCGCAATCGATTAGCCATAATAAATGTTCCGTTCTGGGTGATATGAGGCCATGGTCCTCATATTTCCTGACGACAGGACTCAGATAGCTATTCGGGTATGTAATCGTTGGGAAAACAAAGAATAGTTTTAAAGTGTACTCTTTCCTCAAACGGTTCGCCTTTACCAAAGTCTCTTTTTTGAAATGAAATGAAATGAAATTAGTTTATTTGTGAGAATTTTGGGTATAGTATGAGCATTGGTGTTACAGCAGGATGTTTCCATCAAAATTCTGCCTACAGAGGCGTACAAATATCAAATCATGAAAATAAACAAGAACAAAAATTTACATTTTTACGAAATAGTACCTACATCCATAAATCAAAATCATTAATAAATTGCATAAATGTCATTAAATTGTCACGTGAATGGACAACAGAAAAAATAAAATCAAAATTGTGTTAAAATAAGTAAAAAAAAAAAAATACATAAATATGAATTATGTCTTTTCAAACCTACAGAATTATAGTTAAAAGTTATGAAGATTGAATATTAAATTAATGCGCACCGGTTAAAACTTTGCGAAAAGCAGTTAAATTATTTTCTACCAAGAAAACATTCGTCAATCCGCTGCCACTCATCAATTAACCAGGAATCAATAAATCAGTCACGAGACTTCTCACAATTGGATCACTCTCACCGGGCCTCTGAACAAACGAGGCCCGATGCCACCGGATTCCGCCCCGTCGGTTACTTCCTCCAGTTGATTAACGTGACTTAGGTAGCGAATAGACGACACGATTAAATCGTCACAAGTTTTTCAGGCATGTACATATTCCAGCTAGAAATATCGTAAATTTTTATATTACTATTACTGAACCCTTTTTAAACATAAAATTAACGCTTGCACACTCATACCCATCATGCATTAGAAATCCCTGCATTGCAGGTGGCATCGACACACATAGATACTATACAACACAGACATAGAGAAGGAGTTTTACGTTCACCATAAAAAGTTTGCCCCGGCCGAGGCAAGATAACCATTCTAGACAACATGGCTATGGCCAACATAGCCATTCTAGAGCCGTCCTAGAACCTAGCAGTGCTACCACAAAAAAAACCTTTTTTATTCGCCTGTTTAGCTAGACAGCGTCTAAAGATAAACGTCAAAAAATGATTATAAATGTCACAACAGAATTGTGCTAGACAACGGTTAGACACTACTTAAATCAGGATTTGTGGTTGCTCATATTTAATCGCTTGACTTGTTTAGGCGTTAAACAGTTGTGTTAATACACAGGTTTAACGTGTGTTTATTTTTTTTGTGATAAGACCCTAAGATTTTTGTTAGTATTTTTGTTATATTTACATAAACACTTTATTGAAACGCAAAGAAATTATTAAAAATCGAAATTCTAGGTATCACAACGGGCGGCGTCATCGCTTACAGCAATCTCTTCCGGACAACCCTGTATTTATGTTATTTAATCTCGTTATTTATTTTTAACTAGCTGTGCCCCGCGGCTTCGCCCCTTTAATAAAAGTAGCCTAAGTTACTCCTTATAACATCAGCTATCTACCATTTAAAGTCCCGTCAAAATTGCTCCAGCCGTTTCGGAGATTAGCCGGAATAAATAGACAGACAAAAATAAACTGTGTTTTTGTTTTAAGTAGGTAACGTACATACTTTTGATTCGACAAATTTATCAAACTGACTTCCGTACTTGCGCCGCTGTCTCAAAACTACAATACGAAATTAAACTTTACAACGCTTCGGTATGCTACATCTGCAAGTCTCCGCTATGCCGCATAGCAACGTGTAAACACAGCCTAACAGGGAAAACACGAGTTATATAACAGAATCGATTAAAAAGACAATGACATCGTGCGAAACGACAACAATCGATCGTAATTACGTTACGCGAACTGTCCGCCGAGCGACAGACGCGAGGCGCGTATTGCGCGGTAATCGATACGTCAATGATCGAACAAGAATTGAAGTATTATATTATGGTATTGTCGAGAGTTATGCAATTAGACCTGAGTGCGTTAACCGCGAATCGAACAGGGCTGGCAGTCTAGCACATAAGTTTTGCGCTAAAGCACCCGATTATAACACATCGCCGCGTCGGGACAGTGGGAAATGACACCCATTCAAAATGGTTTGACCAATGAATACGATGTTTTATGAAGTATCTATTTGAAGAAATGTTTTTGGAACCTATTGATAAATTCGACATGTTACTCTCAAAAAATCAATATCGGAAATAATAAAATAAAAATATCAATACCGGACAATAGTTGGAAGGTTTAGGCGCAGAATGGCCAATTCTCAAAATGGCATATGAGTCTTAAAAGGACTAATTCTACAAATGGCAAATTCTAAAAATGCCTAATTCTCGTAATGGCAAATTCTACAAATGCCAAATTCTCATAATGGCAATTTCTACAAATGCCAAATTCTCATAAGGGCAAATTCTACAAATGCCTAATTCTCAAAATGGCAAAATAAGTCATAGTTAGGAATATAAAAAATCTAAATGTTCGTTGTTTTATGTTTTTATTTTTACATATATTTTTATTTTAAATATAAAAATATCAAGCCAGGTAAAATATTTTATCACTTTTATATATGTTAACTTATAACTTTATAAGAGTAATTCTTGTACGAGTATATAAACATATTTATATATTTATTTATTTTGGCTATCTCGAAAACGGCTGTAACGATTTGGATGAAATTATGGATTTAGATAAGGTTTTGCTTTTTAAGTTTACCTACATGGTTGTATTACTTGTAAAAACGCTATTTTACAAACTAAAAAAGCTTTTCCGCTATTTGGCTCGTGAACTTTTACACCGAGCGAAGCTCGGTCACCCAGATATTTATCAGTTCATCAATCCTTAAAAATAAGAATTTACAAACATAAGAATATGGAAAAAAACGAATACGGAAAATTAAGAGTTCGGTAAAAAAAGCTGACGCCATTGTAACAATACTTATATCTATTCGACAATCACAATTTTAGTAATAATAGTTTCAAGTGAACGGCATGCTAAAATACTGCAGAAAATATAAAATAAGATCAGTAATATGTCAGTTCTAAATTACCCAATTTATAATTTCATTTTATTTAATGTATGATTTAAGTCAACAATATTAGCTTGCAGATACTCAATTCATAGCTACATTTTTATATAAGAAGCTAATAGTATGTCATTTTTGCCAAGAATTTACTAACAGTTGATCATTTTTTGTTTAGTCAACACTTTTTGTTTTGGAAACAGGCAGTTTTGATCTTGAGGTCAAAAAGTTTGACTTCTTTACTTAGAAAAAAAAAACTTGGTCTCTTGGTAATCTTCACATTTAATCGATAGTGACATTTAAACCTATATGAAAGTGACATAATATTTAACTAGCTTGATATTTTTTATATATAATAACATAAAAAAACGAACATTTAGATTTTTTTTAAATTCCTATCTTTCAGTTATTTTGCCATTTCGAGAATTAGGCATTTATAGAATTTGCCATTATGAGAATTTGGCATTTATAGAATTTGTCATTATGAGAATTTGGCATTTGTAGAATTTGCCATTATGAGAATTTGGCATTTGTAGAATTTGCCATTTGTAGAACTAGTCCTTTTAAGACTCATATGCCATTTTGAGAATTGGCCATTCTGCGCCTAAACCAGTTGGAAAGATTACATAAAACATATCCAAAGTTTAATTCGTACCGGCCAGCTTACTACCTAGCGCAAAGTGGACTTAAGTACCCAGTAAACAAGATTTAAAAGTCTCTACATAGCTCTACCAAGATAGAGAAAGGCCGGGCCTACAGCATAAAAGCCTCAACTATCCTTATTTTCTTCCCACGCCCGAGTTCCTCGATAGGATTATAGGCACGTATCGCAGCTCGCAGTATTTTCATTTCTCGACTGTATGGCTAGCTATACATAGACTGTGTAGCTCTACTTCTTGACTGTAATGCGTTGAATGAGCTCTAGCTACGCATATTTTCCGTATATGCGTTATACGGAGTTTTTTTTGATATGGATGTGAATAGGTAAATTTGAATACAATGTAACATAGCGGTAGCTATTTAAAGGTATCACGAGATTTAAATAAATAACGTGATTTATTTTGTGGATGAATTTCCTATTCGATTCCTAGAAGCAAAAGAAATACGCAAGGAAGGATAGAGCAAAGTGCTTTACCGTCCTCTCTGCCTATCCTGAAGGGGACTCGGCGTAATTATACAAGTAGTAGTTGTAATATTTTTTTAATTTGTGATAGGTTTTTTTATGTTATTTGGTAACGTGACGAGCTGGACGTTTGCCTGATGGTAAGCATAACGCCGGCCCATAGCAATTGCAGTGCCACTCAGAACTTTGAAACACAAAAGCCTGTACGACACTGCAGTGCGCTCGTTACCCTGAGACATAAGGTATTAAGTCTCATAAGCCCAGTAATTTCACTGGCTACTCTGCTCATCAAACCGGAACACAGTAATGCTTGGACATTACTGCTTGGCGGCAGACTTCACGAGCAAAGCGGTGGTAACAACCCAGACGGACACTCGCAGAAGAGTTAGTCCTACCACAAACAAAATCCATTATCCATCAATCATGCATTAGGTGTACGGCCTATGAGGCGAGATATAACAGTCAAATGCTACCCTATCGAGCTGTAGCTTACTATACGATTCGAATGATGGCATGATGACATGATGGCCGATATCATTACAAATGAGCCAGCGCCGCTGCAAACTATGTTTATGTTTAACCAGAACACAGTGAATCACATAGAGAGCTTTCATCATCAGGCTGTTATTGTCCATTACTCAAGCCTACCATTCTGTATTATTATCTCGTAATTCATGATTTACATCGCACATGGAAACAATATCGCTGCTCGTATGCCACGTCCGTACCATCAGATCTGGATGATTGAGGGCACGGAGGGGGGGTCTACTATATATCGTTTCATTTTTCGTGTCGTACTCTACAAAGTATTGTCTATGGTACTGTCGTATCGGCGGTCGAACCATCGCTATCAGTTTGACAAAAAAATACTTGTCGTAGGAACATTTGTTATAATAAGTAGGAGAAGGAACTAAAACTGTACCCAGAACTACCAGGCTATCATAACATAAAGGAATATGTACTACACTATCTCTTTCAGATTTATGATGGCCAAGTACCAATGCCTCGGAATGTCTTTTTGCGTTTTTTAGATTTTGCGGTGTGACGGTTTTGAACATTCTCGGTCTTACCATAAAAAATTAAACACACATTAAACCTGTGTTAAACAGCGTTTAACTCTTAAACATGCCTTAGACGCGTGTTTAAACATGAAAAACCCACAAATCTTGATTTAAGTAGTGGCCAACCATTGTCTAACTTCATTCTGTTGTGAGTATGACATGTCTAATAATTTTAGATGTTTATCTTTATGTAATGTCTAGCGAAACAGGCGTCTAAAAATGGTGTTTGTGGTAGCACTGGCTGCGTTTTGATTGTTTGACGTATTGAACATTATGATGCGTATAGACCTAGTTCGATATATAAGTCGTATCGTTGTCGTATCGTGACGATTATATCGTTATCGAGGGAGTAGACCCCCGGCTCGCTGAAACTATTATACGCGTATTAGGCATTTGGCGCGGGTCCAACGCAAACCCCGGCCTGTCTAGAATCTAGATTAGCTTTCGATATTTAGGTCTGGAAACTCGCTGCTTGCATCTGGTCTCGAGTCCATACGTTTGAACAAATACTGAAGTTTGGTGATGAATGCTTCAAATTGTAGCTCGTATTTGCCTTACTCTACTACTCGCGTGCGTTTCATATTCGAAGGAAATCATCGAGAGATGATGCGAGAAAATATATTGTACTAAAATAAAGCTGTTTGATTAATAAAGCTAAGTATACAAGGATTTTTTTACTCTGAAGTCTGTTCTATAAGTTTATCAGTTTCTTTCTCAGTTTATGAGACTTAATACCTAATGTCTCAGGGTAACGAGCGCACTACAGTGCCGCGCAGGCCTTTATTTCAAAGTTCTGCACACTGCTATTGTTTTGGGCCGGCGTTGTGCTTACCATATGGCAAACGACCTGTTACCAAATAGCATAAAAATGAACCTTTTGTTAGTTAGGCGGTCCCCATATGTACCTACATAACTCACATACCGGTAACCAGAATTTAATAGCCTTTGTCATACGCAAACAAAACCTCCAGAACATTTGCGTGAACACGCGCCGCTCACACTTCTAAATTAATCGTGGAATTATTGGGCCGTAAATTGTAATTTATGTAACGGCTTTAAAAGCTTTAAAAATTCTGCCGTTTCTTTAGGCTTTGAAATGTGAGGAAACAATGCCCTTATTACTTTATCGCCGCGTTCCCCAGACCGCGGCAACTCGAGTCGATGCAATAAAATGCATATAAAACGCCACAGCGGCTTGTGCCATTGTTCCCATCGAGAGCGGCCTGATCCGCCACGCCACATTCAGGTTTATACCCCCATTAATCTCTACCGTAGCTTTCGTAACAAACTTTAAGAATGACTATAGAATTCAATATTGGGTGTCTTTTCGAGATTTCACAAGCGTCACTGATTTGTGAAGGAATGTGAAGTTTCGTGGTTTGTCGCAGCGCGTCGTTGTCCGTTCTGGGTTACAGCAAGAATTTTGTATTCGCTTTACTGCGGTCGTTTTACACTTTTTCCTACGGTAGTTTTCAGTAACGTATCACACTCCGAATGAGTGTGAACGTCGAGTCGGTGACAAATTACCTGTCTCTCGAAAAGGATAGAAAATAATGTATTCTGCCATCTCACGCGTTTTGGTACAGACATATTATTTGTCTACGGTTACAGAGACTAATACAACACGCGTTTTTATAAACAAAGATTTTTATCGATAAATTATAAGTACCTATATATATATAATTTATCGCACACCTTCTATCCTACCCTATAAATGTGTAGTTTTATAATTAACTTTTGCTACGCATATAAATTTGTGCGTTGCAGAGGTCGTCACAGTGCACACGGCCACGGCACAGTGTGGTTTTGATCTATGAATCCTTAAAAATAACAAAAGACCTTTACCAATTTATGCGAAATTGCCATCGTAAAGTTTTTCACTACATTCCCTAACTTTGCCCAGTAAAAAGTTGAATTACAACCCAATTTTCGGAATGAAATCGCTTTGCTTAATTAAATCTGAACGAACCGCTTCCGGACGGTCGCTTCGCACAAACTTTGCGACGAACTTTCCGAGATTCCCTCTGAAATATTAAGCTAATAACAAACTTGCGTTAAAAGGGTTGAGAGGAATTTTTAAATTTAAATTCCTCTGTCGGGTAAACTGGGTGAAGTGGTCGGGGAAAACCAGCCGGCCTGATGTCGGGTAAACCCGTGGGAGCTGGCGAATGTGTTTCACACGCGTCTGAATCTATTCGGGGGCTTTGCAGCGGTGTTGTAGCTTTAGCGAACGTGACATGGAAAACATTGTGGTGGGAATAAAGTTGTATTTAAATCTATGCTCTATACAAATAAAGTGTCTGTTTGTAATATCAAAATAACAGCTTTTTACTAAAT
Source organism: Crocallis elinguaria (assembly GCA_907269065.1). NCBI lineage: Eukaryota > Metazoa > Arthropoda > Insecta > Lepidoptera > Geometridae > Crocallis > Crocallis elinguaria. The sequence continues at coordinate 10,859,260 of OU026065.1, read as the reverse complement.
GCATATGAAAGTATATACGGTACCTATAACAAAACAAACATTTTTAAAATTTTTGTCTCTCTGTCTTTCTGTCTGCCGCTTTGTTCCAGGTAATTTCTGAAACCGCTGGACCGATTTTGACGGGACTTTCACTGGTAGATAGGTGATGTTGCAAGGAGTAACTTAGGCTACTTTTATTTTAGAAAAAGAATTAGGTTCCGCGCAAAAAAATAAAAATCATGAAATCCAATATCTCCGCGCGGGTGAAACTGCGGGCAGCAGCTAGTACGTTATATGAATTTTACACACAGCCTTTCAGCTAGTCGAAACGATTACGCGATTGTACAGAGCTTGCGTTTTAGTGATCACAGTTTTGTTCACAGTTATGAACAACTAGCTTCCGCCCGTGGCTTGGCCCGTGTGGTTGATATCTCTATAAATTGTAGTCTATGTTATACTGATGTATAATCTGTTCAGTAATTTTTGCGTGAAAGAAAGAAAGAAAGAAGAAAGAAAACATATTTAACACAAACATCCATGCATCGACGCAAACTTTCGCTTTATAATATTAGTAGGAGTTTAGGAAAAGTAGGAAGGGTCATACAAATGCATACATATTCATACTCCTGGTCTAGGTAGGCAATTAGGTATTTGTCACGGTTTCGATTAAGCAGCGAGGACGGTACAGTACACACAGTACAGATAGTCTAGTTGCCTGCCGATCCGAAGGTGGAAGCTTCGCTTTTGATGGTGTAGGAATCCATCGGATGCAATCATAGATTGGTATTAGCCATTATGTAAGTCTCGCCTGGGTGGGTACCCAGTTGAAAAGTCTGTCACCATACCCCAATGTATTCCAACATCCTCATTTTGATAGTCCCCATTTCAGTTGAGCTTATACCTTTTGGTCTACATCGTCACGAAGAGGTCAAACGCTAATATATCGAAAGCAAAAAAGACGAGTTCTTTGGGAAATTCTCATTGAATTATATGATCAACAATTGCAATGCTTATTGTTGTTTGAGATTTATTCAATGTATACATGATTTTGCAAAAGCTTGCTCAGGATCTCGATTTATCCAAGCGAACGATTGAATATCACTGAATGTAGAATTCATCCTTTAAAACAAGTACTATGAGTCTCAAACGATTCTTATCTTACAATTTAGAATTCCCGGGCGGTATCCACTACGTGACCCGGCATAAGCAGACATCAGGAGACTGTGAACACCGTAAAACTAACGTTTCCTTAAAACTCTCGCGCTATAAACTGCTGCTGGACGTAAGACGGTCGGAAGTCGGAACCGACACCAGCTGTTACCAGGTATTGGAATTGAAAAAGCTACTTCTGAAACAAAAGCGATGTTTAATTCAACCGCGTTTGTCTACGTAATACGTGTTTACGGGAGGGCTCCTTCGGTATCGATACTATTCGGTGTTCCTCTTTATAGTTTGCTAAATTTAGAGAATGTATAAATAAAAGAGGTGGTGGTAAAATCATCCGCTGATCGAGATCGAGGTGTGAAGGAAGTCTACGTGATACAACCGTTGCATGGTGGTAGGTTATTGGTATTTTCAAGTTGTCTGCTTAACTTGGGCCGGCGTTATGCTCGTTATCAAATAGTTAAAAAAACTACCACTGCACTGTGATATTGCTAATGATATATATGTGAAAATATGGTTTAGCCAGAAATAATTCAAAAACTTTTGTTTGGTTTACTAAGGCTCCCTGAAGAGCGAGTGTTGCCGACTTATATCTTGAACAATGACTTATATCAAGCTATGTGCGGATTATTCACTTTCGCTCTAAAATGGTGAAGGAAAACATCGTGAGGAAACCGGCATGTTCAAGAACCACGAAATTCGAGGACATGTGACATCCACCAAGCCGCACTGGGCCCGCGTGGTGGATTATGGCCCTTACCTCTCTCTGTGTAAGAAGGCCGATATCCCAGCTGTGGGAGCGTAAGAGGCTGATAATGACTAAGGCTTCCATACCTATTTTTGAAATATGTGAATAAGTGAAGGATCACAAAGCTTTCTTTGATTTTGATGCAATTTTAGAGTCCGCGTTATTGTGAGGCAGCAAAAAGCTAAATCAAATTAAAGATTATATTTATCTCAAGACTTTAAATCGAAAGAAACAAAACAACTTAGTTAATGGCGATACCAGTCTTGAACAATTCTCATGCGCTTGACCTTCTTTTGAAGCTGCAGCATAGCGTACAGCAGGGCTTCGGCCGTCGGTGGACAACCGGGAACGTAAATATCCACCTGGAAGTCAAATTCAAATTCAAAATGCTTTATTCAAATAAGCCCCAAAGGAGCACATATCAAAGTTAAAATAAATGACTCTAACAGCGGGCTTCTGCATCATTCGTCTACCCGAATCACAGACTAAAACTAATGCTGTCTTTATCAGAACATAATAAATGACAAAGACACCAACAGACCCAATCGTAAAAGTAAAACAATAGATCGAATAAACAAGGGAGAGGCTTGGAAAAGTGCAATAGACTAGCTATTTTCACTCATATAATAGACAAGTTAGAACTGTGGTAGGAACCTCACGCACCGCCTAGTGACTTTAATGCTCCTGCAGAAAAGCATATAGCCATGAGCTATCATGGTGGGTATGGCAGTTGCTAAACCTGCTAGGAACACAGGCGGGCCGCTGCAGTGGTAACATGTGTAACCAATGCGAGTAATGGTTCTCTCTCTCTCTCTCTCTCTCTCTCTCTCTCTCTCTCTCTCTCTCTCTCTCTCTCTCTCTCTCTCTCTCTCTCTCTCTCTCTCTCTCTCTCTAGAGAAGATGGATCCTTTGTTATCATAATTTTTCGTCCCAACAACCAATATATCAGGAAAGCCACAGATAAGACATGGAAAGACGTGAATGCTTCCATTGAAAGAAGTCGTAAGCAATTTTCTTGGACCACAAATGACCCAGTACAAGCTAAATGTCTTGACACCACAAGTTATAATGAGTTTGAAACCGTTATCACGGCCGTGACGCGGTCGTCGCCCTAAATCGGTTTGTGATTTCCCACTTCAGTCATGATGAAAAATGTCGGCAGCGTTCGTGGGCAGTGTTTTAAACAAACGATCAATCTGCTGCAGGCTGCAGCCTTTAACATATACAGGGATTATTGTATAGAGGTAAACTATTTTAAAATTATAAATGAATTAGCCTCTGTAAAATCAAACCAAAGATTTGAACTTTGCTTACGTCCGCGACCTCTTAAAGATCCAGAAAAATCACTGATGGAAATTTCACTCAATTTCAGTAACTATGACGACCGATACGACAGGTCGAATACTACATCTAACCTTCGGCTTTCAAGAAAACGTCCTGGTGTTATAAAGCATTTTTTAGAGCTCGCATGGTTAACATACCCTAAAATTGAAAATCTGTCCCTATCAGCACCTATTGATGTGTTCTGGCAGTTGCACTAAGAGCCAGTCCTAATCTATGGCGTATTCGTCATGTTCACATCGTTGCTTAAGATCTGGCGAATGGTCAAGATGGTAAGAGGAAATAATAGGTTGTTTGTAATCATTACCGGAACAATTCGATCACAACCGCGCACTGTAGAGTACGTGTAATGGTAGTACCCCCCGCCATTGGCGCAGCTGCCCATAGACACTACCCATTTGGGATCCGGCATCATATCGTAGGTCTTCCTCAAGATAGGCGCCATCTTGTTGGTCACTGTTCCAGCCACTATGATCACGTCAGTCTGACGAGGAGTTCCGCGGAACACCATGCCGTAGCGGTCCATGTCATATCTGTATAGAGTCATAATCTGTATTATCTAAACTATATATATAATATTGTAAACAGGTAAAGTTTGTTTGTTAGCTGATCTCTGGAACCAATGGTGTGATTCTAAAAAATCTTTCACTAATAGGAATCTACATTATTATAAGTACCTGAGGGCATGTACGTTTGTTGGTTTGTCCTTCTTTCACGCAGTAACGGAGCAACGGATCGACGTGATTTTTGGCACAGATATAGATTATGGACCGGAGAGTAACATAGGCTACTCTTTTATCCCGGAAAAATTCGCGGTTACTGTGGGAACGCGGGTGAAAACCGCGGGCAGAAGCTAGTTTTATTATTCTTGAAAAAATGAAAGGACAGAGATCTTTGTAAAAATGTGAAAAAATGACATCCAGGACAATCGTTTTGTAACATTGAAAACCACATTTTCTATATTCAGTCGTGAGTCGCTTCATAGTGCGTCACTAATCTCAATCATGGACTCACTTGCAAGTTGTGGTCGCTAGTTTGTGTATTATAAGTATGTATAGTTTGACTTTGAAATGTTTTTGCAATGCCATTGAAGTCCATGTTTACCGTCGCAGCCATAAAACTGGCAAGTGGCATGAGCATTTTAGTGACATTGCAATCGGCCTGTCTAACTCAAGCCTCACGCAAGTCGCAAGTTAAAATTGGCAACCTAATCCTACTGACGTGAACCCTCACTGAAATGACATTTGGTTGAGAATGCCAACTTTCGACCTTTGCTCTAATCGTGACCGTTTCGATAATCTCCGCTCGAATGGTTTTAAGAACAAAGGCATTGTTGAGGACTTGACGTTTTCCCGATAAAGGCACCTTTGACACTCGCGTTACACAAAGGAACGTAAATGTATAACATTATTTTTTCGCGCGTGAACAAAGAGTGTTGAATCATGAATTGTTTTCATATCGCCGTGCATTGAATTTAAATTACACTGGGCTGAAAAGCAAGCGGGTCGGTAACAAAAACCTCAATAACTTCCAAAATATCGGAACTAGCTTTATGAAATAAAGACTGTAATTACAGAAAATTTTATATTGGTTAAATAAAAGTTCAAGGTTATGAAGTTTATTTTGAACTAGCTGCTGCCCGCGGTTTCACCCGCGCGGAGATATTGAATTTCATGGTTTTTATTTTTTTGCGCGAAACCCTAATTTTTTTTCTAAAATAAAAGTAGCCTAAGTTACTCCTTACAACATCAGCTATCTGCCAGTGTAAGTCCCGTCAAAATCGGCCATCGGCCCAGCCGTTTCGGAGATTACCCGGAACAAACAGTCCTTCTTTCACGCAGCAACGGCGCAATGGATCACAGTGATTTTTTGCATAGATATAGTTTATAGGTCGCAGAGTAACATAGGCTACTTCTGATCCCGGAAAAATGCACTGTTCCTGTGAGAATCGTCACGCGCGCGAAACTGCGGGCAGGTGCTAGTATTGTAAAAAGAGTAAATACGCTTGGCGCTACAAATTCCAGTGATGCATGGCTAAGAGGCGAGTAGTCGATCCAAATGGCGTTCTATGGGAGAGGCCTATGTTCAGCAGTGGACGTCTTCCGGCTGATGATGATGATGATGATGATGACGGCTAAGAGTGCATCCGAGGTGAAGCTCGACGTGGACCGATATCGATTACATGGTCAGTGGTTCTAACTTTTAATTGTCTGTCCGATATATTGATGGAAATTTTATTGAGGGCAGTCCTTGAAGCGTTGATAAATTGACTTGAATTTTTAATTAGGTTCGAAATTGAAGAGACTGAACCGGTGGCGTGGAATAATTAATCATAGAAATTAATTTTGAAGTTGAGTGTGTGGAGTATTCCAGTGATGAAGGTTACGAATTCATGAATTTTGAGTCACTGCGCTGGTGGAGTAAGTAATTAAAAATCTTTTTATAGTTCAGCCTTTTCGGAACATAATCAAATTTATCTAGTAGAGTGTGAATGGTGTTGATAATTCAATTCGAGGATATATGACATCCACCAAGCCGCATTGGGCTCACATGGTTGATCCATAGTCTTAGAATTCCCAATCGTACCAGCCAGGCAGCCGGCTGTAAAAAATTGCCGAAACCTAAAGCAGTATAAACATACTGCTTAAGGTTTCGGCAATTTTTTACAGCATTAACAAACGTTAAGATTTACTGCGCCGACCCCATGTAAAATAGGGCATGAATAAGAGAGTGAGTATGATCCTGAGTATTGTGAACTGAATAACTTCGATCTATAAAGTTATTTACCTGGGGGCAGCATAATGCATCATCTCCAAAGCACAGCATGCAAGTCCGAAGGTCAAAGGCCATAAAGAGTTCTTGCGTCCCCAATTTAGTACATCATCCAGTCTGGCCACCACCCAGTCCATTTTAGACTGAAAAAAAAAATAGATTGTATTATGAGTGCGTTATTTCTTGAACACGAGGAGCATCAATGGACTGTTGCCTTGTCATAGATACGACAGATTTATTGCAAATTACCGTGAGAGACGAACCAGAATCATAAACATACATGATCCATAACACAATTTCCATTCTAAACTATTGACTGCAATGTTTACAAATTATACATTCCAGACCATGAAGAAACCAACAAAGATGGGTTTATCTTCAAACGCGATTGGTACAGTCTGAATCACCGACCAGAAATTCCTCTATCCCTAATCAAAATCACCCGAAGAATTCTCGACCAGTGATGCGCACGGTGAGTGACGTATATCTGGTTTAAATCTCAGTAGTAACTGTTGGAATATCTATGGTCCGATGACGCAAGGGATTCCACCTTGTGATATATGAGAGGATCGGCTTTTACGTTGTTTACCTCGGTGCTCCCAACTCCAAATACACTTATAATGGTCTGGATTGTACAGTTTACGTGTACCATATTTTTGGTGAGAATACCAGATCTACATCGTGGATGTAGCAGGTTTATGTGGCGATTGAGATGATTTATCATAAAGCTTGCGTTCATCCACGAATTTGTACATTATGGTGTATGAAATTGGGTCATCGTGATTGAAATTTACGATAAAGCTTTGTGTTTATTGTCTTATATGCAACGCATAACAACAGCAAGTCTTTCGTACATTGGGCTGACCGACTGATTGGACGGATTATCGCCGAGATACATTCGTCTGCCGCAGGCTATAGCTAGAACTCGGCTGAATCCTGTTTTGAGCTCTCCTTAGGTGCCATCAGCCGATAGTAGCTTCAGAAGCTGGTCGTCCTACTGCTTGCTACATATTGTTATTTCAGTGTTTGTACAAAACGCCTCGCAGCGATGATTACAAGGCATTAGGTTAATTGACAAATAAGCTTAATCCTCCCCACAATCTGATACTGAAAAGTAATTTCTTCTCAGAAAAGCCCCTCTTTCCCTAATAGATTTCAGGGTAATCTACAGAAGCTTTGTCGCTCGTCTCGACAGAGGCGAACTGTCCTAGATCAGAGATAGTCCTAGACGTAGACAAGACCCTGTAATACGTTGTGACAAATTACATATAAGGATTGTCCGCAAGGGTTTCGGTTTTAAGATGGTTTAGGGTAGGATTACGGGATCCTTAGGCCTTTGAGACAAAATAACTTTGATTTTCTTGGCTGTTAGGCATTTTAGGTTGTGGTTATAGCTTTTGTCATCTGTTTATATATAAAAAAGCGCTTGATCTAGTCACCAAAACGCACAATGTAGTTTGGGTACAGAGTATTTTGCAAATAGTATTTTTGGGGTCACGCTAAAAGCAAGATTAAAAGCTGCGGAGTGTGGAGTTCAGGTGAGCCGTTAATGTGTATTTCAGACTGTGTATAGTAACAGGATAGTCTAGGAGTGCAACTTGCAGTGCTACAAAACTTTATTTTTAAGTTTTTAAGATACGTTTTTCTCTCTTCTTCCTGCTGCCTTTGTCCCATTTTACATTGCTCGGTGCTGTACGTCTACAAACATACTGCTTTAGATGTTGGCAATTTTTTACATCATGCGCTTCAGTTACAAAGATATTTAAAATTGAATTAAATAGGCACTTACATCTATTACTTACTTATATTAGTTACTTTACCCCGAACTGTATGTAGCATTGAACATTAACATTACTCTGTAAACTTTATCCATGCAAAACCCTTACAAAACAGACTATCAAGAATACTCCGACATTTTGATCGGATCTGATCGATCTGGAACTGCTGTCCATACGTACCTCCGGCATTTTTATTCAAACCCTAGCAGAAACGTTAGCGGCCTGGGCCCCGATTCTACTAAGCCAATTGTTTATGGATTGTTAATGGATTGTCAAAAAATCGTGACTTTTGACACTTTTGGTATTCTACTACTACAATTGTTTAATAATTGTGACAATTGAAAAACAATACAAAATTCGGTTATAGTTTTCGTATTCTCTTAATCAATCGTTTATGGATTGTCTATTGTGGTGGTGAAAAATTGGTATTCTACTATTTTTTGACAGCTCTTCCGATTGTTATTTGTCTTTGAAAACACAATTGTAAAACAATTTTGCAAAGGTTGCTTTTTAGCTATTGTTACAGTAGCGTTTCCGTCTTCCACTGCAATTTCTGGATTACAATTATATCATACCAATTGAAAATGAGTCGCATTATCCGTTGGCATATGGTAGTTGGTTTAGCTAATCGCATAAATGCTCGCCAACGCAGAGTTTCGGAGCGCAAAAGTCGTCGCCGTGCTCGAGCGTTGTTGCGGTGCACAATAGATCCCTTCTGTGATCTTCCCGAGACGGAATTCATTACAACGTTTCGTCTCGGCAAGGAAACCGTACCTAAATAATCTAGCGGAAGAGCTGACTCCCCATTCTCCAAAAGAGCGCCGGACCGATGGGATACCGGTCATGATAAAGGTAAGATCAACAAACAAATTCACTTTTTTAACGAATCTAAGGCGTAAATAAATGAAGGTGACCTACCTATTACTAAAGATTTATAAGTAGACACAAATGAAATCACATTTATTTTGCAGGTCTTGATCACACTGGCCTTCTTGGCTTCAGGATCCTACCAGACATTAGTGGGACAGAGTGCCTTCCACAATGTCTTGCAGACAACAGTTTCTCGGGCTGTGAGACAAGTGACTGGGGTACTCAGCATGGTTTACAGGAAATATGTTAAATGGCCAACACAATGGGAGGAGAGAAACAAATTAAAAACAAAGTTAGTCTTGTTTATTTGTAGAATGAAGATTAAAGTGATATCAACTGTCTTGAGGGTTAACTAATTAGATGCAAAAATTGATACTTATTCCAATTTTAAATAGGACTAATAACCCGCCTAGCTTTATTTTCATTGTACTTTAATTTTAGGTTCTATCTGGAATTTGCTATTCCGGATGTGCTGGCCTCCATTGATGGGATGCATGTTGCAATTTTAAGGCCCCATGTGCATGAAGAGCGATACTTCAACAGAAAGGGATTCCATTCCCTAAACGTGATGATAGTAAGCACCTATCTACCTGCAATATTTGGGTAGATGAACGTTACAGAGACCCACTGTTAGAGTAATTTATTTTAACCTTCATGAGTGCTCCTTTAGGGCCTATATTAATAAAGCAATTAGAATCTGAACTTGTAAAAGTACTGCCTACCTTATACTACTATTATACTACTACTACTATAAGAACAAAAGTTTCCGAGTATGGATGTTGGTTACTCTTTCACTAAAAACTACTGAACGGATATCGAAGAAATTATAGTAATATAGCTACCAGAATAACACATAGGCCACAATGTAATAAGATGTAAGCCGCAGGCGGAAGCTAGTAATAAATACTTTGACATTGATCAATTGATGGTATTTGAAATAAAAAAGATTATTATAAGTAACAATATTTATTAAAAAATATTACAAAGTGTATTTATTGTTTTCCTTTAGTCGTTGTGATGTTTCTGAAAATAAAATAAACTTTTAAACAACAAAATAAACAAAAACAAATTCACAATTTTCTTGTAGGGTGAGTTCTGTGTGTATTTTGATATGCTGAGCGTAATGAGCCAAAATGCATGTCAACTACTGAATAGGTCCCATAGTTGTGCTGTCTCTCTGATTTTTATAGATGTATTTCAATATACCATTCATAACTGTTGTTGATAAAGAATGTAAATAGACATGACAACTCCATTAAGATTTTATATTGTTTTGTAGTAAAAGTAGACAATAGTTTTTAAGAGCAGCAGCCATCCTATTCATAGCTCTGAAAAAAATAAAGAATACATATACCTACTTGGCAAAGTAGTACATCTAAATCATTATATCTTTTAGGCAATCATGCTTCATTTTCTGCTGCATTGTCACTTACCATCTTGCAGTCAAATGAAAAATAATGTCTGTATGAGTAGTATATTTGGGACAGGTCTTAAATATTAAGTATGAATTATGTAAATAGTAGGTAAGATGTAAGTTAGTTATTAATTATTCTAGTCTAGAGTAGATATAAGAAAAACTGTCATTCAAATACAGCTGTGTTCCCAAACTCTTGTGAAAACATTTATTTCCCTCTCCTGTAGGAATATCACAGTATGTAACATATAGACTGAAATACCATTGAGTGGATTTTAATGAAATTTGCTAAAAGATAGCTTGAAGCCTGAGAAACGACATTGGATACTTCTCGTCATCATTTTTCGTTATGTGGGGTGCAGCTAGTTACTTTTAAGCAAATTACATTGTTATTCCCTTACCTTGCTTGTTCTTAACGCGGCTTCAGCATGCCTTTCTTCAATATGTTCAAGCCTAATTTGAAATGCATCCAGTTGTGCACGGTCCAAATCTAATAAAAAAAATACATGTTAAAGAATGTGTACATATGTATGTGTACTTAATATTGATAACTGGAATTTGTGCTCTACTTCATATGATTATCAAGAACAATACTCCAATGTCATACTACAGATATAGTTCTTTAAGTTGAGAACTAATCTCAACAAAATATGTAAACCAAATCCAGTCCTATGAACTTTTGGTATTAATTATGATGAACAACTGTTTACCTTGAGTTTGTTGCTGCTGTCTTGTTGGTGACGTCGCTTTGGAGGCCTTGCTTACTGTATAAATTAGGATTAAATAATAGAAATATTAAAAAGATTAAATTAGAAATTTGTATCTTGATGAACTCTACGACTTTTATTTTGAACTTTGATTTGACACTGACGTGACGTTGACTTCTGGTTTGTTTTTATTTTTTGTCTATGATAGCCAATAATGCCGACCACACACTTTTGTTTACTAAAATCATGTTTTGGTTGAGTTTTATATGTTTTTCAACATTAGAAATAGTTATTACCATAAAAGAAATATTGCTTTTAAATGTTTATTACAAAAAACACGAGATATTGTGTTAAATAGATTTCAAATGTTGTCTATCAGCTATGGGAGCTTAGATTATGATTTGAATGGTCACACCGAACATATTTCTACCAACAATTGATAAACGAGACAATTACAATTCAATCGGAATCGTTTGTGAAATTAGTAGAATACCGATTTTGATGAAAATTGTAATTGAATTGAAATTGTATCGTTTGTCTATCGTTTTTCTTAAGAAATAGGAGAATCGGGCCCCTGGTACCTACCAGCCCCGTCGCGTTTAATATCTCCCATCGCGTCGTCGGCCGGGCCGGATAATCCGGGATTGCTGTCCGGAATTACGGTCCCTTCCCTTCTGGGGCTGTTGTCATTTGCTTGCTTTTAGATTTTTTATTGTTTACCTGTGCCGCTTTGACACAGATTATGTCTTTGTTCAAGGATTATTTTGAACTTCAAAGACGTGATTCATTGCGAATGAACCAAGTGGACCGGCTTGAAATTGTATTGTGGAAATTTGCGAATTGAAGAGTTGCTTGATAGGAATGATTGGTTAAGTGTATCAGCTCTAAATTTTAAAGCATTCTGATGGTGAATTAATGTGATCGAACTCACTGCTGTTTTCAGGGGCGGTTACTTTGATTCGTAATAATAGATTTTCATCACTAGCGTTCGGTAAGTGGGTCATTGTTGACTCAAAGTGCGGGAGGAAAATATCACTTTGCCTCCCTAGGGAGGTAAAGTAGTATAAAAATCGAGCATAATATTCACACTAAATTTATTTTTGCAATTAATATACTTGAAAATCTGAAAGTGTATGCATATTATTGCAGCCGACTGTGCATGAATAAAACGAGGCACGTTGCAGTGCGCTGTTAAAATCACTATTTAAATTTTTCGCTGCAGAAATGAATCCAAATTGCAATTCTTCATAAAGTTTGCGTCTTCGTGTTTTTCATTCGCTTTACGTTTCAAATAAAGATTTTAAAATATTTTCCACGGTGGCTCATATTTTTCATTTCGAAATGCAAATATTGAAAAAATCTCTCGGGCATATTCAAATTGAACGGGGGAATAAAAAGTTGGGCTACGCGAAATTTCGCCTTTTTATTCGCAGTAAATTTTCTGTCGTATTTTAAGTGCTCACATAAACGCTTAAATTGGGTAGTAGTTCTACGAATTTAAATGAATAATAAATAAATAAATTAAAGCCGTAGTAAAAGTGAAAAATATCATAATAATATAAATACCCAGAAATTCTTGACAACTTTACACTACAAAAACCAAGGCATTGTGCAATAAAAAACAACACAATAATATGTACCGTTTGCCACCTAAAAAAAAAACAAAGTATTTTTTTATTGTCATTGGATACCTACCTTTTATTTTAGGACATTTTCAATAAGTAAGTATTCCTATGATTAGCTACTACTTCTACTGTCCCGCCATTTCATTCGTAAGGATAGAGTTTCCTTCCATCTCCATTTATTTCACATAATCAACATTAATTTCATACAAATTTAAAGTAAAAAATCTCCGAATCGATTGTTCTGATTTTTAATTATATTTTGTACACATAGGCTTGCACTATTATCTATTCTGCGACATAGGCAAGACACTATTTAGATTGCTGCTTATGTATATAAAGTTTTCATTTAAATGGATTCTTTCATTTCGGAGATTTTTGACTTGAAAGTTGGTATGAAATGCGGCCTCCATTTTCATACATTTTGAGAAGTATTTTTAATATTACAGTAGCATAATCACCTGGTTCCGGTAATTACAGTAGCATAGTCACCTGGTTCGGGTAATTACGGTAGCATAGTCACCTGGTTCCGGTAATTACAGTAGCATAGTCACCTGGTTCGGGTAATTACAGTAGCATAGTCACCTGGTTCGGGTAATTACGGTAGCATAGTCACCTGGTTCGGGTAATTACAGTAGCATAGTCACCTGGTTCGGGTAATTAAACGGCGAGTAATCCCTGGGCTCCCCCCATTTGTACACCTTATTGCCGTGCAAGGGAACGGGGCGACTTTTCCTTGACGCGGACTTCGTCATTTTAGGCCCCGCGCAAGGGGCGGTGGCCAACTTCCTCGAGATCGGAGCTGTGTCGTATCTGCTCTTTATGTACTCTGTGGTTTGGATTTTGGAGATTGGCTGTGTTCTGTGAAATAAAAGCACAATGCGATCCTATTGGTTGGCGGTTTAGGAATCTGGTAGCTAGTCTGGTAGCACTCGAAAATGCCGATTGATTCACGATTTTTTCCAAAGCTTGAGATCGATCTACTCATCGGTGGGTGATTTCACTAACACGTTATATCATTATTATAATAATTATAAGTAGTAAGAGTGTCCGTCTGGGTTGTTACCACCGCTTTGCTCGTGAAGTCTGCCGCCGAGCAGTAGTGTGCAAGCATTACTGTGTTCCGGTTTGATGAACAGAGTAGCCAGTGAAATTACTGGGCTTATGAGACTTAATACCTAATGTCTCAGGGTAACGAGCGCACTGCAGTGCTGCGCAGGTCTTTGTGTTTCAAAGTTCTGGGTGGCACTGCAATTGTTATGGGCCGGCGTTATGCTTACCAGCAGGCAAACGACCAGCTCATCTCGATACCAAATAAAAAAAAAGTAAGTAAGTACTTATACAATTTTTCCATGCTATGTATGCATTTGTTATTGGTAGAATGTGTTAGATACCATAGAATATAAATACCTACATTTATTCAGCGCTATTAACACGCAATGAACAACAATGCTACTTATTGAGTAACTTAAGTGAAGAAAGCCTTATTATGTTTTTTTTTTTAAATAAGTTACCATACTTACAAAGAAAATTTTATTTCCTCTGTACAATACCTACAAAGAAAATTTAATTTCCTCTGTACAGTACCTACTAAGAAAGTTTAATTTTCTTTGTAGGTAGTACTTTACTAACTTTATATATGAAGCCATCATTGTGATCAAAACAGTTTATTGAATACTGCCGACGAAATTTTTTTTATGTTATTTGGTAACGAGACTAGCTGGTCGTTTGCCTGATGGTAAGCATAACGCCGGCCCATAACAATTGCAGTGCCACCCACAGTTTTGAAACACAATGGCCTGCGCGGTACTGCTGTGCGCTCGTTACCCTGAGACATTAGGTATTAAGTCTCATAAGCCCAGTAATTTCACTGGCTACTCTGCTCATCAAACCTGAACACAGTAATGCTTGCACACTACTGCTTGGCGGCAGACTTCACTCACAAAGCGGTGGTAATAACCCAGACGGACACTCGCAGAAGAGTTAGTCCTACCACTAATATGATTTGAGTGCGAGTGAAAGGTACGCGTACCTTACATTGGCATTCTATTCATAGTTCCACAATAGAACAATTATGGAGGGTTGTTGTAGTGATGTTGGAAGAGAACCCGCTGTGTCTGTTTTTGTCACGCCCTTAATTAGTTTAGCTGTCGCATGGTAGTACTTGGACGTATGGGCATATTCACGTGGTTGCCAGGCTAGTTACCGCCCTTAAGAGACTGCTACATACCATACTTTCCATAGAAACGCTCGTACGTGATTATAGTGTCCTAATAAATTTTTCTTTTGATGTTTTGAGCAAATAATTATCATGTGCTCTATATCTAGGATTCCGTGGGAGCAAAAATGTAAAATTTTGAGATTCCAACTCAGTACAAGCCTTCAAAAATCAGCTTTTTTGGACAAATTTTACCTTGACTTTGGCCGTTCACAGTGTTCTCATAAATGTAAAATTCAACAAAACACCTCCATATAATCCTTGGACATGTAATGGAGATTCTAAATAACAAACATTTTTTTCACAAACTTGTAAGGCATTTTCAAAAACACGTATTTCCTGGAACACGTTTTAGGAAAGTACCACGCACTAATTGTCTTCGGAAATTTTCTTTGGAAATTTATTTCCAAATTTTCAGAATGCCAACTGAAGTCTCTGGCGTTGTCTTTCTTTTTCCGTAATGCCTGTTTTTCATCGATGAACAAAAAAGCCTTTAGGCCATTTTTGCGCTCTAGGATTTTTGCGTTAGGCGGGTCATGAAGCGGCGCCTTAAATTGACAGTCTGTCGCCAAGCTACTTCCGGTGTGTTCCTGCAGCCGCATTGGGGAGCTGAGTTCTGTTCTATAGGCTTAGCTTGTTAATAATCAGGTGACTTACGAGTGTGTAATAGTTGAATACTACGAAATTAAAAAGTAAAACCGATGAAATCCATTATCTCCACGCGAGTGAAACCGCGGGCAGCAGCTAGTCAGTAAAATAATAAAATACTTAGAAATAAATTGTATCTACACACGTGATGCCTATCAACTGTTATTTCCAATTTCTTTGTAGAAATAAATGAGCTTTATATCCATTCAGACGATCCTTTCTAGTCTTTCTACAATTTCGATTGTTCACGAGTCCCTGAAATACTTTACCCTTTTATCGCCAAACAAATTCGCAGACATGTTTATTGTAGTGGAATTACCTGGAATTGAACGCGAGTTTGCGAACACAAACCCCCAACATTGCCCTACTATTATTGAATTTTCTCTTTATTAAATTGTACGAAGATATTGTAGCGCGAGCTAGGATTTCCGTTTGACAAGTTATTATTGTGACAAATTGACAATAATGACATTGAATAATTCGTTCGGGATTCTAAAGTTCGATTGAATGGTTATTCAAAAAGTTTTAATGAAGTGGCGAGGTAATAATTATTTGTATAAATTGTTCTAGAATATTATTGTTATGAACTTACCTATAGTCTTTTTCAAATAGCAAGTCACCTGGGACACTTCCAAAATCTTGTGTCTTTTGCCATTTATTTTAGTAGTTTTTCTTGTAAGTTTGCTTAATGTTTTCACTGCTAAATAGTAAATATATTCGGCTATTGGTGTGACGTCACAGGAAATGTTTACCTAGTATTTTACGTTCTATGTACCTATCCCAGGTGACTTGCTATTTGAAAAAGAGTATAGGGCATGAGTGCCTATTGTCTAATTAATGCGGCAAAGTGAGACAAGCAACGCGCCCCGGGCGTTAGCTATATGAATTCTCTTCTGGCCCGGTCTGAAAGGTCGCTTTTTAAGAGCCCATATACACGATCACTCCAATCCACAACATTCCAATCCAACGTTCCAAAAACCGCCCGTGTGTGTGGAATCTCAGATGGATGTGGATGGATGGACGTGGAGTGCATTAGAAATGCAAACGTCCAAATCCAACGTTCCAACTCATCGTTAGTGGCCGATATAACGACGATACATTTCGCGATCAGTTGGCAGTACTCGAGACACAGAATGACCGAACAATGGAGCGATGGCGCGCCCGGAATGGAGTGCCCGTGTATGTGGGCTCGAAATTGGACTATCGCATTGTTCCACTCATGCCACGACTTATATCAAGTTATGTGCGGATTATTCAGACTCGCTCTAAAACGGTGAAGGAAAACATCGTGAGGAAACCCGCATGTTCAAGAACCACAGAATTGAACATGCGGATAGAACATGTGACATCCACCAAGCCGCACTAGGCCCGCGTGGTGGATTAGGCCCATACCTCTCTCTCTGAGAGAAGGCCGGTATTCCAGCAGTGGGAGCGTATAATGAATATGCGACTTAGCTACATGCTAATCACTGAAAAACATGGTATTGCGTTAATGACTTACAGGACACGGAAATGCGTCATGGGAGCTTCGCCCTGTAGTTTTACTTTAAAATGAAAATTACAATAAGACCAACTCAGGAAAAGTCCATAGTTTTTATTTTAAATGCCGCAAGCACGAAAGTCGAAATCTTTTCCGCATTATATCGTAGTTTATTGCAGAGGGTGGCACCGCAATAATTGTAGTGGGAATTCCCACTGTAGGGGTTGCTTATGATGACGTGGTGGGTTCATTCCGGGAAGTGCGACGGACGTGACCCGGGGTGGTATCGGTTGATTAGCGCTCGCTTAGACTGGAGTTACTTTATTCAGAGGCGTAGTTTGCCAGGTGTGCGCGCGTGTTCCGTTTTATTGTTTTGTTTTTACTATTGTTTTAATCTTTCTGTTTTTATTTTAGTATCTGTAATTAAAACAGGGATACAATCTTAATACTGTCTTGGATAAATCCGACTGTAGATACTTGATAAGTGGGCAAAATTGATAAAGCGTAAAACTGATTAAAATCGTGTGTATCAATAAGTTAGATTTTATGAATAAACTAAGTATATTTTCAAATATAATTTCTGTAAAAAGTATCGCCTTTTCCTCGTTTCTCACCAACCTAATCATCAATCTGGTAACTTATTTCGCTTCAGCGCCCGCCCTTGTGTACAAAGTTCCGCCTACTTAAAACTCCATGCCTAAATAATACGGTAATAAAGCGTGCCCAAAGATTTCCATTTACATCGCAAAAAATATAAATTTCGAAGCCGGTTCTGATCGAAAATTCTGAAGTTGTTCAAGATGCGCGCCCCGCAGATAAAAACTCCTATCGGTATAAAAGTTGTTTTATAAAACTTCCATTGTGTCTCGGTCTTATTTGGGGCACAGATTGCTTATAACGAAATATTTTTCACTTTTTCAGAGACATTTTTATGTGTTCTTTCATCCTAAAAATATTATTGGATTGGCTTTGAGCTTTTACGAAGATAAATGAAAGTAAAAGATGAGTAGGCGTATTTTATTGATGATGGTTATTAATGTTTTTTTATTCAATTCCATCACGTAGTGTTCAAAGTCGAGTTACACTGGGCTTATGAGATTTAATCCTATAATGACTCAGGATAACGAGCGCACTGCAGTACCGCGCAGGCCTTTGTGTTTCGAAGTTCTGCAATTGTTATGGGCTGGCGTTATGCTTACCATCAGGCAAACGACCAGCTTTGCAAAAGCTTAGCAATATCTCCAACGAGCTAGACGCAACTAATTTCCCAATACAACTAATCAAAATTCTGCAAGATTTGAGAAACAAACAACCACTAATTTCTTCCCTGAGGGTGTTTCAAAGAATTCTCGAGAATCTCGAACCTCCTAGGCGTTTATTGCTTTAATCACGAGGACCGATAAGCCCGCAAACAACTGGCTGGTACAAGCGCCTTCTAATAGGATTTATTCTAAAAGATTGCTTGCTCCGATAGGAGAGTAACTCGGTTAAAGTTCTTTTAACTTTATGAGTTGGTGTAAGGATTGATGATCACGCTTCGCTTGTCAACATTTTAATAGAAGTTAGCGAAGTGAATAGACGATTGTTGAAACGCCGTTCGGGCTTATGATAGTGCCACTCATAGACACACTCCTAATTTGAGCTTCGGAGTTTTGGCGGGAATGCGAAAATGTGCTGTTGTTGATTTTGTGTTATTTACTAAAACCTATGTTTTATCGAGTGTTAATGTGTAATAATAGTGGATTATTAACCATTAAGTGTTCGTGAACGTGCATGAGTGAATGGCAAATAGGACAAAGACGAAAAACGTGTATTTTCGTATTCTATCCAAAACTCCATAGAAGCTTCAGTAAAGTATCCACCGCTTTACTAAAGCGTCACTTCGACTCGACCGCACCTAGACTAAATTTTAACGTGACTTTAACGACTTTCATACACCAAAACTAGATATTTATTATATATTATTATTATTCATATAACTTGACACTGGCTAAATACGCAAATCGCGTGGAGCCAAAAACAAAAAAAAATTGAGCCTCCATTAGCGAGCGTTCAAATACCCTCACCGACACATCAAAGTTTGACCGCAGCGAACGTGGCTTAACTTTAACGATAAGTCTAGCTATGGTATCGTACTACTAAATTGCGTGATACGTAAATGAGCGAAATAAGTGTTCTGTATTTACTGAAGCAGATAAATATTTCGCTTTTAACAAAGATATCACTTGACAGTAATTAATTGTCAGGTTCACCTACATGTATGCAGTGCCAACTCATTAATATTTACATATCAATGTGTACGTATAGTATGTACCTAGACTAAATCTGCGTGTCTTTTGTGTTCAAATTCTTTATTCGCATGAACCCCAGTAGGGCTAAGATGCGCACCGTGACAAAATTTTGTCGATGCTTGTATCGTGCATTTGTTTCATGTTCGCGAGACGAGAGAAAGAACGAGACAAAATTTTGCCGTGGCGCGCATGTTAGCCCTGCTGGAGTGCACACCTTATTAATCAAAATCGGAATATACACAAATACAAACATATGAATACCGCTTAATAAATTACCCTTCCATTTGGCTTTGGCGGAGCCGTATTAAAATGATTTCTAGACACAAATAGAGTTATAGAAAACAGATGTGCCATTGGAAAGTAGAAAACTGTTTTTTTTTTTTTTTTTTTTTATGCCATAGGTGGCAAACAGGCAAACGGCCCGCCTGATGGTAAGCAGTTACCGTCGCCTATGGATATCTGCAACACTCGGGGTATTACGGATACATTGCCGACCTTTGAAGACTCTGTTTACCCTTCTTTTGAAGAGCCCCATGTTGAAGCGTGTCGGAAAGGCCGCAGGTGGGAGCTCATTCCACAACTTGCATGTCCTCGGCAGAAAAGAGCGCGAGAAACGCACGGTATGAGATGTCCACGTCTCAATAATGTGTGGATGAGCTTTTAACCGTTGCCGGCTAGTACGGTGATGAAACCGTGACGCCGGCATCAGGTCAAAAAGTTCTTCAGAACACTCCCCGTTGTAGATGCGATAGAAGATGCAAAGAGACGCGATATCTCTACGCATACTGAGCAGCTCAAGGTCTTTGGTGAGCTTGGGGTCGTCGATAATTCTAACAGCTCTACGCTGTAGTGCATCGAGAGGGTCAAGTTGGTACTTGGGTGCTCCATTCCAAAGATGGGAGCAGTACTCTACGTGAGGACGGACTTGCGCTTTGTAAAGCAAAAGTCTTTGGCTCGACGTAAAGTACCGCTTCGCTTTGTTGAGCACACCAAGCTTCTTGGATGCAAACTTGGCCTTACTTGCAATATGACCGCGGAACTGAACATTTGAAGAAATATCGACGCCCAAGATCCCGATGCTCTCAGAAACCTGGAGGGGAGTGTTCTGAAAATGCGGAACCACAACAAAAGGAGCTTTTTTAGCGGTAAACGCGCAAACCTGTGTCTTCGTTGGGTTGAACTGAACCAGATTCAGTTCACCCCAGTCTGAGACCTGGTCAAGAGAGGCCTCAACTTCAGACACCAGCTTGTTCCTACTCTCTTCAACTTCGGCATGAGGAGCATTTGCTCGACCGGTATACTGAGCATCACCGGTGCTATCGTCTGCATAGCAATGCATACTACTGGATTGTAGATTGTACTACTAGATTGTTTGTGGAGGATAATGAGATCCAGTTCTTTATCTAGCATGGACCAGGGACCTAGTTATGTGTAGGTGCGTCGAGGGACACGAGTTCTTCAGCTTTCTATTTTTCCCTTATAAAGATAACTCTCGCTTTTCTTTTGGTATTTCACTCGGTTTTTCCACGTTTATCCCGAACTGTGTTAGATGAATTACTTTCTTATTCATTTATTCAGTGCTATTGCGTAGGTATTACAATAATACTTGTGTTTTACAAGGGCATTGTATGCAAAATTGCTGAATAGGTATGAATTCATGTCCTTATCGAAAAAGAAAATAAGCATTAAATATTTATTTACACCACTTTTATCACTCTCCGGCCCATATATAACTATAACACACCTTCAATGTCTTCTCCATCCTAAGGTAGTCTGGAAGAGGACGGTATCTAGCGATAAGACTGATTAAAGGAAAGGTGTAGCTTGATATATTAAAAACTAGCTGCTGCCCGCGGTTTCACCCGCGCGGCGATATTGGATTTCATGGTTTTCATTTTTTGCGCGGAACCCTAATTCTTTATCTAAAATAAAAGTAGCCTAAGTTACTCCTTGTAACATTAGCTATCTGCCAGTGAATGCCCGGCAAAATCGGTCCAGCCGTTTCGGAGATTACCCGGAACAAACTGACTACAAAAATTTTCAAATGGTTGTTTTGTTATATGTACCGTATATACTTTCATATGCATTTGGTAAAAAGCTGTTATTTTGATATTACAAACAGACTCTTCAATTTTATTTATTTGTATAGATGACGAAGGGCGTCTTCTCAAGCTATGATTCAAATTAATATGAATATCTTGTGTTATATTACGCTCTGTGGCTGCTCCCAGCACGTTTAGCAAACTGGTGCAACTTGGTACATTCTCACGATACGGACGAGAAGTGGGCGACAGCGTAATGAACGCAATGATAGGGCTGCCCCATAAAGTATTCCACGGAGGATGGGTAGAACACCAACATTGGAAATTTCTGTACTTTGCTATATGATTAATATCAGTATTCACACAAATATATACATCACAAAAATTTCGCTTCCAACAGGATTCGAACCTGCGTCTTCTGGCTATCCGGGTCAGACGCCTTAACCAACTAGGCTATGGGAGCAATCGATGTTGACTGCGAAATTCTTGATATGATGTTTTTCTTCCTGTTGGAAGCGAAATTTTTGTGATGTATATATTTGTGTGAACATCCGTTAGTGTCGGTTAACACTATAAAATATATTTCATAATATCAGTATGTCACGAAAAATCAGAATGACGTAGATTTGTCCTGTAAATAAATAGAATTATAACACTACATAGATTGGGAATAGAAGCTTTCCATTGGTCGGGGGAGGCGGATATACCAAGCTATAGCTCTAGCATCATCATTCATTGAAAATTTTTCGTCCCGCCATTTTAGGTTCGCAATATTGTGCTTGCTGGATTTTTTACTGGTGTAAGGTTCACTAAATGTGCTAACAAGTCCCTGTAACATAAGCTACATAAGAAAAACGACTACCCTAGCCAGTGTCACTCAGGATGATGGAAGGATTCTAACGATACCCCATACATTGAAATCAGTTCAGGCGTTTAAAAGTTATGGTGGAATAAAGAAACTTGCTTAAGTTACATACAAACATACTTTAACCCTAAAAACGTTACACTCCTTTTTTGTGTAGTTGTGTAAAAAGAAATTAAACTCGCGTCGTTCCCAAGGGACAAAGTTAGGGATTCAACGAGATGAACAAAGACATGAGAAATGCAAAGGTTGGGACTGTCTTGGAAGCAAATGGAAAACCTTTTTGTCCTAAAAAAGTGGGTCTTAGTTGGGAAACTAGGAATCGGATAGACAACTTTTGGGTAGGTTGTTTGTTAAAAAAACTATTTGTAGGTCATTTGTTTATCTGTAGATATAGAAGTATAAATACAGCACAACAATTACTGGTTCAAGCTTCCCATCGTTGGACACCGCTGCCCATCATTAGTTCCATTCCTACCAACTGCTTTAAGAATACACTATTAAGACATCGTTTATACATTGTAACGGGATATTTACCGTGATTATTATAAGCTGGTGAGCTCCCGATATTTCGACGCTGTTGCACGCATCATGTTCACGGGAATACTATGTACTATGTTGTGTATGTGTGTACAGTATTCCCGTGAACATGATGCGTGCAACAGCGTCGAAATATCGGGAGCTCACCAGCTTATAATAATCACGGTAAATATCCCGTTACAATGTATAAAGTAGTGAATAACCGTGAAAGTCTAAAACAGTGCTTAAAACATCGTTTCTCATAAAAATAAGATATTTAACCGAATAGGGCTTGATTTCAACAGTTATTAGGTAAGTATTAAATAAGTTTCCTATATACACACTTTATCCCAATTATCAACAATACCCAACAACGAGACACCCAGAACGCAGAAGATTCTTCACCTACCAAAGTTACATGGAGTTATACAGTATTTGTGGTGGTGTGTGAGTGTGGCCGAGCGGGCACTTGTGCGACTTTCAATCCGACGCACCATAGTTCGAATCTCGACTCGGCCCTCACCAATGACGCTTTTAAACGGTGAAGGAAAACATCGTGCGGAAACCCGCAATTTCAACAACCAAAAAATTCGATGACATGTGACATCCACCAAGCCGCACTGGACCCGCGTGTTGGATTATGGCCCTCTCTCTCTGAGAGAAGGCCGGTATCCCAGCAATAGGAGCGTAACAGGCTGATAATGATACATTATTTTGTTCCATTCGGGGCAATGTTTGAAGCCTTAGTTTAGTGTATAGTTACTTTTTTTTAACGTTGCGTGTCGGCAACCCTAGCTATAATCGGCTCCCCACCGACTGCATCTCCCGACAACTTCAATACACGCCAACGTGATGTATCACATCCTGCTCCACTTAACGTTATACCAGTTCGATTAATTTAATACCTGTACCTGTATTGAAATGATAACTGGACTGGATAAAGTAGGCGGACAAACTCTTCGAAAATCCGCTGAGCTGATCAGCGATCCCCATGTCGTTTACAATTCAATACCTGTCCTTGATCGAACAGAACCTTGACGACCAATTTATCATTTTCTAGCTTCATTGTGAGATCAGCTCAATGGCATCATGTTATCATTTTATGTCGTCATCTATACAAATAAATAAAATTGAAGTGTCTGTTTGTAATATCAAAATAACAGCTTTTTACCAAATGCATATGAAAGTATATACGGTACATATAACAAAACAACCATTTTTTAAATTTTTGTCTGTCTGTTGTCTGTTTGTTCCGGGTAATCTCCGAAACGACTGGGCCGATTTTGACGGGACTTTCACTGGCCGAGAGCTGACGTTATAAGGAGTAACTTAGGCTACTTTTATTTTAGATAAAGAATTAGGGTTCCGCGTAAAAAAATAAAAACCTTGAAATCCAATATCTCCGCGCGGGTGAAACCGCGGGCACCAGCTAGTCCGCAATATTATACACGTGTGTGTATAATTCCAGGCTTCACTTATAACGTGAACTGGCTTAAAATAAACGTAGAAGATTTGTAGCAGGCACACATTAATGAGTAAGTCAAGGGAATTACCTTAAGGTTTAATGAAAATTAATTAACGCTTAGTTACAAGTTACGACGGTAGGAAAACCAATTTTCTAAGAGCGTTCTTCAAAGCTGACAGCTGGACCGTCCCGAAAGCGCTAATTTCAAGAATTACGCTCACATTCGAGGCTTGTACGCACTAAAGCATACAAACAACTCCCCTGAGAACACTTCGTGTAATGTTCTCGTTATTTTGTTGTTTCTCAAAACATTTGCGACGCATTATCACTGGGCACATTGGCTATGGCACACAGCGACTTTTTACAGCGACATACAGTCGTGGGCTTTGTACAAAGAGATTCCAATATATAGATAGAGTGGGCATAATTATCTATGGGAATATTTTGTTCTAGTGATCCATACAATTAAAGACGTCACATATGTCTCGCTTATCGGCAGATTTTTCAAGGCTGACATTTTGTTTTCCAGTTCAGAGCAAGTATTTGAAGTGTCATTGTATTCAATCGCGCGACTAAATACGTTATATAAAAATAGTTCTATAGAACTATTAGTGCAAGCGAGAAGTTGCATGTGATACAGGCTACCATTCCAAAGTGCTGTGTGAAGAGCTGTGGCTCGACATTTGACGCCATTTTTGTTTATTTTTCGGCGCTACCTTTAGTTCATATCCTCTTCTTTTCTTTAATCATTGACTTTGTAGGCGCGTGTACACGTATCTTTCATCTGTCTGTTGCATCGAAAATATCTCGATGTTCTGTGGCTCCAAATAGACAAAAGAAATTTTGTTCTTTTTTGTTTGAAAGTTGACTTGATGAATTCAACAATATTAAAACTCAGTGCGAGTACAAAGGGTGTTATTATTATGTTGCCCAAATAAACAAAAGCCCCGCCAACGGGGTCGCTTAAAGAGGAAAACATTTTTTTTAATCAACGAAAATGTAATGAAATTCTTTTAGGGACAAGATTTAATTTTGCACGCTTCTCGCCGAGAGTAGAAGTGAAAAAAATAAAATAAAAAAGGTAGCTTCCGAGATTCGCTTGAAGTTAACGCTTGATTTACGACCCTTTTTAATTGGTTTCTTGATGTTTAGTAACATTTACAAAGGTGTAAGTGTCTTTGTAAATGATTGAGTGCGACTATTTTCTTCACCAAACTTTCTTTGAATGATTCTGTTTATAGGTGGACTCAGAATACAATACAAAAAAACAGTACGCTAATCCAATCCAACATAACACCAAAAAACAGAGAGACCAGAAATGGCACATAATATTTGACATGCTAATCAGTCACGTGAGCCTTCATCATCCGCGTCCAGGAAATATCAGACTGTTTCATTGGGAGAGTCAAGCAGCGTTTAAAAGCCATAATCTGAAGAAGAAGAATGGGAGAGTCTTCTGAAATAGTCTGATATTTCCTAGACGTGGATGACGTAACTGTTGATGTTTTCATTCCCCGCCGTCTTGAACCACATCACTGGTTTTTACACGACTGCACAAAAAAGGAGTGTAATGATTTTAGGGTTCATGTTTTTTTTATATTCCATCATAACTTTTAAATGCCTGAACAGATTTGGATGTATGGCGTATCGTTAGAATCCTTACATCATCCCAAGTGACAGTGGCTAGGGCAATCGTGTTTTTATTTATGTAACTTGTGTTACAATAAAAATGTATGAAATGTATTACCGTGAAAGTTTAAAACAGTGTTTAATAAAAGTTATTCTTGTAGATTAATTTTTTGTTGTTGAAATCTATATTAAACACAAACCGGTCAGGTCAAACAAGCTTTCTTTTATAAAATCGAAAAATATGCAAAACTTTGAAATCGTCAAAGGCGCAAATTCATTAACCTAGAATCTCACTTAGTTTAACGTTCATCCCGGAACACATCTCCAAGCATTCCGGGATACGTCTGACACCGTCCCGAGATATACTGCAGGCAAATGTAATAAATATTTCGCTTTTGTGCGGGGCTGCGGGAACGTCGCGTCGCGTCTCTTCGTTTCGAACAATTTTAACTCCTGTAAAGTTTTCTTCCGACTGTGAATAAAGGCCGTGGTGGAAGTAGGTCGTGAGACTCGTGAGAAGTATAGGTAAGTAGATGGAACATTTATGAAAAATGTGGTTGCGTTCGAAAGAAATATTGATGATTTCCTTAAGGTCGTTCGTTTTTATGAAGTCTTGAGAGACGAATATTGATTGTAATGTTTTTTCAGGTTATTGATGTCATCATTTTCAGTCTTATTGTATAAGTATAAGTAGTATAAGGACTGTTTTAGCTGAGAGCACGGTAGTGCGGCGCTACCTCAGTTGAATCAAAAAGGCGCTGCTGTTTTACATTTTTTCGTAGCGATTTGGCGCTTATCGATTTTTGTACCTATTGGTTACACAATAAAGTTACAGTTCATCAAATAATGATTAACGTCACAATTTATTGTGTAACCAATGGGTACAAAAATCGTTTTCTCAAGAAGGGCGAATAAGTAACATCTATCAGGAAATGGCACTAAGATCTCGTAAACTCTTATTCCAAATTTCACGTTATTACAACAACTAATAAGTATATTATTTTTGGTGTTTTATCATATAACTATATTATTCCGAAATTGTCCACGTCAATTTTTCTGGCATGAGCTAAAATTGGAAACAAGATTACCTCTTTTCTGATATCCTGAATGTGTTTTGCATTTGCATATATCATAAGCTAGCTACATATATAGTAATCTGTGATCATAAGTTGCTTGTGACGAGTGAAATAGAATAGGCATGTAATTTTCCAGCGAAACGAGTCGTGAAAATCGAGCAGTACACATTCGTCCATACAGCGGGAATGTTATTTTTTTACTGTTTTTTTTTTCGGAATTGTCGCTGAGGGTTGTTTATAATTCATGAATGTTTTTGACAGTTTGATAAATTGCTTTTAGGTCTATTGCTCTATAATCTCTTTATTTCGGTCTGCGTTTTGTCTAAATAATAAATATGTGATAGTTCATTCGTGTATTTTGACTTTTATAGCTCTAGTAAGAGCTATAAAAAATATGTACGTAAGTTTTAAATGCCCAGGTTTATTTTTCGTTCCTTGCCTCGGGCTATCCTTTATACTTTAGAGTGTAGATGAGTAATGCAGCCGCGCAATGTCTTTGTGTTTCAAAGTTCTGAGTGACAATGCAATTGTTGTGGGGTTGTGCTTTCCATCGGAAAAACAATCCACTCACTATATAATAGTCTTAATTTCTTTATGTGCTAATGTTTTTTTTTTGTATATTAATAGCCTTGCGTTTGACCAATATCTCACCTAGTAAACGAAGCCCAGCTTGTGTGTGTGTTTTAGACCATTTGTTCGAGTGATATTAGCTTTTGAAGCAAGCACAACAAAATATGCGATAAACCTAAGGATGGTATTCCACTCCTTTGTCCAATGAACATTTGATCAATGAAATTGTAGTTCCTCAAAGATGAAATTGGATGACTTCATCAAATCATCTAGCAACACCGATATTTGATCAAAATCATAACATGTATAAACATAGTCATAAGACTAATCATAATCATAATCATAATCAATTTATTGGTAATACTTATTACAAGTCATAATTGATAAATAGTTTGAGTAATTTACAAAAAACAAAAATTACACTTAAATAGGTAAGAAATTGGATGTTAACATAGTCTAAGTAACTATAAGTCTAAGACTATACTTCGAAAAGTCTAAGACTATACTTCGCTCACACGTTTTGACATTGATTTACCGAGTCTTAGGTTATTATTCGGAGACTAGTCTGTGCGTGGAATTTTGCTTCCATATAACAAACTGTATAGAATTTTGTTTTGATAATCAGTGTTCCATGACTTACCTTTATAGCCTGTTACAAAGCAAGCCATTGACTCAGAACTTCGGCTCTTCTCTTATCTAATAAATTAAGTTTATGTTCCCTTATTTTGCATCACAAGATATAGCCCCGTTCGTTCATATGAAGATTAAAAATGTTTATTCCTTCTCTCCCAGGCTATGCACATTACGAGTGACGCGCCTTCGAGTGTGCGGGGCGTTGGGCGAGGCGGGCGGCGGCGCGGCGGGCGGGGCGGGCGCGGGCGCGGTCATCCTGGCGGCGCGGATGCACAGCAGCAAGCGCACGCTGCGCTCCAACGACATAGCCGTGCCGCCGCTGGATGTCGAGCTCGACCTTTGCTTCTCGCTGCAGTATCCACATTTCGTCAAACGTGACGGGAACCGGTAAATTCACTCAATTCAATTATTACTAGTAAGCGAAGCCCCGCTTACGTGTGTGGTGTTCGCATACCATTTGTTCGAAGTTTCTATAGCATTCTAATAATAGCTTCTGAAGCAAGCACTACAAAATATGCGATAAATCTAAGGGTGGTATTCCACTCATGAAACATCTTTGTCCAATGTACATTTGATCAAAGAAATTGGATGACTTCATCAAATCACCTAGCAACACCGATATTTGATCAAAGATTATGACAATGATAATAGCAGCGCATAAAGTCTAAGTTCCATCATTTTTCCAAACTAAACAAAATACTGTGCACAAATATACTAAGATATGGTCAAAGATATTTGACGAGTGGAATACCACCCTAAGAGCAAGATACGGACGAGGTAGTAGTTCATAAAACGTAAGGCTAAATAGTGGAGGCTCTCTAGTTTCATTACTGCGTTAACACAGACGGTGGGCAGCGGTTTTAAGACCTTCATGAATCTGTAAAACAGCTTTACGACTATGCTGAATTATTAGGGTTCGCGAAGGTTAGAGGTTATTACCGCATTAGTTTTATTACTGCAAAACTATTCAGAATGGCATAAAATCGTTTTATTTCGAACAACTATTTATTTTATGCGTTCAGGTGATCATGCGAAATGTACGCACATTGGGTACACTGGGTTAGTAAACATCGTGAAATGGGTAGTAAAATGAAAAATGCTAACGGTAGTTGTAAATGTTGTATTGATAGTTTAAGCGATTGCGGCTAAGTGGTTGTGAGGTTGCACTCCGATGGTCGAGAGTTTGAAACCTATAAAGAGACGTACGCACTACGACCATTGGGTACACTGGGTTAGTGAGCATTGTGAAATGGGTAGTAAAATGAAAAATGCTAACGGTAGTTGTAAATGTTGTATTGATAGTTCAAGCGATTATGGCTAAGTGGTTGTGAGGTTGCACTCCGATGGTCGAGAGTTTGAAACCTATAAAGAGACGTACGCACTACGGTCATTGGGTACACTGGGTTAGTAAACATCGTGAAATGGGTAGTAAAATGAAAAATGCTAACGGTAGTTGTAAATGTTGAATATTATGTTGTATTGATAGTTGAAGCGATTACGGCTACGTGGTTGTGAGGTTGCACTCCGATGGTCGAGAGTTTGAAGCCTATAAAGAGCTAGATATTTCAGTGATGGAAAACATTTTGATGCAATCATGGTGGTAGGGCTTTTTCTAGTGTTTTCTGGCTAGGTACCATTTTCAAATGGAAAGCTGCCGCCAAGCACTTGCTTGTCGCGGCAGCTGCGCTTGAGCGCCAGTCCCAAGATCAGTTCTGAGTTAGTCAATAGATCGTAAGTTTTTACCTATTGAGGGCTACATAACAAAGGGGCGTATAGACAAAAGTGTACTTTTACTCGAGGGACAAAAATGTGAATAAAAAACAAAACTTAGTAGTTGCTTGTATAGAGTATTTCGTGTGTTATTATGTTTCGAACAAAAAACCAACCGAAAAATGTAAGATCTTAATTATGTGATAGAGCTTATTTTGTACCTATTATCTTTTGCAACAATAAACGAAAATTGTCATTTTTGCTTATAGGCCCCTTTTTTATGCAGCTCTCGATATGTATCTATAGGTCAACTATCTTGCATTCGTCGCATAAAACGTTTGGAAATTACCAACTACCAATCAACTAAAATATTAAGGCGATACTCTCATTTTTTAAGGGTTTTTCCACCAAGATGCTGGGTCAACCACATACGTGATCAACTTGAAACTAACATGTATGTTTTATGAGACCTTTATCTCTCCATGATCTAAACAAAAACACGATTGATACATTTTCATTCGATACATTTTCTTATCAAAAATTATGCGTTTTTCAGTGTAAAATACACTTTTTTACTCAACGGCTTAAGTTTTATTTTCAAAATAATTACTCACACCAAGGAAATATATTTTACTATCCACTGACAAAAACAAAATTTACCTAGAAAAATGATTAACCTGTTAATAAAATAAATTAGATTTGAGACTTACGTCATTTAGTTCTGAGTTAAAGTGTGTTCAAACAGTGCACACTAAATTCGACCTTATTACGCTGGCACCTCGCGTTATAATAGTTATCCGAAGCGAGCAGTCCTCAGTATAGCGCCGTGCGCCGATGCGGGTGGACCTGTGATTGTTTTTGTCACAAGCGAGCATGCAACTTTCGGTATTACAATAGGGAACAAGGACAATAAGAAATTATATGTTCGCAAAAGAGAGAACCGTTTGGTAGACTGTGCAAGAAAAATGAGAGAAGCAAAGATGTAATTACTCGGAGTTATGGTCTGATTATTTTTCTTGGC
Source organism: Crocallis elinguaria (assembly GCA_907269065.1). Taxonomy (NCBI): domain Eukaryota; kingdom Metazoa; phylum Arthropoda; class Insecta; order Lepidoptera; family Geometridae; genus Crocallis; species Crocallis elinguaria. The sequence continues at coordinate 10,828,701 of OU026065.1, read as the reverse complement.
ATATAGCCATTACCCAGTCATATTCCTGGCAATTTTTATCCGACTTCAAAAAAGGAGGAGATTGACAATTCGTCCTTTTTCCTATTTTTTTGATGTTACTCGATCTCTCTCGTAATAAAATAGTCAACCGATGGAGATTCTTTTTCTCATGAGTACAATTTTTACCCGACTGCAAAAAAATAGGAGGTTCTCAATTCATCGTTTTTCGTATTTTTTTGTTGTTACTCGATTTCTCTCCTAATAAAATTGTCAATCGATAGAGATTATTTTTCTCATGAGTACAATTTTTACCCGACTGCAAAAAAGGAGGAGGTTCTCAATTCATAGTTTTTCGTATTTAATTGATGTTTCTCGATTTCTCTCCTCATAAAATAGTCAACCGATAGAGATTCTTTTTCTCATGAGTACAATTTTAACCGACTTCAAAAAAGGAGGAGGTTGTCAATTCGTCCTTTTTTCCTATTTTTTTGATGTTACTCGATTTCTCCCCTGATAAAATTGTCAATCGATAGAGATTATTATTATCGCTGGCTGGAGGGGTAGTTCCAATACATTTGGAAAATTCTATAATAAGACTATTGTGTCTGAAGGTGATATGTCTTTTGCAAGAACAATTATATCAGAAGTATTACAAGAACACTAGCTCAATATTATGATTTTGGCATATATATTTTAAGTTTCATCATTATTAATAATATATGATCAAACGAACTTCACAAGCGAAGTTCAATCATTATTATATGAATAGCTCCATTCGAATAGATATATCTATATATTAATAGATATTTATACCAGGTAGTCCTTCTTTCACACAGGTAAATTCGCACGCTTTTAGAGTCGTATCGATTAAAAAATCGATTCTATCGCCGGTACCCTCACTACAGCGCCTCCCTATAACGTCATTATTTTAGAGAAGTTACCCATAAACTTTTGTTTACTTACTGGGTAGTGGAGGGAGGGTTCCTATATCTTCGAATGGAGCTATTCATATAATAATGATTGAACTTCGCTTGTGAAGTTCGTTTGATCATATATTATATTTCATAGCTCCATTCTTCAGATATATCTATATATTAATAGATATTTATACCAGGTAGATGTTTAGAGACAAACAGTTTTTGGTTATGTAGATAAAATAAATCAAGTTATTGCACATGAAACGAAGATATTTTTGAATAAAGAGAAAATATATTTATTCAATTTGAATCATTATTAAAAGTTACGCAACCGAATTAACTAAAATAATACTTAATTGTACATGTACACAATATAATCACACAAAAAACTAAGTAAGTCTAGGTTCAAGTAATGACCTAGCAAAGTTTTCTACAATTGTTGGACGATTATAAAACTTTGCAAAAGTTTGCGAAATTGGTGTCCAACCGGCTATCTTACGGATAGAATCAACAGAAAAACCAGCAGATTTCGCGCTCGATGTGGCGGCATGCCGCGTGCTGTGTGCGCTGAATGTCACCACGTTGATACCATTTGCAGCTAAAACGTCTTTTATCCATCGACTGATGGTTTGCGCTGAAGCATATTCATGCGGACTTTTGTGGGTTATGAACAGGCTATCCCGAACGGCAGAACAAATACTCTCTTTTTCTTGAAAGTAGAGTAATAACAAAATCTGCTGCTCACGACCGGGAGCTGATGTTTTGATTATATCTGATATATTAATAATTATCTGATTTTGAGTAATCATAATATCATTTACTTTTATTACAGAAAGTGTTTGTACATGGTGAACGGTGCACAAAGCAATGAGTATTGTAAGTTTTTTTAGTGATTTGAACTAAAGGCAAATTATCTTTAGGATTCCAATCCGAAACAAAGTTAAGTACTGTTTGAGGGTCCCATGTATATGAATAGTTGGGTATGCTTGATCTAATTTTAAAAGTTCCTTTTAACTAGCGCGATATGTTTTCATCAGAGCCTATTTCCTTTCCTAGAAGTAATGAGAAAGCCGAACGATGAGTATTTAATGAGCCATATGAAGCTCCTCTTTGGAATTGTTCCGTTAAAACCAAAATAATTGATGCTATTTTGATTATAGATTGATTGCTCGCTCACAGTTTTTTTGTAAGCACTTGAGAATCAATGGAAATGGGGAAAGCAAAAAAGTAGTGATTATGCCAAGAAATCGTAAAAGCTTCAAAGGTAAATGCATATGGATCTGGCTTCCATGAAACGTATGTGTAACATTTGGTATTGGCGCGAGATGCGAAAACATCTATACTAGGTTCGCCAAACTTTTGAACAATGGTTTGAAAAGCTTGTGAGCGAAGTTCTAAATCAATATCAGGGTTGACTCTTTTGATTCTTCATCAGCTTCTACGTTATCTTTAGTATTTATGTATGAAGCGAACAACCATAGAGTTTGTTCTTCACCCCATTGCCAAATAGATCTCGAAATAGATTCCATTAATGTAGCTTATAGCGGTCGTATTATCTATTCGCGTCAATATGGCGCAATTGGTTTTGTTTGTAGCAAAACATTTGAGCCCGAAAAAGGCAGCTTGAAGTTCTAAAAAGTTTATCATCAGTTCACTTTCTTTCCAATGGCAATTTGTGCACAAATTATTACAGACGGCCCCCCAGCCAATCCTAGATGCATCTGTATAAATGTCTAAATCATAAACTGGAGGAGCTACCGAGTTTTTTTTGTGGCTAGAATGTTTGCTCTCCAACAGTATAAATCTGGTAGAACATTCGCTGATAATTTAAATTTAGTGTCATAATTAGCGTCATTTTGAAGTGCAAGATACTTTTCTCTCTCTAAAAACTTCTGTGTATAGCCAGCCGTATTTTCCAGCCGGGCAGGCTGCTGTGAGAACGCCTAAGAACTGAGAAAATTCTCAAATTGTGCATCGTGGAAGCTTTCTTGTGCCAAACCTTATTCATATCTAACGTTACTTGATAGGTATCTAACGTTTTTATTAGAACCTTCGTGTATGACCCGCAGTCAACCTCCAGGTTTCTATAACATCATGTCTAGCCTTCGTGTATAACCCGCAGTTAACCTCCCGGCAGACTTACAGATGCATTTAACGAGTTTGGGACACTTATAGAAACTACTCTGTAGTTTTTATTACATCATGTCAAGCCTTCGTGTATAACCCGCAGTTAACCTCCCGGCAGACTTAGAGATGCATTTAACGAGTTTGGGACACTTATAGAAACTGATAGTGTAGGTACTAACCTTCTTTTCTTTCGACCTCAGACTCTGATTCCGAATCGGAATATGTTATAACCCGACGACGTCGGGAGGCTTGTTGTTTCTTGTTATCAAGTTCCTTAATTTTGTTGTTGTAGCGATGTATTAATTTATCTTCATTTTGTCGTTTCGGTATGATGAATTTAAATTCTTTTGCGACGAAACTTGTTGAGACGCGTGCGTCTTCTACCGCGCACGAAAAAAGAATGACGTTATAGGGAGGCGTTGTAGTGAGGGTATCAGCGATAGAATCGATTTTTTAATCGATACGACTCTAAAAGCGTGCGAATTTACCTGTGTGAAAGAAGGACTACCTGGTATAAATATCTATTAATATATAGATATATCTGAAGAATGGAGCTATGAAATATATTTACTATTAGCAGGTAGTCTCTACCAATAACATAATTATTTGTTGTGAATCTCAACAAATGTTATAATAATTATAATAATTGATTTATTGTGTCAATAAAACCAGATTTTTCACAAAGTAAACGGATCTTATATATTTCTTTCAAAATCTACATGTGTATTAATAGTTATTGGTAATCTCGAGGACGAAACAGCGAGGATAATTAATGATTAAACGAACTTACCTGTAAGTGAAGTTCTATCGTAATTATCCGAGCTGTTTCGTCGGAAGAGATTACCAACCCTCCCAACCCTAATAACCCAGTGTGAAAAATCTCAAAACTCTGAACTAAATGACGTTTTATCTAGTTGGTGTAAGGAGGAAAATAAAGTACCCACATAAAAAAAAATATTCTCAACTATCAGTGCAAACTGGCGTCACCGTACGGTGTAACTACATGTGTATTAATAGTTATTGGTAATCTCTTCGGACGAAACAGCTCGAATAATTACGATAGAACTTCACTTACAGGTAAGTTCGTTTAATCATTAATTCTTTTTCTCATGAGTACAATTTTAACCGATTTCAAAAAAGAAGGAGGTTGTCAATTCGTCCTTTTTGATATTACAAACAGACACTTCAATTTTATTTATTTGTATAGAGTACCATCAGTAAGTGTGGGAAAATGGGGGATGTTTCATATATCACGATATTTTCGTCGAAGTCGGTTCCCGCTTTTCAATTTTTATTGATTTGATTTACCTAATTATTTTCTCCATCATTTAAAACGGCGGAATATATGCGTTAGCGTAAACCATCAAACATTGCATTATTATTGAAATTAAAAAATAATAATTTAGTAGTATATTATACTATAATAAAGTATTCAAGGGTAAGGAAACTCTATTATGACATCTACGTTCCAGCGCGCAACCGAGAACGGCTCACGCTATAACGGCTCGGGCCGCGGCGATCTAGCAGTGGTCTATCGCCGCGTAATATTAGCGGGGTGTGAGCTGCGGCGCGGCAGTGCAGTTGCGCGTTGCGGGGTGTGGAGGCGGAGCAAACGTGGGAAAATTATAATGAGAGCCTAGACTTAATAGCGTAACTTTGTAAATGCAAATATTTATGCTAATAAATGTTTCACTAGCACGAACACCACTAACTTCACAAGTTTGTAACTTCCACTAAAGTCGTCATCGAGACTGGTGTTCGAATAATGTTTAAACATGCAGTAAAGTTTAACGAGATGCAGTACTCCCAACTTTGGATACCAGGAACTGTGGTTTTCGGAAGTGCGGCGCTTTAATGTTTTGTGTGTTTGTACTACTTACTGTATAATTTATTGTTTTAAACAAAGTTGGGGTTTACATTGAAGGTTTACTGCTGGCTTAAGGAAACCTTACGTGGACATGGATTCAAATACGCAGCGATGTTGATTTCCAAAGCATTCCTTCTCGTAGGCATGTGATCAAGACCTGCAGAATATATGAGCAGTCCGAAGGTTTCTGACTTGTGAAAATGTTAAAAACATTAAAATTTTACTGGTTTTGTTTCAGACTGCAAATAATGCTGCAGAGGCGCAAGAAGTACAAGAACCGCACCATCCTCGGGTACAAGACCCTGGCTGAAGGTGTCATCAGGATGGACCAGGTGAGTTGGATGAAACTGCATCCGAAAAGTATAACGATACGATTGGGTAGTTTCACAGATCGTAAGCATAACGTCTGCGCATAACAAATGCAGTGCTGCCCAGAACTTTGAAGCAGAAAGGCCGACGCGGCACTGCATGGTTCTCGCTACCTTATTAATTCATTTATTATAGAGAGTCAATTTTACCCAAATGATTTTGACCATTACAATTTCATCATTATACATTTGGCACACCTGTTAGATCTAGCATGATCTTAAGATGTCGAAGATGATGATTATGCTAAACCTAGAATGGGTCTCAAGTGCAGCTACCGGAACATACCGATAGGTGCTTAAAGGAACTGTAAAAGTATAGAAAAAAAAGATAAAAGTGGCTTAACTTTCACTAAAGGATCTCATTTCTGAAAGAGTTCGGTAATACTTCTACAGATTTTATAACAGCTTATTAAACTTTCATTTAAGCATCCGATATTACCTCTCATAAATGAAGGTTCAAATAGGATTATTTCCAAACATAATCCTTTTAGCGGTGACTTCATTAAGCTCCCTAATGAAAGGAAACGAGTCGTAAAACCGCCGGGCGTTATACTCATATCGTCAGGACAAATGAGCTGATTATGTAGGTATGCTTTTTAGGGGCTTTTTACGAGAGACCTTTGCATCGTGCCTTTTTGAGATAAGGAGCTAATGAGTAATGAGTGAGATTGTATCATTCATCGGAGTAGTGTAGCGTTCATGCGTAACTCGATTTCCCGTTCGTTATCATTTAGTTCTTCCACTGCCTTCTCTTCTATGTTGTGGTGAGGTAAGGCCTCTGGAACTTAATCCCGTTGTCAAAGCTGGACGACAGGGGAACACCGCTGCGGGTTCTGGGCGAGCTGCTACGGCCTAATTGTCCGTGGACTATCAACGGCTCTATTCACAGATAGACGGGCTACGTCTTTTTTAAATATTTGGGCCTAATTGTTTAGTGCCTTCTCGTCCCTCATAACCGATCTTCGAGCGTGCTTCGGAAGACACGTTCGATTAAGTCTCGTATCCTCTATGGTACAATGCCCGCAAATGTACAAGTAGACAAATAATTAAGGTGTTACACAAAGACTCTAAGGCTTCCTCAAACCTTAATATTAATAACCATTATACAAAATGTAAACGTCGAACAAGATTTATACGTTTTCGTTCGTTCTGTTTTCTTTAAAGGCTTTTTTCCGGATAAATCTTACGTTTTTTGGGCACAATTTAAACCAGAATTGTATTTCGAGTAGAGCAGGCTTACGGAACCAGAACCCCAAAGTTTCCAAACGCTGCGTTGAAAATGTCCATGAAAAGGATCCCTTAATTAAACTGACCGAGGACCGTATTACCATCTCACTAGCGCTCGGACACAAATGAATGTTCACTAATGAGTCCAATTAAATGCTCGCATTAAATGTTGATATAATATCCGCCAATTACCACATTGTGTGTGGACGACTGGTTATACATGTAGAGCTTAATTGGATTATGTTTTAGGGTCTAGACTCTTAAATGGCTAACGGCCAAACCCTGAAATCAATATTTGTTCAGGGTTGTGTTGTCAGAAGTTAAATTTATTTTCTTTCTTCCTTTTCTTCCATTCTTTGCATCGAAAATTTTACACTTCAACACTCTTTCGTAGAACGTTACGTCAATCCATCTCAGACGCGAATGAGTCAGCTTGACCTAAAGTCGTGCCCACGGTAACAATGTAAGTATACATAATGAGTACGATTAAAGATTACCATCGATTCATCTGGAAATCGTTTCACCTCTCTCCTGAGTTCTATCTTTATTAATGATGTGGTTAATATGGTAAATCCGGAATGAGAATCGATAATTTCAGATACATTGTTTCTTTATTCTCAGGTGCTTCAGCGTTCAATGGATATGGAACTGGAGCTGACCGGTGTCGGCGGTAAAGTTGGCGCTGCGGCTGGACAGCCGGTGGCTAAGCTGTCCATCACTGGACTCGCCTCTACTCCAGTGGACCACGATACTAAGAACAATAACACTTTGTTGCTCACAGGTACGTGTTCAAATTTCAGGGTTCATTGACTTATCCAATTACCAGGTGGTAGGATTAACTCTTCTGCGAGTGTCTGTTTGGGTGGGTACCACCACTTTGCTGGTGTAGTCTGCCGCCAAGCAGTAATGTGTAAGCATTACTGTGTTCCGGTTTGATGAGCAAAGTAGTCAGTGAAATTACTTGGCTTATGATACTTAATACCTAAAGTCTCAGATAACGAGCACACTGCACTGCCGAGCAGGCCTGTGGAACGAGACGAGCTGGTTTGATGGTAAGCATAACGCTAGACCAATAGTTCTGAACCAGTAAATTCTTCAACTCTTGGATAAATTAGACGAGCCTGATTATAAGTATAACACCAGCCCATAACAATTGCAGTGCCACTCAGAACTGAATCATAAAGGCGAAGACATTAGGTATTAAGTCTCATAAGCTCAGTAATTTCCCCGACTAGTGATGCACTGCAATGGTTATGGACTGGTGTTATACTTAGAATCAGGCTCGTCTCATTATGCAAAAGTTGAAGAAGAAAAAAGAATTTACTTTTTCAGAACTATTGCTACATGGCCCATGGCGTCCCCGTAAGACACATTTGCAATCGGGATTGGAAGCTGGAAGTGGATTCTCAGATTGTAAAGCGATGTAACAGTATACCACATACAATTTTTGTTTTTCATCTTTCAGAACGAGGGTACTCGGACGAAGAAGAAGAAGGGGAGTTCAGCTCTGTAGAAGAAGCCGATGATATGACGTACGGGGCACCAGCGCGCCGGCGAGCGAGGCAGATCGCTTTCAACAAGACTGACCTGTCCTATACCAAGGTAGAGATACAGCTGCTGCTGAGTAGGTATTCTTCAGAGTTCTATCTATAAAGCCAGAAGTAGGTACGGCAAAGATTTTGGCCGGTATGAAATTTGGTGTAAGTCCTGCGTAATAGCCAGTCGTTGGTCCAACGGAAGTGCACCCAGAAGGAGTGTACAAGAGTGAGAGGAGAGCTAGCGAACACCCAGACCGGTAATAAAGTTTGGTACGAGCAATATACGAGTAGGTTGTGGCAATTGTGATATTGTAAAGAAAGTAAGTCTATTTCTGTTTTATAGGAAAGTTTGTTTACGTTTCCATGTCTTCTAAATAGTGAACTTCGTTTTATAGCCGCAATGTTAAAATTATGTAGTATCATTATAACTTTCAATGTAGAAGAAAATTTAGAAGTATAAGAGGGTTTCAACCTCCAAGTCGCTAATGTGTGTTTTGTTTTCTTCTCACTGACGTGATATGTGACGAGCGAAAACGAGAGAACGCATTTTAGCTACTGGAAGGCTTGAGAGACCATTTTTATGTCTTCTACGTTGAAAGGTCTAGACTAGTAGTACTGTTCGATAATTTTAAATAACTATACGTAACCGAGTCTCGATTGCTACAGCCTTGGTTAAAGATATATTTTTGGACTAGATAGAAGTCCGCATGCGATGTAGCTTTAGCTTCGCTTTTAAGCTACAACATTTACGATCAACGAAATCTAGAATTTTCGTTCCATACTTCATTTTACAATTTTGTATTATATCTGAGAGCTTGAGCCGTGTAACACTAGGCGTAACGTATTGCACGCAGCTGTCGCGCTCTCGCGACTTGAGCTTCATGGAGAGACAGAGACAGAGCTATATGCACTCGAAGGCGAACGACAGGGACAGCGACAGCGAGCTGGAGAACCAGGCCGCTAAGCGCAAGGGCAGCCGCGGAAAGCTCGCGGTGAGCCGGTAGCACGCTGAGTGCGAGTAGCTAGCGCCAGTAGCTGGCATGGGAATAGAGATTCTGTTTTGACTGTGGTACTTGCATGTCCTTTTTGAAACTACCCTCAAAGTTTTTCGGCTGCAATTTCTAATTTCTAACTTCTAATTGTAAATAATTTGATATGTGTAGGATTTTAAATTTTTTATGGGTTTCATGCCTGAAATAAAGACATTTCATTTATTTTATTTTATTTTAGTACGTGATAGTATTTTCTTTGACCGCTAATAAGCCATGATGCGGGTGACAATAAGGCGCGCTTGCTAGATCTAGACGATACATATACCTACGTATTCGTACGTATAGTTACATCAATCACGAGAAGATTCTTCTCCACCATCAATGACAATTTGGTAGAGATGTCGAGGTTAGTCAAAATTATATTATACAAGGATATACCAGTTCGTTGAATAGTAGCATATTATATAATTGTCATAACCTTACATTTTTTATTATCTTTCTGACCATGACATTGACGGGCTTTAATTGAGTTAGCGGGTTAGCGAAACGGCGCTAATGACTTTTAATCCGTGATTAAGATGTTGATCCACCGTTTCTTCGGCCGACTGGGAGTTCAGAGTCTCTATTCTCATGTTATGTATATTTGGTAGTGTGTAGTTATATAGCATGCTTTGTAGATAGATAATTTGTTATGCGCATTTTTGTGAATGTTGTTAATTTAGTTATTTGCATTTGAGTTAATAAAACTTGTTGTTTTATTATACTCTGTGCGGTGTGGCATGGTGACGGTGACATTAGATGAACCGTTCCTTTTCACGCTTGATCATTGCCGCGATTTAAAAACATGACTTAATATTTCAGTTGTAACCTAAATATCAACATCGTAAAATATGGAATCGGTAATAACTGTATTGAACTAAATAAGTTTACGCTGCCAAAATGTTATTGTCTACACATAAAATCAAATTGAAAGAAAAATGAAGCAAAGTATTATGCGTGTAACGTAACGCCATAGACTAACAAGTCTATGGCGTTACCCCATCACTAAACATAGTGATGGGATGTATTGCTATGATGGATAGTCGATATTTTTTTATAAAAAAAGAAGTTTACTGTACCTACATATTTTAAATTTTTTGTTATTCTATTCTATTACAATTCTACAGTCTACATAACATGGGTAAACAAAATGGCCTGCGACACAACGCGCCACAACGTAAAAATGTTGCCATGAAACAATACCATTTTTTTTTTCTAAACATATATTTAGGTTGTACTTTAAATGCGTTTTTCTTTTTTTCCCTTTTTTGAAATGTTTTGTGTTAAATAATATGTATATATTAATATATATTTTTAGAGTAATTATAATATATAAAGAGAACGAGTTTTTTGCTGTGAGAATCGATATCGCGAAAAGCTTGAAGAGCAGGCTTCCGGGAGCCACAGGCCCTTACAAATTATAAGGGTTCCATTATTTCATTTCGGGTTAGGAATAGAACCTTAATCTGGAATAAAGCATTGAGTCACGGTATTTCACTTAACCTTGACTTCGTCATCCACGCGGCTTATCAGTTATCACTAGTTAGGTAACTATCATACCAGATTAGATTATATATGTAAACACACCTATCTTCCGTAGCGGTGAAAGTACCGCAATTATTTCGGTAGTCCCTGTTACATGGAGGTACTGTATTTGTGTGTTTGTGTAGTCTTGTATTTTGTGTGATTTTGGCGTAGGGTGAGTTTGTGTTTGTGTGGCAAATTTTGGCGTTTATTTTGGATATTATGTGTTTCCACCTTCTTTCATTTTGAATTAGGTACCTAATCTTTAATGGTTGAAATCAACTTATATTTGTATAACTTCGTAAATACAAATACATGCTGCACCGAACCCACTGAGATAAGGGTAAAGGCGGATGATGAACTTGGAAAATACAAAGAACACGATATATTTGATGTTTTTTTTACTTTCCGTGCCAATAGGTATTTTTTTTATTTCGTTTTGTTTTTGGCTCCACGTGATTAGCGTATTTAGCCAGTGTCGAGTTATATGAATAGTAATATGTAGTATACATATAATAAATCTCTAGTTTTGGTGCATTAAAGTCGTCAAAGTCACGTTAAAGTTTAGTCGAGGCGCGGTCAAGTCGAAGTAATGCTTCAGTAAAGCGGTGGATACTTTACTGAACGCTTCTATGGAGTTTTGGATAGAATACGAAAATACACGTTTTTAGTCTTTGTACTATTTGCCATTCACTCATGCATGTTTACGAACACTTAATGGTTAATAATCCACCATTATTACACATTAACACTCGATAAAACATAGGTTTTAGTAAATAACATAAAATCAACAACAGCACATTTTCGCATTCCCGCTAAAACTCCTGCCAATATTATTTTATTTCTTTATTTCCTGGCTTCTGTGGAATGTTAACCACAATGCCAATATTATGTTGTTGCGTAATCTAAAAGGAACAATGTATATCTGTTACCCTCATCTGTCAGTGTCATCTTCACTTTTGAGCTATGGAATCGATTGACCTTTAATTAGGCAAAATGTAGCTTAAGGTGGAGGTCACAAACGATTTTGAACCGAAGTTCAACTATGAATTAGATTCTCGGTTCGAATTATTTAACAGATAATTTTGACATCTGCTGTCAAGGCTAGCTTTTGAATGGCCAATCACGTGAACGTTGTTCAGTTCATATTTGCGACGTTAGAGGCCTTAGAACATAGAATAACAGCCAGTAATAAAAAATAGGTCTAACAAAGAAGGTGGAAAGACACAAAAAAAATCACCTTACGCGCCACGTTTAGGTAATTCAACAACAAAATGTTCCTACCTCATTTCCCTCGTACATATTTAACACTGCAATACGTATGTTGCAGCAACGCAACCTGAAGCAGAAGTTCGCGGCGTTGCTGCGGCGGTTCCGCATGCCGGAGGACATGTCGGAGCGCGGCGTGCCGCGCGACACGCACCACGCGCAGCGCGACATCGACGAACTGTTCCAGGCGAGTGTGCCGCGGGTTGCACAAACATGGATCGTTTACATTTTAGATCATTTCAGATTCATTCTCAGTAGGTACACTCGTAGAAAGGAACACAGACTTGTGCTTATTTGACACAACAAAAGAAACATAAACTGCTATGTTTCTATTTTGACATAAAAATGGAGGACATCCATTGCCCCTAAAGAGCGCCACTTTGAATGGCTCCTTGCGTCTAGTCCACCCATTGGTCATAATCTTTTTTAAATATTGCAGGAACTGGAATCCCTGTCATGCGGCGAAGGCGAGGACTCCGGCCCCGACCAGATGGACACCATCAGCATCGGCTCCACCCCCAAACCCTCGCTGCGGCCGTTCTTCAGCAGCTCGCGCAGCCTGGCCAACCAGGAACACCACCGCCATTCCAACGGTAAGGACCTTTGGAGTATGTGATGCGTGAAGACGGATGGCGGCAGCTCCCGGACTATCTTCTAGAATTGTGCTGTTTTTGTTTTGTAAGAAGTAAAGTAAGATTTGTTAAATTTTGAAGTAATAAATAGTTTTTGTTAATTAGATTTTTTATTGTTTGTATGAAGTAGTTTTTTGAAACGACGACGTTGAAAACTGATAATATTAAGAAGAAATAAAGATTCACTCATTCATAGAGTTACAATAAAAAGTTCTTTTTGGTCTTATTTTACTATGATATAAGTTAGGACTTATTTCTTCTTTGCCTTACGCTTTGCTTAGGCTAAGTTTTATGTTGCCTGCGTAGTAGAGCAACATTTCAAACGACACAACAGCGTGCTTCGCTTGTTTTTTTTCTAAACTGACTAAATCCAGTTTGTTGGCAACATTAGCAAATTGAGAAAAGCTTCTTGTAAATGTTACCCTCCTTGCAATTACAGAAGATAGATCCAGAGCCAAACAATGGCCCATATTCTCTTGGAGGCCTACCACCGTCTCTTAGAGCATTATTACTTTAACCTTACATTAAAAATTCGTACTACAATTTTCAATGTAATGTTAAAGTAATACTGCTCTAAGAGACGGTGGTAGGCCTCTGAACCTACAACTACTGTAGTGAGATTATTTGATAAGATTACTTATTACAGATACATCAACAAATCATATCAAGCACTATTAATAAGGTGTTCATGTAACAGTACATTGTGATCGTATGAATTGGTAATATCATAGTAACAAATATACTTAGCCTGTGCATATGCAATTATACATCTTCTCTCGAGGACAGAGCATCGTGTGGAGACGCTTTTCTTTTGTTTCGCTTTTTTTATGCAGACATCTAGATAAGTAAACCTTTAGTACCTTGGAGCATACTTAATATAATACAAGGAAAGTTGAAACGTATGGTTAAGAATGTAGGTATTCATTAAAAAAGCGTATTAAAAAATTGTGTGATATAAGCGAGTGTGTCCGAGCGGAAACTTGTGCGACTTTCAATCCGACGCACCATAGTTCGAATCTCGACTCGGCCCGCACCAATGACTTATATCAAGTTATGTGCTTATTAATCACACTCGCTCTAAAACGGTGAAGGAAAACATCGTGAGGAAACCCGCATGTTCAAGAACGAAAAAATTCGACGACATGTGACGTCCACCAAGCCGAACTGGGCCCGCATGACCTCTCTCTCTGAGAGAAGGCCGGTATCCCAGCCGTGGGAGCGTAAGAGACTGATAATGATGATGATGATTATAAAATTAGAGATTATGTAAATAATAAAGATGCATGGAGGCAAAAGTCTCTTTCTCGTCCAGTCTCTGCTAGTGGCTATTATATATATATTATATTTATGTAGATGTCTGTGCAAAGATACAAATTAAGAACCTTTATTCGTAAAAATGTAAAACGTCTCTCAAACCTTGCATAGTTATAAAAAAAAGTATTGTCTTTTTCTCGCTGATCATGAGTAAAATCGGGACGAAAGCACAGTTGAGCAAGTTGGAGACACGTTTTACATTTTAATGAATAATTAATAAGGAGCGTTGTATGGAACGATATTACGATACTGTAACTTTTTGTTTTGTTTATCGCTGTGTGCATAGTTTAGTGCATGTGTGTATCGGATGGTGTAGGACGATTTTGAGAGTTCAAGAGGAGTTCCAGAGCTTGGGACCCTTGGGAAGATAAAACGTGTAAAACTCGTTGAACGACATCTGCGTTGTTTTAAAATTATTTATTAAAAAAAATGTACTGGGTTTAGGTATATTATGGCCCCAGTCAGAGGCCCTGGGCTGGTGGCCCCAGTCAGATGCCCTGGGCTGGTGTCCCACGTGCCCTTATAACGACGAAACTGTTTCAGGTTTCAGCTAAGTGATCAGGCTGGCCAAATTTAGTTCCGTCACATTTGTGACGACGTATCGTCATTTTAAGTTAATTATTAACTTCTAAAGTATATTGTCTTTCTTCTCACCACGAGTCGGTCAAAATCGTTCTAAGCCACCCGTACACACGCTAAATGTGGCCGGCATGCGCAGTGAGCCGGCACGGGAGCCGCGCGTCGGCTGGCGAGGTGGGCAGCATCCGCGAGACGCGAGCCGCGGTCGCGGTCACAGGTACTTTCAAAGGCTATTTAGAACGGTGCGGTGCGGCTGTTTTAATGTATAGAGGAAAGGCTACTTAATTATTCACTAAACAACAAGAGTATTCTTCACTTTAATTAACATGCTTTTAGAACGTCGCCATTTCCTAAACTCAACTTGACTGTATCAGTTCAAGTTGTGAACAACAATATTTTTATAACCTGAACTTATAAGACTCGTTATTGAGTATTGATGTAAACGAGGCATACTCCGCGCCGCTTTCTCGCACGCGCATCTCAACATTTTTGAAAATAAACAATCACTTAATATAATTATGAAAAATCCATGAAAAATCGCATTCGGTGAATTTGTTGGCAATAACATTACAACACTTTAACAAAAATTTCATTTTGATCCACTTAAGTTTTCAAACCTAAAAATGGGATTTTATGTTTTGCCCATTTTCATGTATGAAAACCTGATCGGATCAAAATGATACTTTTGCCGCACCTTTGTAATGTTATTTCCAACAAATTCACCGAAGACGATTTTTCATAATTATATCAAAATATTGATTATCTTCAAAAATGTTGAGATGCGCGAGCGAGAAAGCGGCGCGGAGTATCCTGGCCTTAACACCATTTAACTTATACGTACTTGTAGTTAGTAGTACCTAGTTGATAAATCATCGATAAACAGATGCGGGATAGTTGCGCATTTTTACTATGCAAATATTGATTAAATAAAATGTAAATGTAAAGCGACTCAACGACGGCTTAGTTCTAAGGCGTCATTTTGCACCCGCATCGCACTCAATGTATACACCGCTTATTTTAATATAGTTACTATTAGAAAGCTTCTGTATGTCTTGTCCTTAACTGTAAACATCATACATTTATCTCTTAGCACTGTGACGAGCATGGTTCATCATAACATAACAGTATGCGCATTTGGGAACCATTTTATGAAAGTGAAGAGTGCTATTTTACTCCATAATTTCATACACAAACTGTTGAAAGTTTTGCTATAAAATATGCCGTGGAAAGTAGCATAGTTATTTTATAAAATGCGATTCTATATCTGAAGATTTCCTTTCAAAACAATTTCCGATTTTACCACTGATCGTTTCGACAAATCAATGTGTATAACCTGATATGATGGAGGCTCACCCTTAATAGAAAAGTTAGACCTTATCAAAAGTCGCTCTGTAATTTCACTGAAACTCACTACGCCAAAGGCAAAGTATGGTTGAAGGACTCTGTTAAATCTGCCACGATGACTGGGAGGATTTTAACAGAGTTTTAACCACGAAGCTCTGTTGCATTGCAATTGTTGTGCAGGCGTGAGATATACCATTAGATAAACGAGATTTTGCTGTATACAGGACCGCTCGTTGATTTGTCGAAGCAGATCTATATAACAATCAATGTTTCGATGGATAAATTAACGTTGGTACAAACGCAACAGAATCAGAAGCGGTCCGCAGCTCGGCCGGCGACGAGCGCGCCAGCGACGGCAATAGTGACGCCGACGCATGCGCCGAAGCGGCCGTGTCCGGAGCATCGGTGTCTAGCTCCCCGCCTAACGACACCAAGGTAAGATACGATAAGATCTATTGACTATATAGCGTTATATAACAACGGATAGCGCGAGTGGCTGTGCAGTATGAGTGTTGGACTCAGAGGAGCGAGGTCGAGATTTCTATTTGTGTAATCAATAGAAAGCAAATACTGTTTCGAGCGGCACCTTAAACTAATATACAGCCTTCATTTTAGTATATGCATGTAGCCATCTCTAGTGTCAGAATCTTTAAACCGTCTGGAAGCTTCTGACAACCGTCTGAAAGCTTCTGACAACAGTCTGAAAACTTCTGACAACCGTCTGAAAACTTCTGACAACCGTCTGAAAGCTTCTGACAACCGTCTGAAAGCTTCTGACAACCGTCTGAAAGCTTTTACGACAACAATCGGGACCGTCGGCTTAACGTGCCTTCCGAAGCACCAATATACTTGCATTACAAAATGTATATAATATACTTGTACCACATATGTATAATCATCATCATTCGTACTCGTATCGCGAACCATTGCTGGATATATACTTTCCCCCCTTTGTGCCATAGAACCCTGGTCTATCCCGCTATCGCTATGACGACATCGACGCTTCGAGCAGGGGGTCAGTGCTCACAGTGACATGGAAAACCTTATGTCATTTGTATTATCAACAAATTGTATTTCCATAATCCGAGGGCCTATTCAACAAATCATTGATAATATAGAGCGAGTGTGGCCGAGCGGGAACTTGTGCGACTTTCAATCCGACGCACCATAGTTCGAACCTCGACTCGGCCCGTATCAATGACTTATATCAAGTTATGTTCGGATTATTCACACGCTCTTAAACGGTGAAGGAAGACCTCGTGAGGAAACCGGCATGGTCAAGAACCACAAAATACGAGAACATGTGACATCCACCAAGCCGCACTGGGCCTATGGGATTATGGCCCATACCTCTCTCTCTGCGAGAAAGCTGGTATCTCAGCAGTGGGAGCGTAACAGGCTGATAATGAATATAGCAACACAAAATTTATGCCAATGAAACGCATCCTCCTCGCTTCTAGTTGATGTGTCCTACAAGGTCCATAATGATCTGTTATTTGTTTATAATTCTGACACCTGTTCTAGAATTATGGAATGCAATAAACAATTGAATTAAACATGTTCCTGTCATCATCCAGGAGGACAAAAGGTCCAGGCTGTTCCGAAGCGCAACAAGCGGCGGGAACCTGACGCCCGCCGCCGCCGCCAGGAAAAAGAACTCTTTAGCTGGCTCCGATAGGCCCCTGTCTGCACACGAGCTGCCCATGCAGAGCCCTACTGCACTTGAGGTAAATAGGTTCAGAACAGCTTTGATAATACAATTAGCTAGGACCATAATGCTTTGGCAAAATTTCATTTGTAAAACTTGCGAGCGGTATGCTTCATCTCGGACAATTCAGTAAACCCTGAAAAAGTATCAAACAGACTTGATGTTGTTACTTTCCCATTGAAAATGTTAGTGTAGATCTGTACAGATGGAAGTTATAGAGGTAAGAATGGTCTTCCAAACTTCTGTGAATGTCATGTTTTTATAAAGGAATTTATTTAATTATTGATCTTGTTGAAGCAATCAAGTAAGAATGGTTGCTAACCTGACTAGTCGTGACTTTCAGTTCCCTCACAAGTCTATTAATATCGATAGACTGATACCTGCACAACTTATAACATATTAGTTCTACAACCCAATAGGGATGTTAACTCAATTTTTTTTTGTGATGTCATTTAATTCGTTTTCTGGAAATTGACTACAAACGTCAAAAATGAGAGTCAAAGTCTGGCGTATCCACAGAGCGCTAAAGCGCCTCATTCAAATTGGACAGAACATCTGACGTCACTTGTTCAACGCGGGCCGTAAATCTATACTAAAACATGCGTTTCATTGATTTTTCCGTGAAAAACTGTGTTTAGGTACATATTTGTCGTACATTTTTTTATTCATTGAAATGTAAAGAATCTGATGGTATCATTTAAATGGGACGATAAAAAAATAACGTTGAATTCGGGAAATTTTTTAGATGCTGTATCATTCTGGAAATCATAAATGTTTTTTTTTAATTTCATTTTTGAAGTACTCATGTGATGTTCTTAAACCTGTATAACTACTGTAATTATATGTTTTTTATTCCCCAGCCCCGGCGCACGATAATGGAGCAACTGAACCGCATTCTGAGCGACGACGCGCCGCTGCCGGAGTGCATTGCCGTGGCCCCGTCCGGCGCGGTGGCCGCGGCGCTGCAGGCGCTGGCAGTGCCCACGCTCACGGTGCCGTGGCCGCACGTGCCGGACGCGCGCCCGCTGCTGCAGGCACTGTACGCGCGCAGCACCAAGCAGTGAGTCTTCTGTAGTCTCTACACAGTACATAGTGTTACGGTGGATTTTTTTAATATATTATTCGATAGCGAGACGAGCTGGTCGTTTTCGTTCGCCTGATAGTAACCATAACGTCGGCCCATAACAATTGCAGTGCCACTCAGAACTTTGAAACAAAGTTCTGCGCGGCCCGGCAATGCGTCTGCTACCCTGAGAAATGTCTCAGGGTAGCGGACGCAATACCTAATGAGGTATTAACTCTCATAAAGCCCAGTAATTTCACTGGCTACTTTGCTCATTAAACCGGAACACAGTAATCGCACATTACTGCTTGGCGGCTGACTTCAGCAAAGCGGTGGTACCAACCCAGACAGACATTCAGAGTTAGTCCTGCCACCCAGTACCACTCAGTAGTTCTGTTAGTAACGGTGCGGCTGTGTCCTGCGCAGGAGCGTGCGGCGCGCGTGGCTGCGCGTGTGCGTGTGCGGCGGCGACGGCGCGGCGGGCGCGGCGCTGCGCGCGCACGCCGAGCTGGCTGCGCGCCGCCCGCTCGACGCGCCGCCCGTGCGCTTCTACATCATACCGACCGGTGAGTGCCGCCGGCACTCACTCACCTTATTACAGTCATTCACCTTATTACACTCACTCACCTTCTTACACTCACTCAACTTATTACTCTCACCTTCTTACACTCACTCATCTTATTACACTGACTCACATTATTCACTCAATCACCTTATTCCACTCACTCACCTTATTACACTAACTCACATTATTACACTGACTCACCTTCTTACACTCACTCACCTTATTACACTCACTCACCTTATTACACTGACTCACATTATTACACTGACTCACCTTATTACACTCACTCACCTTATTACACTCACTCGCCTTATTACACTCGTTCACCTTATTACAAGCACCATCGAGATACTAACCCTGAGAGATGAAATACTGTATTATTCGATCTCACAATAATGTATTGATTTTGCTATAATTAATATCAGCACTCAGCGTATCAGCGCGCATGGAATCGACGCGAGGTTGGGGCTTAGCCAATCAGAGCGCGTTATATCTAGGCAAAAATGATGGAATTTATTTCGTGCAAACCAAATGTGCACTACATCTCTAGAGGTTAGTTCCTCGATGTTGTCAGCCTCTTACGCTCCCCCTGCTGGGATACCGGCCTTCTCTCAGAGATACAGTTATGGGCTTTAATCCACCACGCGGGCCCAGTGCGGCTTGGTGGATGTCACATGTCCTCGAATTTTGTGGTTCTTGAACCACAAAATTTCCTCACGATGTTTTCCTTCATCGTTTCACAGGGAGTGTGAATAATTTGCGCATAGCTTGAAATAAGTCATTGGTGCGGACCGAGTCGAGATTCGAGATTGAAAGTCGCACAAGTTCCCGCTAGGCCACACTTGCTCTACGGTATACGGTGTATGGTCATTAATAAAGGTTTGTTACGATTGGGGAGCAGGTCCGAACACGATCGCTCGGTACCTGTCGCACGCGGATGCGGGCTACGGCGCGCTGCTGGGCGGCGAGGCGTGGGCGGCGCTGTGCGAGCGCGCGCCCGACTGCGCAGCCGACCTCGTCGACATGTCCGCCAGGATCGCCAGGTACAGGTGGCGTCACACGAGTGGCGGCACTGTCGCACGAGGGCGCGGGCTACGGCGCGCTGCTGGGCGGCGAGGCGTGGGCGGCGCTGCACCCGGCAACATTCAAAAAAGTTGCTTAAATTTAACCATGCTATCAGTTGGTCTTTTGGAATGACCTCACAAAATCTAGATATTCTGAAATTAAATTACTATTTTATAGGCCTGCGATTTTCTGAAAATGCATAGTTTTTTTTGGTACGTAACGTGAAACGGAACGCAATTTCTCAAAACGGAACGGTTTTTTCAGCTTCTTTTTGGCTAAATATGACAAAGAGCAAAACAATAAAAAAGAAATTGACAGAACAGATGACAACACAGCTTATTATTTGTCAAAACTGTCAAAAATGACGTGACGATGACGTCATACTTTTATAATGTTGCTGCTTTTTGGATATTTTTAGGAACGAAGTGTTGCTGTTAATTAATTTTGCATTTCTACAACGCTTTTCTTTAAAACCAATTTTAAAAAAACGCAGGCCTCAATTTTTTTTATTATTTTGCTAGGCTCTTATTACAGGCACATTATCTAGGAATCTCGTTACCAATAGTATAAAAAAAAATAACGAACTCACCTGATGTTGTCGTCCGCAGGTATCTGAACAGCGCTAGTCCAGTAAACAACATCCCGATCGGTGAAGCAATGATCGCTTACAGAGAGAAGTC
Organism: Crocallis elinguaria; assembly: GCA_907269065.1. NCBI lineage: Eukaryota > Metazoa > Arthropoda > Insecta > Lepidoptera > Geometridae > Crocallis > Crocallis elinguaria. The sequence goes on along the minus strand of OU026065.1, from coordinate 10,807,904 downwards.
AGGAGATGAGGACGCCAGCCAGACGTTCGTGCCGTTCATAGCGGTAAGAGACTAACGCTTGAAAGAGTAATAAACACATACATACAATATACATCCATCCTCACAAACTTTCGCGTCTATAATATTATAGTAGGATAGAATCTAATTTATATACTAAGGGCCTTACTAATAAAGATTGTTTAACGATTACACAATGTTTTGTCCCTTTCGATTCAGTTTAAAATTGTGAAAGAGCAACAGACGGGTTATAACTTCAAATGTTAACTGCAGTTTTGCTCTTGAAGTCTGCCGCCAAGCTGTAGTGTGCAAGCATTACTGTGTTCCGGTTTGATGAGCAGAGTATCCAGTGAAATTACTGGGCTTATGAGACTTAATACCTAATGTCTCAGGGTAACGAGCGCACTGCAGTGCCGCGCAGGCCTTTGTATTTCAAAGTTCTGGGTGGCATTGCAATTGTTATGGGCTCGCGTTATGCTTACCATCAGGCAAACGACCAGCACGTCTCGTTACCAAATAAAAAAAAGTAAGGCTGATAGTATATAAATAATGATGTATGTTTCGTATGTCAGGAGGTCCGCGTGGGCTGCAGCGAGGCGGGCGTGTCGTCCCTGGAGCTGGAGGAGGGTGGCTCCCCCCCCGCGCGGCCGTCCCCGCCCGCCACCCCCGCGCCCGCCCCAGTCGCGCCGGACCCGCTGGCCGCGCGCTCGGAGCCGCTGGAGCTGCAGCTGGACTACTGGCTGGTGAGATACTTTACTGACACAGACCCGTAAAACTAGACGCCGCTTAATCCAAGGTTTGCATGAGAACACAATCTTCAAATGTTGGCGGGGGCTTCGTTTCATTTTCGAAAAAATTAAGAACTCTAATTAAAATTTTTAACGATTCGTACTGTAAATTTTATTTATCGAAACGATCGGTACTTGCACTGCTGGCCGGGGATACCGTAGCTCTATTGTTGTTATAGAGTATCGAATACTGTGTTCAGGTGCCGGGGCGGCAGGCGGAAGGCGCGGACGGCAAGGTGACTGTTAAGGCGTCGTTCCGAGCTCTCCACGTCACACGGCAGAACGCTCACCTCTGTATCACGTACCTCACCAAGGAGAAGAAGCAGAAAAGTAAGTCTTCTCAGCTCTTTACAGTTAATACGACAATAATTGGGATGTTGACTTATTTTTTTTTTGATGTCAGTCAATTCGATTTTTCATAAGAATCAAATGACTATATCGAAAAAAATGGAAATCACACGCTAGAAACGTCAAAAATGACAGTCAAAATCGGAGTGCTAAAACGCCCCGCACAAATTGGACAGAACATCTGACGTCACTTGTTCTACGCGGGCCGTAAATCTGCACTAAAAACATGCATTTTCTTGATTTGGCCGTGAAAAACTGCGTTTAAGTACATAGTTGTTATACATTTTTTATAACATAACAACTTAAAATTAAAAAAAAAACTTTTATGTACTTAACTCCAACAATTCTCTCAGTAATGAGGCTGGGCAAGAAGAAGGAGAAGTCAGGAGAGCAAGAAGTGGGGCGCGCGCAGACTGTGGACGGCGTGGCGCGGCTCATCTGCTCCGCCAAGGGGTCCCACAACCCGCCGCTCAAAGGTCAGTAGCCAACTCACCAAGTGCCAACCCTTTTAATAACAAAGAAAATACCTTTATTTAAAACTAGCTCTGTCCCGCGGCTTCGCCCACGTAGCCTAAGTTACTCCTTGTAGCATCAGCTATCTGCCAGTTAGTTAAATTTTAAGTAATTTTTATTAAACCTTTTCACGTGAATAAACACCTTTTTTTTCTTGCCTCACACAAACTTTGTTTTTTTTTTTAACAAATTTAAATAATAACTCAACCTGTTTGTTTTTTCCGATAGTGGTATAAATTATCTTTCTAATGATACCCATAATGTAGTTCTTATTAAAACCAAATATGATTAAGAATTTTTAAGAGGTGCGGTTTTTGTGGCGCCGAGTGTATTGACGTCTCTCTTCACCACAGTCTTAGATGATTCAGGGAATTATCTAACAGGACGTTATCTGACTATTGAAAGATCGGTCCATAATGTTTGTTTCCATTCACAGTATTCATCGACGGCACTGAATGGAACGGCGTGAAGTTCTTCCAACTGTCGACGCAATGGCAGACGCACGTCAAGACTTTCCCAGTGGCCACCTGCGGCGGCGCGCCGCTCGTCACTCCGGAAACTTAAACATATAACCGGAGCAAACTGGAAACATGAACAGGCAACCGGATATAACCGGTTTTAGTACGCTTCGGCTTCCCAGCGGCTGCGCTCGCCAAGCGGGCTTGGCGGATCACAGAACGACGGTCATTATCAAACCGTATTTAATAGGGCCGTATACAAACACCCTGTTTATACGGAGGGTCTTATAGACACGTGACGATCCTAGCGTTTAATTTGCTCGTTACGCTATCCACGCGTATAAATCCAAAAACACCGTATATACGGTTAAAATTATACGGCGTTTTTTTGTTTATACGGCGGTGCCGAGCTGCCATGATTATTTTGTACGGCATCTATTATGTGAAGTGAATTTTGATTCCGCCAATAAGTACCGTCGCCGTACATTGCATGCTGTACGGTAAAAGTTCATGTTACATAATAAAAGTTATATTATATGATATATACGTTCAACTGTTCACCGTAGTCATTGGTGTTAGATGTATTTACTGTAACGTAGTTGTGTATGTACTCAATATTATTATGAGTAAATGGTTCGTGACATTTCCAATATGTTTATAAACTAGATTATTACGTGTAACCGTATCGTTGTGAGTCAGGAGGCACATATCAAAGTATTTTGTATCTGTGTGTGCGCGGTTTTTTTATTATCTGTGATTTGAGAATGCAGTTTTTTAACGTCGTACGACAATGGAAACGCCCGCGTAGTCATTATTTTTATTTATTATAAGTGCAGCTGTTATAGGAAGGTCCGTTGACTGTTTTGTACTCGGTAGGTTTTGATTATACGAAGCGTAGGTTTTTTATTTTAATTTTATCATTGCTAGGGAACTATCTCCCTTTATACCGTACAATTTTTGTATTCAATCCCCTTTCGAAGCTTATACATTCGGCTTAGGGCCGATTTTTCAATTGCAGTTTAACGAACTGATTGCTACCCAATCAATTAATTTTCTTGTTTTCGGGTCTTTAATTTCAAAACTAATGGACCGTTAGCTAACTAAGGTGTATTTCTTTAGAATGCCATAAAATTTATTATCGTCTATCTTCACCATAGACTTAGATGATTCAGGGAATTATCGAACAGGACGCGGACGCTATCTGACTATTGAAAAATCGGCCCTGAGTCTTTCTAAAATGTTCGTCTGCTCCGAGCCAGTTTGGAAACGTTTTTTTTTTATATTTTGGCTAGCTTTGTAACCAAGTAGTTTATACGTAGAAACGTTAGACAGTACTCAAGGCATAGACTGCCTCGCGATATCATAGGGTTATTCTACTATCATTCTCAGAACTTTACATATTCTTCTATGTGTAATAATTAGGGTAGTCGTGTGTGTGTAGTGCTCGGTTTTTTGTGGCCGTATTTTAATAACTTCTATAGTCGAGGTAAGTCGTATGTATTAGCCTTCTATTCCAAATACATATAAATATTAAAAAAAAAAAACAGTTTTCTGCTTTTAAAAAATAATATTTATATGCTATCTGTATGATTTACCTCGAGTAACGTTGAGAGAAACCTTTTGACTGAATTGGAAAACGATCCTTGTAAAAATGCAGTTTAAAGTCAATTGGTTAGCGTAGGTTCGGCTCTCGGCTGAAATAACAGGTCTTTGAAGCAGCTGCCCTCAATCTTATTAGAGCTTTGAAACAGCGTTTTTGGGGCAGTTGATTCATTTTGATATCTAATTCTTTACTAATAAATTTCACAAGTTCACATTTGCAATAGAGACAAATTTAATTAAAAGTCTATACTGGGGTTGTTTTTAAACATAATAAAGTGAAACGTAGGACCCACTAGTATAATGGCCCCGATTCTGGAGTCTTAGGCTAAGATTCAGAGACGATTCTAAGGCTGATATTCAGAGACGAGTCTTTCCTTATGTCAAAAAGTAGTGCTTACGCTCTAATTTGTATTCAGAGACATTTGGAACACTACTTAAACTTAGAGTATGCTAAGCAAAGCCTGAGTAGGCAATATCGACTACTTGAGCCGCTCTCAAAACAGAAGTGGCGCCACCAAATGATAACGGTAGAAACCATAATAACCAAACATTGAAATGTCAAACTTCAAAACTGACATGTTTCATTTATTATAATATCAAAATAGATTTATAGCATTAATATTGTTGTTTCACTCACTCCAGTGACATTTTGTATATCGCTATCTTTGATGTATTTCTATTCATACATAAATGATAAAACCGGTAAACGTTCCGGTGAAAAAATTAAAAACTTAACAGCCATAGATAACGAGAGTGTGATCTTAGCTTAGACCGTGCACGAACTTTGTTTCTGAATACGAATTCGATTGAGCGGCTTAGCCGATGCTTGGCTAAGACAGTTCTTAGATCGTTTTAAGCTGTCGTCTCTGAATATCAGCCTAAGCGTAGACTTTGGCTTCCATATGTCAAAACTGTATAGAATTTTGACGTATGGAAGCGTGAGTCCAGGCTTAGATTCGTCTCTGAATCTCAGCCTCTTAGTTTCGTCCTCTCTTTCTTATATATGATAATATGAGAATGAGATGGAAGATATTTGACAGAGTTTCAGAGTGGTACTGCAATTGTTACGGGCTGGCGTCGTGCTTACCATCAGACAAATGACCAGCTCGTACCGTAATCCAATAGCATAAAAAAGTGGATTAATTTGACAGGTTTAGAATATATTCCATCGATTTCTCATGATCTTATTTATAAAGAAGAGACAGAGAACACTAGAATCGAACCCAGTGTCGATTTCAAAACGTTTTGAAAATTATTTTATAGAATAGCGAAGTCGAGAGCTAACCTTCTAACATATCTTCCAAATATTTTTAAGTATAAAAATAAATCTCAGCATAATTATTATAAACAAAATTTTGTCACACATCAGTGCCAAATTACAGTCTAATTAAGGAATGTTTTGCGTTTGATCTCTTCAGCTCTACACGAGGGCCTTCCTGCACGACTGAGTCCCGAGAGCAAACTTTATGTATGGAAAAAACAATTAGTTCAAAGATTTAGTATGTATGCAGTTTGTATACTATCTATATCTATAAATATTCTCTTTCTTTCCTTCCTTCTTTATTTCTTGCCATCTTTCTAATTCTATCATTTTGGATAGTTGTAGTGAGAGCAAGGAGAGTCCTTCACAGGATTCAATTATGATTTTAAAAGGTATCAAGTGTTCTTGCTTAGGAAATCTGTATATAATCTGTGTGTAATCTCGTTTATACGAAACTATAAAAGACATAAAAAACTATAGAATGTATATTTATTATTGCACGCTTGTGTACACTTGAATAATCGACTTACAAAAATTAGACAGATTTCCAATGCTATAGATCACTTGACTATTAAAATATTTGGAAGACTGTTACGAGAAATTTATTGTAAATACCCCACAAATAATTGGACAATAGTAACGCGTGTATACGCTTTCGAGTTAATAATATTCGTACGCTGTTAATATTAAGTCTTACTATAGTATCTACTACATGTTTACAGTATTTTTAATCTGTGCCCTTTTTGAAAATGTCCGGCTTATTGGCGAGTCTAGAAATACTGGCTGTTTTAGGCAGATCACTCGGTGATATACGCAACTTTCTGCTATTGCTTCGGCATATTGGAGGTATGTAGTCTATAACTTATAATCTATATATTTAAACTATTATGTATTGCGTCCATCGAGGAAATAACTCCTAGAGATGCAGTGACGTTTGGTTTGCACGAAATAAATTCCACCATTTTTGCCTAGACATAACGCGCTCTGATTGGCTAAGCCACCGCCTCGTGCGCAGATACGCTGAAATTATAGCAAAATCAATAAATTGTTGTGAGATCGGATAGTACAGTATTTCATCTCTCAGGGTTAGTATCTCGATGATTGCGTCAATGAAATTACGAGGTATTTATGAGACTTAATATCTGGTATCGCACCGTGACGAGCGCATTGCAGTGCCGCGCAAGCCTTTGTGTTACTAAAGTTCTAGGTGGTACTGCAATTGTTTATGCGCAGGCGTTAACCGTACCATCAGGCAAACGGCCTTCTCGTCTCGTTACTTTATAGTATTAAAAACAACGCAGAATAATTATTACCGTAGCAAGATCCTTATTTATCCGAATCAATATGTAACAGGTAGGTTATATCTTCCTGACTGGTAGGTATAGAGCAAATGACAGCAAATGACCAACGCTCCTTGGTGGTTTTCATCTATCGCTCATAGGCTTGGTTGTGATTGGCTAATAATTATCATATTATTCTGACATAAAATTTACCAAGATGGAATCCTGGTTAATAGCAATTGGATTTACATTACAAAACGTAAAGTTTTTTTAACGTAAGCAATCTAGTGCTTCCTAGCTGCGCCTAAACTTCCGCATTTTTATGCTAACCAATTCTAGTCTTCATCAAGATCGACCTTCTATATCCATTGTGAAAATCTCATAAACAAGCACTTTTCGTTTATAACGTTCTATTCTATTCATTATACGAATTAAAGCGCTACCCTGAAGTTCAAAGTCGAACATTTTATAAAAGGGAATTAATAGTAGCGCCAGAGTGTATATCTAACCGTTTGTAGTAATAGAAACGCAAGGCAACACTTCCAGCGACAAACGCAACAAGGACAGGATTTGAGAGCATGTCAAAAACAAAAATACAAGGAACATTGTAACTGCATTGGGCCAAAGAGGTGACCATTCGTGGCCCATATTATTGCCTTCTGAAAGACGGACAGTGTCCCAGTAGTGGGAATTGGTGCGAATTGAAACGTCGAAACATCTGTATGTAGTAACTTGAAAATTTGTGGCTATGAACCTAGCGGTGTTCCGGAAGCTGCACTTGAGAGATAGTGTTAAATTATACAACCTTGGGTCAATATATTCGCCATCTTTGACCTGCCAGACTATAACATGCGCACCACGACAAAATTTTGTCTACTATTTTGTCTCGCTCTTTCTCGTGCGAATACGAGATAAATGCACGATATAAGTATCTACAAAATTTTGTCACGGCGCGCATGCTAACACGGCAGATGGTACCTTAAGATTAGTCGAGATAGGGGTCAAACGCAATAAGATAAAATGGAGTGAATCGCGCAATTGATCCTCAATCTTTATGTTTATAAGTCTCTGATAAAAATCAGAAGTTACAAGTAGTGGCTCTTCTGTACAGAGGGTATATTTATTTTATGATCCTTGAATGTGTTGCCGTGCGATTTTTCCAATATAATATGTATTCAATATATTATGTCCAATATGTAATGTCATGTGTATTCAATTAGGTTTATAATTATTATAACGTCTGTTTATCAACTTATACCTAAAAATAACATAAATCTTATTACAATATATATAATCGTACTGAATGTTTAGTTGTGTCCTAACTTTTCTAACAATAGTTTGCTATGTAACGCTTAGGTACATACTGTTAGTTTACGGATTTAAAGAGAGACAATCTAAAGCAAGAGCGTTTTGACCCAGTTATCATACAAAATAAATAACTATTTTCGTCGTCGTACCCTTCGTGGTCGATATTTCGGTGTCAGCGTTTTTTTTTCCGAATTATTTTTTCCATAATCCGTACTATGATGATGTAATGTGTTACGTTTAGCAGGAGAAACAAGTTTTTTCTTTTAATTTTTTTATATTTTAACCATAAATAAGACAAATATATCTAAATGTATAGCTTGACTCTTATTAACATCTCAATTTATTTATTTTAACTTTGTGTATTAAACTGTACTTATTTGAAAAAAGAAGAGTTCGTACTATCTATGATTCGGAAAAATAAGACTTTGGAAAATTAAAAATGTGGGAAATTAATTTACAAAAATAAGAATGTGGAAAGAAACGAATAAGTACGGAAAATTAAGAATTCGGAAAAAAAACTCTGACAACGGTATTTCGTAATAAAAGAATACTTTTTGTAAGCTACATCGGGTTCAGGACAGGTATTAATTATCAAAAGTTCACAAGAGTATTTGGTCCGTGTCGGCTGTTGTTGGATCATGGTAGGTACTCGTAGTTTCAAATTACTGTGATTCAAGTAATCTTAGAGCTCAGGGTCCTATGTATTTCATTGTTGGAACTTTGAACTTTTTAATTTATTCTACTGCTTCACAACGCAAAAATAGAAAGGCACTAATTAAATAGTCTGTGGCCTGTAAAATCTTAATTACCTAGCTCTAATTACCGGATCCGTCAAAAACCTTGAAGTTGCGAAATATTCGGATGTCGATATTTTTACTAAGAAACATTCTTGCTTTAGCATGTGACGTCCTATATACAATGCTGCTGTTTATTCATTAAAATAGTGTAGTACTAGCCAAATAGACACTGTAACACTGTGTAACTATAGGTCGTCAACTCCGTTGGCAATACGCTGTGGATGCGCGAAGCAACTGACTGCAGGGAACGCCAAAGGCACGAGGATCGTGAGCCTATTGTTTCACAAATTGCGTAATAATAGGGCCCTGAATACAAACAGACACCTGTCGCTGTGTCTGTCTGTCACAGCCATGCCTGTCCAACAGGCTCATCTATACAAATAAATAAAATTGAAGTGTCTGTTTGTAATATCAAAATAACAGCTTTTTACCAAATGCATATGAAAGTATATACGGTACGTATAACAAAACAACCATTTTTAAAAATTTTGTCTGGCTGTCTTTCTGTTTGTTCCGTGTACTATCCGAAACGGCTGGGCTGATATTGACGGGACTTTCACTGGCAGATAGCTGATGTTACAAGGAGTAACTTAGGCTACTTTTATTTTAGAAAAAGAATTAGGGTTCCGCGCAATAAAATAAAAACCATGAATAGTATATCTCCGCGCAGGTAAAACCGCGGGCAGCAGCTAGTTGCGAAAAAAGTTGACAGTCTATAGTTATAATATATACATCTATACTATTGACGTAATTTTGAACTATATTTTGCTTATTATAACTTTAAGTTGTTTATATTATGTGTTAAGCGTAGTATGAGAATTTGCAGCATTTGCAGGACGTGACTTCAGAATCATATCAATACATGTTTTGTTATTACTACTGTTATAATTAAAATGCAATGTAAGAAAACTCAATCTCAATCGAGAAATCTTGAAAAATAATATCATCGTATTGGAATTAGCATACTACGGTTCACGTGTGTAATATATTTTTAGACCTTAGCGTGACGTTTCTGGGACAAGGTAAAGCGTATTTTTGCACAGTCAGGGAAGAATATAAATATACCAGTGTACAATTTTTGTCAATGTTGCTACGCTAAACTGGTGACTTGAAAATTATTATTATAAGTAAGTAATGTGCAAGCATTACTGTGTTCCGGTTTGATTAGCATAGTCAGTGAAATTACTGGTCTTAATATCTCAGGGTGACGAGCGCACTGCAGTGCAGGCCTTTGTGTTTCAAAGTTCTAGGTGGCACTGCAGTTGTTATGTGCTGTCGTTATGCTTACAATCAGGCTCACGGCACGCTCGACTCGTCATCCATTAGTATAAAAAAAATACTGATTTGATCAGTTGCATAGTAAAGAGCCACAAAATAATATCCATAGCAACTTGAAGCAAACTTACAATACATCTCACGTCTTATAGATGTACCATGTTGTGGAAAATTTCAGCAAGACATTTTGGGAATACAGCATCATGTATGAAACGCTACAAAATTTTGTCGCCTGGTGCATAAAAAGTAGAACAAATTAACAACAGCTAAATTGATAGTTCTGCCTTCGGACTACCTTGTCCCAATTTTATTTCAGTTCAGTGGCTATATTTTATGTAATTCATCTATGTACTCGTTACGGAGTTGCTAATTGATTTATAATTTTGATCTCAAAGCTACTGACTGAGTCACTTCAAATTATTTTATGAATTGTCTCAAACAGAAAAAAATGTGGTTATAATGTTTATTAAATTTAATTGATTAATATTAATTTAATTTTAACCCATACATCACAAAATATGTTATGTCCATTAAAATGGCTAAATTTTTATTGTTTCTATAAGAAAATCTCTATTTAAGTATAATTAATTAGTACAAAGAGCAATTTGTTTCAGCAATGATTCTGTAGGTACATTGTACATTTTGAAATCCAAAAATAGATTGTGCAATAATATGAAACTTGCACACATTGAAGATGTAATGTAATTCATTTCAAATGTAGATCCTTGTCAAAAAAATTATTAATCATTACAAGAATTTGTGTGATGAGATTTATTATGATAAGTTGCAAGTAGGTATGATTTGTATTTATTGTACAAATAAAATTTTGCATAATTATATATTTGATTTTATTTCAAAGTATTAAACAAAATGTTACTACAATAATGTACTTCCCCTTATAACAATCCTATACTTGAGTATAAATTAAAAAAATATAATTATTGTAAAATCCAATAAGACAATACAATTAGGACTAGTCACAACATAAGCATAGCTAGTCGCAACATATGCTTAGAAATAACAATAAAAACTTGAACACAACAATAATTTACTAATATACTTAGTTAGGACCAATTAAACAACAAGTACTGGCCTCGTAAGCCATTTTCTCCTCCCAAACCACCTTCTGGTTGAACATACTCCAAGTTATCACTTTGCTTTTTAGGTGAGAACTCCCAAAGATTCCTGTTACTCTTTGCAAGCTCTGCTAACTTCCAAGCAGAAAGGAATTTCGATTTACCGTGTCTACACAGTACATAGACATTGTCTATGCCCAAATTTGACATGCTGTCTGGTTGATCAACGAGGATGACTCCGCTGACTAGACACCAATGAGCAGTGTGACCATTCTTCAGGGTTGGGGAGTGATTGACATCTGCATCGTAACTGTTATTAGAATTAATGAAATTATCATATACTTTTAAAATCATGAAGTTCAAAGTGAGATGGAAAATGTACTTAAATTATGGTGATACAATATAATCCAAATTTATTTATTCATACGAGCCCAGGACAGCACTCACGAAAGATAAAATAAATTATTCTTAAGTGTGCATACCAAGTAGGCATATAGACCAAAGAACAGCAAGAAACTCATCGCCATTATTTTCATTAATGGGTCCCTTAATGCATTTTTCCAGGAATGAAAGAAGCATAATATTACTCTGGCCCATAAATTATATGTTAAAAATATGTTGATTCCTTGCTCCTTAAATGTGTACCAACACAAGCACACTTTCACATTACACAAAAGATTTGGGGAAATAGTGAAGTGCTAACAATAACAGGAATGAAAAAAGATTAATTTATGACATACTTGAAAAGGATACGGGACGAGCAGAGCTCCACCATTCAACAAACATTTAATTGTTTCTGGACTGTTCAGGTCTCCATTCTTTACAAGATAATCAATATTGCCAATATTTGCTGAAGAAAATACTTCACTAATCAATTTGCCCATATTTTTGCAACTGAGCATTTCACCATGATTTGTGTATCTTGCATTTTTTGCTAAAATTAGAATTGCATTAGGAGCAACCTGTTCGTCTATAAGCATAGAAAGGGCAGCTAAACCGCAAGTAGGTCCAACTTGTATTGTAGACTTGTTCTTCTTATATTTATATTGGTAAGGAGGGTTCTCAAGACAAATGCGGGAGACTATACAAGCTCTTCGTAATTCTGGGTCGTCTTCGGCCCATAAGCAGTCAGTTGGATTGTTTATCACTGGCTGGTAAATATTGCTATTGTAGTCTTCCACGGGCATTTTTGGCGCATCTACTCTAAAGGACAGTGCAGGCGCAGGCGGTGGAGGTGGCGGTTCTGGTATTGTGCACATCTTAAGCTAAGCTAAATCTTGCCGTAATTATAAAAAAAACCCTGAATGATTAACCTCTCATATTTCTAAGGATATACAGTAAAAGCTATATAAAACATATTATTCTCTAGCAAGAAAAACAACTCTATGAAGAAAAACTAAAACAAAAATAACAAAAAATTAACAAGTTTAACAACTCATGTCAACTGATTATCAGTGTTGCCAACTTTATTTTAACGAACCCACTAACTGTGGTGTCGTTACCCACCAGAAAACCACTAAATTTGGCGATCCCTCAAACCACCAGAAAACCACTAACATATTATGCCAGGCAGACATGCTTCAAAATATTATTTGGAAATAAAACATCAATTACCGGCTGTAATTTATACTATAAAATTATAGTTTATTTTTGTTAACAAAAAATAAATCCTTATTTACATTAGTCACATCTTCGGAAGAAGTGGGAGGACTAACTCTTCTGCAAGTGTCCGTCTGGGTTGTTACCACCGCTTTGCTCGTGAAGTCTGCCGCCAAGCAGAAGTGTGCAAGCATTACTGTGTTCCGGTTTGATGAGCAGAGTATCCAGTGAAATTACTGGGCTTATGAGACTTAATACCTAACGTCTCAGGGTAACGAGCGCATTGCAGTGCCGCGCAGGTCTTTGTGTTTCAAAGTTCTGGGTGGCACTACAATTGTTATGGGCCAGCGTTATGCTTACCATCAGGCAAACGACCAGCTCGTCTCGTTATCTAATAACATTAAAAAAAAAGAATTCTTCTTCTTCTACAATTTTTTGAAGATAAATTTCTTTATTCTAATATTTTTGTACATACTACGATATTTGGTAATAATATGTAGCTATTGCAGCATCTTTCCTCGCGTTTTAAACTAGTACGGACTGTGAGAATTGAAGATAGCAGATATAACTTCATTCGGTTTCTGATAAATAATCGCTAATGCATAGGAAATAATCACAAACACATCTTTTCAATTCAAACCAAACTTGACGCACGGCAGTATTCATATGAATAAAGTCCATAATCAAAATTATTCAAGAAATTGACAAACTGTTTTCGGGGTATCCCTGAAAACTATCACCTCAGTTCTGTGTTGCCTATACATAAAAAAATATACACTTGTATTGTAATGTGAACGTTCAAGTACTTTCCTATATCTAATTCGTGCTAGTGGTTAAATGGGGTACCTTACCACTAACTGAAACAACCTAAGCCACTAAAAAAATCCACTAGCCACTAAAACCAAAATTTGCCCACTAAAAGGTAAGCCTAAACCACCAGATCTAGTGGAAAATCCACTGAGTTGGCAACACTGCTGATTATTAAATACAGTGAGATAACGATAACAAAAGACAGCTGATTGTGTTGCTGACAGTGACACACTCCTATATACTAATGTACTCTGTGGTGACACATCTGACATCACACAATCACACATAGAATGAATCACAGAATCACTGAGGATTAATGAATTTGATATTTATTTTACTACGTAGACAGAGTATACTCTGTCTACGTGACTGAGGATTGATTTGAATGAGTTAACAAGAATTTATTTCAGAGAAATATTCTCTGTCTACGTCCGAAATAGTTTGGTCTATTCTTTACATTAGGTTGGCAGCAGTGTCAGGGCGTGGTACTGAAAGCCATGCAATTATACTCTTTGCATTCATCATTGTTCAGGCTAAGTGTTCATTCCGTGTTCGTTCATTCATTCATTTTTTACAGATGTTGAGGTCGCTGCACTGTGCTGGTGAAAGATAATTGAGATAATTGAATTTGCACAGAAGGGAAAGGGACCTTTTCCGGCTTTCGAAACCAGTTCTACAGGTCCCTAATTCATCATGTCGGAGCCACGGAAGAACCATTTGACCATAGATGGGGGACAGGTGAAAGAAGACGACCACGTCGCGTCATACAAACCAATCCCCGAGGCAGACACAGGTATTTCACTAGTCTTATAAAATAAACAGTATATCATAAATTTTACTATAGTTTGAGTTATTTTCATTTACTAGTAAATCTTGGTACATCAAAGTAATGACTTAATGAGAATCTTTATGTCCTAAACAGTTTTCGACTTTACCATATCGAACTAAGATACAAATTTCTTTGAATTAATTTTGTTATCTTGTAAACGTCACGACCTTATCAATGTAAGCCATGTCAAGGCCGTAAACGTCAAAAAGCTGAGCTATAATACAACTAAATTTAAATGGCAGCTAAAGCTCCTGGGATTATGTCGTCAACATTAAAAAAAATATCTAAATGCGTAACTGATGCGTTTTGTTGTCATCTAAACAAGTACCTATGGTATTATTAAATGCCAAAACCGAAAAGTAGCCACTATACCCAATTGCCCATAGAAAAGGTGAAGTTAGAAAATATATGAAATGGCTCACATTACAACTTGGCCGGGGTATAAAGCGCTTTTTCGTCGTGTGCCATCCAGCGCCATTTTGTTCACATCCGCTGACGCCGCTGAATGATGCAAGACACGAAATTGTTTACAATTGTTTTGTGGATTACAATTTAAAACTTAAATTTGAAGAAATATTTTTGTGACTGTCTGCTGAGAATTAACGAACTGAAGGAGCCGCCTGCAGATGAGTGGTAAGAGTTTGTCTAATATGCTAAAATTTGCTTTGAATTTAACTATTTTTACTTTTGACGGACGGAAATATAAATTAATTAGCTGTGCCACGCGGTTTGGCCCTCGTAATTTCCTAAAATAAAAGTAGCCTTAGAACATCAGCTATCTGCCAGTGAAACTCTCGTCATAATCGGTCCAGCCATTTTGTTGATTAGCCGGAACAAACAGACAAATATTTTAAAAATTGTTTTTTTTGTTATAAGTACCATATTATAACTTTCATGTGTATTTAGTAAAAAGCTGACATTTATATTTTAGTCAATTATGTTTTTGTAGTTTCACATTGGACAAATATATTTGATGAATGGGATACCACCCTTATGTGTCCATCCAAACTATCCTCGGTTTATAAGAACTTAAGATTTCATATTTTGGCCAAATTCTCCATCCAAGACAAAATAAGATTTGTATGTTTGTGTTTTGCATTTATAATATTAGTTCAGATATTAAGAAATTAGAGTAATTTCCTTAAACTGTAGATTTTGAAGATCCTGCCTGGTTAGTTGTCGAGACCCTGTGTATTCAGCCAGTGATTTATTTTTCAGCTGCCGAGGTGGAATATGTTGAGACGGAAGAGGTTTACATGCAGTTGAATCAGTCCGAGATGGAAACAGAAATGGTGGAAGAAAATGATGATCACTGGGAACACCACAGCATTCGTCTCATGCTTGACCTATACTTACAGAATATTGAAAGGTTCAGAACTCCAAAAATTAAAAAGAAAAATGTATGGACGGACATAGCTGCTGCTATTGGAAAGAGCCCGGACTGTTGTGATAAAAAGTTTCGAAACCTAAAACAAACATACATAAGGTTGCTCAAGAAGCGAAATAGAAATGAGGTTACGGTTGTTAAATGGCCATACTTTGAGATTTTTGAGCAGATTTACAATATTAACGGAGACTATCAACCTGAAATTGCGCAGAAAATTCAAGAAGGTTCTACGGACAGTGTAGCTAAGGCGCTACTATCAATGGCTGAACCAGCACCAACGTTTGACGCCAAGCAGGAAATAGGAGAGAGCTCTAATGGTATAAGTGAAGAAACAAGGAAAAAAGTGACAAGGAAAAGAATTACAGATTTCAGGAAAGTCACTTTAGAAATGCGAAATAGACAGAAAGTCATAGAAGATAAATTAGATAGACTTTTAAATATTGTTGATGAATCTAATAACATACAAAGAGAAAGAAATAGACTGTTTCAGCAGTTTCTAGATGGTCTAAATCAAAATGTATAGTTTTATGTATATTTTGTACTTAGAATTAAAATAAACCAAAGTAAATTTCTAAAAATGACATTGTTGATGTATTTTATAAGACTAAGTTGATATATTTTATATTTTTATATTTTATAAGTAGATAGTAAATTGATAATAAAATAAAAAAAAATAAAAAATGTTGCTTTGCTAAATCCCGTAAAAATGCACGGTTCCTTTGGAAACGCGGGTGAAAACCGCGGGCAGAAGCTAGTATAAAATAAAAATATTGTTTGATCATTGACACAAAAGTGACATTCGCTTCAAAAAGTTGTGTGTGTCACTTCCATCTACCGATTTTCAACGTAGGGGTGGTAGCTACACACACGAGCTCTAGAAAATATCCTACCATCAAAAGTTGCATTACAATGTTTTCCGTCACCAAAAGCTCAAACTCGCTGTAGGATCGAACCATCGTCCTACGAATCCGCGGCCGACAATACTACCACTGTGCCATCATTGCTATAGCTCAGTCAAATAAAGAACTCTAAATTATGTCATACAATACAATTATTCCCATTTGTTGAGTCAACAATTGTAAATTGTATTTAGGTAACAAACCAAATTATCATCAATTGGCTCACTATTCCTGACGGGCCAATTGACAGATCACTGTCCTAATAAAAGGTCACTGTTCACTGTTCAATCACTTACACGTAGGTAGGCTCCAGTTAGTTTTTCAGTTTTGTTTTGATCAGTAAGAATTATGAGCAGTAAACAAGGTGAATTGAAGATCGGTCGTCTTTTCTACGTAAGTGGAAACAATCTTCACTGAATAATAAACTTTTGAAATAATGATTCATATGAGGAGCTATTGAATTCATTTTGTCTTATTCATTGTTGAATTCATGTTATAAATATTTATTTAACCGACTTCCAAGAGAAGGGGAGGTTCTCAATTCGTCTGTATATTTTACACGACTGCACAAAAAGGAGTGTAATGTTTTTATTAGGGTTCATGTGAGTTTCTTTATTTCACCATAACTTTTAAATGCCTGAACAGGTTTGGATGTATGGGGTATCGTTAGATCATCCGTACATAATCCCGAGTGACACTGGCTAGAGCAGTCGTGTTCTTTATTTATGTAATCGATTTTGTGGCGTATTTTCTCGATTACTCCGTCAATTGTCTAACAATAGAAATGATTTTTATTTTTTTATGAGTTGCGTGTATTTTGTCAAGGGTGGACCTTAAAGAATACCACCCGTAGAGGCGTAAAAATGGGGGATGAAAATTCAAATATCGCGATATTTTCGACGAACTTGGTCCCCGTTTTTTAAAAAGCAATTTTAGAACGGGAGTAGGAATGGAGTATGAGTTTTTTGTTCAGTTCAAAGGGAATGAGAAGATAGGTAGTTGCAATTTATTTTGAAAACGCACACGTTTTCTACTGACTCATGATTGAAGCATGTAGGGCGCAGGCATTCGTTTATAAATACAAATAGCAACTCTATTCATTAGCAAATTGTTTGTCGATTCAGCGGTAAGTGGTCACAATTTTTTCATTAGTCCACTCGGCAGTAATGCGATCTCTTAGACAGTTAGTGTCGGGTTGCCGAGTGCTTCAGTGCTCTCGATAGCTCTTAGAAACGCCTAGTATTTGGATAGTGGTGAGTGTTTGTCTGGAGAGATTAGATCTCTTTTTCTTTCAATGAAGCCCAATGGGGAAAGCTCTGACAAACAGTTCATGAGTTCACTATTTAATGGTCCGTTCTGTCTAATGAAAATCATCAATCTCTCTCTCTTCATATAATTGGGATGTTGACTGATTTTGGGAAAGTGTTTAAAACGATGCGTATGGGCCTAATATAACCCAAAATATTTAAATTTACTTTTTAAAACAACTAATATTTTAATAATCATGTATTTAAAATGCCGTTTTAAATTTTGCTCCAAAACGGCAGTGACGTCACGTGCTCAATTACCACAGAGTAATTTTCTATAATACTGTAAAGTGACAAGCAAAGAGAATATAACCACTACTACCTAGTCTGTGCTACGTTTAGTGACAAGTTCATTCGATGCTTTCTGTGTATGTATTGTTATTCTAAGTTTTTTGAGCTTATTGATTTATATATATGCTTTGGTTAATTAATACACTTTGGATCTTAGAATCTATAATTACTATTATATATTCACTGTTGGTTATAGAAATAATGATTTTTGGTATAATAAGTAGGTACTTACACGGAGGTCTTCACATTTCTAAATTCAGCAGAGCAGAAATTATCGTTTGTCGAGAAGAAATTGGCCACCGTAAAACAATCAATTCTCGGCAAATTGGAATTATTTGCCTATATGAAGCCACTTTCCATCATGGGAGAATATTCAAGAGTCGAAATAAATTTAGAAAAATAGGCGCGGAATTCACAGCACAGATAAATAATCACAGAAATCACTCTAAAATACTAAGCAGTTAAGCGCAACGAGCTATATACTCATTGGAGTTTTGGCGGGAATGCGAAAATGTGCTGTTGTTGATTTTGTGTTATTTACTAAAACCTTTGTTTTATAGAGTGTTAATGTGTAATAATGGTAGATTATTAACCATTAAGTGTTCGTAAACGTGCATGAGTGAAAGGAAAATAGTACAAAGACGAAAAACGTGTATTTTCGTATTCTATCCAAAACTCCATAGAAGCTTCAGTAAACTATCTACCAATTTACTGAAGCGTCACTTCGACTCGACCGCGCCTAGACTAAACTTTAACGTGACTTTGACGACTTTCATGCACCAAAACTAGAGATTTATTATATATTATTACTTATATAACTTGACACTAGTTAAATGCGCAAATCACGTGGAGCCAAAAACAAAACAAAAAAAAAAAATATACTCCTTCCGATTGAAACAGTGACGTCACGGGCGTTTTAGGTCACGTGACTTCGGATTGATGTGATTACATTTTGATTATTTAATTTAAATTAAATTCCTTAAAAATAAACAAAAATATTGTGTTTAATAGGATTTCTGTCACAAAAACTACCGTTTCGCGGCAAAATTATATTTTTATTTGAATACAGTCAACAACCCAATTACTCTTATATTATTATGGTTTCCTAGTTTTCACCTAGTTACTCGGTTATAATTATATCGACTATTCGTAAGAATGTAACCTACCTATTAATAACTAAATAAAATACACACTAATTTATTTACAATCTTAATCTAATAATCCGCTACCAGTAGGCAACGTTCCCAAAATGCTGGCAGCATTGCCACGTTGAATGGCAATGCTTAATCTTTGACATATTAATTGGGTCTCTAAAGTTATTACATTTTTTAAGTCGCTGTAATGAAGCTGTTTGTTTTCTTAAGATAAACAATTCCAACATCACCGTTCTACCATCGAACCTCCTGGAAAATAGTATCTATAAAGTCGTATCTGCAATGACTCGCTTTATGTGCTCTTTTGTACATTTACATCCTTATTGCATTGTAATGTGTAATTTTCTAGCAGTCTTTAGCTGAACTATGAACCTAACCTTAATATCAGTTGCCCTTCAAAGCGGAACAGCATTCTTACTACTGACACTGCTGGCGGCGTCAAACACATTTTATAACGCACACAGGGTAATGCCATGTAAATAACATACTAGATCATTAGGCGTCTGGTCTAGATAACCAGAAGCAGGTTCGAATCCTGTTGGAAGCGAAATTTTTGTGATGTATATTTGTGTGAACATCCGCTAGTGTCGGTTAACACTATAAAATATATTTCATAAAATACTAAATCATTACCTTCCAAATCTTCCAATGCCGTGGTACTTTTATTCTCTTTAAGTTGAAGCTGAGAGCACAAAAAGTTCGCGTGCCGACATTCGCTCACGCTGACTTTTCAGAACTGTCTCAAACGAGTTATTACATTGGCTGGGGCCTTTTTTGATGAACTTTTGGACGAACCTCAAAATTTGGGAGACAGGGTTACCACAAAGCGAATGTTTGTGAGTTTTAAAGACATTGCCTGAAGTGCATTGTTTTTCAAATTGATCTACGTTATAGACGTTTTAAGTTGTGTTTAAGATCTGTAATTCTTTTGGTTGATGGCTATAAAAGCTTCCACGGGAGCAGCGTAAACGTACACATCTCGTGGAATGTTGCAACTCCATTGGGTTGCGTTGGATAACTCTTTTGTCGCTCCTATTTAGTCTGGCGCTTATTGGGCAATAGTATAAACATTTTATTCTGGCTTGTCTTGGAAAGCATCATCATGCCCTGACCACATTTTTTTCGGATTCAATTTTTGGCATTTTAGAAAAAAATAATACATTAAAAGCACCTCGAATTAAAAACTTAAGTTTTGAAAGTCGATAAGATTTTGGCTCTCAAATCAAATATATGACAACCCTAACCAGTTGACTCCTGGTGAGTTGTGAAACAGGCTTCACTCTTCAGTCCAAAGAGATGCTTCAGTCGTGTCCCGAATGTTGGTTGAGAAGGCTGGTCGGAGTCTCTGTGAGTGAATATTTTCCTGTATCTTCAAATATATGCAGGTTTAATTAGCTATCACTAAAACAATATAGCAGTTTCTCCAATAATTCTGTGTAATAGGTAAGGTTTGAGCAAACCAGAGGCGCAGACCACGGATCTGCGCGGTCAGAATTTCTTTTGCGATCCGTATTGTGGAATCGACGTATGGACCCTGAATATAATAGTACAAGGTATGGGTACCGTCAACGGGCGAAAACTGTGATACCTATGTCGAAAACGCGGCGGTTACAAATTTACGATCAGTTTTACTATTTGAATAAATATGCTGTTTTCCAGATATATTCTATAGTTAGTCTTAATATAATTGACAACAATAAGTAATAACGTTTGAGTTAACTAGGTACTTAGCTAGGTATATGTACCTATCTGTGTAGATGTACTCGTAAGAGACATGACTATGTCCCATATTACAGTTATAAATTCCCATTACCACATCTCCCTAGGCAGACATGAGACACGTGCTGACTATAAATATGAGCACATTCTGCAGACTATTTCAGTGCTCTATTATAGCTTGAAGACTTAGAGATGTACCTATATTGTATAGTATACGTGCCAGTCGTGACACATTTTGTAATGAAATAAAAGTTGTGTTAGAAAAGTATTGAGACAGCTTTTTGTAAGAGGTAGGTTACTTATTGGTATTAGTCATAGTATACTTTTTATATACAGTGTATAAGTGTATACTTGTACATGTAAACTGTATATAAAAAGACTTGCTTTAATAATATATATCGCTTCAATTAAAAAATATATGATAACTAGCTTCTGCCCGCGGTTTTCACCCGCGTCCCCACAGGAACCGTGCATTTTTCAGGGATAAAAAGTAGCCTATGTTACTCTCCGGTCCATAAACTATAACTATGCCAAAAATCACGTAAATCGATCCGTTGCTCCGTTACTGCGTGAAAGAAGGACAAACCAACAAATCTACAAACACATCTTTCGCATTTATAATATTAGTAGGAAGTAGGATTAAAAATAATGCAAAGAGTTAACTAGTACTTGTTTGGTACAAGGTCACGTTTGACCGCAATTTCACCTGATAGTAAGCGATGATGCGGTCGACTATCTGAAAAGTTTGCCTAGAAGGTACACGGCCACAGATTTAGGTACCTGTGTACATACACACCTGTGTAAATACGGTCCACTCTGTTTTGTAGTCACAGTTTGAATGGAAACGGTATTTTTAATGACGTCTTGTATTCCAATTTAGAGTTCCGCTCGTCCAAGTCCAACCTCTCCAAGTCCAAGGAGAAGGTGTCTGCCGACGGAGCTGAGGAGAAACTGCTCCTGAAGGAAGACGAGGCCAAGATCGTGAGGGTCGACATGGCGGACGCCAAGTACGTCGTCGGAGACCACAGGAATGGAGACGCGAAGATCGAGCTGGACGCCAACAAGAGGGTAAGTTTGTCATACTCGGTAACGGTATCTCACTTTTTTACGCAACGAGCTGGTCTGCCAGATGGTAAGCATAACGCTGGCCCATAACATCCAGAACTTAGATCTATATAATTATCAAGATCTGCGCGGCACTGCAGTGCGGTCATAACCATTAGTATTACCTAAGTACACCGACGGTAGACCGGCGACGGTGACCGCTTACCATCAGGCGGGCCGTTCGCTCGTTTGCCACTCGATAACATAAAAAAAAATATAGTGATCTGACCGCCAACCAACTGGGATGTTGACTTAATTTTTTTATGATGATAATTAATTCGTTTTCTCATGAAAATCAAATGTGTATATCGAAAAAACTGGAAATAGAATGCTAACAACGTCAAAAATGAGAGCCAAAGTCAGGCGGATCTAGTGAGCGCTAAAACGCTCCATTACTAGCGTGACGTCACATATTCAACGCGGCCCGTAAAGTTGTACTAAAATACACATTTTGTTGATTTTGGCCTTGAAAAACTGCGTTTAAGTACATAGTTGTCGTACATTTGTTATTCATTAAAATGTAAAGAATCTGATAGTATAGTTTAAATTACTATTGAATGATAAAAAAAAATCGTTGAATTCTGGAAAGTTTTAGATCCAGTATCTTTGTAGAAATTATATATATTTTGTGAATTTCATTTTTATTGTGTTAATGTGATGTTCTTAAACCTGTATAACCACAGTATTTATGTGTTTTGTGTTTCATGCAAGTACCTAATTGACATGATTTGAATTTTAATTTCTATCTATGTTGTTGGTTGGTGAGCCGACAAGTTTGTTTACATTATTGTAGAAGTATAGAAAATTTTCACAATTTTTGAATAGTTAAAAATTTTAATAAGTTCTTGATTTTTTCGAATACGAAACGAAGCCGAATCCACTTTCTTCAATATGAAGTGATTATTCGCATCTCACAATTCGAAGACTGGTTTATTTTTACTGGTTACTGGTTTCATTGAAGACTATTTTAATATAAATGTATGACTATTTTAATATAATGGTTTTATCGTTCGCCACGGTTTTCACACGAAAATCACTTTGCTAAATGAGTTATTCGGTCAATGCAACGAAAATTGAATTTCATTGTGTAGACAATGCAATCGATAACGGATTAAAAGTAAAAGCAGGGTTATTTTAATAGAGTCGGGACTCGGGGTTATATCTGTGTTCATGCAGCTGAGTTGTCAAATCTAAACGGGAAATTTCTCTGACACGATGCTTTCCCGAGATTTAAACGATCAAGTAAGTCGCTTCCGACACGGATATCATTCTGAGTGCATTAAAATCACCATGCTGGTCGTCGTTGTAAAACTAGTTTCGGAGATTAGTTTCCGTTCTCGGGAAAAAAGTTGTGTTGCGATTCGAAAAAAAAAACAACAACGACCTACCTATTTCTAAACTTATCGAACTATCAATTAATCGATCGCTATGGATCGCAAAGTTCCGCACTTGCGCCACTGATCGTTAGCAAGCGCTAATTATTTGCAAACGTTTGTTTAGCAATTCTCGGGCCTCACCAAGGAAGAGCTGATGAAGTACGCCGACGACCCGTTCTGGGTGAACCTGCGCTGGTTCATGTTTGTGCTGTTCTGGGCGATGTGGCTCGCCATGCTGGCCGGCGCCATCACCATCATCATCCGCGCGCCCAAGTGCGCGCCGCCCGAGCCGAGGGAATGGTAAGATAACCCCGTTAAAGTAACAGTTGTTACATGACTCCCCAAAAAAGGAGTGTAATGTTTTCAGGGTTCACGTATGTGAGTTTCTTAAGAGGACCCAACCCGCCATACTTTCTGTACAAGCGCTCGTACGTAATTATAGTGTTGTATCAATTTGTATCTTTGGGTGTTTTGAAAAAATAGGTATCTTGTGCTAGGATTTTATGGAACCAAAAATTTAAAATTTGGACAATCCAATTCAGTAAAAGCCTTAAAAACAGCCTTTGTAAACAAATTTTACCTTGAGTTTGGCCGTTCACAATATTCTCATAAATGTAAAAGTAAACAAAACACTTTCATAGGATCCTTGGACATGTAATGGAGATTCTACAATAAAATACAAACATTTTTTTCACAAACTTGTAAGGCATTTTTAAAAACACGTATTTCCTGGAACAAGTTTTAGGAAATTACCACGCACTAATTGTCTTCAGAAATTTTCTTTGGAAATTTATTACAAAATTTTTAGAATGCCAACCGATGACTCTGGCGTTGTCTGTCTTTTTCTGTAGTGCCTGTTTTTCTTCGATGAACCAACATGCCTTTAGGTCATTTTTGCGTTCTACTTAGGCGGGCCAAGAAGGGGCACCTTAAATTGTTTGCGTGCGCTGTTTCCGTTTGCCTGACGAGCGTTAACGGGTGAAAACGCGCGCAACAGCTATTATTTCATGAAAATACACAAAACATTATTGCTTTGCTAATTTGTTTTTAAAATCAACACTTGTTAGGTATTATGTTTCCTCAATGGATGACCTCTTATTGTAGAAACCCATTTATCACGTTTTACGAAAACAGTTTGATTCATGCTATAGAAATGAATGAACTGCAACATTTTTTTTCGTCATTTTCCTTAAGTTACAATGAAATGGAATAGATACTTTTGCGTGGTATCAGGTATGAGTGACTTACATAAGGACAGTTTTAGTAATCAGTCATGCATACTGCACTCGATTTCACCTGCTTGGATTCCACAGCAACCTTAGGTACATTTTGCTGGGATAATAGTAGCCTTGTTACTTTCTGGTCCATAAACTATATCTATGTAAAAAATGACGTCGATCCGTCGGTATGTGAAAGGACAAACAAACACACTTTCGCATAAATAAATAATGTTATACGGATTAATTGCGCCTCGCAACCTAAAATGAAAATGTGTTGCTATGCCCGGTAGCGCTAGCACTTTTTGGGGTCATAACTTACCATAATTCTAGAGTAGCTAATTTTTTGCCTGAGGATACAGTTGTACATAAAAAGCTTATTATTGAGTTTTGTGTCACATCGTGCACTTGCATTTTCAGGAATTCAATGGTTTGTGACTGTTTTGTTTAAATCAACATAAAACTGTCAAAATACATATAGAGTTTAAAAATATAATGGTATTGTATCTAAGATAGCCTGAGTAGTATGCAAACCTAATTTGTGTCAGTTTCATTCATTACAAACTGACATACAGTCAGTATGCAAAAACTTTGTCGAAATAAAATTATATTTGAAAATTTAGACACGACATAAATCAGATCACCTAAATATGCCCATTAAATAAATTTGTGCCTAATTAAGCCACAGGTTTTGACGATAATTAATTATATTGCTTTTCCAAGCTTTTGTAGCTTCAAAAATATATTGCCATTATTAGAGTTTACATATTCAAAATCATAATTGCATGACAGATCGACAGTGTAAATTTGTGTCATTTTCATGCACGGTTTATATGAAAAAATGATTACGGTTTCACCGAACGAAAATTGCAGTCGGCGGGCGTGCGGTGGCGACGCGCGGCGGGCGGGCGGGAGATATAGATAGATATACCTACGCGCTACGTACCGACATGCGAACAGAGCGTGTTCGTACCTGTCTACAGCTCGTTCTATTCTCTCAGCCGCGCCGCGCGCCGGCGCCTCGCGTCTGCGGCGCGCGGCGCAAGTACGGAAGTCGGTTCGATAAATTTGTCGAATCGATAAACCCGATAAATTTATCGAATATTGCCAGTACCGAAGTCTGATCGTAAAGTATTGTAGTAGCTTTATATTCTCTTTGGATTCGACCTAGCTATTCGATAACTTTTGTCGATTGTATCGAGGTTCGATAAATTATATAACAAGTCGATAAAACCCACTTTATCGATTTGAACTGTCAATTTTATCGATCAAAAAGATCCGTACGTGCGCCGCTGTTTTGTGGGCCCGCTGATGTATAGCGCGTGCGCGGCTGCGGCGCGGCTGTGGCCCGGCAAGAATAGGTAATAGTTAGTTCTGCGGCGGGCAGAATTCATGTTCGTTTTTATATTTGTTTTCTCGGAAACTACTACATAGATTTTCATGAAGTTTTCACGAAAAGAAAGAGGTATCATCCAAGAACATGATGGACTATAATCTAAAATTTTTAATTATCTGTAAAGCCCTGTGGTGCGCACGTTTTGTGTTTGTTCGGGGTGATCTCGGAAACTACTGGACCGATTTTCATACGATCTTCGGAAAAAGAGGCAGTAATAATCGAAGGAGGCTATGATTTATTAACCTTTTGCGAAAATAAACTACCGTTTTGACGATAATTCGAAAAAATTGTTCCCGTTTTATAATTTCCGAGGCGTTATGTGACCGTATAGTTAGAGCTATACGAAAACAATGTATGGAATAAACGTGCCTCTTGAAGACCTCTACAAAAAAATCTACGATAGCATATGTCTATGTATTCGGGTTTGCTCGCAATTTGCCTTTTTACGATCTTAAAATTCGGCCAAAAACGGTGCTTCGTTTGCAGCCCCGTGTTTTCACCTTCACGATATTAATCCTTATCTAAATAGACACGTTTATCATCGAGAAGGTTTCATTGAGAGCGATACTGCTGTTTACAAAGTTCGATTCTGATGAGTATCTTCGGAGATATCGCGAAATGAAAATAAAGCGGCGACTCGGGCATTTTTTTTGTCGAAATTTTTTGTCTCGTTTTTTATTATTTTTTTAACTTTTCGGAAACCCCTTGCGATTCTCTACAATATTAGTTCGAGCACCCCACCCCTAACTGCTACCGTTTTCGAGATATCCGCTTGTACTTTTTGTATGGCGGCCATGTTTTTTTGTTCGGGACCCATGTTTTTTTTTGGTGTTTTAATATCTGTTCAGGGTCCTCTCCAACATTAGTTCGAACGCCACCCCCCTAACCCCAACCGTTTTCGAGATCCGAGGGGGTACCCTGGTGCACCTTCCGCTTTCAGGCCATGCGGTAATTTCGTAGGGTTCACGAGACCGACTTGAACATTTGCCTCGAACATTGTCGTTACCTCCGCGCACTACTTCCGGCGCAAGAATCCATACTTATTTGAATTCACAAACGACTAAGGGATACTACTTTCAATTACATATTATTTTTGTGGTTTTGATTTTATGTCACACGCAGCGGCAACGTCGCACGCTGCGGTATATAGCGCGGCTCTGTTTTCGCAAAGTAATGTATACTCGCTCGCACGGCGGCAACGACGCACGCTGCGGCATATAGCGCGGCTCTGTTTTCGCAAAGTAATGTATACTCGCTCGCACGACAATAAATGAACGCGCAAGGTCACGCGGCTGGCCGGCTGGCAACTGTACGCCGCGGCCCCGGCCGTTGCCCCCGCTCTCCCACGAGTCACGATTTTTTCGCGCCAAAAGGTTTGTTTTCTTTTTTAATAGGATTCTATGGATAAAAATGACACAAATTTTGGATAGTGTTTCGTTACATTATAGTCATAATAAAGACGTAAACTCTAATAAATTAAATTTCCTTTTGTGGCTTTTACAGGATGTTTTACGAAAAAATTAAAATTGCTACAAAAGACGTGGATGAATTTGACACAAATTCTTTTGAACAACAGATACCAGTGATCTAAAACGCATAACACCTATTTAACATAGGCGAATATTCTTTTAGAGCTATTTAGGCCACGTGTTAGGTATTGGTTAAAAAACAGTGTTCCCGTGGACGGAAATGACACAAAATGCATATGTACATCGGCTACTACTTCGTTAGTATCACGAAAGTGAAATTTTCTACTCTGATATTCTTTTCGTCCGATATTGTTCGAAAAGACAAATACCTAAATATCTACCTACCCAAGTACCCAAAATGACACAAATTAAGGAATTAGGTTGTGCTAATGGTCTAGAACCTATATGCAAAAAACCAAAGATTTTAATATTTTCGAAACCTCAAACCCTAGCGCTATCCGTCTATCTGCTCATCAAACCGGAACACAGTAAT
Organism: Crocallis elinguaria; assembly: GCA_907269065.1. Taxonomy (NCBI): domain Eukaryota; kingdom Metazoa; phylum Arthropoda; class Insecta; order Lepidoptera; family Geometridae; genus Crocallis; species Crocallis elinguaria. The sequence goes on along the minus strand of OU026065.1, from coordinate 10,780,151 downwards.
GCTCGCACATTACTGCTTGGCGGTAGAGTTCACTCACAAAGCGGTGGTACCAACCCAGACGTTACCAAGAGTTAGTCCTATCACCTAGTAATCTCATGTCTATGAATATTACTATGTGGCAGGTTCGAGAAATATCCGCTGGTGGATTCGGACGCGGCCGACTACGCAGAGCTGGAGGCCAGCCTGCCTCTGATGCAGAGCGCCCTGGTGCACGGCGTGTTCGTGGATGTGCCCACCTACGACGTGGACAAGCCCGACGTCCTCGACAGGTTCAAGGCCTTCGTGGCTAAGGCTAAAGAGTTTAGCGTCAAGTGAGTATCTATGAACGTGTCCTTAGGATTAGCTTGTATAATGACGTAGCTGAGCTACGCTCAAAGCTCTATTTTTTAGAGTAACACTAGCAGACCCGGCCACGCCTTGCTGTGGCTAAGATTTTTGTTATATTGCATAGTAGTAAACTATTCAAGGGAAACAGTAGAACACAAATAAAATGTAGCTTATGTGAAACGTTGGTACTTTTAACACAGCGCCATCTGTTAGAAAATCCAGTGAACGGATACCGCCATCTGTCAGAATCGTTTGGAGAACAAATAATTTGCAATAAAATAATATTGCGGCTATAAATTGAGATGTAAGCTATCCTATCTTTTAAGTTAGATCAAACTGCACACGGTCTGAAAATTTGATTAAAATCGGTTAAGTAGTTTAGGAGTCCATCGCGGACAAACAACGTGACGCGTAATTTATATATATTAAGATAGGCTATATTTTATCTCGGAAAAATTCACTGTTTTCGTATGCATCTCCACGTAAATAATGTATCCTGTTCCTTGTTCAGAGTGATCGTGGACTTGATTCCCAACTTCGTGTCGCTCGAGCACCCTTGGTTCGTACAGAGCGAGAACCGCTCGACCGAATACAGCGACTACTTCGTGTGGGCCGCGGGGAAAGACTTTGACGACAACGGGAAACCGTTACCACCTAACAACTGGGTATGTTACTGGTACTTTAACTCCTGACATGGTGTGACGTCATTCTTGTTTTATTTCTTAATTTTTTAACATTACAATACTTAGAAATCTTGCACTGGCCAATAAAAGCGGCCCGCTTCATTCATATTTTGAGGCAACATTACTTAAAATCTTGGACTGGCCCATAAAACTCGCCCGCTTCATTCATATTTTGAGGAAAAAGTCAGTAAGAATGAGGAATAAAGGATTCTGTCATGTCATACCTAAACCTAATTTCAGTTTCTCTCTTTCTAAATGCGAACATTAGAAAGAGATGAAATATATTTTGGACCTGTCAAATTAATCCACTTGCTTGTGTCCAGTGTAAATTTAATGGCAGTGAATTTAGTGGCGTCTAATTTATTAAGGATGGAAGGTATTTGACAACTCTAAAACTAAATATAGATATGTTAAATAACTTTCATCTCTTTCTCATGTTATGTATTGGAATGAGAGTATGAAACTAAAACTGTGTGTGTGGAGCAGAGGGTGGTTACGAACAAGAAAGTCACTTCCGACACGGATGCCATTCCGAATGAATTAAAATAACCCTTCAGGTCTCTGGTCACGGAAATTCTGTTGTGCTGTTTCAGAGCGGGGTATATTTCTAATTATTTTTTTCGATTCTTTCAGGTGTCTACCCTCAACACGTCTGCGTGGTCGTTCAGCGCGGCGCGCGGCGAGTTCTACCTGCACCAGTACGGCTCCACGCAGCCCGACCTCAACTTTAACAACAAGCGGGTGGTCGCGGAGTTCACCTCGGTGCTGCAGAAATGGATCAGAGCAGGCGCTGAAGGCGTCAGGTATGGCACGCTTTAAAGATACACGGTTACACACTCTTACCTCTACACTAGAATTTCCTGTGTCATGCACATGCATTGATGACATGCATAGCCTATGTAGTGTATTGACTTTATCCGGTGGTCGAGTCGATCTCGTAACGAGTCGTGTCAAATGAGTCAGTCTTATTCCTACCGCAGATCGGATCGGTCGCGTGCGCGTGTTGTAGTGTTTGTAGTGTTAGTGGGCTGAAAGTGAGGATTCTACAGCCTACATTTGGACATAACATTATGTTCAAAATTTGCACGTCGCATTGCGACATATGTTTTTGGCTCTTTGTATTACATTTTTCCATCTTCATTGTAACCAACATTTTATGCAAATAAACATATTCTATTCAGACAATAAAGACACAAAAATTCAAGACCTGATGAGAACAAAGGACTTGTACCAAATTTGTATGGAGCTTGATACTTTATTGCCAGAAAAAATTAAGTAGCTTCAAATTTTTTTCTAGATGTGTGCCTGAAATAAATAGCCTAGCAGAATAATAAAAAATATTTGAGGCCTGTCTTTTTTTAAACTGGTATTAAAGAAAAGCTTGTATTAAAAATTGCTGGTATTAAAAATTAATTAAAGGCAACACTTCGTTCCTAAAAATATCCAAAAAGCAGCAACATTATAAAAGTATGGCGTCACGTCACGTCATTTTTGACAGTTTTGACAAATAATAAGCTGTGTTGTCGTCTGTTCTGTCAATTATTTTTATTATATTTGCTCTTTATCACATTCAGCCAAAAAGAAGCTGAAAAAACCGTTCCGTTTCCAGAAATTGCGTCCCGTTTCACGTCACGTACCAAAAAAATCTTTATATATTTTCAGGAAATCGCAGGCCTATAAAATTGTAATTTCATTTTAGAATATCAAGATTTTGAGAGCTCATTCCAAAAAACCAACTGATATCCTGGTTAAATTTTAGTACCAAAACGGAACAACACTTTTATGACGAATCCAATGGATTTGAAAGCGTTTTAGTTTTGTTGAATGATTTATTATTCAACAACGTTGTCCCCAGGCTGTCCCACGGCCGGCAGCTGCTCGTGAACCTTACGCTGTCCCCGGAAGTGGCCGCCACGGGCCGCGGCAGCGCGCCGGCCGCCGACCACACTCACTACGCGTACTGGCGCCACCGCCACACTAGCGACCTGCCGCCGCTCGATCAACTGTTAGACCTGTTCTCAGCCGCCGTAGACGCCGCCGCAGCTGCGCCCGGGGAACGTATGTTATAAAATATAACCTGTCAGAAACAGACGCTTCCTACACGGGATCATTCCGAGTAAATTAAAATAACCCTTCAGGTTACCGGTGACGCTAATAATCACCCACCACTGCTGGTTAATTTATAGTTTAACATTAAACATTGTTAGTGGTAGGACTAACTCTTCCGCGAGTGTCCGTCTGGGTTGTTACCACCGCTTTGCTCGTGAAGTCTGCCGCCAAGCAGTAGTGTGCAAGCATTACTGTGTTCCGGTTTGATGAGCAGAGTAGCCAGTGGAATTACTGGGCTTATGAGACTTAATACCTAATGTATCAGGGTTTTAACGAGCGCACTGCAGTGCCGCGCAGGCCTTTGTGTTTCAAAGTTCTGGGTGGCACTGCAATTGTTATGGGCCGGCGTTATGCTTACCATCAGGCAAACGACCAGCTCGTCTCGTTACCAAATAATATAAAAAATAAATAAAAAAAACGTATTTCGCAGGTCAGACAGTGTTCACGCTGAAGGAAGAGGGCGACCGTCCCTCGCTGCACCTGTTACATCGCAATATGTCGCCCGGCACGCTGCGGCCGCCGTCCGCCGCACCGGCGCCGCTGCGCGCCGCACGAGACGCGGCCGAACTCAAGGCGCGGCTGCGCGGCTGGCCCGCGCTGCAGGTAACACGCTTTTTCAAGTAGCTTGCACGATTATTCAAGTAGCTTGCACGCTTATTCAAGTAGCTTGCACGCGTATTCAAGTAGCTTGCACGCTTACTCTATGTCACTAGGTGGTAGGATTAACTCTTCTGAGAGTATCCGTCTGAGTTGGTACCACTGCTTTTATCGTGAAGTCTGCCGCCAAGCTGTAAGATGCAAGCTTTACTGTGTTCTGGTTTGACGAGCAGAGTACCCAGTGAAATTTCTGGGCTTATAAATGAAATTTAATACCTAATGTCTGAGGGTAACGAACGCACTACAGTGCCGCGCAGGCCTTTGTGTTTCAAAGTCCTGAGTGGCACTGCAATCGTTATGGGCCGGAGTTATGCTTACCATCAAGCAAGCGACCAGCTCGTCTAGATACCAAAGAGCATAAAACAAAAAGAAAAAAAATATTCAAATAGCTTGCTCTCTTATTCAAGTAGCTTGCACGCTTATTCAATTAGCTTGCATACTTATTCAAGTAGGTAAGGCCTGCACTGACGTTCTACCTCTACTCTAAACTTAAAAAACTAGGTTCCATATAAACGCCATCTATTAGTCGAAATTGCTAAGTGAAACTTGTTTGACAGGTCATAGGAGACGCAGACGCAGCACAGGAGCTGGCGCTATTCGCGCTGCTGTTACCTGCCACGCCTGTACTAGATGTCAAACAGCTGCAGACAGACGTCAACAACACTGCTCTGGTAAGCTTAAGAGGACCCAACCCGCCATACTTCCTATACAAACGCTCGTACGTAATAATAGTGCTATATCAATTCTTTTCTTTGGGTGTTTGGAATACATAGGTATCTGGTGCATTTCATAATTATTATCATGGCCAGTAATTTCACTGATTACTTTGAAGTTCAAATTCAAAATGCTTTATTCATAGCCAATGGAGCCCTTATAAATATAAAATAAATTACTCTAACAGCGGGTCTCTGTAACGTTCGTTTACTCGAATCACAGGCTAAAACTAATGCTGTCTTTATCAGAACATAATAAATGACAAAGACACCAATAGAACCAATCCGTGCTCAAAGGCAACGAACCTTCCAGAAACCCACTGTGCCCATTCCACTTCGGAACATCTTTGTTCATCAAACTGAAATATAGTACTGCATGCACACTACTGCTTGGCGGCATGACTACACAAGCCAAGCTGTTTCCTTTATTCAAACGTTTGCTGTCCTTATCATCGTTAACTTAACATCGTTTATTTATTGTTTATTGTTTATAACTCGGAATACTCTGGTGTTTGCGGTCTCTAGACCAGAGATTATTTTGACATTTGCTCAAAATCATTCAATGTCATTTGCTTTGCTCGTGAAGTCTGCCGCCAAGCAGTAATGTGCAAGCATTACTGTGTTCCGGTTTGATGAGCAGAGTAGCCAGTGAAATTACTGGGCTTTTGAGACCTAATACCTAATGTCTCAGGGTAATGAGCGTACTGCAGTGCAGCACAGGCCTTTGTCTTTCAAAGTTCTGAGTGGCACTGCAATTGTTATGGGCCGGCATTATGCTTACCATCACGCAAACGACCAGCTCGTCTCGTTACCAATAGCATAAAAAAAAGAACTCGGAATACTCTGGTGTTTGCAGTCTCTAGATCACAGACATTTATTTATGTAAATTTTGAAATTGTGTTTCCAGAGTGAGTTGGTGTCTCTCCGCTCGGATGCGAGTGTGGAGCACGGGAACCATTCGATCCTCGCCGTGCCAGCCGGCGGGAACAGCACCGAGGAACAGCTGGTGGTCTGTGCCAGGTATGAGAGCCTAGTCTAAATTCAACACTAACCGCTTTACCACAAAAAACAGCTTTTAAACACCTGTAAAGACTAGTATAAAACTGTAAAGTATAGTATAAACTAGCTGCCCGCGGTACCACCCGCGCGGGAATATTGGATTTCATGGGTTTTATTTTTTTGCGCGGAACCCTAAGTATTTTTTAACCGACTTCCAAAAAAGGAGTAGGTTATCAATTCGTCGGGTATTTTTTTTTATGTTTGTTACCTCAGATCTCGGACATTTATAAACCGATTTGGAAAATTCTTTTTTTATTTGAAAGGGTATACTTTCAGATTGGTCCAATAGAAATTTCATTAAAATCGGTTCAGTAGTTTGTCACTGAAGTCGGTTCGTCGCTTTTTTAAAGCAATTTCCTAAAATAAAAGTAGCCTTATATTATATTTTATTTTTGCTTATATTACATTTTTGCTTATAAATCGTTATTTTTACAGGTGGAAGACTGGCCACACCGGCTATGTAGCCGTGTTCAATCCGACAGATGAGGAGTTGCGAGCGAATCTCACTTCGGTGCCGACCTTACCGGACTCCCTCACTGTGCACCAGATGTCTAATGCAGTGAAGCAGTACACAAAGTGAGTGGGGTAGTAGTTATTACTAGCGAGTTGAAGCGCTCAGCGTATTTCGACTCACCTTTCTTAACGGATAGGTAAAGTTAAGCAGCGTTTGCTGCGGTGAGTACTTGGATGGGTGACCACTATGTAGTAACTGAGCGCATTTACCGTGTATTGGAAGGCACGATGCCGTCGAGTCAGAAATCTTTGGACGGCTCAAAAATTGTGATACCGGTGTTGGTTGCCCCATACAAGAAAGAATGACACAAGCAAGGCCGTAGCTACCGACGTATCAGCCGTAACAATGATACAGGGCCCCCGGGCTACAAAGGCCCCGACATGTGTGAGCAAAAATTCGTAGTTTTATCCACAGTCTCACTTTTCTTAGGCCGTACTTCCCGGGAGAAATAACATTTTATCATACAATATCATATACATGATCAATATGATACACGAGTTTTGGCCATGTCTGCGCAGTAAAGGCCCCTGTAAATGTTTAATGCTAAAGCAATTTGTTATGTGCAACGTTTTATTTATTTTTATTGTTCTATTTAATAACGAGGCGAGCTGGTCGTTTGCATGATGGTAAGCATGACGCTGGCCCTTAATTGCAGTATCACTCAGAACATTGGATATAAAGGCCTTCGCAAACAACAGATATTAAACAAAATACCGACGAATCGAGAATCTAGTCCTTTTTTGGTCGACAGTTATTCAAATACAAGATGCTTTTTTTATGTTATTTGGTAACGAGACGAGCTGGTCGTTTGCCTGATGGTAAGCATAACGCCGGCCCATAACAATTGCAGTGCCACCCAGAACTTTGTAACACAAAGGCCTGCGCGGCATTGCAAGTCCGCTCGTTACCCTGAGACATTAAGTATTAAGTCTCAAAAGCCCAGTAATTTCACTGGATACTCTGCTCATCAAACCGGAACACAGTAATGCTTGCACACTACTGCTTGGCGGCAGACTTCACGAGCAAAGCGGTGGTAACAACCCAGACGGACACTCGCAGAAGAGTTAGTCCTCCCACTAACAAAATGCTTTATTCCTAGACGCCCCAGGGGAGCATTCTGAAGGTTAAAATCAGACTAACAGCGTTAAAACGGTATATTTTGTTCCAGCTATACAAGGAATGTTGCGGAAAAATCCGACAACGTACTCGTACCTCCCAAGTCTACTATGGTGCTCTCCTATGTGCCACACACCGCTGCAGAAAGTTAAGCTGCTAGCGGGATTTGGAGTTTGCTTCTAGCCACTTTGTATGCGTTGGCTAGCCTTGTTTGCTCTTGTTTTTATACATTGATATGATATTGAACAAATACATTTTGAAGCATTGAGCTAATTTGTTTTATTAAATTTGGTCCTGCGATGATTACAAAAGAGCCATTTTAAACGGCTAAGTTTCTGATCTCAAGAACTCATTAGCATTAGGATTGTGATGCAGGTGGAATTTGTTCCGATCGGGAATAGAATGCAGGGCCCCATGTTTTGTAGTCCACCAGAAAATGATGGAAAATAAAATATTTAAAAATTGTTTTTTTTTCTATGGCAATTATCAATCGAGTGTTCAAATCCTATCGTAAAGTTGGACTAAGTTACTTTGATACTTTTAGATTTTTTATTTCTGCCCAGATTACATTGTATAAACGGAGATTTGTAACTTCTCTAAAAGGGTTTTCAGAACCTACGACTATTACCACTATTATATCATTACCACTATATTTATTATAGTACTACTCTATGCACTATATTATTATTAATTATTCCACTATTACCTACCTATACAGCATATTTTACGAACAAGAAATGCTAATAGAGTTTTTGGAATCTTTTTTCTACTTCAGAATGAAATAAAGTTAATTAAAACATCCTTGACATCCTATGCACATGGCATGAGGCTGATGATATAGTTATTAGTGGTTTAAATTAAAAAAAAAACTACATACTTAGAAATACCTAATTTCTTTGTATGCTATGTACTCATATTCCTAGAATGGTAAAAAGATCAAGATGATTTATTCCAATCACCCCGGTGTTGCTTACTGCAAATTTTATTTTCACCATTTGCCATCAGATTCTGGTAGGCTAAACCAACTTAGCCGCGAAGCCGTCAATAATTTGAAAAAAATCTACTACCTACTTAGATTTCATTGAAATGTTAATTGTTAGTTGTGAAAAAAACAATAAAATTCCATATAATAAAAGTACATTTTTATTTCCAAATAACATTGCATAGTTCATATTTATAAAAGCATAATATCATTTGTACAAACTTCAATTAATAGATTTCGTATAACTTATAATAATTTACATGTATTATTAGGTCCCATAATTTTATGGCAAATGCATAATTAGTATTTTTTTCTCACTATTCATATTCTTTTATTTAACAAAGTAGGTGTTTAGAAACGTTATCTTTGCCTTATTTATAGGTACTATTTTAAAAAAGAAAAGTTTAGTATGTAAGTTCCTATACAATTTATGTTCAATTATTGTCTTCAGATTATTTTTAATGCTACATTTTATTTCCATATATCGTAAATTTACATTTTCAGTTACATAAGATTAAGGATTTGGCCCCACTGGCACAGTACCAGCCAGCAGACCTAGTTTTAAGTACATATTGACTTTGTATAGAGTGTGTTTTTTATTGAGGGAGTCTGGATGTCTTTCTATATATGATGGGATTACAAACATCAACTCCTTCCCAGGGCCGGATTATCCATAAGACAAAGTAGGCAACTACCTAGGGGCCCAACACCGAAAGGGGGCCCCGCACCCCGGGGTTTTTTTTTTTAAAAAGGTGTCTTCTAGTTAAAATTTACTTTGAAGATTTGTATGTAACAAACCCTCAATAATGGTTTTTATATTATATCGTCATATTTCAGAACGCATTTCAAATTATTATAGCATAATATTATTATGGTTAGAAAAGGGGGCCCGAGACATGCATTGCCTAGGGGCTGCGACATGTTTAATCCGGCCCTGCTCCTCCGTCACCAGCTCTTACGGCCTAGACCGCCTGGACCGTGTCCGGATAGTGCGAGGGGACCTATACCGTGTCCTGCGCCGACCCACATCCTCAGCAGGAGCTGGAAAGGTACTTACCCTACCAATATAACAACACATTTGGTCGCGCATAAAGGAAAATATACCCCATATAGCTTGGTAGAGTACCGTTGCTAAGAACATTCGCAGCAGAAAGTCGTGTATCGAATACACGCCCTTAAGGGGGCCCGTAGACGGAAAGTACTCCATCTTAACTAGGCAGGTTAGGACTTATGATATCGTAAAACGATTTTACTAAATAAAAAAGGGTGTAAGTAAAAATGATTTGAATGAATGTGTTCAAGATCCACCCCGAAGTCGATGAATCTTTGCGGGTGAAAATGTCTTCGAGCATTGTCAGATGTTGATCCATTCAGAGGCTGTGAAATTCGGCACTTTATCTTAGATTACAGCCTAAAATCACTCTTAATTATCGTGGCAAAGTAATAAATGCGGCGACCAGTCAATCTAAGATTATTTTCCGCAAGATTAATTCAAACCGGAAACAATCTATGGCAAGCATAAATTTTTTCCGGTTGCCAAAATTATAAACCGTTTGCCACAACTATTAAACGGCTGCCACAACAAATAACCGGTTCCACAACGAATAACCGGTTGCCACAATGAATAACCAGTTGCCACAACAAATAACAGGTTGCCACAACAAATAACCGGTTGCAACAACAAATAACCGGTTGTCAAGGTTCCGTTGCCGGTTACCGACGGCGGGCAGCCGCTGGTTTGGGTTTGTTGAATTGGAAGTCCTTGCACTTGGGTATGTGACGCTCGGCCGCGGCTTGGTTGAAGCGACGCCCACAACTGGGACACTTCACGTAGTCGGGGTTCTCTGATGGTGGCGGAGGAGGTAAGTCGCTGAGCTTACCTGGAAAAGATTATAGATTGATTTTATGTAATTTAGTCATTGGTTGATAGCATGGTGGGAGTTTTCTGTACTAGCCTGTTACCAACATCCAACGTGGTGGTGGTGCGAACACTGCGCTTAGCTAATGCTAAACACTGTGCTTAACTATTGCTAAACACTGCGCTTAGCTATTGTTAACACTGCGCTTAGATGTTGTTAAACACTGCGCTTAGCTGTTGTTAACACTGCGCTTAGATGTTAATTACATCGAGCTGCCGTATGAAGATTGCCGACGCTGCAGTTGCACCACCGCCTAGTGACAACGCCGTTTCGCCGATGCAGCATTTACGTCGACGGCTCATATTATTTCTGTATTAAGTTAGGCATTCAATAATCATACTTCGATTCGAATAGTACTTGTAGTTAGAAATTAAGTATTTTTATATTCCTCTCTTTTATTAAATTTTTATAAAACTATTTCGGTTTTTTTTCAATCCTGAGGCTGCCGCTAACGTATTTGGCGCAGTCGGTAGGATATCTACGGGTCGGTTCGTGAAATTCGGGACTTTCACTATCGAAAATCGCGTCGCGAGTCGCCCGGGTGGCTATCAAGCTCCGTAAACTAGATATCCAAGAATCTACGGTTCTGCAGCAGCCATAAGGAGAATCCAAACCTTGATTCACGGAGAGAAACCGGAAATGAAATCTATGTAAGTACACTAGAATAATTCTCGTGTTGCTTCCTTTATCTATCCTAAGTCAATCTTAAACTTCAAGATTTACCATCCTAGAGCCTATAATTCGCGGGAGCCTGAATCTCAGCAGGCCCGCAGAAGATTAGCAGATAGCAATAGAGATATAGAATTAGATTTTAATTTTGTGCTAGACCACTTATTTAAGTTAGATATAATAGAAATGGCCCATGACCCGGACACGATCTTTAAGGCTCTCCGCCTTGTCCCGGAATTTGATGGTAACCCTAATGTTCTTACTAGATTTATTAAAATATGTGACCAACTTGCCGCGCAATATTTAAGCTCTGCGCCAGGTAGCGAGTTCTCTAATTTGTGTTTATTGAATGGTATTTTAAATAAGATAACTGGAACCGCTGCTTGTACCATCAACTCCAACGGTATACCAGAAAGTTGGTTAGGCATTCGAACTGCCTTAATTAACAACTTCTCAGACCAGCGTGATGAGACAGCGCTGTACAATGACCTCTCTTTAGCCTCACAGGGTAATAAGACACCTCAGGAATTTTACGATCACTGCCAAACTTTATTTAGTACGATGATGACTTATGTAACGCTACACGAGGCCATACCTAGTACTATCGAAGCGAAACGTGAGCTGTATAAGAAAGTTACTATGCAGGCATACGTTCGCGGCTTAAAGGAGCCCTTAGGGCCCCGTATACGTTGCATGCGGCCTACTACTATAGAGAAAGCGCTAGAGTACGTACAGGAGGAACTAAATATCATGTACTTACAACAGCGTGGTGAATCATCAAAAAGTCAGCAGACCCTTAAGGTCGCAACCACACAACCACCCGCGTTTGTTCAGCCGCGACCTTACAACTTTCAGGCACCGATGCCTAACTGGCCTGTTCCTATGGGACAGCGCCCTATGAGGCCGCCCCCGCAACCATTTAAATTCAACGATTTTCAACACCAGCATCGCATGCCGACAAATACCCAAAGAATGTTCGGTGCACCACCACCTAATTACAACCCGCGAAGTAACGTATTTCGTTTACCACCACGAAACACTCCACCTCAACTCCAGGGCCCTCAGCCCATGAGCGGAATACAACGTTTTACTGCTAAACCCTTACCGCATACCAAAATGATTACGGGCCATGACTGGAACAAATTTGGTAACCCGCCGCCAACAAATTATTTTAAAACGCGCGAAACCAATATGAACGAATGTACGGCGTATGACGACTCGTATTACGATAATTATCAGGAACCGGAGTACAATTACTACACAGACGGTACCGACTATGGTAGTGGTTTTGCCCCCGGTTTCGCCTACGACTCGACATATTATTACGGAATGACTGACGAGTACCAATTGCCTGACGACTGTCAACCACAGGCCGGCCATGCTAGCCATGCTAGCCATGCTAACTATGCTGAACAGGATTTTCGCGAGGAGTCGACGTCACCAAAACCAAAATAGAAGTAAATGTACAGACGCAAAGGCAATTGCCTTATATTCAAATTGCAGACCCGCCATTAAAACTTCTCATAGACACGGGTGCTAACCAGTCTTTTATAAGCCCCGAGGCTGTTGAGAAATACTTCTATGACTATCCCCTCAACTTCGATCCGTTTGAGGTGACTAACATTCATGCAACTAGTAGGAATGACTATTCAATCACACTGCCGTGTTTTACCGAATTTAATGACGCCGACAGCATGAAACTATTCGTATATAAGTTTCACGACTATTTCGACGGGCTCATAGGTTTAGATCTATTGAGTAGTTGGGAAGCCCGTATTGACTTAAGAGAGGGTCAACTGTTGACCCGATGCGCGACGAACCCTATCAGGATGTATAACTCGCGTAACGTAAACCTTTATGAGGATATTATTCCAGCGGGAACCTCCAAACTCATCCGTATTCCCGTTGACGCTTTAGACGGAGACGCGTTTATTACAGAACAAGTACTGTGTAATTGCATAGTGCACGAGTGTGTTACCACCGTTACTAACAGCCGTGGCTATTTAGAAGTCGAGAATCCCACACCGAACGACGTAATATTCTCGCTCGACCGACCCGCGCACGCGGAGGTATTCAATACTGAGTGCACGCGCACTCAACAAGTAACGCCTACACGCGCACAAGACGTAGTATCGCGACTACGTACGGATCATTTAAACGAAGAAGAAAAGGCTAACCTTGTAGCCCTTTGTTCTCGTTACTCGGACGTATTCTATATTGAAGGCGAAGCACTTACATTTACTAATAAAATTAAACATCGAATTAGGACTACCGACGAAGTGCCAGTGCACACTAAGAGCTATAGGTATCCGTTTGTGCACCGCCAGGAGGTTAAAGATCAGATAGGAAAGATGTTGGAACAGGGAATCATACAGCCATCTGAATCAGCTTGGAGCTCACCCATTTGGGTTGTGCCCAAAAAGGCAGACGCCTCAGGAAAGCAGAAGTGGCGTCTCGTGGTTGATTTTCGTAAGGTTAACGAAAAGACATTAGACGACAAATATCCCATTCCAAATATTACTGACGTACTTGACAAGTTAGGAAAGTGCCAATACTTTACGACCCTCGATTTGGCAAGTGGGTTTTATCAAGTTGAGATGGACCCACACGACATTGAGAAGACCGCCTTCAACGTCGAACACGGGCACTTCGAATTCCTTCGAATGCCCATGGGACTTAAGAATTCTCCATCCACGTTTCAACGTGTTATGGATAATGTCCTCAGAGGACTTCAAAACGAGGTTTGCCTAGTGTATCTGGACGACATTATAGTCTTCAGTACTTCTCTCCAGGAGCACATGGTTAATCTCGAAAAGGTGTTTCAGAGACTTCGTGAGTCCAACTTTAAGATACAGATGGATAAATCTGAGTTTCTGAAGCTAGAGACAGCTTATCTTGGCCATATCATTAGCCAAGACGGTATAAAACCGAATCCCGACAAGATTTCGGCCGTCAAAAAATATCCCATTCCTAAGACTCCTAAGGAGATCAAACAGTTCTTAGGTCTTCTCGGTTACTACCGAAAGTTTATCCCCGATTTTGCACGTATCACCAAACCTCTCACCCAGTGTCTGAAGAAGGGTAAAAAGATTACTCTCGACACTGAGTACGTCACCTGTTTTGAAAAATGCCGAACTCTATTGACTAACGACCCTATTTTACAGTACCCGGACTTTAATAAAGACTTTAACTTGACAACTGACGCTTCCAATGTAGCCATTGGAGCTATACTCTCACAAGGCCCAATAGGATCTGACAAACCAGTCTGCTATGCATCTCGAACTTTAAACGATAGCGAGATGAACTACAGCACTATCGAAAAGGAACTTCTTGCTATAGTCTGGGCCACAAAATACTTCCGGCCCTACCTTTTCGGACGCAAAATTTACTGGCAGTGGCTTCTATACTTTCAACTATTGTTAAGGACTGCCCAAAGCCACTTAAAATATTTCGAATTGGCAAGTTCGTACCCGGAAAAGACCGTAGGGTCAAAGTCTGCTTTGAAAAGCACGACACCGCCAAGTTTATACTACGCAATAAATTAAACTGTCCAGAGAAAATTAAAATATTCTCCGATCAAACCCCGTCACAGCAAAAATTTCTGAATTATTTAAAAGATGAACTAATCAGACGTCAAGAAAAAGGTGAAAAAAATTTAACTATTAAATATCTTAAAGGAATTCCTAACATAGTACAAGATGTGTCAAAAAACTAAAAGGCCCAGAAATAAAATGCGAACTTTCTACATGTGATAATATAACATATCAACTAACCAATGACTATCATTATCTATCTACAACGCATAAATCGCGTCTTAATTTTTTCTATACAAACGTACGGAGCATTCGTAAAAGTGGCAAATTTGACGAGCTTAAATGTGTCTTGACGTCGATACCTTATAAACTACATGTAATACTACTATCTGAAACCTGGCTTAAAACAGATGAACAAGCACTAGAAATGCATTTACAAAACTACACGCATTATTTTTGCAACAGAACTGACAAAACAGGAGGAGGCGTTTCTGCTTACGTGCACAACGATCTACAACATACTTTAATAAACTCAACTTATGAAGATGGAAACAATTATTTGTGGTTCAGACTCGATAAATATGCACTTGATGTGGGAGTTGTATACTATCCTGGTGACACTAACTACCAACATTTTTTGGATACGTTTGACTCACAAATTCAGACAAAAAGCAGAGCTATAGTGTTCGGTGATTTTAATATTAATTTGTTGAAATCTGATAAAAGAGCTAAGACATATAAAGCTGTACTGCGAGAATCGGGATATAAGCTAATAAATAATATTGATGAAAAGTTTTGTACCAGAGAGACGGCTACCACTAAATCAATAATTGATCACGTAAGCTCCAACTTGACAAAAGATAACTTTCATATGGCAATAGTGGACTCATCTATGTCAGATCATAAGCAGATTATACTACAAATGAAAAAATTTAAACCTCCATCAAAGCAAAAGGTTAAATATGAAGCAGTTGATTATGAGAAGCTTTATAATATCCTGAAAACTACGCAACATGATGTACCTAATGATTTTACCTCGATTGAAAGCTTCATCCAAACACTTGTAAAGAACAGTAAAGTAACGAAGACTAAAATATTAAATTTACCCCAAAAAGACTGGATCAACAAAAATGTCATACAATCGATTAGCCTAAGAAATGAAGCGTGGAGAAGTTATAGACAAGACCCAGAAAACGAAGATTTGAAAAAAGACTATGAAACGAATAGGCATAATACAGCACAAGAGATTAAAAATACAAGAGATGCTTATTACTACAAAGAGTTTAAAAAATGTAACAAAGACCTTAAACATATGTGGAAATTAATTAATACATTAGCTACTAACAAAATTAAGACAGATACTGTTACTCCCAAGCTTATATCTGGATCTAATTCTATTACCGACCCAATGCAAGTATGTGAAACTTTTAATATATTCTTTTCCACAATTGGATCTATCTTAGCAAAACAAATCCCACTACACTATCACAAAAAACTTACACAAACACTATCATCAACCACCCTTGATACAAATACAAATAGTCTCTCTGAATTAAAACCGTGTAGTGAAGTAGAAATTAACACAATTATAAACAATCTTGATTCGAATTCGAGTACAGGCATAGATGGAATAAGTACTAAATCACTTAAATGTATGAAGAGCTTAATTTTAGATAATTTAACCACATGCTTTAATAAGTTATTAGCAGACGGAAAATTTCCAGAAAGCTTAAAAGTCGCAAAAGTTACTCCCATCTATAAATCAGGAAACAAAACCGATCCTAGCAATTATCGGCCAATATCAGTCCTGCCAGTGATATCTAAGGTTCTTGAAAAGATTCTATACTCAAGACTAGACGCTTATCTTGCCTCAATAAACTTTATATCTTCGAGGCAGTATGGTTTTAGACCTCAATCCAACACACTCTCTGCTACCGTTGACCTAGTAACAAAGATAAAGTATAACATTGACCAAAAAAAGATTGTTTTGGGACTGTTTATTGACCTAAAAAAGGCATTCGACACCGTGAGTCATTCAAAACTAATAAACAAACTTAGGGGCATTGGTGTCACTGGCAAGGCTTTAAAAATGTATGAATCGTATCTAGCAAATAGGTCTCAATTGGTTAAAATAAATAATTCGCAAAGTAACCACCAACCTATCACTTATGGAATTCCGCAGGGATCTGTACTAGGTCCACTGCTTTTTCTTATCTATGTCAATGATATGCATGAAATAGGTTTACATGGACAAATCACCTTATACGCTGACGATACATGCTTATTTTACTTTGGATCCTCTATCCACGAAATGATCTCGCAAGCTCAACAAGATCTCGACACCCTTTTTGAATGGTTGCAATCTAACCTTTTAACAGTAAACGTCCAAAAAACTTGCTATCTTATTTTCAAAGCTAAAAATAAAACTTTACCACAACACTCGCCTTTAATACTAAATGGGACGGCCCTTCAAGAGAAACAAGACGAAAAATACTTGGGCTTACGACTGGATAGTAATTTGAATTGGCACGTCCAGATCGATTACATCCAGTCTAAACTGTCATCTCTTGCTGGATCACTTCGTCGAATTGTTCGATGTTTCCCTAGGCAGGTTCGTGTGGCTATATATAACTCTTTAGTAAAACCACACTTGACGTATCTAATAGAGATATGGGGTACCGCTTCTAAAACTAAACTAAATGAATTACAAACACTGCAAAATAGAATAATTAAAACTCTTTTCCATTACCCCTATCTGACACCTACTGTAAAGGTCTATAGTGAAACTAAACTAATGAACATAAAACAGCTTTACACTTACACAACATGCTTACTCATTAGAAAAATATTAAATAAACACATACAGACGGACATTACATTCACGAAAAAGAGCCAATCACATAAATACTGTGGACGCAAGGGAGATCATCTCATCTTGCCCATGGTAAGGACCAATTATGGAAAAAAGTCTTTAACTTTTGATGGCGTCCAGCTTTATAACAAATTACCTCCAGATGT
The DNA here is from genome assembly GCA_907269065.1 of Crocallis elinguaria. Lineage (NCBI taxonomy): Eukaryota > Metazoa > Arthropoda > Insecta > Lepidoptera > Geometridae > Crocallis > Crocallis elinguaria. Next base: position 10,762,852 of record OU026065.1, on the reverse strand, counting down.
AAAACATGCGAAGACGCTTCGTGCATTCAAGTCGGGATTAGCTAAGTACATACTACGTACTCAATAGTAAGATGTACCTAAGAGATCTGCGGATGTACCACACTAACACTCGACTGGATTTAGCGCCAAGCGACATCGCACCTGTTATGGACGACGATAATATTGTACTTACTAATATTGATTGTTTTCTCATGTAAGTGACACTTAGTCTTAAATGAGAAATAAAGATTCTTTAAACTGAAATTTAAGATCTTGACTGACCATAAACCATTGCAGTGGATGATGAATTTAAAAGAACCCAATTCACGTCTCACGAGATGGCGACTTAGACTGAGCGAGTATGACTTCACCGTCATCTATAAAAAGGGCAAACTCAATACGAATGTAGATGCTCTTTCTCGGATAGAAATCCACACAGGAGAAGCTATATCACTAATAGAGGAAATCGACGAACTAAATTCCTTGATGGGAAACCCATCCGAGACGGTACTTGCTCCAGTAAACTCCTCGACTGACATAAGACATGACGGAGCTAACTCTTCTACTGAAACAGCACATACCAGCAATGAGAACCCAATTCTAGAGATTCCAATAACAGACGAACCCCTGAACAAGTTTAACCGACAGATACATTTTACTTTGGTTACCGACATTAAAAAGAGACCCACAGTGACTAAACCATTTGAGACTCACACACGCACTAGTATACAGTTATCAGAATCCAACTTAGAAGATGACGTAGTAAATGCCGTAAAAGAGTTTGTAAACCCAAAAGTTAAAACAGCCTTGTTAATAACCCCACCTTTAGCTATGTACAAGATTATTCCGATTCTACAGGACAAGTTCAGAAGTTCATCAATGAACCTCGTTCTAGCTAAGTCTGAATTAGAGAACGTTAGAGAATATCTCAGACAGCAGGAGATTATTCGCCACTACCATGATGGGAAAACTAACCATCGTGGCATAAACGAGTGCCACTTAGCTCTATCGCGTAAATACTATTGGCCTAAGATGAAAGATCAAATAACAAAATTTATAAATGAGTGCACCATCTGCGGACAAGCCAAATATGATAGAAACCCGGTTAGACCTCAATTCAATATTGTACCTCCAGCTACAAAACCTTTCGAAATTATTCATATGGATTTATTCACGGCACAAAGCGAAAAGTATATAACCTTTATCGACGTTTTCACAAAGTACGGTCAAGCTTACCATTTGCGTGACGGAACAGCAGTTAGTATACTACAAGCCCTTTTGCATTACTGTACCCACCATGGCATACCAGGAACTATTGTAACTGATAATGGGACAGAATTCACTAATCAGCTGTTCATGGAATTTACCCGGCTTCATAAGATTAACCACCATAAGATACTAGCCCACTCACCTAACGACAACGGTAATATCGAACGGTTTCACTCTACTATTCTTGAGCACCTCAGAATCTTAAAACTTCAACATAAAGATGAACCCATAGTTAATCTTATGCCTTACGCTATTATAGCTTATAACAGTTCTATACATAGCTTTACTAGATGCAGACCCTTCGACTTACTAACTGGACACTTTGACCCCAGAGACTTTCTTGACATTGACGTTATACAGCAGTCGTTACAACACTACGTACAAACTCATAGAGAACGGATGAAGAAAGTCTATGACATCATTAACAGTACATCTCTAGCTAATCGTACTGCTTTAATTGAGAATAGAAACAAGACTCGTGAACCAGAGATAGAATATGCACCAGACCAACAAGTTTTTGTTCGAAACCCTTTCGCGAGCCGCCAAAAGACAGCTCCACGTTATACAAAAGACACGGTCTTAGCTGACCTGCCAATCCACATCTACACTTCTAGGAAACGAGGCCCCGTAGCAAAGTCAAGACTAAAGCGTGTTCCTAAAACGGCTAATTTGTTACAGAATCCCGCTAATAATGATTCTCCAAATGACTAATGACACTTACACACTATACGAAGTTCAGTTAGATTATCTTACTAATAAGCTTGGCAAAGTCCTGGATCAACTAAAATCTTTAGAACCCAACAGAGTAAAAAGAGGTCTTGTAGACGGACTAGGTTCGATTATTAAAAGCATAAGTGGAAACTTGGACCACACACATGCGTTAAAGTATAATGAGGCAATTCGAACCCTGACAACTAATCAGAATAAAATAGTATCCGAAATTAACAGTCACATAATTATAATACTATGATATTATAAAACCAGGCTCTTATCCCGTCCTTTCCTTTCATTGCAACTAACGAGATGTCATTCGTGTACATAGAGGCAGAATGCCCGAAGTTAAACAACCGGTATCTCTGTGAGAAAGGAATCACCCATCAGATTCACACCAAATCTGACTGCATCCAAGAGCTGATCATCAATCAAGTCCTGCAGGAATCCTGCCAGTTCACCACGGTCACCCTGATGAAAGAAGCCATGGAGAAACTAGATGACCAACATTATGTTCTTTCCTTCCCCCACCAGACGAAGGTATAACTTGTCTGCGAACGAAAGGACTACACTTCACTTCAAGGAAGTTATCTCACCACGATCCCTGTCGGATGTCGCCTAAGATCAACAGAGTTCACTATCGCAAACGACAATGACGAAATCAAGGGCCAGCCTATCAAGCTAACCAAGATTCCCTACGACGCTGAGAAACAAGCTACAGCTTCAACCCATATCAACCTAAACTCCATCGATCTCCAAGGGCTACACAGCATCCAAGATACGATTATGGTCCAGACTCCGCTGCAAGTAGACAACGTGCAGCCAGACACCTTTTATCATACCACAATACCATTCTACACGGTATTGTTGAGTGCAGGTGTACTCGCTATCATCCTGATAACCTGGCGGTACTTATGCAGAGGCAACAAGAATACGAAAACTCCAGCAATCACCCTGGGACAAAATGTTGACCCCGGGAATGTTCCGGCAACATTTTCACTAAACGTTTTAAAATAGTCGCCGTTCTCAGGGTGGAGAAATTACATCGAGCTGCCGTATGAAGATTGCCGACGCTGCAGTTGCACCACCGCCTAGTGACAACGCCGTTTCGCCGATGCAGCATTTACGTCGACGGCTCATATTATTTCTGTATTAAGTTAGGCATTCAATAATCATACTTCGATTCGAATAGTACTTGTAGTTAGAAATTAAGTATTTTTATATTCCTCTCTTTTATTAAATTTTTATAAAACTATTTCGGTTTTTTTTCAATCCTGAGGCTGCCGCTAACGTATTTTGTTGTTAAACACTGCGCTTAGCTGTTGCTAAACACTGTTTAGGATTCTAGGATTAGCGTGCTACCACTTAATATTATTAATATCGGGTTAGTTAATAGTTAAAGTAAAAAAATGTTTTTTCCTGGGGCCAAGCAATTAGTGTGAATTCTCAAAAAAATATTATTTTTATTTTGTATTAGTATAAATGAAAATCGTCTCTTGACTTACCACCAGCTGCCAGATGAGCCTTCACCTGCTTAGCAGCTCTGATAGCGTTAATAAACTCCTCGTGTTTCTGCCGCCAGGTGCTGTTCAAAGGCTTGTTCTGCACTTTCGTTGAAGATTGATTGGTCGGGGCTTTGCGAAGTTTACCGAGGAAGGGTTCCGCTTCGGTGCCCTGTTGGACAAAGTTCAAGAATTGAGAAGTGTGCGTTGCGATTGGTTCTGATGGTAGACGATGAGGTGCATTTGAAAAAAATACTATTCTGTATAAAATAAGTGCTGTAGAACAGTAACTCTTGTCGTAAGTTACTTTTGAGATAGTTGAAAGAGTGTAGGTATATGGTTTAAGTTGAAAGGTTCAGAAGTGTTGATGTAAATGAAAGTGGTTTCAAAGCCAATTCAATTAGGCCCGTGTTTGATTGCAGTAAAAAGTACAAATATTTCCTTTTGAGACTATTATATCAAGTCGTTAGCGATAGGAAAATGTAAAATATTTAGTTTCGCTTGCCTTGTAGCCGTCTGCTTCTGTGCCCTAAAATAGTAAATCAGGATAAATATAACGAATTATTCAATTTATGGGCAGGTAAAGTTACTTAGCAGCTGTCAGTTTCACATTTCACTAAATAAATTTGCTGAAAGGGCTAGGTAATTAAAAAAATATTAACATGTGTCACTTTATGGTATGCAAAAGTAGGATTCTTGATGTTAAAACCATCCAACTATTGACCAAATACTTAAAAAATTATTAAACGGCATTTAACAGCTGATTGCCACAACTATAACCAGTTGCCGCAACCATTCACCAGCTGCAACAACCATCAACCAGTTGCCACAACCATTAACCAGTCGTCACAACCATTAACCAGTTGTCACAACTACGATTCGGTTGCCAGAATTATACCCGTTAGTATAACTTACCGCTAGTCTATGCTTCAGGGCGTCGAATGGCTTCCGTTTCTTGGAGTGCGCCTTTTTACAGATGTCCTGATGCTTAGCGAGGCGGTCTGGAGCGAACTTTCGACCACAGACTGCACAGGCGTCGCCGGAGGCTTGCGTCGTAGAGAGCGTCGAGGCGGCTGAAGGGCTCGCCAGGTTGGACCGGGGCTTTGGAACGGCTCGGGAGCTTTTCTGGAAGGACAAGCATTATTTCAGTTATTTTAAGATACGTGGTACAGGGGCTCTAGTCTCATTGATACGCGTTTATACTGTCCCTTTCGTTCGCGTATATTTTGAAATGCAAACAAAAGAGACCGAAACAAATGAATTGAAACAGGAAAGAAGAAATGAAAGGGAGAGTTATTGAATGGCAGTATTAAGAACCTGCAATGAAACGTTTGTACATACACTTAGTTATGCAAAATAAATGAATATGAATGAATATGAATACGAACGTAAGTACTCGTAGCTATACGATCGCACAAATTATTTACAGCATCTCTTCTAGTTTGATAGTAATAAAAAGTTTAATAGGAAAAAAAAACTTACTACACCTGGCTGACTTCTAGGGCGTGGTTCCTGAAAATAATAAATAGATACATACAGAATGTTACAAAACAAAAAGATGGGCATCATAATGGACTTCAACCGTAGTTAAAAATAATATTTGTAAAATGGGCAACATTTATTCGCACGGTTAAAATATCATTAGTGTTACCACAAAAAAAAAACATTTTTAGTCGCCTGTTTAGTTAGACAGCGTCTAAAGATAAACGTTAAAAATGATTAGAAATGCCACAACAGAATTGTGTTAGACAACGGTTAGACACTACTTAAATCAGGATTTGTGGTTGCTCATATTTAATCGCGCGACTAAGGCATGTTTAGGCGTTAAACAGTATTTAACATAGGTTATATTGTTGTAGGTTATTGTATAGGTAATATTGTTTATAGCAACAGCACAAAGCTATATAATATTTATTTATTTATTCATAAAAACCACAGCTCTTAAAATAACCTTAACATTACTTATATACGTTACCCAAAAAATATACTACTTATATACTTATATAAGTTTACTTGTAATTCCGATACATATTAATCCTGCAGATCTAACAAAGTATCACAACTTCAAACATTTGGAAGTATTTAAGTCTGTTTCTGAACATGTTATTGGGTAAATTAATGCAATGTTCATGAGTATTACATGATATCCATGGTATGTTATGATGGTAGCTTATTTACTACCGCTACTCACTTTCTGCATTGCCCCGCGAGCTCTACGTGACTCTGTAACCTGTATAATTACATGTTTAAGTTTTTACATAGAATTTAGATATTATAAGATATCGAGTTTACAATATTTGAGAACGTGTCGTGTTGATTTGACAATTTTGACAGCAGTCACCACGTATGGATAGAGGTTTGAATTTAGAAAATGTCATTTCTGACAAAGGGGTTGTGACATTGAGGCGGCAAGCTGGCTATAAAAGGAGTTCGAATTAGCTCGTGATAATTATGTTGACAGAGTGCAAATAAGCATCAGAAACATTTCGACGAAGGCACATAATTTTATTTACCTATCTATACAGTACTTTGTCTATATAATTTTATTTTATAATTTTTCTTTCTTGTAATGTCTACCTAACTTCTTTTCTCCTGTAATAGTTCAAATAGTGCGTAATATTTAAGCACGTAAAGAGTAATCAGTAATGCGTAAGGAATTAAGTTTAAAAAAGATGCAATAAAGTAGTATCACCCAGAGTTTTGAACGAAAAATCCTGCGCGGCACTGTAGTATGTTCGTACCATGAGATAAAATTATCATCATGATCGTGATTTTATCCACTCAGATTTAACTATAATAATGAATATACTGTAAAAAAGAGTAATTGAAAAATACGTTTTCACACTTGTACACCTGCGCTAGGATTCCCTATGTCGTAGGTGGCACACGGATACACAATACAAACATCTAAAACCCGAGAACAAACTACTCTTAGCAAAGTTCGTAAAGTTACCCATACTTCCTGTACATATATATTAGGTGGTAATAGGTATATGTTTAACACACAAAGTTTGGTCCAGCCGGGTATCGAAATCGGGGCCCCTTGAAATAAAGGGGCCTGTAAAAGCAGGCAATTCACGCAGACGAATGCGTCTCTGTGCTAATTAATAATATTTTACTCACAGTATTTTCACTAATGACTTTCCTCGGCGGCGTGGCCGCATGCGGCTGTGTTTTTGGTTTGGCTGGACTGGATTTATTAACTGGATTTCTGGAAAGAAGCATTATTGTATGTTTCAGGATAAGTTACATACTAACTCTAATTATTCCTTTGTAAACGAAAGATAGTGTTTAAATACTTTTGCTGCAAAATTTTGTGCGGTACGGGTTGGCTAGAAGAGGTTGACACAGAAAAGGAGAGTGAGAAAGAGAGACAGATGGAGATGGATTACAAATTTACTTCATCAACCCCCTTGTCGTAAGGATATATATAAGAGAAATGTATATAATATGATTATTTTAATATATAACAAAATACCAAATGACATTAAATTAATTGAATGTAATAAATTTAAAAAAGTATTAAGTGACTGGCTCTTAAAAAATTGTTTTTATACTGTTAAGGAATTTTTAAATTTTAAAAATTGAATTGTATAACGAATCTTAAATATTTGCACGTTAGCTTGCAGGCTGAATACACAGACCCTATATTTTAATTATTACCATGATATTTTACTGTATTCTGGCAAATAAATTGTTTGATTTGATTTGATTTGATTTGATGAGAGAGATCTTGGAGAAGTGGGTTTGGTTTGGTTAGCGTTTAACCACTATCGTGTCGATTCTGTCGTAGGAAAGAAAGAGAGAGAGAAAGAAAGAGAGAGAGCGAAAAGAAAGACAGATGTATTATACCTTTGTTTAAAGAGGATAGGATGCGCCCAATTAAACCCAAACACTATCGGGGGCATAATGTCGCAGGATAGTCAAGTGCACTGTTCTCAAGTACGTTTAAGAAAATAGAGAAAGCGATACAAATAAAGAGAGAAAGAGAAAGCTAAAGAGAGCGAGAGAAAAAGATATAGAGAACGAGAAAGGGAAAGAGAAATAGAGAGAGAGAAAAATAGAGAGTTCTCACCTTCTCGGGGGAGCTCTGACTTCCTTCACCGGCTGCGGCGCCGGGTCCGGGGAGCGCGGCGTGGGCGTCGGCGCCAGTGCGTCGGGGAAGGTCTCGTCTTCTAGCAGGTAGTTGTTGTCCTTGTCACACGTATCTACATCGTCTGCGGTTATCACCTCACCGTTGCATTGGGGTAGCTGGAAGAATAAATAGATAAATTATTACAAGCTCTACAAGAAGAGTTAGTCCTATCTCCTAATAAGTTAAAAATGTATGGAAATGACATAACGAATCGATAAATTACATACACGGTAACTTAGCGAATTCATGCGTCAATTCCATACTTATTAAACATACGAAATTTAACTTTTCTTACTACTACATGCACGCAGGCAAGAGCGAACAGGAGACGTTCTGAAAAATCATAAGTAGAAGTTAAAAACCACTTACAGCTTGTTTCAAAGAGTTCAGATCAGGTTCGTGGTTGTGGTTGAGATCGCCGGAGCCGTTTATTTTGTTCTCTGTTTTCTGTAACATGAGAAGGCGAAATATTTATTACTGTAGCTTCTGCCCGCGGGTTTGCTCCCGTTCCTACGGGAACTGTGCATTTTCTGGGATAAAAAAATAGTCTATGTTACTCTCCGGTCCGTAAACTATATCTATGCCAAAAATCACGTCGATCCGTTGCTCCGTTGCTGCGTGAAAGAACGACAAACAGACAAACACACTTACGCATTTTTAATGTTTAGTAGGATGAAATGTATAAAATGTCAAGTGCAAACATCGAATCGAAAGTTGGATCCAAAACACTTTCATGGTAGGAAAAGTGCGATCCGTCAGCCGAAGCTTCGACATTCGAGTTTTGGAGTAAGTCCCCTGGTCCTCGAGTGCAGTTGCTGGAACACACCGATATAGGTGCTTGGAGAAAGTTTTTCACTTTGAGGGAAAATCTCTCCAGAAAATCTCTACACACCATGTTATACCCAATAGTAGAAAACTCGATGTTATCCCTCACTGAAAGTTTTATTCTATTTGATAACGAGACGAGCTGGTTTGCCTGATGGTAAGTATAACGCCTGCGCATAACAATTGCAGTACCAGTCAGAACTTTGAAACACAAAGTCATGCGCGGCACTGCAGTGCGCTCGTTACTCTGAGACATTAAGTATTAAGTCTCATAAGCCCAGTAATTTCACTGGCTACTAGAACACAGTAATGCTTGGCGGCAGACTACACGAGCAAAGCGGTGATACCAACCTAGACCGACACTCGCAGATGAGTTAATACTACCACCTTGTCACCCAGTCATTGCCGGCATCTGTTTTTTCCTGAACATTACAATCTGGGAGTCTTCAAGAGACGAGTGAACAGGTATCTTCTGGGCAAGCGTGCTACATCGTCGACCGCGCCGTCGCTTAACATCAGGTGAGACAGCGGTCAAACGCAAGCCCATTTGCAATAAAAAAAAAAGTAGTAGAAGGTCATTGTAGAATTCGAACAGAGCAGAGGTCGAATTCACTACGTACTTATACTTTATTGTACTTACAATTACATGTTGAGTTTTCTTCAAAGTATGTGTACTGGATACAGTGTGTGTTTTGGTGGTGCGTTTCTCCGTCCTCGCGTTGGTTGTGGATGCCGTGACCTTTGTGTAGCCGTTAGGGAGAGCTTTGCGCGTCCGCTCCGTGTTTTGAATAGGCTGTAGAGGGTAACTCTTGTCTATGCCCTTGGTGCGACGCTCTTCAAACATTTGACGGACCTATATGGAAACATTATTGACCTATATTATTTTGATAACTGGATTATTTCATACTGGTTGATCTGAGAATGACTTAAAACTTCATTCGTATTGACTGACATTTACTGCTGAAAAGCACATTGACGAGCATTGTATTGGAATAATTACCTACTTAAAAAAATATTTTATTTGCGTTTGAAGCTACAGAAAATCCTTCACACCTTCGACTTGTCTTAGTTACGTCTTACGCCAGTTATAGAGACTTTTGGGTAGATCAACATATTTTTCATGGAAAAATAATCTATAAAATTAGTATTTTGTTTTAATCTCTGGAACCATTGCTCAGATTCTTATAATTATTTCACTAAGGCACAGAACATTATAATATGACTAAGCGAAAGCTACATTATTCCTGATCGCTATAAGCTACATCTTAATATATATAAATTACGCGTCACGTTGTTTGTCCGCGATGGACTCCTAAACTACTTAACCGATTTTAATCAAATTTGCACACTGTGTGCAATTTGGACTAACTTAAAAGATAGGATAGCTTACATCTCAATTTATAGCCGCAATATTATTTTATTGCAGATTCTAATAGGGTTCCGGGCAAAAAATAAAAACCATGAAATCCAAAATCTCCACGCGGTTGAAACCGAAGGGCAGCAGCAGCTAGTTTTATATAGATACAAGACCTGCAAAGCAGTCGTGGGCAAAAGCTAGTGGAATATGCACCGGTAATAATTCAAAATCTAAGTTACTTTTATAGCTGTAGGTGCAGCCAGTAGCATTGCAGTTATTGTTACCTTCCCCGGCTGGTGCGGCACTGTTGGTTGTGGGGGTGAGTTGCCGGGCACGTGTCCGTTGGAGACGTGTCCGTTGCTGCTGGGCGAGTGCCTCACTTTGTCGAGAGCGCGCGTCTGCTGAGCCTCGTATAGCGATGCGATCTTCATCTCGCGCTCTTGCATCTGTTTTTGTTGGAATCTGGCCTGTGAACAACAAAACAACAATATAATTCCTATTATAGGATCTTCGACAATTCATGCTGAGTCGGTGCCTATATCATAGCATCAGGCTGCATTTCGCTTTTTGTTGTGTGATGCGTGTCCTGAAATAAATTAGTCTTACTTTCTTAAGTTTCTTTCTATTTTGCGAAATAAATAAACGTATCATTTACGTATACTGCTGGGCAAAGAGTTTTCGCTATGAATGCCATACAAGTTTCTGTATTTTATAAGCATTTCCTTTGATTAAAGTTGGTCTGTTTGTCAGACGTCAGAGACAAATATTGCGTGCGCTTTTTCGGCTACTTTACGATATCCAACTGAATTTTAAACAGATCTGTGTTTCTTCAGACAATATACGAATAAAATACGCTGAAATTGTTAATTGTTGTAGGTCTTAAAGCTAGTCTTAAAAAATACTTATTAAAATTGAGAAACTTGAACTTGGAGAACTGACCGTGGCAGTAACATTAAAGTATTGTATCGATGATAATTATCAGTTGAGATTCTTAAATGACGCGGAGTAAGTAATTAATTATCTGCTCATCTGTATCAACTTCACTTGTGAGCGCTTTCAATTTTAATAAAACGTTAGACTCGGCCACATGTTGTATGACTCACGCCCATGTCTCGAGAAACACACACAAAGCAAAGTGAAGATGGTATGCTTAGTAATATAATAATACATATTTTTTATTTCTTCAACTTATGACATTCTATCTTAGTATAAACAAATCTTAAGATAAATTACAATAAGGCTTTGCATCTCTGTCCATATTAGTTTAAATTGTGTTACAAGGACACAGGGCCTCCCAAAGACAAAGTTCAAAATTGAAGTCGCACACCGCACTTCCACTTCGTGTACACTAATGCTCAAATGCTATAATCTATCGAAAAAAAACCAGCTAAATAAATAAGTGATTAAGAAACAATAAAATTAAGTCATAATGATTCATCGAAGCATAATTAATACCTGCCTACGAGGTATTGAAATTTTTTTGCTCGACTAGTTTTGTTCGCGATATAAACATAAGCTGCCTTTATAAGGAACGAGGTTTTTACTGCTTTGGGACTGGACTCTGGAGAATGTAGATATGATAATATGCTGTGAGAATTAGTTATTGAATTACGATTATTATTTCAATGGCTTTATGTAACGTTTCTATGATAAATTGTGATAACTAGCAGACTCAGTCACGCGTTGCTGTTGCGGCTATAAATTGAGATGTAAGCTATCCTATCTTTTAAGTTAGAACAAACTGAACACGGGCGCAAATATTAAAATCGGTTAAATAGTTTAGGAGTTCATCGCGGACAAACAACAATTTATATATATTAAGATAATACCCCATGCTTATTTTTGTTTTATTTAGAACTTTACTCAAGTCCGTGATGGGCTTTCCATTTATCAGTCGACACAATAGAAGTATGTATTTTCATGTGTCGCCGTCTACCTCAAAATATAATAATGTAATATATGTATGTTATGTATGAATCTACTAGAGATTATTTAATATGTAGTTAAAGACTGGTTAATTTATGATTTTTGGATTTAGGCAGAGTTTCTATAAAGATTACAAGTTTCGACTTATAAAAATAACGACCGCCTCAGAATAAAGCAAAAATATTTCTAGCAGTCTGAGAATAGGTATACATCATAGATTATGGAACATTGACCATGATGGCGAATCGTCTGCGTTACGCGCCGATGGCCAGCGACCACCTGGTGAACCATTTTTTGTCCCATTGTTGAATTACTCGTTTTACTAGAAAAAAAATCACCGTAAAGGTGAGGAGGTCTACCACCATCTCTTAGAGCAGTATAGGTATTACTTTAATCTTACATTGAAAATTCGTACTTTGACTTTTACAATGTAAGATTAAAGTAATAGTGCTCTAAGAGATGGTGGTAGGCCTCCAGGTCTTAACATGCTATTTATATATAAACTTTTTAACTTATATTTAAACATGCTAGAGTCATCGGCTGCCAAACTGTAGGTCAATGGCTCGAATCATATCCTTAATAAGCTTAGATGCAAACATAAAATATCATTTCTAGAGCTTGCCTGAATCCTGTGGCCTCAAGCTATTGTTCGAAGAAAATACGATACAAAATAATTGTCTCGCTAAATAGTTTATTTTTAAAAAGCTTTTTATACTAAATACATAATAATGTACCTAAAGTAATACAAAATGTATAAAAAGTACCTAAAGTAATACAAAATGTATAAAAAGCACGTATCGCTTGGTGATAAAATACACCTGTGTGGGGGATTGAAATCGTTCTAAGACGTATTGTTTCTATTGGTCGTTCTATTTCGATTGCTTGTCCTATTGGCCGTTTCTTCGAAATGTGATTAATTTTGTGTAAAGTTTTTGCATGAAGGTGAGCTTGTCAGTAATTAATGAGTCGTATAATTAGATGTGGGTGGTATATTGTGGTCAAGAGCCTGAAGTCCATCCTTATACGGAGAACAAAGTGACCCTTTGTTTCAAAGATATGATAGGTCAAATGTCATTAACAAGATCTATTTCTTCTAGGAAGATATTCTTTTATACTTACTTACAATACAATACAATAACTCTTTATTGCACACCAAAAGGATATATATTTGTAACATAACAAACTTAAAAAAAAAAAACAGAGTACAATGGGCGGTCTTATCGCTAAACAGCGATCTCTTCCAGACAACCTTAATGATAGGTTATTTAATGATAGGTTAGCGATTTATTGTCTCATGACATGAGTCATGACAACGACATATCAGGGGGTAGGACTAACACTTCAGTGAGGGTCCGCTTTGCTCCTCGTGTAGTCGGCCGCCAAGCAGTCTGCAAGCATTACTGTGTTCCGGTTTGATGAGCAAAGAAGGTAGTCAGTGAAATTTACTGGGATTACGTCTCAGGGTACGAGCGCACTCCGGTGCCACGCAGGTGTTTGTGTTACAAATTTCTGAGCGGCACTACAATTGTTATGGGATTGCGTTATGCTTACCATATACTCGCTCGTCTCGTTATCCAATGATATAAAAAAAGACTCGACTGCTTCAATTAGTTTGATTAGACAGAGTGGCTGATGTAGCAACTGACGACAGGTCGTAAATCGGCCACGATTAGCAACCCAGTCGCAATTGCACCGATGCATATTGCAATAGCGGTGGCGATGGGGACACGATTGCGATGTAATAGCGCGCTTTAGAATGAAGAATCGTGATCGTGACTGATCGTGTCCACTCGGCCCTTATTTTTCTGATAGGGACTACTATAGTACTAACTACTATAGTATTTACAATATTATGACGTTGTTATATGGCCGGTTTTGCCTAGTTTCTTCTCACATTTCATAAGGTAAAACCGGTAGAAAATCTCCCCACGGATTTATCGTAAAGTTTTATACTTTTTAATAACAATAATTACTATAAATAGGTATGTTGACTCCATTTTTTATGATTTCAATCAATTCGTTTTAACATGAGAAATGTCTATATCGAAAAAACTGGAAAACAAAGTTAGAAATGAAAAAAACAATCAAAGTCGGGCGTATTTACTGAGCGCTAAAACGCCCCATACAATTTGGACAGAACATCTGACGTCACTTGTTCAACGCGGGTCGTTGTTCAATTTTGCGTTTAAGTAAGTTGTCGTACATTTTTTATTCATTAAAATGTATAGAATCTTATGGTATTATTTAAATTACTATTGGATGATAAAAAAAAAAATCGTTGAATTCGGGAAACTTTTAGTTGCAGTATCTTAGTTGACATTAGGTATATATTTTTTGTGAATTTCATTTTTATTGTGTTAATGTGATGTTCTTAAACCTGTATAACGACAGTAATTATGTATTTTGTGTTTCATGCATCATCACTGATCATTAGATACTAAAGTGAAAGGAAAAATATGCAACGTAACATAAGTAACATTTGCTCGCACGTGGGAGTAATCGATGATATCTACATGCGAACAGCAAGGTCACTGTGACAGCCGTCGCCTTTTATGTTTTAGACTGATAGTTGACACTACGCGGAAGATGAAACGGAAGACTGCTGCCGAAGGTTGATGGAGATTGATTGGTTTGATCGATTTGGATGAAAGATAATACCTACTGGAGGCTTTTAATTGCTTAAATTCGAAGGCGAAGAATTGCGACTAAGAATTTCGTAGAATTAAATATTTAGTATGATTATGCAACAGAATTTGTTTTGAGTAGATGTTATTTCCTACCTTCTAATAATTATTGGTAGGACAATTGCTAGGGACTCGGTGTGAAGCCATTGTAAGCCAGCCATTGTGTTTAGGAAAGTATGTAGTTACCTACATAAATGTTTGTCTTTTCTTCACCTACATCAAAAGTATCTATATGGAGTCGGTGGGACAGAAATAAAAAAAATTACTACCTACCTAACCATTTCAGCTAAGTACCAATTTTTGTAGGTAATTTTAAGGTTCAATACAGGTACCATTTAGGCTTAAAATCGGCAAAATAAAAATATGCAGATAATGAGAAGTCCGAAATCAGCAGCACAAGGACGGATCTTTTTGATCCATTTAAATGACAGTTCCAATCGATAAAGTGGGTTTTATCGACTTTTTATATAATTTACCGAGCCTCTATATAATCGACAAACTTATCGAATAGCTAGGTCGAATCCAAAGAGAATATAGAGCTATTACAATACTTTACGATCAGACTTCGGTACTCGCAACATTCGATAAATTTTCGGGTTTTTCGATTCGACAAATTTATCGAACCGACTTCCGTACTTGCGCCGCAGTACGAGTTATACGACGAGATATTCCTACGAGTTAATAATTCATTGTTTTATCATTGTAGTTTAATTAATTGTTAAAGTACTTTCTAAACTGATGTTTTATGGTCGTTGAGTGTTGGGAGGGTATATGAGGTGGTAATTAACCTATCTAGGTAACCTTTATTCCAGTCTTAGCTTGGGTATTCAAGTAACGCGGCCACTCGTGAGAACCTAATCACCATCACAGCCGGATCGCAAGCCAAATGGCCTTATACTTGCGCGCTGTTTTGTTCTAATCGTGATTGGAATCTAATGGATTGTAGAAGGGATCTGTTAAGATGGCACATGAGAGGCTCAATTTTCGTTGATTATATTAGTATTTTTACATTTTATAAGTTGTACCGGTTGACCATTATCTCGCCTCATCTTAAGCGAGAACGTGGTCGATCATGGTAAATTGATAAACTCCTCCTTTTATGGAAGTAGGTTAAGCATGGTCTCTAAAAAAAGTTAGCTACAGCATCGTCAATGCCTATAAAAATAATTTTATTTAAAACTAGCTGCTGCCCGCGGTTTCACCCGCGCGGAGATATTGGATTTCATGGTTTTTTTTTATGAGTGGAACCCTAATTCTTTTTCCAAAATAATAGTAGTCTAAGTAACTCCTTGTTTCCCATGTTATCCATGGTTTTATGCGACACTAGCTGCTGCCCGCGGTTTCACCCGCGTGGAGATATTGGATTTCACGGGTTTAATTTTTTTGCGCGAAACCCTAATTATTTTTCTAAAATTAAAGTAGCGTAAGTTACTCCTTGTAACATCAGCTATCTGCCAGTGAAAGTCCCGTCAAAATCGGCCCAGCCGTTTCGGTGATTACCCGGAACAAACAGACAGACAGACAATTTTTTTTAAAATGGTTGTTGTGTTATAGGTACCGTATATACTTTCATATGCATTTGGTTATAAGCTGTTATTTTGATATTACAGACAGACACTTCAATTTTTGTGTAGATTACATACATAGACCGTATGTAAATTTCAGCTCAATCTAACACCGGGAAATGAGTCAAATTTAGCTTGCATGATTTGATCCATAACAAGGCATGTTAAAACATAAAAGCTTAAAAAAAGCGCTCGTTTCAAATGTACCTATCCATTCTAGACCCAAGCTCAAAAATCTGAAGGTACGCGACCGTTTGAGCATATCACAAGCTCACAAGCTAATGCCACTAATGCAAGTCTGTCACGAACTGTATCCCATTCTTATAGGATTTATACTTTGAGAAGGATTAGTATTCGTTACTCGTCGGCTTGGGACGCTTAATTAAAGCCTTTTCATTATTCATCGGGTTGGGCTGGGCCCCAATTTGTTTATGTTGGAAAAGTTAGCGAGGCGTACAGTTCATAGAGGGATGGATGTTTACGAAAATTGTAAGTTGGTATAAATTATTCTAATCATCATCATCATCAAGCGGGAAACGTCCACTGAACATCAGCTGAGTGAATGGTAACGAGCGCGTTGCAGTGCCACGCAGGACTTTGTGCTTCAAAGTTCCGGGTGGCAGTGCAATTGTTATGCAGGCGTATCCTATCAGGGAAATAACCTGCACGTCTCGTTACTATGCAGTAAAAATATGGCTGAAACGAAACAACGAGTTTCCAGTTCGATGGAATGAAAATATTTATTTTCATAAACAAGTATGATGAAAAAAAAAACTACGATTGCCCTAGCCAGTATCACTCGGATGATGTAAGGATTCTAACAATACCCCATACATCCCAATCTGTTCAGGCATTTAAAAGTCGTGGTGGAATAAAGAAACTCACATACATCCTAAAAACCATTTCACTCCGTCTTTTAAAAAAGTATAGGAAGGAAACATGTAATGAGTACCTTTGTTGGTAAGTAAATGGCCATGGTCACCGCCACCTAACCGTAACCTGACACATTGTTGGTGTGTTTTCGACCTTATAAGGTCTTTTCACACTTATATTTTTGAAGTCCTTGTGTTTTTTATATTTCTAGCTCTATAGCTCCTGTCCATACCTACCCACAACTTTAAAACAGAAAGGCCTGTGCTACGCAGGCCAGTGCTAGTCAGTGAAATTACTGAATTTCACTGACTACTTTGCTCATCAAACCGGAATACAGCAAATGCCTGCACACTGCTTGGCTGTAACTTCACGAGCAAAGCAGTGGAAATTGGTACCTACCCACCTAAATGGACACTTCACTCGCAACAGAGTTAGTCCTACCTCCTGGTAATTCCGGTTTGCCGGTTCATAGCTACTCATAGTAATTTCACTGACTGCTTTCATAAGTAGGCTCAGGAATTCAAAGTATGCGGTCGCTCGTGTAGCTGGTTTATCTAATCACCATCTCGGCTTGCAACCTAATGTCCTGTACCGCAGAGCTGTCACGACTCTGTATCCCGTTTACTAAAGAATTAGAATTCTTTACTGTTGTGTATAAATAACACCTAACGAACACATACACATACCCTGATCTCTAGATAAAGAGTCCAATTGTGGTGCCTATGTCTATAGGGAACATAGAGCTACGAAGACCATGACTGTCGCACAACAATCTAACATGGAACAAATAACTTGCTTTACGTATTTGTCCCGTTAGGGGAATCGAAATCGTTTAAGCCTTACAGAAGTCAAGACCACCGACCCACATATAGAAAAGGGGACCGTGCGCGGACAATAGATTAAAAAAAACGTAATTTCTGTTTTATGGTGATATCCCGAATTTAACCGATCGCACCGCGTTATTCTAGTTACATGGATACCTACGTTTAAACCGTATAGATATTATAAACTAAAACACACTTTTGTACACCAGCCTTGCCAATCCCAAGGCACTATTAATCGAGTGATTACAAGTGGGCACAATGACCATACACGGCTCGTGGCCGAGTGACTGGCGGTGACCACTGACTGTGACTCACGCAGTCATCGACCTTACAGATCGTGAGATAACGAGCGATTCTTGTTTGCTACGTTTTTACTTTAAGTTTTTTGAGAGAACAAAATTGATTTAAACGTAAATGCGCATCTTAACAGCGGCGCAAGTACGGAAGTCGGTTCGATAAATTTGTCGAACCGAAAATCTCGACAAATTTATCGAATGTTGCGAGTACCGAAGTCTGATCGTAAAGTATTGTAGTAGCTCTATATTCTCTTTGGATTCGACCTAGCTTTTCGATAACTTTTGTCGATTGTTTCGAGGCTCGATAAATCCCACCTTATCGATTTGAACTGTCAATTTTATCGAATATTATCGACCCGAATAGATCCGTACTTGCGCCGCAGATTTGGACGTTATATTTTCGGTATAATTATTAGATTAGTCAGCTATCAACAACGGGTATTTAATCAGATTTTACTACTACTAGCAACTTTAATATCATCAAGTCCTCAAAACAGTAGGCAGAGAACATCTCTTTACCTCTCTTCTTTGCATACTTTTATCGGTTCATCTTTTTTAATATTACTAGGTAATCGAGCAGGTCGTTCACCTGATTATAGGGATAACGCCTGGTTATAAATAAATGCAGTGCAACTTACCCAGAATTTTATAACACAAAGGTCTGTGCGGCACTGCATTGCACACGTTACCCTAAGCCTATAAGATACTGATATCAGATACTGATTCTCATAATATGCTACTGATGGTTTTGTGACAATCTTATATGGTTGAGGTCTATATTATGTAATAGATATTTTAACACAGTAAAAGTATCATATTCGTTATTCTTTCGTCAATTATTCGACGGAGAATAAGACGAACAGAATGCCGTGACGAGTTTCTTGCCCTTCTTCTTGCTCGGCCTATACAATTTGGAACGGGCACGGTGGGTTTCTGGAAGGTTCGTTGAATTTGAGCACGGATTGGGTCTGTTGGTGCCTTTGTCATTTATTATGTTCTGATAAAGACAGCATTAGTTTTAGTCTGTGATTCGGATAGACGAATGTTGCAGAGGCCCGCTGTTAGAGTCATTTATTTTAACTTTCATAAGTGCTCCTTTGGAGCCTATTTGAAAAAAGAATTTTGAATTTGAATTTGGAAGGTTCTGTTATCCTAGTTGTGTCATGTTGTCTTATGTTATGGTTATTAGAGACTCATATTATGTATTACCCAACAAATCTTTGACATTGTATCTCGGTTATCCTCACTTCGACATGACCGGAATAGTAATGTCCTAAAATCAACAGCAGATTCGTAGCTATCAGGAAACCAAATCCAATAATATTTGCGATGGTGATGAAGTCATCAGTCAATAAAGTGTTTATTCCAAAGTCGTCATTATTCATTATTGTCGTCGTGGTTTTACCGAAGGATATTTTGAGTTAGTTTATAATCTCAAACGCAGAAACTTTTAAAACTTTAGATGAATACAATGTCTATCGTTGGTTTACTATTTTAGATGGAAGAATTGGGATCATTTAATATTACGTATAAATGGGAAAGTGTGTGGCAAGAGAACAACGGATAAACGTGATTTTTGCATTGATATAGTTTTTGGGCTACTTTTTCTCGGGAAAAATGCATAGTTCCTATGGGACGTGGATGAAACAGCAAATAGTCTTAAACTTATTTTAATATCAACACATATATTAGCATGCACAAGCCATAGACCAAAAATATCGCCTAAGTGTTGAGGGTTTTTGGACAGCCAGCAGGGATGGTTGCAGATAAAATAGTCAAAGGTAATGAATTAATGATGATATGTATACTTTTGAAGAACCTACACCAAGCAGTGCAGTCGTTGCAGCCAGTGAACTCAATTTCTTATATAGCCAATAAGGGTTAAAGGGTTTGGTCCTTATAACACATTTGATCTTGTCAATGCCGGTTATAAGTATAATTTGGAATTGGCATCTAGAGACACTTAACATTCATGAGCGCTCTCTTGGAGTAATAAAGAATTTGAAATTTGAATGCAAATATTCGTTCCGTGCCTTTTTGCTTCCCGACAACAGACCTGATACCCTAAGCAACAGACCCTATATTACCTATAGACACATAATCATAGTTAGCGGTCAAGGTCTAAGTATAACTACGATCGTTGGACGTTAGTTATATTTAATTTTGAAAGCGTTCGATATTGACTATCGTAATTACACAGCGCCTTTTAAGGAGATGAGTCACGCAAGGTCAGTCGTCAGATGTAAATAAGACTAGTATTGTAATACCTGGATAGGCGACACGGACGGTGATATCTTCAAAAGCATTATGACTAGTGAGTCATAACTTATGCTAGTAACTAGCATAATATTGTGATTTCATTAATAGAAATTTTTCAACATTGTTATTTTTTTTTATGTTATTTGGTAACGAGACGAGCTGGTCGTTTGCCTGATGGTAAGCATAACGCCGGCTCATAACAATTGCAATGCCACCCAGAACTTTGAAACACAAAGGCCTGCGCGGCACTGCAGATCGCTTGTTACCCTGAGACATTAGGTATTAAGTCTCATAAGCCCAGTAATTTCACTGGAGACTCTGCTCATCAAACCGGAACACAGTAATGCTTGCACACTACTGCTTGGCGGCAGACTTCACGAGCAAAGCGGTGGTAACAACCCAGACGGACACTCGCAGAAGAGTTAGTCCTCCCACTAACAAACCTGTCACATAAGTTGAATATTTCAGTGAAGCAAAGTTGACATGAATAAATTTCTATTCTTTGTTACTTAACAAACCATGTGGAAGCTACTATAACTACTATAAGTAAGCTAAGAGAGAGAGAGGAAAGAGAGCAGAGAGAGAGTGAGCCCTAAAGAAAATAATGAAAAAACAGATTCATCCAAACACTTTTCAGAAAAACTATGCGGGAAACGTAATAAATGTAAAAAATAACCAATTTCGAAATTGGATTTCGTCATAAGCCTATTGAAACAAATATGTTTTGAAGGCCCTCGTAATCATAACATACATTATGTAGGTATTCTAAAAATAGTACAATTTCTTTTTTGTTTGTATCCCTAGACTTACAGAAAAATATAGACGGAGCGCTGCCAGTGACCCTAGTTTATAAAAAATATATATAAATACGGGTTTCACCAACAAAGTACCACCTTTGTATAGTAATACAAAGGTGGGTCAAGCTGTTTTCAGGAGGTAGTTCGAAGAAAAATATTGTAGTTAATTTTTTCAGCTACTCCTTTTTCAGCTACTGCTCCTATTTTCCGCTTCTTTTTCAGCTACTGCTTTTATTTTTTCTACTCTCATTTCTTTTACATGAGGTTGGTGCAGTACGTCTTTACAGATACTTTTAGGTTTTGGTAATTTTTGCCATGCGAACGAGGCTAAAGCTAGCCGGCTAGTAATTCTAACAGTGTTATTTAACTTTTTAATATAAGTACCTATAAGCTTTACATTTTATAACCGTGCTGGCTTACCACGGCGGCTTCACTAGTCGGTTGCAATAGCTCCGTCTATTTCGTTTTGTGAGTCTATGATTACATTTAAAATTCAAAGTTAATTGTTGGTAGGTACTGATAAAACATTCAATGTCTTCAGCGTGGTAGGCCACACCCCCGGTTGAAGGTCGAAGCTTTTACCGTTTTACGTAATTAATTTTGAGGTCTTTCAGTTCGGGCGTCACAACGATAGTATTGAAGATGTGTTGACGTGATGGAAGTAAAAAAAAAATAGTAGGAAGCTGAGGGGCCATGGCTACAGTAAATCGTTTAGTACATTTTATATTTGATAAACTAGCTGTAGACTTAAAGTAACTACTTATGTGATAGCTGGTGGTAAAGACACAAAACTTAAGTATACTTAAGCCTTTGTGTTTCAAAGTTCTGGGTGGCACTGCAATTGTTATGGGCCGGCGTTATGCTTACCATCAGGCAAACAACCAGCTCGTCTCATTACCAAATAAAACAAAAAAACCATACCTGTATGACTGTATGTATATAGGTCTAAACCAATATATGCTCTGGTTTTCCTGCGCAGGTATTATTAGGTTTCCTCTTAGTTAGGTACCAGGCGAAGAGCGTTTTTGAAATTCGGAATTTTTCATTGAAGAAATTACATTCAAAGTTAACGTCAAAATTCTACTACAGAACTTCCGGGCAGCCATAGATCAGCTGAGTCACTTGGAACTATGTTGAACTTTCTTAAATGATGATGTTGATTATAGAAAATACCGTGACCTTCAAGCTGTAAGTAAATTTATTTTTTGCGTATGGATATTTTGAATGACGTATTTCTAAAGGAGGTTCTCACCAGTTGTTGACAACCATGGTCCTAATCCGCCCCTATCAGGATAGCATACCAAATCAAACTCACCCTGTATACTCATACAAAGATATAATAAACTATTATTGTCTACTGGTTCATCTTAATTTTGAATAACAGAATTTTTTAAAAACAATTTTACCTTAGCATTAGAAAGCGTAAGCCATCCGTTTCTAATTTCACCAGGATCTGCATCTTCCAGTGAAACTGACGATACACTCCTAGGCCCACGTTTCTTCCAGTGTTCAGGGTGCCACCAGTTAACATGGTCCAAAGACTTCGACATACTAAGAGGATGTTCAAGTGTCCTAGCCAGGTTTACTATGCGTTAGGTTTAAAATATAGCTCAAAACGACTTGAAGTATAGGACTTTTTATGGACGGAAAAATGAGATAATAACTGTACCTAGTTTACTTAATTGCAACGGATTTCACTCATGAAATAAATATTGAGTAGATTTTTGAACGACTAGTTTAGTAATATTTTAAATGATTCTTCTAGGTACTTAGTAATACACAACTTGAATGGACAACACAGATAATAATATAAAAATAAGATTTGACTTTCAATACTCTTCACTGATTTGACGCTCTTCAAGAAATTAATTTTTTTCGGTCTCAAGGGACCCACTTTCACGACGTTCCCTCTCCAATTCGGAGAGCTGAATGAATCAACATGGGTTGTACTTGGTCGAGGGTTGTTTGTTGTCCCCCTGTCACTTGGCAACCAGCACGTGGATGTCAATGTCACGGCTTATGAATAAATCATGACCGACCTCCAACTTGACCCCGTGACCAAGACAAACTTCCTTTATCTTGCTGCACCTTATCACGCGTACATAAGGATAGAAATAGCTAGAATTCGTGAACGGATCGGTTTCGTTGCTACCAAGCTTTATTTTATCCACTGGCTGCGGCCGTGTCATCCGTGCCACTGGAGATACATACAGGAACAGTGGTTTTCCGAAACAAAAAGTAATCTGTGACACTCTCTGGCCCATATAGTAGGTATCTCTATGCAAAAAAATCACATAAGCTCGTTGCCTCGTTGCCACGAACTAACAAACGTTTATTAATGAGTAGGAAAGTACGCCCTGGTGGCGCAGGGGCGTATTTACCCTAGGGCCAAAAGGGCCATGGCACGGGGCGGCAGGCTGCGAGGCGCGGCGCAAGCAGAATAAATTTAAAAAAGCGTATCTAAGGGTCTGATATTAATAAACAGTCGAATACTTAGTTCAACTGTGTTTTGTATTTTTCGATTCAGTTTAATATTGTCAAAGAACAACAAAGACAAAACGTAGTTTAACTAAACCACCGTTTAACACTGTTTATTAGTAAGAGCCTAAATATCGTAAGGTAGTCGCGAGGGCTCGTGGCTGTAAGTTTGATACGTACATCAAGATGCGGGGCTATCGTAACTATATACAACAGGCGCGCGGCGACGGCAGGGCGGCGGGGCCTGCAGGCCCAGGGCGCTGAATTCTATAATACGCCACTGCCTGGTGGAGTCAATTTACTCAGGGCGATGTTGTGGTGTGTAAACAGTGATGTGACGATCTCATGTTTCTTGTGGTTTGACAGGAGATATCTAAGTTTACTTTGAAGGTTAAATGAATAAGCGTGTAGGTAGATTATTGCGATTATGTGAAGGCTTTGATTCTACAAACAAATATATTATGGAGGCAAATTCATGTCTACCTATTTGTTTGTTTAGTTAAGTCCAAATTAGGTAGTCAGTTTAGAGTTATACCTTTTTTACGAAGAGCAATTAAATTTTACATATTTACGTTATACTTGCTGGTGCCCGCGGATTCGATCTGTTGCAGCGTGAAAGAACAACACTCCAACAAAGACATTTTCGCATAAATTATATATTAGTAGGGAAGTAGGGATTATTGCGATCATTTGATATTGTAGGACCTGGCTAGAGTTGGAGCCAGAAGTTGCGGAAGTCTTACTA
Source organism: Crocallis elinguaria (assembly GCA_907269065.1). Taxonomy (NCBI): domain Eukaryota; kingdom Metazoa; phylum Arthropoda; class Insecta; order Lepidoptera; family Geometridae; genus Crocallis; species Crocallis elinguaria. The sequence continues at coordinate 10,738,627 of OU026065.1, read as the reverse complement.
AGCCGGCACTTATTTATGTAGGAAATAGGAACCCCTATTTAACAAACTCTAACGTAAAATCAGTAGATATCTATTATATTCTAAGTTTAGTTTTACCATCTTAAATAGCCGAGTGAGAGGTTTTCATAAAAGCTTAAGCCATTTTATAGGCATAAAGGAGAGCTTTACCAATCTTAAAATGGTTAAGATCCCATGTGACGATTCTGAGCTTACAATTTCATCCTTTGAAACTAAAGGTGCTTATGTTATACCGTTATTAGGTAGGGTACTCATCGTTAGCAGTTTATTTCAACAAATTATTTTATCATTCTCTAAACTAGTTTTTATTTATTGACATTTGCGTGACCTTAGAAAGTAGCGGTTTGAGCAATTGCAAGTCTTGCCCGTCATCTTACTTTCCACTTTCGTGTGCACATCTGTGTTAAAGTGCATTGTCATCTGTGCGTTGCAATTTAAACTCTATTACATCTAAGTTACGTCTTTTTGTTGTACACCCACGCGAGTTAAGCTTCTGGCCTTAAATGATCTTTCGCGAGTTCGTGAGGCCGCCGAGTGGATGAATCAGTTTTATCCTTGTAAGGTGGAGTTAGGTTTATGACGTCATCACTTTCTCTGATATCCTCCAACTGAATAGCATTGAAATCAGCGACGCTTGACTTTAGCTTTAGAGTTGAAGTGGTAAACAAATTTCGTTCGTTTGCGACTGGAGGTGCAATAATTTTAAGATATATAATTGCTTGATTTCCTTGACTTTTATAACGTTTCTGCGGCAATGTACAGGGCCACGTTTTAATGTCAAAATAAATCAATAAATAATAATTTTATGTAAATGTAATTTATAGATATAGAGATTGAGATATTAGGGAATGCGCAGCATCTTTCTCCTCATGATGTTAATATCATAAGCTTCTGCGTTCACCAAGACGAAAATCGAGCGTCGAAGCTTCGGCTGACAGATCGCAGTGATGAAAGTGTTTCGCACTGTTTTAGACTTTCACGGTTATTCACTACTTTATACATTGTAACGGGATATTTACCGTGATTATTCTAAGCTGGTGAGCTCCCGATATTTCGACGCTGTTGCAAGCATCATGTTCACGGGAATACAATGTACACGGGTATTCCCGTGAACATGATGCTTGCAACAGCGTCGAAATATCGGGAGCTCACCATCTTAGAATAATCCGTCAGCCGACTTTCGATTTTCGGAGCAACGCCCCTGTCGCTGTATTCCCACAGCTGTAATTGAGAGCCAGTTCTAATCTAGGTCTAGCGTATTCACCACCTTTAACCTTATGTCGCTTAAGACCGGGCGAGATAGTGATCTATAATAAGCTAACATTCATATGTATAGTGTCCAATTAGTGACTATATTAGTAAGACCGGTTAATTCGCGTTCGCCCTTGGTTGGATCGCCCACTGCTCGCTGCATTTGGAAAATGCTATAACACGGTTGTTTACTCATTAGACGACGTTTAGGTCCAATAATAGCACAGAGGATACAGCGTACATTTAATTAGCGTCTCTTCCTTTCGTATGATGATGTTGCTGACGGCTAAGGCGATTTTTTCCATTATTGATAACTCGTTTGGTGCGCCCTCACTTCGCACATGGCTAACGTAAACAATTCTCGTATAGTCGCAAGCTAAGATTTTTACGACAATAACCGGGACGTCCGCAGCATGGTACCGCTCAGTTGTAAATTAGCTAAGCTAATAGATACATATCAGTCTGCACCCATCTAAGTACTGACCGCGGTGAACGTTGCTTAACTATAGTGATCGGTAAATGGTGAATCGAGCTACGCTATATATCGATATTAAGAACGGATTTTGTTGTACGACTCTTGCGCATTTTTTATGCAACACGATACGAGATAAATTGCATTCCAGTTGGTATGGTTTTTGTTTCCAAATGTTCTTCAGTAAAATTAAGGTGCTTATACCTAACGCCTCAGCAGGGTCGTTTGCCTGAGGATAAGCATAACGCCAGGCCATAACAATTGCAGTGCCACTCAGAACTTTGAAACACAAAGCCATCAGCGGCAGTGCCGTGCGCTCGTTACCCTAAGACATTATTAAGTCTCACCAGTAATTTTACGGACTACTTTGCTCATCAAACCGGAACACAGTAATTCTCAGTGCTCACACATTACTGTTTGAGGGCAGACTATAAGAGCATAGCAATTATATTACATTAAGGGCAATGTGACATAAAACAGAATAAGAGTATAATATACTGTTGTATGTACCTATGCTGAATGCTTGAACGAAACATGACTTCAATCCTGTAGGCGGTTGTAGACTCGTTTGAGGAGCAATGTATCAATCGATTAAGGATAGCCAATAAATCGATCTGTCCGCAACTCGTTGCGCCAATTACCTACTCGATATTAAATCGGAGTGGAGACCGGAGCGGACAATTATTGTTATTGCTATGCTTTGCAAATGCAATATTTTGCGTAAATATATACGAGTACCTAATACATCTCAAATATATTACTGCCTACGGGATTTGAACATGTACACTGACATGTATTTAAGAATGGGGGAGATAGTGGTCAAATACTAAAATATCGAGTACATTATTATTTTCTAAAATTATTAGATAGATTTGTAATTAGTTTGTATGTTAATACCTAACTCATATATTTTGTTGTTATTTAACTAATTTAATTTTTTGTTAATTATTTTATTTTATAAAATTAAATTGAAAACTAATTAAGTAAATACCTAACATGTTACTTTAAATTAATGACGACATCAGGCTTTAATAAAGTGCAAAACAGGAAAATTTGCGTGCTCCAGTGTAATATTGTCCATCGCAGTAAACTAAGGCTAAGCAATTGCTAGGCGTGTACACTCGGCGAATGGCTACTCTCCGCTAATATTTAGGCTGGGTCATGGTTATTTATAGTTCTTGATATAGATACAAAAGCTAAGTTTTTAAGCAACTACTTAAGTACCTAGGTAGTCTCTTACTGTCGGCCTCATTAACAAGCTCAAAGTTGCCCAACGAGCTATGGAGAGGGCTGTGCTCGGGGTTTCCCTGCGTGATAAAATCCGAAACGAGAAGATCCGCAGGAGAACGAAAGTCACCGAAATAGCTCTCAAAGTTAGCTGGTTGGCAATGGGCAGGCCACATCGCTCGCAGAACCGATAACCGATGGGGAAGAAAGGTTCTCGAGTGGTGACCACGAACCGAAAGACGTAGTGTAGGACGACCCCCCACTTGGTGGACCCATGACCTTGTCAAAACCGCGGGGAACCGTTGGATGCAAGAGGCGAGTAGCCGATTCAAGTGGCGTTCTATGGGAGAGGCCTATGTTCAGCAGTGGACGTCTTCCGGCAGATGATGAAGCACCTAGGGAGTTTAAGAGACGCCCATAATCTAATAGACTATACTGATATTGTATTGTTTGTCACCGCTTATCTATGGAACTATAACAGGTTCAATTTCAAAAATTCTTTTACTAATAGGAAGCTACATTATCCTAGATTGCTATAGGCTACGTTATATCCTGATACCTCACGTGTGAAGTCGCGAGCGAAAGGTAAAGGTAATTCGACAATGTTCAGCGTATGTGTAATCTTTGAAGAACTACTCCAATCACTGTGTGTAATTCATCACCCTTATACTATACTCCAAAACAATGAATCTAAATATCTTAACAAAAATCTAGGTGTATACTATAGAATATACATATCAATAAGCAAAATACCGCTCAATAAGCAAAATACCGCTCACTGATTAGCACGCAATTCTCGAAATCTAAACACGACCTACGAAGATGCAATTTTGTAGGTGCTATACCTAAATGCTTACTGAGAAAGAATTTTACGAAAGAAACAAATTAAAGGGGACAAAAGGGGTCAAAGGTTTGCGATAACAAGGCAGTTCGTCAGGCATAATATTTATAGGAATAAAATACTACTACATTTTGGAAGGCGTTCCCCTTAAAATTATGTCGGAGTCACGGTGTCGGAACAGACAAATTGTCAGAGTACAATGCACCGTGATGACAGGTACACACACACGAATAATAACATAGCGACAAGAGTACATACAAAAATGTAAAAATTACATAAACAACGCATAATAAACTATGAAAAGTTAGGGTAACATTGAATCGTCAGTAAAGACGTCAGTTAAATGTGTGGTAGATAGTTATGGTTTTATTTTTATATATATACTTACTAGCTATCGCGCGCGACTTTGTCCACGTGGTAATTTTTAACCTTTTCAACTCCTCTTTTCAGCATGTTAAAGAGTCAATTTTCAAAAACCAATTAAAATCATTATTAACATATAGTAGGTACCTTTTAATTTGTGTCGGTTAGTTAGTGTGAATGCCTTTTTGACTTTGTGTAACAGAACTTGTGCTCACGTCAAACAAATAATAGCAAATTCAGTACACGATGTATGGTGAGTGGCGGACAGAACCCCCGTGACTAATTGTGGAATGCAACGTAATGGACACTTGAGTCAATAGGACAGGGAACTGCGTGGAGATTGCTCCAAATTATTAACGGACATCCATTTAAGGCGTATATAGCAGCTAAATAGGTTTTTTTTAGTAAAATCAGATGAGCTTCTGGCACTGGAAAAAAATATATGTCATTATTCATCTTATTATCGATAATTTTGTTGTGGTCAGCCAGACTACCATGCGCACCACGACAAAATTTTGTCGACTGTTTTGTTTCGCTCTTTCTCGTGCGAATACGAGATAAATGCACGATATAGGCTTCGATAAAATTTTGCCACGGCGCGCATGTTAGCACGGCAGAACGAATTTTTAACAAAACTCGATAAAAAAACATGCCATAGTTACCTCTAAAAATAAGTTTGCAATGAAATATCTCTGTTATATATAAATGTATATTGATACAATTAGAAGACTTACGTATTATATAATAACAAAAAACTTGGTTGTGGTACATTTTTGATTGTACCTATATCACTCAGCTACGAGTATAATGTAGCTACGCATTAGTGAAAGAATCTGTGGAATCCGACCAGCAGTTCCGGAGATTAGCGGTAACAAACTAACGAACAAACGAACAAAAACTCACAAACTTTACCGCTTTATAATATTAATATAGATAGATCGATTTTAAATTTTTTATTGAAACTTTTAGTACTTTTATGTGTTTGTCTACTCCATGTCTTTACAAGCTTTACCAACAAAGAGCATGTCTTGCGTGCGCGCAGCAATTTAGCATCATACTCAGACGGAGAGCTTACATTACACTCCATTATTACTTTGAGCTATAAATAGGGAGACTGAATGCTTTCTTTATAGTGTAATGAGTTTAAACTTTGACTTGTAAGATTGAATTGTATTTAATTTCTTTCGTTTTTTAATTTGATTAGGTTTTCGAATGGCTTTGCTAAATAATAAACGAGTTCAACCGGTCAATAAAAAGTATTATTTGCTGAAATAATTACGATATTAAATACAAGAAGAGTATCACTATTGTTTTGTGATGTAGATTAAGTACAAAGAGTTTCATGTTAAGGAGTACACAGCAGCTAAATGATCACGTAAAAGATTTTTTTTAGCAAAATCAAATGAGTTTCTGGCACTGGAAAAAATATATGTCATTATTCATCATATACATAACGATTCTTTTTCTGTCCAAGCTGTCCGTCTATGGAATGACCTGCCGGTCTCCATTAGACAAGCTCAATCATTAAACATTTTTAAATTGAATATCAAAAATCATTACTTGTCCGAGCAATAATTGTCACTACAGACGTATATTTGTATTATTTTATATATTATAGTATATTTTGCTATTATAACTATTTATTTATATTGTTTATATGTATATTTAAGTAATTGTATATACATATATATGTATATATTAGATATGTGTAGGTATGAACCCATACCCGTAAATTATCATGTTTATATTGCTGCACCATCGACCACTATACTATTAAGTTTAATATCCTATCCATCCTAAGGTTGTCTGGAAGAGATCGCTGTTTAGCGATAAGACCGCCCATTGTACTCTGAATTTTTTAAGATTGATATGTTACATTTATATATTATTATCCTTTTGGTGTGCAATAAAGAGTTATTGTATTGTATTGTATTGTATTGTATTGTATTGCTGTGATCAAAGCAAGTTTGTGCCAAATTTACTCGATCAAACAAATGTCAAAGTTACCTCTAAAAATAAGTTTGCAATGAAATATCTCTGTTATTTATAAATGTATATTGATAAAATTAACAAGACTTACGTATTATATAATGACAATATTATAATAATGACAAAAAACTTGGTTGTGATGCATTTTCGATTAGGTATCTAATTTTGAAGTAGTAATTACGCTTTTTTGGATTATTACTCTCACGGGTTCTCTTTTAAATCAAATCACATATTAGCAGAAAAACCATGGTATTTTTACATAATATACAATGCTAAAATTATATTAACGCAAACCGACAGTATGTAATGATGAATGGCTCGGGGTAGTGCCTTAAGTACCAAATTGAAGCACAAATACGATGAAACTGTGTTATCTCGAACGACATCTATATAGGCATAAAACATTAATTACTGTCTTTATAGCATTATTTAAGCTGTGCATTTCGAACATTTTCGCGAAACCAGTGGGAGTTAAAACAACAAAAACCTACATTTAATATCCAAACAATGCAAAATCAAGGATATTATTATCGCGTGGGCTACCCACCTACCTTGGGAAATCTGCAGAATCTGGCAGCACAGGCTACCGATTGAGGACTATTATTACTTTAACCGCCCACTTGCTCTGTCATTTTAATGTTGCCACGCACGTATTGGGATACAGGATTTTCGTTTTAGGCAATACCTAACCTGAAATATAGTCGTAAATGTCCGCTTAGAGGACGCTAATGATTTAGAAGATCATGATATAAATAAATTATGGGTGACATTCATATTATATAAATTTTGTTATAAAATTATTGTTCTAAGAGGATATAAAGTGTTAATAATGTGAAGCGGGAAACATAACGACAATGATAACATTAAAGGTAGGTACTTACTTCCATATTTATAGCACAATAACACTTCAATTTTACATTTAAATGTCCTGTTTAATGTGAATAATTGGTAATACCGTTTTTGTTACATCGCTCATCGGGTGAATGAAATCAATCGTTAATTATGTATTGTATTGTTTATAAATTGGATAACGACAATTTATTCTTGATTTAATCTTGCTTTCTTATTTCTTCAATTGCACGGATTGGATCCAACTTAAAAAAATGGAAGGTAGTATATATAATATATATATAAGTATTCTATTATATTGCATTGACATCCGATTAACATATGTATGTAACGTTTTGGCTCAATCGAACACCGGGAAATGGGTCAAATTTAGCTTTCAAGATTTGACCTAAATGAACAAACATACATACATACAAACATTGCAAGTTAAATAAGAGCTTGTAATAATAAAAATAACTTTTGGTTACCACTACAATCGCTTTAAAAAACATATCTTATACAAAAATGCTTGCCCTGAAAACAAATCAGTTTGAAATACAATGGAATCCCTAAACCTTGCCAGGTGAATATATTAAACGACAAGGCTGTGTACAGACAGCGCGATGCATGCGATCACAACACGCATCGCGTGTGTTGATACCAAATACTGGGTAACTGCATACCTTGTATCCATACTAGCAGTCTTGCAGCCAAGTGCCGTGTTCCGGTTGAAAGGTCTGAGAAACAGCTGGCAATGTGATGCTTTAGAGAGTTTACAGTCTCGCGTTGCCAGCGAATTGGCTTACGGAGAAAACTTCTGACCTGAATTCAGCTATACAGTGTCCGCGTGTGAGCTGTGTGAGCAGGATACCAAACGATTTTGGCCTAGTGCATAACATCCAGAAAGAGATAAGAGATTGGCTTACAAGTGCAGCAGCTACCGGATAATCCGATACGTGATTAGCGTTAGATTTTGAGAGCACAGTAGCCTCAAGCCAAGCGCTATACCCTGTTACCGTGGTATGGTTGCATAATGATGTTTTCCTTCATAGAAGCTCGTCGCTTCATAGAAGTTGATTGCAGAATTCGAAGCCACAGCGTAAGGAATAGCAGATGACTAATGTCACTAAACGTTCCTGCAATTTCCGACGCAAACCGAAAAGCAATTTCACACAGTGCACCCCAATTATCGACTATGTCGGTACAACGATCGATAACCGACGAGCCGTGCGTGGGACAATAGCAATCAAGTAATTGGGTCAGCAAGTGTTGTCTTTTAAACTGATCGATGGTGTACCGCTTTGTTTATTGGAATATTTTTTTTAATATTCGATTTGTGTACTATTTTCAGTCAGTTACCAGTGTCGTGGTTAGGTTAGGTTTCTATTCTATTCTATTCTAGGTTTATAAAAATAAGGAAACAGGAAAACCTGAGACCCCTGAGTAGCCACTCAGGGGGCAAACTCTATGCTTAAATTATCTTCTTTGATTTTTTTAAATAGGGATCCTGGTTTGTATCCATTATCTCTCTGAGGTAATCCTAATCCTGATGATGAATGCTCTGATCCTAATCGTGACGTATAGTCGAAGGTGATAAATAAACAAAGCATACAATAGAAACTTGCTCTCAAGAAGAATTTTTATTGGGAGCTTTGTGATCGATTTTCATCTTGAGCGTGGTATACATCTCATCATCATCTCCTAGCCCTTTTTCCATTTAGGGTGCATTTAGGACGTAATATATTTTTCCAAACAAACCTCTGTAGGTTCTGGCATGCGTTTCCGATATATAAACGGATATCTTTCCAAGTAAATTAAAACCATAATGTTTTTTCCCTAAACACAGGTAAACCTAGCCGGAAGTCAAGATCTACGTCGTGATATTTTTTTAATTTATTGCTGTATTTATATCTCCTTGCGCGCTGCAATACACGTTATACTCGTATCCATTATAACAGTACCCACTCTGAAAGCAAATACGCGTACCTAAACTTTAGCGTTTAGTTTGCCTTATCAGTCAGTTCACTGAATTGTGACGAGTGCCCTCATTAGAGCTTTTATCAGTAATTCACTATGAACTACATTACTTGCAGTAAGCTGTGTGGTAAAATTATAATAAAGTTAAATTTTGAGAAAATGTTTTAAAACGCTTCATACGTTTTTCTAATTTTAATTGATCAACTTATATAATAAAATCGTAGTAACTATGCATGATGGTGGGGGATTTTCTACATCTCGCCTGCTTACCTACCACCCTAAAATTGAAAATCCGTCATCAAGTACCTATCGGCATACAGAGTGATTTAAATTACTTAAAAAATAGTTACTCATAGTGCAGTAATTCGAAGGATGAGTCATGGTAGCTAGAACAGCAGGTGCGTATGTTTACAATTACACCTAAGTGTAAGTTCATCGGAAGAGTTTAGTATTCCATTGAAAACATGGCTTGCGTATAATGATCATGTTTAGACGAGGCATAAGTAGAGATTATATTAAATGAGTCGCAACGCAAGCCATAATGCTATGCCTTCATCCTACTAATATTATAAATGCGAAAGTGTGTTTGTTGGTTTGTCCTTCTTTCACGCAGTAACGTAGCAACGGATTGACGTGATTTTTGGCATAGATATAGTTTATGGACCAGAGAGTAACATAGGCTACTTTTTATCCCGGAAAAATGCACGGTTCCTGTGGGAACTCGTGTGAAACCGCAGGCAGAAGCCATAAAAACTAGTGACTATACCTACGGGCATGTGCTTGGCGAAATATTTTCAATCGAAAAGAAACCGAAGAACCAAAAGAAAATGTGTCCATCATGCAAAAGATCTAATTTGCCTGAACACTGTTCACTCAATTGAACATATTTTTTTAATACTGTGTCAGTACGTTTAAATTTATTAAAATATCCATATTCCATACCTATTAATAGAATGTTGATTATTTTATCTATCCTAGAATGACTTGCAAATGATTCAACTGTTTTTTCACACCAACGGCTCGACATTGAACACATATTACGTATATACGTAGTCTCAACATCAAGCAAGGCTTTAATGCCTCCCTAAGGAGAGAAAGTTGTACGAAAATCCCAAGGGAATTTCCGAGCAAGGAGGATACAATTTGAATGAAAACTCAGCAAACGGGCATTGTAATAAGTGTTTATTCGAAAATCGAACTGGCCACATAGGCACAACAAAAAAATAATTATGTAACCCTAGCTTTTTACGGTCTCGCAGAACGTGTGAAAAGTAGAGTATTCACCCCTAGGATAAAGCCTGTCTTCGTCTCGGGCGGCTTGAATCCCTGACTTCACTCAGGGTCCAATTATAAGCCGCCCGTGACATAAGACACTGCTTTATCCTCTTGGTGCATAATCTACTATTCTTCCCGCAAAAACCTAAAGATATTAAGACATCAAGACTGATAAAATCGATAAAATTGATATCTAATACTCGAAATGATAATCTGATAGCTGAACTCTCGAAAAATGATACAATTTGCGGAAAATGAGTCATGAGTTATTATGAAGTCAATCTATTAGATGCGAGTCGATACTGACAATAAACAGGGCGAATGTAGGGCATTGGGCCGTCTGTGTTTTTTTACTAATATTTTTGTAGCCGACTTCGTCCGCCTGTCACCATAGTCAGTTTTTTTGTTGTCGAGTACAGGCTGTTTTTTTTTCTATTTGGTAATGAGACGTGCTGGTCGTTTGCTTGATGGTAAGCATAACGCCGGCCCTGTAACAATTGCAGTGCCACCTAGAACTCTGAAACAGAAAGGCCTGCGCGGCACTGCAGTGCGCTCGTTACCCTGAGACATTAGGTATTAAGTCTACATGTTTCGTAATCTCTGACAAGATTCAAGATCGTCTGATGACAAGAGATGGTGGTTTGGCGTGAGATGTTTTCCTAGAAGGTACTTGTTCACTCTCGTGTTAAGACTCATAGATTAAAATAGTCGAGCAAAGCATCGGCAAAATAATATGTATGTCCGTAATATAGGTACCTAAGTAAGAACTTTGAGGCCGATGTGAATTAAAAACTGAATTTGAAAGATTGGATTCGAATAAAAGGAAGTGAAAGTAAAAAGGCGGACGTTTTTGTGTGTAGTGGGGACACAGGACAAACATACAACTACTATTTCTTTATTAGATTATGTTTGGTTATTCGATAAAGGTGTGTTGTCACGACCCAAATGACTATCACACCTTCAATCCTGTTGTATTGAGCGGGGTGAACTAGGACGCGGGATATTACTCAACGGCAAAGGTTTTTGTTAGAAACCTTATGTCTATGATAGTCGTGTTGTTTTGTGTTGTCAAGTTGTTAATTAATTAAACAGGCTGATACTATACACGTTTGAGAGATACAATAGCAGTTGTTAAATCTTTTTGTAGAGTACCTACTCAAGTTTCTGTTGAAAAAGTAAGGGCACCTAAAAACTTGTTTTTAAATAGGTGGGATTATACTCGTAATATCTGATAGCTCGAAGGTCGAGCTCGGTGAGGACCTTGGGAGAGGCGTGGAGTCCAGAAAAGTGTACTAGGTAATATTGGCTGATTATGATGGTGATGATTAATGAGTGATGACCTTAGTGTCCCGTCATGATATTGCTTAAGAATTTATGGTAACATAAAAGGCATTCTATTTTTTTATATTTAATTAGGTAGCACACAAAACAACACAAATAACCGTGAAAACCTAAGAAAAATCTATATTTAGCCACAACAAAAAAAAAAAAACTATATTGCCGGCAAAATAAAATACGTAATAATATCACGTGTCTACAAGTTGGCTGTAGAGTAAAAAAAAACGCTGGAGCTTGCAAACCGGTCATAACAACGTTAGTATTCAACTCATCTGTTCCGTGGACTATAAAGGCGCTACTACACTGAACATTGCATAAGATGCCCGTATGGACAGACGAAGCCCTAATCTAGGTTTTGTGTTTACGCCGTCCACAGATCTTTATGACTCTGTCTTAGACTAGGTGCATCATCGCTTGACATTAGGCGAGGTAGGTAACACGCATACCTATCCTATATTTTCTATAATGTTGTACAACATTACAGTTTTACACATATAAAATACATTTATTACAGGACATCACACGTGTGATGTCCTGTAATAAATGTATTTTCTTTCTTTCTTTCTATCAAGTATAAAAAAAATGTTATTGCGATTGTGTAGCATTTCTGACGTTTTGTGTTGTTATTTTTACCAGCCAGACTAACATGCGCACCACGATAAAATTTTGTCTACTGTTTTGCCTCGCTCTTTCTCGTGCGAATATGAGATAAATGCACGATAAAAGCATCGACAAAGTTTTGTCACGGCGCGCATGTTAGCACGGCAGGTGGTAGGATTAACACTTCTGCGACTGTCCATCTGGGCGGGTACCACCGCGTTGTAAACTGTCGCCAAGCAGTAATGTGCAAGTATTACTGTTCCTGTTTGATGAGTAAGATAAGTCGTAGTCCAGTTTTAGTAAACAAACAATAAACAATACTGTTGTTGTTCTGGTGTGGGCCGTTGCCGTATCACACACGTGTATCATAGAACGATACGCATGCGACACAAGTATAGCCGCGTCTTAACAGTCGTCATTCGTTACAGCTGAGGTCAAGGTTCGCATCCCGACGCGGGAGACGTCGCGCTGTTTGAAAGAGACCGTTGTTATCTCTGAATCACCCACTGGTTGTTGTTTTAAAACGGAAGCTGTTTTTTTGGAAGAGGTTACTGTACATTTTGAATCTGTACGACATATTGTAGATAGTTTTGTCGAGCATGGGAATGTGTGCAAAAACTAAAATTCAACAAAATAAACACGCTGCGTCTTGATAATTTCCTCAATTAGAAATGTAGGTTGAATTCAAATTGTTATCCGTTAAATTATTATCGAGCCATTGGTGAGCGAATTGGGAGACTGTAATGTTCCCCAATGTGAATATGTTCTAGTCAAAATACCTAAGTAAATAGCACGGTATAGTTTGATGGTCTGCAGTCAATCATTGTCTAGAACTTACATCTTTTCTTATTATTATTTTGTAAATATTATTATACCTACAAAATAATTACCTACCTATTATGTACGTCTACCTTCTTTAATTTATTACTAACCGAGCAAAGCCAGGGATACTATTTTCGTTTGTATTTGCAAGGTAACGTAACAATTTAATTTCAATAATTATTTTAATTATTGAACAATCTAGTATATACCTATTAACAAAAATAATAATAAAAAATTAATAATTGCCTATGTACTTAATCATCTCAGCCACCAAGCACAAATAGATTTTTAAAAAATAAACTCCTTAGTCCTTACCTGCATTTGCAGTAGTCTAGATGCACCCCCTTTCTCCATGTTGACACAATAACAAATAAACTAATGGAAGACAAACGGAAAAACACGACAGTCTAATATTCTAATAAGTCCTAATTTTCCGCTAATTAATTTAAATACACGCGATTTTCTGAAAAATTTATTAAACACAAAACGCACAAAATTTGACACAAAAATGACTTTTCCGTTAATTCATGGTTAATTCCGACAACGCGTTTCGCGGGGTCCGCGAATTTGAAAAAGGAATTCGCGTTCGGAATCTGGCACAATTTTTGAGTCCGTGTTAAAACTTTTTGGTGTACCGGTAAAAAGTTTGTATGTACTATTTTTTTAGTCACAAGTCTATAAAGCACGGTAAAAAATGTGGTACCGATCAAACGGGTCTGCGGTCGCCAAGCGACTCCTCGCCCAGCTGTTGCGATTGTGAGTGCCGTAGTGTACCTATAGCCGCGAGATGGCGGGGAGGCGCGACTCAGACAGCCTGCATGACTGCTCGCTGAGTCATGAGTAATCAACTGCCTGCTGCACCTACGCCCGGTAAACCTCGACACTGATACCATCACAAAACCTTTGTCGCACTTAATCTATTACGAATAAGAATAACTTTGTTATGGCAGATAAAAATAAAGTTATGTCGGTTGCGATTATTGGGAATAGATAAACGCTTTCTGAACTTAAACTTTCTTTCTTATCTTAGCCTTTATCGCCTTAGATTTATAAAGCCATTATGACAACTTTTTGCAAATGTATGAAATTTGCAAACCCGCACCCAATTTCAGAGAAAGCGTTATCAAATATGAATTCTTAACCTATAGTTGCCTAGTAATTGCTGAGGATAACAATAAAGTGGTATACATAAGTAGGTATAATATCTACATAAAAAATTGCCTGTGACATGGGCACTGTACGGTTATAAATAATTGCCCTGTTACAAAATATGAAACATTGAAATATAATTATAGTAAAAAAGGTTTAAAGGAATAACAATTATTTATAAACGAATATTAAAATTACATAAAATATATACAAATGGAGTAAAGACATATGAGAGAGGGAATTTAAAATTAAAAGGACGAGGGATATCAGAACTTATAATATCAAAAGTTATTCTTAATGTGGGAAAAGATTTGAAGTTTACTTGACACAGAGTCATTCAATGAACTATGATACTAATTTTGGGAACGTTGCCTACTAAGTAGCGGTTTGTTAGAGTATATATTTTGTAGGTACTTATATACTTACCTAGTTTCTAATTGTATTTAGGTAGGCAGTTTATTTATATTTGAATTATTTCCATTTTTTAGTCTATCTAATGTGATGTGTAATCAACTACAAAGGACTAGAGTTGATGCAGTAAAATGAAACAACACATCGCCTGCAGGCGTTTATTTACAAAAGTTACATACAAACATTCATATTTTGTTACTGAACTATCTCATACACGACACGTCGAGCTAGCTACTCACTTCTAAACACCATAATTTGTCCAACACATCACCAAAAAACCTAACTTCGGGTACACAAAGACAAAAAAATAACCAAGCTCCACAGAACTCACAAATTTAAAAAAATATTACTGGCACCTCTAGTTCCTTGTTTGACCATTTGACGAAATGAATAATTTATTTTTGCCATCTAAAGTGGTATTGTTTTTGGATATTTTGGTATCCATAATAGATATCATTATGTTTGGTTATTTTGCTATCCATCCATCATGCCATATTGAAACACAGATAATTTCGTAACTTTAAAGCAGGCATTTTTGTAATTTGACTGAGAAATTATAACTTTTTATCAACGTGCGTCTTTATTCTAAATTATTTTAGTAAATTGGACATTTTAATACTTAAAATGAAGTAATATTAGCTGTGCCGAATCAATAAAATCCATCCTTAGTTATGAAACAAATCGGTACAAAAATGAATATATACACATTATATGCGTTTTAAAAATAAATAAATTTAAAAACTTAAGCGATTTAAAAACTTAGCGTAAATGCAAGCGTTCCATACAAAAATACAAATCTCTCCCATTTCCCCTCGACGATACCAGCTTCATTATTGCTGACATAGAAAATATTTTTAAATAGACACAAAAATTATGAAACACGCAGAATATGTATATTTAACTAACAATTTGGCAATTAAGGTTCCATTATATTATAGATACATTTAATTCAGGAAAAATATTTTTCAAATTCTTCTATAAAAATATTGCAGAACTTTGCCAATAAATATTATTATATAAAATATTATTTGTAAACAAAAGGGAGGTGCACAAAATATATTTTTAAAGTTACAAATAGTACCTACACAGCGAATTCACATCTAAATCGAACATAAATAGGTAGGTACAATCAACACCATGGTGATCATTATATTATAAATAGTTTCTAAATTACATATTATATTATTCTAATTATTTTTTAGTTCACAATTTGCTACAACATCTATAATAATAGCTGTATTGCAAGATTTTGTACAAAATTACCACCAAAATATTTTGAATAAAACGAATTCAAGTTCATGAAAATTTATAATTATATTTTTTCGTGCTTGTAAATATTTTTTACCAAAGAAATTAGAGGTGGTAACTATGTAGGCTTTTATTTGTTTTATGGTATATATTTAGACGAAAAATAAATATGCATATTTACGATATTTTATTTAAAATATCAATGTACTTGTTAATTAAATAACTACTATTAATAGTCTAGCTATACACAAATTCTGTATAATGCTTTAAATAATTATGAATAAAAATAAAGTACATAACTAAAATATATTTTATTTTCTATTAACTGAAATAAGTTAAGATTATTTGTGGCCCGTGGTACTATCAGTATTACTACCACTAGTACGTGCGAATAATGTTAATTTCTCTACATATTTGATACTAGCTGCTGCCCGCGGTTTCACCCGCGCGGAGATATTGGATTTAATGGTTTTTATTTTTTTCGCAGAACCCTAATTCTTTTTCTAAAATAAAAGTAGCCTAAATTATCCCTTGTAACATCAGATATCTGCCAATGAAAGTCCCGTCAAAATCGGTCCAGCCGTTTCGGAGATTACCCGGAACAAACAGACAGACAGACAGACAACAAATTAAAAAATGGTTGTTTTGTTATAGGTACCGTATATACTTTCATACGCATTTAGTAAAAAGCTGTTATTTTGATATTACAAACAGATACTTCAATTTTATTTATTTGTATAGATTTAAAGGTCGCATTGCATCGACAACACATTCTGAACAAAGAGTTAGACAAGATGTATTATTACTTAATCAGAAACTATCTGGAAAAGTATTGAGAAGTAGGTCAAAAGCTACAGTTTCTGCATTCTTGTTGCACCAGGCTGTAATATTATGGAACAAGGTATTTAACAAAAAATTACATCGACGACATAACTAATATGTGTGTCCAGTTTCACACATGAAAAATTAGTGAGTGGAACAATCAATCATTCCCTTTTTTCTACCCGTAGCTATGTTGTTTTTTTAATTTAAGTGGACCAACTTCGTTGTACACCTTATCCAATGAAAAAAAAATCATCATCTTCGGCCAGGTACTCTGTAAAAAGTTATACGTATCACACATCGACCTGAGAACCTAGTTGTCCGTTTTTTCGTCTGTTACAAATACGGTCAAGGAGGGAATTATAATTTATTATTTTACTGTACAATATCTTGCAATTCAGCATTTCGCAGGGCCAGGGACAACAATCATCGCAATTATCATGCCTAGGGTACATACGACGTAGGTATCAGGTAATATAACGTTAGGCAGTCTTTGGGTAGGTCGAAAGAATTTAGCGACTAATACTCGTTCATTACTTGTACTAATTATTAATACATATCTAATACCGACGCTTACCAAAACGTTACGCGTTTCTGACTTCTCTAAGCTTTGGAACTCGACAGCTTTAAAAGATTGCCTCATTTGGTGTAACGTTCGTTAGGTATACAATTTCTACCGACCACATAGACTAATTACTAACATCGACTTACATGTCTAATACGAATTTTAAATGTCAAATCACAGATTTAGAAGGTGTAGATGACGCAAAATGTTCGTTTTGCATGCCATGGCCCTTGGGTAGGTCGCACGCTGCTAATTTACCTGAATATTGAATGTGTCTTCACCTTCAGCAATTTGTTCAGCAATGAAATCAAGTGCTTTTTTAGTTTGCCGAATATATTACTGGTATACCATTATATACTTTTCAACACACTTGCTCATAAAATGGGCTTTTATTATTTCGCTTTTAGGCTCATAATCCATTGATATTAAACAAACGTGCTTTTTACATTACATTACCGCACTCTTGTTTTATAAATATGTCCCGATTAAGTTAAGTAAGTAGGTACCTCCCTGCAAACTATAATTATGTATGATGACGAAACATTCTTAATTTAACGCGTAATAAAGTTATTTTATTAATACCAAAAAAGAATTGTTTTCTTCGTTCTCCCTTGTTTTTCAGGCTAAAGTCGTGAAATCATACCGCCTAGTCTTAAGAGCATTATGCGCTAAAAAAAGTAAAAATAAATTTTGAATCAATAAATCGTTCCTCCTTAATTATGATAAATAAACTTTTTATTTTATTAAATTATGCTCAATAAGTTATGTTATATATATTATACGTGTATGTTATGGTTTATTATATTTGTAATATTGGATGTTTGTCATTTTTGTTCGCGCCTTCGTTCTTCGGGCGGGGCGTATCACTAGCGCGGCGCGCCCTTATTCCGTTTATTTTCTCGCATGTGTGTTGAAAAACGTCGTATGATAATATGTGCTACGTTAGTCATTACTAGTAACTTAGCACACTTGTGTCATAATGAACTATTTCAGTATCAAAAGTGTGCCACGGTTAGTTTCCATCCATTTGTTTGCGCTTGTGATATCTATCACCTTTAAGTCTGTGGTTTAAAAATATATTCTCAGTAATTGGTGTCGTTTTGGGACAAGCGCATCGTAGCTACTTATCCTATTTGTTTCGAATTATTAAATTCCTCAATTACTCTCTCGTTTGTATAGTCTTTGAGAGGACTACAAGAGTTAAAATACGCAAAATCTGACAATCAAACGTGATTTAATTTTTATATTCAAACAGGCTGTATCAAAATCAATGCCCTTATGTGAAAATAAAAAAAATACTGTTTACGATTTTCTTAGCAAAATATAATTACTACACGGGAAAAAAAATTACGAAAAATTTTACAAAAACAATCACAACATTACGAACCCAAATATTTCGAACCAAACACGAAAGAAAATTTTCAGGATGTTATATTTTAACATAAACATCCCGTTACTGTGGGTACCACTTTTAAAATACATTATATTTTACTTTACAGTGAAATATAAAAGATTTTATAACATTAAGTAAGTTCATACATTTTTGGCTTAAAGGTTTAAGAATGTAATTTGTCTAACTTGAGCCAGCCAAGTTCAAAGTTAAGTTTGAAACCTTTTGCGTAATTTTCTCCCTGTAGTCCCATTAATGTAAGGATCCATGAAAATTATAAGCAGAAATGGTTACCCTGATTTATACATAAATTTCACGTAAAAATTCAAAAACTCCTGTGCATTCAATTTTAAAAACGTGTTACATCCAAACGTGAAGGGATAACAGTGCGAACAATACGTTTGTCAAAATGTGGTATCATAATTGTAGAAAATAGAAATTAATACAAAATCAAGTGTCATTAATCTCGTTAATAACTATATCAAAGTCCCAAGTTTACATTCAGTATCAAAGTAGACTAACAATATTTTACCATAGTAAATATTTTCGTTCTGAGAGTTTGAGGTTCTTAGGGTAGACGGCCACAACAACGCAATAAAACCTTGGTTGTTCTTAGGGTACACGGCTACAACAACGTAATAAGACCGTGGTTTGTGCGGTCCTCTACTAGGGGCAGCGTAGACGCTTATGCAAACGTACGTTTGCTTGTCAGAATAACAACGCTTTTGCGTCAAGCGCGCATTTCAAGTATCACGAAATCCGCGCTTGACGCAAAAGCGTTGTTATTCTAACAAGCAAACGTACGTTTGCATAAGCGTCTACGCTGCCCCATAGGGCCTGATCTCTAGCTCACATGAGACCACGTTGGTGCTCACTCAAGCAACGTGCTCTCATCGTACGCTTTAACTTTGACATGCGTCGCTATATATGCTTTAATTTGGCGTGGCATGTCGAGCCATATTGAATCAACTTAAAAAAAGTTATGATTCTAAAAACTCGGAAGTTTTTTACGCCCTATATTTTGGATATAAGAATGAGTTAGACAATACAAACATCCATCAGTTTATTTTAGAAGATACCCCGCACAAACCAATTGTTTCGCGTTTTCTATAGACATTCTAAATACAGTAACTATAATTTGAATAACATCTAAACGATAGGCCGAATTATTTGAAAATCTAAGTAAAGATTATTATGGCTACACACATCGTTTTCTATTACCAACATACAGTACGACTATAGCATGCAACTATTACATAGATAGTACTTTTTAAAATTATCGAAGTTTTGTTTTTTTAAGGCAATAAATACAAAATATTATAACTGTGCGTTTGCACTAAGCACATCAACAAAACCATGTTGAAACAGCCATGTCTTTTATGAAATAGGTTCGAAAAAAAATTTTTCACATAAAAAACTTCTGGAAAACGTTATTAATCATTATTTAAAATGACACGTTTTTTAACATGTAACTAATCTTTTATTGCAAACGTACAGTAGCAACGATAACTTTTCTTCAAACAGAGATATTCATAAAATTGATAAGTAGTTTATGAAATATTGGCACATCAAATCAGTATTTTGTGACCAGCACATTTTTTATTTATGGAACACATCGTGTATCTATTAAAATAATAAATAAATTATTTACTTGAAAATATAAGTCAATGTATTTCTATAATAGATAGACACTTTAATTATTTTCTCTCTCAGTTGGCAAAAAGCCCTCAATGCGATTTCCTGGAGTGTAGCGTCCCAAGATTAAATCTAGTGCCTTTAGGTCGAATAAGACACTTTGTTATAATTTTTTTGATGTCACGAGATCAATGGTGGAACTGGCACCAAATAAGTCATCAAAACCAGGTTCACCCTAGCTTATTACCATGACAAAATCGTGCTTCACAGATGTCTTGACCATCATCATATCGTATTACTTTATGTTTCAGTTTTACATCATAAAATCTCCGCAGTCGACTCCAATGTCCCAGTCGTCAGTGGTGCCACTATCATCGTATTCAGCAAGGGCCTGTTCGTAGGATGCGGCTTCGTAGGCTGTGACGCCGTCCAGCATGGAGCAGGCTTGGGAGACGTTGGTGTGGTGCATGATGGGCATAGCGTGGAGAGCGAAGTCATCGCCGTCTTGAGACCAGGTGAGACCTGGAAAGAGGAAGCGTTGCTTCAGCAGATTCTGAATATCATGTCATATTCAGGCATAGTCTTGCTTAACCCATGACTAAAATACAAAATGTTCGACCCACCCATGACCATGATATTGACTCTTAATAAGGATTAGATTTTTATTTGTATGTAAGGAATTTGGAACTTGGGTAATCCACGGAGCAAACAATTTTGTTTCTCTTGTGCATAACTAGGTCCTTTGCAGAGATTAAGCATCATAAAACCAGGAGTCATCAAACTGTTTGCATAATATTGGATTCCTCCATTTTCAGTCAAAGGTTTCAAGGACTTACGAGGCCCCAGTTTTCTTTGATTCTCAGTTTATTTTGAGAACTGAGAGCATCTAGTTCGTCATCTCTATTTTCTGCGTGGTTTATTTTTATCACATTTATCCTCTCGACTGTTATAGGTGCGTAGATGTTCGTAAACAAATCAACTGCATGTAAACTAATATTCGTAATCAATAAATCTACTTTGCGACGTCGTCATAAATAAAAAATGAAATAGTACAATACCCAGGTTTAAGAGGCGATGACAGTAGTACAATTATTTGATGACCATAATTATCTCAATGCTGTAGCTAAGTTTTTACGAAACGTTAATAAAACCGTAGATAATCTTAAAACTAATATAGTTAAGTAAGTACCTACTTATTTCTGCGAATCGATACTCGGTACTGAATACACCAAAGCTGTTGGGGAGTACGTATAGTAACCCAAAACACACCGTCAGTGCAGTAGGTTCATATCGCCTCCTTTAGACTTAGAATTCTCTACTCATCTAAGGATACTTACGCCCGCTCCAGACTCCGTTTGGGAGAGTCGCCCAGCCCCAACCCTGTCCCCAAGCCATCGCATGATGCAGTTGCCCGGCTACTGCCTCCTGGGACTCCTGTCCTTGACAGCCAGCAGCTTTGTCCAACTCTATTCGATACAAAGTTTCAGTTATAGCTTGATTCCTGCCGCCCAAGGGCAATATATAGCTACAACATTGACTTACTCACTGTTTTTCGGTTTCATTATGAAATGTCGACCAGCTATGTTTTCAATTTGTTCTGCTAATGGAGATCTTTGGGGCAGCTGAACTCTTGATCTACGATTAGGCCAAAAAGAGCAAAATAGATACTTACTTGCTACAACTTACGTGTACTTCGTTTTGAGGTAATCAGCAAACGTTGGTAAAATTTTGAAGTCAGTAGCCAGACCAAGTCCACGATTGATTACACTGAGCTACCTGTAAGATCTAATATATTTTAAACTATCTACTTACGTCCGTTCCACGCTCCATTAGGCAGAGTCACCCAGCCCCACCCTTGTCCCCATGCAAGCTCGTGGTCCAGCTGTCCTGCCAGTGGCACTTGCCGCTTGATGACAGCGACTAAGCCACGGCCATCCAGCGCTCCGGACGCATTCCGGCCACTTCGAGAGTACACCTCGGTGGACGTGGCTGGAACCAAAGAGGCACAGGAGTAGATATGTGTCAAATCGACTATAGTATAAGCTGAAATTTTAATATCGACAATTTCTTAAACTGTAAGTTGTAAGTCTAGAGCGCCTGCTCGATTTAGCAAGCAAAAAACAAAACGAATCTCTCATCAGGTACATTCGTTTCTTTTCTGAAAGAGATGTTCTCGTAAATTAATTAATGCGTTTATGACTCGGGTTAATTAATAAAGTGCCTTGTCGGCGGTAGTTTTGGCGGGAAATGTGACAGCTCGTGTGGCGGCCATGATGGATTGGGGGGACCCCTTAGTTTCGACTTCACCAACCATTTTGATCCAAAGTTCAACTATAAACTAGGTTTAACTCATAAACCGAGGTCCATAGCTTCAAATTCGGATTATTTTAAAGAGCATTTTGACATCTGCTGTCTGAATTAGGAGTTGAACTCACAGAAGCCAGGAAATAAATAAAGAGTTTAAGTTGAATTTGACAATCATGGCGTTCATTTCACATTTGGCGAACCACGACTTAGCTGTTTAGGAAATGTGTTAGGCTTTACTTACGAACTAAAAAAGTAAGTAAGTAAGATTAATAATGCTATATTATACTGTTATTATGTTTAAAGAAAACAGTGTATCAGGACAACGCAGGATATTTTTTCCCCAACAATGCAATAATGGAGTAAAAAAAAGACTCAAAGTAATGTAGTACAGTTTTCCAGCCTACGTGGAACGGAACTCCTTTCAGAATGATAATGGCACCATCCTGTCTTCAATACCTGAATGTTTTTGGCTCAGAAAAATATTATTTACTGTTTAGACTATCAACTTGAATGACATGCATGAATACATTTTAATTTGATGTAAATTTATAGTGCCATAATGCTTCAATGGGTTACCACTAAATGTCGAAAAACAATTGATGAGTTCACTGAAGGTCAATCAATCTTGAGTTTCAAAAGGCGAGTATTTTAGGGGCAGCGTAGACGCTTATGCAAACGTACGTTTGGTTGTCAGAATAACAACGCTTTTGCGTCAAGCGCGCATTTCGAGTATCACGAAATCCTTATAACAGTTTTACTAGGTGGTAGGACTAACTCTTCTACGAGTGTCCGTCTGGATTGGTACCACCGCTTTGTGAGTGAAGTCTGCCGCCAAGCATTAATGTGCAAGCATTCGGAAGTAAGCAAGTAAGAAAATAAGTCAGCAAGCGTGTTCCGGTTTGATGAGCAGAAGATAAGAGAGGTCAAATTATTGGGTTTATGAGACCTAATGTCCCAGGGTAACGAGCGCAATGCAGTGCCGCGAAGGTCTTTGTGTTTCAAAGTTCTGAGTGGCACTGCAATTGTTATGGGCCGTCGTTATACCTACTTACCATCAGGCAAACGACCGCCTCGTCTCGTTGGCAACTAGCATAAAGAACCGTCTGATATTTCCTTGACGTATGATCATCGACGATCGACGTCTGATATCCAATTGGACAATTAAGTGCGCCAAGTACTAAGTGTCACTTCTGGTCTCTCTTTGTTTTGTGACTGTAAGTACTTTATTTTTTCGATCATAATATACTCTCTGGCCATTTTTATATTTTTTTTGTAAAAAAGGTTCCGCCCTCCCTCAACACTCTTTAAAAGGTGCTACCCGAAAAAAGCGGCAAAGTTTCGACTCGAACCCGAGGGTCCACAGTTACCAACTTGTAATGCATTAACCGTGTAGTCAAAGCCCGACCTTTTGTTACCGAGCGTGTAGGGCTTAGGAAGTCGCTTTTACACTTTGATTTTGGTAAGTAGGTAGGTAAAATGTACAAGGTCAATTTGGTATGGGTTTCGTATATTGAAATGTAAAAAGGAAAATGTTCCTTTAAATCCTGAAGGTTACGTAATAAACCAGCGAAATACGAGTTTAAATTTTAACGACAAAATTGCTTGCTTTGCATGGTGGTAATGGTAAGGTATTTTATAAGACTTGTCTTTATAAATACCACTCTCAAGAGAAATCTGGCGGCACAGAAGTTATAAAATAGAGTATTGATGAGTTTTGTATAATTTTTTTAAGTAGGTACGTTTTTTTGTGCATTACTTAACCTTATTTTTTGTGCAAGTCACTGTGTTTTCTTCCATTTCTTTCTTTCTAGTGTTCCTTCCGATAGCCTATGTTCAATGTTTCACTTTTATCCTAGGAATTAGTGGCCTTGAACCCCTAAACCCCTACGACCTTGATCGGAGGCGGCTTAGGCGTCAATAACTTTATGCGAGCTGCGTTAACTTGGTTACGGCCGGTTCATTTGCATAATATTCTTGATAACCGAGCTTTATTGTATTGTGTTTGTGACGGCCGGATTAGCACGGGAATATCGCACATTTTGTACACGAATATCTTTGTAACTAACAGACTAGGGGCGTTTCAAATACTGCCCCCATTGCAAAATCTATACAAATAAATAAAATTGAAGTGTGTTTGTAATATCAAAATAACAGCTTTTTACTAAATGCATATGAAAATATATACGATACCTATAACAAAACAACCATTTTTAACTTTTTACCGGGTAATCCCCGAAACGGCTGGACCGATTTTGACTGGACTTTCACTGGCAGATAGCTGATGTTACAAGGAGTAACATAGGGTACTTTAATTTTAGAAAAAGAATTAGCGTTCCGTGCAAAAAAATAGAAACCATGTAATGAAAAATCTCCACGCAGGTGAAACCGGCAGCAGCTAGTAAATAATAAATCTTTTTCTACTTAGTGTGTCATTGATTCGACTCTTATAAAATAGGTTACCAAGTGGGTTACCAGAACGATGGCGTTCCCGTTTGCGTTTTTTTATGTTATTTGGTAACGAGACGAGCTGGTCGTTTGCCTGATGTAAGCATAACGCCGGCCCATAACAATTGCAGTGCCACCCAGAACTTTGAAACACAAAGGCTTGCGCGGCACTGCGGTGCGCTCGTTACCCTGAGACATTAGGTATTAAGTCTTATAAGCCCAGTAATTTCACTCGATACTCTGCTCATCAAACCGAAACACAGTAATGCTTGCACACTAGCTTGGCTGCAGACTTCACGAGCACAGCGGTGGTAACAACCCAGACGGACTGCAGTGGGATTTGGCCCAATATAGCCCCATTTAATCAAAACACGAACATATAACAATTCTTAGTCAGGAGCAGAGAAATAGTTGGGAGTCAGAACTACCAACGCTGCGGCCGATCGTAGGCGTGAGAAATACCCAAGCGCCCCGTCAGTTCTCTCTCTGATTTGTGCCCAAGGTCTGCGCTAATGCAAACTGCATGATTGATGGATATAAGAAAAGGTTAATCGGAAATAGTAGTAAATCAATCCTAAGCACACCTTAGGTACACCTAACAAATAAGTAGACAAACAGGAAGCTAAGTTTAAAAAAAACTTATTAAATTCTAATAAAGATATTCATAAAACAACCTGGTAAATTATTCCAAGTAAAATCACCCTTTAGCAAAAACAAAACTCATCCAAACGTCGATGGATAATGAATTCGGCAAATCGCTTAGACTGAATAAAAATGGAGTAATGCTTATTTCACACGGTGGGATTTACCATTTCGTCATCAGTTGTTCTACAAGCTCAGCGATGGTCTTTTATTCGTAGCAAAATTAGTTAACTAGCTACCACTCCAACCAGTGACAAAATTATAAATCTACGCACATGTACCAAAATAGCTGTGCGTTTTTTTTTAATTGTGTTACATACCTTACATAATTACATTACAGAATTAATATGAAGCTTGCAACTGTCCAGTCAACTCGGGAACTCTGCCGGACATTAAAGATCGTTTGAACTATTTTTAGGCAATTTTATGCCTGATAGTTCAAACGATCTTCAATTATATTCTTATTTTTTTTATTGTTATTCGGAGTTAAAGTTCTGTTTTAGTTTTTAATTTTTTATTCTGTATATAGGTTATCTATAAAGTCTTCAAAGAAAAGGTTTTGAATGTTAAATTTACAAACTCCATAATTATTAGACTGATTTAACACACTCTCGAGTAAATAATGTTTTCTTCAACTGCCTGAATTCGATTATTAACTGGCTACGACTATCTTTACGCCACTTGCTATTTAATATGAGTTTACTGAAACCTTTTGGTTTTGTTTATCTTAAGAAATAGATCTAGAATAGATCACAGTAATAAATTAAAGTACAATAAGCATACTGATATACTGCTAATATACATATTATACTGCTAATATAAGCGACTGAAAGAGATCTTTCAGTCAGCCTTTGTAGGAAGAGAATTAATAGAGTATAAGAGTTTGAATTCTTTCAATTTATCGCACGACGACAAACGTTGATCAACATAACATCGCGTCGTGTGAACGTACCGTAGCAACCCCCCAATAAATACGTCAATCTGGACGGATGAATTCATTCGACGCCGAGTTCCAGCGAGGGTCATTTTTCAAATTGTCTAATGCTTTAATAATATTATCAGCCCGACAGATTTGATCTTTCCATTCGATTCGCGAACGATTGCGCTCGTGTTATGAAATAGAGGATCAACCAATCATCAATAAGAAACTCGCGTTAGAATTTTTTTTTTTTTTTTATAATTTGGTAACGGGACTAGCTGGTCGTTTGCCTGATGGTAAACATAATGCTGGCCCATAACAATTGCAGTGCCACCCAGAATTTTGAAACACAAAGGCCTGCGCGGTACTGCAATGCGCTCGTTACCCTGAGACATTAGGTATTAAGTCTCATAAGCCCAGTGATTTCATTGGATACTCTGCTCATCAAACCGGAACACAGTAATGCTTGCACACTACTGCTTGGCGGTAGACTTCACGAGCAAAGCGGTGGTAACAACCCAGACGGACACTCGCAGAAGAGTTAGTCCTACCACTAACAATTTTGGATATTATTGTAGTTCGTTGGTTGATGGACAAAACTTCTGTGTTTCATAAAGGTTTGTGGTTCGATTACCAATGCCGAATACGTTAGACTTCGACTAGGACTGGCTCTCAAAAGCAGCTGACGGAATACATCGGCAGATGTACCAGGGGGTGGTAGCTAACCAGTCCAGCACTAGAAATATCCTACCACCACACTACGGTTGCATCGATTGTCTCTTGTTTCAAATAACAACTCTTTATATAATTTTACTTGGACTAACAACGTTTAGTATAATACTAATTTTGTATCATTTTAGTTCACATAATTTTACAGACAGCATTAGTTTTAGTCTGTGATTCGGGTAGACGAGCGTTACAGTGACCCGCTGTTAGAGTCATTTATTTTAACTTTCATAAGTGCTCTCTTGAGGCCTATGTGAATAAAGCATATTTAATTTGAATTTGAAATATCAAATCAGTACACAGTTACTCTTCCACATTACTTAACAAATTCCAAACAACTCCAAATTCGCTCACCCTTAACTCAGCACCGCAACATCCTACTAACACACTTAAACGAATTAAAATTACTTACACCCACTACCCCCAAAAGGTACAAGACAAAGTTAGTTACAACATAATCCTGGAGTCACGTACTTATTTAATTTGCCGTATAGCTCAGGTAGAATCACCCCCCTGGCGTATCAGGCGGAATGTGGCAGGGGAATTATCGTAATAAACGTTAAACCCTTTGTTGCGCGCACGTCGGCGGAATCAGACAGGATAGACAGCATTCTGGCATGTTGTGTTAACAGTAAGGGCAAACAAACGTAAAATTTGATAGGTTGGCCTGATGGTGTTAGCTAGGCACAGTCGGGCATAGCTAGCAGCGAGCACTAACAATGCCTTAAATTATTGACAGTTCAATAAATCTAGAGACAGAAAATATATTATCTATATCAATCAAGTTAATTATGTTAGTGGGAGGACTAACTCTTCTGAGAGTCCGTCTGGGTTGTTACCATCGCTTTGCTCGTGAAGTCTGCCGCCAAGCAGTAGTGTGCAAGCATTACTGTGTTCCGGTTTGATGAGCAGAGTATCCAGTGAAATTAATGGGCTTATGAGACTTAATACCTAATGTCTCAGGGTAACGAGCGCACTGCAGTGCCGCGCAGGCCTTTGTGTTTCAAAGTTCTGGGTGGCACTGCAATTGTTATGGGCTGGCGTTATGCTTACCATCAGGCAAACGACCAGCTCGTCTCGTAACCAAATAACATAAAAAAAAACCGATACACCCGATAAAGACACGCAGCGCGGGCCTTTAATATCGATAATATGTAATCATTTAAATATTATCTTACTTGAAGTTGTGATCGAAGGTGACAAGTTAACGTTCACGCTTGTACACAGATTTGAAATTATATAGCTGGTTTCTACCTAATTTAAAAGCGGATCCATTGAACTCGACTAAAGAAAAGTAATTAAAATAATGAATTTGTCAACTCATCTCGCGGTTTCAGTTTGTGGCGGGATCAGTTGACGTAATAGCAGAGTTAAATATATGCCGAAGTCAAGTCATTGGCGCACGACAAACACTTGTGAAAAACATCACCTCCCCTTATTCATAAAAGTTCCGTAACTTACTTAAAGTGTTTTGTCTCGTTTTCACGCGTAACAGCTTCCGTCAACGAGAAATTGACAGAGCAGTTTAAAGCATAGATTATTTTAATAAAATTTTATGAATAAGGGCGCACATGTTTGAATGAGTATCTCGCACATTGGGATACCTTGTATATGCAAATATGCTTAACCGAATAAACACGGATGTAGACAGTGATTTCCAAAAAAAGAGTTCTTTGTATCTAGGGGAACAGGAACCTTGTTCCAACATCGCGTCGTTCCTAGTGTCCATACTGTGTGTATTGTTTTAGTACCATGTTAGCGATCGCATAAATAGTCGGTGGTATTTTAGCAGGGCAGGGGAATGACAGTTACATTACGTTTAGGTTCTAGCGTGATTTGTGATAAGTATAGTATAAGGTATAGACCGATTCGTACATATGAAAAGGTTTTTTGTATTTGAAATTGTTCGATACAAGTAGATAGACAGACGAACAAGGTAGACAGAGAGGATGAAACCTCGAGTTCCCTTGCATATTACATTCATTCTACTTTTTAGTTTTTCTTATCTTACCTAATCGTATGTGATGTAGTCGTAAATGATAAATATGCTTTTTGTCTGTTCGAAGCTCTCGTGGCCAAAATGTTGACATCTACTTAGCACAAAGCTAAAGCATATCTATTCAACGTGGCAACGCTGCCAGTATTTTTCAAATCTTGCCTATTGGTAGCTGCTTATTAGATCAAGATCATAACCAGGTTTTTATATAGTTATTTTAATTTATTTTAATACAGACCTGAAATTCTTTACTGATAGTATACGACTGGCTTTCAAATTGCGGTTGTCGGAATACGAAAATTGGTTGTACGATATTTTTCCAAACGTGATTCGTACCATCGATTTTATAATACTATTGGGTAATGAAACGAGCTGGTCGTTTGCTCGATGGTAAGCGTAACGCCAGCCCATAACTGCAGTGCCGCTCAGAACTTTGAAACTTGGCCTGCGTGACACTGCAGTATGCCTGTTACATTGAGACCTATAATAGGAAATACCTGTAATCTGTCCAGTCATTTATTTTACTCCGCTCGATGTTTAGTTTTAGGTATAATTCCTTATCTTATTCATATAATCATATATCACTCCTCTACAAAAGTCTACAATAGAAAATTCGTCAATAAAAAAATTGTTATGGAAAAATCAACTTAAATAATCTTGTTACAAAATCTGAGGACTCGACAAAAAATCTATATCGACAAATATAGCAGCTAAGTAGCACGTCGCTTCCCTAAAAATAAATAGCGTCCATAACCCACCAACTAGCCACGAAAGAAGAAAAAAAAACCCACCTAGGTACTAAGTTATATGTGATGTGAGATTTTATTATCTATGGTTGCTCGTAACGAAGCTTCATAGGCGTGCTTATGTCAAAAGTTAATGAAATGGTTGAACGGACTACTCGTTTAAACCCAGTAATTTCAACTACTAGACTCTATGTCGTCCCGTTCTCTACTAGCGACGCTGTGAACAGATATGACGGTGGGACTGTACTAAATTCTATACGAGCAATAACGATGACAAAGCGTCAGACAAGGCGCCTTATTTTCCGGTAGAAAAGTCACGGATAGCCGACGTTCGACACATCGGTTTCAAACTCAATTTCACATGACGAGGAACGGAGAATCTAGATAAACGACCTCCCCTTCCTACGTCAGAGGTAACACCAATTTTTAATCAAAAGTGATAAGACATTGTAGAGAATGATATTCAAACTTCGGGAGGGCTTGACTTGATCACTTGTTTCTTTTTTTATAATACTAATATTTTTCTATTTTTTTATGTTGTTCTTATAATTTTTTTGTTTTGGTTTTTCTGGAATCCTGGTTAGAGATAAAAATCTATGTAAAAAAGGAAAAATAAGGAGAGAAAATTAAAAATAGAATAAGGCAGCTCGAGTCCGTTAACTTAAGCAAATTGAGAAGACTTCATAAAAAAAAGAAACTATTGAAATAATGAAAAACGAACATGTACCTAACGACTTATTATCGTACTAGCTGCTGTCCGCGTTTTCACCCGCGCGGTGATATTGAATTTCAAGGTTTTTATTTTTTTGCGCGGAACCCAAATTCTTGTTCCAAAATAAAAGTAGCCTAAGTTACTCCTTGTAACATCAGCTATCTGCCAGTGAAAGTCCCGTCAAAATTGGCCAAGCCGTTTCGGAGATTACCCGGAACAAACAGACAGACAAAAATTTAAAAATGTTTGTTTTGTTAGGTATAGGTACCGTATATACTTTCATATGCATTTGGTAAAAAGCCGTTATTTTGACATTACAAACAGACACTTCAATTTGATTTATTTGTATAGATTGGATAAATCAAAAATCAAACGGCTTTTTTAATCGGCTCTCAAGTACATACGAGGGAGCGAGCAAGCTCGAACTCCCCGATGTTTTAAATATCAATATTCCCCCTCATCTGCCGGAAATTAAATTTAAATTCGCTTTTTTCCAATACCCAGTCGTTTGCCTCAACATTTCTACTGAACTGCTTGATTGATGCGAGTTCCGAATCGATTTATCTTTCGTCTTAGTCGGGAGTGTGCTGAGTAATATGTTTTCAAAGTAATAGATACAAGGCCTTACTAATTAACAGTGTATAACGGTGGTATAGTTACAAATAGTGTTACCACAAAAAACAATTTTTGTCGCCTGTTTAGCTAGACAGCGTCTAAAGATAACCGTCAAAAATGATTAGAAATGTCGCAACAGAATTGTGTTAGACAACGGTTAGACACTACTTAAATCAGGATTTGTAGTAGCTCATATTTAATCGTGCGGCTAAAGCATGTTTAGGCGTTAAACAGTGTTTAACACAGGTGTAACGTGTATTTAATTTTTTTGTGGTAAGATCCTAAATGTTTTGTCTCAGTTGTTCTTTGACAGTTTTAAACTGAATCGAAAGATACAGACTACGAACTATTCAACCGTTATACTTAAGTGTTTATTAGTAAGGCGCTGTATTAAGAGTATCTTGGTTTTCCTGATGGTAAGCATAACATCAGCCCATAAACATTGTAGTGCCATTCAGTACTTTAGAACACAAAGACCTGCGCGGCTTTGCATTGCCATCGTTGCCCTGAGACATTAGTTAGCCCAGTATTTTCACTAACTACTTTGCTGATCAAACCGGAACACAGTATGTTTGCACATTACTGCTTGGAAGCTGACTTCACGAGCAAAGCTGTCGTACCCATCCAGACTGGCAATGCCGCCAAGCATGTATTACTGTGTTCCGGTTTTATGAGCAAAGTAGTCAGTGAAATTACTGAGCTTATGAGGCTTAATACCTAATATCTCCGGGTAACAAGCACACTTCAGTGCTGCGCAGGCTGTTTCGTTTCAAAGTTCTGGGTGGCGCTGCAATCGTACGCCAAGCGTGCTGCACTATGGCAATCCCTCCGAGGGACGACTAGCACATCACTAATTTTACGTGTAGAAGAATAGAAGTGTACTAGAAGTGTACTAGATGTGTACTAGAAGTGTACTATAAGTGTACTAGAAGTGAATTATAAGTGTACTAGAAGTGTACTAGGAGTGTACTAGAAGTGTACTAGAAATGTACTAGAAGTGTACTAGAAGTGTACTAGAAGTGTACTAGAAGTGTACTAGAAGTGTACTAGAAGTGTACTAGAAGTGTACTCACGTCTGACTCTGACAGTGGGCCTTTTGAACGCAGTGCGGAGGTAAGGCATGGACATCACCAGCTCGATGTGCGGTGGAGGAGGAAGCTGGAACATTTAAAACACCAATTAGGTAGGTACCCAATAGAACCTTTCATTTTAGTTATCTATTTTTAGTGTTACTTAACACTGTTATACATACATAACCCATGCTTAAGAGGACCCAACCCGCCGTACTTTCTATACAAACGCTCGTACGTAATTGTAGTGTCTTATCAATTTTTTTCGTTCCTTTCTTTTTGCATTATATCTAGGATTTTATGAAACAAAAAATTAAAATTTTGACAATCCAATTCAGTAAAAGCCTTAAACAAACAGCCTTTTTTAAACAAATTTTACCTTGACTTTGGCCGTTCACAATATTCTCATAAATGCAAAAGTAAACAAAACACTTCCATAGGATCCTTGGATATATAATGGAATTACTAAATAACAAACATTTTTGTCACAAACTTATAAGGCATTTTCAAAAACACGTATTTCCTGAAACAAGTTTTAGGAAATTACCACGCACTAATCACGGTCTTCGGAAATTTTCTTTGGAAATTGATTTCAAAATTTTCAAAATGCCAACTGAAGGTTCTGGGTTGTCTCTCTTTTTCCGTAGCTTCCGTAGTTTTCCTTCGATGAACCAACAAGCCTTTAGGCCATTTTTGCGTTCAACATAAGCGGGCCGGGAAGGGGCACCTTAAGGGGTATTATTAAAAAAAGTAAATTTAAAAAAATACTAAAGGTTAAATTTTCCCCGGGAAATATAATAAATGGAAGAGTTAATTTAGTTGCTAGTATATATCAGATAGTTTGGCATGGAGATCCATTAGAATGATTCTCCGTGACAAGCACTCGACACCTGAACTGTGGTGATATCCAGTAGGTAAAGACCTACTACAACGGGTCTTTCAACATTAGTGTCAAACCGAAAAACGATATAAGTAATAGGTTTAAAAAAGTTCTAACTTAGTCTTAATAATTGTATGTAGTTTAAAGAAACTAAAAAACACTTTTCCACCTCCTGGCTCCATCATCAGAACCTCGACAACAAGTGCAACCTACTGGACTCGTCAAAACGATACGAGCCATAACTCGGAGGGTTTACTTGTAGCCACTGAAGAGTTCCACTATCCACCTTCTTGCTCCATCATCAGAACAGCTCCATGATACTAAATTATTGTATTGTCATCCGAAATAATTATACATACAAAGTTTCATCTCGATACGACAATAATAATTGTAGAAGGTTAAAATTGACTTCTGAGATTTTTAAGAAAAAATATATAACAAGATAGATCGATGACATCTTTTATTATAACACTCGATACTGCAGCTGTCAGGCCATTAAAAAGGTTTTATGTTGATGTAAACTAGACATTGCTCAAAGGTAAATGCTATTTGACACGTGTAAAAAAAAAGCTGTAAACGAGAACCTAATTCAATTAAAACACAAAAACTTACTGTCCGAGATATAGCAGCCATCCATTCCCTTGTAAGCGATAAAAAAAATACAATAATTAGATAATTTTACAGAAGCTGTTACATAATTTACGGGAGGGTTAAATTTTCATCAGCAGTACCTAATCCTAAATGAGGGTCACAGTTCGTTAGACACAAATTTTCTCTTACCCACCTTATTGTTAAATTTCAGTACCTATAGCTACTTATACTATACTGCATATCCTTTAAAATATTGACGACACATTAGAATCGATGAGCAATTAGAATTTGTGGCTATCCAAACTCATAAAAGGTTTAGAACAGCTGTGCACGCCGCCAAAATGACAAGACCAGCAGGGCTAACATGCGCGCCACGACAAAATTCTGTCGACTGTTTTGTCTCGCTCTTTCTCTCGCGAACATGAGACAAATGCACGACATAAGCATCGAGAAAATTTTGTCACGGTGCGCATGTTAGCCCTACAGGTGATGAGTGGCACTGCAAGTGTTATGGGGCAGCGTTATGCTTACCATTAGGCAAACGACTAGCTCGTCTCATTAACCAATAGTATGGAAAAAAGAGATGTGTTAGTGCCCCGGTCGGCAAACTGTGGCTCGCGAACATTAACCCTTAAAAATCTTACAATCAATCCATGAATGAGTATGGTTCTCGCTCATACACTCATTCGGAGCATGGAATAGTCTTCCAGAAAGCTACAGCGAAGTGGATAAGTTGGTATTTGGAATGCAGACGATATTTAGGTCGACATATTCGTGCGAACAAGCGTTGTCTTTCATGAATATGATAAAAAGTGAAAAGAAGCCAGTAAACGAAGAAGTACCAGTTAGTATGTTCTAGAAATTCTACTATGGGGCATGCTCAGAGGTAGTATTTGACCTCTGTATCCCTATTGCACAGAACTGTTTGTGACGGTATTGGCCGCCGGTAATCCGTAGGTCGATGGTTTGAATCTTACAGCTTAAGCTTCCGAGGCTTAGAAAAGATCGTGATGCAACATCAGCATGGTAGTATATTATAGATATTCTAGTACTCGCCTGGCTGGGTACCTAATACCCAGTTGTAAAGCTGCTTTCGAGAACCAGTTCTATTATTTTATTATAGATAAGGCATTGGTCAAGCGCTAACTAATAACTACTATATGTTGTTTAAAGAAACTAAAAAACACATTTGCACCTCCTGGCTCCATCATCAGAACCTCGACACCAAGTTCAATCTATTGGACTCGTCAGTATCCACCTCCTCGTTCCATAGTCAGATCCAGGAGTACCCATGGCTTCGCCCACGTAATTAAAATAACCTAAGTTACTCCTTATAATATCAGCTATTTACCAGTGAAAGTCCCGTCAAAATCGGTGCAGCCGTTTTGTAAATTAGCCGGAACAAACAACAGATAGAAAAAAATATTAATAATTGTGTTTTTATTATAAGTACCGTATATACTTTCATATACATCTCAGTATCATATCAGTAAAAAGCTGTTATTCTGAAATCACAAACAGACACTTCAATTTTATTTATCTTTATTATTGATATAGTATAGATAATAACTAACTAAAACTCCACTAATTACACTGATTAAACAAGGAGGTTAAAAATTGTGTTAAAAGCCCTGACGAAGGGTCAATATGTCACGTGGTAACCTCCCTGCAGATAGGCCCTCCCTACGGATTAATTTTATTTCATCCTCCGTTCTGGAGGTCGTGCCCTTGCTGACTAAGCTAAAGATAAAGGGATGTCTTTTTGGTCCGCTATAAAATGTGGATGTATAAAATCGTGACGACGCGACGTGTGGATATTGGATATTTATAACGTTTGAAGATATAATTTGACGATTAAACAGGTAAGAAGATATATTTCATAAATCAATTACTCTTAGTACCAGGTTAGGACTAACTCAAGCTTGTAAAGGAACGGAACGGAACTGGCTAACGGAAGACCAGTGCCGGTCGATTGGCCGGCATACGCTGAGTTGGGACCGGTTCGTAGCATACTATGAATACCTACCTATATAATATTGTCTCTTTTCTCGATACGGCACCTGATGGTGGTAAAGGTGTGCTTTTATTAAGTATGTAATTCACTTTGTATTTAGTAGGTATACTTGATGCTGCGAATAAACACATTTCTTTCTTTCTAAAGTCCTTGGACTAGCTCGTCTCATTATCCAGTAGTATGAAAAACTCTTCATCGAGGGCCTATCTGGGTGAGTACCACCGCTTTGCTCATGTAGTCTACCGCCGTACCTGATGTGCAAACATGTTCCAATTGAATGAGCAAAGTAGTTAGTGAAATTACTGAGTTTATGAGAATACCTAATGTCTCAGGGTAACGAGTGCACAGTGCCGCGCAGGCCTTTGTGTCTCAAAGTTCTAAATGGCATTGCAATTGTTATAGGCTGGCCTTACGCTTATCATCAGGTAAAACACCCGCTCGTGTCGTTATTTAATTGTATAAAAAATGTCCATGAAGGCAGCGTGATGCGTGATCCAGGGTTGCTAGAATGCTTGATGCTATTACCTTTGACTCCAGTTAATGGCATCTTTAATAAAGTTATACTGTAATCCACTACGTTAATAGCTTTAAGTGCAGTCTGGTCGAGCAATTCAAATTGTGTTATAGAATTGTAATTTCAATTGGATCAATATTTTATAGTCAAATTTTACTTCGATTTCTTGGGTTAATTACATATTAGCTGCTGCCGGCAATTTCACCCGCGTGGACCATTAAACCCACGGGAACCATGCATTTTTTCGAGATAAAATGTAATCTATTTTATTCTCCGACTCATAGATTATCTCTATGGATAAAATGACGTCAATCTGTTGCTACGTTGCTGCGTGAAAGAAGGACAAACCAACAAACACACTTTCACATTTATCATAGTAGGTACGGACGGATAACGATGTCGTTTATTTTATATAGAAATTTGTTGTTTATTTGCATTTGTTTGGAACGTGGCCTACACAAGCAGAGTAGTTAAAATCAAATCGCTGAATTGAATCCAAATATTCTTTAACGATCACTTAAATAAAACCTGATCCTATACTACAATGATCATAGTCTTACAGCACCTAAGATATGTATTTTTGTCTTGGTCCAGTTGCAAGAATCGAACCTACGATAAGTCCATCTACCCAATCTCTACACTATTGGGTCAGTAGTATTGGTAGAGTCCTAAAAAATCCTTACGATATTAAATACATCCCTCGAAGTATTTATACGTAGTTCTTCCCCAGTGAAAGCTCTATAAGACGCAGGCTCAGTTCGTGATGAATAGCGCCTTTTTCCCAGCTTACGCGGCCACACTTCTTACTATTCTGTGGCGCCGCGAGTCGAGTTCCAGACGTTTTATCCCTTTACCCAATTATTGTAAATAATGAGACGGGATCGCGTTCCCAGCCGAGATGCTGGTGACTAATGGTGGCAATTTTGGCTCGGTCTGGTGTTGGGTGCAGATACTATGGGTAGCAATGCGAACAAACCAGTGCGCAGTGCAGTGGTGTAGGAAAGCATCCGAACAGCGGAATTTCAATTTTCCATCAGTACGCTTTTATTTAACTTCGCTTCCAGTTAGTTTGTACGTTAGAATGTGTGGACCACACATTCTTTTTCCTCTATTAATAACATGAAAACCTGCCATAGGAATAGTTTTTGCACTGATACTCTAGTTCAAAAGGATTTATAAACAAGAACTGGGAACACAGCTCAGAACATTTGAAACTTTTTAATAAAAGCATGTATAATAATGCTTTTTTTTTAATTTTGATAAATCCACCAAACTAGAGACGTAGATCTACCTATATTCACTATTACATTCTCCAAATTTCGACCGATTTTTATCATTAAAATTTAGGTTGGCAACAATGTGTGAGGGTAAAATTTTGGTACTTTTTGAACCAATTCCCCTGATTAGAATTATCTAAAATTTTATGTTGATGTTTAACGTTCATGGCTTCTCCATTCAGTCATGGGTGACATTGTTTATTGTTGTTTATTATTGTTTACTAGGTGGTAGCGTCTAAGCTGCCCCTTATGTGAGTGTCCGACTGGTACCACCGCTTTGCTCGAGAAGTTTGCCGCCACGAAGTAATGTGCAAACATGTTTGTGTTTAGGTTTGATGACCAAAGTAGCCAGGGAAATTACTGGGCTAATGTCTCAGGGTAACGAGCGCACTGCAGTGCTGCGCAGTGCTTTGGCCTGAGTGTTTTCAAACTTCTTTGTTTCAAAGCTCTGAGTCGCACAAAAATATCAATCCAAAAACAACAGTCTAGTGTTTACGATTGTAAGAAGTATTTTCATAGCTATTTAAAGTACTACAAGGTTTATAAGTACGGGAAAGTGTGTAAACCATAGTAATATAAACATAAACTGCATAAAAATTCGGCTTGCATTGTCAAACTCCCCTTTGAGTTGAGGCGGTGGCAGCAAAATAATAAAACATCCTGCAGTTTTCAATTTTAGCTGAAACGCAATCTCAACAGTACTTTATTTGTTCTAGAGCTGTAAACTTAAATAAACAAATTAAAAAAAAAACCACTTTTTTACAATGCTAGCGGAAAACCGCAAACCAGCGCAAAAAATACATGTATAGCTCTTTCATAGCCAGTTGAAGTCTCGTAACAATGCGGATTAGTTCATACATAGGTTAATATGGACGAAGTTGCAATAGAGAACAAAAGACAACGGATGTAAGTGCTTACTAAGCTAACTAAAAGGTGGTAGGACTAACTCTTCTGCGAGTGTCCGTGTGGATTGGTACCACCTGCTTTGCTCATGTAGTCTGCACCAGACAGTTATGTGCAAGCATTAATGTGTTCCGGATAGATGAGCAAAGTACTTACTGAAATTACCTAATGTCTCAGGTTAAAGAGCACAAAGCAGTGCCGCGCAGGCCTTCCTGTTTCAAAGTTCTGAGTGGCACTGCAATTATTATGGGCTGGCGTTATGCTTACCATCAGGGAATCGAGTAGCTCATATCATTATCCAATAAGTAGGATATAAAAAATTCTCTACCCCTTCGCAGAGAATTCGCACAAAAACACTCCCGCTTTTTTCGTGTGCAAACAAATTGGAGTTGCGTGCCGACTTTTTTCGGATTAGACACTGCTCGTTAGGGAATAGTCGAGTTATTGGTAACTCAATGATAAATGTAGTCAAAATCCATCAGTCTTAAACTGAGCTGCATTTAGAGACGCTGGTACGCCTCCTGTTCTTAGTACCTATATCAAGTCCAATGCGCCTGCGAGTTAAGCACGGTGAGAGACAAAAAGAGACAAGAAACGTCATTTTTGTTTTTTATTTCTTTTGGTGTTTTGTTTTGTTGTTGCATTTGCCCGCAAGCTCAACTGCTGTCGAGACGATGCAACACACTTTCCTAGAAGATGCCTGCCCACACTTTTCTTGGAGACATTTGTAAGGAAGGTAAAGAATGAAAAAGGTGGAAGCAAAAGGCTTAATGCGGAGGGGGTATATCAACTAAATAGTAAATGGATGATTAAATGCCACACGTCTGGTCGTCCGATGATGAAATAGGGATGGGGATAGTACCAGTAACACTTTAAAATATCCTCGGGCGTTGCGACTGCTCAACGCTCTTTTGCACCAAGGCCAGCATTTGGATTTGTTTCATTGCACTCCATCAGAATTTCATAGCGCAGCTATGAAGTTTGCTGAAGTGCTTTGTTAAATTAGACTAATTATTAATTTTATTGTTTTTTATAACATGTGTGTCTAGTTTTAAGGACTTGGAGTGGGCGCATTGGGAAACTGTAATGCTCACTCTGAGGTTATGAATAATGAATAAATAAATAAAATGCGTCCTGTAGCAGACTGCTAGGAGCAACTTTGCGTTGATGCTCTAGAATTTAGACTACGTACTCTTTATATTGGGCTAGCTTCTGCCCGCGGTTTTCACCCGCTTTTCCACAGAACAGACCGTTTTTCCGGGATAAAAAGTAGCCTATTGTTACTCTTCGGTCCATAAACTATATATACGCCAAAAATCACGTCAATCCATTGCTCCGTTACTGCGTTAAAGAAGGACAAACCAACAAACAAATAGATTAACAAACACACTTTTGCATTTATAATATTACTAGCTTTGCCCGCGGTTTTCAGCCGCGTTCCCACAGGAACCGTCAAACCGATCTGTCAAATTAAATCAACTTGTCAACATTATAAATTTATTCAATTTAACGACAGCTAGGATTAGTAGGAAGTAGGATTCCAGCCACTATCTAAGTACTTACATATTACAGGCATATAGACGAGACGGACGGTAATCTCCGAGGTATTCAATGTATGTGTATGTCAGCTTTGATAAAACACAAATTTACCCATGTCACACTACGACGTAGTTTGTAGATGTTTCCAAACTCAACCCTTTTTCGGTTCGGCAACCCTTAACAAATACCCACCCTGCTCTGCAATGTCAATAAAACTAAAGAATCGGCGGTGTCGATCTGTGCTCCAAATTGCAGATTCTTGGACATTTGTATCTTTATGCGAGAGAGTGTTTTTAATATGAGTGTGTAGAAGGCAGTTTTACAAAGTGAAGGTTATTTTCTAGTGAAGTATTTTTTTATGTTTTTTGGTAACGAGACTAGCTGGTCGTTTGCCTGATGGTAAGCATA
Organism: Crocallis elinguaria; assembly: GCA_907269065.1. Classification (NCBI taxonomy): domain Eukaryota; kingdom Metazoa; phylum Arthropoda; class Insecta; order Lepidoptera; family Geometridae; genus Crocallis; species Crocallis elinguaria. The sequence goes on along the minus strand of OU026065.1, from coordinate 10,698,102 downwards.
ACGCCGGCCCATAACAATTGCAGTGCCACTCAGAACTATGAAACACAAAGGCCTGCGCGGCACTGCAGTGCGCTCGTTACCCTGAGACATTATAAATCATTACTCTAAGGTATTAAGTCTCATAAGCCCAGTAATTTCACTGGATACTCTGCTCATCAAACCGGAACACAGTAATGCTTGCACATTACTGCTTGGCGGCAAACTAAAAGTGAAGTTACGTAACTACCAACTTCAATTACAAAGTCAACAAGTACTTATCAGTATGTTCCAGCACGTAAGAGCCAGTCCTAAACTAGATTAGTCTTCGACTAGAAGATAAGGTCAGGCGCGATATTGGACAAATGCTAACCTATCTATAATAGTAGAAATAAATAAAATTGAACTGTCTGTTTGTAATATCAAAATAACAGCTTTTTACTAAATGCATATTAAAGTATATAATTATGGGACCAATAACAAAACAACCATTTTTAAAATGTTCGTCTGTCTGTCTGTTTGTTCCGAGTAATCTCCGAAACGGCTGGACCGACTTTGACGGGACTTTCACTGGCAGATAGCTGATGCTACAAGGAGTAACTTAGGCTACGTGGGCGAAGCCGCGGGGCATAGCTAGTCTAGTATAAAAACAGTCTAGCTGTATAGTTAGTACCACCACCATGGTATTTATACTTAGTTGGCATCACTATACTTTCCTTCACCGAAAACGTAGGGTTCGAACGAATATATCAAACAAGTCGATGTAATAAAAGTTAAGTACATAAAACACAACTGGCCTAGTCAGCTTTGCTCGTGAAGTCTGCCGCCAAGCAGTAGTGTGCAAGCATTACTGTGTTCCGGTTTGATGAGCAGAGTATCCAGTGAAATTACTGGGCTTATGAGACTTAATACCTAATGTCTCAGGGTAACGAGCGCACTGCAGTGCCGCGCAGGCCTTTGTGTTCCAAAGTTCTGGGTGGCACTGCACTCGTTATGGGCCGGCGTTATGCTTACCATCAGGCAAACGACCAGCTCGTCTCGTTACCTAATAACATAAAAAAAAAAAGTCAGTGTCACTCGGGATGATGTAAGGATTCTAACGATACCCCACACATCCAGCACAAAAAATCTGAATCAGTAAAATTTAAAAGTTAAGGTGGAATAAAAACTCACATACAGACATACATACATGAACCCTAAAAACATTACCCTCCTTTTTTGTGCAGTCGTGGAAAAAGAGACGAGCTGGCTCTATAGACAAAAACCACAAGTTTCTTTTTCCGCTCACGCTAACCATAGAGTAAAAAGCCAATACGACCAATTACCATCCACCAATTTAAAAACAGTCACGTGACATCTGTCATGCTAATATGTCATTACATTGTATCATCGCCTTCTTGGACATTGTATATTGTCTATTAGCGTGAACGGAAAAAAGAAGTGTGTGGCTTTTGTCTATACCCTAGATGGTCTGCACTGCTCATTACTAAAAGTCAGTTAAAAGAAAACTGTAATAGGTTCAGAATATTATTAACTATGACAAGCCATAATACTGTTAACACATTTTTGTAGTTGACCTACCGAAAGCTTGTATTACAGTTTTGTAAGCTTTGAAACGAGATTCAGCGTTGAATTATTTATCAGTTTGAAAGGAATATTCGACCCATTGGCCGAGCCTTGGAAGTCCGAATGGAGTGTAAGAGTGTAACTGCCGGGGAGCGTGATCAAAATCTGAATGTATATTATATTTAGCACGCTTTTATTAGCTCGCTTTTAGATAAGCAAACAGATCTTGTTATTCGATTTTCACTCACTTCTAGACGGCGATGTTACTAATTTTGTACACGTTTCGGGAAATGTAACAATAATTCGTGGACTCGACTTTTTGGTAATTGGTACGGTGTACTATGTTTTATAAGTGTCAGTTTAATTACAGCTGATCAATTGGCTGTATTAAACGCCTTAAGAGGCCTCAATTCGCCATACTTTCCATACGCTCGTACGTGATTAAAGTGTTCTATCAATTTTTTTCTTTAGGTTTTTTGAACAAATAGGTGTCTCGCGCATTATAACTAGGATTTATTGGAACCGAAAATTTAAAATTTTTACAATCCAAGTCAGTTAAAGCCTTTAACCAACAGACTTTTTAATCAAATTTTACCTTGAATTTGGCCGTTCACAATATTCTCATAAATGTAAAAGTAAACAAAACACTTGCATATAGGATCCTTGGACATGTAATGGAGATTTTAAATAACAAACATTTTTTTTACAAACTTGTAAGGCATTTTCAAAAACTCGTATTTCCTGGAACAAGTTTTAAGAAATTACCACGCACTAATTCTCTTCGGAAATTTTCTTTGGAAATCCAAAATTTCAAGTTCAAACTTTTCTAAATTCAATATTTCAGAATGCCAACCGAAGGCTCTGGCGTTGTCTTTCATTTTCCGTAGTGCCTGTTTTTCTTCGATGAACTAACAAGCCATTAGGCCATTTTTGCGTTCTACTTATTCGGGCCGTGATGAGGCACCTTAATATATCTATTATTCAATTGAAAAAACAAAAATGTTTTATAGACAATCGTATGGTAGAGATTTTCTTAGTTGTACAAAAATATAAACAAAATTGGCGGCTCACCAACCAATAACATAAATAGAAATTCAAATTTGAATCATGTCATTGCGGTCAGCGATTGGATTACTATTGATGTCGTCGCTTGGTACCCGCTAGTTTGTTTACTTTATTGGACAAGTATAAAAAACCAGATAAGTATTATGGAGTTTTTTCTATAGGTTATACTTTAAAGATTATTTGCAAAAGAATACAAATAATCTTTAAAGTATAAGCGAGACGATAGAATGTCTTCTTAATGGAGTAAAACTGTCAAGAATTAATGGCACAAGATTGTGTACTATCACCGCTTTAAATTTAAATGTACATTAAAGGGCCCTGTCGTGATTAATGATAGGGTGTCTTCTTAACTCTCGTTATTACTTCAAGAAACCACTTATCACGATAAGATTTTATATACAAGTTTTCTACCTATATGTACTAACAATTATGCATAACGTTTATCTATTACTATGTTTATGTTTTCGGTTTGTTTATTTCCGCGCAAGTGTGTTGAAAAACGTCGTATGATGTGCTATGTTTAGTCAATACACTTGGCTCTCTTATCCAACTTAGCACACTTGCAGGGCCGGATTAACCATATCGGGGCCCCTAGGCAACGGACGTCTCGAGCCCCCTTTTCCAACCCTAATAATATTATGCTGTGATAATTTGAAATGCGTTCTGAAATGTGACGATGTAATAAAAAAAACAACTCAATATAATAATACTAGCTTCTGGCCGCGGTGTTTCCACCCGCGTTCCCACTGGAACCGTGCATTTTTCCGGGATAAAAAGTAGCCTATGTTACTCTCCGGTCCCTAAACTATATTTAAGCCACAAATCACGTTGACTAGTTGTTCCGTTACTGCGTGAAAGAAGGACAAACCAATAAACCAACAAACACACTTTCGCATTTATAATATTATAGTAGGATTAGTAGGATTGTCACTGAGGGTTTGTTACATACAAATATTCAAATTTAATTTTCACTCGAATAAACATTTTATATTTGGTTTTCCCGGGGTGGAGGGTCCCTTTTCAGTGCTGGGCCCCTAGGCAGTTGCCTACTTTGCCTTATGTATAATCCGGCCCTGCACACTTGTATCATAATGTACTATTGTATTAGTCAGCTTTGACACCTGATCTCAATGAAGCCGCTACAAATAATCCTCGAGAAAGATAATTCTATATTGAAATTACTATTCGCGAATCCGCAAAGTTTAAACACTTGAGAAGTTCCTGATTTATGGAAGGAATTATTGCTCTTCAGCATGAAATCGATAGTCGGCTTTGGAAGTCATAAACGATGTTCTAACTTTATCACCTCAATTTAGAAGCAATCTTTGACCTAATTAAATATTTAAAAGGAGAACTTTTTAAATTTTCAATGGCTACTCAGGTAGTGACGTCACTCACAGATCCATAGGTCGATAAGTAGTGTGAATGCTAGAGCTTGTACCTTTCCAATAATCTATACAGTGTGATTGGAAATACGGTACATTTCTTGCTAGGGGTTAAAGTGGAGCATATTTCCAGCTATTTTGGTCATGTGATAAACCACGTCCGCAACTTGGTTATTTCTGAGTTTTTTTTATGAACTATTGGCTTGTGTTTACCTCAATCTCACCTGATGGTAAGTGACGATGCGGTCGAAGATGGAGCACGCTTATCTAGAAGATACCTGAGAGTTGTTTCTGAGGAAAGTACCTATCGTATTGCCAATCAGCCTGTATAGGTTTAATGGTTTTACCTTTCTTACCCAACTGCTGAAGGAAAGGAGGGTAATGTTTTTAGAATGAATTTATGTACGTCTATTTCTGTGGCAGGCTCTGTTATCTCTGTACCCTATAAACGGTTTCATACGAGGTTTCATTAGATTCTATTTAATTGTAGGAATGAGATAGGGTATAATATTTTTGTTTCTTTTTTAGCAGGCAGCTTTTTAGTTTCTTTTCATTATTTAAGATTAGGTGGTTTAGGTGGTTGGATTAGGTAAGATAGTGGTCAAATTTAGTGCTCTCTTTTCAAGATGTACAAGAATGAGTACCTACTGCCTACTTTCCTTTTTTAGGCTTATTTTTTTACAAAGTGTCGTTAAAAAAAGTAGGTACTTAGGTAGCCTTCTTAATTTAAATACACGGATATGGACATTTTATATCTCCCAAAAACTGTGTGTTTACTTCCATTTGCACTTTTACTTAAGTGCCTTTGATCCATCCGAAATTAGAAATAGCCAGATTCATCACTGTTCAAGTACTCACTTCATCTCAGCATCGCTCTTGGCCAGCATCCACACGACGTTCCCAGGGTCTCGCCTGGAGCCGAAAGCCATGAGTTGGGACAGCCTCCCGCCTGGTGGCAGAGCTGGCCGCCTGGGAACCTGGCCAGTCCACGTGGAAATAGCCAGCATCTCTGGACTCTCCTTCACCAGGTGCTTCTGTGTTGCCATGCATTTGCCTGACGCGTCCTGAAACAATAGAAGACTATAAAATATCGATTGGGAAAATACTATGCCTTTGTTTGTCATCATCAAGGATACCAAAGATCTTGAGCTTGGTTCAGCTCTTCCAGTTCAAGAGATAAGGCGATTTCTAATGCTCACCTATCAAGCTTAGCAGCAACTAGCATACCCCTCAAGATGAACATCTAGCGCAAAGAACATCAGCGGTGTGTTCCAGCACCTGCTTTGGGACCCACTACCCATTCTAGGTTTAGCATTTTTACCACAACATCCTTTAAGGCGGCATCCTGAGTCAACGACACTTATCATTCTGTCCTCTTTACACATACTGTCGGTTTGCATTGGTGTGGCAACCTGGAGAAATGCCCTAACTAAAAGTGAATAGACATGAAGACTTACCAAAACTGTGCGTTATGATGAATAAAATATCATTTGTATGCCAGCTGACTCATAAACGGAATAGGTATGTTTACATACGCGATTTACGGATGGTAGGTATATGTACAGCTAATTCAACATTAATCGAGATGCACTGTTAATGTTGTGGTTTGTGCTAAGTGATTGGATGTTGTAGGAAATATACTTTCCTCATAAAGTTTATTTCCTCCGAACTAGACTCGTTCCAATGATTAAATAAGGCGAGCCATCTGCCATTTGGTCAGAGCGATGAACCTGCCACATGGCCTTATGTTGCTTAATATAATATACTAACTGAATGTTCTATTATATGTATAACTAGCTGATGCCCGCGGTTTCACCCGCGTGGAGATATTGTATTTCATGGTTTTTATTTTCCTGCGCGGAACCCTAATGCTTTTTCTAAAATAAAAGTAGCCTAAGTTATTCCTTGTAACACCAGCTATCTGCCAGTGAAAGTCCTGTCAAAATCGGCCCAGCCGTGTCGGAAATTACCCGGAACAAACAAACAGACGGACAAAAATTTAAAAAATGGTTGTTTTGTTATAGGTACCGTATTACTTTCATATGCATTTGGTAAAAAGCTGTAAATTTGATATTACAAACAGACATTTCAATTTTGTTTATTTGTATATACAATTGACCGAGCAAGAGAAGCGAGCTAAGTCTTTGAAACATCTGGCAAATTTTGCAGCTTTGCATTCGGATGGATGTTGTTTCTCCCGCACAAGTCATATTTTTCAACGCATTTTGATGAAACTTGGTATACATGTTGTCCCCATAATTCCCTACCAACAAGCTACGGTTGCATCACGATGTTTTCCTTCAACAAAAACTCCAGAATATTGTAGGATTCGATACATCGACAAACAGATCGGCGCCTGAAGACGTCACTACCTTACTTACTTGGTACTTGGTACTTGGTGCGCGGGCTCTTTTCCGCAACTAGGCCGTTTATCGGCCCTTTTTGCGTGAGCGAGTGGTGCGCGTTAAGACGTCACTACCACGGAAACATCATCGCATCAGATGTTGCAGAAGCAAGACGCAATATTATTTAAAAACGAATGCACGCGTGAGATCGTCAAGACTCTTCCAAGCCCTTTGAGCTAGTCCAGTTGAGGCATTTTACTCGAGTCGCGCGTTACGAACTCGCTTCGAACTCGCATCAAAATCCAAAACATTAATCATACCTACACCTCCCATAATAACTACATACTGGGAAAGTATCCCGTCGTGCTCCCGGATACCTCCCGCAGGCAAAACGTGCCGTTCACGCACGTGTGCCGCGGACTGCCAGCCGGATGCTGACAGCCCTTCGACGACATACCTAACGAAGTGACAGCCGGGTAGTGTGGATCATATTTCTTGGAAACCGTTAGATATTATATTTATTTGAACGAAATAAAACATTTTTACATGTTATTTTTATACTAAAGGTACTGACACGAGCACGTTTGCTGACGATAAGTATTACGTCAGCAAAACAACTGCAGTACCATCTAGCCTTTTCAAACGCAAAGGCCGCACGGCACTGCAGTGCGCTCGTTACCCTGAGCATCAGGTGGACCATTTTTTTTTAAATTGAGCACCTTTAGCAATTGGCTTATTGGAAAGATATGTTCTATCATATAAAATAAATGGTAAACTATTTCTAGAAGACAACATTTCTACGCACAGGACTTGTTTGAAAAATAAGACTTTGTTATCCAAATTTAGTGTTTGTTAATGTTCCAAAGCTTAGAATTATGACAATCAGATTACTATTATTGCTTCCATTAAAGGTCAATGTTTACGCAAGGGGGCAGGAGAGTTATGGAAACATGGGAAAGCATGAATAACTGTGACTACGTATATTCTGTGGCTCTACGCCACGTCACCGCGAAGTTAGTTTGCAGGCTGGGCCATAACAACAAATATTTGTACGATCTGCAAATATTTTGTCAGTAAGTGCGTGTTTATGGAGGAACTAGCTTCCGCTGCGGTACCATGGCGCTACTTAGAAAGAATAGTATAGAAAAATGATTTATTATACTACATAGAAATAATATAGGATCTAGGGCCTTGATTTTGTGGCATACGCTTCAAAGCTTCGATTCTACGTTCAAGGATTCAAGGTTTTTTCTTGTTAACCGACTTCCAAAAAAGGAGTAGGTTCTCAATTCAGTTTGTATTTTTTTATTTTTGTTACCTCAGATCTCCGTCATTTACGTAGCCTTAGTTACTCCTTATAACATCAGGTATCTGCCAGTGAAAGTCCCGTCAAAATCGGTCCTGCCGTTTCGGAGATTACCCGGCACAAACAGATAGACGGACAGACACAAATTTTATAAAATTGTGTTTTTGCACTAAACCTACACTAAACATTTTATAGATTAGGACTGGCTCTCAAGGTTCCGGACACACTAATAGATGCTTGGTGATAGATTGTCAATTTGAGGCTGGTAGCTAGGCGAGCGCCAGAAGATACCTTACCAACATTCTAGGTGTTCAAAGCCTAAGACAGCGTTCCAACGCAAAACTACCAATAAGAAAAATAATTACACGTTTCCAGCCTCTCGTCCATGACGCAATCAGCGGTTCAACCTGTGGTTATTTGACATTTAAACTTATTGATATTCCGTTTGTGGCTGTTTTACATTTGCACTAATTGATTTGATTCGGCCACTATAGCATGGCTTCACCTTTGTCTGTTATAATGTCAATTAATTTGATGGAATTTTACTTGATTGAGGTTCATTTTGTAATATTTTGTTTCAAGAAACAGACCAACGAGCGAACGTTCGTTGATTGCTTTTAATTTTTTACTTTCAATATAATTCATGATATTTGAGTGTAGAGATAAATTGAAATCAATTGTCTTTAGAATCCTACTAGTCCTACTATAATCCATACTTAATATTATATATGCGAAAGTGTGTTTGTTGGTTTGTCCTTCTTTCACGCAGTAACGGAGCAACGGATCGACGTGATTTTTGGCATAGATGTAGTTTATGTTTTTTAGTAATATAGGCTACTTTTTATCCCGGAAAATGCACGGTTCCAGTGGGAACGCGGGAAAACCCGCGGGCCGAAGCTAGTATTCCTATATTAACAAAATATGTTGGGATTTTCACAATAAATAGATACATATTTGTAATGCACACATCAGAAACCATCTCGGTAGAAGTCATAGAAGTCAATAAATACAAATCATTTATTTAGACATGAAAATAATATCCTTTGTACATACTGTAACTGTATTCCACTGTGAATTTCCGTATGCCTAACATCACCGGTGGGGTCTCTGAAAACCACCAGTGTCGAATGTTTTGTGCACTCAACTTTTGTGCTGTGACAAATACTTTTTAGTGCCATGCCAATGCAGACGCAATGTTCTAGAGATTTATATCTTTGTTTTCTTTCTTTTCTTTCCTTATATTTAAGGATACAAAATGATGGCTCCTTTGTGGACGGCGTAGAAGTTCATCACCCAGGTGATCATAGTGGAATACACCCACGGACAGGCAGACAGTCTCTTCGGATTCTTACCCCGCGCTGCACTTATATTGCAGGCAAGTCGCGAACGGTCTAGTTGTACATTTTTGTATTTAATTTTGAGTTTACGCTATTGCATAACAGTAAAATAAATAAGAAATGTACCTATAAACTGTCACAATGTATAGTTTTAAATTTACGCCACACGGCAGTAAAATAAACAAACTTACACGTGCATGTGTCTAATCTAACAAATAAAATGTTAAGATAACTTTGAGCACATACTCGTATATAAAGTTGAATGAGAAACGCTAACATAAAATACAATAAGCACCCATCTCAATATTGGGCAACATTAGCATAAGGGTTGATAGATAATTACCCGGCGAAAGGGCCCCCCATCTATCATACAAACCCGTCATGTTCCGCCGTCCAGCGTGGAATCCACAATGAGGAGCAAAACATCTATAGATTCTTAACATACCTATAAGCACCTATAATATATCCATCTAGTTCGTTATCAATACGGTTAGGAAAAAGCGCAGAGTAAATTGTGAGGAATATTTTGTAATGGGCTCATAGATTTATTTTGAAGATAAAGCACAATACGAGAACTTTGACAGCCCCGAGGTGTAGTTGATAGTAAAACATTCGTAACCTTTACTCGATCGCGTTACCGGTAGAAGAAATTTAACTTTACTTATGCCACGTCATAATGGTACACATTCTTAACAATAGTTTCAAATAAACGTTAATTTTACCGTTACTTTGAAATGGGTAAAGCTTTGTTGGGCAACAGCGCAATTTTTATCGATTTTGTTAAAATTAACGAAGATTAAGATTCCTACAGGATCCGTGCATTTTTCCGGGATAATAACTATTTTATGTTAGTCTCCCGCTGTTAATCTATGCATCATATCATATAATCTATATACTACTAATACTAGGTGGTCGGGCTTACTCTTTTGCGAGTGTCCGTCTGGGTTGGTACCACCACTTAGCTAGTGAAGTCTGTCGTCAAGGTGTAATGTGCAAGCCTTTGATAAATAATACACTTATCAAAGGTACAATCATTACTATTTTCCGTTTTGATGAGCAGAGTGGCCAGTGAAATTACTGGGCGTATGAGAGTTTATACCTAATGTCTAACAAGCGCACTGGAGTACCACGCAGGTCCTTTGGTTTCAAAGACTTGCACGGCACTGCAATTGTTATGGGCCGGCGTTATAGTTACCATCAGGAAAACGTCCAGCTCATTATCTAATAGAATAGAAATACATAAAAACTACACACAAAAAACATGTCGATCAGTTACTCGAAAAACCCACAAACCGACGAACCAACTAACACACTTTAATCTAATAGAATATAACATACACAAAAACTACACACAAAACCTCGATCCGTTACTCGAAAAGCCACTAACCGACGAAACAACTAACACACTTTCGAATTTGTAATAGTACCTACCGATTTCAGTGGTCATTTATTTAACCACACCGTAATGGAAAACCGTCACCCCAAAATACACATGCAATACAAAAACCCTCTAAATCTCCGCTTAATGTATTCTACATCTTGTAACACACTCGAGTTAAATTTCCCGCCCTTTTCCTTTCTAACGGAAACGGATGCGTAAAAGCTATGGGGCTGTTACATAATTCCGTTTAATCAGCGCCCGCGAGAGCACTTGGTTACGATGTAAGTGCTAAGTCGACACATTCGCTCGCTTAAGCCACGTTTTCGCTGATGCAAACTCTTGGCCCTTGCTCAAGCGGGAGCGTCGCTGAGGAACTTTATGCAAATGAAAGCCACAACTTTGAGTCCAATTTGATGTGAGTGCAAGTCGACACATTCAGGCAGTAAAGTCACGTTTCATTCAAAGTTATGGCATCCGAATGCATCACGCTGAAGCTAACTTAATTCACTGGATTGTAAGTGCTAGTTTGCATATGCTCGCGTGTTCGAGGCATAGTTTCCTAACGCAAATTTTATAATTAATTAAAATACGGACTCGTTCACGCCCCGCCATAGGTACTTTCTATACAAACGCTCGTACGTAATGATAGTGTTGTATCAATTTTTTCTTTGGGTGTTTTAAACAAATAGGTATCTTGTGCATTAACTCTAGGATTTTATGGAACCAAAAATTTTAAATTTTGACAATCCAAATCAGTAAAAGCCTTAACTCAGCCTTTTGAAACAAATTTTACCTTGACCTTTGGCCGTTCACAATATTCTCATAAATGTAAAGTTAGACAAAACACTACCATAGGATCCTTTGACATGTAATGGAGATTCTAAATAACAAACATTTTTTTTCACAAACTTGTAAGGCATTTTTAAAAAGACGTATTTCCTGGAACAAGTTTTAGGAAATTACCACGCACTAATTGTCTTCGGAAAATTTTCTTTGGAAATTTATTTCAAAATTTGCAGAATGCCAACCGGAGGCTCTGGTGTTGTCTCTCTTTTTCCGTAGTCCCTATTTTTATTCGATGAACCAACAAGCCTTTAGGCCATTTTTGCATTCTACTTAGGCGGGCCGGGAAGGGGCACCTTAAAGCGACTTTATGTATCGCAAAATTGCAATATCGACGCTTTACACCAGCGGTTTCATGGCGAACGCTAAATCAATACCTATTTCATGTTGAGAGCAGCAGTTGCGTTAAGTTTATATTTTCATTGATGTTACTTTCTGCAACTTTACAATACCTATAGCTGTACCTTTGTCAAATATATTGTAAAATTAAGCACTTACTTAATAACAGCAGTAATGTGCAAGCACTACTGTGTTCCCGATTTGATGAGCAAAGTAGTGAAGCAGTGAAGTTACTGGACTTATGAGAATAACTTACCTATAATATCTCAAGGTGACGGGCGCAAATTTCTGAATGGCACTGCTATTGTTATGGACCGACGTTATGCTTACCATCAGGCAAATGATCAGCTCGTCTCGTTATCAAATAGGATAAAAAAATATTTTATAGTCTGTGTGAAGTGGCACTTGCTAGTGGATCTGTTTATTGTACTGTGTGGGTTACGCTGAGCGCTGATGTTTAATTATTGCGAAAATCAATACTTTGTTGTGAGATCGGATAGTACAGTGTTTAATCTCTCGGGGTTAGTACCTTGATGGTACCCACATACCATCTACAAAAAAATCACTGCAAGAGCTATTCTAGTGACCCAAGGCCGTGCTCAAGGAGTTAGGTTAGGTTGAGGTTAGGGATAGATAATATAGGGAAATATACAAAATAAGCAGGACGTCAGTGCAGGCCTTACCACTACCACATAGGATAATAATACTTATTTTTTTAAAACTTATAAAAAATCGCTTTCATGAAACAGCGGCTTTAGACCCCTGAGAGGTGCGGAGTGCCAGACAATGGTCCTAGTCTATGGCCCTTACGAAGCCCTTCGCACCTAACGAATATGGCCCCGCGAAAATACAATAAAAATAGGATCTTATTCGAGAACATTCGCGAACTTTCCACAATAACGTCGGAAGAGAATCCACTTAACTGTTGTGATAGCATTAGGGTAATACCGGATGATCGTGTGGAGTGAACTGACCTCAGTCTGCTTGTATTTGTTTTAGCACTTAAGTGGCAAGTTTGTAATTTTATAAAGGTAGCATTGCTAGTGCAGCCACAGAACATATAATAATACGTGCAGCATTAGTTTAAAGAAATATGTAACTAATGCGCGACGCTGGCGTTCATACAACCTGACCCTTATTAAACTATACCATGCTAGCTGGCAGTTATAATTATTATCCTAGATCCAGTATCCTAGATTGTAATATGGTAGTTATAACTACCATCTAGGACGGTTATAACGGTGACGGATGATAGTTCCCATCCTAGATGGCAGTTATAATTATTATCCTAGATCCAGTATCCTAGATTGTAATATGGTAGTTATAACTACCATCTAGGTTGGTTATAACTGACTACATTATAGTCAACAATTTATTTTTATTTTATTTTATTTATTCAACAAAATCCACAGCTCTTATACAATTAATTATTAGGACTTACATCTAAAACTTATAGCCAATAATGGATTTACATTCTATGAATAAGATTATAATAATAATAATAATAATAATAATAATAATAGATTTTTATTTCGGAAATAAAACTGATTCACATTTCCATATAGGTATTAGTAACAAACTTAAAACTATATTAGTAAACATACACAAAAATAAAAATTTATTCTATTTCGAGACAGTAGCTCGCAGCACTGTATGCGTTGCGATCCAGTGCCTCAAAATTGGTCCATCGACCCTGTCCGCCACAGTCGCCAGGAGGCTGTTGTTGCTGCCCCGCACCCGCTGCATCAGAGAGGCGACTCTCTTCCTTATGATGGCGTCAAAGTTGTCAACATGCGCCTTCGCGAACATCTCTGACGCACTGCAGTGCCGCGGCAGCCCCAACATCGCCCTAAACGCATTGTTGTATTGGACACGAAGGGCGCTGTAAGCCCTTTGAGTATAGTTGATCCATAAGCTGCAAGTGTAGAAGGATTGGCAGTACGCACGAAATAGGGTAATTTTTACTTCCTTGGAGCACTTAGCAAACCTACGGATCAACATATTACTTCGGACTGCCAGCGCCCTTCGTTCCCTTTCAACATCTACGCCGTCTTTTAGCGACGCGGTGACCCAATGCCCCAAGTACTTGAATTCCGTTACGCTTTTAAGAGGAGTTCCTCCAAGTTTAATCGGTGGTACATCAATGTCACCTCTTTCATTATTTGCGCGAAACATCATGAACTCGCTCTTCTTGGCGTTATACTTAAGACCGTGAGCTTCCGTGAGAATAATAATTCAATGCTAGATAGTAGTTATAACTATGGGTAGTAATCACCTAGGAACGTTATGTAGACTAATAAATTAGCAGGAAAATTAAAGGTAAGCCTGCGTAAAAGCATGTGTAAGGCCAGTTATGAATAACCTTTATGTGTATGTCATAAGTGCTCAAGATATACAGATAATAACAGGCCTATTCGTACTCAAATTAATTTCAATTTCTTTTTTTTTTATTTTATTTTATTTGGTAACGAGACGGCTGGTCGTTTGCCTGATGGTAAGCATAACGCCGGCCCATAAAAATTGCAGTGTCACCCAGAACTTTCAAACACAAAGGCCTGCGCGGCACTGCAGTTCGCTCGTTACCCTGAGACATTAGGTATTAAGTCTCATAAGCCCAGTTATTTCACTGGATACTCTGCTCATCAAACCGGAACACAGTAATGCTTGCACACTACTGCTTGGCGGCAGATTTCACGAGCAAAGCGGTTATAACAACCCAGACAGACACTCGCAGAAGAGTTAGTCCTCCCACTAACACTACAGAATTGTGACCTCAAAATATTCCGATATTAATTTGTGGCCGTCTGAGTGTTACCTTGTTTAAAAAGTACCTACAAATTTTATCGCAGAACTAAATTCATCTCGCTTTCCCTGCACCTATTTATTGCATGCCGGCGCGCACAGTATGAATTTCTAGATTATGCTGGCAGTATTGTTTGCAAAGTTGTCTCCCTCTATTGGACACTTTTTCAGGCTCAGTGCGCTCATTGTCATTTCCTGCTAATGACACTGCAGTCTATTTCAGCAAGCCCTACCTCAGTTTACTTTTATCCTAAGTATACGCTAAAGCTGCCTATAAAAATAAGCTAGTAAAATATTTGATGGAATCAGGCTTTCTCAGGCTACTTTGCGAAATTCCATTTTAATGAAAATTATATAATGTGGGTAATTTATAGTTTTAATTCCGCGATAAAGAATGTCTAATGGCCTAAGTTCGATCTATACTGAATTTAACCAAATGAAACGTGCGACGCTGGACGACGAAAACTGGTTAATTTGTTAACCAGTTAATTTGTTGTGTCGTTGTTGTGGTAAATAAAAAAACTTTCTTGAGCTCACAACGATGGACTGCAAAACCAACAATTAGTATTTTTAGTTAGCTAAAAACTCACATTATATAATCTAAGTAAAATATTATCTGCAAATCTCCAATTCGTACAAAGCCCTTTGCTGATTTTGCGCACTGCTTACAGAGTGCAATTATTTGCCAGTGTCTGTGTGTCCCGATAGCTAATTTGGGAGCCAAACGAAAGTGAACAGGTACCTTCTAACCAAACGTGCTACATCGTCGACCGCAGCGTCGGTTATAGTCAGACGAGATTAGGGTCAAACATGAACCATCATTAAAAAACAATATAAATGTTGTGTTATTAATATTGATGTTGACTTGACGGGATTAAAAGCGCGCTCTACCGCCCGCCCAGATCTGTGTATAACTACAGCACGTCTGAAGTGCTATATTCCGCCCGCCCAGAGTGCTGTTTACCGTCCGGGCCATTAGCAGAATGCGCTCGCGAATACCGCCCGCGATATTTGAAACTGAGTATGACAATAGAGTGTTCAGAGCACGGCGGTAGGCAAAGAGGGTTTTCAGGGTTCAATTTGCCCTGAAATGTGTTACAACCCACCGTTTTATAAACATTAACTAAAATATTTTCGAAACTTTCAAAATGTAATGTTTCAAATGTTTAAATTTATTTATAATACCAGACAACAAATTATGTACGTACAAATAGCTCTTTTTAGAGGCAGTGTATCTCTACGCTCGCACAGATGCAAAATTTTACTAAGGTTCACTGTTCTAATTGGAAATTTTCGGCTCTTTTTCCGATTTCCGCTATCACTATAGCCTTTAAAGTATCGCCTATAAACTCCATCACTACTGCCTCTGGTCCTGGTAGCTGTGGCTCAAACCCATTCAAACTGAAGTCCTGGCTGTGGCCTTCAGAGTGCGTGATCATGCGCTTATCGCCTATCTTATCAATATCTCTTCTAGATGAAGAAATAAATAAATAAATAAATAACGTAATCATCAGGCATTACGATAGATTAAATAAAAATACATAGATGTAAATTTCGTCTGTTTAGGAAATCATTTCCTAGTGCCCGTCTGGAAAGCAACCACTATCTAGTTGAATACCTGTGGAAAGTCGGTTTTAATCTATGTTAAGTGTATCCATATAAAAAAAAACTACACGCCAGTCGTCACGACGCACGCCCCGCCCCACTCGTGTGCGAACCGCCTTATAACCCACAACATTGGCGTCTAAAACAAAATCTTCTTTTAGAAGCTTTTACACGATACACTTTGTCATACCATCCGTTTCTTCACGAAATGAGATCTTTTATTCTCACGAAACGAAATTTCAGCGAAACAGAACACAATACGTCTGCACAGCGCCAGACAAAACACATATAAGTAGGTACCTCCATTGACTAGACTTATATCCTTTAGATACCCCTTTTATAAGACGACTCGGAAAAATCGCAATATCACATCAACTGCTTATTTAATGTAGCCGGGTCGTTGCACCTCCATTGTAACTATTGTAGCGAAAGAAGCAAATTGCATTTAGGAACGTTCCCAGCGCTCGGGGCTAGGGGATCGTTCAACGAGGGATTTGAAGGAGTAACGTGGCGTGTAAACAGGTTTCGTGGATATAGTACAGAAAAGTGTAAGCGGATGGAGGGCGGGAGCGATAGTAGGCGTGGATGAGGATGATGTTGCAGCCGACTTCCAAAAAACGAGAAGATTCTCAATACGTCGGTATTTTTTTTTGCGGCGATGTTCCTTGATTCTTCCGTCAATTATTCTTAATTCGTAATTTTTTTTCCATGAATAGGGTACATGTCAATGGTGGTCGTTTTATAAATTTTATAAAAGGATTCCACCCCTAAGGGTAGAAAAATAGGGGATGAAATCCATACTTATATAATAAATGCGAAGATGTGTTGGTTTGTGCGAAGACGTTTGTTGGTTTGTTCTTCTTTCACGCAGCAACAGAGCAACGGATTGACGTGATTTTTGGCATAGGTGGAACCGGAGAGTAACATATCGTTCAACGGGCATGCAGTTTAAATTGAGACATTATTGTAATTTATATGTTTAAACATATAAAATGAAAAATTACAATTACTAAAAAAATACGTATACTAAACTATTTCATAAAAATATTTTTACTGCGCCCCTGGGGAATTTATTTCATGTTAGACCTATCGCCGATGACACACAAATCCTATGCAGAAAACCGTATCTAAATTGGTCAAACCGTTCTGGAGATAAATGGGAACACACTAACAAACAAACAAACAACCTTTCACTCTAAACGCATATACCTTCTACGTTCCGTCGTGGGTAAGAAACAGCCAAATATGTCAAAATTAACATTTCATTTCAAATAAAACAATACGATTGTCCTTACATTATTAACTTTCATCTGTCAAACACAATTATTTATTTTTATGTGCAAATTTATACGAACACTAGCTGCTGCCCGCGGTTTCACCCGCGTGGAAATAAGTTTTCACCCGCGCGGAGATATTGGATTTCATGGTTTTTATATTTTGCACGGAACACTAATTCTTTTTCTAAAATAAAAGTAGCCTAAGTTACTCCTTGTAACATCAGCTATCTGTCAGTGAAAGTCCCGTCAAAATCGGCCCAGCCGTTTCGGAGATTACCCGGAACAAACGGACAGACCAAAACTTTAAAAAATGGTTGTTTTATTATATGTACCGTATATACGGTAAGTATATATATACTTTCATATGCATTTAGTAAAAGGCTGTTATTTTGATAGTCCAAACAGACACTTCAATTTTATTTATTTGTATAGATGATGGTTGGCAGTTTATTGCAAATTTTAATTCGTATAGAAAATATACTACAACACCATACAAATCAGGTAAAATAGAATAACAAAGTACACATTTTCTCAAACACAAATGAAGCTGGCTAGTAATAATGTGTGTGCATATAAATGACTTCACTTTAACGTAAACGTTAAAAATTAAAAATATCATAATATAAGAAAAGGAATTCAAAACGAATTTATATAGCGTAGCGTCGTTACCTCTACGAATGCTACGGTGTGTAGCTCCAGCTACGAGAGCGTTTCATCATTACGCCATTATAAGTAACTCTGGGGTCGTATGTGAATCCATCTGCAGGATTAAAATTACGGATGAAAAGGATATTAAACCCGGTAATAAGAGTGATACAAACTGATGAGAATTTTGCTTCGGATATTGGTTATTCATTAAGGATTTTGTGGATGCGGGTATTTTGTTTAATAAATATATCTATAGGTATTATTATGAGGTGTTTTAATAGGATTATATTGGTTTTCATTTTGTTTTGACATACCCCTAAATCATACCAGTATGGATAGCTCAATTTTTTTTAAATGATTATTTAATCTGCGTCTAGGTATTGTAGACCACGGTTTTCGTAGTTGTTTCAGTGTAGGGAATTCTAGTTCAGTGTCAAAATATATATGAGATCATATGAATTGACCAAAAATCTGTAGGCAGAGTATCCAGTGAAATTACTGGGCTTATGAGACTTAATACCTAATGTCTCAGGGTAACGAGCGATCTGCAGTGCCGCGCAGGCCTTTGTGTTTCAAAGTTCTGGGTGGCACTGCAATTGTTATGGGCCGGCGTTATGCTTACCATCAGGCAAACGACCAGCTCGTCTCGTTACCAAATAACATAAAAAAAAAAGAAAAAAAAAGGTATACAAAGTTATGTCAACCAATATTTTTTTCTGTTCATTTTTGTACTTTTAAGATTTTACTTTTATCAAGTGAGTATATTTTGAATATACAACCATGAATAGGGGAGTAGTGCAGTTTCCTGAACACGCCCATAGGGACCTCGTATCAGCTCTTAAGAGCCTTTAGCGCCCTACGGCTTTTCATAAAAACTTTCAAGTTCTTAATCTCCGAAATAAATGAACCAATAACAATTAAACTTTACATGTATAATCAAGATACGATAACGATGTGGGATTTAAAACGTAGAAAATATATTTGAAATGCCTAATCTAAAAAAGGTTATTTTAACTTTGTTTGTGTGGGAAAAACTAAAATTGCTCTAACTTAGTTTTAATATTTTTTTCTTAAATCTACTATTTATCATCCACCCATCGCCGCCCATCACTTCGTCGTTGCGACCAATTCCATCCTACTTCCTACTAGTCCTACTATATCCTACTAATATTACAAATGCGAAAGTGTGTTTGTTGGTTTGTCCTTCTTTCACGCAGTAACGGAGCAACGGATCGACTCGGATCGGATTTTTGGCATAAATATAGTTTATGGACCGGAGAATAACATAGGCTACTTTTTATCCTGGAAAAATGCACGGTTCCTGTGGGAACGCGGGTGAAAACCGCGGGCAGAATTATAAGAGTAAGTTTTTATTTAGTCGCCGTCGCGTCACCGTCGCCATGCCGGTGTGACCGCGACCTTAAACTGAATGTTAACAAGTAACGAGGCGAACGATTGCGTCACATGTTTTCACTGGAATCTGAAGCTCAAGATTCGAAACCTCGACCCACTAAAAATGAATTATCACCGAAACGGCACACTTTCCACAAGAAACCGACAGAGCCTGCCACTTACCGACTGAAACGGTCGCAAACTTCCCGGAGTGATACAAAACAGCTTACCAGCAAACTTGTTGTTTTCGTTGTTCTCTATTCGCTTGTTATTCGTTCTCGTGTTATGAAAACAAAAAGAATAAATTCCGCCCGTAGATACTCGTACCTACTCTTGGGATATTTATCGTGGTGGGATAAAGAATCGATATGGGAACATAATACGCGAAATAGCCGAATCCTGTTTTTGTTTGTTCGCTTGAATTCGGCATGGGTAAGGTGTTTTCCTAGTTTTCAAGGTTTTCGAATGTAGTAGGTATCTAAGATCGCAGTTTGCCAACCATTTTGAACCGAAGTTCAACTACTAACTAGACTTAACCGAGGGTCATATAAATTAAAATTTGGATTATTTTAAACAAGCATTTTGACATCTGCTAGCAAAGCTAGCTGTGAATGGTTCATGAACCGCCGATTAGACCGAATTTCTTATTACATCCCTACCAATAGTATAAATGCGAAAGTGTGTTTGTTGGTTTGTCCTTCTTTCACGCAGCAACAATGGATCGACGTGATTTTTGGATAGATATAGTTTAGGGACCAGAGAGTAACATAGTCTACTTTTTATCCCGGAAAAATACACGGTTCCTGTGGGAACGCGGGTGAAAACCGCGGGCATAAGCTAGTATTATATATAACAAAGTTCTTGTTAATATATATTTTTCAGTCTTCAACGGCTCACGTTGGACCGCAGTCTCGTCCGACGAAAAGCGATAATAAACAGTGTTAAACTGTTTAATAATTGAACTATGTTTTGTCTCTTTCGATTCAGTTTAAAATTGTTAAAGAATAACAAAGACAAAACGTTAACTAAACCACCGTTTAACAATGTTAAACTTCAATTAAAACTAGGTTTGGGAATTTAAACGCTGATCGTGAACTTCGTTTATTTTACATTTTGTAAACTGCGACCTAAGCAAACTTTGTTCTGGTATACTTTTATTTTTATTTTCGAAAAGGCATAAAACTACCTTTTGCTTAAATATTATTTATGAGTGGCAATTGTTTATGGGCTGACATTATGTTGACCATCAGATAAATGACCTGCTTGCCTTGTTATCAAATATAACAAGTATCATTAAAACATATCTTTTTAATTTAAAAAAACACGGCTGCCCTAACCAGTGCGACTGTAAGGATTCTGACGGTACCCATACATTCAAATCTGTACAGGCAGTTAAAAGTTATGGTGGAATAAAGAAACATACATACATACATACGTGAACCTTGAAAACAATAAACTTCTTTTTTGGGCAGTCATATAAAAAATAAAACCTCTGCAAAATTTCTTGCTTAAATTATGAAATTTGTTAGTGGTAGGACTAATTCTTCTGCGAGTGTCCGTCTGGGTTGTTACCACCGCTTTGTGAATGAAGTCAGCTGCCAAGCAGTAATGTGCAAGCATTACTGTGTTCCATTTTGATCAGCAGAGTAGCCAGTGAAATTACTGGGTTTATCAGACTTAATACATAAAATAAGTTTCTCTATATTTTTTGTATTTTTCATTGTAGTGTGCAAATAAAGAGTTTATCTATCTAGGTGTCTATCTAATACCTAATGTCTGAGGATAACGAGCGCACTGCAGTGCCGCGCAGGCCTTTGTGTTTCAAAGTTCTGAGTGGCACTGCAATTGTTATGTACCGGCGTTATGCTTACGATCAGGTAAACGACCAGCTCGTCTCGTTACCAAATAGAATAAAAAAGACATAAAAAGTCAATATATCTTCTTAAACATCAATGTTACTTTTAAATCAACAGCAAACAGTTGCTGTTATTCAGAGAGAGCTTACTATTCTATGGAAGATAATCTAAGGGCGAGTTAGTCCAAGTTCGTTCATCTTTCAATATTCAAAACTTTTCTAAAACACTATGATAACAAAATACATATCTGCAAATCTTTGCAATTTTGATATTAGTTCGGGAAAGTTTGCCATCGATCCGAAAGTTATATCCATTTAAAAATATTCGATCATTCAATATCTAAAAGAATTGGAGCAAACATGACTCAGTGATAGCAACGTCGCTCACCGTAAGCCATTCGAAAATAGGTTGTAGCCGAGCAACTGTTACTATACCTAATGTCTCAGGGTAACGAGCTCAATGCAGTGCCACATATGGCTTTGTGTTTTAAAGTTCTGAGTGGCACTGCAATTGTTATTGGCCGGCGTTATGCTTACCATCAAGCAAACGATCAGCTAGTCTCGTTACCCAATAGTGATAAAAACTATGTTTCGATTTACGACAGCGTTTTTTCGTTCGATACCTTCATCAGATGGGATAAACAGATAAACATTTTCATGCGATCGTGTGTGATCCCCTAACTCATCAGCCACGTCTGCTTTATACAACAAAAGAGAAAAAAATATTAAAAAAAATGTTAACATCAAAACCTCAGATTCCCTTTTAATAATGTTCCCACAACTTTATAGAAATATCAGATAGATGGGGAAAATATTGTGATAGGGAAAAGCCATCGAAGGTTGCGTAACATGGGTAGTGTACCGGAGTAGCTACCCCTCCGGCGATGTCGGTACACACCATTGAGCAAGGCGCGGGGGATAAGCTCGTGGCGGGAGATAGGTATATTTTTATAGATAACCTGGATAACCTGCTGAAAAGTCATTCAGATGTCTTTCTTTCTTTCTTTCAGATGTAGTTATGTACGGCCGACGCAGCGAGGCCTGAATAAATTTCAATTTCTACTAGCCACGCCCATTTCTCGCGAGTTTCAAATCCTTTATTTAACATACTTCCAAAAACGGAGGAGGTTGTTGGAGGTTCAATTCGGTTTAAAAAATTCTGGGAACGTTGCCTACTGGTAGCGGATTATTAGAGTAACATTGTAAATAAATTAGTGTGTATTTTATTTAGTTATTTTAGTTTATTTTGTAAAAGTCTTATTAAGTAAATAATAATAATTGGTATAATTTACATTACATTCTGTTCAAACAAAAAAATCTTATGTTATTTGAAAGTATATACTTTCAGATTGGTCCCATAGAAATTTCACAAAAAATTGGTTCAGTAGTTTGTCACTGAAGTCAGGTTAGCTTTTAAAGAATTTTTTTTTATACTCGAAAGGCTTAGTGCGGGTAGATACATACGCTTCACATGCCTAACAGCTTTTCAAACATATATTCATGTCTAAAATCTCTGAAATGAATAAACCGATTTTAATATAATTTTAATAAATCTAATTTAATATTTAATTAAATTAATATTAATTAACATTTTTACACCGTTTAAAAAACCAGATAATTGCAATTTTGTATTTGCAAGGCAAAAGTAATATAACTCTTATATTTAATCCATTTAAACTTTTTTAGTTTTGTACTAACTATGTAGACCTATATACCTTGCTTAGGCGCATAAACTTTCATTAAAATCGATAGTCAACACAGTTTCATAAACACAGAAAATATTTATACGAGTATAAAAAAGTTACACAAAAAAACACGACTACTCTATCCAGTGTCACTCGGATGATGTAAGAATTCCAACAATACCTATACATCGAAATCTGTTCAGGCATTTAAAAGTTATGGTGGAATAAAGAAACACATACATGAAATCTAAAAACATAACACTCCTTTTTTGTGCAGTCGTGTAAAAATATAAGCCTAAACAGATTAATTTGCGCAAACACAGTTATTTTAAATTTTTACAGACTTATGTTCTCATGTTGCGGTTTTATTGCAAATGTATGTTGAATAAAGTTGACGGAGCAGAGAACGAGGAAAAAACCAATACCGAAACTATAGGTAAAGTAAAGTTTGAAATTGTCAAAATTTTCATGGAAAGTCGAAACGCATCAGCTAATCTGACTGCCAACGACTGCGCCCAAGGTAAAGTTAAAACAGGACAGGTTGTTGAAAATATATGCTTGGTGTGCTTATAGTAGGTAATTTCAAAGGATTAGAAATTATTGAAAGCTTTTAGCTTGGTCCACATTTACCCAGCTATCTGGGAGTCGCTAGGAACGGCAGTAAATAATTTTCTCGCGCCGTCTCCGAGGGCGAAGCCCGATGAAGCCCGACTTTCTTAATCAACCGTTCGAAACTTGTCGCGGGTTTATTGCCTGTGAAGAATTATTATTTATGTATGGACTGGATCTGTCGTCGTGTTGAATAATTGTTACTAGCGCAAGCAAAGCTTGGGGTGAAATTTAGCTACATAATGTCATACTCAGTTTCGTTACCGATATTTCTCTTATAGGTAACACTCAACAATAACTCTTTCCAAACCTAAATTATATGACCTGATCTTATTATAATATGAACCACGTGTTCGTAGTGTAATGTACATAATTAAAAAAAAATGTTTTTCAAGTTTTAATTAATATAAATTTTGCTAAACTGGTAGGTATGTCAATATTTGTATAATACTACTTGAATTTGAATATTGATAATAGTTGGTTAAGGTTTCCGTAATTTATCCTACTACATACATGAATGAGGTTTACCATTTAATTTAAAAATATTCAAAAATAATCTTGTTTAACTAACCATTAACTAAACACTAGTTTGGTGACTTCTTCATGCTACAACCATGGTCCACAGTGCTATTACAAATCTGGAACAATCTTCAGAAAAAGTTTGCAAGTCTAGGGCCTGCTTTTCAACCCTCAACGGAGAAAAGGATGGTCGTGTGTATCTGTGTATTTGTGTGTCTTTGTGGCATCATGACTCGGATGGACCGATTTCGATTTAGTTTTTTTGTTTGAACAGTGACTAGATCGAGAATGTTATTAGCTGTGACTAAAAAAACTGTTCAGCCTTTTGAAAATAATCGGCTCTTTTAGCCGGAGAAACTTTTACATTTTGTCTAGTACTTCAAAACAATTTGTGTTGATTTAAAACAAACGAAAAGCACAAACAATGCCGCACAAAAAGAAGCCTAAAGTTCGGCGGCACAATGAAGTATTGTAATCGGAAGTGGGCAGTAAAGTTTGATCGTTTCAACTATACCAATTAGTTTCCTGTCTGCGAGAGTTTAACTGAGTGACGTCACCAGCTCACCACTAACTTGGTTTGTGACTTCGTAATGTATTTTCGGTGGATACGACGTTGTTGCTCTGTATAATACTCGTATTTGCTTCTGAGGTAATTAAATACATAGTGTAAACATTGCTATCGATATGTTTATAAAGATACTAGCTTCTGCCCGCGGTTTTCCCCCGCGTTCCCACAGGAACCGTGCATTTTTCCGGGACAAAAAGTGGCCTATGTTACTCTCCGGTCCATAAACTATATCTATGCCAAAAATCACGTTGATCCGTTGCTCCGTTACTGCGTTAAAGAAGGACAAAGCAACAAACACACTTTATAATATTTATAATAATAGTATGATTGTTCAGATGAGACGTTTCAAGCGCGAGTAGAGTAGTCCGTTCGAATACAAATTCGAATTTCGGGTAGCAAAACATGCAATTGCACGTGGATGGAATGTATAAGCTTCTAAGGGCGTCACCAAACATTTTAAACCGAAGATAATAGCTTATACTTTTTTAATAATTAAACATAAACGTTTACACACTCATACCCCCGCACTAGGATTCCCTGTGTCGCAGGTGGCATGGACATACACAGATACACATCACAAACATCCAAGACCCGAGAACAAACTTTATGCTTACACAAAATCTGCCCCGGCCGGGAATCGAACCCGGGACCCCTCGCTTTGCAGGCACGGTTACTACCAACTTAGCTACGGAGCCGTAAAAGAGAATTTTGACTTAGACATCTGCTAAAGCTAGCTCTTGAACTGCCGATCACGTCAACATCACGTACAGTCCCTTTGCGTTTTTCCCTAACGCTTTGCGTGTTTGACTTTATGCGTATAATCTAATGACAAAAATTACTGGTATAATCCCTGCGGTCATTTCGCATTTGGAACTCTTACCTAATATAATTATAGTATCTCACAAACAAACGATCAGCTACGCGTGACTCGACCGACTCATCTGGACAAGGGCTAGTCTAACCCGGTCCAAAACGAATTATTGATACCACTATTGCTTGCTAAGAATATGCGGATTAAAAATCCATGGTTTTTATGCGACACTAGCTGCTGCCCGCGGTTTCACCCGCGTGGAGATATTGGATTTCATGGGTTTTATTTTTTTAAGCGAAACCCTAATTATTTTTCTAAAATTAAAGTAGCGTTAGTTACTCCTTGTAACATCAGCTATCCGCCAGTGAAAGTCCCGTCAAAATCGGTCCAGCCGTTTCGGAGATTACCCGGAACAAACAGACATACAGAAATTTTAAAAATTGTGGTTTTGTTGTTGTTGGTACCGTATATACTTTCATATGCATTTAGTAAAAAGCTGTTGTTTTGATATTACAAACAGACACTTCAATTTTATTTATTTGTATAGATTAAATTCATCGCATATCTACATAGAACGTACGGTGCATTATCAAAGAGGTATGACTAACTCGAATCCACTTACTTCAAACTCGAACTATAAGTAACTCGAATCCACTTACTTTAAACTAGAACTATAATTCGAATTCACTTACTTTAAACTAGAACTATAACTCAAATTCACTTACTTTAAACCACGCCATAGTAGAATCGTCGTACAACACCACCCATTCTTCAGACCAAGAATTCCATAAGTATTTTCCTGAAACGTAAAAAAAATGTTTCATATACAAACACTCATATTTAGTTAAAAGTTTTATTTTGATAGGAAATCGATTTATTTTCTCTACAAATAGAGTTCCTCTGGTAACATACTACTTCTTAGTTCTCAAACAATTTTAACCTACAATATACGCTAAGAATAATAATGAACATATCATAAAATAATTTTAGGGACCTGAACAGTTGAACACGTCTCTTTCGCACGTACGCGGGAAAAGCTGGAGGGAAGAAGACGACCATACCCGAAATATAACTTGGTCTATGATATATTTTATCGCCGCGTTATTCTCTCACAAGCTGACGTTTTTACTTTTACTCACACTCCAATATACTTTAGGGTTGTCACTCGATGATCGTAAGCTTCATTGAAGGGGAGTTTTATGAAAGCTCAGCTCTTTTAGGGTAAATATTTATTTTTATATAGAGCCGTAAGTACTTCAATATTGAACTAGAGGTTTTGATTACTAAACATTTATTATTGTTTGGAAAACAATTAAATGTAGTTTAAAACAAATTTTTTGTGGAAAAATATATTTTTCCCGACAAGCTTTTATAAAATACGTAATTGGACTAACTTGTGGCCACTTTCCTGCTCCATCGTCAGGACCCTGGACGTCATATAGGATTAGATTAAGTGTAAAGACAAATCAAACGAACCCAAACTCAATGGGATTACAACATTTTAGTGGGAGGACTAACTCTTCTGCGAGTGTTCGGTTGGGTTGTTACCACCGCTTTGCTCGTGAAGTCTGCCGCCAAGCAATAGTGCGGAAGCATTACTGTGTTCCGGTTTGATGAGCAAAGTAGCCAGTGAAATTACTGGGCTTATGAGACTTAATAACTAATGTCTCAGGGTAACGAGCGCACTGCAGTGCCATGCAGGCCTTTGTGTTTCAAAGTTCTGAGTGGCACTGCAATTGTTATGGGCCGGCGTTAAGCTTATCATCAGGCAAACGACCAGTTCATCTCGTTACCAATAAAATAAATAAAATAAAATAAAAGTTTCGTTACAGAGTTGATGATGATATTTTTAGGACAGTAAAAATATATTTCTTACGAAAATTCAAGAACACAAATGAAAACAAAGCTTGGCGAAATGTTAGGGCAACCCTAATTACCTAACGAAATAAATCTCCAAAACTGTCATTAAGTCAGTTTAGCTTGTGAAGGACAAGGAAGGGATTAGAATTAGTTTGGCCCTCACATTAAACACGGGACGAACTTTAGAGCTGTGCTTATATAGTCGAATACATTTACATTACGAGTAGTGGTATATTTTACATAGGTACCACTAATTGGTGGCCGCAAGTTTGTCTGCGTAAAATAAATATTTTTGTCGATTAGCCTGTTATACTTTCTTCAAGGTTTCATCTATTTCCATACATTACTAAATCTGCCAGCAGTTCGTCTAGAGTCTACACTATAGATACAAAGATAAAAAAATTAAATCATCTCTTATTGTACTGCCTTGAGGGATGACTTTCAAAAACGCTGAAACTCTCTTTATTTTTACATTAAATAAAAAATATAACATGCAATATTGATAGGTATAGAAGCTTTTATTTAACTTGCAATGTTTGTATGTATGTATGAGGTCCTTATGATTGAGCCGGAAGGCGGACACAGAAAATCTGTAACGAAATAACGTTACCGCATCGAGTTTGGGCTTGCTTGTTTTGTCTTTATAGCAAGTACTCTGATCCTAGATGATTTTTAGTGGTAGGACTAACTCTTCTGCGAGTGTCCGTCTGGGTTGTTACCACCGCTTTGTGAGTGAAGTCAGCCGCTAAGCAGTAATATGCAAGCATTACTGTGTTCCGGTTTGATGAGCAGAGTAGCCAGTAAAATAACTGGTCCAACCCAAGCCTATATAGTGGAGAGTCGGACTCGCGCATCGATATCAATTAGGAACGGGCACGGTGGGTTTCTGGAAGGTTCGTTGACCTTGAGCACGGATTGGGTTTGTTGGTGTCTCTGTCATTTATTATATTCTGATAAAGACAGCAATAGTTTTAGTCTGTGATTCGGGTAGACGAATGTTGTAGAGGCCCGCTGTTAGAGTCATTTATTTTAACTTTCATAAGTGCTCCTTTGGGGCCTATTTGAATAAAGCAATTTGAATTTGAATTTGAGGGTTCCATACAAACTTGTAGATATGTAAATTGTTTATTCATCACGGGAATCGTTAGGTAATTAGCTACATTAATTAATATAATTTTATTTTGTGATGTAATCACAATAAAAAGAAACTTACGTTTGTATCGTAGCATGTATCCTCCCTTGATTTGCGTGCCACCGTGTTCTGAAACCAAATACATTAATTAGTTACTTGTTAAGCTATCACGATTATAACACACTAGCTTCGGTCCGCAGTTTCACATGGCGTGGAGGTTGCCATAGGAACCGTGCGTTTATCCGGTTTAACAAGTAGCCCACGTTACTTTGCGGTCCGTAAACTATATCTATGCAAAAAATCACGTCGATCCGTTACTCCGTTGCTGTGTGAAAGATGGACAAACCAACAAACACACTTTCGCATTGACAGATTGAATTAAAATTAATTAAACAACTTGTATAATCGCTTTTATCCCGTATATTTTGCATTACTTTTATTAATCATAAAGTTTATTTGCTAAAATTATAACAATGGAACTTAAAGTCTAGGTAAATACAATATTGAGAATGAACACTTGGTACTTAATGCATTAAGCTACTTGAGTGTAAAATTTCTTTTGACGTATTTTCCATAATTATAATGTACTGGTTCTTTTTTTACTTACAACCTTATGTATGTTATTGAAAGTATACTTAGAACTGAGAAAGGTAATAAACAACTTTTCATTCAGAAAAATGACGCAGTTTCTCGGAGAAAATGAGAACACTGCAAGCGGAATAGGAGGGCGCAACCAGTGTGCAATGATAAATACCACCCACGTTTAGAAGCCCTCTGCATTCTCCAGCCTCTTTCAATTAATTTCGAGAACAAAACAAATGACAACACCCGTGCCATCGCCATTACCAAAATAAAGACGGTAACCGACGACCGGCCCGCCGCCGCCGCAATTTAAAGGCCCGTGTATTTCCCCATTAATCTTTATATCTGGTGCGGACGTAATCAGGAGAACACGCAGTTTCAAACCCAACAAAACTAGGCTGGATATCAAGCCGAAAATCTATCGCTTACTTTTAAGAACGGGACTAATTGCGATAAAAACGTTAATTCTTAATTGTATTTAATTAATTATAATCACCCTTATAACCCTCTCTTGGGATAACACACCAATACAAACTCACCCTGTATTTATATTAAGAGTGTAGCGTAGCACAAGAATCATAGGTTAGGCTTATGCATCGACAATGGGCTGTTGCGTCTTGTGCCAAAAACATCATCGGAAAACTTTACTTACAACAAAGTAGATTCAGCCCGCAGTTCACGTGCGTGGTAATTCCCACGGGAGCCTTGCGTTTTCTCGGGATCAAAAGTACCCTATGTTACTCTCCGGCCCATAAACTATCTGTACGCAAAAAATCACATCAATGAGTTGCTCCGTTGCTGCGTGAAAGACACTAACAAACACACTTTCGGATTTGTACGGAGGATTAACTTCAGAAAAAAAACTAGAGTATTTTCGAGTGAAAAACGAAACACTGCCTTTTTCCCGAGAACGAAAACTAATCACTGAAACTAGTTTTGTGCACTTGTAATCTGTTATCGATTGCATTTCCTACACAATGAAGTACAATTTTCATTACATTGACCGAATAACTCATTTCACGAAGACCCATGTGAAGATCGTTGCTGTCGACGATAAAACCGTTTGTAGATTCGTTTCGTTTTCGAAAAAATCAAGAATGACCTATTTCTAATTTCAATGTTTAACCATTCGAACTGTCAATGTTATGTATCGAAAAGATCGGTACTGCACGGTGGTCCCGTTCATAGGTCATAGCCTGATTTACTTCATGTTTAAATTATGAAGTTACATCTCTCTAAATAAACCATTAATACCGATACTTTGCGCAGGTATAAAATAAACCCCTGTACCGGCTCTATTTCAGTTATATTGTGACCTTACAAGTGAACGCATTGCTCTTACTCGTCTTATCAGTGCAGCTGGTGAGATAGTGGCAAACGCTAATCTATCGAAAAAAACGCTCCCCCCTGAATTCAACTCCTGTCTACTACGGCATTCAACGCACGTCCCCGCCGCCTTTTTCTCTCGGAAAATTTCTTGTTTGCCACGAGAATAGCCTTTGTTAGCATTACTGTACGTTACTTGTGGATGCCTACCACAATAGACTGCGGACAAGGCTGTTTCTCTGAGCTGGGGTAGTTAAGGGTGACGTGGCGCGTTGTAAAGAAGTGATAGCAGTGGAATTTTGATTGGGTCAGTTTTTTGGAACGGCATAATGATTCGGTTAGAGACTATTTTAAACAGAAATTCTTGGGCGGTTCGCACAACGGTTTGCGTCACGACAGTTGAGAACCTCCTCTTGTTTTGGAAGTCGGTTAAAAACCAAATTGAGTAGTAAAACACATTTTCTGTAATTATAATAAAAACCAGGTTTATTACTTCTCATTTACCAGTTCACTTTATGGTTTTCATCAAACTTTGGCTTGACATTTGACAATCTTCTAAAAGTAAAATGTTACGTTCTGTTATACACTGATAACATAATTTATGCTAATTTTTTATTCAAAATAAACACATGTTATGATATCCAGAAACGAATTTTTCCTACAATCCTGTATAGTTGAACTCAAAGATATAATTCTTCCTTCAATGGTATGTGCAGGTAGTAAATATAGGTAGTAGGTACCTACTAGATTGTAGTGGATAGTTTCCCGCTCCGAAAAGTTTAGGGAGATAAGAATAAGTAACTTGCGAAACTTCTAGTCAAATCAAAGTGACGGATTTAGAACCCGATCGCAAAGAAAAAGCTACGAAAAATAACTTGGAAGAGATCGTAAGAACTAGAAGATCTTTCGTGAAATCGAATGACACAAACTATTGTGGGGCATTATTATTATAGTAAAACTAGCTTCTGCCAGCGGTTTTCATCCATGTGCCCAGAAATTGTGCATTATTCCGGGATAAAAAGTAACCTATGTTACTCTCCGGTACATAAACTATATCTATGTCAAAAATCACATCGATCCGTTGCTCCGTTACTGCATGAGAGAAGGACAAAACAACATACACACTTTCGCATTTATAATATTAACTAGCTTCTGCCCGTGTTCCCACAGGAACTGCCCATTTTTCCGGGATAATAAGCAGCCTATGTTACTCTCCGGTCCATAAACTATATTTATGCTAAAAATCATGTCAATCCGTTGCTCCGTTACTGCATGAAATAAGGACAAACCAACAAACACACTTTCGCATAGTAAGGAAAAGTAGGAAAGTAGGATATTAGGAATTAGGATAGTAGGAAGGAGGATGAACGATGACAAAGCTGACGACGTTTCAAACGATGATGGTTTAGTGACAGTGTGGTCACCAATAATAACAAGTAAATGGGATTACTACCTATTTACTTGTTATTATTGGTGCAAGCGTTATGTGTTCCGGTTTGATGAGCAAAGAAGTCAGAGAAAGTACTGGCCTTATACGTAATACACTATTTAGTGCCGCGCAGGCCTTTGTGTTTCAAAATTTTGAGTGGCACTGCAATTTTTTATATTATTTGGTAACGAGACGAGCTGGTCATTTGCCTGATGGTAAGCATAACGCTGGGCCATATTGTTATGGCCATATTATTAATCCCAGTGCCACCCAGTACTTTGAAACACAAAGGCCTGCGCGGCACTGCAGTGCGCTCGTTACCTTGAGACATTAGGTATTAAGTCTCATAAGCCCAGTAATTTCACTGGCTACTCTGCTCATCAAACCGGAACACAGTAATGCTTGCACATTAATGCTTGGCGGCAGACTTCACGAGCAGAGCGGTGGTAACAACCCAGACGGACACTCGCAGAAGAGTTAGTCCTACCACTAACAAAAATTGTTATAGGCTGGAATTATGCTTAACATCAGGCAAACGACTCGCTCGTCTAGTTTTAAAAAAACAGCCAGATAAGTGTTCGCTCGCGGCTCGGTTGACTATTTAATCCATTTGTCACTATTTCAAGTTAGCCACCAAACCCATCTCGATATTTCGCCCCGTCATATTTTGTTAAATAATACGACATACCCTAATCTAATAAACATGAAACATACGAGTACTTATTGACAAATGTACCTCTTAACTAAAGGTAGGTAACTGAAGCGTAGGCATCCTTAATTCACATCACGACATCCTCTTATTAGCTTTGCGGTGGTCCCAATCAAAGGGACCATCCATCAATGTTGTCAGCGTATTGTTTAAGGCCTATAGATGGGAAGATAGGTATATTAGTACGTACACAGTGAATAGAACTAGTAGCAATAGTCCGTATTTAAAGATTTAGAAACTCGCTGTTTTTTTCCTAACGGATGGATGGCTCCGTAGCTAAGTTGGTGACCCTGCATTACAAAGGGTTTGAACCCCATCTGGGGCAAACTGTGCGGTGAGTGTAATAATAATAAAAAATCATTTATTGATCCAAAAATGCATCTTAGGTTACTTTAACAACAAAATAATTCATAAGATATAGAGTTTGCTCTAGGATCTTGGATATTTGTTTTGTGTACCAGTGTGTGTCAATGTCATCTGTGACGCAGGCTATCTTAGCGCATCCTAGGCCTAGCGCTTATGTTTATAATACCGCTGACTGCGCTCAATGCACTCCAGCGGGATGGGGTTTTGGCCAATAGAGATGGGAACCATGTGGTGGCGGGCACCATAGAAATTTTATCAAAATCGGTTCAGTAGCTTGTCACTGAAGTCGGTTCGTCACTATTTAAATCAATTTTACTCGTCATTATTGATGGTTGTAATTTGTTTATCGGTTTCAATTGATTTTAATATATAAATAAATCGTTGATTTCGGGTCGCTAAAAACTGTACAAAATTCGCAGAAGTAAGTCTACTGTGCGGTACTGTGCCTACTATTGCGGTATGCACGGCGTCTATTGTGCTGTAATTGATTTGGTACCGATCGGCGGCGTGTGACTTAGATCCAATTTGGAGACTTGAGTGAAGTCTTTGTACCAGTCAGACATATTATAGCTACAGAAGTAAGAAGGGACTATGTTATATTTATATCAATCTGTATCTGTTTCAACATGTTCAATGTTCATGTCTGTTTTCCGGTTTGATGAGCAAAGTAGTCAGTGAAATTACTGAGCTTACGAGGGTTCATACCTAATGTCTCAGGGTAACAAGCGCTCTGCAGTGCCGTGAAGGTTAATTTTTCCCCTGACATTGCAGGCACACCAGGTTTACACACGAATACAACATTTCAACCTATTTGAGTCACAGGAATTCAGTTGCAAAATTGACCCGCGTGAAGTTCTAAAAGCTTGGAACAAGTCGATGTAATAAGCCTCAACTGATTTGGATGTATTGGGTAACGTTAAAATCCTTACATCATCATGTAATTTTTATTACAAAATTACATCAGTAAAAACTACGACTACCCGAGCCAGTGTCGCTCGGGATGATGTAAGGATTTTAACGTTACCCAATACATCCAAATCAGTTGAGGCTTTTAAAAGTTATGGTGAAATAAAAAAAACTCATGTATACAACAAACATATATACAAATAATAAAAATTCCTTTTTTTGTAGTCCTGTAAAAATAACGCGGACAGATAGAGTGACGTAGCATTCTCTCTATCTGGGGCTTGTCATAATAATGACTGTAGTAAAAGACAATTAAAACACTTGTATCTTGTGCGAAAAAGAAAACCCTGAGATAATTTTTCAACAACAGACAACAAAAACCTATAAAAATAAAAAGCGGTTTCTAAAAAAATACCTTTAGAGAAGCAGTTCCATAAACTACCCCTCTGAAAATCACCTAGTCTTCTAGTCGTTTATTTGAGGTAAAATGTAGTGATCCCTTCCATCCCCGAGGAAATCATGCGAGAAGCCGAGAGGTCAGGTGTCCCGTGGTGTCCATGACGTCACGCCCAAGCTAAACTGTCTACTTTACGTGACCTGAGAGACCCACAGCCCTACACGACCTGAATATCATCATATAGCCTTTAAAAAATATGTTTATTAATGCTTCAACAGTAAAAACTTTATAATGTCTTTTTTTATGAGTGCAATTCGTGGGATGGAATATTCAATTAAGTCGCTTGTGCATTACGAGGTAAATGAATGAGTTTTTTAGGGTTTTGTGGAAATGATATGACATGACGATGTCCCTGAGCGTCGGCTAGCATGCTTCAGTGTCGAATGACAATCGACTTCGTGACCTTGTGACTAAACCAACCTAAACGAGTGTTAATGAACCAGCTGTTAACTTAACTATGAGACATGTTTTTTGAGTCGAGTGTGTGTTAGCTCTTTTTGTACCATAAGTTTACGAGACTAACATGTCGTCCGCTCGATGGTGTGGCGTCACAATTATCATTACACGCAAGCAGTCTACATAAGTATATACGTAAGTAACTTTATATTGTGTGTTCATTTTCTAACTCCCCGAGACTTCCTAACTCTCCAAAATGGTAAGCATAACGCCTTTTTAGAACAATTACTGAGCGGCGCCAGAACTTTGAAACACAAAGTCCTGCATTTTTTTTGTGAGTGTTCTTGCATTTGAGCGCTATTTCACCTGGGCCCTATTTAATAAAGCTGACAATTCGACAAATATGTCAAAAACTGACATAATTGTCGAATTTTCTTAGGCTTAATTCTACAATTATGTCATTTTTTGACATATTTGTCGAATTGTCAGCTTTATTAAACAGGGCCCAGGGCCCCGATCGCGCTAATTTGAAATGACAGCGTACGGTTATTGTTTAGTTGCAGTTTGATTCCAACTGTAGTTTAGTTTCGGTTCACGTATGTAGAATTCGGTATTGCGCTAAAGTCCAAACACCAACCGTTTCAGAATCGTGACTGACACGTTACCACATGTTGGTTATTAGAGATGTAATTATTGGATAACAGCTATTTGAGCTACAAAATGCTAAATCGAGCATCGATTGGACATTTTAAACTGGTACAACTCTAGTTTTGGCAGCTGACAGCGGGACATGGCGACCAAAGAGAATATATAATCCCGGCTGATGGCGACTGTCAAATGCAAAATATGCAATATAAAAAACATTTTCTATGTTTTCAAGCGTTTATTATAAAAAAAACTGAGTTATGAAGTGTTTGGTTGGTGATGAAGTGTAGATACGCAGACACATTATACCCAGAAAGTACTTGCTTTACAGTTGTGATTATAAACACATTTAAAATATGTATTTACTTCCGGAGTTAGATTATTTTAGTTGCGAAATGTTTTCGATGATAGAAGAGCGCCGCAGATGAACAACAGCGCATCAGCTAGAGCTCATGATAGAGCTTATAGAAGGACACCCAGTTCTTGCGCTGCACCGCATCCTAGCCGTGTGACGCCGCCGCCGCCGCCGTTGCGCGGCGCCCTCTTTCAGTCAGCTCTCGCGAGACGCCTCCACTGCCGTCAATGGATTGTAGGGGATGTGTGCTCTGTTTGTTATATTATGCAGCACACAGCATGCATTCTTGCAACAGCTGCCGCCGCATAATGCAGTTTTCTATGTACTAATAAACACCTGCAATGAAACACTTTTTGTATTATTAAATGCCGATGCAACCAAAACCTAAAACAAAATCAATGTTAGATACCTATATATGTTGATAGCACAAGTATAACATTACTGTAATATAAAGTAAGCTTTGCCTATCATTGTAGGTATAACCTTAACAATGGCTAGCATAATGTTCAAAGGAAACCAACCAATGTTAGATGTTGAGGTATCATCTTAGTGGTATTCCACTCATCAAAAATCTTTGTCAAAGTTGCATTTGATCAAATAACTTGGATGATTTCATCAGTTTGTTCAGTTTGTAGGAACATCACAGTTTGCTCAAAGATTATGACAACGATAATAGCAGCATTAATGGTCCAAAATCCAACTACGCAAAACACTGTGCAAAAATTACTAATCAAACTTGGACAAAGATCTTTGACTAGCGGATTGTAGACTAGTTAACATAACCTTACCTTGGTTTCAACATCCAAACCATCAGAACGTATATAGCGTGAACGGCATATGAGTAGTCAAGTCTGTAATTAATTGGCGAGTAAATTCCTTAGACAGTATGTATCGTTTTGCAAACTGCCTATCATTCATATTATAAAATCCACACATAAGTCTTGCACTTGTATTTTTCTTTTTCGGTTAGACCCGAGAAACCGCTATATCGAATTCATGGGCCTTCTCCAATAAATCCAAATACGCAATCATCCTACGTATTAAAGTTTTTACTGTTTTCGATGAATTTACAATCAAAATTATTAAATTACAACAGAAACGCTCCGACAAAAGTTGCCTCTTTCCAACTTTGTTACAACCGTTCATTTGACAGCGTTTGTTGTCGAGAAACGTCCGAACTTTTAGTAAAACTATTAGCGCGATACGAAACGGCCAAAAAGTTGTAAAGCGGTTGTGGTTTAATAGCGGTTTGGTTGATAATTTTTAACGCGATTGCCCTCCTGATGGTAAGCGTCGTGCGGTCGATGATGTAGAATGCTTGTCTAGAAGATACCTACTCACTCTTGTGTTGAAGACACCCACTTGTATTATTTAGGAAATACAGATGCCGGCAGAGAATTCCATTCTTCGCTGTCCGCATGATGAATGTTGAAGCAAAACGCTTGGTGCGGATAGAAGGTATGTCAACCATAAAAGGGTGACAAAACGCCGTGCGTCTTGTCGTCCAATGGTGGAATGAGGATGGTGGAATTAAATCATGTAATGCCATAGCGCCACAGATTATTTAGCCTGTTGATAGCTCATAAACACAATTCCTCGTACAAACATATCTCACCGGCGCGGGCAGGGGGCAAGGTAATATTCTATGCTTGCAATTGGCCGATCATTTGGATGACGTAATTTAGTGATGTGGTACGACTACTACTGAACAGAATAATATCGATAAAATTGAATAGGTAGTTAGCATCGCATTCTTGATTCCCTGACATATACGATTAATAATAAATTATTATATGGAAAACCTAGACAATACATACTTACTTTATAAATTAATCTATAATACTACTTATAATAAAACTCCAGGTCACATTTTTTTTGGATGGCACTCCTATCTATACTGAAGCCAAAACTGTATTTTTATTTTTGTCTGTCTGTCTGTATTTTGGCCACGCATCACGTCGAAGCTACTGAATGGATTCCATGACTTGCGATGTATGGAACCAATTCTCTTTTTGAGTCGCTTCTATCCACTTTTCCTTTATTTCTGGGATGTCTGGAAATCTAACAACAAAAGGCAGAAATACTTTAAAAAAACCGGGAACCTACTTCGATGAAAATATCGCGATATATGAAAATTCAAGTACCATTTTTTCATCTTTAGATGTTCTTCCATAAAATGTATATGGGACCACCTTGAGATGATACACTTCCAAACAACAAAAATAATTTTCAAAATCGGTCCACAATTGACGGAGAAATCAGTTAAAATACTTAAAAAAATACATACAGTCGAACATTTAACCTCCTGTTTTAAACTTTCACGGTTATTTACTAATTGAGACATTGTAACGGTAACATGATGCTTGCAACAGCGTCGAAATATCGGGTGCTCATCGTTCAATAATAATCACGGTAAATATCCCGTTACAATGTCTCAATTTAACCTCCTCCTCTTTTTTCGAAGTCTGTTAACAAATCCAAACGAAAGGTTATTATTTTTCCAAAATAATTAATAATAGTATATATATTATACAATCAAACGAACTTAACAAGTGAAGTTCGATAGATATTATATGAGCCACTTCATTCGAAGATATAAGAATATTCACGATGTAGTCCCTCTATCTTACAAGGTAGCTTCGCACGATTTTTAAAGTAGAATCGATTTCTTTTTAATCGATAAAGTTTTTGAACGACTGGCTACACTACGCCGTCGCCCGATTCCTCATTTTCTTTAGAGGTAAGTAAATCAAAACTTTCTTATGGGTTTTCGGGAGGGCGGGTACTTATATCTTCGAATGAAGTGGCTCATATAATATCTATCGAACTTCACTTGTTAAGTTCGTTTGATTGTATATTATATTTCGCCACTTCATTCTCGATATAAGAATATTCACGATGTAGATGTTTGGAGAAGAAAGTTTTGGGTTATTAATAAAACAGTAGTAAGTAAATGAAAATACAAGATTTTTATTTAACAAACAAAAAGTCTTCCTTATATAATTATCATCATTATTATTTATTACCTAAGTAATAAACGTATATAATCATTGTAGTGGTTGAGGCAAGCAAACGGATCTAGCATATCCATTGTCGTCATCTATTGGCGGGTTGTAAAATTTGGCAATTGTACACGAAGAGCATAGACCTTACATTAGTTTAAGGTTTATAATCAAAGAAGACGAAGAGTTAGACCAGCCTGCTGCCTTACGTATGGCATCAATGCTGAGCCCGGCAGCATGTGCCGCGGAAGTTGATGCATGTCTTAATAATCATTTAAAGTTGTGTCAGGACATATGTTAGGATTTTCTGCAAAATAAGGTAGAACAAGTACGGGTTGCTCTCGACCCGGTCCTGAAGTTTTAATTATAGAAGTAATATTAATTTGAATGCCATTTGTGCCTTTAGTAATTTTATCTATATTGATAACAGATAGTGTTTGTGAGCCATACACAGAGCTAACAATACTGCTAGTTTTTTAGTTAGCTTACCAACAGTAATTTCATCATTTGGAACCCATTCTGCAATTTTGTTAAGAACTTGCTGTGGGTTCCATGTTGTGCTATATCGAGGTGCTGATGGTTTTAATTTGTAGGCACCTTTTAGCATACGCTTGATGCGGTCATCATCTCCAATATTACTATTCAATAATAGTGATAAAGCCGAGCGATGGCTATTTAACGTACCGTAGCTAGCTCCTTTAGTAAACTGCTTGGCAAGAAATGACGTAACTAATTCATTTGAAGTTTTAAATGGTTCAACATCTTTACTTGAACAATAGTCCCATCCACAATTTTAAAGATTTGCTATATTGTTGGAGTGTGTTGTTGGAAAGTAAAGCAAGCATTCAGTCTACTGCTGCTGTCGATGATCATCGCTGAATGAATGCTGCCCGGAGAGCCTCGCGACACCCAGCGTAAGCTGTTTGTGTAGCGGATGATGAGTTCCGAAGGGAGATTGTAATAGATTTTTATTTGGCTTAAAAAATACTATTTCTGTATCTAAAATATTTTTCAGGAGAGGAAACCACGGCTGAGATGGCCAATAGGGAAAGACTAGTAACCCGTTTGCTTTATCCTCTATTATTTTTCTTATACATTTGAGTATCAATGAAAATGGAGGAAAGGCATAAAAGTAATATTTACTCCAATCAATAGTAAACGCATCTACAGCCATAGCATCAGGATCTTGTTTCCAAGACATATATCGTTCGCATTTAGCGTTGGTACGAGAAGCGAATAGATCTATTACAGGTTGACCAAAAGATTTTAGTATTTTTTGATAAGCTGACCCCGAAAGCTCCCATTCTATGTCGGGGTTAATTCTTCGGGATTCTTCATCGGCTTCTTTGTTATCTTTGGTATTAATGTAGGACGCAAACAGCCAAATATTTCGCTTCTCGCACCACTGCCAGATTTGCCTTGCCATGTCATTCAAATGGGGATATTGGACTCCCCCCATTCTGTTAATGTAACTGACAGCGGTAGTGTTGTCTATTCGTAATAAAATTGTACAATTAACACGTTCACTAATTAAACATTTTAGGCCAAGAAATACCGCATATAGTTCCAAATAATTGATGTGTAAGCTTTTTTCAGCCAATTTCCAGCTCCCGTTAGCACGTTTTCCGTCGGAAAACGCGCCCCAACCTGTCATTGAGGCATCTGTAAAAATTTCTTTATCATAATTTGATATTCTCATAGGGCAAACCGTTGTATTTATGTTTTCAGACCACCATACTAAATCCTGTACAATCTGTTGTGACAGAAAAACTTTTGATTCGTAATTGTTATCGTGTTTTTGTAACAAAAGGTATTTCTCTCTTTCTAAAATTTTCGTGTAAAGCCAGCCATACCTGACTGCTGAACAAGTCGAAATGAGTACTCCAATAAGTTGAGCAAACTCTCTGATAGTACAACGAGGCAAAGGCAAAAATTTTTTAACTAATTGGCCAATATTATTACGTTTTTCATTAGGTAACGATAAAGTCAAATTCTTAGTGTCAAAAATAAAGCCAAGAAATTTACAAACTTGCTGAGGTTCTAAGCAACTTTTTTCATAATTTACTATGAAACCCAGACACTGCAAGAGATTTATAGTTTCGGTTACATTTTGTAAACACTCAGTGTAGGTATCGCCAATGCACAAAATATCATCAAGATACTGAACCGATTTATAGCCACGAGTTCTTAAGAATGTAACTACTTCTTTCATGATTTTACTGAACACTCTGGGAGCTATGGAAAGCCCATAAGGCATAGCTGTGAATTCATATGTTTTCAACTGAAAATTTTCATCCACAAATTGAAACCGGAAATACTTTCGGTCTAGTGGATCTATTTGTAATAACAGATAAGCCTCTTTTAAATCAACCGTGGCTAAAAATCCATTTTTTGGTATAAGTTTTGAAGCGGTTCTGTGGTCTTCCATTTTGAAATGCTCGGGTTTAATGAATTTATTAAGGAGCTTAAGATTTAGGATAAATCTTTTATCTCCGTTAGGTTTTGGTGTCAAAAATATTTTTGAAATAAACTGCCCCAATATAGGTGTACATAAGTTTATTGCTCCTAAACTTATTAAATTTTGTATTGCTGTAGACATTTCAAATGTTTCTTTTTGAGACAATTTAGTATTAGGAACCGCGTTTTGTATTACCGGTTTATCAAAAGGAATATTAAGACCGCATCGAATCCACTTCAAAACTATTGGATTATTAGTTATAATTTTCCAACAGTTATAAAAATAACTAACGCGACCAGCGTGAGGTAATTAATACCTGTGCTATTGTGTTACACGGGTCTGAGGCTTGCTGGGTGGTTGTTTCGCTGGAGCAGGGCCGGCATAAGGCGGTTTGCGCGACGTTGTCGGAAGTTGCAGCTGTTTCCTGGCCCCTCCTCGTTGGGGTTGGTTGTTCTTGCTGGGCGGGTAACGAGAAGGGGCTCCCCAGTTTCCCCGGTTTTGAGGTGCTCGCGATGTTGATGGAGCGGCCAAAGGGGGGGTGGTCGGCTTTTTTATTTGAAGTCCCTGCTTCTCAATGGTCTTGGAAACCTTAATCTTTTCGGATAGTTTACTTCCAAAAAGTGTTTCATCCCTGCATGAATCGTCTAGTATTTGTAAAAAACTTTTGTCTAGACTCGGCGTTAGCAGTTTTTTCCTTGCTTGAGTGTTTCGATAGTGTAAGTCATTTAAAATGCGACAAGAATCACTTAAGATTTTAATAACTTTTAGTTTGTCTATGCTTTTACTTAGTAATACGTCTATAGCTCTATTAATTGCAGATATCCCTGCTCCCAGCTGTTGCTGGGCGTAACCCATCTTTTTATCTCTCAAACGGCTAGCTTCCGTTATTGCTGCGGATATCTCGGGATTCAGTTTTGGTGCCATCAGTAAGGGACAGTTTTGAGGAATTAAGTATTCTTTAAGAACTTTTTCTTTTTCTTCTTTTGGTAAACCCTTTTTTAGTAAGGGGAGCCATAAATCCGCTAAATTTTGGTGGATTTTATCTCCATATTCGGGTACCTCGCTGGTTTTCGCACCAAGAGCTTGCAAGATCTCTGAACATAATTCAGGCTCTGTATCTGCCGTGTCAGCTCTTTGTGTCAGTTCC
The DNA here is from genome assembly GCA_907269065.1 of Crocallis elinguaria. Lineage (NCBI taxonomy): Eukaryota > Metazoa > Arthropoda > Insecta > Lepidoptera > Geometridae > Crocallis > Crocallis elinguaria. The sequence continues at coordinate 10,656,018 of OU026065.1, read as the reverse complement.
TGAGGGGGTTCCTCAGGAATCAAAGCAAGAATGTCCAATGGAACTTCTTCTACTGATAGAACCTCTTCTACTAGTGGAACCTCAGGCACTTCTTTGGGTACTCCGTTATCTGAAGAATAAGATTAACGTTATAGTACGTACCCATTGGTAAAACGATACATTAATTTTAAGTGGGGTAGATTTCTCCCAAAAGTTTAGAGAAAAAAATAAAAGATATAATAAGGGGCCTTATTAAACTTGCATTACAATATCAATATTGTATTTCTAGTACCATCGTGTTGATTCGCGACCAACCCCCAGGACTTTTAACAAGTAGGAGATAGATAAATCTCTGGGTCAATTCTCGACCGACCATCAGAACATTACCAATAATTTCATACCTTCGTGTTGATTCTCGACCAACCTCCAGGTGTTTTAATATAGTTAAAGTGGTTCTCGACCAACTATACGCATTACGCGTGGTTTTAATGCCTTCGTGTTGATTCTCGACCAACCCCCAGGCTTAAAAAAGTTCATGTCCCTTACAGGTCATGAGTGTAAAATAAAATAAATACTTACGGGAATTTTCAGAATCTGATGAATCCGAATAAATTATCAGTCTTCGACGTTTGACGTTTTCTGTATTTCGGCTTCGTTTAGCTGTTTTATTCTTTCGCTTCGGCATTTTCCAGAATTTTCTCCAAAGTGTAGGTAGGTTTAAAAAAAAAGAACTGAGAAATATTTTTAAACACTTGTGCACGCTACCTCGCACGAAAAAGGAATGAGGAATCGGGCGACGGCGTAGTGTAGCCAGTCGTTCAAAAACTTTATCGATTAAAAAGAAATCGATTCTACTTTAAAAATCGTGCGAAGCTACCTTGTAAGATAGAGGGACTACATCGTGAATATTCTTATATCGAGAATGAAGTGGCGAAATATAATAATTGTAAAGTATACATTGAATATCGATAAGTTATAAGTCTGCACTCGTACTCGCAGTGGCGAGTAGTGCATTTAAATATGTCGTTTTCGTATGAGGGGAAGTTGTATCATTAGTCAACAGGATTTATAGTCTTTGCATAGCGCGCTGTCCTGGGTCTCCTATGAATATAGCGTTCTGAATTTGAATTTGAAATTTGAACTGCGTCACAGCAGTCACCGTATGCCCTAGCTCTAAACGTCCATTCACCGATCTCTAAAACAAATCAGAATAATCAATCAGATTCATCAATATTCCACGTTCCCATTACCCTTAATAATTCTGTAAGGATCACTCGCCAGGTGGCGCAGGAGACAGTTGGCGCGATATTGGTTTTATGCTAATACGTATTTGGCCAGATCTAGAATCTAGATGAGCGGTCCGCACCGAATAGAGACTTTTCATCGACTTTTTTAGATAACCTGTCCTGATATGATTAAATAATCTGTAAGTTATGGAACTTGGTCTGCTGGTTTAAGGTTCTATTTCAGGATATTTTTACAGAGTTGGGAACGGGAATAACTGCTTGTTTTTTTATACAATTTGATAACGAGACGAGCTGGTCTTTTGCCTGATGTTAAGCGTAACGCCGACCCATAACACATGCAGTCCTTACCCAGAACTTTGAAACACAAAGGCCTGCGTGGCGCTGCAGTGCGCTCATTACCCTGAAGTCTGTAATTTCACTAAACGCAGTAATGCTTGCACATTGCTGCTTATATTACACATGCTCGTTACTGCTCATATTGCGATATTTTCGCCGGAGTTGGTTCCTGTTTTTTTAAAAGCATTTTTTTTTTAAATATCTACTATTATTTCGGTTTATTTAACCGATAAACAATCTTATAGTATAGATTATATCAGTACTATAATAAATGTGAAAGTGTGTTTGTTGGTCTCCTTTCACGCCACAACGGAGCAACGAATCGACGTGATTTTTTGCATATAAATAGTTTATGGACCGAAGAGTAACATAGGTTACTTTGTATCCTGGAAAATGCCAGGTCCCCGTGGGAATCACCACGTGGGCGTAAACGCGGGCAGCATCCAGTAAACAAATAAAATTTTAACGTTATTAACTTTACGATAGGGTATAGGTTTCAAGAAGTCTTCGGCAGAACGATGATATCTACATAAAAACTCGTGAAAAGCGCTGAAATCACTGAACCAACTCAAGCCGTTATCGATGCCGTGAATGGGGTCAGACCGTCGAGTGGTCCTCAGTGAAGAAATAGCCGATAAAGGTGGCTCTACATCTTTATTGGATATCGGTATAAGCTTCACTCGTATCTAAGCATCGTAAAATGTTGATGCTTTTCAAAAGCCTTATGCATAAAGTGGAAAGTGGGTTGGGGTCGTAATACTGTCATTGTGCTTTGTTCGAGTTATCGGTAAATTTTTCACTTGACAATCTGGCTGCTTATCTGATGAGAAGGGTCCTTTTAAAATATGTGTACAGTCTATACCAGGCCATTACTGTTAAGAGAAACGATATTCTGACTGTAGGTACTTTGTAACTATTAACGAAGGTACTACACGTAACTATACGTTGTGTGTATTCAAGTAAAATTTCTTTTTAAAAAGTGGAAATAGACTTCAGTTAAAACATCGCGATTTATGAAATATATCATCCCCCAATTTTCCACTTTTAGGGGGGTGGTATTTGACGAACTACCAATTTGACCAAAATCAAATTTAACAAAAGTCGTGCCATCGTTGAAATTTCATCAAATTTATATGGCACCACCTTATCTATAGACCTACGAGGATGGCTATCGATACGTTACAGAAGCAATTGACGCTGAAATATGTTTTTGAGGATTACCATACCTTGAGTACAATAATTAGGTATAGACAACTCTTTATTCCATACCAAAACACAAACACCTGTTTTAAAGATCAACTTTCACTGGTATATACTAACTCATACACTGTAACGGGATATTTACTGTGAATTATTATTTGGCGACGAGCACCAGATACTTCGACACTGTTGCAAAATGCAAGCATCGTGTAAATCATGTTCATGGGAATACTACAAATTAGTATTCCCGAATGCGTGAACACCGTCGATATATCGGCTGCTCATAGCCACGGTATATATCTCGTTATTATGACTGTATGAATTACAAACAACACTGTAAATACATAGTTCAACAACGAGGAACAGAACAACAGATTACGGTAATACTATCGGAGGTTTTGCTATAAGCAATCTATTCCAACAGACAACCTTTGGATGAATAAATGTGCAGTCAACGGTGGTGTACAACAAATTAAATAATTACGGATATGACGTGAAAAACGAAGTGCGAAACACAATTTTCACTAGTTTGGAATAATATGAATTCATCAGAAATATTTGCAAAATGTTGTCAATTTTTACTTTATTGTAGGTTCAACTAGCTGTGATCCTGCTACCTGTGGAAATCTCCAAGCGAGTAACACCGCTTGGATTTCCAAAGAACAAAGGTACCGTGCATTTTCTGGGATAAAAGACTCACAGTCATCACTCTCCGACCCATAAACTACATCTAAGCCGAAAATCACGTCGATCTGTTGCTCCGTGCTGCTCCGTGTTGCTGCGTGAAACAAAGACAAACCAACACACCAAGAAACCAACACTTCAGATCTTTTCAGATGGTAAGTGATTTTTCCCACTATGTTGTTGTTCAACAGTCAGCTAGCCCAGCATAGGTAAGTTCACCAACAATCTACAACTTTGTAAAAGCTATGCCAACTGAATAAAATAAAAGGGAAACTTACGAAATGTTACTCTATTTTTTCCGAAGTGATTCAGAAATAATGCCTAAATAGGTAGGTCGGTGCGGGTCCACAATAGATATATTTTCTGTTATATAAGGCTAAAAGTCCAGAAACGAGGTCAAAATTAGAAATGTGGGACCACCCGGCCACCCGGTCACTTTTCAGTAGTAGCTCAAATTGTTCAATGCTTAGTAATTGATTAATTAAATTAAGTACTTAGATAGCATCAATCAAGCAGGTAAAAACAAATTATAGTCAAAATTATAGTCAAAATTTTGTTAGTGGTAGGACTAACTCTTCTGCGAATGTCCGTCTGGGTTGTTACCACCACTTTGCTCGTGAAGTCTACCGCCAAACAGTAGTGTGCAAGCATTACTGTGTTCCGGTTTGATGAGCATAGAATCCAGTGAAATTACTGGGCTTATGAGACTTAATACCTAATGTCTCAGGGTAACGAGCGCACTGCAGTGCCGCGCAGGCCTTTGTGTTTCAAAGTTCTGGGTGGCACTGCAATTGTTGTGGGCCGGCGTTATGCTTACCATCAGGCAAATGACCAGCTTGTCTCGTAACCAATAACATAAAAATATAAAAAAAACAAAGAAACATTGGTACCTTTTTTAGGTATCTTTTTTAACTAAACATAGTTAAGACCAAATGTTGTGTATTATTTAATTGTTGAAATTACCATAAATAAGTATTTATGTGTACAAACGCTGTCACTTACGTAGTATATAAGTGAAAACAGTTTACAGTCGGTCAAGCGATCGTCGCGAAACTCGACTATACCGGCTACTTAAGTGATTCCGTTTGTACACATAAAAATACGAGTCATATTAACGAAAGCATTGAAATGAAATAGTTAATTTGCAGATTTTATAATCCACACACCTGCCTACATACTAATAAATATCTTTGCCTACAGAATAATATATACTAATTTTATAACATATATCACTCCGTCAGGTGATGGGAGAGTGGTACGTTCGCCATGTTTGATGTAGAAGGCTGCGGTCCTACTCTCGCACCGCCACCACTAGGGAGTTTACGGAGCGATATATAGCTGAGTGCGCGGCGGCCGAGCGGGTCCTCAGTAGCGCCTGCTAACAGGGCGCGCGGCCCGCAGCGAACATGGCGCTCGCGCTGCAGCACCGCGGCAGCCGGAACATCGCCCGCCATGCGTCGTTGTACTGCACTCGCATTTCGCTCAGAGCAGCCTTAGTATAGTTCGTAGTTTGAAAGATATAAGTAACAAGTTATAACTTTTTAAATAGACATTTACGTGCTTTGTAGTTGAATTGAAATAATGCATGATGACACTCAAGTAGAAAGTCTGTCGCCAAGCGCCTATCGGTGTCTATCGGCAACTGCATAAGCCAGTCCTAATCTAGATTTAGCGTATCCGCCGTATCTTAGACCACTAACTTTTAAAAAAATTTTTGCCGACGATGAAAAAACTTTAGGCTCTAATTTGATTTGCACAGATTTGGCTTACCCGGCCATCCGGCCAGCCACCACCCACTACACCTCTAGTCAGAATTATTTTGTTTACGATAACTCTAATCGACTCTTGAAGAAGTTTAGCCGAGAGCTTTCGAATAAATCTGATTGGGACTCCGTGGCAACGAAAAATGGTTTTTTGTTTAGCAACTTGATGGATTGCTTAAGCAATAATCGCTGTAAGGAGGTACTTCCCAGCTCTTGTATCAAAGTAGAGCTAGGCCATTAATTACGTGAGGTGATTTTGGCAAATTTTAACTTCCTCTCCCCCCTTGGTGAGATGTCGTGAGATTTGGCTCGACCCTCGCCCCCCTAATCTCAAGTGAGATTTCTCAAAACAGGTTTTTTAGTGCAAATACGTTAATCTGCGATTCATTGCCGTACGCCGCAGCGTTCGTCTAGTATTGTAGTGGAGAAACATATTTTACTTAATTTTGCTGAGACCCCTCTCCCCCTCATCACGTAATTAATGGATGACCCCTAGGAGGAATAAGTAGATAAGTTTTAGCTGAAAAACTCTTATCAAACTACTTAAAAACATGAGAAGACTTGAGAGTATTTTCGTGTCATCATGAGAATGACATTATAAAAGTATGTCCACTTTATTGTGTTTTTCCGAATCCTCCAGACCCCAATCCGGATATCTGTCGAAATAATTCCAAACGAACGCTTCACAGTCGACTGCATTCTTTCCCGCGGTCACAGTTATTAAGTTTGCCCAACAATTTCATTCTTGAGCAGCGGAACCCAAAGATGCCTGTTCAAAGGAATTCATTTCCATGACAAAGGGAGTGTAAAAGGCAATCGCGAAGTTGGTCTTATCTTGGCGTCGCAGTTCTTCGAGTTTTTGTTTACACATTACGTGGATGGGGATTATGAGACAAGGTGATGAATGCCTAACTAAAGAATTTATTTATTTACTAGTTTCTGCCAGCGGTTTTCACCCGCGTTCCCACAGGAATCGTCAAACCGATCTGTCAAATTAAATCAACTTGTCAACATTATAAAATTTTATTGAAAGCTGTCAATGTCAATTTTATGTCACACTAACTTCTGCCCGCGGTTTTCACCAGCTTTCCCACGGGAACCATGCATTTTTCCAGGATAAAAAGTAGCCTATGTTACTCTCCGGTCCATAAACTATATCTATGCCAAAAACACGTCGATCCGTTGCTTCATTACTGCGTGAAAGAAGGACAAACCAACAAACACACTTTCGCATTTAAAATATTAGTATGGATATCATTGATTCACGAATGTCACTAGAGGGTTAATTACAGCCTATTAGATGTATTTTATCTTGTAAATATAATATACGTGTTCATGGATGTGTAGGTAAACTAAACTGTTAAAACCCACATTCACTAACAAATGTATTTATTCCTTGAATATAGTTGTAAAAGGGGTGAGATGGAGTAGTGAGCCCCGCGCCGTTCTTGCAACCGGTATGCGAACTGAACTGATGTAAAATTGACTTATTGCTAAAAGAATACGTTCGCTCGTGTTGCGTAAACTCTTCCTTGACAAATTACTGTACGCCATCCACTTACGGTTCACATTCCTCCTATCCGAACTAAGCGTTTTGCTTCGATCTTCATCATGCGGACAGCTAAAGAGTGGAACTCATTGCCAGCTTCTGTTTTTCCTGAATAATACAATCTGGGAATCAGAGACGAGTGAACAGGTATCTTCTGGGTAAGCGTACTATAACGACGACCGCATCGTCGCTTAACACAAGTTGAGATAGCGGTCAAACGCTATTTACTACGCCATCAGGAAGACAACCTTCATGTCTCATTACCCAATAGGATAAAACACACGGTTTTTTGATAGCTCGTTTATTCGAGAGCACCTTATGCGATCATACAAATGATCGCATCACATCTTCACTGAAAGCTATACGATTCAAGCCATCCACTAAGCTACGGCTATTATTTAAACACTACTATTTTTCCAAAATCTAGCAATGAGTAGGCCCCCGCGGCAAATCCAGCATCTCGGAATAGGTGAGACGTTTTATATCGATCGCCCTTAGTTTTATGAATGGCTGCTTCCACCCTCCGCCCTCCACCCCACCCAACCCCTGGCTAAGTGCGAGTATACCAATTTACTCAGCTGACTTGTTACGTGATCATTAGAGGGTGATTAAGTTAAACACAGTGGATGCGATGGGTATTTTCGGGTAAAGTGAGGGGATTTTTATGTAAAATGCGAGAGAATTTCCAGGTGGGAAGGAAGAATGTTGTGATTTTGTGGCCGCGTTTTGTGAATTTCGCTTACTTGATCGGTAAATATAAATAAGAAGGAATTTCTTTTTTTATATAACTACATCTTTTAACACTGTGTTTTTAAAGATGTTGTGTGTGTCTAGCAACCAAATGAAATTAACATTGACACGGACTCAGATCTAATCTTAGTCATCGCTTGTGACCTGCCTCACTAACATCCATTTATCTACGACTCAACGATAATTTTTAACACTTTACATGGAATCCCTAAGGGTTGAGTAGCTAAGGGCATTAAACCCTGCCCTTGATAGTTCATTCGCTTTACTAAGGTTACACCAATCTATAATGAAATGAAAGAATACTTTTGCATTGTTCGTTGTTCGCTACAATCAACTTATTTTGTGTTGTCTTGCAGAATAAATGAGTTATTAGAAATTATAGTTATTACAGTTACTAGTTGTGAACAATAACAGACGACAGCAAGGTCGCCTATTGTAAGTAATACTTGTTATAAAATAGTCGTTTATTGTTGCTTGGTAGCAACAATAAAGTCCTTGGACTAGATTATCATATAACCTAGGGAATCAATGCAGGAAAAATTACTATGGTCTCACAATAACAAGACACCGACAGAGTTTGCATTTCTTTTTTGTCGAAATTCCACCTATACATAGGTAGTAAGTATGTACTAGTTCACACCAGGGGCCTGTTTCATAAAAAATATTAGTCTAATATTATGAGCTTTTTTTTTCTTTTCTCCATACCAAATATGAGACTAATTACTCATAATATTGGACTAATATTATGAGTCTTTTTTTCTTTTTTTCATACAAAATGTGACGCTAATACTCATAATATTAGACTAATATTTTTTATGAAACAGGCCCCTGAAAATACCTCCAGAAAGAACGCGCTACGAAACTTCAAATTTAGTTTATTACTAGGAGTGTGTGACGTCACAAGAACTGCAACCAATCACAGAGCGTTTGTAAGTACGTTCCGATGTATAAAAAAATATCCTAGAAAATAAAAATATTCTATCACGAAAATCAATAAGATCCGCTTTTTACAGAAAATAAAAATATTTTATCATGAAAATCAATAAAATCCGCTTTTTACACTCTATTTTATTAAGTAGACCATATTTTAAATGGTATCAAATACCCTATTCTGCCAATCTGCCAATGTACGCACGACAAGTGCGTGGAACTGGCTCCTATCATCAATTTTGCCATATTTTACAATGTTTTATTTAAGGCCTGCCATAGCAATTAATCAGCTTCACTTAGAGGTTTTTTAGCAAAATTAGACAAGTTTCTGTCAATTAAAAAATATGTATTATCATTATTCATCATATTACTGATAATCTTGTTGTGATCAAAACAAGTTTTTACCAAAATACTTGATGAAAAAAGATTACAAAGTTACCTCTAAAATAAATACCTAAATATATAAATGTACATAAACGCAAACCGACAGTGTGTGCAAAGAGGACAGAATGATGGATATTATTAGAGCGGGGTAGCACCTTAACTTCATTAGTTCGTATGTTAGAATGTGTGGATGAGATTTGGCAACTAGATTTTGGAGTAGTTCCCCCGTTTTCCCGTAGATCGAATAGGCTGAAATGTTGTATTCATGTATAAACTTGGTGACAACGCAATATTCAAATCGAAAGTAAATAGGTCTTTGCTGAAGCGTCCTCTATTTTCGCTTCCTCTCAGATGAGACGCGGAAAAACACAAGCCCTATGCAGTCAGGGTCGGTAGTTGAAGTTGTTCTTAGAACTAATCGTGTTTTTCAAGTTTTATAACTCTAAGTAGTTTTTTGTGTTAGAAAATATTCTGAAAAACCTTCGGTTAGCGAAGCGAGGGATGACTTCGTTAAGTCTAATAACCTTGTAAGTTTATTAGCGAGCTCTCCAGCGGCAGACCTCAGATACGCCAATGTGAACACAACAAGAGTTACGCATGTACTGTAACGAAATAATTTTACCGGCATCATGCCGGAGCCGTGTATAAATGTATTTTTGCTTGATAAGAATACAATTTGAGTAATGGTATAGGCCCTTCATGAGTCTACGACTTAACGTCATGGTGATTTGGGCAACTGTTTATTATTTTTTGATAAGCATAACGCCGGCCCATAACAATTACAGTGCCACTCAGAACTTTGAAACACAAAGGCCTGCGCAGCACTGCATTGCGCTCGTAACCCTGAGACATTAGGTATTAAGTCTCATAAGCCCGGTAATTTCACTGACTACTTTTCTCACCAAACTGGAACAGAATAATGCTTGCACATTACTTCTTGGCTGCAGAGTGGTACCGCTGCAGAGTATCCAACTACACAGACACTCGCAGAAGAGTTAGTCCTACCACCTGCTGACAGCCTGAAGATATGCTAAGCATAGAATAGGATCTAACCTAGCGATCCAGAGTTTAAAATAATAGGGCTACGTTATCTTCTGCCTTAAAGGGGACCTTTGTGCTTGTAAGTGACGCCAGCCCAATTAGTTGTTACATACGACAATTTGTCGTGTGCCAATGTGTGAAATGCCTGAACCGAAACAATTCTGTCGTATGTTATATACGAGTAAATAAATGCATGACCTATTTCAATCAAACTCACTACGATAACGTGTCGTGGTGACATGTGATCCGAGCGAGTGCCTCGCCTGCATGCAGCTATGTGTATAAAGTACTAAGTTAATTTCGTAATTGCTACTTAGGGCTTTGACGGCTTCTTGTTGGAACACACTGTTACTAATAGTTCTGCGAATGGTTAGACGTCGCGAGAACAAATTCTTTTACAACAATAATTATTGTGTTCAGCTGTGCATCATGTTGAGACGGTAATTGCTTGCGAATACTGACAGTAAATGTAGTATAATTGTAGATTTTTAAGATGATGTTTTGATGTAATTATTCGATACATCATATCGAGCCATAATCAATATAAATTATTTTATAACCCCTTTCGATTTTTTTTTCACACCATCTTTTTTGAATTGCATTTTTGCATTTTTCTGAAAATCGAGCTGTAACCTATAAAAGAAGACTTACCGTGTTCATCTTTGTATCGTCGGCATAAGGAGAACATTGTGTATGTTCTAACGGGACCTGTAAAAAGAAACGTTACATTATTTTGTGTTACAGGAAAAAATATTTTTTATAAGTATTTCATAGTACATATAAAACGGTTTGCCCGTTTTTTTACGTTCAATTTCCTTACTACACATTCGTATACAAGTAGATACGTTTATATTCTATTTGTCCGTTGTCTGAAATTCAGAAGAGAAATAATTACAAACCTTTTTAGACTTTTAAACAAAGTAAAATGTTTTTAATTATTTTTTCTAACCCTGTTTGTTTTTATGGTCTACGGTTATGCTACGCCGCATAGTGCCGTAGCGTGGACGTAGCACTCGTATCTACAAGCTCGTTGGAGTACATCTATTCAAATACTTCAAAACCTTGACATTTGTTATTTTTTATTATGCGTAGTATATTATGTTCTGTATTAATTACTGTTTACATTTGTTTATGAGCTATTGAAATTTATTTTTTAATAATTCTTTATGAACTTAACATTGTAGAAAGGAAAAGTGTGCTAATATGGAGTTATATTAAGACTATTTGCAACACCCGAACTGGGTATAATGTACGTACTTATTTGACTATTTCATCTGTCCACCAAAGTACATTTATGCAAAATAAATTATGAATTATGAATAAAAAAAGTGAAGTACTCATCTGTTTGTAATATCAAAATAACAGCTTTTTACTAAATGCATATAAAAGTATATACGGTACCTATAACAAACAACCATTATTTCAATTTTTGTCTGTCTGTCTGTTTGTTCTTAGTAATTTCCGTAACGGCTGGACCGATTTTAACGGGACTTTGACTGGCAGATAGCTGATGTTACAAAAAGTAACTTACGCTACGTGGGCGAAGCCGCGGGGCACAGCTAGTTTGCATAATATGTCTGTTTAAAAACTATTTTTATTCAACATTGAATTAATCAAACATGTTACCATTATTCCCTATCAATTCTTTTGCAGCAGCCAAACGAAAAACAAGGTAAACTTTTAGGCGTTTTAATTTTGAAATACGCAAGTTTACGAGGAACCCTAAAACTAGTTTTTTAAAAAGATATACGTACTATGAGTATTATGTATTATGCAAATGTACTCCTACGAGTAGATTGTAGATGCGAATGCTACGCCCACGCTACGGTGCTACGTGGCTTAGCATAATCGTAGACCAATCAGACATAAAGAGTAAAGCAGATAGTTACTTAAATGCCAAAAAAGTAATAGATTTATAGTTTTCACACATGATTTACACTATTCTTTTTCGGGCGTATTTGCAATCTTATCTAGAGACAGGTGTACATTTTTTGTACAATGACAGATAGTTTTGAATCGGTAATGGAATAAAATACCCATAATAATTCAGGATGATAATTTTTCGATACGTACTCAAATATCTTCTTTACATAACTTGTAAAAGTGCTATTACTGCAGTGTGCAGTCCCCAGCTGCAGTGCGTGTGTTCCTATAGGAATCGTGAATTTATCTGAAGTGTAAAGTAGTTTGTATCGCTCTCCAAAAAATCACGTCAATCCGTTGCTCTGTTTCTGTGTTAAAGAAAGAGAAGCCAACTAACACACTTTTCAATTTATATAAATAAACATAATCATAACAGATTTATGCATTATACGTAAGAAAGTTAGTTTACTTGACAATTATTTAACAACTCTTTTGATCCAATCCTTAGCGCTAAAAATAGTATATACATTTTTGGTACAAACGTCCTGAAACAATTGCTCAAACTTTTGTTGAACTTTTAAACTGTTTTATTAATAAAAGCAAAGGAATATAACACAAGGATTAGAATACTTCCTATTGGAACTAAGCTGGAGGCAGGTCACAGAGCCATTAGACCAGCGGCTTAGCGAGCTTATGGAAACTTTAGCAGGTCGAGAATCGGGTGCCACGGATTTGTCTATGTAAATATATATTATATCCATAAATGTATGGACGCCAGACTTCATTGCGCTTCTGAAGTAAATCGTTGTTTAGCTGGTCCAGTGACACCGGTAACTGCACTTTTAAATTTAAAATTTGATAGTGGTAGGACTAACTCTTCTGCGAGTGTGTGTCTGGGTTGTTACCACCGCTTTGCTCGTGAAGTCTGCTGCCAACCAGTAATGTGCAAGCATTACTGTGTTCCGGTTTGATGAGCAGAGTATCCAGTGAAATTACTAGGTTTATGAGACTTAATATCTAATGTCTCAGGGTAACGAACGCACTGCAGTGCCGCGTAGGCCTTTGTGTTTCAAAGTTCTGGATGGCACTGCAATTGAGCAACACCGGCGTTATGCTTACCATCAGGCAAACGACCGGCTCGTCTCGTTACCAAATAACATAAAAAAACCCATAATACTTTACTTGAGTGTAAAGCAAATAATACAAGAGCGGAAAATTCCAGCTTAAGGCGCCGCTTCATGATCCGCCTAACGCAAAAATCCTAGAACGCAAAAATGGCCTAAAGGCTTTTTTGTTCATCGAAGAAAAACAGGCATTACGGAAAAGTAAGACAACGCCAGAGCCTTCGGTTGGCATTCTGAAAATTTTGAAATAAATTTCCAAAGAAAATTTCCCAAGACAATTAGTGCGTGGTAATTTCCTAAAACGTGTTCCAGGAAATACGTGTTTTTGAAAATGCGTTACAAGGTTGTAAAAGAAATATTTGTTATTTAGAATCTCCATTACATGTCCAAGGATTATATGGAAGTGTTTTGTTGAATTTAACATTTATGAGGACACTGTGAACGGCCAAAGTCAAGGTAAAATTTGTCCAAAAAAGCTGATTTTTGAAGGCTTGTACTAAGTTGGAATCTCAAAATTTTACATTTTAGCTCCCACGGAATCCTAGATATAGATTCCTAGATATAGAGCACATGATACCTATTTGCTCAAAACATCTAAAGAAAAATGTATCAGGACACTATAATCGCGTACGAGCGTTTGTATGGAAAGTAGGGCATGTAGCAGCCCCTTAAAAGCATATAAAATATCCACCGCCTTACATGACTGACTCGACCGCGACAATACTAGACTTAGTCTTGACTTTGACTCGACTTTGACGAATACCCTACAATTAAACTCGACTTATGTTGTAAAATTGACGCTGGCTAATTGTAAATCGTATGTAGCAAACTAAAAAAAGAAAACATAAACAAACTAGCGGTAGTCAAACGGCTGTATGAGCACTTAGGGTATTGGGTAAAATGTTATCATGCAAAGTGCACGGGTGGTGTATTTGCCCGATACAGAGTATTTTCAATCAATTTAAAACGTTTCCCGAGTACCTCGCAATATACAAAATGTCGAAGCAACGATAGTTGTGGCAGTTCAAACTATTGTATGTAGTACTAGCTTGTTTGTATGTGTTTGTAGGACTTAGGGGTAGTGACGTCGGCCCCCGATCACTAGCTTGATGGTTTGAATCCTGCAATACTATAACTTATGCAGACCGTAGACGCGAATTAGTATAAAAAAGCTCCACATAAAAACCTAGGTTTGACCCTAAAAGGAATTTATCTCAGCATACTCGAGTGCACGAAGTACTCGAGTTTTCGAGTAATATTCATGGTAGACAAACCAAAACCCATAGAGAGTAAAAACAAATGAAGGTATACATTATTAGAGCCATTTTTATCCAATTTACATAGCTGTGTTGCAATATTCCGGAGCGAATGTAACCTACAAAGCGTCTGTTATTCTTTCTTTGAAGTTACATGATTTTCTTTTCTTTGCGAGAGCTCTGTGTTGCCAGGACTTAATTGGATTTGCTTTGAAATGGAGCAATATTGTTATGAAGTTCGGATTAAGTTTATTATATAAGCTCCCATTTGAGCTGGCTAGCTAGCTGTATGTATATAGGAATGGTAGTGGAAGCGGTCTAGCGCAAAATTCTCTATTTGCATGTAAAAATGTTTGAATAACACATGGGCTCGTCAATCCTGTATAACCTTTACGTTTTGCTTTAAGTCATACCTACTCATTCACTTTCGTCTGGATACGATCGCTTTGAGACATAAGACCGCCTGTTGTATTGATGTGTGTGTCCGCGTTAGAGGGAATCCTATTGTAGGGGCATACCCCAAGTTATAATATGTTTATTATTTAAAAAAATCTTTCAAATCGAACATGCATCCGATAGATAAGAAGGCCAAAAACGATAGTCAGCATTCATTTTTTTCCGCAATGTTTTTATTTTTTGTATTGTTGTTGTTTCTGAATAAGTAGTTTATGATCGTCTACCAACCGATATTTTATCACTGTTGATTGATAAAAGTCATACCTTTTCAGTCCTGTATATTATGTCCTTAATCTTTTCTGCCACCTTCATGACTTTATAAAAAACTATTTAAGTACCTTCATACGTATTATATATACGACGTACGTACAGTTATATGTATAAGTATACGCAGTTCTTTTTATTTATTTATTATTATATTAGGTATATATTTGACGGAGATTAGAGACAGACCCACGTTGGGTGGGTACTTCAAACCTGCATAAAACAATAATTAACAAGAAGTGGGTAGATTCATTTTACCATTATCATCAGACATAGCCAAGCAATTCCACGTGGGCGTTACCATGGGAAATGTCGGTTACAACCAAAGTGTACTTTCATTACTTAGTAGTCTACTCTTAGCTTCGTTCGTGTACTCAATGACTCAATCACAATCGATCCGCCACTCAACAAGTTTTTGGGCACTCGCCCACAGGACCTCCCAACGCCCCTTATAGTCCTGCCCAAGCCACCACAACAGTTGAAAGTAAATGAAAGGTTATACTTAGCAGCGACACCCTCGTCGCCTCGTCTCTTCCACAACCACACCGAATAGCGAACACGCAGCTCGCGGCGCTCCACGCACCTCTCGCCCAGCAAATCCCAGCACTCCATCACGTGGGACTAACCGCGCAGTATAGTGGCCAGCACAGCAGGAGACGTCCGTTGCACTAAAGAGCCAACTCAAGACAACACAACATTACCAAACACCTCCAGCTATAGGAGAGGTCTGTTCGGCTTGAGAGCCGAGAGCTAAGAGACCTAGGCACTATAACGCTACTGACTATATAGCTTGTAACTCCGATAACCTTCCACCGTTACCAACATGACAGATTGTCAAACGTCAGCGTGTCACCATTTCATAGACAACCTCTGACAGCCAGTTCGACTGTCAAATGTCACTGTGTTACCATTTTACTAAATCAATCTACAACCAAACGCTAGCACAGATTATCAAAATCCGGCTGTCGCCGTCACGGCCATCCTGCGAAAACACACGTCCTCGTGTGTTAATCTGAAGAACAGGAAAACACCAGCACAGCTGTTTCCGTTCGGCTAATCCTGACTATGATCTTCACTACAAGATCCAACTACACCACAACGAGTAAAGTCGAGTAAAAACTACCTCAGTTACCGCAGCAGCTGTGTTATCATATCACACGTGATACTAAAAACTTCCGAACTCAAGTGCCGTTGAGCGACGTTATTTTCAGAGAGCAAAATACATTCACATAGAAACAACCCCAGTCAAACAAACCCCGATATCTCATTCGTGTTCAACAGCTATTGCTATAGCTACAGCAAACACAATTCCTACACACGCGCTTCTTAGGGAAGCCAAGATTCGACTGCATCACAAGTTACTCTCAAAATTCTCAATAACAGTATTCATCAAGAAAATCAGTTTCAATTTTACAACCACTGGTCTCAAAATTGTCAATAGTCAGTAATATCGAAACAGCCACCTCGCCGTTAAAAAATCTAAATGGCCACCTCGCCTTTTAGTAGCCACCTCGCCTACTGATCTCACATCTACAATGTCTTCCAAAACTTGGCTCTCGTTATACCTACCAACTCTATCGGTGATTCTACCAGTGATTCAACCAGTGATGCTACCAGCGATTCTACCAGCGAATCTACCAGTGATTACCAGTGACTCTACCAGTGACTCTGCCAGTGCCTCTACCAGTGCCTCTACCAGTGCCTCTACCAGTGCCTCTACCAGTGCCTTTAACACAGCGCATCAAAATTCTCAATAGTCAGAATACAAAACTCTAAATCATCATAATCAAGTCATAGCGAATGCCACACAGGCGAATGCCACACAGGCGAATGCCACACAGGCCAATACCACACAGGCCAATACCACACAGTTAAAACAATATCAATTATCGTCACAACAACGTCAAGTCTCAATTTTTACAGCAATGAAAACGAAGGTAACACTATCACTATTTTCACACGTCAGTCAAAACAATATCGATTAGCACCGCACCAACGGCTCATTTCGTTTTCGCACTAACAAAATTAGGATAAGCTCATCAACCAATCCCAACTGTTGCGAACAGTAATCACCATTCTCCTAAAGCGCGCAATGCCAACGACTACTCAATCGGAACCTCGTGATTCTCTTTACTATCTTGTGCCTACTTGTAAATACGCTTTAGTTATTTCATCGTATACCTGACTACCACTATTCAAATCGCATTATCACTCACTGACTTTTATAGGTACCCGAATCTTACTCTTACGATACTATGTGAATCGGTTCCCAATGAACAGTTTTGTATTTCAAACACGATAACTACAACAAACGCACAAAATATCTAAACCCGCATCAAGCCTCCCTGCGTTACAGGTAGCACGGACACAATATCACGTATGGCTCAAAGATTATGCCCGTCACACAACGTTTACGTATCTGGTGATCAAATCAAGACGATATTTTCAAATAAGAAAGCCTTGCGCTGTAGTCTATTGCAACCAACAGATAACCTTTTTTAGGAACTACCCCTTTACACTCGCTTATTCATGAAACTTCTCACGCTTCAATAAATTACAATAGCACCGTTTTATAATTCGGATTCCCAATCATTAACCGAATACCACTTATCTGTAACACTCCTCGCACAGCTCTGGAGCACAGGTTCACTAGCTGACGACTAGTGGATGCTCACTCTCTTGATGACCGAAGAAGCCATGTGTCACCATCACATGTACAGCACCAGCCCTTTCCCGCAGACAGCAGTCACATGAAACCATTATAAAATGATTAGTAGGCGTAGTTTACTTATCAATTCCTGACTCACACAGTACTAAATTAACACTACGCCGATCACATGAAACTTGTCAGCAATAATCTTAAGTACTACATCGCGCTGTTGCTAACGCCGCGAATATCGTTCAATGAAAGCTCAGTATTGTCAATGAATTTCTGTTCTACGTGGAAAACTAACGACATCTGATCTTGTGTGCCGATCACATGAATGCAACACCTCACCAACGATCTGCCGAACCACATCAACGATGTAACGTAACTAGTCAGCAATATACTTTGTAACTACCACATCGCGGATTTACATACCGGAATCGAAACAACATTATGAACGCTAGTGGCAACGCGTTTTGTAAGTAACTAGCATACACACTAGATTCACAGGAAAAACGGTAATAGTTTCCCAACACAAACATCCAAGTTCAACTTAAATCAAACAAATCAAACTTCACGCTCACGACACAAAGCTTTACCCGACCGAGATCAAACCCGGGCACTTTACCTCGCAGGCATTGTCACCACAAATTCAACCTTGGCATCGTCACAAAACACTTTTAACGTGTTCTCATGGTACACTTCATGGTTGAACCAACACCGATCCCGCTTCTGATGACGGAGATTAGAGACAGACCCACGTTGGGTGGGTACTTCAAACCTGCATAAAACAATAATTAACAAGAAGTGGGTAGATTCATTTTACCATTATCATCAGACATAGCCAAGCAATTCCACGTGGGCGTTACCATGGGAAATGTCGGTTACAACCAAAGTGTACTTTCATTACTTAGTAGTCTACTCTTAGCTTCGTTCGTGTACTCAATGACTCAATCACAATCGATCCGCCACTCAACAAGTTTTTGGGCACTCGCCCACAGGACCTCCCAACGCCCCTTATAGTCCTGCCCAAGCCACCACAACAGTTGAAAGTAAATGAAAGGTTATACTTAGCAGCGACACCCTCGTCGCCTCGTCTCTTCCACAACCACACCGAATAGCGAACACGCAGCTCGCGGCGCTCCACGCACCTCTCGCCCAGCAAATCCCAGCACTCCATCACGTGGGACTAACCGCGCAGTATAGTGGCCAGCACAGCAGGAGACGTCCGTTGCACTAAAGAGCCAACTCAAGACAACACAACATTACCAAACACCTCCAGCTATAGGAGAGGTCTGTTCGGCTTGAGAGCCGAGAGCTAAGAGACCTAGGCACTATAACGCTACTGACTATATAGCTTGTAACTCCGATAACCTTCCACCGTTACCAACATGACAGATTGTCAAACGTCAGCGTGTCACCATTTCATAGACAACCTCTGACAGCCAGTTCGACTGTCAAATGTCACTGTGTTACCATTTTACTAAATCAATCTACAACCAAACGCTAGCACAGATTATCAAAATCCGGCTGTCGCCGTCATATTATTATTTTAATTTATACATTAAAATCCTGCGAAAATTAAAAACATTTCGCTAAGGCCTCGTTTCCCTTGTGCAAGTCTTGCTTGCAAGTTTGACATCCCTTGTGCGTGCAACTTAAAATCCGCTTGATGGAACCTGCTTCTTGCATGCAGGTTTATGTTTCCACTATACAAGTTGCATGCAACTTACACCTTGTATATAGGCTATAGTATGCATAATGGAAACGCGGCTTTATCTTTAGGGTGAAAGGTGCCAAAAATATGAACAGTTTTTAAAAAAAGTTTTTAGTTAGATTAGATATTGGTTTGAATTCAAATATTATTATTTTACCATCATGGGATAACGCCAGGGAGATGATTATGATGATCACCATTACGCACCGCACTTGGCCCGCGTGGTGGATTATGGCCCATACTCTCTCTCTGGAAGAAGGCCGGTATCCCAACAGTGGGAGCGCAATAACAGCCTTATTACTTAATAATAAAGTTATGGTGACGATGATCACGCACCATAACTTTATTAAACAGTAGTTAAATTAAGTAGGTAGTGCTTTATCTCGTAATTATAGCCAGTTCCAGATATAGTATAAAGCTTTAGAAACGTTGCAGGAATAGAGCTCTCTACAGATTTTATTGTGTTGGTACTACATAATAAGTGAGCAGAGCAGAAAGTTAATTAATTAACTGCGGTTTAGAGGCCAAGTTATACAATCTGTTATACCCAGCTCCAGAAAACAGTTGATTACAAGTATTTCTAAAAGCATGCCACTGAAAACAATCAATTAATATCTACTAATTAAAAATGAAAATGAAAAAATGTTCATTTGGTGTAAGGCTTAAAGTAGTACAATTTGAGGGTAGAGGAGAGAATTAACAATGAGCTGCCAGAATAAATAAATATACGAAGCAAAACCTTTTTCATTGATAATTATTATAAAAATCTGTTATACATGCTGATTCATACATCATAAGTATTGCATTGACTGTATTTCAGTTGCATACAACAGCTGCAGCTTATACCTACACATCGAAAAAGCTGAAAAACTAAACGCAGTAGAAATCTAAAAAAAACAACCCAAGTGTTGACGTAAAACAATCGTTTGGTAGATGTACAGCTATAACGACTACGAACCTGCGTTGCCTACAGTCTCCGTCTGGCGGCCGCAGCTTCAAAGCCCATTTTATAAATCACTTACAAAGAAATTGCTTATTCTTGCCCCGTTTTGATTTATGAGCGAGCGATCACTGCACTATTTAGAGAAACAGAAAAAAAGTTCATCACAAGTGAAAGCGAGCGGTGAAGCAAGCGCGCGGCGGCGGCGAGGGCTGTGCTAAGACTGATGGAGGCTCGGGCTTGCTCGTGGGAGATCGGTTCGGATAGACCAGATTACATTACATGGTGTGAAGCAGTAGTTAAGCTCGCTTTTTGCTACTATAGCTGAAATTCGTTGAGCTTTCCTCGATTCGGGCAAAACAAAACAGATATTTTAAAAAAGTAACAAAACTATCTGTTTCCCGCGGCTTCGTCCACGTAATATAATAGCCTAAGTTACTTACTCCTTATATCATTATCTATCTGCCAGTGAAAGTCCCGTGAAAATCAGTCCAGCCGTTTCGGAGATTAGCCGGACCAAACAGACAGGCAAGCAAACATTTTAAAAAGTGTTTTTTTGTTATAATTATCATATATACTTTAATAAGCATTTAGTAAAAGCTGCACCAATTGTAGTTTTTTAGGGTTTATTTTTGTGAGTTTCTTTATTCCACCATAACATTTTTAAACACATGTTCTCAATATTTTTTTTTGGTGATATTACTCGGTTTCTTCGCCAGGTTTCAACTGATTTAAATGATTTTTTTTAATAAGGTGGATAAATCTCAGTGTTGTTCTTTTTACTAATGAATACCATCGCTGCAGGTGGAAAATGGGGGAGGAAATTTCAAATATCGAGACATTTTCTTCAACATTAGTTCGTGCTTTTTTAAAAGTCCCTTGTTTTTAAATAATGAAGCAATTTCCGAGCAGGTAGGAGAAAAAGAAATCAACATTGCACATGCACAGCCAACATCGCCCGAAGTCGAGATACCGCGCTCACAGTGTGCGTAAGGTAATTCAGGGCGCACTTGTGGACCTGTAGCGTCTGCTTTCCACAGTAGCAGGCAGCGAGACTCCATCAGTAAGGTTAGGCTGTATACAGAATTTTGATGCTCACGGAGCTGATGAAAAATGCAGTGAGAGACGTTATTGCATTTGGAGTTCCTTACCTTCGCGTCTGCGTTTGATACGGAATGTAGAATTTTCCTTATAAGTTTCTGGTATTCGATTCAACGTATCGACATGTTTTATGTATAGAAAAATGTTAGAAAAAAGTTAAGTTACTTGTAGTACTTGTTGCAGCGTAAGGCAATGAATCGCAGATTAACCGTAATTGCACTAAAACACGTATTTTGAGAAATCTCACGTGAGATTAGTGGGGGGAGGGGTTCGAGCCAAATCTCACGACATCTCACTGAGGGGGGGAGAGGGCGTCCAAAAATTGCCAAAATTTTCTCAAGTAATGGACGCCCTCTAAAGAGGAAAAGTTTGTTTGCTACCGCTAATATCTGGAACCATTGCAGTGGCCCACCTTATGTAGGCACATATTTTGTGCAATAAAGCATTAATTAAATAGAATTCACTCATATTCCCGTTTTAAAAAGCTATCTCATTAAGTGGAACAAAGGCAGGGTATACACAACATAGGTACAACCTATAACATCCTTGCACTTCACAATGAAGCCCGTCGAGTCCAATGCAAACACGACGCCTGAAAACTGAACGAATACCTGTGACGAATACCATCTGCTACATTTAACTGGATTGATTGAGCCAAGGATAGTCATGATCCAGTTAGTAGAGCGAGTCGCTGGATCGAAACCTGATTTCTTTATCTCCGAAAAATCTCACTTCGGCTATTTTCACGCCATTTTCTTTGTTTTAGTTGGTTTCAAAAAAGGAGCAGGTTCTATGTTCATATTCTATTCTATGTTGGACGATATATATTTTTACACAATTGCCCAAAAAAGGCGTGTAATGTTTTTAAAGTTCTGTATGTAAGTGAGTTTCTTTATTCCTCCATAACCTTATGTCTAATATTAAGACAAAACCGGATCTATTCGAGCACAAAATAAAATCAAAACATAATTTTGACTAACCTCGACGTTTCGATCAAGTGGCATTGATCGTGGTCACTACAAGACTTCTCGTGACCACTATGTATTCAATTCGAGAAGTCTTCTCGTGACCACTTTGTATTCAACGCGAAAGTTTAAAAAGAACTTTATGTCTGTAGATTTGAATGTATGGGGTATCGTTAGACTCCTTATATCATCCCGAATGAGACTAGGTAGAGCAGTCGCTTATCTGATGGAGCCACCAGTTGGATAGTGGAACTCTTCAGAGGCTACTAGTAAACTCTTCAAGTTTAGGCTCAATTAATTCGATTTGACGAATCCAATAGAAAAGCGTTTTTAATTTTTTAAATTACATTATAATTATCGCTTTTTTTAAATAAATAGCTTTTTTAATATAATTGTTAGTGGGAGGACTAACTCTTCTGCGAGTGCCCGTCTGGGTTGTTACCACCGCTTTGCTCGTGAAGTCTGCCGCCAAGCAGTAATGTGCGAGCATTACTGTGTTCCGGTTTGATGAGCAGAGTATCCAGTTAAATTACTGGGCTTATGAGACATAATACCTAACGTCTCAGGGTAATGAGCGCATTGCAGTGCCGCGCAGGCCTTTGTGTTTCAAAGTTCTGCATGGCACTGCAATTGTTATGGGCCGGCGTTATGCTTACCATCAGGCAAACTACCAGCTCGTCTCGTTACCAAATAACATAAAAAAAAAATAGCTACAGTGCATAGTGTTATACCATCGTGACTCGTTTGGTTGAACTGGCAGTTATGCACAGCGCGTGTTACTGGACCGCTGTGAACGTGCCGGGAAACGGGTAACTACAAAGTGATCAGACTGATTAAAATTGTTTGCTGAAAGCAAATGCTTTTACCTATAGTTTGTAATGGACCGTATTATGTAATCTATTAAGTTACAAGTCTAGTGCTAAAAAATCTTAGGACTTCAAAAAGAAAGTATGCTACGACCCAATTTTTAATACACCTATTATACCTCCAGCGTAGTTATATACGGAAATACTACTCATTTTTAAGTATTTTTTTTTAATAATTCCAATTGATAACGAGACTGGCCCATCGTTTGCCTGATGGTAAGCATAACGCCGGCCCATAACAATTGCAGTGCCACTCAGAATTTTGAAAGAAAAAAGGCCTGCGGGGCACTGCATTGCACTCGGTACCCTGAGACATTAGGTATTATGTCTCATAAGCCCAGTATTTTCACTGGCTACTTTGCTCATCAAATCGGAACACAGTTATGCTGTTGGCGACAGACTACACGAACCACAGTCCACAAAGCGGTTGAACACACCCTCGCAGATAGACCCTCGCAGATAGACCCTCGCAGGAATAGTCCTGCCACCTAATTCGACACAATTAAGTTAGATATCTAATACCTCTTTGCTTTATACCGGATTGAACGGTTTCACAAACAAGGTGATTCTCAGGGAATCAACGACAGTTACTAGGTCAGTTAAACGTGAAATATCTCGGCAGTCGGCGTGACTTCGGCAGTCTTCCATCCTTATTTACAAGTCACGAAAGTTCAAAATGCCTAAAATGCCTATAGCTTGGAAACTTTAGTTTTCGATTGCTTTAATATGCAGTGATCGAGCTTCATACGAATCTGGCTCGGATCACGTTTTCACGTTGCAATTGGCATGAGGACTTTACATCTATCCGATCTTTTTGGTTAAACTCAATATTTTCCGTATCTGGTCTCTCTCGTTTTGAATTGAAGACTTCTAGAATACGTACAGCTATTTATCGGAAAACAAAGACTCTGGCGTTCTGAACAACGGTTATTAAACTATCATATTTTGCAGGTACGTTGCACAGCCGTTATCATTCATTATCAGCTTCTTACGCTCCCACTATTGGGATACCGGCCTTCTCTCAGAGAGGTATGGGCCATAATCCACCACGCGGGCCCAGTGCGGCTTGGTGGATGTCACATGTCCTTGAATTTTGTGGTTCTTGAACATGCGGGTTTCCTCACGATGTCTTCCTTCACCTTTTTGGAGCGAGTGTGAATAATCCACACATAACTTGATATAAGTCATTGGTGCGGGCCGAGTCGAGATTCGAACTATGGTGCGTCGGATTGAATGACGCACAGGTTCCCGCTCGGCCACACTCGCTCACGTGAAGCGTGCGTTCGAATCAGTTGCTAACGCAAAACCACAGAACATTATTACTCAAGGTAGCTAAACTAACCACACGACAGTAACTTTTATACTCTCGCGATTCGAGAACAAAGTCGGGACTAAATCGATCAAGTCTCGTTCTTAATAGTAAACAACAACCACACGATATTGATGATGATGAGTACCACGCGCCAAACAACTCTGGGCTATAACTATTTAATTCAAACTTAAGTACTGTTTCACACGAGTATACGATCTGTGTGGTGTGTATGGGATAAACCGGCACGTGTACCAACAACTGAGCGATAAGTGCTACGACAAATGTCGCCTGCACAGATTTGAGCTACCTACTCCACCTTGCTACGGTATTACGGTAACAACCAATCGACCATTATCTACCGGTGAACCCGTTTTGTTTAAAAGAAACGCTTACGCACTCATACCCCCGCAATAGGATTATCTGTGTCGCAGGTGGCATGGACACACAAAGAAAATCTAAGACCTGGGAACAAACTTTATGCTTACACAAAATCTCCCCCGGCCGGGAATCGAACCCGGGCCCCTCGCTTTGCATGCAGGGTTACTACCAACTTAGCTCCGTCCGTAAAAATTTGCCGAGTTATCACAAAAAAACACTTTTAGACGCCTGTTTAGCTAGACACTGTCTAAAGATAAACGTCTAAAATGATTAGACATGTCACAACTGAATTGAGTTACACAACGGTTAGACGTTACTTAAGTCAGGATTTGTGGTTGCCCATATTTAAACACGTGACTTAGGCTAAAACTAAGTGTTTAGGAGTCAATCACTGTTTAATACAGATTTAAAGCGTGTTTAATTTTTTTGTGGTAATAATATTTATAGAGTTAAAACTTAGCAAAGCACTAGAACTGTGTTGTGCTCTCATATTTATATTTGAAAACCTATTTTACATTCGATTTTTTTTGCGATTGACAGTTTTCTCGATGTCGAAAATAGAAGATAGATTGAACCTAGATTATGACTGGCTGAGCCAGTCTGGCTCTCAAGTGAAGATGCTGGAAGACACCGTAAGGGGCACCCCGTGCCGCTCAAGCAAACGTACGTTTGCTTGTTAGAATAACAACGTTTTTGCGTCAAGCGCGGATTTTGTGATACTCAAAATGCGCGCTTGACGCAAAAGCGTTGTTATTCTGACAAGCAAACGTACGTTTGCTTGAGCGTCTAAGGTACCCCTTAGGTGCGTGACGATATAATACATGCTACATGTTTTTATGCAATGAAATATATTTTGGACTAGCTGCTGACAGCGGAGGATTTTGGTTATTATGGTTTTTATTTATTTGCGCGGAACTCTAATTCTTTTTCTAAAATAAAAGTAGCATAAGTTACTCCTTATAACATCAGCTATCTAACAGTGAAAGTCCCGTCAAAATCGGTCCCGCTGTTTCGGAGATTACCCGGAACAAAGAGACAGACAAAAATTTTTTAAAAAATGGTTGCTTTGTTTTTGGTATCGTATATACGTTCATATGCATTTGGAAAAAAGCTGTTATTTCGACATTACAAACAGACACTTCAATTTTATTTCTTTGTATACAAAATATTTTTAAAAGTAATTTGTAAAATAGTCTAAAATAAAGTGTGTGGGACAGCTTGGTGGGGCAGGTGGAATTAATTACTCGTTTGTAGCATATCATTTCACTAGAAGGTAGGACTAACCACTAACTAATGTGCAAGCATTACTGTGTTCCGGTATGATGAGCAAAGTAGCCAGTGAAATTACTGGGCTTATGAGACTTAATACCTAACATCTCAGGATAACGGGACATTGCAGTGCTGAAGGCCTTTGTGTTTCAAGGTTCTGAGTGAAACTGCAATTGTTATGGGCTGGCGTTATGCTTACCATCAGGCAAGTGACCGTCTCGTTACCAAAAAGGATAATAATGTTGTGCAGCTGTTTTTTGCCTGCTGTTTGTGAAAAAAATGACAGATATACGCCAAAACATATAAGGATGTTTCATAACATTCGAAATCTTAATTAATGTAATCGCAAAGAACTCTTCAAACTCAGCATCCATTCAGCGAATTTCAAATATTTTGCCGTTCTTGTAGAGAATACCTAAGGGCACTCGAACCCTAGACGAACCCTCGTTATGCACTAGAACGTACTCAAAAACCGTCAAATCCAATAAAACTGTGCTTGGCATCGTTGGAGAGATAGTGTAACCGCGTTTGCTTGGTAGTGCCGATTTTAGATACCAATTATAAATATCTTCTCTTGCATATATATAAGAACTAAAACTTAATACTCGGAAAGGCACTTTTTTTTATGTTATTTGGTAACGAGACGAGCTGGTCGTTTGCTGCCCATAACAATTGCAGTGCCACCCAGAACTTTGAAACACAAAGGCCTGCGCGGCACTGCAGTGCGCTCGTTACCCTGAGACATTAGGTATTAAGTCTCATAAGCCCAGTAATTTCACTGGATACTCTGCTCATCAAACCGGAACACAGTAATGCTTGCACACTACTGCTTGGCGGCAGACTTCACGAGCAAAGCGGTGGTAACAACCCAGACGGACACTCGCAGAAGAGTTAGTCCTCCCACTAACAAACTTAGAGTTATTTAACCTCCATGATTGCTCTCGTGGGTGAATAATGAATTTGATACTGAAAAATTTCTAAGTCTAAGTTCTAGCTCTAAGGCTCAGATTCAGAGACCAATCTAAGCGTGGACTCACGCTTCCATACGTCAAAATTCTATACAGTTTTGATATATGGAAGCCAAAGTCTACGCTTAGAATCGTCTCTGAATCTTAGCCTTAGTCTCTGACTAACGCATGTAGGTATTTGCAGATATTCACAGGTGGCTCACAAGGTCCGTACAAAATTTCAACATGATTGGACTTCGGCAGGTGGTCAATAAATCGATCGCCAGACAAACACCAATCGGAGTTACCTTTGAGCCTGTAATAAAAGACATAGCTACTCGTCCAGTGAGGTGGGCTATTTGCCCATACTTTGTTAGGCATAGAAAGCCTGTGTTCCAACTCTAAAAACGCAGTAAACATGTGTGATATATAAAATTTTAATCTGACCTAATCCAGATTTACCTGCTGCGCTTGCCCTGGCTATTATTGCTCTAAAAACCTACCTAGAGTTAGTGGCTTTTTGTAACATCAAGTGACGAGATAAGGAAGTCGTTAAACTCATCATTAAAAAACAAACTCGCCTTATCGTAAGCGACGACGTAGTCGAAAGTAAACACTTCAAACTTATAATGGGGTCTGGGTCTCAGTTGTACGTATTGGCGTTGTGGAGTGATAGCTAGGGCCAAGTGTGGAGCCGGCCTTAACCACACCTAAATATCGTGAAATAAAGATGAATAGAAGAGGTGAGATAGCTAATCTATTAAAATAAGGTTTGTGGTTCAGAGTTTAAATGTGGGCATAGCTCCCGTACATAATTTTAATGTTTTATCGTTAAAATGATAAGTTTTCCTACACCTTCAAACTTAAGCCATCATCATCACGGTTTTAAGATAGATATTAATATTAAAATTGGCTTGTTTCCTGTTGAAATATACTCCTAATTTAATTTATTCGAATAGAAGTATGTACCTACAACAAAAATCGATCATGTTCTTGAAAAAAAAATCAGCAAAACTTTGTCAAAAGTTGGTCAGGGGTCAAAAAACGGTCGTAGAGTCTTCAAAAATTACAATCAAGTAGATTGAAAACAATGGTGTGGTACACACTTCACCTTGTAATAGATGTTATTGCTCATCACACAACCCCAGTGAAAAGCGGTCGCAGTTTAGTCTCCGGGCGCGGGCGGTGCCATCCGGGTGATCCGGTGACCCGGTCGGGCGCTGACCGCGTGACCCGGTCGCGGCCTGGCCCAATTTCTGCAGGCGCCGGCGCCCCGCTTGCATCCCGCAATTGATTCGCTGCAATATCAGACGGTTTGTCTGTCAGGTCGTTGCCTCGCACGAATGTGGGTCAGGTAACCTCGTTCTCTGAATTCCCTTTAACGTGAATGTGGGGCAAGGAAGTTTGATTTCGGGATCGAATGAGTTGTTTGTTCCTGTGAAAAACGTACTACGATTATAGTAAATTTGAAAGTAACAGTACATCTCTAGGTTAATACATCTTCGATCTGATTGAGCTGAAATTTAGCAGAGTCTAAGGAAAGGCATAAGGCTATCGCTGGGTGCAGTAATAATCCGTAACTAGGATATACTCTTTCTTGACTTCACGAACTATGAGGTCCAACAAAACCCCAACAAAAACTTCGAACAAAATATCTCAAATTTGCTTTTACGCTAAGTACACTCACTCTACAGCCAGTAAGGGTAAGGATCTCCATATTACTAAATCATTGAATAAAATGTATATGTACTAAACATAACATTTAATCTATCGTAAAAAACGAAATAATTGTGCTTTACTTTTGTGCGAAAATGTTTGTGCCCTTGCGCTAATGGAAGTGGCAACCGCAAC
The DNA here is from genome assembly GCA_907269065.1 of Crocallis elinguaria. Lineage (NCBI taxonomy): Eukaryota > Metazoa > Arthropoda > Insecta > Lepidoptera > Geometridae > Crocallis > Crocallis elinguaria. The sequence continues at coordinate 10,627,199 of OU026065.1, read as the reverse complement.
CGACATACCCTTCATAACAACAGAGGTCACTTAAATTAAAAGCCTAGTTCACAGAATAGGCTAGGTTTAGGACTGGACAAATTGTCTGAGTTTCCTATCTTCGTCATTGTTAGGTAGAAAGTAAAGAAAGTGATAAATTCACTAACTTATTATTCTTACCTTTGGAAAGTGAATTTTTTAAAACATGAAACCTTTAATTACCTATATAATCTTTTACTCCTAAACACTTGTTACAAAACTTTCACAATATTATAGCTCCTCGAAAGACACTTAAAATTACTGCTTCAATTCAAATAGTGATCTTTTGAATTAGTCGTATCAAGTGATTCAGACTTATCAAACATTTTCGTGGTAAATTTCACTCGAACGTTTCTCTTCAAATCATTTTCGAAATCTTCGTATTCTTCATCCGAACCAGCCTCGAAGTATTCGGGTATTTCCGGAGCTTCGCAAATACGTCTCATGACGAACTTGAGAACTCGCTTTACTCCCGCCAGCTCTTTCTTTAGCCTACTGAGCAATTTGATTTTAGAGTCGAGTGCAATTTTCAGCTTTTCGTTCTCAAATTTCAGAGTTAAGTTTGCAGCTTGAGTGTCAGCTTCTCTGGAATTGGCAGAGTCTATTTGCTTTCTCATTTCGCAAACGATTGTTTGAAAACTTTGTCTTGTCCTTGCTAATGATGTGTTTGCATTGCCCAATTCGCAATGCAATCTATCTACGTTGGCTTGAATTCTGTTTACTTTTATTCCATTAAATTCTTGAGGCTTTTTCTTACCCTTATTGAAAACATCTTTGACTACAACTTCTACGGCAGTCGTGTTGTTTCTGAACACTTCGTAGGATGTTCCCGGGTCTAGTGTGGAGTTGCTTGATTTTTCGCTTTTTATATCTCCTTCCTGGAGCACTATTGACGACATTTCTGGGGGTATAGAAGTACAAGACTTTATTTTTAAGGACAGCTGAAAATATTAAGCAGTATTTTTTATATCTACATTTCTATATTTCCTGACCATTGATGAGGTGAAGAAAAATTATAACATGTTGCCTAAAACTGGAACTGCCTCTCAAGTGAGGTTGTGGTAACACACCGACAGATATACTTACTATCAGATTTTCAACCACATGTATACCAAAACCAGACTAGTTCAAGTATGAAAGGGAAATACAAGGAAACCCGGCGAATTAATAAACTAAATAAACGCTTACACTCATACATTAGGATCACGCATTAGGATTCCCTGTGTCGCAGGTGGCATGGACACACACAGATACAAATCACAAACATCCAAAACCCGAGAACAAACTTTATGCTTACACAAAATCTGCCCGGCCGGGAATCGAACCCGGGACCCCTCGCTTTGCAGGCAGGGTTACTACCAACTTAACTACGGAGCCGTCACTGAACCCACACATGAAGTCACAGAACACAGAACTCGTTGCTACTAAAAATAAATGATTAGTATTAGTAGCTGTAGGTTTTTTTTAGAACCACATTGTAAAACTGTGGTAGCACGCTTGCCCAGAAGATACCACCTGTTCACTCGTCTCTTGCAGACTCTCAGATTGTAGTGTTCAGGAAAAACAGATGACGGCAATGAGCTACACTAGCTGTCCGCATGATGAAGGTTGAAGCAAAACGCTTAGTACGGATAGGAGGTAGGTAGGTCATCCGATGATGGAAGGTTACTTTTAAATTCTAATAAATAAATCCGCATGTTCTAATCGTGAGATGCGAATTGCTACACGTTAATGCTACGTTATGGCATTCACTTACGATTAAGCACAACTGAATAATTCTTAAACCACTTGTATTTAATTTGTGTAAACAATAAAAATGAACCTCGATTGTGAATTTTTATTTTTGTTTGTCACACGTTTGTCAATATTATATTTCTGTCAGAATGACGTCCTCCTAGAGTTTTTCGTACTTTTCTTTATCATTGTATTTGCTGTTTTCTAGAGTATACAGTGCTAGTCCTACTATCCTACTTCCTACAATATTATAAATACAAAAGTGCCTTTGTCTGTTTGTTGGTTTGTCCTTCTTTCACGCAGCAACGGAGCAACGGATCGACGTGATTTTGGGCATAGTTATAGTTTATGGACCGGATAGTAACATAGGGTACTTTATATCCCGGAAAAAGGCACGGTTCCTGTGGGAACGCGGATGAAAACCGCGGGCAGAGAAGTTAAAAACGTGATACTTACTGCATCAAAGAGAATATAACGCTACGCTTGACTGCATAATAATAATACAACCGGCTACCCTAAGTAGTAGTTCATAAATATTTTCCCGTTAACACGCTCCAGATAACACCCTCATAATTGAAATCTGCAGCGACTGCAGCAGATAGCAATCATGCGCTCGACTCTCCCCGCGGCCCAACCACTCAGCTGACCGGCAAGGGTGCGCATGGATACCTATTACGTAAAATAGTGTGGAAGATCAGTCCAATCGGTTGAAAAACGCCATTTATCGTTTACTTTCGCAATGTAGGAAACAACATTTTTTTTTGTCCGTGAATTAAAATATTACGTCTACGCCTGGAGCGACTTTCAGCTTGTTATAGGTTTACAAGTGTTAGATTGGAAAAATGTGTATACGTTTTAGTAGATAATAAATACCCGTTTCTTTAACGTATAATTTGTGTTCAAGCTTACGCCATTTTTACGAAGTAGTTTATCTTTCGATAATGCATTAGTTATGGAATAGTTAGTCTGTATTTGCTGATTGTATCGTTCGCTCTTGTTCATTCGCCAGTTCACTCATCAGCGGGAATCTACAAAGTACTCTGTGGCGGGAATGAAACAAGAGGCAGAAAAAAGATGGCGTAAAATGGAGTGGACGGACAAGAAAGGCGACGCTGGATATTAGATGAATTTACTGAGAAACCGAATAAACCACCACTAATTTGTATCTGGAGTTTCCCTGCAATAAATCCTTTCAAATTCAGAAGCTGGATGAACACACGCTTGTATATATAAGCTCGGTGCACAGGTTTGCTATATAAAAAAAAAATGGTTGAAAGGAAAAACAGGTTCGTCTGTTAACTTATTTACGGTATGTTGAAAGTACTTCTAAGTACAGTAAACGTTGATATAGTTTATAATAACGCTATATATAAACGCTGTTCTAGTTCTTTCGTCTGTGTTAAGGATTTTACTGACGGGCGAGCTTAACCGCAGTTTTGGTAACACGCTGATAAAGCTTGCTGGTCGATTATCGTAAGACTGAGGTTTTATGATTCGACAAAACAAAATCACGGCTCTTTGTTGTTTAAAATTTTGGATGGCACCTCACATAAAACCCCATGCATATCACCGAATAGCGAGCCGAGCTGGTGGTTTTGGCATAGATCACATAGAATTTCCTGTGGTTGTGCCCACAGGAAATTCGTCAAAACAGGAGTTTGGTAAGGTAGAGGTTTTATTTCAAAGCATACCTACTCTAGATGATTACTGTTTGGATAGTTCCGGTATCAGATATGACAAGCTGCGAGTAAAACCGTTGTAAGCTTTACCGCGAGCTTTTGGCTCGCTGGTCTGTCGAGCACCTAAATATCTTGATAGATAGGATAAATTGATGTTTGGTTTTTGAATCAGAGTTATTGTCACAATGACAGTTTCTAAATTGATAAATTTATTTTGAAATTAAAAATTACTATGAAAACACCAAGGAAGTTTTAGGGTATAAGTTCCTTGGAAAAGACTAAGAAGTGTCTATATCAACAATTGAGACTAAGGAGTTTTCATACTACGAATAAATAATAAGTCTCGTAGTTTTCATAAATTTAAACTAAGGAGTTCTCATATCATCGTTATCACTATCCCGAATGACGCATGACTGGGTATGGGTAGAACTTTTTAGAACATGGGAGTACAATATTGCTACATACATGAATTTTAACTTGTCTAAATATCACAGGTTATCATTGTTTAAACACAATGCCAAAAGAGGATCAGTCGTGGTTCGCATACGCGATGCTGGCGTATCCTGTCACGATCCACTACGAGGCATGGGTCGAGCACACGCAGCAGGGCGATGCTGGCGTATCCTGTCACGATCCACTACGAGGCATGGGTCGAGCACACGCAGCAGGGCGATGCTGGCGTATCCTGTCACGATCCACTACGAGGCATGGGTCGAGCACACGCAGCAGGGCGATGCTGGCGTATCCTGTCACGATCCACTACGAGGCATCGAGGCACGAGCGACGATCGAGCGCATCGAGGTCAAGTTCACTCTCAAACGGAAGAAGACGTCGTCGCCGCCATTCTATGCCATCGTGTGTTGTAGACCGTAAAGTAACGCTTATGACCATTCGAATTAACACAGCGCGCAAAGCTCGTTACAAAAAGATATGATGAATGAGAAAGTAAATATAAAGTAAGTGTAAAAGAGGTTCATCTCCTGATGTACAATATTACTGAACCTGGATCAAAATGAGTTACCTAAAAATAGTAATATGATTGAAACTTTAACCAAGGACCCTAAGCTATCTCAAGCGTAAATTCCCACAAGGAAAAGTTTCCAACAGTAAATGTTGTACAGATTTGTAAGACACTTAAGCTAGATTTTAGTGAGCAGTTTAAATGTTTTACCGTTAGTTAAATACTAGAAAAGCAGGTCACGACAATCCAAACTATTCTACGGAAGTTTGGAAAGGTAAATAATATGCAAAAGAAAACATTGACTAGTTGAGAATCGAAATTTTGTTATTAATAAATTTGACAAATCTATTTATTTTAATGGTTTGAAGTTAAATGGTTACATAGATTTTGGTAGTCAGTGTACTATTATTCAAGAGTCAGTAGCTAAAAGATTGTTTGGTTGGAATGGATGGAGACCAGTGGAGACAAACCGAACTACCATGCTTACGTGGTTTTGAAAACTTGGTCGTACAGGCTATTGGTTCGTATACGGCGGATTTTATTATTGATGACATAAAAGCGAATGCTGAATTGTTCATAGTTGCTGATAATAACATGAGTTATGAAATTTTAGTGGGTCAAACTGTGACTGAGCAACCTCATGTTGAAGTTTATACGGATGATGACAAGTTTATAAAGATGAAAACTTTTAAAACAAAATCACCTGTAAATACATTATATATCACGTGTGCCATTAAAAACGTATAACTCCGCCAGTAATTTTGGTAGTGTAGTTATTAAAATCTTTACTAAAACTATGTCGTCGGGAAAGATATGCATATTATTGCATAATATGCTTAGAAAATAGTCAGAGACCAAAGTATAAAATAACGGGTGGAACATATAAACTTAAAAAAAAGGAATAGGTTATATATATATACTTGTTGAAAATTATCAGATGAACCAAGTAATGTTTGGAAAACATGAAATAGAAGTTCATAGTATTTGTTAAGTGGATACGTAGATGAGATGCAATATTTAAATGTTAATAAAGTCAGATAGGTAGCAAGCGTTATTTCGTTCATTGATTTACATATCGGGACTACTTTAAGTGAGGAGGAAAAGGAGCAATTAATAGGGGTAATAAATGAATACCGGGATTGTTGCTAATGATTTGTCTGAACTTATGTTTTTCGGGAGAAGCTATAAAGCCAGGTACGCGAAGGATAGAGACCGTTAATAATTTCCCTACCCCAAAGGCGGGTAACCTACCCCACAACGTAAGAAATTATAGGTGTAGCTATTTTTTTTTAGAGATCTTATACAAAGATTTGCTCAAATCACCAGACCTTTGACAAAACTGTTAGACGCTATTTGGGTTTGGGATGAAGAACAAGAAAAATCGTTTAGTGAGATAAAACGGCTTTACCATAAAGGCCGGTTTTAGCCTTATACAGTCCAACAGAGGTAAAACGCGTTAAAGATATTTTGTCATACTCCGAATACAATGACGTCGTTGAAAAACTTCATATTACAAAGAGATCTTGTAGTTAGAAATACTGAAGAAGGATTGAGGTGGATCGTACCGAAGGGTTGTAGGTGGCAAATTTTACTAATAAGAAGAAAAAAAAAACATGATGAAATAGGACAGTTTGGTTTTAATAAAACGTAAGAGTAAAGCAACATTATTGGTTCCAGCGAATGCGGACGTTCCTAAAAATAATGTTACTTCTTGCTTGGAGTGTGCGCATAACAAAGTTCGACTAGGAAAGAAAGAAAGAAGGTTATCTTCACAGTATACCTAAAGTACCTACTCCCTTTCTCATACGATGCATGTGGATCATGTAGGGTTTTTTGTGATCAGTAAACGTAAAAATGATTATATACCTACTGGTAATTGTTGACGCGTATACAAAATTTATTTTGTTAAACAGTAAAAAAAAAAAAAATATATATAAGATCTAATACATATATTGCGGTGTTACTTTGAGATGTTTGGATTACCAGTTCGTTTAATAAGTGATCATGGTACTTCTTTTACAAGTTTCAAATTTAAAACGTTTGTAACAGAATTTGGAGTTAGGCATATTCTAAATGCAGTTGTTTTTCCAAGGGCTAATGGACATGTGGAGAGGTGTAATTGCACTATATTAGACTCAGTGACAACCCAAAATCATGGAGATTATGGGATGATTTTTTGTTACAGGCGCAACGGGGCCTAAATAATACACTAAATAAGGGTATTGGGAAGTTTCTAGCAGAAGTCTTGTTTGGGTTCAAACTTACTAATATGAACGAAGGACATATTGTATCAGGGTTTTTGTCTGATGTGGATAGTGATGATTTCGAGTCCATAAATGGCCATCAAGGTTAATAGAGGAGATAATAATAGTGAACCTGAAGTTGTAGTAAGTTGGGTCACAGAACGGCGCAGTTGATGGACAGATGTGATGTTAGAAAAGCTAACTCCAGCAATCAGCATTGTCGATACTGTTCAGGATATTAAAATGAAGATACTAACGTTGGGAAATTATTATCAGAATTAGATCAGTTCATACAAAAAGAGAAAGAAAACAAAAAAATATGTAGTGAAGGAGATTTAGTGAGAGTAGAGAAGTCTATACATACTGTAGGTAAAAGTAGAAAGTCCTAACTTATCTGGTCCATATAAAATAACAAGAGTTTGATAACGATAGAAATGAAGTTGTTGACACGCTTTTAAGTAAGGGAGGGAAAAGTGTGTACACAGGCGTAAACAAAATATTCCCCTGGATGTGTTTTGTTTCGAAAGAAAATGACGGTTCCGATAGTTCTGAAAGTATTAATAGTGATAATCAAATTAACACGTTAATTTAGAAACTGAAGTAACAAGAAGATATTAATGTTATGTAAATAGGTTATGTTGCCTAAAGTAACAATATAATCATTATGTTGTGTTATTATACCAAATTTTGTTGTGTTATTCATTTGGAATGGTCATTTGTTGTTATGTTTTAAGCACAAGGTGCGCATAGATCAAGGTGAGTTGTTGAGATGTTTAAGCACAAAGTGTGCTAAGCTCAAAGTGAGCTACTGAAATGCTTCAAGCACAAAGTGTGCTAAGCTCAAAGTGAGCTACTGAAATGATTCAAGCACAAAGTGTGCTAAGCTCAAAGTGAGCTACTGAAATGGATTAAGCACAAAGTGTGCTAAGCTCAAAGTGAGCTACTGAAATGAATTAAGAACAAAGTGTGCTAAGCTCAAAGTGAGCTACTGTAATGGTTTAAGCACAAAGTGTGCTAAGCTCAAAGTGAGCTAAGCTCAAAGTGAGCTAAGCTCAAAGTGAGCTACTGAAATGGATTAAGCACAAAGTGTGCTAAGCTCAAAGTGAGCTACTGTAATGGATTAAGCACAAAGTGTGCTAAGCTCAAAGTGAGCTAAGCTCAAAGTGAGCTACTGAAATGGATTAAGCACAAAGTGTGCTAAGCTCAAAGTGAGCTACTGTAATAGATTAAGCACAAAGTGTGCTAAGCTCAAAGTGAGCTAAGCTCAAAGTGAGCTACTGAAATATATTAAGCACAAAGTGTGCTAAGCTCAAGGTGAGCTACTGAAATATATTAAGCACAAAGTGTGCAAAGCTCAAAGTGAGCTACTGAAGTGGAGCATAAGGTGTGCAAGTGTAATGTACACTACTAAAATAGTTTAAGCACAATGTGTGCTAGGCTGAAGGTAAGCGATTAATATTATTTATGCACAATGTGTGCAAAGTTCAAAGTGAGCTACTAAAATAGTTTAAGCACAATGTGTGCAAAACGCAAAGTGCGTTATTAGAGTGTTTGAATGAAAATGTGTGCAAAACGCAAAGTGCGTTATTAGAATGTTTTAATGACAATGTGTGCAAAACGCAAAGTGCGTTATTAGAGTTTTAAGCTACAATGTGTTTGTACACATTGTAGCATTCCAATAACTCAGAATGGGCTATTGGAATGTTTTAGCACGGAGTGTACAAAGCTAATTTGCGGTACTGGAATACTTTAACGCGATGCACTACTTTATGGTACTCTATTTTATGGCATGAAGAATGAGTGCGCTAACAAATGTATAGTGTTACCACAGAAAAAGGGGCACTTTTGGTCGCCTGTTTGGCTGGACAGAATCTAGAGATGGACGTCAGAGATGATTGGGGGTGTGACAACGGAGTTCTGTTATACGATGGTTGGACGCTGCTTGGATCGGAATTTGTGGTTGCTCATATTGGATTGCGCGACTGAGGCATGTTTGGGCGTTGAACGGTGTTTAACACGCGCTTGACGTGTGTTTAATTTTTATTTTTGGGGTAACATCCAGTTTGTTTAAATGTTAATGAATTTAATCTTGTTTGTTCACGGGGACGTGAACTTTTATCAGGATGGACGAGCTGTTAGATTGGAAAAATGTGTATACGTTTTAGTAGATAATAAATACCCGTTTCTTTAACGTATAATTTGTGTTCAAGCTTACGCCATTTTTACGAAGTAGTTTATCTTTCGATAATGCATTAGTTATGGAATAGTTAGTCTGTATTTGCTGATTGTATCGTTCGCTCTTGTTCATTCGCCAGTTCACTCATCAGCGGGAATCTACAAAGTACTCTGTGGCGGGAATGAAACAAGAGGCAGAAAAAAGATGGCGTAAAATGGAGTGGACGGACAAGAAAGGCGACGCTGGATATTAGATGAATTTACTGAGAAACCGAATAAACCACCACTAATTTGTATCTGGAGTTTCCCTGCAATAAATCCTTTCACAAGTAACTTTCCTTTTGTGGGTAAACGCAACACAAATTCAGCGAAAGTTCTACTTTATACAACGCGGTAGCGAGACATGTTATGCTGGTCTTGGTTGCCTCGTTATTGTTATTATTGCAATGCCACGCAAAACTTTGAAACAAAAAGGCCTGCGCAGCACTGCAGCGCACTTTTTACACAGGTATCATAAGCCCAGTAATTTCACTGACTGCATTGCTTGTAAAAATGGAACACGTACCTACCCACCTAAGTTTTGCATGCACACTATTTGCTTGGTCACAGCATACATGACGACCTAGACGCACATTCGCAGAAGAGTAGTTGAGACAAGGTAGAATAGGAACCAAATAGGAACGGTAATACTAAAGTACTTAGAAGAAAAAGCTTTTACCTACGTATAGCAAATAATCTGCCAGATACATAATAGCCCTCCCGTTTGACCGATGAGTATCGGAGAGGGACCGTCTCGTTACTGGATCCTTGTGAACGAGCCCAATTGATTGGACGAATGAGATGAACATTATGAATAGGACTTTGATGTGTAACGAACAGTGAGATGAATAGTGCTCGTTGAATCTGTAACTCGGGTAGGTACATAGTGAGAAGGTAAACGAGTAGGTAGAATCTCAGATTTGCTGTACATAACTGGAAAGCTGTTAAGTTGTATCCTTATATTTTTGTGCAGCTTTTTAATAACATAAACTTATACACTCATATCCCTGCACTAGGATTTCCTGTGTCGCAGATGGTATGTAGGTATGCGCACAGATACAAAATACAAACATCCAATCGATTTGAATAAATTCAATATGCTTTGAATACCTAGATGCGATATCTGATATCCACTCCACAACTGAAGTTCTATTCACCAATAGCATAATAGCCACCAAACGTGGGTAAGTCAAACATCAACTAGCTCGCTAGTATGGATTTATTCAGCTTCTGCAACCCGGTCGGAGTACATTCGATGCCCCAGTTTCACGGCCTCGCAGCCACAATACCTAGTCGGGCCAGGCTACTAGGTACGGGGGCTAGGCTACATTTACACCGTCCGTTTACGTTGACTGGGAAAAAAGGCGTGAAATTGAAAGCGATGATGGTCCTGCCCGCCGAACGGTTGAGAGTTCGGATCTTACAGCTTGAAGGTGAAGGAAAAATTTGTGACGGAACCATATCATGTTATTTTTCCGGCGCTGGCTTGGCTAGCTACCACTCTGCGAAACTGTCACCAAGCATCTATAGCTGTCTTCCGGCAATTGCATTTCAGAGCCAGTCCTACACCATACGCATCAACAGTGTTTTCACCATCGAAATCGTCACTTGAGGACCTTGAGATCAGCAGGGTTATTTTAATTCACTCGGAATGATATCCGTGTCGGAAGCGACAGTCTTGATCGTTTATATTTCAGAATCGCATCCCGTCAGAAATAATCCCGTTTGGATTCGACAACTCAGCTGCATAAACACGGATACACCCCCGACAATATTTCTCTGTCAGTATGCGTTTCCGAGATATAAACGATCAAGAAAGTCACATCCGACACGGATATCATTCCGAGAGAATTAAAATCAACCCTGCAGGTGAGGTAGCGGCCAAGATAGTGTAAAAAAGGACGATCCTTTTTTTTACAATAACAACGAACGACAAATGATAAAAAATGCTTTTGTAAGTATTCGCCATGCGGTCACGGCTACGTATAGTACAATCCCATCTCTTGAAGGTGCCTTAAGAGTCGGCTAAGGCAATATATATCTAGGGCATGCCATGGGCAGCAACTTTTTCTTCGGTCACCATGAAAATACGCCTGATAAGCGTGCTCAATTATAGCAAATTCCCCCTTCATGGCGAAGACCTAAGTTCAGCAGTGGACGTTGTCCTGCTTATGATGATGATATTGATGAAGTATATCTTAATGCAAAAGATGGGTCCGTTCGGTGTAAGCAACGGTACACACCTATTTTCCCAGCATTCAGCTCACTGCGCGGCGTCTCGGCTTGTTCCAGATACTAAGCATTAAAACGTTATAGAACTTTCTAGAGTTTACGTGCGAGAATGGGTGTGTTGTTTAGCAGCTGTCATTGAATTTTAGTGGAACGTGTGCACAAAACGTGTGAGACTGTAATCCCGGTGTTTGTGTGGAAGTTGGAACCGGGAACGGACATATTATTTATGCAATTTATTTCATTAGTTCACGGGTTTTTCAGTTCGCATTCTTGTGAAGGAAATTGTTGTCCGTTTTCTTTGTTGACGGGTGGTGATAGGTTTCTTTATTGGCACCCTGCTGCTGCCCACGGTTTCACTCGCGATCCCCACAGGTTTTATTTTTCCCGGAAAAATGCAAGTTTCTTGAGTGGCATATGTCATTCCCCGGCCAAAAAAGAAAAATGATGAACATAGTTCAAGTGAATCAGCTGATCTAGGCCTGTCCGGAAGTTCTGTAGTAGAATTTTGACGTAAACTTTAAATGTCTTTTCATCAATGAAAAATTTCGAATTTCAAAAACTCGTAAAACATACGGTCTTACCACAAAAAAATTAAAAAACAGTATTTATCTCCTAAACAAGTCGCGTGTTTAAATATGAGAAACCACAAATCGTGATATAAGTAGTGTCTAACTCAATTTTGTTGTGATATTTCTAATCATTGTAGACAAAATTCCAAACTTATATAATTATCTTTGGCAATGCTATGGTTCTTCCACAAAATTAACTTATAATGGCAAAGAAATTTCGTCTGCTGTTGGTTGTCAACAAGGCGATCCTCTTGGTCCGGCCGTATTTAGCCTTGCCATTCATCCCATTATTCAGCGACTTCAGTCGAAGCTTAACGTTTGGTATTTGGATGATGGTACTTTGGGTGGTGACGTTAATACGGTGTACGACGATCTTCTTTTTTTAACAGAGGAATTTCGCTCTATCGGCCTTGTTCTAAATTTTTCTAAATGTGAACTTTTTATTTCGGACAATTGCCCAGCAAAAGATTTCATTTTACAAAAGTTTAACAATTTGGCTCCTAATATAAAAGTAATAGACAAGTATTCACTTCGTTTATTAGGTTCTCCTATTCTAGACGAATCTTTCCCTCTTTTTGTTGAAGAAAAAATTCAAAATTTTTTACTATGCTCGGACCGTCTTTCTAAAATCAGTACTCACATGGCTTTTACTATAATTCGTTTTTGTCTTTTTGTACCTAAATTCACTTATACTTTACGTTGTTGTCAGCTGTGGAAGCACACAGATCTGCTTCAGACTTTAGATAACATTGTAAAAACAACTTTGGAATCCATTTTAAATATCAATTTGAAAGATCGGGAGTGGTTGCAAGCTTCACTTCCAGTGCGATCGGGGGGCCTGGGCATCAGATCAATATCTGGTGTGGCTTTACCCGCGTTTCTGTCCTCGGTACATAGCACACAAAAACTTACCCAAAAAATACTTGCAGCGTCTATAACTGATCCAGAAATAACTTTTTCTACCGAGGCTAAAAACACATGGTTATTAGCCTGTCCAAACTCAGAATTCCCTAATACACCATCTTTTCAAAGGCTATGGGACCGGCCGCTTTGCGAGCAAGTACGGAAGCAATTGTTTAATACGTACTTGAGCTCTGCAGAGCGCGCCCGTCTGTTAGCCGTTGCCGAGTGGGAATCGGGCTTGTGGCTTCAGGCTCTTCCATCGCAAAACACTGGAACTCTTTTGGACTCCTCAGCTTTCCGCATCGCGGCATCCCTTCGCTTGGGCGCATCATGCTGTGCTCCGCACCGCTGCCAGTGTGGTAGTGCTGTTGACCGGCTCGGTCACCACGGTTTATCTTGCCAACGAAGCGCTGGCAGAATTTCACGCCACGCCAGTCTTAACGACATAATCCGTCGGGCTTTTGCCAGCGCCAACTGCGCGGCCATTTTAGAACCGAATGGCCTCGTACGTGACGATGGTAAAAGGCCTGATGGAATGACTCTTATTCCGTGGAAGATGGGGCGACCTTTGGTATGGGACGCTACCTGTGTTGACACCCTTGCGCCGTCACATCTTCCCGGTACTCAAAATAAGGCTGGTGCGGCAGCTGAATCCGCTGAGAACCTCAAAAGGCGCAAATATAGTAGTCTTGATAGTAGCTACATATTTGAGCCTTTTGGGGTTGAGACACTTGGACCGTGGGGACCTGGAGCTCATCGAATTTTTAAAGACCTTTCAGGGCGTCTGGTCGAAGCCACACGTGACCAAAATGCTGGCCACTACTTAGGTCAAAGATTAAGCATTGCCATTCAACGTGGCAATGCTGCCAGCATTTTGGGAACTTTGCCTACTGGTAGCGGATTATTAGATTAAGATTGTAAATAAATTAGTGTGTATTTTATTTAGTTATTTTAGTTTATGTTGTTTATTTTTTCTGTTATTAAATAAAGAACTTTTTCATCCTACTTCCATCATTGTAGACATTTATCTTTAGAGACTGTCTAGCTAAAAGCGTCTAAAATTGTTTTTTTTTTTGTGATAACAAAGTTATCGTTGATCTCCACGTGTAGATTGACCCTCTTTCGAGATAACATACCAATTCTAACGCAGGCTGTAGAGGTGGAAAAAATCCACCAGGAATAGGTACCTATGTACCTAGTGTAATCATACTGGTGTGGGAACTAATACAATAACATAAGAAAGTTCATTAAGTCTTTTAATACTGGCCCGCGTATTTCCTAACCAAAAGAGATTATTATAATACTAGCTGCTGCCCCGCGGTTTCACCCGCGTGGAGATTTTGGATTACATGGTTTTTATTCTTTGGCGCGGAACCCTAATTATGTTTCTAAAATTAAAGTAGCCTATGTTACTCCTTGTAACATCTGCTATCTGCCAGTGAAAGTCCCGTCAAAATCGGTCCAGCCGTTTCGGAAATTACCCGGAACAAACAGACCGACAAAAATTTTAAAAATAGTTGTTTTGTTATAGTAACCGTATATACTTTCATATGCATTTAGTAAAAAGCTGTTATTTTGATATTACAAACAGACACTTCAATTTTATTTATCTGTAGTATGGATGTACACCACACTAGAGCAGATTGGTAAACATATTCTTTAGTTTTCTCTTTTACTTGTTTGGTAACAACTAAATAAAGCATATTGTATATTATATTAATATGCATATTTTATTACAAAATTACAAAATGAACAGAGGAATAAAACTTTGCTTAGTATCTATATTTAAATTAAAAATATTATGATAAGTAGGCCAATAACAACGAAATAATAAATGAACAAACAATGAATTAATATTATCTTCATATTTTTAATAACAACGAATAAACAAACAATATGAAACAATTTATTATGATAGGTGTCTGAACTGTCATGACTCATGACCTGCTCTGCCTTATCAGCTAACAATCTCGTGTTCGTTTTCAATACCAGACCGATTAAAACCAGCGGTCACTAGTCTTCGTGTGGAAGGAGTTGTCAATAGTTTTCGCTTCTTTTCGTTTTGTAAGAGCTTATTTCTTTAATAACCAGTGAAAATTCTAGACTATTCCTTCCCCACGAAGACTAGTGAGCCCTGGTTTTAATCGGTCTGGTATTGAAAACGAACACGAGATTGTTAGCTGATAAGGCAGCTGATGTTCAGTACGAAAATGGTCACAATAAACGGGATATTTACCAAAGAAAATATCTCATTTATTGTGATAATCTTCGTAATTCATTATTCAATATTTCTTGGCATTATTTTGGTGCGTTTCTATGACAAACGGGAGAAATTGAGTTACATTTTATAAAACTATAACAAAATCTATATATTAATTATTATATCGGTAATGTCACCTACATAAGAAATGGATGCACTAGCCTATACCTAACGCAAGATATCAAAATATAGAGTATAAAAAACAGGCGATTCCAATTCTCAAAATATTCAATAATGTGACTAGGAGTACACAGGGATACATAATAAATATAATATCAAGCATAAATAAACTTTATTGTATAATAAGTAAAATATAGTTTAGATTAAAGCCGGGTTACGGCCGGACAGTAATGGAGTCGTGGAACGTGACGCCATTTTGCTAAGACCGGCTTAAAAACAGTATAAAGCTAAGTACGTACTGCATTAAATAAGGTATTACAGTAAATAATTAAGTAAGAGTATGTATATGCGATACTTTAAGCCACACTGGAGACCTACCAACATCGCTTAGTATTACTTTTAACTTACATTTAAAATTCGTACTAACATTTTCAATGTAAGGTTAAAGTAATACTGCTCTAAGATATAGTGGTAGGCCTCTAATTGAGATAATGTTCAAACGGAAGCCTATATTAAAAAGATTCTAACGATACCCCATACATCCAAATCCGTTCAGACATTTAAAAGTTATAGTAAAGAAACTCGCATACATATCTACATAAACCCTGCCAACACACACTGCTTTTTTAAGCAGTTGTTTAAAAAACAAATATTTGATGGGCACAGAATAAAATCAACTTTTAAAACATTTAGTTGCACATCTTCAATATTGACCCAATAAGATCCAATATGAGTATTGTAAAATGTCATAAGCTTGTTATCACTAAAACTGTAATAAAAAATTTACAGATATTTTATAGTTGTATATATAAGAAAACAGGTGGCGTTAATAAAAAATTTAACAAGGTATATTTCAGGCACATTGTCGAGTATTTTTTTAGATAACCTTTTTAAAAGACTACAGAGCAAATATCTCGCTCAAATAACTCTTTCTTGAGAAAAATAAATGCAATATTCTTTTAGAACCCATCTTATGGCGCCTCCGCATTTTAAACTTATCAAAAGGTTATCTAAATTATTTTAAAGAATTTCTATATTAAATAAAAGTATAAAAAAGCTTATTAACAATTATTATTAAGGATGGAGAATGAGATTTCATGATTACATTTTAACATCTACGTAAATTAATTCTGGTAAAATAAAAACAAAAAAAAAATATTAACCTTACAAGCCAGATCAAAGTTGGATTTAGGGATTATCACACAGCGCGCGCAAACAGCTTGGCGAGAGTGAGAGTCACCGTTAAAATACCTATTTACGCGACGACCAAGTAAATACTAATACGCGACGACAGAGTTTCTCGAGTTATAGCCACACAAACAGCCAAATTTCTATGTCGCTGGCTTCGGTCGCACACCGTCAGTCGCATAGCACGCTGACCAATTTCCAATGATGCGTAGCAGCGCTATCTCGCTCGCGCATCTTAACATTTTTTAAGATATATAATCATTTAATATAATTATGAAAAATCTAATTCGGTGAAGTTGCTGGCAATGACATTACAAAGGTACGGCAAAAGTATCATTTTGATCCGATCAAGTTTTCATACATGAAAATGGGCAAAACATAAAATCCCAATTTTAGGTTTGAAAACTTGAATGGATCAAAATTAAATTTTTGTTTAACCTTTGTAATTGCAATTGCATTTGTGCTAGTATCGAGATACGTTAAGACTATTTGCGACACCCGAACTGGATATAATGTACGTACTTACTTGACTATTTTATCTGTCCACCAAAGTACATTTATGCAAAATAAATTATGAATTATGAATGTTATTGTCAGCAACTTCACCGAATGAGATTTTTCATAATCGTACTAAGTGATTGTTTATCTACAAAAATGTAGATGTGCGAGCGAGATAGCGGGGCGCCGAATTCTGTCCTTAATTCTTTTTGTACAAATCTTCAACGCGCGTAATGTAGTAATCCCTTATAACTCCACGTCATATTTTTACTTATATCTCTACACAACAGCACTGCTTGCCATCTGGTTGACTCCACAGGTGCCGTCGCCCCTAAACACGCGGTAATACCCCTTCTCACCCCATGACGGGCCCCATGAGTTCTTCACTATCCAGTAGGGGAGGCGCTTGTGGAACAGCGGGTAGTCTGAAATGGAAGGTACTTATTAATCAGTGGCACAGAACAAATAATAGTGCACAGTGGATACTATCTTTTTCCCGTCCTGTTTTTTCTTATTTTAATACTAGCTGCTGCCCACGGTTTCACCCGCGTGCAGATATTGGATTTCATGGGTTTTATTTTTTTGCACGGAACCCTAATTTATTTTCAAAAGTTAAAGTAGCCTAAGTTAGTCCTTGTAACATCAGCTATCTGCCAGTGAAAGTCCCATCAAAATCGGCCCAGCCTTTTCGGAGATTATCCGGAACAAACAGACATACAGACAGACAAAAACTTTAAAAATGGTTGTTTTGTTATAGGTACCGTATATACTTTCATATGCATGTGGTAAAAAGCTGTTATTTTGATATTACAAACAGACACTTCAATTTTATTTATTTGTATAGAGTATAGATATAGATGTAGAGATAACAAAAGTGTACATTACATATTTGTTACTGACCTATTTGTTGTTTTTATTTTAGGTTAATACTAACAAGATCTCATAAGTCAAATTATGAAAAACGCTTTTTTTATCTACTCCCAATACTTCTTCATACATATTTATTTTTTCAAAATTCAATTAAGTACAGCTATCATTGCGACATATAATCCTACTTCCTACTAATATTATAAATGTGAAAGTGTGTTTGTTGGTTTGTTGATTTGTTGGTTTGTCCTTCTTTCACTCAGTAACGGAGCAACAGATGGACGTGATTTTTGGCATACATATTGTTTATGGACCGGAGAGTAACATAGAGGCTACTTTTTATACCGAAAAAATGCACGATTCCTGTGGGAAGGCGGGTGAAAACCGCGGGCAGAAGCTAGTAAACAATATATAAATGACATTTCACACACTCATTCATAATTGGTCAAATTGACCAATCAATTACTTACGCGAATTCAGTTAAAAATACCTTAATTAAATAGAGGCCATTAATTATATTAAATGATAATTAAACACTTAGTTGAAGATAACACAATTATTTAACTCGTTAGATAAATCTACGTACTCTTGATGCCGTATCCGACGATGAGTACGCCGTGGTCCAAGTTGCTGGGGCTGCAGAGCATCTTCCATGGATGAGAGACTCCGCCCATGTAAAACTGCATCGCGTTTGCGTTGATGCCTGAAATTAGAGGAGTAAGAGTTAGGGGAGGTTTGTTAAAGTATAGTAAGAGGTCACTGACGCAAGGACTAACACTGAGTGTTATAACTCAAGTGTAGCGTTAGTCGCTGTGGTAAAGGACTAGGCTGCATCGCCGAGCGCATACTGCGTTTTATGCGAAATGCGATTTCAAAACTGTCATTTATCAAAATGAAACTTTTGAAAGATACTGAGTGTTATAACTCAAGTGTAGCGTTAGTCGCTGTGGTAAAGGACTAGGCTGCATCGCCGAGCGTATACTGCGTTTTATGCGAAATGCGATTTCAAAACTGTCATTTATCAAAATGAAACTTTTGAAAGATACTGAGTGTTATAACTCAAGTGTAGCGTTAGTCGCTGTGGTAAAGGACTAGGCTGCATCGCCGAGCGCATACTGCGTTTTATGCGAAATGCGATTTCAAAACTGTCATTTATCAAAATGACACTTGAAAGATACTGAGTGTTATAACTCAAGTGTAGCGTTAGTCGCTGTAACGAGACGAGCTGGTCGTTTGCCTGATGGTAAGCATAACGCTGGCCCATAACAATTGCAGTGCCACTCAGAACTTTGAAACACAAAGGTGTGCGCGGCACTGCAGTGCGCTCGTTATCCTGAGACATTAGGTATTAAGTCTCATAAGCCCTGTAATTTCACTGGCTACTTTGCTCATCAAACCGGAACACAGTAATGCTTGCACACTACTGCTTGGCGGCAGACTTCACTCACAAAGCGGTGGTACTAACCCAGACGGACACTCGCAGAAGAGTTAGTCCTCCCACTAACAACGTTGTAGGCGTGTTTCATTATATTCGTCGCGAGACACTCACCGATAGAGATAGGTCCGTTCTTGACCAGCCACTTCGCCATGTCGGTCTCGTTGGAAGTGATGTTCACGGCGCCAGTGATCTGGACACGCGACAAGGACTTGTTGTAGACACACTTGTCGTCTTCTCCCTCGTAGGGGTAGTCGGTCTCGGTTTCCAGGCCACCTAACTGTTCAATTGCTCTGAGGAATGCGAAAATTAAAACTAAATACTTATAAGTACTTACACAACAAAATGTAATTATTGAAATTGAAATTATTATTTAACACGCATAAAACTCTTTCTTAAAATTATTGAAATATTACAATTCATTACAATATTACATTTCAATTCAATTTCAATTCAATTTCAATTCAATTTCAATTCAATTTCAATTCAATTTCAATTCAATGTCAATTCAATTTCAATTCAATTTCAATTCAATTTCAATTCAATTTCAATTCAATTTCAATTCAATTTCAATTCAATTTCAATTCAATTTCAATTCAATTTCAATTCAATTTCAATTCAATTTCAATTCAATCTCAATTCAATCTCAATTCAATCTCAATTCAATCTCAATTCAATCTCAATTCAATCTCAATTCAATCTCAATTCAATCTCAATTCAATCTCAATTCAATCTCAATTCAATCTCAATTCAATTTCAATTCAATTTCAATTCAATTTCAATTCAATTTCAATTCAATTTCAATTCAATTTCAATTCAATTTCAATTCAATTTCAATTCAATTTCAATTCAATTTCAATTCAATTTCAATTCAATTTCAATTCAATTTCAATTCAATTTTTTGTTATTGTTTCAATGCCTCACCTAATTTATCTTTACCTTCTACCAAAGTATAAACTTTACAAATTTTTATGATATAAATCATAAAAATTTGCCCCGTCCAGGGATCAAATGCCCAACTAACCCCAAACTAACAAGTCGAACCGGTCGTTTGCATGATGGCCATAACAAATGCAGTGCCACTCAGAACTTTGAAACACAAAGGCCTGCGCGCTACTGCAGTATACTCGTTACCCTAAGACGAAGAAGGGGTATTAAATCTCATAAGCCCAGTAATTTCATTGGCTATACTCTGCTCGTTAAACCAGAACACAAGTAATGCTTGCAAATTACTGCTTGGTTGGAAGACTTCACGAGCAAAGCGGTGGTACCAACACAGACGGACGCTCGCATAAGAGTTAGTCCTACCTAACACTAAGGTTAGGGTTAAATAAAATCAGTGCTTCTTTGTATGTTTACACACTACACTAAACAGCAAAAATTGCTGATTATTGGCATGCGTCAAATTAACATAACACGCCAATATAAACAACAGGATGCCTGTGAATACCTAGCGAGTCTTCGGTAGGCATCCTGTTGTTATCAGACGATGACCTATTGTTTGTTGACAAAACGGAACCACGCAAAGTCACACGCCGCAAACACAAACTAAACCAGTGGAAACAGGATGTTTTAAAGTAAACAGCTGGAAAAAATGGTTTGCAGTGCTTTAGCACGCGTCAGGCGAATTTGTAAGTTAATAGTATCAATAAACTATCAACATCAGCCGGAAGACGGCCACTGCAGAACCTAGGCCTCCCCCATTGTGGAAGGCGAACTGCCTAATACACCACGCTTGGTAAGCCTCGTGATGATTACAGATTTTGATGTTGACCGATGAAATTATGCTGCCCTTTCCATGGATAGCCCTCTCACGGCATCGAAAGGAAGAGATGGGCTGGTCCTGTTCATAGGGAGGTGGTCTGGTCAAATAAACTATACGGGATGTGATTTGCCGAATGATATTTCGAGTAGTCAACCCTACCATAATTTGACGATCGCATAGTCATTCACAAAATATTATTCGTTACGAACTGTGGCTCGGGGTTTCGCCTGCGTGGAGATTATCAAAGGAACGATGCATTTTTCGTGATGAAAAGTAGTTTATGTCAGTCTCTGATTCATAAGCTTTCTTTATGTACGACTACGCCAAAATCACGTCGATTCTTTGCTCCGATGCTGCGTTAGAAGGACAAAGTGGACACGAATGAAACAGTATAAATAATAAAAGATTGAGACAGAAGGTCACGGTCGCAGTGTGTCACATGTTTACAAGTGCTAGTTGCCGCTTGTCGCTAATCGCCAATTATAAGGCGAAATCTTACTGACTGGCTGTTTTAAACAGAAGTGCTAGGTTTTCATTTTTATATTAATAAAATGATTGAAGCTAGTCGAACAAGGAACTATGGCTATGGCACCCCGACCTGCGGAAATTAAATCTTAAGGATTGACCTTGATTCATAGAGGGTGGACTCCACCCCTCCCCTGACAACAAATAAAATTAAATGTTCCCATTGGCATCCCTTAAACCAGTCGTTCCCAATGAATGGTACGCATACCCCCAGGGGTACATTAGATTGCTTGAAGGGGTATACTAAACAGTAGCTAGTTTAATCAGTTCAACTGCATGTGATATATATGAAATCAGCGGGTGCAACGGCACGCAGTGGCGATGCGGGATGGGGTACCGCGCATTGCGTTGCCACTTAGGAGTCACTTACCTCACGACCACACGAATCCACAACATTCCATGCAAACTTTCCAAAAACCCTAATTAATTACGTGGAGTAATAAAAATATTGTATTTTCAAACGTTTACAACTTTTTATCCCGGAAAAATGCACGATTTCTGTGAGAATGTGGCAGGCAGAAGCTAGTTGCCCATAAATTATTTCAATGCAAAAAATCGAGTCGAACCGTGCCTTCGTTCCTCGCGGACAGAAACTAGTTGCCCAAAAATTATCTCAATGCAAAAAAATCGAGTTGAACCGTGCCTTCGTTGCTGCGCGTAAGAAGGACAAACTAACAAACCAACAAAACACCTTGGCGTTTATAGTTGTAAGGAATACAGATTCTACTTGTGTCCACTTATCGTGTGTAATTTATCAATAAGTGCAATATTGACCTTTTATTTTAAGAGACTTTTTTTACACAAAGGCTCAAACAGTGTTAAACGGTTGAATAGTAACAACTACGTTTTGCCTGTTTCGATTCAGTTTAAAATTATCAAAGAAAAACAATAGTTTAACTAAACCACCGTTCAAGACTGTTTATTAATAAGAGCCTAATTAGTTTTCCTATTGTGGTACCTAATGAACCGCGTCTGCTCTATCGTACCTATACATACAAAATTTAAATCAATAATAAGAATTATTACACGTACTTATACATTTTCCGTGTTATTGCATTAGTGTAACTTATTAATTATATCTAAATTGTGGTTATTTGAAAAGGTAAAGTACCTCGCCTTATCTCCACAAACAATGTTTAATTACAAAAGATGACATAGAGATGGAAACCACAACATAAACCAAACAAATTCAGTGACATCACTGTGCAATTTCTTAGTAAAATTTAACCACCCGGAACTTTCAAACACAAAGGTCTGCGCGGCTCTACTGTGCGCACGTTACCCTGAGACGTTAGGTATTGCCAATTTCACTGACTGCTTTGTTCATCAAACCGGAAAACTGTAATGTTTGTATGTGGCAAATCACTGACAGAGGCTCATCCAAAATCGGACCCCATAAAATTTCTGGAACAGCTATGCCAGCAAGCGAAGGCTGTGCACCGCTATGTCAAGGGGTTGGGATGGCTTGGGTAAGACTGGCAGGGGAAAATGCACCAATCGGAAGGTCAGTGCAGGCCTTACCACCCTCACAAAGAATAAGTATAAGATACACGTACCTGTATGCATTGTCTGGTAAGCCCCCGTTGCAGCCGTCGTCCATTTTGTCACAGTCCACCAGCTCCTGTTCAGATAGGGAGACCAGCTTGCCAGATTTCAGCTGCCACTGACCTTCGATGTTACCTGGAGACCGGGAATATATTAAGAAAGTTAACGGTAAACGCTACGTACACAATCATATACTTTACACACCCTTTCAGGATACATTTTGGAGATTGCGCGAAAGAGTTACACAACTTGATTTCAGCATCTCCATTTTACCAACGAACGACTAGAGGCACGGCACTGCGTCACCCGTATATGGTTGATATCCCTCCTGTCCGTTCTAAGCATTTTGCTTCAACCTTTATTATACGGACGGCTAAGAAGTGGAATTCTTTCCCGGCCTCTGTGTTTCCCAATAGCTATAATTTGGGAGTTTTAAAGACGAGAGTGAATAGGTTTCTTCTAGGCAAGCGTGCTACATCGTCGACCGCATCGTCGCTCAACGTCAGGTAAGATCGTGGTCTAACTTAAGCCAATCTAAGATAAAAAAAAGATTGCCGTGTCGATGGACACACACAGACATTCAAGAATCGAAAACAAACATTATGCTCATTACGAGAAGTAATGAAATCCCGCCCGGAGATCAAATCAGAGACCCTACACTTTGCAGGCAAGATACCAACCACAGTCGGCAGGGTGCCACCATCATAGGCACAGGCAGGCATCATAGGAGTCCTATAAAATATCTATAGTACACATTATTTAGTTTAATAGACTTACCAGTGACACTAAAAGCCCAGCAGCTGCCACAAGATCCCTGATCTTTGACTTCAGTAACCGCACCATGTTCCCTCCAGTCGAACATCGTCGGGATGTCCACCGTCGGTATTTTGGCTTTCCTCATCGGCACCTGATTGGTGTCCTGAAGACTTGGCTTCAAACCCATGTGCTTCTTGGTAAACTCTTCATATGTCAAGTCTGCGAAACGCGTCAACCCATAGATAGCTGTTCCACGCTCGTGAGTGTTTAACTCATGAATCCTGATAATATTGGCCTTGAAGACTTCAAATCTTTTTAACAACTCGTCGTGATCGTTAATGTATCCGGGACTGTACGTGGACAGGAAATCACGGAACAAATGTTCAGCTTGTATTTGATAGTACAGATCCGCTGCCGCACCATCCTGGTAGTCACAGGTGACGCGGAAGTTGGGAGGGTGGTCAGTCCACGGCCGGAGCCACACGTTTACTCGACAGAACTTGTTCACACCCCCACCATGCTCATCTATAACGCAATAATCATCGGCACTCAACGCCGAACAGTTTGTCACACCGATTTCCATTTTCATTCGGTAATGTACTCCGGCAACCACTTGTTTGTCTAGAGAATAGATTCGGACTACTTTTTGCTTCCGCGGATGGGGGTATTTTGCCTCAATGTGTCTCAGCGCCCGATTGGCCAACGCCAATGCGGTATCTGCGTTTTCGAATTCTACGTGTGCTTCCAGCGGCACTATCTCGTCTTCACACCTAACTTCTATATTTCTCCCATTGTCGAGCCATAACCTTTCCCACACTTCGGAGATGCAATGCCTTCTAGGTAAATGCTCCATTATCTCGCAAGACTTAATGTCATCCACCCACTCGTACTTCAAGCACGAAGTGAAACCGATGTCAAAATCTATCGTCGTAATTTTTCCTGAAGTTACTTTGGTAGAGTACCCGTTAATCGCTAAAACCTTCTGCTTATATCTTTGAGGAGTACTCATTTCTAATTTTTCTAAAGACTCTTCAACCATTTTTTGAATTTCTAAGTCGTCTGCGGTCGCATTTTCCTTATTCAAAGAGATAGATCTTTTTTGACGGAATTCAGTTTTGGCACAGCTTACTGAAAATTTCGATATGGCTCTGGCGTTTGGAACTAACCAAATAAGAGAAGTACACGCCTTAGCCGGCTTAGTAACGTCGATAAAACAGTTGTATTTGTTGCCACGCTCGATAACAACATCCTTAGAGCAGTTTGTGGCACGAACGATAAAGTTAAGTTTCATAGGTACGGTAGAATCGAGAGATGGGATTAAATGCGGTTCACCTTGATGCACCAGCTTATACCTTAACTGAGGAGATCGTTCAATGTGTTTAATTGAAAATTTCAATAGCATAGGTATCGATAATCCAGTGATACTTTCGAACTTTTCATCGTCATCGCAGACGACGGATACTTGTTGGATCACCATTTCGTCATCCGGTGATGGCCAAACCCGGGCGAGGCAGAGTCTATGATTATTTCCATCCATTTCTTCGCACTCGGCGACCTTCTGGTCATCAAGATGTCGCAGACAGAACGTCTCAGCCGCTTCGATGTACATGCGGATCATGGGCGTGTTATCCATGTGCATGCTGTTTTGAACGGCATGTATTGTTATTAATTTAAACAAATTGCTAGACTTAGATTGTTCGTTTAGTTGCTGTATGGCTCGATCTGCATAATAAAACCTTGTGTCTTCATCTACGTAATCATCGTCAATCCCAGTTTGTCTTTTCCCCCGTTCGTTCAAATAAGTGATTTCAAGTTCGTTTAGTTCAAGTTCATCTTTTTCGTCCAAGTTCGAATTCCGTTTGTTTCTATTACGATTAGTTTTGCATGACACCTTAATATCTTTTTGTAGTAGCCAGGGGCGAATGAGCAACTCTGACTGACAATTTAGGAACGGATTCTCATCTTCGCAAGTAGTTACATCTCGAGCACATGATTTAGGTGCAGCTATGAAGTCTATCTTGTAAATGACCCCTGACACCACTTGCATTGCAACTTTTTTCACTTCAACAAATACATGCCCTTTCACGTTTTTGTTCTTCTTTTGGTATTTTTTCAACGAATCTCGGGCTAGGTTTTTATACTCTTCTTTTGTAGGATCTTGTTCACTGAACCCTCCAGCCATAACACTATCCCTTATATATCTTTTGATGCGATTTTCACTAACAGTTTCACTCTTATCTCTTGTTATGGGCTGACGAACTAAGTCTTGTCGTTTCATTCTTTTATTCCCAGCGTCAATTTGGCACGACACCGTTATTTCTTTTTTATTCAGCCACGCTTGTTCCCATATTTCAGAATGACAACTTATGACGTCACCAGAATTTTCAGTTACCGGAGAAACTTTGAAGTCTATAAAAGTCTTTCTACCAGATACTACTTGAGTAGAAACTTTTTCCATTTCAACAACTTTATGTGGTTGTGAGTTGCCAGTATCTTGGAGGTACTTTTGTAGTGATTCTTCAGCAAGCTGTTTATATTTTGTATCATTAGGATTTATTTCTTCTTTGGGACTGCCTACGGCGTGACGTTTTGTTCTTTTATTTTCATTATCAATTTGGCACGACACCTTTATTTCTTTTTTATTCAGCCACGCTTGTTCCCATATTTCAGAATGACAACGTATGACGTCACCAGAATTTTCAGTTACCGGAGAAACTTTGAAGTCTATAAAAGTATTTGTACCAGATACTACTTGAGTAGAAACTTTTTCCATTTCAACAACTTTATGTGGTTGTAAGTTGCCAGTGTCTTGAAGGTATTTTTGTAGTGATTCTTCAGCAAGTTGTTTATATTTTGTATCATTAGGATTTATTTCTTCTTTGGGACCGCCTAAAGCGTGACGTTTTGTTCTTTTATTTTCAGCATCAATTTGGCACGACACCTTTATTTCTTTTTTATTCAGCCACGCTTGTTCCCATATTTCAGAATGACAACGTATGACGTCACCAGAATTTTCAGTTACCGGAGAAACTTTGAAGTCTATAAAAGTCTTTCTACCAGATACTACTTGAGTAGAAACTTTTTCCATTTCAACAACTTTATGTGGTTGTGAGTTGCCAGTATCTTGGAGGTACTTTTGTAGTGATTCTTCAGCAAGTTGTTTATATTTTGTATCATTAGGATTTATTTCTTCTTTGAGACCGCCTAAAGCGTGACGTTTTGTCCTTTTATTTTCAGCATCAATTTGGCACGACACCTTTATTTCTTTTTTATTCAGCCACGCTTGTTCCCATATTTCTGAATGACAACTTATGACGTCACCAGAATTTTCAGTTACCGGAGAAACTTTGAAGTCTATAAAAGTCTTTCTACCAGATACTACTTGAGTAGAAACTTTTTCCATTTCAACAACTTTATGTGGTTGTGAGTTGCCAGTATCTTGGAGGTACTTTTGTAGTGATTCTTCAGCAAGTTGTTTATATGTCGGATCGTTAGTATCTTGTACGGTCTGTCCACCAGGTACCATTTTATCTCTTTTCACTTTCATTCCGGGTTTTCCAATATGACACGATACGTCTATGATTTTTTCATCATTTAGCCAAGGCCTGGTCCATATTTTTGAAGAACAATTACTTGTAACATCGGCAGAATTTAAAATAATACAATCAGAAGAAGTCGGTTTTCCCTCATCATCTAATTGACAATTAGTGGGTGCAATCTTAAAATCCAAGGTATATATTAGTCCAGCCTCGACGTGGACTGATGCTCGTTCTATTTTTATTATACTATAGTGCGTCTGAAATTTAGAGTCTTGCAAAAATTTTTGGAGAGACACTTTTGCTAACATCTTCATTTGTGGATCATTAACATCTTGTTCTTTAATTACTGCTATTACTGAACGTTTTAATCTTATCGATTTTTCTATAGTTGCAGTGTTAGGCTCCATGCAAGACACTTCAACTTGCCTACCATCTGCTATCCACGTTCGGTCCCAAACTTTGGCAGTGCAAGTTTTAAGAGGTTCATTTTCTAATAATCTGCATTTCCGTAATTCTTCAGTATTTACGTTACAAGGACAATTTGTGTAGCCAACAACAAACTCAATGTTCGTTAAAAAACCAGCAACTAGTTTTGTTGACACGGAATTAACTCTTATTGCTATTTGTTTATTATTTCTATTGGATTGATATTCCAGTTTTTGTAGAGCTTCCTGCACTATGTCAAGAACCACGGGGTCATTGGGTTTTTTCACTACAGCATCTTTACGTACTTCTGAGAATCTAATATCGATAGGCCTATCAGTGCATGAGTAAGTTATAGAACTTTCTTGAAGCCAATGGCGCTCATGAATTGTCACATCGCAGATTAGCGATCCATACTCTTCTACAATTGGACAATTTATCCTCAACTTAATGGGGACAGATTTGTCACAATTTGTTTGATCAAGTACTATGGAAAATTTTGTTAAAGTACCTGATACTCTTTGAGTACTGGCGTCGATTATTTTATTTAATTTCAATGCTTTATTACTTTTAGATTCAGATTCGATTCTTTTTAAAGATTTTTTAATCAATTTATGAAGCATTGGGTCGTCTACGGATACGCTGTTCATTTTTCCTGGATTTTTTCTGTTTTCTTCGACATGACAAAACACGTTAAGTATTTGTGGGTTTTTTTCTGAACTGTCAACCACCGCGTTGCAAATTTTAGTCTCTGTGTCTTTATCTTTACAAACATTACTTTTACACGGAACTGCAGTGCGGAATTGTAAATAAAAGAAACTATTACTATTTTCTGATTCCTCCTCAGCGCTGGTCACGTCTTTTAAAACTCTATCCTTGACTTCTAAATCCATTTCATTTAAATAATCTACCACGGCTTGTGCAAGCGTATAAACATGTTTTGCATTTTCCATATTTTTCTTTACTTTTTTAAACTTTTCGGCAATATTCATAACACTCAGATCACTGGCAAAGCTTCTTTTCATTCTTGTTTGTTCTTGATTTTGATTGATATTTGAATCAAAACCAGCAAAGTTGAAAAAATTCAACAAATCATCAATTGCTTTCTTCTTATCCTCGTCTAAATTTTCTACTTTTTGTGGCTTGCTCGTTTGTATTGAATTGGGGTTGTATTGGTTTACTGATTCTTCTTTTACAACATGCTCTTTACTCACCACTGATGGCATAGGCGTTGTCGATGTCGATTTAGTTACAACAGGTCCTGCAACTTGATTAAGAGGTATTATTTGTTCCTCTAAGTTTTTTATATCTTGATCTGTTAAAGTTTTTTCTGATTGTTGTTGAGATTGTACATCAACATTGTGAATAGCTTTTATAATATCAGATCTAGCATCCGGATTGGTCGGATATATGTTATTATTTTCTTGGTTATCGTTAGGTGGCACGACAATACCATCGTCCCCAAAGCGCCATTTTTCTGTGCAATTGTTAGAAAGAATAGCTCTATATTTAGACCCATCAGGTAATTGCATCCATGGTTTTTCAAGAATTGTAATTTTGCATGCTTTCGAAGTCAAACATGGATCCACTTCTTGAGTTGAGCAACTATTGTAGCCTATTATAAGTGTGAGAATGTATCTAACTCCGTTGACTACCTGCAATTGAAGATTACGAAGTATTATTTGTAATGCTTTGATTACACCCAACGAGTACAGTGACGAGTCAGTAAATGAGCTCTCGGCCGAGAGAGTCGCCGCACCGAGTGGATGTTCACACGTATTTACTATAGAGACGAGTCAGTTCAGTTTTAATCACGCTTCGTCTGCAATGGATCGCAAAAAAAAGGAATTTAAACGAGTTTTCAACCAGCTGTTACCAGATATTATTAACGAATTGTGGGATTTATTAGAAGATGAAGACCGAAGAACCAGATTAGAAGATGAAGACCGAAGGACCAGAACATGGATGTTAAGGTGAACTGCCCTTGGAGCCACAAACACCCTTTTTAATGAATTGCAGTCAGAAGATCCCAAAGAATTCAAGGCACTTTTGAGAATGACAAATAAATAACAAATAAAAAATAAATAAATTTTATAATAAATTTTATTGTTGTATACAAGGTCCATTTGTTATAAGCGGACATTATAATTGAGATTATGATAATCTGATAAGTAACATAAACACGCACACTGCTTGGTGACGAACGAACGAGGGGCGAGTGGCCGAGTGACAAGCGAGTGTGTGTTCATGCCTGCCGAGCGGGATGTCGAGTCGCTGCGGGGGCAGAAGAATGAAGTGGGGAGGTGGGTACTCGGCCTAGTGAACAGATTGGGATTCTAGTGACTCTCTCGCCTCTCTGCTCGACCGAGCATTCGGCCGAGCACTCGTTAAAGTGTTTATACCAACCGAGCACTCGGCCGAGGACACTGACTCGCCACTGTACTCGTTAGGTGTAATCAACGCATAAGAGTGCTTTTTCTTTTTTTTCCTTAAATGACATTTTAATTTCACTTTAAATCTAATAACATACCTGCACTTGCCTTTCAACGTCCACTACACTAGCCAGAGTATGTTGTATGTTTGGTTCGAGGGAGTTCAACTGCCTGACACCTAGAGCAGCCAATTCACTGACCCCCTGCGCCTGAGGGTTAACATGAGATGCGCAACCCATGCAATTTCCTTTTGGATCCTCTCTAGGTATTGCTATGAATTGTTCGCCCGATGTTACCTAAAACATGTTCATTGTTCATTTATGAGTACTTATATAATATTTGTGTCAAATCATTATTCTTTCTTTACCCACCCAAGCTCAATCATACAAGACTGGGATGGACGAACAAAGTAAACAATCTTATAAAGATTCCTTATGGAATCCTAAAACTATAGTCATGATATGCTAGAGTAGTTATTAATAGGTAAGTAACGCTTACACACCCATACCTCCTGCAATACTAAATTTACTAATAAAGCAAACTTTAAATAAAATGTTCTGGACGTGAGGCGCGTCAGGTGATGATGGGCTAGTGTATAACGTTCGCCATGTGTGGTGTAGAGGCCTAAGGTTACTAAACTTAGGAGTTAGCAGAGTGGTTGAGGGCTGAGAGTGCGGCAGCCCAGTAACGGGCAACAGCTCACATCGAACATCACGATCTTGGCGCACCGGCTACCGCACCGAGGCAGTCGGAACATCGCTCGCCAGTCGGCGCACATCATTGGACTGCCTCTACTATTATTTATTCTGTGACTACTACTTAGCTCAGGGCAGCCTTGGTGTGGTCCACAGCTCAGCGCTGTAGACGATTAGGCAATATTTTGCATTAGTAGATGTTTGCATATTGCATACTCGAATGTTTCAAATTACAATGCTGATAAACCAGCAGGTGAGTTATTACTAAAGAATTGACACTTTGTATGCTCCATATTTTATCCTTGCAAAGTTTATTATCAAATCGCCTCGTAAAACACTTCTACTATCTTATACAATGTATAATGTATAGGTACCTTGTTTGAGTGGACATTTCCATTTTTAATGACTTGACCTATTTTTTTTATTTTATCTTACATTATTGTATTTTTCTAAGGTCCGCTTGGGCGTTTCTAGGTTACCCAGTTATATGTTACACCAAGGTTTGGTCTCTTGCATGTTTGTAGATTAGCTACTCAGATTAGCTACTATCACAAACTAATATAGTACTGGCTACTTTTATTTATTTTTAATACTGATTGAGAGAAAATGTATTTTTTAATTACATACTAAGGTTAATAAGCCATAGCTGCAGCACACCTTTAAAATTACTTTTTATCCCAGAAAAATGCACTGTTCCTGTGGGAATCACCATACGGGTGTGACCGCAGGCAGGTTTTAACATTCAGTCTTAAAATGTTTTTAAAAATAACAAGTAAAAGAAGAATATATTTACGAGTACATGTATATTTACAAGAAAATATATTTACCGCGAGATGAAAGTATGATAGTTTTTGGTTTATTTTATTATTATTTTAGTGTCTGACCTATTTATTGTTTTGATTGTTGTTTCTTTACTTGATCTTATGTAATTTATTTTTCTTTGTATTATAATTACCCACTGACATTCCAACATAATTTAATTTTGTCTTGCTATTTTGTTTTTATTCATTGATGTTACTGGTATTTCTGGTTCAATTAATGTGTGTAAATAAATACAATTTACTAAGAATGTATATTTATTAGTTAACAATGTATATTTACTCTATAGTTTTTAGTTATAGCTTAGGTGAACATACCAGGGTGGCATGTTCGCAATTGGGGAAATAGCCCTTTATTTGAGATAAAAAAAATGTTTAAATAGTAGAGATACATATTTTTCTCAACTTACAGCTGTATCAGTTTGAACTTCATTATCCAGCTGTATTGGTCTTCGAACAAATGCAGCTTCGGTGACCACATCTGGTTCTGCATCAACCTTTTCCTCTAAATTTGTAGGATTAGCTACAGGATTTGGATCATCCAGGCACTGATGCTTCATAACAGCCACTCCAACAGCTAAATCTGCTACTGTTGCTGTACATTTTAAGTACTTGGTGCTGTCAAGATTGTGAGTATCAGAAACTTTTAAACTGATATTGATATCATAAGCATTTGAAATGTCCTGAAACAAATTTTAAAAATGTTTAAAAATACCTCCATTGATCAGCAATACTTAAAATAAGCTTAAAATAACCTAATGCGTATTAATGAGACCTAATATAAATTTACAACATAAGATTCTTCTATACATTGCAGATGATTAGAGTATAATCAAGTCCCAACTTCATTATGCAGTGTTACTAGGTGGTGGGTAACTCTTCTGCGAGTGTCCATCTGGGTTGGTACCACCATTGTCTAAGTCTGCCGGCAATAAATGTGCAAGCATTACTCATAATATATTTTAATGTATTTATTTATAAAAGTATGATCTTTGACTCGCAATAAGCATTTTTATGATTTCAGTTATTTAATATAGAGGCAAAGTTTGAGCTGGTATGTCTATTTCACAAAGTGTTGAAAATCACTTGTTCATTTTGCAAAGAAGTATTGTTGATTTGTAACCTGTTGTCAAGTTTGTTTTTGAAAAAGTGCATGCATCCACCAGAAGTCATCTGGCTATAGATGATCCAATTATTTTATCCCTGCAAAGCCGAGATCTAAATATTTGCAAATAATAAACTAACTTTATGAACTTGGTGATATGAGAAAAAGATAAACGCCAGAGGTCTACTAACATGATAACCTTCAGAAAATTCCGCTAAGAAAAATAATACTCACAGTTTGCTGCGCACTTTGCAAAAAACCCTCATCGCACGTGTATATCTCATTAGGCAAACTATTATAGAATTCTACGAAGCCATTCACTAGTTTTGCTTTTTGTTGGATATCTAATTCGCATAAACAAAACGAAATAATCGCTAGAATAAACACAAAAGGTAATTTGTAACGAGCCATAATTAAATTTTACACGGTCATCTCTAGACAAGGCGAGGAACAATTATTATGCGAGCGAACAATCGCGTCGGGGATTTATTTATTTACAAATCACGAACATGAGACATGCATGAATCAGCGATGACGAACTCTTGAAATTGAATGAAGTAAGACCACAAATTATATAGGGTATTATTAGAGTAAGCTGTAAGACTGAGAGATTTGAGAATTGTTATTTGTTGACTGTTGTTCAAACTTCGATTGCAGTTTATCTTGTCTGGTTGACAGCTGCTGCTGACAGTGACACTGAATTTTTTTTGGGGTTCATTGGACATTGACAGATATGGTAGCCAAGGAAATAGTTGAGTGCAAAGAGGTAGGTAATACATGGAGATGCCGTGTTTTTTTTTTTTTAGCTCCTCTTGATTTGCGTATTTAGAGGTGCCGTGTTATTCTATTCTATACACAGACTTAACAGACCAAACATTAAGTATTGAATAGCGGGACAAGTACGCACACATATATATGTCATTTAGACAGGGCCGCGTTAAGGATCCTTGTAGTTAACCGATATTAGATGAGTGCTTCCTTGGGTGGATTAGATTATTGGTTATCTCTGTGAAAATTATATTTTCTCATACAGAGCATAGTTTTGCTCTCTGGTTTGACGTAAAACCAAAAGCACCTCTTTTGTGCGAGTTAAGTGAAAAATGGTTGACTTCCATGTTGAAAAATGCTTTGCGCACAGCACACTAGCCAAACTGGGTTGCCCAGGATTGGCAGGAGTTTTATGTTTTTGATCCAGTCTTTCTTAATACTTTCATTCGTAGGAAATCTGGAACAAAAATAATTTGTGAATCAGTAAATACCTACTAACTGAATGAAAAGTACAGATGAAACGGGAATAAGAAAAATTACATAGCTTCCACAAGCAATGTATTTTTGTTATTTATTTATTTTCCTAAATTTAATACTTTTATTTGCTACTAGCTGCTGCCCCGCGGTTTCATCCGCGTGGAGATTTTGGATTACATGGTTTTTATTGTTTTGCGCGGAACTCTAATTATTTTTCTATAATTAAAATAGCCTATGTTATTCCTTGTGTAACATCAGCTATCTGCCAGTGAAAATCCCGTCAAAATCGGTCCAGCCATTTCGGAGATTACCCGGAAAAAACAGACAGACAGACAGACAAAAATTTTAAAAATGGTTGTTTTGTTATAGGTACCGTATATACTTTCATATGCATTTAGTAAAAAGCTGTTATTTTGATATTACAAACAGACACTTCAATTTTATTTATCTGTATGGATAGTGGCATATTGAAAATGTAAATAATATTTACGTTATTCAAGGTTAAGATTTGACACAGACAAATAAAGTAAAAATGGAATATTCGTCTTTGTTGCTAATTTTATTCCTAGATTCTTAATGCGCTCCCTGTTATTGTATCAAGTACTTGAGCTGTCAAATTTTGGCCCTTGCTAACAAATTCTACATAATACTCTCCGATTACTCTAGTTCAAGGCTAAAAGCATTAACAAATAGCGTCTAAGATAGATTATCGACGTAAAAAACTGGTTGGCATGAACAAAATATTTGAATTCACTTGTAGAAATCACAATGAAATTCTAAACGCAAGATAGTGACCATTATACTTACCGATGAAAGAGAATCCGATGGATAATTTGCTGTGGGTAGCATTTTCACACCGGTATGTACTGCACTTCACCATTTTCACAGATTTTATTATCAAATTAACCAAAAAAAGCTATATTTTCAAATTAAAATAAACATCAACAATCTGACTGGTCGTTGACGTAACGTGACATGCACGTTGACATATAATATCAATGTGGCGACATGGAACGCTTGGTCTGTTGTTTATGTGCGAGTCAATGTTGCAACACATAAATGAACGAGATACCACTAATGACGTTTCAATGGGAAAGAAAAGGATAAAATGATTATGTCTATGCGTAAATATACAACTATGATTAATGTTTCATCTGCTAATATATTACAAATCTGTGATTCTATATGTAGTAACAGTTGTAGGTAAGTGCCATATCAGCCATTTTAATACGCATAAAATACTGGAATAGTGTTTTACCATTCCCGTAATAGCTTCCGAAATTAGTTTCTCCGCTGAAACGATGTCGATATAATCTGCGATGTTAACATAAATCATTGTGCTTGTTCTAATCGGTCCGAGTGAATATGTCCGGCCCGTGGTTCACAGCATCGAGATACCGTCCCACAGAGTTTTATCTATACAAATAAATCAAATTGAAGTGTCTGTTTAAAATAACAGCTTTTTACTAAATGCATATGAAAGTATATACGGAACCTATTACAAAACAACCATTTTTATAATTTTTGTTTGTCTGTTTGTTCCGGGTAATCTCCGAAACGGCTAGACCAATTTTGACTGGACTTTTACTGGCAGATAGCTAATGTTACAAGGAGTAATGTCTGCATTTTTTTATTTGTTTTAGTTCCATATTGGCAGAAATAACCAAAACTATCTATTGATAAAAAAATACTGGAATTATAATTAAAATGTGATGAAAATAAGATTTAGAGCATAATAGGGGTTCAGACCTAGCGATCTTACGAATGCAAGGCATGGGTTTTCTCAGCTATATCGTTTCAGTTTTCTACAGTAAATTTTTCCAATTTGATGTGATTCCTGTGAAACACTTATCTTTCAGGTTCGTATGTAATATTGATACTCGTTATGGTAACACCAGCTATGAGTCTCTATGGGCACAACCCTAGCAATAGCAGCCATTTTATTCGACAAAATGAGTTGTAGGTATGCACCTTACTTTATCTATGAGCTACTTTTCTTTTATCATTGCCGTCGACTGTCGCTGACGAAGGCGAAAAAATAAAATACAGTTACAAACCAATAACTCCACAGCTCCACTCCAGTTAGTAATTGTAATGATAAGATAACCATGTTGTGATAGACATGAAATTGAATACAACAATAATGCCTGTTAAAAAGAAAAGCCATACAACGATTTCTAGCAACAAAATGTAAGTTAAAAAGTTTTTAATTTTTTTAAACTTTTATTCATGTTAAAATTTCTGGTTTAACATAATATAATTATATACTAATGTATAACAAACACGAAGCTACTATACAACTTTTATGTAGAGTACATTAATCAGTGCAATTAGCCCAAAATAGAAAACTAACTAAATAGGGTAGTTGCATGAAACACAAAATACACAATTACTGAGGTTAGAGAGGTACAACATCATTTATCACAATAAAAATGAAAATCACAAAAAAATATAATTTTCACATTGTTAAACTAGATTTAAAAGTGGTCCGAATGCAATGATTGTTTTTATCATCCAATAGTAATCTAAATGATACCATGAGATCCTTTACATTTCAATTAATAAAAAAATGTAAGACCACTACATATATACTTAAACACAGTTTTTCACTGCCAAAATCAACAAAATGCATATTTTTAGTACAGCCTTACGGGCCCGCGCATGGTATGTGACATCACATACAATGAGAAATTTGTATGGAGCATTTTAGCGCACAGTAGATACGCCCGACTTTAACTCTCATTTTTTACATTTCTAGTGTTTGATTTTTCAATATAGACTATTTATATTCTATTATTTACTGTTATATCCCAATTTTAATTTAAAGTAAACAATTATCATGTAGCCGAGGGCTAATTTATTAATACCCCTCTTCCTCGAAAAGCTCCTATTATTGAAACACAGAAATTTAAAAAAATATACGATGTGATTCTGATTGAACAGTCAGGGCTTATCCACATCCACTTCCTTAATGGCTGCTTCTCGTGGAAGGAGTTCATTATAAAGAGTCCCTCCTTCTCCAGAAGTCAGCCAGCAGTTTTCAACTCATCCAAGATCTTAGTCCTAGTTCTGTGTCCCTTATTTGATCAAATTTCATTGACAGATGCCCATTCCACTCATCCAATATCTTTGTCCAAAATTTCTTGGTATATTTTGCACAGTATTTTATGTAGTTAGGAAAAATTGGCGAAATTCAACCTTATGTGCTGCTAAATGCATTCTCATAATCTTTGATCAAATATCGGTGTTCCTAGGTGATTTGATGAAGTCATCCAACTTCTTTGATCAAATACACCTTAGACAAAGGTCTTTGATGAGCCAATTACCACCCTAAGCATCAATACAAGCTAAAAGGTCTAGTAAATAAATCTATTAACTTTTCATGAGTTTTACTCAGCATTTAAGTAGAAATTGTTGAACTATTCAACAAAACCTGCTACTTATTGGGGAGTTATTATAATTTATTACTTGCTATAACTGTTACAGATGGTGGATAACATTTGGAATAATTTGTGGGGCTACATTTGTGACACGGTTCTATAAGGTCCTGGAACCAGATCATGTTTGGTAAGCATATTACAGAAGAACCCCTACAGGTAGTGCCAGGTGTCCTGATTTGTGCAGGACATTCCTTTTTAGGGGTCAAAATCTGAGTAAATACTTAGCTGTTTCGATTTTAAAATCAAAATACCAACCAAAATCAACCAAATTTCATTACAACCACTAGTATCAAAAAAGCTTTTAAATCTATCAATACGAAAAACAACCTAACACTTGTTAGGAGGATTGTTATAATTCAATTTTAGTAACACTAAAAATCCTAAAAAATACTTAGTTTTACTATTTGTGTGGTAGAGTTAATATTGTTTTTCATTTCAGTTGGGATGAAACACATTTTGGCAAAATGGCAAGCTGGTACATAAATAGAACATTCTTCTTTGATGTACATCCACCACTTGGCAAGGTAGTCTTTCTTACCCACAATTATTTAACTTACCCACAATTATTTAACCAGTGGTGCAAGTATGGAACATTGCGATCGATAAAATTGACAGTTCGATAAGT
Source organism: Crocallis elinguaria (assembly GCA_907269065.1). Taxonomy (NCBI): domain Eukaryota; kingdom Metazoa; phylum Arthropoda; class Insecta; order Lepidoptera; family Geometridae; genus Crocallis; species Crocallis elinguaria. The sequence goes on along the minus strand of OU026065.1, from coordinate 10,589,365 downwards.
TAAAATTCGAAATTCTCGTTACTGAATAGTATAAAAAAATACTGGGCACATGAAAACTGTCTGGGAGTATAAACTGGAAGATGACACTGCAAATTTCAATTTAATTCTTAGAAATACATTAAAAAAATTTGCTTCGTATTTTAGATGCTGATAGCATTATCTGGTAAGCTATCAGGGTATGATGGGAAATTCCCGTTTGAGAAACCAGGGGATAAGTATGAAGGGGCCAGATATGAGGGAATGAGAATTGTAAGTATCATTTCTTTTGTATTTTATACTGAGTTCTGCCCGCGGTTTCAACCGCGTTCCCACAGGAATTATGAATTTTTCGGGATAAAAAGTAGGCTATGTCTCCGGTCCATAAACTATATCCATGCAAAAAATCACGTCAATCCGTTGCTCCATGGCTGTATGAAAGGACAGAAACGAACAAACCAATTAACTTAGAAACACACTTTTGCATTTATTATAGTAAGAATTAGTAGCTTTTGCACGGCTGCCTTTAGTTAGAAAGGATTTGTCCAAAAGGTAATGTAATCTGTTATTTCAGTTCTGCGCTGCCCTGGGTGCTCTGATCATACCTCTCACATTCCTGAGCATATGGGAGATGACCAAGTCACTAGAGTCCACATTAATTGGAACCACGCTTCTTCTGTCTGGTAAGATTGTTTTTTATTAATGATTTATTAGTTTATTTACTTGAAGAGCAAAGTAGATTAGTTAAAATGTATGCCAGCCCTTAACTGGTGCAGTCAAGAGTAAAGTGTCCGTAGCTCGTTGCGCGATTGTGAGCTTACTGATGAAGCCAGCAGGGTTATTCTAATTCACTCGGAATGATTCCGTGTAAGAAGCGACTGTTTCTAATAGTTTATATTACGACTAGTTTATATTAACTGCTTTCCGAGACGCGCTGTAATCGCTGCTAGCGCTCTCGTCAATATTTTACGACACACAACAGGATAATATCGTTGTCGCGCTCACGGTGATTCGGTACGCGTGTTAGCGCGATGATATCGATTACAGCGTGTCTCGGAAAGCACCTATTGTGGATGAAAAGATAGTTCGAAGCTTCCCAAACACTGCGAACCGCAAATTTGAAATTAATTTCAATATACAGCTTGAGTTTGAATTGGTATGTTATCTAATCTACACCTGGAGGTCAACAACATTTGTTTTACGAGTTTTTGAAATTCGAATTTTTCATTTTAAAGTAATGATATTTAAAGGTAACGTCAAATGTCTAATACAGAATTTCCGGGCAGCGCTAGATAAGCTGATTCCCTTGAACTATGTTACACAAAACGTATGTGAACTTTGTTAATTAATGATGTTGAATAGAAGAGACTTGGAAACAATTCCAGAAAATGCCGTCCAGCTCACTTTTGAAGTGAATTAATTTTTTTGTATGGAAATTTGTAATAACGTTTTTATTTGACTTATGGACAACCTAAACACCCCCCTCCGGGATAATATACCAATGCAAACACACCCTGTATAATATAACAGATAATAAAGAAAATATTATTTTCTTTCAGATGTGGGTTTTCTGACACTGAACAGATACATTTTGCTCGACCCCATTTTGTTATTCTTCATGAGCTGCTCAGTCTATGGAGGGTTCAAGGTAATTGAAATAAATTTTATGAAATAAAATAATTTAAATAGATTTGTGTGTATATTATTTTGTTTTACGAATACCTGATACATTCATACAAATAATTTATAATTATATTAAAGTTTATGAAATGAAATACTTATATTTTGTACTAGCTGCGAATTTACTAGCGCGATTTCATGGGTTTTTATTTCTTTGCGCGGAACCCTAATTCTTTTTCTAAAGTTATTCCTTGTAACATCAGCTATCTGCCAGTGAAAGTCCCGTCAAAATAGGTCCAGCCGTTTCGGAGATTACCCGGAACAAACAGACAGACAAATTTTTTTAAAATGGTTGTTTTGGTATAGGTGCCGTATATACTTTCATATTATGCATTTAGTAAAAAGCTGTTATTTTTATTTTGATATTACAAACAGACACATCAATTGTATTTATTTGTATTGATTTAAACTAAGTTCGTTGTATCCCCAGGTTCGTTCCCTAACCGAGGAAGGATCTCCTCCGTTCTCGCCCAGGATGCTGGCGTGGCAGCTGGCGCTAGGCGCCGCGTTAGCTTGCACCATATCTGTCAAGTTCGTAGGACTATTTGTGGTGCTGTTTGTAGGGCTGAGGACGATCGCTGACCTGTGGAATGTGCTTGGAGATCTTAGTAAGCCAGTGGTAAGTGCATGCTGAGTGGCCTATGTCATGGCATCACGCAAAATTATGTTTTTTTCTATGTACATAGCATAGCAGCAAGTAATTGCTGTCTTTTGTATTTTGTCAAACGTTAACCGTGTAAATACTAAGCTTCTGTGATATCTTGAACTAAATGTTCACAATTTAAGAATTCAGTGAACCCTATTACATAATCACTACTATCCCTACTAATATTATAAATGCGAAAGTGTATTTGTTGATTTGTTGGTTCGTCTTTCTTTCACGCAGTAATGGAGTAACGGATTGACATGATTTTTGGCATAGATATAGTTTATGGACCGGGGAGTAATATATGCTACTTTTTATCCCGGAAAAATGCACGGTTCCAGTGGGAACGTGGGTGAAAACCGCTGGCAGAAGCTAGTCTTAGATATTTTTTGTAAACAAAGAAATATCACGAAAAGTCACTGTCAAAGTGACATGCCAGTTGCCCAAAACAAATTTTTACTTGTGAAACATATTTTTGTTTCTATTTCCCCCAGCTTTAATTCTTTCGTCGTCGTTTATTTTTAATTTCAGAGCCTGACCATAAAACATTTAATTGGAAGAACAATTACACTCATTCTGTGGCCAGCGTTGCTCTATGTATTCTTCTTCTGGATTCATCTCACAGTTCTGAACAGAAGGTATTACTTTATGGCCGGTCTGACTAGCTCTGTGGTACTCTGTGATACAGCTTAGACCACCCTGCCGTATCAGTTCTTTGACTAGTAATAAAACTATACAAATACATAAAATTTAAGTGTCTGTTTGTAACATCAAAATAAAAACTTTTTACTAGATGCATATGAAAATATATACGGTACATATAACAAAACAACCATTTTTTAAATTTTTGTCCGTCCGCCTGTCTGTCTATTTGTTACGGGTAATATCCGAAACGGCTGGACCAATTTTGACAGGACTTTCACTGGCAGATAGCTGATGTTATAAGGAGGAGTAACTTAGGCTACGTGGGCGAATCCGTGGGGCCTAGCTAGTAATGAATAAAACTATAGCCATAGTTTTATTCATCCGATGTGCTTTGAGCATCCCAGTGGAATTACTGGGCTTATCCAGTGAAATTACTGGGATTATGATACTTAATACCTAATGTCTCAGGGTATCGAGTGCACTGCAGTGCGCTGCAGGCCTTTGTGTTTTAAAGTTCTGGGTGGCACTGCAATTGTTATGGCCCGGCATCACCATCAGAAAAACGAACAGCTCGTCTCGTTAAAAAAAAAAGACGATAGAGACCTTCTTAAATCGTAACCTCTATTGACGAGCAAAAAGTCAAACTATAATGTGTCTAAAACTGTTATATTTTTTTATCCTTTTTCTATTCTTATTCTTCTTCAAAAAGTCGGCCATATTAGACGCAGTTACTATCTAATCTGTGTTTTAAGCGGTAACGGCGATGGCTTCTATTCGTCCGGTTTTCAAGCTCGACTCATCGGCAACAGCTTGCATAACGCAAGCGCTCCTAGGGTAGTCGCCTACGGAGCTATAATATCCCTGAAGAACCACAGAACCGGGGGCGGCTACCTACACTCGCATCACCATCTCTATCCACAAGGAGTAGGTGCTAAGCAGCAACAGGTTAGTAAAACAGTTAGAAAGATAATGCAGATTTCACATCGAGAAAAAGATGTCCATAGACGACGGTTATATGTATCGTCAAGTGAAACGCTTGATTGTTTGTTATTTTTTTTTGTAACGAGACGAGCTGTTCCTTTGCCTGATGGTAAGCATAACGCCGGCCCATAACAATTGCAGTGCCACTCAGAACTTTGAAATACAAAGGCCTGCGCGGCACTGCAGTGCGCTCGTTACCCTGAGACATTAGGTATTAAGTCTCATAAGCCCCGTAATTTCACTGGCTACTCTGGTTATCAAACCGGAACACAGTAATGCTTGCACACTACTGCTTGGCGTCAGACTTCACGAGCAAAGCGGTAGTAACAACCCAAACGGACACTCGCAGAAGAGTTAGTCCTACAACTAACTAAGCGTTCGATTGTTACCAGATCACAACGTACACGCACAAAGACGAGAACAACCGCTGGATTATCAAGCCGTACGACCGGGAGACAGTGGACGGGGTGGTGACGGTGCGCGGGGGGGACCTGGTGCGGCTCACGCACGTGCAGACCGCCAGGAACCTGCACTCGCACCGGGAGAAAGCGCCCCTGACCACTAAGTTTATGCAGGTCACAGGGTACGGAGAGGTCTGTATCTACCATCGAGATACTAACCTCAAGAGATCTATACCAATTTGGAACGGGCACGGTAGGTTTCTGGAAGGTTCGTTGACCTTGAGCACGGATTGGATCTGATGATGTCTTCGTCATTTATTATATTCTGATAAAGACAGCATTAGTTTCAGTCTGTAATTCGGGTAAACGAACGTTACAGAGACCCGCTGTTGAGAGTCATTTTAACCTTCATAAGTGGTCTCTTGGGGCCTATATGAATAAAGCATTCTGAATTTGAGGTGCAGTGACGTTTGGTTTGCACGTAATAAATTCCACCATTTTTGTCTAGACACAATGCGCTCTGATTGGCTTAGCCACTGCCTCGCGCCGATTCCCCGTGCGCTGATACGAACGCTGCGCTGATATTAGTTAAGCAAAGTCAATACATTGTTGTGAGATCGGATAGTACAGTATTTCATCTCTCAGGGTTAGTATCTCGATGGTATCTACCTTACTTTTGTCTGCCGAAACACGCCGCCGATCGGTGCACGGTGGTGGCCTCAGATAATCAACTCTAAGGTAGTAGTGGCAATAGACAGCTAGGACATTAGACAATGTCGTGAGGTCATCAAGCATGAATAAAGTGTTGTGTCACGATCTTTTCTTTCACCAAAAGCTGAGTCTCACAAAACTATTTGAACACTCGAACTTTGGATCTGAGGGTAACTTCACTACCACTGAACAGACATCATTGTGACAATGGTGAATAACAAGCATGCTACTGTTAAAAGTAACTATATGTCTTGTCTGCCCTTATCATTATTTAACTAATTTCAGGACGGTATTGGAGACGCCAACGATGTTTGGAAGGTGGCCATATCTGGCGGCAAAGACGGTGACGAGGTACAAACTGTGAGGAGCAAGTTAATGCTGGTGCATTACTTGCAGGTAAGATATGTCGACTGCCTTCTTGGTGTAATTGTTATGTGAGTGAGCTTGTCTGGCGTAGTGGGTATCAGCGCCGTGAGTACCTCACGGAAAGCTTAAACGTCTAGTTATGTCGATCCTAATGCTCGGTGTTAAAATTTACTTAATTTCCTGAAAAATAATTTTAATTTTATTTCATGTTCCACTTGCCATCACAGTAAATCCAGTAGAGTAACTATTGTGAATGTTTCAGGCTTGTGTTTTAACAACGTCAGGCAAGCAGCTGCCGAAGTGGGGCTACGAACAGCAAGAAGTGGCGTGCAACCCCAACCTTAGGGATAAGAACGCGCTGTGGAACGTTGAAGACAATATCTTTGAAGACCGTAAGTCTCTCTTACACTCCACCATCGAGTATCCTATAGACTGCGCCAAATGTAACAGCATAATAATATAATATTACAGAATGCTTTACCAGGTGGTAGAACCAACTCTTTTGCGAGTTTGTCTGGGTTAGTACAAGAGCTTTGCTCGTGTAGTCTGTCGCCAAGCAGTAATGTGCAAGCATTACTCTGTTCTGCGGCGCTAGTACGGATCTTTTCGGTGGATAAAATTCTATAAAATTGACAGTTCAAATCGATAAAACCCACTTTATCGATTTGATTTGTCAATTTTATCGAATTTTATCGACCCGAATAGATCCGTACTTGCGCCGCTGGTTTGATGAGCAAAGTAGTCAGTGAAATTACTGGTCTTATGACACTTTATAACTATAATAGTATAAATAGTAAATACCCCCTAAAATACCTTTACCTCCTTTTACTGCAGGCGCAAGTCTTTGTTTTTCTAAGTCCTGAGTTGCACTGCAATTGGCATGAGCTGGCGTTATGCTTACCATCAGGCAAGCCAAATGTGTAGAGTAAAAAAATGACAATACTAACACAGTTTTCATCTTTCAGTGCCGAAAATGAGCTTTGAGGCGTATGCCTCAGGTTTCGTGGAACGGTTTCTGGAATCGCACGCGGTTATGTTTCAAGGGAACGCAGGGCTCAAGCCCAAGGAGGGCGAAGTCACCTCTCAGCCGTGGCAATGGCCGATCAACTATAGGGTAAATACTGAAACACCAACAATCAACATTCTTGATTGAATTTTCAGACAAACAACATTTATTCCTTGCACTGCTGATTTCCGTAATAAATAATAACACTAATAAGTAATAACATAATAATAATAAGAAACAATCTTGTTTTCGAAGCGTGTTTGAAATTGTTCCAAACTCCTTAAAGCCATTTCTAAAATCGACGACATGGTTCCTAAGAAAAAAAATCTCTAGTTTCAAACTTCCCTCCTGATGGATCACCCTGTATAACTCCACAAAGAAGATTTTTACTGTAAAATACTGTCTATTTTGCTAGCCTATAGCGCAGCGAACGCCTAGTATTTAATTAGGACAAACCATCTCTGGTTTCTATGGTACAACATGCAAATTTCTATGTACAAAAGAAAGTAATGAAGAATAAATAAAAAAAAAAAAAAAATTTCAAATGTGACACTGAGGTTATACAACATTGCATGGTTCCAGGGTCAATTCTTCTCAGGAAGTAGCCACAGGATCTACCTCCTCGGCAACCCTGTAGTGTGGTGGGGGAACTTAGCCTTCCTGGGGGTGTTCGTCGTTGTTTACATCATCAACTGCATCAGGGAGAAGCGCGCTGAAGCGTTCGGAACACCTTTAGAAGGTTTGTTATGGCAAGTGAACAAGTGACGTCAGAGATTCTGTACAATTTGTTTAGGGCATTTTAGCGCTCAGTAGATACGGCCCATTTTGACTCATTTTTTATGTTTCTAGGGTTCATTTACCAATTTTTTCGATATAGACATTTGATTCTAATGAGACAACGAATTGATTGACATAATATAAAAATGGAGTCAACATCCCTAAAGTATAAAAAATGTATCTCGCAGATGGAAAACACCGTGAACTTCTGAACGCAGCGGGCTGGACATTCGTCGGCTGGGCGCTGCACTATGTGCCGTTCTGGGCGATGGGCCGAGTTCTCTACTTCCATCATTACTTTCCCGCACTTGTGCTTAGTGCCATGCTCACTGGTATGTTCTCGTCAGAGAAAATTAATACTGTGCAATATAAAAGTGCACAGGAAGAGTTCATACTGAAGCATTTTCTAATTTTTTTTTTTTTGTTTAATTTATCACACTCTAAATATTTCCATTATTCATGTCTTGCTAGACCTTCAACCAAAGCTTTCTTGTAATCTATGCTAGCCTGGTACTTCTAAATTATCTAAACGCAAAGCCAGTAATTTTTTGCGCCATTTACGGCCCAGCAGCGCAAGTATGGATAATTTAGATCGTTATAATTCGATAAAATTGACAGTTCTAATCAATAAAGTGGATTTTATCGACATTTTATATAATTTATCGAGCCTCGATACAATCGACAAAAGTTATCGAATAGCTAGGTCGAATCCAAATAGAATATAAAGCTATAACAATACTTTACGATCAGACTTCGGTACTCGCAACATTCGATCAATTTATCAGTTTAATTGATTCGACAAATTGATCGAACCGAATTCCGTTGCTGCGCCGCAGTGGCGATTTTGATGATGACGACAATAATCACTATTCTAATGTGTTCAGGTATCCTCACTGAATACTTGCTGCTCAGCATAAGAAGTTACCTGAGCGCCGAGCTGGGCCGCACACTGTACCACTGCGTGTTGGGGCTTGTCATATCGACGGCGGTGTACAGTTTCTACCTGTTTGCTCCGCTTGCCTACGGCATGAGCGGTCCGCTAGCGAACGAGCCGAATTCAACTATGGCGGGCCTGAAGTGGCTTGACTCTTGGGAGTTTTAGGGTTTAAAGTGTTTTTCTTTAACTTCTGATGGTACCATTGTGCCAAGTTTTGAAAGTAACGGGAAGTAAACTCAAAATAAACTTAATTTCGCCCATATTTTGGTAATCGGTTATTATTACTCTTAATTTTATGGATATTTATATGCAAAAGAGGCAGTGACCTCTTGCCGCCATACGGGCTGTCTGTTTGTTTGCTGCTTTTAACAAAATGTTAAAAAACTTAGGCCATGCTATCGCAAGAAGACAGTAATGCATTTAAACTTTTTGTATGGTAGTAAAGTAGGTTTGAGCTTTAGTTTGTTTTTTCTAAACGCTTGATTTGACTAATGTTTAGTTTTAAGAAATATTATTTGAGAATACTCATGTATATTCCGTCCATTTTTAATTTTATATAATAGTCCATAGTACTTATTTGATTCGTAATAAATAAGGATTATATTATATTTTTGAGTAAAAAAAAATGTATTTTAATTTTCCGTAGCAGGCAATACGACCATCCAGGGCACCGACCGCGCCTGGCTACGTGTCAGCTTTTCCGGGTGTGCAAGGGATATTCAGAATGGGCCATTTCCAGTATACTCGTGGAAACTATTGTCTGTTTGTTCCTATCCTAATGATAGAACATAAACATCATCCTGTTTTTTTATACTATTTGATAACGAGACGAGCCAGTCGTTTGCCTGATGGTAAGCATAATACCGACCCATAACAATTGCAGTGCTACTCAGACACTAATACAAAGGCCCTGCGCGGTATTGCAGTGCGCTCGTTACCCTGAGACGTCTCATAGCCCAGTAATTTCACTAGCTACTTTGGTCATCAAATCGGAACGCAGTAATGCTTGCACATTACTGCTTGGTGGCAGACTTCAAGAGCAAAGTGGTAGTTTCAACCACTAACATAATTATATAGTAATCTGGGGTTTCAACCCAGACGGACACTCGCAGAAGAGTTAGTCCTACCACATAGTAAGTGGGGTTTATTAAATATTAATACATTGTACAAAATATACAGTTTGAATTTTTTTATTTCTGTTAGTTCAGGATTCCAGTTTAAGTAAATATTTGTATATGTATTGGATGCTTTTGAAATAATGGGTCATAAATGCCTGTAATTACCCAAACAATAAGGAAAGCAACGTTGTGATGGCAGCACCGCAACCACAGACAACTGTGGCAGGTCATGAAATAAATTAAAAAAAAAGACTACTGTGGAGCACAGATCAATAACCAACTGTGGAGATCACCGAAGCGCACTCTCGTTACAAATCTACAGATAAACAATTATAGCATATAGGGGTGCGTTTACGGGATAGTTGTTTATCTAGGCAACAAAATTATGATGGATCCCATGAACGGTGTCATAATTTTACGTCAAATCAGCTAGCTGTGAAATTAAATTGAAGTTTGTCAACCACGCCAACGTGTCGAAGTATGGTCTCCAGCCTCGTTTTTTTTTTTAATTTCTCTGTTGGGATGTTAACAGTCGCTTCCAACACGGATATCATTGCGAGTGAATTAAAATAACCCAATTGGTTAATCAATGGTTTAAACAGTCATTTAAGGAAAATTTAGGACTATGATAAAATCGGATGTTTATCAACTGTCAAGTTAATCTACCTCGGCATCAGCACCTTGCAGCACTAACTCGCTAAGCAGTGGACAAGGGATACCATAGTCCATAGGTTAATAATATTTCTTGGCAGTGCTGCCAACTCGGTATCAGGGTTTGGAGCTAAATCTAGCTTAAAATATGCTACATCTGCCCAAACATGACTAATAAACATGGCTTTATTGATAACTAGCTTCTGCTCACAGTTTCACCCACATTCCCACATTTTTCCGGGATTTAAACCCTGATGCATAAAATGTTTAATGCATGGATCCTGTAAAAACTATATCTTTACCTAAAATCACGTCGATCCGTTGCTTCGTTGCTGCGTGAAAGACAAAACAGTGCTGCGTGGCAACACGGTTGCCACGTTCCTGGACACATTAATTTCTTCTAAGATAAACCATTTTACTTAAAATGAAAATAAATATTTTTTCATGAATCTGTTGCATTATATTTATTTTAAAGATTTTATTTGCATACTCATAATGTGTCAAAACCAACCACGTTCTATAAATCGATAATATTAATAATCTAAGAATTGATAATAATCAAATCGGCCCAACGGGGAACCACACTGCGTACTTATCCCACTAGGTGGCGCATTATCGCTGGTGTCGTTTCACTATAAAACTTCATTATAAAATTTTAGTAAGTAAACAAAAATTCGTCTTTGCAATTAAGTATGCCACTGTAAAGTGCAATTCAGCGTAAAATCCAGGTACACACGTTTCCCTTCTGATGAGAAAAAACGGAAGTTGTGGATCAAAACATTGCTCATCAAAAATTATTGGAAACCAATTATTCTTCTATGTTATTTAGTGACCATTTCAAATCTAATGATTTCTAAGACGCGGGCATGGTTACTGGTTTAATTAGCTGCTGGTTTGCTAGCTGCTTACTGGGGAGATCAGCTTTGCCTGTGCCTCCCCACTGGCACAAAACTGTCCCAAATGGTCACACTGGAATGACAGAAGATGCAAATTACAAAAGATTTAGTCTTTCGGTCTTTGTCTCTGGTTGTTTTATGGTTTTTATTAAATAGGGAATCACTAAACCATGGTTTAATCCACAGATCTGCATATCTAGCTAGGTTTAATCTCTTAAAACAAAGTTCTTACTCAATGGCAAGCCTAAACTGAATAAAAAATATTCAGTCAATGTTTTTTTTTCCGCCTGCATTCGGTACATTTTAAAACGAAAGGGTGGTTAGTGGGCCAGGCCGGTCTGGAAATTGCCCTATCACAACTGTTTGTTTGTGAGTGGAGTTGCGGCTCCAAAGGGCCTGTACGGCATGCAGGGGATGCAATGAGCACGCCTCCACGCTTATCCCCTAAACAACCGTTTAGGTAGTTTTTATTTAAGAACCGTAATTTTATCTAGGTTAACGCCCGTAAACGAACCCCTCGGTCCTTCTTGCACAGAACATATAATAATACTACCTCATGGATGCATGACATGCATAGTACCATCGAGATACTAACCTCAAGAGGTGCAGTGACGCTTGGTTTGCACGAAATAAATTCCACCATTTTTGCCTAGTCATAATACGCTCTGATTGGCTAAGTCACCGCCTCGCGCCGATTCCCCGTGCGCTGATACGCTGAGCGTTGATATTAATTATAGCAAAATCAATACATTGTTGTGAGATCGGATAGTACAGTATTTCATCTTTCGGGGTTAGTATCTCGATGCTAAGTATAGACTAAAACCTTCTTGGTACAGACGCACTCGCACAAAGATTTCCGATTTATTTAATCTGTACGTCTTTGTCTATGAAATGTTGATAATGGTTGCTAGTAAACGTAGTATTATTTCCTCTGTGGCTAGTAAAAACAATTGTTTTCACCAATTTAAATTGTATCCCAAACTTTGTTGTTCTTAAATAATTCCTGATTTCAATCAGACAAAACAAGCATCTTTAACATAATTTTATCAATAGTTTTGTGCGTATTATATTTATATTGCTTTTGAAATGAACCGAAAAATAATACAGAGTTATCGAGTAAAAACGTCGTAAACTATAATTTTTAGCTGGCCACTCAGTCTTCAATTATTTGACACAAAAAAATACAATTACAAATGGCGTTTACGTAGTGTAGACAGATGTGTTCACGGCCACGATGGGAGATGATTCTTTGATATTACGAGAAGATGGCTATATACGCATGAACTTTCCTGTTACTTCTCTAACGTATCATAGTAACTTAAATATAATTCTGGTGAAAACTGACGTGGGTGGTGTGCACGTTTTGGATGTGAACTCGGGTGTGATTCTACAGTCTTCATGTCTGTCAGCGGGTAAGTCCGACGCTACTAATCTTCAACCGATAGGTTACATGCTTAATTACGCTTTGATTATGATAAATCCACAGGTCGGGTTATCGATTTGTCAGTATTTAGTGCTAGCGGTGATTTTTCGATGGCCTACATTGTGTCGATTTGACAGTTCACGATAAACAATTCGTATGATACCGGATCGTTTTGTTGGTTTGTAGATGACAAAGGCACGTTGGGCGTGGAGTATGCATCGGGCGCGGACCGAGTATTCGTCTGGGATGGCAGTGGCGTGGGCGCGCGCACTGACTACAACGGTGTGCTGCTGCTGCACACAGCGCTACAGCGACCCCTGCCCTCGTCGCAGATCGAGAAGAGCATCAGGATTGAACTTGTGCTGTCTGAGGTATGCTCTGGACCTATGCCTGGGAACTTCCAATAAGGAGTTACAAAGATGCAACAGTTCTCTAGTAAGAAGGAATCAAAGCAGCCAAAACAAAGATATGAACTTATTGCTGTATTTTGTAGTAGTGTTATTAGTCAAAAGTACTACAGCGATCATTATAATCTTGAAAGGTAGGAAATAATCTAGAATGTAATGTAGGTAGGTTATCAAACATGAATGAATTTAAATTTTACATCAAATATATCATTACAGGTGGTATATTATAAGTTGCACCGTCATTATGTTTGGCTTAGTCATAATTATAACTAGATTTAATCTAAGGAATGCTTGCTCATTCGACAGCAACATTCCATCGTTCTACATGCTTGTATGCACATATTAAAAAAATACTTTTTTATTACATCTTATTACAATTTTAAAATGTTTTGTTCTTGTCTTAGAATGGATAAATTATAATATTATAAGCTAATGCTAAAGTGTATTAAAGCCATACCAAAATATCAGTCCATGGAGTTTTCTAGATAACTTGCCTTGTTAGTTGTTGCTATGGGTTGCTTAACATTTTAAACATAAAACTGTTAAAATTCTAGTTAGCAGTTTGGATATGTGTAGTTATTTAGTAGTAGTATGTATTAATAGTTGATATTATTTTCTAGAATCTAGATCAGAGGTTCCCAGACTTTTTTATCACAGACCACTTTCAAAATTTAGCTGGTTCCGGTGGACCCCCTTTAGCTACATTTCTACCATATTCCCAAAACTCGACAAAAAAATGTGAAGATTAGATCTAACTACGGAAATTTGCGTTGCGGCTGAGCATATTCCATATTACCAAATATGGAATATGCAAGTTTTTACAAGTAACAGTCGCTAAGCTTCTTAACATATTATCTGCCTACGTTGATAGGTGAAGTCAAGCCAACATTTTAGTTCTTCACTATCTTAAGCAGATAAATTTTCGTGGACCCCCGCTTACAAATTGTGAACCCCCATTTTTTGTCACGCCAACATAGACCCCCGTCGAGTCTGCCTTGGACACCTGGGGTCCACCTGGACCACTTTGGGAACCAATGATCTAGATGATGCTGTGGTTTATTTGACTGTGCATACTACAGCTTTGTTTGATATTCAGCACTCATACACACACTTTAAAAATTCAAAGTCTGTTATTACAGTCATCACAGCTAGCTTGATATTCAGCTAAATAATATTCAAGCCTACTGCTTTTGGCCTTTTAGTGATGTTGTCAAATCTCAATCGGCTTACTTTTTTATTTGTTCCCCATTTAATGAATTATTGATCAGAATTCATTGGAACTGTGGTGTCAATCAAACAGGAATTTAAAAATTGGTAATGGTTTCATCCATGTTATCGATGTTGCACATTATTTTTTCCTTACTGACAGTACTAAAGCACAACATGCCTAAACAAGTTGATGTACATAACAAAAGCTGCATAAATATAAACCACCTTCATAATATAGTAACATTTACTCATAACATTTTGGTCCATATCTTTAATTCTACTGAACCGAGTTTTATGAAAGTTACACGGTTCTCTATGTTGGAGTACTAAAAAAGGTTGATCACAATCCCATTAATAGTTTCAGAGAAATGCATGGATAAACATACTATACGTACAAACACAACAAACACCTATAAAAAATTTAATATTTGTTTTGGACCCCTAATAGATTATATGTCAATATATTACAGTTCCAATAATATTACCCTATTTGTATGTGCCCTGTTTTTGAAGTAGGTTAAAAATAATTGTGTGTGGCTCAAAAATAACAGCATCAGAAGCCTTCAGCATCTGATTCCCCGTTTGAGAGATGGCCCAACCTCTGCGCACACCTCACACACACACATTGTTTTGCCCAATTTGTATGGGGCGTTTTAACACTCAGTAGATACTCTAATTTTTGACGTTTCTAGCGTTCAATTCCCAGTTTTTTTGAGATGATTCAGTATCTAAAATATATATAAAAATAGTTCATTTGTAAGGACTGACCAAGTAATTGTTACAGGCGGTGCTGCTCTACCAATGCCTGCAAAGCCTGGACTCGAACTCGGTCGAAGGCCTCGCTGATTTCGTCAAGGAGCTCAAGAATTCCATTGATGCTGAACCCGTTCGGAAGGGGGTGAAGGCTCAGAAAGTAAGTCATTTTTTTGTACTTCTAAGTTAAGTTTGCATGTGAAGTAAAGAAATGTATAGCATTTATTTATTTGTTAAGTTTTAACGACTAAGCTTGCGCTGCGGGGGGAAGCTTGTAGTATCATAATAAAACAGCACATGTTACAAAGGGACAGTGTACAGAGAAAAATGCAAGTACAACGAACACAAAAGTATTGCATTTTTAAGGTGTATTCTTGCTTTTTTAGGTTACATTTTATTTTAAACTTTTATTGAACGTCACGTCAAGAAAGAGTACTCTTAAGTCTTAACTTGGGAGTTAACTTGCGTCATATCATCGAGATACTAACCCCGAGAGATGAAATACAGTACTATCCGATCTCACAACAATGTATTGATTTTGTTGTAACTAATATCAGCGCTCAACGTATCAGCGCACGGGGAATCGGTGCAAGGCGTTGGCTTAGCCAATCAGAGCGCAATATGTCTAGAAAAAAATGGTGGAATTTATTACGTGCAAATCAAACTTCATTGCACTTCTTGAGGTTAGTATCTCGATGCGTCATACTAATTGCTAGAGCCGTCGAGAAGTATCCGATGTGACACTTCAAAGGTGTAATAAAACGTAGGTAACACCTATGAATCTTCGAAATTGTAGTAGACAAACAATTCTTTAATTTACGAGCATAAATATTTGAAAAAATATTATTTTTGTCTTGATAATGATGAACAGAATATAAATTAAGTTTTATGTATGCATTTAAAGAACCTAAAGAACAATTAAATACGCGTTTTGTATTCACGAAACGCCTGTAAAGCAGTTACGTTCTATGGTTATTTTTTCGTAATAATAGCGATATCACTATTGGTATCGTTTTTGTAATATTTTTATGTTGCTCGCCATAAACAACAGTTAATTACATACAAACGTATAAATACAACAATAACGTTACAAACGTTAAAGTCAAAGTAATATAATAACCTAATTACTAGCCTGACCTTGGGCCTTACCGGCTAACAATCTCGTGTTCGTTTTCGACTCCAACCCGATTAAGACCAGCGGTCGCTAGGTCTTCGGCTGGAAGGCATTGTCTAGAGTTTTCGCTGGTTTTCGTTTTGTAATAACGTTCGTTCTAAAATTGAAACCAGCGAAAATTTTAGACAATTCCTTCCAGCCGAAGACCTAGCGACCGCTGGTCTTAATCGGGTTGGAGTCGAAAACGAACATGAGATTGTTAGCCGGTAAAGCCCCTTGTCTACATTGGCGCCAACGACTCCAGTGATTCTGATTCAGATTAATAATAATGTAACATTAAAAATAGCACAATAGATGCCTACTGATTAATAAAAAGATATTTTAAATCCCAAGATGTTTTATTTAAACTAGGTACCTATATATTATTTATTTTATTTTTATTATTTAAGGACCCATTACAAGATACCACTAGGTACTTCTTTATTTTACCTAAAGTACTTACTTTGTTTTAACAATTACCTACTAATTATTAATTACATGCCGCTCAGTGTCCGGTGTTCAACATTTTACTTCTACCCACAGTGGAGCACAGTTACCATCTGCCTGCCGCAGTCTACCCTCCGCCTCGTCACCACGAGCGTAGTCCAAGAACTCAAGGGTCAGAATCGGCGGATACCAGCGTTGGCCATCGCCTCGGCGGTCGGGCAGCGTGCCAACGAGCTGGTGCCGTGCTCACGGGAGGAGGAAACCAGGCCGCTGATGTACTCCGAGGCTGAGAGGAAGGAGACCTTCAAACGATGGCCTCACATGGACTACAAGTGAGTCTGAAGTTTTTATGTCCTCATATTTGGTTACTTGTGTCAGTAATTTGTAAACTCATAAATGTTAAAGTAAACAAAACACTTCCATAGGATCCTTGGACATGTAATGGAGATTCTAAATATCCAACACTTTTTTCACAAACTTGTAAGGCATTTTCAAAAACACGTATTTCCTGGAACAAGTTTCAGGAAATTACCGCACACTGATCGTCTTCTGAAATTTTCTTTGAAAATTTATTTCAAAATTTTAAGAATGCCAACCGAAGGTTCTGTCATTGTCTCTCTTTTTCCGTAGTCCCTGTTTTTTCTTCGATGAACCAACAAGCCTTTAGGCCATTTTTGCGTTTTACTTAGACGGGCCGGGAAGGGGCACCTTAAAGAAGGATTGTTCACTATCATTTTGTAAGATATGGAAGAAGCAAACCCTTAACTTGTGGGCTGAGCAGTGAATGCTTCACGGGCTATTAAGTTGTGACTCAACAAGAGATTCTAATTTCCTTTGTAGTAAGGCCGCTTCTGCTTCCAGATGGGCGCTGCCGGCGCGCATGGCGCAGGCCGGGTTCTACCACCAGCCCTCGCCCAGCGGCGACGACCGCGCCATGTGCTTCACGTGCCTGGTGTGCCTGGTCTGCTGGGAGAAGTCCGACGAGCCCTGGGTGGAGCACGAGCGGCACTCGCCCAACTGCCCCTTCGTTCGCGGCGAGTACACGCACAATGTGCCCATATCTGTGAGTATATTCTCGTTGAGATCCAATAATTCTTCTTAGGACATAAATTTACTAATTAACTGGTTAATGAAATATAGGTTTTTAAACTGTCATGGTCATCAATACTACGAAACAAAATCAGAATTAACGGGACATTTACCATGTAATATAAATTTATATAAATTTTGTAAAAATGGAATAACTAATTAGTATTCCAACACAATTCTGCATGTTTGAACACAATAAATAATTTGCCAGATTATTAATTTTGGAATCAGAGTGCAATTTCTCGCAATATTTTTAGTGAACTATGATAATGATAAAATCAACTAAGAACTAATGCAAAACTAATAAAACTAATGCAAAGGATACAAATCAAGAGAAATTGACAGTTTCTCTCTTATTGTTTTTTTTAATTCTTTTTACAATGCGGCACTAAACATTTTAAGTATTTGGCATGCTTGAAGTATATTACATTCTCGATCACAGGTCACAAATGCAACAGCCTGCGCGGTCCCGAGCCCTTTCGTCACAGTGGTTTCCAAGGGGAACACGGGTGACCTCATCGCCACAGGCACCCTTGAGGGCAAAGTCAACGTGTGGAAATTCGACTGCGGGCTCAAACTGGTCAAGTTCATCCATCTTTCTCCATATGACTCGATCTTCAGTGGGATATTATCCACAGACACCAATAAAGTATGGTCAACTAGCTTGGAGAAAGACAGTTGTAAGTACACAAAGCTTTCTATTATAAAAAAAAAATTGAGCTTACAATTATAATTTATAAATATATTAGAATAATTCATATATTGTACTTATTGTATGATGTTAGATTTTTCTTTATGAACTACTTTTCTGTTCAATTTAGCAACCTACGGCATCGCGCTCACAGCCATGGCCTTTGTTGGCATGACGTCACAACAGGACCCATATCCACAAGCACAGAATGCTGAAAGCACAGAAAAAGAAAATAGTACCAACAAAGCAAAACCTGCCTTAATTTGCGCCGTCGTCGTCACTAGGACAAACGAAACGCAGTCCAATAAACCAATTAAAGAAGACTCAAGGAAAGCCTTATTCGAGTTTGATTCAGGGGGGTCGAATGAGTCTAAGGAGAGCATCCAAGAGATGAACGACCAAAACGAGGCGAAGAGCAATCAAACGACAAATAAAATGCTGTTCCTACTAACATACGATATACATAGTTCAACGGCTGGGTCTATAACCACTGTGGTACACACGTCAAACAGCAGTGGCAACTCCAAACCAGGCGGCAGTAAGAAGGTGTGCACCGTTGCTCGGACCGACGATGCGAACATATACGACGATATTTACTTCCAGTACTCGGACGAAGACACAGAACTTCCACCGTGCACGAACGTTCTGATAGACGAACACATCAGCAACGTCATAAATTTAAACGCGTCTTCCAGCAAAGAGGATAGCAAGATCTGGGAGCCGACTAAGAAAATTATTTTGGCGAAACATTTCAAAGTAGTTCCCCCGCCCGGTGGACAGCCCTTATTACCCTCAGATTTTCAGGAGCAAGCAGCTACCGCTCAAGCAAGCGTGTTGGACTTCGTTGGAAAGATCTCGCAATTGAAAAGCTGGAAGAGTGGAACCTTAGATTCTGTGGGTACGAAGCTTGTGGACCAAACGGATGCGGCGGTGCTGCATTCCGATCCCCACCTTCACCACTATCTCACCAACATGAGTGGACCGCTGGAAATATCAGATTTGAAGTGGTACGAAAGTGGAGAGGGCACGGAAAAGGTGAAAGTGACTACATTCAGTGGCAGTAAATTAGGCACGCAGACCGCCGTCTCTAATAGCAACAATGACGGCTTCGATAGTGATCCACCACAGGAGGAAGCGGTCACTCAAGGTGTTGCAGTGCAGTGTCTCAGCCTTCCGGCTAAAATAAACTTCCCGGAAGATGCGAGAGTGACCCATATGATGCCGACTGAAGATAAGGAACATTTGCTTGTCGTTATATCTAGTGTAGACCCAGATAAAATTAAGTCGGAAGAAGACACGGACAACGACGGAGACACCAAAATGGAGGTCGATGACGCGGATCACGGCGAAAGACTTAAATCTGATGCTAAAGCGTACTTTATCCTGTACGAAATTTATAATAAAACTTCAATATACACGCTAGAAGACAATCCAGTTTCGATTAAAGAACTATCTTTTGACGAGAGTCCAGTCGACTTGTGTTTGTTGCCGGGTGATAACGACCAATTTTCGTTTGCCTCTGTCGGGGTCGACGGCTGTCTGAGACTGTATTCTTTACCGGACTTCAATGTGCTGTCCGAACAAAGAGTTCCTAAGGGTCAGTTCACTTCCGTAACATACTGCGCTTCTGTGGACCGGCTCAGTGTATCGACGAAGCATGGAATGATTTATTTCTACGCATTGAACAATGGAGAGAAAGATTCGACAGGCGATATGGACGAGGATGAGTTCGCTAATCTTGACTTTGACATGTTACAACGTGCTCCACGCGAGGAAGTGAGCGGCGCCCCCGTCATCATAGCTAACAAGCCCGAACTTGACATGTCGGACTTGGAGACGTTGATAACTTTGACGGGCTCGTATGGCACAAATACGACTATACCATACAGTGCTGTCGTTCCCGGGTTTTGGTGCGAGTTGTCGCCGGCGCAGCGACTTCGATCCGACCACCAGAACAACAGGACATGGAGACTTCAAAACACGTCTTCAACTTGGGATGAGCACGTTCTAGAGCTGACTTTACCGTATAGCGTATCATTAGCACACATAGAATTTGCGTTCACGCTACATTCGGTCTGCACGTCCAACTTACCCGTCATAATGGTGACGCTCTTGAAGCAGAATCTACATGGTATAGGGTACAAAAAAGACGCATCTTTCAGCCACAGATCTGAATCACCGATAACTTTTCCGGTTATAGACTCTGATATGTCGAATTTGGAGAATCCTATTCACAGCGAAGAGTACCTACAAGCGCATAACGCGGAGATCCTCGCCGGGCCGCTGATCCTGTCCTCCGGCTTGGATTCAACGCAGCAATCGGGAGTTTTGACGCTGACAAGTCCTCGCTTGTACAGAGCTAGAGGACGAACATTCCTGATTCACATCAAGACGTTGTTTGATCCGGCTAAGGACATGAGCAAAGGGGCAACTTACAAGCCTGAAGACAGTAAAAACGCTTCTAAAAAGTTTATCGGTTGCGATTGGCTGCATCAGATCTCACTGACAGTCAGGTCTAGCCCTCACACTGAAGTGCCGATGGAGAGGCAGCAGAGGATCGCGATGCTAGAATCTAACGGGTTCCTTAACACACTCTGTGAGATTGCGGTCGGTACTGACGACGTTGAGAAGCGCAAGCTTGCCTTGGACATTATCATCTGGGTGGCATCAGTGAGGTTGCAGAGGATGCGCCTAGCTAAATCAGAAAAAGGCAAAGTTGAGAACAAGAGCGTTGAGACCCAGCAGTTGGAGTGCATCAAGATGATTGAGAAACACATTGATGCGATGATCAGGACCTGCATACTTTGCGGCGATAGAAGCGTCGCGAAGAAATGCATTAGGATTATTCTTATCACCAGCGAGTGAGTACTTTTTATATACTTTTTTTGCACAGATGTTTTAATAATAATCGGACAGAATTGTTTTTGATCTCGTATCATTACCATCTTTGTATTAATAAAGTCATCATGCAAAACTTCACACAAAGAGACTTCAGAGTACATAATCTTAAACACAAGTAACTTTGTTTTAGCTTATACAAGAGCATAAAATCCAAAAATGTATGAATTCAATCTAATGAGATACAATCTAGATTTAATAGTTACTTAGAATACTTTTTGATCAGCGGGCAAGTGCGGTGTTCTCCATCACCAATTTAAATAATTAATTATCGGGAATAAATTATGAATTCATATACTTAAATCGTATCCTTCTAAAAAAGTCCTTGACATACGTTATCAGCGAAGCGTAACAGAGCGCAATGAAAAGCGTGTGCTGTACAGTGCGAGCGAGTGCCAAACATCAATGAGGTGCTAATTAGTATACCTTTATTACTTGTCTTATAAATAGTTGTGAAATGTAAAAAAATCTTCTGAAGTTATACCCAAAATACAAAATACCCAGACGGACGTCTGGGTATTTCGCCACGCCTTGGGGTGCAGCTAGGCTATGTAGATTTTATACCTTGTATGGTGTCCTATGTCGGTGTTACATTGTGAACGTTTCAGGGGCGAGAAGCAGCTGCCCAAGCCGTGGAAGTGTACGTTCGAGCAGTCGCTGTGCTCGAGCGTGGCGGCGTGCGTGCCGTACATCGGCGGCGTGCAGTCGGCGGGCGCGCTGCGCTGGCTGGCGGCGCTGCTGCAGCACGCGGCGCCGCGCAGTGCCGCGCCCGACCTCGTGCAGCGGCTGCTGGCGCTGCTGCAGCGCGCCGCCGCGCCGCTGCTGCAGCGCCAGAACGCGCTGCACCACCTGCTGCGCTCCAGGTGACGAACCACGTTCTGTGCACTTAATTCTTAGAGTGCGGCCATACGGATGCTTTGCCAGGCTTTGCCATACGACGCCTGAGCGATGACCGCAACGCTCGGTGCGTTGCGGTCATCGCTCAGGCGTCGCAACCCGCTGCGCATCCATGTGGCGTCACTCTTACACTCATATTCTTGATCTTAATACAAAACATTCCTTAAGTGGACCTAACTCTAGCCTTCCTTATGAACGTTCTCCAAACATTTTTATTTCTCATCATCATTTTTTTAATAATCATAGTCATTTTTATATCATATTTTTAGTCGCTATTTCGACACTTCTCGCGGCTGAGGCATGACGTCATGACTTGAAGGAAATTATTTTTTTAATTTTGGCGGTACTTCAACTTCCATTCTTGTTTTCGTTCATTATTGATTATTTTTTTACTACAGCCCATGTCAATGACAACAAAAACATAAAACGTATCTTTTCGTTTTAAAGTGTTTTGAACAGACCACGGTCCATTGAGTTATTCAGAAATATTTTTTAATTTTACTGATTTGAGTATGGCTGGGAGACAAACGAAGCTTCCTCAAGGCAGGTTGCGATCTACCTTGAATTTGACAGTTCTTTACTACACTCAAGTAGAACACAAATATATACATCACAAAAATTTCGCTTCCAACAGGAGTCGAACCTGCGTCTTCTGGCAAGCCGGGCCAGACGCCTTAACCAACTAGGCTATGGGAGCAATCGATGTTGATTGTGAAATTCTTGATATGATATATTTCTTTCCGGCTGTGTGAACATCCGCTAGTGTCGGTTAACAGTATAAAATATATTTCATAAACTCTAGTAGAAAGATTTCTATATGACGAAAACTACCGATTTCCTTGTGTATGATTGAGAGAAGGTAAGGAACGTTTTGTATTACGATCAAGATCAAGAGTGCAAGTCACTGTGGTGTTTTGTCTGTATTCTGTTGTGCCATTTTCTTATGTTCAATCAAAAGTACTTCATTCTGTGTAACGTTTTATTTAGTGATTTTGCGCTCTAGGATGTCGCAAGTTGCAGTTCACTAATGGAATCTAAACATTTTTATTCAATTATAATTTGAGTTATATTCCGCTGAATCATAATGGAAAGTAAAGCAAAAGATGTTTTGTTGTTAGTGAGTATTTTATGTGTTGTTTTTTAGCTATCGGGCAGATGTGTGACTATGACACTGCTTTTCCTCTCAGATTTGGTCTGTACGGGCTTCCCTACGAGGGTACGATTTTTGCCCCGGAGACGCCCGAAGTGGGGCGGAATGGCGCTCCCGTGACATACGCCAGCATCCTCGTGGGGGACGCCACCACGCCGCCGCCGCCGCGCCACGACCAGCAGCTGAGGGAACTGCTGAACTGGCCTAAGGAAACACCCGGTAAGAGGGACAATGCAACTGTTTTATCATCGTCATTATTTTCAGCTCGATGACGTCCACTGGTGAAGGCCTATGAACGACTGCGTTCTGCTTGCATCCAACGGTCGTATGACGATTGTATACAACCTCCGACCCAAAATAGGGCTGTTATAAGTTTAACGTGTATACATGTGTATATACTATGTATGTGGCATTGGAGCTCAAACGGATGGACCGATGAAGATTTTTTTTTTGTTTGAGTGCTTGAGAGTGTTCTTAGCTATGATTAAAAAAAATCTGTCCAGCCGTAGATCAACAGCACTTTGTCGGGGGTTTTGTGTACTAAGTATTGATTTTTACAGTCAAAAATCAATATGAAAATTTAATATACAAAAATAAGAAATTTATCTATAGACATAGCCGAGTAACACTATAGTGGGAGCTGTCGGTAAACATGATTATAAATTCTTATAGTTGCAGCTGTTCAACTCAGAATACTAACAGGTGAAATACACGATCACGCTGTAACGTAAAATTTCACGCTGCTGTACTTCCCCCAGCATCATCGGATTCGAAGACCCCCGCGCCGTGGTGGGCGCAGAGCAACGGCGCGGGCGTGTTCGGGCTAGGGCTGAGCGAGGCCACGCCGCTGCACGTGAGCTGTCACGTGGCGTCCGACGGGACCAAGTTGGAGTCCACCGGCGCGCGCCACCACGCCGCAGTCGTCAGCGCGCTGCCGGGCGCCGCCGTCGGGGAGCCGCACCAGGTACGACCGACTAGTTGGACAGGGGAGCCGGCGTAAGTTCTGAGTTGTAAAATCTTAAAGATTTTACTATCACATGGCTGAAAGGTGTTCTAAAGCTTCAATAATTATAATTGTAAAATATTATAATATGATTAATAAATAATTATATTTGTTAAAATTTCGTTGCTGGTACTTAAAAGATTTTTCACTGTGCCGAGCACGAATATGAATAAACTTAACGCTGATAGCGATTTCTCCCTGCCAGCCTTTAAATATGAAAGACATAAAAATAACACAAAACATAAGTACTTTAAAACGGAATAATTACAGTAATTATTATTGAATATCGGATATTTCGACGCTGTTGCGAGCATCATGTTCACGGGAATAACTAGAAAGTTTAAAACAGTAGTAACCAAGTAACCTATTGTAAACAAAACGTGGTAATGTTTTGCAGTTGTGGTCGGCAGTAAAAGAGGGCCAAGTGAAGCAAAACTCTCAGGACCCAGACTCGCTGGAGGACGTCGAGAGCTCGCTGATGGATTGCGACCCTCAGGAGAAACTGGACTTCTCTGAGGATAAGCTTTTCAAGGTCTCTCTTGGTTATTGTACTGTTTTACCACCTACAACTTTAATGGAGTAAGGTGTAAATTAGATTGGAACGAAAAGTTGTATATATTTAATTGTGCTGTTAGAAGTATTTTACTTAAACATTATAAAGTTGTATACTGTTATGTAGATGATTATTAGCTTCCGTAGCACAGACGAAAAACAAAGATGTATATCGTTTCTTCATGAGCATGTTAGTTCGTAGTTGTTTATTATGTACTAACACTGAAAGACTGTAAAAGTGTGTAACCGATTACATACTCTTTACCTTGATAATGCATGAAAATATTCAAATATATCAAGCTGAATCTCACCAAATCTCACGGGGGGGTCTCAGCAAATATCACGTAATTTTTTTTGAGTGTAAAACTGTCTGCAAAGAAAAGTGTTAAATCAAGTGAAATATATTTCTCCACTAAAATACTTGCCGAACGCTGCGGCGTACGGCAATGAATCGCAGATTAACGTATTTGCACTAAAAACGAAACACAATCTCACGTGAGATTAGGGGGGAGAGGGTCGAGCCAAATCTCACGACATCTCATCAAGGGGGAGGGAGAAGGGGTCAAAAAATTGCCGAAATCTCCTCACGTAATGAATGGACGCTCCCTAAGGGCTGTAGGTACAATAGTCGCAACTGTTGCCGCCAGGACCAGGAGCAGTGCGGCATCCCGTGGGCGGCGCTGGTGGCGCGGCCGCCGCAGCACACGCTGCTGGTGGAGCGCATGCACTCCGGCGCCAGACGGTACATCGTGCTGGACTTTGGACACACTGTGCGACTCACTGATGTCGTGAGTCACCTACTTACTGCTTTAGAATACACTATCACAATCATTTGTATATTTTTGTAGGAGTTCTTTAAGGGTAGGATACCGCGCGCCGCTTTCTCGCTCGCGCATCTCATCATTTTTGAAGATAAACAATCACTGAATATAAATATGAGAAATCGCATTCGGTGAATTTGCTGGCAATAACATTACAAAAGTTTAACAAAAATTTCATTTTGATCCAATTAAGTTTTCATACCTAACCTGACAGGCTAAGCGCCGCAAGACTGATTAAGTGGGTTCCATGAATTGACAAGAATCGTAGGTGAGATAGTACTTTTGTAGTTAAATCCTCTACTTATAAAGAGAAAAAATGCGCTGCGATGGGATTTTTTAGAACAGAGTAAGTTACGATTGGGGAAAACAGCGATAAGATAAACTATTGAAGTCTGGTATATAGTAAAGAAGTACACCTGTCCGTTCAACAATTTTGTATGCAACAGATAATCCCGTCGTGCTCGGACCTGGTGACCCTCTGCATCGACATCTGGGTGACGAGCGAGGAGGCCGACAGCGTGAAGCTGGCCTTCGCCACCGACATCGCCACCCGCAACCTCGTGCTCACCGACCTGCAGCCGCCCCCGCTCTGTCGGTACATGAAGGTAAGGCACGCACGCGGCTGATGTCTTAAGAGAACCCAATCCACCAAACTTTCCATACATACGCTCGTACGTGACTATAGTGTTGTATCAAGTTTTTTCTTTGGGTGGTTTGAACAAATAGGTATCTTGTGCATTAAATCTAGGTTTTTATCAAACCAAAAATTTAAAATTTTGACAATCCAGTTCAGTAAAGCCTTTAAAAACAGCCCTTTTAAACAAATTTTACCTTGACTTTGGCCGTTCACAATATTCTCATAAATGTAAAAGTAAAAAAAAAACACTTCCATAGGATCCTTGGACATGTAATGGAGATTTTAAATAACAAACATTTTTTCAGAAACTTGGAAGGCATTTTCAAATACACATATTTCCTGGAATAACTTAGGAAATTACCAAGTGCTAATTGTTTTCGGAAATTTTCTTTGGAAATATATTTCAATATTTTCAGAATGCCAAGCGAGGGCTCTGGCGTTGTCTCTCTTTTTCCCTAGTGGCTGTTTTTCTTCGATGAAACAACAAGCCTTTAGGCCATTTTTGCGTTTCACTTAGGCGGGCCGGGAAGGGGCACCTTATGTGGCTGAAGAGCAGTGATTCTTTACCCTCTTCTACCATCCAATACGAATGGTTGTAATCCTATTGCGTGCAAAGTTTAGTGTATGTGGTACAAATATCTGATTGCGGTATAACTTTATAACGCGCTGTCGAACATAATAGTTTTATAGCTGATTATGAATTTAAGATATTTGACGTTGTTTTTAAGTGTACAAATATATAGATCGTCATTACGCGCTACAGAAGTTAAGTTCATCGACCTATTAGTCTGTAGAGATAGAATAATAATAACTACTACTATCATTACACCAAGTCCTCCTTAGTAGAACATAGACTCTAATCCTGTGTCAAAAGTAGTATGAGTATATTTATGCGGTCAAATATCCTAAAATAAAACCGAGTAATTGCACAGATCACAACAATCGGACGATACGGCATGTCGGCGATGAAGTGCAAAATCCCTCTCGGTTGGTTCTACGGTGAAATGGCAGAGATTGCCAACGTGCAGGCGTCTGTCAACGCGCTTAACGCACTGCACCAGGATTTGTCGTGTCGCTTCAGGTATGTAAAAAAATATATTACTTTTGTGTAATGCTTGATGTTACGCTTACAGTCAGGCAAACGATCTGGCCGTCTCGTTATTGTTTAGTATGATGTGATTTATGTCTATGTTTTCAAGTTAAAAACAACAGCTAAAATTTGTTTTTAATCTTGTACTTCAACGGTACATAATGTTAATAATACAATTTCAATTATCTATGCATGTATCTATGCAATAACAAGCTATAACTTCCACAGGCTAGCTACAGGCAAGCTGACAGAGCTGCTCAGTCCATACTTGGGCCTCTACAATGCCAACGCTTGCCACATGATGGCCTATCTTAACAGTGCTACGGAGGGTGACACTAGAGTTACCACGGCTTACCACGAATGCATTGAGCTACAACAACAGCTGCACACATGCACCAATATCCTGAAGAAGCTCCAGAACCAGACCGACGACGGCAGACAAGTCGCCGATATGATTGAGAAGGGATTGGTCTCTGCGGAGACATTGCTGGAAACAGCATCCACGGATAAATTGAGAGTGATCACGGAGAATGTTGTGGATATGTTGCTGTATTTCTACTTCCAAGTGCCTGAAGTGGTAAGTGCCATTATTACTTCACTAAACTTAATTATGTGCAGGTGAGATAGTGACCAACTATATTTACAGAAAGTAACCATACAAATCATCATAATTAGCTCATGTTAGTTCAATAAGGCACTTCCTTTTATAAAAACTAATAATTTATATCTGATTAAAATATTTGATCGGTCTATGATGAAGGGAGTTATTAATAAAACCACGTTGTTTCAGTACCCGGATGTGTCCCGCGACTGGTGCACTGCAGTGGCTCCGTTGGTGTGGCAGTGTGGAGGCCTGACTGCTGGCGCGCTGGCGACGCTAGTGGCACGCGTGTGTGGCTCCGCACCCTGGTGGGGCGAAGCCCTGGCCAGTGTGCTCACTGATGCCTTCGCTGCATCACTGGCACCGCCTACACCACTCGACAGGTGAGAATTAGACAGTCATTCAGGCGCTAGTTCGTCGAGTCAAGCGTTAGAGTTTTGAGAATATAAAGAGAAGAACGTGTAATAAAATAAAAGCCATGAAATCCAATATCTCGCGGGTTAAGCCGCGGGCAACAGCTTGTTTCCAATAAGACAGTCCAGGACGTGATTTTTCTATTCCGCAGATGCCTCGTGCTGGTCATCTATATGTGCCGCAAGAGTATGTTCGCGCACACGGAGCCCGAGGGTGGCGTGGCTCAGGCTCTGAGCGCCCGGGCGCTGGAGCTGCTGCAGGCGCCGCGGCCTCAGCCCGCGCTCACGGCCGCCGTGCTCACAACTCTGGCCGCCGTACTGGACGCGGTGGCCGCCACCGCCACCAGCAACAGGCACGCGAGGTTGGTCCTGCACTGTAAAAAATTGCGGTGGAGCTGTTGTAAGTGCCATGTTTTGTCTCGCTGGCCGCTACTTTTTCCAGCAACATGTGAGCGAAAGGGTGGCTGCCACTGTCGCACACTAGCTCAGATAACGTATACGAAACCTTCATTTTCAGCGAAACTGTCATCAGTGCTACAAATCCCTAGTTATCGTCTAATCCAGGCCGAATTCAACCACAGCGTCGATCATAGCTATCAAATGGCAGTCGTATAACCGATTTTTTAAAATAATTATGCATCAACATTTACTACACATCAGCACTCCAAATATATTATAATTGTTATATAGCGGATAACTGAAAGTGGTCAGGTTCAACTTAAATGGCATCAAGCACCGCCTTTCTTATAATATAAACGCAAAAGTGTATTTTTTGTGTTTGTCCTTCTTTCACATAGTAACAGAACAATGGAACAACATATTTTTTTGCATAGAAATAATTTGTAAGCCGGAGAGTGTGATACCTTGAAGTATGATATCTTGGATAAAATACACAGTTCCCGTGGTAATCTCCACCCGCAGTTAGGACGTGCAGCTAGTGAGACAAGGCTCGGAGTAGTGCAGCTGCGGCTATGTCTATGTCTGCAGGTGGGACTGGGTGAGCGGCGGCTGGGTGGGCGGCGCGGGCGGCGCGGCGTCCCCGCGCGGCGGCGAGTGCAAGCTGCAGCGCCGCAAGCTGCACAAGAAGCTGCTGCACCAGATGCAGGAGCTGGAGGCGGCGCGCCGCGGCATCCACGAGCAGCTCGAGGACCAGCAGGTAGCCGCACTGGCACATACCACTACACAAGTGCATTTACACACATCAAATTCAAAATAGTTTTTTTTTATTTTCATTTTAAACTCTGCAAGCTGGAGCTTTAGAAACTCGTCTCGGCATAACATACACATTACACATACATATAACACACAACATACATATAAAACACACACATCACTTGGATACAGTTGCCAAGTAATTAATCTACTCTTCCAGATAATTTATTTCTCAAAAGAATACATACGTAATTGTTCGTTTAATCTAAACAACATTTACATCTTACAAAATTTTGTCGTGGTGCGCATCTTAGCTCTGCACGTGAGACAGCGGTCAAACGCAAGCCCATTCGAAATAAAAAAATAAAAAGCTATTTCTTTAGTTTATGTTTTGAAATACCGAAAGAAAGAAACCAGCTCCTAATTTTTGTTGAAATATGTATAACTATATATGGAAACGTTAGATCACAATTTGGCCGCGACGGCTCTCTTTCTGAACAGATTAACCGTGTTCATACTACGCTATAACCACCAAACAAATGACATTTAAAAAAAACGCATTTTTTGTACACTAGTCGTGCAATAGGCGCGTCCGCCAACCGACCGGTGCACTAACTTCAAAACGTTTGGTACTTGCAGCGCGCTCGTCTGAACCTGAAGGCCCGCATGGCCATGCTGGGCAAGCGCAGCAGCAAGCCCGAGGGCGCAGGCGCGGAGCAGGCGGGCGTGCCGCGGCCCGTCAGCGCGCCGCTGGCCGCCGCGCTGGCCTCCGCGCTGGTGCAGCACATGCTGGCCGCCGACAGCGCTTCGGATGCTGACGCTATGATGCTGTGCGCTAAGGTAGGGTCGGCCTAACGGATGCTACGAAACTATCAACTATACCCTGATTCATAATTAAAGATCAAAAATGTAAACAAAGAAATGTCATTGTCAATGACAGGTCAGGTGCGCTCAACCTGTTTTAGCAAAATATTATTTCCATTTAAATAGGTACTTGTAAATGGTATAAACAATAATTGTGTTTATTGCTACCAGACATTAAACAATGCCTAAATGTGCCAGGGTCGAATATCGAGGTGCCTGGCTCAGGCGGTTCCATATTTTTCTCAATATTCCAGTGAGAAAACAAACGTAAGAGGAAACAAATATGTAACAAAATCTTTAATGATTGTCTGTTACGGTACAAATAAATTTCTTGATTTGATTGTTTGCAATATTCATTAACTTGTATGAACACCCGCTAGTGTCGGTTAACACTATAAAATATATTTCATTGATTAACTTTACTCGTGTGTGGTGAGTCTCGTTTTCAAGCTGTTGCTGAGTGTGCGTGTGCTGCAGGTGGTGGGGCGGCTGTGCGCGCTGTCCGGGGGGGCCCACCTGCTGGACCCCGCGGGCATCCTGGGGCTGGCGCGGCTCGCCGTCACACTGCCGCCCTGGCCGAGACACGCGCTCACGACCCTGCTGCAGGTATGAACCTTGGCCTCCCAAAAAATACTATTGAAAATACACTCAAGTTAGGTAACTTTGAACAGTTTTCTCAGATTTTTACGGACCTGTCAAGTTAAATCAACTTGTCAACATCATAAAACTTCATTGACAGTTGTTAATTTTATGTCCCATCACTCAGAATAGTTGATCTTTCTGTTTCATGTTTCAACATTCGTTATCAAAGTTTTTGATGAAAAGTATTTTGCGAAAAAAATAAAGAATATTCAAACCCTTTTTATTGAAAGTTACAAGGAAATTCAAGGATACCCAACATGACGGTACTGCAAAGAAGCGATTTGAACACTTTTATTTAAGACAGTTTTCATACCATCGAAGCCTTTGCTCGTTTACTTAAATGATTGTTCCCCCCAGGACCTGGTGGAGTTTGAAAGTTCGGAGGCGGCGAGCAGCCCCAGCGAGGAGTCCTGGGGCCCCGGCGCATCGCGCGTCATTCGCGTCACGCCGGAGCGCGCCGCGCGCCCCTTCCAACCTAAGCCGCCGCGCAAGCACAAGGGGCCCACTGTTGCAGGTACGCCCCCATAGACACGTGCCCCTCGTTCGGCAGGCGGCACTATTCAAAATACAGCCATTTCGCTTACATCTCTTGTGTGTGTCTTATTTTGGTCTGGAGTCCGTTTTCATACCGACCAAGCGAGTAACTCGATGATCAATCCGAAACTTAGAAGGTTGGAGGATGGATGATAGTTAACATGTGACGTGTGAGTACGCCTATGAATGAACTATTACACTAGTATATAAAATATTCCAGTTGTATCTAAGATCTAAGATAAATTTTAAGTATCGGGTATCCATTTATGTTATCATTAAATATATGACCGCCAAGAATGTGAAACGCATAAGGTTTGTTTTCAAAAAAGGAAGAATATCGATTATGGCTCAGTGGTGAGGTAACTGTTGTTTAAAATTCTATAATGTCGAGAAGAATACCGTGGTGCGACCATAATGGTAGAGTATTTTGTTGGGCTTCCCTGGCTTAGTGAAAATATGTTCTTAAATTCATATAGGTGTATTCCACCAGCTGTATTTGCGAGCCAGTCATAGGTAAAGAGTGTTCACCACTTCCGGCTGCTACACCAATATGCGACTGATTTAGAATTGTTTTAATTTTAACAACGTATGTTTATAATAACTCGGAAACATAGAATTGGCTGGTGTTTTTATTTTTTTAACGCTTAAACATCAACTTACACGAAGAGGTATGTATATAAAATTGGTTCGTGATTTGTGAGTGCGGTGGCAAGATATACCTTAGGGTGCAGCTATCATAGTATGAGGTAAACTGTCAACGGGATTGACCTGCAGTGTTGTTGTTATTGCAGATTTGTTAGCGGATAGTTTTGGTCTGCCGAAGACTACCAACACGAACGTTAGCAAGCCAAAATTAAACGCACCTGCAGGTCCCATATCGCCAAGTAAGGATTAGATGATAAAGCCTTCCGTTGCGACGCAATCGGGCCAAGCTTTAACTAGTTAATTTGCACTAATTTTTATCTCGGAAACCTTTCAACTGTCTTGACACAAAGCGGGTAGTAAGGATTGGAAATACAGCCACGCCATTGATTGGTTAACCAATGATGTGGTTTCATTGGCAATCTATCGCTGCAAGCTGTATAAAGATTGTTTATCGGCACCGGGTATTCATTAGACTGTTAGATTGAAGCGAGCAAACGCTGATGTGCGACTGAATAAAAACTCCATTCGTACTTTGACTTGTTTATGAATGAAATTGTATTCTAGTCCCGCTATTCGCGCCAAATTCACCTCGATCTGAACAGTCTGTTAGATGTGTGATTTGAATTGATTGTAGTGTCCAGACCACACTAGCCGCAACAATTTTGCAAAGCACCACCTTTTCTCTTTATCATAAAATTTAATACTGTGACTGTGTGCTTACGCTTTAGTTTTTAATTTTACTATTGTAATTTTTCCGAAGCTATCTACTATATTGTAGAGCCTATCGGAAACGGCTTGTTTTGCTGTAAAACTCGTGAATTTAAACAAAACTGTTTATGAATGGCCAGACCCGGCTCGATTAGTTTGAGAGTCATTCTTAAAATGTTGACCCAACCACGTTTTAAGCACGTTTTACTATAGCAGGCGTGTTATGCACACTCACACTATACATTATACGCCTGAAATTTACAAGAAAATATTTCCGTAGTATAAGTACATGAGTATTTGGAAAACAATCTTTATTTGGAAGCTCCAAATTTCTTTCAACAGAATATACTTCATTGTAAAATAATCTCGCCAATTTCAGTGATCGGTTCACATTAACATGAGCTAAGCCGTTCACTTTTAAGATTAGGCTATTGCTTGTTATGCTAGTGCTGGGCTTTGCTGTACTCTCGGTTTAATCATACTCATATCCTCATTTCAAGTTGGAGTTTAGGTTGATGCAGTCCTATACTACTTCAATTAATGGAAAGATACCTTAGAGGAAGCTATAATATGATTTCCTTCGTGTTATCGATAAAAAAAACTGTTACGTGATATAACGCTTGGTCATATTCAAGACAACCGAGTATAATAAAACGGTGTTCGTGGATACGAATGCACAATCACAGTTATATGTTCAAGGTATATACCAACCACAGAATGACATACTTATATTATGTTGGTCTAACCCAGAGCTATGTTGGAGCTAGCTCCAATAAATACGCGCCAAGTGGCAGAGTCACATTGTTGTAATGGGAATCGAATCTCTATTTCCACTTTCGTTACTTCACATCATGTTGGAGTCCTAGTGATAAACTATGAAGACTCTAAAATCATTATTAGCTTAACGCCTCAGTATCGCTTCAGCTTGAAGTTATCATTCAAATCTAAGACTAATAGACTTAAGCTATGATAGTATTAGAGGGTACATATTTGCATGCAGTTGCGCGAGCTGAGAGCACATACTTTGCACGACGTATCTACATTTTTTTCTTGACTGAATAGTACCTTCTGCAATAATTCAAATACAAACCGAATATCTTGTGGTAGAATCCATATAGAAATTAAAGTTGTGATTTCTAGTTGAAGCGATGTTGAGGTGTTGAATGGGCGAGGACCTTACATAACTATTAACTTTCACAAACCTAAAACATACAGTCTTAACATTCAATTTGATTTAACTTTAACACTTAAATAATATTTTCCAATACCTTGTTCTTAACAAAATGTATTTGTGTTTATCTTAGACGCAGTGCTTAAAGACTTGGACGTAGAAGAACAGCTGACGCAAGTCGCCGAGTCGGACGACTCTGAGTCCTCCGAAGAGAAATTGGAGCAATACTTCATGGAGTCTGTGAAGAAGGAGTCCAAGACCAAGGTTGTTGTCGACAATAACAGCAAGTATGTAACACTCTTCATTAGTTCTTTGGTTTATTTTGTAAGTCTGGAAAGTAATCTATACTAATACTATAAAGCATTATAGTTTGTGAGTTTGTTTGCTGCTGCTAATCTCTGGAACTGCTGGTCCGAGTCTAATAAGAAGCTACATTTTTCGTGAGTGCTGGCAGAGGCTAGTAAATAATAACAATGACAAAGGTTTACCATCTATATGGATAGATGACGAATTTTTATGTAGGGTCCAAGTTAGAATCTTAGAAGTAATTATATTGACACGATTTTTCCGATTCTCACTCGTCCGTATGCGTCTGTCGCGGCGTGTCAAAGTGCACTTGTCTATAAGAATAATGAAATATGCGGAGTTGTAAAATCGTAATGTACTCCGGACAGTTTATGTCTCCAGGGAAGCGAGAAAGAGTTACTTTTATTGTATGCAGAGAAGAAATTCGTTTTTCTACCCCTTATTATAATTTATGAGCCTCCTTGCCTGTGTGAAATATGTTGTTGACATTTCAAAAATGGATATTTTTTTTGTGGTTTTGTCTTCATGACGATCATGCACAGATTAGAGAGAAGTATCGCTAAGTTATTAAAAAAGGTACATCGTGTAATAGCTACTATGTAAAAACAAAATGTTGTTATTACAGCGATATCCATACAGGACAAGATCAAAGACAATATTTTTTTTTTTGTTGATTCACACACGGAGTAGCTTATTTTAAACCGGCCGTTCTGTTTGGTTTTGTTTGTGTGGCGCAGTGTCGTCAAAGCCAAGTTTGTGTACAGTGCCATCTCGCGGTGTGCGGACGCGCGGCTGGAAGGTGCGGGGGGCGGTGCGGGCGGGGCGGGGGAGGCGGCGGCGCGCCGGGCTTTGTTAGCTACAGGTAATCTATACAAATAAATAAAATTGAAGTATCTGTTTGTAATATCAAAATAACAGCTTTTTACTAAATGCCAATGAAAGTTTGGACGGTTTTACTAGGTTGTAGGACTAACTCTGCGAATGTCCGTCTGGGTTGGTAGTGGGCTTTGCACGTGAAGTCTGCCGCCAAGCAGTACTGTGCGAGCATTACTGTGTTTCGGTTTGATGAGCGGAGTAGCCAGTGAAATTACTGGGCTAATTAATACCTAATGTCTCAGGGTAGCGAGCACACTGCAGTGCCGCGCAGGACTTTGTGTTTCAAAGTTCTGAGTGGCACTGCAATTGTTATGGGCCGGCGTTATGCTTACCATCAGGCAAACGACCAGCTCGTCTCGTTCCAATATAATAATAACCTTGCTAACTGACAGCTTGGAATATACAGGTTGAAACCAATTATGTCGTTTATATTGTCACTGGTGCAATTATAGTTTGTCTGCAAGTCGTGCTAAAGCGGTGTTTGTGTGTGGTGTGCAGGCGCTGCGCTGGCGGCCGCCGTGCGCGCGGAGGCGCCCCCGCCGCCGCCCGCGCCCCGCGCGCCCCCCTCTCCGCGCGCTCACCCGCCACTCACGCACACTCTCTACGACGTGTTCAGACATCTAGCGCTGGACTTCCACAACCAGGTCAGATTACGGGCTCTGCGATCAGAGACTGAGTCTCGGTTTTGTAACGTCGGGAATTATAATAATCCTACTATATAATATTATAATTACAAAAGTGTATTTGTTGGTTTGTCCGTTTGTCTTTCTTTCACGCAGTAACGGAGCAACGGATCGACGTGATTTTTGGCAAAGATATAGTTTATGGACCGTAGAGTAACATAGGCTACTTTTTATCCCGGAAAAATGCGCGGTTCCTATGGTACACGGGTTAAAACCGTGGGCAGAAGTTAGTGTAAATATACGCGAAGCTGAAATTGAGGTGAGCTGGGCACTTCACCAGACTGAAGGAGAGAAGATAGACCGAGACAGTGGCATCTGCGAGGTGGTAAGAGACTTCCATGCCGACCACCAGCCCGTTCCGACAAGTATATCATTCCGAGTGAATTAAAATACCCTTGCACGTCTCAATGCCATAAGTCATTACTGACAACACACACTGGTTGAAAACCTTGGTTGTGAGAAATATATACGTCATAAATTAAAAGTCGTTTATTCGTAGCTTGATAAGGTTCGTTTCGGTGCAGATGGATTGCACGTTCATGGAGAACGTGGTGGCTCTGTGGCTGACGCTGAACGGGTCGGCGTGGGGCACGAGCGGCGCCTGGGCGCTGGCCACGTCGCTGGCCACGCTGGCCGTGCCCGCCGACTCGCCGCGCATCCGCCTCGCCTCCGACACCGTCACCACGCTGCTGCACGCGCTCTGCACGTGAGTCACATACTGCTGTCCATTCTGTCATCTTATACCTAAACCTAATTTTAGTTTCAATCTCTCTTTCTAAACGAGAACATGAGAAAGTGGAGAAATATATTTTAGACCTGTCAAATTAATTCAATCGCTTGTGTGTTGTGACAAAGTGTTGTTCCGTTTTGGTACTAAAATTTAACCAGGCTATCAGTTGGTTTTTTGGAATGAGCTCTCAAAATCTAGATATTTTGAATGAAATTACAATTTTATAGGCCAGCGATTTCCTGAAAATACATAGTTTTTTTAGTACATAAAGTAAAACGGAACGCAATTTCTCGAAACGGAGCGGTTTTTCAGTTTCTTTTTGGCTGAATGTGAAAAAGAGCAAAGACAATAAAAAAAATTGACAGTACAGATGACAACACAACTTATTATTTATCAAAACTGTCAAAAATGACGTGACGATGATGCCATACTTTTATATATTTTTAGGAAAGCAGTGTTGCTGTTAATTAATTATTATCCTTTTAGTTTTGTACATTCCCACTTTACCAAAAATGAGCTGTTGCGCAGGACTCGCTCCAATAATCACACGGTCAAAAAGAGTGGCGCACATAATAAGAAGGAATGAATTAAAACATCAAACATGTGGTATCTTTTTGCAGGTACGATAGCGTTTCGCTTCGGTGCTGGGTGCTATCAATGCAAGCTTTGGCGTGGATCGCGAGCCTACCACTACAGGTAAATTATTATACAAAAATAAAAAAAATGTACTTGTTAACTCATTTTTTGTTCTTTCGTGTTACTTGAAACATTAGAAGTCCTTGATAAGTCTTAACTAATTCTTTATCGATAGAATAAGGACATTAATTGTCTATTGAAATATCGGCAATAAGATCTAAAAAAAACATTAAGCATTGCCATTCAACGTGGCAATGCGGCCAGCATTTTGGGAACGTTGCCTACTGGTAGCGGATTATTAGATTAAGATTGTAAATAAATTAGTGTGTATTTTATTTAGTTATTATAGTTTATGTTGGTTACGTAGATTACATAGAATAGTTGGTTAAGATGAATTGAGTTCTCCAATTTTGACGACCACGATGTTACGATAGTGTTATCATTCTTACAATAATTAATTAAAATTAGTCCAAATAAAATAGACGGTTCCTGTGGGAATCTCGACGTGGGTGAAACCAAAAAACCAAAAAAGTAATAAATAAAAAAACATGCAAAATATAAATTTGAGATTTTATCGCTAAAAGATATAAGTAAAAAAATCTTCGTATGCTTTTTTTAAATTGATGTTGTTTATTTCAGACGGAAGGCAGCACTCAGACGATGGGTCGGGTGATACTGGAGTGTGAACACTTTGTGCCGGCGATCGTGAAGTTCATCAACATGAATGTCGGTACGGAGGGGATGGTCTCCTCTTCTGAACCTTATCTTGTAAGTGCGGTTTTAATTGGTAACTAATTGTTTAGTACATTAGATACTATTTACAGGAGGTTTAGAAAGAGGTTACTGGTGGTTTTTTAAGAATTTGTTGATAGAAATTGAAGTAATTGCATAGTCAATAAAATGTACGACATATGTCATCCACATTCAAAAATATCCTAGTCGGACTGTACCACAACTGCCCACACCCCGGAATATTTTTCTTTTTCACTAGACGTCAAATTAACAAGCGCGTTCCCTCGCAAGTTCATTGCGCTTCGGAATGACTGTGAAGGGAGTCGAGACGGCACCAATTAAAAAAGAAGTTGTCTGTTTACGTTACCAAAGCCAACAAAAAAAAATGCAATCAACATCGTTATTCTGTATTAACGCATCGTTCTTTGCAGGCGGGCACGAGCATCGGCGCGGGCGCGGGCGCGGCGGCGGCGCTGCACTCGGTGGTGTCGCGCGTGGTGTGCGCGCGCGGCGCGGGCGGCGCGCTGGCGGCGCTGCGCATGGTGGCGGGCGCCTGGGCCCGGGACGCGCGCGCCGTGCCGCACGACCTGCACGCCACGCTGCTGCGCCTGGCGCACCCCATGCTGCAGGTGCTGCAGCCCAAGCACGCGCACCACGCGCTGCCGCTGCTGCACTACATCGGTGAGTGCCCACGACCTGCACGCTGCTCATCGATTACATCGTTGGCCGTAAAGCGTCCACTATTGAACATAGGCCTTGTTACCGCTTACTAGATCGACGCAAACTAACCAAAGTGAGTCTTTGTCTCCAATACAAGATGACTGCATTGCTACCGGTCCTCCAGACGTTATTGTCACGTGACCGCTTTTAGTTCTCACAGGTCGTCTTCCAGCCGATCTTTCCAGCGGTACGCTCGTTTTACCCCCGATCCTCTCCGTTTCTCAAGCTGGGCGAACCATCCGCGAAGTGTATTGTTTCGCCGATGGTGTTTGTGTTGGTCGCCAGCTCTTCACTTTCCAATGTTAAGTCGTTCACTTCCATTTGCAGCGCAACAGTCGGTGACGTGGGTGCGCGAGGCGGCGGCGGCGGGCGCGGAGGGCGAAGCGCGCGGCGGGCTGCTGGTGGAGATGGTGGTGGGCGGCGGCGGGCGGCGCGCGCCCAGCCGCCGCTCCGTGCTGGCGCAGCTGCTGGCCTACGCGCGACGCCTGCTGCAGGCGCCGCTGCCGCAGCCCATGCAGCCGCCCGGCGCCGGCGCCGGCAGCGCGCCGCTGCTGCTGCGAGAGGTAGCTATACACACACACTGTGCCGGTGGAGACGTGGCGCCCGGCGGCGACACTAGCTCGAAAACACTGTTTGAAAACGATGTTTCTGTAGCATTTGAGCGTAAAAAGGGATGTCGCACAAAATACATGATTACTGTCGTTGTGCAGGTGTAAGAACATCACATGCACACAATAAAAATGAAATTCATGAAAACAATATAATTTCCACAAAGATACAGCATCTATAAATTTCCCGAATTCAAGGATTTTTTTTATCCTCTAATAGTAACTTAAATAATGCCATATCTTTACGTTACAATAAATAAAAAAATGTATCACAACCATGCACATAAACTCAGTTTTTCACGGACAAATCAACAAAATGCATGTTTTTATTACTGCTTTACGGCCCGCGTTGAACAATTGACGTCAGATTTGTAGTTCTATCCAATATTTATAGGGCGTTTTAGCGCTCAGTAGATACGTCCGACTTTGACTCTCATTTTGACGTTTCTAGCGTTCTATTTCCAGTTTTTTCGATATAGACATTTGATTCTCCTGATAAAAATAAATTAATGACATTATAAAAACAAATTTAGTCAACATCCCTATTACATAATATAAACGTATATTATAGGTGTGTGTATGAATGAATTAAAAATAGTTGTTTTTATGCAGGTGGCCTCTAGCGCCGGCTGCAGCCCGCCCGAGCAGTCTCAGACGGACGAGAGCAAGGCGCAGCACAGCGGCGTGGACTCCACCAACATGGACGACGAGAAGAAGCAGCAGGCGGCGCGCACGCCCTGCCTCGCCGACACAGGTACACACGCAACGGGCTAACAATATTACGGGTATTGGAACAGGGGCCTTACCGGCTAATAATCTCGTGTTCGTTTTCGATTTCAAACCGATTTATAACCAGCGGTCACTAGTCTTCGTGTGGAAGGAGTTGTCTAGATTTTTTGCTTCTCATTTTATCGAGGACTGATAAATAGGCCTACATTTTTTCTATGCTAGTTTATGTGATGACGTACTTTTGTACGTGCATTTTGAAACATCAGTTTCAAATTTCAACACTCTCGTGCACTCTAGTACTTATAGCTCCCATGATCTGCTGAAGTTTGAAAACTCATTCATACTGCACAAGCAAGTGGCCTAATTTGACAAGTCTAAAAGAGATCCTTTCTCATGTTCTGATTGAAAGAAGACCGAGTAACAAAGTTTCCGTTTTCAACTTGTCCCGAACCTGAACTAATTAGGTTTTGGACAACAGAAATCGAGTTCATTGAGAGTATTGAATGATATATTTTCTAACAGAAAAGATATGAAGGCCAGCAGATCGGTACTTGAGTTGTGCACAAAATTTAGAAATATTGTAAAATTTACGAAGGTTGTGAGTAATTGAAGTTTCCTCAAAAATACTTCATTTAGTTGTTACCATATTATGCAATATTTTGTCTTAATCTATAATCTTTGTCCACAGTTATCCAACATCCAGAGATCATGCAACAATTCTACAAAACGTTGATGCTTTGCGATGGCTTGAACATGCTTATACTACATACTGGTAATTTTAATATTTTAACTTGTTAGAAAGTAGTTTAAATATCTTCCTTACAAGTATATGATAAAACAATTCGAGTTTATAATCAACTTGAAAGCGTGTAACAATTGGTTAGATTCAATTTGAAATAATAAACAAGATAAAGAAAGATCAATTTACTCTGTGGCAGAAATGCTCCCCGAATTCTTTTACATTTTTAGTCCCGCCAACCCGCGCATACTTACGGCGTAACCCTATTGATACGCAGAATACGACTGGCCCTTACGGTAAATACCTCACTTTTATCTTACCTCAATTACCCAGTGTTAGATTACTTGAAAGTTTGGCGACAAGAGAATACTCTTTTTATGGTATCTCATACAAGAAAAATTAGTACATATTTAACATGAGCTTATAAGGGTTCCATAATTGATAACTTACGAAGGCATTCTGTATGTTGTAGGCTACTACAAGGCAAATCATATTTTGATATGTATTTTCTGTTTATTTGTTTATTTTATTTTGCGCAGGAAATATTGGTACGGAAGGCTGCAACGCCTCAATAAAAGAAGAGGTGTTTTGGCTTGTGGCACAGATCGCTACGATCTCAGCCAATCCGGCGGCTATGGTCCCCAGCCTAATGGAATTCCTCAGTGAGTATATAATAATAATTATTATAAAATATAGTACATAAAGTAACAAAAATGATTATGTTATTGGTGCCTTACAACAACACTTTTCAGCAGACCGCAAGAAACATTTTTAGAAATAAAGAGAATAAAGAGTGTACGTTAGTAATAAATACATACTTTCCGGAAATAAAACGAATTTAAGTCTATGTTGTCAAAATGCTAGTATGAAACTCTGGAAATAATTTAAAACTGCAGAGCGAGAAGAAATAGTGCATCTGTCACAAGCCATGCAGCAACTCATCGTGCGTCTGCTAGAGAACCCTGAAGCACTCGCTGCATTCATCGACCACGGTGGCTTGGAACTAGCTGTCGAGAAGCTCACCTTCAAACATCAGGTCAGTGGAAATTATCCTACCGACTGCGCCATACAAATTAACCCTTCGCTCATACGAGCCTCTCGCTTCATCCACAAAACGCCGCCAACATGAAGCTTGTTTCGACGTTTTGTGGTCGGCGTTGCCTACACGAAGCGAGAAGCGGCGTTTCGTATGAAAACTGCAGTCTGCAGCTCGATGGCAGGGTTTTGTGGCTTTAGCGCAAGGTTTGTATGCGAGCAGGGTAAATCAATCTTCAAAATTTATAGAGGGGCGTTTGAGCACCATTGTACCTCGAAATAAAAGGCGTTGCGAGCGTTAGCGCTGGTCAAGCGATGCGGTCTTTATAACAAAGGTGTATAGCCCAGTTGGAGTTCGATCGGATTGAAGTTGCACAAGTCCTCGTCCGACAACAGTCGTTGTTTTTAAAATCTTCATGTTTATATAATTGTACCATTTTGTGAGAAATAAACGATTATTGTTCCTTTAAAAACGTGACTATTCCACTTTTTATATGTTTGCACAATTTGAGAAAATAGTAATGGGTGATGTCATTTTGAAATGGAATAAACTACTTTTGACCAAATCGTGCGTTTTATTCTTTTTTTCTGGTGTAATTATGAATTTTATTTTCGTTGCGTTTCAATTTCAAAAACAGCAAACAATAAAGAACCGTTCTGTCGAAAGTGGAATAGTTAAGTTGTGAAAAGAATCTCCTGTATTATTATTTCCTTTGTCGTTGGTGCAGTCGGGCCC
Source organism: Crocallis elinguaria (assembly GCA_907269065.1). Classification (NCBI taxonomy): domain Eukaryota; kingdom Metazoa; phylum Arthropoda; class Insecta; order Lepidoptera; family Geometridae; genus Crocallis; species Crocallis elinguaria. The sequence goes on along the minus strand of OU026065.1, from coordinate 10,547,094 downwards.
GAGCCACAAGCAGGGCCTGGTGTCGTCGCTCATGAACTACCTGAAGCTGCCGCCGCAGCTCATCAACATGTCAACTCCGGCCAACAAGAAGGCGCAGCCACTTGTCGTCGAGAGCGCCACCGGACTCATCAACATGGCGCCTCTCTGTGAGTCAACACATCATCATCATCATCATCAGCCGGAAGACGTCCACTGCTGAACATAGGCCTCCGCCATAGAACTCCACACATCACCCATGACATCAGTCAACACACCACCCATGATACACTAGTGTCAATTCTCTCATTTGATGCCTAAACTAAAATTTAGTTTTTATCGCTTTCTAATTGAGAACATGAGAAAGAGATGGTGTTTATTTTGGACCTGTCAAATTAATCCACTTGCTGGTGTCTAGTGTAAATTGTAATATCACCTGTATATTCACCTCCTTAAATATTTATACCGTTTACGTATACACCTTGTATAGGTTTGATTATATAATACGCATACAAAATAATTGAAAGCCACCGTCCATTATATTCATTGTTATTTCTCACCATGCACGGTTATCTGGAATAGATCGCGTCTGACAAGACCGCCAATTGTAACGTATTGTAGTGTTTCTATAAAGAGCTTTTTTCTATTGCAATCGGGCTTGCGTTTGACCTCTCTCACGTGATGTTAAGCGACGGCGCGGTCGACGATGTAGCTTGCCCAGAAGATACCGGTTCACTCGTCTCTTGTTTATGTACGTCCGCTAACCGTCCCGGGGGTGGCGCAGGCACGATCTCGTGCGGCAACCCGACGGCGCAGGCGGCGGACGTGCTGCTGGAGGGCGGCGGCGCGGGCGGCGCGCGCGGCGCGTGCGCGGCGCGGCGCGTGCGCGCGGCGGCGTGGTCGTACCACTTCTTCAGCGCCGACGACGCCAGCCTGGCGCTCACCATCACGCTGCCCTACGCCGTGCGCCTGCACGAGGTGCAGCTGCAGCCGCACCTCACCAGCCTCGCCAGTGAGTCCGCTTATAGTATTGATCGGATTGTATTACGAGACTGACTAACGAACCTTATCTGTTGTAAGATCGCTTGACAACTGGGCTAACTCCTTATAGATACTCAAGCTGAAACAACTCGCAATTTACTTTACCCCCATTAAAACCTTGCGAGTACATGCGTCTGGACAGGATAAATTCGTAACTTCATTTTTACTGAAGTAGCCACAGTAAAATATTCTGATGAACTCGCTCATGCTGCAATTACTAAATTACTATCGACATAATCATAGAGAATTTATTCGTCCTTTATATTTTATTACCCTTCCCTTTTTGTGAGAATGAAACTTGCCGGCTGTTCTTCCATCGGCTCCAACATGTATCGAATAAAGCGTCCAATTCGTTGATCCATCGCTCGTGCCATTCTAAAAGTTCGCAGTTAACATCATCGTAGACCCCATAGTTGAGTTGTAGTGAGAGCTTGTTTGCGTTTGTGTCAGCGTGCCCCGGCGCGGTGGGCGTGGAGGCGGGCTGCGGCGGCACGGTGGCGCCGCTGGGCCCACCGCAGAACACGGCCGGGATGACGTTCATCCGGCTGGTGGTGGCGCGGCCGCTGGTGTGCTCCACGGTGCAGCTGCGCCTGTACAAGCCGCGCGACTCCTCCAACATGGGGCTGCTGCAGCTGCGCCTGCTGGCCGCGCCCGCCTTCAGCGCTGCGCTGCAGCCCGACGCCACGGCCAACACGTGAGTACAGCTGCCTTACCGGCTAATAATATTCTGTTAGTTTTCAATTCCAAACCGATAAAAACCAGCGGTCACTAGTCTTCGTGTGGAAGGAGTTATCTAGAGTTTTCGCTTCTTTTCGTTTTGTAAGAACTTGTTTTCTTAATAACGTTCGATCTAAAATGATAACCAGCGAACATGTTAGACACTGCCTTCCAGCCGAAGACCTAGCTAAAAAATAAAAATATTTATTTAAATAAATATTTTTCTTTTATAACCTCTAAATTTGCGGTTTTCGGATTTTTACTTTTACGTGCTGTAAGACATTGCTTCTTGCCAAATTTGATGTCAACGGGAAGTACCCTATATGTTTTGATTCCCGGTTTTGACAGACATAAACAGACAGACGGACAACGAAATGGGATTATGAGGGTTTCTTTTTTCCTATTGACGGACGGAACCCTAAAAAAATCTTATAATCCCGTGTCCCAGCAACAACTGGGCGTCTGTGGTGGCGTGCTGCACTCGCTTGGGCTCGCGGCTGGCGGCGGCGCGCTGGGCCGCGCTGGCGTCCCCGGGCGCCGTGGGCGCGCTGTGCGCCTGCGTGGGCGCGGGCGGCGCGCCGGCGCTGGCGGCGCAGCGCGCGCTGCTCGCCGCTGCGCGAGCGCTGCCCGCGCTGCGCGCGCCGCTGCTCAAGGCGCTCGCGGACATGGACAAGCAAGCCTACGCGCACTGTGAGTATTACTTCATAAAAGTAAACGAGAAGAACAGCTGTCACATCACGCTTACCGGTAACGACCTCATAACGCCGGAGCCCTGCAGCCATTTTTTTACACTAAGCAACGAAACAAGCGGGTCATTAGCCTAACTGTAAACATGATGCCTGCCTATTACAATTGCAGTGCTGCTAACTCAGCACCTTGAAAGGCTTGCGCGGAACTGCAGTGTGCTCGTTGCCCCGAGATTTCAGATATTATCTAAGCCTCATAATGCCTCATAATAATATCTATGTATAAGTGTCACTTTAGTTAGGCTTTCGGAGTACGTATACTTTTGTTAACTGGATAATATTTTCAAAAATTGTAATGTAAAAATAATTAAAATACCAAAAATGGGTGCGAGGTGCCTGGAGCTTGCAGAATATAATAATTAAATTAAAAAAAAGCCCCTGCATGCCCAGTCACTTCATTGACTACTTTGCCCATCAAACCGGAACACAGTAACGGCATGCCTAGTACTGCTCGCCGGCATCGAGCGCAGCCGCTCTTATAGTCAGACATTGATGTGACGTGTAATTCAGCGTTCCAGTTGTCGTGCAGCAGCCGCACGCACAGCGGGCTGGCGGCCGTGTGCTCGCTGCTGCGGCAGCTGTGCCGCGCGTGCCCGGCGCTCACGGCGCGCGCCTACGTGGACTGGCTGCGCGCCGCGGCGCCGCCCGCCGAGCCGCCCGCGCCGCCCACCGTGCACACGCTCGCGGAGGTGGGTGAACAATCACTACACTACGACAACGCACGCCGATACATGGTGGTATCATCTATACTCTGTACGACAGATGGTATCGTCGTGCGGCTCTCACAGAGACGTTAGCTTGCGTGGAACAAGTCGGCAATAAGTGTATGGCGACATATGGCTTGTGCTTATAAAGGAAAGAACTATAGACTAAACAGAAAACGGAAAATTATTTATTTTTGACTTGACTTTGACTACATACCACCAACTTGAGTAGGGTGAAACCAATAATAAGACACACGCGTTTCCTCAGGTCTATACAACCTAGCTGAGTTTAAATTGGTATGTTATTCCGATAGAGGGTAAATCTATTCCTGGGAGTCAACAACATTACGAGTTTACGATTTGGTTTACGAGTTTTTGAAATTCAGAATTTTTCATTGAATAAAAGGCATTTGAAGTCAGAATTCTACTACAGAACTTCCGGGCAGCCCTAGATCAGCTGATTCTCTTGAACTATGGTTGATTAAAAGAGAGAAAACATGCAGAAAATGCCGCGCACTACACGTTTTTTTTTGGAAATTTTGAATGACTTCCAAGGAAGGTTCACACAACTTAGCGACAACCATGGTCCTAATCACCCCCTTCTGGGATAACATGCCAATTCAAACTCACCCTGTATATGATGATGAGGCACTCGTGTGTTGATTATATTTTTTAAAACTACTATTTTTAACTTCTTCGTGACTTTTTATGGACAAGCAAGACCACCTAAAAGGCGAGACAGAGGTCGTTTTAGCTCCAGAATTCAATAAAAAATAAAGCCATTTTTCTGGATAAAACTGTTTGTGAAAACTCACAATGGCTGTCAGCTGCACCAAAACTAATTCTAATATCTTTCTGCAGGTTCTGTGGACACTAAAAGAGAAACAGCTCATGGATAACCTAGAAGAGCTGATCCCCGACGATCTGTTCGACACAGTGTTCCAGTGGGTGCGAGGCGTACCTGAGAATAGTTTGCTCAAGAAAGCTCTGGATGCCGGTAAGATGTGCAACTATATACATAATGAAACAAAAAATAATATTTCTAATTAACACTATAAACTGTTTAAAACTCTTCGGATCAGTTGGAATCAGTCAAAATTAAAAATAAAAAGGGTAGCAGTCAGCAGATAGAAAGCAAAGGAAGGTACTTATCGCCTTCAAAACGCATCCATATAAATTAAATAACTGGATCGCCCGTCTCATTTCGTGGGTTCAGTAAATGTCGGCTAAGGGTATATGCAGGGAATTGTCAACGCATATAAATTATAGTATATGGCAATCCCCTCTAAATTATAGTCGAAATTAAGGAGGCCTATGAATTTTTCTGGTTGATGATTATGGTGTTGAGTGAACAGACTGGATTGCAAACTTAACAATCTACTTTTTTGTTTTCATATTATTTTAACTATGTGCTAAATTTACTGTTTTGTTTCAGTACTATGCTCCATGTGCTACATTCGGCCGGAGCTGTTCAAATCGTTGTTAGAACGGTTAAAAGTACCTGTTGATTTGGATGAAAGGTATGTCCACGCTTTTTAACATACTAATTAGGAGTTTTGAAACATTTCTTTGTTATATGTATTGTTCTTAATCGATGTTTTTTTTGTCCACAGTATGGAGGGTCTGACGGACGATACGAAGGTGCACGGGTCCCCGATCCGGCGCTGGGCTGGGGGCGTGGGGGGTGTGGGGAGCGCGGGCGCGGTGGCGCGGCGGCTGAGCGGGGGCGAGGTGCACAGCGTGGCCGCGGCGGCGATGTCGCCCGGAGCCACCCTCATACTTCTAAACTCGCGGCTGCCGGAGGCCGTGGTGACTGCACTCACCGGTGCGTACCCTCATAATATCCATAATACCGGCTCACGTTCATGTGAGCCGTCTACTGCTCCACTACTGGGAGAAGTCTATGTCTTCTGCGCAAGCCGGATCTACTGCTTCCTTATCCGTCATCCGTTCCCTATTTGTCATCTTTGTTCCCACAAAAAATATTGAATCGGAATATTTATTTATTAGGATTTCCAATTTCAACACACAAAATATATTGCGATCAAAATGGGACGGTTCATGCGTTGGAAATTGGAACGAGACCTGTTTTAGGCCAAGAAAAGTAAATTCATAAAACTTGTTTATTCACAGTTGCCAGTTGTTAATTTTGTATTTTATTAATAAATTATTTTTTTCTCTTCCAGAATTTGCCGAAGAAAGATTAGCTATACTCAAAGAGCAAGCTGAAGCAACATCTCCAGAGGACGCAAAAAATATTGGTGAATCCAGTTCGACAGAGAAGAGCCCCAGCGAGAGAGCCGGTAAGCAGCGGACAGAATACACTGCCATGTTACATTTTGAATCTTTAATTTTCTATTTTGTAAAAAAGCCGCCCGGATAGCATTGGTTTACTGCGCTCTCGCATCGTTATTCTCCCTGGCTGTCTATCACTATCAGTATGTATCCTCTTAAGCTGAGTCTGATTTTACTAGCAAGCGTCAGAGACGTAACTAAAAGAAGCGCTTGCATTCAGTTCCACCTCGTGGCACAGATTATATTATAACACAATTAAAAAAAAATGTATTTTTTTGGTTGAAATTTAAGTGTATTTTTAGACTAGCTGTTCTTAGATATAATGGCGAATGAGGTCTAACTCAAACGAGACAAAACAAACGAATGACAAGCACCAGCGATGGAGGCGCCACCTGAGATTAGTTTTGGCTGTGGCTCCCCATTACTAGTACGATGTCACCGTGACAACGACGTGTACGACTGTACGTTCTTCCGGCAGACATAGCGTGCATGGCGCGCGCCAACGACCTGGTGGAGTGGGTGCGGCTGGTGGCGGCGGAGCGCCGCGTCAAGGAGTGGGCGGGCGGCGCCGGCGCAGCCTTCTGGCGCCCGCTGCTGCGGCTGCTCTGCTACCCGCTAAGGACCGACAAGTATTACTGCTTTTTAACCGACTTACAAAAATGGAACAGGTTCTCGATTCGTCTGTTTGTCTGTCCTCTCAATTGTATAATTTTTGGTAAAGATTGACTTTGAAACCGCACGACACGTGGCAGCGGCAGCTATATCGCAACACTTGTCGTTTCATATTAAACCATAGTAACTAGTAACTGCTAGTGTTCTTTGCCTGATGGTAAGCCTAACGTCCATAATAATTACAGTCGCACTTGGAACGCTAAAGGCTTGCGCAGTATTGCATACTGCGCTCGTTACCCTGAGACATTAGTATTAAGTCTCATAAAGCTCATTAATTTCACTGACTACTTTGCTCGTCATACCGGAACAAAGTAACGTTTGCACATTACTACTTGGCCGCAGACTACACGTGCAAAGAGGTGGTACCAACCCAGACGGACACTCTCACAGAACTTATTAAACAACGTAAATCTATAACCAATCCCATAATGTTGTCTGACTTTTGTTGTCCGACTAATAAATTAATTTGGTAACGCTATTCGGCATTAAAAATGTTTCGTTCCCAGGACGTGGCAGTCGAGCGCCCATTTCGCGGAACTGGAAGAGAGTTCCATCAAACTATTTGCTGAGCTGACGGCCTGCCATCCACCCAACCAGAAACTGTTCGCCACAACCCTGCACGGGATACTCGAATCGCTGCCGACCACCGGTAAGCATCACTTCAAGGTGCCCCTTCCCGGCCCGCCTAAGTAAACGCAAAAATGGCCTAAAAGCTTGTTGTTCCGTCGAAGAAAAACAGGCACTACGGAAAAAGAGAGACAACGCCAAAGCCCTCAGTTGGCATTCTGAAAATTTTGAAATATATTTCCAAAGAAAATTTCCGAAGACAATTAGTGTGTGGTAATTTCCTAAAACTTGTTCCAAAAAATACGTGTTTTTGAAAATGCCTTCCAAGTTTGTGAAAAAAATGTTTGTTATTTAGAATCTCCATTACATGTCCAAGGATCCTATGGAAGTGTTTTGTTTACTTTTACATTTATGAGAATATCGTGAACCGCCAAAGTTAAGGTAAAATTTGTTTAAAATGGCTGTTTTATTAAGGATTTTATTGAATTGGATTGACAAAATTTTAAATTTTTGATTCCATAAAAACCTAGATATAATGCACAAGATATCTTTTTGTTCAAACACCCAAACAAAAAAATTGATACAACACTATAATTACGGACGAGCGTTTGTATAAAAGTATGGCGGGTTGGGACCTCTTATCTGTCGTGTGGTGCACAGAGCCGGGCGGCATCTCCGGGTTCACTCGCGCGCTGATCCTGCGGCTGGTGCTGTCGGCGGAGCGCGTGCGCGTGGCGCTGCGCTGGGCCGGCGCCGGCGTGGAGCCCGAGGGCGCGGCGGCGGCCGGCGCGGCGCCGCCGCACCCCGCGCTGGCCGGCCACGCCGTGCTGGCGCTGCCGGCGCACACCTCCGTGCGCGACCTGCTCACCGACCACCGCCCGCCGCGTGAGTACTACCCGCCCACACTACACACACGCGCGGCGCTACTTCAACACTGACGGTTCAGTATGATATCATCGAAGTGATCGTTCCAGTGCCGGTGATGGACGAGTCGTCGAAGCTGTCCATGAGCCACCCGTCGTCGGCGGGCCCGGCGGCGGTGCTGCGCAGCTCGTCGGACACGGCCATCACGACGGTGGCGGAGGCGTGGGAGCTGAGCCTGGCCGCCGCCAGCGCCTCCAAGGACAAACGCGTCAAGGACGTCAAGAACACCTCGCTCAAGAACCAGAACAACAAGAAGCGACCCACCAAGAACGACACGTCGGTCGTGTCCGTCACGGACGGTGAGTGCTGACCTCGTTATACAGGCGGTGAAACCGTCGCATCTACATTTTAGAAAAAAAAAAAACTGTTAACTATAAACAAAAATATTTTAAAACTTAGTTTTAAACTTAGTTAACTTAGTTCCTCGATGCGTAAAATAGTCAAGTTATTAGTAGCATGAAACAACGTACTCTTGTTCCAGATCTAATAGAGACGACGATCCGCGTGCAGGCCGCGGGGCTGGAGGGCTTCGTGTCGGGCGCCACGACGTTGGCGCAGCTGTGCGCGTCCGTGCCGCTCGTGTGCGGGCCGCACCTCACGCTCACGCTGCACCTCAATACCAGCGGCGGTACGGACCACATGCGTTCTATTTACTTACCACCACAGACCATTCAACCTATAGACTCCGCTTACCTAGGAACACCTGCTCGTCAGGGTTAACGCCGCCCAGCCGAACCAATCACATCACGCCGTCTTCACTCATCTGATATATGAGTTTTAAACTGACCAATCACATTATGCGGTCTTCCCTCGTCTCCCGCCAACATTTGACGATTGTGTTCTCATGCAAAACTTGGATTATGCGGCGTCTAGGTTTACTGGTCTATAGAACTAAGCTTTCTTTCCCTCGATTTTTTCCCCTTTTCATTCTGTACTACCCCCGCTTGAACTATAAAATTGGCAATGGAATTTCAGCAATATTTACACTTTCATAAAGTTTGTTTATACCAAAGTATACGGATGTGTTGAAGAGAAAGTGTTCTAGCTGGAAAGGAAAAGAAATCATTCAATTAATAAGATAAACGAGCGTGGTTGAGTGCCGCGTAGGTTTTTGCATTCGAAACGCTTAGTTTCAAGCTAACACCTACTTTTCTAAAGCATAGCACTCACTGCGAGAGTTCGCCATGCGAAAATTGTGCACGTTCGTGATGAGTATGCTCGAGTTGAGTCTCTTAGTTTAAAAGTCTTAATCCATGTCCCCTGTAGATTGGAGCGGTGTGGTTCGCGGCCCCACGGCCGCCACGGCGGGCGCGGGTGCGGGCGGCGCGGGTGCATCGGGAGCGGTGCTGCGCGAGTTCGGAGCGTGCGGCGGGCTGGCGCTGGTGGCGGCGCGGCTGCCGCGCCCGCACGCGCCGCCGCCGGACCCGCCCGCCAAGAACAACCACCAGCATGACCTCGACTGGGTCAAGCTCGACGACCCCTATGAGGTGAGTTTTGTGGGGCATTGCTAGTAGAATCAGACTTGAGTTGTGTTGTGTGTCAAATTATTAATCACAATTTTTTTAATAACTAATTTGTATTATATTTCGTTTAGTATTCTAAACAATAGGTTAGAATAAAATTTGAGTATGATTGGATCGTTGACATGTCTGTGAAGTGACAGGCTCTTGAGAAATGTATTTTCGTGCGTTTCTTTAATGAATCTGTGAAGGAGCGCGTTGCACGCCGGCGGAGAGACTTTCTCTCGTGGTCGTCCCCGAGCTGTCTTATATTGTAACCCAGCTGGTGCTGCAGGAGGTGGTGGAGCTGGGCGCGGCGCCGGGCGCGGAGGAGGCGGCGTGCGGCATCCCGGCGCACGCGCTGGCGGCGCTGGGGCTGCTGCTGAAGCTGCCGGGCTACGCCGCCGCGCTGCTGGACGAGGGCGCGCGCGCCGTGCACCTGCTGCGCCTGCTCATGGGCGTGGCGCACACCGAGGACGGCCGTGAGTGTCTGCACCGCCTGCGGTGCGCCGTAGCACTACATGCACTAGGGCTGATATTCAGAGACGAGTCTAAGCGTGGACTTTGTCTTCCTTATGTCAAAAAGTAGTGCTTACGCTCTAATTTGTATTCAGAGACATTTGGAACACTACTTAAACTTAGCGTATGCCTAAGCAAAGCCTGAGTAGGCAATATCGACTACTTGAGTCGCTCTCAAAACAGAAGTGGCGCTACCAAATGATAACGGTAGTAACCGTAGTAACCAAACATGAAATGTCAAACTTCAAAACTAAAATGTTTCATTTTTTATAATATCAAAATATATTTATACCATTAATATTGATGTTTCACTCACTCCAGTGAAATTTTGTATATCGCTATCTTTGTTGTATTGGTATTCCTACATAAATTATAAAACCGGTAAACGTTCCGGTGAAAAAATTAAAAACTTAACAGCCATAGATTACACAGTGGCAGTCTTAGCTTAGATCGTACACGAACTTTGTTTCTGAATACGAATTCGATTGAGTGGCTCAGCCGACGCTTTGCTAAGACAATTCTTAGATCGTTCTAAGCTGTTGTCTCTGAATATTACCCTAGGTCCTAACCTAGTGTAAGTAGTGCTACTCCGCCGCGCTGCTGGATGAGCGTAGTGCTACGAGGACAGTGGTGTATATATGTGTGTTGTTACCGCGCTGGTAAGCTGGGGCTGTTGCCGAAACTGCTGGCGGTTGGATGACGTCTTGACTTGTTAATTTTAACTAGCTTATCACAATTTGATAAATCTTTGATGCTCAATTTAAGCCATACTATCAGTAGCAGTTAAACGAAAATCACTAAAATAAACTAAACTGGAACAAAATATCACCTATTATTACTTCACCAAAATGAAGTGATCGCACCACCCATGTGATTTTGTAACATCGCAGGCAGCATCGTGGTGGGTGGTGCCCCCAACGGCGGCTACTCGCTGGGTACTCTGCCGTTCCGCGTGGTGTCGCGGCTGCTGGAGCAGGCGCCGCGCCGCACCGAGGCGGGCGCGGCACTGCGCCGCACGCTCCTGCAGTGCGGCGCCGCGCGGATGGTGCTCACCTGCTTGGCAGTATTCACGCACCACCGACCCAACTCTAGCGAAGTAAGTTTTTATGGATTCTCTTTATTGTGACAAATCTAATTCCTTTTATTTGATTCTAATTTTATTTATAACAATTTGGAGTATTAAGTTACAGTCATACAATTTACAGTCTCTTGCGCGCGTTCCTTGTGGACGGATGTGCTTACTATCGATCGCGACGGCTAACTAAAAATGGCCTCTGTTGTGAAGTGCAATACGTGTAATATCGTAATAGATGAGTTGTTAGCATATGTGCAAAACAAAATATCTATTATTGACGAAGACAGTTTGACGAGAATTTGTGTATCGTCGTTCAAAACCGATGAAATCAAACGATCGAAGTCGTTGTTCTTTGATTCGTTACCTTTGGAGAAGCGCAAAGTTGCACGAAAAAGGCAGGGAAAAGAGAACCGGGATGTCGAAGATATTATTTCTCTGTTCAAAGGAACGGACCCTGAAATTATGCCAGTTTTCGTTGCTCGTGACCTGGAGAAACTCCCACCGGTTACATTTGACCACCTAGACGTCACAAAACTCCTAAAGGATCTGCTGATTCTCCAAAAGGAATTAAGTGATATAAAGTCCGAATACGTTACATCGAAACAGCTAGATGAATTACGAATGGAAATAAAAGAGCGGGTTTACACCTTCGAAGAATCTACTCCGAATCGATTTCATAATAATAGAGTAAATACAAAACGAGGTGGGTGTTTAAATAATGATTCTTTAGAACGTTCACAATTAGATGTCACAATAACGCAGAATAATAATCATAACAATAAAAAGAATTTTTGCAATGAATCAATCCAGTTGACACAAAACTACCCACAATTCCCACAAACGCAAATTTCGCATGATGGAGACCGTGCGAATCTAGCGACGTCGGGGAGCTCCGAGGCGGAGTCGACCGGTACCGTTATTAAAACTGGTTTGGTGAGCCGGGCAGGAGCCGCGCGTCAGCTGTTCGGCGTATCACAGGCGATTGAGAGTGTTGACAATAACACGAAGTGCATCAATTATTGTTCTACGGCTAAAAAGTCATTTGTCGAGACAATGAAGGCTGACGGTGAATGGAATGTAGTACACAGACGAAAGCGTAGAATGAGCTATCGCTATCTTGGTACAGCTGGTAGTTACCAAAACGGGGACGACAAATTTAAAGCGGCTGAAACTAAAGTCCCAATTTTTATTACAAAAGTGCATAAAGATACGACCGAGTGCGATATAAAGGAATACGTATATAAGAAAACGCAGGAGCGTATTAAGCTTGAAAAAATAGCATTCAAAAGAGAGAAAGATCATAACGCCTACAAGTTTTTTGTATCTGATCAAAAATTATCAGTGTTTTTGGATGACAAGCTGTGGCCTAAGGGTGTGATTTTTCGGCGTTTCGTAAACTTCAAACCGAAGCGTAATATGAACAGTGCCCGCACTGTAAATGGCCCTCAAATTAAAAATAATGGTTAATAATTCTACATACAAATTAATCAGTTTTAATTGTAAAAATGTGAAGCGCTCCGTTGAGCATATAAAAAGTTTGTGTAGATCATCAGACGTCATAGCTTTGCAAGAGACTTGGCTGCTGCCTGATGATGTCCAGTATCTCAGTAGTATCGACGAGAGGTTTAGCTGTACGGGTACTTCAGCAGTTGATACAGCAGCCGGTATGCTTCGTGGCCGACCCTACGGAGGTGTCGCGCTATTGTGGAACAAAAGCGTTTTTCAAAATGTTTCGGTAGTGCAGTGTAACAACCCGCGGGTTTGCGCTATAAAAGTGGATATGTGTCAGAGATCGTTTTTGGTGTTCAGTGTGTATATGCCTACTGATAAAATGGAGAACATAACGGAGTACACGAATTGCCTCGGATTGGTGAGTGCTATTATTAGCAATGAAAACATCGAATCGGCTTACATTCTCGGTGACTTAAACGCACATCCAAATGAAAACTTTTTTGATGAACTGACTGATTTTTGTTGTGAACAGGATTGGATATGTGCGGATGTTGAAGTGCTAGGTCAAAGGTCGGACACTTATACGTTTATAAGTGAGGCGAATGGGTCTAGACGCTGGCTAGACCACTGTGTAGTTACCAAATCGGCTCGTCGGTCCATTGTGAATATCAGTGTAGATTATGACGTTTTGTGGTCCGACCACTTTCCTTTGATTGTAGAATGTAATCTAGAAGTAATTAAGCCTAAATTATTACATCATAATCAAACTACGGTTGCTTTAAATAAAATATTGTGGGGTGATAGGAAACCTGAACAAATAGAATTATACAGTAAGATATGCCAAGAGAAGTTAGAACTATTAGATTTACCTATTGATTTTCAAAATTGTTGTGACCGTATGTGTAAGAATTCAGATCATAGAAATTTAATTGATAAATTATATTGTGACATTATTAATATTCTCACTCAGGCAGCCACTGACAGTAGTACTTTGACATTGAATCGTTGTAGGAAGAAACCGGTTGTTGGCTGGAACATGCATGTGCGTGACGTACACAGGGAGGCTAGGATAAAATTTAAGTTATGGCTTTGGTACGGGAAACCTAAATCTGGCAAGATATATAATGAAATGACCGAAAGTCGGAAAATATTTAAATCACGTTTGAAATGGTGTCAAAATCATGATGAGCAATTAAAAGTTGATATTTTGACAATACAGCATTCCAAAAAAGACTTTCGTAATTTCTGGAAGTCTACCGATAAAATGAATCACAAGCCCGGCCTTCCTGTGAGTGTCGAAGGGATCAGTGACCTTGAAGGAATAGCTGAGATGTTCAAAAATCACTTCACTGTAAAGTCGCCACTGGGACCATCACAGTCGGTTAGTGATGCGGGGCCATGTGACCAAGAGTTAGATACTACATTTATAGCTACAGATATCATAACTGCTATGAAACGTATGTCAGGAGGTAAGTCACCGGGTCACGATGGCCTCAGCATTGAACATTTCAGAAATGCGGGCCCACATCTGCCCCGAGTTCTGGCAATGTTCTATACCTTATGTATAGGACACTCGTACCTACCGGCCGAAATGATGAAAACTGTGGTGGTACCGATAGTGAAAAATAAAACTGGTGATATATGTGACAAATCCAACTATCGGCCAATTTCACTAGCCACTATTTCAGCTAAAGTTCTTGACGGTTTGCTTAACACTCAATTAGATAAGTATCTCAAATTTCATGATAACCAGTTTGGTTTTAGACCAGGAGTCTCAACGGAAACAGCTATTTTGAGTTTAAAGCAAACTGTCAAGTACTACACAGAGCGGCAAACGCCTGTATATGCTTGCTTCCTCGATCTATCGAAGGCATTTGACCTGGTAAATTATGACATCTTGTGGCAAAAATTAGAAGAGAACAATGTGCCAGCAGAAATTAAAAATATTTTTAGATTTTGGTATCAAAACCAGGTCAATGTCGTGAGATGGTCGAGAGCATATTCCGAACCGTACGGGTTGGAGTGTGGGGTGAGACAAGGTGGTTTGACTTCTCCAAAACTCTTCAACCTGTACGTAAACGCTCTGATAGGTGAGCTTAGCAGTGCGCGTGTTGGCTGCCATATTGATGGAATTTGTATAAACAATATCAGCTATGCCGATGACATGGCGTTGCTAAGTGCATCTGTCTGTGGTATTGCGAGATTACTTGGTATTTGTGAGAAATATGCACGGGTTCATGGCCTTCAATATAATACGAAGAAGAGTGAGTACATGGTCTTTCAGGCCAAGGGAAAGTGTCCGTCTGTGGTACCAGATATCAAGATAAATGGATTGCCACTCAAGAGGGTGGAGAAGTTTAGGTATCTTGGACATATATTAACTTTTGACCTGAAAGATAATGACGACATAGAAAGGGAACGTAGGGCGTTGTCAGTGAGAGCGAACATGATAGCTCGCAGGTTCGCTCGCTGCTCCACAGAAGTGAAAGCTACTCTTTTCAGAGCCTACTGTACTTGTTTTTACACGAGCAGTCTGTGGCTAACTTACACGCTCAAGCAGTACAATGCCCTACGTATCCAGTATAACAACGCGTTCAGGGTGCTGATGGGGCTGCCTCGGTTCTGTAGCGCATCAGGGATGTTCGCCGAGTCACGTGTAGACTGTTTCTACACGATTATGCGGAAACGGTGTACATCTCTGATGCGCAGGGTCCGCGCCAGCTCCAACAGCATACTGAACGTGTTAGCTAAAAGATTTGACTGTCAATATCTGAATCAGTGTTGCATGGTTCACATACTGCCAAACAAAAATAAATAACTTTCACTCTGTATTAAGTATAAATGTAAATGTTACCACCTGTGCTGCTAACTAACATAGTTTTTAAGTTTTGTTCTTGTTACTAACACATGGACCAACTATGTTGTCTGAATAAATAAAATATTATTATTATTATTATTATTAATCACCCGCTCAGACGCGTTGGAGAAAGAAAATGTAGGGACTTATATTCATTTAACATATTGGTGCAGCTTTTACATTCTTATTCTATGTGGTATCGCTAAGCAAGGCTCTTAAAAGCGACCCAGTCTGTAATGGCAAGAAGTTGGATAGTTTGTGTAGACTGCTTGGATAGATAGGTACTGGCAAGGGGAAATGCTAAAAACACCTCAAATGGGATATCGGTGTAAACTTTACCCCAGAAAGAATAAAAAGGGGTTTGCTTTTGTCGTTGCTTTATAATCCGCTATCCTTGCTCTTCAAAAGTGTATGTGTTGAAAATCCAGCCTTTATTTCTTGGCCCAATAAGTGTCAACCTCTCCTGACTTGTCTTGGCCCAATGGAACATTTGTTGCTACAAGACCGTTTACTTTAAGAAGTTAAAGACCTTTGTGTTCATCGAACAGAACAGCCAAGCGTCGAACGGGTCTACGGGGCGTGCGGAGGAGAAGAGCCAGCTGTACTGGGCCAAGGGAACAGGCTTCGGCACCGGCTCCACGCAGCAGTCATGGAATGTGGAGCAGGCGCTCGTGCGCCAGCGCACTGAGGAGGAGCATGTCACGGTGCTGCTGCAGGTATGTGGCTTCGGCACCGGCTCCACGCACCAGTCATGAAACGTGCAGTTACGTCGGACGCGACCTAGTTATAATTAGAAAAGCGACGAACCGACTTCAGTGACAAGCCACTGAATCGATTTTGATGCAATTTCTAAGAGACCAAACTGGAAGTATGTATATACTTTCAAATAAAAAAAGTATTTGCCAAATCGGCTTATAAACGACGAAGATCAAACATAAAAAAAAATACAAACGGAATTGAGAACCTCTACCTTTTTTGGAAGTCTGTTAAGAAGCGTGTGTTGTGACGTTATGTTATCTGTGGTGCAGGTGGTAGCGTCGTACATGAACCCCGGCGAGCAGTGGCCGCCCGAGGAGGGCGCGGAGGGCGCGGTGGAGGGCGGGCGGGGCGCGGACGAGCGCGACGACGACCTCAGCACCGACCTGCCCGCAGAGTTCATCGACCTCGTGGCCGCCAGCTCGCTCGTGCCCGCGCTCTGCTCCTACCTCAGGAACGACTCGGGTAATCTCAAGAGCCTAGTTAGCAGCGGTCGTGTGACCGGTTCGTTCTGATCACAAACACGTGGGACAACACAATTGGGATGTTGCATGAAACACAAAATACATCAATTCTATCGCTATACAGTTGAAGATCACATTAAAACAATGACAACCTGTCACCCTAAACGCATATACCGACTCCGTTCCGTCGCGGGTAAAAATAAAATTGACAAAAATATATAATTTACACAAAGATACCGCATCTAAAAATTTCCCAATTTCAAATTTTTTTATCTATATAATTTACACAAAGATACCGACCGCATCTAGAATTTTCCCAATTTCAAAATTTTTTTTATCATCCATCATTAATTTAAATGATACCATCAGATTCTTTACATTTTAATGAATGAAAAAATGTATGACAACTATGTACACTACGCAGTTTTTCACGGCCAAATCAACAAAATGCATGTTTTTAGTGCAGCTTTACAGCCCGAGTAGAATAAGTGTCGTCAAATGTTGTCAAATGAATGTGCGCAGTATTTGTACCAGTCAAACGAACTGCTCCTTTTGTTCAAATTCATATTCATTTGTGGGTTTATACCCACATAAATACACAGTAACAGTAATACTTCTGACTCTGGTCTCGTTAACCAGCATTACCTATAACCAAACAACGAGAAAAAGATACGAGCTTTATGGCTGCCCTTTCATACAGTACTAGACATGTCGCGGCACATCCCGCTGTACGTGTGCGTGCTGCGCAGCGCGCGGGCACTGCACGCGCTGCGGTGCGCGCGGCTGGCGCCGGCGCTGCGAGCGGTGCCGCGCCTGCTGCAGCAGATGTCGCGCACCACAAACTCATACGCCACCAAGCTCAAGTAAGCACCGACCAACTCTTTTACTGATAATCCGTACTATTATAAACGCGTGTGTCGGTGTGTTGATTTGTCCTCTTTTCACGGAGCAACGGATCTCTGATTGTTTTGTATTGATATGGTTAAAGGACCGGAGAGTAACATAAGCTCTTTTTATACCAGAAAAATGCACGGTTGCTGTGGTAATCTTCAAGTGGGTGAAACCGCCGGCAGAAGCTAGTAAATTATAACAATTTCTCTTTAGAATTTGAAAACTGATTTGTAACATATTTCCACATCAGAATGTGCAGCAATTAGCTGTCTTTTTTTATCATGTCATTCTCTGACTATTCAAATTTTAAAGCACAAGTATTATTATATTTTTATTAAGTATATTATATTATACACACTATTGATTTTATAGACGATTTTATGTTTTCTGTAAAAAAAATTAAGTAACTGAAGTTTATAATTGTTTCTATTCCAGAATGAGTAAAAAGAATATATTCGGAAAAATGACATATAGCCAAAGATTTAGTACGTCTAGTAATTCAGAATTATCGGAAGAAGACGAAGGGCTCGCTGCGCTCATAGCGGACATACAAGTAAGTGAATTACTAACACATTTTTATTTAAGACTAAATGTTTGATTTGATTCTCATGAGAAAACGAATTGATTGACATCATAAAAAAATCGAGTCAATTGTTACGGGCGCGCGTTATGCTTCCCATCAGGCAAATGCCTCGCTCGTGTAGTTAATCAAGAGCTTCCTAGCGTTCAGTCACGAGCGCTCCACCTGTGTTGCAGGCGACGTCAGCGCTGATGTGCCGCGCGGAGGCGGAGCTGGAGAGCAACGCGCCCAGCACGCGCAGTGTGGCCACCAGGGAGCAGCGGTACATCGAGCTCATGCGCACGCTACAGTTCGGTACGTATCGGAACAAGATCGACAAGGACAGAATCACTGAAGAAACTGCTGCCTTATCAGCTAACAATCTCGTGTTCGTTTTCAATACTAGACCGATTAAAACAAGCGGTCACTAGTCATCGTGTGGAAGGAGTTGTCGATAGTTTTCGCTTCTTTTCGTTTTGTAAGAGCTTATTTCTTTAATAACCAGCGAAATTTCTAGACTATTCCTTCCACACGAAGACTAGTGACCGCTGGTTTTAATCGGTCTGGTATTGAAAACGAACACGAGATTGTTAGCTGATAAGGCAGCCGGATAGCTAAATATATTGAGAGGTTTTTTTTGTAAAATTACAAAATGGGATGTCAATTGAATAAATCATTGATGAAAATAAGTGCTTATACTGCAAAAAAATGTTTGGTGGTAAATATAATACTAATGTGGTGTTTGTTCTCTCACCGTTTCAGAAACGTTCGAGATGATAACAGAGTGCCCGGAGAACGGGTTCCGGTTCACGGTCCCGTACCACTTCGAGGGCACGGTGCGCGCGGCGGGCGAGCGCTCGGCGCCGGCGCGCATGAAGCGGCTGGCGCAGGAGGCCGCCACGCTCGCCACCTCGCTGCCGCTGTCCTACTCGTCCTCCGTGTTCGTGCGGACCGACACCGACCGCCTCGACGTCATGAAGGTACGCGGTCGTTACTGTTGGCTGACGGTATGGTGCTGCTGGCCGCCGTTTGTAAACGTAACTGTGCTGCCAAGTTATAACAGTATAGCTGTCACTATACTTCATAGCCGATGTTTTCATTCTTGTACGGCCCCCGCTAGACTCGCTCAGGATGTTCACTTCGGCCAAAAAGTTTAAACGGTTCCGTAACTATTGGTAGTAACCCTGCCTGCAAGTTGACGGCCTTGGATTCGATATTCGGTCGGTGCATTGCGGTAGGATGAGTAAGAGTGTGCAAGCGTTTGTCTGTTGGGTAACAAGTGCATTGACGACAGGTGCTGATCACGGGCCCTTCCGACACGCCGTACGCCAACGGCTGCTTCGTGCTGGACGTGTACTTCCCGGCGGAGTACCCGGCCGTGCCCATGCTCATCAACCTGGAGACCACGGGCCGGCACTCGGTGCGGTTCAACCCCAACCTGTACAACGACGGCAAGGTGTGCCTGTCCGTGCTCAACACCTGGCACGGCCGCCCCGAGGAGAAGTGGAACGCGCACACCTCCAGCTTCCTGCAGGTCAGTCGCGAGCCGTTTGTGCACAGGAACCAGCGCTGAGCAAGTGCTGGAAGTTAGCGTTGCGCTTTGGACCAGGGGCCTTACTGGCTAACAAAATCGTGTTTGTTTTCGACTCCAACCCGATTAAGACCAGCGGTCGCTAAGTCTACGGCTGGATGGAATCGTCTAGAATTTGCGCTGGTTATCATATTAGAATGAACGTTGTTAAGGTAAAAGTTGTTACAAAACGAAAACTAACAAAAACTAGACAATTCCTTTCAGCCGAAGAATAGTGACCGCTGGTTTTATTCGTTTTGGAATCTGAAACGAATACAATTGTCTTTAGCTGGTAAGGCAGCCAGTTGCAGGCTTTAATATTTTTTAATTTGCTACACAACTTTCAAAGCAATGCATATGGAAGAATGTACGTAGCGCGCGAGCAGACGTTTTTAATGCGTTCGCGAATACATTAAAATGTTGCCTTGCATGTTGTTGCGTTACATCCTGTGCTGCAAAATAGTCTGTAACCACCCACCCTAGAGTCAGTTGCCAAGCGTCCCCTTGCTACAGGTGCTGGTGTCGATCCAGTCTCTGATCCTGGTGCCGGAGCCCTACTTCAACGAGCCGGGCTACGAGCGCAGCCGTGGCACGCGCGTGGGCGCCGCCGCGTCCACGGAGTACAACTCCAACATCTACCAGGCCTGCGTGCGCTGGGCCATGCTGGACCAGCTGCGCAACCCCGAGCCCTGCTTCAAGGAGGTATTCAAGATTGTTATTCTAAACAGAACTATAGTAAAAGGAAGTTTTTTCGTGTAGTTATCTTAGACTGGGAACACAGCAGAGATTTGAAACATTTTATGCAATCGCAGCCATTTTCTTTTTCTTTCTGTTGATCTGTTCCTATCTCCGAACTCGAGTATGTATCTTGCTGTATATGTGTTGTTGTTAAGGATCTTGTTATTTTGTAATGGTTTTGTTTAAGTTTTTGTTGTTGGTTCTTATTATTTTTTCTTGTTATGTTATAATTGTGCCGTGCGAGAGCAAAGCCAGAAAAATATATTTTACACTAGTGTAAAATGTTCTGGGCATCTGGCATGACACTTTGACAGTGACATTTCTTTGTTTACAAAAAATATCTAAGATTTTGGAACAGGGTATACATGCATTGAACTTTTGGGTTAGATCTTTTCTAACACACGTTGTTGTATACTTTGCAGGTGATCCAAACGCATTTCTGGATCAAACGCAACGAGATAATGAAGACGGTGTCCAACTGGATCACAGAGCTGGAGGGCCACCACGGCGACGAGCGCACGCAGCGGAGTATCCACCACAACGCCATGGCACTCAAGGTAACCATACAAATCTACGTAAATACTAGCTGCTGCCCGCGGTTTCACCCGCGCGGAGATTTTGGATTTCATGGGTTTTATTTTTTTGCGTGGAACCCTAATTCTTTTTCTAAAATAAACGTTGCCTAAGTAACTCCTTATAACATCAGCTATCTACGAGTGAAATTCCCGTCAAAATCGGTCCAGCCGTGTCGTAGATGACCCGGAACAAACAGACAGACAGACAACAATGCTAAAATTGTGTTTTTGTTATAAGTACCGTATACTTTCATATTATTTAAATTTCGCTGCCAACGGGATTCATACCCCGCCTTTTGGTAATCTAGACCAGTCGCTTTTACCATCTAAGCTATGTAAGCAATCGATGTTAGCGTACATATGCATTAGAATTTAGATGATGACTTTTGCTTAGCTTACAAGTCATGACTCCATCTAGCGGATATTTTTATGCAATAGCCTTGCCATTATTATCTCACCTTTTGGTTGTTGGTAACTTTACCTACATACCTATTCACTTGATTTTATTGCTATGAAGTGCGATTAGCTTTTTCTTTTTTTTTATGCTATTTGGTAACGAGACGAGCTTGTCTTTCGATGGTCGCCTGATGGTAAGCATAACGCCGGCCCATAACAATTGCAGTGCCACCCAGAACTTTGAAACACAGGCCTGCGCGGCACTGCACTGCTCTAGTTACTCTGAGACATTAGGTATTAAGTCTCATAAGCTCAGTAATTTCACTGGCTACTCTGCTCATCAAACCGGAACACAGTAATGTTTGCACACTACTGCTTGGCGGCAGACTTGACGAGCAAAGCGGTGGTAACAACCCAGACGGACACTCGCAGAAGAGTTAGTCCTCCCACTAACAAAAGCCTACCTACCACTAGCTACTCCATTAGTGATAGTTTTGAGTACAGTTCCAAAGGCGGTAGATGTCGCTTCAATAAGTTGATTGTATGCGATCGATGCGTGTTCCAGCGGCACTACGTGAAGCTGCAGGAGGAGCTGGGCAAGCTGCCGTGCCCGCTGGGGCTGGAGGAGCTGGACGAGCCGTTCCAGCTGCCCGCCGCGCCCGCGCCGCCCTCCCCCCCGCCCGCGCCCGCGCAGCCCTCCAACGAGGACATCGACCACGACATGGAGAAGATCGTGTCGCAGGTGCTGGACTGACCGACTGAGCTGCACTCATTTTATATGACTTATCACTTTTGAGTTGACCTTCGTAGACTGCGACGGTGAGACCGCCCCCCCCCCCCTCCGGCTGCGGGGGGCGCTCGCGTTCTGCGATGTATGAGTAACCGATAATCGTATTTGTACAAATAGAATGCGCGCGTGTGTGTGTTTACCGGCTCCGACCGATGCAATGAAAGTGCAAGGGAACTGCAAACGTGGACGCATTTAACGTAGAGTAGCGATAGTGTTATGTGTTATGTACGTATGTAATGTATAGTCGAGTGACGCGCGTCACCGGCGCCCCGGCGTCGTTCGCTGTAAGTTTTATCCCCGGATCGATTCTTACAAACTTACAATCGAAGCGCTGACCCGCTCGCGGTTCGCGAGCTCACCTTCGTGAATGTACTTTATTTTGTAGCGAACGATTTCTGTTTTTATAGTTTATTTTATTTTGTTTATACTAGGCATTTAGGAGCTTTTAGTTTAACACGTATTGTGATACTAAAATGGGCCCGCGCGGCGCCCGGTAAGCTATTTAAGAAGGCGTAGAGTACAGTCAGCGTACTCGATGTATGTAGGCGTTGAAGCGGCGTGAGGCGTTCCGGTTGCAGACGCTCAATTGAACTTTACATTCGAATTTGAATTTTACTGTATGAGTATATATGTTACAAAATCGCAAGACTCGCGATCTCACGCTGCTGCGTTACTATTTTACTACGAAACCGCGGCATAATGTGTAGAAAGTGTGGAGACAAGTCTTCGGTTCAACATTACATATTAAGGCTCGTCTAAGAGCAGTGGCATAGTCTAAGGTCGTCAAAGAACAATACCCGCGTATGCTATGTGTAACACGCTCTATCGAAGTCCAAAAATTACGTTTCCTCACAATCCTCGCGCACAGCTTGACCGTCGCTATGATATTATAGGATCGAATCTAATAAACAACCTACATGGTACATTTTGGTGGTGAAGTTGTTATCTATTCTTAATAGGCAAGTGACATTCACCTCACCCGTGGGGTTATTATAATTCACTCGGAATAACTCCGTGTCGGAAGCGACTATTCGTTATCCTAACTCAGCAGATCAGTGACGGATATGATCGAAGATTACGCTCAGACAAAGAACATAGCCAGTGAAATTACTGGGCTCATGGGACTTAATACCTAACGTCTCAGGGTAGCGGGCGCACTGCAGTGCCGCGCAGGACTTTGTGTTTCAAAGTTCTGAGTGGCACTGCAATTGTTATGGGCCGGCGTTATGCTTACCATCAGGCAAACGACCAGCTAGTCTCGCTATCAAATAACACAAAAAAAAAAGGCTCAAGTACAACTGCCAGAACATACCGAAAGGTGCTTGGCGAAAGATTTTCTACTTGAGGGTGATAGCTTTTTAGATTAGCACTAGGAACCTTCCTACCGCCGTGCTTACGTCACGGTGTTTTCCTTCACAAAAAGCTCATAGGCAACCAACCATCGTGCGACGGGCGGAACATTACCATCTGAGCCAATAACGTTGGCCCAACATCCATCACGTACAACAGCTGACTGTCCCAAGACGGTTCTATTATAATACTGCTTGTCTGTCCAAACAAAAATCTAAGTTTTCGAAGCTGGTCGCTTTGCAGTATCCACACTGTTTGTGTATTGTGCGCGCGGTATCTTCACCGACACGAGGCCGTTTCGTTAGGCAGCGTATTCGAAACGTGTATGTATGTTAAATTATTATTTCATGTATATAAAAACTTACGTTCTAACATTTTGTATTTAAGAATATTATATCGCTCTCAAAGAGTAGGCGCAAGCGAATACGATATAACCGATTGTTATAAATTATTGAATGAACGCACTTGTAGCAAATTATGTACAGGCCTAGCCGTTCTCAGTTTTATCATTTCGACGACGATGTTTTCGTTTCGGTGCTGAATGCACGTTCACCACTCGGGATCAGTGATTTAACGAAATTACTAAATGTATGTGAATGTATATAAAAATCATCAGTAGGTAGGTCGGTGTACGTTCGCACTGTACTTTCATTGCCCGGTGACGACGGACGGTGTCTTGTTATATTTGACTGTGAATTTCGGAATGTAAATAAAAATTTATGTTATCGCCAATGTTTGTATTACTGGTTACACCATCTATAACAGAGAAAGTGCAACAATACTGAAACAAAGTATGCAGGCGCCCATTTTAAAATTTTCCACGGAAACAAAATGTCAGAAAGTTGTTACAAATCACAATTCTTTATTGTACACCAATCGTCAGAAATCAACCAAATTTTTAAAATCCAAAGGTCCGCTCCGCCCATTGCTTATCTGTTCCAGTCAAAGAAGTAATGTCCATAGATATTGTATCTACTATACGGAGAGAGCTGTCGAACTAGTAGATACTAGAGTTTTTGTTTTAGTTTCCTGCATATTTTTAGTCAGGTTTTACCAGCATAGATTATATACTATGCTTACCAGCGGCGGTCGATAAAATTGATAGTTAAAATCGATAAAACCCACTTTATCGATTTTAACTGTCAATTTTATCGAATTTTATCGACCCGAATAGATCCGTACTTGCGCCGCAGTATGGTTAAGATGCGCACCGTGACAAAATTTTATCGATGCTTATGTCGTACATTTGTCTCATGTTCGCGAGTCAAAACAGTAGACAAAATTTTGTCGTGGCGCGCATGTTAGTCCTGCTAGTGGTAGGGCTAACTGTAATCTGGGTGTCCATCGTATTTGCTTGTGCTATGCCGCGTAGTCTCCCGCATAGTAATGTGTACATATCACAGACCTACAGACTCAGCTTAGCCGGAAACCCCTGCTCGACAATGTTAAGCATTATTACTGCTTAACACCGCCCAGCGGAACCAATCGCACATTTGACGGTTGTGTTCTCATGCAGCGGCGTCTAGGTAGATATACACATTACTATGTTCTGTTTTGACGAGTAAAGTCAATGAAATGACTGAGTATTTGAATTATTCTCGTGTTGGAAATGGCAAGTTCTTTCGTTGCGAATGTATCGAAAAAAATTTGTTTTTTTTTAATGTTATTTGCTAACGGGACGAGCTGGTCGTTTGCCTGATGGTAAGCATAACGCCGGCCCATAACAATTGCAGTGCCACCCATAACTTTGAAACATAAAGGCCTGAGACATTAGGTATTAAGTCTCATAAGCCCAGTAATTTCACTGGATACTCTGCTCATCAAACCGGAACACAGGAATGCTTGCACACTACTGCTTGGCGGCAGACTTCACGAGCAAAGCGGTGGTAACAACCCAGACGGACACTCGCAGAAGAGTTAGTCCTCCCACTAACAATATATAGACAAGCTTTTATTTCTTGCAATGTTTGTATGTATACGTGTGTTAGTTTGGTTAGTTCAAATATTACAAGATAAATGTGACCCATTTCCCGGTGTTAGATTGTGCTGAAATTTTACATACATATTTATGTAAATCGGATGACAATCACAGAGCTCGTCTGATGATGGAGCCGGAAGGGGCCCCAAAAATTATAACTAAACAAAGGAACTCCAATGAGTTTGGGCTCGTTTGATTTGTCTTCACAAGCATTTTGATCCTAGATGATGTCCAGGGTCATAAGTGATGATGATTTGTTTTTAGTAAAAACAAAGCTTTTAGTAGAAATTAAAAATGATTGACTAACTTTAAGAAGACTAACATTAAGATTTAGGCTAAAATTCAGAGAGGAGTCTAAGCGTGGACTTCTGCTTTCGTATGTCAAAACTCTATAGAATTTTGACATATCGAAGCATAAGTCTCTGAATCTTAGGCTTATAGTTTTTGGACCCAATCTCATAACCTTCCAATACCAACTACCAATTTTTTTTTATTATAAAAGCTTGTCTGGATATATACATTTTTCTACAAAAACTTATATAATATTGAAGTAATTTCCGAGCATGATGGTTTGGCAGAAGAGTACCGGCCAATCTTCAATTATTCTTGAAGGGTTCGAAATCTTCAGTAGAATTTACCCTGAGCTGGCCCGCCTCCAGGCACGACTTACAGCAGAACCTAGAGCAACAGAAGCGGTTCATTATGTTTTCAATGTATAAGGAGTAGCAAACAAGCTAAATATCTGTCTAAGGAGGATAATATGTAATAACTAGCTTGTGCCAGTGGCTTCGCCCGCTTGTTATTTATGCTGGCAGATATAGTGTTACCACAAAAAAAAACATTTTTAGTCGCCTGTTTAGCTAAAGATAGTTAAAGATAAACGTCAAAAATTATTACAAATATCACAACAGAATTGTGTTAGACAATGGTTAAACACTACTTAAATCAGGATTTGTGGTTGCTCATATTCAGTCGCGCGACTAGGGCATGTTTAGGCGTTAAACAGTAATTAACACAGGTTTAACGTGGGTTTAAAATTTATGTGGTAACTCTTTATTGAAACACCACAGTACAAAGAAAATTAAGCGTCACAACAGGCGGACTTATCCTTCATAGGGATCTGTTGCAGTCAACCCAAAAGCTAAAGTAAACAACTAAAAGTATAGATTATAGCCTATATGTTATTCCAGAACCTAAACTATCTACATTACAAATTTCATCAAAATCTGTTTAGTAGTTACGGAGATAGATTATACTATATAAATTATAATATATACTTAATACCATAATATATCGTATATATAATATATACTTTTTAATAATAATTATAGACTACTAAGTAATTATTATTTACCTTGCGTAATACTTCATTTCGCAGACCCTATGTTGCACGATAATCGAGCAATTTGCGAAATATGGGTTGTCCTTGCAGTTCGCGGGGACGGTAATTTCTGCAAGAAAATTTTCCAGATTTAGTATAACTTGTTTCTAGTCTTATCATTTAATATTTCTTGAGATGATATTTTTGCTCTGCTTCCTATGCACGGACACATTTTAACGTTCTTATGATAACACATTTTGTTCAATTTTTTAATGAGAAAAAAAAGTAGGTTTATACAGAAACAAAACAGTACGGCTTTATCTGCGCTTGGTGGGGCAATCACGAACGCAGTCGGGCTATATGCTATATGTATATCTTAGTTTCTGAAAATAAGGTATGGTTAGCATTTGGCCACAATCTCGCCTGCGGCGCAAGTACAGAACTCGGTTCGATAAATTTGTCGAATCGTTAAAACTGTTAAATTGTTCGAATGTGCCGAGTACCAAAGTCTGATCGTAAATTATTGTAGTAGCTTAATATTCTCTTTGGATTCGACCAAGCTATTCGATTGTATGGAGGCTCGATAAATTATATAAAAAATCGATAAAACCCACTTTATCGATTTTAACTGTCAATTTTATCGATCGAAAATATCCGTACTTGCGCTGCTGATCTTAGCGACGACGTGGTCGGAGATGGAACATAAATATACACCTATTAGATGAATTGAAATGCAGGTGCCGGAGCACATCGATGCTTGATGGCGACAGATTATACGGGTTAAGTTATGCGGGTAGTAGCTAGCCAGGACTAGGAAATGCCGTACCACCACTATAGTACGGTTGTATCGCGATGTATTCCTTCACCGGATGGTCAACTTCATTGCAATATTGTGGCGTCATCAATGGTACTCACTGGTCTGGTACCCGCCTGTGACTTGTGCGGGTGTGAACTGGCTCATAAGAGATGCGGTTTTCGGTTGCGGAAATCAGCAACTTGACACAACTGGTACCAACAAATTTACTACAAAATCAATTGCGGTTATTGATTTTGTCTCTGGTTGCAGCAACCCAAACTACGTCTGCGCAGTTTCTCAAATTTATAGGAAAATTGTAAAAGCATTTCCATAATAAAGGTAACGAAAGGCAGATCAACAGTCGATGCCGGAGCTAAACTGATGTCCCACATCTTTGAAGCTTGGGAGAGTTCACAGGATGCTATTGGAGTATTCTGTGACCTCTCCAAAGCATTTGATTGTGTGGACCACAGAACGCTTATTAAAAAAATACATCATTACGGCGTGCGTGGGACAGCTCTTGATCTTGTAAATTCTTACTTGACGGGTAGACAGCAGAAGGTTGGCATCGATAGAGTAACATCTTGTGGTTCTTCAGTGAAGATAGGCGTGCCGCAGGGATCAATACTGGGCCCCTTTCTCTTTCTAGTATATATAAATGACTTACCCTTTATGACAGACCATATAGCATTGGACATAGTTTTGTTTGCTGATGATACTTCACTCATTTTTAAAACTGATAGGAAAGACAGTGAACTAAAGGAATTAAATGATAACCTTGACAAAATCTCAGAATGGTTTGCTGCTAATAATCTACTACTTAACGCTAGTAAAACTAAATGTATTAAATTTTCACTTCCCAACGTACCACACGTGGAATCTAAAGTGGAATTGGAAGGCAGCAAACTTGACCTGGTGAATAACACTGTATTCTTAGGACTAACTATTGACTCCAAAATGCAGTGGGGTCCTCACATCAATGCCCTATCGGGTCGTTTGAGTTCCGCTGCATTTGCAGTACGTAAAATTAGGCAGATGACTGATGAGGCGACGGCAAGGTTGGTATATTTTGCATATTTTCATAGTTTGATGTCTTATGGCGTCCTACTTTGGGGATCTGCTGCCGATATAGATACCATTTTCATATTACAAAAGAGAGCAGTACGCGCCATCTATGACATGGGTCCACGCGAATCTCTAAGAGACTTTTTTAAAGAAATAGGTATTCTAACCCTGCCTTCGCTATACATTTTGGAAAATATAATGTATGTACGGAAGAATATTACTAAATTTAACTTAAAAAGTGATGTACATGAGTTAAATACTAGAAGTAAACATAAAATTGTTGTACCCGGGTTCAGATTAAGTAAAACTAACAAATCGTTCCTGGCAAATGGTGTCAGATTCTACAACAAAATTCCTAAAGTATTAACTGAATTACCACAAGGAAAGTTTAAACGTATAGTCAAGAGTGTATTAATTAAAAAAGCGTATTATAAAATTAAGGATTATGTAGATGACAAGGATGCATGGAGGCAAACAGCTCAGGAGCCTCCTGGCGACTACTAAACTTTAAATTGTTAGTTGTTAGCATTAGAATCATTGTAAAAAACTACTTTTTTTAAAAAGAATGCCGTGACGAGTTTCTTGCCCTTCTTCTTGCTCGGCCTATACCAATTTGGAACGGGCACGGTGGGTTTCTGGAAGATTCGTTGACTTTGAGCACGGATTGGGTCTGTTGGTGTCTTTGTCATTTATTATGTTCTGATAAAGACAGCATTAGTTTTAGTCTGTGATTCGGGTAGATGAATGTTGCAGAGGCCGGCTGTTAGAGTAATTTTAACTTTCATAAGTGCTCCTTTGGGGCCTATTTGAATAAAGACTTTTGAATTTGAATTTGAATTTCTTATAATCCAATTCTTTAATCGAACTGGCAGGAAAATAAGTTTGTTGTTAGAATTTGTCGTTACATAGTGGAAAAGTCTGCACTAAGCTAGGAAAATGTCTTCCGAAACTATTTAAAGAGTAATCTCATCAATCATCATTAATGAGAAACATATTTTAGGTCTTCTTAGTAGCCATATATCTATCAATAAAGATGGATCAATATTTCATTGTCCGATCGTTACCTACGCGGAACTAAGGTTGTCGCTGCGGTGAGCTTCCCACTCGGCAGCTCGGTGGTGGTGGCTGGTGGTAGAGAGCAACGTTGCAAGCACTCTTGCTCCGTGTCGAATTTGTTGCCATTGCCTCCGCAGCCACCAAAGTAGAACTGACGGCATCTGCGGAAATTTGCACCATCACTAATTTTAAGTAGATATTCTCTAAAATATTATTGCCTACTGTTCTCATTAAACTTGATAATTCATAATGTTTAAAAGCTATTGCTATTATATAAATAAAATTATGCATTTGAAACATACTGTGGGGACGCAGAGCGCGTGCATCACGCGCGCGTTGCGCGTGGCCACTGCCTTCCACGCGCTCTGCGTCCCCACATCAGATGTGGGGACGCAGAGCGCGTGCATCACGCGCGCGTTGCGCGTAGCCACTGCCTTCCACGCGCGCCTCGTCCCGTATATATTTATAGTGTGCGAGAGGGACGGAAGAGCAACACGCATGGGCCAGAGCAGGACAGACGAACGCGCAATGCACGTCCATGCCGTCCAATGTTTGAGTTTTATATAAATATACGAGAAAGTCTCAAATAAATAATCAGTTGTAACTTAGCAGTCTGGTATCATTCATCCCTTCTGAACACCGACCCTTCAACATCCCTACATTGGTGACCCCGAGAAAAAAAATGAAACAGGGAAACGAAGACTTAACCATGAAGTCAGAACTAGACCTCGCTGCCGTTTCGGTGCTATCGAAACAGATTGAAAAGCTGAGCCTCGAAATCGCCGAACTACGCGGTCGCTCTCACCAGCGACAAGACCACCATCTGTATCGCTGTCCATTTCGCTCACGATCAAGATCGCGTCAAAGGAAGTTGAAGACTGATGATCCAACGTGGGAATGCAAGTACCACTACCGATTCGGTGACAAAGCAAAGCGCTGCGAATCGCCGTGCTGTAGAAGGAAGACGAAGCCGTCGGAAAACTAAATCTGACATCGACGTTGGCGGAAGTCGGTGTCTCTTCCCATACAAACCGCCTATGTGTCTTCGATCGCGACACCAGAGAACGTTTCCTCGTAGACACAGGCGCCGACATATCAGTTTTGGCGGCAACAAACAAACGTAAAGGAACCTGTGCAAGCGCCTACAAATTATACGCCGCAAACAATACGCCGATCACTACGTATGGAGAGAAAACGCTCAGGCTGAATCTTGGTCTACGGCGTAGTTTCCTGTGGAACTTTGTCGTCGCAGATGTGAAAACATCTATCCTGGGAGCTGATTTTATACGACATTTCAAACTGCTCGTCGACCTCCATAATAAGAAGCTAGTCGACAGAGTGACGGAGCTATCCATCAACGCCTTTGAAACATCAACATGTGATGAAACTGTACATGTCATCAGCACTGATCGAACGTACTACGACATACTGAAGGAGTACCCCGATGTCCTACGACCGATGTCCTTGAAGGAGCCACCGAAATATGACGTCGTCCACCACATTGAGACGACAGGACCGCCACTTTTCGCCCGCCCCCGCCCGCTTCCACCTGACAAATACAAGGCCGCAAAGGAAGAATTTGACCACATGCTAGAGATGGGCGTTTGTAAGCCATCTAAGAGTCCATGGGCGAGCCCTCTACACATCGTGAAAAAGAAAGATGGAGGCTTACGAGTTTGTGGGGATTACCGAAGACTCAACGCAGCCACACTTGTCGATCGATACCCGCTACCAAGACTCGACCATTTCAACTATCAACTGTATAATAAGACTGTATTCTCGAAGCTCGACATAAAAATGGCCTATTTCTGGATCCCTTTGGCCGAAGAAGACGCACAGAAGACAGCCATCACAACTCCGTTTGGCCTGTTTGAATTCAACTGTATGCCATTTGGATTACGCAACGCAAGTCAAACGTTCCAAAGATTCATGCACGAAGTACTACGAGGCATTGATTGCTACTGCTTTGTTGACGACATTCTGCTGTACTCGGAAAATGAGGCGAGCCACAAAATACTCCTGCGACAAGTACTGGAGCGCCTTCAGAAATATGGCATCACACTGAAGATGGAGAAATGCGAATTCGGACGAGAGAAATTAAATTTTCTTGGCTACGAAGTTTCATCTCAAGGCATCAGACCAACCGAAGAACGCATTGAAGCTATAACGAACTATCCGAAGCCCAAGACAATCGCCGAGCTACGTCGTTTTCTCGGCATGCTAAATTTCTACCGGAGCTGCCTACGAAATCAAGCTGAACTACAGAGCGAACTCAACAAGTACCTGCACAACACAAAACGAAGCGACAAGACAGAGATTGAATGGACAAAAGAAGCAGACATAGCTTTTGAAAAATGCCGCCAAAGCATCTCAGAGGCTACAACGCTGGCACATCCAATGCCCAGCTGCCCACTTTCTCTCATGACGGACGCCTCTGATCACAGTCTCGGCGGAGTGCTACAACAAAACGTAGATGGCGAGTGGCAACCGCTCGCATACTTCTCCAAAGCAATGAGTGCTACACAGCGTCGCTACAGCGTCTACGATCGGGAGTTATTAGCTATCTACACAGCTATCAAACACTTCCGTCGCTTAATTGAAGGCTGCGACGTCACCGTCTTCACGGACCACAAACCGCTCAGTAACGCGCTCACACGACCGGCGACCAATAGCGACACACCACGACGAGAACGACAACTTCACTTCATAAGCCAGTTTTGCACTAGCATTAAATACGTGCAAGGTGAAAATAATGCCGTAGCTGACGCACTATCGCGTATAGAAGACATACGATGCCCTACTACAATCGACTACGAGAAACTCGCTACAGATCAAAATGATGAACCAGAATTGAAACAGCTTATGAACCAACAAAACTTGAAGTTCACTGATGTCACGATACCTGGACTGAGTCGACCAATCAAGTGCGAGATATCGACTGGAACACCGCGACCATACCTGCCCAAGACATATCGGCATGCTGCATACAAAGCGCAACACGATTTATGTCACCCAGGCGTGAGAACGACACGGAAGCAAATCAGCATGAAGTTTTTCTGGCCTGCAATGAATCGCGATGTCAGCGAGTGGACAAGAGCGTGCTTGGATTGTCAACGTGCTAAAATCAATCGTCACGTCGTAACGCCGCTAAGCGAATTTCCACCATCTCAACGCTTCGAACATATTCACATCGACATAATCGGTCCGCTACGCCTATCAAACGACTTTCGCTACTGCGTGACCATTATTGACCGCTGCACCAAATGGCCTGAAGCCGTGCCGCTTATAGACATCACTGCTGAGAACGTCGCCAAGGCACTGTACGAGAACTGGATATCAAGATTCGGCGTGCCTTTAAGAATATCAAGCGACCAAGGAAGACAGTTCGAATCAGCGTTATTCAACACGCTGATGAAGAGATTCGGCATCACTCGCATCCGAACTACTGCCTATCACCCACAGTCAAACGGGCAAATTGAACGATGGCATCGAACTCTGAAGACAGCTCTAATGCCACGCGGTGCCACAACACGATGGACAGACGAGTTGCCTACGGTTCTATTGGGTCTGCGCACAGCCTTACGCGCCAATAGCAACCTAAGCCCGGCCATGATGACCTACGGAGCTACACTACGCATACCAGCGGACTTCATAGTACCGGCCAGTACAGACAACGTAGACAATGACTACGTGCGCCGTTTAATGGAAACGATGGCAACGCTGAGGCCAGCACCACGATCGAAGAATGCACAACCAGAGCCTTTTGTGTACAAGGACCTCGCGACGTGCACACATGTGTTCGTAAGAAACGACACAGTACGCGCACCGCTAACGCCACCCTACGACGGTCCCTACGAAATAATCAAGCGCTACGACAAGTACTTCAAGCTACGCCTACCGCTTCGTACTTCCGTCGTATCGCTAGATCGTCTCAAGCCAGCCTACATCGAGAACAGTGACGATGTAGCACACGAAGATGGAAGCAGCTCTGCCCTTCGAGATGCCCCCAGTCAGCCCCACGTGACGAGATCAGGCCGAGTGGTGAAGCCCACTGTACGCTTCGCTTGAGGGGGAGTGATGTGGGGACGCAGAGCGCGTGCATCACGCGCGCGTTGCGCGTGGCCACTGCCTTCCACGCGCGCCTCGTCCCGTATATATTTATAGTGTGCGAGAGGGACGGAAGAGCAACACGCATGGGCCAGAGCAGGACAGACGAACGCGCAATGCACGTCCATGCCCGTCCAATGTTTGAGTTTTATATAAATATACGAGAAAGTCTCAAATAAATAATCAGTTGTAACTTAGCAGTCTGGTATCATTCATCCCTTCTGAACACCGACCACAGCAACAATACATTACTCTGGTACATCTGACTCACCTCTGGTATTTGGTGTCGAAGTACCACTTCGCCTGGTACTCTGAACAGTTTCCGATTGAATAGGACAGTGTACAGAGGTCCGCCACTGGAATAACATAAAGTTTTGTGACAGAAATATGTAACACCATGTATGAACAATTTAATCATTGGATTAAATGGTTTATTATTTTCATTTGGATGGATTTAATGGGAAATGGATTTAAATTGTTTGGATTCCCAAACAATTTAAATCCATTTCATTAGATTGATAGATTATACTAGGTATACCACAGAGTGAGACGGTCGAGATACTCTGCAAAAGAGAAGTAGAATTTACTATTTCGGACTCTGCTCAGGCGTGCCGCAGGGCCTCATTTGGGCCTATTATTGATCAAGAGTCGATACAACGTCAGCTTGAATCCGACTTCCGAGTTTTGCACCCGCTTCCTCGCACACGGGAACAGAGAAGATCTCAATGAAAATGGTTCTAACGCGTGATAGTTTAGGTACAGTGATTTAGTAGTTACGAGCCCGGCGACCGGAGCCCGGATCCCAGTGCCGAGAGAGTAAAAAAGACAGACTCCTTGGCAGCGAAGATGAGTAATGTGTTCGCCGCGGCTCGCGGAGCAGCAGGGTTATTTTAATTAACTCTGAATGATATCCGTGTCGGAAGCGACTGTCTTGATTGTTTAGATTTTGAAATCGCATCCTGTCAGAGTAATTTCTCGTGTAGATTCGACAGCTCAGCTGCAGTAACATCGATATAATTCCGACAATATTTGCCTATCGAGATTGCAGTTCCGTAGTATAAACGATCAGAAAAGGGCGCTTCCACAGAGATGTAGAGATTTGGGGGCGCTTCGTATACGGAATCATTCCGAGTAAATTAAAATAACTCAGCAGGTCTCCAGGCCAACTATATCAAAGGGGACCTACGCTCCATCAGTAAAATTTTATACTTACTGACACATGTAGGCATATTCGGGCGCCATTTACCATCGTAGCAACTAATTATGCCGAATCCCTTCACTGAGTATCCTTGTAAGCAGGTGACTTCAAGGAAGACAATGTCGTAAGCGTCGCCAGGTTTTGCATTGCGTATATTTGCAGTGTAGTTACCGTGGGCTGGGTACGGCGGCAATACACATCGTTTTTTGGGGCTAAAAACAAACTCAAATTAGTTACAAAATATTAATCCTATTATTATTAGATACATTACATATGTTTTTAATAGTACATATATTATAGTATTATGCCAAGGACATATTACTATAATTTGTGCCTCAATCTGACGCAACTTTTTACCGGACTGTTACGTCAGAGCACTAAAGAGAACCTAATTACCTTAACCGCACTATTTCCGTCCCGTCAACACATCCGGTCTCGTCTGCACCGTCGGCGCAGTCAGCAAACCCGTCACAGACGAGGCCCACATTGACACAGCTCCCGTCGTCGCATTTGTACTCGTGAGGACTGGAATAATAAATAGTTAGGAAATGGCATGATGGATCATTCGTTATTTCATCGGTTGGGTCGTTTGGTGTTTAAACATTGGGTCCGTGGGGGCCGGGAGTTCATAATATTTTCAAAGTTATCTCAGAGCGTATTTCATTGATGCGACGCGTAACCAAAATGCTGGTACTTATTTGGCTCAACGGGTGAACATTGCGGTGCAACAAGACAATGCCGCTAGCACGCTGTGTACGCTTCAAGTTCCAACATTTTTGATTACCCATCTATAGATCTACTTTGGCCTGCAGATTATCCGACTGTTTTTGTAGTTTGTTGTGAATATGTCTAAAGTCAGAGAAGGAAAGAGGAGAAGTCTTTAGTTTTTAGTTACAGTTTGATGTCAAACCTATACCTATAATCATTCCTATTAATGTTATTTTTGATAAATGGTATGGACATTCATAAATACACAATACGTTTATATAAATATATACATCACAAAAATTTCGCTTACAACAGGATTCGAACCTGCATCTTCTGGCTTGCCGGGCCAAACGCCTTAACCACTAGGCTATGGGAGCAATCAATGTTGGCTACGAAATTCTTGATATGATGTATTTCTTTCCGGCTTATAAGCCGAAAAGCCTAGTGGTTAAGGCGTTTGGCCCGGCAAGCCAGAAGACGCAGGTTCGAATCCTGTTGGAAGCGAAATTTTTGTGATGTATATATTTATGTGAACATCCACTATTGTCGGTTAACACTATAAAATGTATTTCATACAATACGTTCACTGTTGTGTATTTATGTGTGCCCATGCCATCCAAGACGCGAACACAAAATTCATATTCACCACATAGGTAATTCTTGCCTCGGCCGGGATCGAACCCCCAAGCTCCTCGCTTTGCAGACACGATACCACATAATAGATAATACTACCAATACAAGGCGATACTACCAACCTAGCTACATAATAATATATAGTAATCTGTGCTACCAACGAGCGAGGCTGCGCCGCCGGCCCCGCGCCCCATGTTTTGACTTTACCTGCAGGATTTGACGAGGTGTGTATCGGGGTACGGTGAGAATTCAGCTGCGGGCAAATATTATTATGTAGATAAACTTCGAGTACCTATTTAAATTAAATCTAATATCTGCATTAAACAAGTAAAAAAAGTAGCCAGGGAAATTTCTGTGCTTACCCAAGGTAGGTAACGAGCGCACTGCAGTGACTCGCAGGCCTCTTTGTATTTCAAACTTCAGAGTGGCACTGCAATTGTTATGGGCCGGCGTTAAGCTTACCATCAGGCAAACGACCAGCTCGTCTCGTTACCTAACAGCATAAAAACACAACAACAAAGGCATCAATATAACCTCCTTGGTGACGTAAGCTGAGCATCTTATTATAATGATGCTGTTTGTACTAATAAACTGGAAAACCCAGACTGCAAATAGTATAACAATTATAGATATATTATTGTAAACACCGTTCCGTTCGTTTTATGACTTTACAAATATAAGAAGGAAATACAGATACAGGACAAAAAAGCTAAAAAGTTAGGTAAGCATACCAAAGAGAATACAAATTGAGCATACCTACACATAACGTTACATATTCACACTAATAATAAAAAAAAATCGCTTCCAACAGGATTCGAACTTGCGTCTTCTGGCAAACCGGGCCAGACGCCTCAATTCATAACGCCTTATTTAACAACGTTATATATTATATTATACATATACAATTATACAGACAGACACGTATCTACGTTGGATTACCTTTATCTGCGCGTGCGCACACAACCATTAACGCTAACACAAAAACGACACAACTCCACCCCATGACTTTATTTCGTAAACTGAATTGAATACTTTGATATTATTGTTTATATTCTGATAACTGAATATTCATTACTTGTTATTCGTTGTGTGTCACAGTGTCATAGCTACTCTTTATTTTCTGCAATGTGCTTTATAACCAGTGTTTTGCTGCAACAAACGGATTAAATTTAAACCTATACCTATACAAATAAATAAAATTGAAGTGTCTGTTTATAACATAAAAATAACAGCTTTTCTCTAAATGCATATGAAAGTATTTACGGTACCTGTAATAAAACCATCATTTTTTAAATTTTTGTTCTGTCTGTCTGTTGGTTCCGGCTAATATCCGAAACGGCTAGGCCGATTTTGACACATGATAGATTGGTCTTTTTTATAAGTCTGATACTACTCTACAGTCTGATAGTCCACCCGGAACTATAAAAGTTGATAGTAATCGACGAAGGCCAGCCTTTGGCTTAGGGGGATAATATGAAACAAACCATTATTTTCCTCAAAAGTTTTATTTTCCATCTATGTACATTGTCACAATATAAAAAGCTATCTTACCTACACAAATTATTATGAGTTCTTTTCTTCCTAGCTTCACTTATAACTATACACCGATTCTACAATTTAGACGCTTAAACATATAAATAATTTACTGATTCATTTTATTGTTTCATTCATTATGTAACACAAATCCGTTTACACAAATATCTACAAAAATATTGCTTCAGATTACTATCTAATAATAATTAATATAAAAATTAAAAATTACTTTGTGTAAACGGTTTCCTGCGAAAAGCTACGAAAACTGATCCATCACAGATGGAGTTGTGACATAAAATATTAATCATAATAATTATTTACATAAAATTATTTTTCTATCTACACTACGTCTATTGGTATGGTCGCCCGTTCCAAGCAGGCAGGATGAGAGTCATGTACCTATTTCATTACTGTGATGTATATTTATTACCTATATGATGTTCATATGGCACATTATATTGTGTGTCTGCCGAACACGGACTGGTTTTAAGATAATTCCAAGAAAATTATTTGTAAGAAGTTAAAAAAGTTTAAGTTGTGTTATTAAAAGTATTAATAACTGCAATGAGGTTCACGGATGCTCATAGTTTACCTATATATAATTAACAAGAAAAGAGATGTAACTTTAACCACCACGTTTTAATTGATTCTTTTGGTATTAAAAATTCATGTCTTTCTGTTGTTTTTTTAGTTTAGATGTATCAATTCTAAATTTACTGAAATTGTTCAGTAAGCGATAAGCTAACGTCTAATTGTCTGGTAAATAACTGAATTGTTCTTATTATTGCAATCTGTAGAAACGTAAGGCAAAAAAAGTAGTCGATCCAATGAGCCTGAAGTCTCGTACTATCCAGTGAACATCAACAGCTAATAAAAACGTCTGATTTTGAAAAGTTCTTCCCATGAAGATTTAGTGTAAAAAGGTTCGTATCGCGTGGTTCGGCAGAGGAGTTCCGGTCCGTCTTCATTTCTTCCTGAAAGGCTCGTCAGCTTGCATCTCCACGTCACGTGGGTCGAGCTGGCCCGCCTCCACACACGACTTGCAGCAGAACCTGGAGCAATAAATAAATAAATAAATAAACGGAAGCGGATTACACAATGTAAGAACAAGCTAACGGTTCGAAAAGAGAGGATGTATGAATGAGCGCGTTAACACCATGAGAGTCGCAGCATGTGTTGCCGTATAGCACTACTTTCATATGCGTGTATGTTGCTATTTTATAAATACGGGAAGA
The DNA here is from genome assembly GCA_907269065.1 of Crocallis elinguaria. Classification (NCBI taxonomy): domain Eukaryota; kingdom Metazoa; phylum Arthropoda; class Insecta; order Lepidoptera; family Geometridae; genus Crocallis; species Crocallis elinguaria. The sequence continues at coordinate 10,508,331 of OU026065.1, read as the reverse complement.
AACTCGTTCCATATTTTGCAAGTAAGTAAATGGAAGGATAATAATGGAAGGATTTCGAGCCACATTAGGATTCCTATGTATTGAAATTCGGTTCTTTCCAAGGTCGGGAGATTTGACCGTGACTAAGCATTGTAACTAAGCGGCCTGTACACCTAATACATGAGTAATGGACAGGGCCAGATTAACCATGTCGGGGCCCAAAGCAATGCACGTCTTGGGCCCCCTTTTCTAACCATAATAATACTATGCTATAATAATTTGAAATGCGCCCTGAAATGTACTGAAATATGAAGATATAATATAAAAAACAACGCAATATCAATAATATTGTCATTGAGGGTTTGTTATATACAAATATTCAAATTTAATTTTCACTCGAAGAAACATTTTTCCGGGGTGCGGGGCTCCTAGTCGGTTTTGGGCCCCTAGGCATTTGCCTACTTTACCTTATGGATAATCCGGCCCTGTTGATGGATACGTCTGCTGAACTTGTAGGTATATACTGACAACAACCGGGACTTGTCCTGCTGTAAATGCCGCTACTGTTCCAAACATTACCTACTTAGCCACGGCTGCTGGTCAGTAATTTAATTTAATTTATAGAACTTTATTATATATGAAGCTTCACAATAACTTTATTAGTGTTTATTTATGTGCCTCAGGGAAGTATTTTGGGCGCCACACTCTTCACGGTCTATATAAACGATGTGCTAGATCTTCCCATTCCCGGAGCAGATATTATCTGTTACGCGGACGATACTGTTGTCATCTTCTCGGACTCAACATGGGAGAAGGTGTTTCGTCTGGCAGAAGCTGGGATCAATCAGGTCGCAGCTTGGCTTAATCGCAACCTTCTCACTCTAAATGTAATAAGACCAAGTTTGTCCCGTTTTACAAAACTTGCCATTGTTTGTTTAAATCTCGGGGAACCGTTGGATGCAAGAGGCGAGTAGTCGATCCAAGTGGCGTTCTATGGGGGAGGCCTATGTTCAGCTTTGGACGTCTTCCGGCTGATGATGATGACGATGATGTTAGTTGAAAGGCCATTAAAAAAAAAGTTTATTAGTATTAGTCCATTCATAAATAATACTTACTTTGAATAATATTTGTGGACGCAGAACCTGCTCTGTACGATGAGCTTGCAGTTCGCGAAGAGCGGGTTGTCCACGCACTTGGCGGGGATGTACATCTCTGTAAGGAATATCACCATATTTATGAAAACATTCAAGTTGCCTTGATCTTTGATAGTGATTTTCCATGGACTTCTACTTCCTTCTTTTCTCAAGAGATGATAGTCAGTACCTATACAACAGCGATGGATTATGCTAAGATAAACAATTTCTCAATTTGCAAACAGCTAAATTAACCGTTACCTACATTTTTATCTAGTGACAAACCTATTTCATCTCAAAGATTACTACTTCTAATTGTTGCGACAGACAAACAGACTGTGTCGGAAGATTATGACTAGTTACAGTCGTGTGCAATACTAAATATTTAGAAGAGGTGCAGTTCCAAATTACAAAAAAGTAACTTTTCTTTGTGTATTAGGTAGGTACCTACATGGATGTTTTCTACAAATGTTTTGGAGCTAGTGTGGCAGATTGAGAACTTGTGCGTCTTTCAATCCGACGCACCATATTTTAAATTTCGACTCGGCCCGCACCAATGACTTATATCAAGTTATGTGCGGATTATGAATTGTATCCCAAATTAATAAGCGTAAAAAAAGACAACATTATATCTGTAACTTTTGCATGCTATTATTACCTTCATATCAAATAAAATACTTTATATTTTATTATTATATTGTGACATTAGTTGCATAGTAACGAAAAGTGACCGGTATCGATACCGGTATCGAAACCCGCATGTTTAAGAACCTCAAAATTCAGTCATGACATCTACCAAGCCGCACTGGGCCCGCGTGAAGGATCATGGCCCATACTTCTCTGAGAGAAGGCCGGTTTCTCAGCAGTGGGAGCGTAAGAGGCTGATAATGTAATGTAATGTATGTTTTGTACAAAGCTTACCTTTCACAGTGATCTGCACGGTGGAGGTGTGAGAGCTGTACGCGTTGTCCGCGTGGCAGCCGTACACGCCGCTGTCGGCGAGCTCCGCGACAGGTATCGTCAGACGAGATTCTGTGGAAGGAACAACATGAATGGTCAAGACTGAAGTACGACTGAAGTAGTTTTTGGTAGGTAGTAGGACTAACTCTTCTGCGAGTGTCCGTCTGGGTTGGTACCAACGCTTTGCTCGTGAAGTCTGCAGCCAAGCAGTGATGTGCGAGCTACTGTGTTCTGGTTCGATGCGCAGAGTAGCCAGTGAAATTACTGGGCTTATGAGACTTAAGCTTAAGGATTTTTCAGTATTGTTCAGTAAATTTCTAATTTTTGACAATAAGAGGGTACAGCATCGATGTTGGCCAGATTTAAGTATATAATCGGATTATTTTGAGCATTCATTTCGGTGCATTTATGGCGCATATCACAGAATAAGTGCGTTGATAGAACATTTATCATTCTCAGTTCTCTGTATAGAGTAAGACAGTACCTGTGAGCCACATCCGGTCCGAGGTGGCCAGTGGCACGTTGTCTTTAGTCCAGTGGACGATCGGCACAGGGAATCCGTCCACCTCGCACGGCAGGCTCAGCTGTGCACCGACGGTGATGCTTGTAGACGCAGGAATGAGCCTCGTTTGGACGGGCACTGGATTTTTTAAAGATCTATTTAGTCGATGTTACGGATGTACCTCAGTAACTTGCTTGTGATCCGTTAAAACTATGATTGAGTGTACATATAACAGTTTTCAAAACCCCTTTTAATCAAAACCATCATCTTGCTAGCTTGTTCCAATCAAAACTACCTACTTACGTATAAAAAAAAAGTTGTCATTTTGGATCACAAACAAAATTTTTACTGAGACAAATAACGCATGCCTATTTACATTGGATATATAAGATTGTGCATAACAAAATATTTCATTGAAGCTAAATAATTATTGCATAGCATTTTATAACATTTGAATACATACTGATCCATTCACAAAGGATATCAAATATTTATGAATAATTGACAGAAATATTATTGCGATGGAGTAAATACCAACTAGTATATAATAATTATCCTATAATTTCATCGTTTGATTAAATACAGACACGCACACATTTCATATCCATTTCAACTTAAAAGATAGACATGACGTGGAGAACCTTTGCAATTCTGCGAAGTCAACGTTTAGAAATGCGAACCCAGTTCTTGATAAAAGCGTTATCGATACAAGAGGTCATGCAAGCGCTTAACACAGGTCACATGCAGCATGCAGCTTGACGAAGGCGAGCCAGAGCGTACTGTCACGCTCGAACGCGCAGGTTCTATCTTACCGGTATAGGGTGCGACCTTGAATTCTGTCTCGCGGCCCGGAGTGGTGTGGGTCGTCGTGTCGGTGGTCTGCACGCGCGGTGTCACAGCCACCACTCTCTGTTCACGCGACACCAAGTACGTATTTCCGGGGATGTAGTTGTCGTACGGCTGATAGGCCTGAACTGTGACGCTCCAGGTGGCCGCCCTGCCCTCTCCGTTGTACGCCTGGCACTGATAGCTTCCCAGCGTTTCGAGCGTCAGGCGGCGGATCCGAAGCTCCTGGCCGCGGGCCTCATAGATCACGTTGCTGAAGGGTACCATCTCAAAGCCGCGGTACCAGAAGATGGTGGGCGCCGGGAACCCGTACGCTTGGCAGCGCAGGACTATGGGCTGCTCCAACTCTCCCGTGACCGCGGCGTCCTCCTCGCCCGCAATGCCAGCCGGCACGCGCACGGGATCTAACCACCCCCTTGTTAGTGTCTACCTTCTACTCGAGCTTGTGAATGTCCTCGCATGTTAAGGTGTTATCGTACATTCACAATCTCGTTGTTAATTTAACTACTAAGCAAGAAACTTGATGGAAGGACTAAACAAATGACTCGAGTGTTGTTTTGGGCGCTCCTAAACGTTTCTGGAAACGGCGTAAGTATACTGTACTCGGTATAAGTATTTACTTGATAAGACGTTTTAGCTTATCTGAGCTTCTTCGCGCGAACAATGAACTGTTTGCAGTTTATCTAATAAACTATCGAATTCCAGGAACACCCAAAACATGAATGAGGTTACAGTGAATGGATAACGTGTTGGATAACCTGTATATGCGTGAGTGCATATCACCGCGAGCGCTAACACTAAACAAATACGACCACGGTCCATGACTGTTGCTTCTTGACTGAATCAACTGCTGTTATTATTGCTTGTATTCTGATAATATAATTTTCTAAAGCGTTGTGTGCACGGTACAACAAAACTTCGCGTGGTCTACACCCATCTTGATCGCCTTAATGTAAGGTTAAGAAAAAGTAACATTTTAACGTCTGTTTTGATTTATAGAATTGTCTCAATAAGCCAAATATGTCTTTCTAATCAGATGAGACCTAGTTGATCTATGTAGGTAGGTAAATGATGTGTAATAGGTAGAGGATGTATGAACTAATAACAGATTATTTTTGCCAATTGGCGTGTAGTTGTCAATCTCGAAACCAGCAGCTTTACACCCTTATCAGTAGGAGTCGTAAGGTCTGCCGAGTGTAATTTGTTTACGAGCTAGAATAACGTTAGATAAACAGACAAACGTTGCTATTGCACTGATACCGTCGGGTCAAGTCTACTGATAAGATTAGAGGCTAATGAGGCAGTCCGGAGGATTTCTCCGAGACCAAATACAGTTCGGCTGATTATTATTTTTTGTTGTGTGATTAGGCTTATTTGTATCTAGAAAATGACTTGAATAAGAGGAGACGCCCAGGTATTACGAGGACTTCGGCTCCGAACATAGGGATAATTACTCGATGTTCAGGGTGAAGAAAACAGCAGAGGAACAAACCGTAAAAAATTAGTTCCATCTGTCCCCTTATCGGTAACAGGATGACAAACCGGAATAATTCAAATCAACCAAACCTTGCCGTTTAAATATGTATTTGTTTCTTTTTTATACAAGAAAATGGAATCGTTATGTATTGTGCTATGAGACGATCAAAGCGTACGGACCATATCAAATTCTGTGATATATGAATTCGCTAAATTGTATTTGATGTATTTTAGTTGCTAATTACAAAATAGAGGATTATTAAATTATAATATTATCGCTTTCATGTTGTTTATTGGTCTACGAGATGACATGTGGTGCGCGATTTGAGCTATTTTTACTGTAACTATTTTTTACTTATGATGTCTTGGTGTTTAGAAATTATCTCTCCTGGGTACCTATTACTCTTTAGGGTATTAAAATTAAAATTCTATTACCAACTGCAATCACATTGTTATCTATGAGTAATGACATATGAGAAAGGAGCTCTATTTACTAACTGTCAAGTCTTATTGCCTCTCATCATAGTTTTTTTTCGTCTTTCTTGGCCAGACACGGTTTGTGTATTTTGCCCGCATCATAATTATCTACCAATTCAATTATAGTATCATCAGTTGTTTTGTCCTTTCATCATTATAAATCTAAGGCATGATTATTTATGGTCTACATTGGAATGTCTCACGCATTGCGCACGCGCAGTGCGGAAAGTGAACACAGTAATTTCATTTGTATTCAAACCAAAAATTGTGCGAAAGATTCCAACTGGTGTTCTAATTTTAAATTAAAATGTTCGCTTTCCAACTTTAAACCATGTCACGGTTAATTTTAAAAAGAAACAATGTTAGTAAAGACAGAAACCCAAAAGATAAAAGAGCAGGCAACCAGTCAATTTGTAAACTAATTAGTATACTAAATAAAAGTTTCCAAACCAAAACCAAGCATTCCAAACCCACTACATGTCTTTTTAGCAAATTGCATCTACTCTAAAACAATTTATTAATAATTTGCTTGAGGACCAAAACTTAAATAAAAACTTGATCAATATGGGGTGCAATTTTTGAATGTCACGTGACTAAATATCAGCGATATGACCCGTAGTCACTGATTTACGTAAAAAGTCATCGTTGAGAATTTTCTCACCGGTGATTTCGAAATCACTCGTGAAATTAAAAAATCGGCCCCCAGATCTGGGGCCTTATCGGCTAACAATCTCTTGTTCGTTTTCGACTCCAACCCGATTAAAACCAGCCGTCGCTAGGTCTTCGACAGGAAGGAATAGTGTAGGATTTTCGCTGGTTATCATTTTAGTACGAACATTATTATGGAAACAAGTTCTTACAAAACGAAAACTCTAGACTACTCCTTCCACACGAAGACTAGTGACCGCTGGTTTTAATCGGTTTGGAATCGAAAACGAACACGAGATTGTTAGCCGCTAAGGCAGGTGTTATCGCTCTTGTAAGATATCCCCGAGTCTACCCAATTCAAAAACACCATAAAATAAATTAGCTCTTCAGAAATCCCAAAGGTCTATGTTCCCAAAGGCACATTTCCGCTTACCATCGACCCTGAGCGTGACCTCCTGCTGCGCGGCGCCGAGCTCGTTGCTGGCGACGCAGATGTACACGCCCGAGTCGTTCCTGTACAGGGACACTATCTCCAGCGCGCCGTCGGACAGCAGCCTGTAGCGGTCCACGTCGCTGTCGATCTAAAAAACAAACTCATACATTTTCACCATGTTATACATCATTTATAGAGCTAGTGTGGCCGAGCGGCAACTTGTGCGACTTTCGATCCGACTTATTTCGTCCCCCTTTTGCCAGGAATCAGAAGAATTATCTTACAGTGATCTCTCCGAAGCGCCACGTGATCCTGGGCGGCGGGTTGCCGTGGAAGATACAGCGCAGCGTGGCCTTCCCGCCCTCCGCCGCCGCTACGTCCGGTTCCGTTTCTGTACTGGCCCGCGGAGGTTGCGGGATTTCTGTAACATCATGAGATGACTATCAGGTGAAATTGTAGTACGTAAAAGTTTATCTGTAACGTTTATTTTTACCACAAATATATGTTGAAAATACAACCGTGACGGACTGGCGATTTTTGAGCACATCAAAGAAGTTTAGTGGCTGTTAATGAGTAGGAACGAGTTGTACCTTGTACGCTGATGGGTCACCCCGGCCAATTCATTGGCATCACCATGCACGATCCATGCCCTAAACGGCGTTTAGACATGCAGGGATATGCCAACCTCAGTGGTGTATGGGCATCGTGGCAGGTGGGGGTTTGAGGCGACTTGTCCCTTTCTCCTTCTTTCTCGCATGGAGCGTTGGGGTCGAGGATCGGGACAATAATCGGAGGCGATCTCGCATTGTACATTACCCGTGGTGGTGATGCGCATGCAGGGTGGGATCGGAGAAGGGGTTTCTACTCCTTCGGCTCCTAAGGCTCAGAGCGTGGACATGAGGGTGCCCACCTTCAGTTTTTGGGCCTCTAGGTGGCGCGTGCGTGTTCTCTCGCGCCCCTTATGGAGGTGGATACGGCGATGGCGTACGTGGAGTACGTTGTCGCCAGAGGTGGGGTCTCACAATTGCATGGGACCAGCGCATCGCTGGGCTGCGGTTGGCTATTAACATGGGCTTGAGATAGCGCAAGATAAGGAAGTTTGGAAGGACTTGGGGGACCAGCAGTGGCAAAACAAAAAGTAATCGAAGCTTCGTTCGTCACGCGTAGTCACCACTGACCAGGTCCTGGCGCGGTGGGTGGCGCGGTGGGCGGCGCGGTGGGCGGCACGGTGGGCGGCGCGGTAGGCGGCGCGGGCGCGACGCAGCGCTGGGAGCAGCCTCGTACGCAGCACTTGGACACGCCGCGGCAGTCAGCGTCGTCGCGGCACTCGCTGCGGCACGCGCCCTCGGAGCTGCCCGCCGCCTCCGACGGACACACGCCGGGCTTGTTCTCTGCGGGACACGAGGGCATGAGGAGAGAGGACTAATAACTAATGTCGACAAACTTACTGGTTTCTATTTACCTCGTTTCGATCAAATTGCATTGATCGGAGTCACGAGAAGACTCTTGAGTTCACTCTTGATCGAAACGTCGAGGTAAATAAAAACCTTTGTTTCTATCGCGATTATGTCCCGTTCTTAAAAGTAAACAATGTTATAGCAATTTATATTTAGGGCTGACATGACATTCCTCTTAGCCGCACTATAAGTTTTGCTTCAATTTTCACCTTGGACGGCTAAAGAGGTTTCCCTCTTTGCCGGAAACGGTATTTCCTGAACGCTATAATCTGAGAGTTTTCAAGAGCTACAACGTCGAATGCAAGCCGTTTTCTATTTTTACAAAATCATTGGCCTAAAGCGTTTTCTAAAGATAGGTCCAATCGACAACAGCCATTACAGTCCCCAATCAAAATTGTCAGATCCTTACCCATTCTGCAGTCGGAAGAGTAACGCGTCTCCTGCGTGATCGGGTCTCGGAAAGGCGTCGCCACGCATCGCTCGCCAGCCGGACACGCCTTGTCAGCGCACGGGTGCTCCAGACACTTGCACCTACAGTAAGTTTCATAGTTAGCATTACGAATATGGATGAACACAACTATTTTCGTCTGACTTCCAGGGCGCATAATGTAAAGGCCTCTTAGATCAGAGACCCTCCAGATCGATTTGATTACTGTCTGTCCCCATCCGTGTATCCCTGAATTTCCATCACCGTCTAGCTGAGATAGACGCAATCCTCTCCCTCTGGATCGGTTCCGTCATTGGATAGACAAGCAAGCGAGAGATAAGAAATACAGCTCCTTGCACTTTCCACATATTCATACTGCTAGCGTATTACGTACCTCTCGCAGCCGTCGCTGCCCACAGTGCGGGTGAGTCCGTAGGTGCACTTGAGCTGGTCGCACTCGCGGCGCAGCGGCGCGCAGTCCTGCTCCTCACGCACACACGCGCAGCGCTCGCAGCCGCGCGTGTGTGTGCGCTGCACGCCATATGGACACGAGATGCGCGCGCACTCCTTGATGTACGCTTCACAGTCGGAGAGTACCTCGTTCGATATGTTTACTGTCGAAAGATACAATTCTGTTGAAAATGTTTTAGCTCTCGAGAAAAATGTACAGCAAAAATATCGTTCGTATAGGTACTTTTATATCAGCGACCAACTTAGAGCTAGTAGTATATGGCCGCCTTGAACCAGCATGCACTTGTTGAGTCCGCACCTACTGACTCAGAGTGCAGTTACAGGTGTGCGTCTTTTTTCAGGTCTTGATGGCTCTGACTGACCTATTCATTGAAGTAATTTTTGAGTTTTTAGTGTGTGGAACTGACCTGGTGAGCAATGGGCCGAATACACCACTTCCTGCGATATTGGATCTCTGTAGGAAGCTGCGACGCATCTCTCTTCAGACGTGCAGTTGCTTCTGATGCACGGGTCCTCGAAGCATTGACACCTGCACGCAAAGAAAAAAAACATTTTATCATTTATTTATGCTTTAGGTTTTCATGATTATCATACACTAGCGGTGTTACTTGCATGGAGATTTCGTCAGGAATTATGCCTTTTTCTGTGATAAAAACCCTAAGTCACTCCCGGCTCATGAACTGTATCTATGCAAGAAATCACGTCGAACCCTTGCAGCGTTTTGCTGCGTTACACAAAGACAAAACAACCATTATTATATAACAAATACGCTTGTAAATAATATAGCATAACAATATATTATACGAGAGTTAATACCTAAATTACCACAATTTGGCTTATGGAATTCGCTATTGAACCACTTGAAAATTCCACCTTTACGCTTGAAGGACGGAGAAAAGATGTATTCGATAAAGAACTGATCAACTGGCCACCTTCGTCAATGCTCAAGGCTTCAAAGGCTTGCCTCAACTAGCGAGTCGATACTAATGAGAATCTTAACTCGCATCAGCACCCTAGCTGATCGAACCACACCAAAGATGACAACAATAAGTACTCCGTAAACGAACGAACTTGTAATTGATAAAGGTTGTAATCCTACTATACTACTAGTCCTACTTTATTAATATTGTAAATGTGAAAGTGTGTTTGTTGGTATGTTGATTTATTGGTTTGTCCTTCTTTCACGCAGTAACGGAGCAACGGATCGATGTGATTTTTAGCATAGATATAGTTTATGGATCGGAGGCTACTTTTTATCCCGGAAAAATGCACGGTTCCTTTGAGAACGCGGGTGAAACCGCGGGGAAGCTTGTAAATCAATAAAAGTAATATGGTCACTGACTTTTCACAACCGTTTTCTGACGTGGTCCTCTCAATTCCAAAGGAGCACTTAAGCGCGTCGCACTCCCGCCGTTGCTGTTCGCAGTTGACGGCCTCGTCGCAGAAGCAGCGCTCGCAGCCCTCCGCAGCCGCGGCCACCCTGACGCCGTACACACACGTCGTCTCTAGAGTCGTACACTCTTCAGCGTATTGCTCGCAGATCCTGGAGTCGACGTCTGAAATTATTGAATTAGGTAAAAATCTACGAACCGTTACAAAAATTAATGAGTCATAGAAGACATATTTATCAGTTGTTTAGTAAAAACAAGGGATCGTAATTGATATTGGCAACGGTATACGAAAATGTCCAAAATTAAATTATTCAAATAAATGTTTAAAAAAAACAACGAATATTGAATAGGGTGTTCCCATCGGTCTCTGACCCTTACCGTATAAGGTCCTAGTTTTTTTCTAGATATAAATTAAGAGTCGGAAGCTGCTCATTGTTTCAACAATCAGAACATGAAACACGTTACAAACTAAAGAGTGTATCAGTGCCAGAAAGAGAGCATGCAAGCGTGAGCCAAGCGGTGCATGAGGTATGCGGTAGCAAGCGAGACGTCCAGAACACAACATTGAGATACTACGATTCTTACGCACATCGGAACGAAGACGTTGACGGTGAAGAAGAATTCGATTCTAATTATTCCACAAAATAAATAAAATGTCACACCAATCGAAACAATCACATCGGCATCAGACGCCACGCGAGCAACACAAGCCAACGACATCAGACATAACGGAGATGACGCGAAGCGCGGGTCAAGACTGGCAAGTACCAGATGGAGCCACTCTGCAGAGGGCGGCGCACTCGTCGTAGGACAGGAAGTTGTTCTCGTTCCCGCTGCAGCCCTGGTACGCGAACACGATGCAGTCGGCGCGCGCCACGTCGTAGTGCCAGCGGCGCTCCGGCACCGCGCCGCAGATGTCGCCCACCTGCACCTCCACCAGGCACGCGGGCGCTGCCGCAACACTATCGGGTTACTCGCGAGCATGGACAGGTGCCGGAAACGTTATGACATGCAAAACAGTTGAAGAGTAGGTTTAAGTGCAGTTACAAGAACTAAGCAGCATGGAAGCTCTACGAGCGTCATATCACAACGACGTAGTAGGTCCGGCTAGTCATTTGCTTCAAAACATAAGGAAAGCTTGCGCGTACGTGATTTGCTCCGTTTCCTATGCGGAGTGTCCAGACTGCTTTCGTTTAGTTATTTGGTAGTTAGTCACCGAGAGCAAACTTAAAGTGTGCGAGCTGCAGTAGAGCACCAGTTATCATTTTAAGTTTAGCATATTACAACTTCATCCACGTCATCGTTTAATCATCCGGCGAGATAGTAGTTTAGTCAAAGTCAAAGCTTTTGCATCTTGAATATAAAATGAAGGCATGAACGCTGCTACACGTAGATGCATGTTTTGGTTTGTGTTTCACGACTTACGCTTTTCTAGTTTGCTCTCAATGATCAGCAAGATTGATGAGGCTATGAGCTTAGCCTAATGGTGAGGTAGAATACACGACAATGTTATTAGCTAGTATTGAGATAAGTAGTATTACTTTTATGTGTTAATGTTTCCAACAACCCTTATGGTGGTAGTTTCTCTGTTAGTAAGAATTTACGTTACCTGGACCGGCGGCAGCGCAGATATCCTGACACTCTTCAATAGTGGAGAACCTGTTGGGACCTCCTTGACATCCTCCGTAAGCGTAAGCCTTGCAACTTCCTGATGCTGTGTCGAAGTAGAACTTGGGGATGGAGGCGTGACATGGACCAGGATCTAAGTGGGTACGGCAGGCGTCTGGGGATAGAACATTGTCACTTAGTACCTATATACTTTTAATTGCTTAAAATATACTTCTCGAGTAATTTTGTATCCTGTACTCAGTAACTGTAACTGTTGAAGTTTGTAATAACATGTGACACTCCTATAGTGTTACTAAGTCTGGGAAAGCTAGTGGTTTAACAGATTTTTTATTAATGTTTTGTAGCCCCCCGTAAAATACTTAGCCGCTAAAAATGAACTGTTGGGAGATTGCTACTGTCTCCCTATCGATTGTAGAATATTTAGAACACCAGGGTTAGCACACCAGAAGTTTCGAAGTGAATACCAGATACGCACCAAGGCCTCTGAAAGCACCGCAGCGCCTTTCACACTCTTCTTCAGATCTGAAGCTGTTCAAGTAGCGGCAGCCACCGAAGTCAGCCAATTGGCATGATCTGGTCGCCTCATCATAGTAGAATACCGTGGCGTTGTTGCCACAAGGCTGTAAAGACACGGGGGTGCGGCACTCATCTTGAGGCTCCGGCTGAAAAAGTAAAGCATCAATAAACTTCGATTTCCCAATCAAGTCTGTGTACATATAATTATAAAGTTACAATTAAAAATAAATACATTTAAAATAAAGACCGGAATACGTCAGATTGTATTCAGAGACAAGAATAAAGCTAATCACATAAATGAATATATTAGGTTACGAATGTTATGATTAGAGTAAGAGGGTACTCCTAAAGAAGCAACTTGGTAAAATACCTGTCGGGTGGGTTGCAGCGGTCCCAGTGTGGTGGTGGTCAAGTCAGTCGCAGGTTGCTTTCTGCAGCGACCCTCGCAAAGTTCACGCGTCTCAAACCTGAAGAAAGGATATTATTAATAAGTAGATCAATGCAGGTGATTACGAGATATTTAAAATTGTGTAAAGAAAACAAATGAAGGGTAAATTGGTATGAAATTCGGCTAAAGTCTACAATGCTTATCTCTCGTAGTTAGAATAAATGAAAGCTTGAGTATTACATCAGCTATATACTATTCTTAAAATTGACACTGTTATTATAAACATTTATTCGCGTGTATGATATATAAATAACGCCCCATGGTGATATATATTAGACAGTGTGCATGTTCTTACTTGTTCTCGTTGCCTCCACAGCCTCCGTAGGTAAACTGGCTGCATTGGTTCCAACTCGGGTTGTAGTACCACAAAACGAGGTTGCCTAGGCAGTTGCCGGGGTCGGGCTGCAGGGTGCATGGGTCTGTGGTTTAAAAAACAGTTGAGAGAAAGATTTAGGGTTTGTCCGTATATTGATGTCATCGATAGGAGGGATGCTCACTAGCGCAGAAACTGTTGTGCGCTACTCAGCTGCACTTGAGAGCCAGTCCTATTCCAGGATAAGTTATCTAGCTTTTGTTTTTTGGCCTAATTATTATATTCTGCAAATTCCAGGGCTCACACCTTTTTTTGATAAATGAGTTATTTGTTACAATTTCTTACGATATGATTAAGTTAACAAAAGGATACTCCGAAAGTAATCTAAATATATCGATGTTTTTTTTCTGTTGTTACGTTTTAGTCTGGTGTTTACTGGTATGTGTGTATAATATTCTAACCTAGATAGAGGTTACATCTTTGTGCCGTTTGAGGTAGAGACGTTATGCCCTTGGAGACCGGGAGCACTACAACTTTATAAAGATTTGGCGGGGCGGCTTGTAGAATCGACGCGTGACCAAAATGCTGGCTTTTATCTCGCTCAAAGGATCACCCTTGCCATCCAGCGGGGCAACGCGGCCAGCATTTTGGGAACTCCGCCTGAGCTTAAGGATCGTTTGAACTATCTTTAGACCATTTTGTTGACTGATAGTCCAAACGGTTTTTAATTATTTTCTTAGTTCTTTATTGATAGGAGCTGTAGTTCTGTTTTAGTTTTTAATTTTTATTCTGTATATCGAATTCCTTGTTTTACAATCAAGTATATTGTATTGTGTTGTTTATTGGAAACACACCGGTAGCCGGCATGCAGATTTGCTGGCACTCCTGTTCAGACGAGAAGCGGTTGGGGCCGCCGAGGCAGCCGCCGTATGTGAACTCCTCGCAGCGTGCTGAAGTGGCGTTGTAGTGATACTTGCGCTGGTACGCCTTGCACGGACCCGGCTCTAACGAGTACCTGCATACGTCTGCGCGAAACAAAACGATCACATGTATACCCTGACCTTACCTGTGGTTACTTCAATACATCGAGGTACTAACCCCGAGAGATGAAATACTGTAGTACCCGATTCCACAACCACGTCATTGACAAATATCAGAGCGCTCAACGTATCAGCGCACCGGGAATCGGCACGAGGTGGTGGCTTAGCCAATCAGAGCGCATTGTATCCAGGCAAAAATGGTGGAATTTATTTCGTGCCAAACCCAACTCGGTCGTCGCGTAAATGGGTATTTTAACGGTGAATCTCACTCTCGGCAAGCTGATGGCGCGCGCTGTGTGATAATCCCTAAATTCAACTTTGATCTGGCTTGTAAAGTTGATAATATTTTTTTTTATTTTACCAGAAATAATTTACGTAGATATTAAAATTTAATCATAAAATCTCATTCTCCATCCTTAGTAATAATTGTTAATAAGCCTTTTTATACTTTTATTATAAATATAGAAATTCTTTAAAATAATTTAGAAAACCTTTCTTAGAATTTTCTGACAGTCTTCGCTAAGTTTAAAATGCAGTATTACCAATGTTCCTGAAGCCACCACACGACCGTTCGCAAGCTTCCTGCGAGTAGAATACACCGCTGGTCCTGCACTGCACGCCTGACTCCACGTTCTCATGCGCCGCGCAAGCACTCGCGGCCGCGTCGTAGTACCACACCGAGCCGACAGTGTCGCGGGTGCATGGCTCCAGTTCCGGAGAAATTGTGCACTCTGATGGAAGACTCTCCCCAATTCCTTTTTCATTCTGAAGGAAAAGATTATGTTGCTATCGGGTTTTAAAAAAGAAAATTTTACTACTTCCGGTTAGTTTATGACCATTTTATCCAGATAATTCAATAATATAATATAAATTTAAATATGGTGTTTAATCAAGAAAACATAATGGGTGTATTTTTGACACTTCCCTATCTTTTTTAGCTTTAGAACAATGTATTTATTACCTTAGCAGTTGTAGTAGTTGCTGGTGTGGAAGGCGATGGTGCAGGTGTACTCTTGCATCTATTTTCACATTCTTCACGGCTCTCAAAGCTGAAAGAAGAAGATATGTGACAACGACAATCGCATTCTGATACCTGCCTTCCAATGACATTAATAAATCACAATAATCATTCTAGACACGTGAAAACAGAGCGAGTGTGGCCGAGCGGGAACTTGTGCAACTTTCAATCTGACGCACCATAGTTCGAATCTCGACTCGGCCCGCACCAATGACTTGTATCAAGGTATGTGGGGATTTATCACACTCGCTCTAAAATGGTGAACGAAAACATCGTGAGGAAACACGCATGTTCAAGAACCACAAAATTCGAGGACATGTGACATCCACCAAGCCGCACTGGGCCCGCGTGATGGATTCTCTCTGAGAGAAGAACGGTACCCCAGCAGTGGGAGCGTATGAGGCTGATAATGTAAAAAAAAATTCAATACGTCTTGTCGTGCCATCCTTTCGTGTGTTCGTGATGTTATGATGGGCTCCGACTGAAAATCAGTGATTTAGGTCATTGACCTTAGTTGTGTGCTCTGCGGCGCAAGTACGGAAGTCGGTTCGATAAATTTGTCGAATCGATAAAACCGATAAATTTATCGAATGTTGCGAGGACCGTAGTCTGATCGTAAAG
The DNA here is from genome assembly GCA_907269065.1 of Crocallis elinguaria. Classification (NCBI taxonomy): domain Eukaryota; kingdom Metazoa; phylum Arthropoda; class Insecta; order Lepidoptera; family Geometridae; genus Crocallis; species Crocallis elinguaria. Next base: position 10,492,546 of record OU026065.1, on the reverse strand, counting down.
TATTGTAGTAGCTCTATATTCTCTTTGGCTTCGACCTAGCTATTCGATAACTTTTGTCGATTGTATCGAGGTCGAACCTCGAAATTATAAAAAAAGTCGTTAAAACCCAATTTATCGATTTGAACTGTTAATTTTATCGATCGAAAAGATCCGTACTTGCGCCGCTGTTGGGACTATTCCTGACATATTGTTCATGTGTCTTCTTGCTTTGTGTTGTGTGATTAGGTATTTGTGTAAGCGAATTTTTTTTTTCATGTACCTAGATGGGCTACATGAGCGGAAAAAATACTGATATTGCCTATTTTTGCTTTCAGAGCCGAGTTCTTATTGCACTCACCGGTTTTCGTTACCATCGCAGCCTCCGTAAGTGAATTGGCTGCAGGAGTCGGACGATGAATCATAGAACCACCGCATCACTGACTTATCACAAGGACCCGCGAGCATGGGCAATTGGCATATGTCTGGAAAGAGAAATTATGTTAACATTTTATCTTAAGCAAGCCAAATTTTGTAGTAGAAGGACGTAAAGCTGCTACTCTGCTAGTGCTGTAAAGAAACACATATAACACTATAACTACCACCAGCATTATAATAGGCCAGTTGACTTCATTTTTGTTTTCTTATAAGAATCAAATGTCTATATCGAAAAAACCAGACTTCGAACGCTGGGAACATCATAAATGAGAGTCAAAGTTGGGCATATCTACTGAGCGCTAAAACGCGCCACACAAATTGGGCAGAACATCTGACGTCACTTGTCCTACGCGGGCCGTAAACCTGTACTAAATATATACATTTTGATAATTTGGTCATGAAAAACTGCGTTTAAAAAAGTGAGTATAGGCAAGTTGTCATAATTTTTTTATTCATTGAAATTTAAAGAATCTGGTTGTATCAATTAAATTAGTATTGGATGACAAAAAAATTCGTTGCATTCGAGAAACTTTGAGATACAGTATCTGTGTGGAAAATATATATTTTTGTGAATTTTATTTTTATTGTGTTAATTGGATGTTCCCAAACCTATAACGACTGTATAATTATGTATTTTATGCTGCATCCAACATTCCTATTTCAGACTGGGCTGCAATGGCTTTCTAAGATGCCAGCAGAACCCGTAAGTGTGTTATGTCTATTCAAAGTGTTATAGGTATGCTGTTCAGAGTTTTTGTTTTTCAAACATTTAAAACATGTTTTCAAACCTTGTGCAGGTTTGCAGTAATACACGCAGTGCTCTTCAGTGGGGAAGTTGTTCTGATTTCCCCCACAGCCTCCGTACTGGAAGGAGGTGCACACTCCCTTCGTGTAGTCGTAAGCCCACTTCGGCTCCAGCTGGTTGCAGGGACCAACGTCGATCGCAAGGAAGCAGAATTCTGTAAAATTGTATTAACCATTTAATATCTTTATTTGTCTAACGGCCGACCTTTCAATTGCACGTTAACGAACTGATTGCTATTGAATCAATAAATTTTCGCGCTTTTAGTGTGTTTTTCGGGTCTTTCATGTCGAAATTAATGGACCATTAGCTAACTAAGGTTTATTTATTTAGAATGGCATAAAATTTATTTACGTCTCTCTTCACCACAGATCTAGAAGATTCAGGGAATTATCTAACAGGATGTTATTTGAATATTGAAAGATCGGCCCTTAGTAAAAGTTTGATTTGAGGGTAGGCAGAGTGCAGTAGTTAAGAAATAAAAAACTCTGTAAAAAAATTGTGAATAGGGACTAAGTGTTGCTGTTGCTCCACCTACGCGAGTGCATGTGCATTGCTTTTTTACTATAACTTTTGTACCCGGGAACATTTAATCTAGGTATTACGTCGCGTTCAAAGTTTTGTGTATGGGATAAGTCACCAAATATTCCGAGGCTTAATCAAAACTGCCCAACCATATTCTTTCCGCGGTGCCTATCTAGAATTTGTTTTTACGTAGTAGGATAGTCTACAGTAGACTAGTAACTAGTAACTAGGTAAGTATATTCCGAAATTTCTTCAAGAGTAACCACCCCATCTGTACACCCCAATAGCAACATATTTCCCGTGCTTATCAGTCAAATGTTTGTCTACCAATTAGTACCAATCGTAAAATGGATTAATATTTCACTGTCCAATTGATACCTGGTCGACCCGAGTCTGGAGGCGGCACTGCGGCAGTCGTTGCGGTGAGCTCCACACTCGGCAGCTCGGTGGTGGTGGCTGGTGGTAGAGAGCAGCGTTGCAAGCACTCTTGCTCCGTGTCGAATTTGTTGCCATTGCCTCCGCAGCCACCAAAGTAGAACTGCCGGCATCTGCGGAAATTTGTACCGTCACTATTTTTTTATGCTATTCGGTAACGAGACGAGCCCGTCGTTTGCCTGATGGTAAGCATAACGCCGGCCCATAACAATTGCAGTGCCACTCAGAACTTTGAAGCACAAAGGCCTGCGCGGCACTGCAGTGCGCTCGTCACCCTGAGACACTAGGTATTAAGTATCATAAGCCCAGTAATTTCACTGGATACTCTGCTCATCAAACCGGAACACAGTAATGCTTCACATTACTGCTTGGCGGCAGACTTCACGAGCAAAGCGTTGGTAACAACCCAGACGGACACTCGCAGAAGAGTTAGTCCTACCACTAACTATTATAAGTATTCTCTAGAATATCATTACAAAACCTATAATAAGCTGAGAATGTTTTCATCGCATCTTGTCCTCATTGAACTTGACAATTCATAATGTTTTCAAGCGTTTACCATTTAAGCATATGAAACGTACAGTACTCTGGTAGATCTGACTCACCTCTGGTCTTTGGTGTCGAAGTACCACTTCTCCCTGTAGTCGGAACAGTTTCCGGTAGAGTAGGCCAGTGTACAGAGTTCCGGCACTGGAATAACATAGATTTTTTTGCAGAAATATGTAAAATAATATGTACTCGGGCTGCACCCAGTCGGAGCAGTCGCGTGTAGCTCCGTGATGAAGAGGTACTGAATACCTCGAAACCGGTCGAGCAATCGTCGCGAAGCTCGGCTGTACCACGTAAGTGAATCCGGTTAAATACATATAAAGATAAAATAATATGTTACAAAATACAAACAATTTCATTATTTAGAAGTGTTTATTTATCAATTTAGTTGAGTGTAGGCCTAAGGATAAGTAAAAGAAGAGAACAGTACCACCACCATGCCGAATATCAAATTAATCACTACAACCCAGAGCACAAAATCATGCAGGTGCTGAGACACCAGTATCAACTGCACCAGTTAGAACACAAATAATGCCACTTACCTTTTTAACACGTACCTAGTTGTTTCATTCGTAACCTCGGACGAATAACAATTCAATTTACTATTGAACTTGACAGTTTAATTGGCTCTATTAAATAAGTTTTTATAAAAATGCTACTTTTACACTAGCTCTGCTTAGCGTGGGACTAGTTCTTATATCCCGACAGCCAGCAGTGGACTTGCATCAGGAACTCGTTCAGGCCGCATCACATTGTTTCAATTTGTTTCCAGAAATATATACTAAGGTGGATTACAGCTACTAATGACTTGTCGTAGTTACGTCAGTATGACCTGACTAAAGTAACAGCCCAAGTAATGCTGGTGAAAGTCAACATTCTTTGTGATTCGCCTAATCGAAAGCACTGAGCTACGACTCCTGGCAGACATTATATTGGCTATGCTTTAGAATTCTTGCTCCGTGTTTAGTGTAATAAATAAAACAGCAATTTGCTTTCCTTGTCATTTTGGTAATAAGAATATACTAACCGAAAGCGCTAGGACAAGCCTCTTGACAGTCTTCCCGAGCAAGGAACTTGTTTCCGTTCCCCCCACATCCTGTGTAGTAGAACGGCACACACCGGTTCTCGCTCAAACTGAACGACCACAAAGCTTCTTTGTCGGTGCAGTTGCCCACGTCTTGCGGCTCCAAGCATTCAGCTGTGCGTGCAACCAGGGTTAGTATCTTCCTACATTGACCTTTGCCATTGTCCAAATTAGCATTGGCGTTATAATTCTATTTCTTCTTGTTGAAAAACTCGTCATTTGTTTCGAGTAAAATAAGTTGAAAGATACCGTTGGTATATCATATGAACATACGACACACTAACTTGAAACTCTGGTCTTGGTCAATGCAGGAGTGTGTTAACAACAGAAAGTTAATTCTATCTACTTATTCAATCAGTGAAGAAAGTACACATTATACCATGCATAAGAATAGTTCATAGTAAACCTTTGTTAAAGAATATTAATATTGTTAAATAAGTGGTTCTAAAAACTACCCATTTATTCAGAATTAGCCTTGTAAGTACTTAGGCAGACTAAATGTTTTAATTTCAATAAAAAGATAACAATTATTAATGAGGTAGTCTGTGTCGGGACGTAAAGCTCGAGAATGACCGAATTACTCATTTTGATGACTTTGACTCATGAATGGCCTTTATTGTCGTTGTGGTCAAAAACCCTTTACCCCTTTATTAATATGAAGTTTAACTTTATAGTAACTTTAAAGAGTTATCTTCGGATTTAAAAAACGATTTCTTGGCATGCCAATTTACGACCGTTATCACTTTTAGACTCCTCTTTAAGAATGTTGATCTCCAGGTCGGTTTTAATAATACCCTTCTAATAATGTCCAACTTGTCAAACCGGCATCCCAATTAGTCACTTACGTTGCGGCTCGCCTGGTGGGTTGCAGCGCAGCATGCAGGCGGCTTCGGTGCCGAACCGATTACTGTTTCCTTCACATCCACCCCAGACGAACTGCTCGCATAGCCGGGTGTCTTTGTTGAAGCCCCAGCGAGGATAGTTGCCTGAGCAACTTCCTTGTTCGATTGCCAGGTTACATTGGTCTGCGAAAAGTAAATCAGTTTTTAAAAAGGTCGTCTAGAACTGCTGCTGGCTTAAGACTACTGAAGTCTGAAGATTTCAAATGAGTAGTTGGCCATGACTTACCAATTGCTCTTTCAGGCTCGCATTGCTTTTGGCACAGCTCTTGCGTCTCGAAGTTGTTGTTGTTGCCGAGGCAGCCACCGTAAACGAAGTTGGTGCACGTCTCACGCTCGTTGTCGTAGTACCAGCGCACGTTGTACCCGAGACACGCGCCCTTGATCTGCGGCAGCTTGCAAGCGTCTGGGGAATATAACAAGTTGGCAGTTATAGACAAAAAGGGTATTTTCTGAACTCTTAATCTATTCAATAATGCTTCTCCAAAAGACCTTAATTCAGACTATTTTTTGGGTAGCTGATGACGAAAGAAAGCCAAAGTTTGGGGTACTCTAATCGTTATGAATTGTCTGTTAGGATAGGTATGATTAGGTACATCCATGAAGCAGAAAGAACGTAACTGTGATCAACAACAGTACTTACACCTTACTTATTGCAAAAGCAGTGGATAGTTTTACAGTTTCTACTCCAGTTAGGCTCCAGTTGGGCCGGCGTTATGCTTACCATCAGGCAAACGACCAGCTCGTCTCGTTACCTAACAACATAAAAAAAAAGTTAGTCTATTCTCACCTCTAGGCGGGGGACTGACGCACGTGTCTTCGCACTCCTCCTTGCTGCCGAACCGGTTCCCGTTGCCCTCGCAACCACCGTACCAGAACCGTGAGCAACCACCATATTCCGTGTCATAGAACCAATTGACGGAGTAGTTGCGGCATGGACCGCGCTCGAACTTGAGGTTGCAGGCAGCTGAAATAGGGATCTTTGCAATAGGGATATACATTATCAGCAGCTACCTAGTCCATGGTAAGTAAGTAGTCTTTTTTTAGCCTTTGTCATGCACTAGCAGCACTCCTACTCTTTGACTAATATCCTTCATGTTTGACATTCGTGATCCTTCTCCATCCATAATCATATTTTTGTCGAAACCAACAGACACATCTCAACAATAATACCTTGCTTAATCTCAGGCTTGTCAGTGCAACCCTCGAACTTGGGTCCAGTTGCTTCTGTAGTTCCATCGGGGCAGCATCCGTGCTTGCTAGAAGCGCAGTCACAACCCTCTTTGTTAGCGCCCTTGGCGTGCGTCTGTTCATCGCCGCAGCACCCGAAAGTAGACTGCTGACAGTAGCAACCTTGGCCGTGCGGGCCGCGAGCGACAGTGATGCCATCGGGGCAGCACCCGAACTGGTACGTGTGACACATGCAGCCTTCGAACTCGGGCCCGGTAGCTTCGGAGTGACTGAAAAAGGAAGCCAGTAAGAGCCTTGAAGACCTTTCCGAGATTACAGATAATAGACAATCTCCTATGTCATTTAATAGAGAAGCAGTTTTCCAATTTGGCCAAACAGGTTGTTTTTCAAACAAAGATACACTTTAGGCTCGACTTTAGCGATCGCCATTATTATCTACTGTAATGTCAAATAATTTGTGTTCGGCATGAATAGTATATTCAAACGTTTTTCAATTACATATCGTGCCACAAGTGAACTTGTTTTGTTATTAAGTTTGAATGAACATAAACTGTAAAATTTTATACTATACTTGTCAGGGCAACATCCATGTTGCGTGTACTGGCAACCGCAACCCTTATTGTCCGGTCCGGTGGCGATAGTAACGTTATCAGGGCAGCAGCCATAGCGAGAGTACTGGCATCCACAACCTGAAACATCAAGAAATTAGATTCGGTGAAAGAAAAAATGTACTAGTTAAGGAAAATACGTTTTGAATTATTTTTTCGGATTTGAAATAATTGGAATCCTGTAAATTAAATCATTGTCTTCTACTTTTATTAGCAGAAAACCTCTTCACAAATGTTTTTGCAGTGTAACTGGGACGGCATGGGCACATATGAATCCTTATGAGACATGGGAAAACCATTTGCTCATTTTGTATGAAAACGATTTTGGCGTAGTTATTTTTTTGGTCAAGCGTGAGTTCTCCATAAAAATGAGTTATTTTGATATATTTTTATTAAAGCGGTTTAAAACCATAAAATGTATTGATCCAAAATATTTTTACAAGAAAAAGACCTAATGGTTCCTAAGACAGTTTCCTTATATCTCCTATGGTAACTGATTTCATCATACTGTCCCAGTTAAAAAAATTGCAGAACTCAACCCAATCCTAAACTTTAACCGGACTTCGATCTCCTTACCTTCAAGATGAGGTCCATCAGCAGGCCTGTAGTTATCCGGACAGCAGCCGAAGGCATACAGCATACAGCAGCCCTCGTTGTCTAGTCCGTGCGCCGGAGTCTTGTTGTCGGGGCAGCAACCGTAAGCTGATGTGTGACACGACTTCACACACCCTTCGGAGTCTGGACCTTGTGCTGCAAGAATAGGTTTATCATTAATTTACCACTCAATGGAAAACACACAACATTTCGACTTGCTTTGAAATAGTTAAGCGAATGGAAAAGCGTTCGAAAGATGGAGAACAGTTTACAAACTTTGCCTGAACAACAAAAGTGCTGGGTAATTTCCTTCTAGCTAACCTCTTCATATGTGCCGAGATTCCAGAGACAATGGAAGATCTATAATTGTTTGTAGAGATATTTCGTATGCCGGAGGGTCTATCTCTAGGATCCGGCACACCAAATGTTAAAAAGTAGCATATACGAGGAATCGCAGCCTGTAGATGTGAATTGTATTGTTAGCTTTCTTTGTCATCCGTATCTTGAATGGTTGTTTCTGGTTACTCGATGTAGTGCATTCTCCGTTCTACTTATTTATCACTATACCTGATGACGCTTACAATTTTTCGGAAAAGCATCTTACCAGGTGATACAGTGTCAGGGCAGCAACCAAACTGGGAAACACCGCATGGGCATCCCTGTTGTTCAGGTCCGGTAGCTGCAGTATTGTTGTCGAAGCAGCAACCAAATTCGGAGCCAGCGCAACCCTCGACGGCTTCTGTTGTCGCGGTCGAAGTAGATGTCTCTCCCGCTGTTACATCTGTTCCCTCGGTTTCTGTGACTGTTAAATGAGTTTTGTTTAGAATTTGTTGAGCGTCTATCGGGGATTTTGGCTGCTGTTCTTGAGCTCTAGTCTCCATTTTAAATGTAGCATGACATCCTCGACCATGTTGTCTGTTAACATCATGCAAGCGTCATAATGCTTATGCTTAGAAGACATTAAAAATAAACATGGTATTTATTAGATATAACAATATAAAAGTTTATTTTTTTGCATATTTTTTTTTTGCTCTCGTTAGATTCATGTGGATGCAGGTTCGAAATTTGAAAAAATCGTGTAAATTTTATCAACTACAAAAAAGTTTGTTTTTATTTTCAAATTATATTACTTCTATACGGTGCAAACCTATGTGCACTTAAAAAGAAAGATGGTGGTATCAGACCGATTGCCGTAGGTTGCACGTATAGAAGGATAGCGTCTAAAGTCTGCTGCAAACATATCCTTCCGAAACTGACAGAAAAATTTCAACCTCTACAGTTGGGTTTCGGAAGTAAGGGTGGGTGTGAAGCCGCCATACATGCACTCCGCACTTTCATCAGTCACAACGGAGGAGAAGTGCTTTTAAAGGTGGATGTCAAAAATGCCTTCAACTCGGTTGACAGAACCACACTTTTATCTGAAATTCAAAACAGTATACCGGAAATATACAACTACCTTTGGCAATGTTATGGTTTGGAATCTAAATTACTCTTTAGAAACCATTTAATTAATTCGTGTACTGGTTGTCAACAGGGTGATCCACTCGGACCGGCCATTTTTAGCCTTGCCATCCACCCAATTATTTCGACTCTAAATTCTAAATTTAACTTATGGTATTTGGATGATGGAACCTTAGGAGGCGATGCAAGCACAGTGGTTCGTGACCTAGAAACATTGATAGAGAAATTTCATTCAATCGGTTTAGATCTAAATTTTTCCAAATGTGAATTATTCCTGTCTGATATGGTACCTACTAACGCTAGAGACGAAATTATTTTGAAATTCAACAGACTGGCCCCTAATATGAAAATTTTAAATAAAGAGTCGCTGCGCCTCCTTGGTGCTCCAATTTTAGAAGACTCTTTTCCAAATTTTATTGACGAACAACGCACAAAATTTGAAGCAACTTCAGATAATTTGATAAAAATTCACTCTCATGTCGCTTTCCATATAATTCGGTTTTGCCTTTTTGTGCCTAAATTTACTTATGTACTCCGTTGCTGCCCTTTTTGGAATCATATTTCTCTTTTGACTAGTTTAGACGATACCATCAAAAATATTTTAACACAAATTTTAAATTGTTCTCTTTCGGATAATTCATGGGGTCAGGCTTCCCTTCCCGTTCGTTTTGGGGGCATAGGTATCCGTAAAATTACGAGTATTTCATTACCAGCATTTTTGTCTTCTGTCCACAGTACCTCCGGCCTTTACAGGAAAATCATAAATCCTTGTTTGGATGGTATACAGCCAGTATGCATGGACGAAGCCAAAAATGCTTGGATCTTGGCCTGTCCGAGTGAGGGTTTCCCAAAAAGCCTCCATTCGCAGAAGCAATGGGACGAGCCACTTTGCAAAATTGTACAACAATCATTACTAAATAGTAGTAATGACCTTTTTGTTCGGGCTCGTCTCCTTGCTACTAGTGAACGCGAGTCGGGCTTCTGGTTGCAGGCTATTCCCTCGTCCAATATAGGAACTCTACTGGATAATACTAGTTTCACTGTTGCAGTAGGTTTGCGTCTGGGCATCTCCACGACTACGCCACATCACTGCCACTGTGGAGGCGAGGTAGACAATTTGGGATACCACGGTCTATCTTGTCGTCGCAGTGCAGGGCGTCTCTCGCGTCACGCCGCTTTGAATGATGTCATACGTCGGGCCCTTACCACCGTTAACGTGCCGGCTACTTTAGAGCCGAACGGTATTTCACGTTACGATGGTAAGAGGCCTGATGGTATGACATTAATTCCTTGGAGTCGTGGGAGGCCACTGGTGTGGGACGCAACTTGTGTCGACACGCTAGCGCCTTCTCACGTCCAATTGTCATCTAGGGCGGCGGGTTCGGCAGCAGAAGCAGCGGAAATCCTTAAACGGAGGAAATATGCATCCCTTGGTGACGGATACATATTTCTTCCTTTTGGGGTCGAGACAATGGGCCCCTGGGGACCAGACGCGAAGCTGTTTTTTAAGGAGTTGTCCCGACGCTTAGTAGAAGTGACAGGTGACCAACGAGCTGGCGCTTACCTCGGTCAACGTATTAGTTTAGCTATTCAGCGAGGTAATGTCGCCAGCTTTTTGGGCACCCTACCTGCAGAAGGCGACCTTAATGCTGTTTTTTATTTATAAGGTTTTGTTTAATTTTGTTTTTAATTGAAATGTAAATATTTATTAGTATGTACTTATAAATAATAAAATAAAATTTTCAAATTTCCCGCCAAGGATAGTGGATAGTGATTCACGTTAAGGTTGTAAATAAAATAGGAATACCTAATATGAGTATGTATGCATAATGTTTAGTTAGGTACTTTACTTTATTTTTATGAAATTGTTCATTTAGTTCATGTTGTGAATTGAATAAAATCAGTGCTGTAAATTGTAATTGTTTGTTGATTTTCAGAACTCACCAGTTGTTTCAGGGCATCCCTCCTTTCCTGGTCCAGTTGCTTCAGTCTCACCATCTTTGCAACATCCGTATCTACGTAATAAAAGCCATCTTGTTATAGCAATAAAAAAGTGCGAAAATTTAAAGTCGTCTTACAATTTTTTTGGAAATCTATATGTTATATAGAACCAATTCCTTTTCAACATGATTCTTGACACAAGTCTTGGTCAGAGTACCTACTCCATTGAGTTGTCTCGCAAAGACCCTATTACTTACTTGGAAGCGAGGCAGGCTGGTGGTGGTGGTGGGCATCCCTCCTGGTCGTTGCCTTGAGCAGATGTCTTGTTGTCAGATTCACAGCACCCGAACAGGGTCTCTGCACAAGGTTCTATGGGGCATCCCTGGTTCCTTGGACCCTCTGCTGGAGACAGGCCGTCGGGGCAGCAGCCGTGGAATGATTTCTTGCAGGTTTCCGCTTTTATACAACCTGGAGAAATAAAGAATTTGAAGCTAACGTGTCAATGATATTATAATTATTTTATCGATATTTGACCATCTACAGTTACTGATGTTTAAAAAATCATTTATTTACCATCAAAGATCACAAAAAAGAATTGGTAAGAACAGCTATTAGCCTCAGTGCCCGTGATATGTAAATATAGAGAGTCAAATCAGAGAGTAAAATAGTCAATGGTAGATTTGTCTACCTGCGTTGCGTAAGATATCAAATAAGCAATTGGTATGGCTATATTCCCGATTTCTCCATGACACTCATTCAAAGGTTTATTATTTTTTAGGGTACCTGCCTACGTAGATAATACTTGGAAGTGAAACACAGATGTAAAATGTTGTCACACGCTCCCAAACTAGCGAAGACTATATTTCGGGAGCCAGTGGTTTTATATTTATAAACTGGTACCTGTCTACTTGGTAAATGAAAGACAGTAAAACTAACACTTTTAAATGACAATCGTAAAATACTATTGCTAACTCCTCGAGAACTTCTATTGAACATTCAACATACCATCGTCAAACGGTCCAAGAGCAGGTGTCTTCTTGTCGGGGCAGCATCCGAACTCAGAATTAGCACAAGACTTCGGCCTGCAGACACGCGGCCTCTTCGTAGTGTACGCCTCAACGGTCGATGAAAGGTCCCAACGCGCTGAAATACAAGTCACCAAAAATATAATACCTAATATACACCACACCATGCTTGGCAAGCATCTTAACAAGGTCAGGCTAAGCTAATAAAAGTAATGGACACGTATGTTATCGTTTTTTTTTAAATCAACCAATAAGATGGTGAAAACCAAATCATTAAGGCATAGCTGCACTTAAGGATTTTTCCAAAATCAGATGAGCTTCTGGCACTGGAAATAATGTATCTCATATTATTCATCATTATAAATAATTACGCTTTTTTTGGATGACTCAAATCTTAGTGGCACCGGCGGTCTTCCTTCTCTTTTACATCTACGCAAACCGTCAGTGTGTGCAAAGAGGACAGAATGATGAATGCCATTGGCTCGGAGTAACATCTAAATAACTTAGTTAAATTTAAAAATAGTGCAAGATAACATCTGTGCTTTATAGAATTGTCATGAACATTTGGTATAGGTGGGTAAATATTTTTAAAATAGTTCAATCAAAATAAGACTTACTTAGGCCATCAGATGACGTAGCCGCTTCAGTAGTAGATGATTCAGATGAGCTTTCAGTTCCTGCAACGATGCACGCCATTTATGAAAAAGAAAACATAAAGATACATAAGTATAAATCAAATAGTTTAGAATAAAATGGTATTATTAGGAATTATGTTTGTTATCCTAATTTCAAAAGAGTGTCTAAGTTTAGTCACCTTCAGTCGAGCCAGTAATTTCCGTTGAGCCAGATCCAGTAATCGTCTCTTCCGTGACTGAAGTGCCTTCTGTACTACCAGTATCTAACTCTGTAGTTTCAGTGCTTCCCGACTCAGATGTTTCAGTAGGCTCTGTACTTCCAGTCTCAGTAGTTTCAGTGGGCTCTGTACTTCCTGTCTCAGTAGTTTCAGTCGGCTCAGTACTTTCTGTTTCAGATGTTCCAGTGGCTTCTGTGCTGCTAGTTTCAGTTGTTTCTGTGGCTTCTGTGCTACCACTTTCAGTGGTTTCTGTGGCTTCTGTGCTACCACTTTCAGTGGTTTCTGTGGCTTCTGTGCTACCACTTTCAGTGGTTTCTGTGGCTTCTGTGCTACCACTTTCGGTTGTTTCTGTAGCTTCTGTGGTGTCAGTTTTAGTTGTTTCTGTGGCTTCCGTGCTACCAGTTTCCGTTGTTTCTGTAGCTTCTGTGCTAACAGTTTCAGTTGTTTCTGTAGCTTCTGTGCTACCAGTTTCGGTAGTTTCGGTGACTTCCGTGCTGCCAGTTTCAGATGTTCCTGTGGCTTCTGTGCTAACACTTTCAGTTGTTTCTGTGGCTTCCGTACTGCCAGTTTCGGTTGTTTCTGTGGCTTCCGTGCTGCTAGTTTCAGGTGTTCCTGTAGCTTCTGTGCTTCCGGTTTCAGTAGCTTCTGTGCTGCCAGTTTCAGTTGTTTCAGTAGCTTCTGTGCTGCCAGTTTCAGTTGTTTCTGAGGCACCTGTCCTACCAGTACCAGACGTTTTGGGGATTTCTGTACTACCAGTTGTTGATGGCTCAGTTTCTTCTGTACTAATCGTGCTGTCTATTTCTGTGGCTTCAGTACTACTAGTTTCAGATGTTTCTGTGGTCTCAGTGCTGCTAGTTTCGGAAGTTTCTGTGGTTTCAGTGCTGCTAGTTTCAGAGGTTTCAGTTGGTTCTGTAGAGCCTGTGTCTTCTATTCCTGTTTCAGTTGATCCGCTTTCAGAGGTATCTGTAATTCGTATGAACATATAGATTAGATATAGGTTCAGCTGAATTGCTGTTAGAGTTTCAAAATACGTTATTAGTAATAAAATACTTTCTATCATAGTAAAATAAATATCTTTGGATTCGTGATCTAATAACGTGGCTAAATTAAAACTGGAAACGGCTTACTTTCAGTATCAGTTGATTCAGTGAGTTCTGTGGTTTCTTCAGATTCTGACACGCTGGATTCAGATGAACTATCACTTGTAGATTCAGATTCACTTGTCTCCTCAGACTCAGTCTCAGCGGTCTCACTGGTAGCGTCAGATTCAGTTGATCCTAAAAAATATATTATGATGAATAAAATCATCTTAGATGAATAGATACTTATTTGGTTTAGAGTACTTAGTAACATTAAAAATTTGCTATCATGTTATCATAACAATACACAAAGAAAAATTGCCAGCCCTCTACAGATACAAGTTTAGCTTGCAAAGCAGCTTGCATTAGAATGACATTTATAACTTTATTACAATAGCGTAATTTTTAGACACTTATTTATTTACCTTCTGAAGTGCTCGACCTGGAGTCGGGTGTTTCAGAAGTGTCTTCAGTAGGTCCAGAAACAGTGGAGCTGGTCTTTTTCGATAGAGTGCTGCTTTCGGATTCGGTTGGCGAGCTGTCGTTAGTTGCTTCGCTTGAGGTGTCGTCAGTGGATCCCGATGCGGTGGTCGCGTCTGTATCATCTGTTAAAATGTGCTTTATATTTATATTTATGCTTGTTGGTTTGACTTTCAGTTATTATCAATTACTAAAAAAAACTAACTTTTTAGGGTTCTGTACCCTGAATGAAGCTTGTAAAGGATCACTTTGTTTTTTATCTGTTTTCTATAAAACAGCTTATGGTATTAACTAACACTCGGCCAAAAAATTGTATACTGTTCAATATACAACCAAACAATCCTGTTCAACATTCTAGCTTCCAGCTATTAAGCTGGAACTGGAACTGTACCTCTTGCATTAGCAAAAGCTACAGTTTTATAAATCTACGAGCTATGGTGTGACTAAGTTTATTTAACAAGTCTAACTCACCGATCAGAAAACGTTAACAAATAAAATAAAAAACTAACAAAAACCTATATGGGGTTCCTTCTTATGGGCTTATAATTTTGTAATTTAGTATGAAGGGGCATGACACAAGAAATTGGTCTGAATATTGAGTCAGACATGACAAACATTATTATAGGTATTTGCAAATAAATTGATAATTTATATTGTTACTCTGACATCACATTAGACTGACTCATCACATTAGAATTAAACATTTTTCGATTTAAGTAAAACAAGTTTGCATTGAAATTACCATCAAACTAAATTTTAGCTTTGATCAAAGCGTAGTTACCAGTTTCAGTGGAGTCAGAAGACGACGAAGAAGAGCTATCGAGAGTACTTTCATCCGTATAATCTGCGGGAAAAAAGGCTTATATTATAAATGATACGATAAAATACGATTGGATTGCGTTTTGAAGTTGTTGAACAAAAAGTTGTTTCTTATTATAAACAGAAAGTGCCCTAATAACTTTTATTTTTTCAAAAGCCCGTGGTGCAGTAACCAATTCTACAAAATACAATGTTTACTACTAAAACGATTTACTTAGAATCATTATCATTTTCCTGTCCTTCTCCATTTATTAACCAACTTCCAAAAAAGGAGAAGGTTATCAATTCGGTGGGTTTTTTTATGTTTGTTACGTCAGATCTCTGTCATTTATAAACCGATTTGGAAAATTCATTTTTTATTTGAAAGGATATATACTTTCGAATTGGTCCCATAGAAATTTCATCAAAATCGAGTCAGTAGTTTGTCACTGAAGTCGGTTCGTCGCTTTTTTAAACCAATTTTTTTATAGGAGTCGGCACAGTGTCTCCATTATCTTTTCCTCCTCCTTCCTGTCCATTCTGCATACCATCTTCGTTGCTCTAGCCCTTGTCCCATTTTTACATGGGACCGGCGCAGTACGTCTTTATAGACATACTACTTTTAGGTTTAATTTTTCAATCAGCCGCTGCCTGACTTCTTGGAAATTCTAAGAATATATGCCATGATCCGCTATACCGGTCGAATGCGGCTTCGCTGATGTCACATGTTCTCCATTTTTTTTTAATTGTTAGACGTGCGAGATTGCTCACGACGTTTCCTTCACCATTTTCAGAACGGGTGTGATAAAATCCTTAATGGTTACTTTAGAGCCCAATTATTTGCATATTTAAGTTTTTTATTCTGATCACTGAGAGCAAAAAAGGCTTCCATCTTCCTTAATTACTATAACTTTAATTTTAAACCTGATTATCATCACCTGTATCTGTGGATTCAGAAGATGTAGAACCGACGGGAGTCGTTTTCGCTGTTGTAACGTCATCTGTAGAAATTGTGTCGTCTGCAAATATAAAGTTATATGAATTATGCTGTCAGTAGATAATATAATAGAGAATGATGACGTAGCTAAGATAATGAATAGTTGGTTGACGTTCGTTTTTTATGATCTCATTCTGTATGTCATAAGACTATATTGTTTTAAATAACTTTTAGGTGTTTACCAATAAAGAACGACGTAAATGAATTAAATTATTTTCTTTTTCTCGTTCTCATCAGGAAATTAATGAAAACAGTACGTAAAATTAATCTATTAGATGTTTAACACATCACTACTCAAATGAACTTTTTCTTAGAGTGAAGTTCACCAACCATTTTGAATCGAAGTTTGATCAAATACTCAGTTAGATTTAACTGATGGCCAAACGGATTTTAGTATTCTCCCCATCCTATACTGAGTTTTATACATATAGCTACATATAGGTAGCTTAAATTTTGGATTAAACTTCAGTACGTATTTGCTTCACCAGGTTTGGGAATTTAACTGCCGGTCACGTATCTAAATGTCGTTTATATCACATTTCGTGAACTCCACGCTTAGGTCTCAAATGTTGATAAGAGATTGAATACACATTTCACTTCATATAGGTACCTACTAACTTCTGCCCACTGTTATATCCTCGCGGGCGAGTGCCGCAGAAACAGTGCACGGAACACACTGATAAAATGTATAGTCTATATTACTCTACGATCTATAAATTACATCTATGCAAAAAATCACGTCGATCCGTTGCGCCGTTGCTTCGTGAAAGAAGGACAAACCAACAAAGTAATAAACATAATTTTGCACTTATTATAGTAAGGATATAGTATTGATTTTTTCTTTATATACATTTTATAACTATATTTTTTGGAAAGTTAATAAGTAAAACAACGTTTCCGTTAATTTTCTATCACTCCCCCATAAAAATTACTATAATTTTAATTCTTGATTTGATTAATCACCTGTCCCAGTAGATTCGAAACTGGTAGAGCTGACTGGAGTTGTCCTCGCTGTTGATGTAACTTCATCCGTAGTTTTTGTTGCATCTTAAAAAACAAAGTAACATTAGGCCAAAATAAATAAGAAAGGTAAGAGTAATATTGGTATGAAATAGCTGATTCTCTTAGGTATAGGATTGAAACATTCTTCAGCGAGTAGGTTTTGTAATATTAATACAACAGCTATCGATTGTGCACTGCAGCCCGATACCTCAGCATTTTGGTCACATCACAATTTTGGTCCCGCACAGGCATCGAGAAACTACTCCTCATCAATGGCACACAGGGAATGAATTTTGTTTCAAAGGCAATAAGCTCAAATAATTAAAAACAACCTAAGATTATTGCGCGGCTAAAGTTCCGACTAGGGACGTGCGCTAGGTTGAGAACATCCAATGACTTTGTAGCCCTTCGGGTGGCGAAGCCATAAAATGTTTGACCAAGACTTGAGACATTGCTGTTGAAGAACTCGCTGACACCCATCCAAAACCTCATCGAAGATTAAAATATATTTCAATTGAACTTTTTCCTCTTCAAGTGTCAACTTGATTTGATTAATCACCTGTCTCAGTAGATTCGAAAATGGTAGAGCTGACTGGAGTTGTCCTCGGTGTTGATGTAATTTCATCCGTCGTTTTTGTTGCTCCTTTAAAAATAAAGTAATATTATGCCAACAATAGTTAATGAGTAATAATTTTATTAATAAAGTAAGAAAGGTTACAGAAGGATTGATATTAAATCATAGATCATAGATATTTGAAGTGAATTGATTTTTATTGAATTTTAAATGACGTATTTCCAAGGGAGTTTCTCACAACTTGTCAACAACTCAACAACCATGGTCTCAACCACCCCCTTCCGGGATAACATACCAATTCAAACTCACACTGTATACAAGGTATTAAATAAATAATTCCTGTTACAACTTGCCCATTACGGACATACAATATTGGTAGGTAATACAAATCTAAAACAAAAACAATAAATTTAAAAACAAAATGCAATCTAAATTAATTTAAAAAAAAACCACTTTTATAGGAACAAATAACATACCAGTGTCAGTGATGTCGTCATATTCTGAGGTGGAGCTAGTATCGATAATCGATGTGTCGGTCGAGTATTCGTCTGTGTCCGTGAGGTCGCTGGTGGTGCTACCTGTGCCGCTACCTGTCTCCGTTAGCAGGAACTCTTCGGGTAATGTGGATTCTGGTTCGAGAATATGAAAATCATGTCAAATGTCAACAAAGTCCAACACGCGCATCGCACTTCAGCTATTGACTCGCAGATCTTTACAACTTGCGAATGTTGGGATTTTACGAGTATTTGACCAAATTGGCCAAATAGTTGTTTCACGCGGTGAGTTTTTGTTCATCTCTCTATATATCACTACCTATGTATTGACTTCAACTTGTTGAAAAATGCGTCGTTTGGAATAGTCATGTAGTAGTGCCCGTATCTAAGCGTCACACGCATTTTGGTTTACAATTTATCCACTTACGCACTCACGCACGTACAGGGCACTTTTGGGTCTGTTTCGTTTAAATATCAACATCTACGTGAGCGGAAGTGTTGTGTGTGAAAGGTTGATAAAACACCCTGTATAGATAGAACAACGATTTGAGACAACTGACGGCAACAAATCTGAAATTCCAATGCGCGTAGTTTTTTTATAGTTGGTAACGTTTGACCATGTACCTATCTCACCTGATACTATGTGACTATGTGGTCAAAAGATGTGGTAACATAATTATGTTAAGGCCCAGAATAGTCAATATTGCCACCCATATTGTGTCGTTCCTGCTTACTGTATAGTATTGATATTTTAATACGTTATACTCGAGGATATAAATGACTAATCGACCGGGTTAAAAACACGAATTAAGGTAAAAGTCTCGATAAAAAAAAATGTCAAACGCAACCCTGAAAATTAAGTTATTCCCTTGTATATCCTAAACACGAAAGTGTATCGGTCTTATATTTCACTTAAATATTCTCCAAATAATAAGAAAACAATCGACCGAGCTACTTTTTTCATTAATTGTTTTATTTTTACATAATATGGATTTTTAGAAATGTCGCTTACGTTTTTAATTTCGAGCAGCGGCAACATCGTGGCGCTCTCTTTTCTCTTGTTACTCGCGTGTTTTGCTTCACGCTCTATCTCATTCCGCGGCGATCCGCGCTGCTAGACGGACCTGTGTCACTTTTCTCCAGGACATTTACACAAATAAAACTCTCATATTTATGGGTAAACAATCTTATAAAAAAATGTACATTAGGCGAATTTGTTTTATCAATCTTTGAGAAATGATTTGACATTAAAACTGTGATACATATCCGTTTTCTAATTTGTAAATAAAAAACAAGTTCTGTTACCAATTTCGACCGCATAGATTGCGTGTCGTCAAAGGCGTACGATTGCACTTAGCTCCATATATCGAATCTCAGCAAGGGCTCTTTTTGCACAATTTTTTTTTTGTGTTTTCTGGTCTTTGTTCAAACTTTGACGTTCCTAGATGATTTGATGAAGTCATCCAAGTTCTTCGATCAAAGGCAACTTGGTCAAAGATCTTTGACGGGTGGAATATTAGCCTTAGGTACGGGAGAAGTAAGTAGGTATTACCTACCTCCTATAATAATGGATATAGGTGTTGGTTCGAATCCCACCAATTTGTCGATTTTAGTTATATATATATATACCCATCCAGTGTCGAGGGTCCCAAAGGAGCTGGCGCGGGGGAAAAATACCTGTTTCCCCCACCTTAGCAATTTTAATAGTAATTTTATTATAGGTCAAGCTATTTTGAACCTTATCACCACTGAATAATGTCTAACTGTTTTTTTTTTATCGCCGGACCTACGTGGTTCCGGCCGACATTCGACGGGTTAAGGTTCAATATAGTTAGCAATTTTATTATTTTATTAGTTCAAGCTATTTTGAACCTTATCACAACTGAATAAGGGCTAACTGTTTTTTTTTGCCGCCGGACCGACGTGGTTCCGGCCGACATTTGAGGGGATAATATATATATACTTATATAATATAATATAATATAATATAATATACTACATATAATACGTCAACACGTAATTAACTGTAACTGATCGAAAATATTCGAAATAAAATAATTCAAGTAGTTTGAGAATCAAGTTACCATATTTTATCAGAGTGAAAATTTGTGGTCCGATGAAAAAATGTATCATAAAATTGCTGTAACTGTAAATCAAACTGTGAATAACTAATTGATTTATCAAGCTTGTGGGTAAGCTGAGAAATGAGTTGACATTGTAACTACGATGATACAATTCCGTTTTGTAATTTGGAAACAAAATACAAGTACTAGTAATATGTTACTAATTTCGACCTAACACATAGCTGTCGTGTTGGTTTAGTGGTCGAAGCGTTCGGTCTCGAAGGCGTACGATTGCACTTAGTACCATATATCGAATCTCATCAAAGGTCACTTTTTGCACAATTTTATTTTTTGTGTTTTCATCGTCGCACTTGTTATTATGAACCCCGATTTTGTCTCATCTCGTTATTCAGGTAGTTTATTTGAAAAAATTATCAAACCTGTCCTACAACCGGGTCATGAAATCAACAAAAACAAAATATTTAAAACGAACTGGAGTACCTACTTACTTATTTAAGTTTTTATCTATACAAATAAATAAAATTAAAGTGTCTGTTTGTAATATCAAAATATCAGCTTTTTACCAAATGCATACGAAAGTATTACGGTACCTATAACAAAACAACCATTTTAAAATTTTTGTCTGTCCGTCTGTTTGTTCCGGCTAATCTCCGAAACGGCTGGGCCGATTTTGACGGGACTTTCACTGGCAGATAGCTGATGTTACAATAAGAAACTAAGGCTACTTTAATTTTAGAAAAAAAAAATTAGGGTTCCGCGCAAAAAAATAAAAACCGTAAAATCCAATATATCCGCGCGGGTGAAACCGCGGCCAGCAGCTAGTTTTACTATATAATCTTACACTTCATAACATACCTTCTGGCCAGTTTTGTCTTTTTATTTTGTGTAGGTAACGAAATATAAATATTTTTTTCTTTATATTTTATTCTCGACTATAATGCCGTATTAGACGGAGATTTCTAAATTAAACGATTGTTTAGACATATTCTTATCGATATTATTAAAACCACAATCTAATTCCGCGTTATCTACAATTTATAAGCAATTTTCTTTTTTTGTCAGGGTTGTCACTTTCGCACATCCGGATGCTTATAGTGTTTTTATCCGGATCAATTTTTTTTTTTTATTTACATGGGACTCCAGGCCTGTCCCAAGTAGGTAAGTATACACTAATCAAAATAAAGAGACAGAAACTCGCCGACATTATTTTAAAATAAATAGTGATTAGTGATGGAGTGCCTATTTCTTTAAAAAATGTGTCTAATAGATTCGCGTGTACCCATGTTGTAGAGGCAAGTACCTACTCTTTCTTTTGTAATAATTATAGAAATTACATCGATGACAGCAGCTAAAAAACAGGGTCAAAGAGTTATTGTTAGATACAAATTTAATCGTAGTACTTCATTCAGAATGAAGATTCTGAATGACTACATTTTCATCATCAGGGTCATCTGGAGTAATCAATAAAATATTTTGTTCAACAACAGGTTTCAATAAATATACTGCTTCAGCTGATAATGGGATCTTTTTATTTTCTTCTTTCTTTCGGCCATTTTAAAGTCGGAAATGAAAGAGCGAGAAATACCTTCGACGAAAATGTCGCGATATAGATATGAAATTTCATCCCCCATTTTTCCACCCTTAGATAAAAGAATACCACCCGTATTTTTTTTATAAAATTAGTAAATTTGTGTAATTAATACCTTTTATTGAAGACGGTTAAATTATTTGACGTTCATTTCGTATAAAATATTAACAATAAAAATGCATAATTATGTCAAAAGAATATTTTCAGGTGAGACGGTGTCACCCCCTTGGACCCGGATTAGTCTGGATATAACATTAATTGCTGATAACTTCTAGATAACGCGGAATTAGATTGCGGTTTTAATATTATCGATAAAAATATGTCTAAACAATCGCTTAGTTTTGAAATCTCAGTTTAATACGGCGTCATAGTCGAAAGAAAAAAATATTAAGAAAAAGGATAAAAATATTTATATTTCGTTATCTACACAAAGTAAAAAGACAAAAACTGATCAGGTGTGTTATGAAGTGTATGATTATCTAATATAATAAAATAAAAACTCAAATAAGTCCTCCAGCAGCGCAAGTACATCTTTTCGATCGATGAAATTGACAGTTCAACTCGATAAATTGGTTTTTTATATAATTTATCGAGCCTTGAACAACATACAAAAGTTATCGAATTGCTAGGTCAAATCCAAATCCAAAGAGAATATAAAGCTACTATAATATTTTACGATCAGATTTCGGTACTCGCAACATTCGATAAATTTATCATCAGTATTTTCGATTCGACAAATTTATCGTTAGGAGTTTAGGACATCCGTACTTGCGCCGCAGTTCTTTTTAAATATTTTTTTGTGTTAATTTCATGACCCGATTGTAGGGCAACTTTGATAATTGTTTTAAATAAACTACTTGTCGTGTCCTTGTTATTCTAGAGATTACTTTACTAAAACTATTGATACCTATTTGTAAAAAATCGAGACGAGACAAAATTGGGGTTCATAATATACTATGCAACTTCGTACCGTGCGGCGTTGCGCGCGCCACGCTATAATATAAAATCAGTGGATATAATGTACTTCTGCACGCAGATTTCGAGTGATAAACAAGACCTTTCTGAGCTTGCGAGGTGAAAAACTATTTTTATACTTATTTGTATAAATATACCTACTACACTCGCAAGCAAAAATAAAGGGTCTTAAAGTTAACTCCAAATAACATAAAAACCACACAAGCTAACTCTTTAGATTAAAATGAATGAATAATTAAAGGAAATTTAATTTCGCATAAAATAAACTACTATGACTAATTCCTGACTGATTTTGTGTCATTCCATTTTTACTGCAAAACCTAATAGTTTTAATTAAACAAAATGCAAGAGTAAAACTCCCAGGTATCAAAAGTATCTAGTTCCAGAAATATGATTTTTTGAAAATCGTCCCAATTTGATCCGGATAACCGCAAAAATAAATATATCATAAAATACTATATACTATTATATACTCTACATATACTATATACTATTCATATACTCCTACCTATAAACTACCTACCTGCCATATTCCACTTGTCAATAATTAATAAAAAAATAAAAAAAAACAAAGTATCATTCCTGTAACCGAGTAAACCGGACATACAATGTTTTGGCTGATAACTTTATTAGCCCATGGAATTATGACGAGATATGTTGTGAGGGCGTAGAGGAGTTAGTGAGGTATCTTTTTGTGTAAATAACTATTCTGGAAACGGCCGATAGTTTCAGAAAAAAAAAGAAAATGTTTAAATTCGTAATGACACGGAAACAAACGATCCTAGGACTTCGCTGAAACATAGATTTTATTGCCTTCTAAACATTTCATTCGAACAGCTTTGTGATTTAGTTCGTGAATTCATAACACACCTTCTGACCAGATTTTGTCTTTTTACTTTGTGTAGATGACGAAATATGAATATTATTATCCTTTTTCTTTATATTTCTTTTTTCTCGACTATAACACCGTATTAGTCGGAGATTTCTAAACTAAACGATTGTTTAGGCATTCGTTTATCGATATTATTAAAACCATAAACTAATTCTGCGTTATCTAGAAGTTATCAGCTATTAATGTTATATCCGGGTCCAGGGTCATCACCTTCTCATCTGAAAATATTCTCTTGAGATAATTATGGTTTTTTGTTGTTCATATTTCATACGAAACAAACTACTAATATTTTAACCAACTTCAATTAAAGGAGGAGGTTCAGTTATCTGTAGTTTTTTTGGTGACTTAATTTGATTTATCTGCCAATTGTCAACTGATTTAAATGATTATTGTTTTAAGTAGGCAGGGCACCACCCTATATTAATTACACAAATTTACTAATTTCATGAAGGAATACCAACCCTAAGGGTGGAAAATTGGGGGATGAAAGTTCATACCTATATTGCGACATTTTCATCGAAGTCGTTTCCCGCTTATTTAAAAGCAATTTATTATAAATATAACATATTTGTACGTGAACATCCGCTACTGTCGGTAAATATATTTAATACTAGCTGCTGCCCGCGGTTTAACCCGCACGGAGATATTGGATTTCATGGGTTTTATTTTTTGGCGCGGAACCCTAATTCTTTTACTAAATTAAAAGTAGCCTTAGTTACTACTTATAACGTCAGTTATCTGCCAGTGAAACTCCTGTCAAAATCAGTCCATCCGTTTTGGAAATTATCCGGATCAAACAGAGAGACAGACAGAAAAACAACATTTTAAAAATTGTGTTTTTGTTATAGGTACCGTATATAATTTCATATATATTTAGTAAAAATCTGTAATTTTGTTCTTACAAACAGACACTTCAATTTTATTTATTTGTATAGAAGAGAGAGTAGGGACATGCATCTACAACATGGGTTCACGCGAATCTATTACACCTTTTTTAAAGAAAATAGAAATAGGCACTCTAAACTTGCCATCACTAATCACTATTTATTTTAAAATAATGTCGACGAGTTTCTGGGTCTTGATTTTGATTAGTGTTACATCTTTGGGACGGGCCTGGAGCCCCATCTGAATAAAGAAATTTGAATTGATCCGGATAAAAATACCATAAGCATCCGGATGTGCGTACGTGACAACCCTGACAAAAATGAAAAAATTGCTGATAACTTCTAGATAACGCGGAATTAGTTTATGGTTTTAATAATATCGATAAACTGATACCTATTACGGCATTATAGTCGAGAAAAAAAATATAAAGAAAGAGGATAAAAATATTCATATTTCGTTATCTACACAAAGTAAAATGACAAAATCTAGTCAGAAGGTGTTTTATGAAGTGTATGATTATATAATAAAATAAAAACTCAAATAAGTCCTCCAGTTCTTTTTATATATATATTTTTTGTTAATGTCATGACCCGGTTGTATGGCAACTTTGATATTTTTTTTAAAATAAAATGCATGTCGTATCCATGCGGGAGTTTTACTCTACAGCTTACATTTATTAAAAATATTGATATTTGTAAAGAAACGAAATGAGTCAAAATCGGGGTTCATAATACACTATGCGTGTATGTACTATCATTTACTGTCGCAAACTGGCTATATCATTCACAGCTAGTTCTTGTATGAAAATACAGATGGCGTGTGGCGTGTGCGTATTGAAACGTAGTCCCAGCAGTCCTAATCAGATGGCGCTAATACATACT
This sequence comes from Crocallis elinguaria, assembly GCA_907269065.1. NCBI lineage: Eukaryota > Metazoa > Arthropoda > Insecta > Lepidoptera > Geometridae > Crocallis > Crocallis elinguaria. The sequence goes on along the minus strand of OU026065.1, from coordinate 10,467,436 downwards.
TGGAAGTGTTTGGTTCCGCAAATTTATAATTGTGAAAATGGCGCTAGGTGTTGCAGGGGTACATTTTGTTCCGGGGAAGTGGGGGTGAAAACTGAAATCCGTGCGGCCGAATTCTGGCCCTTAAGCCTGGATATAGTGTACCTACATAATATAGAGCTCGCAAGTGGAACTGAACACACTGACATCAGGAACATTTTGTCGTTGCGTTGGACTGTTACTGCAAAAATGGACCATCTAGTCGGTCTCGATTTCTTTTTATTTGTTCTTTCTTTTTGCGTCTGATAACAACGATCCGGTGATAGCTTTATTGATCTTCATTAAACAAATCCTTACCTGAGAACGTCGATTCGTGCTCGGCGGTGGAGATTGTCCACATTCCTGATCCCTCTGCAAATATCATTATACAATATTAAATCAAGAGCGAGTGTGTCCGAGCGGGAACTTGTGGGACTTTCAATTCGACGCACGATAGTTCGAATCTCGACTCGGCCCTCACCAATCACTTATATCAAGTTATGTGCGGATTATTCACACTCGCTCTAAAACGGTGAAGGAAAACATCGTAAGGAAACCGGCATGTTCAAGAACGACAAAATTCGAGGACATGTGACATCCACCAAGCCGCACTGGGCCCACGTGGTGGATTATGGCCCACACCTCTCTCTGAGAGAAGGCCGGTATCCCAGCAGTGGGAGCGTAAGAGGCTGATAATATTAAATCCTGTTACATTAAAATTTGTTGCTGACTTAGGTACACCTTACTAGAAGTTCTACTAAGCACTTGCTAGGAGAGGAGAGGTAGGTAAACACTAAATAGTGTCTAATATTTTATAATGAATAAATATGTAAAATTAGTACTAGAATAATTATATTTACGAATTAATTAACTAATTAATGAAAATTATGTTACCTGTAGGACTGTCACTGAGCATTAGATCACCCATCTGTAAATATTATAGAACTGATATCATCACAAAACCATATGAGCTAAAGCTATTTGCTGTAAAATAGTTGTAAAACAAAAGGTAAGGTTAGAAAACAAATGGAAAATGAACAACTGTTTCTACAGCTTCACGATATATGTTTTTATATGCTAAAAGTTAACGAGATGAGCAGGTTCTTTGCCTGATTTAAGGCATTGCGCTGTCTCATTAACAATAGTGGTACCACCTAGAACTTTGAAACACAAAGACCAGCGCGGCACTGCAGTGCGCTCGTTACACTGACTGACATATCAAGTATTGAATCTGATAGGTCAAGTAATTCTCCAGTTAATTAAAAATATAAACTAAAGTTGCCTTACCGTTGTTTTGAAAGTAGAGTCAGCGTCCAGTCCCACTTCAGGGTATTCTTCGTCCTCGCAATCTTCATAGTCGTCCACTACCGGAGATGACTCATCAACTGGCAGCAATTCATCTAGTGCATAAAAATAAATAAATGAACCCTATTGATTACATATTTATTTATCATTTACAACCTAGAGCCATACCGGCAAACAAATTCGTGTTCGTTTTCGACTCCAACCCGATTAAGACCAGCGGCCGCTAGGTCTTCGGCTGGAAGGAATTGCCTAGAATTTTAGCTGGGTTTCATTTTAGAACGAACGTTATTAAGGAAACAACTTGTTACAAAACGAAAACTAGCGAAAACTCTAGACGAATCCTTCCAGCCGAAGACTAGTGACCGCTGATTTTAATCGGTTTGGAACCGAAAACGAAGACCATTGTCGTTAGCCGGTAGGTTGGTAGCACTGACTGCACGGCACTGTAGTGCGCTCGGTACCCTAAGACATCAGATTATTAAGCCTGATATGCCCAGTAATATCACTGGCTATTTTGCTCATTAAACTGGAACAGAAATACATGCACATTGCTGCTTGGCGGCAATACGCAAGCACATGGAGTGATGTCTGAACACATGATAGGGTGACTGGTTATAAGGCCATTCTTCAGTTCGCAGCAAAAATTAGTTAAGAATTAAACAAATGATAGAAGAACTAATTCGTCATACCTTTGTCGCAGGGTCCAGTATTGCAGGACTGCGACAAGTCGGGCATTGAATCGGCGTCGCACTCCGCCGGCTCGCCCCCGCGCATGCACATCGCGCGCCGGTACTGCTCTCCACCACCGCATTTCTTGGTACACTGTGGAGAAAGAGTCATCAGCATAAGTAAGGTTTCTCATGGATTTAATCCATCAAGTTGAATATTGGTCGACAAACATCTATCGCGGTGTGTACTGAACCACACGCGAAAGCCAATCATGTTGTCAGTCCAGAAAGGACCTAGTTCAATTTCTCATACGGTATCTTCAATTATTATTTACTAGCTTCTGCCCGTGGTTTTCACCCACGTTCCCACAGGAACTGTGCATTTTTCAGGGATAAAAAGTAGCCTATGTTACTCTCCGGTCCATAAACTATATCTATGCTAATTATCACGTCGATCGCTTCGCTACTGCGTGAAAGAAGGACAAACCAACAAATCAAGAAACACATTCCCATTTATAATATTAGTAGGAAGTAGGGTTATCAAATAAGTAAGGGGTCAATCGTAACCCCTGTGAAACATTCAACGACACATCTTATTTAGGAGTTAAAAGGGAAATTCAACGACAACAATTGTATTGAAAATATGATTTAAATAATAATTTTAGACACATTAGTAAATCAAAAAGTACCTACGATGGACGTGCTTCAGCAACTTTATTGGATCCAGTCTAAAATACAGACTGTCGTCAGTTTTATGCCGGAACGACTACAGTTCGATAAAGTAAATTAAGGATTACAAACCACAGGCCTAAGACGGTTAACTAGCGGCATTACTTTGACAAACTAGTGGCTTGTCTTTCTACATCTGGAATTCCAAGGTCGAAACACCAGCCGCCATCATCGACCTATAAGACCAAAACTCTTGGTTTTGGTTGGACTTGGTCTGACTTCATCACTAACCCTTGATCACTTACCGCAGTCCAAGGGCCAGCGAACCATTGTGCTGGACATTTCTCCTTTGGAATCTCACACTCCTTGCTGTCGTTGTATTTGGGCTGTCCAGCGCAGCGGTCGTCGCCGACCTTCAAAACTGCAGCGCCGTCAAATATGCCGCAGAAAACTTTACGTGTTTGTAGGCCTTTGCCGCAGTCAACCGAACACTGTGGATATATAAGTTCAGTTAAAATCAGCTTAATAAATGTTTTATAAAAAGTATATACAGGCAGTACCTGTCTCCACTTACCTTGCTCCACTGAGTAGCGTACCACTGCACGTCGCAAGGCGGTAGTTTCGTTTTGTCGCAAAGTTCTTGGGTTTTAGGAGTTCCGTGGTAAGCACAGAAACTGTCGTTTACCACCTTGGATTCTTTGGTTGCACAGACCGCAGTACGAGAGCGCACGGTGGAAAGGCAGCTGTCACACTGAAATATAAAATATGTTGAAACTATGGTTCATATTAAAAAATTTTTAATGCAATTTGGTAACGAGACCACCTGGTCGTTTGCCTGATGGTAAGCATAACGCAGGCCCATAACAATTGCAGTGCCACTCAGAACTTTGAAACACAAAGGCCTGCGCGGCACTGCATTGCGCTCGTTATCCTGAGACATTAGGTATTAAGTCTCATACAGTAATTTCACTGGCTACTTACTCTGCTCATCAAACCGAAACACAGTAACGCTTGCACATTACTGCTTGGCGGCGGACATCACGAGTAAAGCGGTGGTAACACCCCAGACGGACACTTACAGAAGAGTTAGTCCTACCACCTAATACATTGTACCTAATGATAGATATAGATATAGATCTCAAAAACTAAAAATATCGGAAACTCACGCCAGACCATTGAGACAGCACCCAATCAACTCCATCACAAGGTTGCAGCATGCAGCTCTGTTCGTCCACCGGCTTGTCTTCTTCACACTCGTCGTCTCCAAGCACCTCGATGCGTCGCCCGTTCTTCTGATAGCAGACTACCTGACGCTTCTGCTTGCCTTCATCGCATAGTTTATCACACTAAAAGGGAAGAAAACAATACAAATTGAAAACTATACTATGATTTAACTTAGATTGTTTTTTGTCTTTCACAATAACAACAATATATAATAATAATTAACTTTACCGGTTTCCAAGGTCCAGCGAACCACAAAGGGCATGTGGCGTTTTCGTTGCACTTTTGGTACAGTTCCGGTTTGGGGCCAAGGAGGTCGAAGCAAGCTTTGTCATCCACAATCGAAGCGTACCTGCAAAAGACAGCAAATGTTCGTATTCACAGTGGCTTGGCTAATATATAAGACAGCTCAAAGCTAACCTCCGTGGAATTCTATTATATTTTTAACTAGCTGTGCCCCGCGGCTTCGCCCACGTTACCTAAGTTCCTCCTTATTACATCAGCTATCTGGCAATGAAAGTTCCGTCAAAAGTGGTGCAGCCGTTTTGGAGATTAGCCGGAACAAACAGACAGACAAATAATTTTAAATTTGATTTTTTGTTATAAGTACAGTATAGGTACTTATTATACTTTCATGCATTTATTGAAAAGCTGTAATTTTGACATTACAAACAGACACTTCAATTTTATTTATTTGTATAGATTTCCAACTTACCACTTATATTTATGGTTAACCTTAACATTTTCAGCGGCGTTATGCTTACCATCAGGCAAACAGCACGTGCGTGTCTTTATCCTATAGAAAAAAAAATTAACCAACTTACCCGTTGGTAATAACCTGAGTACAGTGCACCTCTCGGGCGCTGGTGCCCCCCTTGCCGCAACGCTTAGAGCACTTCCCCCAGGGGCCCGGCGTCCACTGCGCGGCGCACGGCTCAGTGTTGCAGCTCTGGTCGGTGGGAGGTCTCATCTCACTGTCGCAAAGACCTTCGTCGACCAACTCTAACTCTTCCTGAGATCGGCACGTCACGTTACGGGTTTGGAAACCTAGAGAGATATTTTTTTTCAATGTCTTGCCTCTATAATTTTTTCTGGTTTAAGATAATTCCGTCCGTGATTAATACTTATCCATCAGTTATGCATTAGGTGCACGGGCCGCCTAATGATGCCACTCATACGCAGCAGAGACATGTGAAATGGAATAAATTTCCATATTTTCCAATTTAGTCGCGCAGATATATACGTACCTCCTCCACAAGAGGCATTGCACGGCGTGAACTCTTCGTGCACCCAGTTATAGCGCTTATTCCGTGGCGGCGCCAGTTCGTTGGGCACGCTGTACTCATACTCTATGCCCACGTTTACATCTTGGAGAAGAAGCTGGAAATGCAAGATTACTATTAGAATCGATATTAGAGTTTGGAAAAGCGGTAAAAAAGAGTTCTCTTGTTTCGTGTTGCCTGAGCGTCTTGTTTATCGTATGCCCACAACACTGACCGCAAAGAAAGCAAAGAAAAGCTCAGATCTTAGTAAAAATGTTGGTAGAAATCCGAAAACTTTGGGACACTTTTAGCGGGATGCTGCTAAAATCATTATCTTATTTGGGAAAGGCAGTGAGTATTGCGTTTCAATCGACGGTCACTTACAGCAAGATACAAGGGCTCATTGGTAGGTCCCAAGCATCGGAGCTTGTCTGGAGCTGCAAACCCTTGCTGGCTGCGCTCGTAGGTCCAGAGCGCGCCGGCGATGACTAGAGTCCGGGGGAAGTCGATGTGGTAGTCGCCGTTGAGGTAATACGTGCCGTTCTTTGCTCGTAGTGCTGCAAGAGTTAAACATTGTATCATTCGTTTGACTAATTCTCATCATGTTCTAATCTTTTAAATAGGCTGATAAGATGATCTCAGTTCCTTATTCGTGTGGTATAAAGCCGATTCGTTTCATATCTGTTAATTGGACGAACCATTTTTTATTTTTGCTTAAATCTAATGGGAAAATAAGAGTGGTTGATTTTATACCTCTACAGGCCTACAATATTATAATACATAATAATATTTGTAAATGAATAAATTTATATTAAGAATGCAAAAAAATTCTTCTGACAAAACGTCATTAAAATCTGTAATGATAGGTAGTTTAGAAATTTTAGTTCAGCTTACCTAAGTAGTTGTTTGATGACGCTATTTCTGCTATGATAATAGTAGTTGCGCCTTCCGGAATGAGCAGCATGTCGTTGTACCCTGGAAGTTAATAAAGAAACATTAACAAATTGTCTGACATGGAATGGTAGGACGCCTTTTAGAAGATCCTTTAATAAACTAATCACAAATTAAGATATAGCTTTTGTTTTTGGAGAGCAACTAACCTTTCCTGAGATCTTGCGTGTCTAGAACTCCAGCTGTGGTATGACAGTTGGCGCCGTTCCCGCGGCACTCACGGCACTTGTCCTCTCTGGCGGACGACCCCAGCATCATGTCACAACCAACAGGCTGAAAAGAACAGATGCTGAATCACTTTCACGGACTATTGACATTTTCAAGCAAGAGATTTATGAATGTTAAGGAACCATACAGCAATGAATGAAATTATTGCCGGGATTATTTTTGGAAGAGACTAGCTGTCGAAGTGTGGAACTACTCGTCTTGTTTCAGATGGATAGGCAACTTGGCCTGTTAGAAAATGTCAAGGATTTTAGGCCAAATAAAAAGATCTACATTATCTACCTGTGACAAAACCAGGACAGTTCAAACATTGAAAGAAGAAGAAATAACAACAAACTATTTTATTATGTATATGTATTATATTATGTTATGTGTATGTTATATTTTACTTTGTCATTTATTCTGTTCCGATAAAGACATCAGTATTAGTTTTAGTCTGTGATTCGGGTACACGAACGTAATAGAGACCCGCTGTTAGAGTAATTTATTTTAACCTTCATAAGTGTTGTTGGGGCCTATATGAATAAAGCATTTTGAATTTGAATTTGAGCCGTCAGAATATTTTGCGGAAAGATCCAGAAAATATCAAAATTTACCTGGCACGTGCCATTGACGCAGACGTCGAAGGACTCATCGTTGCAACGCGTTCCGTCCTGGACCTTCGTCTTGTGCCGGTAGTAGAACCGCTCTCCATGTGGCATGCAGTTCAGCTCGCATGGGTTAGGCGCTTTCGTATATGGCACCCATCTGAAATTACACAACATGGTGCAGGGAATCAATGATATTGATTTTAAACTCTGAAGAAAAAACCTTAATGTTGGCCACATTTATTATTCTGGCTCTATCAGTTACAACTGGAATTGATTTTAAACTCAATTTGGGTGAATCAAGGCATTTGCGTAATTTTAGTTACCTGTAGTCTTAATAGCAAACTTATCAAACTTTGAGCATGGTCTCCAAAATATTTGAGGCCGTGCGTTGAGTATTTGGTCTTTGATTAGAGCACCCACCAAGTAAGACTGTCACGACAAAAAACTTAGACAAAATGTCATCTGTGAAATTATACTTACTTGTACTTGATGTCTCTAAAAGCGATGTCATCGAACTCCGAGCACTGCTCCGCTCTATAGTCCCTGGAACCTGCAGGGCAGTCCTGCGTCTGACATGAGAAGAATTTGGTATCGCCACCCGTACACTGGGATTGCCCATCGGGCCTGAAAGCAAACAAAATAGATGGCTGTATTCGCTGGTCAGGGAATAACAGGGAATGGGCAGCAGAATTTTTAGTACATGCTAGCTACTTGCACAATGGAAACGCGCCCATAGTCTGATTTTACCAACTTACCCTATTTGCAAACATATCCTTTTTTGACTAGCGACGCCCCCGCCACACGTCCGCGAGCAGGGCGACACCTCCCCCCACTCCCCCCACCCGGTGCCCTCGCCCCCCGGGAGCACGTAGGAAGCTGACAAGTACAAGCCCTTGCCCTGCCGTCTGTGTCTGCTTCTGTGTCCTGAGACCTGAGAAGGAAAGACTTTGTTAACTGTATTGTTAAATAAAGACTCGTATGATCTCGGAAACGCATCCCGACATAGAAATATTGTCGAGATTATATATCCGTGTTTATGCAGCTGAGTTGTTGAATCTACACGAGAAATTTCTCTGACAGAACACGATGCCGAAATATTAACGATCAAGACTGTCGCTTCCGACACGAATATCATTCCGAGTGAATTAAAATAACCCTGCAGGTGCTGTAGTGGACAAACGCTAACGTATCGAGATAAAAATAAAAAAGCTGATGCATAGACTTTTCAAGGTAAAATGGAAAAAGTGATGCGAATTGGTCGCAATCAACTACTTAAATCGAGTCATTCAATCATCAAGCAAGCGTGCGACAGGAGCATCCTTACTGTCTGATGTCTCTCTCGGTCGGCTTGCCCATGAGTGCTTCTTAGACTTTCAAAATGTTATGACTCTAAACACGAATGCACATTACTTCCCGGCGTGTTGCAACAGTCGAATGCACTTGAAACTCTCAGCCTCGAGGAAACCAGACGTGGATTTGATAGAACAAATAAATAATACAAAAGTTTCGTTTTTATCCAGTCTCGATAGAGTTTAAGTGGGAGATATATAGGGTAAAACCCGGATAGTTGCCTCAGTGGGATACTTGCCGCAGTGTCTAATACACTATGTTAGGGATGTTGGGGGTGTTAGTACTTTACTATAATTAGAAGCCCTTCTACCACAGGCCTCGGTGCCATGTAAATCGTCTGAATAGACGTACGCGTCTTGTCCGTGTGAGCAAAAAACTTCCGCGCCGAAACTTTGACGGGCCTCAAAATTATATTGGTCAGTAATTTCCATTGAGTATTTTTTTAACTGACTGTGGTTTCAGTCAACTTTTTGTTTATTTGCATGCATTACAGTTTAAAATACACAGTTTATTACGTTTTATTGTTAAATAGTTTTTATTTATTTCGCAAATAAAAAGGGCAAGTATCCGTATCAAAAAGGATAGTTGCCCTATTTACCTTTGCGGATAGTCGCCCTTGGGGCAACTATCCGCAATTACAAATTCTTTAATAAAGCAAAGACTTTTTCTTTAGGTGAAATTCAGTAGGCGACGTTCCCAAAATACCGGCAGCATTGCCACGTTAAATGGCAATGCTTTATCTTTGACCTAAGTATATGCCAGCATTTGAAGGTTTTTTTTATTGTATTTTTATTTTATAGTTTAAAACATTAAAACTGAAATACTTACTATTTAATAATGTTAATTAATATTTTATTAGTAGATACTTAATAAAGGATCGATAAACAATAAAGACGGATTACTTAAATTGATATTAAATTTGTTTCTATCTAATAAAATCATAGTGTGGCGTCTATAGCCCTGCACGAGGCAAGTATCCCCGGAAGCATTTTTTCCGTTAGGCTACTATCCGCCATGGTAGGCAACTATCCCTTTTTTGAGAGGTCTAATAAAACAGGATTTACTCGAAAACCATATTAATTATGTTTATAAAAATAGGCTCCTATTAAAGATTAAAGACCTATGTTTTGACATACCTACATGTTGTATTAATCGCAGTAAGTACATATTTTTGAATAATAGAGCCTTTATGAAAAGTGCGGCAACTATCCGGCTTTTACCCTACGGATCCCAAGGCAAAACGAAATGAGATGAAAATTCAAATAGTGTAAATAAAATATATTTTATAGTGTTAACCGACACTAGCGGATATTCACAAAAATATATACATCACAAAAATTTCGCTTCCAACAGGATTCGAACCTATGCGTCTTCTAATAGTTGGTTAAGGCGTCTGGCTCGGATAACCAGAAGACGCAGGTTCGAATCCTGTTGGAAGCGAAATTTTTGTGATGTACATATTTGAGTGTAAATAAAGTTTTCATATTGTGTTAAAAGTTATTAGAATCAGGGATGATCTACAATATAATATATTTGGGTAGGTAATCATTATCTATGATATGTAATTTACCTCTTCCTTTAGTTATGTATTCAAGAATTAAATAGCATCGAATTTTTGATCCACGCTTAGATAGTCGCACAGTGACCCTTTAGATGAATTATGGGCAGTTGAATTACGAGCCATTGAATTATGAGCATATTATGAGCCGTTGAATGACTTATGAGTCGTTGATACAATTTCTTGGGTTGTACAAATACTCAGTTCGTTTTATTCACTCATCTAAGTACTTTGTATATGGAGACTGTTAGAGAATGATCATTCCATCTTATGTATGTTTTTCTCCGCAGAATTACATAAAATAACAACTAAAACTATCATCAAATTATAAAACCAACACGAGATTAGATTTAGATGATTTATCTTAGAATAGCTCACAACTGGATCCTTGTTAGTACCTATCTGACATACTTAAATGGAAATTTTTAACTTATAGCTTTCTAAACACGCGATATTCAATGCCTATTCATAAACAAGTCAAAGATAAATCCTAAAGTTGAATGTATTGTTAAATATAAGTTTGATTCAACTAAGACGTCTTTATCGACCATTCAGCGCGTCTGGTTAGTTCAAATGCGGCCCTGCGATGAATAAGGTTTATCGGAAGGCACTAAGTGTTGAATAGTGTTGATTAAGTGAATGTCGGTGGACAGACAGTTTATATTCGATACGCACCTGTCCCGGAGAACGCGTCAAGAATATGAGGAAGTCGTTTATCAATAGATAACTTAGAATTTGTATAGTTTGGAACTTGAAATATTCAATTCCATTCCATACATCGTATTAATAATAAGTTGGTAGTAACTTCCTACCAACTTACTATCACTTTTCGCTTTGCAGGCAAGGTTACTAGTAGCTAGTAGTAACCCTCGGCCCTTTGCTGGTGGGTCCCGGGTTCGATCCCTGATCGGGACAACCTTTGTGTGGTAACCATATTGTTTGCCCTCGGATCTTGAATGTTTGTAACGTGTATTTCTGTAAGGAATCTTAGCAGGGGTATGAGAGTATAACCGTTAGTTTGTGTGTAAAATAAAATTAAGCCTTGCTTAAAACTGAAGATCTTTTACCCCTGCGTGCTTAGCGAGATTTAATTTTACATTTATTTTTTTATTACTATTGGATACCGAGCGAGTCGTATGCCTGGTGGTAAGTAAGTATAGCTAGCACATAAAAATTGCAGTGCCACCAAGAACATTGAAACATAAAGGGCTCTGCAGTGCGATAAGCCCCGAAATTTCACTGACTGCTTTGCTCATTAAACCTGAACACATCACGTCAGTAAGGCTTGCACAGTACTGCTTGGCGGAAGACTAAACGAGCAAAGTGGTGGTACTCGATGGTACCGGTGGAAGGCGGACCTCCGAGGTTATAAGAGAAATAATAATAACTACCTATACTACCTATATCTAACACGAAATCTTCAATAGTTGAGGCATGATCTAATTTCAAAAAACAAACTGTATCGAATATGAATAATCACATAATACAAATCAGTATAAAAAAAATGATAATTATTAAATGAGCAAGCCCGATGTTAACGCACCCATCAGCGGCGCGGCGCCAGCCCTGGTTAGATTTATAGCTGGTCACAACGCTCTATTAGTTTTTACTAGGGCTGTCCGGAATTGATTTATGAATGGCGGAGTCTTTATGCGCGATTCATTCAGCGAATTATATGGAGCAACGAACCTGTTTTTTTGTTCGGGTGTTTTATTGTTTGATATATTTGCAGTTGATGGTTTCGATGGCTTATTATAGGAGTTATAAAGAGTATTTGAAATAGATTTTCTTCGTGGTTCCGCTATACCGAATTGAAAATAAAATGTTTACTTTTGTACTTATTAAAATTAACTCTATATTTTGGCAATATTATCCATACAGATAAATAAAATTGAAGTGTCTGTTTGTAATATCAAAATAACAGCTTTTTACTAAATGCATATGAAAGCGGTGCCTATAACAAAACAACCATTTTTTTAATTTTTGTCTGTCTGTCTGTCTGTTTGTTCCGGGTAATCTCCGAAACGGCTGGGCCGATTTTGACGGGACTTTCACTGGCAGATAGCTGATGTGACAAGGAGTAACATAGGTTACTTTAATTTTAGAAAAATAATTAGAGTTCCGCGCAAAAAAATAAAAACCATGTAATCCAAAATCTCCACGCGGGTGAAACCGCGGGGCAGCAGCTAGTATTCTAATATTATCATGAATACGTAAACTTGCAATGGACTCGAAATATCGAGTTCTAAATAAATAAAGTAGGGTCCGTATTGGTTGGTGGTCCACCATATTTGTTTAAATTATTAGGCAAGTCTAAGTATAAAAACAGCTATAGTGACCTATTATGATAAATATCCCGTTACTAATGTAGATGATTTCTAAGACTAAGAATAAAAAACATAAATTTGAAGAATCGCCTAGCTCAAGAGTGCAGAAGACTAAAGGCCTTATTCATAAACGTTCCGTAACTTACTTAATTACTAGAAAGTGTTTTGTCTCGTTTTCACGCGTAATAGCTTCCGTCAACGAGAAGTTGACTGAGCATGCAGTTTAAAGCATAGATTATGTTATTGAGTTTTTATGAATAAGGGCGTCAGCAAGAAGTTGAGTTTGAGTTTTTGTATGACAAAATAGTGATAACTACATAAATATATCCTAATAAGTTCAGAGAAACTATCAAGCAGTTTCATTTAGGTACATAGGTAGGTATAATAGCATAAACACATGCATTCCTATAATAAATACAATATAAGCCAATGAAGTCGTATTAGAGCAAAGTATTATATGCATAGTTTTAAAGGTCTCACGTTAATTAATATAAATTATTAAAATAAAAACATACTTTCTTCTAGTCGCTATTTTCACAACCCTATTGAATAAAATCCAATAATGTAATGGCCGCTTCACACGACCTCTCGCTGAGCGTTCACGTGTTTCATCTCGGGACACGCAGGGTTGAAAGCGAAAGTAATGCATAACATTATTTTACCAGCCTTTAGCCCACAGCTACTTGCGAAGGTACACTTAAGCATGGCTGACTTACAGATTAGTGTGACTTGTTTATTTCACCCGCGGAACACGTACCTAATCTCCTATAACATACATACCAGCCTTATTTTAACTAAGTAATCAATATTGCAACGTTTATAAGTAAGGCCGTTATTTTCGGTCTAGTAATCTAGCTGCATTTTGAAAATTACCTTGAAAATTATCACAAGAAACGGGATATTTACGATGTATATTATTATAAGATCGGAAACTCAAATCAAATAATATTCTAGTCTATTCTAGTGATGATTTTCAAAGTGTTGATGATCATGACGGTTTTAAAACCTAGTTGCATTGATCGTGGTCACGAGATGACACAAAAGAAGCGGGTGTCAGCATAATATGAGTGTTGTTTCAACTACCCACACTTGTAAGTCTAGGATTGTCGTCATGGCGCACTATAGTAACTAAATCCACAATGCCAATGTTTTCTGAGCATGTAGATATCTTACGAACTTGTTTAACATACTCCATAGTTAGTATTGGACTGACCGCTATCTCGCCGGATCTGTGGTCGAAGATAGGGAATATTATGCTGAACGAGTTTATAAAACTCAAGTGCATCTGCCGGAACAGTCCGACAAGTGCTTGGCTACAGATTTTCAAATTGAGGGTGGTACCTACACAGCTAGTGGATGCCTCTATGGCTAGCTAAGTAGGTACCACTACCATTTTCGAGTGAAAACGCTCGACCACTATGAAAATTATTGCATCAGCTGAAGGTTTCTTTATACTCAACGAGACATATAGAAAAGACACATTGCTTTGATTGAAGAGCTTTATGTGGGTAACTAAATTCAACACAGCTTTTGAAACATTTATGTGGTCGTAAAACATTGTCGGGATTAGTGGAGGAACGCTTTTGGACATAAAATTGTTTAATTATTGGTTTCTAATTGACGGCCCAATGAGAGGTTTATTTAAGGTTAATTGAACAGAGTAGACGTTAGAAAGTTATTCTTAACTTTGATTGTTTGTATTTCTAATTTATATACCTGTGTAAGTGGGTAGTTAAAATTCAAATCAATACACTAAAATAGATCTTATACCCGACAGCAGAGATATAAAGTATTTCGAGAATAAGTATGTGTGAATGATTCCAATTTACATATAGCGAATAAAATACACTTTCGGGGTAAAGTGGGTAAGTAACCTAAGTGGTAGGACTAACACTTCTGCGAGATTCCGTCTGGGTTGCCACCGCTTTGCTCGTAAAGTCTGCCGCTAAGCAGTGATGGGCAAGCATTACTGTATTCCGGTTTGATGAGCAAAGTAGCCAGTGAGATTACTGGCCTTATGATACTAAAATACCTAATGTAATGAGCGCATTGCAATGCTGCGCAGGTCTTTGTGTTTCAAAGTTCTGAGTGGCACTGCAATTGTTATGGGCCGGCGTTATGCTTAGGTACCATCAGGCAAACGAATGGCTCGTCTCGTTATCAAATAGCATAAACCATTTTCAAATAAACATTTCAAATACTTTACTAATCACTTAGACCGGTCCATAAACACATATAATAGATTTCAATAATGCGTAATATACGCGTTAATCCCTACTATCCCTACTAATATTATAAATGTGAAAGTGTATTTGTTGGTTTGTCTTTCTTTCACGCAGTAACGAAGCAATGGATCGACGTGATTTTTGGCATAGATATAGTTTATGGACCGGAGAGTACCATAGGCTACTTTTTATCCCGGAAAAATACACGGTTCCTGTGGGAACGCGGGTGAAAACCGCGGGCAGAAGTTAGTGTGACATAAAATTGACATTGACAGCTGTCAATAAAGTTTTATAATGTTGACAAGTTGATTTAATTTGACAGATCTATGCTTTTTTTCATTCAAAATATGAGTTCAATCTTACCGCAGTCAGTTAAATTGCCGATAAAGAGTTTTCGCTGTCCCGGAAAAACGCACGGTTCCTGTGGGAACGCGGGTGAAAACCGCGGGCAGAAGCTAGTACTATATAGTTTAATATTTCATTGAAATGTTTCTTATATACGTGCAGTCACGGTGTATAAGAATATACGCGAAAAAACTTGCTTGTAAACCTCTAGTAAAGACCATAGACTGTATTATTTTGCACATTCATATAAATTTCAATCAAATCAAAATTTACTGAACCCATTTCAATTTCGGCCGCGTCTTCCACCTCGTAACTCACGAAAACCGACCACCTGTGCGCATCGAATTCAATTGCCACAATTGCAAATCATTGCCAACTCATTACTGCCTCATCAATAACTCCGTGATAAGTAATGCTTATTTAACTAGCGACAAATGCAATAGTCTATTTATTTCGCGGTGAATTTATGAATGTAATAAAGTTTGACGGTTGGCGGGCGCTGCTCCGACAGTGTCAAGGCTGGGAGGTGGACGGACTCGGAATGTACAGCTGTCAGCTTCCGATAGTGTTGGGAAAATGTAGGATATAAATTATTTTGTGGTTTTAAAGAGTTAAGTGTTTGAGTGTGCGGTGGTGTAATAAAGACGATGATATTGGTATTAGTGTCCGACCGAAACAGGTTTTTCAGCCGAAACCGCAACTGAACTTTCGTTCAGGCTCCCAGTTTCGGCAGAAACCGAAACCGTAACTTACATACACATATTAAAATTTCCATTTTATAATGAAAGACCGTATGTTGGAGCTCATTCCACATTTTGCATGTCCTCAGCAGAAAAGATCACGAGAATCGTAGAGTGTAAGATTCCTACGTGTCAATTAGGAGTGGATGAGCTTTGAAGCGTTGGCTCCCACTGCTGGGTTTCATCACCGTACTAGCCGGTGATGAAACCCAGCAGTGGGAGCGTAAAGGACTGATAATGATACACTCACATTATGTGTGTAGTGGTGCCTGGAAGCGGTCCATGTTATACAATTACTTAATACGACGGCTGCTAGGAGTAGCGATCTGGAACAAAAAGAACATGATCTATGTTAATTTCACCTTCTGAGACAAGTCAGCTTCGAATCGAAGATGGCTCAGTGATAAGATTGCTGATTGGATGCCGATCCGAATCAAATCAAACATTAACTACACACTAATACATACAAATATATACATTCCAAAAATTTTGCTTCCAACAGGATTTGAACCTGCGTCTTCTGGTTATCTAGACCAGACGCCTTAACGTGAACATCCGCTAGTGTCGGTAAACACTATAAAATATGTTTCATAAGGATAAAAAGCATCAACACTACATTTAACCTAACTACAAAAACAGTTGGATAATCTACAAGCCCAAGTAGGCCTATAGATAATCCAAATGTTCTAGCACTACCAGTTGGAAGCGTACCCACCATGATGGCGGCATTGCCTCGTTGAACCGCCAAGCTGGTCCGTTGAGCCAGACAAGTACCAGCATTTTGGTTACGCGTCGCATCAATCAAACGCTCTGACAAAATTTTGAAAATATTATGAGCTCCCGACCCCGCGGACTGTTTCAACACCAAACGGCTCCAATAATTATATGTTACCGCTCACAAGGTTAGCATATTTGCGCCGCTATGCTCAGCCAGTGGCATGAGTACTGATTGATTTTAGCTAGCCAGGCAAGCACTAGAAAATCTCTTACCACAATGCAGATTTATAAGGACCAGAGACCAACAAGCAAGATGTTCGGAGCTTTGGACCCAGAAGTAACTATCTTTAACAAGCATCTTTATCTTGCCATTCCATCTTCCAACATATTCGAAGTCCAATTACAAGGCGTAATGGCACTTAAATGTAATACTAATCGGTATACGAACGTTTACAATGTCAATTTTATGTAGACCTATTTAGCGCTACTGTGCTCTTACAGTAACGGACATACTTTTACTTATTCTGTGACATTTTCATACAATTTCTGTTAGAAAAAAAAACGGTCGCAATCCAATTAAAATGGTTGGTTTGTAATCGGTTCATCTCTTGGTGTCGTTATTCGGACGCCACAAAAAGATTCAGGTTTTTGATAAAGGACTCACGCAGCTAACTGTAAACCCTTTTGTGATAACATATCTCTATTAAGGGATGCTGGCTGAGATATAAGATGAGCGTCCCTTTCTATCTGAGCCTGGTGGGATCTGTAGGGAGTTTGTGTTTCGTGGAAGTAAATGAATTACAAACCAAATGAAAATACCAAAAAAATCATTATAAGTATATAATTATTTTTTTTTATATTAAAATTAAAGTTAGAATTCACATTTTTGTTTTTATCATTAAGCTTTTTTAACTAATAACTACGTACTTTATTAGGTGGGTTCCCAATCAGTCACACCAAACGAGTCGTACTCGTTGGGAATTTTAATCCCAGCGAGTCACAGTACTGTTACGCAAAGCTAATGGGAAATGTTCTCAAAAAATATGTTCAAAAAAAAACATTTTCAATCACACTGTTACTACAGTGTGACTCGTTGGGAAAGTTCTCAATGAGTCACAATGTGACACGTTTGGTGTGACTGGTTGAGAACCCACCCTGAAGTAACAGTGCCGGAAGACACGGCGAGTAGTCGTCATCGTGCGATCCCGCTTAGAGCGCGCAGCTAATTATATAAGTTACCTGGCTTATCAAAGTTCTCATAGCTTGTAACTTAGGCTACTGTCAAAAAATAAGCAGGAACCGTTGATACCTGGGACATCAGAGATGAAAGATGAAAGAGCTGCAGATAATTACACAGACCGTGACTCGGTTTTAGTGGCTTATTCCACCAGGGAGGGTTGTAGGGTGTAGGGTCTGGGGCAGCGGTTCCTAAACTTTTAAGGTAACAGAACACTCAACAAATCCCTTGTTTTTGAGCTACCGGCAGGGCCGGATTAACCATAAGGCAAATTAGGCAACTGCCTAGAGGCCCAGCACCGACAAGGGGTCCCGCACCCCGGATAAAAAAAAATTGAAAATGTTTCTTCGAGTGAACATTAAATTTGAATATTAGTATGTAACAAACTCTCCATGGCAATATTATTAATATTGCGTTGTTTTTTTATCTTATATCGTCATAATTCGGTACATTTCAGAACGCATTTCAAATTATTATAGAATAATGTTATATTATGGTTAGAAAAGGGGGTTTGAGACGTGCATTGCCTAGGGGCCCCGACATGGTTAATCCGGCCCTGATATACAAAAATATACATAAAACACTAATAGGAAACTAAATTATCCCTGAGTGCCCCCACCATCCCAACTAAATCCTGCCCATGTTAGCTCCTATAACCCGGTCCTAACTCGATTGCGCCTTGTTCTCAAACTCGATTACGTGACGACGGCCCGTAATGAAGAGCACGAGAGTAATTAAGTCGTGTCGGTCAAAATACGAGTACTTTACTATCTCCTTTATTATACTCGAGTGCATTTTTAATTGGACTTAGTGGAGATCAATTGGGATTGGGTAAGGTAGGTAGGTAGGTATATGAAAAGTCATTTGAATGTTTAAGCTCATGGGTGGTAAGAAGCCTTTCAGAATGGTGTACCTAATACGTAGAGAGATGAATGAAGATTTATGGCAATTTATGAGTCAGTAGGCAATTTTGAAGGAATTACTTAGAGGTAATGATCTCGACTGATCTGAAGTTTGATGATTCGAATCCTACAGTGAGCCACCGCTTTAAAGAAAAAATAGAATAGTTTTTTTTCTACAGCTGGAACTAAAAAATTGAACAACACTTTTAAGTTATATTTGCTGCTGCTCATGTAAAAATGTATCCAGTAAAGTGTATTTTAAACGATCATTAAAACCATTATTTGCAGTGGAAG
The DNA here is from genome assembly GCA_907269065.1 of Crocallis elinguaria. NCBI lineage: Eukaryota > Metazoa > Arthropoda > Insecta > Lepidoptera > Geometridae > Crocallis > Crocallis elinguaria. The sequence goes on along the minus strand of OU026065.1, from coordinate 10,448,835 downwards.
GATTAAAATAACTAGATATAACCACCTTACACTACTCAATATTAGCAAATTCATAATTAAACATCAAGACTGCATTTATATCGGGTTTCTGTTGTAGGTAAATACTAGGTTCACCGTTAGACAGTGAAACCGTTGTTAAATTTATGTGAAATGTATGGTACTTTTTCTCCCCCGCTCGGTGAAGCAATGCCACTACCAAAATCTTGTCTCCCCCAATGGAGACATCAGGAGAGCCAAGTCCACGCAGCCAAAACAATCGAGAGAAAAAGCGCGATACTTCAAGAACCACAACATAAAAAACATCACATATGTGTCACCATCGAGGTCATAACCAAATATAAAAGCATCCGCATTAATCTACCTAGGTCTTAAGTTAGGCTATCAAGGCTACGAATTACTTGATGCTAATGTCATAATGCATGACAAGAATGTACGATGGAACGAATCATACAATATTTAAATTTTGACACTAATTCATTCAAATGTATATCCGGTGATATCAGTTTCATAACAATGAGATATCGAACTGCATGCTATGTAAAGCTACAGCTGCTAATTAAATAATAAGTATAACAAGCGCCAGAGTCATCATAATGACATAGCGTGCTAAGGACGACTTGACTATATTAGAAGTTAAATACATAATCATTACATTCTGCTGAAAGCGTGTCACTAAGCAACCACTCACCTCCTTCGATCACGTCAAACGCAAGATGCCTACTTAGTGTAAAAAAAACCCGTCCGCAGGTACACTTCAACACTACAGATTTTTTTATCCAAAAATGCTTTGAAACAGTGTCTAGTTGGAACTGCGTAAGGTTAAACTTGAGACTGGCCGTGAGGTCCTGGCTAATAATAGTATATACCACCCCATCTCTACCCGTGGACTAAGAGAATATCCATCAGGTCTACTGCGATCACCAAGACGCGTGCTAAGCTTGAGGTGTTTATGGCAAAATCACCCCTTCATGGGGCAGGCCGATGTACAGCAGTGGGCATTATGGCAGATGTTGATAGTGATGAAATTTGAGACACTCAATGTATGCATAACAACTGCTAATAATTTGGTCAAGCGGAGCCCACTCGAAATGGTTCGGAATGAGTTGCATTATGCTCTTAACGACCGCTAATAATGTTGTTGAGAAGAATATTAATTAGGAGGACCACATACTACATCTTATTAACATGAAGAAGTAATTGACAGCTGAATTAGGAAAGCATCTGAAAATTCATTTTAATTTTGCTGCTATGGAAATGTATTCGTAATAGGACTGTGGAAATAGGTGACATGCCCCTTATACGTCAGGAATCGAGTTTTTTATCGTCTACAAAGACCGGATATCGGCTAAAGGTCTGGATGACATTCATAACACTGCTCGTCATCCGTTCAATCCGAACCTTTTGTTTTGACGATAGATTAGCGCTCTTATTCATAACAGCTCAATAAGAAATCTATGCATTAAACTGCTCCGTCACTATCTCGTTGACGGAAGATGTTACGCGTAAAAACGAGACAAAACACTTTTTAGTACCTAATTAAGTAAGTTACGGAACGTTTATGAATAAGGGCTCTAGTATCTAGATCGGTAGTGACAATGTGGTGGAAAGTGGCAAGCACACATCTAGGAGCGATTCGATACCATGAAAGTATCGATACCTACTCATATGAATAGTACTCAGATCGCCTTTCAGTACTATTCATTTGAGTACTGCAAAAGTATCAAGTACTTACTCGCAATAATGTCACTTTTTGAATACTTTTGAAGTAATCACTCGACTATATTATCGTTATATAATTGTCTTATTTACTCATATCGCTACTTTTTTAATTAGTACACCATTATTATTCCAAAAGTATCGAGTACTTAGTCTTATTTACCTATTTACTTATCGAATCGTCCGTAAGTCTAGATCTAGAACAGAACTTTCACTCAAATACAGTTGTCGAAGCACACCTATAGGAATCTATGCCTATAGGTGACGCTGGTCGACTGACAGTGATTTAGAAAAGTAATTTCTCGATGTCATGTACTTAAACGCAGTTTTTAAGACCAAAATCATCAAAATGCATGTATTTAGTACAGTGATGCCCTGATGTCATTGGCTCCTGAAATACAGTATTTCACTATTTTGGCATCGAATGGATTTATTTCTAATGTCAAATAATTTTGTCAATAAATGATTTCTTCCAACTTTACAGATCGGCATCGCCTCTCTGAGTCATCATCGCTCGAACAAACTTTTAAACTCTAATTAACAAAGTACACGTGGTGTATCTCTGTACCGTACTTCTATCAAACGGGCGGCCTACGCTCACGGTACATTCAGTTTGTTTATTCGCAAAGTTTAAATATTCGTGACGGATCCCTTTGAGTTTACAGAACGGTGTGTTTCTCGTTTTTGTTTACACGTCGGGGTTCTAGTTAAATTATATTTCTCATAGCAACAGATGTTTAAAGCTCGTTATCCACTAAACAGCACCGCACAAGATCAGCAGCGCCGCCTCGCCTTCCCGTATGAATGAATAACAATCTAAAATGGAGTTTATGCATTGTATAAATATGTAAATTGCACCGCGGACAGGCAGACATGCATGTTTTCAATTACAACCGGGTAACTTGTAGTGATAGATATCCGCAAGTTAATCTTGCCACTGACCAATGACAGCCAAGAGACATGATTATAAGAATCCAGTTCTTACCGGCTAAATAACTTTATTAACTAGCTAATACATAAATAAACACTACATCTAACCTAGCTAGCTACAAAAAACAGTTAGATAATCTACAAGCCCAAGTAGGCCTCCTATAGATAATCCAAATGTTAGAATCCAGTTGAATCCCCCAGAGGACTCATCTTAGGGGAGCCAAGTGGACGGAGAGGAATTATCTATATCTTTGTAGGTTTACCTGCCAGTCGTTAATTGAAAAGGAAAAGAGCCTAACGCCTTTTTCCACCGGAAGCTGGAAACCGGCGATAATCACTGACAACAGCTGTTCTATCAATTGAGATAAGGAATGCTATTGATCTTGGAAACAAACATCAATAAACACACTTTGGATTTCTAGTGTGAATATATCGAAAATTCATACGCATTACGTATCAACGTGGTAAGGGAAATGTTTGGCTACTTCAAAGATTGCTGCGTGGTAGAAAAGCGGAGCTAAGATGGAATCAGTGATGATATGATGACCGGTGTTATGTTAGTCTTCAACTTCGCAAACAAAGTTGATTTAAGATTTATAAGCTTTTGTCAGTGGGAAAAAATAACGGTGATCGATTTTACGACAACTTCCTGATATACAATCGCTGAAATTTTGCACGAAATAGTTTCTGAAGACAATATAGTTTTTAAATTTGTAACCTATAGTCAACACATAGGTATTGATTGAAGCTACAAAAATTAGACACTGCACAGCAAAGATAAACACTAGAAATAAACAAATAGGTTCTTCGCACGCACTTGAGTTTGCGCATAATTTAACTCGTAGGTTAGGGTGCGAACACATTGTGCGTACTTTCCTAGGATGAATAAAATATTCGATTATTAAATAAAAATTAAATTAAAAAAATAAATTAAATTAAAATTGGCCTATAGCCCGCTAGCTGAAATTGTCGCTATTGAGTTTGCGCGACAATCTTATTATCTACCTAATAGTTTTATCCTAATCCTAGTAATATTTTTTTATTTAAAAGGTTTTGTTTAATTTTATTTTTAATTGAAAAATTATTAGTTTTTTTTAATTATCCATCGCCTAATTTAACTTATTTATTGCTGTAAATCATGTGTTCATTGAAATGATATAATATATCATAAGATTATCATAAGATCATTAAGATCATTATAAGAAAACATCATTAAATTTATAACCTACTAATAATATATCCAAATTATCATATTATCTAGAAACGAGGTTATCCTAATAAATATTACATAATATAACAGTTGTAGGAGTACTTCAGTTTGGAGATCGGAGAGCCTTTTATGCCCCATGGAAAATCTGCACACACACCTCCGTGACCCTCCGGGAGTTGGGCACGGCGCTGGCGTTATATAGGTACATGTTATGCCCGTGGTATTTTCAATTGTTCATGCCCGTAGAACAGGGTCGAGGGCCCATTCAACTTTCGACCACTTCAACTTTTGACAAAAAGCGACCGCCATATACATTTTTCCTGATTGGAACCAGAAACTCCAGAAACACTGTCTTACGTAGGTACTAGGATTATAATAAGGTATTACGTATAAGACGTAATTAGTAAATTCAATGTTTTTGATGTTGTACTACCAATAAAGTTATGTGTTGCTAAAAAACTGTACATACATGTGCACAATAGGCTCATGTTTTTGCAAGAGCAAAGCTTGTTGCGATTGTTTGGCGAAGTTGTGTAATTTCAAATGGTACTTAGTACTTCGAAGATTTGCTTTACGTCTTCCTGGAGTTTCTGTATGCAGATGCGAATTTGCCATTAGCATAATTGTGTAATACGTGAATTAGTGAAGTTAAATTTAGTTGGTGGATTTTACGAAATTTAGCAAGGTTTCCTCAAGAAAATAGTGTCATACATAGTATCAGTGTATAGTTACAAAGAACTTGAATGTTTACATTTTTTAGGTGTCTGTCCAGTGTACCAGTCTAACCTAATGCCCATTAGGTTTTTTTTTAAATAATTTATTATTCCAGATACATTACGTAGGTAGGTACTTAGTTCCGTTATGTTATGTTTTTTTAATTTTTTTTTGTTATTTGGTAACGAAACGAGCTGATCGTTCGAGCATCATAACGCCGGCCCATAACAATTGCAGTGCCACCCAGAACTTTGAAACACCAAGGCCTGCACACAGTAATGCTTGCACACTACTGCTTGGCGGCAGACTTCACGAGCAAAGCGGTGGTAACAACCCAGACGAACACTCGCAGAAGAGTTAGTCCTACCACTAACAAGACATTATGCTATGCGTTGCGTTATATTATGTTTTTCTTCTATTATGAAACATCCTTCCGCAGACAACTAATTTATATGTACCTATCAGTTTTCATATCCTCTAACTCAATATTCCACGTAATTTATCCCGGACAAGGCGGTAGGAAATTGTAACTGTACCCATGAACTTGGTTACAGGAAGCAGGATAGTAACGCGAGTCTTCGTTCAACATTAAGGCCGTCAATTAGTGGTGGCAATGGAAGGGAATGGGAAGAGAGTTATTTTAGTTAGACTTTGTGGCAGTTGTGGATGCTTAATTGGCTAAAGCTTGTGTATTTATTTTTAATGGTTCCAAATCCGCTCTGATTGAGCACCTATTTAATTTTAGTCCATAAATTTTGATAATGTTTTCGGTGATGGTTGTAAGAGGCGGACAATTTACTACAAATATTTTAAGATGAGCCAGGCTAACCCTCTTAAATATTCCTTTACATGATTGGACAAACCCCTCATCTTTAACCATATTTTTTCGTTTTTTCGAGAAGTCAAATATCTAAGCCGCAGCTTAGACGCTCAAGCAAACGTACGTTTGATTAACAGAATAACAACGCTTTTGCGTCAAGCGCGCATTTTAAGTATCACGAAATCCGCGCTTGACGCAAAAGAAACTCGAAATGCGCACTTGACGCAAAAGCGTTGTTATTCTGACAAGCAAACGTACGTTTGCATGAGCGTCTAAGCTGCCCCTAACGGCCTTATGCATCGGACACTGCAACAAAACACTGATATCACTATGACACTAGCGACTATTAATAGCGTATCATTTTCATCGGACTACTACCCATATTGAATAATGATGAGTAAAATGACAAATTAATCGATAAAACATGGGGCCATTGTTCGGTGACTTACTGGACGCCCATTGTGACTTCCAATGTGGTCTAGGCGTGTGACTTTTTCAGGTCCACAGTTGATTCATATAACCTAACGGTAGAACAAAAAGAAGTTATTTTATAAGAGGTTGCAATGGTATCCTGATTAGGAAAAATCCAGATATGTAAACAAACTGTTTAGAACTGATTTCTAATTATTAAGCAACGAGGTGTAAAATTCAATAGACGTAATTTAAAAAAAACATTTGAAAGAGTGGTCTCGAAAATATTTTTTCAGGATCTGATGATTGACTCGGAAGGTAAAGCGACGGATGGCAGTTTTTTTAACTTTCATGACAGATAGTCTTAGCCTTGTTACATTTTAGAGTATTTTTCTCAGGCCTACGGTAGTAATCATAGAGTAGTACTATAATAAGCTATCGAGCATATTTTCTTTTGAAACCTGAATTAAAATGAACCTGAATTATTTTTTAGAAATTACTTTTTGGTAAACTAATTTTACATTTTTTCTGAATTTCTAAACACAAGATGGTGTAGGGAAGGTGCATCGCTTTCGATCAAATCGATATTTCCAACACTCTGTTGTGGTTACTAGACGATGAGACGGTTCCTATCAATCTTTTGGCGCTCCCACAAAGCAGAATAGATTAAACAAACCGATAGAGTCATCAACAGTTATTTTTAGCGGTTACATGGCGAGCCCAAATGCTAATCGTTTCGCGCAGACGCGCCGGCGACTACCCACCGCTCGGGCCGCGGGCAGCTGGTACTCAGGGCTGCCCCAGAAAGCTAAATTTCATGACGGCTCCGTAGCTAAGTTGGTAGTAACCCTGCCTGCTAAGCGGGGTCCCGGGTTCGATTCCCGGGGCCAATTTTGTGTAAGCATAAAGTTTATTCTCGGGTATTGGATGCTTGTGATGTGTATCTGTGTGTGTCCATGCTACCTGCGACACAATCCTAGTGCGGGGGTATGAGTGTAAGCGTTTATTATTATTATTTGGAGGACCGTTTTCTGGTCTCGCCACCTTTACAGCATCACCAAATGGTGAGAGAACAGACCAGCCTATATGAATGGTATTTGGCGACTACCTCATTGGCGGTACATGGGGTTGAACTATAAGGCTGAACCTCGGTTTTCACTGGAATGTGCGGTCAGCAGGCGTTCTCAATTAAACCGGATCATTTCGATTCGCATACTATAGGTAGCACTAAACACCAGCAGGTTTAAGACGTCAAAAGTTTTCAAAGAAAGTGATTCGAATTGAAAAGAATGTAGTATACTAGGCGGAATCTATTTCCGGTAGTTTGTGAGTTTGTACGATTTGGGCAGCGGATACATCCAAATCGGATCGATCTGATTTAATTGAGAATATTATGCCTGCGGGAGAGAAAACCCGGGCAGGAATGCATGTATTCGAATTGGGGACTAATAATCTAGCTAAAGATACTTACTTCGTTTAGTTCGTGTCATGGAAGTTATAGCTTGACTCTATAGTTGTTTCCGAGTTCCAAACGTTTGCTCACAATCTCAACAGTAAAAATCAACAATATATAAACCTACAAGGCGTGGACAGCCCTAACTACCAGCAAGTTTTGCACGACCGGCATCGGAAGCTGCGCGCGCGCCGCGCATTTGATAGCACCGTCAACACGCGCTTTACATAAACTTTATAGACTCAATACTGCGCACCGAATGTTGATTGCAAATTTATACTGAATAAAAGGCTGTGCAGGAAAAATATATGAAACGTCTTGCACTACCTACAATAGTCGCAATACCTATTAGAGGCGGTACTGTGATAGTACCGCCTCTATCTACCTTGTCCCTCAACATCTGATGGAATACTTCCACTGCTGAACATAGGCCTCCCTCATAGCGATGTGGCCTGATGCCCATTGCCATTATCTTACAAATATACACTTCATATTATCCATACTTCCCTACAAATATTAGAAAAGCGAGTGTGTTTGTTGGTTTGTCCCTCTTTCACTCAGCAACGAAGCCACAGATCAAAGCATTGAGATAGCCGATGATAGGATGCAAGAGGTAAGTAGCAGATCCAAGTGACGTTCTAGGGGGGAGGCCTGTGTTCAGCAGTGTACGTCTTCTGGCTGATGATGATAGAGATATCTTATGTACTGGAGAGTGATACAAGCTACTTTTTATCGCGGAAAAAACGATGACTTCTGTTTAAATCTCCACGCGGGAGAAACCAAAGTTTACCTACTGCGACAGGTGTTTGAAAGGTTCTTGGAATCTTTATGAGATTTAGCAAATACCTACGTCTTGCAGAATTCTATTGAACGAATATTTATTTAGCTTCGGGACAAACATTTCATTTCGTGAAGTTCAGTAGAGACCGGTAGAGTAAACGATATTAAAGTTATTTACAGAGTTTATCATATTGCATCACTGCAAATCTTACAAGTTCAAGGTTCGTTTGCGTGAAATAGTATACCTTCTCCATTATATTTTAACGTTAATCATGAGGGCCGTGTGGTTCCGATGTATGAAGGTCCACTCCATCTCTCCCCATCGGTGACTAAGAGCTGCCTAAGAGAATGTGCAGGGAATTGCCAGCAACATAGTCTTCGTTCAACTTCGTAATCTACTGCGATCACGCCTGCAAAGCAGGATATTATGGCAATCCTACCTCTTTGTTATGGGGGAGGTCTATGTTCAATGGACCTTTTTTTAATGCTATTTGATGACAAGACAAGCTGGTCGTTTGTCTGATGGTAAGCATAACGCCGGCCCATAACAATTGCAGTGCCATTCAGAACTTTGACACACAAAGGCCGGCGCGGCACTGCAGTGGGCTCGTTACCCTGAGACATTAGGTACTAAGTGTCCTAAGCCCAGTCATTTCACTGGCCACTCTGGGCATTAAACCGGAACACAGGAATGCTCGCACATTACTGCTTGGCGGTTGACTTCACGAGCAAAATGGTGGTACCAACCCAGACGGACACTCTCAGAAGAGTTAGTCCTACCACCTTGTAGATCCGTCTGATGACGAATATTAAATACATTATTAGTATAATAATTATGAGTATTAAATATTCTTAATGAGTAGTACATTGCACTCCTGTTTCCAAATCGATTGTCTCTTGGACAAATTCAAACTTAATGAATAACCTGCTAAACTAATTGTTCGCATTAGGATTATTATCGGGACAGACAGACATACATTCTGTTGCTCAATTGGCATTAATGGCTTAGCAGCAGATTCTATTGAAATATGACTCCATTATCACTAAACAGAAATTGTAATGCCTACTCGTTAGCAAGTGGTCTAGGCTAGGAAGATTTAGGCGTGATATCAGAAGCAAAGAAGAAAGAAAATACATTTATTTCACGATATATCACGTTTATTAATATTGAAAAGGTAGGCATTTTAGTACTTATCACTAGACTAGACACTCGCACTGTTTGGATTTAAATAGAAAACTTATACGATTTTCCCTGGATCAGTTTGCATTTATGGGAATTAGAGCCCCCATACACGAGCACTCCAATCCCCAACATTCCACGCTAACGTTCCAAAAACAGGCCATGTGGAGTGATAGGAATATTGGATATTACAAACGTTCCAAATCCTATACGTTCCAACTCATAGTGTGTGGCCAATACGACGATCCATTTCGCACCCATAAATGAAAACTCCAGCGAAACTGACTCAGTGCTACTCTTCATCTTCTTTCTTTATTTCCTGGCTTCTCTGGAATGTTAGCCACAATTTTGCCAATGTCAAGTAGGTAATAGACGATCAAACAAAGGAGATTCAGTGCTTGGAGAGAATGATTTGGTTGGTGAATATAAAAACTAGTGATGAATTTTACATCTGAAACAAAATACATAACAAATATGAATACATTACCTTCAGTGCTACTCGAGTCAATGGGTATTGTTATCACTAGATTAGATTCCTATAGGTAAGTAATACTCGAACGCCAGATTTGATAGACTCGACCAAAGAGAATATAATCCCGGGACTCGACTAGCACTGAGTCGACTTTCGCTGGAGTTTCATCTATGGGTAGGACGGACAATCGCGATAAAGACACAGGTTTTATTTACCTTTTATTACCTGTTTCAACACTTTACTAAGTGCATTATAAAACCAAAACACACAGAATGGTAAAACAACTATTTTTCTGTCTAATTCTATCTTTCAATACCACGCGAAAGTGGTAGGTAATTTCAACGTGATCGATGATGTATCCAGACTTTTAGCTTATTTTAGTGTTCCTACGCACGCCCACTGCTGAAGGTTAACGGCATAGACAAAAAAAACTATGAGAATATTGACACGGGCCTTTTTGGTACATACTGATTTAAATATCAATCGATAAATTTATGGCAGAGATAATGAAGCGGAGAGATGTGTCATCTACCTTGTTATGAAAATTTATTACCTAAAATTATTGTCGGTGACTAGGTGAAGTAATTTGCTGTGTATAAGATAATGGTTTTTTGCTTATATTACGGAATTATATATCGAGTAGGTATTTAAAGATACATGAAAGTAGGTAAGACCAATCTGAAAACAGGATGACAAAGAATAAAATTACAAATTAGGATGTAAATAATATGTAATTTAATACGTGGATAATGTGGTTGGTTGTGCATTGACGTATATATGTACTTAAATAACATATTCATAGTAACAATATTTACGTGTACAACTGTAAATTATCTATACTTATACAAATAAATAAAATTGAAGTGTCTGTTTGTAATATCAAAATAACAGCTTTTTACCAAATTCATATGAAAGTATGTACGGTACCTGTAACAAAACCACCATTTTTTAAATTTTTGTCTGTCTGTCTGTTTGTTCCGGGTAATCTCCGAAACGGCTGGGCCGATTTTGACAAGACTTTCACTGGCACATAGTTGATGTTACAAGGAGTAACTTAGGCTACTTTTATTTTAGAAGAAGTATTAGGGTTCCGCACAATAAAAACCGTGAAATACAATACGGATGAAACCGCGGGCAGCAGCTAGTCCCTAAACAAATTAAAAATGTAAGTACCTACTTATAAAACGAGCGTATACATGAACCAACAGAACAACTGATTCTTTGATATAACAACTTCTACGACTGCATTTTAATAATTGATAATATTTTTTGCACGCTTGAATTTCGTCTCGTGCGCCAGTTTGAACTGCACCTCTGAAAGACACAGTTATGTTGAACACGATTTTAGACACAAAGCTATCTCTCGTCTGAAGTAGACTTAAAAATTGGGTGAGTGTTCAAAATGATTCACAAGTCATTGCACTGCATCTGAAAACTGTTTATGTTGAAAATTTCAGATTCTGTGTATCCGTATTTTTTTTCTTTTTGATGTTTAATGTTTACTACACCATTCATCATTCTATGTAGCCGATGACGCCCTCCCCGGCAGGGTTGTCAAAACAAAAAATGTATTGTGTTAAGCCGGATATATGGGTAAAGTTAATTTTCTGTAAAGCCACCCAAAATCCTTCAAAAACTGGATGACTGGACCTATAAAATTGTGGACGGACACGTGCGTAAAAACCCGGAAGCCTGGCAAGTGGCATCCCTATACCCGCCACCTCTTTTAGTTTATCGGATTTAGATCATTTACTGCACTATTTAAGTCTTGTTTATTGCGAGGAGAGATTTGAAATTGCGTAATAACATAGATTATTGTGTAGTTTAGAGATTATTTATCGGTTTGAGAATATAAACAATTTATAACACTGTTTCATGGCGCAGTAAAGAGTTTAATAACCCATTTCCTTAACCAAGTGTAGTTAGTTCTTTGTACAGTCATACTAACGTTATAGCACAGATTTGTAATATGTGCGTAATGTAGTTCCTATACTATCAAGAATAAAAACGAATGTTTGTTGTTCAATAAATAAATAAAAGAATGAACGAAATCCTACACCTGAACCTCGAGAAATCGGTAAAGGAAAATAGCAAAGTGGTCAAGCATTTTCTTGCGTTCAGCTGGCTGACTACCCACAACTGCAGCCAGCGCATTGATAAATTCCTGAAATAGCAATTGAGAGCAGGTTCACATTCTAGACTATATCATCACGTAACATCAGGTAAAATAGTGGCCAACCGCTAACTTACCGAGAATAAAAAAAGCCGAGTGCGTCGCGTGCAGTCTCTGTTTTAAATGTGCCATAAAGCGAGCGCTAACCTTTTAAAATTACGACATAAGCCTTTTTGTAACGCTTTACCGTAGAACCATCTGAAAGAGCAGATTAATCTTTGTATCTTTTAACGTTGTCTCAAAACTGCTTCAACTTGGCTCTAACTCATATGAGTTTCGGCATTTGGAATCGCTGATATAAGTACGACCACTTGGAGCTTGGCATTTGATAACATCGTATTTTTTGGTAATCAATACTAATGTTATAGGAAGGTAAAGTTTTTTCATTACTAGTAAACTCTGGACCCGTAGGACCGATAGGTACGATTCTAAAAATCTTTAATTATTAATAGGAAGCTTCTACTGGTTTAAACCTCTTTGAGCCCAACGTTAAGATTATTCGAGTCGAGTAATTAAGAATACGAAATTTTGAGCATAGACACAAGTAGCAATGGAGTTAAGGTATTTTGGAGTAAACATTCAAAAATACTAAGGCATTATGCACAGTGCACAGGCGATCATGTGTTTTCGCGAAAGCAAATTGACCGAATAATGAGCTTAGTGCAATGAACTGTCATTCACTGCGGTTCACTGCTCGTAGGCAATTTTAAAGACGTCTGTTGATCCATGACTTTATTGTCATTTGTCATGTAGGCGGATAACGTTTGCTAACTGCGATTTATGATTTTAAATCATTTAAATCATTAGCAGTGGTGAAGAAAAAATAGTTTAGTCGCTTTTGAAATAGTGGATAAAATAGAAACCGTTTTTTCCAACTTCGGGTTGGGATATAAACCATAATGATTAATGACTGATTGTTAGGATTTCAACATTTTCAAATATAGGCTTTATGGTGTACAACTATCAAGTTATGACACCCGCGTGGTGTAGGTAGTTGTTACAAAGAGAATATAATCCCGTTGTTAGGTGGATCTTTTTAGCAGGTAAGAGGTTTCAATCCCCGGAAATGGACAAATATTTTGCAATGAATTAAAGCGCACAGATAATAGTATGCATTAGTAATAATAGCACCATAGGCTCTTCATAACACAAATAGGTTATAACTGCATACATAAGAGCTCATATTCAAACGGTTTTACTCTGCTCGATTTACCACGTGCTTAAACCTCCCAGATGACGTACCCTTGTAAAGAGATTATTCGAAATTTAACGTTCGTCTAAACAGCAGTAGGCACGAGCTGTCAAAAAATGATCAACATGGTGGACAAACTATAGACGCAAAAAATGCGCTTGCGTTTTTGTGTGGTTATCTTTGGCTTTTGAATTTGAGACGACAACCCAAATTATAGTTTACTTAGTATTCTCTCATTGAACACATCCATTATTTAATCGTCAGCTGCGTTGATGGTCCATGTTCCGCACGCTCATAAATCTCGAGTGATTAAGACGTACCTAAGTGGGCGCCAGTAGCAACCGATGTTTAGAAAGAGCGGGCCTTGTTTGAAAGGGTTTACGAGCAAATTGCCTATTTGAGATGGAATCATGGTTTGGCTTTCAAGAGCTTATAAAACTGTACTGGTTATATTCGTAGTGTTGGGGATCCAAGGAACTGAAGGCAGGTTCCGGGTTCATGTTTTTATTTCTATGGAACTGTTTTTTTTTTTATTTTGTTTACAAGCAGGTTTTTCACTTAGGGTTAGCATCCTCAACACCCTCAACCATGCATATCGCTACCCAGACGAGGACTAAAAATGCTCCAGCACTACGTTATGGTTTCATTATGGTGTTTTCCTTCACCAAATCTCAAGCTCATTGTAGGCTTCGACCAGCGATTCAAGGGCGGTTAAACTACTGAGCCAAAATGGCTTCATGAAATATAACATAGACAACCTACAATACTGGTCACACAATCCAACTGTACAAGATAATATCATTTATTGATACCTCCACACCGACATCGACAGGACAATGCGTAATTTGCAGTCCATTTGGCAATCCGACTAGCAGTATTTGGTGTCCAGTGAAAGTCTTAATTGGTAACAATAAGATTTATTCTTTGTGTGGGTGGTCTTCTCGCCTCGTTTATAGGATCTACATTTTACAGTCTACTTTTATTAATACGTTTTTTGTGTTACTATACTTTATCCTACTTCCTACTATTGCGAAAGTTTGTTGGTTTGTTGATTTGTTGGTTTGTCCTTCTTTCACACAACGACGGAGCAACAGATCGACGTAATTTTTGGCATAGATATAGTTTATGGACCGGAGAGTAACACAGATTACTTTTTATCCCGGAAAATGCACGGTTCCTGTGGGAACGCGGTTAAAGACCGCTGGCAGAAGCTAGTATACCTACAATAAATGCGAAAGTGTGTTTCTACGTTTGTTGGTTAGTCCTTCTTTCACGCAGCAACGGATCGACGTGATTTTTGGCATATTATATAATTAATGGATCGGAGAGTAACATAGGCTACTTTTTATCTCGGAAAATGCTCGGTTTTTGTGAGAACGCAGGTGAATCTGCGGGCACAAGCAAGTAAAAGATATTTTGGTAAAAAAAAATCGTGACCTTTTATCATGGTGTTGCAATATGGAGGGCAAGGCGAGCAGTAACTCCTTATTAGTATAATGATTAGGTATATATAAATAGACTAGGTTAAGCAGCTAATTGTTACTCAGAAAATCCACAGTATACTTAGGTACAGACAGTGTCTAACGTTGAGTCAATATTCGATCAGCGCGTCCCAAATATCCTAGAGTCCGCTCAAATTAATAACCAGTTGACTCATGTCATAACTGCCATTTAGGCTTCATTAATCTACTATGGGAATTAGGTCTTGTGGAATGCTTCCTAAAAGCACTAAACAATTGATTTACGACCGAGCTACAATGCGAGGCAGTAGGAAAACTAACCTAAATCTGTTTGACGTTAAATGTCTACCATTTCGATACGATACTGTTTCTATGAGACGCTATGAGGCATTTATAACAAGCGATATTTCAAGTGAGAGAAAGCATCGGGCGGTTTATGCGAAGTTTTTTTACTGTTTATAACGTATACTGTGCCCAATTCGTACGGTCAGCAACGAAAATAGATGCATTGTAAGCGGTTGGGATAAAAATTTCTATTCTTCATAGTTGACCTTTTAATTTGAGTGAGACTGGCGTCAATTTTTAATTATTTAATGGTTCTGTGATCTGGTCTAAGTTTAACCGCTTCGGCCTTGTTACAGATTGGGGCTAGATCAAATAATCTAGTAAGTAAACGGTCAAGTATTTTTAATTACTACTGTTTTTTGAACGTGAAATATACTGGTATAGCCTTCTGTGTAATGATCATACTATTGATATCCACGCTAGTTTCTCATTAGACGAGAAGTAATCAGTATTTTTTTAATACTATTTGATAACGAGACTAGCTGGTCGTTTGCCTTTTTTTTTCTTTTTTTTATATTATTTGGTAACGAGACGAGCGGGTCTTTGCCTGATGGTAAGCATAACGCCGGCCCATAACAATTACAGTGCCACCCAGAACTTTGAAACACAAAGGCCTGCGCGGCGCTGCAGTGCGCTCGTTACCCTGAGACATTAGGTATTAAGTCTCATAAGCCCAGTAATTTCACTGGTTACTCTGCTCATCAAACCGGAACACAGTAATGCTTGCACACTACTGCTTGGCGGCAGACTTCACGAGCAAAGCGGTGGTAACAACCCAGACGGACACTCGTAGAAGAGTTAGTCCTCCCACTAACAAAAATGGTAAGCATAACGTCGGACCGTAACAATTGTAATGTCACACAGAACTTTAAAAATACAAAGGCCTGAGCGGCACTGCAGTTTGCTCGTTACACTGAGATATTAGGTAAGCCCAATATTTTAACTGGCTACTCTGCTCATCAAACCGGAACACAAGGTTTTTGTGTTTTAAAATTATTGTGAGTGACACTGCAGCAATTGTTATGGGCCTGCGTTATGCTTACCACCAGGTAAACGACCAGCTCGTCTCGTTATCCAATAGCATAAAAAAAGACTTCATTTTTGTAGCTACTTTATGACTAATTACTTGTCATCCCTACTTGTTATAAGTACATATCCACGGCGTTTTCCTACATATTAATTACCACTTACTTTAGTATACAATTTTATTACCTGCACTGTTGCACCTCCATAATTTTTTTACGTGTCTTGGATGATGGGTACCTACTTATTATTAAGTTCTACTTGTATAGCATAAAAAAATAATGTATTATTTTAATCATTTGGTAATTTCCCAGCAACAATGTTATTTAATTTAAAAATAAAAATTGTTTACCGCCTACTTTGCCAACCCTACTATAGACTAGCGAAAAGCTCTGCGCTCTGTGCGGTACGTGTGATGTCTGGAATGCCTAATTGTTTTCACAAATGCTCGTTATTGTTTCAGCTTTGAGCTACCGTCAGTCTCTCACAATGGTAATAGGTTTATTTTGTTTATTAACTGGAAGAGCACATAGAATACATTGGTGAATCATTGATTTACAAATCAATAGCTCGGTTTTCAGTTTAGAAAAATACACTCCATTTCGAAGCTCAGAGGAAAAAACTTGAAATGGAAGTTTGTTCCACATTTAAAATTTATAGATAATGGTGTCTTATCATTTCAATATGTATGCCGTTGTTTCCTTTTATTGAACTCTGTTTTATTTAGTTATGTTTTATTTAAGTACCTACTTTCTTGTGAGAGAGTCGAATAAATATTTTTTCTTACTTCTTTCTTCTTATTTGCCTACATTTTCATTTCCGGAAGGCGTAGGTTCATGCAAATCAAAGATAACTGACGACACCGACATCACTATAGTTGTGAATACCTACTGAAAACACGGAACACCTTTCTGTACTATTTGCTCCGTGACGAACACAGTTTACATTGTCACATACTAGGTTTAGCGTTAGATGAGAGATGAGATAGGTACTGGTGCCGTAAAAAGGGTAGTGCCAGCGGTGCCCAGGCACAGGGTGCAGACTCTGGAGAGACGCAGAAAGGACTATCAGAAAGGAGGATCCGGGTTAGATTAGAACATTAGGGCGCAGTTATAGAAGCTAGCACCAGGCGCACAAAAGCCTAGCAACGGCCTGAATATATAGTTTACTCCGCTCGTAAACGTAGCTTGCGCAACAGACACCTAAATGGTACAAGCTTCATGTAATCGTTACTGACAATAATTCATTTCATACTATATTTCCAGCTTTAATTTCAGAAAAAACTACGAAATCTACCTTCTCAAAACAAACCTCGCCCATAAAACTGCCAGATATCCTAAATCCCGCAAAAAACACTAAATCTAATCCTAGCGACCTAGCCAGGTCACGGGTGGGCAAGTCTAGAATCTAATGCTCTAATCAATTAGCGTCGCGACGTTCCACTCCGCTGACCAGGACAATGAACCCGGTTTCGGGAATGCCTGGGAAACGTATTGCTTCCTTGATGAGGTCGATGACCAATGATGAATTACCTAAAGTATTTAGGAAATAACAAAATGTAGAAAAGTTCGCGCAATGGAGGTTGGTCGACACTTAGTTGACATCAGCATAGCCTTACTCAGCACAGATATGTAGATAACAAATTTCGTCTAGAATTTGGGTTAACGAATTTAGCCTATCCTGATTCTATAGTTATGTACTACACGATATGTACTTTTAATTTTATAGTTTTAATGACTGTACCATGTGTCTGTCAAAGAAGACAATTTGACCACAAGGATTTTTTTTCTTGTTCGACTAATCAGTTAGGCTATCCAGTTTGACCACGAGGAAGAATCCGAAAATCGAACGTCTAAACTTCGACTGCTGATCGGATCGCACTTTACGTACCATGAAAGTTAAGTTAGGTTTATTAGTTGAAGTTTTGAGAGTTAGGATCCGATGTTCAACTCGATGTTCATTTTGTCTTTTTACACTTTCGTGGTAGGAAAACGGGAATACTGCAAACGCCGAAGCTTTGACATTCGGTTTTCTGATAAGGCCCCAAGCATTTTTACAGCAGTAGGTACTTACTCTACGTAACTAACATCAATGCAACTTATTCAAAACGTCGAAGTTAGAGTGATTTATTTTGATATTAATTTATCTGCGAACAAACCGTTTATTGTCTTATTACCCTGAACTAAATTAGCGAAAGTAGTTGAAATACTGGCAGCAAAGCGATTTGGGGTAGTATGAATGCATCTGCCTTGCCTAGTAAAGACCAGCATTTTGGTCACATGTTCTTCTACACCTCAAAGATATTTAACAATATAGGTAGTTTGAAATAATTAATTTTGTATTGTATGTAAGAATGGTTTTAATACATCTGTAGTAACTTCTACGAATATTTCCATTCGATAGTACCACGATAAATCAATTCGGATTGACGTTCGCGTCAATTCGCGTCGGATGTTGCTCTTTGATACATTAACGAACGTTGACTTGCAATGAATATCCCTGCATGCAATTAGCATTGCAATTCGATACTTCTAGTTGTGTAAAGTTTGTTCTTGAACTTATAAGTTGTGACAGTATTTTTTATAGTGCAATGAGAACTTTTTTGTTTTATTAGGTTTGTAAAATTCCTTACTTTATTTTTAATAGGTTATAAATATTATTATTTATTATAGGTTATTAATAGGTTATAAATGTGATTAAAGTTTTCGCTGGTTTGCCATTCTATATATAGTATAGTACTTTGATTAGGAAAAGTAACTCGTGATAGTCTAACCTAGCAACGTGATATTTTGCAAAGAGTTTATGAACCGGAGAGTGGATATAAGCGGCGGTTTTGAAAAAGGCATAATTACTGAATTTCCACATGTTTGACTATGTGTCCATATGTGTGTGGGCCGCAGTAAGTATAATATGGATTGTAAAACTGTGGTATAATGTGGTAAGCAGCTACACTTCGCAAATCGTAGGCGTTTTATCTCACTATTATACCACAAATTATAATAAATCTGAAATGTAGAATAAACTCTACATTTGATTATTTACATTGATCATACTACACTACATTTGATTCTGTGATAAAGAAATGACTTACATTACTTTTTATTAACCTCGCTTATCTTCTACTTTAACTTGAAAAATCACAATTCACACAAATTTGTTACTCAAAATTATGTCTTATTGAAAAGAGGTAAAGGTGAAATTCTTTTAACATCTACGTACGTAAAAGGGAATCCACTCTGAGAATTAAGTTACGATATCCAGGTGCGAGAAGGTTAAAAGGTAGGGTCACCACCTGGCCCACCTGAGAGTCATTTCACCTGTCTTTTGGGAACGAACCTGTGGCAGAGTGCCAGCCTGCTACCAGGAGATCAGAACTAGCGAAGAGGTTGGGGTAAAGCCTTACCTGGCGCATGCGTCCCACCTGCCCATACCTGCTACCTGGAGCTGTACTATCAAGACCTCATCAAAAGCGAATATCAACCCCTCATATCCGCAAAAGGTATGGAAAACAAGGGCGAGGGAAGCTCTTGTTAGATTGGCGAGGGGAGACACCTGACGCATGCGCCCTTACCTGTTACAAAGCAATAAAAAGGTGTCATTTGGCACGCGACTGCGACAGGTTGCATACAGGGTTCAATGGTAATTTCGTTTTTATGTTACCACAATGCGAAGCATTTCTTTGTGTGTTTTTGCTGTAGGTTCTTGAATAGTGTTGGATTGGAAATAAATAGGATGGTTTATAAGTGCACCCAATTCAATTCTATAATAGGCTATAAAAAGGTCACATGCTTACCTAGTCCAAGAAAAATTGCGTAGTTTATTGGAAGTTATCAAAGCTAATCTAAGTTCATCGATTTCCCTACACAAAAAAAAGAAGTTTAAACTGTGCGATATAATTATTAATTTTCAAAGCTTTGAAGACGGTTTCCATGTGCTACATTTTTCTTGTCAAAGTGAAAAAAAACAATATCCTTTCAACTAGGTCCTTGTCAATCGCAGATGATAAGTTACGTTTAAGTTCACGATTATTTTAGGGATAGAATGGAAGATAGTATCAAGACACTAGCAAAGCCGTACAGTTAGACCCAAAAACCTTTAAGAACAAGTTTTTGACCAAATGATAAAATCAGCCGTATCAACAGCGTGTCAAATACTACACCAATGCAATGGTTGCAATGGTCAATGCAAACAAAGAGTTTCGGCGGGAATGCGAAAATGTGCTGTTGTTGATTTTGTGTTACTTATTTACTAAAAATATATGTTTTATCGAGTGTTGATGTGTAATAATGGTGGATTATTAACCATTAAGTGTTCGTACACGTGCATGAGTGCAAGGCAAATAGTAGGTACAAAGACCAAAAACGTGTATTTTCGTATTCTATCTAAAACTCCATAGAAGCATTTAGTAAGTATCCACTGCTTTACTGAAGCACCACTTTGACTCGACCGAACCTAGACTAAACTTTAACGTGACTTTAACGACTTTCATGCACCAAAACTAGACATTTATTATAACTTGACACTGGCTAAATAACAAACAACGTGGAGCAAAAAAAAAATGCAAATCGTTGCAAATGCAAAAGTGCAGTGCGCAAATGCAAATCGTTGCTACTTCTGGTCTATATGGAACCGTGAGTACGCAAGTCTCGCACTTATAGACAGTTTTGAGCTTTTTTAGTATATTAGGTACGTACATCACAATTCATGATCACAATTCACCTTACCATAAACAAAACACTACAATGTAAACTGCATTCAAACTCATTATTCCTCGTTAGTACCCAGTAAAGTTACAGCACCTTCAACATCTCATGTAGGCCTGTTCAACCCTTTTTACTTTTATTGCCCCGGTCACCGACCCCGCAGGCTTCGCGGGATTTTAGTTATAAAGGTAATCATGGAGTCGGCGTTCGGGCTCATTATTCTGTGCTAGGGATCTGCAATACAGAATTACTTGGTAATGATGGATTTCTATTTTTAGAATGGATATTAAACTTTGAAAATATATTATGACCAAATGAGTCATTGGGGTGCTATGAAATAAAACAGCGTGATTTCCTCCATAAGCTTGGGACGACCAGATACTACGGCATTATGACTTGCACATTTGCTTGACAACCGTTCTGTCCGTACCGAGCGTTTTGCTTCTTTGGACGAAGGGCTAAAGATTAGATTCTTTGCCATCTTCTGTATTTCGGAATAGGTATATCTAATTGGACAGTTTGCAAGATGAGACTGAATAAGTTTCAACATACTATACTGTTGTATCTCCTGTTGTACTTTCATCTATTGTTGTGTGATCCAGTTTTTTCCTGACCTCCATAAAAGCAACGAACTAAGTCGAGATTCGAATACACCCGTGTAGTGTCCTTGAGCTGGTCCCTCAACGCCAGATTTCTATAGACCTATCTACATTTTTTCAACTGTCGGTGATGTAAAGGTCTCAGGGACAAAAGTAAGGTCCTTCAAAAAAAAGTATGACCGAAACTGAGTGGAAAAACAAAGAGAAACCCATCAAGTCTAGACTTTAGACATGTAAAGCTTTATAGAAATCTTTACGGCAATTCTCAGCTGCAATGTAAACAAATCCATATTCATATTTATATATACCTTTTCTGTAAACTACGCCATAAAAGTTTACTAGAGTGGCCATAAAGCTACAGGCAGTATTATCTTTTTGATACTATCTTCCGACGCAGTGGCTGGTGTGGTGGTAAATCACTTTTGTGGCTAGATGTCCTGTGTCTACTTGGAGATCTATAGGAGAACCAGTTTACAGTTGAACCATTTTACAGCAAAACTTTTATGGAGATAGGATAGCCTTCAATTACAATCTCACCTGTAAGTGTCATTATCCTTACATGGTGTAAACTTAGAATACCTAGATAGTTTCTTACTTCTTAGCAAAACATTTTATAGCCATAAAATGGCTATAAAATGTGTAAATGTTTCGCTAAGCGTTCTAAGAGTAGTAGAAAATTCTCTGCTCTACCATCATGCTGTTGTCACTGTCACTCAAACTCGCTGTAAGACCTGAGTAAACCCACAGACTTTATTACATATCTGTGGTATTTTACCCCGAAAGGAGGTCAAATGTTTTACGAGTTTTTGAAATTCGGAATTTTTCATTAAAGTTTACGTCAAAATTCTACTACAGAACTTCCGGAGAGCGCTAGGGCTCAGCTGATTCATTTGAACTATGTTGAACTAAGGTTTTGTTTAATTTTGTTTTTAATTGAAAAATTCTTAGTTTATTAATTATCTTCTTCTGTATATTATACTTTTTTTCCAATTTTTATTCTGTATATATTATTATAAAATAAACTGTTGAACTTTGTTAAATAATAAAGTTGATTAGAAGAGACTTAGAAAATATCCAGAAAATGCCGCGCAATTCACGCTGTTTTTGTACTGGGTGAAGCCGCGGCCGGAAGCTAATCTTACAAGAAACTTGACCTTTCAGAGAAGGAAAACGTGATGCAACCATAGCATTGTGATTGGGCATCTTCTCATTATCTACGTCTTTCTCTCCTGGCTAGCAAAGGCCCTAAAGTTTAAAATCTCTTATACATACTGAAAAGAGAGAAAAAGAAAATTTATAAAATAACCAATATCTTTAACTACAGGCCGAGGTGCCTACGCGATCCTTGAGATAAAATCTCCCGCGTCCCCAAAGAGCTACTTGTATCAAATGTTAGAAAAAAAGAAGTTATTTTAATCCATCCCTTGCGACGCCGACACAGATCCTGTCTGATGTTTTTCACTTTTAAAAACGAAAATAGAATCTCAGAAAGTAACGAGTCAGTTAATTTGTGTTGTTTTTTTGTTGTTGTTATTAAATCAATTTAACCGTGGACAGGGGACAAGAATGCATGAAGTTCTTTAATTTTTGTCGTCTCTAATCGTCTATACTGTAGAGAATACCAAACACTTTTTTATTGGGCCGTGCTGTTGGTCTAATAACCTTTACATTACAGCGTCGTCAAATGGTAATTTTTATTAAAAATAGATTTCTTAGAGGGATTTAAAAGACTGCAAAGTTTGAAGGTTACGGTTTGCAATGTTTGGTGTAAATATTGCAGTGGTTACATAGAAGCTAATGAAAGCTAAAAAACTAAGCTAGCTTGCGTCCTTGTGGGCCGCAAGCTTCAACAAGGTTGATTAATTCAACATGGCAATACCACGGTGTCGCCAGCACCCTGTAACTGCCAACTGGATTGGATGCAACATTAGGATTATGAATATTAGGCTTACATCACACGATTTACTTATTTAGCGTAACGTTTGTATAATTATGTAGCTAGATAACAAAGACAAACCTCTCGAGTACCTATGGCGTTTTCTTTAGTACCTACGGCGTTTTCTCGAGCATAGCCTAAACAAATAACGAACAATTACGTAATAATTACGCTAAAATTAAAACAGGACTAAGCAATTAGTTGTGGTGAGTTAGAAGCAAACACGCCGCGTGTGATTCGTTTGAAGTGTGGCCGTTTGTTTTAACAGCCTCTTTGCATAATCGTTTTGAGAATTTGAATGTTAGTCTAGGCAGAATAGATTTTTTATTTGACTCTAGATTTACAAGGAATTAAATGGGCCTAGCCAAAGATGGTATGTACGATTTGCTTTAGAGGCTCTTACCTAAATTTAATAAGTTACAGTATTTTCAACTTATTTAACTTAGAGTATTTTCAACTTGATATTGGTGGCTACCCATGCAATAATAAGCACGAGTATAAGGTATACAATATAATCACTATGATAGTAGCATTCAAATCCTCAGGCTCCAGATTAGCGGCGACAACTGCATCCTTTTCAACTGCAACTTTCATTTTAATTTAAGAATTTGAACTTAATTAAGGCATGAAATATATTTTATAGTATTAACCGACTAGCGGATGTTCACACAAATATATACATCACAAAAATTTCGCTTCCAACAGGATTCGAACCTGCGTCTTCTGGCTATCCGGGTAAGACGCCTTAACTTACTAGGCTATGGGAGCAATCGATGTTGACTGTGAAATTCTGGATATGATGTATTTCTTTAATTAAGGCATGATTAAAAGATTAATTAAACGTAAAAAATTAATAAAACGGAATGACTTGTCTATGGAAAGAAAATTAAATAAAACGCTAACAGCTAGCACACACACTAAACCTCCTTTCAGTTTTTTAAAACGATCAAAAATTTTAGAACTCAAATATACCACATCTAATTTTAATGACAAAAACTTGATCCGAAGGATGCAGCCACTTCCTTCTCAGAAGCCCGTTAAGGACGATATAAAAAGACGTTCAAAGGTGTCCCTTTGTACTTACACTTGACTTGGTGATGATTTATTGAGAGGTTATGTCTCGTGCTTCCGATCAGTGTTAGAGAAGCGTTTTTAAATATTATTTGTTGTTTCGGTGAACATTTTTGTATGAGGAATTGATGAGAAATATTTATTTGATCTTAGGTTTTTGCCATTAACATATTTTTTATCGATATTTATACCTACTCCGGGGGTTTTTAGTGCATATAAGCTCCAAGCCGTGCTGAGAGACAGCTCCCTGGCTAAGTTGGTATTCTGCCAACTGTTTCGATCCCCGTTCGGAGCAAACTTTATGTAGCGAGCACTAAGCATAAAGTTTGCTCTAGGAACTTGAATATTTGATCTGTGTGTAAGTGTGTACCCATGCCATCTGCAGCACTGAAAATCCTAAAGTATAGGTGTGTAAGTAAGCGTATTTATATTGCTGGAAACTTCGTCGTTTTGCAGTACAAAATAAATAAATATTGAAATAAGCTGCTTTTAAAAATGTATGTATGCGTGTAGAATATTCGATCATTCATCTTCGTACATAGTGGTATTTTATTTATATTTGACAAGATTAATAATGTACGCGAAGGCTTAGCATTTTTCTGATCGCTAAGGATTCACTGTGACTAGGGAATCAGGAACTATGAGCATCATTGTTCTATAGGTAACTCAACCACGCGACGAATGCTTGCATTTTTGTACCATAATTGAGGTTGTTAGAGTGAAGTTCTGTTAAATTTTAAGTTCATTGACCTTAACCACTACACCACTGGAAGTACAGTAGGTATTTATAAAATCAATGCACTTATAAAATTTGAAGTTTATTGATTTTGTTAACGATGCTACTCGAGATCTAGTGCCTGAGAGCAAATTACAGTAGAGTAGTAGACAATATTGGGACAAAGAATAACAAATTGAGATAAATACAGCGAAATCTTACACTTTTCATTTGATTTCTTTCACTGAGAGATACAACTAATTCAGTAGGCAAACGCTGCTAGATCGGCTATTAAGCTGAAAGAAAGTCTAATTTGTCAAGAACTTCGGGGCTGACATCAATAGCTTCCATAGCAGGGTCTGGTCTAGAACTAGAACATAGGTACGGGTTTGTATCGCGTTGGCAACGAACTATTTGAGATTTATTACACAGAATATCACTTTATAAGGTCAAAGGGTTAGAGCGAGATTTTTAGATTGCTGAGAGAGATTACAGTATTCCTGTTACCTGAGCAAAGTAGCATGGCAGGCAGTGTCATGTAGGTATTGGTTTTTCAAAGCCCTGGATACCATTGTTATGGGCAGACTTTATGCGATGCGTAATATAAAAAAGAGATTAATCAGTAGAGTACTTGCCGTAACATATACGCAGACAGCTGGCCCCATGGTTACCGATCACCAAACGCCTATTAGACATCTACAGTATATGAGAAGTGTTGCTGGAGCTTATCGTACCCTACCTCGTATGGTTTTTTTATCCTTTTACTGCTTGTCACTGTCCTTCTGCAGAAAATCCAGGTGTACCTGGTGGCAGGATTAACTCTACTGCAAGTGTCCGTCAGAGTAGGCATACCATAGCTTTGCTCATATATCGTCTGCCGCTTATGGTACCTAAGGTCTCAGGGTAACTGAAGCGCCGCGCAGCCCTTTATGTTCCAAAGTTCTGAGTGGCGGGCTGGCGTTATGCCTACCATAAGGCAAAAGACCCGTTTGTCTCGTTACCCTATAAGACTTATAATAACTTTGTATGAAAGCTCAGACTACTTGCAGTACTCTACAGTAAAATCGAGACAAAACAGTATTATGTGTACTACAGCGTCCCTGACCTCCATTACATCCAAAGTGGGCGGCGGAAGGCCTGCTATCGAGTGTTGAAGTCCATGCAATGCTATAATCAGATACTTAGTATTTATTACTATGTTTCTGCGATATGGCCGGAAAATTGGTTTCTCCTAAATTGTTGCGTGATATCTGACAATGTGACGGTGACGCACTCAGCGGATTTCCTGAAGGCGGATCCTCACATCATTTGTAACCTGTGCGTAACCAGTATTTTATAAATGCTTGTCTGGAAAAATATATTTACCACAAAAATCTTTTTTTGACATTGGAAACAGACACTCAATTTTATTTATTTGTATATATGTATAATTGTATATAGAGTGTAGATTGTATAGACGTATATATAGATAGGTTATTATTTCTCCTGATTCTTCGCATGCAAAACTGCGTGTAGAAGCTAGTTGACAATAAATAGAAAATCTGTTTCAATAACTTCACCAACAAACCCTCAGGTTATAAAATGAGGTACCTACTTGCGCTACTTGAAGAAGCTGTAAAAGTCATATAAGTACCAAAGCATAATGTTATCTTACCGGCCCGCACACGTCGGGATAATCGGGATATGATTTACACCTCTTTAATCTGGAGACCTTCAAATATGGGTATTACCTGAAACGAAAATAGTAAAATATTAATAAAAAAATTAAGACCAAGAAGTTATTCAAGTCAAAAGAAATATACAATGTCGTACTTTAAAGTTACTGTCTATTCAAATTCAGCACTGAAAAATAGGCATTTCAAGTTTCATTTGTCTGCAACTCTCGCTAGCGTCGTAGACCAAAAAACGCGCAGGAGACGAGCCTTTAACTACACAGGGTTCACCTGGTTAAACCAGAACTACCCAGCTTTTTTAATCATTCTGGAAAGTATAGTAAAAACTAAGTTGTGTTATGTGTGCACCATATTTTTTGTTAGCTATGTTCTTGTAATTTTCTGCCCATTACCAAAACAATTATGGAAGAATTCAAGAATTATTTGAAAGTAAAGCAGTCAAAGTGGTAAATGTCCGAAACGAGCCGTAGCAATAATCGGTGACCTTGGGCAAATACTGTATTTGACCAGTTTTGGACAAACACTCTTTAAACAGTTTGGGCAAACAATATTCCGGTCATACTTTCAACGTTGTATGAAGTTCCCACAATACTTAATTACTGGCATATTTTTAATTAAATTGGACTGTAATAAAAATATCTATGATGTAAGTTATAAAATGTATATCGGAATAACTTCAAAATTCATAAAATTTGACAGTTTGCATAAAATATAGAACATAGGTATGTATTTGTTTAGCACGAAAATGTAATTAACCGTGTTACCACAAAAAACATCTTTTAGACGCCTGTTTAGGTAGACAGTATCTAAAGATAAATATCTAAAAAATTAGAAATGTCACAACAGAGTGGATTTAGACAACGGTTAGACACTACTTAAATCAAGATTTGTGATTGTTCATATTTAAACACGCGACTGAGGCATGTTTAGGGATCAGACGCTGTTGAAAACATGGGTAGCGAGTGTTTACTTTTTTTTTGTGGTAAGCCGTAAACCCTGATTTGGACACACTTTGTTACCACGAGAAAATGTAACATAATTTCATCGATATTCTTTTTTTTAATAATTACACCAGAGAGAATAATTGCACAGAGTAGGCTAAAGAAGGGAGTGTCCTGAGACCCCTTGCCTAGTACTGTATTTAGGTCAACATTGTAGTCACTCAGAGCTCATAGCATTAATATTTGCAGAGCACTCGTCGCGCGTTCCAGTAAAAACATGTGAAATTTTGTCAATTTCATATTTAATTATTTGCAGCCATGTGTTTATTCATCTTTAATTCGTTTCTTCACCTACGTCTATTGTAATTACATTGCTTTCAACAAATAAGGCTAATTATATTATTTTCCAGACTATTAGATGAGAATAGCAAAACATTCACTATTAAAATACATTAACTTAAAGTGAAGTAACTGTGCTTCTATAGACTTGAAATAGGTTACATGTAGGTACCTACCACCCGTATCCAATGTACACAATTATTTTCGTTTTGTCCTATACCAGAGAATAGATAACAGTTGCCTTTACGTAGCTAATGCCTTCAACGTGTGCGTTCCCTCAAAGCCTCCATGTGCCAGAGAAGAACAGCCTCTATTCCCCTCTCATCCCATCCTAAAGCACGTATGAAAATGTATTCCACACACGGTACAAGCTTAGAAATTCATTTAGCTAACGGTCCTGCTCCATACCCCATTATTATGAATACGAGTATTAGAAGCCTACGTTAGTCACACATGTGAGGGACGTGTGTTAGAAAAAAATAGCGTTTGCTTAGCAAATTCTAATCTCTCCACATATACGTGTACCAGGGAAGCAGCATTGACGAGGAAGTTTTCTCACGTATGCCTCCGTGTGAGATATAACACACGCTATAGTAATACACGCACCGAAGGGGTTGATAGGCGTCGTGGTGGCAGTGGCGGCGGTGGCGGGACGGCGCGGCGGGCGTACAAACCCCTATTCTAAATTCATACAGCGAGGTGTTGAGTCAGGGACACGCGTTTAAAGAACAGTACCCTCTAAAGCAGGAGGAAGGGAGACTGCGCACTACCGGCTCTGTGAGCGTTAGAAAGAGTTAGATATTTGGTTCGGATTGCGGAGACCACCAAGACGAGTCTGCGTGTCTTGAGGTTATTCCAAGGGTGAAAGTTCGTCTACTGCTCCTGTGATATGCGACCCTGGTAGTTGTTTTCCATTTTAGGACAAAACTCGATAAAAAAGGGCGCTGGGGTGTGGGAATTGTCAAGGGGTTTGAAGGATTAGGCTAATCGCCAGGGTTTGAAGGGTGCGTAGACTCGGCGAGACGTAAGCTTGTGGGATTGCGTACGGACTGAGCTTTGTTTGTGTGCGTAGAACACGACTAAGTTTCGTGCGTTTTCTTCTAACTTGTTCTAGTTAATTTTTTGTAGGCAAGTAAATTGAAATAACCGGAAGAATCCATCTAAAATCAAAAATGAAAAGAGATTGCCAGACATTCAATTTTGGAATTCAAACAATACATCGACAGGTAACGAATACCCCTCATTATTGGGAACCACTCATTATGTTAATAAGTAACTAACTAAATCATTGCCTCATTAGATTATCTACATAGTCGTCAGGTCAATTGCACGCATGACCGCCCGAGCCATTATGTTAACTTCGTACGAACTACGAATGCAACAAACATGCCGCTCGCTGGACCGTGTAATCAGGTAATAGCCAATTCGGAACAGTGCAGTGCAACATTTGATACAAGACGGCTCAATTTGAATTGTAACTAAGTTTTTTGTAATGTATTATTTGCTACCGATTCGTCTAAAATTATTCTATTCTCTCCATCTGGTTGCTTGTGGAAGGAATCAAGCGATAAGATCGCCCTTTGTTGACTGTACTAAAACCACAGACTTTAAAGTAAAAGTTTGTGACTAAAACCTAATATCATCGACAGAGTATGCAACTAAAGAGTTTATATATCTATAGTTTCCAGTTTGCATGACCATTGATGACTTATAGTAAATCTGATTTGACTTCTAAGTTAATAAGTAGATAAGTTTGCTTGGACTGGAAATGATGATGTCCCAGACTTGCCAATCCATAAGGTCGAATCTAAGCTTAGACTTTTAGTGCAGGCATAAATGAATACGTGATACAACCAAAGCCTGGCGATAAATCATTTTCCTCTCTCAAATCTCACCAGCCAATCCTTATGTTCAGATAACCGTCTTAACAAATAACCATTTTCGACCACTCGTCACATATAAGATCAGGTGAGATCGTGATTAAATGCTAGCCAAATAAAACAATAAAAAACTGATTGTTTATTTTTCTGTCCAATCGGAAACCAGTTGCACCGGTACAAACCTGGCACGTGCTCCAACCGAACAAATGTATAAATTACCGTGAAGGCGTCAATAAAATCAACAAACCCATACTTTTTAGCACTTTTTATTCATTTCACGCTTGTTGTCCGACGCTTGTGACAGAATGTGTTTGTTTACGTTGTATGCATCTGTGCCATGTTTGTTTAACTGTCAAGATGACATTGACATGTCATGGTGGAACTCTATCAAGTTCGAGCGCTGTACCTACTGAATCTAAGGTTAAGGCCTAAAGTAGATTTCAAGCATTACAAACCGATTTTTAAAAAGAAGTATGTTATGAACTCCACCCGCTGTTAATCTCCATAATATTCGTTAGTATAATCTTAATATGCATAGTCCTCCATCAATCTGTGACTTTTCCGGGACTTGAAAACGTTTAATTGAAATTAAATACTTCAGTAAATAATAAGCCTTCAAGTGTATTTGTAATAAAAACAAAACAATAGTGAATTCCTCTCGGTCGATATAGGTAGGCACCATCAAAGAAGAGAGTTCCTACCGCCTCTTCAGTGGGTATGTACCACAGGTATAAAACGTTTCAACACTTTCCAATTAACTCTACCATTTATTATTTAATCTATTACTATCTATTACACATACGTTTTATTATAAAATACAACTCTCTCATCAGAATTAATTAAATTTTTAATGTTGATTATAGTTTTCCAAAACGACTAATAAAACATTCAGGGCCAATAAGGTTCACGCCTCTACGCATTAAAAAAAAAGAAAAAAGTTTAGACCCACGAAGTTAATAAGCCGGCTTAAAAAGGGAATAGCGGGTTTAAAAAGGGAATAAATAATTTCCCTTTCTCCAGGAATGCCGCCGGGTCTCGTAGGTATGTGGCACTATCCCTTTCAAAACCCCTCGGCTGTCGAGACTGGTTAGCTTTGATTAATAGCCTTTTTAACCTCCCATGGGGTTGAATATTAATGTAATTAACGATCTAGCATGAGCATGTTAACCAGGCAGTTCATGACATATTTACAAGTTGTAGAATAAAATTATAATACAAACTATAAATAGTAATAGTTCCGTTTTAGTACTTATCTACATTTTGTATCAGTATTTTAATAATGCTGATATTATTTTTTTCAAATTATGTAAAGGAATTAAATGATATTATAAATAAATAATTATTTCATATTATTTACGTAATATTGTTGCCTGTTGGACAAACTCCGAGCTTGGATCTTTCTTGCAGGGATGTAAACAGAAGCGCGCAGCCAGGACTTGAAAGAAGAAAGACAACTTTTTGCACATTACCGTCGCGTTAATAAATTAACTGCATAACGTCATGTTTATGTTCTAATAAAAAAAAGTATGTTCTAACATCTACTGTGTTACCACAAAAAACACTTTTAAACCCCTTGGCTAGACAGATAAACGTCTAAAATGATTAGAAATGTCATAACAGAATTGAGTACTCATATTTAAACTCGCGACTAAGGCATGCTTAGGAGTTAAAAAAACACTCAAGTGTGTTTAATTTTTTTGTGGTCAGAGCGTAAGGTTCTATTTCTAAGCACCACCCCTAGATCCGTAAGATCCGTAACGACAACAGTTAGTTTACACGCCGCTCACCCTGTGTAGAAACGTGACGTAACGGTTTGTGCCCCAGAGTACCAGGCGAACATAAATTCAAGGAGATCCGAATAAACGAGTCAGGGAAGTACGTCATAAACATAATGTCAGTATGGAGAACTATTGTTCATCTATGGTAGAACTTTGTCATTGGAATTATTACTTATTCTGTGTCACAGGTTAAAAAATACAGTCCAAACCATTAATTTATTTGTGGGGTTGGGAAAATTAGTTTATTGAAACTTTGTTAGCTTTTATCGACAAAATAAGTACCTAGGACAAACTTATTATTTATTACAAGCTCTTATTAACTTCGATTTCCATTATTTTGTTGGTCAGTGTATCAGGAACAAACCTGCAAATTTTGACCACTTTCCTATAATCCAATCATGCTGAAATTGTTCCCAGACCTTTGGTTCTGAAGACAATTCAATGATAGTAAAAAAGAGAGTTGAAGAGAAATTATTTTATCTATAGATTATCGTCCTTATAATAAAACAATTATTACGATAACACGGTAAATTTTTTAAACGGTTTCTTTTGGCGGGTTCGTGATAATAACAGGAATCTTAAAGCCATTTTCAGATTCCTGTTGTTCGCTGTTCACTAGGAGAGCATATCTGAAATGCACTATTCAAAAACCAAGCAACAATATAGGTAGTACAAAGATTGATTGTTTTAACCAGATGTTTCGCTTCTGTAATGCCATTTCCCCATCATTTCCCATATATCAAACGAGATCGAGTTGCTCGAACAATAAAGGCCGGCGGAAATGAGGTTTGTTTGTTAGGACCGAGAAATGGCGGGAAAGTTGGGGATTGGAGCGATTGTAAATTCCTTACCACATCAATCCTCTTACTTAGGTACTTGTATACATGTTTAATTTATTTAATAGGTAGGTGATGGTGATCTAATTTTTCTTTAATTCTAGTCCATAAGCCTGTTAGTTTAGTAGTCTGTTATGTAGGTAAGCTTACTTGCCAAGTTAGCCGAAAAATGTCGTATACCTATATCAAGAATTACGCGGTTAACAGTAACTTTTGTATTCTCTTTTGCTAGCACCGTTCCCATAGCTTAGCGTCTGTATAGAAAGAAGACCCTGGTTAAATCCCCGTTAGCAGCGATTCTTGAGATTTTTCATAGAAGTTCAAATTACAAATTGTAAAAACAAAATACCTATCTCTCATGAGCTCCCGACCTTGGTCCGGCTATATATCAGGCAACCACTTAATTAAGGCATTTTTAACCCATAAAGATATCCAGAACACCTCTACTGACCCGATTCCGTACTATTCCGAACCAGACAGGTTTACATTATACGAAGTGTTTATCTGCACTGCTCAACAACTCAACATACTCCCGGATTGTACAAGATAAACAATCCGGGTTCTTTTAGTTTGGTAGTTAATTTGGCTTGCAATGAGATCATGCCGCGTAACAACGGGTATTTTTAACTGAACCTAATATATTTCATAATTTGCTATCGGCTTTTTACCGGATACACTTTGGCGAGAGTCCTTCGGAATTACCTAACTAAATAATTCCAGCTATAGGCCATTGGTACATGGTTGGATAAGTGTTTTGCTTCTACATTTTCACAGGTGGGTATATATTGTGGTATTAGATACAAAATAATGGACCTCCTAGCCTTTATCTGTGTATCCTTGCCGATCGATGTAGCTTGGATCAAATCCGTGATCTCGACATCGTCATTAATTAATAAGTATTTTCTAGGCCCCATCGTCGAAAGCACCTTCGCTGAACGGCTGAGAGTGGTAAAAATGCAAAGCCTATAAATGTAAATAACCACCCACTCATTAAATTAATAAAGCCTCACATCACAGGTGACAAAGTTTACATACGAGTTTAAAAAATACAGATTACATTGCTACCGCTCGCGTGGTGACTCATGGTGAGGGTATCACCACATTATAATGAATGGTACTAACTTCTTGGTAGCGATCACGTAACTCTTGGTAGTTTATTTCCCCCTAGTGTCTAGAGCAAGATACGGGACGTGGGTTTCTAACCTGACGTCATGTGACGTAGATCACTGATTACCTAGGTCTACTAGGTCTACTGAATAGTCATACAATTGATCATTGACGGCAATCTCACCTGATGATAAGTGATGGTGCGGTCGACGACGTAGCACGTTTGCACGTTTGTTTGGAATCTCGCACACATGTATAGACAGACATGTGTGTGGGATTCGTTTTATAGCCTAAATTTATGTAGGTTTATATCAATAATTAGTTTTCAAAGTTTATAAACTAATTAATCTGAGAACATTAGCTCAGGTAAGATATTAGTCAAACGCTAACGTCGCTAACCTATCGGGAATAAAATAATGATAAAGATAATTGATTAAAGATTTGATAGAGCTAAGGTACAACTTCCATAGAGCGATAATTGCCTAAAAAAAATTAGAATCTTTAAAAGGTAGACGACCGCCTTCTTGGATTATCTTTGTGCATTAACAAATCTTGTCAAAATTTATGTGAGACTGACATGATACTATTATTATTATAGTAAAAAAGTGGAGCGAAAAATACACACATTCCACAAAAAACCACTTTTAGATCACTGTTTAGCTAGAGAGTGTCTAAAGATAATCGTTTGAAATTATTAGAACTGTCAAAACAGAATTGAGTTAGAATCAATATAAATCAAGATTTGAGCTTAGGAGTAAGACGCTGTTTAACATAATGTTTGTGATAAGACCGTAAATATCTAATAAAATGTTATAAAGAGAATGACATCAAGTACAAGTGTTCAAAAATGTCACTCGACGCGATGGTTTCTGATATCGTTGGCGTTGGTAATCGAGGTACTAACCTCTCTCGATGGTGTTGGTAATGACCCTCGAAACTACTCTTCGTAATTTATTAAGCCCTGGTACAAACGGGACCAAGCGTTACGTCACGGCAATAACCAACATACTCATCGCGACAGCATCAGCATGGATGTTAGGCAAGTGATGGTGTACCTAGTTGCACCTTGCGGTTCCATCATAATGATTCCCTCCGGAACAGTGATTTTGACCGGAAAATTATTTTTTCCTATTCTTGGTTTCATATTAGTAATAATCCAAATCCTATTTTTATTACAATCTAGCCATTAATTCGGCTCATAAGTAGGTTATTTAATTTAATTAAAACTTCTATTTAAACTATTGATTCATATTGTGTTCTTTCCAGTTAGCATTTTAGAATAGCTTAACTATCCTACTAAAATTACTCTACTCTTCCAGACTGGTGTACCTAATGCGTCTCTAAAACTGTTGGTTATTTATATCGTTAGATTTTTTGTTTGTTTGTCGACTAGGGAACACTATCTGGAACTACTCTTCGCAGTTTATTATCCCCTAGTACGTGCGGGACGCGTGTCGCAATCCTGACGTCATGATAAGGATAAGCCAACTAAACAAATTGCTTGGAGACAGACTTACAACGGACTTTCAACAAACTGCTCATAGGAGGCTCACTCTATCAGAACTGAAATTATAATTATTACAACCATAATTTTATTAATATTATGTTTTATCCAATATCCTAAAACAACTGTAACTGTAAGTAACCAAGATATTCATAACAACTGCGCTAAAAACATGATAATTTAGTACCTAATATGATAGCTATAAAATTATGGTTTGTATTATGTATGCCAAAAAGACATACTAGGTACCTAAATAGACAGATTAAGGGAAAAGCGATAAAACAAATGAACGCCTGCATACGGTGGCGTAAAAATCAACTAAATAGATATGTACCCACATACAAATAAATCTTTATACCATAGTATTAAATAATATTTTCTAAGTATCTATACTTGGAGTGGATTGATTTAGAGTTGATAATATATTCTAAGAAGCTATTGTAGGTACAAATTATAAACAAATCATCGGAAAGTATTTTTAAAATCAAAAGTCTCGCATAGGAAGTTGCGCCAGAGCAAAAGTGCATTTCATTTCTAATTTTATCGACTAGTGTTGGAGTAACGATTATGGTCCATTACTTCGGCCACTAATCGATCGATTAACATGCACTATCGACTGCTGGGAATAGACTGTAATGTAAAAGAAGTAAAATATCCACAGAGGTAATCAATTGCATCATTGATTGCATTGAAGTAAAAGTTTTATTATTATTAACTTGTAGTTATTTATGGTTTCATAACTTCATGAAATAGATTTTGAAGCGATGATCGCTCAGTGGTAGTGACGTCACGTTGGTAAAGGAAAACATCGTGATGCGACCATGATGATGATTATGATGTCTTAGAGGACATCCTCCAGGACGTATCGGTCGACGGCGAATCTAGTCAACTCCGATGAACTCCAATCGCGAAGCCGAATTTAGTTTTGAACACCCGATTGCAGCGTGCACAGAACAGATATCCAGAAGAGTTGAGTGTGTAATTGTAGTATGTCTGTAGTAGTACAGGATGGTTTAGTTCGTTCAGTTTTCTGCAACTGGCGCTTCGCGTCAAGGTTCTCACCGCGAGATTTCTCAAAAACCCACCAGTATAACACCAAACTGATATTTTTGAGCGATCTACTCCCAGCTATCACTTGCAATGCAACAGGCAGAATGTCGTTTGAGGACGTCCTTAAAACGGAGAAATTGGCCACCAGACTTGCGTTTTCCCTGCGAAAGCTCTATAGCAAGGTGGTAGGGCATTTTCTAGTGCTCACCTGGCTAGCTAAGACCCGTAAATTGAAAATCTGTCGCCAAATACACCTCATGTAACAGCACTTGAGGCTCATTCCTGATCAAGGTATTTGTGATGATCGAATACATCGTCCCTTAGATACCAGTGGATCGCTAACCTATCAATTGTAAAAAATCCTGTCTACGATTTATTCCTAAAGTAAAAAGATTTTATTTTTTGTGTTAATATTGTGTTCGTAAGTATTTTAGTCTAATTAAACAAATATTAGCAACGAAAGTCTCTATCCCTCTTTGGGATTTCTTAGAACATATTTTTTGTTGCTCGAGGCGGTATCGCATTTCTTTCACAAGACTTTTTAGACAGTTTTGTAACAAACCTCATTAGAACGAAAACAAACGCCCAGAAAAAAGTAAAAGCCCATATTTATTTAGATCAACTTGAGGCCGTGACAGACAAAATGAATCTTATTTCTCGATACATAAAGTTGAGAATAATTACATTCTTTACGGCGGTATACGTCTTTTGATGCGATT
Source organism: Crocallis elinguaria (assembly GCA_907269065.1). NCBI lineage: Eukaryota > Metazoa > Arthropoda > Insecta > Lepidoptera > Geometridae > Crocallis > Crocallis elinguaria. The sequence goes on along the minus strand of OU026065.1, from coordinate 10,412,105 downwards.
CGATGCAAAAAATGTTCACGGAGTTCACGAGGAAAAAGGTATATTATAGTGTTGTTAAGTATAATTTAAGAATTATTATCGATAGTTTTCCCAATATCAAGTTTTACTTAGTTTCTAATGTAGGTATAAGTATAAGTACCAAAATGTATACCTGGGTGACCGAAATTCGCTCGGCGTAAATATAAGTAGGTATACAAAAAAATCGAGCGAAAAAACTTTTTTGTGTAAAATATCTTTTTTACAAGAAATACAATTTACTATTACTTAAGTATATAAGTAAACTTAGAAAGCAAAATCTTATCTAAATCCAAATTTTCATCCAAATCGTTAGAGCCGTTTCCGAGATAGCCGAAATAAATTTGTATAAATATATATTTAAATACAAGAATTGCTCGCTTGAAGTCATAAGATTAGTACCTACATACAAATTACCCTTTTAGGAAGGAAGTCTTACTTCAGATATCTATGTATCGATTTGTGGTACCTATAATAAACGTAAAACTTAGGGCAGGAAAATTCGAAGTTTCATTTTTATAGTAAACCGCAAGTCATTTACTTTTAGAATTACTGTTATTACTCGTTATTGTTTAATCAAAACTTTACCTGATCACCAGACTTAACACGAATTAAGAGACAAAAGGCAAAATTAAATAGCCTAATTAAATTAACTTTTACTAAATGATCTCCAAACTCAACAGAAATATCGATATAACAAAGCCCTCCCTATACACGGAGACGTTATCTCAGAGGATATAATATCCTACTAATCTAATAAAATTCCAGGAATTTTGTCTGGACTAGCGTTGACTATTAAGACCCTACTACGCCCCAATGGCCTTGCTCGAATGGGTGGAGTCAATCCCACTTCACCCGCGCGGTCCACACTTCGTCTTTCAAGAACATCGCAAAACCTAACGTCATAGAATACGCGGATGAACGAACGCGCGTGCGAGTAGCGCGCACGGCATCTTCTTTGCCTATAATTCTTTGAATTCATTTAGTGGAAAGTTCTTCATTGAAAGTGAAGTTTGATCATCATTATCCATACTATCCATACTTCCATACTAAATATATCCTATATCCTACTCTATTATAAATGCGAAAGTTTGTTTGTTGGTTTGTTAATTTGTTGGTTTGTCCTTCTTTCACGCAGTAACGGAGCGACGGATCGACGTGATTTTTGGCATAGTAATAGTTTATGGACCGGAGAGTAACATAGGGTTCTTTTTATCCGGAAAATGCATGTTTCCTGTGGGAACGCGGGTGAAAACCGCGGGCAGAAGCTAGTTATATTATTAATGCGAAAGTGTGTTTGTTGATTTCTTGGTTTGTCCTTCTTTCACGCAGTAACGAATCAACGGATCGACGTGGTTTTTGGCATAGATATAGTTTATGGACCGGAGAATAACATAAGCTACTTTTTGTCCCGGAACAATGCACGGTTCCTATGGGAACGTGGGTGAAAACCACGGGCAGAAGCTAGTTCGTAAATAAACGGGACGGACGCACATGAGATCATACAACGTTGAGATTTATCTCAAAACATCGCTCTGGACTATAATAAAAGTACATACAGCCAATTTGCTCCGTAACGTTGAAATTTGTTACACCTTTTGACCCAAAAACGAACGTGTACGTAAATAAATGATTTTCGGGTTATTTTTTATTTTTTACTTTTGTAGTCATGTTTTTTATATTGATGTCATTTACGAGGTATCGAGTCATCTGCGAGTGTCCGTCTGGGTTTCCGTTTTGTTCATGAAGTCTGCCGGCAAACAGTAATGTGCAAGCATTATTGTGTTCCGGTTTGTTGAGCAAAGTAGCCAGCGAAATTACTAAGATATGAGACTTAGTCATGAGCACACTGCGGTGCCGCGCAGGCTTTTGTGTTTCAAAGTTCTGAATGGTACTGCAATTTTTATGGGCCGGCATTATGACTCCCATCAGGCAAACGTCCAGCTCGTCTCGTTAACCAATACAATAGAAAAAATAGACAAGTGTGGGTTGGACTCGCGCGCCGAGGATTCCGAACAGACTTGTAAGCATGTAAATAGTTCGTTCAAGACTGGAATCGTTAGGTCCTTTTACAGCTACATTCAACAAAATAATTAACCCTAAAAAATTGTACACAATACACTCATTGATAATGTGCGTGTGTGTGAGTGCGTGCGTGCGTGCATGCGTGCTTGCTTGCGTGCGTGCTTGCTTGTGTGCGTGCTTGCTTACGGGCGTGCTTGCTTACGGGCGTGCTTGCTTAAGTGCGTGCTTGCTTGCGTACGTGCGTGCGTGCGTGCTTGCTTGCGTACGTGCGTGCGTGTGCGCGTGTGCACGTGTGCGAGCGTGTGCGTGAGCATGTATGTGCATGCGTGCGTGCGTGCGCTTGCGCGTGCGCTTGCGCGAGCGTGTGCATGCGCGTGCGCGTGTGTGTGTTATACATAATTAGTTTTCGGATTTTTCGCTTTACTTGTGGTATAAGACAATACTTCTTGCCAAATTTAATGATTCTAGGTCTCCGTGAACCACCCTATAGGTCTTGAATGGATTTTAAATCGTTATCATTTCCGATATCAGCACCCCGAGAAACCTAGAAAATGGCACCCATATTATCGATTTCCTAAAAAAAAATCCGCCATCTTGGATTTAAAAATGGTTGTCATTTCTGTAATCAGCACCCCGAGAAATCTCGAAAACGACACCCATATACCATTTTATTGAAAAAAAATGTCCACCATCATGGATTTTAAAATCGTTGTCATTTTCGATACCAACACCCCGAGAAACATAGAAAATAGCACCCATATTATCGATTTCTTAAAAAATATCCGCCATCTTGGTATACAAAATGGTTGTCATTTCCGTAATCAGCACCCCTAGAAATCTCGAAAATTACACCCATACCATTTAATTGAACAAAAAAATGTGTCCGCCATCTTGGATTTTAAAATCGTTGTCATTTTCATTATCAGTACCCTGAGAAACCCCGAAAAAGACACCCATATCCTTTTACTAAAAAAATTTGTCCGCCATCTTGGATTTTAAAATAGTAGTCATTTTCAAAATCAGCACCCTGAGAAACCTCCAACACGACACCCATATCATTTTACAAAAGAATTGTCCACCATCTTGGATTATAAAAGAATTTTTCATTTTTGTACACAGTATACCCCGAGAAATCTCGAAACTTACACCCATAGCATTTTATTGAAAAAAAAAACATTGTCCGCTATGTAGGATTTTAAATCGTTGTCATTTTCGATATCAGCACCCCGAGAAACCTAGAAAATGGCACCCATATTATCGATTTCCTAAAAAAATCCGCCATCTTGGATTTAAAAATGGTTGTCATTTCTGTAATCAGCACCCCGAGAAATCTCGAAAACGACACCCATATACCATTTTATTGAAAAAAAATGTCCACCATCATGGATTTTAAAATCGTTGTCATTTTCGATATCATTTTTACTGTAGATGGCCCTGATCGTTTGGTGGTCGTTTGCCTGATGATAAAGATAACGCCGGCCCATAACAATTGCAGTGCCAATAAATACTTTGAAACAAAAAGATGCAGTACCGCGTTGTGCTCGTTAACCTGAGTAATTTTACTTTTCAATTTGATTTCCAGTCTTTCTTAAACAGTTCTAAACCTCCCGATATTCCAGTAGCTGCCGCTAATAATTTGTTTACCAATACATATATTTTCCACTCGTAAAAATGATGTAAGTACGTAAACAAGAAATTGTAATCAAAAATGTAACCCATTCAATATGTTTACGAGGAGCGTCCACGCGCAAATCACGGAATGAATCACATTTCACCGCTCTAGACGCTACTCTTTGAGCAAGCTTCAAACCCACACGAAAACAAATACTTGTATTGTATATCATTCACGCACACAAATATGTAACGTCGGCGGACAGCGTTTGCAGAGCAACGAGCGACACAACCTCCCCGTCTGAATGCCAGTGCATGACTGCCGCGCGCGCCCGCGCAGAGCACCTCTGAGACTTGTACATTTGGAATTCAGTTTTTTGATCATTTCTTTGCGAAATATTGCTCTATGCACAAATGAAACGGCCAGTTTATAGAAAATTTTCTTCCTTATTTTTTGGTGTAAAATTAATCCCAAACGTCTAAGTCATTTAGAAGTTTTAGGGAAAATAGTTTTAAAACAGCATGCTGTTAAATATTTTTTCATACCATAAGTAATGGTAACACAAAAAAATCAATCAGTGAAATTAATGCCCTTGAATTGATCATTCAGGTAGTATTTTTTTCAAGTCGTTAAACCAAGCCGTGTGGGAGTTTTAGGAGGAGAAAGTAGTCGTTTTGTCGTCCCTAGCCCCTTAACGTTCCGCAGCTTTTTAAACCAACTATATCTACTTAGTTGATTCCACCATTACTTCGCTTTTAGAATACTACTACTGCCTACGTTGTCTACGCTTTTAGCTGTCTACGATTTTCATACTATAATATTCATTCGTCGCACAATAATTTTTACCTTTCTTGTTTTGTTTTTTATGTTCTATAGATACGTTGCTTCGGCTTTAAAACCCTATCTCACCTGCGGCGTAAGTACGGATTTTTTCGATCGACAAAATTCGATAAAATTGACAGTTCAAATCGATAAACTTAGTTTTATCGATGTTTTACATAATTTGTCGAACCTCGATACAATCGACAAAAGTTATCGAATAACTAGGTTGAATCCAAAGGGAATATAGAACTACTACAATACTTTATGATCAGACTTCGGTACTTACAACATTCGATAAATTTATCAGTTTTCTGATTCGACAAATTTATCGAAACTACTTCCGTACTTGCGCCGCTGCTGGTGAGATAGCACTGAGGGTGTGATCAGCAGTGACTGATGCCGATAAGTGTAGAATTGGATACGAACTGATATGGAGCTTGTTCACATCACACGATTCATTGCAATTCTTGTGTGTAACGTGAGGTCTTTGGCGTGATGTTCAATTTTTTTCACATAACCAATATCGATCTTAAGCGGCATTAGATTATACGAAAACCGCTTCCGTAACCCACACCATTATTTTAGGCACTGAAACCAGTACAATCGCATTCAGGTCAACTAAAATAAGTGCCTATTCCGACTAGTCCCATAAAACTTTACTGCTCCCATATGGGCCAGCGCAAACTGGCGAAAGGGCCACTTCAAACACCTAGGCCGTAAAGGAGATTGGCAGCGGCCCTAAACGGCCCTCGCTGCAGTAAAAGGCGTAAAAATAATAAAAACTTAGGAAGTTTTATGTTATTTGGTAACGAGACGAGCTGGTCGTTTGCCTGGTGGTAAGCATAACGCCGGCCCATAAAAATTTCAGTGCCACCCAGAACTTTGAAAGACAAAGGCCTGCGCGGTACTGCAGTGCGCTCGTTACCCTGACACACATCAGGTATTAAGTCTCATAAGCCCAGTAATTTCACTGGATACTCTGCTCACCAAACCGGAACACAGTAATGCTTGCACACTACTGCTTGGCGGCAGACTTCACGAGCAAAGCGGTGGTAACAACCCAGACGGACACTCGCAGAAGAGTTAGTCCTCCCACAAAATGTGCCATTTATTCGTGAAATTGGCTGGTGGAAATTATTTGAACAGCAGGTTCGATTCCCAAAGCGTGTGAGATTTTTCCAAATATTTGAATGCTATGTCCAAATGTTTTTCTTAATTCTACAATCGACGACATTGGTTCATAAGAACATCCCTCAACCAAGAACAAGCCCTCCTGATGGGACACCTCTTTGAAGGAAAAATTGGGTTTTTAATCTTTTTTATGTTATGTAGGTGGCGAAATAGATGATGATCGTAGAAAATATGATCACATTGAATGACATCTTTGGAAGTACGCCATTTTTTATATGAATATTGGTGCATGCGAGCCCCGTGCAATAGGGAATTATTGTGCATGTATTGTGACGTAGGAAACTTTTTACATAAAATATTTAAAAATTAAATGACCTAAGTCTAAAATAAATGATTAGATTTCAAACGATGTGTACAAATGTGAGGAGGACAAAGTGTGTCTATACTCAGGCTGGTCATAAATTGGCACAAGTAAAATAGTATTTAATAATATCTAGTCAGTAAAACAGACTGAGCTTCATATCTGTAGACATTCTATTCACATAATAACTATTAACACAGTTCATAATATGTACAAGTAAAGTGCCCATAAAACATTTAATTTAATCACACATGAAGAAACTTATAAAAGGATATTCAATGAAGCCTCCATAAGTAACTTTTCCACCGTAAATGACAAAAAAGTATTTTATGGGATAATAAAGGACTATAAAGGACGTTTAATGGTGCTACAGAGTAAAGACGCGTGGTATAAGGATGATGTAATAAATGCCAAAGGCTTTAAGAGCCAGAATTCGGCCGCACGGATTTCAGTTTTCACCCCCACTTCCCCGGAACAAAATGTACCCCTGCAACACCTAGCGCCATTTTCACAATTATAAATTTGCGGAACCAAACACTTCCAAGTATGTATTAGCGCCATCTGATTAGGACTGCTGGGACTACGTTTCAATACGCACACGCCACACGCCATCTGTATTTTCATACAAGAACTAGCTGTGAATGATATAGCCAGTTTGCGACAGTAAATGATAGTACATACACGCATAGTGTATTATGAACCCCGATTTTGACTCATTTCGTTTCTTTACAAATATCAATATTTTTAATAAATGTAAGCTGTAGAGTAAAACTCCCGCATGGATACGACATGCATTTTATTTTAAAAAAAATATCAAAGTTGCCATACAACCGGGTCATGACATTAACAAAAAAAATATATATAAAAAGAACTGGAGGACTTATTTGAGTTTTTATTTTATTATATAATCATACACTTCATAAAACACCTTCTGACTAGATTTTGTCATTTTACTTTGTGTAGATAACGAAATATGAATATTTTTATCTTCTTTCTTTATATTTTTTTCTCGACTATAATGCCGTAATAGGTATCAGTTTATCGATATTATTAAAACCATAAACTAATTCCGTGTTATCTAGAAGTTATCAGCAATTTTTTCATTTTTGTCAGGGTTGTCACGTACGCACATCCGGATGCTTATGGTATTTTTATCCGGATCAATTCAAATTTCTTTATTCAGATGGGTCTCCAGGCCCGTCCCAAAGATGTAACACTAATCAAAATCAAGACCCAGAAACTCGTCGACATTATTTTAAAATAAATAGTGATTAGTGATGGCAAGTTTAGAGTGCCTATTTCTATTTTCTTTAAAAAAGGTGTAATAGATTCGCGTGAACCCATGTTGTAGATGCATGTCCCTACTCTCTCTTCTATACAAATAAATAAAATTGAAGTGTCTGTTTGTAAGAACAAAATTATAGATTTTTACTAAATATATATGAAATTATATACGGTACCTATAACAAAAACACAATTTTTAAAATGTTGTTTTTCTGTCTGTCTCTCTGTTTGATCCGGATAATTTCCGAAACGGATGGACTGATTTTGACAGGATTTTCACTGGCAGATAACTGACGTTATAAGTAGTAACTAAGGCTACTTTTAATTTAGTAAAAGAATTAGGGTTCCGCGCCAAAAAATAAAACCCATGAAATCCAATATCTCCGTGCGGGTTAAACCGCGGGCAGCAGCTAGTATTAAATATATTTACCGACATTAGCGGATGTTCACGTACAAATATGTTATATTTATAATAAATTGCTTTTAAATAAGCGGGAAACGACTTCGATGAAAATGTCGCAATATAGGTATGAACTTTCATCCCCCAATTTTCTACCCTTAGGGTTGGTATTCCTTCATGAAATTAGTAAATTTGTGTAATTAATATAGGGTGGTGCCCTGCCTACTTAAAACAATAATCATTTAAATCAGTTGACAATTGGCAGATAAATCAAATTAAGTCACCAAAAAAACTACAGATAACTGAACCTCCTCCTTTAATTGAAGTTGGTTAAAATATTAGTAGTTTGTTTCGTATGAAATATGAACAACAAAAAACCATAATTATCTCAAGAGAATATTTTCAGATGAGAAGGTGATGACCCTGGACCCGGATATAACATTAATAGCTGATAACTTCTAGATAACGCAGAATTAGTTTATGGTTTTAATAATATCGATAAACGAATGCCTAAACAATCGTTTAGTTTAGAAATCTCCGACTAATACGGTGTTATAGTCGAGAAAAAAGAAATATAAAGAAAAAGGATAATAATATTCATATTTCGTCATCTACACAAAGTAAAAAGACAAAATCTGGTCAGAAGGTGTGTTATGAATTCACGAACTAAATCACAAAGCTGTTCGAATGAAATGTTTAGAAGGCAGTAAAATCTATGTTTCAGCGAAGTCCTAGGATAGTTTGTTTCCGTGTCATTACGAATTTAAACATTTTCTTTTTTTTTCTGAAACTATCGGCCGTTTCCAGAATAGTTATTTACACAAAAAGATACCTCACTAACTCCTCTACGCCCTCACAACATATCTCGTCATAATTCCATGGGCTAATAAAGTTATCAGCCAAAACATTGTATGTCCGGTTTACTCGGTTACAGGAATGATACTTTGTTTTTTTTATTTTTTTATTAATTATTGACAAGTGGAATATGGCAGGTAGGTAGTTTATAGGTAGGAGTATATGAATAGTATATAGTATATGTAGAGTATATAATAGTATATAGTATTTTATGATATATTTATTTTTGCGGTTATCCGGATCAAATTGGGACGATTTTCAAAAAAACATATTTCTGGAACTAGATACTTTTGCTACCTGGGAGTTTTACTCTTGCATTTTGTTTAATTAAAACTATTAGGTTTTGCAGTAAAAATGGAATGACACAGAATCAGTCAGGAATTAGTCATAGTAGTTTATTTTATGCGAAATTAAATTTCCTTTAATTATTCATTCATTTTAATCTAAAGAGTTAGCTTGTGTGGTTTTTATGTTATTTGGAGTTAACTTTAAGACCCTTTATTTTTGCTTGCGAGTGTAGTAGGTATATTTATACAAATAAGTATAAAAATAGTTTTTCACCTCGCAAGCTCAGAAAGGTCTTGTTTATCACTCGAAATCTGCGTGCAGAAGTACATTATATCCACTGATTTTATATTATAGCGTGGCGCGCGCAACGCCGCACGGTACGAAGTTGCATAGTATATTATGAACCCCAATTTTGTCTCGTCTCGATTTTTTACAAATAGGTATCAATAGTTTTAGTAAATTAATCTCTAGAATAACAAGGACACGACAAGTAGTTTATTTAAAACAATTATCAAAGTAGCCCTACAATCGGGTCATGAAATTAACACAAAAAAATATTTAAAAAGAACTGCGGCGCAAGTACGGATGTCCTAAACTCCTAACGATAAATTTGTCGAATCGAAAATACTGATAAATTTATCGAATGTTGCGAGTACCGAAATCTGATCGTAAAATATTATAGTAGCTTTATATTCTCTTTGGATTTGGATTTGACCTAGCAATTCGATAACTTTTGTAGGTTGTTCAAGGCTCGATAAATTATATAAAAAACCAATTTATCGAGTTGAACTGTCAATTTCATCGATCGAAAAGATGTACTTGCGCTGCTGGAGGACTTATTTGAGTTTTTATTTTATTATATTAGATAATCATACACTTCATAACACACCTGATCAGTTTTTGTCTTTTTACTTTGTGTAGATAACGAAATATAAATATTTTTATCCTTTTTCTTAATATTTTTTTCTTTCGACTATGACGCCGTATTAAACTGAGATTTCAAAACTAAGCGATTGTTTAGACATATTTTTATCGATAATATTAAAACCGCAATCTAATTCCGCGTTATCTAGAAGTTATCAGCAATTAATGTTATATCCAGACTAATCCGGGTCCAAGGGGGTGACACCGTCTCACCTGAAAATATTCTTTTGACATAATTATGCATTTTTATTGTTAATATTTTATACGAAATGAACGTCAAATAATTTAACCGTCTTCAATAAAAGGTATTAATAAATAATAAATACGGGTGGTATTCTTTTATCTAAGGGTGGAAAAATGGGGGATGAAATTTCATACCTATATCGCGACATTTTCGTCGAAGGTATTTCTCGCTCTTTCATTTCCGACTTTAAAATGGCCGAAAGAAAGAAGAAAATAAAAAGATCCCATTATCAGCTGAAGCAGTATATTTATTGAAACCTGTTGTTGAACAAAATATTTTATTTATTACTCCAGATGACCCTGATGATGAAAATGTAGTCATTCAGAATCTTCATTCTGAATGACTACGATTAAATTTGTATCTAACAATAACTCTTTGACCCGGTTTTTTAGCTGCTGTCATCGATGTAATTTCTATAATTATTACAAAAGAAAGAGTAGGTACTTGCCTCTACAACATGGGTACACGCGAATCTATTAGACACATTTTTTAAAGAAATAGGCACTCCATCACTAATCACTATTTATTTTAAAATAATGTCGGCGAGTTTCTGTCTCTTTATTTTGATTAGTGTATATTTACCTACTTGGGACAGGCCTGGAGTCCCATGTAAATAAAAAAAAAATTGATCCGGATAAAAACACTATAAGCATCTGGATGTGCGAAAGTGACAACCCTGACAAAAAAAGAAAATTGCTTATAAATTGTAGATAACGCGGAATTAGATTGTGGTTTTAATAATATCGATAAGAATATGTCTAAACAATCGTTTAATTTAGAAATCTCCGTCTAATACGGCATTATAGTCGAGAATAAAATATAAAGAAAAAAGGTAAAAATATTTATATTTCGTTACCTACACAAAATAAAAAGACAAAACTGGCCAGAAGGTATGTTATGAAGTGTAAGATTATATAGTAAAACTAGCTGCTGGCCGTGGTTTCACCCGCGCGGATATATTGGATTTTACGGTTTTTATTTTTTTGCGCGGAACCCTAATTTTGCCAAGCCGGAACAAACAAACAGATGGACAGACAAAAATTTTAAAATGGTTGTTTTGTTATAGGTACCGTAATACTTTCGTATGCATTTGGTAAAAAGCTGATATTTTGATATTACAAACAGACACTTCAATTTTATTTATTTGTATAGATAAAAACTTAAATAAGTAAGTACTCCAGTTCGTTTTAAATATTTTGTTTTTGTTGATTTCATGACCCGGTTGTAGGACAGATTTGATAATTTTTTCAAATAAACTACCTGAATAACGAGATGAGACAAAATCGGGGTTCATAATAACAAGTGCGACGATGAAAACACGAAAAATAAAATTGTGCAAAAAGTGACCTTTGATGAGATTCGATATATGGTGCTAAGTGCAATCGTACGCCTTCGAGACCGAACGCTTCGACCACTAAACCAACACGACAGCTATGTGTTAGGTCGAAATTAGTAACATATTACTAGTACTTGTATTTTGTTTCCAAATTACAAAACGGAATTGTATCATCGTAGTTACAATGTCAACTCATTTCTCAGCTTACCCACAAGCTTGATAAATCAATTAGTTATTCACAGTTTGATTTACAGTTACAGCAATTTTATGATACATTTTTTCATCGGACCACAAATTTTCACTCTGATAAAATATGATAACTTGATTCTCAAACTACTTGAATTATTTTATTTCGAATATTTTCGATCAGTTACAGTTAATTACGTGTTGACGTATTATATGTAGTATATTATATTATATAAATATATATATAACCCCTCAAATGTCGGCCGGAACCACGTCGGTCCGGCGGCAAAAAAAAACAGTTAGCCCTTATTCAGTTGTGATAAGGTTCAAAATAGCTTGAACTAATAAAATAATAAAATTGCTAACTATATTGAACCTATATATATATATATATATAACTAAAACCGACAAATTGGTGGGATTCGAACCAACACCTATATCCATTATTATAGGAGGTAGGTAATACCTACTTACTTCTCCCGTACCTAAGGCTAATATTCCACCCGTCAAAGATCTTTGACCAAGTTGCCTTTGATCGAAGAACTTGGATGACTTCATCAAATCATCTAGGAACGTCAAAGTTTGAACAAAGACCAGAAAACACAAAAAAAAAATTGTGCAAAAAGAGCCCTTGCTGAGATTCGATATATGGAGCTAACTGCAATCGTACGCCTTTGACGACACGCAATCTATGCGGTCGAAATTGGTAACAGAACTTGTTTTTTATTTACAAATTAGTAAACGGATATGTATCACAGTTTTAATTTCAAATCATTTCTCAAAGATTGATAAAACAAATTCGCCTAATGTACATTTTTTTATAAGATTGTTTACCCATAAATATGAGAGTTTTATTTGTGTAAATGTCCTGGAGAAAAGTGACACAGGTCCGTCTAGCAGCGCGGATCGCCGCGGAATGAGATAGAGCGTGAAGCAAAACACGCGAGTAACAAGAGAAAAGAGAGCGCCACGATGTTGCCGCTGCTCGAAATTAAAAACGTAAGCGACATTTCTAAAAATCCATATTATGTAAAAATAAAACAATTAATCAAAAAAGTAGCTCGGTCGATTGTTTTCTTATTATTTGGAGAATATTTAAGTGAAATATAAGACCGATACACTTTCGTGTTTAGGATATACAAGGGAATAACTTAATTTTCAGGGTTGCGTTTGACATTTTTTTTTATCGAGACTTTTACCTTAATTCGTGTTTTTAACCCGGTCGATTAGTCATTTATATCCTCGAGTATAACGTATTAAAATATCAATACTATACAGTAAGCAGGAACGACACAATATGGGTGGCAATATTGACTATTCTGGGCCTTAAAGTTAAAAGGTATGTAATACATAGCTAGCTGTACTATAGTTCCACAGGAATAGTGATTACCTTGAGTGCTGGATAGACTAGGGTATCATAATCATGTAAGAGCCAAAGCGAATTAGTTTTTTAAGTAGGTAGATACATTTCTGCTTTATAAAAAATGTATGGGCGTTGAAATTCGCTTTCTGCTCTTTTTTATACGTACGACCTTTGATTATTATGGAACCAATATGGCTTTCAGAAATTTATCCCACCGCACTGCCACAAACTAAACAGATTTTGCTATGAAAGGTTTATAGTCAAGCCTATATTTACCCTATTCGACTATTGTCAGCGTCTTAATAACAAATAAGTACCTATATTTTGAAATCCAATATTTTGATTTCATAATTTAATTCGAGACAAATTGATAGAGCTAAACCCTTTTTGAAACAACAGCACAAATAATATTAATAAAGTAATATCTTAAAAACTGTAGCTCAGTGGGCGATCTTATCGCTCATAGCGATATCTTCCAGCCAACCTAAAACTAAATTAGTATGGAATTATATGGTACGGAATGGGGCTTTCAGTTATTGAGCAAGAACATTTGAATTCAGAACATATTTAAAGTACTTTCACACCTATAGAACTGATGATGCTATAAACTTATTTATACGATAAATTATACATACTGTATAATATAAATACCTGTAATAGTTATAAATAAGCCTGTTCACCCAATCATTGTATTTAATACCAGTTAAATAACTCTAACTGTGTCGTGGGAGCCCATCTTGCACATAGACGCATTTAAAAGTGCATCAACGTGTAGCGGCACATCCCTTTCGGGTCCCATCAGTTACACGAATAAGAGCCGTATAGTAGAGTACATAAGAGCTTATTATCGGTCGTTTTGATTAGAGATTATTCCAGCTTAATAAGAGCTTTGCAGTAAAAACGGTAAGTCGCGCGTCATTAAAGAGAAAAGATAAAAGCGGTGTGGGGTGAGATTTTTTGTAGGTTTTAAATGTGTTAATTAAAAATGAAGTATTTGTCGTTGCTATTTCTTAGGTTTTTTTTTATCTCGTTTGTAAATGCGTCTATAATCTAATTCAGATACGTTTATTTGGGCAGGGACGAGTCCTATACCTAGGGCTGCCCAAAAATTCTGTAGTAAAAATTTGATGTAAACTTTAAATACCATTTATTCAATGAAAAATTCTGAATTTCGTGCTCGTAAAATCAGGCTGCAAAATAAGTAAAATTTTCTAAGTTCAATATTTTTTAGTACTTGACACTTGTCCTCCATGTACCATGGCTGTGGACTAACCGGTAAGTATAAACAATAATAGATCCCCAGGCCGCGCTTTTAGCTATAGACCCGGTCTGAAAATCCGGAAGAGTGGTGCACTAAGTATCTTTTCGTTTTTTACAGTGGATATTCTATGACCATCTCTAAACGTCACTTTGTTGTTTATTGACATCCAACGCGAGCGAAGTCCCAGCTAGTTACGAATAGTACTTCCAGTGAATGGACTTACTTTATCTTTTTCTACACGTTTTATTTGGTCGTTATAGGTAAGCCTTGGTCCACCTCGATTTGTGCTTCAAGATATTTAGCACAGTACGTCATCGTTCTCTCATTTATAACGCGATAATCCTAAGCTTTACAATCTTTCACAACACAAATATAGGTTTGTGGGTGCATCGCAACGTAAAGCAAACAATCCACTGTTTCATCACGCCACATCATTCGAAGAAAGCATCCCACATGGGACGGGTAACTGGGACGATCTAATTTCTTCCATTAATTTTATTTTCTTTGATTAATCACTGATGATTACGGATGCAACGTCGTGATGTGGTGATGTCGAAATTGCATGAGAAAGTTGAGCTGTAGTGGGAATGGAATTAGTGTATTCCTGTCTCGTTTGCTCTACTTATTAGTGTAGTTGGTGTGAGCAGTTGGAGAAATGACCTCATGAATCAGAAAGAAAACTTGCGAAGCTTTTTAAGTTTTCAACCAACAAGCGACAATTTGGTCGTATTGATGAATATCCTATAGACCTATATTATAGAACTGGCTCCCAAGTGCAGCTGCTGGAAATATCGATGGATGCTTGGCGACTGATTTTCAACTTGAGGGTTGTAGCTAACCAGGCGAGCGAGACTGAAAATATGCTCAAGTTCTCTGGTAGCGCTGGATTAGCGTCCATGGCCAGCATCGTCCTTGGGTTAGAGCGGGAGGAGCGGTCGCTAGCAGCTCTGCGAGTGTCCGTCTGGATTGTTACCGCCGCTTTTCTCGTGAAGTCTGCCGCCAAGCAGTAAAGTGCAAGCATTACTGTGTTCCGGGTTGATGACCAGTGAAATTACTGGGCTTATGAGACTTAATACCTAATGTCTCAGGGTAATGCACACTGCAGTGTGACGCAGGCCTTTGTTGCAAAGCTCTGAGTGCATGGCACTGCAATTGTTATGGGCTGGCGTTATGCTTACCATCAGGCAAACGACCAGCTCGTCTCGTTACCAAATAGCATAAAAAAGTAGGAAGATTAACCAAAAACAGAAATATTCAGTAAAATTGATCTGAAAGTGTCGACCAACGGACGCTGAAAGACAAACTAACTGTACCCTGTTAAAAGGCTAGGGTTGGCACCGCTCAGTGCTCCTTGGCTTCGGACCCTCGGTGAACGGCTTCACTATGTACCTATTAAGTAATCCATCATCGGTTAGTTATCGTCAGACTAACAAGCTGTTTATAACACTGACGTAACTTGCGAATTAACACTTGATTAACACCCCGTTTCATAACTGAAGAACGCCAGATGTAAACAATCTAGGTTTACACTAGCCCAAATGTTAGGCCTTGCAGATCTAGTCTAGACCAATTACTCACAATGGTGAGCTCGCAATTAGTATGTGGCGATGGAGTATGCAAAAATAGGATAGTCGCGGTCAAAACTGTTTGATGTAAATGGGTGCTTAAAGACTTAAACTTTAAGTAGTTTTGTTCTAACAATGCTTTTTACCGCTATTTTACAATATAAACATGTACTTAATGATATTTTTTCTAACTTAGACTTGACCGCCTTATATCCTCTGCACGCTAGCGATAGCGCTCAGTTATAATTATATCATACATAAGCCACTAGAGTTAAGCAACGTTTACCTATTGTCACTTATTATATGTACACTTAGAATTATGTAAACCCAAACATCGATTAAAAACGAACAATATACAACAAAGATAATATCGTGACATTATTATCCCAGGGACGCCATGCATGTCTTTAAAATAATTATATTTATTCTAAATAAAACGCATTTTAAAAATATGGGCAACAACAAAACAAAATAAACAGGACCAAAACAAAACATAATTTTTTCAATTAAAATTCCTCTATTCTCAAACTTAACACCGGTTTTGAGTGTCGTCTAATTAAATGCCCATTTAAGCATTCAAAATATTTGTTCATTATTATATTTAAACACTTTCGTCCTCGACTGTACAGATGTTAGATCCCATATGGGTGCATCTGTTTCTCATGCATGACATTTTGTTTATTTTCATTGTTCAGTTTAGTCTAATATAAGTGAGCCAGCCGCTTAATAAAAAAATATTGACTCATTCTGAGCTTTTTGAACATGTGTATGATTTAAAGTAAAAAAAAATCACGTTGCCATGCATATTCGTTGACTCATACAATCATACATTTTTCATGGTCATGTACTTTGGCCCTAAATAGCCTCATTGGAGCGCTAAAACTTATCTATCTCCCTCCACGACAGTACTAAATTTATCATAAAAATTGCTTATCTAGTTCACAGAGTTTTAGTTCACCTCTTATCACACACCCTATGGCGTTAATAAAGTACAAAGATTAACGGGAACCAAGGAACGGGTCTGATCTATCCCAGTCCTCTCGGACTGATGACCTCTACGACCTAGACATTAGAGGCTAGTTCGAGCCGGATGGGCCGAGGTATCGAATTTCCGACCGTTACATCATGAGACCACCGACATGGCTTTCCAACCCAATGGCCATTGTAAAACTTCCTCGTGGTATTAAAATAGTATGGATTTGTTGAACTGCAATGGATATATATTACAGTTTATAAATATTTATAAATAAACATACTATTTAACTTGTTCATTTTACTGTATTGGTTACTAGCTTCTGCCCACGGTTTTCACCCGCACTTCCACAGGAACCGTGTATTTTTCCGGGATAAATCAACGTCGATCCGTTGCTCCGTTACTGCGTGAAAGAAGGACAAACCAACAAACACTCTTTCGCATTTATAATATTATACTAGTAGGAGGACGTAGGAAGTAGGATTATGCAATCTGTCATTCATTCCAGTCATTTTTTCGGTAAGCCCGTCCAAAGAAAATTGTTACTGAGAAATAGTAGCACAAACAGTATGCACTAATGTATTTAATATCTCTCAGTTACAAAACAAAATAGGTAGAACGTTATCAAATGACACAAGACGAATAAAATCC
Source organism: Crocallis elinguaria (assembly GCA_907269065.1). Taxonomy (NCBI): domain Eukaryota; kingdom Metazoa; phylum Arthropoda; class Insecta; order Lepidoptera; family Geometridae; genus Crocallis; species Crocallis elinguaria. The sequence goes on along the minus strand of OU026065.1, from coordinate 10,394,809 downwards.
CACAAGCTTCTAAGATCTAAAATGCAAGCAAATAAGCAAGTGTACCTACTCTTACACTCGTGTGAAACATCATTCTCTGTCTTGCCCCACTTAGCTCAAAACAGACCAAACATGTCAAACAAGTGTATACACCGATATCCCATAATCATGAAACAAAATACTAAGTACCAGATTCCAGACCAATAAAGCCTCATAAGTATCAAATATACCTATAGAGAGAGTAAGTACTTACTCGATTGTATATGTACCCCATAATCGTGTGAACCAAACTCTTTTCTGTCCCACTTATTTCATAACAGATGCACTAGACCAACGCATCTATAGTCTAAAGACGGTTTAGTACTCAGCTTAAATTAGGACAATAATACATTCAGCACTGTGCATTTGTTAAATATCAATTTGTTTAGAAACTAGGCCGCGTTTTGTTTAAAGCTATGGCGTTTGCGCAGATGTAAATTTTGCAAATGGTTAGTTTTCATTAGGTATATAGTTCCTACCTAATCTGATTATTGAGTGGACGTTCTCATTTGTTTCAGTTGTTGCTAAAGTACCTAATGTACCTGATCGCGGTAGACTGGGCTAAAACGGGCTTAACCTTTCCGTCTGGTACGACTCTTACTACCTATGAGGGAGGCTGGACACCAGTCTCGCAAAAGTACCCCTGTCCAGTCTGATCAGCAAGCCCGTCCACCAAGCTCAATCAATGTGGTTTCAATTGAACATAGTAGGTAAGTATAAAGAATCGGACCAGACCGGAAAGTAGGTATTATACCTAAACAATAACTTTTGAAGGTTTAACTGCCACAATAATCTTCCAAAAAAAAATAAGTTAAACTTACACCAAGCATTCTGCCCGACTTCTGTTACACACGGGTAGCAATTTATCTCTCTCTATAACTTTATATAGACTACTTAGTACTTACTACTACTTCGTAGGTAATAATGTGATGCTGGGTTGGAATTTGATCAGCCGAGAATGTTGCTAAAAAAATTAACTTGCTGAAATGAAACTACAGTATTCCAGTTTGTAATACTTGAGTTTTACGTTTTCACTTAGTTTCATTATTAAATAAGCAATGTATATCCAAAATACTGTTCTACGTTCCTTGAAATAGGCGGAAGACTGCCTTATGTTTGCGTAGGTAACATCCGCTACAACTCTTTTTATAATTTAAAATTAAAAAAACAGTACTTCTTCACCACTTTTAGACTTCAGCGGCTCGAATTGTTAAATCTATTTTTTACAAGTTATTTTAAAGTATAACTGTATCCACATTAAAAACGCTAAAAAGAAAAAAGTTCTGCACCGTACATTTAAAAAATCGATCCTAAAGCGTTGTCTAGACTAAAGACTCTAGCATCTAGACGATCGATCACGATTGTCAATCAGCGCTACAGTCACCTACAATATGGTCAAAAGTTCAAAACAAAATGTACTATCAATTTAAATTCCACTAACCGTTCCTTCAGCGCAACACTATTTTAAATCAAACGACCATTTGCCAATTGGAATTATTAGCTCTATCAAAAATGTACTCAACTTAAAGCAATTATTTTCTCGTAGCAAATACTGCTGAGAACTGCTGCTGCTGCAAGCTATTGGCCTAGTGGGGCCACACCTTTATAACACACGAGTGATATTTAAATAGGGCAGTGGCCATCTCTGTACAAGTATATAAATATTGTAATAATCGCCAGCGGAAGTGAGTAACTGGGTGAGGAAAGCAGTTAACGAGCTGAACATCGTATACTAAAGGTTTATTGGATTCTCTTCCAATTGAGTATAAGATAGCAGGTTTATTTCATTAGTTAAATCTTTGCTTTTTTATAGTACAATCATTATCAGCCTCTTACGGTCCCACTGCTGGGATACCGGCCTTCTCTCAGAGAGTATGGGTCATAATCCACCACGCGGGCCCAGTGCGGCTTGGTGGATGTCACATGTCCTCGAATTTTGTGGTTCTTTAACATGGGGGTTTCCTCACGATGTTTTCCTTCACCGTTTTAGAGCGAGTGTGAATAATCCGCACATAGCTTGATATAAGTCATTGGTGCGGGCCGAGTCGAGATTCGAACTATGGTGCGTTGGATTGAAAGTCGCACAAGTTTCCGCTCGGCCACACTCGCTCTACGTTATAGTACAATAGCTGTACCTATTGTAAAAAAGTACAATGTAAGAAGTGCATTGCCTAAAAGAACCAAATATATATTCGTTCAATAAGCTTCAGTTACACATTTACAAAGTAAATACCAGTACGAGTATATCTCAGAGATAAAATTGATAATCTGAAGTACGTAACATAAATGTTGCTCAAGTCGGTACGGGTTAGTGAATTTATAATCCGAGAGAGGTCACGGTGCAGGTCATACTTTCACTACGTGTACTCCTGTCCTAAGTTAGGGACAGTATTCAGTTATAAAGACCGTATAATCATACATTAGAATAAACTCTTTATTGAAACACCAAAAAAAAACCAATAATAATTCAAATTCAAATTGCTTTATTAGCACAAAGGCCTCAGGGAATGTTACAATAAATTACTCTATGTAATCCTAGTATCCTAGTAATATTATAAATGCGAAAGTGTGTTCGTTGATTTGTTGGTTTGTCCTTCTTTCACGCAATAACGGAGCAACGGATCGTCGTGATTTTTGGCATAGATATAGTTTATGGACCGTAGAGTAACATAGGTATCTTTTTATTTCGGAAAAATGCACGGTTCCTGTGGGAACTCGGGTATAAACCGCGGGCAGAAGCTAGTAACTAATAATTATTAGCTGTAACGGCTCATGTAATTCGCATAGAATACCTACCAAAATATAGGTACTCTATTGTTTGCATTCCAAATAATTGCAGCTATAACCTAAGTAGTATCTTCCTTTGGCACCTGCTTTGTGTCGCCAATGCGTAAGCGCGTGTAGTAACATTACCTATTATTATTCTATAAACAAAGCAAAATATTATTAATGTTTAATTGTGTATTGTTGTTAGTTTTATAATAGTCTGTTGTGTGTACGTTTAGAGAGTGTGCAAAAGAATTACACGACCTAACCTAATCGCGATGCGATGCCTCTCAACCTTTTATAACAGGACAAGTCAAATACAGAACCATAGAGCTTAGAGCACCTCCATGTGAATAATGAAATTTAAACTTGATAAAATCCGTACCTATATTCTATTGTGGACCCGTGTAGTATGTGTCCCTCGCCCTAATTTGTTCAATTTGTCATATATAATGAACAATCCGTCAATGGGGATTTTGCACGAAACACATTACAAAATAGGTACATAATAATTACTGTCGTTATAAAGGAACATAACATTAACAAAATAAAAATGAAATTTACAAAAAATATAATTATAATTTCCACAAAGACAATGAATCTAAAGGTTTCCCTAATTTAGCGGTTTTTTATCATCCGATAGTAATTTAAGTAATAATATCAAATTCTTTTCATTTCTATGAATAAAACAATGCAAGTTTTTAGTACAACTTTACGGCCCGCTAGAAAATGTGACGTAACGACATTGGTTCTCATTTTTGACGCTTCTAGCGTTCGATTTCCAGTTTTTTCGATATAGACATTTGATTCTCATGAGAAAGCGAATTGATGGACATCATAAAAAAATGAGTCAACGTCCGGGATTCGTACAAAGCTATAAGTAGGCGATTTAGTATTTGACAATTTTCTCATCTCGATCGATGAGTGTTGAGCACCTTAGAGTATAGATACTTCTTGTCGAGAATAGAACTGGCTATTACTATTTTTATGAATGGCAAATTTGAACAAAACTAGAATTTGAACTAAATTATAATTTGCATAAAATGCGAATTGCACGAATTGCGAATTGGACGAAATGCGAGATTGAATTGAGAAAATGTACCAAGTGCTCGTAACTCACTGCAACTGCTTGGAACTCACTGATAGGTACTTGGCGACAGATTTGCAACGTGAGGGTGAGCCAAGCAAGCACTATAAAACGCTCTACCATTATGATCGCATCATGAGTTCACGAAATACGATGTTTTCCTTCACCGACGGCTCAAGCTTTATCGATGAAATCGAATCATACGAAATCGAACTACGAATCGGTAGTCCATCAATGAAGCATCACTGTGCATAATCTTTTTAAAAGACAATCTCTCCGAAATGAAAAGAGCATGTAAATTTGATCTAATTATGATCTGTTTCACTGATACACACTAACTACTCTCTCAGGGCCCGCATTCATATTTCCATGTATTCTCAACCAATTACATCTTTTAGGCCGCACCATATATGGACGGGCATAGACGGCATGTGGGCGGGTACTATCGTCAAGCCATGCTTTCCCGTGATGTCTCGACACGGGAATGAGTACATCGTCATTTAACATCAGGTAAGAACGCGGTCAAACATAAGCCTATTTAAAAAAGTGCTTTTGATAAATTTTAATTTGTTGATAAATTAAAATTTACAGTTTATTCGTGTATTTTTTTCCCAGTACAATTACATACCTACTCTGTCAAGCGGGAACTTAAGTGCGACTTTCAATCCAACGCACTACTTATAGTTCGAATCTCGACTCGGCCCGCACCAATGACTTATATCAAGTTATGTGCGGATTATTGACACTCGCTCTAAAACGGTGAAGGAAAACATCATGAGGAAACTGGCATGTTCAAGAACCACAAAATTCGAGGACTTGTGACATCCACCAAACCGCACTGCACGCGTGGTGGATTATGGCCCACACCTCTCTCTCTGAGAGAAGGCCGGTATCTCAGCAGTGCTGGGAGCGTAAGAGGATGATAATGAATAGTACCGACATTCGTGTACTTATCTATTCTGTGGTACAACCGCAAATCTAACATAAGTAGGTACTATTAAATAATTCTGCTATACCAAAATAGTTACCGACTTACCGTATATATTATCTGCGCCATTTATGTCAGCTTACGCAACGCCCTGTCAAATATGGAGCAACATTTGTTTTGACAGATGCACTATAAAAAAGTGAACGTTTGAATTATGGCACTATAAAAGGGTTAAAATTGGTGATTCTTGTGAAACGACGGTTTAGGAATTTGCAGATGTTGCTGGAACGAATTTCGTTTCCCTTTAGTAATAATTTTAATTAGGCTGCAAAAGTTATCGTTATTCTGTGTTAAGCTAATTTAAAATTAGTTCATAGGTCCTAGCCGAACACTTTTAGACGCCTGTTTCGCTAGACAGGGTCTAAATATAAACGTCTAAAATTATTAGAAATGTCTCAACAGAATGGAGCTAGACAATGAATGATAAACTCCTAGACATGCCTTAGTGTTTAGATCAACCACAAATCTTTATTTAAGTACATAAACGTCGGTAAACGTTACTGTCTAAACGTTGTCTAACTTGCTTCTGTTGTGACATTTCTAATCATTTTTACGTTGACCTTTAGACACTGTCTAACTAGACAGTATTTAATTAATTTAATTATTAGAATTGTCACAAGAGCGTTGAGTTAGACAACGGTTAAACTCTACTTAAATCAAGATTTGCTAAGGCATTTTTAGGAGTTAAACGCAGTATAACATGTATGGAATATATTTTGCATTAATTGTAGAAAAAAAAATTACGCTTGTATTTAATAAAAAAAATCCAACAGTCCTAATAGAGTGAAAAGACATGAAAAATCATTGCTAGATATTTAATTTTTACAAAATAAGTTTTTTTCTGTTAGCTGTAGTCAGCCTAATGCCTACTAGCATTTCCTCATTGTTTTTTGTAATGAAAATGCATGCAATAAATACGTTAGAAATAATTAATTTTGTTCAACTATCATATTATATAATCCACTAATATTTTAAAAGTAGAAACTTCCAGTAAAACGGTGAGTTTTAGTAGTTTGGGCGGAAATACAAACACGGCAAGAACAATGCCGTTTGTTTTGGTCGCAAAGTTCACAGTATGTCTGTCTGTCCCAGGATGTGACTCACATCGTGACTTCATAACATTGAAATGATATTTAACATTATAGTTGCATGCAAAATCGTTGTCTAACTTCAGCTTTGCGCAATTGGGATGTTGCATGAAACACATATACATAATTTCTTTCGTTATACAGTTAGAAGATCACACACATTAAAAATTAAATTCACGAAAAATATATAATTTGCACAAAGACACTGCATCTAAAAGTTTCTCAAATTCACCAATTTTTTTTACCACCCATTAGTAATTTAAATGATACCATCAGATTTTTTACATTTTCATGGAAAAAAAATGTAATGTAAAAACACAAATATGGTGATTTTTACACGATATTTATTATTTTAGAGGCTGATTATGCGTCATTTAATATTTTCAAAACTTTCAAAATTAATAACATTGTGCTCGGTGGAATCAATTTTGATAGGTAGTACCTACGGGAGGTACTGTCTGTAACTTTTTGTTTGATTTGTCAATTGCTTTTTTACCGACACAGAGATCAATTACCGGCCTAGACTTACTTACTACTCGGCTCTAGGCCTTGTCTTCTTTCTTTCTTTTTCAGATTATGGCCTCTAGGCCTTGGGTATTCAAGTAAGTTAACTATGTCATTGTCAATTCCAACATGACAACCTGTTGACGTTTGAAGCCCATCATGGATTTCAAGTGTCAAATGAAGCAGATTCCGATTGCCAGCCTAGTCAGATGAGCGTACCAGGAAAACATAACTGCTGAGAACTATATTCTACAGTGAAAAGAATTTGCGCTCTTTTCAATGAAATTTGAGCTTTATAAACCGAATTGAAGCCATTCCCATTTTGTTGACGGTCGGATTTGTACGAGAAAAGCCACCACACATACCAAGAGAACAAAAACGGGTAAAGCTTTAACTTCGTTCAAGAATAGAACGGCGCGTGCTTGCTGTCCCTTTCGCTCTTTCCATTAATTTATTGGGGAATACACACATCACACACCCTTTGACCCTACATACTTATCTAGAACCATGACTTCCAGCCGAAGACGAACACGAGATTGTTAGCCGGTAAGGCCCCGGATTTCTACGAGAATGAACACGAAACATACCAGGAGAAAATAAACGAGAAAAGGTTGATTGACTCGCGACAACTCATTCGAATAGAACGGGTGCGTTCCCGCTGTCCGTTTCGTTTATTGCAATGAAGTTTAAGAAGTTCACTGAAGAGCAGAACGGAGTCCTTACTCTAGATGATAAATAAGTACGAGTACACGATAGTACGAGAGACGACTCAGTCACATTTTTATTGGGGTCCATTTCTGCTTTGTCCAAAAAAATCATCATTTTCAGCCGGAACTGTCGAAAGACGTCCGCTGAACATAGGCCTCCCCCATAGAAGTAGAACGCCACTTGGATCGGTTACAGTATGCTAGCCTGAATCCCCGACTACCTGCTATCTCTTTCATTCTTCCAATGAACTTCCTATCGCAAAATTCTGTTTCTATATTAATAGGTTGTTGAAAGGGACGCGACGTTAAAGATAGTTCTAAGTATGTTTGGACGATAATGTAAGTTACCTATGGGTATAGGTAGGTACCGAACTAATCTTATTTTCTATATAAGAACTCTTCTTTTCTTATATAGCTGGAAAACTTAAAAGTTTAGGAACTCTTCTTGAGCGTCGACCTTCTGGGTAGGTAGTATAGGTTCCACCGCGCACAGCTTTGCTCGCGTAGTGTCACAGTTTTACAATCCATGTAGTTTCATAGTGTGTATGTAAGTGTAGTTTACCGCCAAGCAGTGTAGCTACATAATTTTTCCCATGCAGCTAAATCTAAAGCTAATGTCACAGTGCGGTTACATAATAATTCCAGAAGCCCCAAACCACAAAATGGCTCCCGGTCTAATTAACGGCATAGTTTTTGTGTCTTCGGATGACATTTGACTTTTTTCTTCGGCGACATTCATGCTTCAATGGAGTTGAAATAATTCCGTATATTGCGGTTGGAAACCACTAATTAAACCTTTGAATAAATTAAAATATATACTTATGCAAGTCATACTTCCATTCCATTAGTTATTTATTTTGTGTCCTAAATTAAAATTATGCTATGTTATGTTATAATCCTTTTTCCTATTGCCTTATACGTTTGAAATTCAAATTCATAATCTGATATTGACATTTGTGTGCAATCGCATAGTGACAATATTCAAATAAGTACATAAATACTTACTTACCTATATTCCGATTTCTAAGACAAAAAAATATTCAAATCGGTTCCTATATGAAGTTGACGCTAAAACCGGGCGCAATAAACATATATATTGTGATAATTATTCTTCCGAAATTACCGTTTCGCTAAAAAACAACACATACATGCTGTTAGTTTATAGCTTTTATTTTTCAATAGGTATTACGTGCGTTTTGTTTATACACTACCTATGCGGTATACCTGCTTATTTGTATTTTATCCTAATTATGTAGGTTCATTTATTCATATTTTTAAAGAATATCACACTAGCGTCTGCTCGCACGCGTGAATCAGGATAAAATGTTCCTATTAGGGCCGATTTTTCAATAGTCAGATAGCGTCCTGTTAGATAATTCCCTGAATCATCTAAGTCTGTGGTGAAGACAGACGTAAATAAATTTTATGGCATTCTAGAGAAATAAACCTTAGTTAGCTAACGGTCCATTAATTTTGAAATGAAAGACATACTTTACTGCTTTATGATATTAGTATAGATTTTAATATTTTTAACAATAGGAGTTCAAAATCAAAATGCCGCTACGTCCAAATCTTCGAAGCCCTTGAATTAATCTATTTTTTTTTTATAAATGCCCCTTTTATACTTTATTTGTGTTTTGTCATGTGTGCATCACATTAAAAATGTAGCACAGAGTTCTAGTGAAATCGTTCGTGTGTGTGTTACTGTTATAATTATTTTGCAATAGGAAGTTCATTCATAGAATGAAAGAGACAGCGGGAAGTCGCAGTTACACCGTTCTAACGTATTGCCAGTTTATCTTTTCTCGTTTATGTTTTCCTGGTACGCTTGGTGGTATTTCTCGTACAAATTCTGCCGCCTGACCCACTAAAACTAGTAAAATGAATGATGAATATAGAGAGAGAAAGAAGGATCGATCGATCTCTAACGTTCCCAATATGACCCGCTTTTTAGTTTTTTACAAGCTTACAATGTTTGTATATATATATTGTGTTTGTTTAGGTCACAGAGATTTATTACAGTAGCAATTACGTATTATACTTTTCTGGAAAAAATATTTTTCCACAAAAAACTTATTATTGTCTAAATTAATTTGCTCTAGGCAAAACATAGATCTCCATCTATGTATGTTTGTGCTATCTATGTATGTTAGTGTTATTTATCCCTTTACAGACTTCATAGACTCTGAAGATAAAAAAGGCCTTGATGGGTGTTTGTTATGCACTATCTGAATTTCATTGAATAAAACTACAGCATGGATGGCCATTATTACTGTCTCCGACTCTATTATATGAGGTATATAATAAACATTTTAATTAAATTTAATGTAATGTGTCTTCGAATAAGAACTCAAATGGGTTTCTACCACAAATTATGTTTCTACGTTAAAAATATTTTAGCAAGGAACAAAACACTGTTTTGACTTTTGTTTGACTATCAAAACTAAACCACAGAGAACATAATAGTTAGTGCCAAGCCAATGAAACTATAGAAAATAAAAATAAAACTGCCTGAAAAGATTGAAAATTTTCTATCTATCTAAAATGAATGAATGCTATGTTGTACAGAATATACAGGGCTATGTTACTAAATTGAAAACGTTCCCAACAAACTAATGAACCGCCTCGCCTCCTAAACGATTTCCTTGAGCTATAAAAACGTGTTTACATTGTCGGAAAGATTTCTCTGCTTTTACTTTGTTTTCATTTCTTCGAAAGTGTCAAACGCAATTTCCCGTGTTTTCGTCTTGGCACGTGTGAAAAGTCCTTCTTTCATATTTTTACTGAATTGTGGAAATATGTGCAAACAGGCAGTTTCTGCAGTGTGAATAAATTTTTGACTCCACATTTTTGTCATAAACAGGTACCTCCCATAATTTAATCAATTTAGATAAGTACATTGAAACTCATTTGATCGATTACGATTAATTATTATTATTATTTTATAGTTTGTGAGGATGAAGAGGGATTGATTATGATAATTTTGTTACAAATGGTTAGTTCTCTCTGGCTTCTGATTATTATTTGGACTTTGCAATTTCTTTAGTTTTGGATACGCAGTTTGTTACGCGCAGTTACTGAAGTAGAATGGTGGCGCGGCGGACTGGCAGCAGATGCATGATTGGCTGTGGCGACATGCTTGCAGTGCGCAAGTGTGCGCCGTGCGGACGTGCGGCGCTACAACGCCGGGCAAGTACCAGGCGAACAGATAATACAAAGAGCTTGCCAAATAAAGCAGATGTGATAAAGATAAGGGTTGTAAAGGAGGAGGAGCCGGCAAAATCGATAAAGAGGCGTGGGAAATGGAACACCATGAATGGAAGAGTAGATTTACTCTAGTTGTAGAATTTATCAAGGTGATGGGCGGGGGAGCGCTACGGCATAGTGCTGACGTACGTAGTAGCCTTTTAGCATTGACTTTGTAACTTCAATGTCGAGATGTAACTGCCGTAGGTAGTATGAAAATAAAAGTTCCATTCAACTCTGTAATACTTAAACGTGTTTTGAAATTGGTATGTAAATTAGATAGATTGGATTAGTAGATTAGATGTTCAGACTTCGGAGTAACACTACTTTTTATTATAATATGTTCAGTCAGTGCGTGCGAATTTGATAAATCAAATAATCGCTTTGATTATAATAATAATTATTGTAATCATAATTAAAAAAACAATTGTGATAAATAAAATCATAACCATTTTATTATGCCGGCAACTGTCTGGCATTTCAATATCTAATCCACAGAAACTTTTCTAATATGGAATTAATGGCACTTGCATTCGGTATTGTTGTCCGACACATTTTCCGGCTGAGCAAGGACTTCCTTTGCCAATCGACTAAATCGGCAATCAGACACTCATCGACAAGTTAAAATTAGAAATGGGTTGATGAATTAGAAAAATTTGGGAGTTCAACTTTTGTTTTTAATTTAGTTAAGTAAAGTTAATGGAAAACCAATTTATGGAATCTGTTACACAACTTACAGGCTATACTCGTATAGCGGAACATCTAGTTTTTTTTGCTCAAATATTAATTATTATTCGTTAGAAATCCAATATGTAGTTCAAATTCAAAAGAAATACTTGCGGCTTTGTTTTCCTCTAAACCTATATCGTGTTCAGGGTTGGCGCAAATTCCCGGTATATTAATTAAATCCCGAAACCCGTAACCGTAACAACGCATCCCTTTACTCCCCAGGGACCTAGTAAATACCGTATAAATTGTACCAGGGAGTCATAGCCCGGTAGGCACATTGAAGCTGGGGAGATGAATGTGAATAGCTAGGTGTGTTTGCCAAATAAAAAGGGACGCGGCTATACACATTGCTCGGTGTCCTTTTTTATTTGGAATACACAAGGGTGGAGGAGCCGTGTTTGTTATTCTCTACATTGAACTGGATAGAGGATTACTCTTTAAACGAGTACAATACGTCATTACTTTTTCACTATAGATAAGAAAATAATACGAAATAAATCAGGAATGAGTGTCGATCGACACTGTAGAAATGTTTTATAATAACTAAAATTTATTTTAGTTGAAACTAACTTGGTTAATAGTTACATTCTTCTCATCAACCTCAGAAAGCCTAACTTAATTAATTTCAATGTCTTAATACCTAATGTCTCAGTATCTCCCAATGTCTCAATGCAGTGCCGCGCAGGCCGTAGCATTTCAAAGTTCTGAGTTGCACTGCAATGGTTATGGGTCGGCGTTGTGCTTACCATCAGGCAAACGAGACTCTCGCTCCATTATTAAATAGTATAATAAACTATGTACATAAGTTGTCTTTTTGTTGTAAAACTTGTTACTGTGACAGAGGACTACAACTTAGTTTCTCAAACACGTGGGTTTTATAACTTTTATAGCAACTGCAAGACGCATCGTACGCGCGATAAAAATAATTGGCCAGCCCTTACTCTTTACCGACACTATGTTTTATTCTGAGACTAAAAATACGGACAAACTAGACGGAGCGCTTCAAACCCATAGAACCATCATAGTAAGCCAGAGGTAACTTTGCACCCCGAATTTGCTCTACCATCCTTTACGACATCTATAAATATAGACAGAGGGTCAGTTTGAATTGGTATGTTATCCCGGAAGGCGGTGATTGGGACCATATAGAAAGTAGTCGACAAGTTGTGAGAATATCTCTTGGAAAAACATCATACAAAATTAAAAAAAAAAGAAAAAATCTTTAAACTGGAAGTGCGCGACATTTTCTGGATTTTTTATGTCTCTTCTAATAGCTCGTCTTGTTACCCAATTATATAAAAATATTAATATTATGAAAGTGAAATAGTGTCATGAATTTTAATGTAAGTTAGAAGTTTGCATAAGTTGTATTACATAGTTATATTTTTAGGGTGGTAAGTAATAGAAGCAGGCTGGCTTGCTTTGGTGGCTTCACTAGGATTCAAGGTCTGTCTATTACTCTGTCGATCTGTTTTTATTTATATTGTGCGTGCCTGGGACGTATACTATTACTTATTCTGTGCCGAGACTAAGTGTGGTGTAAGCCCTTAATGTAATGGGAGGATACTCTTTGATCTTTTGTCTCTATTTTCGTCTGTCACGTGATTATTGTGGCAATTTCAGTAATTGAGTACTCATGGTTTATTTCGCAGTGGTTTTAAATTAGCTTTTGTTTTATTCATCTATACATCTATACAGATAAATAAAATTGAAGTGTGTGTTTGTAATATCAAAATAACAATTTTTTACCAAATGCATATGAAATTGTATACGGTACATATAACAAAACAAGAATTTTTAAAATTTTTGTCTGTCTGTCTGTTTGTTCCGGGTAATATCCTAAACGGCTGGGCCGATTTTGACGGGACTTTCACTGGTATATAGCTGATGTTACAAGGAGTAACTTAGGCTACTTTAATTTTAGAAAAATAATTAGGATTCCATGCAAAAAATACAAAAACCATGTAATCCAAAATCTCTACGCGGGTAAAACCGCGGAGCAGCAGCTAGTATCCAATAATTGTTGAAGGGTCATGTATTTTCCTATCGTATAGCTGTATTTTTTCAACTTATTTCAATAATATAGGCTAATAGGTACCACAGATACAGTAAGGAGATTCCACTAACGGAAAATAATAAGTACTTACTTACCTACCTTGCCTAAGATTATTATAATTATATGTAAAATAGCTTATTAAACAAATAAAGCATACATCAAAGTACCGAACTATCTTATCTAGTTGAAGTTTTGAGGTAAGCACAAATCATATGAGGTAAGTACATAAGGTTTCATTGAGATAAGATACACTGGCAACTGTATTTTTTTAATCCTGGCTGTATCAAACATTGTTTCCCATGAACACCTTTTTTTTATATCAACCATCGTATAAAATTAAATAGAACCTAACATTACATTCGCTATGTTGGCAGACAGAGCTGTAATGGCGGGGCAGCAGCCAGCAAGCAGCGGAGAGCGTAAGTTATGGGCTACGGCGAGAATATTTACGACGATAGCGAAAGTACAATGCGGAAACATGCCGCCAATAGTTTCCTTTTTCAAAATTAAAGAAACCATACTGGCTGGTAATCTTGAGGAATATGTTTTTTAAAATAAAAGTCATGTCAAGGCTCATACAGTTGGTACTTGTAGGCTTATTAAGTTCTTCCCGCATTTTCACTCGCGTGCGCACAGGAACCGTGCATTTTCAGGGATAAAAAGTACTGTGTTACTCTCTGGTCCGTATTATATCTATGCCAAAAATAATGTTGATCCATTGCTGTGTGAAAGAAGGACAAACCAACAAACGTACAAACACACTTTCGCATTTATAGTACGGATTACACCACGCGTTATTCAGACAGTGTGTGTCCATGCCACCTGCGATACAGGGAATCCTAGTGCGGGGGGTATGAGTGTAAGCGTTTATTTATTTATTTATTTTAGTTACTTTTTTTACTATGACCGAATAACATGCTAACTCTTATTACACTAATATTCAAAGACGAGTCTAAGTAGCATACCACAACGTGCGACGGCGACGGTGTCGTATAGGCGTAGAATAAGGAACCAAAAACACGGTGTATGGCAATAGAATATTAACTTGAACGCGTAGGTAGGCATGTAAGGCAGGTGATAACTATAAAATGACCTTTTAATAAATATATTTGTTTACATATTTAAAATAACTAGTGCTCGTTAAGTGAAATAGCTTATCTACAAAAAATACTAAAGACGTACGTACCTACTCTACTTTAAGCAGGTAGAGACGATTAAAGATAAAGTCACGTAGAGTCGAGAGCGAACGCGCCGCTTTGTCTGGTAAAAAGTTGGGAAGTATACTGTATTGTACAAACAAGCGGTTCATTATCTATGTAGATTAGAAAAACAAATCTATTTCATTAGAAAAACAAATCTATTTCATTAGAAAAACAAATCTATTTCATTAGAAAATCTAGTAGGTTGTTAATAAATAGAGTTAAGAACTATGTAAAACTCTATTTTACAAAAATAATAAATTGTACCAGCCCAGCCTAATAAATTCGATAAAATAAGTTTTATTAAGTACATACAAAATAACAATTATTTTATTTAAATTACTATATAAAAAGAAAAAAACCGAACTTCGTCGGGCCGAATTCCGTCACAAATATGCGCCAATCTGCTACGAAAGTACCAGGCGTACAGAATAACCTAGGAGCCCAAAAACGTGTTTTTCACAGATTAGATAACAGCTACTTACCACATTTGTTGTCATCGTCAATGTTGTTATGTTGAACGCACACATGGGTCGCATAGATATTATTTCACGCATACATGCATCTCTGCGGGTGAATTGCGCTTTGTTGGTAAACTACGATAGGGTTGTCGATCAAGTTGATTCATAACGGTTTGGTTGAACGATTAGATTGATAAAATTGTTTGCGTTTAGTTACGGACTACGGTCGTTTTGATTTATGACTTTGTGATTGTTGTTACAGTACTCATTTAGCTTTAGGTAAATTTACTTTCGATGAATAGTTTTGGTCTGATGTTTTGTTATTTTATTACAAGCCATTTAACTTGTACAAATGTTTTAATTTGGTACAAAATGGTTCACAAGTCAATGATATATTTTTAAGTTTGGTGCCTGGTGGTAGGTCATTTTCTTGCGTTCACGTGGCTAGATAGCCACGTAGATAACCAATCTCAAGTATGAATATGAATATATGAATATCTATAATATATATGAATATATATAATATGAAATATATGAATATCTGTCGTCAATTACCTATTGGTGTGTTGCGACAGCTGCATTTGAGAGTCAGTCATAACCTAGGTTTGGTATATCCAAAATCTTCGACTACGTCGTCTCTTAAAATCTGGCTAGAAACTGGTCAAATGCTATGAAAGAGTGCTATGTCAAAGAGATAATAATATATAAAAAAGTCACCAATGATGATTGGAATAGTATATTAGTTTATATCTGAAGTAGAATAGATTACAATTTTGTAGCCGATGATGAAATATGAAATATAAAAAAATTAACCTCTCTGGCATGGCATTGTATAAATAATCAGAAAAGAAACAAATCCTTCTATAAATCCTAGAGCTATAGTTAATTACCAAACATTTACAAAACAAAACCTGGTTATAAGATTGTAATTTTTTTATTGCTTCGTAGTATTTCTTATTTTTGTCGTTAGTAAATAAAAACATTAAGTAATATTTTTTCACTTGAAAATAAATGTCCCGATGTTAATGACATGCATCATTTACTCGTACTAAACAACCAAAAAATATTGTATAAAATAAAACACGAAACATTCACCCTCTACTGCCAGCCCTAACTAGTGACAACTGACAAGTGCATACCCCACGTGTTTTCTGTCACATGTGTCCCCCGGCTGCGCATAGACGCTCCCATGTCTAGTCTATACCAATTTGTCTATGGCGATCTATAGAGATCTAATCAACATTTTATGTCGCAATTAATTATGGTTTAGTGTATTGCGTACGTATATGTGGGTGTTGCTGGGGGCTTTAAGCACGCTTTAAGTTGGCATTACAAAATACGTCCATTCACACAGTTCTATACTGTCCAGTGTCCACATTCTCAATCATTATCAATACACGCGTCAGAAAAGTGGGCGTTTTTTCATTTGCCACAGATTACGTAATAGTTACTTCTTGTGCTTTTAGTTTTGAAGCTTTATTTTTTTAATTGAATATTTAGCCATTTCCTCCGCTAACCGTCCATAGAAAAAAGAATAGTTAGGACTTGGACCTAGCATCGGCATAAAAGGAATCGCCAGCAGCATTCTCCTCGTTCACCGAGACGCCTGCCAAGCGTGGTGTTCAATGGCAAAAATTGACGAGGAGGACGGCCTATGTCTATGTCTAAGCAATAGAAGTCTTCCGGCTGATTATTAATTATTACACAAACTTAACCCGTTCAAAATTATTTTACCAACACATAAGTAACACCCATAGCCTTCAGAATATCCCGTCTCGTGTCTTTAGTCGTTTCCGCGTATAAATATAAACAAACAACTACATTGTCCATTTGTTTATAGGTGCCGATGGTTTCACGCGTTGCGGAAAGAGAATGAGTGTTTTGAATGGTTTGACGACGCGTGTACATAGTAGCTGGGGGAAATCGTTGGGGTAAGAAAAATTTGGGCTGTTTATACGAATAGTTAAACTTAACGCTGTAGGTATGTACGTAATTATTTTGTGTGGAACTGCGTTTTTTTTTATAGTAATTGGCTTGCGTAATGCGTTCGATTGCTTCCTCACCTCATTGTATTATAATTTGCTAATGTCTCTGGTATTGCAATATGGACCTAATTTACTTTGTAAGTCGCGTGTGTTTTGACATAAATTTCCCCTTAGGTACTTTGAGTTTATAGGAATAGTCAAACTGAAAGCTCTAGTTTTGTACATAACTATTCTATGTGGAACTGTACATTTTTCTATAGTAATTGGCTTGTGTTGTAGAGCTTCCTTACCTAATTGTAATAAATAAATAAAATAAATAAAAATTCTTTATTGCAGGCAATAAACCCATACACGATTACAAATAATTCTATGCAAAAATGCAAAACACAGATCAAATAGAAATAATGTAATTTGCTAATAATATCTCTGGTATTGCAATATGGACCTAATTTACTTTGTAAGTCACGTGTTTTTGTTATAAATGTCCCCCTACTACTAGTTGGGTAAAATCTAATTAGGTACTTTGTTAACAAGGATCCAGGAGAGCGCTCTTGAAAGTTAAACGACATTGACAGTTACGCATGACATAAGTGCCCGTTCAAGAAAGGCAAAGGAACCACAAAGCGGGAATCGTCGATGGCTCAATGGTAGATACGTTGGCCACCGATGTAGGTGGATGGTTCAGATTATATCTCTATGGTTCAGATCCTACTATGAGGTTGAGCTTATGAAAGCCGGAGTACTTGTGAACACAAATCAAACGAGCCCAAACTCGATTGTGTTACGTCGTTTCGTTACAGAGTTCCTGCTATGGCCGGCTTCCGGCTCCATCATCAGGCTAGCTCTGTGACATCATTATATTGCATTATCATCTGATTAGCGAATGTGGCCGAGCGGGAACTTGTGCTTTCAATCCGACGCACCATAGTTCGAATCTCGACGCGGCCTGCACCAATGACTTATAATATTAAGTTATGTGCGGATTATTCACGCACGCTCTAAAACGGTGAAGGAAAACACTTCGTGAGGAAACCGGCATGTTCAAGAACCAAAAAGTTCGAGGACATGTGACATCCACCGAGCCACACTGGGCCCGCGTGGTGGATTATGGCCCATACCTCTCTCTGAGAGAAGGCCGGTATCCTAGCAGTGGGAGCGTAAGAAGCTGATAATGATCATCTGATTATATTATGTATGTAAAATTTCGGCTCAATCGAACACCGAGAAGTAGGTCATATAATAATATAGCTTGCAAGATTTGACTTGTATTATTTGTTTCTACTAAACAACATAATTATCAATTAACTTTTAATTTCTGTGCCCATAACAAACAAGGCAAGTTAAATAAAAGTTTGTGGAAAAAGAAGTTTCACATTTAGCGAGATCAGGCCATATAATATTAGAAACTTTAAAAACTTACACCATCTTGTTTCCTTCCATTCTCCACCAAACAATTAAAAAACCAAATTTCCTTCCCACTCCCACTACATAACAGACACAAAATTCTCCCATTTGGGTAATTATTATAAAACACGCTAAAGTGCGTCGCAGCCCACGCAGCGTTCACACTTTGGATCGATTTAGGGTTGTCACAAGAACTTAATTATTACTTAGTTCATTGACAGGTAAGACCGGGCGGCTACGGCTTGTAAGCCGAAAAAGAAATACATCATATCAAGAATTTCGCAGTCAATAGTGATTGCTCCCATGGCCTAGTGGTTAAGGCGTCTGGCCCGGCAAGCCAGAAGACGCAGGTTCGAATCCTGTTGGAAGCGAAATTTTTGTGATGTATATATTTATGTGAACATCCGCTAGTGTCGGTTAACACTATAAAATATATTTCATAAAGTTTAAATAATGCAAAATCTCTCGCCATTTGATTGGTACTGTTACGTATCACAATGGAGTAGGCATCGCTATAAAGCGGGTCTGCTAGATGGAGCTACGGCTTGTAAGCCAAAAAAGAAATACATCATATCAAGAATTTCGCAGTCAATAGTGATTGCTCCCATGGCCTAGTGGTTAAGGCGTCTGGCCCGGCAAGCCAGAAGACGCAGGTTCGAATCCTGTTGGAAGCGAAATTTTTGTGATGTATATATTTAGGTAAGACAATATTTTTTTCATTGTTTATAGGTTTACAGTAAAGCAGCTAACGATCTGCCACGGTTCCACTCACATATAGTCACTCATGCTATAAGTACCTACTTACGTTGTAAGCTATTTTTACTGCTCGTTACTTTTCGCACAATATTGATGTAAACTATTTCCACAACAAAGTCCACAGACACTCCTGTCAAGTATCAGTCGTAGAAGTATTTTATAAACTGTTACATTTCAAGTTTTTCCATGCTTGTGTGCTAAACTATTTATCTATTTTTACAAAGTTAGAGACACCCCTATCAATTATCAGTCTTAGAAGAATTTTATATACTGCCCATATTTCACGATGTTTTATCCATGCTTGTGAGCTTTCCCTAATACTACATACCTACCATTCAATGGAACCACAAGTACTTTGACTGTATTGTATGTGACATGGCATCTCCGTGGGTTTCTTTAAATGGTCTATAAACTCTTAGTTAAAGTAAGATACAAATGGGTTTGTATAATATGTAAATAATCATCTTTTTATGACTTTTATGATATATCATCAGGGAAGGACCCACTTGGTATAGGCAGAAGGAAGCAACGCCGCGGCACTCTATCTTTGCATACCTTATTCTATTGAAACGATGATGAAATATCTTTTATTTTCTGGTTCCAATCATGTTGTCTGGAAGAGATTGCTTGTATCAAAAAGAGTTGTGTCCCTGTAGGTAGATTAAATAATATAAAATCCACAATTTGTGTAGATGTTGTCAACGGACAAAGCAAAGTAACGACTTTGCTCTAATCACTGCAATGCATTCGATGTTTATGTTAAGCACTTCATCATGATCTAAGATAATTATAATTGAGTACTATTCAAATTGCGTGAAAAAAACCTCAAGGTTTTTATAAAAATATACGGTATGTACATAACTGAAACTGCGTCCTATTTAGTTACAGTCTCTATTATGTTATCGTCATACATTTACCGCATTACACTATTAAATAAAAATAATTTTGCAGATACGCACGCACCTTGTTATAAGAAGAAAATCTAAAAATAAATCTACTCATAAGTAGATATTTATTTATAAAAAATACATATTATAACAATAAAAAACCGGATAGGAATTATACGTGTATAATTATTCCGCGCCAGCCGCAGCGCGCGCACGCGCTTACGTAATCTAGGCATCTAGACTGGACTATTCAAGACCTAAGTCTAACGTTTCAGTCTGGGACGGTTCTCGGTTGTACCTAGAACTACCAGGCGGGCATAAGCTCGAGGAGGTGTAAGCACTAGACTTCTCACACATGTACAGTCTGGACTTAGGGACGTCGTCATTGTACTGACGATTTAACAGTCCATTCATAACTTTCGTATGTGTGCTGAGATATTTAGAAATGTTGGAAATACAATATTTTAAGGATTTACAGGCGTAGGCATTATTGAATCATAAATGTTAGATTTTTAGTTATGTTTCTATACAAATAAATAAAATTGAAGTATCTGTTTGTAATATCAAAATAACAGCTTTTTACTAAATGCATATGAAAGTATAGGTATACGGTACCTGTAACAAAATAACCATTTTTAAAATTTTTGTCTGTCTGTTTGTTCTGGGTAATCTCCGAAACGACTAGACCGATATTGACGGGACTTTCACTGGCAGATAGCTGATGTTACTTAGGTTACGTGGGTGAAGCCGCAGGGCACAGCTGGTTTAAAATAATTTAGCTGCAAGAATCGTGCTTAGATTAGAGACTAGACCTAGTTAGTATAGTAGGTACATTAGATTTGACTATTTAAAATACATTTTTGACAGTAAAAATAATTCTATAAAAGTAGACATTTTGCCGTGTAATTCGTTTCATATATTTATTATATACGTCGCCTTCTATATATTGAAAGAGTGCATCATCAAATCTTGACTATATAGGGACCATCCGATATTCCATAATGCTGGAGTACCTATGGAAACCATGGGGCGGTTCTTTTTGAAAATTGATTAAAAATAAATAAAACGTATGCACTACCTATACACATCTAAGTAATTTTCATTCCGATTCTTTCAGAATTAATATACGTATGCATACATATAACCCAAAATATGTACCTTACAATATTTTAATAGAACTGAAGCTGTTTTTGTCTCTATTATTATGCTCAGCGACAATTTCTTACGAAAGTTCTTGACACGCATGCTGTATTTATGTTGTTCCAGTAAACCAGCTTGCAAATAGTGCAAGTTGCGACGCTGTGGCACTTTCATACGTAACTATTTATTCTGTGGCAGCGGGTGCATTGTCTTGCTTCGCGCGTTTTACATAAAGTTTGTCACAAACATTTTTTCGAATCCCTTTTTTAGATGTATATATTTACGTGATCATTATATTATATAATTCTAGAAGAAAATCACAAGGTGCTTAATGTCTACAATAATAATGACTATTTTGTTATCATATCGAAATTCGTAACAGATCAAACACAATACCAAGGCTCGACAAAAACAAACGACTGCAACTCGAGAGCTAAATTTCAAAGAAATTGCGTGCACAAAGCTGCGCTACTGTTTACAAAAAGCTTTTCCAAGCAAACAATGTC
The DNA here is from genome assembly GCA_907269065.1 of Crocallis elinguaria. Classification (NCBI taxonomy): domain Eukaryota; kingdom Metazoa; phylum Arthropoda; class Insecta; order Lepidoptera; family Geometridae; genus Crocallis; species Crocallis elinguaria. Next base: position 10,373,282 of record OU026065.1, on the reverse strand, counting down.
ATAATCCGTATTACAAAAGGATAAGGTTCCTTTCTGTTTGTTTTCCTAAATCCATCTGTTATCAAAATCGTCTAAGCGTTTAATTATACTGGGCTTTCGCCACAGAACGCAATGAATTTATGCATGAAGACACGGGAATTTCTCTGGCGGGATAAAAGGAACAATAGTCTTAGTTTTAATCTTGTCTTTTTACTTTTTTGTTTTTTTTTTCGGCGTCTCTGGCCTCGGCTGCCGAGATCCAGTTCGTGTGAGGCTGGATTTACAATCTCTTTAGGGCTGCCGAGTAGATGTTGCGGTTGGTGTAGTGGAGATGTGTCTTGTGGGGGATAAGTTTTTAGTAAACATTCCATAGGCTTTCTATTTTGATACGTAGCTGTAGGTGAAGATTTATACAGTGTGTGCTAAAATTGTATTTTAACCAGATTTAGAAATAATCTAAACACCACCAATCATCTATTTAAAATTTTAATATTGATCATCAAAATATTAGTACCTAGGTTGATAAAACAAAATAAGCAATTCCCAGTCTTCTAGGGCCTATAAGATCCTCGAAGTTTCTGATTAGTATATTTAAAAGGGAATTTATTAACTAGGATCATGTTTAATCGTCTTGATTGATTAAAACTAGATCAATCAGGTTCGCGATATAACTACGTTGTTGGAGGTCATTCTTTACCAAATATATGTTTATAGTGTTAACCGACACTAGCGGATGTTCACATAAATATATACATCACAAAAATTTCGCTTCCAACAGGATTCGAACATGCGTCTTCTGGCTTGTAAGCCGAAAAGAAATACATCTTAACAAGAATTTCGCAGTCAACATCGATTGCTCCCATAGCCTAGTGGTTAAGGCATCTGGCCCGGCAAGCCAGAAGACGCAGGTTCGAATCCTGTTGAGAAATTTGTGTGATGTATATATTTATGTCATTCTTGACCATTCTATGCTTAGCGTGTTACTACCATACCTTCGACCACATCGTCACTAATCATCTGTAGCTGTAACCCATCAAGAATTAAAAAATAAAAAATATCTAAGAAGGCAACCCTATCAATCCCTCAGGGTTTCGATTCGCAACAGACTGACATGCGCGGCAATTTAGTGCGATTTTGACGTACGAAGTTTGAACGAATGCGGTGCGGCGGCGCCACTGGCCTGCAGTTACCAAAAAGTCCAGTTATAAAAATAAAGTAAGGCGGATTAAGATAATTATTATAAAATTTAAAAGGAAACCGTAGAAAGTAATATAAATAAGCTTAATAAACTAGGTATGTATATAAGTACCTAGTTTATTAAGCTTATTTATATTTAGCTAAGTAATGTGTTAAAAACCTAGAGGATTTTTATTTGATATTAGCCCAATGTACACAAACCGAGTCTGGTAAGAAAAAAATACAAAAATACTAGAGGGGCTCGATTAGGCATTAGGTCACATATTACATATCTGTGCATTAGGTTCAATTTGACATTATTTTTGTTTTTAAAAATTTTGTTTAGTCGTAAGAAACTGTTTTCTCACGTTGTGGTCCTGATTGTTTTTTTTTTAATTTTTGGTAGCCTACAACGCGACACCTACGAAGATTTATTTTGCTTAGTTAGAAAAGTGACGATATACTCGTAACAGCATTCCAAAGTAACTGATATAAGCAGTAATAAATAAATCTGATTAAAACATATTTGAATGTAAGTTATTGGATTTTTTAGCATTAATGTTTTTTTTAATTACTTCTATGCGTAAATGTTCGGTATAATTTTAAAGTGTGATGTAGGTACCTACCTAGTACCTACCACAGAATATCTATTACTACAGCTGGGCTTTGGTGGTTCTTTTTAATAAGGAATCCATTAAATCTGCATAATTGCGTATTGAATTTGTGACCTGAGTTCACCTTCTAAATGTTGTATTTGTATGCAAATATAATTCTGATTACGAAATTTACCAACGATTCTTAAATTATAAAAGTAGGCTTGGCGCTTACCATCAGGCGAGCGACCTGCACAGTCTTACCTTTGTAGTAAAAAATATGAACTTAATACGTACCTACATACATACAAGTATAATAGACAAAATGTTTAATTGAATCAAATTCAAAATTATCTAATGACTATACTCACACATTTTTTAAAACTATTATTAGGTATTAAATACAAAAGTTTATCTGACAGTTTATTACCTCTCTTTTTTCAAATTTTTCAAATTCTCATAAAATATATAATTACAGATGAACTATAGACTTCAAAAATAAATAAAATGTTTTTTGGGTCATAATTAGCACATCACTAACAAGCCTTTTAAATAAATAAAAAAAAACACCACCACTAAAAAATACACCAGACAGATTATCCACCAACAACCTAAGTAAGAAAAAGCAATAAATATCTGCAGCTTTAGAAACGCCTGTTGAACTAATGCCTGCAATCTATTTGCTAGGCGTTACTCTAACCAGACATGTACGAATTAGGTACGCTAGTTAATCACAGCACTAGTTAGCTACTACAAACCTACTTACAAATCTAGTGCGTTACTTGGAAGTTGGAACCTCCCAACAAAAGCCAAATTTAAAAAAAAATGTTTTTGGTAGAGTTATCGTAATTTCGTAATTTACTGATGATTAAAAATATCAAGACAGAAATTCTAGTTACTTACATTTCTACTTTTCGATGTTTAAAGATTTAGAAGTATATAATAAGCCGTTATAAACTAAACAAAAAAAAATCCCGTAAAATTTTTCAGTCAAACGCTAATTAATCTTAAACTTACCTTAAGTTAAAGGGAGTCATCTCTACTGCAGCATGCCCGAACTTCAGTTCAATTTCCAAAATTAAAGAAGTACAACACAACACCACAGTAAAAGTCAGGCACAACAGAAAAAAAGGAGTAAACTTCTAAAAAGTTAAAGTTCTATTTTTGAATTTCCCGCGTCGCGTTGCACAGGCGCGGCCGCGAGTGGAGTGAGCCGGCTGGACTGCGTGCAGCCTCCGGAAGACTCGTAGTGAGTAATGGCGCGCGCGCATCCTCGAACCCCCACTCCATTCATGAAAACAGACGCACAACGCGAGCTTCGGAGCTTTCTATGCGCTTCAGTATAATAGCGAAGTTGGACTCCATAAAGGGCAGGTTATTCGAGCTTCGGCAACTTTGTGCTATGGAATGTTTGTGCAAGTGGATTTTGTTTAGTGCTATATAGGTTTTGTTTTTATCTGTGGGACATAGTAGGTCTGGGCTAAATTTTACGTGATAACAATCGTATCTACTTGGAACATAAATGAGTGTAGCTACTTGTGAATAAGTGGGCAACCGGGCCATTCGACTCCCAAAATATTTAAAAATTTGAGTCCTATAACTAAACCTAAATGAGATTCGTTTTCAAGAAATCATTTAATGATTAGTTATTAACAACTAATATCAGTGTTATATTTTTCTGAACCTTTGTACCTACCTACATAGTTTTTATATCACTTTTACTTACCCATACCTAGCTCCTTGGAAACAAATCAAGATTAATAATACTGGCAACTAAATAAAAAAGTTAAGAAAACAGAACATACTCGATTCCTCATTCAAATTCCAGCGCTTTCGCCGCAGCCGTTAACAGTTTCCGGCCGCCAAAATACCCACGCTCGTACCTAAGTACAGGCTGACTTCCTGGTCACAAACCAAGGGCCGGCTTGGCGAATTTTGGCAAATTTCGCAACCGTTATCTAGGATAGGAGAAGAGGAAGTACTTTGTTGCGCAATCGGACGGACACCAGCGCGTGGGCTCGCGGCGGCGTATCGCTACATCCGGTCGCGATACTGACGATGAGACTTGAATGCTTATTGATTTTTTAATTGTATTACGTTTTCATTGAGGTTGGAGAGCAATGAGGTTTTTAGGCTATAAGGGACGTGGGAACGCATAAACCTTTGGATTACTTCATCATGAGCCTGGAGATCTCCACTGCAGAACCTAGGCATCCCCCATGATGGGGGGGCGGGCTGCTATAATACACCACGCTTGGCAGGTGTCTTAGCAGTTGCAGTAGATTTTGATGGTAATAACTGAGACGAATGCTGCTGCCCATGCCTTGGATATTCCCTTGGCTCTCACGGGATGATATGGGCCTGGTCCTTTTCATAAGCCACACGGTCATTGGATTAGTTATGATAGGTTAATGTATACAACCTGAGTTTAAATTGGTATACTTATCCCGGAATGCGGTCAATTTCTATTCCTGGAGGTCAACACCATTTGTATAACGAGTTTTTGAAATTCGAAATTTTTCGTTGAAGAAAAGGCATTTAAAGTTTGCCAAGATTCTACTACAGAACTTCCGGACAGCCCTATAAAATCAGTTGATTCACGTGAACTGCAATGATAATGTTAACTGGAAGAGACTTAGAAAAAAATATAGAAAATGCCGCGCACTTCACGTTTGAAGTTTTCATTTTTTGTTTGAAAATTTTGAATGACATTTTTCTAAGGGAAGTTTTATTTATTTTACAGTTTTCACAACTTGTCGACAACCATGGTCCTAATCATCCCCTTCCGCGATAACAGACCAATTCAAACTCACCCTGTATATATTATACACATGGTTTTTGGAACATACCGATAGGTTAATATCGAGAGCTCATTAACGTATATAATATAAATCACGGTAAATATCCACTTATAATGTATCTTATATATACTGCTTGTATGGTACTTGGCGATAGTTTTTTATAGGTAAGTAATGAGGACGAAAGCTAGGAAGGCGAGAACTATAGAACCGCCCTACTACTACAGCGCAATTTTAATTTGCCTGTCAATGAAAAATCGTGCATGTCGCATTTACCTATATCCGTCACACACGTAGCAAGCTACAAGCCAGTATCACCTTTTTTACCAGTAACTATAAGTGCTAAAACTCGCTCACACTAACTTCGTGTACGACTAGCTTTAATCCTGCCAGCATAATTTATACTTCTTGCTTTATATCTGGCCATCAAAAGCAACAAAACAAAACGTCACAAGAAAAATGTGTCAATCACTTTGAAGTCATCAGTTTACTCCAATACCCTATATAATTTGTGACTCCAGTTTACTCTCTAAATCTTCAGTTTTTAGATATATTTCTAGTTCTTAAATTAGTAGCAATGTGTGAGAATCTGAATCCCGGCCGGGTGCGGTGCGACGTCTGCCGGACCATCAACTTAGCGAAGAATGTGAAGCACCCCAAACCTGACATGCAGGTGTACGACAAATGTACCCCCATGGAGAAAATAGACTGCGGAAAATTCACAGGTGATATCATGAGATTATTGTGTTTAGTTATCAACAAATGTGTCTTCCACAGAACCCAGATACTGCTTAAAACGTCTGTAATATGGGTTACGACTAAGGGTTAACTAACTAAGGGCTGTGCTCGGGGTTTCCCAGCGTGATAAAATCTGAAACGAGGAGATCCGCAGGAGAACGATAGTTACCGACATAGCTCTCAAAGTTAGCAAGTTGAAATGGCAGTGGGCAGGCCACATAGCTCGCAGAACCGATAACCGATGGGGAAGAAAAGTTCTCGAGTGGCGACCACGAACCGGAAGACGTAATGTAGGGCGACACTCCACTAGGTGGACCGTTGCCCTTGGTAAAACCGCGGGGAACCGTTGGATGCAAGAGGCGAGTAGTCGATCCAAGTGGCGTTCTATGGGGGAGGCCCATGTTCAGTAGTGGACGTCTTCCAGCTGATGATGATCATGATTCGACTAAGGCCATCTCTTTATGGGGTTTAGGCTCGAATTATAATATGCTTCCTCGAGGCTCCAAGCGGTCGCTGTATGCGAGATGCGCGGACGGGGAGCGTTAGAGGCAAAATGTATCGCCATCTATGTAACGAAATATAGCAGGAAAATACCGTCAGGTTTTAGTTGTAGGTCGGTCTCATTAGCCGATGTCCAACATAACCTGAATGCTGCCCCCGTGGCTTGTGTGGTATCCACGAGGATATTTGCCCACGTAAAAAAAAACCGCGTGACTAGCGCCATACGTTTGTTTTGATCCCACACCGGGCGCGCGCTGTTTCGCTTGCTGCCAGTCCCTAAGACCTCAAACTGGTTTCTTTGACTAAGACGTTTCAAGTAGCAATGTTGTATTGACAGTCTCCGTGTGTAATAATTCAGCATCGTGATGGTTGTGGGTTAATTTACTGCATGTGGGAAAAATGTTTGTGAACTCAAAAAAAGCACCAGCAGAGTACCTTTCCAACGTTTTGTGCGCCCGGCGCCCGGTGTGAGCTTTTATCTTTATTTTCTGCCCTCTAATGTTGTAACCTAACCCGGGTCTGCACGTCTCCAGGGTCTGCGCTGCGCCTTATGCCTGGGCACTGCTGGCACCACTTTAGTTACGGCACTGAGCAGCAGTAAGCTATTGTACCGAGTGGGCCCGGTGTTGTGAAAATATCGCTTAAAAATAAGTTTAATAGCTACTTATATTGTTTCTTATATTGTTCTCGGTGCACTCGGCATCTAATGCGATTGCCTTTGATTGAGAATGCGACAAAGCTCAATACTAAGTACTTAATTTCTAAAAGCTTTTTAAATCATTTATTAATTATTTTTTAGTTCTCAAAATTAATAAAACTCTTCTGGTTTCTTAAAAGAACAAGTACAATACGAAGTAAGTACATCATACAATATGTTCCCGTAAAAAAATACCTGCACACTATCCCAAATACCAAATCAAAGAAAAATTACACGCACACAAGAAAGCTCTCTGGAAAGAACTTTCAAAACAGAGTGCGTGTGATTTACAAGTGTTTATTGGACACTAAAAACCAGTTCTCTTTACTCGGAGCATTACAAAGTCTATTTATTCGCCCTACATTCGACGGGATGCTCTAACAATTTAAATTCTCATTTCTTACCGTTAATTTGAAGTTTCTGCTGGCCTGCGTTTCGTTCACGTCTTGAAACTTCCGGTGCGTTCAAAACCTAGTGCAAGATCTTTAACAGGTGCCTAACAAAGGAGTCCCGCTAACTAATCTGCGGTAAACAAAGGTACCTCGTTTCGATCTAGATTTTTTTTCTAAACTAATTACTATGGTGATCGCAGTATCTGCAATGAGTCACACAATGAACGTATAAAATCTTACGTGAATTCTATTTTGGACTGGACAGATAACAGTGTCAGTGACTCGCTTTCAACAATACGCGGCCATTTATAACGCCTGACTAGGTTCAATGTATTTGCATAGAATCGCTGTAAAATCCGTTCGGGTTTCTGGACACCTGGTAGCTGAAGCTTGACCGTGAACATTTTAGGCTACTCCAACCGTTCTGGCGATGGTTGCTAAAAACTCAAATGAGGAGTATTTTACAGATGAATATGATTTAAAAACTATAAAATGAAATAGCATTGCTTCTTTGAAATATTTCGTTCAATGAACTTTTTTATATCTCTGGATGACAAAACCGATTACAGCTGTTATATTAGTAGAACAACGAACACATTCTTTCCTAATTGAGCTTGATTAGGTATTGCTATTTTTATACTTATTTACTGTACTTATTTAATTAACAATTTGTTGACATAGAACTGAAATAAAAAACAAGCTTTTTGTGGAAAATATATTTTTCCGGACAAGCTTTTATAAAATACGTAAGTAATTGGTACTAAAATCTGTGGCCATCCTCCGGCGCCATCATCAGACACCTGGACATCATCTGGGATCAGAGTACTTGTAAAGACAAATCAAACGAGCCCAAACTCGATTGGGTTACGCCGTTTCGTTACAGAGTTCATATGGCCACCTTCTGGCTTCATCATCAGAACCCTGGACATCATCTGGGATCAGAGTACTCGTAAAGACAAATCAAACAAGCCCAAACTCGATGGGGTTATGTCGTTTAGAATTCCTATGGCCACCTTCCGGCTCCATCATCAGACCAGCTCAATGACATTATTATTATTGCATCCGATTTAAATAACAGGCACCTATGTAAAATTTCGGCTTAATCGAACACCGGGAAGTGGGTCAAATTTAGCTTGCAAGATTTGACAATAAATGAATGTTGAGTTTTTCAAGTCAAGTTTTTATTATGTTTGTATGTTTGTTTTAAACAAACATACAAACATTGCAAGTGCAATAAAAACTTGACTTGAACAACTCTACATTCATTTATTTGGTGAAATGACACTGAATTAGAGTTTATTGACCGAATATCTGTCACCAATACTTTGTCACCGTGCTACGTGATACTATGTTTATGAAAGAGAGTGAAATTACACAAGCAGTAGGTCTTGGGCTAATTATACCTGTCTCACTCCTATGAATGAAATAGTGTAGCGTCAGGCGTGTAATACGCTGCCACACATTTTCCTCTTTTGAAACCTTCTGCAATACTCTGGTTTCCTGGTAAGCAGTGTTACAGAATTATGTAACGATGGTGTAGCCGAGGACCAGGAAAATGAGTAAGTGAAAAAAAATTGCTAAAGCGACGAACCACATATTTTTTATAAAAAAGCACAGGTGAAACATTACCATAAACAAAATACAGACAGATTTACAAACTTGGTACAGGTTCAGAACACTCTTATTCCAGTCGATCAAAATTACGACACCGACCGAAGAACAAATCGATCGTAATAATTATTCCTGGGTTAAATACAGTTACTGTTGTCAAATTTTATTTTTTTGTGGACTTTATGCTAGAACAATCTCCATAAAAAATTCTTGTCGTCTTTTACAGCGTCATCGAACTTGGAATATGGAACCGTGCAAGAGCGTAGAAGCCGGGGTCCGCCCTAGACATTGATGATACTTGGTTACTAGCTCAAGGGCAGACCATGGGGTGTACCATGACATGAGCACAAACATAAATCTTTAAACTCTTTAATACCATCAAATATTTGTCGAAGTTTGCCTTCCGCATGCGTTATATAATTTATATTGTGATTACCTAGCTGTAAGTTTTCCTCATAAATAAAATAAATAAATAAAATAAGTTATTTGGTCGTACTCAAAGAGAATATAATCCCGGTTACTACTCTTAAAACTCATATCTAATTTTTATAAAATTTAGAGTAATGTGCGACGCATTTTCAAATTATGGACTGCGTAACGAACCTTCGGATTTCGTTTGATTTACTATTAGCCTCTCATGACTCTTGAAATTTCTTAGATAAGTTTGTTATTATAATTGGCAAGTTGCTTCATATAAAATACCTAACTTACATGGGTATATGCATTATGTTATTGACATTCATATCCTGCCGTCTTGATAACGTTGTACCAATGATTTATTGACTAGATTGCCAACGTCTATATCGATGATTTATCTTCTAAAATACTAGCGTGTACCCTGAGTTACTTCTCAAGTTTTCGTAAAAATTCATATTTAAATATATTTTTGACACTGGCCTCAGGAGAGCAATCATGAAAGTTAAATCGCTCTAGCTGATACAACTTTTAGAAATTATAAAGCAAAAGCTCACGTGTAGCACGCTTACGTAGAAGCATCTTAGTATCTCGATGTGTAAAAGATAGTTCATTATTGTCTTGAAGACCTCCAGATTTTATAAACAATTCAGAAAAAAGAGTTTCACTCTTAACTGTGGCGGGATGGTAAAAAAGGGGAATATTTTAAAATCGTAGCGTAGATATTATAAAACTATTGGAATGGTAAACAAATAAAACATTTAAAATTTACTACGTCAACAACTAAATTATTTTTTCCTATGACATTGAATTAGCTGATGCAATCGCAATCATTAATTATATTTAATTAATTGATTTAATTATTAATTATTTTCCAGAGCTTCCCCTCAAAGCAACGTGCATCAAAGTGTGCACCAAGGAGCAGTTAAAACTGAGAGGCGGTAAACCCATCGTTCCTGGATCTCCACACTATGTCCACGGGAAACTCTTGTACGCAGTCAAAGTAAGATACCACTAGTAGCTGCACTAATTAGTCTATATATGCACCTATGATCAATTGATTATACTATGTATAGATCTTACATGACTGACATGATTCTGAAGACAAATACAGTACCTAACCTAGTATAAAAAGCCTATTTTACAAAAAGACCATTGACCTATTACTATCAACTACATGACACTGCTTCTGTCAAATAAATTGACTTTCCTGATTTTTATTGACCAGCCTGACTTTCTAGTTACTGATACAATAAACCTGTCAAATTTATACTATTTTAAATTGAAACGCATAAAATTGATAAGCGGTTACGAATGTATTCCTCAAACGAAAATTTCATACTCCATCTACTATTTATATCAATAACGATTGGCAATGAGGACATCTCCCATCACTAGTTTCTAAGTGCGAATAATAATATGAAATGCTTATTGTCTGTCTGGAGTATTTTTGTACCTAATCTAAAAATGTAACCTCCTTGCACATTCCATCGTCTTAGTAACTTTGCTGTACTACGCTTACTCTTCGGCAGGCTGGCATCCTGGTAGGTGCAGTCTACTTCACGTATACGCAGGGAGTCTGGGGTGACCAACAAGACGTCACCGAGTGCATCAAACGGTGGCAGGAGTACGTACGGAGCATCAACACGCGACGCCCACCCACTTTCGACCATTGCGGCAATGTTATTGTAAGTTCATGCTGAAATGTTCATTATGATTGGGGAGATAAGGCTGAAATTGCCAGGTGTATATAAAAGTGAAGCAACGGTAAGACAGTGACTGAGATTCACGGAAGCTTGATAAAAACTGGTAATGTTTGTGAGCAAGATTGTGATTTGTATTAAGCTAAACCTAACAGGATAACACAATTTTAAAAAATTGCAAGATATTTTGATAGTTTCCGACGACCAATCAGTAGCCAACAGGATTCTTGTTTTACTGCATTGCCTAGAAACGGGCTTGAGCCTTAAACCCCACAAATAACAGTTAGACTACGATCTCTTTGACATTAAAAAAGTCTTTTTTCAATAATGAAATAAGACTTTTAGACCGGCTCATCTCGTTATCAAATAGAATTTAAAAAAATTATCCTAGCATAAGTATTTAATGAATTTATTTATAATCACCATACGGCCTGTAAACTGTTTAGTTAGTAAAAATAGGTTCTTGTTCTATCAACAACAACAAGTAACAAGTAACAATAATATTTTATTGTTTCGAATTACTACGCGCATAATAAATTATAATAATATAGCTTTCTACATTACAAGTTACAACTCAAGAACTTCCAATACTGACTCCCACTTACACTGTACCAAAAACCCGACTTTGGCTACCTGCTCTACACTCATGTGCTCCTGGTACAAAATGTTACGTCACCGGCCGTTCGGTGACACCGCCAGTGGCGCTGTACTCCTTGAACTTGTTGCCCCGGGCATAGAATATATGTATACCACATGCCACGGGCTTCGACGTCGTCGGCTATCGGTCGCGTCGCAAGTGTCACGGCATCGGCAGCGGCATAGTTTACTTACGTTAAAGATTTTCAAGACTTAATGATCAATTGGCTGCACACATAATATTCTCAATATTATGTGTGCTCTATGTGACCTCACCATAGTTCATATTGATGTTTTGTCACGGAGTTTCAATAATTTCAATTTTCATATATTTTTTCTTTTTCAAAATTGAAGAAATGTAATGTTACTTACAACAACAATGTTCTTTCCAAATAAAAAGAAGAAAAAAAAATAAGAAATAAAACTGATTAATCAAACAGCCGAGCAGATTTTCTTGAATCATATAGCTAAGAACACTCTTGAATAACTCTTGATCAAGTCACCTATCAAACAAAAAAAAACAAAATCGGTTCAACCGTTTGGGAGCTAAACGATGCGGCGATGTCACATATTGAAAACGTACTTCTATTCGGTAGAGCATACCGAGACAAAGTGATAGAAATAAAAAGACTGCCCAAAACAGGAGTGTAATGTTTTCTGGGTTCATATAATATATATACAAGGTGTATACGTAAACGGTATCAATTTTGAAGGAGGTGAATATACAGATGATATACGACACGAATCAATAGTAACAATTTTTTTACCTTTGATTTCATCAAAATAACCTTAATTATTACTGGTACAAAGCAGAGTCACCGCGATAACCTACCTAGTCTGGCGCTCCCTTGGTAGGTTTTATTGCTCACTCAAGCCTATTGCGCGCTCCCCCCGCGATCGCTAACCCCGCTCGCGGGGCGCTACTCGTAATTACCTTGCAAAGTCTAATTACATTTTAGTAGTTGTTTTTTATTGATATGGATTTACAATAATTACTTCCTATATTTTTTAAGAACCCAACACGAACGTCGTGTTCGAATATTGAGCCCGTTTACATATTATACACCTGTATGTACCAGTATGAGCCCAAACTCGATGAGGTTGCGTTGGAGTTCCTGTGCTGCTTTCCGGCTCCATCATTAGACCGCTGCGCTGTGGCATCACTATATTGCATTGTCATCCGATTTACATATTATTATGTACGTATGTAAAATTTCGGCTTAATTTCAATTAACACCGGGACGTAGGTCATGAATATAAAGTAAGGCAAATGCGTAAACAACAAGATAAATGCAAGTTTTCTAAACAAAAAAGTTATTTGTATGTAAAACTCTGACGCCAACTTAGTTTTCCATTCATGAAGCCTAACTCAACACAGAAGGCTTTTCGCCTATTGCCTTGACAAACAGTAGTCTCTGTGCCATTTGCCCTGCTAACCTGCTATCTATCTACCCTTTCATGCATGCGGATTCAATGTCTCCCTCTTTACACCTACAAAGTTTGCTGCTAGCCTGGTATCCGAACGTCGTCCACAACGCAATGGGGTAACGGAGTAGTACTTTTTTGCACGTGCGGGAATTTCTGTAATCTCTCTGTCAGTTATGAGATCCTGGTAATTGGAAGTCGGTCACATACGAGGGACGCGTTCCTTTCGCATGTACGTACACCTTGCAGTGCAAGTGGGAGTAGTCAACAAACGTCGATATTTTTTTGTACAAGGAGGCTAGACGTACTAAAAAATACTTTCGTTTTCGTAAAAACAACAGTCGTACCACAAAAATTTTAAACACACTTTAAACCTGTGCTAAATAGTGTTTAACTCCTAAATATGCCTTAGTGGCGGCGTGTTTAAATAATATGATCATTTGAGCAACCACAAATCCTGATTTAAGTAGTGTCTAAACATTGTCTAACTCAATTCTTTTGTGACATATCTAATAATTTTACACGTTTATCTTTAGACACTGTCTAGCTAAACAGGCGTCTAAAAGTGGGTTTTTTTTTTTTTTTTTTTTTTTTTTTTGTACCACATTTTGTTTACGTGCAAAAATAGCTACACTAGACGTAGATAGAGTAAGATAAAAATAAAATTAAAAAGTTAATGTTTCTGCAAATCTCTAGTTTTAACGATTTGTTTACATCGTACGTGTACCTACTAATTATACCCGTACATAACTATGTACTCGTAAAACAGTGCGTTATTTTTATCTTGAGTTGAGGCGCACGCTCGGGGAGACTCTACTTGAGAGTTTCCCCGAGTGTTCGAAAGAGAAAGCGAACGCGAAAAATGCTGTTGAGTGATTCAGATAGAACCTATCTATCAGAAATTTCAGGCAAGCCTAGATTCAACAAGTCCTTGTATCAATCCCATACATTTAAAACTTTTCTAATTAATAACGATTGTAGAAAGTGAGGCTTATAACCCCACTATATACCCTACGCGCTTTCCCGCCTGCCTGGCTCTTAAGAGGCAGTGACTGGCGGGGAAGCGCAAACCTAGCATAAATTATAGTATATTTGAAATGTAAAAACTTATCAGTATAATAGCAGGATTAAAAATTAAGTAGACTAGAAAGTAAGCAAAATTGTATTAAGATTTAATAAAGAATAGAACACAACCAGAGAATAGGCAACACATAATAAAGAACTCCTCCACTGAAAAAATCATTACCTTGTAGACAGACCTCTGACTATGTCAGAGATAGGCTAGCTCGCGGGCCGGACCAAAAGCGTCCAGACAGGAAAAAAAAAAAAAAAAAAAAAAAAAAAACCCACTATATAGGCCCCACTATATAAGTGTTAGTACTTTATAAATTATGTTACCTACTGCAGATATCGATAGTTAAAGCTATTGGCACTCGAGCGCAGTTTTCACTCTTACCGAATTTCTTTTCGACTGAAATATGAATAATCTTTTTTTTTATAATTATTTAGGCCTTTCCAACCCATATTGAGGCTCGTTCGTTTCTGTGCCGATTTTGATTGTGTAACGCAGGATACTCCTACGCGCTGATAACACCCGTGTAATGGGGTCATGTGTGTGACAATGTTACTACAAGGATGAATGGTACGGGTTTGCAATGTGTTTCATGGCTGGATAGATTACTGATTAACTTACGGGAGAGGGAAACGAGCTCCGGTTACAAATAGATACGACATTGGGAATAGATACATAAAAGTAGGTATTTACTATGTAGATAATTATATGAAATTACGAAAAGTCCTATACAGGGTGAGTTTGAATTGGTATTTATTATACCGGAAGGGGGTGATTAGGACCAGAATTGACAAGTTGTGAGAACCTTGGAAATACGTTATTCCAAATTTCTATCCAAAAAATAAAACTTCAAAAGTGAAGTGCGCGGCATGTTCTGGAATAGGGATGTTGCATGAAACACACAATTCATAATTCCGGTTGTTATACTGGTTTAACAACGTCACAAAAATGAAATTCACAAAAAATATATAATTTCCAAAATGATACTGCTTCTAAATGTCCCGAATTCAACGAGAGCAATGCAGTGTGACTTATGTGGAAGCTTTTGTGTTTCAAAGTTCTGAGTGGCACTGAAATTTGTTATGGGCTGGCGTTATGCTTACCATCAGACAAACGACCCGCTCGTCTCGTTATCAAAAGGTTTCAATAAAAACTTAATTTTTTTACAGAAAAAGGATTCAGTCGAGAGTATTTTGGCCCCCGTGTACAGCATCTACAAGAGCTGTGTGACGACCTGCTTTGCTGGTATAGTGATATCTGCCATCTACTTACATTTTAACTTTATTTCCCACATATTCTTTACAATACACTTTGAAATAGAGATTCAACTGCCGAAGTTATGAAGTCTGCTGTAAGCCTGGTCTTACTCGGCATGTAGGTACCTATAAGTTGAGTACCTACTAGCACTAACCAAACAAACAAACACTCATACCGTTGCACTAGGATTCCCTATGTCGTAGGTGGCATGTACACACATATATACACATAACAAAACCATGAAGTCGTCGAGTATACCTACGATTCATTGTGCATTTTGCTGCTGTTCAGGTCACTTGGCCCATTGTCAGCGCTCAACATCCTTGCCGGTCACTGTACATCAAATCTAAGATATACTGCACCATAGAGAAAAATAATATACTCGGATGGACTATAATATTAGGACATTACCACAAATAGTTTTAGAAATGCAAACTTATCATTTTTGTTGGCAGGTGTGGTAAAAGTGCCGCTGCTTCTAAAATGCGCATACGTTGACTACCTAAAGGCGTTGGAGAAGAAATACGAAGAAGATGTGAAGGAAAGACAAATCCGAAAGAAAGGCTAACCCCACAAATAAGGACTTGGAAAAAATTACCAAAACCAAAGAAAATAACCAAAAAAGGACCAAAAAAAAAGAAAAACAAAAAAATGTACCTAATGATATATTATAAGTGGGCGTCTATTAATTACGTGAAGCCAGTTAAAATCATATGCCTAAGTTTATTTTTGTCTAACCATCATGTCGTTTTTCTGAGATGCATAAAAATTAAACATTTTGGGTCTTACCACAAAAAAATTAAACACTCGTTAAACCTGTGTTAAACACTGTTTAACGCATAAACATGCCTTAGTCGCGCGATTAAATATGAGCAACCACAAATCCTGATTTAAGTAGTGTGTAACCGTTGTCTATTACAATTCTGTTGTGACATTTCTAATCATTTGATGTTTACCTTTAGACGCTGTCTAGCTAAACAAGCGACTACAAATGTTTTTTTGTGGTAACACTATTTAAGATTTAAAAGAGCCGTTTCATTGTTTATACTTAGGTACATTATACATTACCTTTCTACATTAAAAAAACAGACTAATATAAACAGTGTACTTACAAACAGTGTACCTACCTATAGTTACACATCGTTTTGTCTTTGTTGTTCTTTGACAATTTAAACTTCTATTCAATTTAAACTAATTCTTTTAATAGTGGGAGGACTAACTCTTCTGCGAGTGTCCGTCTGGGTTGTTACCACCGCTTTGCTCGTGAAGTCTGCCGCCAAGCAGTAGTGTGCAAGCATTACTGTGTTCCGGTTTGATGAGCAGAGTATCCAGTGAAATTACTGGGCTTATGAGACTTAATACCTAATGTCTCAGGGTAACGAGCGCACTGCAGTGCCGCGCAGGCCTTTGTGTTTCAAAGTTCTGGGTGGCACTGCAATTGTTATTGGCCGGCGTTATGCTTACCATCAGGCAAACGACCAGCTCGTCGCGTTACAAAATAAAAAAAATGAAATTAAAAAAAACTGAATCGAAAAGAAACGAAACATTTTATGTAAGTTCTATTCCACCGTTATACAGTGTTTATTAGTGAGGCTGTAAAGCTATATAACACAGGACAGCTATAAAAAAATATTGCAGGCAAAAAACCCATACTTATACAATTATACGTCACAATTTGTTTACGGTGCCTTGTTCGAGAACTATTTTGAGAAGCCAGTCGCCGCTTCCTCGGGCGTTGCGACTGCTCAACGCTCTTTTGCACCAAGGCCATCATTTGGATTTGTTTCATTGCACTCAACCAGAGTTTCATAGCGCAGCTATGAAATTTGCTGAAATGATTTGTTAAATTGGGATAATTATTATTTTTATTGTTTTTTATAATGTGTACGTGTCTAGTTTTTAAGGACTTGGAGTGAGCGCATTGGGAAACTGTAATGCTCACTCTGAGGTTATGAATAATAAATAAATAAATAAAATAAATGCAAAAATGCAAATGGCGCTAAAATAGAAAATACATTTTTTTAAATCTATACAAATAAAGAACATTGAAGTGTCTGTTTGTAATATCAAAATAACAGCTTTTTACCAAATTTATATGAAAGTATATACGGTACCTATAACAAAACAACCATTTTAATCATTTTTGTCTGTCTGTCTGTCTGTTTGTTCCGGGTAATCTGCGAAACGGCTGCACCGATTTGGACGGGACTTGCACTGGCAGGTAGCTGACGTTACAAGGAGTAACTTAGGCTACGCGGGCCAACGTGGTGAAGCCACGGGGCACAGCTAGTAATAAATCTAAGCTTAAAAATCTGACATATATTAACCAGTCTAGCCTCATGCCTAAACAATAAGAAACGAAATAATTATTGACTCCAAGTGCAGCCGCGTGTGCAGAACACGCTTTTTGATGGCGTATTTTCTTCTTGAGGGGTATAGCTAGCTAGGCGAGCACTAGAAAATGCGCTACCACCATGGTTGCAACACGACACTGTAAGTTCAAGCTCATAGTAGGATTCGAACTCTTAACCTACAGAACAGCGGCCGATTTCACTACCACTGCGTCATTCCAGTTACTATACTACTAATTCTAATTTGAAATGGTTCAGATTGTCGGGGTAAAGTTACTATAGAATGTGATTAAATTATATTTAAAGTCGTAATAGGCAATTATTTATTTTATACAAACATTTACCTATGTTTAGTAAAAATCTTATTGCACGTTTATTTTCTTATTCATTAAAATATATTCCCTAATCATATAACCTTAATAATAAAACAGCATTATATTTGAACAGTTAATTTCCTCTCCAGTAACACTTAATTTATCAAGCGGGAGAGCACAAACATCCTTGCTATGGGAGGCCCAAGCGTCATGCGAGGTCACTCTCCGATTGCAGTCCCAATCTCCAACCCCAACGCTCCAAGCGAGAGGAAAGAGAGAGACCGGACCCGTAGCTGACACGGCGCCCATTTAATTACCTTCCACAAATGGTGGGACACCTGCTTGCTCGGTGCCCGTACACCGATTAGTTTAGGAGATCGTATCGAGCACTAGCGTATCGCCCCGGGGATAGGCAATCCGCTTGCACCAATCCTCCTGGGTGAGGTATTACCCGTGGTCGCACTCCTTAGTCTCGTCCGGTAAATTGGTGCGCTGCCCCAATGAGAGCAGCCGGTTCCCTGTGGGAGCGTTCGCGCACGCTTGTCCCAGCCGCGGAATCCCTTGATATGTGACGACAGCGTGCCCCACCTCAGTTCCGTCCTATACACGTCTCATGGCGCTTGGGCATCATATTTCGTCTCGCATGGCACTTAAGCGCCACTTTCATGTCTCAATGAACTCTCATGCTCCTGCACTTGCCATTTAGGTATACCTAATACTGAGTCCTCTACTGCTTTCAGAGAAACCTACCAATGACATGCCCAGGGTGCCCCACGTGGAGGTTTATACCTGGCTCAGCACTCCACCACTGCCATTGCAGTTCATACCAAACCAATCAGGATAGGTTAAAATTAGTTTTAATGATAATTCCAATCATTATCCTTAATTATGCCCTAATATAAGGTATGCATACCTTGTACGATTACCTATATAATGTTATGAATTATGATCATCAAGATAATTTGCTGGCGACAGACGACGTCACCTGCGCAGTAGCAAACATGCATAGCAAATGGTGTAGTTATACTGCGTATGTCACGTGATTCATCGCCAGCACTCAACTCCCATCCCGGGTTTCATGCTGTACTTAATATCTAGTTTGTCGCCTCCGCAGCTCGGCCGCGTGCAGTTCAAAAAAAGCGGGATTGTCGTCGGGAGAGCCCCCCGCTAGCATGTACTCCAGGTGTCTGATGTAGCAGATCGCTATCCTGAAACACCACGTTTATACTATTTTAGGGCCTATCAACTGCATCATCAACCATCAACAGCTAAACCTGAATTAGGATTGGCTCTCAAGTGCAGCTGCCGGAAGTCGGAACACAACGATGGGGCTCGAAGAGCAGCAGAAAAAATGTGCTAGCCATTGTTTACCTCGGAGCTTCACAATAGCAGTGCTCAAGAGATTGGTTCATTTAACCAAGCTATGCCTGCAGCGGCCATCTTGGCTCCGAAAGTGATTGAGAGATTTCCAAATTGGTTACCACGAATGGGTCATATCCGGGCGAAAGACTGCTAAGTACGTATGCCCGATGAAGGATAAGAGGTGCATCATTTGCTACTGTCTCTCTTTGGCTGGAGTGAAGTCTGGGCTCTATCGACGACGAGCCATTAGCTCACTTAGTAGAACAGCCTTCAGTTCAGAGCCTTGGGGCATTATCGTCTGGCCAGGAATTACACAGTTTCATTAATATATTCGTGTATAAAAAAAATGTCTTAAGTGCTACTGCAAATATTGAGTGATGCATAAGCCCTCACCTGAGGCACTCGATCTTGGAGTACTTCTTCTTGGAGGGCTTGGTGACAGGCAACTTGGAGCGCAGCAGGTCGAAGGCGCGGTTCATATCTCGCATGCGGGTGCGCTCGCGGTCGCAAGCGGTCTTTTTGTATTCTGGAATGCGTGGTAACTTTGTGAGCAGACGCAGTAAATATCCCTAATAAATTAGGAATGCTTACATTTCTGAATGAGAATGAAGATGCTGACTTACAAGTTACAAAGCTTAGTTTCATTCTGAAGTCCAATGACCATCTCAAAATTTTGGCAACAATGAAGGTCTTACAGCACAAATATCTCGTTAAAGCATGGAATAAAAAAAAACTAGGTAAAAAACAAAAAAAAACCCTTTTTATGCTTGGAAAACATAAAATGAATAATGGCTCAATAGTAGGCCTCCTCCTCAATCAAATAGATCGAGAGATGAATCCCACAATGAGCCTAAAAGCATCGTTGACATGGTCGTAGGAAGTTAGGAACACACCTTTTTCCAACTGCAGTGCGCGTTCCTTCCAGCTCGACAAGGCATCCTGTCCCGGGTCCTCCATATACCTGGTGGTGTCTTGGGACTCATGGGAGAAGTCTAGAGACGACTCTGAGTTGGCTGGCTCGGGGAGATGCGATGTTTCTCTGTATTCTTGCTCGTAGTATCTTGAACCTTGGGAAAGGCAAGCTATCAAACATAGCTCGTTTAAGTTACTACTACATAAATACCAACCTAAAAATAAATATAACTAATTTTCTAGAAATCAGTTCGTCAATCCGTGGATCATTCAGCATTGTAGGCCTATAAATAGCCCACTGCTCTAGCCCAGTCGAGGGTACTTTTAGAAGGATAGGGTCCTGCACATTCTCCTTGGTGGCAGACTACGCGGGCAAAGCGGTGGTACCCAGTCAAGATGAACACTCGCAGCTCGCAAGAGAGTTATAGTACTACCACCTAGTGAATCGAGAAAGCTTAGCAAACTATTATATACCTACGTCTTAACGTACTTACCTAACTATATCAATGGAATACAAGATCCAAATAAAATATTTACGCAATTTGGTTATTTTTACATTTAAATGGACAGGACATTAAACGTTAGTCCATCACTGCTATACAATATTTATTGTAGAGCTTTTTCAGTTAAATGGCTAGATGACTAGCACAGAATTAGAATGAAATTATAAACATAACAAAATGACATCCAAACCTGTCTAAAAGACTAAACCCAACTAAAGTTGCAATACGTAGATATTATGATTAAGTAATAAAATGACGTATCAGCTGAAAACACACCTGCAAACATTCTACAATAAACATTCTACAAACGATGAACTCAATAATCTGGACTTGGAAAACTTACCTTCCTGAATGGCGCTATCCATTTCATGAGGCCGAAAGTATGTGATTCTCTTCGGTTCGTAATCATCCAGCACGTAGGACCTATGATGCGATATTGTTTTGTCATATTTCTTGTGCGAAAACGTGTGCTCTTCTTTCGGCTTGTCGTCTTGCCTCCCTATTTCTAAAATGACACGATCTTCTGCCTCCCTCTTTTCTGCCTCGGCGTCTTCTTTCACAACTGTGTAGTTCGCTATCAGAGGTATAGGCGTCTCCTCGTCATATGTTTGGTTATACATTACTGTCAAAAATTTGCCACGCTTTTTTTGTGAAAAATCTGTTTTGTACTGATTATAATGGACCAAAATCTACCAAGATTATCTACACTGTCCGTGTGGCCGCTACCTGTTACGTCTAAGGACTGTGCCACACACATTTCAGTTCTTTTGTAATGCATATCCGATCAAAGTCGCGCGTCGTGTTGTGTACACAAGTGGCTTCCACAATTTTTAGTTTTCACTGGGAGGGTCTGTGTCACCTTTTGTTTCGAGATCTTTTGTTCATTTTGATACAGAGCATTGCTGTAAGTGTCTACTCTGTGTAAATTTTTCGTGTTGTTACTTCTAACAAAGTTTCTGTAGCTGATGTGTAAGTACTACCTTTTGCTCGCGTCTTCGCACACGGTATTAGGATAAACCAGTAGGTAGGATTGCTCTTAAAAAAGCGAGTGCCGACTTCGATGAAATTACCGAGATATATGAAAATTCGACTCATTTTCACCTTTAGGTGTTTAGAGTATATCCTTTCAAACAATAGAATTTTCAAAATCGGTGCACAATTAGCGGAGAAAACGGTGAATATACATGAAAAACACGTAAACACGAACGTAATATTTCTTTTCCGGTAACTGCACTTGAAATGCATTCCTATTATAAACTTAATAACTAAGTACGAGCGCGGATTGGACGGATTATACAGGGTGAGTTTGAATTGGTATGTCGGATGGAAGTGATTAAGACCATGGTTGTCTACAACTTGTGAGAACCTCCCTTGGAAATACGTCATCCAAAAATTCCATAAAAAAAATCACCTCAAACGTGAAGTGCAAGTGCGTTTTCTAGAATTGTTTCAGTCTCTTTTAATCAACATCATGTTCAACATAGTCCAAGTGAATCAGCTGATCTAGGGCTGCCCAGAAGTTCTCTAGGAAATTTTTCACGTAAGTAAACTCTAAATGCCTTTTCTTCACGGAAAAATTCCGAATTTCAAAAACTCGTAAAACAAATGTTGTTGACCTCCAGGAGTACATTGACCCCTTTCGGGATAACATAACAATTTTAACTCAGCCTGTATACATACTATAAAAACACATATTTTTCAATCAAATGCCATTTATTTTCGCTTACAAAATAAGAAATAAATAAAAGTTATGCTTACAGCACAGCCATGATTCACAGGCTTCATACAAACGCTACGCGCTTCATTTACGTTCATTCATATTATTGCAACTCACTCCAAAATTCGTTCATTCTATTATAATTGCACAGAGTAAAAAATTAGATTATACTTTCAAATAGTTTACTATTACTCGTGCCAAACTTTATGACCGTTCTGAGTATGCTCTCTCTCTCTCTCGCGTAGAACTTGCACCAATACTCACACGAGTCAAAAAGTTAGGCGTAAATAATACTTAACTGCTTTAAATAAAATAAGTGTAAGTACTCACAATAAGTTGTTGATTCTAATTTCTAGCGTTCCAAACGTAGCCTAATTTTAGTTTCACTCTCGCTTACTAAATAAGAACGTGAGAAAGGGATGCAATATATTTTAGTCCTGTCAAATTAGTTGATTTGCTTCATGATTGTATTTAGTCACTTAACTTTTATTGGAAAGAGAAAGCGAAACTTATGTTTAGGTTTGTGACGCTAGAATCGACACCAATTTCTAGCTATGGTGGAGATTTTCGTAGTTGTCCAATAATGTAAAAAAACTTGACGGCTCACTAACCAATGACATAGATAGAAAATCGAATAATGTTGGCATCCACCGAGTTGGTTTACATTATTGGACAAGTATAGAAAATGCTAATATAGCTTGTCTAATGTCATGTAATGTGGTCTGGTTTAATTTAGCTATAATGGAAGCAGTTGTTGAAGATTTACGATATATAATAATTTAAGATATCTTGCGGAGATAGAAAGTTGAACACACAATAATTAACAAGTCAAAAGTTCAATAAAAAACATGACTGCCCTACCCACTGTTACTCGGGATGATGTATGGATTCTAACGATACCCCATACATCCAAATCTGTTCATGGTATTTACAAGTTTTCATTGTATTGACGCTTTATTTCTTTACTTATGAAGTTTGACAGAGAAACAACACCAGCGTTAAAGCGCCACATAGCGGGATAAATAATCAACGCGTCTCCCCATTCTCCCCAACTTCAGTAGTTCTAAAAATCGTCGGGACTACAAAAACAAATTATTGGGCATGAGACTTAATAATCTGAAGTCTCAGCGAGAATCCTACAGTGCCGCGCAGGTCTTATGGTCAGGCGTTTTGATTACCAAGATACTCAAATCGCTACCTTTAAGGTATTAAAAGACAGTTGCGGTGCCACCCAGATCATAAAAAAAAATACCTGCGCGGCACTCCACCGCTCGCCGCCCTAAGACACCGGTCTTACGTCTCATCCGCCCAGTAATTTCACTGAACCTTTTGCACTTTAATACGACACAGCATTGCTTGCACAGTACTGCTTGTCCACAGATTAAATGAGCAAAGCGGCGGTACCACTCCTATTTGCAGAAAATTCAGTAGCCGTAAAAATTATCTATCCCTGTTTCCAAAGACTGTTTATTTGTTTTGATTGTCAGCGGTTTATTTTTATATCTTAATCTTTCTAAGCTTGAAGAACTCCTGAAGGACTTCATCGGTGACTTTGGCTCTGCGCTCCTGTAAAATTAAGAGATCACTTATTAGATGCGCAAAGTTTCGCAAATGCATAAATTCAAATTCAAATTCAAAATTCTTTATTCAAATAGGCTCCAAAGGAGCACTTATGAATGCACATTCATACTCGCGCACCAGCATTCCCTGTCGTAGCTGGCAAGGACACACCCTTGAGATAACTCAAGGGTGTCTTTGCCATGTAGGGTATATATCCTACTAATGAAAAGAAAGAAATCAAGCAACATAGCCACAAAAAGAAGAACATAAATTTAAAAAAAAATTTTGAAGTGGGTTAAACAAAGAAAAATTTGTAAGTAATCAACTTTTGAGAAGAATCTCCTCAAATTGTTGCTATGTTGTATTTGGTAGAAGTAGCCCCACATAATCATACCGTACCTGATATTGCATGAGGACTGGAGTGATGTGCTTAATGGCCAGTTGCTTCAACTCGCCCGTTAGCATATCCCCACTCTCGTATTTTTGTTTGATCTGAAAACAATGTTAAGTATTAACCTATTTTATATGACCTATTTTATACAATTTTGAAACCACGGTTTCTAAATTAAAGCCTGAATTCGTGTATGATTAATTATCAGCACTTTTTTCTTTTTTTATATACTTTTTAATAGTGAGCGACCGATAGTTCGGTTTTGGTTTCGGCCAGTTTCGGCTTCAGCGGCGCAAGTACGGATCTTTTCTATAAATAAAATTGGATAAAATTGACAGTTAAAATCGATAAAACCCACTTTATCGATTTTAACTGTCAATTTTATCGAATTTTATTTATCGAAAAGATCCGTACTTGCATCGCTGTTTCGGTTTCAGCCGAAACTCGAGTGTTCGTGAATTATCGTGGTCGTTCGGCCAACTTCGCTAACACGTGCTCGCCCTGTCTGAGTCTGAAAGAGTCTGTAACTCTGTAGCTATGTAGTGTATGTCTAAGTCTGACTGAATGTAATTTTTTAAGTTTCCTTCCAAGAAAGTCTTTACTTTAACATATTTGTTTAGTTAATATATATTATTCAAAATATACCAGAGTAAATTAAATCAAACATACCTCAGCAAGCTGTTCATCGTCGTCCAAGAAGAATTCTAAGTATTTATACGATATGTCGACACTAGTGTTGCCGCCGTGCAGTCTGTGCTCCTCTACCGTTGGCTGGCCACCGGAGAACGCGTATTTGTTGATCTAAGAATAACATTTTAGTAACATTAATATATACTAAGAACTTAGCCTAAATTTTATTTTATTGTACATGATCCTTGTTGGTCAAAATAAATGATTATTATTATTCTCTTATTTTAATTTGTTCTCGGGTCTTTGCCCGGACCTTTGATATGCGTTAATGGTAGCCAACATGAGAGGAGCTGTTATAGCCAACATGAGGCCCTTTTTTAATTATAATACAAATACACTATGAGTGGGTAGGTTTGTGATGAGATGGGCTATTGCAAGATATGAGTAAAAAGTCTGGAATGTTGTAATGAATGTTTGATGACTTTAAACCGGCCTATGGAATGAGACTCCGGCACCTGCCAATTCCACCTCATGTGAAAATATGTAGGCAGGTGCTGACTCGCCACCCACTGAACGGGCCCCCCAAATATTATTATCATAATATTTGAGTAAAATTATTGGCACCAAATAAAAAAAATCAAAACGGAACGCAGTAATGCATGCACATTACTGCTTGGCGGCAGACTTCGCGAGCACAGCAGTGGTACCAACCCAGACGGAATTCGCAGAAGAGTCAGTCCTCCCACCTAGTAAAAAAGCTTGTGAAAGTCCTCACCTTGTTCTTTATCTGTTTAGCGGTGTCGTTAAGGAATATCGAAGCGTTAGCGTCGCTGGCCGACATCTTGTGCTGAGCTCCTTGCAGCGCGGGGAGGAACGTGGAGTGGAGCAGGGCAGGCTTGGGGAGCTTGAGACGGGAGGCCACGTCGCGGGTCATGCGGAAGTAAGGGTCCTGGTCGATGGCACATGGGACCAGGCAGGGTAGCTGCGGACAGATTTATACTTATAATATAACATGACTAGCTTCTGGCCACGGTTTTCACCCGCGTTCCCACAGGAACCGTGCATTTCTCCGGTATAAAAAGTAGTCTATGATTCTTTTCGGTCCATAAACTATATTTATGCCAAAATTCACGTCGATCTGTTGCTCCGTTACTGCGTGAAAGAAGGACTAACCAACTTGAAGCAACAAATCAACAAACCAACAAACACACTTTCGCATTTATAATATTAGTAGGATAAAACAAAATCTATTTATTTTATACAACGAGAATGGATATACTTTGTCACAGAAATCCTTGAACTGAGAGTTATTAGAGTATGAAAGAAAGGTCTTCTATTATACAGTGCGATTACTATGATTGCCACTATATTCTTTACTATAATGAGTTACTGCTAATGCATCTGAATTTATTGAGATCATTTTAAACAGTTCATTTCATTGTATATATAAAATTGGCGCCCAACGTGGGACTAGCTAATAACTAGCGCCAAAGCATGGTCAAAATAATCTATCTGAAAATCACTTACGACTTTATTTTCAAAAATGAATGGGAAGGAGGTAGAAAACGCCGGCGCTGCTTCAATAGATGGGAACGTGATCTTGCCGATGACATCGGAGTCTCCGAAACCGAAGATACCCTTCACTTGGTTGAAGGTCACGCATTTTTGGATGCGAACCATGTTCTGGTAGAATGCTGGGCACTGCCTGAAATTTGACAAATCGCATATTAAGACAGATATTTTGTTTAATAAAATCACAATGCTTTAACCTGACTTGACTTTATATTGTAGTAACTTTATTGGTAGTCTAACTAGGTATGGTGAGTCGTCAATGTAAGGTACAATATTAAACTCACTGTAAACAACACAGATCTCCATTCCAAAAGAAGAGTAGGTAAATAGATAATGTACGATGACAGATCTCCATTTCAAAAGACGAGTAAAAAGATAATGTAGGACTCTTCTTTCACGGATTTTTTTTTCATTTGCATATTCTCAGCAAAGGCAAACTTTTGTTTTATAGGGCACGCCAATCTAACCTTACAGATTTGCGGTCTTTTGCTATAACTATAGCTATAACTATAAATTTATTTTTACTCATAAGAAATTTGAATTTCACACACCCAACAAAATCCAAATCGTTAAATATAAAAGTCTTTTCTAAATCGAAGCCCACTGCGACGATATCCTTAGCGTTGTTCCAGGCCATCTTCCGAGCATCCTCTATTTTGAGGTCCCTCCACAGTACTTTCTCGTCATCAGTTAGCTGAATGATCAGCGGCACATCGAATATGTCTTGAAGCCATCTGGGAAATAAACATATTATCAAACAACTATTTATTTTACAGGTGGTAGATCTAACATTGATGTTATTGTGTGAGGATGCCACAGCTTAAAATTATATTAATGGTAAATATATTTAAACCGGAACGTCAGTGCAGGCCTTATCGCCCCCACCTAGAATAAGAATAAGAATATATTTAAACAGTATAACTTACTTTGTGAACATAAAAGGAATCAGATGCCCAATATGCATACTCTCCGATGAAGGACCTCGGCCGGTGTACAGATAGAACTTCTTCCCTTGTTCATGTAGGTTGAGGATGCTGTGCAGGTCTCGGTGGGAGAAGAAAATACCCCGCCTCAGGTAGTGGTGAGCTGAAATTAGTATAATAAACAACATGTACAAAAAAGATGTAGCAAAAGAAAGAAACATATATATATATATATATAATTAACAATGGATACTCCGGTCCATAAACTATGCCAAAAACCACATCGATCCGTTGCTCCGTGCTGCGTGAAAGAAGGTCAAACCAACAAACAGACAAACACACTTTCACATTTATAATATTAGTAGGAAGTAGGGTAATAGGTAGTAGGATTATAATTATTAAAAATCAGGCATCAAATTAAAAATAAAAGACTTCACTACTAATAAGCCATCATTGCTTTGTTTCTCAGTGTCAGATAATGTTATTTGAATCCAAAAACTCAGCCCAATTATTATTAAACTTTTATTATCAAGCTTTTTAAATCTTGCGCTTTGGTTCAGGTAAGTTTAGACTTACCCTTCTTTCCAGTCACTTTTTCAAACCTCTTAATAAGTTCTTCATCTATCTTGCTGCTTCCAAATCTTTCTGAAAGATGTAAGATGATTATCATTAGGTTATTAGGATTCTCAAATAAATACATGGTAAGAAATCGGTATGAAACATGCCATTGAGTTGACAGTCACTACCTATTTCTCGCAGCATTGATATTGTTCTTCTTATTTTGTGGGTCTTTGATTGTGTTCTAACAAAATGTTGTGTCGTCAGGAATTAAATGTATTTTCTTTTTTTTTATTGTGGCTGACCCCTACACGAATTTTTTAATCACAAAGGATTTCAGGTGTTACTTGCTCACCAGCAGCTTTCCATAGACTGTTCATTTTTTAAATCTTTAGTTATTAGTTTTAAGTGATAATTTGCTAAAGTGATAAAAATGCTATATGGCTTAAAATAGGAATTAGCTCAAGTGCAGCTGGCAAAATATACCAATCAAGTCTGCGATAGATTTTTAACTTGAGTGTGGTAATTTGCTAGCTACCTGCTGGTCAAGCACATTTTTGATCCAGTGAATGTGAATGACCTAAATATTTCACTATATTTCATCACATCTATAGAAAAATATAATTTTTAAATAGTAAGAAAAAAAAGGACAGATTTACTTTCTCAAATGGGTTTACTATCTCATTACAATTTTACCAAAGAGTACAAGTAGGTACATCTACTGAAATGAGATGTAATTATTATAACTTTAGTTTGTATTAAAAAACTGAGTTATCATGAAACCACTTACGGATTAGTTTGTCATAATCAATCCCTGTTTCTGATTTGCCAGTAACATTCCATGGATCAACAAAGTCTCCTACATCTCCATTGTTATTGACTGCAAGATTATCAACTTGAGCCTCCAGGGAATCTGCCATTTTTACTACCTGTTAAGAGTAAGATGAAATTACAATAATAATTGTACAGAGTTTAACATGTTTTTGGAAACATTACTATGTATTTTGTACCCTAAAAATTTTGGTTGGTGCAAATAATTGTGTGAGCCTTGCTTATTTGGTAATTGTAGCTCCATGAGTCCTGGATTTGTCAATAGGATGTATAGGCCGCAGCCTATGGGCGTCAGCTTCAAATGGGGTTGGCAGAGTCACATTATTAAGTCTCATAAGCCCAGTAATTTCACTGGCTACCCTGCTCATCAAGCCGGAACACAGTAATGCTCGCATTTTACTGCTTGGTGGCATACTTCACAAGCAAAGTGGTGGCACCAACCCAGATGAACACTCCCAGAAGAGTTAGTCTTATTCGTACTACCTAGTAGTTGTAATTCTATTGTTGTTCCTACAAATAAAAATATGGTATAATTATTTAAGTAAAGAAATACTAATCCAGGATTTCAGTAATTAATGAAATATTCTGACAGTCAACTTCAACTTCAACTCTTCTTATGTGGCTTCTGTGGAGGTGCCACCACAATTTCGCCAATGTCGCGTGGTACGATAGAACATCAAACGAAGGAGATTGTTCGGTGGGAAGATATTTTTGCCAGTGAAATCCGAGTTCCAAGTTAATATAAATCCTAATGTCTAAAAGTTCATCATGTCTGCAGTTGTCAAATGGACAGCAAAAGGAATCCAAAGAATTCCAATTAAATACACTGAACTTAATCTTCGTCCATTCTCAGCCAGCTGCTATCATATACCTAGACACGACATCACTTGTTTTGTGTAAGATAAGAAGATACGAGGTGTACCAATGAGCCTTATTGGGACGTTAATAGTTTACTGATAACTTGGGTTCGGAAAGACATTGTCGTTAGCCTTTTAATTAAATGAAGTAAAATAATAAAATATGAACCAATATAAACTTTCTATGTCCATTCGGCGAATAGTTTAAGCACTAGGCAGCCTATTTGTTGGTTATCTTACACATTATATTTATTATAGGAAACTCACTTAAAACAAATAATTACACACAACTATCAGGACTTTAACTATGTACGATTTTTTTGGAAAAGATTTGGTTTACTGTTGATGCAATTCCAAAAATATAAACTTCTCTTTTAGAGTTTTTGATAAGTTTTCTGTGAAGTGAAGTGTCAAGTGTGACGAGTTGACGACAGTGTCAGTGACCTGTGACTGTCAGTTTGACAATGACAAGTTGATAACAATCAATGAAATGAATAATGATTTTGTCTCTGCATAAATCTGTTTTTATCTCTATTAGGCCACTGGTTTTGAAATGAGAGAGAAAACATACTATAGCGATATATACCATGCAACTTCTCTGGAACACAGTGCTGAAGGTGGGTCTTTGCAAATGTTACCATATTATTTATCTTTCCCATGATTTATGGGCAGTAATGTAATGCCCACTACGAGTTAGAAGCGTACCCAGCATGCTGGTTGCATTGCCTTGTTGAACCGCAATGCTGATCCGTTGAGCCAAATAAGTACCTGCATTTTGATTAAAATTGTAATTATAATAATATATATCTATCATCAAACTTAAGAAACATTCTAATTTCTAACTACATCAGTCAAAGGGGGCCAGGACTTCATAGTATTTTCAAAATTGTTGTCCGAACGCCTGGTTGACGTGATGCGTGCCCACACTATTGATACTTGTCTTGTTCAATGGATCAGCAATGAATTAACGAGACAATACTACGAGCATGATGATAGTAGAACATATATTTTTCAGCACCCCTTTTGGGACTACTTACATTACAACCGAAGCTTCAATACAACTGCAGCGGGAGTACGGATCTTTTCGATAAATAAAATTCGATAAAATTGACAGTTAAAATCGATAAAACCCACTTTATCGATTTTAACTGTCAATTTTATCGAATTTATTTTTCGAAAAGATCCGTACTTGCGCCGCTGGTCACTACATTGGTCACTGACGATTTAGTTTAAAATTGACAATTTAGAACAACAAAGACAAAATTTTGTTTAACTAAAACTCCGGTTAAGACTATTTATTAATAAGAGGGAAGGTTTTCACTTTAACAATGATATAACAAAAAAATGAAAAATTGATCATTAGCACAAGTTTACCATAACAGTTTTAAAAATATTGCTATTGGCTTTATAGGAGAAGAAACAAATGAGGAATAGACATTTTTAAAATTACTTAATTACGGCAATGTAGTATTTTTCCTTTAAAATACGGCAATCCAGACTGTGACTTTCGGCAGCTCAGATTTGTATGGTGGCAACACTCCATCAGAGTCAGACAGATAAACGTCAATATTTGTCAATAATTGGCTCACGGAGCGAGTCTTTTTGTTGTATTTACGAAAAAAGCGAATTAAACGTGCGTTTCTTTGTGCCGAATATTGTATGGAGTTTTTGTATTGAACAAAGTCGTCGGGTCAGTGTTCTTGATGGTGTCCGGCGACGATTCAAATGGTGGTCGTTTGTCGCGGAAAACTACCAGATCTCCGAACCGTAGATCCAAGAAAGCAGATGCAGATATATCCAAGGGATCAGTGTTGCGAAATGCCTCGCAACCTTCGGTCCATAAAAGGAACCTTTACGTGGTTTCTTTCCCAATCATTATTTTGTTCAACCTACTCAGATCAATTCTGTACCAGTTGTTTATAGTTTTTAAATATTTGTACACAGCATCGCATCGATTGATGCAAAAGCCGAGAAAGAACGGCGAGTGTAACCTCGAAGTGGTGGTTAAGGACGGAATTGTTTCTACAGAGTTAGCCTCCGGTGAAGATATGTCTCACATTCACACAGTTGGGCCAGGGGACCCATTGCTGGCCAAGCAGAAGCACCATCACAGAAAAGCTTTTGAATACATCTCAAAGGCGCTGAAAATTGATGAAGAAAATGAGGGTGAGCATTCTCTTATACTTTGTGTAGGTTAGAAGATCTTTATTATGACTCATCTTCTCAGTATTGATTATTTTGTAACAAAGGGTTGTTAGTCCTCTGTCACATTTTTTTCAGTAGACTTTGTAAAATATAAATTTTATTGTCAAACATTCTGAGCTTTCTGGAATCCACCTATAGTGCAACTTTTAATTTGCTTAGTAGAATAACAATGATTGTTTTACCACTTATTGACGAAATAAAGAATTAAAGTGATGTGAAAACATGATATTATGTAAAACCAACTGGATCTTTTTTAACAAATGGTGAAAAAATCAATTCTATGTTTTCTGTAATTAAAATTATAAAATAATGTATATTTCAAAAGAGCTAAAATAATTTTCACAAGTTTGTACGAATAACTCTTCTGTCTAGGTTGATACCACCGCTTTTAATATTGCCACACCTATCATCATTCATCTATTATAATATTTACTACAGGTCAAAAAGAATTAGCAATAGAACTTTACAAGAAAGGTATTTATGAATTGGAGAGAGGCATTGCAGTAGATTGCTGGGGAGGCCGTGGGGATGCTTGGCAGCGAGCACAGAGACTCCATGATAAGATGAAAACCAATCTAGGCATGGCAAAGGACCGACTACACTTCCTCGGTATGACAAAATCTTTTATACCAATTCAATAAGAAAGTCACTTCATGCATTAGTTTGAGCTATTTAAACATAAAATGCTATGCCTTTTATTTATTTTTTTTATAATGGCTGCGTGTTTGCATGCTAGCTTCTTTATTTTCAGAACATTATTACACTACAATTTCAGCTGTAAATTAAAAAAAGGTTTAATTATAGTATTATCCCCTATGTAGCCAACCTAGTGGCGCTCAGTAAGTTGGGCATCGAGAGTGAGCCTGAAAGGAACGACAAAAAGCCAACGGCGTCGCCACTAAAGATCCGAAGGCCTTTAGAGAAGTCGAAGACAACATTACTATCGCATATAGAAAGTAATGGTGGTAATTCGAAGCCACCAACAGAAGGTAGAACACCACAGAAATATGCTTAGCTTCGTTTGACGTAACCTACTGCAAAACTCAAAAATGTTACTTTTTAATTAACCATTCATAATACAACTAAACAAACTGAGATATGAACATTTAAATTTATTGGATTTAAATTATTGGCAATGTTTGCATGTGGGTTGATTGCACTGTTTTTTGCTTTCAATGTGTCTTTAATATCATTGTTATGTGAATTGTATCATTTGTGATTATGACACATGTTAACCATACAACCTGATTATTGTCAGGTATTTAATCATCTATCACCTGTATTGTTGCACTTTTTTCATAAAATACTAAACATTTCTGCTTTTAAATTTCGAAGAATAAAATTTGCACCAACTAATGGCTCCATAGCTAAGTTAGTTGTAACACTGCCTGCAAAAGGAGAGATGCCGCAGTCACTAGAGAGCATACAGTTTGTTCTCTTGTATATTTGTGTTGTGTATTTGTGTGTGTCTATACCACCGGACAGAGAACTCTAGTAGTATGAGTCTGTAACAAGCATAATTTGCTTTGTTTAATTCAATTGAGCTTACAATGAAATAAGTAATTGTACAAGACTTTTTTTTAAGTCATCATCAGCCCTATTAAGCTCCTACTTATAGGATAACAACCTTCTCTCAGGGAGAGAGAGAGAGAATGGGTTGTAATCCACCACACACACCCAGTGTGGCTTGGTAGATGTCACATGTCTTCGAATTTTGCGGTTCTTCAACATGTTTTGTGTTTTTTTAAGTGAATTTCAAACGTAAACAGAAACAATTTGACAAATACTTAGATAATTCTAGCTTCCGCCCGCGGCTTCGCCCGCGTGGTATTTTTCTTTATAGCCTATGTGTTATTCCAGAACCTAAACTATCTATATATTCTAAATATCATCAAAATCGGTTTAGTAGTTACGCAGATACGTGGTAACAAACATTCACACACTCAAACTTTCGCATAGGATTACCAAAAAATACTTTTAGGGAGTTTCCATCCCTTAGTCGTTAATATTCCACCTATACTGACATCTCGTTTTGCAAACTCGTGTCATACGCACGGCAAAGATGTGGAACTCGCTTCCGTCGTCAGTCTTTCCCGATGTTTACAAGTTGGGTGTTATCAAGTCAAGGGTGAATAGGTTTCTTCTGGGAGAGTGTTCGGCCTTCGGCCCCATTCTCGCTTTCCATCAGCTGAGATGTGGCCAAACGCAAACCCATCTCTATATACATAAAAAGGCTCTGCCATCATATTCAGTTCAAACTGCGACTAAATTTAAAGATCTTTGATGGGATTAATACATCTTTTGCTTAATAAAGTGGAGCACAAGTGCCATGTGATCCCGACATACCCGATGTCTTCCCAGTGTGCTGTAGGAGCCCACTAAGGCTTAAGGGCTTATCCAGGGCATAAGCATCCTTCGCAATCAACATAAAAACCTATTTTGATCTCCAACACACCTGCCACTTGTGGTGTATTATAAAACTCCTATATGTTTGGTGCCCTATGTTCAGCAGTGGAAGACTAATGATGATAAAGAGCACAATAATTCACAAGCCCTCCAGAAATACTACAGTTTTCGTTCACAAAAATTCCTACAACACATCTTTTTCTCAACTAACCATTTCCATTACAATGCTGCCCATTACTTGACGTGAGGTTTACATACATAAATAATTAACAACGACATTGCTAATGATCCGAGAACTCAAGCTTCATTATAGCTAGTATCCTGTTTAAATACAGCGTGTGCGCACTTGAGCAATACAATTGAAAAACAAACAAGAAATGGACCTCCATACAAAATATTCGCTTTCATTATACTTGAAATGTAAATGCAATGAACACGTGTAATTGGGGGCAGAAGACAGAAAGTTACATTGTTTACTTTAAAATCACACTTTAATTTAAAATGAATTCATGGGCGTGCTATTTAATGTTATTTTCTACTTAGCGTCTAATTTTACCGTATTTATAATATTAGTAGGAAGTAGGATAGCAGGATTAGTAACACATTTTTAACTTGAGGGTCACAATTAAACCAGACGAGAATTCAAAAGCCCTACCGCTGTGGTATCACGATGTTTTTCGTCGCGGATTGATGAGCTCATCTCATTGTAGGACCCATCGACCTACAGTTCGACGGCCGACGTCATTACCACTGACCTTCAAAATATAACGCCATATAAATACCGTTATAGTAAAAAGCATCTTATTTTTTGCATCAAGCATTTTTTCATAATCATCGTGAACATTCTTTCAGTCTACATAAAAAGTAATGTGTATTTAAACCATAGGTTTGACATTAGAATATGTTTCCATAACCCACTCCAGTTTATTGAGGACATCTACAACATTTTGCCAATATTCCAGGTGATCCCTGTATCAATCTGGACTATGTCAGACCGAGCAGCTGTCTTACCCAAGTCTTATCAACTCGGTTTGGAAATAGTCTAGAGTTCTTTCTAGTTTTTTTCTGGAACAACTTACTTATACTTATTATTATATCGTTCGTTCCAGAACGAATAGCAACGATAATTATATAGACAATTTCTTCCTCTTCCAGCAGACGCATCAGAAGACACTTGTCTTCTGATGCGTCTGCTGGAGGAGATTAAAACCAACGGTCACTTGACCGTTGGTTTTAATCGAGTTGACGTCGAAAACAAAGTCGATTTTATTAGCCGTTAAGGCCGCAGATCTTTTTAAAGATAATGAAATATGCATTGCATACGCGAAATAGTACTCTAAAGTTATGTATCAAAAAAACCTTCGAGTATGATTACTTAGCAGCTCGGAAATGTCGTTCTAGATTCAGCCTTATCGCTTATTTCGGGCTGACCTAGACGGTGGGTGCTCCGTATTCTAAGATAGCTTCATGGCAGGTGATCAATAAGTAGGTAACTACTAACTGAACATTGGTATCGATATATTATTTTGGTACTTGTATATTCTACAATATTTTGATACTTGTAACTGGGCCTTGCATATCGCTATCTCGCCAGTCCCGAGTGATAAATTGTCGATGGTATTGACAGTTTGTAACGTTTATTATGAAACGTTTTCACCGAACGGAGCATTGTTTTTAATGATAAAGATTCGGTTTATTTTTGGTGGTAGGATAGGAAAGTACTCAGTAGACAGCTAGACGAGTAACTACAGGATCTATCACCAAAAGTTATAATATATCCTTACTACAGTTACAATCAGGTAAACGACCTCCTAGTCTCGTTACCGTATAGAACAAAAGTCAATAAAAATACTTAAAATAAACTAAAACAATACATTTTTCTCATAAACAGTGAAACAAGTGATAATGTTGTGTGTGTGTGTGTTTAAGACTGAGGGTATGGGTGCGGATGTGTGATAAAACATGCCTGTGTGTGTGTTAGCTGTAATTTAGAACCAACCCGAATGCTACCAATTGCGGTTACATCGTCACCTAAAATTAAACAATGATCAAACAGAACCTTTTAGGACTTAACATACCTACTACGCGAAAGGCGTGTTTTTTTTCTTGCTAATTTCTAAAAGTCGAGAGTTGTTAGACACGTTTGCTCACTTTTTTATTTATTATGTTTAAATGGATTAAACTGTAGTTCCTATCGTTTGCTAACCCCGTGGTTTCAATTAACTCTTAGTATAAGTTACATATCTTTTAACATACTTCTGATTCACGTGTATTTGCACCTGTTTGCGGTGCAGACGTTTTGTGGTTTGCGGTTTTCTATTCACTACCTCATCGATTGCGCACTATTAACATTGGCTACTCTCAATACGGCGAGTTCAACAAAAGATGAAAACTTGTACTATCCGTTGTCGTTGTTAATACCGATTGAAAGCAAGCGTGGTTAAAGATCACGCAAACTTGGACAAAAGAACTAGATCAGTCTTAGCTTAGTTCTTTGTTTAGTTGCCATGTCTCTTTAAGAGACCCTTAGATTTAGAGCCCAGTCTATAAGTGTGGGCTTATTTGGTTGTTGCCTTCCATGTTTCAGAATTCTTTAGCGTTTTGACATCTGGAAGCATTTCAGTCCGTGCTTAGACTCGTCTTTGAATCTTAGCTTAAAATTTGGGCTACATTTGACGCCTCTATTCATTATCTATATACCAGAGAGTATTATGAAGGTGTCTGTTTCGGCCGGGTCATTCCAACATAAATTTCATCATAATTCAAGTAAAAAAACGCCGCACCCTTTACAACAATACCCATGCACAGAAACATTGATGCGTAACACGCACACAGTCTTTTCCAATTGACTCGGTGTTTCATGTCGTCTCACATGAACAGGCGACATCCTTTATGTACTAGAATCACCGCAATAATGTACGATCATTGTGTACCAGTCATTGACCGTGTCGGACTATTTCTGTACCGGTAAATGGTTCGTGACTAGCGTAAAAAGACAAGCGAAAAAAATCGATTTGAGTCAATATTTCTGTAGGAACCTTAAGATCGTGACTGACGCGTGAAAGGACTCTGACATCAAGAGGCTCTCGACCATATTTTTTGTGATAGTTGATTAGTTAGTTTTGTTTACTTTTCGAAAGTTATGAAGCAAAAGTTGCCAGTCAGGATGAAGTAATAAAAATTGGCGTCATAATGATAGATGAAAAAACTCGAACGATCATGTAAATTGCAATTAGGAGCTACCTTGAGTTCGGCATTTTGTATCGCATAGAGGTTCATTCATAGTTTCTTCATTGCATTTCATTTGCATGTAGCCTTCGCACTATCTCTCATTCATGCTTCTCATATAGACCTGGTTTGGTGTTGGGCAACTATATTACCTGAGCATTATTCACCTGAGGCTGTTTTTGTTTAGCGCAACACTCACTTTCATGATGTGGCGAAATATCCATGTAGGCGTAAATACATCATTTGATTGAGACTAATTTGGGAAATGAAGAGGACATTGCTCCAAATTTACTCTTAGAATCATTGCTCTACTTTTAGAAATACGACCACATCACATTCTATACATTGAACTTGTGTCTCTTGATCGAAATAAAAATATCATTTCACGGAAAATACCAACTCATGAGTGACATATAGCAAACTGAATGGGTTCATACATTTTCGCGATTCTTACTAAAACTAGTATACAGCATTAGTATAATCTCACATGTTCTCGTAACCTTGGCTCTGTACAGTTCCGCCTGACCGTCCCGTCTTTAGTCGCAGGTCGTAAACTGACGACTCCGGGACGAAGGGTGCCGAGTGGCGGAGGTCCTCTGATGAAGTCGCAGACATTGCCCCGCTCCATGGGTCGGTCGGCATCTCAACCCAACAGCTCCTCCAACGGTAGCTACAGCAGATATCCTGTGAAGCCGGCATCGACACCGCCAGCGGTTAAAAGACAGCTTTCAGTAAGTATTTCCTTGGGCAATCTTAATATTATTAATCATAGTTCCGATGACGGCAGGGCTCACAAGGTTGCACATAAGCAAAAGCAGAGGTAGTACATAAACAGAGAAGACTCTGCTTATGACCCGTCATATAACTTAACTGCTGCTTCGAGAAAGAAGTCTTTTCTGACTTTTCTGAAAGTTAAAAAAATATTTTCTATTCCTGATTCTATTTATACAGGGTATCCAGGATACCTTGTAACTGTCCTAGGTCAGGTTTTTTTTTTGTTTATTTGGTGGGCGCCGGGCGTCAATATTATAAGGTACTTATACAAGTTGGAACTACAACATTAGATAGATACTACCATCGAGATACTAACCTCAAAGAGGCAGTGATGGTTTTCACGTAATAAATTCCACCATTTTTGCCTAGACACAATACGCTTTGCTAAGCCACCGCCTCGCGCAGATTCCCTATGCGCTGATATATGTTATAGCAAAATCAATACATTGTTGTGAGATCGGATAGTACAGTATTTCATCTCTCGGGGTTAGTATCTCGATGGGTACCTATACCACATGAAGAAATACAACTTGTTTAAAAGTTAATTTTACTCTATTGTGGTGCGTCATGTGTATGTTCATGTCACCACGCTGTAAAACGAAGTTATAAAATAATCGAAAACGTCGTGACCTCTAACTTTTAGAACATAAAATGTTTAGCTTTTGCATTTTACGATTTTGCTTTACTACTGCGTCGTACCTGATGTGTGTGTAGTTTTCAGTCAGACGACTTAACCTCCTTGTTAGTCCTGTGTCTTGTCCTTAATTGGATCCAATTTTATCAGAGAAGCCATGAAGGCGGTGTCATCATTTCAACATGAGAAGGATGAGAGAAATGAAAAGCGACAGTTTTAAACTGGCCAAGGGTTATACTATTACTTGTTCTGTGGCCAAGGACATTTTTTATGCTACAAGCGAGCAGGACGTTTTCCTGAAAGTGAGCATAAAGCCTGCCCATAACATTTGCAGTGTCACTCATGACTTAGACACACAGATAGGCTTGCGCGGCACTGCAGTGCGCTTGTTACGCAGGGGTATGTACCATCAGGGGTTAAGTCTCATAATACGCAGGCCATTAATTTATCATTCTTTTATCATCAAAACGGATCATAGTAAAGCATGATAGAGCTGCTCTGATGGCTTGAACCAATTTCATACGTTGATGAAAACATTGGGCCTTTTGGTGATCTTTCAGTTCTTAAGCCACAAAATATTTCAACTATAGGATCTGATGGCTTCACCTCATTCCTCATTTACCTTATTTGATACCTTAAGGTTCTTACAATTAAAGAAGAACAAGTCGATGTAGCAAAAGTTACAATAAAACACTACTGCCCTAGCCATAGTCACTCGGAATGATGT
This sequence comes from Crocallis elinguaria, assembly GCA_907269065.1. NCBI lineage: Eukaryota > Metazoa > Arthropoda > Insecta > Lepidoptera > Geometridae > Crocallis > Crocallis elinguaria. The sequence continues at coordinate 10,333,835 of OU026065.1, read as the reverse complement.
AAGGATTCTAACGAACCAAATCTTTTCAGTTAAAAGTTATGGTGGAATAAAGAAATTCACATACAACATACATATATACATGAACCCAATAAAATATAACCCTCCTTTTTTGTGCAGTCGTGTAAAAAGAACATAATAGTTTTTTATCAACTACAATGAATTTAGGATTTGCTTTAAGGTAGTTACGAAAGAATAAAAAAATCGTCGTAAGGAAATACATTAACCGAAGTTTGTTGAAGCTCACAGCGACAATGCCTTTTTTAAATTCTATTATTTTTGTTGCTGTTGAATGCTCACAATCCAGGACAACGCACCGTGTCTTTTAAAAAATAAATTCTTTCAAATAGCTCTCGCTATCTAGTTTTTTCATATTTTTGACGATAGTCCAATGTTAGTTCACTGAGATACGAATTTCATCCATTACCAATCAACTAACACTCACCATCGCGTCATCAGCATTAACCATCACATTTCTGACCGGCTCATGACCAGAGCGCGTACCAGGTGCCAGTCAACGGGTCTCCGGTGAGGCGGGCCGTCGGCGGCGGCTCGCAGCGGGGCACGCCCACCAGGAGCAGGACCCCGCAGCCCACGCTCAGTGTTCGAGGAGTGGACCCGAAGCTGGTTCAACTTATACTGGACGAGATCGTTGAGGGCGGACCGAAGGTGCAATGGGATGATATAGCTGGGCAAGATGTGAGTGACAATTATATTAAGCATTTGTTTGTAGCTGTAGTCAGCACTATTCGTGCGTCTCGAAAAAGATACCTCCATGCTATGGCTGCATCCTGCTGTATTTCCTTTCTTTACCGGGTGGTAAAACTCACTCTTCTGCGAGTGTCCATCTGGGTGGGTTACCACCGCTTTGCTCGTGTGGTCTGCCGCCAAGCAGTAATGCCCAAGCATTACTGTGTTCCGGTGAGATGAGTAGCCAGTGAAATTACTGGGCTTATGAGATGTAATACCGAATATCTCAGGGTAACGAGCGCACTGCAGTGCCACGCAGGCCTTTGTGTTTCAAAGTTCTGGGTGGCACTGCAATTGTTATGCGCCGGCGTTATGCTTACCATGAGGCAAACGACCAGCTCATCTCGTTACCAAATATCATTAAAAAAAAAGATTATATTAGGGCTCCGTCAAATATTGCTTTTTCCAAAAGGGGTCCAATGCCAAATAAGTTTGAGAACCGCTGGTCTATACTAATCGTCGGGTGGCGTCGCTACCGCAGCCATTATCGCTTCAAAAAAGTGTTAATAAGTTTCCAGGGTCAGGTAAACGTGATAAAAATATTCGTGTAAATCAAAATCTTATTATCTTTATTACTATATTTTTGAGATTAACACCTTGACTTTTATATTGCATGCGCTTTTATTGTGTGTGACCTTAAACCAGTTCACCCACGCGCCTTGACACCTTTCTCTTACCCTGGAAACTGATAAACAATCTTTGCATCGGAGACATGGATACATTGGAGAAATTTACGCGTATATATTCTATAATCATTTAGGAAAGAAAGTCCGTAAAGAGTGATTACGCCCTAGGGCGTAGAAGATGTGACGTCACGCGTTCTGCCCAATATGTATGGGGCGTTTTAGCGCTCAGCAGATACCGACTTTGACTCTCATTTTGACGTTTCTAGCGTTAGATTACCAGTTTATTCGATACAGACATTTGATTCTCATGAGAGATTGATAGCTGATCTTCGTTACAGGCCGCAAAGCAAGCGTTACAAGAGATGGTGGTGTTGCCATCTCTCAGGCCGGAACTCTTCACCGGACTCAGATCACCCGCCAAGGGGTTACTGCTATTTGGACCACCCGGAAACGGTGAGCAATAGTTATTTGTGCAACAAGAGAGCAAAGTTGGTTTTTGCTGCAAGTGCTGATTTTGAATCCCGAACAAGTGAAATTCTAAGTTAGAATCCTGAGCATAGCGTGAGCGATTTAAAGGTAATATATATATTTAAATAACGAGATATAAATAACTGTGGTCTCTTGTGGTATATACAATTATACACCTTTTCACCTTAGTAGTGAGAACATATTAGTTATACTTTGCGTCTCGGCTCGGCGCCGTACATATGACTAATAAAGTTATGTGCGGATTTGTCACACTGTTAGTGGTAAGACTAACTCTTCTGCGAGTGTCCGTCTGGGTTGTTACCACCGCTTTGCTCGTGATGTCTGCTGTCAAGCAGTAGTTTGCAAGCATTACTGTGTTCCGATTTGATGAGCAGAGTGGCCAGTTAAATTACTGGGAAATTATACTTAATACCTAATGTCACAGGGTAACAAGCGCACTGCAGTGCCGCACAGGCCTTTGTGTTTAAAAGTTCTGACTGGCACTGTGGTTTTTATGGGCCTGCATTATGCTTACCATCAAGTAAACAACCAGCTCGCTTTGTTCTCAAATAGTATTAAAAAAACATACAATTCGAAGACTACGGAAGCCAGAGATAACAAAGCGATCTTGTTTTGAACCCAATTTACATATAAAGTAGTTATGCTTATGCGATGTGCATGTAACACGCACAGGCTCCATGTGTTTTTTAGGTGTTCAAGGTCTTCATCCTAGATTATTACTCTGTTCCGTGCCAAGTATCCTGGTTATTAAAGAACCGGAACCATATAAAATTGATATTGATTTATTAGTCGATATTTATTTTACATACTAGTTCTAGAAAGATTAAAGTATAAAGAAAAAAAAATTCGGACAACACAACACAAAATAACGTTGAAGACAATCAAAATACATAAAAATTGCTTTTAAAACAGTGAGAACCGACTGTGACGGAACGCGTTATATGATATTTTATACCCTCTTTACTTTTTTATTTTTCATCTATTTTTATTAGGGGTTTAATAAATCTTTCATATGTATCAAAAGACCGTTCTTGAGATTTGCCCTACTCATTACAAAAAATATTAAATTCAGACTAATTGAGAACCTATTCCATTTTTGAAGTCGGTTAAAAACAAGAACAACCGCGCGTTTTGAATAAAAAATTGTTTTGTCGTATACAGGGAAGACGCTGCTAGCGCGGTGTGTGGCTGCAGAATGTTCAGCGACTTTCTTCTCCATATCTGCCGCGACGTTGACGAGCAAGTACGTGGGAGAGGGAGAGAAGATGGTGCGCGCTCTCTTTCAAGTTGCTAGAGAACTGCAGGTTCGTTTTATTTAAGACTAAACTCTGTGAAGGCCGTCTCCGTGTCTATTAGCGGTTGTCTTGCAAGCATTACTGTGTTCCGTGATCATGAGCAAAGTTATAGTTTGAGAAATTACTGGGCTTCTGAGACTTAACACAGGGTATCGAGCGCAATGCAGTGCCGGGCTGGTCTTCGTGTTTCAATGTTCTCAGTGTCACGCAATTGTTGTATTCTGGCGTTATGACCATCAGGCAAAAAACAGCCTCATCTCAGAAATTTAAATTATTGCGGTATTTTTATGAGATGAAATCTCATTATACTTCTGTCACGAGTGTGTTTGCGACTTCCATCTCCTAAATAGAAAGGGCTTATAAAAAACACTGATATACCATATCATAGACAATAAAGGACAATATAGACAACAGAAAAAAAACATTTTTTTTCATACCAGCCGTCAATAATATTTGTGGATGAAGTGGACTCACTCCTGTGCGAGCGGTCGTCGGGTGAGCACGAAGCATCCCGAAGGCTGAAGACTGAGTTTCTGGTGGAATTTGATGGACTGCCGGCCGCCGGCGCCGACAGGCTGATCGTGATGGCAGCCACGAACAGGCCGCAGGAGCTGGACGAAGCTGCCTTGAGGTAGGGTCTACGGTTTGACTCGTAGTTGGTGATTGAGTGCGTCAATGCTGTGAGGCGGCGGTATTTGATGTTCCGCGTTCACCAAACGTGGTTCGAAACGGCAATGGAAGAGATGTATGAAAGAATACCTACATGAAATATCTGTCTAATTCCGCATGCTGTTTAGGTACATACTGTATGCGAATATAATTTCGACCTTTTTAAGAATGTCATTGTAACTGATTTAGTAGCACTAAGGCCTCGATTCTTGCGTCACAAATCGAAACCTAATTTATGTTTCACTCTCTCTTTTCAATATACAACATGAGAAAGGGATGGAAGAAATTTGACAGCTCTTAATTTAGTTTTATAGCTGCCAAATAATTTCCATCGTTGACAAATTAGACGCCACCAAATTCATGGCTGTTAAATTTTAATAAGTTACAAGTAAACAGAAATCAAATAAAAAAAACACCTAAAATTAGGTTTAAGTACCTACTTGTACTATTATCTATTCTGTGATTTAGATCTGCAGCCTTATCACGTAAGAACCCAGACTGGACCCAGACAGTCAAAAACGTCATTTCCGCCTCGACTCTTGTGTTCATCTGTCAAATTTCAAATATTCGCGGCAGCTTTTTACGAAACTCAGACTCAACCCAGACTGCGATAGTTTTGATACATGAGAGTGAACAAAATTCATACTTTGACAGATAAATGGTATCATGTAACTCCCGAGACTGAAGAATTGTAATCCATGGAAAGATTGAAACGTCAAATGAATAAGAGACCTCTTTCGCTGCCGGATTCCGACTCTGAGTTTCGTGTCTTGTCGGTTTATTTAAAAATATTTGTTTCTAATTACTTGTATTTTCTGTTTTTAGGCCTTTTTCTACGGAAAGTGTACTTTCGAATTACGGAAGTCATACAGGGAGTATTCATTAATTAGTATTCTGCTTAACTATATATATATCTTACAATTAATTTATTTGTTTTAGGAATACAGCAAGAATGGCGCGTTCGGTTTTGATGGCGGCCCCGAAGAGGAACGCCTGAAAAGATATTCAAATATCAATCGCAGGATGATCAGAGAGGCTAGTAAGCTTCTAATGTTGCCAGAAAAGGAGTTCGTCGGTCACTACCGTCTTCACATTTCCCATCGTCCCATTTTGAGACTCTTTGTGAAGATGTTATTCCACTTTTGCCGGAGACACAGCGCACTAGCGCTGTGAGGCCTGAAAAAGGTAGCCTAACATATAAAATGATAACTAAACGTAGTGGTTATATTCTCTTTGATGATAACATCATATCCCTAAATGTTGCTTTTTGACAAATGTGTGTGCTAATAGTAATTGTTGTATGAATTTGTCTTGCAGATATTATGCCAATGGCTGTTACCAAAAAAAGGTAGGGGCTTATTATCACTTGGGTCTTTCTCAAGCATCAGTATCATACTGTCTCCGGGATGTGACTGAAGCACTCAATAACCCTACAATTCTGGCGAAATATATACAATTTCCCAGAACACAGATAGAGCGTGAGGCTATTACAAGGAGGTGAGAGTTTAAATCTGTTGATTTGACTCAAAATAATCACAAGTTTGATTAACATAGCTAGTATGTAATGTGTTGACTGTTGGCTGTTGGGTATGTAAAACATTTTTCCCTACTGTGCCTGTGTGTCAAACAACACTAAGTTTAACTTTACTGTGTCATAAGTCATGTCGGTACATGAGATGTTTAACTGATCCTGTGTCAGTAAGTTAATCTTAGATGACTCTTGAATCAAAAATGCATTATAGACAAAATAGACTTGTGAAAGGTATATATCACACATGTACCTATATTCATTCATTATTCATTTGTAACTGTAAGTTTATAACTATTTCAATATAAGATTTACTCAATACTCTATAACATTACAGATGATTCGGGGTATGCACAGCGGCCGTGGTTGATGACTCCCATCGTCAATGCAGCACCAAACTCTCCTGAAGAGTTATACACTAGGAAACACATTAGCGCCAGGAATGTGGTTGAGCGATGCATTGGAGTGTTGAAAACTCTCTGGCGCTGCCTCTTAGCACAGGTGTGTAAATTATTCAGTCTTTCAAACAGCCAATCATAACACCTTTAAAACTAATATGTTTATAATATCCGTTCCTCTTTTTCCTTAGGGTAATGCACTATGCACCCATCAAAGCGGGCAAAATCACCAATGCATGTGTGGTCTTGCACAACCTCAACTATGATGCGCCCCTCAATATAAACGAGGAGGAGATGACAATGGACCATGCACAGCAGCCACCACTGCAGCTCCCTATACGCGAGCACCATCGTGTTGATGGAGGAAGGCTTGCTGTTGTAGACAGATTGTGGAGTAGCAGAGTTGTATAGGTAAAGTTACTATTATTTAACATAAATTATGTCATTAGATTCAGTTACTTAAAAAAAATGTATTCAAGTGATGCCTCAGTGGTAGTAATGTCGGCTGCCACCTTTAGGTCTGTGTTTTGAATCCTACAATGAACTTGGACTTAAAAAATAAATTTGATGCAATGATTCCGTGGTAGTTATATTGGTGACCAAAAATGATAGAGCAATATAAAAAGTGCTGTCTTGGTAGCTCCATCCTCAATTGAAAATCTGTCACCTAACCAAGACAGCAGCAAAATCACAGTTTAACTAGCTTATTTTGCCATAGGTATTTTATTCTTATTCATAGGTATCATTCATACTTGTAATTTGTTGTGCCACTCTTATAAACTCGAAGTTTTATGAAAATATAAATACAATTACAGATATTTCAAGACTTCAAACTTATGCGGAATGTAGCAGCGCGGTGTTCAAGATTTCGAGCTTATGTGGAATGTGTTGCAGTGCGGCGCAGCAACAAGCACAACGTTCGTTGGATCACCGCTTAGAGATTCTAGATGTTTTTTGTTGTAGTTTACGTGTAGTAGTTATAGCTAATAAAGGCATTTGGTCCATTTCCCGCCCGACTGCCGAAGGCTTTCCTTCGGCAGTCTGGGGAATGTTCTTCGAATATGTCTATGTATATTTCTTTGGCTCACTCTGTAAATATATTTGCCTAAATTGTTAATTATATAGTAGGTGTCCGACAAACTCTGTAAATAGGTTTACCTAAATTGTTGATTATGTAGTAGGTCTCTGACACACTGTAAATGGCTAAATTGTTGAGTAGGTTTTACAATTGGAACGAGGCACAAAATAAAGAATAATTTGATATGTTTATTAAGGGGCTAGGATCGCCAAAACGACTACTTTCTCCTCCTAAAACTCCCACACGGCTTGGTTTAACGACTTGAAAAAAATACTACCTGAATGATCAATTCAAGGGCATTAATTTCACTGATTGATTTTTTTGTGTTACCATTACTTATGGCTTGAAAAAATATTTAACAGCATGCTGTTTTAAAACTATTTTCCCTAAAACTTCTAAATGACTTAGACGTTTGGGATTAATTTTACACCAAAAAATAAGGAAGAAAATTTTCTATAAACTGGCCGTTTCATTTGTGCATAGAGCAATATTTCGCAAAGAAATGATCAAAAAACTGAATTCCAAATGTACAAGTCTCAGAGGTGCTCTGCGCGGGCGCGCGCGGCAGTCATGCACTGGCATTCAGACGGGGAGGTTGTGTCGCTCGTTGCTCTGCAAACGCTGTCCGCCGACGTTACATATTTGTGTGCGTGAATGATATACAATACAAGTATTTGTTTTCGTGTGGGTTTGAAGCTTGCTCAAAGAGTAGCGTCTAGAGCGGTGAAATTTGATTCATTCCGTGATTTGCGCGTGGACGCTCCTCGTATACATATTGAATGGGTTACATTTTTGATTACAATTTCTTGTTTACGTACTTACATCATTTTTACGAGTGGAAAATATATGTATTGGTAAACAAATTATTAGCGGCAGCTACAGGAATATCCGGAGGTTTAGAACTGTTTAAGAAAGACTGGAAATGAAATTGAAAAGTAAAATTACTCAGGTTAACGAGCACAATGCGGTACTGCATCTTTTTGTTTCAAAGTATTTATTGGCACTGCAATTGTTATGGGCCGGCGTTATCTTTATCATCAGGCAAACGACCACCAAACGATCAGGGCCATCTACAGTAAAAATGATATCGAAAATGATAACAATTTTAAAATCCAAGATATCGGACATTTTTATTTTTCAATAAAATGGTATGGGTATCATTTTCGAGATTTCTCGGGGTGCTGATTACAGAAATGACAACCATTTTTAAATTCAAGATGACATTTTTTTAGGAAATCGATAATATGGGTGCCATTTTCTAGGTTTCTCGGGGTGCTGATATCGAAAATGACAACGATTTAAAATCCTACATAGCGGACAATATTTTTTTTTCAATAAAATGCTATGGGTGTAAGTTTCGAGATTTCTCGGGGTACTGTGTACAAAAATGAAAAATTCTTTTATAATCCAAGATGGTGGACAATTCTTTTGTAAAATGATATGGGTGTCGTGTTGGAGGTTTCTCAGGGTGCTGATTTTGAAAATGACTACTATTTTAAAATCCAAGATGGCGGACAAATTTTTTTAGTAAAAGGATATGGGTGTCTTTTTCGAGGTTTCTCAGGGTACTGATAATGAAAATGACAACGATTTTAAAATCCAAGATGGCGGACACGTTTTTTTTTTCAATTAAATGGTATGGGTGTCATTTTCGAGATTTCTAGGGGTGCTGATTACGGAAATGACAACCATTTTTAAATCCAAGGTGGCGGAAATTTTTTTAGGAAATCGATAATATGGGTGCCATTTTCTAGGTTTCTCGGGGTGCTGATATCGAAAATGATAACGATTTAAAATCCATTCAAGACCTATAGGGTGGTTCACGGAGACCTAGAGCAATAGACCAAGAGACTAGAATCATTAAATTTGGCAAGAAGTATTGTCTTATACCACAAGTAAAGCGAAAAATCCGAAAACTAATTATGTATAACACACACACGCGCACGCGCATGCACACGCTCGCGCAAACGCACGCACGCACGCATGCACACACATGCTCACGCACACGCGCACACGTGCACACGCGCAAACGCACGCACGTACGCAAGCAAGCACGCACGCACGCACGTACGCAAGCAAGCACGCACACAAGCAAGCACGCACACAAGCAAGCACGCACACAAGCAAGCACGCACGCAAGCAAGCACGCATGCACGCATGCACGCACGCACGCACTCACACACACGCACATTATCAATGAGTGTATTGTGTACAATTTTTTAGGGTTAATTATTTTGTTGAATGTAGCTGTAAAAGGACCTAACGATTCCAGTCTTGAACGAACTATTTACATGCTTACAAGTCTTTTCGGAATCCTCGGCGCGCGAGTCCAACCCACACTTGTCTATTTTTTCTATTGTATTGGTTAACGAGACGAGCTGGACGTTTGCCTGATAGGAGTCATAATGCCGGCCCATAAAAATTGCAGTGCCATTCAGAACTTTGAAACACAAAAGCCTGCGCGGCACCGCAGTGTGCTCATAACTAAGTCTCATATCTTAGTAATTTCGCTGGCTACTTTGCTCAACAAACCGGAACACAATAATGCTTGCACATTACTGTTTGCCGGCAGACTTCATGAACAAAACGGAAACCCAGATGGACACTCGCAGATGACTCGATACCTCGTAAATGACATCAATATAAAAAACATGACTACAAAAGTAAAAAATAAAAAATAACCCGAAAATCATTTATTTACGTACACGTTCGTTTTTGGGTCAAAAGGTGTAACAAATTTCAACGTTACGGAGCAAATTGGCTGTCTGTACTTTTATTATAGTCCACAGTGATGTTTTGAGATAAATCTCAACGTTGTATGATCTCATGTGCGTCCGTCCCGTTTATTTACGAACTAGCTTCTGCCCGCGGTTTTCACCCACGTTCCCATAGGAACCGTGCATTGTTCCGGGACAAAAAGTAGCTTATGTTATTCTCCGGTCCATAAACTATATCTATGCCAAAAACCACGTCGATCCGTTGATTCGTTACTGCGTGAAAGAAGGACAAACCAACAAACACACTTTCGCATTAATAATATAACTAGCTTCTGCCCGCGGTTTTCACCCGCGTTCCCACAGGAAACATGCATTTTCCGGATACAAAGAACCCTATGTTACTCTCCGGTCCATAAACTATTACTATGCCAAAAATCACGTCGATCCGTCGCTCCGTTACTGCGTGAAAGAAGGACAAACCAACAAATTAACAAACCAACAAACAAACTTTCGCATTTATAATAGAGTAGGATATAGGATATATTTAGTATGGAAGTATGGATAGTATGTGTATATTAAAAAATGCGTGTAAATATTAATGATTATGCGTTTAATAACGTTTTTACAACAATTCTTTTCGAGCCACATCCACTTGGGCCGACGTAGAAAAAAAGGAGAGAAAAAAGTTGCTATTGCAAAAAATAAAATTGGCGAACTCTTCGTGTTGCCATTCAAAAACACAAAAAAATAACTAAAGCTAAATTTTAAATTATAAAAAAATACATTTATTTGTTCTTTACTTTTTATGTTAAGATTGATCTTAACATAATTGGGGGCCGGCATTGATCTAGACTTCAGGTAATGGACATAATCGATTAATTGACCTACGATACACTTTGTTATTCATTTTAATGTCGGCCACTCTTACTCTACCATCGCTACCACCTGGGTAAGTTTTTACAATACGAGCCATAGGCCACTCTAAAGGAGCTGTGTTTAAATTTTTAACAATTACTAAATCACCCTCTTTAAGATTAGGTTGTACATATTTCCATTTGGGACGGCTTTGAAGTTGTGTTAAGTAATCATTCGACCATGATTTCCAAAAATGTTGTTTTATTTTTGTCAATAGATTCCAAAATTTCAAACGGTTAACTGAAACCTCTGTCAAATCTACCTCAGGATAGTTAGTGAGAGCCGTTCCACATAGAAAATGCCCAGGAGTTAAATATTGACAATCATTTGAGTTGGCAGAAAGTAAAGGTCTAGAGTTTAAAATTCCTTCAATTTGAACAATTACAGTATAGAGCTCTTCAAAGGTTAAACATAGATTACCCACTTGTCTCTTAAAGTGATGTTTAAAGCTTTTTACGGCACTCTCCCACAGACCTCCAAACTCTGGAGAATAACTAGGAATAAACCTAAACTTTATGTAGTTTTGTGAACAAAATTTATGAACAGCATCTGTGTGCTTTTTGGAGGTCTGAAGTTCATGCAGCTTTTTCATTACATTTGATGCTCCCTTAAAGGTTTTAGCATTGTCACAAAATATGTTTGTGGGCATACCACGCCGAGAAATGAAACGCTGGAGACATGCTAAGAAGGCTTCAGTGGTAAGATCAGAGACAAGCTCTACATGGATTGCTTTTATAGCAAAGCAAACAAAAATTGCTATTTAACATTTCTTTACTATTGGTTTTCTTACTCTAGCAACCTTCATATCAAAAGGTCCACAAAAGTCAACGCCGACATGCTGAAATGGTCGCGACGCAGTAACTCTTTCCTGTGGCAGTGAACCCATTAACTGCTTAGCAGCCTCAGCTTTAAATCGAAAGCATGTGACGCATTTCCGCACTACTTTCTTGACCTCTCGAATACCGCTAACTAAAGAGAACTTCTGCGATAAAGAACTTAAAACTAATCGGGGTCCTGCATGCAAGAGCCTTAAATGTTCTTTTTCTATCAAGAGGTTTGTAACATGAGAGTTTTTTGGAAGAATGGCGGGATGTTTTTTATCGAAAGACATCTCATTGGCATTATGGAGCCTGCCACCTACTCTCAAAATGCCTATGCTATCTAGAAAAGGATGGAGGTTACCTATTCCTGTCCTAATTCTTGTATCAGTTGAAAGTGAGTTTATCTCTTTATAAAAATGTTCCCTTTGAGCACAACGCACAATAACTGACATAGAGTCACGCAGCTCTAGGGGAGTTAGGCTACTGTCTGTTATTTTATTTTTATTTTTCAGACAGTTATTGTAGAATCTATAAATGAATCCAATCACTCTCTGTAACTTGTTAAAATTTGAATATCTTTCAAATAAGTTTTTATAAAAAGATGACTCTACCTTTGTTAAGTTACATGGCAAATATTCTCTATCATCTAATTCTGTGTCTGCGGACAAATTACAATTTTCAAAATTAATTAAATCAGTGTGTATAAATTTTTTATCTGACAAATAGGTTGGTCCATGCCACCACAGAGGACTTTGCTGCAGCTTGTGCGGCAAAACTCCTCGGGATAATAAATCTGCTGGGTTGCTATTGCTCCTAACATAACCCCATTGGGCCTTACCACTTAACTCCATAATTCGCTTGATTCTATTCCTGGCATAAATATTTGATTTCACATTGCCAGATTTTATCCAGGCTAATACAATTTGGGAGTCACTGTATAAAAATATCTTGAAATGGGGAAACCTACCCCCTAGAACTCTACCAACTCTGTGTGCAAGTTGAGCCAAAAGAAGAGCGCTATTGAGCTCAAGTTGAGGAATTGTTAGGTTTCTATTTAAAGGAGCAACACGAGATTTGGAACAGAGCAGCTCTGATTGCACCGAACCATCCATTTTGAAAACTCTAAGGTAGAGACAGCATCCAAATGCTCTGATTGATGCATCGGAGTAGCCAACCATCTCTACTGCGGAAATATCTTTGTTATTCACACACCTGTTTACTATAATTTTATCCATTTCTTTTAATTTACTCAAAAAATTATTCCAGTATAGAAACTGTTCATTAGGAACTATAGTATCCCAACCTATCTGCAAAGACCATAGCTCTTGCATGAATATTTTGGCCACTACAATGATTGGACCTACTAAGCCAAGAGGGTCAAACATCCTCCCTATTAAACTCAGTATTTTTCTTTTTGTATTTAAATTGTCATTCTCTGCATTGAAAACTGGGCAAGAAAATGTGAAAGTATCTGAAGTTATATCATAGATTAATCCTAGAGTCTTGACTAAATTGTTCCTACTCATATCTATATTTTCAATATGCCTTAGCTCATCAGGGATTTCATTCAAAACCTCAAGAGAGTTAGAACACCATTTGTGTAGTGAAAAGCTACCTAAGTTGAGAAGCTCTACCAACTGGGTTTTTAAATTGTGAAGCTGCTCTACATTATCACTCCCAGCCAAGATATCGTCAACATAAGTATTGTTCATCATTGCTTGAGCAGCAAGTGGAAATTCATTTTTGTATTGATAAGCTAACTCAAGTAGACATCGAGTGGCCAAGAATGTAGATGCTTTTAACCCATAAGTCACAGTTTGCAGTTGCAAGCAGGAGATGGGTTTCCTGGGATCATCTCGCCAGAGAATATTTTGAAGGCAGGTTTGGTGGCTGTTGATATTAACTTGACGAAACATCTTCTGTATGTCACAAATAAGTGTGAAAAGGTAAGTTCTAAATAAAATTAGAATATCAAAAAGCTCACTCTGCACCACAGGACCATTCAGCATGACATCATTGAGAGATACCTGGCTTCGTGATTTCATGCTTCCATCAAACACAACACGCAACCGGGTACTCTTACTGGCCTCGTTAATGACTGCATGATGTGCTAGAAAGTAAACAGGATCCTTATTTATATCATAGTTCTCAATATCAACCACCTTAGCATGTCCCAGCGCTACATATTGCTCTATGAACAATTTATACTGCTCTAGTAACAAAGGATGTACTTTAAATCTTTTTTCTAACATTAAAAATCTCTGGTATGCAACTGAAAAAGAGTCCCCAAGCTGCAATTCTTCCAAAGGAACAGTGAGAGGCATGTCCACACTAAAACGACTGTCTTTTAAAATCATGGAGTTCTGAAAAATTTCATCAGCCTTGACAAACTCATCACACTTCGGCTTCACGGGCTCGGGTACCCTTTCAGACAACCAGAAGTTTTCCATAATATTTTCTAACTTATTGTCATTTATAGCAAAATTTGTCACTAACTCACAAGTAAAATTACTTACATAGTTATTACATTTATCTTCAAGAATGTTGCCACCAACTACATACCCAAACAGGGTGTTTTGCAACACAAGTCCATCTTGAATTTTAATGCAACCATCTAACAATATTTTGAAATACATATCAGCACCCATTAATAGTGATATTTCTGATGGAACATTAAAACAATTATCTGCAAGTTTAACATGTTTAGGTAAATTCCACTGAGATGTATCTATAAAGTTTTGGGGCAACTTTGTTGTTATTGATTCAACTACATGACATTTTAAATTGAACTTTATATTATTGTTGTGGCATGGAAGCACACTTAAATTTACATATTTATTTATTTTTGTTGGTTTATTACCAATGCCAATGATATTCTGAGTTTGATTTATAGCAATCAACCCCAGTTTTTCAACAAGGTTACATGTAACAAAGGATGCTTGGCTACCAGTGTCAAGCAATGCTCTGACAGCAATGTGTTTACCATATTTGTTTACTAAATCAACATTCACAGTAGGAAGCAAGACATTAGCAGAAGTAGGGTTCGACAATAAGGTTACTGCAGGTTCCTTTGTGCTAGACTCCTCCGTATGTAAAAGAGTATTATGGCCCTGTTTACATGTTTTACATTTAAAATTGAACTTACACTTACCACTATGTGGTTTTAAACAAACATTACACAGCTCACGGTCCCGCACAAATGCTGCACGCTCCTGAAGCGCTGCAGTTTTGAATTGCGGACAACTGAAAATAGCATGATCACCTTTGTTACAAAATAAACACAAATGTTTTACTTGTGTGACAACATTTGCCACTCTTGATGGCATTGATTTAAATTTATTTGTACTTTCATAGGAAGTACTTCTGCTGTCTTCCAGCGCCATAGCACGCTTTTCAAGGAATTGCAGAAACTCTGCCATAGAAGGCATTATATCAGTATCCCTATCTAATTGATAAGCTCTATTAGTGATTGCATCCAATTTTCTAGTCAAAATTGATATTAGGAGCATGTCCCATGTATTGATGGGCTCATCTAAGTTTTTCAGTGCATGCAATTGTTGCTGCACCTCTGACACAAATGACCTTATAGAGGCAGCTGTGCCTTTTTGCATTATAGGCAAATCCAACAAAATGCTGATATGATTTGTTATTAAACGCGCCTTGTTATCATACCGCCTATTTAATAACTCTAGTGCTTCCTTATATGATTGATTAACTAATGGCAAGTTGACAATGACTGACAAAGCATCATCTGTTAGGTATTTTCTTAAATAAAATAGCTTTTGGACATCTGACAGTGACCTATTGTTATCTATAACAGCCATGAACAAATCATAAAATGGTTTGTATTTAGTAAAGTCTTTACCATCAAAGGGATTGATTTCTATGTTAGGTAATTTACATGTTGATACATTATGGCACTCAGAAACAGACTTTTTACTTAAATGTTTAATGGACGCATTAATTTTTGCTAACACTGTGTAATATTTCTCTTCTAAGGGACCAACCTGCTCGGCGTCAGTTTCGTCTATACTCAATATGTCCAGCTGGACCGTTTCGTACGTTTTGAGTGCGCTGATAAGTTTCTCCTTCCGGGCTTCAAGTATATCGACCGTCGCTGACGCAAAGCTTATGGGATCGTTCACAAATGTTTCTATTCGTGTTATAGTGGCCCTGCATTGGCCACGAAGCAATTTGTGCTTTCGTAGGGCATCCTTTGTCTCTGCCATCGTAAAGTTTTGAGAAATCTCTCCAAAAAGAATGATTTGTTACGTAGGTTATGTTTGTCAGCGCGTGAGCGGCACACAGCTGTTTACGTTTGTGACAGCTGCGTTGACTTTGACACTGATAGCTGCCGTAATCTGCAACTTCATACACAATATGGTTGCTCAATTTGTTGTCTCTTTCATACGACGCCACTCCGCACCTTACAGGCAACTTCACTCACGATGACCGGCAAATTTTGTATGATGATTTTGATGTCCAAATAGGCTTAAATCTCGACGATTTGTTGATGATTCTGCTTTTTTATCGTTCTATATGGATAGAACGAGCTTGCGGGCCGGCAAAACCGCCCCAAATAAATGACTCGTATGGCGAGCCGCTCGCCAATCTCGCGACGATAGCTCGCGAAAACTTGACTTTAGCACTGATTCTAAACTTCCGAAGGACCACCACACGCATGTATATTAAAAAATGCGTGTAAATATTAATGATTATGCGTTTAATAACGTTTTTACAACAATTCTTTTCGAGCCACATCCACTTGGGCCGACGTAGAAAAAAAGGAGAGAAAAAAGTTGCTATTGCAAAAAATAAAATTGGCGAACTCTTCGTGTTGCCATTCAAAAACACAAAAAAATAACTAAAGCTAAATTTTAAATTATAAAAAAATACATTTATTTGTTCTTTACTTTTTATGTTAAGATTGATCTTAACAGTATGGATAGTATGGATAATGATGATCAAACTTCACTTTCAATGAAGAACTTTCCACTAAATGAATTCAAAGAATTATAGGCAAAGAAGATGCCGTGCGCGCTACTCGCACGCGCGTTCGTTCATCCGCGTATTCTATGACGTTAGGTTTTGCGATGTTCTTGAAAGACGAAGTGTGGACCGCGCGGGTGAAGTGGGATTGACTCCACCCATTCGAGCAAGGCCATTGGCGCCTAGTAGGGTCTTAAGTTTTTTACTGTACTCCTGTGAGGTCTATACACTTTTTACTTATACATTTTTCCACAAAACACCTTAATTATGAGTTATATGACCTAACAACCCATACATTTGCTTATTGATTGCATTCAGGTGGTAATAGCTATAATTATTACCTTACCCAAATAAAAAGGGAGATAGAGAAACAAGTTTAAATAGAAATATTCCAATAGAACTTTATTGTTTAACTATGCAATTAGTGGTTTAAAAAGTAGGTAAGTTAACAGTTTACATTCATCTAACAGCTAGCTTATGCCCGCGGTTCCGCGTTCCCACCGGAACCGTGCATTTTCCGGGATAAAAAGTAGCCTATGTTCCTCCGGTCCATAAACTATATTTATACCAAAAATCACGTCGATCCGTTGCTCCGTTGTTGCGTGAAAGCTATCAATCAATTGCAAATTTTAATAGCGCTTAAAAAAGAACTTTTGAAAACATCATACCTATTATTTATTTTGGAACTACAAACAGTGCTAACATTAAAACATTAACATAGTAAAACAAGAGTAGATCCATACTAATATTATAAATGCGAAAGTGTGTTTGTTGGTTTGTCCTTTCACGCAGTAACGAAGCAATGGATTGTCGTGATTTTTGGCATAGATATAGTTTATGGACCGGAGAGTAACATTGATTACACTAAGAATTACAAAATTAAATGTTAGACCCACACCATAGTACACAGATTCACATGCTGCGGTTAGTATGTGTTGCTACAAGCTATCTACAAAATGTACTGCATACTTAACCACATAGGCAGTAGGTAGCAGTTATCTACAATTACAGGTATAAAATAATCGACGAGAGCGTACTTGACGCCTATAACATTGGCCTATAACGTTGGCACAATGTAACACAGTTTATTACTAAGTTTAACATTATTAAATTTGCTATTACATATACCGAAAGACTGTGATAAGTAACATACGACGAGATTCGAGCTTCAACATATTATATAGGTAATGTTAAAAGTTCTAAGTAGGTCAGACTTGTTCGGCAATGCTCGCCATCGCTCTCGCTTGATCTTGCTCCACTGCAAGCTGCCTCTCCTCCATCTCATATGCCCTTTGTGGCACGTTCGGTAACCATATGTCTGTAATAATAGGTAGAGAAGATTAGAACTAGAAATATGTTTTCATGCATGTACCAGTCGAGCATAGCCGAGTCTATTTGTTGCGTTTCTATTTTAAAGGTGTAGCTGATAGACATTCAATTTTGCCACTGTCTATAGAAAACAGAGCTTAAAGTGCAGACTTAGGTCCAAAAATAACACAGTCCTGTGCAGATTCAACTTCAAAACTGCCATTCAGCGGATAAGGATTGTGACACTGTCCATTTGTTTAGGTACAAATATGCCACTGTTCACTATTAAGAAATAGAAATGCCACTGTCCAAACCTATTATTGGCAAATTAACAGTAAGTTTTGAACAATTACTGGACATGGTGACCAATTTTTATTCAAAAAAAGTATTCTTGCCTAAACCAAAAAAAATGGTGGGCAAAATCTCAAAGAACAAACTGTAACCAATATTTCCATCGCTTGGCTTGTACACACCTCATGTAATATAATATTATTACATGTCCCACTATTCTTATCAATAAGGCCTCTATCTCTTGAAATGTATTAAGCATTATTATGTATAATTATTTCCCCCTGCCAGCATATATCCAAGCAAACACAAACCTTTTATGTAGCAGAGTGCACAAAACTTTCAAGTATGTATTCACCTTCCATGTTACTTTCTTATCAGAACATTGAAAATATTATTTAAAACTTACGTCTCTCCATTTTTTTGGGGTTCTTGTGCATCCCGCCCCACCGGCATTTAGGATTGCCGCTAACTCCTCCCATTTTTTGCCGGAGTTACCCTTTGCAGATGGGCCGCTATTTTGTTGCCTCCCCACCGCAAAGCCTTTGTTCCTCTCCATGTAATCCACCAGCTGGGCCATTTGCCTTTCGGACACCAAATTCGGCATTCGGCATCTGATAAAAGAAGATTTTTCGTAAGAAGTTATAACCATAAAAACACAATCACATGATTCACAAGTACAAACGATTAAGAACTTACAGTTCTCTTTCGGTGGTTTTCCCTGTATAATTGTATATATGATTAATTTAAAAGTTCTTCTTCTTTCTTTATTTTCTGGCTTCGGTGGAATGTTAGTTACCAAGTTAGTTTTCCAAAATTCCAACGGACGGAAAAACTGCGAAACGACTCAGTTGACACTGACAGAAATAATACTTAATAACTTGCGTTTCGTTATTATTTTAAAGAAATTTATGATTTATATATATAAAGCGCTAGTGTTAGAATAGCAATGATTAGTAATTAAATGATCTTCCCCAAATATTTTTGAACGTTTTGGAACTTGTTTGATACTTTAACTTTGTTTTTATTTAACTTGGAGTCAAGTGACACTTAGGTGTCACCTTTTTTATTCTTACATATACGAAACGCAAATAGACCGAAACTCACAGACTATAATTGTACTTAGTGGCTCCCTTAATATGCAGCCTTATCACGTAAGAACCCAGACTGGACCCAGACAGTCAAAAACGTCATTTCCGCCTCGACTCTTGTGTTCATCTGTCAAATTTCAAATATTCGCGGCAGCTTTTTACGAAACTCAGACTCAACCCAGACTGCGATAGTTTTGATACATGAGAGTGAACAAAATTCATACTTTGACAGATAAATGGTATCATGTAACTCCCGAGACTGAAGAATTGTAATCCATGGAAAGATTGAAACGTCAAATGAATAAGAGACCTCTTTCGCTGCCGGATTCCGACTCTGAGTTTCGTGTCTTGTCGGTTTATTTAAAAATATTTGTTTCTAATTACTTGTATTTTCTGTTTTTAGGCCTTTTTCTACGGAAAGTGTACTTTCGAATTACGGAAGTCATACAGGGAGTATTCATTAATTAGTATTCTGCTTAACTACATATATCTTACAATTAATTTATTTGTTTTAGGAATACAGCAAGAATGGCGCGTTCGATTTTGATGGCGGCCGCCGAAGAGGAACGCCTGAAAAGATATTCAAATATCAATCGCAGGATGATCAGAGAGGCTAGTAAGCTTCTAATGTTGCCAGAAAAGGAGTTCGTCGGTCACTACCGTCTTCACAAATCCCATTTTGAGACTCTTTGTGAAGATGTTATTCCACTTTTGCCGGAGACACAGCGCACTAGCGCTGTGAGGCCTGAAAAAGGTAGCCTAACATATAAAATGATAACTAAACGTAGTGGTTATATTCTCTTTGATGATAACATCATATCCCTAAATGTTGCTTTTTGACAAATGTGTGTGCTAATAGTAATTGTTGTATGAATTTGTCTTGCAGATATTATGCCAATGGCTGTTACCAAAAAAAGGTAGGGGCTTATTATCACTTGGGTCTTTCTCAAGCATCAGTATCATACTGTCTCCGGGATGTGACTGAAGCACTCAATAACCCTACAATTCTGGCGAAATATATACAATTTCCCAGAACACAGATAGAGCGTGAGGCTATTACAAGGAGGTGAGAGTTTAAATCTGTTGATTTGACTCAAAATAATCACAAGTTTGATTAACATAGCTAGTATGTAATGTGTTGACTGTTGGCTGTTGGGTATGTAAAACATTTTTCCCTACTGTGCCTGTGTGTCAAACAACACTAAGTTTAATTTTACTGTGTCATAAGTCATGTCGGTACATGAGATGTTTAACTGATCCTGTGTCAGTAAGTTAATCTTAGATGACTCTTGAATCAAAAATGCATTATAGACAAAATAGACTTGTGAAAGGTATATATCACACATGTACCTATATTCATTCATTATTCATTTTTTAACTGTAAGTTTATACTTAACTATTTCAATATAAGATTTACTCAATACTCTATAACATTACAGATGATTCGGGGTATGCACAGCGGCCGTGGTTGATGACTCCCATCGTCAATGCAGCACCAAACTCTCCTGAAGAGTTATACACTAGGAAACACATTAGCGCCAGGAATGTGGTTGAGCGATGCATTGGAGTGTTGAAAACTCTCTGGCGCTGCCTCTTAGCACAGGTGTGTAAATTATTCAGTCTTTCAAACAACCAATCATAACACCTTTAAAACTAATATGTTTATAATATCAGTTCCTCTTTTTCCTTAGGGTAATGCACTATGCACCCATCAAAGCGGGCAAAATCACCAATGCATGTGTGGTCTTGCACAACCTCAACTATGATGCGTCCCTCAATATAAACGAGGAGGAGATGACAATGGACCATGCACAGCAGCCACCACTGCAGCTCCCTATACGCGAGCACCATCGTGTTGATGGAGGAAGGCATGCTGTTGTAGACAGATTGTGGAGTAGCAGAGTCGTATAGGTAAAGTTACTATTATTTAACATAAATTATGTCATTAGATTCAGTTACTTAAAAAAAATGTATTCAAGTGATGCCTCAGTGGTAGTAATGTCGGCTGCCACCTTTAGGTCTGTGTTTTGAATCCTACAATGAACTTGGACTTAAAAAATAAATTTGATGCAATGATTCCGTGGTAGTTATATTGGTGACCAAAAATGATAGAGCAATATAAAAAGTGCTGTCTTGGTAGCTCCATCCTCAATTGAAAATCTGTCACCTAACCAAGACAGCAGCAAAATCACAGTTTAACTAGCTTATTTTGCCATAGGTATTTTATTCTTATTCATAGGTATCATTCATACTTGTAATTTGTTGTACCACTCTTATAAACTCGAAGTTTTATGAAAATATAAATACAATTACAGATATTTCAAGACATCAAGCTTATGCGGAATGTAGCAGCGCGGTGTTCAAGATTTCGAGCTTATGTGGAATGTGTTGCAGTGCGGCGCAGCAACAAGCACAACATTCGTTGGATCACCGCTTAGAGATTCTAGATGTTTTTTGTTGTAGTTTACGTGTAGTAGTTATAGCTAATAAAGGCATTTGGTCCATTTCCCGCCCGACTGCCGAAGGCTTTCCTTCGGCAGTCTGGGGAATGTTCTTCGAATATGTCTATGTATATTTCTTTGGCTCACTCTGTAAATATATTTGCCTAAATTGTTAATTATGTAGTAGGTCTCTGACACACTGTAAATGGCTAAATTGTTGAGTAGGTTTTACAATTGGAACGAGGCACAAAATAAAGAATAATTTGATATGTTTATTAAGTTTTTTACTGTACTCCTGTGAGGTCTATACACTTTTTACTTATACATTTTTCCACAAAACACCTTAATTATGAGTTATATGACCTAACAACCCATACATTTGCTTATTGATTGCATTCAGGTGGTAATAGCTATAATTATTACCTTACCCAAATAAAAAGGGAGATAGAGAAACAAGTTTAAATAGAAATATTCCAATAGAACTTTATTGTTTAACTATGCAATTAGTGGTTTAAAAAGTAGGTAAGTTAACAGTTTACATTCATCTAACAGCTAGCTTATGCCCGCGGTTCCGCGTTCCCACCGGAACCGTGCATTTTCCGGGATAAAAAGTAGCCTATGTTCCTCCGGTCCATAAACTATATTTATACCAAAAATCACGTCGATCCGTTGCTCCGTTGTTGCGTGAAAGCTATCAATCAATTGCAAATTTTAATAGCGCTTAAAAAAGAACTTTTGAAAACATCATACCTATTATTTATTTTGGAACTACAAATAGTGCTAACATTAAAACATTAACATAGTAAAACAAGAGTAGATCCATACTAATATTATAAATGCGAAAGTGTGTTTGTTGGTTTGTCCGTTCACGCAGTAACGAAGCAATGGATTGTCGTGATTTTTGGCATAGATATAGTTTATGGACCGGAGAGTAACATTGATTACACTAAGAATTACAAAATTAAATGTTAGACCCACACCATAGTACACAGATTCACATGCTGCGGTTAGTATGTGTTGCTACAAGCTATCTACAAAATGTACTGCATACTTAACCACATAGGCAGTAGGTAGCAGTTATCTACAATTACAGGTATAAAATAATCGACGAGAGCGTACTTGACGCCTATAACATGTTGGCACAATGTAACACAGTTTATTACTAAGTTTAACATTATTAAATTTGCTATTACATATACCGAAAGACTGTGATAAGTAACATACGACGAGATTCGAGCTTCAACATATTATATAGGTAATGTTAAAAGTTCTAAGTAGGTCAGACTTGTTCGGCAATGCTCGCCATCGCTCTCGCTTGATCTTGCTCCACTGCAAGCCGCCTCTCCTCCATCTCATATGCCCTTTGTGGCACGTTCGGTAACCGTATGTCTGTAATAATAGGTAGAGAAGATTAGAACTAGAAATATGTTTTCATGCATGTACCAGTCGAGCATAGCCGAGTCTATTTGTTGCGTTTCTATTTTAAAGGTGTAGCTGATAGACATTCAATTTTGCCACTGTCTATAGAAAACAGAGCTTAAAGTGCAGACTTAGGTCCAAAAATGACACCTGTCCTGTGCAGATTCAACTTCAAAACTGCCATTCAGCGGATAAGGATTGTGACACTGTCCATTTGTTTAGGTACAAATATGCCACTGTTCACTATTAAGAAATAGAAATGCCACTGTCCAAACCTATTATTGGCAAATTAACAGTAAGTTTTGAACAATTACTGGACATGGTGACCAATTTTTATTCAAAAAAAGTATTCTTGCCTAAACCAAAAAAAATGGTGGGCAAAATCTCAAAGAACAAACTGTAACCAATATTTCCATCGCTTGGCTTGTACACACCTCATGTAATATAATATTATTACATGTCCCACTATTCTTATCAATAAGGCCTCTATCTCTTGAAATGTATTAAGCATTATTATGTATAATTATTTCCCCCTGCCAGCATATATCCAAGCAAACACAAACCTTTTATGTAGCATAGTGCACAAAACTTTCAAGTATGTATTCACCTTCCATGTTACTTTCTTATCAGAACATTGAAAATATTATTTAAAACTTACGTCTCTCCATTTTTTTGGGGTTCTTGTGCATCCCGCCCCACCGGCATTTAGGATTGCCGCTAACTCCTCCCATTTTTTGCCGGAGTTACCCTTTGCAGATGGGCCGCTATTTTGTTGCCTCCCCACCGCAAAGCCTTTGTTCCTCTCCATGTAATCCACCAGCTGGGCCATTTGCCTTTCGGACACCAAATTCGGCATTCGGCATCTGATAAAAGAAGATTTTTCGTAAGAAGTTATAACCATAAAAACACAATCACATGATTCACAAGTACAAACGATTAAGAACTTACAGTTCTCTTTCGGTGGTTTTCCCTGTATAATTGTATATATGATTAATTTAAAAGTTCTTCTTTCTTTATTTTCTGGCTTCGGTGGAATGTTAGTTACCAAGTTAGTCTTCTTCTTCTTTCTTTATTTCCTGGCTTCTGTGGTATGTTCGCCACAATTTCGCCAATGTCAAGTAGGTACTATGATAGACGATCAAACAAAGGAGATTCAGTGCTTGGAGAGAATAATTTGGTCGGTGAATATGAAAACTAGGGATGAATTTTACATCTGAAACAAAATACACAACAAATATGAATACACTACCTACTACATATTAATAACATGAACATAATTATAGTTATGAATCTATGGATGAGAATCTATGTACATCTGAATTACAATTTAATTTTATTATCTCTAATATATCTACATAAAATATTTACAAATGGAGTAAAAACCAGAGCGAGAAGACATTTAAAAGACACAGGACGAAGGATATTTGAAGGAATGACATCATACAATGAAGATTGATGATTAGGACAGCTGAAAAAAATATGGTCCACGTTGCCGAGATCCTAACTAACTATACCAAGTTAGTTTTCCAAAATTCCAACGGACGGAAAAACTGCGAAACGACTCAGTTAACACTGACAGAAATAATACTTAATAAATTGCGTTTCGTTATTATTTTAAAGAAATTTATGATTTATATATATAAAGCGCTAGTGTTAGAATAGCAATGATTAGTAATTAAATGATCTTCCCCAAATATTTTTGAACGTTTTGGAACTTGTTTGATACTTTAACTTTGTTTTTATTTAACTTGGAGTCAAGTGACACTTAGGTGTCACCTTTTTTATTCTTACATATACGAAACGCAAATAGACCGAAACTCACAGACTATAATTGTACTTAGTGGCTCCCTTAATATGGTTCGTTCCAAACCGAACTAAATGAATAAAGTTAGGTGATACCAATAAAGCCCAGACTGGATACGATGTCTGGGTCCAGTCTGAGTTCAGGCTTGCGAGTCTGGGTTCTTACGTGATAAGGCTGATGGTTCGTTCCAAACCGAACTAAATGAATAAAGTTAGGTGATACCAATAAAGCCCAGACTGGATACGATGTCTGGGTCCAGTCTGAGTTCAGGCTTGCGAGTCTGGGTTCTTACGTGATAAGGCTGCTGCTACCTTATCAGCTAACAATCTCGTGTTCGTTTTCAATACCAGACCGAATAAAACCAGCGGTCACTAGTCTTCGTGTGGAAAGAATAGTCTAGAATTTTCACTGGTTATTTAAGAAATAAGCTCTTACAAAACGAAAAGAAGCGAAAACTATTGACAACTCCTTTCACACGAAGACTAGTGACCGCTGGTTTTAATCGGTCTGGTATTGAAAACGAACACGAGATTGTTAGCTGGTAAGGCAGCAGAATCGAGGCTAACGTATCATAGTGCGATGTCAGTGTACGTTCTCCGCAGACGGTTCCCGAAGCGCGTGTACGTGTGTTTGCCGGAAGCGCGCACGCGCATGTCGCTGGTGGGCGGCGTGCTTGCGCGCGGCGCGGCGGCGGCGGCGCTCAGCGACACGGAGCTGGCGCGGCTGGCGACGCTCACTGACGGCTACTCAGGCTCCGACCTCACTGCGCTGTGCCGCGACGCCGCGCTCGGGCCCATCCGCGGTATGACTTCGCCGCTTGTCTGCGCTCCTAGTACTCCTTGCGCTAGTTTTCATACATTTACCGTTCTTTTTTCCGACCTCACTGCGCTGTGCCGTGACGCCGCGCTTGGTCCCATCCGCGGTATGACCTCCCCGCTTGTCTGCGCTCCTGGTACTCCCTGCGCTAATTTTCACATATTTACCGTTTTTTTTTTTCGACCTTACTGCGCTGTGCTGCGATGCCGCCCTCGGGCCCATCCGCAGTATGACCTCCCCGCTCGTCTGCGCTCCTAGTAATCCTTGCACTAGTTTTCATACATTTACCGTTCTTTTTTTCCGCCCTCACCGCGCTGTGCCGCGACGCCGCGCCCGGGCCCATCCGCGGTATATGACCTCCCCGCTTGTTTGCGCTCCTAGTACTCCTTGCGCTAGTTTTCATACATTTACCGTTCTTTTTTTCCGCCCTCACCGCGCTGTGCCGCGACGCCGCGCCCGGGCCCATCCGCGGTATATGACCTCCCCGCTTGTTTGCGCACCTAGTACTCCTTGCGCTAGTTTTCATACATTTACCGTTCTTTTATTCCGCCCTCACCGCGCTGTGCCGCGACGCCGCGCCCTGGCCCACCCGCGGTATATGACCTCCCCGCTTGTCTGCGCTCCTAAAAAAAGTATGAAAATAAAATAAATAAATAAATATCCTGTGGCGTTCCAGAACTGGATCCTGAAGAAGTAAAATGCTTGGACCTCTCCCTGCTCCGACCGATCACGTTCCAGGACTTCATGGACGCGCTGAAGAGGATCAGACCGTCGGTTTCTCCGCAAAGTCTAGTAGCATACGAGAAGTGGTCCTTGCAATACGGTGACCTCGGGCTTTGAACTTAATCATACAGGTTAGTGGCGCCATCTAGACTCATCTATATTTTATTTTGTGGGGTTGTTTTAATATGATACTAGTGATGATTTTGGCATTTTGACGATGCAGCACGCTTGCCCAGAAGACATCGCTGCTAAAACGAAATGTTTTATTTATTTATTTATTTAATTTACAAAACAGGTATGTAACATTCATTACATTAATTTATTTAATTTTGGAACACTTATTACGAAGATCAGATTAATTTATCTAATAAGTAATAAACGTTTTATCTATTCCAGGTATTAGTTATGAATCTGAAAAGAAGGTGAGTCATTATCTATAAGAAAATTTATATTAATACATGCAGAGATGGGTTGTAATGAATGAAATAACTCATTTGTTTAAAAAAATAAAGAATCTCAATTTCGTACCTTGAAATTAATCCAATGCATTTAGTGATAATGATGAATAATGGTAATGATAATTGAATTTGTTAGTTGACACAACATATTCAATTAATTGAATGTGTGTTAGAAACCGTTTAATGTTTTAATTTTGATTTAATGATAAATATTATGAATTGTTACCCATATTGTATGTGACATGTTCATCAGACGGCTTCGAAAATAGTCAGAAAATGCTACATTAAATATATTATATAGATAATGCACTAGTTAGGTATATTATCTTCTATCTCCTTCTTGTGCCATAAGTTAGAGAGAGATCTGAGATAATGTAAACAGATCTTTATTGTTTTTCGATAGGATTTAAACATCACAACAAACTAAAATCTTCCATTATACAATAAATAATAATTAATTAAAGCCTGTTTTCCAAATCGTCTGACATGGGCATTTCATTACGTTTAGGGTGAGACCCTACCAGGCAATAGACATATTGTTTGCCTACCGACTACTGAGGACCTACTCAAGTACGCTCAATGCTCATGGTTATCAATTTACCGTAAAATATGCCTTGTCGAACCTCGCCTTAAACAGATACAATACAATTAATCTTAGCCAAAAAGAAAACAAATATCTCAAGAATTTCGGCCTTAACATCACTCGCATCCATAGCTTTGTTAGAAGAGCGAAGAGCAGGATGCGTTAGCATCTCTAGTAAGTATGAGAGCAGGAGTCTCTGGTTCGAATCACGTTGACAGTGACACTGCCTTTGTGTCACTGTCAACGACTGACATTTTTGGGATGTTTATTTAAAGTCGAATACCGTAATAATAATTTAATAATATAATAATCATATATTAATAGAGAGTTACCTTGCCATGAAAAAAACCGTTTTCTACTTTATATAACAAATAGAACAAATAAATTTTAACCTAAAGGCTAAATATGGTTTGAATTCACCAAACACGATTGTGTTACAACTACGAGAAGAACGGTTTTAGGTGAAATCGGTTATAAATACAACAACCAACACAATAAAGACACATTAAACTCTTTATTTGAAATAAAACAATAAAGAAGTAAAATGTCGAAGAACAGAATATGTACAGTCACTCTGTTCAAGTTGCCGCTTTAAATGTTAAATGTATAGTGATTGCTTGCCATTCGCTTGAACACTGTACTGAGTCGTGCCACCATGTAAAAGTAGAACAAATCCCGTCCTAAGGAAAATAATGTTAGACAAAAATCGACTCTACATCTTAGGCTTAATCTGATTTGTCAACTTTTGCTTAGAATATTTCCAAGTTATTGTGAACAATCATTGGTTTTATTAATCAGTGGGTTAATACTTAACCGAAAACTGGATTTTTACTACCAATTGAGCCCCTGAACTTTGGAGAAAGTGACGCGCTAATGAACTCGTTCACTTGTGAATGAATGAATGAACGTTTTCGACTAGATACAATGTATGGTTGAAGCAACCGGTGATGTTGTGTTTTGGACTTTGGTATAGTGCTAAATTATCCTTAAAATGCTTATTGTGGTATAAAGTCAAAATGTTATATATTCACCAAGGTGGCTTTTTCAAGCACTTGAAGAACGTTATACATACCAAAATGGTATACAATATATTATTAAGATGTTCGCTTTACTATTTTAAATAAAAAATAATTAAATTGCTCACTTTTGAGCTTATTAATTCTAGTTTAGGGTTATATTTTGCACTATACACAATATACATTTAATGTTTTAGTTATAAGCCTTATAAGTCTTTTGAAATTAAGTGACAGAACCAAATTGATTGCGCAATAAATATTTGTATTTGGTAAGGGGCAGAATACGGTGCGCCGCTATCTCGTTCGCGCATCTCAATATTTTTTAAGATAAACATTCACTTAGTATAATTATGAAAAAATCGCATTCGGTAAAGTTGCTGGCAATAACGTGCGCGAGCGAGACAGCGGCGCGCCGTATTCTGCCACTTAATAGTATATTTTGTTGTATGAATAAAAATGTAACGAGATACTGAGGTCCTCATCTACGCAGAGATAAGTACAGTCAACATCAAAAGCTTATAGTCAATGTCGGCCATTAAATATAGCTTACATATTCCTGAATATAATTTTGTTCAGGAATAAGCGAAACTATGTCTATTTTTCATTTGAATTTTTTCCCATTTTCTCCTTGGACTTAACTTTTGAAAGCGATTGAACATTATCTCTGGCAGTTAGTAATAATTAATCTTGTTAATTTCGAAGGACTTCTTGAACTACAAAGCAAAACAAGTTATGGTAATCATTGTACAAATTGTGTTTACCTTTGTTTTAATTACCTCATCATTTTGTATCTGTATGAAGTTACACTGAGAAGTTTTAAACGTTTTATATTTTTTTGTAGGTTGGCAACCCTGTAGCTTATAGTCTAAGAAGGCGACGTAAAGAATGTAACTGTTTGCCAAGTTAGTCTGGTCTTCGGTTTTTACGTAATGAAATTGCTATAGATTTAAACAACACACAATAAGTTATTTATAGTTTCCTCCATGATTGTTCTTTCGATTTGACTGATAGACGAAATCAAAATATTGGTTTTTATTATGACATATACGTCTGTTTGCTTGTGTAGCATTGGAAAATAGTAGCAGCTGAACTACTATGCAAGCATAACAGAAATTTAAAATGCAGACCGAGTAACCACAACAATATATTTAGACGCCTGTTTAGCTAGACACTGTCTAAAGATAAACGTCTAAAATGATTAGAAATGTCGCAACAGAATAGAGTTAGATGACGATTAGACACTGCTTAAATCAAGATTTGTGGTTGCTCATGAAACATGCGACTAAGGCATGTTTAACCGTTAAACGCTGTTGAGGGTGTGTTTAATTTTTTGTGGTAATACTGTATCTGTCACAAATCGGCACTTAACTCAGCATGTTGGTCCTTTAGTCAACGCCGCCGGTCTTCCAAAGTTAAAGATAAACTTATGAATACACAGTACAAAAACCAATGTTGTAAGTGAGGAATACGTAACGGTTAATATTTAAAAATAAATAGATTATTTGGTGTTTTTTTCTTATAGCACTGCCGTTTCCTTCTCTGTCAAATCGGAAATACATTCCTGCGGGGCCCATAGTTTAAAAGGCAAGTCTTATGATTAATTTTATTATGAAATATAATGTATCTTAATGAATTACTAGTTTTATATTTTATCAGCGTAGATGGAGGTTTGTGTTTTAGCCCTTGTTGGAATTAGTGTATTATTAATTTTGATATTTTAGTATTTTTAAATTTAGTGCTTGTGGTATGTCGCCTCTTAAATAAGTCGGATTGCCAGTATGCATTCAACATATTGCCTCGGTCATAATATATTGTTCAGACAATAACGTTTTTAAAAACAAATTATGTTTGGCAAATAGTATTTATTATAAAAGCAGGTTGTTGGTAACGACCACGTTTACCTATGTTTTAAAAAATTTGATGGTTTTTATGGCGTTATTTCACATATTGCGTACGTATCGTTGTTAAATTAGGACGTTGTTTAATTAGGCCTACATGTGACAGTGGATTAATATACAAGGGTTTATAACGTCCGAAAAATAAGTATAAAATAAATTAAGTAAGATGAAAGTTACAAAGTAATATTTTCTGCTATTCCAAAATGTTGATATTTTTTTTTGTATGTGGTTAGGCTTTAGTCACGACGTCTCGGCATGTCTTTGACATACTCGAGCGTATTTCAATATTAATGCCTACTGAGGATCCGACTTTTAGTATCAAAATCGCGACGCGAATCCAAGCTAGCTATATCTATTCAAATAAATAAAATGGAAGTGTCTGTTTGTAATATCAAAATAACAGCGTTTTACTAAATGCATATGAAAGTATGTACAGTACCTATAACTAAAACACAATTTTTAAAATTTTTGTTTGTATGTCTGTCTGTCTGTTTGTTCCGGGTAATCTCTGAAACGGACCGATTTTGACAAAATTGCACTGGCAGATAGCTAATGTTATAAGGAGTAACTTAGGTAGGTGAGCGAAGCCGCGGGGCACAGCTAGTATATAATAATTGTTTTAAATTGTTGGCAAGTGTACTTAATTCTAATTATGTTGATTATTAATTAATTTTTATTTCATTATTATCTTGCCGTAATGTGTTATATTTTATTTCAAAATAGGCTGCGAATCTTTTTAACGCTTATGTAATTTGAATGTAATAGGGACCTATTTTGTTCAGGTTGCATTCTGAATTATACGTATCCGGTTCCGGATAGGTTGCGCTTCTTGTTTCATACAATTACTGATTGGTGGCTGGAACCGCATCTAGTAAAACTGTGTTCACTATCAAAAAATTAAAACAGAAAGCCTAATTTAAAAAAATGTAAATGGAAAGATCAAGGTTGTTTTGTTTTTGAGTTTGGCCGTTAACGTTTTAACAGTGATCTATTTTTTGAAAATATGATTTCTGATCACAGATAGATCACAGTCGAATAGATTTGCTCAAGTAATGAGCAACATGGAATAATGATAAAGATATATTTTTTAACAATAGTTTGTTATGAAATTGTCTATCTCTTCGATCTAATATTGTTATATTGTAATATTCGACCAGGCGATAATATTTTTCGTAGTGTCAATATAATGTTATTTTGTAAAGTACTTGTTCCGTTCGATACTTTGGTGTGAAAGATAAATGTTTTATTTTGTTACAAATGAATGTTAACCTGAATACCTCTTTTGTAGGATTGATTTGGTTACACAGATAAAACAAACGGTTCTTTAAAACTAGAGATGAGCTTCATCGTGAATGTTGAAGACACTACCCTATTCGAGTCTGTTCGTTTTGTAAAATACACAGTACGCAGTATCACCCGCTTGGAGTTTCCCCAAGTATATTTTTCCGGGATAAAAAGTAGCCATGTTGCTTTTACAAATATTTTAATCACCTAATGATGACTTTAAACCGGTCTATGAAATGAGATTTCGGCACTTGCCAATTTCGCCTCATGTGAAAATATCTATGCAGGTGTTGATTCCACCCACTGGGCCCCGCATACATCCGCCATTATTGGCGATAGAGGAAACATTGGTAGATGGCTAAAGGGAGTTGAGAGGTGTGCTGCAGTTCCAATGTGGAGCTACTGCTGTGCATTTTGCTTTTTCATCACTTCCACCCTGGAGCTCAAGGTCTTTTGGTTCAAGGACTCTTGCGGTCTCCTCTTCCGAAGGGGGTCAGAGTTCTCATTTAGCTCCATGGAGTCGGGGACCACTCACCACAGGGCGCTCCTGTTATTAGTATCATTTAACTTCAACGCCAAAGTATCGTGACATGTTTTATTTAATATCTTTAAAATTAGCACATCAGCGGCGCGAGTACGGATCTTTTCGATAAATAAAATTCGATAAAATTGACAGATAAAATCGATAAAACCCACTTTATCGATTTTAACTGTAAATTTTATCGAAAAGATCCGTACTCGCGCCGTAGAAGCCGTAGGGCAATGTATCTTTTCAGTTTAGAAACAGTTTTCCTCACAAGACAGCAAGCTAGTGTGTACAAAAGTATAATAGTTAGTAATAAAATGCAGTTTAGTGAATATTTGTACCGTAGTAGTTTAATAAGTAGTTTTGTCCCAATATGTTATGCTATTGGATGTTTCGATGTGGTTTCTTAAGCTTGGTTACAACGGAACAGAACCATTCATATTTTATGGGAGCAATTCTTCCTAACAGCATCAGCAATCTCCCTTTAGCCTGGTATTGTTGTTTGTGATCATTTATCCCCATTTCTGAATACACTAATTGCTGAAACTGTGTTCAAAAGCGCCATATAATGTGTACTGGACCATAGTGTACTGTACGCAGAATTAATGGTGCTGGATTGTGCCTCCCATTTTCTATTACATATTTGTTTATAGTATACCGACTCGTAGATGTGTCCAACATGAAACTAAAATACTCAAGAAACCATGTCGCAACGAACGGCCATGTAGATATGCCAATTTAGCATTCCTAGATATCTTTAATGCGTAGCGATTGATTTTAATCTCCCTAGCTAGTTAATAAAGCTTTCCATACACTACCAGACTTATTGTGCCGCTGTTTTAGGAGCTAGGGTTTGGTACCAATAAGTTAAATGTTATATACAAATCTCAAAGCGTCAGGCTGAAAGCAACCTTGGTGAATTGTGCTAACTTCAATTTTCGCTTGGTTATAGATGACCATTATATCATTTTTGTGCGCAAGCATTAAATTTGCCATTTTTAGAAGACGTTAGGTTGTTTTTTGGATGACGTGTTGTAAATACATCCTTTTGAAGGATGTTAATGCGAGTAGAACAAGGAGTAGTGGAGAAATGAAGATTATAAAGAATTGAAGATGATAAAATTTTCGCGACACGGTGTTGTACGTATCATTTTAAGTATTGGAGGAGAAAATCATGGGATATCTAAAATTAATAGAAGTAAGAGGAAGGCGAGGTTTTCTATGTATTTACGAGTGTAATCTAAGGTGTTCGTGTTGGTCGTTTTGTAATGGAAGTTCTTCTAGCACGTCTGGTAGTGTATGGACAGCTTTATTTGTTTTTATATCCCAAATTGTAAAGGCAAGTGTGCAATGACGAAGTTATAATGATGTTGTGATTTTTGACAATTGTTTAAACATAATTTTGGTTGTGGTTCTTTTGGAATACTTTTGTCGTATTTTCACTTCTATTTTTTGTATAAAGTTTGATGAAATTATCAGTCGTTTGTTGCGCTCGTATGAATGTTTATTTCGCATATTTTTGTGTAACATGTTAATATTAAATTTTTAAATGTATTTCTGCCCTGTTTTTGTTAGTTTTATGTGTTAAATGGGCAAGTAAGCAAATTTATTAAATTAAATTCAATGAAATTTTAAGAATAATTGATATTAACGATAGATATTTTTTATTGGTGTAATTATATGTCAAGAAATTTTCAGCTGTGGCTTCAACAATAAAATGCACTATACAGACTGAAATAACCAATTATGCATATAAAATAGCGCAAAGTTATATTCTAATGTGAATGTACAGCTTTCCCTCAAAGACTGATATGTCTTAATTATAAAAGAAACGTACCTACACCTCAAACCGTAACAAACGCTCTTTACGCATTACATTTCGGTTTCATATTGATTGTCAGGCAGGCGGCCAGTCATAAAATTTAAGACGAAACTTAAACAACATGGACTGAAAATAAAACATGTTGTGTACTGAATACTGACCCCGTATTTGTCACTAATGGACTATGATGAAGGCGGTATCTTTTTAAAATCCAGCAAAAATCCTTCTTTGGCAATGAATCATCAATTTCCTGCTTAAAATTAAGTTCGTATAAGTACCTTTTTGATCAAAAAGAATTGGAAGTTCTGCATTATGTTTTATTGACAGCAACAATTAGCATACAATTTATTAATTAAATCGACATTTTTACTTAAACCTTAAATTTGCATTGGTGCTGAAAAATTACTAGACTAGATGGCGCTGCATTTAAATGCAAGCAACGCCATCTGGCGGCGTCTACTAATGGTATGAGACGCTGTATCTTCCTTTGTTCTAAATTATTAATTGATATCAACGCTCTGTATAACATTTCTTAATTAACGAGCTTTGTAATATTATAACTTAGGGCTCCATTGCGAGAATTGCGACTGATACTTTCTTTAGTAAAAACTCATTTATTTTGATCTACTTATCTGACAATGCAAATATTATATACGAGTAGTAACTTTATACTTTGTCGAGGTCAATGAATCTGTCTTTCGTTTTCTAAACAAACACAAAAGCTCTTCTAGCTGGGTAGAGAATATCCATGTATATACACAACATTTTAAATATACTTAGAACACATTTGACGACCGGCCGGTATCCCAGCAGTGGGAGCGTAATACGGCTAATGAGGATATTTGACGACAACCAAAATAGTTTAATACCGACATCAACAGTGTAATTAATCTGTTGGTCTGTCTTTGAAGACCTTATAAATACTCGAAATTGTTGATTTAAACCTTTAACCACATCACTATCAATACCTAAACAGCCTGAGTTTGAATTGGTATATTATCCTGAAAGGGGGTCAATGTACTCCTGGAGGTCAACAACATTTGTTTTACGAGTTTTTGAAATTCGGAATTTTTCATTGAAGAAAAGTAATTTAAAGTTTACGTCAAAATTCTAATACAGAACTTCCGGGCAGCCCTAGATCAGCTGATTCACTTGAACTGCGTTGAACTTTCTTATGTTGATTAGAAGAGACTTGAAATATTCCAGAAAATGCCACGCACTTCACGTTGGAAGTGTTTTTTTTTGTATGGAAATTTTGTATGACGTATTTTCAAGGGAGGTTCTAACAACTTGTCGACAATGATGGCCCTAATCACTCGCTTCCGGAATAGCATACCAATTCAAACTCACCCTGTATATAAACTTTTATAGTTTGAATTAAAGTTTAAACTACATAAAATGCGCGTAAAATGCTAACATAAATAAGCCTTACATAATTATATCCTAAAAAAACATATTTATGATATACTTAAACTATTCTAAACTACTATTGTAAGTTGTTTTACTCGTCTTGCTATTGTTATATTAGGTTGGGGAAAAAGTCTTTTCGCATTATAGTATGTATGAACTTGTAATAAAATCTCTTTGGCTATAGTATTTGTATCTGGCTGGTTTTGGTATCATATGAAAGTTTAAATTTTAAAGAACATAATTCCAAATTCAAATTAGGAAAATGTGTGATTTTCATTTGTTTTTCGTACTGTCAAAATGAGTGAATCTAATGAAGAAATTCGATACATTTTAAAATTTTACTACAAAAAAGGTAAAAATGCAACGCAAGCCGCGAAAAAAATTTGCGATGTTTATGGACCTAGTGCAGTGTCTCTGAGAGTAGCACAAATTTGGTTTAAGCGTTTTCAATCCGGAAATTTTGATTTCAAAGATGCACGTCGCTCTGGTCGCCCTATTACGGATAAAATGGATGCCATTTTTGAAAAAGTGGAACAAGATCGGCAGATCAGTAGTTACGACGTAGCTGAAGAACTGGGAATTGACCACAAAAGAGTTTTGGCGCATTTGAAAAAAACTGGGTACACAAAAAAGCTCGATATTTGGGTACCTCACGAGCTCACTGAAAGAAACCTAATGAATTGCTAATGAACCGTGTACTCATTTGTGATTCTTTACTACGACATAATGAAACCGAACCATTTTTGAAGAAGCTGATAACTGGTGATGAAAAGTGAATCACGTACGACAAGAACGTGCGAAAAAGGTCGTGGTCAAAGACCGGTCAGGCTTCACAGACTGTGGCGAAACCCGGGTTAACTCGCAACAAGGCGATGCTGTGTGTGTGGTGGGATTGGAAGGGCATTATTCATTATGAGCTGTTACCACCAGGCAGGACCATCGATTCTGAACTCTACTGCGAACAACTGATGAGATTAAAGCAAGAAGTTGAGAGAAAGTGGCCGGAATTAATCAACAGAAGGGATGTGGTTTTTCATCATGATAACGCTAGACCTCACACATCTTTAGCCACTCAGAAAAAATTAAGAGAGTTTGGCTGGGAGGTGTTAATGCATCCGCCGTATAGTCCTGACCTTGCACCTTCAGATTTCCACCTGTTTCGGTCTCTTCAGAATTCTTTAGGCAGTGTCAGGTTAACATCACGAGAGGACTGCCAAAACCACTTGTCGCGGTATTTTGATCAGAAGTCCCAAAATTTATATAGCAATGGGATCATGTCCCTACCTACAAGATGGCAAAAAGTTATCGAACAAAATGGTACCTACATACTTTAGTTAAATGTAAATAAACTATATTAAAAAATGTTTTGAATTTTCTTAAAAAATGCGAACGAACTTTTTCCCCGACCTATTATATTATAATCTAATCGCACGAATTTATAAACTCGACTAAATTTATTCTAAGTTAAGGTGTTGAGTGTTGAGATGTGTATTTTTTCATAATTTTCGTATTAATTCGGCTTTTTTATTTAGTGCGCTGAACGAGGTTTTTTATTTTAAACGCTGTTTTAATTTTTGTTATTTTCGATGACGGAAAAGGTTTCTTGGAGTAGAATAAATGCGAATAATTAACCGCAGTATAATACTGAGTCGTTTATGTTTTGTACAATTTTAAAGGTAGAATTCAAGTTTCTTCTAATTCAAAATGTCTCTAAACTTAGGTAAAGGTTGATTGACTGCCGTTTGAAAAATGCCATCTGGCGTACTAAATATAATTTTTAGTTTACCATTGAAGACAAACGCTAGTTTCAAGCACTAAATAAGAAAGCCGTAAGTATGTACGATAAGCACACTTTTGCCTAATGTCGTGGATGTAAACGCGTCATGTGATACACGATTTATAATAAACAATCGATTTGTCATCTGTTGTATTATTCACTCCTTGTACGGTTCAGCACAGCAAAGTAGGAGTAAGACATACGGAGGATCTGAAAGAAACGACTTCAATGAATAACTTTCAAGCATAAAAAGATACAAACGTTTTACGTACTAAGTTAAATTTATTCGCAACTACAAAATGTGGTCGAAGTTTTTTTATTTCTAATTTAGGATATGTTAGCGTTTGACAACTAAGTGTATCACCTGATGTTACAAGTACAACAAACTATGTTGTTGATACAGTACACCTACATGAAGAACAGGCTCTTACAGGCCAACGCGCCATAGGTGTTTGGCGACAGATTTTCAAATTGAGTCAGCCAGAGAAGCAGTAGAAAATACTGTAG
This sequence comes from Crocallis elinguaria, assembly GCA_907269065.1. Taxonomy (NCBI): domain Eukaryota; kingdom Metazoa; phylum Arthropoda; class Insecta; order Lepidoptera; family Geometridae; genus Crocallis; species Crocallis elinguaria. The sequence goes on along the minus strand of OU026065.1, from coordinate 10,296,392 downwards.
CACCATCCAATGGTTAAGTATATCTCGATTTTTCATTCAGCGAGCTCAAGCTAATTTGAACCTTCTATCGACGGAGCAAAATGCGTTCTTACCAAACGAATTTGAGGCTAGTGATCTCGTATTCTACAATTAAAGGAGATTCAAAAGGCAGGTTTCTAGAAATAGTTACAAGGAGCTAATTACTAACGGCCACGAAAGTCGGTCTAGACAGGGAGATGTAGTGACCAGCCTTGAAGATGATGGGCCTCTTCATGCGTTCCATGGCAATCCACATCACTCGTCTGTACTTGTTGTCTTGCTCGTACCATGGACACTGGTACAGCCAGTCTCGGAGCTCCTCACTCTGTTAAATTTGCATACAACTGTTTTTAAATTAATCAAGAAACACAAACTCCCAACGCCAGTCCTATAGTCAGTCCACTAGTTATACCACTTTTTCAATGTCCAGACACGAAACAAATAGCTACCTACTTGCACTTTGCCATCCGCTGCACAAATAGGTATATGTTGTCTTTTTTGTGGTATAAGAATTGATTCTATCGACATGTCACATCTTCTATCACATGATCTCTTCAAGCTTGAGCTATTATTATGTTAGCTCTTTCTTTTGCGTAATTCCACTTTGCCCCACCAAGCTGTCACTGGTGGGGTAAAGTGGAATATTTCTGTTGTTTCCCAAAACAAAGGTGGTACTTTACCCGTATAGTAAGCTCGTGCCCACACCAGCAATACAGGAACAGCTGGGACAGCATCGTCACCATGTAGTTTAGCATGGAAAAGAACTGGACGCTCTTATGGTCTACCTGAGACAGGAAAAGAATAAAAAAATTTATATAGAAGTACTTAAAAGATGTTGAATTGAAGCTAAATGTTCATAATATGGAGCTTAAAACTGAACGATGTAAGAAAAATAAAAGATAACTTTAATGGAGTGAATAAGAGCAAACGCCACAGATGTGCGAAGCTATTTGCGATTCAGTTCGAAGAAGTTGATGCTATAATTATGTAGGAATTGAAGCATTCATTGACTATTCACAAATTCTACTGAATGAACAGCTAAAAGTGAGAAAATTCAACAGTTTGATGTAAAAACTACGAAAACCACTAACTATAGATATCCGGAGACCGATGTTGCACATGATACCGACAGTTCCGATCAGTTGAAAGAAAATGTTCGTGTGATAGGTATTCTCCACGAGTTCAATGAACCTGTAATTATTATAAAACAGTTAGCCTTCTGTAACAGGATGATGTTCAAAATGCACCTCTTACCTTATCACACCTTGATGTTGTTTGATACATTCAATAAGCAGCTCGATATTTTCCTTCAGAAGTTCGTGTCTTTCACTTTTTGTTTTATTTAAAACAGACACACTCTTTATCTGAAACGATCAATAATTTGCATAAAGCAAAGCCTCTACAACACGAAATTGGTGGAATAAAAAGAGTACCAAGATGATATCTTATATGAATTAGCTGTGTACGGTGTTTACCTTGTCCAACTTATTAACAATAATGTCCAGCTGTGCGCATCCGAACATGATCATAGACAACGCGACGCTGTCGACTCCAATGAACAGGAAAGCACTGATGTAGATGCTTATCATCTGGTACACATACCCTAGCTCGTAGTTCGGTGAATTCTCTGGAGTAAATGGCATCCTAGAAAACAACAATTGTGGTGGACAGATCAAGCAGAGCTGGAACATGATAAAATATTCTTATAAAATAGCTGTGGATAATCTTACCAAATCCTGAAAGGAAAAGACCTGTTTCCAGCGTCATCAAACAGGGGAATCATAGCCCATAGAGTGCAGGTCGTGATGGCGCTCGTCAAAAAGAACGTGCAGAGACGCTTGATGGTCCGAGACAGTCCAGACAAAATCCTAGTCAGTACGGAACATAAGAAGTAGGTGAGTCACAAGTGCTACATAATTATTTAAAAAATCTCAATTTCATTATAATAAACTGTATGTAGTAGATTGGTTTGTTGGTGAATTGATGATCTGTTTTGTCAGTATTGATTTGTAGACGGTAGACTCCAGACATGACTACCTATAACTTCTATAGCTTATTTTACCTCATTTTTTATACATACTCTTACAAACTTTTTCATATTAGGTATACCATGGCAGTTTCCTTACCTAATATGATCTTCAGATTGCGGTTCAAAAGTCTCGCTTTCCATAAATTCTAGTAGCAGTATCAAACTGTGCTGGTTCAGTAGAAAACGCGTGGTCTTATAGCACACAGAAGCTTGCGTGAAAAGAAGATAGGAAGCCTCTGATACTGCTTCTATATCCCCCCACACTTCTCCTATGTAAATGACTTCAAAGATAACGAATGAGAATTGAGTTATCATAATGAAGGTCGTGTAGATTTTTAGAAGAGCAACATAATTTGTTGAGCTCGGCCATATTCCCAAGGTGTTGAGGATTTTTCTCGGCCGGCCTAGAAATAGGGTTGTGTTGTTTTCCATGACTGAACCTTGCGGTACCTACTCTGGAAATTTTTTCGACTTTAAACTCTGAATCAAATATTTATCTTTTCTATTGGAATTATAAAAGTGAACTAGAGCTTTTAACAGCATGACCAACTACATCATACAACTAATGTGTTATTAAACGTGTCTGTTTTGCTTAAACTGCTTTTAATTGATAATACTAAGAGGTAGCAATTGAATAACTAGTACCTTGTGCCTAGGTAATTGCTTACAAACTTGGTCAAACTTCAAAGCGCTGATGACTGTTGTTTATAAACTTAAGTCGTAAGTTTTTCAACTGAAAATTACAATATCATAACCTTAATTTAATAAGTAAATACCTACATTTTAGTAGTTTTGTAATATGTGTTTATGTTAAATCCTGTTATAAACCTTTCACATTGAAACCCTTTCGTAAACTGGATAGGTATAACGGAGCCTACTTGAATCAACAGATCAGGTTTTACCTCAGGCGACACGATTCCGACACGATCTTCTATTGGTTTGATAACTTGTACAGACGCGGGGAAGGACAGCAGTCCTCATTGAACTACGAGTGAAAATACACGTGTGTCGATTATTCAAACCGAGTGTCTCATTTTTCACCTACCGTGATTTGCACGATGCTGGCCGATACGGTGACGTCTAATGTAAAAACCCTCAGACATGGTTAATCATCGTCATTAGGTCTTTCAGCAATTATCCAATGTCATTACTAATAGTGCATAGGGCATAAACAGTCCTAATGATTTGTTTAGCCTATATACCTATTACCTAGTTAAATAATGTAACTATAAACTAGGTTATAAACGATTTGAGACATAATTATGCTACTTATGTTAGATCTAGGTACATTTTCTAGAAATCAGAATCGTACGTACTATGCCGAATAAGAAAGCAAATAACTACATACTTAGGCATGATTTCACTAGATCAAATGCTATGATTTGAGAGTATTTCTCTTTAGAAAATCATTGTCATATTCAGCGTAGATATCTCGCGAGATCTGGTTCAATCATTTGGAAAACAAAGCTGGACTTTCACCCAAAAACTTCGGTATAGGTACAAGCGTTACTTGACGCCCAAGCGACCTGCATCGCAACGTCGCGTGACGCGTCGCAAAGGTTAGGGGCACCTTAGACGCTCAAGCAAACGTACGTTTGCTTGTCAGAATAACAACGCTTTTGCGTCAAGCGCGCATTTCGAATATCACGAAATCCGCGCTTGACGTAAAAGCGTTGTTATTCTGACAAGCAAACGTAAGTTTGCTTGAGCGTCTAAGGTGCCCCTTACAACTCTGGAGCGGTGCACTGAAGTAGATAGGTACCCCAGTGACAACCACTTGACTTCTTACAGAAAAGAGCCGTTAGATTTCTCGCCAATCAAAACGAAACCAAAAAATTGAAACCTCGCTGTGTACGGGCCGTACCGTGATCCATTTCGTGCGTTCAGAAACCAAAATTGTATCAAAGTACCTGAGGTATAGATACCTACTACATTCGATAGTCCTGAGATAGTAGGTATCGAAAATCATATGACTCGACACCAAAAGTAGGTATGTACTCTGTATCTAAACAAAATCAGTACCTATCAAGTATTTCCTCGTCGGGCTATTTATACTTAGTAGGTACTACTTAGCTTATTTTTATAGCTACCTACTTACTACCATGCACAATATTGTAAAAGTATGCTATAGGTATACTATAATGGAGAATGCTCCGAAAAACTTCCGACTCGCCATTGAAAGCAACGCCTTCCGCATCGTATACATCCACATTGTATAGAGTTCTAAAATCCAAATGAACATAATGACAAACAAGAGAACATATATAGTGATCCAGTTTTTACACGACTGCACAGAAATAAACGTAATAGTTTTAGGGTTCATGCAGTATGTGAGTTTCTTTATTACACCATAACTTTTAAACGCCTGAACAGATTGGGATGAGTACATACAGTACTATGGCGTATCGTTAGAATCCTTACATCATCACGATTCCCGAGTGACACTGGCTACGGCATCGGCAGTCGTGTTTTTATTTTTGGTTAGTGGGAGGACTAACTCTTCTGTGAGTGTCCGTCTGGTTGTTACCACCGCTTTGCTCGTGAAGTCTGCCGCCAAGCAGTAGTGTGCAAGCATTACTGTGTTCCGGTTTGATGAGCAGAGTATCCAGTGAAATTACTGGGCTTATGAGACTTAATACCTATAGTCTCAGGGTAACGAGCGATCTGCAGTGCCGCGCAGGCCTTTGTGTTTCAAAGTTCTGGGTGGCACTGCAATTGTTATGGGACGGAGTTATGCTTACCATCAGGCAAACGACAAGCTCGACTCGTTACCAAATAAAATTTAAAAAAAAATGTAACTTTTAGGAAGTTAGGGAAAGGTTAAGTAAACAAGCCAAAAAGCAAATGAACTATTTTTTTATTTTCATTTATATATATACCGTGGCCAATCTACCATTCATCATCATGAATACCTATACATTTAAAAAAGCAACTAATCCCTAAATGCAGCACTCGATGGGAACTGGGAAGGTGATCCCAGGACATCAGGGTCGTTTTAGCAGAATTCTTGTAGTCTCGTAATAAAATGGCTAACAGCATATTTCCGAGAACCATTGATGTTACTTGGCTTGGTTCAAAACTGCAAAGTAGGAGTATGACATTCGAAGAATCTGTAAAAAGCTTTTAGTTCTTATGATGTCGAAATAGTTTTTAAAATTGCTCTAACGAAGCTTAGTTAGGTTTAGTACCCATACGTAGGCTAATGATTCAGAGTCGAGTCTAAGCGTAGACTTTGTCAAACAAAACTACATAGCAATAAATTCTGACATGTGGAAGCATGAATCCGCCCTTAGAATCCGTCTTTGAATCTTAGCCTTAGTATAGTTTATTTTCCAATTAAATATAGCAACACTAACAGAAACAAATGTTTGTCTCAACAGCGGGATGTAATGGCCGGCCCTCAGTATCAGCGGCTGACGCATGCGCATCATCACGAATAGTAGCTCCTTCTGGAACCGTAGGCTCTGCTCGTACCAGATGCACTCATACAAGACTGTTTGCAGGTCTTCACTCTGGAAAACAAATACCTATTTTGTAAATAGTACTTTAAAACGGCTGTTAGTTTCATGTCGTCGGGCAATCAATAAGAATGAAGCATGCGTATTTAGTAGGTTAGGTATGGTGGCACCAAAGACAATGCTCGTTGTGAGTCGTAATATACTTCTACCTTTATAGAAACTTGAAGTCTGTGAAAGCCGTCGAAGTAAACTGAGAGCCACACGCAGCGGTTTATTCATGGTTCCCACTACTGCAACACTCAGGCACCAACCTTCTGCTTTAGATGATTAGATGTGTTCAACTGCTCATGTTACACTTTCAGTTTACAAAGGTTATCTAATAGGTCTACCAACCAATATACTAATGGAAATACATTTATATTATTCTACATGGTTTGGTGAATTGATGATAGGTACATACAGTAGCAGTCAGTTCATTTCCACACCAGCAACAAACGAACAGTTGGCTGATCATCACAGAAAGGTATGTCAATATTGAGAAGAATTGTATGCTTTTCCATTCCACCTGAAAAAATTATTAAAATCATTAACAACTTCAAAATATATAGAGTGATGTTTCTTTTCGGATTCGATCACATTTTACTAAAGCCTCAAACTGATTAACAATTCGAACAAGAAACTTACGACCAAGATCCTTAAAGCAGACATGCAAATCAGTCCAACGCTCCCTGTCAGTTGAAATAACAGATAGGTGTGGTTAGCATCTTCCACCAGTTTTATAAACCTGAAACAAAAAATCGGTAAATTCTTCGACTGCGGCGTTACCGGTTAATAAAATTCGTTTCGGCTTCAACCCGATTAAAACTTGCGATTGCTTGTCTTCGGCTGGAAGGAATTGTCTACTGTTCTCGCCCTTTTTCCCTTTTGGAACAACTTTTTTCCTTAATACTGTTCGTTCCAGAACGAAAACTAGCGAGAACACTAGACAATTCCTTCCAGCCGAAGACTAGCGAAAACTAGTTTTTATCTAATTGGAATTGAAAACGAAGACAATTTTATCAGCCGGTAAGGCAGCCTGCTGCCTTATCAGCTAACAATCTCGTGTTCGTTTTCAATACCAGACCGATTAAAACCAGCGGTCACTAGTCTTCGTGTGGAAGGAATAGTCTAGAATTTTCGCTGGTTATTAAAGAAATTAGCTCTTACAAAACGAAAAGAAGCGAAAACTATTAACAACTCCTTCCACACGAAGACTAGTAATCGCTGGTTTTACTCGGTCTGGTATTGAAAACGAACACGAGATTGTTAGCTGATAAGGCAGCAGGTCTGGATCTCATCGCGTTTGCAGTGCCCAAGAACTTACGATACAACAGCTTGATGATGCTTTATGCATTCAACTAGTTTCTCATAGTTGTTGGAAAGGGTTTCTGTGATTTCACGCTCGGTTTTGCCCCACACAGGTTCTATCTGTAAGCAGAACCATATGTTTTACCTATGATATTATTAGCTTCAGCCCGCAGTTCACCCGCGTGGCGATTCCCACAGGAACAGTGCACTTTCCGAGATTAAAAGTAGCATATTATGTTACTCTCCGGTCCATGTACTAAGTCTTTGCAAAAAAATCACTTCGATCCGTTGCGCCGTTGCCGTAGTACCTATTATTATAATTATTATGTTCTGTGCCGTTGCTGCGTGAAAGAAGTAGATACAAACCAACATAATATCAACAAACCTACAAACACACTTTCGCATTTATTTTATATATTAGGTACCTACGGATATCTTCTACAAGCAAATTATTAACTGGATCAATAAAGCAAGGTATATACTCTCTCTACATACCAGGACACGTGGCGAGTTACTTGAATGCCTACTGCCGTTTTCTACCCAACAAGTGACCCCTAACTGGTCGATTATTGCATGGAGTATTACTCAAAGCTAAACTATTTGTAAGCTAATTAGCTAAGATAAAGAGCTTAGGGGAGGTTTGCGTTAGACGGAAAGGACATTGAAAAGAACAGACCATACATGTTACCTGCTGTTAGAAATACCTACTATGCTTTGCTCAGATTGGCATTGGCGCTGCCTTTGCAGGCCAAAAGAACGCAAAATTGAAATATGATTAGCGGGGTGCCCGAAAACAGATGGGCAAAGGTTGTCAGTTGTCACTGTGAGAGCAGAAGCAACAAACTAGGAATTTCGCTATTCAGTAAGAGATTCAGAAACAGCCCAAGATAGAGACTCGTTGAAATATAAAATGTGAGAGACCTTAAAAGAAATACGAGAAACCTATAAGGCAGGACTAAAACAATACTGACACTTAATATCTTATCTTTTATAATGTCAATCTGGGCACATCCGAAGATCACCGAGGACAGAGCGACGCTATCGACTCCAAAGTACATGTAGGCACTCATGCAGATGGTCAGCAACTGGAATGCGTAGCCGATGTGATACTGTGGTGACTGCTCCGGCCTTACTGGCATCCTGGAACCAATTTACAAATCCAAAGCGTGATTAGAGAATAACCTAGAATTTGCAGACAACGTGTGGAACTGGACTTCTTCAAGCAATCCAAGGGTTTTTTTACAGAAATAACAAAATAGTTTCTGATAAACTTTACAGATTTATACTAGTCTTCTCATTGTCTCTTTTTACTTCTGGCTGCTTGCAGAGTCAGGAAGCATTTCCAAAGTAAATTACCTACTACGCTTCTGAAGTCTAACTTCACTTACCACATGTCAAATGGAAAGTTCCTGCTGCCTGCATCATCAAATAATGGTTTTAGTGCCCACATTCCACAAGTTAACTGTGAGCTTATCATAAACGCCAAGAGGAACCTCTTGATCCGGGTTGCTTGAACCTTCAAGATCCTTAAAAGTATTCAAGTAACGTTAGTACATATTAGCTATAGTATTTGCAATTCATGCTAAACCTTCCTTGGTTTAAAAAGTGCCTATCAATTACTCGAAGTTTGTATAGCCTACCTCTCGTGAGTAATTGATTGGGGCTTGAAGACACTGGATTTCATCTGCCTCAGCAGTTCTTTCTGCATGTCTTTGTTTACTAGAAACACTGTTACTTTGAAACAGAGACAGGCTTGGGTGAACAACAGATAAGAGGCTTGAGACACAGCATCCAAATCTCCCCAAACTTGAATTATATAAACAACTTGAAAGACCAGAAACAGGTACTGAAGTGTTATCATAAATATCCTATACAGTTTCTGGGTTATAGTTTCACAATCAGGTGGCACCCATACACCTAAAAATCTCATTACAAATTTGGCTCTGTTCAAATAAAGATTTTCGGAGTTAAGAGTCATTTTTTAGAAATTTAATATACGAAATTTCTGAAAGGATCAGTGCCGACTGAAATCTGCTAAAGCTTTTCGTCTGCCGATTAAATGTCCACTTAATATACATTACTACTTACCTATACTAATTGCAACATAAATTAATAGCAATATCAACATGATTACCGGTAATAAACAAGGATGTTTTCACAATAATTGTTTTGTCATTTTGTCTTTACGTAAGTTGATACCTAATTGGGTCAATTTGAATGTGCTAGGTATAGCATAACAACCCCTTGATTTAAATGATTGGGGCTCAGAGCAAAAATAGGTAGAGTACGAACATCGCTCCGGTCGCCTAATGCGCAGCGTAGGCAAGTGAACTATAGCTAGTTATATTGATAGGTAAGTGACTGATAGGGATGGGCAATTGAGCGCTGCAAGCGTAGTTGTCGATAAAAGCAGCTGAACGGCACGGGACCTATTGTTATATTATGTTGTATAATTAATGTATAATGTGAAGTATGTATGGGTGAGTTTTTGATAAGTAAACATTATTATCTGCTTATTTATTTTAAGGTACGAATTTATAGGTCTCGCATATAATCCTAATGACCTATGAATTGATATTGTTATAATTTTATATATTGTAGTTTTAATTTACAATACAATTATTTTCAAATGACATGGTTTTTTATATCGTATTTATGTTATTTACGTTATTGTAATTGAGTCAAAATGCGTTTTTATTTTTATATTTCCCCGCTCTTTATGTAAAGGATAAAAACTAAAAGAAACAAAGAAATAAAAACAGGATTATATGTTACTTATATCTTATTTATTGTTGAATTATTTACTTATATTATAAACGCTATAACGCTTTCACACTCACCGCCTCTAATCATTTACAAAGTAATTAAAGTATTAAAGAAAAGTAATTGTCGCAAGCGCACATAGCGCGCCGGTGTATTATAAACTATTTCTCGCCGAATCGACTCAAGCGCCGAACGCGTCACATCACTGTCCCAGTTGGCAATCCAAGAGGGGTTGCGGGGCGGTGCGGGCGGTGCATGTAGCCTTGCGTCCCGCGTCTCCTTCCACCCCGCGAAGCGTGACTTCTAATTTACTTAAAAGTATTAAAAAATGGTTTACCGGCGAAATGTGATGCTAGATTTCTGTTTAGTGTGTTTCCGAGTATCGTTTTTACAGGTTTTTATTGCACATTTTACCATTTTTAGCAGTTAAATAATCAAATGCTCGCCAGGAACTCGCAACGTGCGCTCACACCGCTAGTGAGCGTATGACTATTAACGCTTGCGGTAGGAACAGTGCGATGTTCTCACCCGTGCATACTGTTCCCACTTGGTAACACGCGCTCTACCTATTTTTGCTCTGAGGATTGGGGGAAATTAATAGTACCTACTTAGGTAAATTAGATACCTATGCCTTGGCCCATTTCTACTGGTAACTCGTCCCGGCTTCACATGGGGTAACAAAGTTGTAAACTGATATACCTACTTTGAATATAAATCAAAGGCCTGCAGCCCCTCCCTCCCTCGCTCACAGGACAGGTGGCGAGGTGCCGCCACACCAGCTGCAGCCACCGTGGGCCGGCAACATCACCAGCCCTCCGCCTGCTATCCCTCCTCCTGTGGTCTCGTCCATTATTGACGCGCGCTGCCCCAGTGGGAGCATAGCAGTGGGTTCCCCGTTGGAAAGATCGGGGGCACGAGTACCCCAGCGGTCGATCCCCTAGTTCCATGTCGACAGCGCGATCCACCTCGACTTCGTCTATATTCGACTAAAACAAGGAGATGCTTAATTAGACTAATTTTGCTTACATTAGGAGTTAATTAAGTAACTCCTAATTAATGTAAGCAAAGTCCTAAGTATAAACCGTTATAACACTCATAAAGGTTGGTGAAACGTTTTTTCCACAAACTACCAAGTTTTTTGCCCTAGGCAACTCCTGAGGCATCCTATTTAGGCGTCCCCTAGGATTGGTGAAAACGGACAGTATTCTTTTAGGATTTAGAATTTAATTTTTATAAAATTCGTGACTTTTTATGACTTACTAGCTGCTGCCCGCGGTTTCACCCACGCGGAGATAATGGATTTCATGGTTTTTAATTTTTTGCGCGGAACCCTAATTATTTTTCTAAATTGAAAGTAGCCTAAGTTACTCCTTGTAGCATCAGCTATCTGCCAGTGAAAGTCCCGTCGAAATCGGCCCAGCCGTTTCGGTGATTACCCGGAACAAACAGACAGACAGATACACAGACAAAAGTTTTAAAAATGGTTGTTTTGTTATATGTACCGTATATACTTTCATATGCATTTGGTAGAAAGCTGTTATTTTGATATTACAAACAGACACTTCGATTTTATTTATTTGTATCTAAGATGTGTATCCGAACTAAAACTTTGACGTGTGATGTGTCAGGCTTTGGCTTACGTCACCTCATACGTCAACCGAGCAAATTGGCAATCAAATGTCAAACAAAAATGATCGCCGTAAGCAATTTTATGCTATCTAAATTGGAATTATAGTATTTTTATCTACGATTCCTTCGACAATGGTGCCTTCATAGTGCAGTTATAGTTACCAGGAAGTATGGAGCATGATATTATGGAGTTTACTTTACCACCGGCTCCAAGGGGCTTGTGCTTCGACCGCAATGACTTCGTGAAGGTATTCCTCGCTGATTTTGTATTATATTCAAGTCGAAACGAATGTTTAAGTTCCGCAGTATACTTACTACATAAAAGTTTCATTTTCAGACAAATTTCTCCGTCGATAACTTCTTGGAAGAGCATCAAAATGTGGCCTCTTTGGAGTCGATGCGAGATGACCTGGGAATCTACTTGAAGGTTTTAAGGCTTGCTATGATAGAGCTTATCAACAAGGACTATGCGAATTTTGTGAATCTGTGTGCAACACTTATTGGGTTTGATAAAGCAATAGAGAAAATTCAGGTGCCATTGGGACAGTTGAACGAGGAGGTTCTTGTGAGTAAATTTAAAGTATTTTAGGTGGCTACTTAAATAAAATAATAGCTAAACCCTTTTCTATACCTTTTAATATAAACAAACTCGGCGGCTGCCAACCAATGACAGCAATAGTGATCTGTTTGCTTACCAATGACATGATTTGAATTTTTATGTCATTGGTTGGTAAGCCGTCAAGTTTGTTTACAAACAATTATTATACAACGAAGAAAATCTCCACCATTGTATTAGGTGCCACACCTAATATACAGGATGTTTGGTAGAGGGTTATCCAAACATTGTGGGCGTGTAGGTGGACCTATTTGGAAAATACAAGTTTGCGTAAAAGCTGCTAATTGTTAGTTTCTATTTTTAATCGTTAAATTTGTTAATTTTTAGAATTTTCCGAAATGTTAACCCTTTAACCGTACAATTTGTTTCATACATGTTTCTGGTAAATTTTTTTTATTGTTTATGGTCTCAAATGTATTGTGTTGTTCTGTATAATGCTTGGATTATCACCAATTTCCTTTCAGAGTGTTAAACAGTGCCTAGAAGATGCAATGAAAGAGGTATCATTGTGGATAAATCAACGAAACTCACTTCAGAAAAAGAAAAAACTATTAAAATACTACAGCCAAACTGTCAACGGACTTAAAACACTAGATAACATTTTAAACAGTATATCTGATAAAAACAAGGAAGAGAGAATAGCTTTAGCAGACAGAGGAGCAATGCAATACAACCAACTAAAGTTCTCTTTATCAAAATGCGAGAGCCTAATAAAAGCAGACCAAAAAGCACAGTTCAACGAAGTTGGCAGCAAGTTGATACAAACTCTGAATGAACTCCTATTCCAATTCTGGAATGACAGTGATGAAGAGAACCTACTTAAAGCTCTCATGGCACTATCCTCATTGGACCGTGTTGCAGAAACAGAAATATTGATGAGAAAGCAAGCCATTGCCCCATTATTACAAGACATAATTAATGAACCATCATTGCAACGAAGTAAGGATGGTCTTGATGAAATCTACGAAAAAGTCTTAACCTTATTGAACACAAAATTAAGGTCATTATTAGCAGTCACCCAACATTCCAAGTTAATGTTTCTCGATAAGAAATACAGGTTTTTAGTCAATTGCTTCTGGTGCGAGGTAGAGAGCCGTTTAGAGGTAAACTTAGCATCTATTTTCGCTCCTGGCAATCCACAGGTATTTTATAGAAGGTATAGTGAAAGTATGCAATTTGTTAAGAAGTTGGAAGAGTTTTGTCCTGATGAAGAAACTGTAAAGTTGTTGAGAGATACAAATGAATATAGAAGCTTTCAGAAGAGGTGGAACCTGCCTGTATATTTTCAAATACGATTTCAAGAGATTGCTGGTAAGTACCTAGTACCTACAAGCAATGTACAACACCACTAGGAACACTATCAAACCACAACCAAAAGCATTTAGCAAGAAAATGAACAAATCATCATCTAAAAACTTCAGTGTACATATATGAATCAATACATTTGACAAAAAGTGTGACTTAAAAATCAAGATGTTTTTGTTTATGTCAGTAACAATGTTCTTGTTTTATAACAACTTGTGCCATTTCCATTACTCTGAGTGGTATGTACATAATTACAATAATCATCACTTAAAATGTATGATAAAACAAAATGCAATAGTTAATTATCATTATCAATATTTGATAAATTGTATCTACTTCTATGTACTAAACATATTATATCAATACTAATAAATTATATCTATAGAAATGAGTCAAGGGCAGTACATCATAACATTTATGCAAAGATACTATATGTACTTTTGCAATGATTCATTCACAACACCAATTACCATTACACGGATAGTCAAAACAAAAGCTTCCAAATTGAGTTGCTTTAACATTTTTTTTTTAATTTGTTAAGCCCATTTTATTTCAGTGTCAGAAGTAAGTTGTTCTAGTATGTCCAGAAATAGCTAGTTTGAAAAAAAGAAAGACTGGTTCGCCTTATTTTCGCACTACAACGAAACATTCATTGACAAAAATTTGTTAGAGACTTGATCTTATTAAAAATGCTATTCCTTTTCAAGAAAATTATTACCGGTTAGCAAGTGTTTTAGGCGCGTCTATAATACCGAGAGCTTACGTTAGACTGGTCAGTTAGATGGTGACTGATTATTATTTAGTATAGATCCTTTAGAAAAACTCCTTTATAACGTGAAATAGAATCCAGAACGGCCTAAGCGTCTACGCCATGTGGTCGTCTATACATTGGCACCGTCTCATATTGTACAACTCTGTGACACAAATTAGGGCTGACGACTTCTACGTCTGAGCGACTCCTTAAGCAGTGCTTATCCACATACAACAATAATTGATTTCCATCGGATAGTGAGTAGATTAATTAAAACTTCCAGGTGGCTACGAAGCAGCATTACAGAAGAATCCCACCATCGAAGCCAATGACGGTTTCATACTGAGAGAAACGCATTTATGCTGGAAGGCAATGCAGGAGAGCTGGTCTGACGGCATTTATATTGGAGCCCTTGGGCACAAGTTCTGGAAGTTATCGCTGCAGGTCCTAGCGCGATATGCTTCATGGGCGGCTACGTTTTGTATGCAGGTAATTTTATTACTTTTCTCTTATCATATTAGTCAATGCAAGAATAAAAAAAAACATTGATTAAGTTAATTTCAGGTACACAACCTAGAAAGTGCTCATGTTCAGTATTTGAATAATGAATGTTTATCGGGTGTGCCCCCAATAAAAAATGCGTTTCTAAAATAAAACATTTGATTATAATCAAGCTGACTCATTATTTTCAGAGAAACTCATCAAAGTACGAGCCTGTAAACGTAAACAAAACCCTAATAGAAAACAGTATTAGCATTTACACAGACATACAAACACTTGTACAGCGGCTGCCCGAATTCTTAGAACTCACCCAGAGCAAGATGTCTATTGACAGCAAAGATATACTCAAAAAGAGTTTGGAATCTTCAGAGGAGACCTTACAAAACACAAAGAAGATGGTGAAAGAATGTATAGTTAACGAGCTGTTTGACAATTTCAATGTGCAATTGAAGCAAGTTAGCGATATCCCAAGATTGTACAGAAAAACTAATCGTAGTATACCGAACAGGCCTTGCACCTATCTGGATGTAGTCTCAAATGCACTGGAAGAATTTAGTGAGGATGCTTCTAGAAAGTTGGATAATATGTTTTTAGTAGAGCTTCTTCAGGCATTATTGAATGCTATGACTGTTTCGTAAGTATACACCTAACACTACTACCACAGTTTTACAATACATAAAGCGGCGCAAGTAAGGAAGTCGGTTCGATTTTGTCGAATCGAAGAAACTGATAAATTTATCGAATGTTGCGAGTACCGAAGTCTGATGGTAAAGTATTGTAGTAGCTCTATATTATCTCCTAAACTACTTAACCGATTTTAATCAAATTTGCACACCGTGTGCAGTTTGATCTAACTTAAAAGATAGGATAGCTTACATCTCAATTTATATTAGGGTCCCGCGCAAAAAAAAAAAAAACCTCGAAATCCAAAATCTCCACGCGGGTGAAACCGCGGGCAGCAGCTAGTAAATTATAAAAAATAGGTCACACTGTTTTACTGGTTGCTTGATGAGAAAAAAAATCTCAATGACTGTGGGAATTGTTGGGAACCCACCTTAGTTGTTTAAAAAAATTAGGCTAAATGGGATTTACTTTTTATTTTTCGTAATTCAATTTGATCCAAAGATAGAAGTGAAACATGTGGCCCCTTGTTTCATATTATTATACTACCTATCATATAATTTTGCTTGACTGTGTTCCAGATACTACAAATATGTAGAAGATGTTCTAACATCAGTGTATAAAACTGAGGAATCATTAAGAAGACTGAAGCAAATACGGGAAATGTCAGCCCAGCAAAACGATTCTGCAGGCATCACTGATGGAGACAAAATCAGGCTACAATTGAGTGTAGACGTGGTTTCCTACGGAAAAATGATAGAAAAATTGAAAATTAATGTACATAGTGTCCAAAAATATACAGAGTTATCTTCTATGGTTACAGAAGCTATAAAAAATATAGATATTAAATGATATGCCCAGTTATAAAAAAGGTGTTTTTTTTAAATAAAAAAATCAATGACAACATAAACATGTATTTTGATCAGCTGAATAAAAATTGTATGATTTGAAAAAATAGAAACCATTCACTTATCATTTAAAATAACAAGTTATAAATCTTACTAATTAATACTATTTGTGTGGAACAAAATATTTAAAAATTGTGTTAGGTTTAGGTTTGTTCGCGTTTCTTGGACTGCTCCTGGGCATGTCTGAGCTGGATGGATTTTTCCACATGGCCTTCAGTTCTTGCTGCATCTCATCGGGAAGGGCATTGAAGACTTCTTTATCTACGTAACTTGGACAGTCATCGCAGTTTCCCTCCTCTTCAACACCTTTCATTGAGTCTGAAGCATCAGATGAGTTGTCCTTTGCAGGACTAGCTCTAGGCGTCAGGGATCGGTCACGAGAGTTTAGTCTAAGTTCTGACACCTTTTCTAACTCCTTGGAATTAAGTCTCATCTCCCCTACTTTCAGCTTGCTGGGTGATGCTACTTCCTCCTTGGCTAAACACCGTCTTTTGGCTATCCAGTTTACTTTTTTAGGCTTCTTCGGTGAAGGTTCAACTTCTGCATCAGATAAATCAGTTGCAGTACTACTGCTCGGAGAAACAGCTGAGTAATCCATGGAGGATGCTGATGTGTCACAGTCATTTTGTAAATTAAGTACTGATTGGACGGAAATGTCATTCATTAAGTAATTCACAATGGAGCTTCTACCAGTCATGCGTTCCTGGAACTTTGTGAATGCCAGCCCCACTAAAGTCAAATGGAATGGTTTTGTTAAGTCAATGAGTTTGTTAAACAATCTCATTATGATGCTCATTAGTTTTTGCTGTCCAGCATCTGTCACTGTCAACATGCCATTGTTAAGTGTGAAGATTGATGGAGAGATTTGACTCTGTCTGGATTCTCTGTGACTGCTGAGCCTCTTGGCATCTTTTTTCCTTAATGTAACTCTTAGTGACACTGGAATACGTCCATCCTCCCTAACGAGGACAAGTAATCTCTGTAATAATGCAGAGAATTTGTCTTCCACTTCACTCTTCATACTTACTGTCTTGAAACTGTCCTCTAGACCTATGCTTTGTGGCCTGCCAGTTTGCTTTACTGGTGTGCTGTCCTCTCCCAAACTTAAACTTTTTAATCTCACAGCCATGTCACTGCTGAAATGCTTCTTTAACACTTCCATGGATGCCTCTTGGAGGTCTTTTACTGTAATAATTTTCTGGGCAATGAGAGTTTCAGTGGTTTTTGAGCCAATGCTTGGAATTGAGCGAACACTAGAGAGAGATGACATAAATCTGGTTATATGTTCTGGGTAAATTGATGACTGATCATTAGGCTTGTGTAATGGACAGATTAGTTTCGCCAACAACTTATTGTGTGCTATACCAGCACAGGTAGTGAAATTTAACTCGTCAAATATTTTCTTCCTCATTTCATTGGCTATTTGTGATGCTATCTTCAGTCTATTGTGACAGCCACAAGGACACTCCATGCTTGGTTCACTATAAATGTGACCTGAGAGAGCTATGCTCTTAGTATTCATAGTTTTTAACTTTTCTTGTATTAAATTTGTGACATCAATAAAGTTTTCATCCATACCCAACTTTTCAACTGGACATTTCCAACTTTGTAACACTTCAAAAATCTTGTTTGAGGCTATTCTGTAGTCGTGCAGGTCCTCTCCATTCACTAGTTTTAAATTAGGACAAGATTTAACGGCGTCTGTAACGAGCATGCATTTACGTACGCCATGCTTCCTGGCTTCATAGTTACAAGTTACCACGATGTTTTTCTGCTGAATACCGAGCGGAACGGTGCAAAATTCGGGATTTCGTAGCATTTCCACTTGCGCGTAAAAGCAGTCAACATCTATGTGAATTATACTTCTCGTGTGTTCGTTATCATTTTCATTGTACGTAGAACAGCAAGATTCCATACTCCTGTAAAATTAATAAAGTTTTAAAGTAATTTACATTGTTTAAACTTAGTTTTACCTGTTGCAATCTGAAGTTGCATTTTTGTATGAAATAGCTTACCTATCGTCCATGACTTTGTCATTAAATGATGGAATATATTTAGGAGTACGTAATTATTATTATTTTGAGTAGAATTAGCGCTTTTCTTTTAGAAAAATCCTAAATATTGATATTTTTCATTGGACAATCACGACACATCAACAGAAGCAGGGTTGCCAAGAAAAAAATATTTCCCTCTCTTTTCCTTTTTGAAGTTTTTCTCAGTATAGGGTTGATGGAACAACAAAACCAATTTAGTCGATAATTAAAAAAAACATCGATTTAACGTAGTTGACTACTGTACACCGAGTGCAACCGAACGCTAAAGCGAGAGACAAACTGGTCCCACGTACGCAAAGGTATTTATTTCACGGACTGTGCCCTAGATAATCTGCTATTCTTCTTTTACTATGCTAAAGGCAATTAACGCAGCAAAGAAAACAACTTCGTTTCTTTATTAATTCCTGACACAGACTACTGACTTCTATGGAATGTTCGCATTGACAAAATAAAATTCTAGAACGAGCCAAACTTAAAAAAAGGAAAACAATCTGGATCTGGACTTCTGCCGTCATTTATATATTCTCTTTGGGCGTCATTTTATTTGATTTTATGAATTATGAATGTGTCATTGTCACATTGTGTCAGAATGACAAGTGTCAAGCAAAAGACTGCCGAAGTGGGTGTTTTTCATGTGCATCACAAAAGAAAATTGGCAAAAAAGGCAGCTAACTACAGTAAAAACCGTTATGATCTCGTGAAACATTACAATGGAAGGTGTGCCTTCGGGTGATATACAGGCGAAGTATCAAAAACTAGCGTCGGAATACTCGAAGGTATCAGTGAATTCAGTAATCGTTGTTTTAATCTTTAGTGCAGGGATACGGTTAGTAAATTGAGAATTTCCGTTGTTTCAGCTACGGGTACATGTGAAGGTGCTAAAGAAAGGTGTTTTAGATGAGCAAGCCAAGTCAAACGAGCTTCGAGAGTCGTTGAAAGAAAGAGAGAAGTCTCTTCGTAAGGGGGAGTTGGAAATAGATTCTCTGTCGTTTAGAAACCAGCAGCTGACACGGCGTGTTTCCGTCCTTCAGGATGAACTCGAGGCGTTACAGGTCAGTACACTATGCTGTCAAAATGAAACTTAGCATGAGGGATATGTACCGCTGAACTGTAGCAGATGTCAGACATAATAACAGACAGTTATGTGAGAATTTCACAGTTGGCTTGCAGTTACTTTACATATAGTCTAAACTGTGTAACAAAACTCAAAAGATAGAATGATTTTTTGTTATAATAAAAGAGTTTTTGTTATGTGGATATTTGAAAAAAGCCTTTTTTCTTACAATGGTTTTCGAACCTTTTCTATAGCACAAATCAAAGGATTCTTTTCATGAACATACAAAAGTTCTATCACAATTGATAGCCTAAATATGTGTTTTATATTTTACCCTAACCATGTAGATTTTTGTTTTGTTTCTAGCTGAAATCAACAAAAAAATCCAAGGGTAAGAATGATGAGAAACAAGCATCAAGTAGCAATGCACCACCGTTGGACTCAGGGCTGTTGCAGGAGGAGTTACAGAAGAAAATTATTGAGAATGCTCAGTTTGCTTCACAGGTAATATTCAATATAGAATAAAAAATGTTACATCACTTTTCAATTCATTTAAAACTATTGTATATTAATTTTATAATATTAATAGCCCAAATTTTAGATCGGTAAACAATGTTGAATGTACGTATGATTACAGCACATTACTACTAGCTTATAAAAATAATTAAGAAAACATCTTTGACTATTGTCATTCCAGTTAGCTGATAAGGCCTTTGAAGTCTCTCAGTTGAAAGCATCACTGGAAGACTACCAAAAACACATTAGTGAGAGTGACAGCAAATACAAATGTGAGATTGCCAAGTTACGGAACAAAAACCAGGACTTGCAGCTTTTATTAGAAGACGCTCAGAAGGAGCGCCTCAGCGGTACTCCGAATAAGGTTCATTTGGCTACGAGTAGTCAAGCGGCTAGTTGTAATGGAGACTTTTTGTCGGAAGCAGGCAGTTTGGTATGTTTTTTGGGGCAATGTTTATGTAAATATAGGAATAAAAAATTGAAAAAAAAAAATGAAAAATGTGATTATTTTAAAGGTAAACAAAGTTTTGTAAAAGAGGAGAAATTTGAAGCAGAGACCATGTGCAAATAATGTGGATACTGCTACTTTAGAATATATGAGTAAAGTAAAAAAGTTGAAATTAGAATAACCGACAGTCTCAAGTAGACAATTGCATTGTGTCATTCGAAAACACCCTGATCACAGTCGTCGAAAATGCAAGCTTAGTAACAATAGTGGCTATTCTGCTGACTTAAATAATAAAAGTTATTTATTATTGTAATCATGTTTATTTATTTGTTGACAGCTTGGCAGTGAAGATGCCCTCAGTTCTGTTGATGATCTGAATGTGAATGAGCAACTTAGTATAAAGGCTCACACCTTAGACCAGGTAAAATAATCTGCCTTGACTAAAATTAACTATTAACTTGTAATTATTTATTTAATTATAGACGAGCAGCATGTGTGCTGATATTAGCCCACTTATTCAAATGGTTTTCAGTCTGTAATGAATTAATTATGTTTCTGATTGTGCATAATTTTGTGTATGAAATCACTTTAAAATAATAGCAGAGCAACAAGAGGCAGCAGCTGGGAAAAAAATTAAGATAGAAACACACTCTCTTTTTGTGTGTATAGCACCTTCTGTCTTTGTGATGTCTGTGTGCCAAACCAGCCTAGCCCCGCTGTTACGTAGCAAAGTATAGTTATATTTTGGTGGTGCAGTTGGGCAGTAACTAAATGAGTGAAATTAAGAATTTGTGAAATGCGTACACCTGTAAACGGTTTTGCTCATGAATTCAGATCATAATTATTGCTTTATTTAGCACTTTTTATCAGGGATACACAAAATACAGGGTTTTGTTTCATCATTCTTCAACAGCATACTAAAAATGTTTGAACCACTTGACAGAGGCTTAGTAGAACACATATTTATATTTCAGGAAAACCAAAAACTCAGAATGGAGTATGGTATACTCCAAATTGAGAATGAGAGTCTGAATCTTGAGATAGGAAAACATATTGCGGCTTCCCAAAGAAGAAGAGGAGATGGTCACGACTCTGGTGACTTCAACATATTCAGCGAGACTTCGATAGACGGAGAGGGGAGGATAACAGGTTTACTAGGAACATTAGAAGTACCCTTCCTCCTGAGCCACGAAGTGCAAATGAGGGAAGAAAGGATGAAAACATATTTTAGGGATAAGATTAGTGAATTGAAAGTTGAAAAGGATGAGTTGAAAAGCAAGACTGAACATTATGTTAAAGAGGTAAGTGTAGAAGTTTCTTTCAATAATACTATGGACAAGTCTGTACCACTTTGCATGAAATGAAAAAAAAAGCAAAAATCAGAAACGAATTTTGTGAATATGTATAATATGCTATAGATATTGGAGTTCTTAGTTGGCAATTAAAAAATATAAAGAAACTAACTGTAGCACATCGTCGCCTCGCAGATTTGTACGGTGCGGCACCACATCAGACATATTCACAATACGTTGTGCGACGTCGTAGGTATTTACGGTACTTTGCCCGTGAAGTCTGCCGCCAAGCAGTAATGTGCAAGCATTACTGTGTTCGGGTTTGATGAGTAGAGTAGCCAGTGAAATTACTGGGCTTATGAGAATACCTAATGTCTCAGGGTGACGAGCGTACTGCAGTGCCGCGCAGGCCTTTGTGTTTCTGAGTGGTACTGCAATTGTTATGGGCCGGCGTTATGCTTACCATCAGGTAAACGACCAGCTCGTCTCGGTACCAAATAGCATAAAAATAATAATGTTATGGTGTGTCGCTGTCGAATATGCCGCAGTGCAGTGTGGCCGCGCCCTAACAACTAAAATTAACTATTTCCTTCATTCTTATTCTAGTGTGAAATGCTCCGCCTTCGGTTTGAGGAGATGGAGCTAGATAAACAAACAGATGAGCACACATTGCAGGACAAACACAACACTATCAGCCGACTGGTGAGTCATTAGTTTTAAATAATACTTATCATGTTTCATAGCGGTTCAAGGCTGGAGTGAAAATGAGTGAATACAGATGTTAATGGTTATATGTGTAAAAAACAGGCGATATATAAATAGACTTACTAGTTTCTGGCTGCGACTTCGCACGTGACAGTTAAAAAAAATAATAATGTATTTATATAAATACCAGGAAGAGGAGCTCCATTCCACCGCACACAACTACGAGGAGCAAATGTCAGTGCTCACTGAGCATGTGGCCGGGCTCAACGAGCAACTAGCGCGGCAGCACGACGATATACAGCATCTAAAGCACCAGCTGGCCACCAGGAAGAAATAGGACGAGCCTCACATAGGAGCAGGGCCAGCGAAAGATAACGAACGAAACAAACGAATCAATCGAAATCATGACGGACATCCTACCACGAAAATGTAGAAAGACTGTCGAGTTACCAACATTGGATCAAACGCCGGATCCGAATTACTTTCATGGTAGGAGAACTGGGATCTGACAGCCGAAGCTTCGACATTCGCTTTGCGGAGTAATGCCGGGCTGACTATAACCGCACGATTTTCGCCGTACGGTTAAAATCGATTGTCTAAATCACTATTCGTCTAGGCCGCAGGTGAATAAAATCGCAAGTTCCAAAACAGAGGTTTTGACTTCTGTCGTACGGCGACAGGTCGCATGCGGTGGGTGACTAAAATCGGCCGTGAAAATGCTCAGTCGCAGGCGATCGCTCGCCGCTAGGTGTGTTGTTCCGCTACCGTATATATGTACGAATGTGGTGGCGATTCGACGGTGAGGCGACCAAAAAAAAAATCGACCTATACCTACCCTGTTCCATAATCTTAGATATTTTATGTAAACAAAGCAATGTCACGAAAAGTCACTGTCAAAGTGACATATTGCCAGTTGCCCAAAACATTTTTCAGTTGTGAAAAATATTTTTGTTTCTTTTTCCCCCTGGCTTTGCTCTCGCGTGGCACAATTATAACATAACAAGGAATAAATAACGAGATCTTTAACAGCAACTTATGCAGCAAGATACACACTCGAGTTCGGAGATTGGAATAAATCAACAGACAGAAAAAGAAAATGGCGGCGATTGCACAAAATGTTTTAAATCTCTGCTGTGTTCCCAGTCTAAACAAAATAACTGCACGAAAAGAACTTCCTTTTTTTGTTTTTGTTTCACAGTTTTCTATAAATTTTTTCGTTCTGTCAACCCTTTTGTTTACATAAAATATCTAAGATTTTGGAACAGGGTACAGTGTATGTCGCCCATAGGGCTCCAGGGTGCAGGATCTAAATTGAAAAACGATAGTAAAGTATCTAATTGCTCGCGCTGTACGCTTCCTAGACCAAGTCCCTTCGTTGAAACGTTGTTGGGTTAGATTGAAGAATAGCTAGTTTTCTTAGCAGTTACATATTGAGGTCTGAGAAAACTCGTCCGTCGAAATAAGAAATAAAAAAGTTAATATAAAACGAGAATTAAGTTGAATCTTTATACCGACTTTGATTAAATTGAGAATAAGCCTTTGGGTGACTCTTTCGCACAGTTCAAAGTCGAGAACAAAAAATAGGAATTTTATTTAGATAGGGATGTTTTGGTTTCGGGGTATGGAAGAGGTTTCCACTAAAAAATCCTAGTCTTTTACAATCTACAGCATTCGCCATACTTAAATTCGTGTAAAACGACGTATTGTGAGATTTGCGAGTAGACGTAGTACGACTTTCATCCGTAAACGGGTTGGTTGAGCTTTCCTAAAGGGAAGCTCTTTATGGATTTAAAGAAACTGACGCGTTTAAGTTTGGCGAATGTTATACTTTCGATGGCGAATACACACATGCATGTGTTATGCATTAATTTTGGCCGTAATAATCAATCTTTGAGCAGAAAATTCACTAGTTCTCATTCTGTATCTAGCCTGTTATACAAAGGTTGGTTTAAAATCTAGGGTAAACTAAACGGATTGTACCTTACCCTAACGTTTGTTATGGTATTTCTACGTTCCCACGCATGCCTTACAATAATAACAGTAAAATGTATTATAGCAATGCTAAATTAATTACAAAGAATGATTAAGTACGTGTCTTGTTTGTATGTGAATTGTTGTTATACGAGTTGAGATCTTTACGAAAATTATTAAATTTAGTCATTTATGATAGGAGAGGCGCTTGCAAATAAATAAATTTAAAAAATTCATAATAAATTGACAGTCGAAACGTGAACGAATTAATTCGACCAGTTTTGTAACTGCCGATTTGTCGTGGAAAAAAATCGACAATCGAATGACAAAAATAGAAACGCGAACGAACTAATTCGATCTGTTTTGCAATCGCCACTCGCTGTGTAGTCGGTTGGTTTCATGAATATTTCATATGTGTGATATAATTTTGATCAAAACCTGCTTCAATAGTAAACAGTAAGAAACAGGTGCAAAAATAAAACACACATGTTTTTACATTACTATGTAAGAACAGCTGTAGGTGAATCCTACAGCTGTTTTTTTTCTCCACGACCAGCTGACCAAACTTGTTATTTTACAATAACATGATATATTTTATTTTAGTGACGACTTCAGTTTTTCAATCGTTCAAACTATATTTTAATTATAGACTAGTCTCAAAATTACATTCCCATAGTATTTGAATTTTTATGTGTGGCCTAAAATAAAGCTTCGATTTGTATTATCCGGCTAGTGATGTAAAATTGTATTTTACTATTTGAAGTAATTTTTTTTAGATCGGACTACGTTATCGGTTTTCCAAAATCTCGGTAATGAATAATAATCATAACTACACCAATGTGTCAATCATTTACAATCAAAAAATTCTATCTATTTATGAAAACAGTGACTATCGATTAATCGATCAAGTATCGATGTAATGAAAACAGTGAATTTATCGATTAATCGATGTTGCTAAGTGAAAGTGATTTGATGAAGTCATCCAATGTTTTTGATCAAATGTACGTTGCACAGACATTTGATGAGTCGAGTGGAATGCCAAGATCAGGCGAGATAGTGGTCAACTGCTAACCTATTGTCAAATCTATTTCGCGAATCGTGCAGTTGGATGCCAGCTGGGCCGTTTGTTATTTCAAGATCTCTACAGTAAACTTACCTATATTTTAATAAACAAACTTGTTAATACCTGCTGATCTTTATTAAAGAAACTTACATTCGTCAACAACTGCAGCATTTTAGATGTTTTAATTTAAGGGCCAATCTTTCAATTGCACGTTAACCAACTGATAGGTAGCTATGGAATCAATACATTTTCGTGTTTTAAATGTTTTTCGGGTCTTTCGTTTCGAAATTAATGGACCGTTAGCTAACTTAGGTTTATTTCTCTAGAATGGCATACAATTTATATACGTCTGTCTTCACCACAGACTTAGATGATTCAGGGAATTATCTAACAGGACGTTATCTGACAATTGAATGATCGGCCCAAGTGTAATACCTAAGTGATGAAATTTAAAAACAAATTGTGTATTTATAAATACTATTATGTGTATAAAATGAGTTTGGTATACATTAGTATATATTTACCTGTAAATGTAAGGGAAATAAATTAGTATTAGTTTTTAAACATTTGTTTCTGTTCTTCAATTTCCTTTTGAAAAATCTGACCAGAGTGCGCAGGAAGGATTATCGTAATAATTATTATATTCAGGTTGTAGAATCATTCTGTTTAGAGTTAGGTAAGCTTTAGCAAATCTATAGGTATACGGGGAAATCCCCACCTGCTTCATCCCAAGGATAATTCCAGAAAAAAACTAAAAAGTAAAAGATCTAAACACCTAATTACTTCCACAATCGACATTGAGGAAGCAAGATTTTAGTAATATGCTCAAAATAGTGTGGTGAGTGTAGACACCACATCATTTTGAGGGTGGTAACAACTTAGCCGTGGAGTCATATTAGAATTAAATCGTCTGGATTTCATTATTTTTCATACCACTTTTCAATTGCACTTTAACGAACTGATTGCTATCCAATCAATTAATTTTCGTGTTTTTAGTGTTTTCTGGGTCTTTCATTTCTAAACTAATGGACCGTTAGCTAACTAAGATTTCTTTCTATAGAATGCCATACAATTTATTTACGTCTGTCTTCACGACATACTTAGATGATTCAGGGAATTATCTAACAGGACGCTATCTGACTATAGAAAAATCGGCCCTAAGTCGTTGACAATTTCCAGTCGACGTAAATGAGAGGAATCAGAGGCAGGAAACAAATAAAACAGCACTAATATGCACAACTTTATATTATAACGATAATCATAAGCACCTTATAATATGTAATCTGTTACAATTATTTGTTTATCAACAGTTACATTATCGTCAAAATATTTATACAAAATTTACTTTAAATCAGCTCATTGCAAATAATTCGCTAAATTCTTACCCATTCACACTAAGAGATCTATTATAATAAATAAGGCAAGTGACCGACTAAGACGTACTAAATATAGCTTCTCTTGATACCAGCCAAAAGCTTTTTGCAAAATATATATCTTTTGTGATTAGTATAGCTAGTCTAACGCAGTCACTTGCAAAAAGTAATACGATCAAAATGATAGCGCAATATTAAACAAATCTATTGAAAACTAAAATACACAAATACGAAGGAAGATTTACATCGCAATTGCAACTTTTAAAATGAAAAAAAATATCGTTTAAAGTAAATTCAATCGATTAGAAAATTCTTAAGGGTTACACCGAGATTTGTAAATAAATTATACATAATAATACCTATAGGCGACCGCTTGGCACCTAAATAATAAAGAAATAAAATTAATAAGAAATGCACATAATAAATTGTCAAGTTGAAATTATAAAAAAATAAAGTTTATATTTAGTTGTCTGGAAAGTAAGTACCACAGAAACATTGGAAATATCCCACAAACCACATTTAACAAATAATACCTATCTAAGGCCACTAACGCACGGATGGTGGTAGGTCCAAAGCCTCATCACTGCACCGCGAAAAATACAAAGACAGAAATTTACATCAAAAAGTCCGTAGTGAAATTGCAAGATTGTCTTGTCTCACGAGAATACCAGTTAGGTACTAATATTTCAGTTTCACATGCAGGAATATTAGAAATAAAGACCTGCCGAGCTAACATGCGCGGCGCGCGCCAAAATTTTGTCGATGCTTATATCCTGCATTTGACTCGTATTCGCAGGAGAAAGAGCGAGACAAAACAGTAGACAAAATTTTGTCGTGGTGCACATGTTAGCCTGGATGAACAAACCAATGCAGGGGCCACAGGGGAGGTTCATATATAGAAATGAAATACTACTCCAGTTCGTCCCCTCAGACGGAGACGAGCTCTGTGAGCATTTCCGGGCACTAAACACGTAGAAATGCTACTTCGATAATTGGTCTCGGACGGAGACGTGCTGGAGTAGGATTTCTAAGCCAATTCGCGTTAAAATGCACTAGAAACTCTCATTATAATCGTCATCTTCGAAGCATTAATGAAGCGTTTTTATGCCTTATGGAAATAGCATTTTTCTAGAGATGTATTATAGCAGTATATACGCTTATAATCAGAATACTAGGAATCAGACGCCATCTCGTCCCTTGAGAGTGACGAATAGAATCGGGGGAGTTTTATGCATTACGCGAATTAGTTAGAAATCCTACTCTACGTTTCTATCTGAGACAAGTTGAAGTAGCATTTCTCGATGGTAGCCGGAAATTCTAACCGAACTCGTCTCCATCTGAAGGGACCAGCTATACCAGCATTTCTATACAGGCCGCCGGTGAATAATACAGTCGTAACCACAGAGATAATAGAGTCGACGGCATATTTTGCGCCACACTGCAGTCCATAGACCGCAACTATCCCAGTCATTCCTGAACAAAACGCGTAAGCGCCGTGAAATTAGCGGCGCTTTCGACCTTTTGATCGCGAGAAAACTACACCTTAGACGAAATCTAGCGTTACATGTTTTATTTGTTTGGTTAGACGACCTAATTATGGTATTAGCGCTGCAGCGGACTTTAGCTTAAGGACGTTATACGGGCCAAGGACCTTGCTCGAATGGGTGGAGTCAAGCGCACTTCCCCCGCGCGGTCCACACTACGTCTTTCAAGAACATCGCAAAACCTAACGTCATAGAACACGCGGATGAACCGCTACGAAGCGGTACCCGCACGCGCGCACGGCATCTTTGCCTTTCTTTGAATTCATTTAGTGGAAAGTTTTTCATTGAAATGAAGTGTTGAAGTGATCATTATTATTCGTAAATAAACGGTACGGACGCACATGAGATTATCCAACGTTGAGATTGATCTCAAAATATCGCTCTGGACTAAAATAAAAGTACAGACAGCCAATTTGCTCCGTAAAGTTGAAATTTGTTACACATTTTGACCCAAAAATTAACATGTACGTAAATAAATGATTTTCGGGTTGTTTTTATTTTTACTTTTGTAGTCGTGTTTTTTATTTTGGTGTCATTTACGAGGTATCGAGTCATCTGCGAGTGTCCGTCTGGGTTTCCACTTTGTTCATGAAGCCTAATCATAATAATTTATTTGCTAAAAATGTTGGTGACAACAATAGTGTCGGGTCACAGGTATAGAAAATATAAAGTATCATAAACATTTTACCACATTGTGGCATGCAAATATTAGAATAATTAACTATCATTGAATTTAAAATATTACAAAAAACTAATGACACAATAATCGTAATACAATTCATATTTCATTTCCTATAGGTACTTATTTATATTATCAAATGTTATTATTTTTCTTATTAATTATACTAAAGTGTCCAAAAATAAAACCAATAATTTAAATAGAATTCTAGAAATTCAGTGGTCAAATAAATTACTTTAAAACTTCAGCTATAGTATAGTAATATTTTTCATGCAACCAACATTTTAATTTTTGCCAAAACCGTGTCCAAGGTAGGTCCTTGATTTCTCCCGGAACAGCATTATATGCTTGCGGGCAGATGTGCAAGCATTACTATGTTCCGGTTTGATGAGCAAAGTAACCAGCGAAATTACTGAGCTTATGAGACTTAGTTACGAGTACAGAGCAATGCCGCGCAGGCCTTTGTGTTTCAAAGTTCTGTAAAGCATTGCAATTTTTATGGGCCAGCATTATGATGAGCACACTGCGGTGCCCTGCAGGCCTTTGTGTTTCAAAGTTGTGAATGGCACTGCAATTACAACATATTTACAGTTTTCGGATAACGCCGGCCCATAACAATTGCAGTGCCAATCAATACTTTAAAACAAAAATATGCAGCACTGCATTGTGCTCGTTAACCTGAGACATTAGGTATTAAGTCTTATAAGGCCAGTAATTTTACTTTTCAATTTCATTTCCAGTATTTTCTATAACGGTTCTCAACCTCCCGATATTCCTTTGTTTACCAATACATATATTTGCCACTCGTAAAAATGATGTACGTAAACAAGAAATTGTAATCAGAAATGTAACCCACTCAATATGTATGCGAGGAGTGTCCACGCGCAAATCACGGAATGAATCAGATTTCACCACTCTAGACGCTACTCTTTGAGCAAGCTTCAAACCCACACGAAAACAAATACTTGTATTGTATATCATTCACGCACACAAATATGTAACGTCGGCGGACAGCGTGAGCAGAGCAACGAGCGACACAACCTCCCCGTCTGAATGCCAGTGCATGACTGCCGCGCGCGCCCGCGCAGAGCACCTCTGAGACTTGTACATTTGGAATTCAGTTTTTTGATAATTTCTTTGCGAAATATTGCTCTATGCACAAATTTAATCAATAAGAATTATAGAAAATTTTCTTCCTTATTTTTTGGTGTAAAATTAATCCCAAACGTCTAAGTCATTTAGAAGTTTTAGGGAAAATAGTTTTAAAATAGCATGCTGTTAAATATTTTTTCAAGCCATAAGTAATGGTAATACAAAAAAATCAATCAATCAAATTTAATGCCCTTGAATTGATCATTCAGGTAGTATTTTTTTCAAGTCGTTAAACCAAGCCGTGTGGGAGTTTTAGGAGCAGAAAGTAGTCGTTTTTGGGTAACCTAGCCCCTTAAATAACAAATGGAACAATACTTTTGTTTCAGATAGCTCCACTAGTAGATATTACCTCGATGGTCGTAACTATACTATTAAAACAACAGACAAAAAATAGCGAGCGGTGTGAGTATGAAAGATTCTATGGGTCTTACCACAAAAAATTAAACACACGTTAAAGCTGTGTTAATCACTGTGTAACGCCTAAACATGCCTTAGTCGCGCGATTAATTATGAGCAACCACAAATCCTGATTTAAGTAGTGTCTAACCATTGTCTAACACAATTCTGTTGTGACATTTCTAATCATTTTCGGCGTTTATATTTAGACGCTGTCTAGCTAAACAGGCGACTTTAAATGTTTTTTTTTGTGGTAACACTGTAAGTTCTCCAGTCTGCACCCATATTACCGCTTGTTTCTCCGGACCTACAATGATACCACCTTCCATGCGATATTGGCATTATAACAACTAACATTTGACATAAATCGATTAAAATTAACATAAACGCCATTGAGACGTAAATACGAAAACTTACGACAAAATATAATTAATGCCGAAACTACTCCAATGCATATTATTTGGTTTCTATACAAACAAATAAATTAACAATAATTATGTTATGGCTCTTGTATAAACATGATTTTTTAGAAACTAACTACAATTAATTTTAAGTTAATACGGTGATATAGATAAAATTACAAGTTTTTTTTTTCCATTTTGTAGGTGGTTTTGCAGTGGAATGGAGCTAAACCTATTTCTTACAAATAAAAAAAATTATAAAAACCTAGCTGGAGAATGATTTCTTGTCGTGTGATATTTGATCGCCGCGTGATTTGCATTTATGTAAACGTGGTCCAAAATATGTTTTGTCCTTTTCGCTTAGGCTAAGTTCAGCTTCTTATTTTCACGTACAAAATTTACGTTAGTTTATCGCTTAGTTTGTAAAAAATATATAACGAAATACATAGTAAAGGCAGCAAGCAAAAAATTAGACGTAAAATTTTTTTTTTTAATTTTTTAACTATAGTTTGTTACCAAAGTTATTTAAATGCTTTTCACTATTTATTACAATTAGTTAATGCGTGTTGCTATGGACGATCAGTAGGACTATGATGCGCACCATAAAAGTCTTCACCAGTAATACTTCTCGCGCTCCAAATTCAAAATAAAATAGGTAAGTATAATATCTCTTCATTTGACATAGCGACACGAGTTCCTTGCACTGCATGTACAGACATAGACATAAAGAAATATATCTCAATCTCGACAACACAAAAGGCGCGCATCATAGCCCTACTGAACTAGTTTTGACAGGTTCTGCACAAAATACCTATAAAATGAAAGATGCCATACTGCATCATATCTATGACGCGTATTTGAGTAAGAAGCAGATAGTCTAAAGTTTGTAATTGCCTAGATATTATTTTATCTATAAATCAAAATGCCTAGACAGTATTTTGTGCTCGAATCAATATATTTGCCTCTTAGTCAACGAGTGTTTATAGTCACAATACATTTTAGGCAAATCCGCTTTTTAAGCATCGGGAGTTATAGGTAAATATGCAGTATGGCATCTTTCAGTTTATGTATTTCGCTCAAAACCGGTTTCGATCATGCTAATAGGCCTGTTACCTGCATCATTATAACGCCCTTTTTCAATAAACGATCAACGTATTTATAGCTACAGATAATATAACAGAGTCATTGGTCGGTTGTCTTCGATCAACCAATGGCAATGCTATATTTTGTCTATGGCCACACTCACAAGTTACACGCCGATCTTTTATTGCAAAAAAGGCATTTACAGTCGAGGGTGTAGCCAAGAGGAATTGTCTAGAGGTCCAAACCAAATCAAAGCGAATTGAAAAAAATAGTTTTTTGAACTCAGTTTTTATTTTACCCCGTTACGTATCAGACTGGCTATAAAGCCAGCCTCGTACCTCATACAATTCCTGGCTACGCCCCTGACAGGGGTATATCCTATCGTAGTAACATCTAGGAATAAACAGTAACGATTTTTAACAACATTTTCCATTTCAGACTTTACGTTATAAAACTTCAATGTATACTTTAAAAAAGCCAGTACAAACTTTATAAATTTAGTATTTTATATTCAACCGTTTTTTTTGCAATGTTTATATACAATGTCTGTATGGTACCATGTGAGTACCTACTAAAGCGTTTCCCTAACTGATAAGCCGAGGAAATAGATATTACCTATCATTTTTGTTTTAGTTTATTTATCCTACTTAATATTATAAATGCGAAAATGTGTTTGTATGTTTGTTGGTTTGTCCTTCTTTCACGCAGTAACTGAGCAGCGGATCGACGTGATTTTTGGCATAGATATAGTTTAAAAACCAGAGAGTAACATAAGCTACTTTTTATCCTGGAAAAATGCACGGGTGAAAACCGCGGGCAGAAGCTAGTTACATAATAATTTCGGAAGTTATAACTGGATGCGTTATATCGTATATGTGCTGCGTATATTATACGTAGTACTATATTCGCGGGTAGTTACGAGTTAGGACACGGTTTAGTTACTACCTACCATTAGTAAAGAACTAATCAAAACTAGTTATTAACTTTATAGTCTAAACAATATAGTCTAGACAATTTATAGTCTCGATATCCATTACAGATTATACCTCTTTTTAAGTGTAGTTTAGAAGTAAGATGAGAAGATATTATTTAATATTTAGAACTAGCTGCTGCCCCGCGGTTTCATCCGCGTGGAGATTTTGGATTTCATGGTTTTTATTTTATTGCGCGGAACCCTAATTCTTTTTCCAAAATAAAAATACCCTATGTTACTCCTTGTAACATCAGCTATCTGCCAGTGAAAGTCCGGTCAAAATCGGCCCAGCCGTTTCGGAGATTACCCGGAACAAACAGACAAACAGACAAAAATTTTAAAAATGGCTGTTTTGGTGTAGGTCCCGTATATACTTTCATATGCATTTGGTAAAAAGCTGTTATTTTGATATTAAAAACAGACACTTCAATTTTATTTATCTGTATGGATGAAAAGTGGAAGGCTTTATGTCCAGTGAAAGACAGTAGGTTAATAAAAAGAGTTGAAAGTTTAAAAAGGTTACTAAAAACATTTTTACATGTGCCTAAAAGACTATATATAACAATTAGTAACAACGATGCTAGGTGTTACCAATGTCAAATATTCATAGAATTTAATACGCAGGATTTGGTAACATCTATTTACCTCGACCTTGGTTTGAGATGCCGTATCGAATTGGGATTCAAGAACATGCATGATCACTCCAAAATTTGCTAACACGTGTATAATATATTTAATCCTCAAGTTGCAACGATTTTTTAAATACATCAAATACTTTTCAACAAATACTGTAGTTGTCAAACGTTGACTTTTGAGACTTCCCGGAGAGAGAAAAAGTTTTAAGAATTGGCCGCGTTTACTACTTTCCTGCAGTATTTAGTTGTATTAACCCTGAATTTATCAAGGATACAGAAGAATAGCTATGAGTGCCATCAACGAGTAATGGGGCGTCTACAGTTTACGATTACTGTTATTGTGGATATATTATCTATGACAAGAAAGAGATGCCAACACCGGTCAGCTTTGGCTTTGTATAGCGTCGTCTTTGTCATCATTGCGTTGTAAGTCTGAGCACCAACCACTAAGGACGCGCCCGAGAGATGGCGCTTTTCATTTAAGGTAATGGGGAGGCACAGGCAAAGCTGATCTCAGATGGCGCCACCATCGCTGGTGCTTGTCATTAATGTTTACTTTGAGGGTAGTAAACATGGCCGCGTCTTAAAAACCATTAAATTTGAAATGGTCACTACACTACATAACTTAAAAGTATAATTGGTTTCCAATAATTTTTATGAGCAATACTTTGATCCACAGTTTCCGTGTTTCTCTTCCGAAGGGAAACATGTGTCTCTTTATTTTTACACTGAAATTCACTTTACAGAGGCATACTTTATTGCAACGACGATTGTTTTTGAATTTACTTTAAATTTTATAATGACGTTTCTTAGTGAAACAACACCAGCGATGATGCGCCACCTAGCGGGATAACTAAGCAGTGTGACTCCACATACCGAGAAGTGTAACAAAACATACAAGCGACAAAACAAATTGTTATAACATTATATGGAATTGTTTAGTGTGAACAAGGTGAACAACCACTTTTATATCATATCGTGTCCAAAATCAAAAGAGAAATCTTTTAGTGAGTATTCTGTCCGCCAATCATAATAATCCACAGAGAACATAAATTATAGTCATGCTCTGTAACGATATGCAATGGTTCAGGAGGATGATTTAAGTACTTTTATAATAATTTTTCACTCACTTGCATTGACGTTTGTTTTAAATCTTAGTCGATTAAGTCGGTACACTAAACACTAGTGGAAAAATATTATGTCATGCTCAAGAACAATATTCGTAGTTAAATTCAAGTACACATTATCGCATTAAAAATGGGGTTGCGTGCCGATAAGCTTTCTATAGGTAGTCATAATATTGTTTCTATCTTTCTATTGGCCTTGAAAGTATCTCTTTCTTGCCCTAATATCAGTATGCTATATAAAAAGAAGGTTACTGTAAACATGTTTTAGACACTTATTTTTTTTAACTCTCCAATAATCAACAGTTTATTTTTAAAAGGCAGAATTCAGTTTATCCTATTAACATGTATTAAAATTTAAGTCCAGCTTATTTATACGAAAAAGAAAACTATATTTATTGCAACATGAAACAGGCATACAATTGTAGGGACAAATACGTATGAATTGTATGAAATTACTGCATCAAATGATACGTCAAGTTCAGTATTGAAAACAACTATTTCTAAAAACCTACCCCCTTATTCATAAACGTCCCGTAACTTACTTAATTACTAAAAGTGTTTTGTCTCGTTTTCACGCGTAACACCTTCCGTCAACGAGAAGTTGACAGAGCAGTTTAATTAGATTTAGCATTTATGAATAAGGGGGCTATTGTTTTGTATATCAAAACGACTCTTTACCTCACAAATTATTTAGCCAAAATGATAAAATTATATTGATTTTTATTTATAGTATGTACCAGTTTTTGTGTTTATATCACGAAATTAAATTCGTAAAGGATTAAAAAGTACTTTTACTCTTACTCTTTTAACGTTTTGGTTGCTTTTTTGTGTCACAAGGTCGGCAGATCATTTACCCTATGGTAAGGGCATTAAGATGCCCTTACCATAGGGCATATTCCAGGGCATATAATAAGGTTGTGATTATTTCTCTTTCACCCCTAAAGGCCTGTGATAAGTAACTGATAAATATACTTAGTTCAACAAGATATTAGAAACATGTTTTGAATAGTTAGCAGTAATAATTCGCGAAGTTGGTTTGTATTTGAAAATGTTGTTCAATAATAAATATGAGGTGTCATTCAACGTCGCAGTTTCACTATCAATTTTTAAACGTTAACATAAAACACTACTTTTTAAACTATGTGTGTTATCTAATTACAAATTTAATGTTACACGGGTCTTGTGAACCTCTTATATATGTAGCGTCCTTTCGCTTGCGCTTTATATATATTTTTAATGCACTTCTCATACTGAGTTAAGATTTGGCTGTTAAAATTTTCAATCCGTAATACATTACTGTCAAATCTACACCACGTTCTTTAAGGCGATACACTTCAGAGTAGCAGTGAGGTAATTTTCAATGTAAACGAATGTAAATCAACAAAAACAGCCAAACCCTAGCAACAGAACCGAAACTCAATCGGATATTAACCGCACAACACAAATTCTTTATCAAAAAGCCAGCAATCGTCCTTGCAACCTTGGATCACAAATCGATATTTCTAAGTTTAAAAATCGATTTTTCGTGGCGCTTGATGACCGCTGCCCACGGATCCAAGTCTTCAAGACTGCGGGCTTCAGTCTCATCGCTCCAAGCTGAACACACGTCCATTGTCGACCGACCAGTCTATTCGACTCACGACCGCGCTCGTACTCAAACGCTCGAAATCCAAACGCAATACATATCTTTTTCCTGTCCTGTCGGGCAAGTTTTCCGAAGATTGTTGACCGATTATCAGTCAAATCTTCTCTGCTGTTCCAAAATCTTAAATATTTTATGGAAAAAAAGGGATTGACAGAACGAAAAAATTGATAGAAAACTGTGCAATCCATAATTTGATGATTTGAATTATTATTGATTTTAAATAACTAACATATAACTTAAAATTGTTAACTGCTAGCACTGACTTGCAAATGCCCTAACAGGGTGCATGTACCACAAACATAGCACATACTATATACATAAGATCTAATGCTATAAATACATGTATGCAATAAATAAATAAATTATAACATGATAAACTTGAATTATTGAAAAATCGTGAATGGATCGTTTTGCCAAGATTGTTATTATAAACAAAACAATAATAAAAGGAAGTTTCTTCGTGCAGTTATTTTTCTTAGACTGGGAACACAGCAGAGATTCGAAACATTTTGAGCAATCGCTACCATTTTCTTTTTCGGTCTGTTGATCTGTTCCAATCTCCGAACTCGAGTCTAATATTGCTGTGTTTGTGTTGTTGTTATAGATCTCGTTATTTTTTAGTGTTTTTGTAGTTGGTTCTTGTTATTTATTCCTTGTTATGTTATAATTGTGCCACGCGAAAGCAAAGCCGGGGAAAAAGAAACTAAAATATTTTTCACAAGTGAAAAATGTTTTGGGCAACTGGCATGTCACTTTAACAGTGACTTTTCATGACATTTCTTTGTTTACAAAAAATATCTAAGATTATGGAACAGGGTATAGTCGTTACACGGTTCAATGAAACCGGAACGTGTATTAGTTCATGCTGACCAAGTACTCGGTCTGTCGGTCTCCGTTGCCCTTACACGTTGACGTAGTGCGTCGGTCGTGCGTCAGCCGCGGGGGCGTGTGCGTCAGTGACGCCCCCGCTAGCACTGGTTAACATCGGGGGGCGTGGCGAGGTAAGGGTCGGCGCGTTTGTGTTCAATGAGCGCCTTTACAGTGCTGGAGTCGGCCGGCAGGTCCGATTTCTTACGCAGAAGTGGTTTGTTGGCGTTGTAACCTTGCTTCCGCACCTGGGAATAGAGACAGCGTTACAAAAGTTGCCCGAGAATGGATAACAGATGGCAGTGTGATTTCTAAAGCACACTCAACGTAATAAGTTTTTTATGCTCTTTGATAATTAGACGAGCTGGTCGTTTGCCTGATGGTAATTGCAGTGCAGAACTTTGGAACACAGCCTGCGCGGCACTGCAGTGCGCTCGTTCCGCTGACACTTTAGGTATATTAAGTCTCATAAGCCCAGTAATTTCACTGGCTACTCTGCTCATCAAACCGGAACACAGTAATGCAGGCACATTACTGCTTGGCAGCAGACTTCCCGAGTAAAGCGATGGTACACTGGTGCGCCGGGTTGGTGGCGCCACCGCCTCCAGTAAGTATAGGAGCGTACCTCTTGCGCCTCCATCTCTATCTTGCGGTAGGACAGGTCCGGCGGCGCGTCGTCGGCGGGCGGCACGCGCGTGCGCGGCGGCGCGCGGTGCGCCGGGTTGGTGGCCGCCACCGCCTCCAGTCGCTGCCAAATCTCCTCGCGCTGCAGGAGCCGCTCGCGTTCTCTACACACACATACCACCACTACTTAAACTTACATTTTTATTTAACAAAATCCACAGATCATAAAGAAAAAAAAAACTTAAATAAACACAACTTATAAGACTAACACCCAATTACGGATTTACTTTATATAGATAGGAATAAGAGTAGTGACCGACAGAAAGTTCGTGTTTGGTTTTGGTTTCGGCCAGTTTCGGTCAAGAAGTTTCAGTTTCGGCCAAAAAATGGCCGAAACTTTCGGCCGCGCCGAAACTCGAGTGTTCGTGAAATATCGTGGTGATTCGGCTAACACGTGCTCGCCCTGTCTGAGTCTGAGAGAGTCTGTAACTTTGTAGCTATGTAGTGTAAGTCTAAGTCCGGCAGAATGTTATTTTTTTCAAAGTTTCCTTCCAAGAAAGTCTTTTCTTTAACATATTTGTTTAACAATTTTGTTTAACACTCCTCAATTGTCTGTATGTATATGCAAATAAATGTGTAAATAAAAATTGCTTTAAAAAAGCTACGAACCGACTTCAGTGACAAACTATTAAACCGATTTTGATAAAATTGATATGGGACCAATCTGAAAGTATATAAGTACTTTCAAATAAAAAAATAATTTTCCAAATCGGTTTATATTTGAGAGAGATATGAGGTAACAAACATTAAAAAAAATACCCACCGAATTGATAACCTTCTCCTTTTTTGGAAGTCGGTTAAAAATAAGATTTCAGTATAAAATAGAAATTTTAATATGTGTATGTAAGTTTCGGTTTCGGCCGAAACTGAGCCTGACCTAAAGTTCGGTTTCGGCTGAAAAACCTGTTTCGGTCGGACACTAGAAATAAAGACTCACTTCTGCTTCTCTTGCTTGTATTGCTGAGTGCATTCGTCAAACAGCTTCTGATTCATCTCCATGAATAGCTTGAGAGCGTTATACACGAGCCCGTGTATGGTCTTGTTCCAATGGCTCTTGGTGTTGCGGTAGAGCGACGGGAACATGATGGGTAGGATGTGAGTCGCGTTGTCAGATATCAGAGACATTATATACTCATTATTCCAGTAGTAGAGCGCTCGTTCGGCCACCTGAAGAAAAGGATGACAGTAAATCAGTAACACATTAAGTTACTACAAAAACATTAAACACCAGTTGAGGAGTAGGCGAACAAAACGTCACTTTTCCATTTTTAACGTTTTTTTTTTTTTTTATTGATTCGTGTTGGCAATGCTGAGACGCATCGCTTCATGGGTTAAAATCTCGACAAAAAGCTTTTTTTATCGTAGAAAATCGACTACAAAACACAACTACTCCTTCAAAACACAACTACTCCTTCAAAATACTTTTTAGTTTCTGTAAAAAAAAATTAAAAGTGGAAAAGTAACGTTTTCTTCGCCTACTCCTCAGTTAAACTTGTGTTAATCACTGTTTAACGCCTAAACATGTCTTAGTGGCAAGATTAAATATGAGCAACCACAAATCCTGGTTTAAGTAGTGTCTAACCATTGTCTAATACAATTCTGTTGTGATATTTCCAAATAATTTTAGACGTTTATCTTTAGACACTGTCTAGCTGAACAGGTGTCTGAAAGTTGTTTTTTGTAGTTTTAACATAGAATAGGTTTGGCCCAAAACACTTTCGACACTCGCAGAATAATCTCTAAGTAACTGGTAACTTGTTGTGTAATTAACTTACGTGTTAGTGGTAAGACTAACTCTTCTATGAGTGTCCGTCTGGGTTGTTACCACCGCTTTGTGAGTGAAGTCTGCCGCCAATCAGTAATGTGGAAGCAAGTGTTCCGGTTTGATGAGCAGAATAGCCAGTGACATTACTGGGCTTATGAGACTTAATACCTAATGTCTCAGGGTAACGAGCGCACTGCAGTGACACGCAGGCCTTTGTGTTTCAATGTCCTGGGTGGCACTGCTATTGTTAAGGGCCGGCGTTATGCTTACCATCAGACAAACGACCAGCTAGTCTCGTTACAAAATAGCAAAAAAAAACATGTCCTACCTGGAAGTGCGGGCTGGACACGCACTTGGCGAGCTGCTTGAACAGCGGATCCATGACCTTGGAGAACTCCGCCGGCTCGATCACGTCGAGGATCTCCTCCATTTCGTTGAGGAACATCACTTCTTTGGGGGAGTGCGTCTTCGGCCAGTATTTTAGTAACGCTCTGGAAGAGATCACATTATGGCAAATCGTTCTTGATAACATTATTCTTAGTGACCAACCGACAGTGCAGTTTCGGTTTCGGCCAAAAATGGCCGATGTTCAGCAGTGGACGTTTTTCGGCTGATGATGATGGTGATGACATTTTCTTTGATCGCCGGCCAGCATCGAGATACTAACCCCGAGAGATGATACACTGTACTGTCCGACCTCACACAAATTATCGATTTTGCTATAACATGTATCAGCGCACGGGGAATCGGCACGATGCGGTGGCTTAGCCAATCAGCGGCGCAAGTACGGATCTTTTCGGTCGATAAAATTCGATAAAATTGACAACTAAAATCAATTAAACCCACTTTATCGATTTTAACTGTCAATTTTATCGAATTTTATCGACCCGAATAGATCCGTACTTGCGCCGCTGAGCGCATTATATCTAGACATAAATGGTGGAATTTATTTCGTGCAAACCAAACGCCACTGCATCTCTAGGGGTTAGTACCTCGATGCTGGCCAGCGATGTTACCCCGTTGACTCACCTAACAACTGGTTGCGTTAAGGACGGGTCCTTCTCCAGAAACTGCACCACGCAGTACGCGAGCTGAGGGTGGTACACAGACAGCGATTTCGCTTTGTGCAGCGGAAGCAGTACCTGGAAAAGACGAAAACACGAAATTATTTTTTTTATGCTATTTGGTAACGAGACGAGCTTGTCGTTTGCCTGATGGTAAGCATAACGCCGGCCCATAACAATTGCAGTGCCGCTCAGAACTTTGAAACACAAATGCCTGCGCGGCCTTGCAGTGCGCTCGTTACCCTGAGACATTAGGTATTAAGTCTAATAAGCCCAGTAATTTCACTGGTTACTCTGCTCATCAAACCGGAACACAGTAATGGTTGCACACTACTGCTTGGCGGCAGACTTCACGAGCAAAGCGTTGGTAACAATCCAGACGGACACTCGCAGAAGAGTTAGTCAATTTTATTTATTTGTACTGATAATTGAAAATATGCATTCTTACTACGGCACTCAGAGTTAAATGGTTACTTAAGCAAGTCCTTAGTGTAGGTTTCTTTTGTTAATCTACACTTATCCTTAGTGTAGATTTCTTTCGTAATGCTGCACTAAGGTCTCGCTTAAGTAGGTAACCACTAAACGATTTTGAGTGCGGCAGCTAAATCTCCAATAATGGACTGTAGTCTGTAAAGGACTCAACTAATCGAGAAGGTCGTTCACGTAGTTCAAACCTGATTTCACAACACTGCATAGAGAATGAATGGTGAATGGTATGAGTACTTAAGTATCGACCGTGTACATATAAGTCTTTTAGGCTGATATTCAGAGACGAATCTAAGCGTGGACTTTGTCTTCCTTATGTCAAAAAGTAGTGCTTACGCTCTAATTTGTATTCAGAGACATTAGGAACACTACTTAAACTTAGCGTATGCTAAGCAAAGCCTGAGTAGGCAATATCGACTACTTGAGCCGCTCTCTCAAAACAGAAGTGGCGCCACCAAATGATAACGGTAGTAACCATAGTAACCAAACATTGAAATGTCAAACTTCAAAACTGAAATGTTTCATTTATTATAATATCAAAATAGATTTATAGCATTAATATTGTTGTTTCACTCACTCCAGTGACATTTTGTATATCGCTATCTTTGTTGTATTGGTATTCATACATAAGTGATAAAACCGGTAAACGTTCCGGTGAAAAAATTAAAAACTTAACAGCCATAGATTACAGAGTGGCAGTCTTAGCTTAGACCGTACACGAACTTTGTTTCTGAATACGAATTCGATTGAGTGGCTCAGCCGATGCTTTGCTAAGACAGTTCTTAGATCGTTATAAGCTGTCGTCTCTGAATCTCAGCCTTAGTGTACATACCCTGAGCAAGAACATTTTGTGCTCTTCTTTCAACGGCAACGCGAACCCGTTGATGATGGACCCTAGGATCTCCAGGAGTTCTGCGATGCCGTTGTGATGCTCCGTCTCATATATAAACCTGGGAAAAAACAAAATATAAGTACTAGCTTCTGTCCGCGGTTTTGACCCGCGTTCCCACAGGAACCGTGCGTTTTCCTGGAATAAAAAGTAGCCTATGTTACTCTCCGGTCCCTAAACTATATCTATGCCAAAAATCAGGTCGATCCGTTGCGCCGTTGCTGAGTAAAAGAAGGATATAAATCACACATCGCCTTTATAAATAGTCATAATACAGACATAGACGGATAAACAAGCCATGGATATAAGATATAGATAGGCAAGTTCATTTTGGCATCTACTATTTTTTTTAAACTTGTAGATATAAAATCACAATAAATTATTCAAATATATATAAAATATAATCAAATAAAATTAAAATTGATCGTGAGATCTTTGTGACCTTCAACTTCATTTTGAAGAGATTAATTAAATATTCAAAACAATATTATGGTTTTTATCTTAACATTAATAATAATCGATAAACTCTTAAATCCTACAAACATCGTCACGTGATGAAACACGAAAATATTTGGAATTAAAAATATTCAGAACAACTCTAAAGAAAAAAACAAACAATCCCAAAAATAAATATCTAGTAGGATTAGCCTGATCTATTAATTATTTTTATGTGATGTATTAGTTATAGATAAATGTCTAAAAGTGCATGAGATTGAGAACATTGTTTGATAAAAACATATAAGCTTAGTAATTTTATTGTAGGACATCCAAAAGACATTCTTGAGAGAATAGTAAGTAGAAGTGTAAATAACACTAAATTTATTTCATAGAACTCACTACAGAATATAGCTGTGGACTAAGGAAAGTACGGCGCTGCCCTTTTCCTGGATACTTCCAGGTGGTAGGATTATGCGAGTGTCCGTCTGGGTTGGTACCACCACGTTGCTCGTGAAATCTGGCGTCAATCCGTAATGTTCAAGCATTACTGTGTTCCGGTGTGATGAGCAAAGTGGCCAGTGGGATTACTGGGCTTATGAGACTTAATACTTAAGAGGCTGCTACATGACATACTTTCCATACAAACGCTCGTACGCGATTATAGTGTCCCAATAAATTTTTCTTTAGATATTTTGAGCAAATAGGTATCATGTGCTCTATATCTAGGATTCCGTGGGAGCAAAAATATAAAATTTTGAGATTCCAACTCAGTACAAGCCTTCAAAAATCAGCTTTTTTAGACAAATTTTACCTTCACTTTGGCCGTTCACAGTGTTCACATAAATGTAAAATTCAACAAAACACTTCCACATAATCCTTGGACATGTAATGGAGATTCTAAATAACAAACATTTTTTTCATAAACTTGTAAGGCATTTTCAAAAACGCGTATTTCCTGGAACAAGTTTTAGGAAATTACCATGCACTAATTGTCTTCGGAAATTTAGTTTGGAAATTTATTTCAAAATTTTCAGAATCCCAACCGAAGGCTCTGGCGTTGTCTATCCTTTTCCGTAATGCATGTTTTTCTTCGATGAACAAAAAAGCCTTTAGGCCATTTTTGCGTTATAGGATTTTTGCGTTAGGCAGGTCATGAAGCGGCACCTTACTGTCTCAGGGTAACGCACTGCAGTGCCGCGCAGGCCTTTGTGTTTCAAAGTTCTGAATGGCACTATGCAGATGTTATGTGCCGGCGTTATTCTTACCATCAGGCAAACGAATAGTATAATAAAAAGCCCTTCGCCCTCTCTTACGGCACCCCCGGGGAGATGGGGTGGGTCTATTCTTAGACGGGACCACTCGGTAGGTACTTCTTTTGCTTATCTTCAATTTTAATAATTAACTAGCTGCTGCCCGTGTTTTCACCCGCGCGGAGATATTGGATTTCATGGTTTTTATTTTTTTGCGCGGTCCCCTAATTCTTTTTCTAAAATAAAAATAGCCTAAGTTACTCATTGTAACATCAGCTATCTGCCAGTGAAAGTCCCGTCAAAATCAGTCCAGCCGTTTCGGAGATTACCCGGAAGAAATAGACAGAAAGACAAAATTTTTTAAATTGGTTGTTTTGTTATAATAGTTGCCGTATATACTTTCATATTATGCATTTGGTAAAAAAAACTGTTATTTTGATATTACAAACAGACACTTCAATTTTATTTATTTGTATAGATTTTTCCTCCACCGACAGTTTAATACCTCCGTAGCTACACGCACAACAGCGACTAGTAGGTATCTGTATAATTTTATTTACGTCCTAGTAAATATTGCATCGTTATTTATAGATTAATGATAATAAATTTATGTACTTATAATTAATTTTTATTTGTGGAGTAAATGTAACACATAAACACAGGAAA
This sequence comes from Crocallis elinguaria, assembly GCA_907269065.1. Taxonomy (NCBI): domain Eukaryota; kingdom Metazoa; phylum Arthropoda; class Insecta; order Lepidoptera; family Geometridae; genus Crocallis; species Crocallis elinguaria. Next base: position 10,252,226 of record OU026065.1, on the reverse strand, counting down.
CGCTAAAATCGTATTTATGTTCGTGCATTACGAAATGAGGATAATAGTATGCAAAAATATTATATTATAACTATAGGTATTACTAGCGACACGCCCCGGCTTCGCGCGGGTAAAGTATGTTTTGTATGTGTGTGATATATGTAGTCATGTTACTCTCCGGTCTATAAACTATATCTATGCCAAAAATCACTTCGATCCGTTGCACCGTTACTGCGTGAAAGAAGGACAAATCAACAAAACAAAAAACATACTTTCGCATATTTTATAATATTAGTAGGAAGTAGGATAATGTGTTTTTAGAAATTGTACCCATTGTATCGAACTATGAAGATTTGTATAACAATCACTCACCTGTAGAACACATTGTTGATCTGTTTCCTGATGTAAGCACGTAGCACGAGGAACTTTCCGTATATCCTGTGCAGCGTGGTCTTCAGGAAGTCGCGTTCACGAGGGTCTTCCGAATCGAACAGCTCTAGTAACTGGAACAAGGGATATTCACAAATTAATAATGAAAGTATAACCTCTTTTTTTGGAGGACCGTGGACTTTTAGTCTGGAGATCTTCACAGCATCACCGAACGGCGAAAGAGCGCGCGGACAGGCTTAAGTGTTTTATAATACTATTGGATACCGAAACGAGCTGGTCGTTTGCCTGATGGTAAGCTTAACGCCGGCCCATAACAGTTGCAGTGCCACTCAGAAGTTTGAAACACAACGGCCTGCGCAGCTCATTTATTGCGCCCGTTACCCTGAGACAATAGGTATTAAGTCTCATACGCCCAATAATTTCACTGGCGTCTCTGCTCATTAAACAGGAACACAGTAATGCATCCACATCATTGCTTGGCGGCAGACTTCACGAGCAAAATAAATATTTTTACCTAATCGATATACTGCCAAGAAGCAAGATAAATAATATGCATACTTTACATTCAGATGTTGGCGTTCTAGTACATACTTGAGTAGGTACTATCGATATTTGCAGTAACTATAGTACATAATTATGTAGATAAACGTCGCTCCCATCATCGTGCTTCGAGTCGTGAAAATACAATGTTCATAGACGTGTAGCGGTGTAGCTTGTTATCTCTCTCTGGCAGCGTCAAAACTATAGCGCTGTTGCCCGACATTTTTAGATATAAAAAGGTGGTAGGTAATTTTGTAAATAATTTATAGGGAATGTTGTGAACCTACAAAGTTAATTTCAATTTACCAACAATTTAAAACTATCAACAACTTTAGTAGTCATTGAAGCGATATTATAGCTTAGGGTTATAATAAGTAGTGAGGTTGCCCACCGATCTGGAGGTCAAGGGTCCGAATCCTAAAATGAGCTTGAGATTCCAGTTGAAGAATATAACGTAATGCAATTGAGATTCCAGTTGAAGAATACAACGTGATGCTAATGAGATTCCAGTTGAAGAATACAACTTGATGCTAATGAGATTCCAGTTGAAGAATACGTGATGCTAATGAGATTCCAGTTGTACAATACAACGTGATGCTAATGAGATTCCAGTTGAACAATACAACGTGATGCAATTGAGATTCCAGTTGAAGAATACAACGTGATGCAATTGAGATTCCAGTTGAAGAATACAACGTGATGCAAACATAGCATGGTCACAGCTTTATTTTATTTTATTTTATTTTATTTAGTACTTTTAGGAAAACTTACAGCTAGTTACAGAGTATAGTAACAATAATATGTGCTGAAGGCCAATTACAAGTTTCCACAAATAGAAAAAGTATATATAAATGAAACGCAGACGGACGATACATTTTATAGAACTATAACATATAAAACACTGTTTAAACTTAAATATCTCACTCTATGAAACAGTATCAAAAAAGCTATCTCCCAGCAGCTTTTTCAGCTGCCTGGCTGATGTATTAAACAAATCCACATCATGTGTAATACCCAAATCATTGAAGCTCCTACTCGCTCGTATAAGAAATGAATTCTTTCTATAGTTGGTTTTAACTCCTGGGACATGCAGCGCGCACGGTCTTCTAAACGAAGCATAAGGGACTCTCAAACTAATTCGCTCTAATAATTCGGGGCAGTCGACCGAGCCATTTGCAATATTGACCAGGTACACCAGGTCAGCTATAAGTCGTCTCTCGTACAGAGGCAGGATGTGAAACTTCCGACATCGTTTAATATAATCAGGAATATATGTTCTAACTCTAAACTGAAGATGACGTAGAAAACGTTTTTGAATTCTTTCTATACGTGTAATATAAACATTATAAGCGGGGTTCCAAATTTGTGACGCATACTCCAAGTGACTGCGCACAAATGCACAGTACAGAATTTTAAGGGTTTTGATGGAACTGAAATCGGACGACATTCTCAAGACGAAACCAAGCGCTTTCGAGGCTTTATTGATAATATTATTTATATGATCGTCAAATAGTAATTTGCTGTCAAAAGTGACTCCAAGATCGCAAATCGAGTTGACCCTGGTAATGTTTACATTTTTAATTTTGTAAGGGACTATTAAGGGCTCTGGTTTCCGAGTATAGGAACAAACGTAGCACTTTGATACGTTTAGATCTAGTTTATTTAAGAAACAATAATTCTCAAAAGCACCAAGATCGTCCTGGAGACGCCGGGCACTTTCTTGCGAGTAAACCGGGCAAAGGATCTTCATATCGTCAGCATAAAGAATTATTTTTGAGCTAGTAAAACATGAAGAGATATCGTTGACAAATATATTAAAAAGTAGAGGTCCCAACAACGATCCCTGGGGTACACCCGATGGAATCAGCATGGCCGAGGAGGTATACCCATTAAGTGCAACCGTTTGACACCTGTTCTGAACGTAAGAAGTAAACCACCTAAACAAGTTACCTCTTATACCTACAGTTTGTAGCTTACGTAACAATAGTAAATGATCTATTCGATCGAAACATTTGCTATAGTCTGTATATACTACATCGATTTGCGATGGCTCAGACATATGTGCCGATAAGAAGTCGCTACATAAAATGAGGTTTGACGTTGTAGACCTACCCTTCAAAAAGCCATGCTGCTGCAGGCTAAGAGTGTGCTTAAGGGAGGCATAAAGCTGTCTATAAACTATTTTCTCTAAAACCTTCGCGAATAGGCATAACTTAGAAATTGGCCTATAGTTCTCGACCTTATCTTTTAGTCCTTTTTTGTGAATAGGGGTAATGTACACTGACTTCCAAATTGTGGGTACTATACCCTCTGACAGGGAACGTCGAAACAGAACGGTGAGCGGGATAGCAAGGCTCTTTGCACATTTGACTATAAAAACTGCTGGAATATTATCGGGGCCCGCCGATTTATTTAAGTCTAGGGTCTCTAACAATTCACAAACCTCTAGGGGTACTACCACAATATCTCCTATGTCCGTTACAGATAATCCATTTTCTGAGATGACACACGAGAAATCAGTATGTGGGTTATTTAGAAACGTGGAGTGAAAGTATTCACTAAACATATTACAGATGTCATCCCCACAATCCGAAGAAAGCTGACCAAATCGTAATACAGCGGGAAAAGAATTATTTTGGTTTTTTAATTTAACGTACGTCCAAAAAGCCTTCGGGTTTTTAGAAATATTATTCTCAATGCTAGCAATAAATTCTTTAAACATATCTTCTTCTAATGTTTTGGCGCGATCTCTTAATGTGACAAAAGATTGAAAGTCAGCGATGTTACCATAGACTTTGTATTTAGTATGGTATTTATATTTTTCTTTCAGTATTTTTAAGAGTGGTTTTTTAAACCATGGTGGATATTTTTGAGAAGGAGTGACAGTTTTCGTAGGGATATAGGTCTTCCGTAGGTCGTCCAACGTGTCATACAAGAAAGAAACAGCATCTTCTAATGGTCTATGACACAGCTCCTTCTGCCAATCGATTACATCAAGTTCAAAATTAATGGAATCATAATCCCCCGATTGATATAAATACTTGGTGTGGGGCCGGCCCTTAAGAGCGTGAAGTTGAACGAAGTCAGCAGAAATACAAAGAGCTGGGTGATGTGCGTCTTCTGGTATCAAAGGGCTTGTACAGCGGGTAACTAACAAGTCACTATTTGAGAAAGCTAAATCTAAAATTCTGTTATTGTAATTATAAATAGCATTGTATTGTGAAAAATTACATAAGTTAATAGTATCAAAAAAATCAAACTGACTAGATCCCTGGATATTTTCAGCAATTAAAGAACAACCCTCATCAGATGATTTCCAGGTAAGGTTTGGCATGTTAAAGTCGCCAATTAAAATAAATTTGTCACATGGGTTGCCTAAAACTATATCTGACAGATGTTCAGAAGTTGCTACCAATTGAGCAGACAGGGAACTACCGATATTCTGGTTACATACGTATGCAGTACATAGGTGTAACCTATATCCTACCTTAGGTTGCCGGCATTGAAGTGTTAAGGTTACCCACAAATCCTCGGCATTCGTGCACCAGTCACTGCGATCCTCGGCGGTAAGTTCGCGGCGAACAGCGATAAGCACTCCGCCCCCCAACGATTGCTCAGTTTTTTTATAATCCCGGTCCCGTCTCCACACAATGTACCGATCGTCGAATAGTTCACTGTCACTAATGCCTTCAATTAACCATGTCTCCGTTAAACATACAACGTCATAAGAGTTCATGCAAATATTTCTATAGAATGTTGACGTTTTAGTTCGTAAACCACGAACATTTTGATAATAAATATTAACCATCATTTTTAAAGCATGAACATAGTAACTGAATGGGTACTATGTTAACGATACATAATGGAAAATAGGAATAGGAGACCGGCAATAAAGCACATAGGCATAAATATTTGAAGTTAATAAAAATGTGCAACACACAAAAGACAGCTGTTATACAATAATTAGCGATAACAGATGACTCGACGACAAGGTAATAAAAGCAGCCGGCTGGTCGAGCGCGAGCGAGACAAAGCGATAGCTTAAGCAGTAGATAAAAAGAGACGCGCGCATGGCCATTGAGTGAACACGAAAGAATGCAAGCGAGCCAGTGCTTCTCAAACTTTGGGCATAAAATGTATAGATTTATGAATGTATTAAAAATGTTAAGCAAAAATATTACTACGGCCGTTAAGAAAACTTTTTTAAATCTGAATCTGATTTTATAGATAGTACGTGAGAAGTAGGGTTTTTTCGCGCAAAAATTTTGCACCCCTTTACCCAAACATATGCAAATCCTCGCTCCTTAGCTGTAATCTTCGCTTTGTTAAGCAACATCTTGTTAGCGAGGGTCAGGTGATCGTTAACAAAAATTCTATTATCACCATGGAGGCCCAGATCCGCTGGGGAAAGAGCATGCTTCTTTGCTGCGGCCACAAAGTTATCTTTCAAGTATCTATTATTTACAGAGATGATAATAGTCTTGGCCAACTTATCGTTGCGCATTGGTATTCTTGCCACGTAGTTTATGTGTTCTTTAGGTATGGCGCAACTGATGTGGCCACCGATCTTGGCCACAATCTCGAAGAGATTCTCAGACTGGGACATCGGAACTCCTTTGACCTCTATATTATTCATGCGAGTTCGCTGCTCAAATTCGCTCATAGAATCTTCAATCTTTTCAAACCGTTGCTGCAGAATACGCACCTCATCTTTAGTCTTGAGAAGACTTTGAACTTCTTGGCTGACATCGGTAATTCTGTCTGTCAATGTTTGCACAGAGTTCTGCATAAAATCCAGCGACGCTTTCATATCAGCCACGTCAGGCTTCAAGAGTTTCAGATCCGCGATGTCAGATTTCATTGTCTTGAGGTCCGCGATGTCCGCCTGGACTTTGGATTGTATTACTGTGGTAAGTGGTAGTACATTTTCTAGTGCTTGCTTGGCTAGCTGCCACCTTTAAGATGTATATCACCATGAAACATCTATCGGTGTGTTGAAAGACAATACCCATTCTAGATTCAGCATCAGATATTTAACAATTTCAACCATTGTAGTCAAAAGCTATGAGTAAAAGATTTTATCTGACTATAATGTCTAGAGTCCCGAGAAATGATCACTGACACTTTACAGGTATACAATACACATCCTTAATTTATTAACTTCCGTCGTCGATCAACATACTTACCGAGTAGTGGGCGTGGTCAGATATTAAGGAACCATTAGTGTGGAAAAATTCGAACAGACATGCCCAAACTTTATAAGTAGCTAGGAAAAACAATAAGGGTCTGAACTAGTTATGTACATTTTAAATTAGTATAGTAATTACTAGGGAGTGGGTGGATTAATTACATAAGTTCAGGGTCTTTTTTAACAACCATCATCATTAGTGTTTACCTTCACTCCTGGACATGAAATTCCGATACTAGCACCTGAAAGACATGCTTTCAAAAAGATGATTTTTCGAGAAATGAGGAACCTATACATCACTCCATACAAATATCATTCGAATCTGGGATGTGGGATACTCCACGCCGCTGAAATCGCGGGCAGAAGCTAGTAATAAAATACGTTGACGTCTAAATTGTGCAAGCATTGCTTTGTTTTTCAACCTGCCGATATTTCTGTTATCTCCCTTTAAATTTGTAGAATAAGTAGTTGGTACTTTACGTTACTCAACTAGCACTTTATTCACCTCACCACTCCGCCCGTGCTCAATTACACGCGAGAAGTGAATCAACAACACAAGTCTATCATCGACGTAGTAAAAGATAAAGTTGCCCATAGATTTCCGCAGTATGGTCAAGGATGTGTATTTCGCCAGGTTGTTGGCCCGCGGCTGAACTATCTCGGCTGCAGCTATGGAAGCGGTGGAAATAGCTCTGCGCTTGTAGTATAGTGATTATATATACTACTCCTAGTATAGATTGTACTCTTCGGAAGGTCATAGTAGGTATGTGGAATGTACAACTATCATATGTTTCGTAACAAAAAAAGGGAATTTTAATCATCTAAAGATACAATTATGTAAAAATATCATAAGGTGTCTCTTTTTTAATTAAATAAAAACTACGAAATAACCTTTAACCAAAAGCAAACGCATCGCCTGTTTCAACCTTATTTAAATACAAAAGAATTATAATTAAAGGAGCGTCCTTAAGATTAATTCGAGCAGGTAGTTAGGTAAAACCACGATCACGACACAATAAATCGTTCAACAGCAAAGAAACCATAAATCTTTAGGTAGGCTAGGCTTCGGAAGTAATTTGTTTCCGCGATACATCAAGGTGTTAGAACAATTTGAAAAGCAGCAGTGCAAGTACCGATATTTTAGATAAATAAAAGTGACAGAATGGTTAACGATTTAAATTAGAGATGGTAGTTCTTGATTTTTTTCGAAAACGAACGAAGCCGAATCTACTTTCTACAATATGAAGTGAATATTCGCATCTCGCAATTCGAAGACTGGTTTATGGATCGAAGACTATTATTGTATAAATGGTTTTATCGTCGTTCGCCACGGTACTCAGATTTTCTAGTGTACGTCTGGCTAGCTACCATTTTCAAGTTGAAAATCTATCGCGGCAAATGCTGGACGCATTTATCGCTGCTGTGTAATACGTTTGTAATATAAAAACAAACCGTCAGGTGGCGACACGGCGACGTCGGCGGCGGAGTGTTTTTCTTCAATTATTCAAGGTGGCGCGGTCAAGGGCGCGGAGCGTTTCGAAGGACTATTTGCCCAATTACTGTTATCGGTGCGTGCGTGTGTGTGTAGCAAGTAGCTTTATAATGTTATTGTATACAATTATATATTTACGTTTCTGATTGATTATATTATTTTGTATTAATTGAAGCCGTTTTTTTACCCTACCTTATTGGCAAGTGAAAGCTCCTGTGATGTACCTAGACAACATGTCGATAGGTACATTTCGCTTTTGCAGTGCTAACTTGCTCTACCTGCGTAGGGGTTTAACGTGACGACAGTAACACAGTTTTTTTAAGTCCTATAGTTACCTATATGACAATTTTTTAAACTGTCATGGCCACCAACACTTTGAAAATTATCACTAGAAACGGCACATTTACCATGTCTATTATTTGATTTGAGTTTCCGATATTTCAGCGCTGTTGCAAACGCCATGATCACGGGAGAACTAGAGTTCTAATGGAGTTCTGGAGTGATAATTTTCAAAGTATATAACAATTTTCTATATTTGTCCAATAATGTAAACAAAGTCGGCGGATGCCCACCAATGACAACAATAGTGATACGATCGCTAACCAATGACATGATTTGATTATGAATTTCTATCTATGCCATTGGTTGGTGAGCTGTCATGTTAGTTTTGTAGGCGACAGTACACGAATTTGTAGCTCAAAGCGTTTACTCGTCCGAGTGTAGCCTAATAAATACTTGAACATTTACTGGGCTTATGAGACTTAATACCTAATGTCTCAGGGTAACGAGCGCACTGCAATGCCGCGCAGGCCTGTGTTTCAAAGTTCTGAGTGGCACTGCAATTGTTATGGGCCGGCGTTATGCTTACCATCAGGCAAACGACAAGCTCGTCCCGTTACCAAATAAAATAAAATTAAAAATTAAAACCACCTAGGACAGTCGGCGATCTTTAAAACCTAAAAAATCCAACTTATACGCGTATCACCAAAGTCCAGCCGAGCAAGCTCGCGAACTTTAAGCTCTTTTTACCACCTATTTACGATTGGTTGTTACGTATTCCGCAAACGTAAGGGCTAAACGCTAAAGCTATTACGAGAGGACCGCGTACCCTTTCCGCCGTCAAAGTCAACAAATGCTTAAGTACCTACAAGCGACATTTGTACCGCTTTGCCCTTTCTTTACCAATAAAACCACTTAGAACCCTCTATTACATGAAGACACCTCTAAAAATCGAGTCAACGTAATGCTTTTAGAAGTCCTTTTGTTGTGAAGGGCCTTTCTAGTGATGCTGGTTTTTTCTGACCTACACGATGTACCAATAATGGTGCACTCCGAAGAAGATTATAGAAGGTGGTACGTCAACAATTGATTTTATTTAACGGTTAAATAATCGATTTTTGAAGTGTTAAGCTTACTTACTGAATAATTTTATACATTAACATTTCAGAAAATGTTGTTTCCAATGGGTCTCGAACCCGCGTCATCAGCTCGCCGCACCTGGCGATTTTTAAACCGAGCTATGGGAGCGAGTGATGTTGGTTACGAAAGTCATAATATTTTGTCTAGTAGAGCCGCTTTCCGATAGATACGATTTAATTAATATTTTAGAAAACGAAAGAATACCAATAAACTCCAATTCTCACCAGAAGGCCGGACTAACTAGACAAGTAACAGGTGGCAGTACATGCATGCATTTAGTGTTTCGGATTTTATGAGCAGAGTACCTATAGTCAGTGAAATGATTTGAGTTATATTTGAGTCTATATTTTTTTATGTTTTTTACCTTTCCGTCTTTAATTAACCGATTAGGAAAATTATTAAAGATATACTTTCAGATTGGTTCCATAGAAATTTCTTCAAAATCGGTTCAGTAGTTTGTCACTGAATTCGTTTCGATTGGTCGCTTTTTTAATGATAAAAATTCATTCTTATCAATCCAATGTCGGTTATTATAGGCCTCTCCTAATAAGCGCCATTGATCCAGATCGTCAGCTTTCCTCAAGGCATTGTTTCCATTGGCACTATCAGGAAAATGAGCCTCTCGTCTCGTTGTACAAAAACACCCAAAAAACTAACCTGTAGTACAAACTTCTGGTCGATATACTTCTTGGCCACGTTGGGCTGGAAGTCTGGTGACTCCAGTAGCCTCAGGAACAGCTCGTAAACAAGCTGCAAGTGCGGCCAGGCCGCCTCCAGCGTGGGTTCGTCTTCTTCCGGATCGAACTCGGCGCCGTTCGGGTTTGAGGATGGAGGCAGTGTCCGAAATAGGTTTATTGCGAACTGGGGCAAGGAGAAGAAAATAATTTTATTTATCTCTAAAATTAAAACAAGATTTTTGTAATGTACCTACCTATTATCTTTAAAATTAAAGGTCGAAGCAAAAATGTCGCTAATGCCAGAATAAATTTCTGAAAACTAGGAATCATAAAAGCTTGATATATATACTTACTTATCTAAATGAGTTTGATCCATGTATCATAATCTACCTCCTATCATAGATAAATGATGGTGAAATACTCTAACTCCCCTGTAGCTAGATTAAGCAAGAGTATGTAATAATTACAGTAGACTCATAGACATTCACTTTCTTTCTCTGAATAGTTATCGTAAACAGTTGTTGGATGCAATATCGAGTAAATAATTAGAAATCCATACTAATATCCATACTTCCATATACTAATATTATAAATGCGAAAGTGTGTTTGTTGGTTTGTCCTTCTTTCACGCAGTAACGAAGCAACGGATCGAAGTGATTTTTGGCATAGATATAGTTTATGGACCGGAGAGTAACATAGGCTACTTTGTATCCCGGAAAAATACACGGTTCCTGTGGGAACGCGGGTGAAAACCGCGGGCAGGAGCTAGTCTTCTAATATAAGTTAATTTGGATTAGTGATGTTTACCTGTAATTGATTGTGCAATTAGTTTTAATACCAATTTTTGTAAATGTTTTCATTATGATACAATTGTTGTTGAACTTATTAAATAAATAAACAAAAACCGACTTTTCCATTTTGACTACGTCCTGTAATTACATTCGACTTACGACCTCAGAATTAATACGCGCAGCAGATCTATAACGCTCTTTTGCACCAAGGCCATCATTTGGATTTGTTTCATTGCACTCAATCAGAGTTTCATAGCGCAGCTATGATGTTTTCTGAAGTGATTTGTTAAATTGGGCTAATTATTAATTTTATTGTTTTTAAGGACTTGGAGTGGGCGCATTGGGAAACTGTAATGCTCACTCTGAGGTTATGAATAATAAATAAATAAAATAAGACAGCCTGAAGACTGGCTCTACAAAATTTGTTGACGCGAACATACCAATAACCTTCGTAACTTTTGTGGCTGTCTCACTTACCATACTGACTGCCTCCGGGTATATCGGCTCGGTGATGACGCCACGCTGTGACGTCACGTACTCCACCATCTCGAGCAGAGCCGCCCGCTTCACCTCCTTCCATTTCAGGTCGGATAGCGGCTCGTCGGCGAAATCAAAAAGGAGGCAACATTGCCGAAGCTTCTGGACAAAGAGCTGTTCGCGTTCCGTGGCTGGTGCATCTGAGGAAGAACGGTATAGTGATTAAATATTAATAACAAATAAAGTACAGTCGAGTAACTTTGAATACTTTTCTCAAATTTTTACAGATATCAAAATAAAAATGGTATCAGTCTTATATAAATGTCTTATAGATGAGTGTTCTTTCATAACTAAATTTAGAATAATTTAGTTAAAATGTCGAATTTAAATAAAATGCCAAATTTTACTAAAATCGGCCGGTAAATGCCACGGCAACTTCTCCTCTTTTTAGGACTAATGCCCAACCAATCAAAAATCACCGAAAAAATTCTATGAAATCGTAGAACCTGTCTACCAAGTTTCATCAAGATTAGTTGAGAAATGAGACCTACGTACTGCGGTATGCGAGTACCAACATCCGGGCAACTTACTCTACCTAAATGAAAGCAAAATTTTCCAGTTGTTGCTGACATCGCTTGCTCGGTCAATAAAACCCTAGCTTCGATTAACTATGGTCAGACCACTAGGGGTTGGTACAAATTCTAGTTATATTTTATTCTGTACGCAATTATTTGTGCGGTTACATTGGGGAGTTTGAACCCGTAGAAATCGTGGTCAATCAACCTACATACTAAAAATTACACAACATGGGCTGTTGCGTTGGTAATATTTGGCAAGGATTTTGTGGTTCCGTATATACCTCAAAAGGAAAAAGGAACTCTTATAGGACCAATTCATTGTCCGTCTTTCTGTTTCGAAAGTATTTACGGTACTTAAAATAAAAAAAAAACAATTTTTAAAATGTTTGTCTGTTTGTTCCGGCTAATCTAAGAAACTGCTGGACCGATTTCGACGAGACTTTCACTGGCAGATATCTGATGTTTTAAGGAGTAACTTAGGCCGCGTGGCTCAGCTAGTAGTAAATAAAAGTACGTAAGTTGTTTAAAAAATTATGTTTATTTATTCAATTGTTTATAAAACTCAAACACTGTATTTAGTGTAGTATAACGTACGGATCCAAAAGCTGCTTTTTTATTTTATTCCATTATTCAAAGTTGCGACAGATGCATTAGACCACTGATAGACAACAGATGACCAAAAGGTACTGAAAGAAAGACAGAAACAAGAAAACATATTTATTTGTGACCACTTAAACCTAGAACTACAACTAAATAAGCAAATAAAACAAAAGAAATAGTGTCACAAAATGGTCCCAACTCCGCGTAATGCTGGTTTAAAACCAGCGCTGATCTTCCGTTGGTTCCTTTACGGTTGGTTTAGGTGGCGTCACGGCACGTATACAGCAAGACAATAAGAAAATTAGAAAAAAAATATTGATACACACAGGCTCATTTGCTCATATTAAGCATTCTTCGTACTAGCAATGAGCATTGAGCATGTCTGTCCGTTTTTTAAATCTAAAATAAGCTACTTAAAAATCAAACAACGCAACCCCAATAGGCAGCGTTATAGATACAACAATATAGCTCCACGGCTGGAGAATGCAATAAACCAGCTCGAACAGCGAGGCGTCGACTTTGCCTTTCGATAACAGAATTTAACCTTATCTAACTCACGACACAGTAGAGCGTCAGCCGCGCCGGCGTCAGCTGAAGTTAACTGGAATATACTTGGTAGGACGCCTACCACCATTTCTTAGAGAAGACGTATTACTTTAACCTTACATTGAAAATTGTAGGACTTTCGATCTAAAGTTAAAGTAGTACTGCTTTAAGAGATGGTGGTAGGCCTCCTGACCAATTTTCCGAAAGCGTTCAGTTTACGAAGTTTTTTTAAGATATCACAGATGATTACACACCATCACTTCAGTCGCATAAGCGAATATCCATGATGTTTAATGGCCAAACACAGGCCAAAGACCATTATCGATAGGTAAACAGATTCGTACGAGGTTAATCGTCCGTGTTATTTGCTAACAGAAAATTGCCCGTTTTCTGTTAATATTGATTGCTATTAAGATGTTAATTTGATGTAACCAACCAGTGAAAGTGTTTAAAAAAACCCTTTGTTTTTTATTATACATAGATTTGCGTTTGTCAACTAGCAAAATATAGTAATATAATCCAAAAGCAGTTTAGGTATACAATCATCCCCATTCACAAGATTCGATAACCAAAAGACTGTCTCACTCTCACCCCTGTCTAGTGCGACTGTGTGACTATAAACGCCGCGCCCCGGTACAAGTTTCTGTGTCTAATGTCTACCTATATATACCGAAAACTTATATGTATCTGGTGAATATTTCGAAGGCAACTTGGAACGCTGTCACACACAAAGGAATTCCAGATTAGCTGAAACTACAGAAACGCTTTTATGTGGAAATTTGGTGACTAGTGTGATAAAATGTTAGAATAGAAGCCGACAACGCTTTTAACACACCAAGCATTTAGAAAGAGTAAAGCAAATGAATCTTAAGTTCTGACTTTGAACTAAGATTCTTTGAAGATTTATTCTAGTAGGAATAAGAAATTGCGAACGCAGATGTTTCTACCACAATCTTGACAACAACAGTTTTTTTTTATTTCCCGACAAAAGCCTAATTTCCGCAAGTTGGTATACCACCGGCCTTACCACGGCAACGACCGCAAGCATCGTTATCAACTTCATTAGGTATCTTTCTATTGCTTGCAAATAATAATCCCTTGACATTTTCAATTGTTATCCGTCGAGATCCGAGCCAGAAGCACCTGAAAGTTTAAGACTACTTTGAGACGTCTCTCTGACATCAGTCAGAAAGTAATAGGTCGTGCCACCTCGCCTCGGTACTGGTAAGTGGAAGGTTGAATTTTGGTGTTTCCAGAAATGCCGGTACCACAGAAAGTTATTCTTCACCGTTTGGCCAAATCAGCATCAATATCGCACGCTTAACCTTTGGAGCGACATCTCCAATTCTCCACTTAGGTTTACATACTGGCTTGGGCACATCATCCAGAAGAAAACGCCTAATGATTTCGAATAACGAATATATATGTATTACACTATGGAACATGAAAGCAATAAAGGAATATATCAACTATAACATTGCAAATGTTCCAACGTCTAACATTACGTTGACATGAGGAGTGATGTGGGTAACTCCGGCAAATGTTTCAAATGCCTACGTGACTTGAAAGCTACCGCCAACAGTACTGCGTACAGAGAAGCCTGCATTGCACAAAGGAATCCAAGATTAGCGAGATCTAAGGCAATTTAATCACCCCGAGTGGCTTTAATGTGGAATTGGTATAGTTAAAAGTAACGCGGTGTAATGGAGTTACTTTCTGCATACATTGTAAGATAAAAAGGCTAATTGTACTATAAAATCTGAAGATACTTTTAAAACAGAAGACAATCTTTGTATCGGCGTGAAAGCGATGTTTCAAACATTGCTAAGCTTTATTGATTTTATCTGGTTTACGATCAAATCATTATCAGCCTCTTTTACGCTCTCACTGCTGCCGGCCTTCTCTCAGAGAGAGAGGTATGGGCCATAATCCACTACGCGGGCCCAGTGCGGCTTGGTGGATGTCACATGTCCTCGAATTTTTTGGTTCTTGAACATGCCGGTTTCCTCACGATGTTTTCCTTCACTGCGAGTGCGAATAATCCGCACATAACTTGATATTAGTCATTAGGTGCGGGCCGAGTCGAGATTCGACCTATGGTGCGTCGGATTGAAAGTCGCACACACTTGCTCGACGATCAAATACATGATATTAATTATCGAGCAAGTCAACAAATAATACAAAATCTTTAGATTGCAAGTTTATACCCACACCATTTCGTTAGGTGAAGACGGAAATTGACAAATCAAAGTCACAAATCACAGTCGAATAATTCCCAATCCAACCAAGGATTGGGGGTTAGGCCATTATAATAAAAGGTTAGAATCCAAGCTTCGAAAACCAGTCATTCCCTTATTTCACTATACACTACGTCTTCCAATAGATAAAACAACAAAAGTCCTATAAATTAGACGCCTCCATTTACAACTAAGTGAAAGCTCCTGCTATGTATTAAATAAGCAAGTAAATGCCCCAGTTAAAATCCGGTCGTAATAAATCTGGCGAGCTTGGGGACACCCTTCGATTGGGGTGAAGGCGACGATTCGCCCCAAATACGTGCTTTGAGAAACAAAGCCATTGAATACTCCAAAATCCTCCGAAAGGGAAGTACTATTTTCCAAGGTTTTGAAGTTTGAAGTCTTCAGGTTGCAGGATTCAGGTTGTTGTCTACAAGTTGGGTAGCGACATCATAACTCCTACTGGATCCCCAAACTTTCGAAACACTTGATAAATTTTATTATTGCGAAGCGACGGAAGGATTATTAAATCCTACTTCGGAAGACAATGTAGAACATGATAATTATGTTCCATTATTCCATATCCTTTCTTTGCGGTTTTTTTTTTGTTATTTGGTAAGGAGACCAGCTGGTCGTTTGCCTGATGTAAGCATAACGCCGGCCGGCCCATAACAATTCAACTGCCACCCAGAACTTAGAAACACAAAAGCCTGCGCGGCACTGCAGTGCGCTCGTTATTACCCATTAATTTCACTGGAAACTCTGCTCATCAAACCGTAACACAGTAATGCTTGCACACTACTGCTTGGCGGCAGACTTCACGAGCAATGCGGTGGTAACAACCCAGACGGACACTCGCAGAAGAGTTAGTCCTATTTCACTAACTATTTCAATATGATTAAAACTCCATCTATTCGATGGTTTCCAACGAAGTTGTTTAAAGGTTTCGAAAGTCTCAGGAGTAACCGTGCCAGTAATACAAATTAACAACAAATCTGCATGCCAATGAATTGTTTTTCGAAAGCAATTTTATGGTATTGACTTCAATGTTGGCAAAAAGTATTGTGGACGCATTTAATATTTAAGTGGTACATGTTAATGCTTTATAATACGTACACTTCTGGAAGTACTAGCTTCTGCCCGCGGTTTTATCCGCGTTTCCACAGGAGCCACGCATTTATCCGGTATAAAAAGTCCGTAAACTATAATATATATGCCAAAATTCACGCCAATCCGTAGCTCCGTTGCTGCGTGAAAGAAGAGCAAACCAACAAACGTACAAACACACTTTCGCATTTATGCTATAAGTATGGTAGAATGGATGTATGGATAACGCAAGAGAACTAAGTTTTAACCAAGTGTGACCCGCTCAATGGTACTGAAGGTAATACGATGACAATAGTAGTGATGTTGCCGGTAATTGTTTCTCATTAGTATCGAGTATCTGAATGAAGTCTGCGTATTTTGGACAGGTTAACGTTAATGAGTGCTATTATGATTGCGCCTTTTATATTTTTCCGTGTTTCGAATGAGGCAGATATGCTTCATAAAAGATCACGTTTCACAAATAAATTCTGTTCAATTTCAGCGTAATGATTTTGACACCCCTCTCGATACAGTAAATTTCAGTTATGGATAAAAACTAGATTTTTACATTGTTGCGTTGAAATACAGCTTGTGTTAGCGTGATAGTAAAATCATAATAATTTAGAAGAAAATAACTATATACATTTGTCAATCAGAAAACTGTTTTAGTTTCAAATCGAATGAGCCTCTTCAGCTGTATCTCATGTAACAATATTAACAATGCGGTTGGTTGGAAAAATCAAGAAACTAACAATAGTCGTAAAAAGCCGCACCTCCACCAATGTAAATAAACGTATGCCACGTTACAAGTATACGGGCATGGAAATATTTTAACAAAAGAGCAACATTTGCGTAGAAGAAATCTGTAAACAATACCAACTGACAGCCAGATGATGATCATTAGCCTAAACAAACGAAAACGGGGGGGAATGACCTCGCCTCGCTTATTAACATTCTACGACGCGAATGAGAAATAATCGAGATTCCTGAGTTGAATATCGCATTGCATGAATGATGGCAATGGAAAGTTTACTGCAAGCCGCAAGGACGTCACATTCCACTTGCCATGGCTCATGGAGAGGCCGACCACTGGCCGCCGAAGCCGGTGGGTCGATACATTTCTGCAGCGTTTTCGCTACTCGCTATACCCTTCTAATGTATAACGTCGATAGGTCCTCATTAGTTTTAGTGCTTCAGACGCATTGTTTAGGTTCTGCGAGTATACATGGCCGTGCCTCTTCAAGGTTGCCAGACGCTAGGTACGTGGGCGATTATGGCCGGCAGCGATTATCTATATCATGACAGATAACAGATCGAGAATTTTCTTCATCAGGGAACCCGCCGAATGCTTTAACAACACCGTAGGCCAGAAATAGATGCGGCTGTTTCGCATGCGGATATCGAAACTTAGCCAAACAGTGAAGGCGGTTTGTAAACATTGCGTTTCTGGCTCGGTGGTTCTCGTGGTTGCGCGATGCGTAGATGACGCGATGTGTATAAACCGACGAACCTTTGAGTAACGGGAGCTGCACCATCAAGCTCTCCTTATCAGCATTGGGAATCAGGCGCTCAGGCGAGACGGCGGCCGCGGCGGCCAAGGGGGGGGGCGGGCTGCGCGCGTCCGGCGGCGACGGCGCCTTCTGCGGCGGGCCCTGGCCCTCCATGCCGGTGCCAGCGAACAGCGCGAACCGGAACGCGCGCGCGACGTCCGACACGCTCTCAGAACGCTTGGTGGTCGCCTGGTTTGCAACGAGATCGAGGCCCGAGTGGAACGAGGGGGACTTGGGTATCCCGAGCGGCGAGACGGCGCGACGCGGCTTCGTCTCAGCGGCGGTGAACATCGCGCGAGAGGGCGCGCGCGCGGCCGGCCCGGCGTGGACCATCGCAGGCGGCGGCCGGCAGCGGCATCCGAGCTAAGCCCGGCGGGCCGGGACCGGTGCGAGCTGTGGGGGCGGCCGGACTGCCACGCGCCCCAAGCGACACTTGCGGCGCGACACGTGCGCGCGCACTCCCACCCTGCCTCCCGCGCCTTCAGCTGCGCACCCCGCCGCGCTACAACCTCCTCTAGGATTACTAAACCGTGCCTTCACGGCATTTACATAACAACAGATACTACAATACTCACTCCCTACTCGAGAGTGGGCAGATGCGATCTTCATCTCAGGCAGGCTTCTTGATCTTAATCATCAATTCCGGAAGTTACGGAATAGAAAATATTCCGTGTCTTTTATGACGCGAGATTATGTCAAGCCTACCACTACTTGTACGATTGTGCTGTTGTAACAATTGGGCAGGAGCAAAGGTCGGCGCGCGTCATCTAGGCCACAACGTACGACAAACCGGCCGGCCGGCGTAGTTAGAGATAAATAAATAGGCACGTAACATTATAGAACAGTACCATTAGTTAACATCGATCAGCTGTTTTTAAATGCGGATTATTTTTAGCTCAATTTGCACTCAAATATGAGACGTTAGTCATACCCGCAAAGATAAACACTTCATGCGCTGTTGGCCATGTGCTAACCCAATTGTCGTGGAAGAAAGCCAGACGTATAGCATCGTAAATAGGACGGCAAGAGGGTACCGAAAGTGCCGAAACGGGGGCAATTTTCTGGGAAAACAAAAGTAGACGTGCGGGAAGGGTCGTAAGGGTAAAGTTTGTTTGGGTGAGCCATGGGGGAAGTTCCACCCTCGCAAGACGGCGCTCCTGTGCCAGACGCATTCCATTTCATTCCCCCTGCACTATCGATCGGTTAATTGACTTTAAATTGTGTGACTCATTTCCTGGAATTGACAGGCTGGTGGATGCGATGCGGTAAGGGAGATTTTCCGTTTCTTTAATCAGTTTTTTTTTTGTAATGTACGTCGATAACGCGATCGGTTTGTTTCCTTGCATGACGAGTTGACGAATAATGATAAGCTCCTACTTAGTTTTATTTTTGTATGTAGCTCGTAGGTTTCAGTTTGGTTTTATATGTAAAGTTATATTTAATTACTTGTTTTGTATCCTATAAACAGTTTTTAGGACTACGCAATAAAAAAAAAACCCATAATGAGCGAGAAAATGATTTTACTCAATCCATATATAAGGTACCGTTTAAACATAAACATTTCGGCATTAGATAGTTTTTAAAGGTTAAATAACTTACTATTTCGGCTGCAGGCATGGTCCAAGGTGGTAAACACGAAACCTAGATTAGAATTAGCTTTATAGTGCAGCTGACAGAAGAAACCAATACTAATTGGCGTAAGATTCGTAACCTGAACAGGTTCTGGTACACGGCGTTAGATTTTTAACTTGAAGGTTAGCGAGGCTTAGCGAGGGGAGCGCTAAAAAGGGGTACACTTATGTAAATTTGAACTGATTAGTTCCTCGACCTTTTTTATATTTGAAATCATTACGCAAATCGGTAAGTAAGGTAAAACTATAAAGTGTAGGTATCGATACTATACCTACCAATTGCTCGGATATCAGTGCCATTTCATCAGATACAGCACGAAAAGACAATTGCATTATTATTGAACTCGAGAGATGAAAACAAAGGGAGTAGCAACACGCGACCACATTGCAATGCAGAATTCTTTTAGTTTTTGTTTTTACATTTTACAGTAAATTACAGTTTTGTTTATAAAAACAAGCCATGAAAATAAAGTAACGGAAATCTACTCACTTACTACTAAACAAACACACGTTTGCATTTATTATACGCGTAATGTACAAAATGCATTATTTCTTTTTTATTCGACCCATATTATCTTACGAATAAATGGCCATTCGTTATCATCTTCATCAGCCGGAAGATGTCCACTACTGAACCTATATTCACGATGTTCTATTACTATGATTCTATGGGGAGACGCTACGCACCAGTTAGATCGGTTACTCGCCTCTTGCAAACAAATGACTATTGACTATTATTATAAAATATCTATAGGAAATTTGATGTATTATGAAGCTCATGTACTGTATTTCTATAGTCTGTCATGATGGATGATAAATATAAGAGGTAATAGAAATATGTACTTCGAGTAAGCTAAGTCGAACTTGTTGCGTACGTCACAGAATCAATAGATATGCATGCACTAGTACTTTAGTTTATGCCTATTGCAGTTAAGTCGGTTGTAACTCCGGTTAAGCCTGTCTGCTTGACAAATCACTGGATTGTGGCCGACCCCGCCCGTTGGTATTAATTACTTAATAATAAATTAATGGGTAATTTTATGCATGATTTTATTTTTGATTCGATTATTTATCTAGACGAGGAAGTCCCAATTATAACCACACCTAATGCTGAAAAGATGTTTATATTCAAATCCATCTTCCATAACCTTCGTAGTACATTCATTATATCTTGACCAAATTTAAATATGTGTTCATATAAGCCGGACCACCACAACACCATTTCTGATAAGTACATATTATATACAAATATTGAAATTCGTCCCTAAAGGACGTAGCTATATCGATTATAATACGAGTCGAATTTTAAACTAATCCTTTTTTAAAGTCAGTTTGAAATTAGAGTGTAATGGAATAGCCGAGCGATTAATTTCCAAGGTCCTAAATATTGAGTCTTATTCAGGTAAAAACCGGATTTTCAAATCTCGAGCTGATAAACTTTGATAAACATCGTTAAATGTCAAGATCGCATTCGTGCCTGAGTTGCCAGGGACTGTGGTGAAGGACTGAAAACTAGATCACTTCAACGGTATTCAACGATGTCGTTTTATAAAAACATCTACAACAAACAGGTATTCCTCAGTGACTCTTTATGCCTTGTAGCGAGACTAAAAATTGAATCAAATTATCGTATGTCAAATAATAATTGGTGATATATTAACTGGTGATGGAATATCCGTACCTATCACTATTTCAAAAATGAAGCTTAGACAATGTTTACTTTTTAAGCCAAAACCAAATTTAGAGCACACGTTGTTTTCGTGTAATTTTAACTATTTACGCAGCGCACGCCACGGAAACTATAAGATGGGTCGATTTTTCCTTCTTAATTCACAACTAATTATAGGCTTATAACCTCAGATAAGCCCTCTTTCTATTGGTCAAAACTAGTGGGAGGACTAACTCATCTGCGAGTGTCCGTCTGGGTTGTTACCACCGCTTTGCTCGTGAAGTCTGCCGCCAAGCAGTAATGTGCATAGCATTACTGTGTTCCGGTTTGATGAGCAGAGTATCCAGTGAAATTACTGGGCTTATGAGACTTAATACCTAATGTCTCAGGGTAACGAGCGCACTGCAGTGCCACGCAGGCCTTTGTGTATCAAAGTTCTGGGTGGCACTGCAATCGTTATGGGCCGGCGTTATGCTTCCCATCAGGCAAACGACCAGCTAGTCTAGTTACTAAATAACATAAAAAAAACCTTATGACAATCCGTACAGTAGTTTCAGAGTACGAACACACACGAACTCAGCTTGGCGAAGGAGATAGTGATGATGATAGTGACGAACTCTTCGTGACCATCAATCACCATTAGTGTCGGTAATTAACCAGGTATTTGGTCCTCGGCAAAGATGCTGCTAACTTAGCACTGCTAATAAGCCAAGGTCGGCGTCTAATTAAGATAAGGAGCCGGATTAGTGCAACGACGATAAAATTAGCCGATTAACGTAGTAGGAATGACCTGCGCCCGGTGGATGTGAATTCGCTTTTGGATAAGGTATTTGAGTCAAGGTTGTTTATTATCTTTATTAACAGCATGTACTTGTTGGAAATAACACATAGGCCGCTCTCAAATTGCTGCTTTAGATCTTCGTCTTTTGAGGCTATAGGTTATATGGTTTCAGCAACTTCGCAAATTTCTCATGGGGAATAGAACGTAGTCTGTGGCTACTATGTAGTCCGAGCATTCACATCAGTATTTTTGTGTGCCATTTTGCGTTTTGCTTCAGCTTCGTAGATTTTTTTATCGTAGAATAATATAGCCATTGCATAGTAAGTAGACAACTTCAGTCTCGATTCTCGATTGAATATAGTAGTTGAGCATCTCGAGCATAATTATTATAATTATCTCTGAGTTTGTAGTGCCCACTATGAGGCCTCAACTCATATAGGTATATCAATGTCTAGAATGTAGTTCTATCCACAGATTTGTAATATAGGAGGTTCTATCGAATTACTGTAAAGTATTAAGATTAGTTTACACTAAAAATAAACGGAATAAAGTAATGCAACATCAAAGACGAAAGGACGTAAAAATAATTCTGACATTGGCTGGTTTTTAACCGACTTCCAAAAAAGGAGGAGGTTATCAATTCGTCGGGTATTTTTTTTTAATGTTTGTTACCTCAGATGTCGGTTATTTATAAACCGATTTGGAAAATTCTTTTTTTATTTGAAAGGGTATACTTTCAGATGGGTCCCATAGAAATTTCATCAAAATCAGTTCAGTAGTTTTTCACTGAAGTCGGTTCGTCGCTTTTTTAAAGCAATTTTTATATTGAAATGTTTTCGCCATCTATCGGCGAAAAATTGGCCTATTATACTGTAAGTATTAGGTTGGGGAAAAAGTCTTTTCGCATTATAGTATGTATGAACTTGTAATAAAATCTCTTTGGCTATAGTATTTGTATCTGGCTGGTTTTGGTATCATATGAAAGTTTAAATTTTAAAGAACATAATTCCAAATTCAAATTAGGAAAATGTGTGATTTTCATTTGTTTTTCGTACTGTCAAAATGAGTGAATCTAATGAAGAAATTCGATACATTTTAAAATTTTACTACAAAAAAGGTAAAAATGCAACGCAAGCCGCGAAAAAAATTTGCGATGTTTATGGACCTAGTGCAGTGTCTCTGAGAGTAGCACAAATTTGGTTTAAGCGTTTTCAATCCGGAAATTTTGATTTCAAAGATGCACGTCGCTCTGGTCGCCCTATTACGGATAAAATGGATGCCATTTTTGAAAAAGTGGAACAAGATCGGCATATCAGTAGTTACGACGTAGCTGAAGAACTGGGAATTGACCACAAAACAGTTTTGGCGCATTTGAAAAAAACTGGGTACACAAAAAAGCTCGATATTTGGGTACCTCACGAGCTCACTGAAAGAAACCTAATGAATTGCTAATGAACCGTGTACTCATTTGTGATTCTTTACTACGACATAATGAAACCGAACCATTTTTGAAGAAGCTGATAACTGGTGATGAAAAGTGAATCACGTACGACAAGAACGTGCGAAAAAGGTCGTGGTCAAAGACCGGTCAGGCATCACAGACTGTGGCGAAACCCGGGTTAACTCGCAACAAGGTGATGCTGTGTGTGTGGTGGGATTGGAAGGGCATTATTCATTATGAGCTGTTACCACCAGGCAGGACCATCGATTCTGAACTCTACTGCGAACAACTGATGAGATTAAAGCAAGAAGTTGAGAGAAAGCGGCCGGAATTAATCAACAGAAGGGGTGTGGTTTTTGATCATGATAACGCTAGACCTCACACATCTTTAGCCACTCAGAAAAAATTAAGAGAGTTTGGCTGGGAGGTGTTAATGCATCCGCCGTATAGTCCTGACCTTGCACCTTCAGATTTCCACCTGTTTCGGTCTCTTCAGAATTCTTTAGGCAGTGTCAGGTTAACATCACGAGAGGACTGCCAAAACCACTTGTCGCGGTATTTTGATCAGAAGTCCCAAAATTTATATAGCAATGGGATCATGTCCCTACCTACAAGATGGCAAAAAGTTATCGAACAAAATGGTACCTACATACTTTAGTTAAATGTAAATAAACTATATTAAAAAATGTTTTGAATTTTCTTAAAAAATGCGAAGGAACTTTTTCCCCGACCTATTACATACTTTCTTACTTTATAAGTTAAATATTCTATGTATATTATTTTTACTGCTAATTTTCATCTTTTTCTTTACGGTTTTTTGCATGTTTAGAAAAGCTTCACTTAGTCGGAGATGGAGCAAGAATTAAGATGTAAATAAATTATAATAAATTAATTCCCAGTTCCATCACCCAAAGCTAATTAATAGCGACAAGAGTGTAAAATTGTGCAGACGCGTTGCCAAATTGTAAAGGTTGCCGAAAATAGAATCCAGATGAAAATTGTTACAAAACTTTGTTATGCCTGGGCCTGCACTGACCAATACTATATCTATACAGATAAATAAAATTGAAGTGTCTGTTTGTCATATAAAAATAACAGCTTTTCACTAAATGCATATGAAAGTATAAACGGTACCTACAACAAAACAACCATTTTTAAAATTTTTGTCTGTCTGTTTGTTCCGGGTAATCTCCGAAACGTCTGGACCGATTTTGACGGGACTTTCACTGGCAGATAGCTGATGTTACAAGGAGTAACTTAGGCTACTCTTATTTTAGCAAAAGAATTATGATAAGATTATATAATGTGGGTTATTTATAGTTTTAATTCCGCGAAACACGTGTTGAAGGTCGGTCTTAGTTCGGTCCATGCTGAGAAACGTCGCGTCACTAACCATACTGAAAATTATCGCGGAATTAAAACTATAAATTACCCACATTATATAATCTTATTTAAAATGGACTTCCGCAAACTAACGCCTGATTCCATCAAATAAAAATAAATTATGGTTCCGCGCAAAAAAATTTAAAACCATGAAATCCAATATCTCCGCGCGTAGCAGCTAGTTTATAATAAGCGGAGGTAGCGAGGACCACGCGACCTGCTCAATACACGATTTATTATGCTTATTTGCTAATGCGTAGGTGACGTGGTGCGTGACCAGTACTTAAGTTGTTTGCCGCTTACTAAGTCCATCAATATTTTATTAAAAATACCGATAATTACGGGCCAAAAGCCTCTTTTAAGAGAAGACGTACCTAAGATCCAGAAACTTATAGAAGTCAGTAAATATACTAGAAATATGAAAAAATTAACTTTAATTTAGAGTGACTGACACCGGTTAGCAGAGGTGACATTTAGATCCCAAGTAATTTCAAACCTATGTTCTCAGAAACGACCCTTTCCCACACCACCTTTGTGAGTTAAGCAACTCATTTACACAACTATTTGATGTCGTCCCTAACACATTATGGTAACTAGTGGACTTCACAACAAACACGTTGTTAAGTTAATTTCGTTGTAAAATTAATGGTGTATGCAGCTACCGGAACAAACACGCACCGATAAATGTCATATTATTAACAATCACAATACATACTAATTACTAACCATCAAACGAACATCAGAAAATTCTCTGAAAAATGGAAGTTAGGTTTAGGTTGCATCACCATAATATTTTTCTTTATCGGAAGTTCAAGCTCAATAAAGAATTCGAACCTTTTACCGACGGTCCACCAGACGATAACAAAACCAAAATCAACGCGCTCAGAGTAAAAACAGATTGAAATGTAGCACGCCACTTTTTGCCCGTATACTGTATACGTTTGCAAGTCGACATGCAATTAAACTTACGTCAGATGACGTCACCGGCCACACCCATACACGAGTTTTATTGAATCGAACAAGCTCAATAAACGGGGGATTTTGGGTCGGACGTGGCTCACGATTTACACTCGTCATATTGACCTATATCCATCACGACTGGAGTGGTCTCGGCGAGCACGGTTCGTCCTCTGAATGCATACGCGTAGAATGGCAGTCTGAAATGGTCAGACAGACACCCTTTGTAAAAAAATTACCAAAAAAAAATATTATTAGATATTGTTGTAAAAATTATTATTTAAGTTATCTATTTATTTTGATCTTTACGCATAAATAGTCTAGTACTTACTCTTGTGTTTATATGGCAGAAAAAAGGACGCAGCTATGCAGCTTGTGAGGGGCGATTTGTCACGTTAGTAGAAATAGTTGGTCGTCACCAAGTGAAGACCAACTACTGCATTCGAGTGTGTTTTTAAATGATAATAACATACATACTTTTCATTTATTTTACACTTTAAATTGGCTTACTGCTTTTTAATGGACTACAAAACATGGTCGAGTGGTATATTTTTAAGACATTTTCTGTCTTCACTTTGGGCAACTAGACATCTATTGCGTATTCATTCTACGAGATCAACGTTATACCTACATTACGTATGCTTGTTGTTATATTGGCGTGTGTTGGCCCTATTTAGTCATTGTGAAGCAAAGTTCATGAACCTACATATATACACTGAATGATAGTACATATTTGTTGTTTTTGGTTGTAAGCATCGTACAATTACAACGTCATTAATGTTTTGAATCAAACAAAAGCCCATACTACATTCAACATTGATTGCTTTGATGTTGATTATAAAACTTTGTCTTGCGTAGAACATGTAATTGGAACCTCAGCATTCTATAGAAATACAATGTTTTACTCTATCTAGGTTAGTGTTTGACCAATATTGAGGAGATGAGCATCTCCTCAATTAGGCTTTTCGCTAAACATAAGAATCGTTCGTCTGCCGGAACACCAATAGGTGCATATCGATAGATTTTCAACTGGACAAT
Source organism: Crocallis elinguaria (assembly GCA_907269065.1). Classification (NCBI taxonomy): domain Eukaryota; kingdom Metazoa; phylum Arthropoda; class Insecta; order Lepidoptera; family Geometridae; genus Crocallis; species Crocallis elinguaria. The sequence goes on along the minus strand of OU026065.1, from coordinate 10,225,776 downwards.
AATACCATTGAAAATAGTTTGTTATTATAACCATGAATATGAATAATCTTTGGACTGCTGCCATGACACGATGGATGATGGGAATCCCACTCCATTAGTCGGTCGGTTGACGGTTGTCATTCGAGACGAACATTTGCGGAATCAGTCAGGACCTTGCTCATTTCCAATCTAAACAAACATACAATTGCGTAATTTAACATTATGGGTTTGCATTTGGTCACATTTCACCTGAAATCATGTAACCTCCGACAGGAGAGATTTTCAAATCTTTTCCGTGCGCACAATGAAAGAATTCTTCTAATTCTGTTATTTTATTTCTCTTCTACATTATTACTACATTATACTTCAACAATTAAGGGAAAGGCTCTCAGAGCAATTTAACTTTAGTGAGCGCTCTCCTGGATCCAAAGTGAATAAGGAAATATGAATGAAAACTCTCCTCCAAGATTCCACTCTTGCTCAACAGAAAATACCAACTCGAATCTTAGTAATAGGCCCAGTTACTTCAAACTTTAAACAACAATAATTATAACAAATGAAAGTTAACCCACAACGAAGCAGCCATTACCCGTCTCCGAAAAGTTGTGAAGTTTAATAAAGAGGCTAAAATAAGAATATTTGAAGTCGTAACTCGCTAGCTCCCCACATCCGTAACTCATCTCTCCCCTGTAACAGCGAGTGTGGGTGTTTTGCGGCGGCCCTACTCGTTAACCCTCGTTCCGCACGTCATTTTTGTGATGCAAATCCAGTCTGTTTATTTTAATAGACTTGATGGAAATCTGGAGGTGTGTGACGCTTTTCGTATGTGTCGCTGGCTGGTTTGAGCGCCAACTAACCAAAAGAAACAACTTGAATATCAGCAAATCAATCTGCACTGGACCATAGCGTGGAAAATAATGACCTATACACAATACCGGCCACTGCCTCAATGAAAGCAAGATACAGAAAACATGATAGAGCGTGGCTAAGTGGGCTAAGCCTGTCTGCAAAGCGGCCCTAGGTTCGACGCCCAAATTTGTGTTCAGAACAAATCGTTTTTTTGGGGTCTTGGATGTTTGTGTTGTGAAATCTATAGTGCAGCTAGGAGTGTGATTAAGTATTATCAGTTTCTTGTTCGCTTCCTAATTCGAACCTGTATTCCAGCCGGCCTACATGCTTGCTTTTCAATCCTTACTAACAGTTTTACTAATAAGCACTGTATAACGGTTAAATAGTTTCAACACAATGTTTTGTCTGTTTCGATTCAGTTTAAAATTGTCAAAGAATAACAAAGACTAAACATTGGGTAACTATAATACCACCGTTATACAATACACTGTTTATTAGTAAGGCTGTATTAGTATAAATAGAAAAGTCTGTTTGTTACCTCTTCTTTTCGCACCCAATCAAATAGACCGAACGAGTTTAAATTTGACAGAGACGCGTAGAGCCCAATGAATGACATAGGGTAACCACTAGTAATTATGAAAAGCGAAATGATTCGACATTACTGTTAAAATTCTTACATCAACAAGACAAGTTATCATTGGAAAACCTTAGAATATGTAGAAACGATAGAAACATAAGTAGATACAGAATAAAGCGCCTTCAGAAATGGAGCACGTCCATCGCAGGCTATGAATAAGAAACGAGCAGCTGGCGAAAGAATTAGGACGAGCATTCATAGTAGGCTGCCACAGGCAGATGCAGGAGGTGAACTTTTTATATTGCTATTTGAAGGGATGAAACTGGCGGGCACGGTGGGTTTCTGGAAGGTTCATTGACTTTGAGCGCGGATTGGATCTATTGATGTCTTTGTCATTTATTATGTTATTATAAAGACAGCATTAGTTTTATGTCCGTGTTTCGGGTAGACGAGCGTGACAGAGCTGCTGTTAGAGTCATTTCGTTTAACCTTCTTGAGTGCTCCCTTGGGGCCTATATGAATAAAGCATCTTGAATTTGATTTTGGAAAAACTATCACCTTTTGACATACAAGCTTCGACAACAAAGTTTGAAGCGATGATAGCACAGTTATAGTGAGGTTTCGATGAATGTATTAAGAATAAGCTATTAATCTATTAAGAATAAAAACAGACGGTTAGTCTTATTGTACTTTTACTAGGTGATAGGAGTAACTCTTCTGCGAGTGTCCGTATGGGTTGGTACCACCGCTTTGCTCGTTGATCGTGAAGTCTGCCGCCAAGCAGTACGAGTATACTTGGAATATATTTTTGACTGTGGTAGGTTTTCGGATGACTACTATTTCACCTCCTCTCAAATGACGATTAGGTGGTTGAAGATTGAATATGCTAAGCCTATAACGAGATAGTGACTGCGTGGCTGCCGGAACTATAATCCTAAGGTGATCCTAAGGCTTGATGACCTCTTTTGATTAATCTCTTTCTTTACGACCGTGATTACTATAGGACATTGAATCCAAATCACCCACACAGTAATAAACTACGTTAGTAACCATGAGCAGAGTTAAGTTACAGATAATGTATAAAACCGTAACAGCATTTATTGCTCTTCAACAAGGTTTATGGCAGAATTGACAGGCTTTAAAAAATGATAAGTAGACCATTCGAATCTATTCTCATATTCATAAAGAAATAACACGTCTTTAAATTACTACTATACCTACTTAATTTCATTAGTTTTTTTTTTAATTCTAGATGATGCGTTTTATTTTTCTTGCTGATGGCGACGTGTAATTTGAAGGTGAAGACGAGACAAAATTGTAAATACATTTTAGCATCGACTATTATACCATCCTCCTTGCATTTTAGGTAACTTTAAGAGATGTTAACTATTTTATTTAAGGCGTCTATAGCAGCTAAATAGCTAACAGTTAAAAGGTTATTTAGGTTTTTTAACAAAATCAGATGAACTTCTGGCTCTGGAAAAAATATATGTCATTGTTCATCATATTACTGATAATCTTGTTGTGATCAAAACAGGTTTTTAGCAAATATACTCGATCAGAAAAAATGTCAAGTTACCTCTAAAAATAAGTTTAGAATGAAATGTCTCTGTTGTTATATCTCTGTCATAAATGTATATTGATAGAATTAACAAAACTTACGTATTATATAATGATAAAAAAACTTGGTTGTGGTACATCTCCGATAAGGCATCTACTTTTAAGGTAATTATACTTTTTTGGATTGTTACTCCAATTTAGTACTTAGCTCGCGCGGTCTTACTTCTCTTTTACACTTACGCAAACCGACAGTGTGTATAAATTTTTATTATTTTAAAGAGGAGAGAATGACGAATGTCATTGACTCGGGATACCTACCGGCTAAGCTTTAGTCATGTTGCGATTCACTATAATATACTTACAGGGAATATTCAAACACGCCACATATTTTATGTCACTCACTGTATCACAATTTACAAGTCTGACAGAATCAGTTTACAGTAATCCGGGCATATAGCTAATTGGTAGCATTTGTAGGACATTGCTGATACTGATATTAATTACTTGTTTAGTTTATTTGTGTTTACATTGCACATATATTTTATTATTGCACAATAAGCGTTCTCACTTTTACACTGAACTTAAGGTTATTGTCACATATATTTTAAGTCATTTTGTAATATCGATATTTTGACCATTTTATATTATACTTCGTCATTTTTATAGTAATCATTTTTGTACTTCGTCAATTTTATATTTCGACGTTTTAGCATTTTGTCATTTTTATTCTGCGAGTTACATTCAGACATTTATAAACTTCGACATTAATATACCTTGTCAGCTGTCACTGTAGACTTTAATCGCCTTAAATCCCATAATCCACGCATCTCCAATGTTCAAACAACAATGCTGACTGTTGCCAATTCTAAAAACAACGTCTGGAAGCTGGATGTAACATTTAGGTATATTAAACATTCTTTTATTAGCTTTACTTATACTACTACTACTACTTACTTACTATGTAATTAAATCTTGGATGTCAATTAGAACCTATTTGGATGACAATATAATAATTTGGTATCATAGCTGATCTGACCAGTAATTGAGCCAGGAGAGGAGAGGAGTAGTAATTCTCTTCAGTATATACTAATTATATAAGTAAGTAAATCCTTCGAGTTTGGGCTCATATGATTTGTTTTGACGAGTCCAATAGATATCACTTGGTGTCGAGGGTCTGATGGTAGAGCCTGGAATTCGAAGCTTGTTTTTTAGCTTTTTGATTTTTAACTACAATGTACTGCATGGAAAGAGAGTTAATCCAACCACAAAATGTATGTATGTAATTTGTATGTTTATATTTAAGCGACTGACTCTGATCGTTTATATTTCGGAATCGCAACCCGACAGAGAAATATTGTCAGGATTATGTCCATGTTTATGCAGCTGAGAAGTCGCATCTAAACGGGAAATTGCTCTGACGGGATCCGATTCCGAAATATAAATGATCTGTAACAGTCGCTTCCTATAAGAAATAATTTTTTTTTCAATCTAAGTAATAATAATTTCGATAGCAAGTTTGGATATCCTTTTATTACATTCTTTCAAATTCAAATTCAGAAGTCTTTATTCAAATAGGCCCCAAAGGAGCACTTATGAAAGTTAAAATGACTCTAACAGCGTGCCTCTGCAACATTCGTCTACCTGAATCACAGACTAAAACTAATGCTGTCTTTATCAGAATCAGTCTTTGTCTAAACACTACTACACTCGCCACATTTGGCAGCAGCTGTGCCTCTACAAAGACAGTTTGCAATAATCATTATGCTACCCTACACTTCCTGTCTAGTAAACCTTCCATGCAACTTTGTTTCACTGCGTCTGCACCCAAGATGGCTCGAAGCGTTGAAAGGGGCGGAAACGGCGCCGCACAAAGGGACGCTAGGCAGAAAACGGGGGCGGACACATGCCACTTTATATGCTGTTTAGCGCACAGCCTAGGGCTCTGAGGTTACGAGCCCTATAAATGAAAATGAAATATGTAGTATTCAAGGTGTAATCAATACTTTTGTCACTGACGTTGCATTTGTATGTATCCTTTCCTATTTCGTTGTCTATGCTAGTACAAATACAAGTACGTTCGTATTCTTGGCAAGCTATGTAGAATGTAGATAGGAATACAGGGGGGAATAACTCAGGACTTGTGAAATAGGAAGAAAACAGTATCTACATTCTTGTAGCGTCAAAAACAATTAAGGGAGAAAAAGAATTAATATTATAAGGGTCTTAATAATAAACAGTGTTAACAAATAACGGCTCCGTAGCTAAGTTGGTAGTAACCCTGCCTGCAAAGCAAGGGGTCCCGGGTTCGATTCCCGGCCGAGGCAGATTTTGTGTAAGCATAAAGTTTGTTCTCGGGTCTTGGATGTTTGTGATATGTATCTGTGTGTGTCCATGCCACCTGCGACACAGGGAATCCTAGTGCGGGGTATGAGTGTAAGCGTTTATTTATTTATTTAAGTGCATAGTTGCACATTGTTTTGTCTTTGACAATTTGAAATTGAATCGAAAGAGACGAAATATTGTGTAACTATGCAACCAAGACATTGCTTTTTCCAAATTACATGATTCTAGGTCAACGGCAATTACCCTATAGGTTTTGATTCCCGTTCTTGACAGACAGACAGGACAGACAAATTTATAGATTCGCAACACGCTAACCCGTCTGGTCGTGATACCCACAATTATGTTGTTTCCTTTCTATGACCACAATCGTTGTAAATGAGACAAAAGAATACATAAAACAACTAGCACTAAGGGAATTACCAATTGTAGCTATTATTCCGATAGTCTTACAACATCGAGTTACGTTTACGGTTATGTATTGAAGTAATTAGCATAAGGGCTATAATTATGGTCAAGAATAGGTAGCTGTTTGGAGTTATAGTCGGAAAATTAGATAGTACGTGCCAATAAGACGTAAATTATGGAACAATGTTAAAATAGATATCTCAATGACCGTCAATGAAGAAATCACGAAATATGGATCGTTTAGAATAGAACTTTCAAAGGTGGACGCACACTTGTCTGCGCCGTACGCGTCACATCACTGAAGGTTCACATCACATCACATTATCACTGTCTAACGCCGCCCAGCTCAACCAATCACAACACGCCGTCTTCACTCGTCTGATGTGTGAGTTTTAAATTGACCAATCACAACACGCCGTCTTCCCTCGTCCCCCGCCAACATTTGACGATTGTGTTCTCGTACAAAACTTGGATTATGCGGCGTCTAGGTTTACCTACTGGTCTGTGACCCTACCATAACCATCACCGCATCGCATTCACTTCACCTTTACTCGTATAGTTTACCGCGTAGAAATAATGTGCATACATGACTGTGTTCCAGTTAGATGTGTACAGTAGTCAGTGAAATTACTAGGTAATAATAACTTAATAACTGATGTCTCATGTCACAATGTCAGGGTAACGAGCGCGTGTACTGCAATGGCGCGCAAGCGCATGTCTTATTTCTTGCAATTGTTAGGGTCAGGCACACTAACCATCAAGCAAAAGATCCGTTTGTCTCGTTTACATACAGTATCATTTTATATTTTGTTTTACATTTATGTTTAACGTTAAAGAGGTTACTTATAAAAGGCAAGTTTTGAACTAAACGGCTCAATACTTTAGTTTCTGTTATAATATAATATCTATCGTCCGAAGAATCAACTGCGATTATATAATAATTGGATTCTCTAATGTCAAGACACAAGATCAAGATTTCAACACTAACTTTCGTATCGTTATATGGAAACTCCAACATAGCTCAATGCTACTAGAGTCTATATTTGGATTTTAGTTTTTTTTTTATTAATAAATTTTGAGTGTACCTCTGCTTATTTTAAATATTAGACTCTAAGGCTAAGATTCAGAGATGAGTCTAAGCGTGGACTTTTGCTTCCATATGTCAAAACTGTATAGACTTTGACATATGGAAGCACGAATCTCCGCTTAGATTGGTCTCTGAATTTGAGCCTAAGATTTAAAATAAGCAGAAAGAAAACAAGCTCTAAGACTAAGAGCAACCAAAACTTGTAAAATTGGCGGTATAGGTTGTGCCCATGGAAGTTGCCTCGAAAGTTGAACAACAATAACAAACGACAATAAGCAATTATTATCTCACAAGGAAAAACAGCAACAATATTTTGTCTGCAGAGCTAAATTACACAACTCATAATTTCTAAGCGATCATAAATAGAAGCTGACCTTTGGAACGGCTTTGTTTACAAACGCTAGGTTTTTGGTAATTTTGATTTATATTTGTGTTTTGTTCGTCGTATTTGTTTTAAGTTTCAATGTCGATTTAAAGCGTGCGAGTCAAGTGACGCCAATGAAAACCATTCTGTGCGCGAAATCGATTTCGCACAGGTTGATTTGATTGTATTAAAAAATTCGGTTGTTGTGAAGAGGTTTTTATGCTCGATTGGTTATGAACGCTATCTCGCCAGATTGTTGACTATAGTATGGTCGAAGATACTTTAAACTTCATTCTTGTTAATATGGGAGGATTAACTCTTCTGCGAGTGTCCGTCTGGGTTGTTACCACCGCTTTGCTCGTGAAGTCTGCCGCCAAGCAGTAGTGTGCAAGCATTACTGTGTTCCGGTTTGATGAGCAGAGTAACCAGTGAAATTACTGGGCTTATGAGACTTAATACCTAATGTCTCAGGGTAACGAGCGCACTGCAGTGCCGCGCAGGTCTTTGTGTTTCAAAGTTCTGGGTGGCACTGCAATCGTTATGGGCCGGCGTTATGCTTACCATCAGGGAAACGACCAGGTCGTCTCGTCACCAAATAACAAATTTTAGTAAGTAAACAAAAAATCGTCTTTGCAATAAAGTATGCCTCTGTAAAGTGAATAACTAGCTTCGTGTATCCCAGGCATTAGCGTTCCACTCTACTCTTGACTGATTGCGCTTGCCTCGGAAAACGTGCAGCTGACGCGAAAAAATTGTAATGTTGGCAATCTGCTACAAATCACTCACACTGCCGCGATTCGCTTTTTTCCGCTTTTCCACTAACCAATTACTTTTTTATAAGTTTTTTACAACGCTGAGTATATTACCCGAAGTGTTGCATCTTTTTTATTAAGGGAGTCTGTGGTTGTTGAGAGTTATTTTCTTTTAAACTTATAGGAATTTTGTTTGTATTATTTTGCTAAGTTTTGAGTACGTCTCGGTGTAATTCTACTTACAATTTGTTGTTACAATCTGTTTGTGGGGAAGAAAATTGCAACGTAAATGATATTAGGGGTAGCGCACGAGCTGTTACGTTGCAATTTGCTAGTCCACATGAGAAAAATTGTAGGTGAGATTGCACCATTACAATAGGCTTTGAGATATCAATCCGCTATAAATACTGTGAGTTTCGTCTCAATTTGAGTATCTCCAAATCGCGAGTATATACACTGAGAAAAATACTTGTTAAAATTTATAAAAAAAAATGTTAAATACTATCAAAGAATTTGTTTATATACGAGCGCATAAACTAACATGATTTCAGCTATAAAGTTACGTCGATTAAGCGATCTAACAAGCAGTCTTATTAAAACCAACTAAGTATTTGTCAACTGTATCAAGTCAGGTTATTTTGATTATTAAATTAATAAACTGAAAATTATAGCATCGATAATACAACTTCATCAAAACTATCAAGTACCTACGCGAAATAAATAAGTAGAATATTAGTATTATATATGTTCAACTTGATAGATATTCGATCATTTTAACTTTATTGTTTCAAATAATGGTCGTTTATAATTTCTGACACTTTTTTTATTGTTTTATTAATTTTTTTTCCAATCAAGCAAATTTTGAACTTGATTAGTCAAGATTTTTCTCAGTGATAGGTAACTTCTGGGCAAGTGTCATGTTTAACTCCAATCGTAATACTCGTCAAACCAGTCATGCACTCGTATGTATATAAAATAATATTATGCGTCGTCGAGTAACTCAGAAGAAAATAAAAACAATAAAATGATGTCCCCACTGTGTCATATGGAGGCTTCTCCGTCGAACGACACCTATATCCTAGAGAGAGCAGTTCCATTTCCCGTTGGTAGATGGGAAACCGGGAAGATTGCCCGACTAAACATGTATGATATAGATTCATTCCTCTAGCACTTAAATATTTATCTCACTCATTTCTTAGGTCCATTTAACAAATCGAAACCAGTTGATGACTGCAATCAATCTCGAGGCTCGAGAGGCACTGCCAATATTTCGTTCGTTAGAGTAATTGGTGTAATAAATTATATTATAATATTTAGAAAGATATAGTGGAAAGAACATCTCACTTGTTAAAATTATTTTATTTAACATCTAAATCTTTAAATTATAATATGAGTAGTATATATAAAAAAACACTTAAAAGTATTTTTTTACTCACAACATCAAAAGAAGTATTATTTTATCTTGTTTAGTTGGACCAGCCTTTTAATAACTCAAATGTACCAAGGAGATTAAGATATTATATAATTTAGAAAATGTGGACATCTCATGAACGACAATAATGACAGCAAATATCGCCTTGGGACAGCAAATGACGGTTGCGCAAGTTTCCTCTTACAACGCAGTCTATAATCAATATTCTAGACCATTGGTTCCCAAAGTGGTCCAGGTGGACCCCAGGCGTCCACGGCAGACGCGACGGAGGTCTACGTTGGCGTGACAAAAAAATGGAGGTTCACAATTCGTAAGCGGGGGTCCACGAAAATGTATCTGCTTTCGATCGTGAAGAACTAAAATGTTGTCTTGACTTCACCTACCAATGTAGGCACATATTTTAAGAAGCTCAGCGACTGTTACTTGTAAAAACTTGCATATTCCATATTCGGTAATATGGAATATGCTCAGTCGCAACGCAAATTTTCATAGTTAGATCTAATCCTCACATTTTTTGTCGAGTTTTGGGAGTATGGTAGAAATGTAGATGCAGGGGGTCCACCGGAAAAAGCTAAATTTTGTGAGTGGTCTAAGAGAAACAAAAGTCTGGGAACCTCTGTTCCAGACCTTACTCGGTGTAACACAAATAGAAAACAAAAATAAATAGCATCGAGAGAAAATCTGCGGCGTACGACCCATCGAACGCTCGTAAAGAACGGTAAAGGACTGGTCGTTTGGTAACTGGTACTATGTAAGGGCAAGGCCATCCTAAAATAAATACACTGCTTTTTACAGACCTCTTTGGAAAGCTTTCCAACCGTCACGGAGCGAGGAGAGGAAAACTATAAAAAACTGTCTGATCTCTCCGATGTACAACGAAATGGTATTAGATGAGAATCATCCGAGATTACCAGGTTCTACTGTGAGATTACTCTCAGATGTTAATAGCTCGGTAATAGCATACATTCATCAATATGAATTATAATAATATTACTATACGTATGAATCGGAATCCGAACGTAACGCCTCATTTGGATTAGAAACAAATCTACATATTATTACTCCAATAATCAAATCAAGAGAGCGAGTATGGCCGAGCGGGAATTTGTGCGACTTTCAATCCGACGCACCATAGTTCGAATCTCGACTCGGCCCGCACCAATGACTTATATCATGTTATGTACGGATTATTCACACTCGCTCTAAAACGGTGAAGGAAAACATCGTGAGGAAACCGGCATGTTTAAGAACCACAAAATTCGATGACATGTGATATCCACCAAGCCGCACTGGGCCCGCGTGGTGGATTATGGCCCATACCTCTCACTCTGAGAGAAGGCCGGTATCCCAGCAGTGGGAGCGTAAAAGGCTGATAATTAATCAAATCAAGAAGATGTTTGCTAGCTTTAATTGTAAAACAAAAGAGTGTTGGAGTGTAGCTAACCTAATCATTCCAAATAGAGGTTAACGAATTTTTACAAAAGGTTAACCTAGAAGCAGAATCGAAATAATAGACGATAACGGGTATAAATGTGGGCGGCGCGCTAGATTAATAGATTTGTGCTAAACAGAGTTCATCTTTGATTCTATAGTTGGTGAGGAGGAAGCTCAAATATAACAGGACTAGAAATTGGCGTAACGAAACAACAAAACTATTCGTCAAATTAAATATTAATGCCACGTTCGGTTCTGTATATCTATACAAATAAACAAAATTGAAGTCTCTGTTTGTATTATCAAAATAACAGCTTTTTACCAAATGCATATGAAAGTATATACGGAAGATATAGCAAAACAACCATTTGTCTGTCTGTCCCAAGTCTGTCCCAATCTCCAAAACGGCTGGACCGATTTTGACGGGACTCAAGATACAAGGAGTAACATAGGCTACTTTAATTTTAGAAAAATAATTAGGGTTCCGCGCAAAAAAATAAAAACCAAAAAATCCAATACCTCCACGCGGGTGAAACCGCGGGGGAGCAGTTAGTATAATATAAAAAGCGAACACAGAGTTATATAAACACAGGTGTTTGTCTCCCTATAGAATAAGCAGGCATACATTTTTAAACAGGAAAATACGTTTTTATTTCTGGGCGTCAAACGAAAATCTCTAGACATCACCTGTGACATAAATGTATCTGAATTCCTTCCATTTTGTCGAGTAACGTTCATGGATTTATACGAAAGGCGGTCTTCAGTTTTTGCTAGCCTTTTCTTTATTTTTCCTAACGGGTATTTTGGGTCATCATATCATCTTGATCCAGATGGTCTACTTTCACATTCATAAACGCAAGCAGCATCGAAAAATTAAGCATCATTTAAAGAGTCTTTGATCAAAAAATACCTAATTTTATGCAAAACTAAATCAACTACTGATTTAGTTCCTATAAACAATACAACAGGGCTGCGTCGAAATCCGGACATGAAGTTCTATTTCTCGGATTTCGATACCATCCTGCTTCCTTTCTTACATATTTTTTTATCAACTAACCTTTAATAGGTGGAAGCTTCACCAGCTCTTGATTTTGGTTTTGCACGTTGAACCGGCTGGAGCTGTGCCTCCTCGGCTGACCGTTCCATCCCGGAGGCCGGGGTCCGTCGGCGGTGCGCGGGACGATCGCCGAGGGCGGTGGCGGTCCACTAGCTAGGGATGAGTGCTTCTCCGGGCGACTCTGAGGACAATCGAGAACATGGCTTAGATACCGATGATTTATTTTAGCATTTCGGTGACTAAACAAGAAGATAAGCAATTAGCACATTCACTTGCCCAAAGACGTACCTAGACTTTATCGTCCAGAGAAAATGATCAATATTTAGCTAGGTACTATTCTATAATAATTTTATTGGATTTGGTGGTTGTGGTAATACTTAAGATTGAGCATTCGATTAGTATCTGTTAAACCGTATTTACATTTGAGCCGCTCTTATGCATGAGCGGTTCATGGTCATGTTTGATGTCGGGCCCAATTCCCAGAGACCCTCAAACGTAAGTCCGGCTCACGCCGCTCACGTCTCACGGCAATGGGCTTTCTTTCGCTTATGTTTTTAGACGAACAAACTGATCAACATTTGAGCGACACGTATCTGAACTAGATCTTGGATTGCTCTTTTCGGACTCTATGAGATGGACTATAAGGACTCCGCGCAATCCGACCTTCTTTTACAAGGAGATTATACGCAGCCGAGCGCTCGACAAAATATATCCTTGCCGAAATAGACTAATTACTCATCGCTCTCTTTTGGAAAGGTATATTTGAACTGTATCAAAAGAAGGAACTTGCTATGTTTCAACTTATTGAACCAAATCACAGAACATTCCGCATTAATTAAAAGTATTTACTGAGATTCGATATAACGACCAGATAGGCAATCGTCGCTATATTTTCCTTGACTCTATTAATACTATAGGTTTGTAATCAGTACATAAACTAGATAACAATGAAGCGTATACAGTAGGTAGTATATTTAACAAATAAATAAAATTGAAATGTCTGTTTGTAATATCAAAATAACAGCTTTTTACCAAATGCATATGAAAGTATACACGGTATCTATAACAAAACAACCATTTTTAAAATTTTTGTCTGTCTGTGTGTTTGTTCCGGGTAATCTCCGAAACGGCTGGGCCGATTTTGACGGGACTTTCACTGGCAAATAGCTATTGTTACAAGGAGTAACTTAGGCTAATTTTATTTTAGAAAAAGATATAGGATTCCGCGCAAAAAAATAAAAACCATGAAAACCAATATCCCCGCGCGGGTGAAACCGCGAGGCAGCAGCTAGTTACCTATACGTATAAAAATCAATGAAAATTATCTATGGCATTCGTAACGAAATCAAACGTTATCCAGTATGATAGCAACACTTTTTCATATTAAAGCGTCATTAGTACTTATACCTAAATTTTGTAATCTATTTCGTCATCTATCGTGGAAAAGATTAACCAATCCCTACTAATATTATAAATGCGAAAGTGTGTTTATTGGTTTGTCCTTCTTTCACGCAATAACGGAGCAACGGATTGACGTGATTTTTAGCATAGATAGATATAATTTATGGACCGGAGTGTAACATAGGCTACTTTCTATCCCGGAAAAATGCACGGTTCCTGTGGGAACGCGGGTGAAAACCGCGGGCATTTATGTCCCGTTGCCTGACACATGCGCCAGGTACCTAGTCATTAAAGAGGAATAACAAAAAGACTTATTAAGTAAGTATAATAACAAGATAATAAATAAAGTTAATAGAGAGATAAAAGTGGACAGAGCACGGGAGATTACACAGAGATAAGTTCCAACTCTATCTACACGAATCCTAGTATATTCTAGTCAGAACAACAAAAGTTCGTCGACCTATTGTACTTCACAGAGGCTAGTATAGTAATAGATTTAACCTTTTGTTAAAATTAAAACTAGGGCCTTAAGTAGTGTGGCGTTAAGTCGTCGAGGTACTAAAGAATTTATAGGCAACAGCTGCGGAGATTCTCAAGCAACACCGCAGAGACACAGACACAACGCGTGTCCACACGAACGTCTTAAGTAAATAATTGCAGAGTTAATTATTAATCGTTCTTGTGTATTTTCAAATCTATAAATGCTACGCTACCATAAAAAAAGTATAATATGGTATAGGTAAGGATTCCCATAGTATCTGGAGTAATTGCCACGCCGATATCAGTTATCATAAGCTTTATAAGTTGGAATTTTATGAAGGAAACTGGACCGGATTGCAGAGTATTAAAATAAAGAGGTTTACAAAGAGACAAAGACACTCGTAACTATCTTTTGCAGAAAGTATAGTAGAACATATTTGTGACACAAAAGGAAAACTAAAAGAAGTATTTATGGTTCAATATGTTATATGAAAATTTTAATTTGATTTTGAAATTTCTCATCTTCTCTTTTCATATGTCATTAAACAGTGGGAGAGCGAGGCGCAGAAGCAAGGCACGGAAAGGCAGAAACACTAAAAAATTGTTAGGCGACTATAATAGCAAAAAATAATAGCAAAATTTTTTTGCACGGAACCTTAATTATTTTTCTAAAATAATAGCATAAGTTACTCCTTGTAGCATCAGCTACCTGCCAGTGAAAGTCCCGTCAAAATCGGCCCAGCCGTTTCGGAGATTACCCGGAACAAACAGACAGACAGACAAAAATATTAAAAATGGTTGTTTTGTTATAGGTACGTATATACTTTCATATGCATTTGGTAAAAAGCTGTTATTTTGATATTACAAACAGACACTTCAATTTTATTTATTTCTATAGAGAAAAGCAGTAAACAACGAAGTGCAATTAGTAATTACATGCAACTAAAATTGTGTAAAGGATTCCTAATAATGTTCGCGGCCAGAGAATTTAACACTGCGGAAAATGTACATTTCTCACAGTCCACAGTCAGTCCCAAAATCTTTTTATAAAATCTCAATGTAAACACGAAAGTGTCTCTCCATTTGCTCATAAAATTATTTTAAAGCAGTGCAAGTTATCCACGCGAATCATTTTTATGTGGGTAGATCTATTTTCGCCGAATTGCATTCAGTATTACGTAGGTTCGTGGGCGTGCCAGTATTTCACTGTATCACACTTTTGTAAATATTGATACTAAGAACAGTTTAATGCAGAATTTGTAGTCGTTCTGGTTTGACGATTGTGTTCTCATGCAAAACTTGGATTATGCGGCGTCTAGAAGTACTGCGGCGCAAGTACGGATCTTTATGATAGATAAAATTCGATAAAATTGACAGTTCAAATCGATAAAGTGGGTTTTATTGACCATTTATACAATTTATCGAACCTCGATTCTATCCACAAAAGTTATCGAATAGCTAGGTCAAATCCAAAGAGAATATAGAGCTACTACAATACTTACTACAATACGCGCAGGCCTTTGTGTTTCAAAGTTCTGAGTGACACTGCAATTGTTATGGGCCGGCGATATGCTTACCATCAGGCAAACGACCAGCTCGTCTCGTTACCAATAACATAAAAAAAAACTTTACGATCAGACTTCGGTACTCGCAACGTTCGATAAATTTATCGAGTTTTTCGACGAGCAAAGCGGTTGTACCAACCCAGACGGACACTCGCAGAAGAATTAGTCCTACCACTAACAAAAAGGAGAACAAATGTTCCACATCCATTGTCTCTGCTGTATAAATGTGAAATACGTTTACACACGCAGTGAATGAGCTCGAAACGTGACGTGGGTGCCTGAATGAATGTTTATTCTTGTTAGCGAGCTATTGAGGGTTTAATAATTAACTGTCTTTGTAAGTAGGTAACTGAAAATAGACATCTACACTTCAAAACTTAAGAATTAAAGTCTGTAATATTAACCTTAGAAATACTGTCATTAAAAAACTATGGTTATTAGCTATGAGACAATGTCTCAGGGTATAAAACGAGCGCAATGCAGTGCCGCCCAGGCCATTGTGTTTCAGTTCTGGACAGCACTGCAATTGTTATGAGCTGGCGTTATGCTTACGATCAGGCAAACACGTATCTTTATCCAGTAAAATAAAATTCAGAACCTTCAAAAGGTTCAAAATATTCTACAAACAGATTACGTTTTTTATCAATGTTTATAATCTCTATCTATGTTTTTGTGTCTGTCATTTGTTATTCCTTATACTCTCTCTAAACCTCAGGATAGGCTGCGTTTCATCACTCTCGCGCTACGCCGATGTAATATACAAGATATCTTTATGTATATAGTATATGAGATATATCTTTGAAAACCAGAAATCGCGCGGGTACTATTAACGCCCTTCCGGCCTAATTCTACATGTAACACTTTGTCATTACATTCTACTGCAAGCGAAAAAAAAAGGTATAAATAGCAAGTAAGCGTATTGTACACGTTGTTACGTTCCAATTTGCTGGCTCACGGTAGATTGTAACGACAAATCGCAAGTCCGACTGGGCCACGAACAGATCTTTAGTTTCCCATAAAATAATCTCCAGGAACTAGATATTTAATGGGAGGTTGTTCTCCAAGGTTTATTGAAATGAAGTCATTTGTATGCGCTAGCAAAGTGCGTGTCGTCAGTCGACACGAAGTGCAACATTCGCGCAGACAACTGCAATCACCCATACTTATACATATAGAAACAATAGCGTTTTACGAAGGTATTATGTACGAGTAGGTGTTAACGTGTTTGCGACTCAGGGTGACATACAATGAATTAACATATGGTTAATGTCAGGACTTACTTTTTATTACGGCATTCTCTTATGCCTTAATCATTGAAATTTAAAAAAAAATAGAGGAAATAATGCCTTCCTACAACATATAGAAATATCTTTTGTCTCCACTCCTGTAAGTTTATGTTCGCCTGGTACTTCTCACACCAAAATAATGGAATGTAGAATAAATACATTCCTACTTCCTACTATATATATAATATTATAAATGCGAAAGTGTGTTTGTTGGTTTACTGGTTTCTTGGTTTGTCCTTCTTACACGCAGCAAGGGAACAACGGATCAACGTGATTTTTGACATATATATAGTTTAGGGACCGGAGAGTAACATAGACTACATTTTATTCCGAAAAAATGCACGGTTCCTGTGGGAACGCGGGTGAAAACCGCGGGCAGAAGCTAGTCTCTAATAATTACAATGGTGGTAGAGCATCTCCTAGAGCTCACGTGACTAGGATAAGTTGAAAATCTCGCCAAGCACCTATTTGGTGTGTCTTCATGACTTTTGCAATGAATCCCTTTTAATAATTAGTAGCTTTTTACGTCCCTATCGCTAACAAAAATTAGCGAACTTGTAGAACTTGATACCTGTAGAAAGTATCCGCATCTTAGAGCACATCGACGCTTAAGATCAGGCGATATAGTGGGGACAAACGAAAAATAATCTATAAACGTATCATTTAACATTTCCCATGATATAGGTACGAACTATACGATACTAAAATCTAGTGAGAGGCCATTTTAGCTCGTATAAACTTAAAAAGCCTCCCTTTATCGATCACGACCGTATCACGGCCAACGATTTGAATAGTTTATTAAACCGAATGTACTTGTACTATTACTGATTCTGTGCCACTAGTAGACATCACTGGGTTACTATAAATACAGCGGGTGCCGCGTAATCAATACAAGACCGGCTGATTACTTTTTGTAGACACGTATAAAAGTTGCCAGACCTATAATAATCCCGTAGGACTCGTATAGGAGTAATATCTGTGTGTGTGTGCGTTTCCGTGATATTCTCGGAACGTCTGGAAGTAAAGGGAAAAAAATAAAAACGCCGTTTTGTAGGGGATGGTGTCCGAACAGGATAAAGAAAAAGTCTCAAGAAGTGTAAAAAGACCGACCAAGTCGTACTTGTCGGACCGCGCATAATATGGGGTTCTGTAGCTTTCCACAACTCAAAAAGTTTTTATAACAGGAAACCTGAAATTGCTAAAAAAGAGTTCTCTTGCCACACTCAGACTCGCTTTATGATCACTTAAGCGACTGAGTGTAGATTTAAAAAGATACCTCTCAGAGTCAGTTAACGGTTCATTAAAGACTGCTAATGGCAATTAAAGTTAAGGAAAGCTAGACCCTTACATAAGTTCTGTTTAATGACAGATTTTGACGTTCAAACGTGAAGCTAGAATTCGATTTTCTCATCTGATTTTTATGTAAACAAATAACGCACACGAAAGAAAGAAATATTGCAAGGTTAGCAAAATAGCGTATAATTCAATATTTCGTCTATTTTCAACATTACTTTAAATTTTGATACCTGTTCAAGTTATTTCGGGGAGATTGGGACAGGTCACAGGTGGAAGTCGGAACCGCGGCGCAAGTACGGAAGTCGGTTCGATAAATTTGTCGAACCGAAAAACTCGATAAATTTATCGAATGTTGCGAGTACCGAAGTCTGATCGTAAAGTATTGTAGTAGCTCTATATTCTCTTTGGATTCGACCTAGCTATTCGATAACTTTTGTCGAAAGTATCGAGGTTCGATAAATTATATAAAAAGTCGATAAAACCCACTTTATCGATTTGAACTGTCAATTTTATCGAATTTTATCCATTAAAAAGATCCGTACTTGCGCCGCTGAACTGAAACCTAAAAATGCCATCTTGTAAGGCGCGATGTCCGAATAACGCAACAGACATGTCACAAGATAAAAACATTTATTTATAGGGAGTAAAGGAGCTACGATGGGAATAGATGAAACTTGCCAAGTAACCTACTCGCCAAACTTAAACGCAGCACAATCAAACTTCGCGGCTAGAGAGGTGTGTCAGCAATATAAGACTACTTATAGGACTACAAGACGTCAAGCCACATACTTAAATAAAATACCGCATTGCACCATTATAGCCATCCAGTGGTGTCGATTCTGTTATTTCATACCTAAACCCAATTTTAGTTTCATTCTCTCTCTTTCCAATACGTAACATGAGAAAGAGATGGAAGTAATTTAACATATCTAAATTTAGTTTTAGAGCTGTCAAATATCTTCCATCCTTGATAAATTAGACGTCGCTAAATTCATTGCCATTAAATTTACACTGGACACAAGCAAGTGGGTTAATTTGACAGGTCCAAAATTATTTCATCTCTTGCTCATGTTCGCATTTAAAAAGAGATTGAAACTAAAATTAGGTTTAGGTATGAAATGACAGAATCGACACCATTGTCTCAGTAATACCCAATTAGTACCCAGCACGTGTGATAGCAGTTCGAGCTGACCTTCAAGGCTGTTACGTAACGATTCCTTACAACGAAGCCACTAAATTTTATCAGCGTAAAAAATTCGATATATGCCAATACCAATGAACCAAAGTAATCTTGACGTTACCTTGTTGTAACTTTAGTACGTTGTCGCTATTAACTTTTTTTTTGTTATTTGGTAACGAGACGAGCTGGTCGTTTGCCTGATGGTAAGCATAACGCCGGCCCATAACAATTGCAGTGCCACCCAGAACTTTGAAACACAAAGGCCTGCGCGGCACTGCAATGCGCTCGTTACCCTGAGACGTTAGGTATTAAGTCTCATCAGCCCAGTAATTTCACAGGATACTCTGCTCATCAAACCGGAACACAGTAATGCTTGCACACTACTGCTTGACTTCACGAGCAAAGCGGTGGTAACAACCCAAACGGACACTCGCAGAAGAGTTAGTCCTCCCACTAACAAAACTAACTAGGTACTTCATAAAAACTACTGCTATAAACTATGCAAGTATGTACTGTACATCTAACTTAGCTGGAAAAGCCATAGTAGGCCTACAGATAGCCCAAATCCAACCGGCTCGGTTGGTAGTGTTCCCAGCATGCTGGGGTTGCTAGTTTGCAAGGTCCGGCCTTACCTCGGCATGCCCAGCTTTTCACAGTCATGTCCGGCCTAATATTTCTATCTCTAGCCGGCCTTTGTTTAGTATTTGGTCACAGATAAACGGACTTATAGATTTTTTAAATAAATTACAATCACACTTTTATTGGCAATACAAAATGTCCAGATTATTGGCCAAATGTCCGGCCAATTGCAATACTTCAGGCTTTCCCTTTTTTAAACCTGGCAACTCTACTCACAGCGCTACTCAAAAGCGTCTTCGTTTCTCATTCCAAGAATGTTTTAAAGTGCACGTACCCTTATGAATGTGTATTCTACATGCATGCCATGCTTGACGATAAATTGATTTGCTTTTTATGCGATAATAATCTGACGATACAAATATGTGCCTTAAGTTGGAGAACTTTATTTTTATTTACTTGCTTGGCTTTGCTTTGGCTTTTTTGCGGCAGGTTTATAAAGATAAAGTCTCAGAATGCAGATTTAAATTTAGGTCACGTCGATGATCTGTTCTTGGTCATTATTACACATCCATTTCAATCTAAATATAACTTGTTTCGTTTTAAATAAAAGTGAAAAGGCTGCAATGCAAAGGGCAAGAAGCCGTTAAAAGCGGCGTTCTTTGTGGGAAGCCTATTTTTCAGCGGTAGACGTCTTCCAGCTGATAATGATGTTAAAGACACAATTTAGGCCTCATCGTTGCTTCCACATCATCAGCCCGTAATCAGCCACTGTTGACATGAAAAGGAATCCCTGTACTAGGCCTTCACAGACCACTCTCCACGGTCTCTAGCCACTCGCATCCACGCATACCCAGCAATTTTTTTCCACGCATTTAGTTAGAGAAAAGAACTGGGTATACTTCCTATTAGGGAGGAACTATATCGAGCGAGAAGACTCTCCTCGCAACCAGTCTGATCGAAATGATACCGTAACTTCTTCGGGACAACGAGGAAATCAATTTTTAAAAGATGACAACTCGCTCGCCGTATTAAACTCAAACAAATTCTACAGATTTGAGTTGTACAACGTGTTGTTTACATGTATACAAAATTAAACTAAGCTTGACTAAGGCGTGAAGGCCATCCGGTTGTATGCGTTGTGATTTATAGCCAACCAAAGTAATCTGCAAAAAGGTGCATATTAAACGTATTTCAATGATATTACACCAGTGTATTATATATAGGTTCATAGTGATAGAGCATTTCTTCTCTTGACTACTCACATGGTGAAAATCAGTCACCGACCGACCTATCACTGCGTGTTCCGACAGTCTTATTTGAGCTCAAAGTTTGTGCTGCTGACTGACAGATCTATACAACAACTTCCTATACTTGTCCAATAATGTAAACAAACTAGGCGGATGCCAACCAATGACAGCAATAGTTCAAATTCAAATTGCTTTATTCATATACACCCCAATGTAGGACTCATAAAGGTTATTAAATTAATGACTAACAGCGGGTCTCTGTAAAATTCGTCTACCCGAACCACAGATTAAAACTAATGCTGTCTTTATCAGAACATAATAAATGACAAAGACATCAACATACCCAATTCGTGCTCAAAGTCAACGAACTTTCCAGAAACCCACCGTGCCCGTTCCAGATTGTTATACGCCGAGCAAGAAAGGCAAGAAACTCGTCTCGGCATAATGACATATTGATCCGTCATCCGATCGCTACCAAACATGAATCGCATTTGAATTTCAATGTCATCGGTTGGTGAGCCGTCAAGTTTGTTTACATTATTGGACAAGTATATAATACTGTTTTTTTTAAACGCTTACACTCTTACCCCCGCACTAGAATTCCCTGTATCGCAGGTGGCATGGACACACACAGATACACATCACAAACATCCAAGACCCTAGAACAAACTTATTGCTTACACAAAATCTGGCCTGGCCGGGAATCGAACCCTGAACCCCTCGCTTAGCAGGCAGGGTTACTACCAACTTAGCTACGGAGCCGTCCACTGCCTTAGCGTGTTTGCCACCTTCGAACAGATCGTGGCTAAAGATCAGATAAGCTAATGGATAAATAATTATTATAGAGAATAAAAAAGTCTATCCATTCCTTTGTTATCTGCCTCCATTATAAATTTGTGATAAGAAAATTGCTGTTAATGGGCGTCTGTAACTCGGTTTCTGCTGCTACTGTATCCGTGTGTTGTGGGATCAATCTAAATCGTATTATATCAGTTGAAGTTATGACACTGAAAACTGTAACAGACTGGGCGATCATATACCGGTAACTTGTTCTACTATACGGACCCACTTGCTACAGTGCCCTCCAATACGCTGCTCACTCAGAATAACAGTCGAAGATTCTCACAGCTCCATTCTGTTCTGTTCTCCTAGTGCCTACAAGCCCTATAAACTGTTAAAAGCTTATCCTATTATATATACGTTTTCATCTTCAAAGCTACCGTACTCAGTGAATCTATCAATAAAAAAATAATAACACGATAAAGCGAATGCGCCGTTGTGGATGTAAAGTAAATGGATACGGCCTAGTCTGCAAACTAATTCCTTACTAAGCTGTGATGAGTTAGCTCCAATCGTGTACTAACTGTTTGGTAAGCTGTGTCGAAGCTGCTCTATATACTTGTATAGTAACTGCTACACGATCTGTGGTCACCGCTCTAGGCTTGCATAGTAACTGTTACACGATCTGTGGTTATTTCTCTAGTCTTGGTACAGTACAAACTGCTACGGGTTTGTGACTGCACCGCTTGAATGAGGCTTGGGAGACCGTTACTTTGAACCGATGTCTTCTACTTACGCTTAGAATCTTAGACAGAGATGATCTAACCGGTTAAAGACTTTTTTTTTTAATTTATAGGGTACTTTGTAGTTGGTCTTAGTCATTTCGTATTAACTAAAAACGGTCTGGGTATGAAACTCTACAGGATTACAAGCCAAGTAAGCAGAGGTACGCACCTCTGCTTACTCGTACCTAAATCCATACTTACTAATATTATAAATGCGAAAGTGTGTTTGTTGGTTTGTCCTTCTTTCACGCAGTAACGAAGCAACGGATCGACGTGATTTTTGGCATAAATACAGTTTATGGACCGGAGAGTAGCATAGGCTACTTTTTATCCCGGAAAAATGTACGGTTCCTGTGGGAACGCGGGTGAAAACCGCGGGCAGAAGCTAGTAAATTATATATTGGTCAGGAGTATTCTTGTTACAACAAATATATTACTTAATTAGAATGGCCTTCAAAGTATCATAATACAGTTTGATATTAGATTTCAACACAACAGGCTTCTTGCTAATAGGATAAGTCAAAGGTAGAAATACTTACATAAGGTTAGGATAATTACGCATATAGAACTTAAATTTGCACGCGAAAATGAGGCCGGAAATACCTTACCGGTATTGGTAAGGTTTGCTACCGAGTCCATCTAGCTACATCCATATTAGATCCATTAATCACGAAATTCCATGGTCACACATTTAACTCAGTCTTTCGGAGAATATGTGTCGAGGTGTAAAAGTTACAATATGTGACCAGCTCATATTACTTATTTTAAGGGATATCAGCCCTTAAAATAAGGGACAATTTAATCCTACTAATATTGTAAATAATGCGAAAGTGTGTTTGTTGGTTTGTCCTTCTTTTACACAGTAACGGAGCAACGGATCGACGTGATTTTTGGCATAGATACCTACAGTTTATGGACCGGAGAGTAACATAGGCTACTTTTTATCCCGGAAAAATGTACGGTTCCTATGTTAACGCGGGTGAAAACCACGGGCAGAAGCTAGTAAAAAATAAAAAAATAAAACAATTGCTATTGCACAAAATCGCCTTATTTGTATTTATTATTAGATCTAGCGTATTTCAATATCTTTGTTTTAAAGCAAAATTTTATAAAATTATCCTCACACAGCGCTTTGTAAACCGTCTTGTTAATGAAAATGAGAGGCAATGTAATGTTCCGTATTAGTTTTGGTGAAATAAGGGACACAGCCAAAATCCTATCTGAAATACGGGAAGTCCCGTAAAATACGAAACATCTGACCAGCTTTATATGTGTGAAGACAGCATTAGATTTAGTCTGTGATTCGGGTAGGTCGAACGTTACAGAGACCCGCTGTTAGAGTCATTTATTTTAACCTTCATGATTGCTCCATTGGGGCCTATATGAATAAAGCATTTTGAATTTGAACAACACACTATGAAGTAGATAACAAGGCAAGCATTTCACGCACACAATGAAAAAAATTAGTTCCATTATTACACGTAGGTCTGTACAAAACTATAAGTACCTGTATGCGCATTTGTTTTCCACGACGTAAAGTAAACAACGTTTTCCATTAAAGATATGAATATAATAAATTATAACCTTCGGTAAAGTGGAATTTCCACTTTAACGCGAAACTATTGTTCAGAAACCGATATATTGTCGCAAGTCGTTCGAATAACTAAAACTTGTGAACCATCTTATGTGTATAAATAACTATTGTAAGGGCCACACATCATAGTAACATTAGAGCACTGCCTAATTTATTCCTAACTAGCTGCTGCCCCGCGGTTTCACCCGCGTGGAGATTTTGGATTACATGGTTTTTATTTTATTGCGCGGAACCCTTTTTCTAAAATTAAAGTAGCCTATGTTACTCCTTGCAACATCAGCTATCTGCCAGTGAAAGACCCGTGAAAATCGGACCAGCCGTTTCGGAGATTACCCGGAACAAACAGACAGACAGACAGACAAAAATTTTAAAAATGGTTGTTTTGTTATAGGTACCGTGTATACTTTCATATGCATTTAGTAAAAACCTGTTATTTTGATATTACAAACAGACACTTCAATTTTATTTATCTGTATGGATGAATTCTAGAGCAATCTTACAACCTAAGTTAGGTAAATACGAGCTTACATTGAAGAAAAGTTTTTTGTGGAAAAATATATTTTTCCAGGCAAGCTTTTACAAAATAGGTACGTAATTGATACTGTGATCTTGTGGCCACCATCCGGCTCCATCATCAGGATCCTGAACATCACCTGGGATCAGAGTATTTGTAAAGACAAATCAAACGAGCCCAAACTCGATGGGGTTACGTCGACACGTTACAGAGTTCCTATGACCGCCTTCCGACTCCATCATCAGACCAGCTCTGTGACATCATTATATTGCATTATCATCTGATTTACATATGTCTGTAAAATTTTGTCTCAATCGAACACGGGAAGGGGATCAAATTTAGCTTGCTAAAAATGCGAAACTCAGCAAAAACCAATAGAGTCTCTAATGTGCCATTGTTTTTCATATCAACAGATCAGTAAAATTAAACTTACCGGTGTCAATTTGACCGGCGAGTGATTCCGTCTCCGCCTGAATATGGAAGACAAGGATTGGCTGGCTATGTTAGCCGTTGAGGCCGCCGCCGACACAAGCATTTTGCCACTGACACTTTAAATCACAAAATCACCAGTCCCGGCCGAACGTCGAAAACATCATAGTACTTCTCAGATCGACATAGTTCAAATCGTCTTTCACTTCAAAGCTTCGTATTTAGCACAGAAGCACCGTCACAATGGACGAGCAACGCGTAATGAGCGTCCGAAACAATAAACTTTTACTGAACGCAGTTTGGCACCATATCTAGTTTCCCAGCATCGCGTGAACCTATCGCCTCTCGGTTTAGGCTGCACGAACTTTCTACGGCTTAACAGTATCAAGGCCATTCATTATGTATCTGGGGAAGCAGCCCGATTTTGAGAAATAAATTGTCGCGAATTATCTACAAAAGATTATAATCGACTTCCAATTTGTGATTTGCAATTTGACCCGCATTAAAAGAGAAGATAATTGTGTTATTTGAAACTAGCGCATTTAGGGGACAGTTTGTTGTTTTCTTTGTCTGACGGATTTCATTCAGCTCCTAGTTGGGCTCATATAAAGTTAGTAACACTCCGAAGACACTTAGAGAGCAATTTATACAAATTACATATTCACAGACCACAAATCCTATACAACCTTTTAGGCGAACATAGAGAACCGATTCTAAAAGTGACAGGATCACCAGCAGTCCAAAACGAAATTAAACCTTATCACCAGGAAAGCACCCAAGAGAGAGCAATCTCCAGCATAAATTAACTTCCAACCCACTTTACACGTTAGCCTTAAACAAAATCTTTAAAAACACAAAAACGTTTATCTCAGATAAAATCAACGTCTCCAATGCCCCGAATGACATCACTGGTGCGAAGACACGCTAAAATTAAAATACAGTGCAGTTAAATCACTGCTGTACACTGCGTCTGTTTACTCAAGACTAGGCGAACATAAATTAGTGGGCGATAACAGCACTGTAACAAAACAGGCAGATTATTAGCACTTGAACGCACATTTTTTTTTTTTCAAGTCATATTTAGTTAGGCCGACGCGGATTTGCACGTCGCGTTGCGGCATCAACTGTACGTTTTTTATTTGTTTTTTTTTTTCGCTTTTTGTTTTGACTACTGAAAACTATTAGCACGATTAATAATGATTTATTATTTTAGCATACATTTTAAAGAAAAAAACTGGGGTTAAGGGGCAGAATACGGCGCGCCGCTATGTCGCTCGCGCATCTTAACATTTTTGAAGATAAATCACTTAATATAATTATGAACAGTCGCATTCGGTGAAGTTGCTGGCGATAACATTACAAAGGTACGGCCAAAGTATAATTTTGATCCGATCAAGTTTTCATACATGAAAATGGGCAAAATATAAAATCCCATTTTTAGGTTTGACAACTTGAATGGATCAAAATGAAGTTTTTGTATAACCTTTGTAATGTTATTGTCAGCAATTTCACCGAATACGATTTTCATATTTATATTAAGTGATTGTTTACCTTCAAAAATATTGAGATGCGAGAGCGAATTCTGCCCCTTAATATATTGACTTTTGAACGTTACCCTGAGACTTATTTAATCTCTATAGTTTGAGAGTCTAATTTGGCTAACAGAGGTCTAGTTACATATTATTACATAATAATCCAAAATGACACAGTGGCGCTCGATGCACTAAAAATTCATATCGGCACTTGATTCATATGATAACCCACATATTGGAGTGTCGACTTGTCAATATTCTCCTCTATAAATCGATATCACATCACGATTATGACACTGCTACAATTCTGTACTTATGTCAATAGATAGAAAAATATCACCAAAAACTAACTCCATATAATTCCATAATCATTATCAGCCTCTCACGCTCCCACTGCTGGGATACCGGCCTTCTCTCAGAGAGAGGTATGGGCCACGCGGGCCCAGTGCGGCTTGGTGGATGCCACATGTCCTCGAATTTTGTGGTTATTGAACATGCGGGTTTCCGCACGATATTTTCTTTCACCGTTTTAGAGCGAGTGTGAATAATCCGCACATAACTTGATATAAGTCATTGGTGGGACTCCATAATAAATCCATGTAACTCTTCGAACACAGGTACCTACTATGTGGTACAGGTCCCTTCTCTATGGCTATCACTATAAGTACCACATTGGTATAGGCTAAACACTGTCTCTAACTGAATAACACTAGGAAACTAGTAATACTAAATACGAAAAATGCCCTACAATTCTCTACGTCGACGCGAAAATTGTAATAGTAATCAGAAACTTGACACAAAACGGCAGTCTAGATATTCGACACGTTTTACACAAGCACACGTGTTATTAGGATCCAATTCAGTAGTGCACTAGTGAGGACGCAGGAATCGGATTTCTAAACGCCAGATTTCCTACTATTAAATGGAAAATTGCTGCAACAAAGAGAAAAAACGCGCAACCAACTGTTACGTTAACAAATAGTTAGCCTTGCTGCATTGGTTATTGATGAGCTGTGATCGCTAATACTAATTAATCAGATTTTTTTAAATGCGAACGAGGAAGTTTAAATTTACGATAAGATGCCATTTCAATTATTATAGCAACTCGCGTTTACATATTTTATTTTATTTGGTAACGAGACGAGCTGGTCGTTTGCCTGATGGTAAGCATAACGCCGGCCCATAACAATTGCAGTGCCACCCAGAACTTTGAAACACAAAGGCCTGCGCGGCACTGCAGTGCGGTCGTTACCCTGAGACATTAGGTATTAAGTCTCATAAGCCCAGTAATTTCACTGGATACTCTGCTTATCAAACCGGAACACAGTAATGCTTGCACACTACTGCTTGGCGGCAGACTTCACGAGCAAAGCGGTGGTAACAACCCAGCCGGACACTCGTAGAAGAGTTAGTCCTACCACTAACAAACTGACATAATACAAGCTGAGTTTAAATTGGTATATTATCCTGAAAGGGGGTCAATGTACTGCTGGAGGTCAACAACATTTGTTTCACAAGTTTTTGAAATTCAATTCATATTTAAAGTTACCAATTCAAACCCACCCTGTATAATAATAATTAGCTAATGATTTATTGGTTGGCGATTCACCAAGTTTGTACATTATTTGACACCTTAAAAAACATGGATTAAGCATGTTAATCCAGAAAATTCAGTATTTTATTGTAGACTAGCTTTTGCTTACTCTAGAATGTAGGTACTTAGTTTGTATTTTCGTCTTGAAGACTAACCTAAGATTAAGCAGTGGGACTGTGACGTCTCCTTGAAGCGCCTTTATTAAAAGTCGATTTAAACCCTTGTTATTAAATTAGTATATAGGTAACTTAATTAGGCCTAATTTATTTCAACGTGTCTTGTCTTTCGATGTCGTCATACGACTTTGAACCTTATAACTTGTAGTTTGGCTTCGTAACCTTATAACTTGTGGCTAGTGTAGCATAATGCTTTTCGTTCTGTTCTCCGAGAAAAGGGGAAACTGCGGGGAACAATTGGCGCAACATAAAACCAAAATCCTAGACTTAAAAACAAAACACTTAAAAACTAGCCAGATGATCGTTGCAAAAGCCGCCAGCCATGCTCGCCCACGGATGGGTTAGGAAAGCAAACACTGATGCGCCATGTATATTAATAGTTACGAATGTTCACAAAAAAATATGGCTGAGCCAAACTGACGAGGTCGACTGCAAGTTGCGCTTAAATAAAAAATATGCAGTTAATTCTTTTTATTACTTTTAAGTTTATTAATTTAGCGCAATATGAATTTAGCTATTGATGTAGTTTTAGCCAATAAGGACTCCTCACAATCATCTTCTATACAAATAAATAAAATTGAAGTGTCTGCTTGTAATATTGAAATCACAGCTTTATACTAATTGCATATGAAAGTATATGTACGGTAACTATAACAAAACAACTATTTTTAACATTTTTCTATCTGTCTGTTTGTTCCGGGCAATCTCCGAAGCGGCTGGACCGATTTTGACCGGAGTTTCACTGGCAGATAGCTGATGTTACAAGGAGTAACTTAGGCTACGTGGGCGATACCGCGGGGCACAGCTAGTTATTGTAATAAAGTTCTAAAGTGGACACAGAAAATAACAGATCCCAATGCAAAATTGTAAATGAATAAAAACCAAGACTTGATTACATAATCAGTTGCAAGACTTACAACTCATACAAGTGAAGGTTACAAAAGCGTGTTAAAAATTAACTGTGATAAATGAAAATGAACTCCTCAAAAATTAGTTCTGAAAGTGATATTGGAAACCTAACAAGACCTTGGGTGCTAGCTTGAAGTTGAAACAAACAGACATTAGCATTGAAAAATACTTTCATTGAATAGTTGTCAGCCGTGCAAGGGAGAAAGTTGTTCTGGGTCGGCTGGGCTAAAGAAATGCAATAACAAAAATTCCACATGCACTTTAAAGCTTATAGTGAACGGAAACAGTTCCTTGAAGTTTATTGCGCAACTAGATTGTACCTTTGTTGCTCTTTCTATGTCACCCAGTTTTCAGGAGAAATCTACAGTTCCATTAAATTAAATTCTTATCAGACTTTTCCATTGTCTTGATTAATAAAGCTATAGTTGGTCGCGAGCGCTATTGGAAAAACACTGGAAAGGCGAGAAGTACTTAGAATCATAGCGATGAAGGTCTTATGTACAGTCAATAGTCATAACAGAGTTATAACAGGTCACGTTTATCCTGATAAACATAGTGAAATTAAGAAAAAATAGCAGAATATGGCTGATACTTGGAAGTCAAAAAACAATGAGCGACAATAAACGAACCTTCAGATCCAGGCCAGATCGACGATGGATCTAGTGAGATTTTATTTTCTCATTGGATCTGTTTTCAAAGACATGACACAATGTATCCATGTTTTTTATGTGATCAACGTTGAAACCGTTCTTTTTTTATAATAAAAAGCTTTTTTACCACTATATTAACTGAGCTTAGGTATTGATTTCATCGTAGGTGATGGTGAGCACTCTCAACCTAGAATAGATATGGCTCTCAAGTGTGCACTGACGGAACACACCGATAGGTGGCGATGGATTTTCAATTTGAGGGTGGAAGCCAAGCCTAATGCTAGTGCTAGAAAATACCCTACCGCCCATGCCGCATTTTGCATCTCAACATCTTCCTTCACCGACAGCTCTCGTACATTGGAACTTGAGGAGGAGAATCGATGATAGAACTCCGTGGCATGCTTTGAGAACAAGGAACTAATCCAAGCACACGACTATGATAATAATGAAGATGATGGTTTTTTTTTTAATTAGGTAACGAGACGAGCTTGTCGTTTGCCTGGTGGTAAGCATAACGCCGGCCCATAACGATTGCAGTGCCACCCAGAACTTTGAAACACAAAGCCCTGCGCGGCACTGCAGTGCCCTCGTTACCCTGAGACATTAGGTATTAAGTCTCATAAGCCCAGTAATTTCACTGGATACTCTGCTCATCAAACCGGAACACAGTAATGCTTGCACATTACTGCTTGGCGGCAGACTTCACGAGCAAAGCGGTGGTAACAACCCAGACGGACACTCGCAGAAGAGTTAGTCCTCCCACTAACTAAAATAATGATGAACAACAATATGTATGTAGTATTATATCAGACTCAGAATCCCAATTAGCATCAACTTGACAAACGGCGCACGATTACGGAGTGATAGTTGATGAACAAAGGAAAAGCTCGTGTTTAGGGGTGTGATGTCAGAGGCGGAACGAGCCTCTTGCTTCGCGGGTAGGGTTTATTTGATCAATTGATTGTAACGTCCTATTGGTGCCTTCGGTGACGAAAATAGAATCAATTTGTTGGAAAGGCATTAGTGATGGGGGTCCATTGTTTTCGTGTATTTTAAGGCTGCCCAGCAGGAAACTTTTATTGGCAATTGACAACCATTAACGTAGGAATAAAATAACAAAAAAAATAATTAGTTTGTAAGTAAATGCCATTTCATTCAAGGGAAACGAGCATACATATAGGATATATTGGTAAGATTTCAGATTCTGAAATTTTTTAAGGCTTTAAATAATATCAGCGACTAAAATTGCTAAACGATTTCAAATTTTAACTTTTTCGGATAATAATTTACTCGAAGCTTATTCTCAAGTTTGAACGAGAATATCTAACAATATATTCAATCATATATACCGACGACATATGACGACATAAGGGTAAAAATTAAATCAAACCAAATAACAACAGATAAGATAATTTGCAATGGATGTGTTTTGTGCGGTTTACGTGGGTTTCTCACACACAAGTATGTATGTTGTATACATTAACCAATACCAACACGACTCACGTCAAAAATTGCAAATCTAAAAAGGAAACGTTGACAAAAATGAATGCTTCGCCTGAATTGACTTGAAAGATAAACGTGAATTCAGACAAATTAGTTTCCGACAGCAGTAAAACCAATATGAAGGAAACAAATTCGAATATTGGTAATTCTATCAATCTTGGTTCGAAGGTCAGGTTTATGTATATGAAGGATATGGAAAATGAACAGAAAACGTGCGTTAAAATGGAGCTAAAAATAGATTACCAAATCGATACAGGCACGAAAGAGAAAAGAAACGACGACGTCGTGGCGTTTAGATAGGCAGATCAAATTTAGTATTTATAATTATACAAGTGATGAGACAACCTGGTCATTTGCCTGATGACAGATATCTTCAAACAGTAAAAGGAATATCTTTTATAATAAGGCCGAGATTCTTAAGAATCTAGGGGTTACCACAAAAACATTAAACACACGTTAAACCTGCGTTAATCACTGTTTAACGCCTAAACATGCCTCAGTCGCGCGATTAAATATGAGCAACCACAAATCCTGATTTAAGTAGCGTCTAACCATTGTCTAACACAATTATGTTGTGACATTTTTAATCATTTTTGACGTTTATTTTTAGACGAAGTCTAGCTAACAGGCGACTAAAAATGTTTTGTTTTTGTGGTAACACTACTAATGTTCAATGTCGGACAGCCGCCTGAACAAGTTTGAATTTATTTCTCGTAAGTGTTGTACTAGACTTACAACTCAAGCAGTTATTACTAATTTATTACAAGGAGAATATTAAATAAGAATTTGTAAATCTGTGCCGGATATGCGTAATGGAGAGTATTCTTGGCGAAATAGCACGTTGTATAGGAATTTGTTGAAAGTCAATTAGCTATATATATACCCACCATGTTATGGTTTTCGTTTGGGTCGACAACGTAAGACCGAATGAATAAGTTTAGCCGCACAACAGAAGCCGAACGTGCCCACTAACGCGAACACCAGCTACGAACAAGAAGTTTCATACATTTTGTATGGGATCAGCACAAACTTAGCGTTTGAGTGGCCGCGCCGGAGCCACAAACTGACGCGGCAGCCGCGTTTGTGTCGCACACTCGACCACAAATGCCGGCTTCTCCACGCCCGCATAAAATAGAAAGAGAACAGAAGGGGCGCTTGAACGCGTAAGGATGGCCTAAGCGCCAGAGCGCACGATCTGGGGTCCAAGCACACTGAACCACAGTGATCAAAATAGTAATGGTTTGTGATCATTGTGACGACAACTGACACTTTTGGGCACGCACTAGCCACAATGGTGTCCGGCCATCACCATTACGCTAATTTGGCATTTTAGTAAATCATTATGATATCAATTTCCCTCCGGCAATAACAACATAGTTGACAGACATGACATTACCGACTTTTGGCACTATTACCAGTTTTGATGGATAAAGGCACCACTGTCATCGCAATTTCAGTTGTTACGGGTGCTTGGATCCCTATTCTCTCTATTTTGTGGCTACCAGTGGCCACGACTGGAGGCCGCACCCAATCACTGGTGGCCGCGATCGGCGGCCCATTGTGCGCCAGCACTTAGGTAGCAATGTTTTGCCGTAAGGTAGACCGTACGGCAATGTTTTGCCGTAAGGTAGACCGTACTAAGTAGTTTGCAGCACTACTTTCAGATTTAAAAGACTATAAAACAGTTATGGAATAACATACACAGTTACTGTAAAGTACATATAAGTATATATAAATTTTGAAACCGCGTGAACTAGCCTAAGCTAACCTCAGTACAACAACATCTCTGATAGCTAAACACGCCCAGTATCAAATCATTATCATCTTCACAGCAGACCCAATGGAATTCCGACATAAAAACCTACATGTAACAAGTGTGTCAGCCAGTCGATCGGCTGCGTGATGCATTCGAATTATGTTAATCTACCCGCACGATTTATTCATATATATTTTCTACCGTCCGTCCGCGAGAGCACTGCGATGATGTCGTTAGTGATTCGAGACCACTTTCACTATCAGCAAGCGTAGAGATGTTACACGTCTTGGTGTACAAGTGCTGCCGTCGCGTTACCGTTTCAGCCCTTTTTCTGTCAAGTAATAATTATTGTAGAAAAGCCTTGGAGGTTGTATCATATTTTGATCAATGGTACAACACTAGTAGGGATATATTTTCTTCAGGTCTTCTTTTTGGAAATAATTTATTATCGGTTTGGGTATACAATGTACATAATACTCATGGTCGGTTGTCGGTATATCTACACGAATTTTGTTCAAATTTGATAATGCACTGCAAAGGTAAGTGAAGATTGGAGTTTAAAAATTGTTGAAGCAAAAAGAAAAGACAAAACACTTGGGTGCAAGAATATATTATAGAAAAATATAATATAATAAGTAGCTGTGCCCCAGGAATTCACCTGTGTAGCCTAAGTTACTCTTTATAGCAAGCTTTAGAGTCTGCCAGTAAGTCCTGCCAAAATCCAGTCAAGTTTTTTGAAGATTAGACAGACAAGACAAAAATTTTAAATATGCTGTTTGTTTTTTTTTTTGTTATAAGGGCCATAAATACTTTCATATGTAATTAGTAAAAAGCTGTTATTCTGACATTACAAATAGCACTTTAATTTAATTTATTTGTATAGACATAAATAGATGTACGTAGGACCATAAAGACCTCTTAATCACAAACAAAAAACATCCCCATTACAATCATTAGGTAAACAATGTAAG
The DNA here is from genome assembly GCA_907269065.1 of Crocallis elinguaria. Taxonomy (NCBI): domain Eukaryota; kingdom Metazoa; phylum Arthropoda; class Insecta; order Lepidoptera; family Geometridae; genus Crocallis; species Crocallis elinguaria. The sequence continues at coordinate 10,191,710 of OU026065.1, read as the reverse complement.
AATTTAAAGTATTTCCCCAACACTATAATAATTACTTTATCCACTTGTACTTTTATCATGTTCTCTTTTATTTAATGCGAAAGCAAACAACGTCAAAGAAAAACTGTTCAAATAAAACACAAAAACACAAAAACACAACTAATCCTAATGTCCTCCTTGAACATTAATTACGCACACTAAACAAATAGGTGATACAGAGCATTACCATAAAGCAGATAGAGTTTTTTATGTTGGACAAAGAAATATCATTCCATCATTTACTAGGTTGGTAGGACTAACTTTTCAGTTAACGCAGAAAATCTATACCGTGAAAGATCACATAAGATCGTGACTAAATGTATGTTTTTTTAATCATGATATTTTATCGATTGACTTTTATCATCTCACCTGATCTTAAATGTTGATGTAGTTGATAGATGGTAAATACACTAAACAAAGGCCCGCTTGCGCCAGCCCAAGCAATTTATTTAACTTGAATTTGTTACTAACACAAAATAAATTACCATTTTGTCTTGCATCATTGGGTTCTATATAATATTTTATTGATCAATCTAGTTTTTGGCGCAAGTGGGCCCTAGAATGGAAACTGGGTTTTAAGGGCTGCTGAAAAATCTCAGCTAGAATGCTTTGAAAGCTGCGACTAAATAATATAAGTTACGAAATGTCTCAAACAGTTCACTAACACCATTGAATAAAAAAAATTTAATAATTTAATTGTTGAGTGGAATATCACACATTCACAGCACAGGTATAGGAATACTGGAGAGTGTTGGACAGATCAATCTTGATAACACTCTGTGTGGGTATTTGCATAATGATAAATGATGAATGATAAAAATTATCATCACATTTTAAAACACTGTAGTTTCCAGTGCATAACATGTGCATGTGCTGTGCCATAATAGACCATGAGAGCCCAGCGCAGCTGGTGGATATGACATATTCTTGAATTTTGTGGTTCTTGATGTGGTATCCTCGCAATATTTTCCTTCACCATTAGTAAATAAAATAAACCATTTATTTATTTAATTCCTCATGCATTTGACCATGCTATCTCACCTGCATGATTTATGAAATGGATAAGAATATGGTAATACATATTATGATCCATTTCATAAATCGTCAATTGGTCAACAAATGGGAATTTGTAATGTGACTCTGTGCTGAATGATTTCAATAATTGATCTATTTGAGTTTTATATGAAAATTCGTAAAATGGTTTAAAAATAGGAATTGATTAAGCTCCAAATATAACAGAATCTTACGAAGTTACTCATCTACAAATTCCCTTTATGTGACCATTTTATGATTTATGAAATGGATCATAGTGAAACCAGCTTTTTTAACCCCGCTGCTCTTAAGTTACAATGTGATTGAAGTCAGTGAACAATTTAAATTATAGGTTTAATGGTCTGTGCCTCTATCTCACCTGATGTTATGTAATGATGCAGTCAAATAAAATCAAACAACATTTTATTATTTGATGGGCAATGCTGTTGGTCTAGTGACATTTACAGTGTCATTAGTGGTTTCCTTATTAATTACTATTGGTGTGCTAATTGGTTTTATGGGCTCAACACCATGATGTATAAGGGTTGTGTGTTTGAACAACTATGGACTAATAGTTTTTAATTAGTCTCAAATTCTCAATAGGATATCAATTGAACGAGTGTTCATAAGTGAAAATATGCTAGTCCATTTTTAATGTAACTAAATAATTTTTATGCTAATCTTGTTAGTGGGAGGACTAACTCTTCTGCGAGTGTCCGTCTGGGTTGTTACCACCGCTTTGCTCGTGAAGTCTGCCACCAAGCAGTAGTGTGCAAGCATTACTGTGTTCCGGTTTGATGAGCAGAGTATCCAGTGAAATTACTGGGCTTATGAGACTTAATAACTAATGTCTCGGGGTAACGAGGTGCAATGCAGTGCCGCACAGGCCTTTGTGTTTTAAAATTCTGGGTGGCACTGCAATTGTTATGGGCCGGCGTTATGCTTACCATCAGGAACACGACCAGCTTGTCTCTTTACCAAATACCATAAAAAAATATTGATTACCAACCAATGATAAAAATAACTATGAGAATCATATTTATGTCATTAGTTAGTGATTCATCATTTTTGATGCTTATTTTTAGACACTTTATCTTTATTTGATACTTTAAAAAATGGACCTTACAACAGTGGCAATAGATTTTGAACTAGAGGGTAGCCAGCCAGGCAAACATTCGAAAATACCTTACAACCATATCACAGTTTCATCGCAATGATTACCTTCACAAAAAGCTTGTAATGTATGAGCCATCCTTGCATAATCATGTCATAAAAAACTATTAGAACCTCTTCGTGTTGGCTAAACAATATAGCTCCACTACAAAAAGCATAGAGATGATAAAAACAATGCTGGTAGGTTTTCGCATAAAAAAACTAAAAATATTGCATAACAAATGAAAGTAATTTAAATAAATAATAATCATTATTAGAGTATTTCTCAAAATAAGTGTACATCTTTAAAAAAAAAAGTGTGCCACGACGTTGGAGAAAAGTTATAGGTTTTAATTCATTCATACAATAAAAAAAATAACATAATCGTGAAGGAAATATATTTAGCTATAAAATTAAGAAAGAATAAATAGTATAATATAAATATCCAACTTAGTTTAGTCAACTTTTTAAAACACTGTTTTTTGCCTTTCATACAAAAATCAAATTGCCACCCCACCTCCCGAGTACTGTTAAACTTCGTAAAATCAGATGTGTCACGTTAAAATTGTATATTTTTATGTATTACGTATCTTGATTAAATGTAGTTTCTGTATTAAAGTGATTTTCTATGGAGTTTCATAATAAAAAAAATATTTAAATGCGAAAAACAAAATGAGTCACAACCATTTACTTTTTAGTTACTACTCTTTAGTTACGTTTTATTCCTACTTCCTTATAATTTCCAAAGTTATCCGTTATTGTTTAACACGGCCAACACTAGCTTCATTCTGATTGTTTGTTGGTTTGGCGTCTCCACCATAACTTTTAGTGTGAAAATCACTAAAAACGTGTTGTGTAAGTGGGACTACTTTTTCGTTACAGGAAATTTCATAGCATTTTTTCACATTACGGTAAGTCTTGATTTCTATACCATATTGTAAAATGTGTGGAAGATACATTTAAGCTTCTATATACATTTGGAGTTTCAGATTATAACAAACCGTTGATTTCTTAGAGCCTTGTTTTGTTAAATTCTTATTGAAATTTCGTAACGTTTTGTGTGAATTTCGTTACGTTACGAAAAAGTACAGTATAAAGTTGAGTGTATACAGTTACAACCTGATTAAGCATAATAACATTCATTGGTACTAAGTATATAGTTATAAATATCATGCAAATTGAAGATACTCACGAAATCAAAGGCAAAACATGTGGAGTGGCTATTATTAATGAAGAAAAACTGGAAAATATACACACAAAAAAGAAAGTTTCCAAAGAAACCTCTTTTAATATGATTATTTAATAGATGAATGAATGAATATAACCTTGTTTCATTTTAAAACCCTTACAATAGGTAAAACAAAATATAACTATGTGTTATTAGTTCTTACAATAAAAAAGAAGATAATTATGTACATAAAAAAACACGACTATTTGCCAAAATAAATAAGGTTTTGCCATTGTGTAATAAGCCTTATGTTTACTATTTAGTTACATGGTGGACTATTTCGTAACTATATTTCGTTACAACTTTTTCGTTACGTACATTTATTTTGAGAAATACTCATTAATTACTATTTACAATGAAATAATAACACAACTAAACTATTAGCATGTAGAAATTACAAAATAATGTAATGTTTAATGAATTGAAAAAATATAGCAGTTTTGCCCACCTTAGTCATTGTTTATTTTAAATCTGGTATTAATATTTTTAGAAGGTAGCATAATGAATATGTGTTAGGTTTGATACAAATATTAAATTCATATTAGAATAGTATTAGCTATGTAGTAATAAAAAATACTCAAGTAACAAGGGCAGGTAACCAAATATAAAAAAAACTAGAAACCTTTACAACTTCTAAGATTAAAGTTAAAGTAGACAAACATTAAAACTAATTCCTATGTTCTAAAGGTGTTTGGAAACTTTTTGTAAGTCTACTTTGTTTTTATAAAACTTCAACACAATTATTTTTACAATTCTACAGATATGAGCAAAAAAATGTCACCACCCCCACGATTTGTTAATAATTTTATAAGTTTCATGGGGAAGTCATAAGTTTAGTGACTCGGGAACTAACAAGGAAAGGATCTAATTTTTACCTGTAATCCTATTCCTAAGTATCAGCTGCGTATTGCAAAACATCGGAAACAGCAAGATTATTCTTGAGTGGCAAGTTATACAAAACTTACCTCAGTTTCCGTGTCGCCGTTTTTGTTAACTTTGGTCTTCATCGCCTCCCGCGAATAACGGCTACCACTAAAACTCAATCACCTTCGATAATCCTTGGTTTCACAAATACACAGTGTTACACAAATTAAGCAGGATCGCGTATCACGGAACGAACTGACATGGCATAGTATGAGAAAAATGCCGACAATCGTTTTACTCAATCTATCAGCACTCGTTCCGAAAGAGAAACACACAAAATTTTCTTAACAGTTCTCTAACTTCTTCACTTCGTTTTTAATAATAAATTTGGTAATTTAGACGGTAAATAGAGCTACAAATACAAGTTTTTGATTACATTCGCATGGACAGTTTACATTTTTAGTTGTCAAATTATTCTCAATACTTTGTGATTGGTCGCTTGGGGTCACGTGATTTCATTGACGTTGCAAGGTAGTGTAGCGAACAGTGACTATACTAGTTTCTCGATTCTTAAGTTGATCGAAAATTATAGCTTTTTCGATTTACAAATCGATACAACTTTTTATTTTAGATGCATTTAAGGGCAGCATAAATAAATGTATTGCAACTTCATCTTAAATAGAATTTCTACAATGATTGCTAATTTAATGATTCGGTGCGATTGAGGCTAGGGAGCATAATATAATACACTATATAATTTTATATTATAGAGTCCACGCCACCACTGAAGTCCGATAGGCGCGGCACTGTAGTAACTCATAAATATGAGGCCAACGATATTTCCAATTTTCCCTTCCACGAATTAAAGTGTAAAATATTAAAGTTTTCCAAGTTTTAGTAAAGAAGTAATCTCAAAATAGTTATCTATATGTGCAAAGATAGGGCGATTTTACTAAATCTTTTTTCCGAAAGACTTCAGACATGGCGTGGACTCTAGGTAACTACATAACCTAGATAATATAGTATATTTATGTACAATAATTGTAAATGTACTTACAGAGTATGGCAAGAGAATAGATAATGTATGGCGTAGAGTGGATATAAAAAAATGTATGGGTGATAATTGGCCTGTTTTATCATGATTCTAAAATGGTACCTATAAGTAACACATCTTATTTCCAGCTTTAAATCTAAATTCCAAAGAACATTCCTATAAAGGTGGACCAAGGTCAATTTTTTTTTAAAAACAAGTTTTACTAGGTACTTCATTGGAATCAAACATATTATCATCCTCAGCAAACCCCGAGAGATAAAATACCTTCTGTACTACCCGATTCCACAACAATCTAATGATTTTGATTTTAAATATACAAATACATAATATATATAAAAACTGTTGTTACCGTAAGTGAAAAAATGCGAATGTATTCTTTTGTTTTGCAATAGAGTCGTGACATCCTAACAGAAAAAAATGACAGATGAACAGATAAAGTTAGCAAAATCGATTAATCGCTTGAACACATGGTTAAACAACAAAAAAAAAATAGAACAGCAAGCTTCCCTATTATAGCTATGTTAAAAAAAAACTGTACAGCCGTTTGAAGCTAGTACCGCGTTGTAAGCAGTCTGTGTTTGAAGCGTTAATTACCCGCGGTCCTACTTGAATATTGCCCATGCCTATGCTGCTACTAGGAGCTATGAAAACACTTTTTTCTGATTGCACTGTACATACGTGTACCTCAAAACAGTTCATATTTATATACAAATAACTAAAAATTGAAGTGTCTGTTTGTAATGTCAAAATAACAGCTTTTTACTAAATGCCTATGAAAGTACAACCGGTACCTACAACAAACCACAATCTATAAAATTTTTGTCTGTCTGTTTGTTCCGGGTAATCTCCGAAAAGGTTGGATCGATTTTGACGGGACTTTCATTGGCAGATTAATAGCTGATGTTATAAGGAGTAAAACTTAGGCTAAGTGGGCGAAGCCGCGGGGCACAGCTTGTATTATATATTACTGTGTAAACTTCCAACTTGTTACTTCTTATACTACTTGATTTTGATTGGATTTTGAAGTACCAGGAGACCAGAACTAAAATTAAATAGAAGGTTAAATAGTGAACAAAAAATGGGCCATGGATCACATCTCTTTTTTATATTTTATGAGTAATTGTCATAAAAGCAACTGTACCGAACTATATATAATTTATAACAACTGTACACAAGCTGATGTAGTAACAGACTATCATAGAATAAAGAAATGTCTCCAATTTTCTCCTAATACGACTTATCACTTTCACTGTTTTACCTGATGACGTACCAATGCCTCGATATAGTAAAAAGGACATGGCATGGTTTTGTATGGAGGGTGGGCCTTGGAAACCGACAGTAACGAAACTTATATTAATGTGTAGTGTAATATTTATAGATAATATTGAGCACAGAAAATGATTTTTTAATACCGCCATTTATTAATTATATTAGCTTTAAAAATATATAGTACAAAATGAACGGAAGTGTACTGGCATCACTAAGCGATGCTTGGCAACCCCATTGAATGGTTGCCCTAGGAAAGGGAAATCCGGAATCGAATATTAAATAAATCGATTTTATAGACATTTACTACAAAAAGATTAAACACACTGTAAACCTGTGTTAAACAGTGTTTAACTCCTAAACATGCCTTAGTCACGTGTATAAATATGGAAAACCACAAATCCTACTTTAAATAGTATCTAATCGTTGTCTAACTCAATTTTGTTGTGATATTTCTAATCGTTTTAGACGTTTATCTTTAGACACTGTCTAGCTAAACAGGCGTCTAAATTGTTTTTTGTGGTAACAACGAGAGAATCTGAGTAATTGATCAAGGTAGTTTGATCGTTTCTCCATAGTGTACCTACTTAGTTGACGTTACCCTCAAAATGCTATTTTTTGGTAAAAACTCATAACGGGAACTACCAATAATAACAAAAAATACAATTCAATAATGTTTGTTAATCTACTAGAGCTGACAGAATCAATGTAAACAAATTAAAATATTTTGGTGTTAGGGTTTGTATGTTATCTTATTACATTTTATAAGTATATTAATATATTGTAAGCTTACAATATCCTATACATACTACTTCTATATTCTATAATAATACCATTCATCCCCCACCCAAAAAGCCTGAATCGATTTGGCATATACAAAGTTAATCGATTATACTCTTAAGACATTAGACAATCGTAACATGTAGGTACATCCTTATTTAAGTCTGTTATTTACTTTCAAGAATTTCAACTTCTATATCACGATCGATCACGATTTGGATTGCGCCGAGCTAGTACGTCGAGTGAATTTGTTTTCCTCCGTTTAGGGCCTTCGTCGCTTTTGTTTCGTTATCTTGTGAATTGTGCTTGTGAGTGATTTACGCCTAGTACGTTGAGTCGAGTCGGTCCTCCTCCGTCTAGTGCTGACTCTTCGCGAAAAGACGCTTCACCACTTTGTTGTTTGTAAACATTGACTTCTCGAAAGGACAACAAGCTGAACTCTGTTTATGTATGTAAAAAGTAGTATTTTATTAATTAGATCTTCTAATTTTTCGTGTGTACAGATAAGTATTTTAATGCATTATCATTTCATTCCAGACAGTGATGTCAATATGGCTGTTTGTATAAACTGCAGTCTACTCTTGCGGTCTAACCTGCAATTATACTGTACTATAGAACTTACTTGTAGTACTGGGCTATAGAACTTAGTCCTGTGCTTGTCTTAATTGCTGAGGAATGGTGCGGACGTGAGGTAATTACTTAGTTTCATTTTATAAGTATTAACCGACACAGTGTACTGTTACTTACTATTAAGTCAAACGGCGGTTATAGGTAAATTATGTTTTGTTTGTTGTTCATTGACAATTTTAAACTGAATTTAAAGAGACAAAACGTCGTTTAACTATTCAACCATTAACTCTGTTCGTAAAGAAGCTATATAGTTACTATATACTTAATACTATCCAGTAGTGCAGCACTTAGCAACTCAGGTGACCTGCTATATAATCCGGCAGTTTACACAGCCAAATGCCAGTTATCAGAGTGGGAGAGTGCATAATCTATGATATTAGGTTGAATTTATTTTCCATATTATAAACCTTTCATTTCACATACAAATCCAATAATTCAGCAGTTCTAGCAATCCAATATAGAGTAAAATTCGGTAGCCGGATTATCAAGCGCCTATTAAATTAAAATACTTTTATTGCAGGTAACCAATAGTGACCGCCTTTGTCATGAATGTTTTAACCTTGTCACAAACGAGGCTGAAAAACGTCTCCAGTCTCGTGATTGTCCACCTACTAGAAAAGTTGGACACACATGTGTTTGCATATCATGTGGAACATCTTTGGGAAGGCGTTATGGAAGGCGTCGCCATAGATTACATGAAAGAAGTGTAGAGATGAACTACATTGAAGCGCAAACATTTCCACGACAGCTTTTGTACTAATATTGTTGATATTGACTTTTAAACAAAGTAGTATAATTAATGTATGCCTTGTTTTCTAATCTATAAATGAAACAAATAGTAAAAAGTTACAGCAGCTCTGTGTGAGCTATATTATTGAAGTTTATTATATCGCTGCCCTGATAACTCTTCAGTGTCATCTCTGATCTTGTATTATTAATTTTATACCAACAAATTGAATATATGTAATACTACAAAATGTTATATTTTTTAAATGAAGTATTTTCATTCTAGATTCTGGATGAACCTTTCTTATGCCATGCTTGTTGGTTGCGAGCTCATGCAAACATCACCAATGAGCCAGTCCAACCAGATAATATTGCACTGGTATCCAGTGGCCAAAATGGTTCATTTCAAGTAGAAGTTGACACCAATCTGACAAGGTTTGCAGCTAATAAACTTCTCTTGAGATGTAAAATCAGGTCCCGGCATGTGGCAAACAAACAATACATGCAGTATATTTTGCTTAACTTAAATGGTGAAGATTGGTGTCAAAAGATTGAAGAATATTACTGCTCATGTATAATCGGAAAACGGACTGTGAGCAGCTGCGCACATGTAATGACTATTGTGTGGTTTCTGGGTTGGGCTAGGTTCCAAAATAATGTACTACCACCTGCCATATTTTTGGATGGAATTTTGGTGAGGGAAGACACCGAAAATAAATAAAATGATTCTTACAAAACTTGATTTTTATTTGTAAATCCATTTACATATTACATTTTGTAGGCAGAGAGTAATTTCGCACTTGTTAATACTTTAAAAAAACTGCACCTACATTTAAAACCTGCCGATATAGGTAACACACGTTAGCTTTAGATCACGGCAATAGTTTCTTGTAAAAAATAAAGTCTTAGAGGCGTGTTTATTGTGAATAAACGACCAAGATTAGGTAGCTGGTATGGGTATAAGCAAAGTTCGCCTGGCTAGCCTTCACAACTCACTGAAATCAGGTGCAAATATAACCCAAGTTTTCTTGATACTCTGAAAAAAAAACTCGTTTTATACATTATCCAAAATGTCCAAAACAATTCATGAATTCAAGCAAGTACGTAATAATAATTATTATATACGCAATTTGAGGTTATAAATTAATGTCACTGTCAGCGGTCAGAGTGCCAGTTTTTTTTTTCGTCATTGGCTTTAGCCATTACCGTCATTAATATCATTTATTTAAAACACATTTTAATAAAAAATGGCGATGCGTAAAAATATTTAATATATATTTTTATAATTCTTTAAACACTAGCTTTCGATTAATATATATATTGTACCTGTCGGTTACCAAGGCCCACTTTTGACCATGTCCTTTTTGGATAATATTGACGGTGACTGTACTACCCAATCTGTAGGTCCAACCTCCATACAATATTGGATATAATCATTTTGTTGTAACAGTCCTACAAGTAGGACTAGAAGCAAAAAAAATTGCGGGCAATGTCAAACTATTATATAAAACAACTATAATAATCGGCAATTAGTCGAGGGTTTATAAGAATTCTAAAATTACCTATACGACAATTTTCTATACTTACCTTGGTTGGTCAAGCTTGTTCACATTATTGGACAAGTATAAATAAAATTATCGTATAAGTATTTATTGGATAACTATACGAGCGGGTAGTTTGCCTGATGGTAAGCTTATCGCCAGGCATAACAAAAATAAAATACCGTTTGAAGCATTAAAAAGAAAAACATGTATTATTCTAAAATAGCACTAGGTACGTGTAATTAAAAACTAACAAAGTTCATAAAAATAATTATCTATAAGGTAAAAGATGTTGTTGTTCTGCTTCTTCTCTCCTTTTCCGCCTTCTCATTCTTTCTTTCTCTACTTCTTTTTTCCGCCTTTCTTCTTGACAACTTTAAACGGCCCGAGTTCAAGACGCACCAGCAGCCCACGCCACCAGGCTTGCACCACAATGGCTGATTTGTTCATCTTCTCCCGGTACACGCGAATCCTCTCACGTTCTTCCTTGAAGTCAACCCATTCCTTCATCAAATCTCCATGTCTCTTAATCTGAAAATGGAAGAAGAAGTTACAAACCAACATATTTTTTGATCTTAATAGTGTTTTACCACTATTGCACTTGATAGCGAATATATATAGTATATATATAGTATAATTCAGAGGAACGGCGTTGCTATGATATGGACCAAGTTAACAAAGTGATACAATCTGTTGTTTTGGATTGTCCAAAACCCATAAAAGTCATGCGTCTAGGTAAATATGACGCCAACAAACACCGACTTATAAAAGTTTATTTTGCAACACCTGATGCTCCCAAGAAAATTCTTCGAAATAAATCAACAATAAACAAAGATCAGACCAAATTAAGAATGTATGCTGACGAAACTCCATACCAAAAGAAAGTGATGCAAAACTTGAGGGACGAATTGAAGCGCCGAACAGAAGCCGGTGAAAAAGATTTGATTATTAAATTCATTAAAGGCATCCCTAAAATAATTAAAGACACATCAAAAAACTAGCTGAAAAAGACTTAACTAAAGACATGCAGACAAGAAATAATATATCATATCAAATTACTAGCAGCCACACAAACTTAAAACAGAATCGTAATGCTCTGAAATTCCTATACGCTAATATACGCAGTATCGTTAAACCAGGTAAGCTAGATGAGTTAAGATGTATTATTCATTCCACGCCCAAACAATTACACGTTATAATATTAACAGAAACATGGATTAAATCTGAATCAGAAGCGGAAAACATACGATTACCGAGCTATACTCATTATTATAATTTTCGAAATAATGGAAGAGGAGGAGGCGTATCGATTTTTGTACACAATGATTTAAAACACAATCTCATCGAAGAACTTTACGAAAATGACAATCACTTTCTATGGATCCACCTGGATAAATTTTGCTTGGATATAGGCGCTATTTACAAACCTGAAAGGACAAATAACCCAGAGTTTCTTGAAACTTATTCCAACCAGCTGCTTACACGAAAGAGAGCGATAGTGTTTGGCGACTTCAACTATAATTTATTAAAAAGAAGCCAACCTACCTCAGCCTACAAAAGAATGCTTAAAGAAGATGGATTTTTGATATTAAATAATGTAGACTCAGAATATTGCACTCGAGAGACACAAAGTACAAAGACAATTCTAGACCATGTTTGTTCGAACATAAAAAACAACACTTTTCATTTGGCTGTCGTAGAATCAACAATATCAGACCACAAGCAAATTTATTTGGAAGTTAGTAAATTCAAAACTGTAAAGAATAAAAAAACTGAATATGAGACTGTAAATTATGAGAAGTTTTATAACCTATTAGAAGACACTACATCCAACGACTTTAACAACGAATACGAAAAATTAGAGCAAAAGTTATTGGAAGCTATTAAAAAGAGTAAGATGACGAAAACTAAAATATTGAACCCTCTAAAATTGGACTGGATAAACAAGGACGTAATACAAGCTATCAGTAAAAGAAATGAGCTAGGATATATTTACATAAGATCAGGACAGGATGATGAAAAAGCAAAGGAAGAATATTTAGCTGAAAGAAAGAAAGTTCAAGAATACGTACAATCTACTAAAAGTAAATATTATCAGAAATTATTTAGTAATTGCGTGAATACACCGCTTAAAATGTGGAAGCTGATTAACGAGTTAAGTAACAATAATATAAAATCAAACTGTGCTCCTACCAAGCTTGAAACAAACTTAGGCCCAATAACAGATCTTAAAGACGTATGTCAATATTTCAACTCATTTTTTGCTAGCATAGGCTCGATTTTAGCTAATGATATACCTCAATCATTTCACAATTTTGCACATATGCAGATAGACAAACAACTCAATAATGCGGGGGAACTGTTGGAATTAAAACCGGCTACTTTAGAGGAAGTTAGTACGATAATTGATAAATTAAACTCAAACACAAGTAGTGGTTTGGATGGTGTAAGTTGTAAGGCTCTTAAAAGCGTTAAAACTGTAATACTGTGTGAACTGACGCGATGTATTAACAAATGCTTGGAGATTGGCTGCTTTCCTGACTCGCTAAAAATAGCTAGAGTTAGTCCAATATTCAAGTCAGGCAGTAAACTGGACGTAGGAAACTACCGGCCAATTTCAGTGCTCCCAGTTATTTCTAAGATCTTTGAAAAAATCATTTACAATCGTCTAGTTGACCATTTAAACTCTGTTGACTTTCTCTTTCACAAACAATATGGCTTTCGCCCTAAATCAAACACTCTTTCCGCTTGCATAGACCTAATTACAAATTTAAAAATTAATATTGATAAAAAGCAGATAGGTTTGGGTGTATTTATCGATCTAAAAAAAGCATTTGATACCATCAGCCATGATTTGCTTTTGCAAAAACTACACGCTATTGGTATCAAGGGAACTGCGTACAAAATGCTCCAATCTTACCTCACCAACAGGTACCAAGTTGTTAGAATCAATAATGTTCAAAGTTCCCCTGAAACTATAACTTATGGGGTTCCACAGGGATCCATACTGGGCCCTTTGCTATTCCTGATTTACATCAATAGCATCAGTGAATTAGGCTTAAAAGGCGAAGTCTCTTTATATGCTGACGACACCTGTCTGTTTTACTTTGGTGACAAAATTAAAGCCATAGTGGAAAAAGCGCAACAAGATCTGGACTGTCTCTACTCCTGGTTCCAGTCAAATTTATTAACCTTAAACATAGCTAAGACTAGCTATGTAATTTTTTGTGCCAAAAATAAAAAAATATCAGATTTTGAACATTTAGCTATTAATAGTGAACCACTAAGGCAACAACACTCTGAAAAGTATCTTGGCCTTACTTTAGATAATCGCCTGACGTGGAAATCACATATCAAAAAAATTCGCTCAAAATTATCATCCCTCATGTCTGTTCTCCGTGGCAACATACGTTGTTTCTCAAAAGCTGTCCGTTACATAATCTACAATTCTTTAGTGAAGCCTCATCTGGATTATTTGATTGAAGTATGGGGTTGCGCTGCTAAGACTAACTTAAAACCTTTACAAACAACACAAAATAAGCTATTAAAACTTTTGTTTAACTTTAACTATCGAACTCCAACAGCAACAGTTTATAAAGCAACAAGATTGATGTCGTTATCCCAAATTTACAAATATAATACATGTATACTTATTCGTAAAATCATTCATAAAAAAATACATACACAAATATCATTTAAAATAAAATCACATCTACAAAAACGATCTCTCCGACGAGGTGATGATATACAGTTGTTGACCCCACGAACAAATTACGGTAAGAAAAATGTCATGTACGAAGGAGCGCAGCTATATAATAAATTACCAAACAGCATTAAAAGTACCAAATCGTTCCTGATATTTAAAAAGAAGTTGAAACTCCACATTTTAAAGGACTTCACGCAGTTTTGATCGAAACAAATGCTATTAGAGTTAAAGTTCTGATAGCATTTTGATTGCTATCGTAACATGATACGTAATAGAATCTGTTTGTGTTTTGTGTAAAGCCAATGTTTTTAGAAGCCTACCGTCACATACCGTGCACTCACTATTTAAGTTAATTTAAGTATATTTTGTATTTCTCTTACAAGTGAATTTTATTCTTTTAGAGAAATAAATGTCTTAAACCGTATATAGCATGTTCCTTATGGCAAAACTGGTTTGCCAAACCAGATAGGAAAAAAGTCCAGGTGAAATCATTCTTCTACACGTGGCGAGGACTCTCACATCTGACGCTTTCTTTTTCACAGATATGAAATAAATAAACTTAATATAATATTTTGAGTTTGGCTACGAAGAATTAAGTTTCCTTGTGGCCTAACTGGTTTGGCAAACCAATCTGGCTAAGAGGCATACGCGGAAGATATCGAAGATGGTAAATAGATAAACTAGAATAAGAATTGGCCCTCCAGAGCAGCTGTCAAAACACACCGATAGGTACTTAGCGACCCAGTTTCATCTATAAGGTGGTAGCTATAGTCAGCCAGGCACTTTCTAGCCATTTACTTTACGACGATAACTTAATGGGCTACGGAAACCGAGAGCAAAATTGCACGTTAACGATTATTTTTTCATCAGTTTTTAGCCACTAGCTGCGCTTCGGGGTTTTACTACATTCCTATAGGAACCGTGCATTTTTCTAGAATGAAAAGTAACCTGGCGTCAATCTTCGATTCATAAACTATACGCAAAACATCACGTGGATGTTCTGTTGCTGCGTGCAAGAAAGACACCTACACATAAGGCTGGATAACACAATTTCACACTTATGATACAAAAGCCAAAAGGTAGGCAAGTAGAGATTTCATCAGGCGACGGGTAAGCAATAAAAGAACAGTAAAAAAAGAAATTCTAAAAAGTATAAAGCCTTTATAAATACAAACAAAATTACTAACCGTATCTTCCAGTTCTAAACGCTTATCCAGCATGTTCTGATAGTCATTCTTCTTGATTTGAATCTTTAAATCGATTGCTTCCATATCTTTGTCGTATTTAGCCATCTGGTTTTCGACTTGTTGCAAAAGATCCTGGAAAAATAAATGCATAAATACTTAGTTATATGAGAGCATGCCACAAATCAGCCAAGTTTGAACCTGTTTTCCATCGTAAAGCGCGTAACAAGCAAGGTCCCACTCAGCAGTGGCAACACGAGGACATATATTTCCCCGTGGTCCCACCAGTGGGGCAACGTAGTGAGACCACTGGAAATGACGCGACACGACACTGCCAACTGTGCAATCGGCGCCCGTTGCACTACTTCCGGAGTGACTGGTCTGTGACTGATCAAGTAGCGCCGGGACTAATACATGGTTGTTTTGTGGCATGCTCTCATATAAAATTACACTACAAAATTTACACTCCGTGGTGGATATGGAGTACCACTGGTCGGACCACGAGAAAATGTAGTTCCTCGTGGTCCCAACAGTAGGGCAAAGTAGTGGGATCACGAGGAACGAACCATCGCAGTCGTGGCATTGCCATTATGGCGTCCACATTTCCTCAATAACCTTGCTAAATGGTACCTACATTTTAATTGATGTTTTGAATTGGTATAGATTTATAATTACCTCCTAAGTATATTTTTTAACAACCAATGAGGTACCTGCGAAAACAATGTACCTAATGCATTGGAACATTGTCACTTTTTACGCCATCCTCTACATGATTAAAATGTATCATACTAACATTAATACAAATATTCATAAGCATCTCAATCTCCATATGTACTCTTTGTTCGTGATCTGTCCTTTGTTTATAGTATTCCACTGTAGTCGAGAAAATCTCTTCAGTATCACTTATGGTCTGAACGTGTTGTTCAGTTCGAGCGTTTTGCCAATTATCAATATAGCGGCCGCGGCACTCAGAAAGCAGAACTGAATCCTGGAAAAGAAATAGGTAGTATCTACTTTAAATTTTGCAATAATTAAAGGCAATGCCACTAACATGCTGGGTACGCTGCCAACTGGTGGTGGGCTAGAACATCCTACAATCACCTCTATAGATAATCTAACTAAGCTAAGCAGATGTTATTATCAGTAGTGTTTATATATTAGATAGTTAATAAAGAATTTTACCTCAACTTGAGATGACAGGCTATGAATTTTTACATCGGTGTCGTAAATTACAGATTTGATGTGATTGCGCTGCTGCCTCAACTGTCGACTGAGTTCTCGACGACGTCTGCGAAATATAATGAGAGCTGTTCATAAATCCGTATTCTCTATCGATCTGCTATATTTATCATTCCACATCTCACAAAGCCAGTCTAATTTCTGATTGTCAACATCCAGCATCCACACATATTGATGCGTTTAACATTGTCTAAGATCGTATAATAGTATGTCTAGCGGCAACGGCTCCTAGCTAATGGTATCTGTAAAGCTAATGATCTCTGAAGCTAATGGTATATTTGAAGCAAATGTTGTCATTGAAGCTAATGGTATCTTTAAAGCTAATGGTATCTTTGAAGCTAACGCAGGTACCTTTGTAGCTATACAGGTATCTTTGAAACATAATGGTATATTTGAAGCTAATGGTATCTTAAAAGTTAATGGTATCTTTGAAGCTAATGTTATCTTTGAAGCTAAATGGTATATTTCAAGAGGTTAAGGTAAAATGAGTATCCTGTACCCACAAGTACGCTTTGGCTAGTTGTGACCAGCGACGCAGCAACCAACCTTGAAAACACTGCCCATTTGACTGTCTTCATGTCTAGGCAATATAATTCACGTAAATTCTTACTACTAGCTTTTGTCCTATGTGACCTATGCCCTGCATTGGGCTTTAAGTTTCATCTTTGCCAAACTCCATCGGTTCAGTAGTTTAGTAGGCATGTAGTTTACGCGTGTAGGTAGATAGTTCTACTTTCTACTACTTTCAGGTTTAATAAGGATGGATTAGTATGTCTTTTTACTAACATCCTGTTTTTAGCTTCATTCTCAGCCAGTGATACGCGATAACTTTCTCTGTCCAGTATCACATTGACACTATCCTCGAGAGCTTTGAAACCTTGATTCGTGCATAGATCCACATAAGTTGAAGTAATCACGTTAGTCACGTACTTTCTGCACATTCAAAATATGTCAAAATTTATAGTATTTTTCGTGTTTATATAGTATCTATGTAGGTACTAGTACCTACATGGCTAAGCCATCAGTAACTGGGACTTACCAGTATATGGCAAAGCCACCAGTAACTGGGACTAACCAGTAAGAGTATATGGCAAAGCCATCAGTAAGTAAATTCAGTAAAGATCGAACTAAGGCCATTAGACATTCTTTATCGCGGAATTGAAACTATAAATTATTCACTTTATATAATCTTATTTAAAATGGATTTCAGCAAAGTAACGCCCGATTACATCAAATATAATGAAGATTATTGGGATTACATAATTATTATGACTATGTAAATGATTACATAGTCATGATCATTATATTATACTGGCCCGAGGCTTCGCCAGCGTGGTACCTATATATATTTATAGCCCATTTGTTATTCCAGGGCCTAAACTAGGTATCTACATTCTAAATTTCATCAAAATCGGTTTAGTTAGTTACGAAGATATGTGATAACAACATTGACACACACGCACACAACTTTCACATTTATAATATTAGTAGGATCACTTAGGTAAGTAGTAATATTACTATATTCATTATTCATATTATACAATGTACTTGAATGTCAATGGAAACATCAAACATTAAATAGACCTGTCTGCATCTAGCTTATTAATCTTGTACTCATCGCTGTTTAAATTTTTAGGGTCTATTCTGTCCAGTTCGTCTACTACGACGTCTTCTTTGACCCCAAACTGGATGCATTTCAAGTGTTTCCAGTCAGACTTTGTCTTAATTATTCTGAGCTCATTGTTGCATTGATCTGAATATACAAAATGTTTGATTAAAACAAGTCGATATAAAATAGTTACTTAAATAACATGACAGCCCTAGCCAGTGTCACTCGGGATGATGTAAGGATTCTAACAAGTAACGATACCCCATCCAAATCTGCTCAGGAATTTCAAGTTATAATGGAACAAAGAAACTCCCATACATACATACAAACATATTTTTTTAATCTACTTTTATTTAGGGGCTTTTCACACATTGCCAGCCCCATCATACCCTAAACTTAAATACTAACCACAAACATATTTACTTACCTACGTTTATCCATACATCCATACAGATAAATAAAATTGAAGTGTCTGTTTGTAATATCAAAATAACAGCTTTTTACTAAATGCATATGAAAGTATATACGGTACATATAACAAAACAACCATTTTTAAAATTTTTGTCTGTCTGTCTGTTTGTTCCGGGTAATCTCCGAAACGGCTGGACCGATTTGGACGGGACTTTCACTGGCAGATAGCTGATGTTACAAGGAGTAACATAGGCTACTTTGATTTTAGAACAATAATTTGGGTTCCGCGCAAAAAAATAAAAACCATGTAATCCAAAATTTCCACGCGGGTGGAACCGCGGGGCAGCAGCTAGCAGGTAATATGTTTTTAGGATTACTATTGAGACAAAGGTAAATAATATATATCTATCTATAACCTAATTCGAATGCTCTCGGCGGTTTCAAGGGGGCCGCTCTGAAATTGCGGTGCCATAAGAAAAGGCGCCTTTTTGGTGGTGAACATACAGACTTGCATCTTCTTGGGGTTAAAAAGTACTAAATTGTCACGACCCGATTCCGAGACTAGATAAAGCGAGTCCTCAACTTCAGACACAAGTCCTGGCTCTGCCCTCTTCAACATGCGGAGGAGCGTTTGCACGACCGACGACATTGCACATTTATATGCTGAATAAATAGCGTAGGCAACAGCACAGATCCCTGAGGGACGCCAGAGTTAATAGTCATGGAGTCGGAGCACATCCCGTCGATTATGACTTTACTCTGATCTGACGAGAAACTGGCGACCCAAGTGCAAAGCCCTTCTGATATGCCACACAAAGGAAGCTTCAAAAGAAGCCACACCCGGTCAAAAGCCTTGGCGATGTCCAGGCTGATGGCCAAAATTTCTCCTCTACTCTCGACAGCTTCGGCCCAGCGGTGTGTGAGGTAAGCTAGAAGATCACCGTTAATCACACGCTCCATGACCTTACAGAGTAGAGAAGTTATCGCTATAGGCCTGGAGATTTGGGGTCGTCCCAAGGAACTGACGACTGATCACGGCCGACTGTATCGCGTGGAGTGAGACAACGGGCCGCCGGCGACCACGCCCTATGTATAAGCCTGAATGTCCCGGTGGTGTTTAATGGGTAGGAGTTAGCAGCGGGTCCGGCACTAATGCGCACTAACCTCCGTGTGTAAAGGTACTATCCCAGGGAAAAAACGTACATACCTAGTATACGCAGCTGAGTCACAGTATCTTCTAATATAGTTCCAAATAACGATGAGAAAATGCGGGGTAATCTACAAGGAAGAAACACTTGAAATTTGCAATTTGAATCTAAGTTGTAAAAACGTAATATTTTTTACGTGGCAAACAAATTACCTGTTTCAAGTTTGTAAAATAAATAAGATAATAAAAAAAATTGATTAAAAGTTTGTTTCAATTACAAAAAGCAGGTAGGTAGATACAAACTTATTATAATTGGCTATATCATTCACTTCATCCGATGAGCTATTATCATCTTCAACTTCGTCTTCCTCAACATTATTCGATGTTAAGCGCATTAGGGATGGTTCCTAAAAAGAAAAAAAAGAAAATATGCAAATAATAGGCCAAATACAAAAAATTGGATCCGTTTTTCAAGTCAATGTTTGATTGATGCGACGCGTAACCAAAATGCTGGTACTTATTTGGCTCAACTCAACGGATCAGCATTGCGGTCATTGAGGCAACGCTGCCAACTTAGAGGAAAAATGTAGAATTTTTTCTCTAAGGCTGCCAACATGCATGTGTAATTGTGTACGCTTCCAACTGTAGTGGGCTACAACATTAGGATTATCTATAGGTCTACTTTGGATTGTAGATTATCTGACTGTTATTGTAGCTAGGTTAGATGTAGTTTGGATGTAGTGTTTATTTATGTATTAGCTAGTTAATAAAGCCATTTAGCCCATTAAAAAATTAAGTACCTACTTAATACATTTATCTTACCAAATACCTTCTATATCGCTAAAACAACTAAAAATTCGCTTTGAGTCAATTACGTAATCAAAATTAAATTATGTTTCCATTTAGAAACTTTAAAGAAAATAATAAATTAACTATAATTTTAGTGTCAGACATATTGTGTCAGACAGACAGCGTTTCGTTCTCTTTGGTTTCCAACAAAGAGAACATAACGCTACGCTAGATTTGCCTTGGTACGTCCATTTGATATTATAAAATCCATGCGGTTTCCAAAACAAGGATTTCGAACTTTGAATTACCTAGATATTATATACCTAGCTACATATTACTGATCTGTGTTATATACTTTCATATGCATTTAGTAAAAGACTGTTATTATGATTCATGACTCGTGGTCCCACCCACCCTCTTTTGCACTGATCTAGTGATATTGGTGACGACTCTGTCGTTTCATACCTAATTTTATAATTATATATATATATATATATATATACCTAATTTTATTTCGCTCCCTCTTTTTCCAATACATAACATGAGAAAGAGATGGAAGCTGTTTGATCTTAATATGATTTTAGAGCTCTGTCAATTGTATCTTTCATGCTTGACAAATTAGACGCCACACTAAACTTACAAGCAAATGGATTATTTTGATCGGTCTAAAATATATTCCATCTCTTTTTCATGTTCTCAATTAGAAAGAGAGATTGAAACTAAAATTAGGTTTAGGTATGAGATGACAGAATCAACACCAATATTTATTATTTATATTACGTACATAAAACTTAAATGCGTCGAAATAAAAGAACCTAAATTTTAACAAAATACATTTTATATTTTAAAACACGACAAAGTAATAAATAAAATAAAACTAAAAATACATCGAAATAAAACAGCTAAATATTAAGAAAATACAAATCTATACAACAAAGTAATTTAAAAGATTGAAGAATTATTGAAGATTGTACATAGACCATATTTATCCGCGTCGCATACTATAGGGTTACCGGGCGCAAAAATAATGCCTGCAGCCCACAAATTATATAGCTGCAGCCTGACACATGCATTTTACTTGGCCAGACATTTTATATCAATTAGAAAATAAATTTTGTTAACACCTTTTTCGTTTTTTGTATTATATTTCTCTGTAGCCAAAAAATGAAAAAGAGAGGAAATTTTGAGAAAGGTCGGCCGAAAATTTCAATATTCGCCCGGACACGATTGTAAAAAGCCTGATATGTTTGGCTAAAGCCTAGCAACCCTAAATCTCCCCAATTGATGGTCTACTTTTTCTTCTTTGACTTCTTTTCTGCTAATTTTGCTAGTCTCATCCTGGCGGGGTTGTATGGGCCTAGCTCCAGGCGCACCATGAGGCCGCGCCACCACGCCTGCGCGGTCACAGCTGCCTTGTTCATCTTCTCGCAATACAAGCGCACTTTTTCACGCTCGTCTTTGAACGCTTGCCAGGCAGCAACCTCTTTCTCACGTAAATCGAGCTGTTAAAGAAAATAACACTTAATAACGATACTTAGATCATGGCAGGAGTAACTCTTTTGCTAGTGTAGTTTGTCGCCAAGCAGTAGTTTACATTTAGTAAATGTAAACTACTGCTTGGTAAATGTCATTTACCATTAGGTGACACAACTGCAAACCCATTTCAAATAAATGACTTTTAAAGAAACGGGGACCGTCTTCGACGAATAGATCGCGATATTTGAAATTTCATCCGCCATTATTCCACCCGTAGGGGCATTTTTTGATAAAAGGGCATCCTTGATATATATCCTAATCATTAACAAAAGAATCATTTAAATCGATTGACAATTGCCGGAGAAATGGAGTACTTAATCGCCACCAAAAGAATGGCAGACGAATTGAAAACCTTTTCCTTTTTTGGAAGTCGGTTAAAAAAGGATATTCGACGCATATGTATTTTTTCATGGTCCCGCAAATGGCTTAACCGATTTAGATGGTGTTTGAAAATATAAGGTGTTAAACTCCACAGTAAGTCGAGGGGGAAGTCGATTAACGCCTGAGGTTTTCGCTATTTTAAAAATAAATTATTTATCTATAGTCAACGCTTTTTTTCTTCTAAAATCTTTGTCTATAGTACATAGTCTATTATACTAATATTATTAAGAGGCAGAGTTTGTTTAACAAAATATTCCTCTTTGTTTGCTTTATCGCTAAGTGTTAATCCCTGGACCACTGGTACAGAATAATATATTACGTCGACTGGTCCCGATTCTAAAAATTCTTTCACTAATGGGAAGCTGTAAAGCTATACTATCTTCGAGTGCTAAATAGTCTATAATATAGGCCAGATTTCATGTTGATACCACGCGCGTGGCAAAAGCTAGCACTACTACAAAATAAAATAGTTACGGTCTCCTCCAGTTCCACCCTTCTGTCATACTGATTCTGATGATTGGTTTTCGTGACTTGTATCTTCAAGTCTATCGTATCAGTATCCTTATCATACTTGGTCATCATACTTTCAACTTTCTCCATAGTATCCTGGCAAAAAAAAGAGGAGAGCTGGCAAAAAAAAAATTATACTAGTACAATCTTTCTTGCCAAAAATCTCAGACCGGGCAAAAAGGTAGCGCTATCAGCAGACGTGCTGAGTATATGAAACCGCGGGCAGCAGCTAAGTTTCAAATAAAAATAACACTACATAGTACTAGGTACAGATTGAGCCCACTTACGTTGATAGCCATATTTATAAGCAACATGACCTCAGAGTGGACTCTCTGCTCGCTGTCCAGCTTTTGCTTGTTAGTCATGATGTCCGCGAGCGCAGGACTTTCCATCTCGTAGATCTGCTGCAGATGTTGCTCCGAGCGCGCGCGCTCCCAATTTGTGATGTAACGGCCTTGGACCTCAGCGTACAGGCCTGCGTCCTGATAAGAGAACACTTGTATCTTTTAAATTTGAAAATTCAGTGGAATTACTGAGCTTAATAACTAATGATGCCTCAGAGGATAACGAGTGCACTGCAGCGCAGCCACAGGCCTTTGTGTATCAAAGTTTGAGTGGCACTGCAATTATTATGGGCTGGCGTTATCTTATTTTATTCTACATGGAAAACAAACAGCTGTCAATAAATACAATAGTTACAAGATAATGGATATTTAAATAGCCTAAATAGTTTCCGCTTATGAAACAATATATGTATAAATGTGAATCCTGCTGTACATGCTAAAAATACTATCGTTATTACAATTATACAACAGATAGTAGTGATATTAGTACAACGAGAATAAAAAGTAACAAAATAAAAGGTAAACAAATGTCACATAAAACCAAAAAATATAAATGCTAGAGTAAAGAAATTAATAATATTATAAGTAAGAAATATTAATTGGTAAAGAACTGATCATTAAATCGTTATGCTTAGGTATAATCATCAGGCGAACGACCCACTGGTCTCGATATCCTATAGTAAAGGCAAATACAAGATGGACCAACGACCTGCAGAGATAACATGCGTGCCGCGCCAAAATTTTTTTCGATGTAGCTATCGTGCTTTTGTCTCGTATTCGCAGGAGAAAGAGCGTGACAAAACAAAAGACAAAATTTTGTCGTGACATGTTAGTCTGGCTGGTCAAAATGCGGGGAGCCGATTTTTTTTTTTCATGTTATTTGGTTGCGAGATGAGCTGGTCGATTGCCTGATGGTAAGCATAACGCCGGCCCATAACAATTGCAGTGCCACCCAGAACTTTGAAACACAAAGGCCTGCGTGGCACTGCAGTGCGCTCGTTACCCTGAGACATTAGGTATTAAGTCTCATAAGCCCAGTAATTTCACTGGATACTCTGCTCATCAAACCGGAACACAGTAATGCTTGCACACTACTGCTTGGCGGCAGACTTCACGAGCAAAGCGGTGGTAACAACCTAGACGGACACTCGCAGAAGAGTTAGTCCTCCCACTAACAAAAAAACCCCGTTGGTTGCAAGAGGCAAGCAGCTGATACAATTGGCGTTCTATGGGGGATGCCATGTGGTTTGCCGGGTGACAATGACTTCACAATGTTATTTACTTACGTAAATCACAAGAAACATGGTGTCTCGCTTTTATGTGGTAACTTAGATTGGTATGTCTATTTGTTAGTTTCGCCAGTAGGCATGGGTTTTCATGCTTTTATATTTTCTATTAGTTTATCAGAATCAGTGTCCCTCTGGGCTCTGATACCTAACAATTTGATGTAATTCGTCTGTAACAGGGTGTCTTCTTGAAACTTGCTATACAGACGGGGCACTCGGCACAAACCTCAACTTGTGATTGTAAGCCATCGATGACGACGTCCACGTCGTAGTTGGCCGACATTATGTGGTTGCGCTGCATTCGCAATTGCTTCGCTAGCTCACGACGGGTGCTGTAAAACGTTACATGTTTTTAATTATTACTCGATATGTTTAGCGTTTGACCACTATGTCGCTGGTCTTAGATTGCATAGTCGTCGAAGATGGTGACACTAAACCCAGCTTATGACTATGTCTCTCAGTGCAGCTGCTGGAACATACTGTTCGTAGCGTAACGACAGATTTTCTATATGACGGTGGTAGCTAGGCAGGCGGGCACTAGAAAATAGCTTATACGATACGTTTGCAACACAATGTTTTCATTCATTGAAAGCAGAAACTTATTAGTAATAAGTAGGTATTACAATAAGATGATGAATTTAAACCGTTCACCGACCTTGGCAGCAAAACTCACTACCATTAACCATCACTTTAAAAAGGCAAGGGTAAGCTCAGCATCAGGCATTAACAGACTCATGATCGTAAAGGTTTAGTAGGTAAAGCAAAGATGAGGGCATGGTTTTGCCGTGTGATGCCGGCTTAGAATAGCATCACCCTATCTGATATCAATAAAGTTTCACCACTAGACAATTCCTCGTAGTCAAACCAGTTGGACTATTATAGTTTGACTACGAGGAAGCACGGCTCTTCCCGTGGCTGTCGTAACAGTCGGCTAAGAGGGAATGGGCGGCAGCGTTCTCCTCGGTCAAGACCAACATCAAGACGCCTGCAAAGCGTGGTGTATCATAGCAAAATCTCTCCCTTAATGAGGGAGTCCGATATTTAACAATGGTCATTTTCGTATGAAAGCATGGTTACGACTTACGAACCTTCTGCCTTGAATGTCCTTTTCGATCAGGGACGCGTGGTGTCTGTCCCTTTCTACAATCTCGCTGATCGTTTGCACAAGTGCCTCGAAGCTCCTGTGCAGCGATAGGTTCAGGTAGGTCGCGAGGAGGCTGTCGTAAACTAAAGTCCTGTGAACCACCAAAACTGTTTTCAGAAGTTGCTATGTCAAAACAACTAAGATTAGGTACAAAAAAAATGTTATTTGTTGTGCAAGGCTGCAAAGTTGTTATTTGGTACGAGTAGGTACTAAAGTCGAGGAAGAAGGAGTTAAGATATCCTATATAGGTATATAGATAGCATAGCGATGTTTTCGGACGGTTCTGTAGCTAAGTTGGTAGTGACCCTGCCTGCAAAGCGAGGGTTCCCGGGTTCGATTCCCGGCCGGGGCAGATTTTGTGTAAGTAATTACGTATTTTTTTTTATTTTAGTGCCCTCGCGGTCTTCCTCCTCTTTTACACCAACGCAACTTACTGTGTGTGAAAAGAGGATAGAATGATGAATGTCATTAGTGAATGTCACTAGGGGTACCACCCTAATTACTTTATCTAGAATTTTCCCTTTTGCAAGGTAGGTGTTTTGGTAGGTACTTGAACCTAGAATGCCTATATACCTGTCGGCAGCGAGCTTGTGAAGTTTGTACTCTTCCTTTCCCAGATTTTTTAAATCAATTCCGTCCAGCTCATTCGAGAAGTGTGGCTGGCGAACTTCGTACTTTGCAGCTCGCAGCTTTCCAATGTCAGCCATGGTCTTCATTATACGGAGCTCGTTGTTGCCTTCGCCTGAGCATTATAAACATTTTGAACAACACCCATGCACGAGGAACCTCCAAGGCTTAAGCATGTGCTACACGGTATTAAACGGCGGTTTGAAACACCGGTTTAAAACTGTGTAGATAGTAGTTTTATGCCAAATTTCGTTTGACCTTTAAAAGTCCTTGGTAGCAAGGCTTGCGTTCCAAACCAATGGCAGAAGCGTTGGTTTAAAACTTGTTTGAAACCGTCTAGCGGCTTGTTTAAAACCACGCGAATGACATTACCATAGAGAAATATAATACGAGTATAAGGGGAACTCTTAGCTCAATGGTTTCACCGTCACTCAGTAGGTAACAAAGAAACAAGTAAAAAATTCCAAGCTTATCTTAATATTAGTACCTATCTATTATAACGCAAAATAATATTATCTTACTTAGAATACATAATTCCGTGATGGTATCCTCCAGAATTGTTGCAAATAAAGATGCATAGAAAAAATCCAATCTGTAAACGTGAGAAATTATGGCTGATATTATAGGTAGGTATAGGCTAAGTATTATGATATGTAGTGTGTCTGGAGTTGCCGGAAGAGAAACATTATATAGTTAGGTACTTACGTAAAAATGGCTAGGAGTTTCTCTTCTTCATCCGTCAAATACTAAAATTGAAAGAAAAAAGTAATTTATTCTGAATAAATAAATTCTATTACGATGTACATCACATTCTAAGAAAGTACACTCACTTACAGCTAAGAAACAGCAGGTACACATCATTTGATAATAGGTAAGTAGGTACAAGCAAGTAGAACTTTCCTGTCATAATATTTTTTACGCTGTTTGATAACGATCGACGAGCTGGTTGTTTGCCCGATGGTAAGCATAACAGCAGCTCACAACAACAATTGAAGTGCCACCCAGGAATTTGAACCATAAAAACCTCCATGGCATTGCTTGCGCTCGTTACTCTCAGACATTAGGTATATTAAATCTCATTAAGCCCAGTAATTTCACTGACTGTCTACATTGCTCATCTAACCGGAACACAGAAATGCTTGCACATTACTGCTTGGTGGCAGAGCACACGAGCAAAATGTAAGTACCCAATCAGATGGATACTCGCAGAAGAGTATTCATATTCATTTATTTTGCATAACTAAGTTTTTTTTTAATGTTATTTGGTAACGAGACGAGCTGGTCGTTTGCCTGATGGTAAGCATAACGCCGGCCCATAACAATAATTGCAGTGCCACCCAGAACTTTGAATCACAAAGGCCTGCGCGGCACTGCAGTGCGCTCGTTACCCTGAGACATTAGATATTAAGTCTCATAAGCCCAGTAATTTCACTGGATACTCTGCTCATCAAACCGGAACACAGTAATGCTTGCACACTACTGCTTGGCGGCAGACTTCACGAGCAAAGCTGTGGTAACAACCCAGACGGACACTCGCAGAAGAGTTAGTCCTCCCACTAACAATACAGTGTATGTACAAAGGTCTTATTGTACTTATATGAGATCTTTTGACTTAGTTGCCCTTTTCAGGCATCGCAAAGAAGGTTATAGCGACAGCTAAGGCTTAAACATTAAAATTAAATGGCTAATAATATAAAAAAGTAGATAAATTAATATTAAAAAATACTTTGAAAATAAATTCTTATACAGAGAATTAAAGTTAAATGCTACACTTCTTTGAAGATTATTATCCTACATAAATTTATTTGCTGGATTCAAAATATTCGTCGATTGAATAGAAACATTTTACAATTAGGTACGAATTTTTTTAAATTTTGTTTCATTTTTTATTTCTGTTGGTAATTTATTAGTTAGTCCAGTACATGGAACATTTCTTTTTGTTACACGACAGTGAGCTGCCGTGTAGGTAGGTACTTCAATTATTCTAAACCAGCTCTAATTAGGTACCAAAGTCACCAATCTGAAAGAAAAACGGCCGCAGGGAAAGAGCCGAGGACTTGGCTCAGTGACGTGCCTTGCGCGGGGCATAAGTTCAGCGGACTGATATAGGCTGATAATGGTACAATTAATACCGGCACTGATTTGGGCTGAAAACTGTTCTTTTCCAGCAGCACCTCTTTTAACCGACTCCGATTAGCGAAACATTTTGATGATAAGACAGCAGATAATCGGGAACTGGCCATAATTAAAAAATATAGTAAAATTAATATCCAAAATATAAATCGAAGCTAGAAAAATAAACTGACATGTTGATTGTTTTTTTTGTTTTTGTCAAAGAGAATATAATCCCGGGTTTTTGTTTTGGCTTCACGTGATTTGCGTATTTAGCCAGTGTCAAGTTATAATAATTCTCTAGTTTTGATGCATAAAAGTCGTCAGTCACGTTCTTCTTCTTCTTTCTTTATTTCCTGGCTTCTGTGGAATGTTAACCACAAGGTAGCTAGCTACATATATAGTAATCTGTGACCACAAGTCAGTCACGTTAAAGTTTAGTCTAGGCGTGGTCGAGTCGAAGTGACGCTTCAGTAAAACGGTGGCTTTACTGAATGCTTCTATGGAGTTTTGGATTGAATGAGAACAGTATTTGTGATATTTCCATGGATTCGTGACCATGTTTATGGCCGGTCTATGTACCCGCAGTCCCAACTCTTCTCTGCCGTAACTAGGGCGGTGCTAGCGGTGCCCAGGCACAAGGCGAGTGCAGGCAAATGACCCGTTCAGACCCGGATCACGGAACTGCTCGCTGCACCTAACATTACCTACTGCTCAGAACATCCCTACCAAAGATCATAACGGCAAAAAAATTTTGGTGCCTATATTGAGTAACTTCACTTCACCAAGTTATCCCACTGGTGATATCCACACCAATTTAAAAAACTGGAGCTTTCATTGACGTAGACAACTCATGCCTTTGTGAAGGTCTGAGGACTACACAACGAAACTAAAATAAAATAAGAATATAAATATAATCAACAAATATGAAATAAAAGAAGCATTGTCTATTATGAAAATTTAATACCAGACTTTGTCCACAAAATAATTTATGACTTACTACAAGCCGTTTTGGTCTGAACGTGTGCAGTTATATTCATTGGACAAAACATATCAAATACAGCGTTTGGTTTTCCATGACTGCGACAATATACATCGATTGTTTCTAGCATAACAATCTGATATACAAAATTAACATTTTCAGATTGTTTGCCAAATGAAATCTCATAAGCGATTCGTCAAAATGCGGAGTTGACCTGCGACGCAAGTACGGATCTTTTCGGTCGACAAAATTCGATAAAATTTACAGTTGGAATCGATAAAACCCACTTTCTTCGATCAAATTGACAGTACAAATCGATAAAACCCACTTTATCGATTTAAACTGTCAATTTTATCGACCCGAATAGATCCGTACTTGCGCCGCAGAACCGACCAAAAACATCAGGCGAACATGAGTTTCTGCGGCGCAAGTACGGATATTTTCGGTCGATAATATTCGATAAAATTGACAGTTAAAATCGATAAACCCACTTTATCCATTTTATCGAATAAAACCCACTTTATCGATTTTAACTGTCAATTTTATCGAATGTTATCGAATTTTATCGACCAGAATAGATCCGTACTTGCGCCGCTGATCAGCTAAGTTCAAAAGTAAGTCCAACAGACATTATTGAAACCACCTACAAAATAAGTATTCAGTATCAAGCCTCATTTGGTAGTAAATTATTCTTAAATCATGCAAAACCAAACGCTTCGTTAAATAAAAAACCTATCCTAACTAAAATAACATGTTTATAACATCACACAAGTTAATGCTTAGAAAGAATTTACAACTATGACTAATTATATAGGAAATGATAATCTTGGAGATATTAGTCTACTTATATTATATTCTGTATAAAACTCAATACATCTTACACGCAAGCTTAATGTTAGAGTTATTATAGGTTTCGATTTATATTTACATTAATATATCTCACGTCGTATGAGGTATATTTTTCTATTATTTTACAATAGGGATGTCGCATGAAACATAAAATACATAATTACTGTCGTTATACAGGTATAAGAACATCACATTAACACAATAAACATGAAATTCACAAAAAATATATATAGATACCACAAAGATACATCTAAAAAATGTCCGAAATCAACGTTTTTTTTGATCATCCAATAGTAATTTAAGTAATACCATCAGATTCTTTGCATTTCATTGCAATGAATGAAAAAAATGTATAACAACGGAGTTTTTCACGGACAAATCAGGTTTACGGCCCGCGTAGAACAAGTGACGTCAGATGTTCTGCCAAATTTGTATGGGGCGTTTTAGCGCTCAGTAGTTACGTCCGACTTCGACTCTCATTTTTGACGTTTTTAGTGTTCGATTTCTAGTTTTTCAGTTTAAACATTTGATTCTCACGAGAAAACGAATTGATTGACATCATAAAAAAGGAGTCAACATCCCTATTATTTTTTGTAGAGCTCGCAAACCGATGGCGTGCAGGCGAGAGTTGAAAAGGGCGAAGAGAGGCCACACTTGTCGCTCTTGCGACGAACCCGTGGCGTGGACGGCTAACTCCAAACATTTCAAGTCTTGCCATGCACTGGATCGAAGGCTTAGTCACATTGCTGTGTCGTGTTGTGCCTGAATGATTTACATTTAAGTTCACCTATTCATCGAGATACTAACCCCGAGAGATGAAATACTGTACTATCCGATCTCACAACAATGTATTGATTTTGCTATAATTAATATCAGCGCTCAGCGTATCAGCGCACGGGGAATCGGCGCGAGGCGGTGACTTAGCCAATCAGAGCGCATTATATCTAGGCAAAAAGGGTGGAATTTATTTCGCGCAAACCAAACATCACTGCTATTCTAGGGGCTAGTTCCTCGATGACATTATTACAAATCCAGGCAGGCTGCTACCACGCACGTATCCAAACTTTTGGTTCGGGGGAGACAACCATTGAAACAACCATGTGAACTTTCGTACTTCACAGTGGTTATTTTATGTCACGTCAGTTTTCTTGGGGATAAATCCCAACTATCCCCCCTCTGTATACGTGCCTGGCTGCTACCAACACGTGTTATACGTCGCGAGAGTCTAGAATGCTGGACTGTCGAGGGCGCGCCACGACACGACCCAAGACGCTATGTGTGCAAGCCTAAAGCCCGGTGGGCTCAAGGCCATGTTGACTTTTCATATCGTCATCATAACTGGCGAATAAAGGTCAAAAGTGTATATTAGTGTTTGGTGTCTAAGGAAATATCTAAAACTTTAATATATGATTTTAATTAAAACTAAACACTGAATCTCATATACACCTTTGAATATTATTATTCAGTCTTAAACAATTCTCTTACTTGTAAGTCTAAAAGCTGAAGGTACACACGCCGCCATATTTGTATCAGTCGACGTATGAAATTCTACTCTAAATGAAAGGCGGCAACAAAAAAAATCGAGTGCCAAAAATATAACCTAATGGTGAGGCACATGCAAAGCTAATCTCAGATGGCGCCACCACCGCTGGTGCTTGTCATTGATGTTTACTTTGAGGGTTAATGAATTAAACTATACCTAACCAGTAAACATGCTCGCGTCTTAATAATTTTTGATGTGCTTTGATCCACAATTTCCGTTTTTTCTCGTCAGAAGAGAAACGCGTGTACCTTAATTTTACATTGAATTGCACTTTACAGAGGCATACTTTATTGCAAAGACGATTTTCTGTTTACTTACTAAAATTTTATAATGAAGTTTCATATGAAACAACACCAGCGATAATGCGCCACCTAGCGGGATAAATAAGCAGTGTGGCTCATCATTGATAATATAACAAATTAAGCATCATTATTTAAATAAACGACAGAATAATACTTACGTGATAAATAAATTGATAATTGTGTTATTTTTTTATATTCTGACTTCGTGTGTAGCTCCAGCTTGAGTAGCTATTAAAAATTAAGTAGATTACTATATTATTAAATTAATAATAATACATGGTGGATATAACATTAATTGACTATTCAATACACAGTACAGAACAATACAAAACATTCTGCGGCGCAAGTACGGATCTTTTCGGTCGATAAAATTCGATGATATTCGATAAAATTGACAGTTTAAATCGATAAAACCCACTTTATCGATTTGAACTGTCAATTTTATCGAATTTTATCGAGACGAATAGATCCGTACTTGCGCCGCAGAGTCGCAAACGACTGTCGACCGTAGAGTAATGCGGAGATGAGGAGACATTCAGATCAGCAGTGAAAATTGAAGAACGAAGAATTAGTTTTGTGGTAGATAAGAAAATTATATTTACACGGCTCACAAGTGTGATATTAATATATTTTGTACAAATAACAATCGAAAACAAAGAAACATTTAAGTGAATTAAAAGCAATTTAAAAAAATAAATAGAAATATCATGCAATTGGATAGAAAGCGGCGCTCGCTTGTCTTAAGAGGTGAATTCAAGAATGGCTCTAACTTTCAGTTTGTGATTGAATAATATGTGCTAATACACAGAGCATATTATACAAGTTATGGCGTATTTAGGGTAGGTTGGAGTAGGGGGAAACGAAAATCGAGAGCAGGAGCATAAGCGGATAATTCTAGAAGACAAAACGATTCTGATTAGTATTGTTGAAAGTTAAATTTAGATGATCGTGCTAAACGACTAAGGGCCTATCTTTCAATAGTCAGATAACGTTTTGTTAGTGGGAGGACTAACTCTTCTGCGAGTGTCCGTTTGGGTTAGTACCACCGCTTTGTGAGTGAAGTCTGCCGCCAAGCAGTAGTGTGCAAGCATGAATGCATGAAAAGCATGTTCCGGTTTGATGAGCAAAGTAGCCAGTGAAATAACTGGGTTTATGAGACTTAATACCTAATGTCTCAGGGTAACGAGCGCACTGTGCCGCGCAGGCCTTTGTGTTTCAAAGTTCTGAGTGGCACTGCAATTGTTATCGGCCGGCGTTATGCTTACCATCAGGCAATCGACCAGATCGTCACGCTACCAATAAAAAAAATTATGCCATTCTAAACAAATAAGTCCATTAATTTCGATATGAAAGACCCGAAAAACACGCTAAAAATACGAAAATTTATTGATTCAATAGCAATCAGTTTGTGGCGTGTGTAGTGTGTACGCGCCACTAGGCAAATTCGCGGTAGCCAAAGGGATATATTTTCTGTCACTAACAAAAGTTTTGGCAGCGCCCTCTTGCGCCAATTAGATACACTACACAGTACACAGACTCGACTGCTCGCGACTACTCCGTCTCGCGGCTCGCATTTATTTGTAACTAGCTGCTGCCCGCGGTTTCACCCGCGCGGAGATATTGGATTTCTTAGGTTTTTTTTTGCGCGGAACCCTAACTTTTTTTCTAAAATTAAAGTAGCCTAAGTTACTCCTTGTGACATCAGCGATCTGCCAGTGAAAGTCCCGTCAAAATCGGTCCAGCCGTTTCAAAGATTACCCGGAACAAACAGATAGACAGACAAAAATGTTTAAAATGGTTGTTTTGGTGTAGGTACCGTATATACTTTCATGTGCATTAAGTAAAAAGCTGTTATTTTGATATTACAAACAGACACTTCAATTTTATTTATTTGTATAGATTATACATTTCATGGCGGTACTATTTGATCTTCCGCTTAACGAACACGTATACGTATTAATTAAATCCTGACATCTAATTAGAATTGACTATTGTATTACATAAAGTTGTGGTATATATACTACATATTGAAAATACTATAGTGCACAGGAGTAAAAGATCAAGTAGGTATGTGCTCTATGGTTGCTGTGGATATCCCTCGTGATGCCTGATTATTTTAATATGCGGTATCTTTGTGAGGCTCCATAGGACCTGTATTATGAGATCGTAGGGTTTTGTTGCAACAACAAGGTCTTGATAATTCGAATACGATAACAAAATAAACAATGAATTTGAATATTTTACAATGCAGGTGTATTTGGGGTGTCTTTTACTAGCGCCACATCTGAAAAAGAATACTGTTCACTTAACTACAATATATAACAAGGTAAGAACTATACAATTTTTAACTTTTAAAAGTAAGGATTCACAGGCAAGTAGCTTCTCAGCGATTCACTCTTCGTTCCCGTCACCCATCATTATTCAATAGGTTCAATAAAAGAACCAATCATTGGAATTTACAAGTGAATGAAATGAACGAATGAATGACAAAACGTTTTTACAAAAAATATAACTGTCAATTGCTTTTACTAGAAATATCAAACATCCAACGCATCCAATTCATACGTGAATGGAATGAACGAAATGAACGACGAAAAGATAGAATAAGTAACAGACGTACTTATTTGCCTTTAGCTTAAAAAAATATATTTACAAAATGTGTTATTCACAACGCAATTTCTAGTAAAAGAATTCCGTTCATTTTCGTGAGTGTGCTTCGTGTAAATAAATATTTTCTTGAAGATATTTTTTGCTTTGAACCCAATCCCAGCTACATGCCTGTGGTCACATGAGGCACGATTGTGGTCCATCCCACTTTAGAAATAGAGTCCATTCTAGTTTAGTAGACATCACTTGCTCGAGGACGGTTGGGCACGTTTTCCTGGAATTAAGAAAATTTAGATCGTTAATGATAATTAATATATATAAATTGTACAAAGTTTCCATTTAAAATCGTTTGCACTGAATTTGGTCTGAATCTATAACCACCAATCTATCTACTCTTATTTTTTTAAATGTGGTTAGACAGGCACTTGTCCATTGATGTTTCGCGTGTACAGGTCGTTTCTAAGTTTATAAGTGTCTTAATTGAAACAGAAACTAAGATTTC
Source organism: Crocallis elinguaria (assembly GCA_907269065.1). NCBI lineage: Eukaryota > Metazoa > Arthropoda > Insecta > Lepidoptera > Geometridae > Crocallis > Crocallis elinguaria. The sequence continues at coordinate 10,156,609 of OU026065.1, read as the reverse complement.
TAAAAAGATATAAAAAGATTCCAAGATAACAAGATTTTACATCTGTGATTTGTGTAATTTGTGTTGGACTAATACGGTGTACTTTCTGAATAATTAATCCATTTTAATTGTTTGTGCGAGCATTATATTATACCCACTAAAGAAAACTTTTATCAATATCTATCAAAAATTTGAAAAGGAAATGTCTGCCAGCATATGACAAGTGCTTGGCGAAAAACTTTACAATTTTGGCAACATATTTTCAGCCTCAATTTTAGACGCTAATGCGGTTTCTACTTGTCTATTCTGTGCCATTATATACTAATATCTATGAACTACATTGAACGATTTTCGGAAGAACAAAAACATTTATTTGTACTATAGTTAGGTAGTTTAGATTGTTTTATATCTGAAACAGTAATATATAATGGACTATATTGCACGAAACCATTTTGTATACATTTTTTTTACATTATTATCTAATTTGACAGTCTAATCTCTACTAAACAAAAGCGTTTATGAAGAGGCGTGTTTAGCAGACACTTGAGACATGTTTCTTAGAAACACACATGTTTATTATCATTGAATCATACACTTCAATGCACTTGTCTGCGTTTCTTGAAAACTCACGTACTATTTACAATACAGGGTATTAACACGATCGGTTTGTTTTTACACGACTGCACAAACAAGGAGTGTAATGTGTTTAGGGTTCATGTATGTATGTGAGTTTCTTTATTCCACCATAACTTGAAAATGCCTCAATTGGGTATCGTTAGAATCCTTACATCATCACTGTCTAGGGCAGTCGTGGTTTTATTTTTTTTTAAATTATACTTGTTTTCAATAATAATGATTATAAAGGCGTCAAATTGGTTTGCCGGACGTCTGATCACGGCGGTAAAACTTGTTAATTTTAAGTTCATATTCCTTTTTTAAAGATTAATTTATGAAAAAAACAAACAGAGGACCACGACCATTATTAGTAGACATAGATTTTATGGAAGAAACGCTGACATGAAGAACGCTACGCTGAAGACACAGTCCTCTTAAGCCCAGCTGCCGAAAGACGTGCTTACTGACAAATTTTCAATTTGAGCGTGGTAGCTAGCCAGGCCAGCACATGACCATGCTCTACCGCTAACTATTTTTTTCACCTGATAATTATGACTGACTAGGTTTGATGACCCAGGATGGTCCTACACATATGGTCACCATCCAATGAAGGATACTAAAAATGATACCAGAAGGGTTTTCCTCAAACGATGCCACTCGATAATGAACCCTATGTAAGTGTAAGACTTGCATAAGCCAGAAACCTTCGCTTGTCTATTTCTCAAGTACGTTTATAAACAGATACAGCATTAGATAAGCGGTGCATTTTCCTCCTTTCAAATCGGCCCGCGGCGGGTAAATCCCTTGGAGGAATGCGGCGCAATTGATGCTACGAATGAATCATTATGCACTCCCTAGCCTATACTTACTATACATATCCTATCCGTTCACATATTGTAAACGGGATATTTACCGTGATTATTATTGAGCGATGAGCACCCGATAAGTATTTATCGGGTGCTGATCGCTCAATAATAATCACGGTAAATATTCCGTTACAATGTGTGAAAATACAGGTGCAAACAGATACCACAATAGTTCACAATAGACCAGACATAATATATATAAATACTTTAATAAATAAATAAAATTGAAAATAGAACGTATTTAATAGATGTAACCGTTCCCTCTGACTACAATATACGAGCCAAAGAAGTTGAAAAGCTAAGTAAATACCTCAACAGACTTTGGGAAACACCTACAGAAGTCATACCTATTGTAGTGGGAGCCACGGGAGTAGTAGCCAAAAGTCTACATAGATACTGCAGAAAATTAGATTCGCAGATTAATATTCACATCATTCAAAAACAATCAGTCACCATCATCAGGAAAGTTCTATCGTAAAGTGCGCACAATATATTTAGGCTGAAATGCACTGAAGCGCTGAGATTAGAAAAAGAACGCAAAGCGAGCTTGAGTAACTGAGATAGAAGATGCCTGACATTGACAATGTCATGTCGGTCTAGATCCAATGCTCACATCTACTAAACTCTTTTGTTTTTTTTTCTGTCTTGCATTTGATCGCATAATCACCTTAAATATGATGAGTGAAGTACTCTCTTGAAAGTATATAGGATTCTGTGTTTCAGACTAGAAATGTATGATACTTAAAATGTATGGATTGGTAAAAAGATAATGGAACCGACTTTAAAACGGTGTTTGACTTGCATTACAAGAAATATTGAGGTATTACCTACCTATATTGCATACCTACCTAATGAAAATATCGGTCAAATTTTTTTTTATGTAGTATACAGGGTGAGTTTGAATTGGTATGTTATCCCGGAAGGGGGTCAATCTACTCCTGGAGGTCAACATTATTTGTTTTACGAGTTATTGAAATTCGAATTTTTTTTTAAGAAAAGCCATTAAAGTTTTCGTCAAAATTCTGCTACAGAGCTTCCGGGCAGCCCTAGATCAGCTGATTCAGTTGAACTTTGTTAATTGATTAATGTTGATAGGAAGAGACTTAGAAAAAAAAAATGCCGCGTACTTTCACGTTTGAAGTTTTTAATTTTTCTTTTGGAAATTTTGAATGGTTTTTTCCAAGGGAGGTTCTTACAACTTGTCGACAACCATGATTCTAATCACCCCCTTCCGGGATAACATACAAATTAAAACTCACCCTGTATGATAATAATAATGTTTTAGTCTTTCTGAATAAAATTACATCACTGTCCTTGCTTAATCTGTGATATGTAGAAGATATGTGGAATATATGGAAGAGATCGCTTTTAAGGATAGGACCGCCATTTGTATCTATTTTTAAATATCTTTTTGTATTGTCATTTTTGGTGTCAATAAAGAGTTTTTTGCATTGTATTATATATTTCATATACACAATAAACACCTATTATACTTTTTCAAGAACCCAGACGGACTTCAATAAAAAATGTCTTGTGTCTGGAATTAAAATGTATCATGTCACGTGACAATAATGTGTGAAGTCGCTTCTATTAAAATAGAGAAAACCTCACCTGTTTAGGATCTCGGCCGTCACTAACAGTGGTTGGATCTGTGGAACAAAATTGTGTGGTAGATAATAAAATGAAGGCACATAAATATTTTTTTCATATTAGCGTTTGAACGCTAACTCACTTTAACCGACACAGATGTGATCAGTTTCCTTCACCTATCGTTCTAGATTGTGTAAGATTCTAGGACCTATGGATCGCCAGGCCATTACTATAACTTGGCCATCATTATATTTCGTCTAAAAATGTTTACCATTTTTTCTTTTTTTTCACAGAAACATTTCAAACACCGTAATAAGTGGTCAAAGATGAAATTAGGCACCCTAAGTTCTTCATAACATAACAGAAAAATGAATATCACAGTCAAATTTTTAAAACATGTCGAAGGATTAGTCATGAGTCGAGCAGAAATATTATAATGATATTAAGCCTCTTCTAATCAATATCACCATTTAACAAAATGATGATATTGATTAGAAGAGACTTAAAAAAATGTAGTAAATGCCTCGCACTTTACGTTTGAATTTGAAGTGAATTTTTTTTATGGAACTTATTAATGACTTTTTCAAAGGGAGGTTCTCAAAACTTGTATACAACCATGGTCCTAATCAGCCCCTTCCGGGATGACATACAAATTCAAACTCAGCCTGTATATGGTTTATTGTTTTCCCAGTAATAAGATTTATTTGATTTTCAAGAAGTTCTTTTCAGCTGTTTTTATGTCAATACAATGTGTGTTATTTAGTGGGACATAAATCTTATTACATAAGCCTCGTTTTTAAGATGTATGTAGTTAGTATACTATTGTATGACCCGGATATTAAAATATTTACCTATCAGGTATACAATCAAACATTCTAATGATGTCATTTCTGCTAGCCCTCGTAAGCATTGCGAAAAGATGTCTTTAAATGAGGCGGTGTAAAATAATTCTTTATTATAAATTCTACCGTTTGCGATTCAAATGCCCATCAAGCCTGTTAAAAATGCCTCTTCCTTATATCAATAACGGGTTTGATCTAGAAACTTGGAAACACTTATATTTAGTAGAACTATCGTAATATGTAACTACCGTACTAGAGGAGCTATGTGAAACAAGTCCTGTAACATTTTTTATGTTTAAGCTAAAGTCCGCTGCAGCGCTTATACCATAATTATGTCGTCTAACCAAACAAATAAAACATGTAGCGCTAGATTGCGTCTAAGGTGCAGTTTTCTCGCGATCAAAAGGTCGAAAGCGCCCCTAATTTCACGGCGCTTACGCGTTTTGTTCAAGGAAGTATTGAGATAGTTGCGCTCCATGGAACGCAGAGTGTACCGCAAAATATGCCTTTGCGGTGTCGACTCTATTATCTCTTTGAGTAGAACACGGTAAAATGTATATAATGAAGTACTAGTATTACTAGTATTTACATAATGAAGTACTAGTATTATAAATTATCATGAATACTTTCGGAAGCATGGACGTGAGACCTCCGAAACCTTCATAATGCGTGCGTGCTCAAAAGAGTTTTTTAACTAGAAACACGGTTTTTTAACTAACAATGTTTTAAGTAGGTGTAAAGCAAAGAACTGGCTTATCAAATGGAGTTGCGAAATGGTTACTTACGAAGATTTTTTCTCGCCTCGGCTCTTTCTTGAGCGTCGAAATACCATAAGGTAATAGCGTATCTGAAAAGAGTTTTATTATTACAAATACAAAAAGCCGTCCACCAACAGTGCAAATACCCAAAAGTATTTTAATGGGATGTTAGACTGTATCAATAACTGTGTGAAGTAATGAACGCATGCTAAACCAGCAACAACGGCCGCCGGTATACATCCCATAGGTATTTTCAACTTGAGGGTGGTAACTGGTAACTGACTAGTTGAACACTATTAAAACGCGCTACCACAGTGAAATTAACCTACAGTCCTTGTAAGAGATTATTTAAAGTATAATTCCGAAATCATTCTGATCTTCCATCACAGAGTTATGCTGGACTGGGCTTAACAGGGCGACATTTTAGGTCTACCAACTTAAAGTCGCTACGCTTCCACCCTCGTCCGCAGCCCTGGCGGCGCTCGCTAGTTCAATATGGACTCTATCCCCGTCGACAACGTATTCCATATATATAGTAAAGTATAATCTCAATTTTGTTTGTTTGTACTTATCTATTGAGCAAATGTAATTATTAGTGTTATATACTTATTATTGCTACGCAATTAGGCACTCAAGAGCTTGGAATGTAATTAAGAACAATACTATTTTTTATTATTATTTCACTATCTTGTATGGATTACATTCTGTATTTTTTTTATGCTGTTCTCAATTTTTACCCTGAGACATTAGGTATTAAGTCTCATAAGCCCAGTAATTCCACTGGCTACTCTGCTCATCAAACCGGAAGACAGTAATGCTTGCACATTTCCTGCTTGGCGGCAGACTTCATGAGCAAAGTGTGGTTGTGTGCTATTAAATAAATAAATAAATAGTCATCGCTATGCAGGAGCGCGCGGAAACATCGAGACAGTATAAGCCCAAGAGCGACTTAACATCTGTAATGGTCTTCCTTTACCTGGTGCTATAGGCGGGCTGGACTTCATGCGGGTTCCGCCTGTCGGACCAGAAGAACAGCATCCTGTCGAAGATGGGCTCGATATCCGCTACTTTGTTGTCGTTACCCGCCGGGAATACCCTGGAATTAAACATTATAGGTTTTTATTATCAGCCTTGTGATCCCGGAGAAATACGACGACTCCATCTCTTCACGCGAGTGCCGTAAAAGCTGGCTAAGATAATAAGCAGGCAATGGACAGCAGCATTCTCTTCGTCGACATCACAATCTACTGAAATCCCTAAGACGCCACAAGCTAAGCTGAACTATGCAAACCCAACCCCTCATTGTTCCATTGGTCTGCCAACTGAACTATGTCCTACTTTAAGGATCTTCTTATAATATTAACGTTAGGGTTCTCAGGTTAGCTAGAGCTGAACATGTCAGACCCGCTGATAGCAATTTACATCCACGTCAGTGAATCTGAAGGGACACCATAAAAACGCAAGACACCTTGGCATGGCTCTGGATACTGTTTTCTACGAAAAGGAAAAAAATAACAATAAAGAAGCAGACACACTTACCTGAGCAGACCACCGCATCTTTGGACGTCCCAGTCGAGATTCAGGTAGTAGATGGCCGTGATACAACGTCCGTCTTTGTTGGGGTTGTCTACATGCTTCACGTAATGCGCACCTGAACCGGGGTAGCACGCGACCATCGCCTGAGGGACACGGATGATAATTAGGATTAAGAAGATATTCCTGACAGGCCCGATTTGAACTCACTTTTAATGAGAAGATACTTTGTTCAGAACTATGTTTTTTGTATCTATATAAGGGTTACGTAAAAGTGATAAACAGCAAAACTGGAATGGGGTTTTGAATAAAAATTATTGCTTTTGTTAGGACTGTGCGTATGGGATTGGAAAGCAACAACTAGGCACAAAACGTCTTTATCGACGTTTCTGTTGTAGCGTCACTGGCAGAAAGTTACTTGTGCGAGCGTGGCAAAATGGGCGCTTGCAATCGATTTGTTTCGCAGTTCGGAGCTGCACTGCGCAGCCAACTTGTATTTATTACACTTGAGCTGAAATGCTTTATATACAAATCTGGGAACAGAGACGATTATTGTAACTGGCATGGCAGCCCTTACAGTTGAAGTGCTGCTTGTCCCTGACTATAAAGAACCTACACGCATCAGATTTGAAGACTAGTACGTCCCGTAATTTCATTGACTACTCATAACCCCTCCTAGCCGCTTCAAACTAGTCTACGGTACTATACACTACTCTCGTGTGCAAAATAAACGTGCACACCGTCAATACTCAAATACTACAATACTCTACATAGATACTAGTAAAAGCATGATGTACGACTACTTACGGCCGTGAACTTAGAGGGGAAAAAAATCGAGGAAAACCTATGTTGACCGAGCAAGTCCGGGGAAGTACAAAGACAAACAAACACCGAGTGTATATTGTATTTAGTTATGTATACCATTCGGAAATAATTTAATATGCAGGAAAGCCACATCGAAATATCGAACTGTATCAACAACTGGTCTATGATATGTAATCTGCACATGTTTGGAATACCCATTCAGCACGTAGTTTAAAGCCATTGGCTGTGAGATTTATTTTACTAATTTGAACTTTATACCTTTGTAATAAGGAATAGAAGTATCAAAACAAAATCATTCTAAGTGTTTATCTGTGCCAATATTACTAAACAGTTAAATCGTGGGTGGTCTCCATTAGCAAATCGAATGATTCGACATTTTAGGAGCTGTTTTAAGCACCTTGCTACTTTCGAAATTTCTTGGAATACTAAAATAGACGTCTTGTGGAGTTAATCGTAACTTTAGAAGCTTCTAGCGAAGAATTCATCGTTTTGAAAGTCAGCACAGTAATAAGGGATAGGGAATGCTTGGATTCTAACCATACTAACAGGAAGAATGGCAGAAGATAATCCAGAAGAGGAAAAAACATAAAAAATGAACAATTGTAATGACTTGCAGGTACGTGATATTCATCAAGTGTGGCCAATGTTGGTAAACACAGAACTGGGAAAGTTGGTTTATTGGATACATAATGTTACGGAGATGGGTTAAAGGAGAACTCGCAGAAACATTTTTTTAATTTTCCACCACTTCTAAGCGTTTTCAGCAGGCTGAAACAGGTTTTCGGGCCGTTTTGGAGGAAGGCCTAACACATATCAGTTAATCAAAAATTACTCCTAGTTAACGCCGTTTTCAGCAGACTGAAACATGTTTTCAGTCCGTTTCAGGACACGAGTAATCACATGGCACCATTTCCTGAAAACCCATTTTCAGGCCGTTTCAGGCCAAGTTACACCCCTCCGGTCCGCGGAACATTCTCGAAGGTGTGTGAGAGGGACAGCCTATCGTGTGAAAGAGAGATACGATTAGCCTCGATCATGTCTCTCAAAACTTCCAGAAGAAAGTGTGAGCAGGATGGCTATAGGCGCAAAAGAGAGGAACAATTGTACCTATTACCTAACCGAATGTTCTAGAATAATGCGAGAGAGAGATAGCTACACGAATGATAGAACGAGATGGACATAATCTACTACCATCTGGAAAGTCCTCGATGTGTGTACAAGGGACGGTTGTATGCGTAAGAGAGATATGTCCATATTTGACCTTGAACTAGATCATTCGGGAACTTGGTAGCACAATTTGCGGCGCATATATAAGCGGATCGAGACGCGGCCAGGGACAGTTTCAATTGAGATACCAAGCGATATACATCGGAGTGAGTTCAAAGCGACTAGTAGTGATTGTGATATCTGTGACTAAGTGAAATACTAGTGATTGTGATATCTGTGACAAAGTGATATACTAGTGATTTGTGTAGTGAATAGTGTTTCAAGTGATTCCTTTTGAATTCAATAAAGTAACTGTTTGTTTAACGGCTTCTTTCTATCAAACGTTACCCTATAGCTCGTAACAATAATGACACACATAACGTTGGCGGTTGGTTGGTTTGCGTTGAGCTACTATCTCCCTTGACCTAACTAACGATGTAGACGAAGGTTGTTAACATGTTAAACCTAGACTGCCTCACAAGTGCAGCAGCCGGAACATCTCGGAATCGTTATCAGACGAAGTCGTAAACAGAAGTAACACTTCTTAAAAATAAACATGACGTTTCGTCACATTCTGCAATAGCAGAACCGATTATCCAGACTGGTCCCTTCACAATAGATAACTATTGTCAGAGAGATAACCTATTAATGACCGACGGTTGAGAGCTAGTGTTTGTTCGTAACGGGCATTGGCTGATTTATTAAGCTTAAGATATGGATCGTAGGTATTGGATAAGATGATAAATTATTGTACTTAGGCGTTTGCTGAGAGAAGTGTCAGGATTCTTAATGTTTGCTTTCAGCTGTCCAGCTTTCTTTTGGAGAAAGTTTAGGTTCTTGATAATCCATCTTATTGGGCATAGATTAAGCGAATGCTTACATCTCATGTACATGTCACATATGCTATAAAATTTCTGATGAATAATCCACCACGCTGGATCTATACGAGTGCGCATGATACCTAACGAATATGAATTCGTTGTTTTTGGTTATACCAGTTTCTTTATGTTTTCAGTCACCGTTGTGATGTGGTAATTCTAAGTCATAATTTATTAGGTCATTCATTATTGTTTGGCCAACAAAGATGAAGTACAGAATTCAGAAGTGAAGCCACATCAAATCAAAAGAAACAACATCTTTGAAGTTTGAAGTACAAAAATTTAGGTAGATAGACGCTTTACTGCACAGTGAACATACCATAAATAAAACATTGCAGTGTGTGCTACAATGAGCGGCCTTTTTCCTAAAAGAGATCTCTATCAAGCAACCTTTGGTAGAGAGGATTTAGACATGTGGAGGCTCTATACTACAGAGCTTCCACATGTATAAATTACATGGCATATTCAAACGAGAAATCCGTTATACAGAACTGCATTAGAGCACATTAGCATAACTATTAGCTGACCTATTGACGGGATGGACGCCAAATTAGTATTTAATTAGTATTTTTTTAATCCCTGTTATTAAATCAACTAGAAAAATAAGGGGGAAAACGGGATAAAAAGTATCCTATGTCCTTCTCCTAGTTCTTAGCTAACTCCCTAACAATTTTCAGCCAAATCGGTTCAGCCGTTCTCGAGTTATAAATAGTGTAACTAACACGACTTTGTTTTATATATATATATATATATATATATATATATATATATATATATATATATATATATATATATATATATATATATATATATATATATATATATATATATATATATATATAGATACTGTAGAAACGATTAGGGTTTTATAGGCAGGTTTGGCCCAACTTAGGCATATACAAACGAAAAATCCGTTATTTACATATACCTAACTGTACTAAGCATATTAGTAATAGACGCGAAATACGTGTTTATTTTGTTCTTTTTTTAATCCCTGCTATATATACTGCGTGAACTATATCTATATATGTAACGACCCTGGTGGTATCGCTGACTTCAAGACTCTATGACGATGTAGAGTGTATATATTTCCTTTCTATTTCTATGATTTTCCCCATAAGCACAAAATCGGAGCTGTAGTTTAGTGTGAAGATATACAGGTATTGGTAGCGGATTTTCCTTAACAAATAAATTGCAATTACAAAAGACAAGATAACGTAGCATTGAAGGGCTCTCACCTACTTAGCCAAGGGTATTGGAGTGCATTGCCACAAATATCAATAAAATAAAATGAACGCAAATATTATTTATCAACAATTAATTTGTTAACAAATTAGACGCTTTTTTGTTGAGCTTATTTGTAGGCAACGGGACTCTTATATTGAGAAAAAATCCAATAGAGGTTCAATAAAATATAGGTACATAGCGAGACCGTTTGGGGTCCAATACGAAGCCAATCAATCTATATCTCTGGGAGAAACGTGAAATACATCATATATACGTGACAACTTTTGGAAGTTGAGCTGGAGTAACCAGTGAAATTACTGGGCTTATGAGACTTAATACCAAATGTTTCAGGGTAGCGGGCGCACTGCAGTGCCGCGCAGGACTTTGTGTTTCAAAGTTCTGAGTGGCACTGCAATTGTTATCGGCCGGCGTTATGCTTAGCATCAGGCGAACGACCAGCTCGTCTCGATATCAAACAACATTAAAAAGTAACATACGACGAGATTCGAGACCCAACATATTATATAGTGATAAAAGTTTTAAGTAGGTTGGTAAGTATCTAGTGTAGATAAGTTTATCGAAGATGTAAAATAGAGATGTCAAATCGAAAATGTAAATAAGTAAAGACGATAGATACCCATAGCCTAGTTGGTTAAGGCGTCTGGTCTAGATAACCAGAAGACGCAGGTTCGAATCCTGTTGGAAGCGAAATTTTTGTGAAGTATTTATTTGTGTAAACATCCGCTAGTGACGGTTAACACTACAAAATGTTTCATAAAATAAAGACGAATCTAATACTCTTACTCTAGAAACAAGACCCTGCCGTTCAGCGGTACTGGCAAGGGCTAAAGGCCAAAACGAACAGCTGTCTCCTAATCTCATTAACAAAAATAGTTATCAGCGTTCATTCATATATAATGACTCATTCACAATGTAAAGTTACGACATGACCTACGAGTTACGACACAACAATTTCAGCCGCACGCGCATGTCCTACTGAGAACCGAGGCCAAGCACGTGTGCGATACTTATCGGGCCGGGCCCTTTCATTTACAACCTAAGACTGCATTCTTGACAACCTTAAACTGCATTCTTGACAACCCGCAACTAAACATCTGCTCGAGAAGTCTGCGGCCAAGCAGTCGTGTGCAAGCATTACTGTGTTCCGGTTTGATGAGCAGAGTATCCAGTGAAGTTACTTACTCCGGGCTTATGAGACTTAATACCTAATGTCTCAGGGTAACGAGCGCACTGCAGTGCCGCGCAGGCTTTTGTGTTTCAAAGTTCTGGGTGGCACTGCAATTGTTATGGGCCGGCGTTATGCTTACCATCAGGCAAACGACCAGCTCGTCTCGTTACAAAATAACATAAAAAATAATTAAAAAAAAAACATCATTCCAGTGTTAATCATATATCAATGGGAAGAATGATATGCCAGGTGCCTTTTAGTAAATGTTTGAGACCTTTTTTGCGAATCTTGTCAGGACAAAATGAATTAAGAAGGAATTGGATGATGTAGGTCAGGGGCAGTGGGACGCCCTGCAATCCAAAGGTCGATGACAATGAACTAGAGCTGTTGTGAATGATCGAATCGCTGGTGGTTAATTCAGTGAATCATTTATTCAGTGGATGGGACAAAAACACAATTTTTAAAAGTTTTGTCTGTCTGTCTGTCTCTTCCGAGTAGTCTCCGAAACAGCTGGACCGATTTTGATGAGACTTTCACTGGCAGATAGCTGATGTTATAAAGTGTAACTTAGGCTACGTGAGCGAAACCGCGGGGCACAGCCAGTAAGATATATAACTACTAGCTTAGGCCCGCGGTTTCCATGAACCCAAAATAAATAGCTATACAAAAGCCTAAGTTACTCTTCAGTCCATAAATTATATCTATGCCAAAAATCACGTTGCTCCGTTACTGTTTGAAAGAAGGACAATCCAATAAACCAACAAACCTACTTACCTACCACTTTCGCATTTATTATAGCATGGATATTCATATATTTCCTTGTTAAAAATATAACAATAAAGTTTAGAAATGGGAGGTAATTAATTAAATCGCGAGTCGGCCAATTCAAACAAGGTAATTACATAGTACATAGTGTAACGGCTTTGTTAAATACGTGACTGATAGCCCGTTCTTATAATGTTCTGCGTAATAAAAGGACAATAAATGAATCAACTGGGGATTTGATACTGAGTAAATCCATCCAGAAAGAAAAGTTGCGGCTCAGAGGCTTCTCTATTTCAAAAATAGTTTAGTATTACATAAACTATAGTACTACGGTTAAAAGCCATGTTAATCTACAGTGTAGATTAACATGGTTTTTTATTTATTTATTGGTATAGATTCTACACCAATAAATAAAATTGCAGTGTGTTTGTAATATAAAAATAACAACTTTTTACTAAACGCATATGAAAGTATATACGGTACCTATAACAAAACAACCATTTTTAAAATATTTGGCTGTCTGTCTGTTTGTTCCGGGTAATCTCCGAAACTGCTGGACCGATTTTGACGGGACTTTCACTGGCAGATAGCTGATGTTAGGAGGAGTAACTTAGGCTACTTTAATTTAAGAAAAATAATTAGGGTTCCGCGCAAAAATTAGAACCCATGAAATACAATATCTACACGAGGGTGAAACCGCGGGCAGCAACTAGTATTTAATATGAAGAAATTTCAGTGAGATGTAACCAATAATATTAAATAACTGGCAACGCAACGACTGCTTTAGATAGTTAAATAAGTACCAGATGGGCTGGCAGTCCTTGCACATCATGCTTTACGTTTACGGGAAGCCATTAATATAGTCATTAAAGTGGAATTAAGTAACGTTTTTCGGAATTTACAACAAAATAATTGGGTACCGCACCAATGTCTTATATCAAGTTATGTGCGGATTATTCACACTCGCTCTAAAACGGTGAAGGAAAACATCGTGAGGAAACCGGCATGTACAAGAATCAAAAAATTCGAGGACATGTGACATCCGGCAAGCCGCACTGGGCCCGCGTGGTGGATCATGGCTCATACCTCTCTCTCTGAGAGAAGGCCGGTCTCCCAGCAGTGGGAGCGTAAGAGGCTGATAATGATAATGATTGAATTGGGTACTGACTCACTCTAGTTGTATTAACTTTTCTACAGCAGTTACTTTATACATCCTTCATGTGGCTTTAAATTAATTAATACTTTACTTTAATTGATTCAGTAATTTAGCTGTGATGAGGTAACAGACAGTTTACATTCAATTTATAATACCTACTAAGCATGAATGAAGAAGTTTTTTTTATGTTATTTGGTAACGAGACGAGCTGGTCTAATAAAGTCTAATAAGCCCAGTCAATAACTGGGCTTATGAGACTTAAGAGCCTACGAGCCGAACCCTCCAACTCATCGGTGGGCGCGGCTAAAATGCATGCTATTTCGTCTAACATTCGTGGGACAAGGTAAGGCTCTGCAGCTATGAGTAGTACGAAGCTAATGCTCGCGCATACACAGTTACACACTCTCGTAAAGTCGCGACCTGCCGCTTCTACGCACACATGCGTGATCTTATGAATGGCGATTCTTCATTCAAAGAAATTTCGTGAATATTCGTGTGATGGCGCTCGCTTTTGTTACTTGTACTATTATCTATTCTGAGCTCTCGTTTGGTCATCGCGCCGCGCGCGCCATTTTTCATTGTTTGCTTCTTTGAGTATAAATTGTAAATTGTTTGGTTTGCCTACAGTCCGCTGCAAACATAGTAATAAGCTATATTATCTACTGTAAGTAAATAAAGTTTCATCAAAATCCACTCAGTAGATTTTGCGTGACAAACATCTATCCATATATCCATCCATCCATCCTCACAAACTTTCGCATTTATAATATTAGTAGGATAGGAAGTAGGAAGAGTAGGACAGGATTTATGTATATATATGTATGTATGTGTATAGATTCCAATGAAATTTGGTGTGAAAATAGCTAGAAGCGCGAGAAAACACACAGGGTACTTTTCAACAACATCATCACTTTTCATAATTGTCGATCTATAGAACGGAAGAAATTTGGTTTCGAGATAGCTTGAAGCCTGTGAAAGAACACAGGATACTTTTCATCATTGTCAATCATTTGAACGGATTTTATAGAAATTTGGTGTGGAAATAGTTTGAAGTCTGAGAAAGAAAGCAGTGTAATTTTCAACCTCATCATCACATAATAAAATAATCGTGCATTTGGACAGCGTAGAAATCTGCAGAAGTTATTTTCGGAAACAAATTTATCTAAGTATGCAAATAAATAAAATTGAAGTGTCTGTTTGTATTATCAAAATAACAGCTTTTTACTAAATGCATATGAAAGTATATACGGTACATAAAACAAAACCATTTTTAAAAATTTAGTCTCTTTGTTCCGTGTAATCTCCGAAATGGCTGAACCTATTTTGACAGGACTTTCACTGGCAGATAGCTGACGTTACAAGGAGTAACTTAGGCTACGTGAGCGAAACCGCGGGGTATAGTAACTGTACTGTACAGGGGTAGTAATATCTAATAGTTCTTCATGTTTTATTCTCAACAATCAAACTTGTACACTATAGACAATAACAAGTTTGTATATTATAGGTAACAGACAGTACCCTACCTATGTGTTCGACGATAACTTCCGAATGAAAACTGCCAGCGCGGGAGTAGTTACCTACGTCAGGCGGTATATTTGTAAGGTAGGTAACTACCTACCTACCTAAGTACCTACATAACTTAATAATTTTAGGTGATTCCTACGAGTATTATAACAGTCCTCCAAGTCATTATAATATATAATGCGCGGGTCAGCGACCCCACACACATTGGTACCTACATCTCATCACTCATTTCTACACAAAAAATGTCTCACCCATACTCCTGCCAGGATGACCTTTCGTTTAGATAAGTAGGTATTTTATTACACGACTGCACAAAAAAGGAGTGTAATGAGTAATGAGTGTGATGAGTAATGTAATGAGTGTGATTGTATATACATACATACAAACATACGTGAACCCTAAAAACATAACACAAAAAACTGCACAAAAGTTTTGGTGGAATAAAGAAACTCACGTACATACGTGATTCGGTGAGATTTCGATGTATGGGGTATCGCTAGAATCCTTACATAATCCCGAGCGACACTAGCTAGGACTGTCGTGGTTTTTTTCATGATCGATGTAACTTTTGTTACATGGACTTGTTTACATAAAGGTACTTTTCAACATTTATAGTTCTAGTAAGTACGTTATATAGCCTACTTGGCTTCCGGCCGTGGCTTCGCCCGCCTGGCTTAGGTACAAATACAATATCTTTATAAATTATAGTCTGTGTTATTCTGATGTATAACCTCTATATTACGTACTGTAGTTTCATCAAAATCCGTTCAGTAATTTTTGCGTGAAAGAGTAATGAACATCCATCCAAACATCCTCAAAAATTTTCGAGTTTATAATATTAGTACGATAGAAACGTACTCAGTAGCTGGTATATATTTATTATCACGTACACTGTATTATGTAACCGACCATATTTTTTATACTATTGAATAACGAGACGAGCTGGTCATTTTCTTGATGGTATAACACATATAATTATATTACTCTGATAGAATAACGCCCGCCCATAACGATTGCAGTACCTACTCAAACTTCTAAGCACAAAGGCCGGCCCCACTAGGTGGACCGATGACCTTGTCAAAAGCGCGGGAAACCGTTGGATGCGCGAGGCGAGTAGCAGCTAGCCGGTCCAAGCCGCCGCATAGAATTATAATCAAAGCAAAGGTTAGGTAGCCGGGCCACCGCCGCCGGCGCGCGGCGTTGCATGCCGGGTTACCGGCATTACCGCCCGCCGGCGCGCGGCGTTGCATGCCAGGCGCGCGCCGGCGCGCGGCGTTGCCGGACTACCGCCGGCCGCGCGCCGAACCGGAGTCCGGGCGGTGCAGTGGCGCAAGTGTGGAAGTCGGTTCGATAAATTTGTCGAATCGTAACAACTGACAAATTTATCGAATGTTGCGAGTACCGAAGTATTATCGTAAAGTATTGTAGTAGCTTTATATTTCGTTTGGATTCGACCTAGCTATTCGATAACTTTTGTCGATTGTATCGAGGCTCGATAAATTATATAAAAAGTTGATTAAACCCAATTTATCGATTTGAATTGACAATTTTATCGATCGACAAGATCCGTACTTGCGCTGCGGGCCGGAGGTACCTATGTACCTATTATAATAGACCGTATACCTACACCCATCCAGACGAATTCTCGCAGAATATCTTCTAAGAAGAATATCTCAGTCGGTCATGCTTTTTATTTTACATTTTTGAAAAAGTTGACTGACTATGGCTGGTATTTTAGTATACGAGACATAGGTAGTGTACATACCTACATGCCACTGTACTGACCAATAAATGAGTAGTAAATATAGGTGATAAGGTATAACTATAATAAGTAGAATTCAGCGGGCCCAAGCACTAACTCTTACCTATTCTGTGGCGCCGCGCAGCCGGGCGCCGCCGTCGTCGCCGGAGGATTTCAAGTAAAGCGGAGGTAAAATAGGTACCTAGGTACTCATCCAAATGGACTCTCACAGAAAATGTTCTAGAAAGATCGGTGGGTAGCCTAAAGCCTTACCTACTTATGCTTTGCTTACCTATGCTTTCACCTTTGTGTTTTACTGATTGCTTAGTACGTATTTTATCATACTCACCTACTTCTTATACCTAGCTATAGAAGACATAGGTTCATACCTACTGTAATTCAATTGCCAGAGCGACCGATAAATGAGTAATTAAATATAATAAAGGTACCTACCTAAACTCTTTTTTGGAACACCAAGTTAGATATTATAGGCATTTCTTCCATACATAATTTTCATACCTATAGCTATAAATATATGGCCAGCGCAAGCATCGGAAACTATACAACGGGACGATTTTTTCTGAATTATTATAGATTACCCCGAACAAACACAAAACATGAGCGCCAGACGGCTTTTAAAGCTAATTAAAAATTCTAGATTATAGCCTATCACATTCTCGGATGATCTCTCTTCCATTTCGTGAAAATGCTATGAAAATCATGCAGTAGTTTCCGAGAAAACAAACACAAAAACAAACAGGAATTCAGCGCGCCGTAGTACTAACTGTTACCTATTCTGTTCTATCACGTGACGCAGCTAGTAAATTCAAATAATTTGCTGTATTGAATTTTAGTAGATACCTACTCGTATCGACCTACCTACAGAGTTATATTATTCATTTCATTCATTTTTATTATTCATCACCATCATCATCACAGGAAGGGCCGTGTGGCCGTGCGGGTAACACGGATAAGATCACCCTATCTCTTCAGAAAAAAAATTTGTTATATCAAAATAACAGCTTTTTCCAAATGCATATGAGAGTATATATATACGGTACCTATTATAACAAAACAACCATTTTTTAAATTTTTGTCTGTCTGTTTGTTCTGGGTAATCTCCGAAACGGTTGGGCCGATTTTGACGGGACTTTCACTGGCAGATATCTGATGTTATAAGGAGTAACTTAGGCTACTTTTATTTTAGAAAAATAATTGGGGTTCCGTGCAAAAAAATAAAAACCAAGAAAATCCAATATATCCACGCGGGTGAAACCGCGGGCAGCAGCTAGTTTATGAACTTTTATGAATATATAAAGCTTTTTTATATAACGTGTACAATAAAGTTATCTATCTACTCACGGCGAAATAACCGTAGTTTTTTTACGGCAAAAAAACGTATATGTATATAAAATAAGTGGTCTAAAGGGCTATAATATTAGACGCAATGAATTGACGCAAAGCATAATCACGGACCACGCGCAAACCATGGAAAAACCAAAATGGTGATCTTGACGCATAACGTACTGCCTAAGGTGGTGCCTGGTAGAAATC
This sequence comes from Crocallis elinguaria, assembly GCA_907269065.1. NCBI lineage: Eukaryota > Metazoa > Arthropoda > Insecta > Lepidoptera > Geometridae > Crocallis > Crocallis elinguaria. The sequence continues at coordinate 10,138,361 of OU026065.1, read as the reverse complement.
TAGTCCGAACGCTAAGGCAGTCCTCACACCTAATTCATGATTGATGGATAAGCATCAATCGCGAACCACGAGAAAACATGGAAAAACCACGATCTCCGCTTGACGCATATCGTATCGTCTATTGAGGTTGTGGCTGGGGCTTGCCGCTTGATGGAAATCTAGTCCGAGTACAACACCCGCTTCTACCTACTATTATTATTGTTATTATTGTCAGCCTCTTACGTTCCCACTGCTGGGATACCGGCCTTCTCTCAGAGAAAGAGAAATAAATGTATTTTCTTTCTTTCTTTCTTTCTAGAGAGATGGGCCATAATCCACCACGCGGGCCCAGTTCGGCTTGGTGGATGTCGCATGACCTCGAATTTTGTGGTTCTTGAACATGCCGGTTTCCTCACGATGTTTTCCTCACCGTTTTAGAGCGAGTGTCAATAATCCGCACATAACTTGATATAAGTTATTGGTGCGGGACGAGTAGAGATAAGAACTATGGTGCGTCGGATTGAAAGTCGCACAAGTTACCGCTCTCGATTCACTCTCGCTTCTACGAAAGATAAAAATTATTTCACAACCACTGCGTACTCAGTACAGACGCTGCGGTAAATAAGCGGTGGTACGCAAGTGATGTATGTAGCGTAAAGCGGAGCAGTCGTCGCTTTGAAACCAGACCGTCTGGCCGTAGTGCCGGTCTCGTCCGTTTAGTGGATTTTAGAGGTTTTTTTAGATGTTTTTTTCTTCAAACTGCGATGCGCGTGTAAATACTTACCTCGTATATGTGTAATTGTTGCAAAACCATGGTTATTTTGGTTTTTTATTTATATTTCAACATAAGCCGTGTAACCACAAAAACTAACTTTTAGACGCCTGTTTAACTCGACAGTGCCTAAAGATAAACCTCTAAACTGATTAGAAAAGTCACAACAGAGTGGAGTTAGACAATGGTTAGACACTACTTAAATCTCGATTTGTGGTTCATATTTAAACACGCGACTACGGCATGTTTAGGAGTTAAACTCTGTTTAACACACCGTAAACAAGTATTAAACAGCGTTTAACTCTTAAACATGCCTTAGTCGCATGTTTAAATAAGTAATTAACCACAAACCTTGATTTAAGAAGTGTCTAACCATTATCTACCTCAATTCTGCGGCGCGAGTACGGAAGTCGGTTCGACAAATTTATCGAATGTTGCGAGTACCGAAGTCTGATCATAAAGTATTGTAGTAGCTGTATATTCTCTTTGGATTCGACCTAGCTTTTCGATAACTTTTGTCGATTGTTTCGAGGCTCGATAAATCCCACTTTATCGATTTGAACTGTCAATTTTATCGAATTTTATCGACCGAAAGGATCCGTACTTGCGCCGCTGATGTGACATTTCTAATCATTTTAGAAGATAACGGTGACCTTATCATAGAATAAATACTCATCGTACAAGCCGTTATGATTATTTCTAAACATTTTGCTCGTGAAAGTTGTGTAGCGTTGTTTAACTTTTAGACACTGTCTGGCTAGACAAAACCACCAAAAACTATTTTTAGACGCCTGTTTAGCTAAACAGCGTCTAAAAATAGTTTTTGTGGTAACGCGGTTTTAGTTCAAGTAGGTACGTATGTACTTACTAGGTAGGTTATAGACTTGTGCTATTATCTATTCTGTGGTTATAAGTAGGTACGTACCTACTCAGTTATCAGTAAGTACATAAGTACCTACCTAAGTACTTACAACATAACACCGTATATCGGTCTTAGTCTTACTAAAAACACACCCTAAACATGTGTTAAACAGCGTCTAACTCCCAATCATGGCTTACTCACGTGTTTAAATATGAGCAACCACAATCATTTTATATCATAACTAGCTGCTGCCCGCGGTTTCACCCGCGCGGACTTTTTGGGTTCATGGGTTTTTTTTTGCGCGGAACCCTAGTTGTTTTTCCAAAATAAAGTAGGAGTACCTTATAACATCAGCTATCTGCCAGTGAAAGTCCCGTCAAAATCGGTCCAGTCGTTTCGGATATTACCCGGAACAAACAAACAGACAGACAGACAAAAATATTAAAAATTGTGTTTTTGTTGGTAGGTATCGTGTATACTTTCAAATGCATTTAGTAAAAAAAGCTATATTTTTGATATTACAAACAGACACTTCAATTTTATTTATTTGTATAGATCATTTTATAGACGTTTTTATTTAGACACTGTCTAGCTAAACATGAGTCTAAAAGTTGGTTTTGTGCTAACACAATATGTAATAATAACAAATCGAATAATAATAGGTAGGTTTCTACGTAAATAGATAAGTATCTATTTACTTAAATTCTATTAATAGATTTCTATTTATTAGTATTTGAAAAAGATATAGGTAGGTAATATTATTACAAAAATACGATTTAGCCATTGTTGTACTGAAGTCAAAAATAAACACAGAACACTTCTCTAACGCAGCAAAGTCCAAATTCACAAGCATAGGTAAACATCCAATTTAGGCAAAGAAATCTGAATCCAATATAGCGGGCGGTGGCATTATCATAGAACACAATTATGATAATACGCATATCGTTTTACGTCTTCGGTCGATCACCTTGACCTTTGCTTGTTCGTAATGCCGCCCACAAATTATATAGGATGCCGCCGCACGCACCGGCCGGTCGACCGCGTCTGGTGCGAGACAGTACTTTGTCACAAACATCGCGGTGTTTCGTGACTTTGAAATGGCACAGCAGCACACAGCGGGCACTGTAGTGTGCGTGAGACACTTCCCTCCTCTCCCCGCCAGGGTGGTAAAATTTCCGTGAGACGCGCGATGGTTCGACTCGAAAATCGGCGCGCAAAAATGTACGAATTGGCTTCTGGTACTTGGGGTGTTACGGCAAAACTACTAAATGTATTTAGTCAAACCAAAGTTATTTGAAATGTCGACAAACTAAAGCTTGTTACTATGTTCTTTATTTTTGAGTTTTCTTAGTTCTTTTGTAATTTATTTACGTCCAAACTTGCGTTAAAATATGTGCTAAAATACAGATGTTTGAAGGCTCATTACTTTTAAGCCACTTATTTTTTTTCTGTATAATTAGCAGATCAACCTAGATAATGAAGAGATAAATCGATATTATTCTTAATTTTGGACTTAAAACGTCAAGTAGTGGAGTAATAACCCAAATACGGTTGTATGGAGAAATGAACGACTCGTTTTCCCTTAATATCTTAACTTAGTATCCGACTGGGTTGTTACTGTGTTCCGGTTTGATGAGCAGAGTATCCAGTGACGTTTCACTGGATACTCTGCTCATCAAACAGGAACATAGTAATGCTTGCACACTCCTGCTTGGCGGCAGACTTCACGAGCAAAGGGGTGGTAACAGCCCAGACGAATACTCGCAAAAGAGTTAGTCCTACCACTAACAATTCAAATTAGTTTCTAAGCCCCAAATTCGATAACTTTTTTGTAGTTAATACGTTTGTTAACCTTCGGATAGCGACAACATAATGCCCTTTTCTAAGCTGTGCTAATGCATCTTCAACTGAGATTGCATATCATCATATTTGAAGGCTACGTATTGAGTGACGATTTCCGGAGCTGTTCTATGAAGACTCACGGCCCCAGTGATAGTTGTTAACTACCTGCAATAATATTTACCCACATCGTGCAAATGTTTATCTATGGCCGCGCCAATTCGAATCGCAGCGTCTAATTACCGAGCCATGTTATGTTTCCCAAAGTCAAATTGACATTACAAGGAACCAGACCGTAAAAAACTGCCTATTCTCAAATCGGCAAGCAGCGTAGAGATCTACGCAAAATGGACGTGTCAATTTGAAAAAAATCGTTGTTCGTAAACATTGGGGATGTCAGCGTGGGATTCTTAGCTAGCGTACACGCGCTTCACGTATTATCTGTCTTTGTCGTATGTCTAATATTAGAGCAGGGCAGGTATAGGCGGGTGTGTACGTTTGGCCCGTACGTAGTGTTACGTCCTCCTGAATGTTTACAGTTTGCCCCCCTCTCACCACCTCGCTTCCGCGCCATGCCACTAGTCACGTACGCAGGGCCGGCTCCGCGCATGCGTCGCACTACGCCCGCGTTTATTTTGGTTTTTATCGCAGAAACAAGAGATTCAGAGATAACCATTAGCGAACAGATAACAGTATCGCATCGTAACGCTTGTGGCGATATTGAGCGCGATTTCAGATCAATGTTAGAAAAAAAAACAAGTGTCGTTTGGTATTTGGCCAGCATCAAGATAAGCCCACGACGCAGGATATGAAAATTGCAATTTTTCTTGTAATGTATTAGGTATCATCTCACACTGACTCACACGAGCTTCAGTTTTATTTATGTAGACCGCTTTGACATCTTTGAATCAACATTTTATCTTAGTTTGTTTTAGTGTTTCTTAAATGAAATTCATGACATATTTTGATTTTTTTATTAACAGTCTAGGTGTTTTGCTTGACGTGGTCAACGTCACTACGTTGAGGTTGACGATAACAGAAAGGTGGGCTCTAAAGTTCTGGAAGACATCGGATAGGTGACAGACGACCGACATGCATGTGCTCACTAGAATACATTCTTCTTTTTTTATGCTATTTGATAACGAGACGTGCTGGTGGTTTTCCTGATGTTAAGCCAGGCCATGACAATTGCAGTGCCATCCGGAACTTTGAGATACAAAGGCCTGCGCGGCGCTGCATTGCGCTCGTTATCCTCCAGCTCCGGTGTCAACCATAGTTTTTAATTGTATCTGCACTAATACATGCTAAATTGTGTAGGTTTGTTAGTCAGTTGGTTTGTCCTTCTTTCACGCAGCAACGGAGCAACGGGTCGACGAGATTTTTGGCATAGAGATAGTTTATGAACCGGAGAGTAACATAAGCTACATTTCATCCCGGAAAAGTGCACGGTTCCTGTGGGAATGCGGTTGAAACTGCGAGTAGAAGCTAGTATAGTATAGTTTTCATTATCGCATGGACCACCCAAGTACAAAGTACAGAAATCAAGCTACTAATGATGCTCGCAAACGACCCGGGAACGGTATGTTCGATAGCTAATTAGATACCAACGCTGATAACTAATGTTATTAATAAATACGAGATGGACAGATATAGTAAACTCCAGTTAACTGGAATCAATTTACCGCACGTGATTGATTTTGTTTATATTGGAGGTTAGGTTTGTTTATTAGTTTTGTTAGTGGTAGGACTAACTTTTCTGCGAGTGTCCCTCTGGGTTGGCACCACCGCTTTGCTTGTGAAATCTGCCGCGAAGCATTAAGGACGAACTAGTCGTTAATTTCTCCATACAACCGTACTTGGGTGATTACTCCACTACTTGACGTTTTAAGTCCAAAATTAAGAATAATATCGATTTATCTCTTCGTTATCTAGGTCAGCCTGCTAATTATACAGAAAAAATATAAGTGGCTTAAAAGTAATGAGCCTTCAAACATCTGTATTTTAGCACGTATTTTAACGCAAGTTTGGACGTAAATAAATTACAAAAGGATAACGAAAACTCGAAAATAAGGTACATACTAACAAGCTTTAGTTTATTGACATTTCAAATAACTTTGGTCTGACTAAATACATTCAGTAGTTTTGTCGTAAAACCCCAAGCACCAGAAGCCAATTCGTACATTTTTGCGCGCCGGTTTTCGACTTTTAGGTTTTTGTCGCGACTTTACGAGAGTGTGTAATTGTGTATGTGCGAGCAGTAGCCTCATACTACTCATCGCTGCAGAGTCTTACCTTGTCCCACGAATGTTAGATGAAATAGCATGCATTTTAGCCGCGCCCACCGATGAGTTCGCTCCATGGACTAGTAGGCTCTTAACGTGCAAGCATTACTGTGTTCCGGTTTGAGGAGCAGAGTATCCAGTGAAATTACTGGGCTTATGAGACTTAATACCTAATGTCTCAGGGTAACGAGCGCACTGCAATGCCGCGCAGGCCATTGTGTTTCAAAGTTCTGAGTGGCACTGCAATTGTTATGGGCCGGCGTTATGATTACCATCAGGTAGACGACCAGCTCGTCTCGTTACCAAACAACATAAAAAAAATAGTAGGTATACTCCAGTAAACTGCATTATTTACATATTGGAGGATACTACTGATTTTATACATATTGGAGGTTAGGTTATTTTATTAGTTGGGTTTTTAATGTGGATTTTTAAATAGGTACCACTTAAAAGTGGTTACGCCTCTCGGATTTTTATAAAAAGATTCAAAGCCCGTTTCCACCTACGAAGAATTAGGCGATGCCTAACTTAGTAACTCTTAATGTAAGCAAAGTCATGAATATAAACCGTTAGAACACTCCTAAAGGTTGGTGAAACGTTTTTTTGCCAAAGGCAACTCCTAAATATTTAGGCATCCAGTTTAGGCGTCTCCTAAGGTTGGTGAAAACAGACATTAGTCTCCGAAATGAATGAATATATTTTAATGAAACTTTATATATACGTATAAGCTATAGTATAGCTAGATGTAGGTAAATAGTTATTAAAGAACATCAGCGCAATTACGGATCTTTTCGATAAATAAAATTGGATAAAATTGACAGTTAAAATCTATAACACCCACTTTATCGATTTTAACTGACAATTTTATCGAATAAAACCCACTTTATCGATTTTAACTGTCAATTTTATCGAATTTAATTTATCGAAAAGATCCGTACTTGCGCCGCATTTTCGAAAGGCATGAGGCTGAAACCCTGTTAAGTTCGGTTGCATTTTTCTATTACTTTTTATTAACTCTTGTGTAAATAAATATTATTTCAATTTTATGGGATTCATGCTTGTTGATTTTTCTGTCAATGCAATGAAAATTGAACATCATTGTGTAGGAAATGCAATCGATAACATTTTACAAGTAAAACCTGTCGTTGTCGTAAAACCAAGTAGTTTCGGAGATAGTTTTCATTTTCGGGAAAAAGTTTCGTTCGTTTCGTTGGCGAAAAAAATCAACACGGACCTATCTATCTATTTCTAATTTTAATTTATTGAACGCCCAATTTATCGATCCTACTAATTCCTAAGAATTCCTACTTTACTACCTTAGAGGATATATTACCTATTTTTCCTCTGAGTTTACTACACATAAAAATATTACTATTATTATATTTTAAATATTATTATTATATTTCCTATAAATAAATGCCAAAGTGTGTATGTTTGTTGGTTTGTCCTTCTTTCACGCTGCAACGGGGCAACGGATCGACGTGATTTTTGGCATAGTTATAGTTTATGGACCGGAGAGTAACATAAGCTACTTTTTATCGAAAAATGCACGGTTCCCGTGGGAACGCAGGTGAAAACGCGTGCAGAAGCTAGTAGACTGATAAAGAAGTGTGTTGTAAATATGAACCTAGATGCGGGCAAGAAGCGGTTTCTTACACATACTCGTAATATGCAAATGTGCTATAGATAGCAGCGTGAGGCCGCGAATAATATAATCATATGCGAAAGTGGGTGAATTTCACAGACTTTAGGTATACAATGGAAAGACCTGTTTAGTGACGCGTAAATATGAAAACAACTAATTTTATCAAAGAATTTTGTATGATTCATGTTTTAATTAGAATAACTTTTAGTTATCTGTATGAATCGCCACCTCACTATAATGTTCAACTAAAGGCATGCTGTTAAAATAAATGAATAATAATTGTATGTAGTTTAGAAACTAAAAAACACACTCCCACCTCCTGGCTCCATCATCAGAACCTCGACACCAAGTACAATCTATTGGACTCGTCAAAATGAATCATATGAGCCCAAACTCTAAGATGCTCCTTAGGGTTTACTTGTAGCCACTGAAAAGTTACTATGCATCCTGCTGCCTTACCGGCTAACAATCTCGTGTTCGTTTTCGATTCCAAACCGATTAAAACCAGCGATCACTAGTCTTCGTGTGGAAGGAGTTGTCTAGAGTGTTCGCTTCTTATCGTTTTGTAAGAACTTGTTTCCTTAACAACGTTCGTTCTAAAATGATAACCAGCTAAAATCCAACGCACGGGCAATCCAACTTAACAAAACCTAGGAGGCCAATCTGAACATAGTCTTTCCGACCGTTCTAAGAGTTGGTGGTAGGCTTCCTGTCATAAATTTTGGTACGATCCGTAGACCGTATTACGCAAATATACTGTGGTAATTGTGTTTATTACCTTCGTGCGACCGTTGATGAAGAAGTCGCCCATCCTACCGTTGCTGACCATTTTGTTGGCTCTCAGTATGATGCTGTCAACCTGTAACGTAAAATCGAATTAATAGGGTTTTAATTATTTCATAGGTTGACTAATGACATCGGCGATTATGTATGGAAAACTACAGGGTGGAGCAAAGATCAAGACAATTCAAAACTATTTATTGCGTAATAAGAAAATTTCTTATTCATTTTAATGAACGCCGTTACCCAATGGGAAGGCGCAGCCTGAAAATAAAAATCTTAATAATTTACGCAGTATGCGGTCTTATCTTGAATAGAGAAATTTTCGCATTGAACTGCGACACCAGCCGCATTTTTCCACACATTCTGATTTTTATTGAATGAATATCTTGGCTTTTACTAGCTTCAATACTTATATTAAATGTTTCAAAAATAAATCAGCCTGATGTTTTTACGGAACAGGCATGCATTTTCTAAAACCATGGTTGTAGGTCGACGGACTTAACTTCTATTAGCGCGTAAGGGTTGCGTGTAAGAGTCCCACTACAGGAACAATTATTGTGCATTTAAAAAACGCAAGTATTTTTCCTGTGTTTGGGAACACCCAAACACAGAAACCTATTGTGTAGGGTTACCAGGGTGTAAGGGATATTTACCATGTATATTATAATATACATGGTAAATATCCCGTTAATTCTGATTTTGTTCGTAGTAAAATCAACAGCGACCTACCTATCGCACTCTTAATAAAATACTGACCTAATTCAAAATCACTAACTTTGGGCAATTGAAGTGTAACTAGCATTTTTTTTTAAATTGCTGTAGAATTAAAACTAAATATCCTTATAATAATAAAATAAAATACCTTACAAGCAAATTAGGGTTGTTTTTTTATTAGACTAGGTTATCGGACTTGCTTTTTTAGGTCGCTATTTCACTATAACTCATTTTGGTCAAATTTTGAGTTCGGTCGATGTTTTACTAAGGGTGCGCTATTTCAAATTTTAACTTACCGAACGGTCAATTTATCGATCGCTATGGATCGCAAGGTACTGTACTTCCGCCACTGTTAGGACAACAGGGGTTTGAAGTTATAAGAAACTTTTTAAAAGAAAGAGAAAAATGTAAGTATTGCAAGTACCACACACCCGCATCTCGCACACGGTGTCAAGCACATCCGCGAGTTTTTACTATTAGATATTTTTACTGCAAATACAAGGAAATTAATTGATAACTCAGGGATTTTCCCAGGAAAACTAATTCTCGGATCTGGCAACCCTAGTGTTGTGGGGACCGCGGTACTCGTAATTCGTGATTCTGTAAGCAAGGAATTCCTTCAGAGTTTATGCATATAATCGTTGGGTGATGCCACGTTGTATATTTGCTATTACTTACACATCTATTATCTCATGATTGCGGCCATATTTCATATCAGATTTGTGACGAGAAACAAAGACGCAGGCAAAGCAGTGAGCTGGAATAAAATCTTAGAGGCAATGAGTTCCATTGCTTCGCTGTTCACATAAACGGGAAAACGAGTACGTGAGCGAATTGTGAGGTACCTCCGTACCGTAGTCCAAAACAAGGCTGTCGTTTCCATTTTATGTCACCTTTTCTTTTTGCTATTTATTGATGCCACGGGCCACGGATTCGATCTCTAGCCGCATGGGAAAACTTTATGTGGTGAACATAAAATATTTTCTCAGGTCTTGGGTGTTTGTTTTGTTTATCTGTGCGTGTCCATGCCACCTGCGACACAGGGCTCCTACTGTAGGGGTACGAGTGTAAGGCCGGCCATACACTCATAAGCATGTTTGCGGTTTGCTGTCAAAATAACCATGATTTTGCAACAAGTGCGGATGACGAGGTAATACACGCGCAAGCGCGGCTTGATGTGAAACCATCAAAACTACACGCAATAGACAAACACTACAGCCAGATAGTGCTGTCTCTTTCAATCTCTGTTTGGGTTCAATGTGACGACTGCTCCGGTGTACGCTGCATATCACTTGCGCACCGCCGCACGGTGGACTGAGATGAAGCTATAGTGGACTTAGGAACATAAAAAAACGAAAGTGATAAATTTAAAAAAAAAAATGATGCGAATCTATTCTACTACAAAATACAATAAGGTATTCTTTTACGACTTTTTTTTTTACTCACTTAGTATAAAGTTATGATTTTTTTTAGTTTTTTTTGTATGAGGATAAACATGAATACATCAAAATCTCAAAAATCTCCAATATTCTCCAAAAATGGATTAAAGATTCGAATAGTACGAATTATTTTCCTATTTATCCATATAATGTGGTACTGCGCTTTTGTGCGCTTTAGGCGTTATATATTTTTTTATTTTCTATTCCACACTACCCATGAGGTTGAAAACTAGGCGCGTTTTTTTTATCAGTCGTCTCCCCAGTAGGCCTAATCCACTAGTATAAATATTCGGCGTCATGTTACAATGCTATTTCATCATCATCACCATCATCATCATCAGCTAGAAGACGTCAATTGCTGAACATAAGCCTCCCACTTGATCGCCTCACTGAAATGGCACCTCGCTTACTTGAATCGACTTTCTGCCTGGTTATTTATCATTCAGAAAATTCGGACTCACGTTCTTGAAACGATAATGGGTCTTCACTTAAAAAACCTATGTTTTCTTCATCATTATCGTCATTAAATGTCTCCTACCTAACGATCAACAAAGCTTTTGCTTCTTCTGAAAGGGCTTTGTGTTTGCGCCCTAGTTTGGGTCGTATCTTTGAAATAATTATGTGGATCCGAGCTGATTAATAAATTATTCATAATATCTTCATTGGTAGCCTTCCTACAAAATTTTCTCGAATGATGTGCACGATATCTACGGAAATCTTTATTGCGTGCTTCAGCGGCTTCTTCGGATAATTTTCCAATGGGCACTATACCCAAGTTTTCAATAATAGCTGCTCCGTGAGCAAGAAACTTATGAACGCTCGCAAGCATATAAAACCAATTATACAAATCAACGTATAATTTCATGGTGGCATCGGTATATTCTTTAAACTTCAGTGTATCTATATGATGACCAGACGAAATTGCCTTTAGTATGTTTCTAAATCTTTTTATCAATTTTTCATTTACTCCTGTGATTGAAGCCGCAATATCGGAATGTTCGAAGAATCTCCTAGCGGTATTTCCATCATTCGTCGTACCATGGCCCTGTTTCACAACATCAACTAAAAGACCCGTTTGAGATTTAAATGCTTCTTGAATATTTTTATTTCTGCTTTCCATAACAGCTTTACTGTCACCCCTCACTATCCATGTCTTCAAATCTAATCTGTACGCTATGTGAAGAATGCATTCCATGAATCGTATCCAGGTGAGTAACGACGATAAACCATATCTGTATAAGTTCGCATCTACTTCTTTTGTCAAAACCAAGGGCAAATCATTCATTTCCTTTGGTGTAGCTTTACATATGTCACATCTCTGTGATGATGAATCGCAAAGAATTGCTGTTGCTTTACCATCTACCATGGTTAGTATTAATTTTACTTTCTGCACATCTTGTGGATTCTTGAGCAAGTGTTGTAAAATGTCAGCAATATCTTCATTTCCACCTGCTTTCAATTTCAAAACATGTGTATGTGATAATTCTTCAGATTGAATAGTTTGCATAGTATGTTCCGTACGTCTCTTTTTTTGCTTAGGGCCCATTTCCGTGAAAGGTTTTCTAGGACTTACATTAGTCGATGTGCCAACTGATACTTTTTCTGGAGATGTGTTCTCTAACTGTGTTGATGTGGTAGGAACTGGTTCGTCGTTATTTTTCACAAGATCTTTCATAAACTCTGGCCAAACTATATGTGATTCCAACCACTCACTGTATTTACTTTTAAACGTTTGCTCTTTACGATTAGCATTTTCCCACTTTTTATTATTATTATAACGGAACTTAGCACAGAACTCCTTTAGTTTTTTATCATTATCATTGTTCAAATAAGATAATTTTAATTTAATAGCATTATACAAAATCTTATCATCTTTAAGATTTGTAACTGCTTTCAATTTCACAACCAAATCAAGATTAGTCACTAAATCACTAAACATTTTCACAAAATTAGCGTAGAAATAAACCTTCACAAAAACACTAAAAAAAAAATTTCACAACATTCTAGTAAGGGTAGCCCGTGTGTAATGGGTGGTAACAATGAACTGAAGCCAATTTGTTTTCCATTTCCTTATACCCCCGGGTAACAGATTCCTGTTATCTGCAAATTTACTGCCCTCTGATTGGTCCACGTCACAAATGGCGACTCGTCTACAGATAAGAAAACCGGTTTGTCCGTATCTTGGGCGAAAACAATTGAAGTGGAGTGGTGTGGAATGCGCTTGCACATATTTACAACGTCTAATTTGAATATTTTTTAAAATATGATTCTAATAATAAGCTTTATATATCGAAATATTTATCTTTTTTTCATACAATATTAAAACATATATATTTCTAAAACTAATGGGTTACTGATAAAAGTCACGGAACATAAAAATGTTGTATTAGTATGTAGAATCCAAAAATATAAATAGAAATCCTTAAGTCCCTACTTTGCGATTTCGGTCCACTGTGCGCCGGCCGCGTATTTACCGCAGCTTCTTCCCTGAACACGCAGTAGTTGTAAAACTATTTTTTTGAGTAGAGATCCTATAAGCGGCTGCGGTTCGACTCTCACTACTAATCACTACCTCTAGGCCGTGGTATGATTAGCGCTCGGACTATATTCCTACTAAGCTCCATACACTGTACGATACGCGTCAAGCGGTGATCGTGGTTTTTCCATGGTTTTCGCGTAGTCCGTGATTGATGCTTATCCATCAACGGTGTACGGGGCCGCCTAAGAGTTTATGTTTAAGTTTTCAATTCAACGAAACAATGCGGCCAGCATGCTGGGTACGCTGCCAAATAAATAGTAATATAGTGACGTAGATTCGCATACGAAATCAGTGGCGCCGCCGCGTAGTTTATCAGTAATCATTCGACATCAACGTTAAGATAAGACTCGCACTTATCGAAGCCGTTATCTAAAATACCGAAAAAGTTATATTTACCTACTGTCTGTAAGTGATATATGTTCATATAGGTAATGATTTCAATGAAATACGGCAAATGATACTGTAGTGTATACTGAAAGCAGGAGTCAAAATTAAAAGTCCGTGGTAACTTTTACTAGGTGGTAGGACTAACTCTTCTGCGAGTGTCCGTCTGGGTTGGTACCACCGCTTTGATCGTGAAGTCAGCCGCCAAACTGTAATGTGCGAGCATTCATGTGTTCCGGTTTGATGAGCAGAGTAGCCAGTGAAATTACTGGGCTAATGAGACTTAATACCTAACGTCTGCTACCCCACCTGCCCCATTGCACATGTCAATGGGGCAGGCGGGAATTCAAATTCTCATCTACCCCATTGTCGTTTTATTAATGGGGCAGATGAGAATTTAAATTCCCACCTGCCCCATTGATGGGGACGTTAATGGGGCAAATAGGAATATATAAAAAATTCAAGGTACCTGTATGATACCATGCAGGTTCCGTTCGCTACCTTAAATGATGATTGTGTCAGAGTACTCGTGTGGTTGCCCATCAATCCGTATAATATTATAGAAGTTAAATCTAACTACAGCAAGGGAGTTGTCAAAATTGTCATATCGCACGTAGGCTAGAAGTACCTATATTTATTGAGGTAAAAAGATTCTTTGAAGACTCAACTCTACGTAAGTTATCGGTAGTTTCAATTGACATCTAAATAATAAAGGTCCAATACCATACCCGATACATACCATATCCGAGTATGTTATGGAGGTAAGCTCGAGACTCGAGTCAAGAAATTGAGGAGAAAACATTAAACATACGGTAATCGAAAGCGCGGATATGTTAGACTAAGATTCAGAGACGATTCTAAGCGTAGACTTTGGCTTCCATATGTCAAAACTGTATAGAATTTTGACGTATGGAAGCGTGAGTCCACGCTTAGATTCGTCTCTGAATCTCAGCCTTAGAGTCGACAGAATCTCGATGTGAAGATTAAGAATGCGGGGGTAAGTCTACAAAAAACACGCCTTTATAAATATAACTTTACAATGATAAGTAAACAATTTATATTCGCGATAATTGTAATCTTGGCGAGATTATAATCGTATGATCACTATGGGCTGACATGAGGAGGCCTATCAACCCACGGATTACGATTGTATTCAAACAAATTCCTTTCAATTTTGCTTTATCTTTATTTACTTGTGGTATCACCTTTTTTAAACGAATACTTACATATTCATACTAACTTTCTCATTTATAATATTAGTATTGTATATTGTGGGAGGACTAACTCTTCTGCGAGTGTCCGTCTGGGTTGTTACCACCGCTTTGCTCGTGAAGTCTACCGCCAAGCAGTAATGTGCAAGTATTACTGTGTTCCGTTTTTATGAGCAGAATATCCAGTGAAATTACTGGGCTTATGAGACTTAATACCTAATGTCTCAGGGTAACGAGCGCACTGTTACACTTTGTGTAACAAAGGCCTGCGCCGCACTGCAATTGTTATGGGCCGGCGTTATCCCTACTATCAGGCAAACGACCAGCTCGTCTCGTTACCAAATAACATAAAAAAATTGATATGTCAGATGAAATTTGGAATGTAAATAGACATTGGCATAATACTACATTGTAAGTATAAAGGAAGCTGCGGAGCTGCGGGCAATGACTAGTGTACAAGCTGGGCATCTATGTTGATTCCTAGCTTATCACCTCCCTTACTATGCACATTAGTGATTAGGTACTTGCCTTCGCCATCAGCTGTCCAATGTAGTAACAGTGGGGTTCCTTGCCGTCGATCCAGGTGATGAGGTCGCTGCGTATCGTCTGGGCCTCGTTGCTCCGAGGATTGGATACCAGCTGGCCCGCCTGTGTGGTAGAAAAGTAATTATTATCATACTATGGTCAGTCCTAAAACTCAAGTTAGCAAGCTGCGTTTTTAAGTTTCCATTAGGCGTTTCTTCACCTGGCGCCGGCATTGACACGACACGACACCGGCAGCTACGTTCTTCACCTAGATCGACACTACACGACACGACAAGGCAGCCCGTACACCCAACCGTACACCCAAATAAAAAAATGTGATATTTATAATTTTTTTGAAAACAGTAAAATATATAAACGCATAATTATTAATGATGAGAGCCGAAGGGCTGGCGGGGTGAATAATGTATGTAGCTTAAAGCAGAGCAGTCGTCACTTTGATCCCAGGCAGGGAGTGCAAGAGACAGCACTATCTGGCTGTATTGTTCTATTTCGTGGAGTTTTGATGGTTTTTTACTGCCAAGACGAATAAAAAGTAGCCTCTAGTAAAAAGTAGTATTACTCTCCACCCCATAAACAATCTCTTTGCAAAAAATGACATTAATCTATTTCTCCATTGTTTCAATAGCAATCAGGTCATAAGCACTGCAATTGACAGATCTGCCTTTAAATTTATTTGTATATTATCACATAAGTTAACTATAGGTTCCAATGAAATCAGTGAACAAAAATCATATTAGCAATTAGCATGCAGCATTATAATAAGAAAGTAAATTCATTTATAAATAATAACTGAATTACCACAACAAGAGTTTAAATATATTATAGTAAAGAATGTGTGTGTGTGTGAAAAATTAATTTTAAAAAGTTAAGCAACAACTTATAAAATTATTATTTATTCACATGGGCCTCCATAGTGTGCACATAAAGTATAACCATTATTGTTTTTGATAAGGAGGGCAAGAAACTCATCTGATGCATTCTTTGAATTTGGTTTCTTTCTATCAAAGAATGTTTGAATGTTATTAGCTTTCACACTTCTGTGGAAACAAACTGCAAATATACACTACCCCTCAAATTTATTACATATAACTCATACAAATTTATTACTGTAAGTTGTTGCCCATAATATAATATAAGTTATTTGTTATGTAATCCCTCTCTATGAATGGTTGCCTGGAGCTGGGAGTGATTGCCATTTTTTTTATCCTATTTGGAAACAAGACGAGCTGGTTGTTTATCTGATGGTAAGCATAACGCTGGCCCATAATAATTGCAGTGCCACTCAGAATTTTGAAACACAAAGGCCTGCGCAGCACTTCAATGCGCTTGTTACTCTGAGACATTAAGTTTCATAAGCCCAGTAATTTCACTGGCTACTCTGCTCATCAAACCTTAACACAGTAAAGCTTGCACATTACTGTTTGGCGGCAGAGTTCACGAGCAAAGCGACAATTTAGCAATAAGACTGTCCATTGTACCTTATTCTTATGCTGTGACATGCCTGGGGTGTATTGTGCATTTTCTTCTGCCAGTATTTACCAAAGCCATCATAACTCCCATGTTATCATTACTGATATTATTTTTTGTTACAACTTGGAATGCCAAAAAAGTTGAAATAAAATACAATATTATGAATAGCATTGTGATACCACACAACAACTCATGCTACATATACATATTTATATAATGTACAACAACAAACACAGGAATAATTAACTTATGATGGTAAAAGAATCAACAGTCTTATTATTACTAGCAATTTTTTCGACTCTCTCAGAATCTCTTTTGTGAATTATAATTAGTTGACTTTGAATATTTATTTAGAACCAACATTTAATTTTTTTTTACTTTCATTTTTTTCTAATTGGATTTCTAGCAACAATTTGAATAAAAGTACTTGCATAGTTTTGCAAAAACAATAGATAAGTTTAGTACATATTCAGTATGTAGTTTTTAGACTTAATTATTTGTGAACGTATTTCGGAATTATTATTAAAAGAGTGTAATCTCGACAAAGAGATGTAACTAATATTGACACCCTGTCAATTTTAAATGTTAGTCACCTTTCACGATAAAAAAACAAGAAATAAGCTTCAAAATGTCTTTATAGTCTTCTTCTTACTTCTATTATATATATATTCTTATTATATTGCTATGCTGGATGAAATAAAACAACTCCTTTTGCCAGTGGAGATAAGAAGCTTATTAGAATCTCATTTGAGCATAATCTACTTGTCTTTCTATTATATAAAAAATTAACTATGCCCTGTTCTACAATCTAGGATATTTTATGTAAACAAAGGGGTTGACAGAACGAAAAAATTAATAGTAAACTGTGCAATCCAGAATTTGATCTTAGACATTATTATTAATTGATTTTAAATTATAACATGATAAACTTGAATTATTGAAATATCGTGAATTGTTTTTGCAAGATTGTTATTTTAAACAAAACTATAATAAAAGGAAGTGTTTTTCATGAAGTTATTTTTCTTAAACTGGGAACATAGCAGAGATTTGAAACATTTTGTGCAATCGCCACCATTTTCTTTTTCTGTTTGTTGATCTGTTCCAATCTCCGAAATCAAGTGTGTATCTTACTGCATATGTATTGTTGTTAAAGATCTTGTTATTTTGTAAGTTTTTGTTTAAGTTTATGTTATTGGTTCTTGTTATTTGTTTCTTGTTACATATAACATTATAAACTGTATGCGAGAGCAAAGCGAGGGCAAATAGAAACAAAAATATTATTCACAAGTGAAAAATGTTTTGGGCAACTGGCATGTTACTTTGACAGTGACTTTTTGTGACATTTCTTTGTTTACAAAAAAATATCTAAGATTATGGAACAGGGCAAAAAATGGAAAACCGGAAAGGCACTTAAAAGAAATATAATTAAAATGTTGATTTTTTTATCATCCATATTCATCTATAATTTTGTAAACAACATTTTTTTAGCATTGTATGTTAAATAGATTTTTAAAAACTTACTCTGAATATTCCTGTTCTGTACATTTGAAGCACTTCATTTAACACTAGCAGTCCTCTTTCCCTGCCTAGGAAATTGTTCAACACACACACACCATACTGAGTCATGTCTCTGATCACTCTCTGGCAGACCTCATAGCACGGGTCACTCGGGTCCATATCATAGCTATTAGCACTGTGACTGAAAGGAGCTGAGCTCCCTTGCAATGAGGCTTCAGGATACTCCCTGGCCCTTGTAGTCTGTTCTGGTAGCACAGGCATCTTAACCGCAGTCTTGTTCACAGTCCGCAAGACATTAGACTGCCCTGCAACCTCATAAAAGTCTTCCGTATTCAACTGTTGAGCCGTCTCATTCAATATTTCATTCTCAGATGAGCCCTCATAAGTTATGGCACTATGAGTTCTAGAATCCTTATTCGTACTAAGTACACTAGATATTACACTACTTTCACTACACCCTGGGCTTTTCACTCTTTGTTGAACGTTCACCGTAGACTCTGCCGTATGTTTAATAACACTATCCACCCTACCCTCTGTATTGTTTTTCTTAGATTGGGAGTTTGGAGGCTTAACTGCACTAACACTATTCTTAGTCACAACTTTCTGCTGTGAATTCTTTATGATATTCAACTTTTCTTCTATCTGTTTTTTAGCTGCTTCTCGGGTAACTGTTGAATCTTCGCCAGAATTGATGTGCTTCGGGCCCTTGGGAGCGCATTCACTTTTGTGTCTTTTCCAGTCCTGACGTTGATGCTCTGTATTGCAATAATACACATTAAGACACCGCGCACATCTCCGATGAGTTTTCTCCTTGCAAACCGCGCAGCAAGCGAGCCCGCCTCCCTGATTCATTCTGAAATAAATTTCTTCAAGACCGGCCCTGCGACTTGTCAACTGTGAAATGTCATTCACGACATGCGTGACAGACTGACAGTTCTCCTAATACTATAGTGATACTTCTTAAGTTTTCATTCTAAGTGAAAGAAATCTTAGAGCATATCCAAATAAAAATTATTCATAATTATTAAATAAATGGGAAGGTTTTATCCTAAAACATAAAAAATTTAACTAGATTAACTTAAGATAAATTAGCATGACTTAAAATCACAGGCGGATATACAGCCTAAGTGAATGGCATTAGAGAAATGGCATTGCCATATAAATAAATTAGAATGACAGTTGAAATGTTCCACTTCCTCGAACAGAAATAGAGCATTATGAAACAGTTTAACTTTAATTTATTCATAGTGAACAAGCAAGAGAGCAATTATTATATTAAAAAACGATTTAAGTCAAATTTAGTTACATACCACAAGTATCACGACATAGATTCAATCTAGCGTAGCGTTATATTCTCTTTGGATTAAATTAATTTTAAAAACGTGAAAGTACCAATGACACACAGACTACTTAGCAAGTACATTTGAAACAGAGGTAGACGAGTGACGCGCTAATAATGTAATCTAAAAACTTGGGCTTGCTGCGGCACCGTAGACAGCGGCACAGAAAAGATAAAAGTTTCTAAAACCGGCTACGACTCGGCGGCGGCACACGAATGGTTCCGAAGCTCTCCGTCTCAAGTAGGCAGTGTGTATAACAAGGATGGGTAGAGGCGCCAGTGAATGCAAGGGAGTGAGATGGCAACTGAACTTCAAGTAAAGTATAATTATATACATACATAGTCAAAATCATGGAGGTGCCGTGTTATTCTATTCTATACGTAGAGACAGTTGTAGGTATAAGTGTCATATCAGCCATTTTAATAGACAAAAAATAGTGGAATAGTGTTGTACCGTTCGGTTGCCGTAATAGTTTCCGAAATTAGTTCCTCCGCTGAAACGATATCGATATAATCTGCGACGTGTTCTAATCGATCAGAGTGACTATGTCCGTGCTATGTCCGGCCCGTGGTTCACAGCATCGAGATACCGTCCCACAGAGTTTTATCTATACAAATAAATAAAATTGAAGTGTCTGTTTGTAATTTCAAAATAACAGCTTTTTACTAAATGCATATGACAGTATGTACGGAACCTATAACAGAACAACTATTTTTTAAATTTTTGTCTGTCTATTTGTTCGGGTAATCTCTGAAATGGCTGGACCGATTTTGACGGGACTTTCACTGGCAGATAGCTGATGTTACAAGGAGTAATGTCAGCATTTTGTTATTTGTTTTAGTTCCATATTAGCAGCTATAACCAAAATGATTTATTGATAAAAATACTAGAATTAGGTGTGATCGAAAATAGGATTTAGAGCATAATAGTGGTCAGACCTAGCGATCTTACGAATGGAAGGCATGCATTTTCTCAGCTATATCGTTTCTGTTTTCTACAGTAAGTTTTTCCGATTAAATGTGATTTCTGAGAAACAGATATCTTTCAGGCTCGTATCTAATATCGATACTCGTTATAGTAATACCTATGTTTCTTGATTGGCTTGGCGTAGACAGTTCTAGTGATGCAGTTACCCATTCGTAGGTGGTAAACATGTGGTAAATAAAACAAAACTCTTAATATTAAGTATTTATTTATTAAAATATAATACATGTGAATAAATTCTTTATTAATTAAGTATATCTTTCTAAAGGATATCCCTAAAATACAACGCTTTACATCCGATCTCAGATCATTAACAAGATTTAAACAAAAAAAGGAAAACTTTTGAAAGTTTTATTTACAAGTGTAGAAAAAAAAAAAAAATTGTGATTAGATTAGATTCAGTTCACCGGAATTATATCATTCTTTGACGGAATCTTTGAACGAATGAGAAAAGACTAGATTAGTTCTGCGTCGAGCCAAGTTCTTGAACTAATATTTACTTTGAACTTCTCAGACTTAAAAAAAGAGGGTAGTTTTAAAATACAATTTCAAGAGCGAGACTCAACGAAAGGAACTAAGAAGCGTAAAGGCGCGCGTTAGAAGGAC
Organism: Crocallis elinguaria; assembly: GCA_907269065.1. Classification (NCBI taxonomy): domain Eukaryota; kingdom Metazoa; phylum Arthropoda; class Insecta; order Lepidoptera; family Geometridae; genus Crocallis; species Crocallis elinguaria. The sequence continues at coordinate 10,117,448 of OU026065.1, read as the reverse complement.
GCGCACCCTTACGCTAACTACAAAGTACTTACGACCACTAAAAAACTTAACAATATACTCATTTTAATTAAGTTAAAGTTATGCCTCATCTTGGAAAACGATCCATAGCTACAAGAGATGATAGAAAATAGAAATAGGGCACACATTGAAGGCATTACTGGTATTTATTGGGGCCAGCGCTACCTTTGGGAACAGTGGACTTTGAAGTATGATAAAGTCACTACTACCTAGGTACATCGGTTGTTGCTGACCTTGCAAGGTATTCGACTCAAACGCGTACCTCGCTAAACTTAAATAAGCCTCTGATTGGCGCTATAGATATGTAAGACACCATTTTGAACTAAAAATTGAGTATCACTCTAATTATTTTGCTTTCTGCTTTGCAACCCATCAAATCACTATCAAGTGTAATGCAGTTAATTTATTCTCTCAAGGCTGATTTAAGTTTGGCGTATACCTCATCTACACACACCGATCACGTTCGTAGGTGTATCATCGAAATTCAAGTTGTCAGTTTCATTGTGCGATTTTTAATAGATTTAGTAGATAATAATTTGTAAAATTATTTGAGAATATCTACGTTACTTTAGAGTTTAGCCAATAATACTTTGGACCCTATAATTACTTTTAGTACCTGTACTAAATTTACAATATCCAAACGAGTAACGTAAATAATGAAAATGCCTAATTATAATAGAAATTACTAGCTAATTAAATGATTTTTAAATCGATTAGTTCGTTTGGTCATGGACAAGACAGAATAGTGAAGACATGTCTAAGAAATTTTATAGGTACTTTTTTTAGTGTTAACTGGAAGTTGTTTTCTTATTTTAACTGGTCAAACTGCGATCACTTATCTGTTTTAAATCTCCATCCTAAACAGTGACCACAAACAGCCATCAAAGTTTAAATAATGTAACCATAGAGAGAGGATCAGTCAGTCACTGACACATATGTAAAGAATAGAGTGGACATGCCAATTAACAATCTGCCTCTTCAATTCAAACAATATCTAAAGTCCCAATTCCAATAAATCACAATTCTCCAATTAAATATACACAATTACACGTCCGTATCTAGGGGTTATAGCTGCCAGTTCATACTTTGGAACATTGCATCACATGGTTACTCATACTCATCTACAATACCTACTTCGTATATGTGGATTTTTTATTATTCTAGATCGGGCATTTCAGTCCTCGCCTGGCTCGGTTGGACCTTCAGGATAAAAATCTGTTGCAAAGCACTTCTTAGTGTATCCTGTCAGCCACAACCGCAAGCCAGTTTTAAATATTCTATGTTAAGAAAGTTATCAAGTATCAAGTATATTTGACTACATAGTCACCTAGAGGTCAAACGCTACTCAAACCATATTGCAATAAATACATGATTTTTAAACTGTGTTGAAACCTACTCACCTAATCATCCGGTCTACGAACAAGTGACGCCAAAATCAAGCTTAGCTTGCTCAACTGTAGTTTCCGGAACACATATACCAGTCCATAGCCAACGCGCTGATTTTGAACTGCTATCATTGGAACTGCATCCAAATATTTGCATGCAAGAGGCAAGCAACCAATCAAAATGTAATTCTATCATCCAAGTATTGAATAGAATAGTACTGCGGACCCTTCCCCCTAAATACCACGCGATCCACTAAGTTCCATCTTATCTATTCAGTTGACAGCGTCGTTAGTGAAGAATTTGGTAATGCAACCTAAGAAATCCATTAAATAAAAGTTGTAGTTCCAATTTTGCACACCAGTTGGAGGCACTGTACAAACCAATGAACATTAATTTGTTTTGACAGCTATCAGGCTTAAGCTAAACCCCAAATACGAACTAAGTAGGAAGACTCAGACTCTAGTGTGGTCGTCGTTAGGCGGGACCGGCGGCGGTGGTGCGTGGAGCACCCTGGCCAGCTCGGCCTTCTCGTCAGCTGAGAGGACATAGACAGGTGGAGCGGGGGGGAGGAACCGCTCGGCCTTCTGAGGCTCGCGCTGCAGCCGCGCGCGGTACAGCATCACCAGCACGCAGAGGACGCTGATGATGAACGCTGAGGTCGCGGCTAGGACGATGAGCGCGGTGTGGTACGATGTCGTTGCTGATACCTGGATATTATAAAAATGTCATTTGAATAATTTTATGAAAAGGGTGGATGAAAAAGACGTACTGCGCCGACTCCTTAAATGAGGCTCTGTGCAAAAATTCATGTAAATCTGTTGCACCGTAGGTAACAGAAGGACAAACCGACAAACACACTTTCGCAGCATGGATATGTTAGTATATCACTAGTATATCTATACTTATACTATTATATGGTAGTATATATCTTGCTTTAATCTTAAAGCCAGCCGTACACGCTTATGCATGTTTGCGTTATCAAGTTCGACCATAGACGACACGATATGCGTCATGCGGTGATCGCGTTTTCCATGGTGTTCGCGTGGTTCGTGATAATAGTCAAGCGCAAACCAAGAGAATTAATAACATATCCACTACTCACAGTAGATTCGCTGAGGATCTCTCTCTGTTGCAGCGCGGGTGAGGGCGCCGCGAGGCGGTACTCGCTGCGGATCACGTCTGCTGCGAGCGTGTCCTCGTCAGCTGTCCTGTTCACGCCCGCCATTTTCTCTTGCTTCACCTGGAATTTGGATGTATAATTATGTCTATTCTGACTGCTCCATGGCTTTGGTTATATCAGGCGCGGTGGTAGCCATTGACTTTGGGGTGGTGGGCCGTTCTTACTGTGTAACCCGTGCACGGCTAAAGATACGGGCACAATAAAAAAATTAAAAAGAAAAATAGTTACATACATACCTTTGTCTTAGACAGGGTATAATTTATTGTTTAGTTCTCACACTAGCATAACAACGTAACATAGAACAACACACAAACACCGACAACTCGTGAAATGTCCAAGTCGCGAAAAGTCCAATTCGCGAAATGTCCAATTGGCAAAATGTCCAATTAGCGAAATGTCCAATTGGCTAAATGTCCAATTCGCAAAATGTCCAACTCGCGAAAAGTCCAATTCACGAAATGTCCAATTGACAAAATGTCCAATTCGCGAAGTCCAACTCATGAACTGTCCAATTAGCAGCCCAGCAGCACGGCCCGCAGCACCAACCACACGCGTGCACTCAATCAAGCCACTGCCGCGCTACGTACCAAGTTCTCGACGTAGTAGACGACGTCGACGGCGGCCGGGCCGGGCAGCGCGGCCCGCAGCCGCAGCGCGCCGCGCTCGCGCGCCGCCGCCACGGGCACGCGCGCGCCGCGCGCCGACAGCGCTCGCGCCAGCGCCGCGCGCGCGCGCTCGCCGCCCGCCGCGTCCGCGGAGAACAGCTCCAGCTCTAGTATCGCCGACTCGATCTGGGTCGCTTCTGGAATAGGACAATCGTGCTTGTTTCTGGAGATTCACTTTTACGGAAACCTTTGGTGTTGTAGTAGTGGTCGACTGAAAATCAGTGACTAGGGTCGTTCTGACCTTAGTTATGCGCTGAGTCGGGACCTTTTCCTGACATCACAACATACCATTGTGTATTGTTAGTTTTAAATTCTGTTGTGTTATTCTACGGACTAGATTTCTATCAAGTTCTATAGACGGTACGATATTCGTCAAGCGATGATCTTGGTTTTTCCATGATTTTCGCGTGGTCCGTGATTGATGCTATCCATCAATCATGCATCGCGTGCACGGCTTATATACGGCATTGGGTAACGTACCGCAGACGTCCGGCGTGGCACCGGACGCGGCGCGGCGCTGTCCGGCGGCGTCCACGCACCAGCAGCGCCCGCGCGCGCACTGCCGCGGTGAGAACGAGCCATCCGGCAGGCAGCGCGGCCGCGCGCCCTCCGCACCTGTGCGTAACAACAACAGTTATTTTAAGTTCACACATACACGAGCATTCCAAATCCATCGCTCAATCAATTGGGATTAGACAGACTGGAATTGAGAATACATAGAGTGCAATTGAAAATACACAGAGTGGAATTGGGATTATACAAACTGGAATTGGAAATACACAGAGTGGAATTGGAAATACACAAATTGAAATTGGGAATATACAGACTGGAATTGGAAATACACAGAATGGAATTGGGAATATACAGACAGGAATTGGAAATACATAGAGTGGAATTGGGAATATACAGAGTGGAAATGGAAATACACAGACTGGAATTGGAAATACACAGGGTGGAATTGGGATTACACAAACTGGAATTGGACATTCACAGAGTGGAATTGGGAATACACAGACTGGAATTGGAAATACACAGAGTGGAATTGGGAATATACAGAGTGGAATTGGAAATGCACAGAGTGGAATTGGGAATACATAAAGCAGCACCGGAAATACAATGGGATTAGACTTCATACCACACATACTATAAAAGTGACAGTAACTCACCATTGTCGACTTCCTCCTGCATCATCTGGCACTTGGTCTTGAACACTATTTTGTCCACGCTTACTTCCAAAGGTTTATCATGCGTTCTCGTGGATTCTGCCACCTTCAAAAAAACAATTAGTTACAAACGTGTGGTTTTTGATAGCTCGCTGTTCATAATCATCAGCTAAAAAACGTCCACTGCTGAACATAAGCTTCCTCTTATAGCATTACACTACATATCAGGCGTTTTAGTGACCGCAGCAGATTAATTGATGTTGACTGTTAATCGTTCCTTAGATATTACCCAAGCTGGCTCTCAAGATAAGATTGCAATGTTACATTCAGATTTTTTAAATAATTTATTTGCCAAAATACATGAAAATTCTGATCTTAAAATTAATTGTTGGTAGGCAGGTACAGTGTCTTCGGTCTGCAAGCAGACGTGTAAATGTTTTATAAATAATTCTAGTCACATGATTCCATATATTCCTTAGAGACTATAAAAACAATTGGTAAGAAGTCATTTAGTCAACGATTGTTTAAATTTGTTGCCCTCCAAAATCTTATAGTGTTACCACAAAAAAAAACAATTTTTAGTCACCTGTTTAGACACTACTTAAATCAGGATTTGTGGCTGCTCATATTTAATCGCGCGACTAAGGCATGTTTAGGCGTTAAACACTGATTAACACAGGTTTAACGTGTGTTAAGCACTGTTTAACGCCTAAACGTGCCTTAGTCGCGCAATTAAATATGATCAACCACAAATTCTGAGTTATTAATGTGTAACCATTTTCTGACACAATTCTGTTGTGACATTTCTAATCATTTTTGACGTTTATCATTAGACGCTGTCTAGCTAAACAGGCGACTAAAAATGTTTTTTTTTGTGGTGTCTTTAGGATGTCTTGATGTCATTAATCATGTTGGTTTGAAACTTTGAGTAAGACTCAGGAGGTTTGTCACTAATTACCTTGGGGTCTACCACCTCAGTGACGAGCAAGGGGTCATCCCGAGGGGTCTCCTCGGAGGGTTCCACGCGCGGCTCGAGGGACTCTACGTCGAAGTCTTCGTCGTCATCGCTTTCGAATTCGTCTATTCTGTACGCGGTCATCTGTCTGATCAGCTCTTCTAGAACTGTAAGGAAGGAGTTTTATTCCTTATTCATTCATTTTATTCATAAGCTATGCTAAACCGTGGTTTAGTTACACTCAAGTTTTGTCTTTGTTGTTTTTTAACAACACACCTAAGGGTGGCATGGGAGATGAAATCCTACTAATATTATAAATGCTAAAGATTGTGTGTGTGTGAATGTTCTCTCTAGCTCTGTAACTACTAAACTGGTTTTGATAAAATTTGGAATGTAGACAAATACAACACGTGAGTGAAGCCGCGGGCAGGAGCTAGATTCAAATATCGCGACAGTTTCATTGAAGTCATTCCTGCTTTTTTCATTTAAAGTCACTTGTTCATTTCCTTTAGCAGCCCCGCTTACCTTCATCGGCCCGGGCCCGCTCGTCCAGCGGGTCGGGCGCGCGCCACCGCCGCGCCTGCCGGAAATTGCATGCGGGCCGCGCGCCGCGCACCAGGGACCCCTTCAGGGGCTCTCCGCGGGCGCTCACGCACCAGCACACATCTGGGAAATTATACCAACACTGTTACACCGGTACTATTAAGCTATCCATTAGACGGTAATGGATGTTTGCGTTTTGCTGTCAAAATAACCATGGCGACCGATCAGGGGGAAAACCCGGAATAATCCTGGTTTTGCAACAAGCGCGGATTACGTACGGGGTATTACACGCTCAAGCGTCTTGAAATTATACCATCGAAAATCCATGTACGATAATAATAATCCATCCGAGACAATGATCAGCAAAATAGGCTCAACGCGACGGCTGCAGAGCAATAGAAAAGGCTTTTCTAATAACACCACTACAGCGTCTCTAAAAGAAACTTCACATAGTTCTGCGTTCCAGTCACTCTGCTACCTCGTTCTTTGGAGAAAGGAGACGGAGACATAGATCTCCTCTCTCACTTATTATAAAGCTGATTTGACTAGCTTACCAATGTGCGACATGCATTGCACCGGCTCCCAGGCGCCGCCAGCTTCACACGTCGGTATGAAAGTTCCTTTGCCGTATTTCTGTGCTGCAAGCTCGTTCTTCTCGCGCAGTCTTTCACACGGACTTAGCACTGCGGAGTAGAATAGTAGGGGTCTTACTAATAAACAGTGTATAACGGTGGTATAGTTAATTACACAATGGTGTCGATTCTGTTCTCTCATACCTAAACCTAATTTTAGTTTCAATCTCTCTTTCTAAATGAGAACATGAGAAAGAGATGAAATATATTTTAGTACTGTCAAATTAATCCACTTCCTTGTCTATAGTGTAAATTTAAGGGTAACGAATTTAGTGGCGTTTAATTTATCAAAGATGGAAGATATTTGGCAGCTCTAAAATTAAACTTAGATCTGTTAAACATCTTCCATCTCTTTCTCATGTTATGTATTGGAAAGAGAGAGAGCAAAACTAAACTTAGGTTTAGGCATGAAACGACAAAATCGACACCAATGTTTTGTCTTTGTTGTTCTTTGACAATTTTAAACTCAATCGAAAGAGATGAAACACATAATATATTTAGGTACTTATTCAACCTTTATACAGTGTTTATTATTAAGGCTGTAAGTGTTTAACAGGCCAGCTGGTTGGGTGAAATAGCTTTTCGTCACGATGTCTACGTAGTTGTATAATCAAGTGCTTTGAAAGGCGTTGTATTGTCTATAATATACAGTCTATCTCTGGCGTCTCTGGACTTATGTCCGTCACAGCAAAGCTGCGAGTGAACTCTAGTAATTTAATAAACCAGTGTGCGTTCCAAAATAATCACAAATCGTTTTTTTTTAAATTTCGTTAAGACATCGGCAGTGTCGGTCTATCGATCTAAATTAGTGCTGTGGGCATGCCCACCATGCTCTCAAGGCTGGATCCATGCCTGATTCAAAGACTAGGTACTGTAAGTAATTGAAAATGTTTACATATGTATTTTCAATGGACACAAATACAGAATGATTAAATAGTGTAATATGTGTTTTAAGCCAGTCAACCAGCGTTGATGAAATGTAATGGATAAATACAATGAATCATGCCCTCATCGAATGCTCATTAACAACTTAGCAAACTGTTCCATATACTCGTATATATAGCCTACACACATAACACAATCTTAATCAAAAATACCGTGCGATTAGAATAAGGGTGCATGACTTAATTCTGTGATATTATTGAACACAACTCCTTTCTGGAGATGAACATAACACATATGACGTGATACTCAGTGACATGCCTTCTTCTCGCTTCTGGTTTTGGTTAGGCTTCTTTCTGTAGATCAGTTTTGCTTTTGCTGTTTCCCCTTCAGCTGTTATAAAATTTATTGTAAAAGATGATTAGTTTATGTAATTATTTTTAATATTTATTTTCCGAAAAGTAGAGAATACATTGAAAAAGATATGTATGCGGTATTCGATATCAATATACGCCTGTTTAAGTCCGCTGCCGGGCCTATAAGCCTCTCACCAACCAAGCCAATGAGTTCCAAAATCTCAAATTTGATGAATGAATTTCTCCTTAAATTTGTGGTTATTACACAGTCTTTCCTATATTATACACCATTATATGTTGGTAGTTAAGCACATAGAATACCTACATGTGCTCTACCAACAGTTCTGCTGAAAATACATGATGATTACGAGTATATAATTGAACATTTAATTTTTCTCCTCTGTTTTAATATTCCATAGAGTTTTAATAAATAGTGCAGTTGGCATATACCAAAAGCAGTGCAATCGACTGACACGAACACCTTGAATGTTACTTATTCAATATTGGTGTCGATTCTGTCGTTTTATACCTAAACCTAATTTTAGTTTCGCTCTCTCTCTTTCCAAAACATGACATGATAAAGAGATGGAAGCAGTTTTACAGATCTAAATTAAGTTTTAGAGTCAAAGTTAAAGTCAAATATCTTCCATCCCTGATCAATTAGACGCCACTAAATTCATTGCCGCTGGATTAATTTGACAGGTCTAAAATATATTCCATCTCTTTTTCATGTTCTCATTTAGAAAGAGAGATAACTGGCTAAAATTAGGTTTAGGTATCAGTTGACAGAAACGACACCATGTTCCGCTTTTATCTAGCTTGATTTAATCTTTTATCTAGACTTTAATAATTATTATATCTTAGTCAAGATATTATAATATCGTTAAAGAGCCCCCTTAAATAATAAAGTGGTTAGACTTTTGTTTTGTCAAAATTTGCTGAAAAGTAATTTAATAAAGCCATGGTCAAATGTTATTTCCTCTCTAGATCCTGGCCCGACTCTCAGGTGGAAAATATGGGGTTTTTACGTATATTCCTATTCAAACTACGTTCAATATGATGGTTGTTAGTGGACTCACCAGGGCACACGGTGTTACACTCGTCCTTGCTGCGGAAGTTGTTGTGGTTGCCGGAGCAGCCGTGGTAGCGGAACCGCTCACATCGGTTCCTCTCATGGTTGAAGTGCCAACGAGTTGTGTTCAGGATCTCGCCAGAAGTGCACGTGCCGTCGTCCTTACTCTCAAAGCACACGGATCCTGAGGAAAAAGTGACAAGTCTTATAAAAATGTTAAAGTTAATAGGCTTAATTTGACTTTACGTCAAAGCAAACTAAAATCAGTTTAAAACAAGGGATTCGGCAGTAATCTATGTTTTTGTAGCTGATGGCAGTTGGTAGAAATGAAGCTAGATGATTCAAAACTCATATTAATATTATAATCAATTTCACCAGGTGGTACGACTAACTCTTCTGCAAGTGGCCGTCTGGGTTGCTACCACCGCTTTGCTTGTGAAATCTGCCGCCAAGCAGTAACGTGCAAGCATTACTGTGTTCCGGTTTGATGAGCAGAGTAGCCAGTGAAATTACTTGACTTATGAGACTTAATACCTAATGTCTCAGGCTAACGAGCGCACTGCAGTGCCGCGCAGCCCTTTGTGTTTCAAAGTCCTGGGTGGCACTGCAATTGTTATTGGCCGTCGTTATTCTTACCATCAGGCAAACGACCAGCTCGTATCGTAGCCAAAGAGCATAAAAAAAAGTTATTTTAGTTATTAGTTACTCATGGCTTCTACAAAAACTTACGTGGTTTAGGACAGCACACCGATGGCCTCGAATCATGCGGGGCGAAGCGACAAGCGTGAGTGGAGGGGCAGGCGGCGGCGCTGGGCCCACACACCAGGGGACCTGAGTCGTCAGGCGCTTGGAGGGGGTCCACGCCGTCAGGGCATTGGGGAGATGGAGCACACCGAGCGAGAGGGAGGCACAACTCATCCTGGAAAATAGGAAGATTTTATGAGATTACCAATGGATTACTAGCATCGAGATACTAACCTCAAGAGGTGCAGTGACGTATGGTTTGCACGAAATAACTTCCACCAATTTGGTCTATGAATGGCACAAACCCCACAATCCAAAGGCACCAGTTCGCAAGTCTCGTCGTCTCTGCACTTGGCTTCAGCGCAGGGGTCTCTGCAGTCGCAAGTGGGGCATCCGTTGTCGTCCAGTTCGTTGCCGTAAGGACATGTGACGTCAGCATTGCAGCCAGAGTCGGGGCATTGGGCGGGAGACTCGCAGTTTGGTGTTGAGTTTGTTACTCGGGTCCCGGAGACCTGGATTCGAAAAGAGTTGTTACGTTTTGGGAGATACCAATTTTTTTTTATGCTATTTGATATAACGAGACTGGCTTGTCGTTTGCCTGATGGTAAGCATAACGCCGGCCCATAACAATTGCAGAGCCACTCAGAACGTTGAAACAAAGGTCTGCGCGGCACTGCAGTGCGCCCGCTACCCTGAGACATTAGGTACTATTAAGTTTCATAAACCCAGTAATTTCACTGGCTACTCTGCTCATCAAACCGGAAAACAGTAATGCTTCCACATTACTGCTTGGCGGCTGACTTGACGAGCAAAGCGGTGATACCAACCCAGACGGACACTCGCAGAAGAGTTAGTCCTATCACCTAGTAGGGGAGAGAGGGGCTGGAAGTTCCGATTTTCAAACAACATGAAGTTTTATTATGAAAATGAAGGATTTCATTTTCGAAAAGTGAAAATATTAAACCGATGTTTATCGTGTTTTGTATTAATATAGTCACTTCTACTTATATCTCAATAGTTTTTTTTACAGGAGAATATTTATAACAAATTTCGGAGCGGAACATTCAGCCCCACTTTGGGGCGAGTTGTTCCACCATTGAGGCAAGTTGTTCCGCCTAGATTATGACCATATACTGTCAGAATAACATAGGTTTTCTTAAATAAAACAACCATTTTTATAATTGTATGTATGTAATGCTTATAGTATGCACAAATAAACACTAAAAAACAAAAAAACTTTACTGGTAACCTCCAGATAAACTTTTTTTATTTTGTTAAATTTATTACTAAGATCTATTAACTTATAGATCTTATCAGATACACAACTAAGCTTATAAAAACAACCAAACATAACTGTAGAGCTCCAGATAAACATTTTTATTTAGTTAAATTATAATTGAGGTCAATAATCTTCAATATCTTATGAGATGCACAACTATCTAAACTTTAAAAAACAATAAAACATATCTGGTAACCTCTAGAATCTAAATGAATTATTTTTATAACCAGTCCCAAGGTAAAAACTAGCTTGGATTTATAACCATTGGTAGGATACTTGCCAGCTTTCAATTTTGTAAAAAAAAATCGATGTTACTTCATCTGGCAAATTTCAAGTTCTCTAGCCACAGTTTTAACAGGTTTTAACATGAGGGAAACTCCTTGATGACACAGCATTTGCAGCTTGATGCAATAATGTTTCGGAGGGTTTGCCTCTCTTTGTCTTACAGTTATAGTTTTGCAAGCTTAAAAAAAGAAAAATGGTCATAAGAATTGTAGATACGACTAAAAGTCAATGGGGTAAGTTGTTCCTAGGAACAACCAGCCCCTCGAAGGAGGAACTAATGGCCCCAAATTTTGTTTTTATAACAAGACTGACATACTGGCAAAGTAATAGAAATAATTAAAAAGTACTCAAACTATAGGATACCTTACTAATGCCACTATAATTTAGGAAAGTTACGTATGAATCGGTTCATAATAAACAGAGATAGACCAAAAAGTTTAGACATGAAAAAATTTACTTACGTGATGTTTTGACAGCACCATGTACATAGCCACTTAACCGACGTCACTGGAATAACTAAAATGGCTACCAGCGCGGCGCGTCACCTGACGCTTTAATAACGCACTTCACATGAATCGCTATCTCTTTTCATTACAAAGTTATTGCCGTCGGAACAACTTACCCTGGTAACTTTCAGCCCCGCTCTCCCCTACAATACAATACCACAAACATACATAAACCCTGAAAACATTACACTCTTTATTCATGCAGTCATGTAAAAAGCTTCTAAAAGAGTGTTACCTCATTGCCAACAGTGTCCACACACCAGCAGGTCTGGTCGGACCCGCGGCACTGGACCCTCTCGTACGCGCCGTCGTCCTTACACTTAGGGACCCATGTCCACGCGGGCGGGTTGGCACTCTCCGCTGCCGTGTGGAGCGCTAGCGCTCTGGAATGAAAATGACAAGTATTTTTTACACCTTTAGATGAGACGATCGTGTCGTTTGCCTGATGGTAAACATAACGCCAGCCATAACAATTACAGTGCCATTCAAAACTTTGTAACACAAGAGCTGCGTTGCATTGCGCTCGTTTGAGATATTGTTTCTGTCACTTCACTGTCACTTTGTTCATCTAACTGGAACATAGCAAATGTTTGGCGGCTAAGTACACGAGCATGCAAGGTGGTACCCACCTAACGGACACTCGCAGAAGAGTTAGTCCTATCACCTAGTAAACTCCTTATATGGCAGCTGTAAATAAGAATAAAGTAAAACTGGGGTTTAGAGTTTTGGTGGTACCTAAATAAATAATATAATGCCAAATCTTATCGTTGCACCAATAGTATTACCTGCGCTGCTGGCACGCCGAGTGGTGCGTGGCGCGCGTGCAAGCGGTGCCGCATCCTGTGGCGCAGCACCGCTCGCCGGCGCCGCACTCCGTGTCCGCGCGGCACGCCCACTCGCACGCACCGCTCGACGGGACCAGGTACGGGCACTGACCCGGCTTCTTCGGCAGGCCTGGGGATAAGGATAAAGATAAAACATTCAAGGATAAAGTTGATTTATTTCTTGGGCTTGTGTCCTACTTATAAAAGCGTCCAAGAAGTATTAAGAGTTGAGAGTTCCTGGACTTGTGTCGTATAAAAGCGTCCAAGAAGTAGACATACATAATGATTCGCTTGTTAAGGTTAGCGTATCACCTCAATTTCAGAATTTCAAATAGGGATGTTGACTCTATTTTTTTATGATGTCAATCAATTCGTTTTCTCGTGAGAATCAAATGTCTATATCTAAAAAATTGGAAATCGAACGCTAGAATCGTCAAAGATGATAGTCAAAGTCGGGCGTATCTACTGAGCGCTAAAACGCCCCTAACAAATTGAAAGTAACATCTGACGTCACTTGTTCTACGCGGGCCGTAAAGCTGTACTAAAACATACATTTTGTTGATTTGGCCGTGAAAAACTTGTCATACGTTTTTTTACGTTTTTAACATGTTTTAAAATTTAAAGAATCTGGTGGTACCTATCATAGTCTTATAAGCCCAGTAATTTCACTGGCTACTCTGCTCATCAAACCGGAACACAGTAATGCTTGCACATTACTGCTTGGCGGCAGACTTCACTCACAAAGCGGTGGTAACAACCCAGACGGACACTCGCAGAAGAGTTAGTCCTACCACTAACAACACCAAAATTATAGCAAAATCAATACATTGTTGTGAGATCGGATAGTACAGTATTTCATCTCTCGGGGTTAGTATCTCGATGGGTATAGTTGCGCGGATGACTTACACGCAGGGACAGGCGGGCAGTAGTCTGCGTCGCAGGCCACGTCGACGGTGGCGCAGGCGCGGCCGGCGGGGCAGCGCACGCCGGCGCACGCGTCGCGGCAGCGGCACGTGGGGCAGCGCCCGGCGCCCAGCTCGAACCCATAGTCGCAGCCCATGCGGCAAGTCAGCTCCAGGCACGACAGCTCGGACCGGACCCTAGGCGGCACGGTAGGCATACAGTTAAATTGTTATTGCTTTCTCGTTATCAGCCTCTTACGCTCCTGCTGGGATACCACTGCTGGGATAAAATGGTAGATGATTAACTTCATAAGATTCTACTATATTTGATGCCTAATCACTTCCTATTTTGTGAACCATTTTACGAATTTTCATAGGTAAACTGTCAAATAGATAAATAATTATTGAACTGATTCGGCACATTATGAAACCCTTTTAAGATTTATGAAGTGGATCATAATACGATTGGGTATAGTGGCGTTTTTAGCCCCGCCGGTCCTAAGGTTTAAGTAAGTTATTAGCAGCACTTACTTATCACAGTCCACGGACCCGTTCACGGCGCTGGTGTCCGGTATCTCCGTGCCGAAGGAGTCCACGCACCAGCAGCGGCCCGCGGCGCACTGCCGGGGGGAGTACGACCCGTCGGGAGCGCAAGTGGGGGCGGGGAGGGCCAGCTTCATACCGTCCACTGTGCCTTCCATCTTCTCGTCAAAGTCGCGGAGGTATTCGCACACTAGAAACAAAATGGGAATATAAATTATTATCAAAATGATATCGTTGGTAAATGATAATGTTGGTACCACCGCTTTGCAACCAGATGGTAGGACTCTTCTGCGAGTGTCCGTCTGGGTTGGTACCACCGCTTTGCTCGTAAAGTCTGCCGCCAAGCAACAAGAGCCAAGCGAGACGAGCTGGTCCTTTGCCTGATGGTAAGCATAACGCCGGCCCATAACAATTGCAGTGCCACTCAGAACTTTGAAACACATAGTCCTGCGCATCACTGCAGTGCACCCGCTACCCTGAGACATTGGGTCTCATAAGCCCAGTAATTTCACTGGCTTTACTCAGCTCATCAAACCGGAACACAGTAATGCTCGCACATTGGTACTGCTTCACGAGCAAATCAGTGGTACCAACCCAGACGGACACTCGCAGAAGAGTCAGTCCTACCACCTAGTAAAGTCAAGCTATATAACTGAAGCACTTACTTGTAGGTGTGTCATCAACCCGGTCGGTTTGGAGACGCATCTTCGCGGGGTCGATGCAGACGAGGCCGCAGGTGGAGGTGGAACAGCACACGAGGTCGTTGTCACACTCGCCCTCGGGACAGCTGATGGTGGAGTTCAGTCCGCAAAGAGCTTCTGCCTCAGTGCCACACGATTCCAAACTTATCTGAGAATACGCAGAATGAGGGAGTCACTAATCTATAAAACGTTGTTCTGGATCATCGAGATACTAACCCCGAGAGACGAAATACTGTACTATCCGATCTCACAACACTGTATTGCTTTTGCTGCAACTAATATCAGCGCTCAGCGCAAAAGCGCACGGGGAATCGATGCGAGGCGGTGGCTTAACCAATTAGAGCGCATTATGTCTAGGCAAAAATGGTGGAATTTATTTCGTGCAAACCAAACGTCACTGCACCTCTTAAGGTTAGTATCTCGATGTTCTCGATTAACGACGATAGTGAAGTTATCAGTGAAGTATTATGGACCCGAGAATATATTATGAGCTGTGGCCTTAGGGCCGTCTACATTTGGGACATACAAAGATATATACACAATTAGAAAACACACAGATACGCATTACGCACACACAATGATGGGCAGCGATTCCTTCTAATCACAAACCCGATTCACTTCATTTGTGCCCTAAAACAATGGCAACTGACAGTTTCCAATATCTAATGGCTAGATGGCTAATACAGTCCCCGTAGTTCCTGATATCCTACATACAGGGAATCACAGTGTCTTAACTAGGATTCCCTGTGCTATCTACCTTTAAACACGAGATTTAAAAAACACATACTCTGTACCTGAAACTAGACACAATCCATGGCAATTGCTTTTTAAAGTCAGTGTCTTACCTCCAAAGCGTCAGAGTCAGTAGCGTTATCGTATTTGGAGTCTGGGCAGCAGAGTGCAGCACCAGTCCTCCTGGTGCGCATGCAGAGGTGCTCCGCGGGACAGTCTCCGTCGCCCCCACACGACACCACGGCGCCACTGTCGTCGGTCACTGGGACTCCTGACTCGCAAGGGTTCTCGTATGATACCCTTGGACGGCCTGCGAAATAGAGTACGAATATGTAGCCCATATACTGTCAATTGCCGGACCAGATTTGTTAATGCAGCCATCCATTGCCTTTAGGGATGGATGAATCCAAACAATAGTATTATGGTAATTACTCATCTGTCATGGTATAGATGATTAGGTACCTATACCAATTTTTTAATGTGTGATGAATATTGTAATTTATTATTATGCAGAAGATTAAGTCTTCTAGTTTTTTATGCATACAATGTGCCTAATGAATTGTTATTTAACCAAGCATCTACTTTGATATCGTCTGTAACATTATGAAATGCAATAAACAATTGAATAAAATTGACATGATAAATGCTTACAAACAGGATATCCAGTACAAAAATCGCCAGTACACTCCGCATCCTTCACCCTAACGCACTCTTCGTTCTCCTTGCAAGGATACCCTGCGCAAGGATCGTCGCATTCACAAGTGGGGCATCCGTCAGCTCCACTCTTGTATCCATACTCGCAGATCCCAGCGCACAGCGCTCGGGAACAAGCAGACAGGCTCCTGGCACCGGTCCTTGCTGGAAGAGGCGTGGAGGAACAGTGGACTGACGCCGAGGGTCCCATTGAACCTCTGAGCTTATTTCCTTCCGCATCTACACACCTGGAACGTACACAAGATATTCTTATGGATTAAGATGTTCAGTACATTTGTATAGCTAGATGGTTGTAGGTACGGAATTAATGATAGTTATGTCATCATATTTAACGCAAAGATTAAGTCGTATTACCTAAATACATGAAAAAAAAACCCGGTGTTGTGCTTGCGTAACACCACGTCAAACTCTTATGACTGTCTCTAATATTTTTATCTCTTATATTAAAATCAGGTGAATAGTAAGAGAAGAACTTAGCGATGTACAGAAACTTCACTTATTTTATCACAATACACGTACCTACGTAGTAGTAGGTACCTACCTACGTAGTAGTAGGTACCTACCTACTACATGTAACTATATGACTGAATTCTACTAATATTATAAATGTGAAAGTGTTTTTGTTAGTTTGTTGATTTATTGGTTTGTCCTTCTTTCTCGCCAGTAACGGAGCAATGGATCGACGTGATTTGCATAAATTGGCATAAATATAGATTATGGACCGAAGAGTAACATATGCTACTTTTTATCCCAGAAAATGGAAGGTTCCTATGAGAACGCAGGTAAAAACCGCGGGCAGAAGCTAGTATTATTATAGTTTCGTAGCAAAACTTACCAGCAAACCAGTCCATTCCTGGAGCACTGCCTCGACACGAATGATCCATCATTGGCGCATTGCGGCACATACCCTCTGCCTTCCCTCTCACTCACTACCAGCAGTTCCGCCAACATCTTCTGCTGAGTACACATGGTTACATTGTTAGGTAGGATGCAGTGGCGACCGCAGTCACCACCGTCACAGCACTTCTGCATGGAAGGACATTCGAGGTCGTGGGCGCAAGGTGTGCCGCAATCGACATCGTCTTTGGTCGGAGCTGGGCATGTACCAGCCTTTTGGAGTTCGAGGGAAGCTGGGCAGCAGACTCCATAGTCGTTTCCTGAATTACAAAGTGAGGTTATGCATCAAAATTGGGATGTTGCATGAAACACAAAATACATAATTTCTGTCGTTATATAGTTTTAAGAAGATTAACACAATGAAATTAAATTCACAAAAAATATATAATTTCCACAAAGATGCTACATCTAAAAGATTCCCAAATTCAACAAGTTTTTTATCATTCATAATTTAAATTATACCATCACATCCATTACATTTTCATGAAAAAAGTGTATGACAGCTATGTACTTAAGCAGTTTTTCATGGCCAAATGAACAAATGCATGTTTTTAGTACAGTTTTACGGCTCACGTAGAACAAGTGACGTCAGATGTTCCGTCCAATTTGTATGGGGCGTTTTAGCGCTCTGCTGAGCTGAAAATGTAACTAAAGGAACAAATACGTAAAAAAACATCAAACCACAGATAAAAAAGAATTTTCGGTAAATTACACGAATGTTGATAAAATCATAAATAATTTCATTTTCCATAAATAAATGTCCACGCAGGTCTGTTTTTCCTACTCTGTCATAAAATTAATTATAAGATAGATCCATTATACTCATAACGAGCGTCGCAATTATAATTTTAGGAGGCGTCAATTTTTTTTAATGTTAATGAGTTCCATACCTGAATCAACCAGGCACTTGTATAATGGTGGGCAGTTAGGTTTCCCGGGGTCAGTACCGCAGAGGAAAGGTCTCGTGGTTTCCGTGATGAGAAGAGGTTCCCCTACTGGGCATATGTTTTGCAGACTTCGACCTCTTTTGCCTGTGAAGAAATTTGACTATTAATACTCTATTTAATTATTATAACTAGGTACCTACGCATAATGCTTCATTTATTAAGCTATCTCTTTGGGCCAAAATACCTCATTTGTATTATACAAAATACGCTATTGTCTGGCAAAGTGTAACCTTGTTACCACAAAAAATAAATTCTAGACGCCTGTTTAGCTAAACAGTGTCTAAAGATAAACATCTAAAATGATTAGATATGTCACAACAGAATTGAGTTAGACAACGGTCAGCACTACTAAAAACAGGATTTGTGGTTTCTCATATTGAAACACGCGCCTAGGGCATGTTTAGGAGTTAAACACTGTTTAACACAGGTTTAAAGTATGTTTAACTTTTTGTGGTAAGACCGGAAATGTCGTGCGTGCTGGTTTGTTTTAGTTGTTTAACCAAAGAGTTATGACAAGTCGAAGTTTTCCTGAAACATCGTGAAAAAATCTCTCTAACATGAAATAAAAATAGTGAATCAAAATGTTACATCTTGGAAATGCGATAACTCGCGGTATATTTATGCAGGTTGTATGTCATTCTGATGGTAGACGATCACAATTATTTCCAGCGACTAGACTTTATGGCTGGCATTTACGGTTAATGGTGTAAGATTCACCAGCGTGATTACCGTGTTGGAGCCGTCTCTGATTGGTACCAAGGGGTGTCTAGCCATACCTACCTGGGAAGTAATATTTGCAAGGTGATATAGTTTGTTTATATTAAAGAAGTGATTGTCCTTTTGTAGAGTACCTAACCAATCTATATAGATATGCTAAAGGAGGTTTGAAATACAACATTGAATTAGACAACGTTGAACCAATTCCCGGTATTCGATTGAACCGAAATTTCATTGTTTCTGTTCTATAATAGATACAGCAAGAATATTTAAACCAAATTTTTACGAAACCGTTACCTGTTTGGAAGAACTTAGAAAAGTTAGAGTGGAGAGGACAGAAAGTTAATAGGACTGTTAAGAAATTTTCTTCTCCAAGGTCCCAGTTCCAGGTCCCAAATCATTCATGGATATTGCACTTTAGTGTTGGCCAGCATAGCAAACAATCTTACACATTACCTTGATGAAATTCTTTAATAAGTAAGTCTATAATCCAATTACGAGCAAAATAATCCCAGAATGTTGCAAATTGAACTTCTTTTGTGTAAACTGGGTTATATTTAAATGGGCTTACAAGTAGGTACAGGAGGGCAAGGCTGCCTCAGGCACGGTGTCTCTTCCAGCTGGCAAGACAGCTGCCCCGGGCACGTGATTCCGTTGCAAGGGTCTCGGCACTTGCATAGAGGACACCCTCGCACGTCCAGTTCAAAGCCCAGAGGACACAGCATCCTGCAGGTGTGCGCTGCACATGGCGCTGACCTCGTACAGTTCACTAGACCTGCTGCTGGAGCTCTAGTGCCTGGGACCTAGGGGAAATGGAATAAGTTTAGTTTACTAGGTGGTATGGTATGGTGTTATAATTTGTATGGGGCGTTTTTGCGCTCAGTAGATACGCTCGACTTTGACTTTCAATTTTGACGTTTCTAGCGTTGGATTTCCAGTTTTCTCGATATACACATTTGATATCTATGAGAAAACGAATACATTGACATCATAAAAAAAAATGCAATAAACATCCTTATTATTTACCCAAAGAAGATTTATTAGAAGGATTCTCACCTCGAAACCAGCTGTATCGACGCACCAGCACGAGCTGACAATCTCGTTGTCGCACTGAATCTCCTCGAACTCTCCGTCAGATACCCTGCAGCGAGGAGTCCTGACAGATGGCAGCATGCCGCGGCCGCCGCGGCTGTTGTCAGCCGCCAGCGCGCGGGATATCCGCTCTGTCGATAGCTTGACATTTTCACAACCTGGAATAACATTGAAAATAAAGAAAATTGTTTATTTTAGAGTTGTGGTGTGTCTGCTGGGTCTTTTTCATGAAACTATTTCGTTATGAAGCAAAGTTTCTAGAAAACACAGTCATATAAAGAGTTGCAGGTTGCAGCAGATTTGAAGTCCGAACATGGACACGTCACTCCTTTAGCTGAACATCTGGCGGTACTGGGGCTATAATAAGCCATATTTAGGTATAATCCTTTTGTAAAGAAATAAGGTTGAAAATGTAGATGCGTTTGGTTTTAGTAGAAAGTTATTTCGTAGAAGAGACGTCATAAAGCTTATATATTTTTACACATATCTTTACTCGTGACTTGTCACTTCGAGACAAAATAAATATTTTCGGAGACTTCATTGCAATTTTTTTACAAGATTCTGGGTATTTTTTGTGCGACGAAAAACTGGACGTTTTGTTTCAGGGAGCACCTTAATAGGTAGGTAGGTACTATTAGAAACTTGAATAAAATGAAAAGCTGCCTCAGACCTGTTTTACTCACATAATCCATACTCCATAATCAAATTACGGAGCGTATGTATACCTACATGATATCTTATATAGGGTAGCGAGTGCAATGCAGTGCCGCGCAGGCCTTTGTGTTTCAAATCTCTGGGTGGTACGGCATTTGTTTTGAGCAGGTGTTATGCTTACCATCTGCCAAACGATCTGCTAGTCTCATAACCATTACGTTAAGTATTTATTATACACAATAAAAACATACAAATAAAACTCAAAAATTTAAGCCGGCATGGTCCTACGCTACAATTAACTTACCAGTGAACATTGGGTCTGTGCAAACACGACCACATGAAGAATTGCAGCAGACCTGTTCTCCACACTCATCATCTGCTGTACAGGGGGAGGCGCGAGGGGGGCATGTCACTTCTTCTGCTGGACATCGTCCTCGGAGCTCGGCGATTGCTAGAAAAAACGTAATATTCAAATATCAGCATAAAAATCTCTCCATCACAGAGATATCTGTGGTCTCTTTATAATTTAAAGAGGCGATGAGTCACTGATACAGAGGTCGTTCGCTGATTTGTAGATTGAAGGCACGAACCAGCTATAGTCTTGCAGTTTTTGAGGCGGATCTAACTCTGTGCTACATTGAAGGGCCGCGTGCACTCCAAAGGACTCCAAATGCCCTCCAGCACTGTAGCCTCCCTACCGACCTCCATCCTATGACAGCCCGGAACACACACATTGTATGTACCTACTTGTATACAGCACAAACTTCCAAGACCCGAGACCTTTATGATCACCACAAGGCTGCTCCTGCCGAGGCTCAAACCCGAGACTCCTTGCTTTGCAAGCAGGGCACTACCAACTCAGCCACGGGGAGCCATTGTTAGGGCTCAGGCATGCCAGTTACTCCACAGATCATCATCAGTGTTTTTACGCTCCCACTGCTGGGATATCAACCTTATCTCAGAGAGAGAGTACGGGCCATAATACACCACGCGGGCTCAGTGCAGCTTAGAGGATGTCACACATCCTTAAATTTTGTGGTTCTTGAACGGGCGGGTTTCCTCACGATGTTTTTCTTCACCGTTTTGCAGCGAGTGTGATAAATCTGCAAATAGCTTGATACAAGCCATTGGTGTGGGGCCAAGTCGAGATTCGAACTTATGGTGCGTCGGATTGAAACTCGCACAAGTTCCCGCTCGGCCATACCCGTTCTCCTCATATATTTCTAAGATAAGGAATCCCAAAGAATCGAGGAAAAAGTGCCAGCAAGCGACATACCTAGTGGCAGCATCAGCACCGCGCACACCAGCGCCGCCCGCGCCGCGGCACCTGACATCGCTGCATTGCACGCTCGACCACTGCAACAAAGAGGATCACATTTACTCCTGGAGACAAATGATTCTTGAAGTGTTCTCTACCGTCACTGTCATAAGTTTAGGTTTAGCGTAGTGTAAAATAATCTAAAAATAATTTTCGTTAGTGGTAGGACTAACTCTTCTGCGAGTGTCCGTCTGGATTGTTACCACCGCTTCGCTCGTGAAGTCTGCCGCCAAGCAGTAATGTGCAAGCATTACTATGTTCCGGTTTGATGAGCAAAGTAGCCAGTGAAATTACCTAATGTCTCAGGGTAACGAGCGCACAGCAGTGCCGCGCAGGCCCTTGTGGTTCCAAGTTCTGAGTGGCACTGCAATTGTTATGGGCCGGCATTAGCTTACCATCAAGCAAACAACCAGCTCGTCTCCTTACCAAATAGCATAAAAAGAATCACAAATGGAAAGTCTTTTGCATGTAGACTCTTTTGACGAGCTTGAATCAGAATAAGTAATAAAAACATAGCTGACATTATTTACAGACTTCAAAAAAGGAGATTCTCAATACGCCTCTATGTTTTTAATTATTTATTTATTCCGCTTCAGTTTTATTATATCAAGTCGAACACGGTAAAGGTTTAATTATAAAAATATCTAGGTAAGTTAAGATGACTGACTGTATAACCAGTCGCTAGCATGAACATAATCGCATTCTGAACGCGTGCGTCGTATGCATGCGTCCTCGCGCCACATTGCGGTTACGTACTGCGGGCTTTCCCGCCACGATACGCGTTCTGAATTCAATCTGTCTGGTATAATTATTATCATACCTATTCTTTTTTTAAAACAGTTTCACTTTTAAACACAGACTTACAGTATACAAATCTGTGTTTTTAAATCATATTATCTCATGTTCGATTCGTTTTAGATATGTACTCGTATAATGTAATTTTATTTAGGGCCGATCTTTCAATATTCAGATAACGTTCTGTTAGTTATTTCCCTGAATCATCTAAGTTTGTGGTGTAAATAAATTTCATGTCATTCTGAAGAAATAAACCTTAGTTAGCTAACGGTCCATTAATACGCTAATTTCGAAATGAAAGACCCGAAAAACACACTACAATCACGAACATTTATTGGTTCAATAGCAATCAGTTCGTTAACGTGCAATTGAAAAAGGCTTAATCCCCTATTTCCTCCCTGAATAATGCTACTAGAGTCATCATTTTATCAAAATCTGTCTATTCTTGGTGGTCCTTTGATTTTTTTTTCACACAGTGGATGACAAATCAATAATTTCTGACAAAATAACGCTTAATCTACCAATTGGCGTTTGGAACAATCTCAGCTTTTGGAAAGGTCTGTAGGAATTGAAAAGTACCTGATTGTATTGCAAAGTTGGACTGCATAATCTCAACTGCGCCATATCTTATTCCTTTATTCGGTGATTAAAGTACATCTATCTAGCCGCCCATTTGTCATGTGTGGATGACAGTTCAATTGTTTGGTGTTCTGACTATGGAAATGACGTAAACATGAATTCATCGTCTGCATGTTAATTAGAAATAACTTTCACCGTTTAGTCAGCCTCTTGTGTTCGGCCACTGAACTCGGGAAATTGTGTATAATTGTTATTTTTATGAACGATGGAAGATATTTATAGTACTACTAGCGACTGCCCGCGGTTTTCACCCGCGGTCCCACAGGAACCGTGCATTTTTCCGGGATAAAAAGTAGCCTAGGTTACTCTCCAGTCCATAAACTATATCTGTGCCAAAAATCACGTCGATCCGTTGCTTCGTTACTGCGTGAAACAAGGACAAACCAACAAACACACTTTCGCATTTATAATATTAGTAGGATAGGATTTTGTAGATACATATTTCACAATATTCTTAAGGGTGGGCGTTGGCCTTCATTCACGCAGTAACGGAGCAACGTGATTTTTGATTTTAGTCATAGATATACTTTATGGACTGGAGAGTAACATAGGCTACTTTTTATCCCGGAAAAATGCACGGTTCCTGTGGGAACGCGGGTGAAACTGCGGGCAGAAGCTAGTATACATATATATCCGTAAAGTTTGTATTGGAAAGCAGGCAGTTTCATTTTACTGTCTTCATTAGAGCGCGTCTATATTACTGATAGGTACCTATCTTCGATTATACTGATTCTAGTCATATTCGAAGGATAAAGCCGAAAGTTTAACCATCCCGATTATAAGCTCCCGAACTTATACAAACTTATCTAAGTATAACTAACTTACTCGATACCTACTAAGTATTAGAATTGAACGATCTAAAATCAGCTTAGAAATTTGAACTATTGTTTCTTCAAAACTGGAAGCTATGGAAGCGCATAGATTATACACTTATCTATACAACTAAATAAAATTGAAGTGTCTGTCTGTAAAATCAAAATAACAGCTTTTTACTAAATGCATATGAAAGTATATACCTATGGTACCTATAACAAAACAACCATTTTTAATATTTTTGTCTGTCTGTCTGTTTGTTCCGGGTAGTCTCCGAAACGGCTCGACCGATTTGACGAGACTTTCACTGGCAGATAGCTGATGTTACAAGGAGTAACTTAGGCTACTTTAATTTTAGAAAAATAATTAGGGTTCCGCGCAAAAAAATAAAACCCACGAAATACAATACCTCCGCGCGGGTGAAACAGCGGGCAGCAGCTAGTACAGAATAATTATTTGTCAATGTCGCGTGAAATGTTTTGCTGGTAATTTGTAGTACCTATATAGGTACCACAAAAATTCTAAATTTGGTTCCCGTAGATAAGCTTACTTGTCTATTGAAACTAATTTTAAAAAATTTCCTTTTTAACTAGCAGTTACTCTTGATTCTTTGTAAGTAAAACACTAAACTAAAAAAATAATAGTACAATGTGCATCTTCAAAGCAGTTCTGTGGACCGACGCCATCGCCTTTCACCCGTCATGGCGTGGCGGCGCGCGTTGCATCACCGCGCGTCCCACGTCACTAGTGAGTTCACTCACTCCTGTACTTGCGACATAGGTACATACACTCCACCGCCAAACCATCCAACAAGTATCTGATGAGTTTTAAACTAACTTCCAAAGAGGGTTCTCAATTGTTTCCACCTTATTATCCGACGAAAAAACGGAAGTTCTCCAATCGAGACGCATATTTTTCTAACTATTATAAAACTTCCCTTTTTTTTTTTAATTTAAACTGTACAAACTTCGAATTATTGATTTAGATACCAATGAAAACAGAATCGTCAACATTGGACTAGGTGCTCTGTAAAACGTTTTGCTTGATCAACTGATATAACTGATAAACGGACATTTTAATGTTTTTTAGTCCAAAATATGGGCCGTCCTTATTATACCTTATAATGTCCTGTTGGTACCGATAGCTGAAACAAATCTTGATTTACGCATTTTGTAAATTGGCAGGAAAAATTTAATACCTACTAAATTTATCTCGATAAGCAAGGCCGCGTACCTAGTACCTCCCTATTTAAAAAGTTTTTAAGCCAAGTAATTAATTTTTATGATTAGATACAGACATAGAATAATTACTAAATAAAATTATGTACTTACCTATTTCCTAATTCCAGCTTTAAAAATATCTCCTACGCTACGAACTGAGAAATGAGAGCTATTTCTCATAGATGCCATGTTGAGAAACATGTCAAGCAAACATAAACTTCGACAAGTTTGGTTCACCGCAACGAAAACACGCAAGAAGTCAAACACGCATAAACTAAAACACGCATAATGTCAAATACGCACAAAGTCAAAACAGCACAATCTCGCTTAAGTCAAATACACACTGAGTTACATCCAGCGTGAGCCATTTTTCTGACTCCTGTGGGTACTTTGCGTGGATTGCTGTGGTAGATAATACACAGATACCTAGTTATACATTTGTTCATATATCTGCGCAATAAACCGTAAAGAACCACATTGATATGCGAATCATTGTCAATCAATATCACAGTAATATCCCCCTGTACCTATTATATACCCTGGTACCTAGTACCAGTAGTAACCTAGTATATACTTAAGTACGTAGAGATACGAGTTCCGGCTTCGTTCGTATTCCCACCTGGGCGACCTAATATGATCACAAGGAAGCTTCCTGAATTGAATCCCTAATGACCGATGTATCACTTTTGAATTCGAAACAAGTCATAGTAATTGGTTGTAGGTACGTTAAATACTCGTGTATAAAGTATGATAGGTACTAAAGGTTTCGATAAATTTTGTCCCAAATACAACATCTAATCTGAGACAAAAAAATATACGAAAATATTCTAGAATGTGTTTTGTCCTGTAACAATAATTTATGTTATAGTTTCGTTGGCACCTTTTTTAGCCGAGGAAGAAATCTTTTTCCACCTTGCGTTGCAAAAATCCTAATATTTAGGTACCTATTAGGTGGATTTTTACTCAATAAAAAACGGCTTGCCTCGGAGCTACCGCCTGCCATCATCCACAGATTAATATTCCCACTGCAATTAAGCAGTTAGTAGGTACCTCGTTCTTTACTTAAACAATTCTCCTCGGTCCTGTACCAATCCTCTGGTGGTCCTGGTTAGACCAGCGACTTTATTCATCCTGTAGGCGGCCGACTGATATCTAAACCTACTTATGACCTAATATTGCCCTACTTATTATTATCACATATAGGTATCTAACAACTCTAAAGTATTTTTCTCTACCAATACCACGAAAAGACATCAGTAGTGTCTGACGTATGAGCATTTAGCTTATAGTTGAGTAAACGTATTGTTTTTAATTTTACACTCAATGGTAGCAATAACGCAACAGGTGGTATGACTTCCAATTGTGAATACGACAATTAGCAGGACGTTGCGTAGTTTGTAAGTCGGACAGTTGTGTAGAAGGAAGCGTTTTGTAATCTTCTGAGGCTGTTTTCAATACGCGTAAGAACGTAATAGGTAGGAACATAATATTAGTTGTTTAATTTTACTCTTGATAGATTGGCGTTTGGCCAACTCATCAGCTGATCTTAAGTGACGATAAGGTAACGATGTGGTTGATAACGAGACGAGCTGGTCGTTTGCCTGATGGTAAGCATAACGCCGGCCCACAAAAGTTGCAGTGCCACTCAGAACTTTGAAACCAAGGCCTACGCGGTACTGCAGTGCGCTCTAAACCATGAGACAGTCTCGTAAGCCCAGTAGATAATTTCACTATGGCTACTCAAATCGTGTTATTTATTTATGTAACTTTTATTACATGGACTTGTTTCTTTACTAAACAAATTACGAATGCAGTACGCAGCTCTCAAAGAAACTTAACTGAAATAGAGCTTTAAAACGCAGTTTTATAACCAAAACGTGTTATAGAAAGTGAAAATACTCGCGTTTCGAATGCAAACGATGACAAATCGGTGGAGTCGTGACGGATTTCACTCCACGACGCGTCGCCGGCTGGTTTCTAAGAATTGAACTGCAATTCACGCACACTGGCTAAGACAATTGCATTGGCTTTTATTTATTATCATCCTTTTATGCAATTAGATTCGCAAAAAAACAAGTTATTTTTGAGGCGTTCTGGAGCAGTTGCTGATAGGTTTTGAAGTACCTTGATGGATACCATCTAAGTGATTGTGAAGTGGTATGCTCTAAAATTAGAGTGATAGAAGAAGAGACTCCCTTCTTCTACCTCTCTAATGTTAGAGCACGCCGCGTAGGTTTTATTTACCACGTACATTTGTTCGGAATGATTCAGAACGATTGTAACACCATAACCTAGAGTACGTATGCGGAAAAACTCTTTGCAGGTGGTGCTTCCGGAATCCATTAATAGCACGGTGGCCTGATGACATCAGAAAAGACAACACTCTATCTATACAAATAAATAAAATTGAAGTGTCTATTTGTAATATCAAAATAACAGCTTTTTACCAAATGCATATGAAAGTAATACGGTACCTATAACAAAATCACCATTATTAAACTTTTTGTGTGTCTGTCTGTTTGTTCCGGGTAATCTCCGAAACGGTATACTGATTTTGACGGGACTTCCACTGGCAGATACCTGATGTTACAAGGAGTAACTTAGGCTACTTTTATTTTAGAAAAATAATTAGGGTTCCGCGCAAAAAAAATAAAAACCATGTAATTCATAATGGAAGAGATCGCTCTTAGCGATAAGGCCGCCCATTGTACCTATTTTATTCTTTTTGCTTAATGTTTTTTTCTATTGTTTTATTTTGGTGTCAATAAAGTGTTTTTGTATTGTATTATAATTCAATTTCTCCGCGCGGGTGAAACCGCGAGCAGCAGCTAGTTTTATAATATACCTGCTTAGTAATAAATTTAAAGTTTCCTAATCTCTCTTACATCAACTTAATCTATGCACAAGTTAGCCCCCAAGTTATTATTATGAAAGCCTCGCCGGCTCAAGTGAGGTTCGAGCCTAGTGATTATAGGATTTCTCAAATAGCGAATATTGCCACGAAACTTGAGCCAGGGCTATTAAATCTGAGATATTATTAAATACAAGGGTATTGAGGGCGGAATTAATCAATGTAGTTGGAAGACTGCCGAGCTTTGCCGCTTAATTATATTCTCTTAATTATTTCTACACTGGTAAGGAATATGAATAGTTAACTCGTAAAACATGCAGAAATTTATATTGAGCATTGTAGAAAATAATTAAATGAATTTGTACCTATATGTACTAGCTTCTGCCCGCGGTTATCACCCGCATTTCGACAGGAACCGTGCATTTTTTGGGATAAAAAGTAGCCTACGTCACTCTCCGGTCCATAAACTATAACTATGCCAAAAATCACGTTGCTCCGTTGCTGCGTGAAAGAAGGACAAACCAACAAACAAACAAACCAACGTACAGACAAACACACTTTCGCATTTATAATATTAGTAGGAAGTAGGATATACTGCGTGTAAGGATCCCTCAACAGAACAAACAAAAGAAAATCAAAAACCAGAACTCAAATATAATTATGTTTATTTGTAAATAGGCCATAGTTATCGCTGTTACATGTCATAAAGCCCCCCATACATGGAGAGGCAAAACTGAACAGTACGAAATGACGTAGTGAACACCTCGTTACTGTTGTAGACTGATAAAGTTTGAAGCTGAAGACTGACATCGAGGTAGACCTTGCAAAAGATGCGGGATGAGCTTGATTGATAATATGATGCATAATAAGTTATAGGTACCTACAATGAAAACTAGCTATTTTTTCCCCATGAACATGTAATCAGCGAATGTGCGCTTGAATACCCCAGGGGAGATTTAATATGGAGAACTATCCTCAACTGAATTCTCCAGGGGATCCATGTTAGGGGGGCCAAATGGACGTAGACCGTAAAACGTGCAAGAGCAATTGAACGCGTCTTCTCGCTAATCTTTTATTATATATATATTTTATTATATAGCTCCATGGACAAGAAGGAATTTCCAGTATGTACTTTAGTAATATGTACTAGGTATAATATACAAAAGGTAATAGGTACATAAAGTTTCAAATCTCTAAATACTCATCTATTTTAGCCCAAGGATTTATGATATTATTGAGTCCATGATTTTATCACAAGAACCGCAAAGTAAAATAAACTATTTCCATTATTTATATACATGACTAAAAATATTCTCTTATTTCCAAGACAAAATCGGTGTAGGTACTGGTAAAAAGTTTTTTACCAATAACACAAAGCAACTAATCAAACTTTTATCAACTTGTGACACTGTGTCAAACCTTTTTGAAATCTTGAATAGAGACTTATTTGTTGCACGAAACAAGTTCTGATTATGTCTGATTTTGGAACGTGGAATTGTTTAAGTACTTTCTAAGATCAATGGTAATTGTAGTTATTTTCTCTGTCCTTTGTTTACAGTGTTTTTATATATTTGACTATCAAGTAAACAAAATCGAAAAAAACAAATATATAAGGTGTTCTGTAGTGCGCGTATAATGACACTTTTAGATCGACCGTGTTACCACAAAAAAAACACAAACGTATAAAGTGATTAGATATGTCACAAAATAATTGAGTTAGACAACGCTTAGACACTACTTGTGGTTGCTCATATATAAACACGTGACTAAGGCATTTTTAGGAGTTAAACACTGTATAACACTGGTTCAAAGTTTAAGTTGGTTGTGGTACGACCGTGAGAGTCTATTTGTGCGCTTAAAAAACGGATTTTCGGTTTTATATCTGGGTGTTGTGGTACCAGGGCACTCTTAGTTCCTGATTTTCTAAATACAGGGAATCCTAGTTAGGGATCAAGGCCTAATAAATATATGATCGTATAAGGTACCTATTTGACTAGTAGGAGTCGTTTTCCAATCCATATCCGTCAGTACTCATAGTATACAATATGACTAAACCCAGAACTTCAAACTTGATTTATCGTTTAGCATAACAAAAGAAGTGTGTCAAAGGAAAAGCGAAAGTAACACACTTGGAAGCTACCTAATTTATTACTTAAGAAAGTTAAGTGGGTACTTCTCGTTACTTTGTTGTCTAATAAGATTTAGTCACTTTTCGCAACCTTGTAACTGCTTCACTTTACGATCGGTCATACTTACCTATCTATAAAAATAAATAAAATTGAAGTGTCTGTTTGTAATATCAAAATAACAGCTTTTTACCAAATGCATATGAAAGTATATACGGTACTTATAACAAAACAAACATTTTTAAAATTTTTGTCTGTCTATCTGTCTGTTTGGTCCGGGTAATCTAACGGTAATGGCTAGACCGATTTTGACGGGATTTTCACTGGCAGATAGCTGATGTTACAAGGAGTAAGGTAGGCTACTTTTATTTTAGAAAAAGAATTAGGGTTCCACGCAAAAATAAAAACCATGAAATCCAATACCTCCGCGCGGGTGAAACCGCGGGCAGCAGCTAGTCAACAGTAAAAAAAGAAAATAATTTATTACAGTATAAAAACCGCAATAGATATTAACTTAGAACTTTAAGCTGCCGTGGCAGTATTTAGCTCGTTTATTGACAAAGTTAAGGAAAAGTGACTTACGTATAATGTCAGTTGTTTTTAACAACGAAAAGTTGAGAGTTTGAACGGTTCCAAAATGGGTCCAAAGTCCCTACATTAAATAGACAAGTTTTAAAGTCGCTTTATTGAGCCTTCGAAAAAGTATTGCCTCACTAAGGACGAAATCTATATATAAACTAGCTGCTCCCCTGCCGTTTCACCCGCGTGAAGATTTTGGATTACATGGTTTTTATTTTATTGCGCGGAACCCTAATTATTTTTCTAAAATTAAAGTAGCCTATGTTACTCCTTGTATCATTAGCTATCTGCCAGTGAAAGTCCCGTCAAAATCGGTCCAGCCGTTTCGGAGATTACCCGGAACAAACAGACAGACAGACAACAATTCTAAAAATGGTTGTTTTGTTATAGGTACCGTATATACTTTCATATGCATTTGGTAAAAAGCTTTTGTTTTGATATTACAAACAGACACTTCAATTTTATTTATTTGTATAGAAGATAGATAAAGGCTTTTTATACTTCTAAGTACTTAGCGAAAAAGCATGTTGTTTCCCTGATGGTAGATAGTTTCTGGGTTAAGTAATTTATTAATTTCATAATGGAATATCTACCCTGGATTATTATTGAGCGATGAGTAGGGATCGATACGGTATTCCGTTTGTTAATAAAATCACCGTTAATATCCCATTACAATTTATATTATATAAAATGACAAAGAGTTATTCATCGTTGCAAGGAGAGACGCAACATGCAACTTGCCCATAAATCATGTCTCTCGGAAATAATACTGTTTTCTCAGGTTTCTCAACGGACTAAAGCATACTGTTGTATTCCAAGCTATATTGTAACAGCTGAATACAATAATAAAAGGTTTGCTATTGTTATATAGGTTGGTATTCATCATATAGATATTTTCACATAAAGTAAATTAAAAAGTAAAGTATTTATGGACAGAAATAAATATTACAACAATTAATGAATCTTAATAGATTCATGAACTTATTAATAGCAACTGTTTCAGGAGCTCAGCTCTTAATTATTATAAAATATGCAACTTATTCCTAGTATTAATTTAAATTTAGATAGATATGTTATCATCATCATAATCAGCCTACATTAGTCCATTGCTGGACATAGGCCTCTCCCAAGGCGCGCCACTGAGCCCGATCCTCAGCTCTTCTTCTCCAGTCGCTGTCAGTTATGTTATGTATTTAAAGATTTACAAATTAAATTAATAGGTACTTATGTCCAAAGTGTAAAATGTAAAGAATCTGATGGTATCATTTAATTTACTAATGGACGATAAATAAAAATTTGGAACTTGGGAAACTTTTAGATCTTTGTGAAAATTATATATTTTTTGCAAATTTCATTTTTATTGTGTCAATGTGATCTTCTTAAAACTGTATAACGACAGAAATGATGTATTTTGTGTTTCATGCAACATTCCAATGGACACAATAACGGTGCCTAATAAGCTGCAATTTAATCAGCTTGCTAACTATATAGGTACGATTCATAGTAATCGTTGAATCCGAGCGGGCACTTTCACCGCCGCGGGAGACGCGGGCCTGACTCATGCGCATGCGACATGCCTGCAGAGTGAAACCGCACATACCTACAATACATAACAGTGACTAGGTACTAACGTACAGGATAGCATCTCCTTACACAAAAGTGTAAAAATAATGTGAAAATAAAAAATAGTGTGTAAATAAAAAAAGATAAAAATCTTTGTGGGGGAAGAGAATACCTATCCCGGTTGACGAACCTATCCACCCTACTTCTTTGTTATCTTTTTCTACACTTGATAGGTTTGATCACTATCTCACGTGATCGCGTGCACTTAGAGTCATTTAACTTTAATGAGCGTTCTCCTGGCGCTCATGTGAATAAAGGAATGTGAATTTGATATGTGGCGATGTGGTTGAGGCTGCCTCCTTCGACTGCCGGAGCACACCACTATACCTACCAAAAAACTCTATGTTGTGCGACTATACTTGAAAAGGCAAAATAAAATGATTCCTTTTGAATCTAACAACTGCTTTCGTAACCGAAATTTAATTACAAATAAATTATGTAAGTATTTAAATTTTAAAAAACATAAAAATCAAAAAACTAGTCAAAAAAAGCGCCGATCCCGCCTTTCCCGCAGGCGGGGCCAAAAAACTTTTATTAAAAGTAATAGCTCCATACCTACACGCAATTATATTCTCTCAATAAGAGGATCTGTACCCATGACGTAAATATTCAGAGTAGCGTGACGTCATCGAAATGAAACAACCGACGCGCGACGTAGCAATATTGTGGAGCAATTCAATAAAGTAGCAACCGACGACATTTTTTATTATTAACTAGCTGCGCCCCGCGGCTTCGTCCACGTACCGAAGTTACTCCTTATAACATCAGCTATCTGCCAGTGAAGGTCCCGATAAAATCAGTACAGCCGTTTCGGAGATTAGCCGGAACAAACAGACAGACGGACAGAAAGCCAAAAATATTAAATACTAGCTGCTGCCCGCGATTTCACCCGCGCGGAGATATTGAATTTCATGGTGTTTAATTTTTTTGCGCGGAACCCTAATTCTTTTTCTAAAATAAAAGTAGCCTAAGCTACTCCTTATAACATCAGCTATCTGCCAGTGAAAGTCCCGTCAAAATCGGCCCAACCGTTTCGGAGATTACCCGGAACAAACAGACAGACGGACAAAAATTTTATAAATGGTGGTTTTGTTATAGGTACCGTATATACTTTCATATGCATTTAGTAAAAAGCTGTTATTATGATATTACAAACCGACTCTTCAATAATATTTATTTTTATAGAAGTGGTGAAATAGTGCAAGCTCTCAAGTGCAACTGCCAAAATACACTGATAGGCTGCAAATAGGCTTGCGTTTGAACGCTATCTCACCTGATGTTAAGCGACGATGTGGTCGACGATGTAGCACTCTTGCCCAGAAGATACCTGTTCACTCGTCTCTTGAAGACTCCCAGATTTTAGTGTTCAGGAAAAACAGATGCCGGCAATGAGTTCTTTAGCTGTCCGCAAGATCGAGGTTGAAGCAAAACGCTTAGTACGGATAATGTCAACCATAAGCGGATGTCGCATTGCCGTGCGGCGTCCGTTGGTGGAAAGGGGAAGGGGAATCATGCAGTATCATTGCACACTCGATCCAGGATATCTCATTTATGCTACTCTTACTGATGAGTGATAGTACGGATAGACAGTACAGATTATGCACTAAGAGGAGAAAACAGTATATTGCGCCAGTGACTACAATTTACTATGCTATAACTAGGCGGGCGCATCTTGAATCCCGAGCGACTAGCGAGTTTAATTTTCATATTATGTTAAAAAGCCTGTCACAAATCATACAAATTTTAATACAAAGCGCTCAATTTTAAAACCCCTTTGATCACCGCATCGTAAACTGTCAAAGAAATAAGTGCAATTTTTCAAGCTGTCTCGTTCCCCCATATCGTCTCATGAAATATGATAGGACTTAAGGAAATGTCTCGCTGGATGCCCGCCTTCAATGTAAGTAACTATAGGTATATCATTACAAATCTGTGGGTATGTCGAATATATCATCTGTTTACAAATACTCCCGTTTTGTTTGTAGATACAATATCTCTACGATCTCTATAGAATTACGTGACTAGAATTAGAAATCTTATTGGTACAAAGAAAAAAATATGACGAATTTTCGATGCATCGCTCTTATTATCTCTTACAAAGAGTAGATGACCGATCGAAAATGCTGCAGCATTGAGTCCTCTATTTGTATGAGTCAATTGTATTGTAGAGCAACACAATCCGGAATACATATATTCTATTTTATGTATCGGTGAAGCGTAGGGTAGAGTTACTAATAAAATAGCCATTATATACCAATAATAATCGAGAAAATCAGACATATTGTGGAACTCCGCCACGCATATCCCTACTAATATTATAAATGCGAAAGTGTGTTTGTTGGTTTGTCCTTCTTTCACGCAGTAACGGAGCAACGGATCGACGTGATTTTTGGCATAGATATAGTTTATGGACCGGAAAGTAACATAGGCTACTTTTCATCCCGGAAAAATGCAAGGTTCCTGTGGGAACGCGGCTGAAAACCGCGGGCAGAAGCTCGTTTTCTATATTTTGATTACAATACATAAATCATTGGTTATTCGTACATTTATAATAGAAAACAGTCTCACGTAGAGTCAGTGTTTATTAAAAACAAAACGAACTTGGGATACAGGCCTTCTCGCAGAGAGATAGAGAGAAATTAGTCTGGGTTGTAATATTGTTTTCACAGAAAGCTCAACTATATCGAACCCTCGACCTACAAATTACTGTCGGGTGATTTTACCACTGTGGCATCGCTTTAAAACTTATCCGCTTCTACGTTAAATAATCCGAAGCAACAGTTACCTCTAGTTCCATGAACTAGTTGAAAGGAACGAGTTTGCAGTTACAGTCGGAGATTCATTTGCCCTTAAAGGTGTGCGATTGCACGATCGTGTGGCTTGCGCTCCCACTCCGTTACTGCGCCACAGTACACCGAAAGCAAGAGCAGTAGGGAAATGTACTACAAAATTTTACCCCTTTTACAAGCTTTTATTTGACGGCAATTCTCTTTATGTAAATACTAGCTTCTGCCCGCGGTTTTCACCCGCGTTCCCACAGGAACCGTGCATTTTTCCGGGATAAAAAGGAGCCTATGTTACTATCCGGTCCATAAACTATATATATGCCAAAAATCACGTTACTGCGTGAAAGAAGGACAAACCAACATACCAACAAACCAACAAACACACTTTCGCATTTATAATATTAGTAGGATTAGTTGGATTTTTACTAACTTCGTGTCGAGATCAAAAACATCAAAATAAGCTATAAGCTTGACGACGCTTTTTTTTCAAATCGCACCAGGAGGTTGCAGTAACAATATGATGCACTGTGGCTGACGCGATGCGTTCAATGACCTACACGCGGATGCGTCGATGGGAAATTCGCTAATTAATCGCGATTCTTGTGGAAAAGCACCGAGTGAAATAGTATTCCACGAATTGGGCCAGTGATACACAGTTACTGATTACTTACATCATTAACTGTTCAATGCTTTAAAAAATCTCTTAAAATTTACTTTCCTTTTAGTTCTATTGGTCATCTGCAGCTGCTGATGTGAGATGTAGGGTTACGATACTGTTGGGAAAGAGACATGCAAGGCATGAAAGGGTCGCCTATGGCAATGACTTGCCTAAAAATCTAGAAATTAAGGCCCGACAACGCCAAACATAGGCGATGCACTCAATGAAAGAGTAGCAATAAGTTTTGATTGTTTGAAATACACTGCAGATAGCTTCGTCTCTAATAATGTGATCAAGACCGTTTTCAATAACATAAACAAAAAAGATAACGACAAAAATGATGAAAAATAACAAAGTACTTTACATTAAATTTCGTTACAAAACACTTAGGACCATCCACTACATAAAAATGTAAAAAAGAGCGGTAAATCGGAATTGCTGACCAAATACTGTGCTTACCATAGGTACTTGGGCTCATCTTCCACAAAAACCTAAGACGAGTACCAAAAATCATTCATAATGTAACCAAATTATTATTAACTAATGACAGCAAGGATGAGCAGAGGTAACGACAAACAAATAATCAAAACCATAGGCGTGATCTAATCCCACCAATGTTGATGATGACATCAACCAACTATATTTAGAAGGCCCCTAATGAAAACGACGTTACTAATCTTCGATTAGTCGTAAAGTTTAGTGCAGCTGTCAAAATAAAAGCGTTTTATACGTTTCTAATACAACTTGGGGTAGGAAAGCGTACTGAGTTAATTACAACTTAACCAACGAGCGTGATGGAAAGTCACATAGGCAACAGTATTATAGACGTCTGGATAGTTAGAGACCTTCATATTGGTTAAATATTGCTGATGTTGAGGATGTCTAGAGTCTATGAGGAAGAGCTGGCTAGACAGCTAGAATTATGGTTTTGACAGAAAAACTGCTAGCCACTAGTTGAGAATTATGACTGCTAAATTGTAATTTTGGATTCCTAAAAGATGAATCAACAACAAATTAGGAATATTGGGAAACCAGAAGCATAACGACCGACGTCGTTATAGCTACAGTTATGGTTATAGAACCCAAACAGACCTCATTCAATTCCCAATCGACAATAACTTCCTAGAGCAACGTAACAGCGCAAAGGATTTAGCAGCTCTTAGCAAATATTACTCACTGTGAGCACGCCATTGTTGTTTATTATATAATTTGTACAGATTGCCTCTTGCTACTTAACCCAAACATCCGGCACAGACCATGTGTCTGTAGATTCTGTACTAATCTAAAACTTGACTACTTGACTGGAACTTTACAATTTTGTCGATTGCAATATTGTTTTTTTAAGATTATATTGTGTAAATGAACGGAAACTAAACAAAAGGCTATTGTGTGCGGCTTCCGTTGGCTTGCTAGCTGTTACAAATAGATCGATTACTGTTTTTGTGAGTTATCGTTCATTGGGAAAGTTGAAGTGTGAAGTGATAGATTGCGCAAAATATGACGATATTCGTTGGTTATCCTAATTGATAAGCATGTATGATAGGTTTATTTTAGCATTTGTGCTTACGAGTTGCCTACAGTGATCTCAAACTCTTCATCTGGGACCCAGTTCTGCTAGCTAGTCGTCATTGACCAATGTAGTCACAATTATTTATGTGGTTTTCTTCACTTAGCTTCGGCCCGTGGTAATCGGTGATCCATTGTTCACTAGTTCTGGAACTGGCCACCAGTCTCTCAATATCATTTGTTTTGACACTCCAAATTTAATCAGTATTTGTCTACTATAAACTTTCTACTGCGGTTTTTTGTAATAAGATTTTTATTCGATCAGTGCGTCCCTACGCGCAAACCATGGAAACCACGAACACCACTTAACAAAAGTAGCAAAACACAAACATGTATTAGCTTGTAAGGCTAAACGCGTCATCTGAAGCGAAGACGACATAGTCAAGATGGCAATTACGCTAAACTTAAATTAGGACTAGTGGGCTAGTGGTATCACATCAAAACACGGTGTATTAAACAAACGATACATTGCTATCAATATATTTTAATTTTATGTAAGAAGTAAGCATGTAAAACGAAAGTAACGGCAAGACATGTAATAAGTAACCATCGCGGAGTTGATACTGCGCGCGATTTCTCGTGGTCATTGCAAATTGGATCGAGACGTCCCGTTACTACGCGGTACAAGTAATGATGCTTTAGCGGGTATTCTAATTATTAATTTCTTAGCTAATAATAGCAATTAAGAAGCAATTCTTGAATAAACTCTTACAGACAAACGCCACAATCAACCAGCCACCCTAAGTTAATATAATCTATGAATAATGAATGAATTGGAAGTAAATGAAACTATGATAGCTGAGAGTCGAAGAAAAACACGTACTGCCACAGCCCCAAATAAAATGGAACAAGAGCAGGAAGGATTTTTAATAAGTTACAAAAAACAATACATTTATTATATTTCTTTTAAAACACGGCAGCGGTATAAGAATGACCAGAAAAGAGCGCGTTGCAGATTTTATCAAACTTTTTTAAAGCAATGTTAACACAGTGGTAGTGATGTTGACTGTGATAAGTCACCTGGCTAACTACCAATATAAACATGAACTCTTTCTCAACAATCAGCTTTTCGTCAGCTGCATTTGTAGAGCCAGTCGTATTACGTTCAGTGTGTTCAACATCTTTGATTCTTCGATCTGACCATAACCCATCAATATCAGATAAGATAGACATAGATGAAACGTGGGACAATAATTTCTCGTGCATACATTAACTAAACAGCAACAATAAATAAATTAGGAATTAGATACTAAATTAAAAGTTATAACAGATATAGGTACAGCTACAACCAATAACTTTATAAAGCAAATTAATGTTGAAGTCGTCATTTTGTGAACCTCGGCATTGTAATAAATACTGCCGTGAAAGAAAAAAAAGCATAACACCGGGGAAAAGATATAGGATTTGCTACTGAAGTTTTTTTAGAGCCTGTGTCCAGTTTTGGGATTTTATGAAGATTTTACAGTAATCTATCCACTTCAGGTGGTAAGACTAATTCACCCAGAATTTTGAAACATAATCTTAAGCAGGGCGCCCTTTACCTAAGCCAGTCTCATGTGTCCAGTAATTGCATTGATTACATTTACAAAACAGAATACAGTAATTGGTGCATCCTACCCAATGAGAATATAAGGCTAGCCTCTGCCATTTCCCATTCTAGAATTAGCGATTTACCAGCCTCAAGTAAAATTGTGGTCAAACGCGATTTCTCGAAAGTAAATTTAAAAAATTTCCTTGACGTATGATACTTCATTTGAAGGCAATTTAAATTTGAGGCTAATTGATTCGGTATCAATAAGGGCCAATATTTGTGAGATTTCGTAAGTTCATCATTACAATTGACGATTGCTCCAAATAATGTATTACGTAGGCGTGTAACGAATTGTGGGCCTGAGAATGAGAAATAAAATAAATTTCTATCATTTTCAGAATTTTTGTCTGACTGTTTGTTTTGACTAAAAGAGTGTAATTACTAATTACAATAGTGTGCACCACATCAAGGAGTGGAACAGTAGACCGGGCCGTTATCACGGTACCCGCCACGCCGGTAACAAGGTTAGCGCTCCACGGCTCGCTGGCTCACGCGAACATAT
Source organism: Crocallis elinguaria (assembly GCA_907269065.1). NCBI lineage: Eukaryota > Metazoa > Arthropoda > Insecta > Lepidoptera > Geometridae > Crocallis > Crocallis elinguaria. The sequence goes on along the minus strand of OU026065.1, from coordinate 10,077,992 downwards.
GACTGCATGTGGCACCGGCGGAGCACCCGAACTTTGTGACTTGTGAGTTGTGATCGTATACCGAGGCCATTCAACTCTCGGGTGATATAAGATTGTTGAGAAGGTCTTATGTAATGCAATGTTTTTGTGTAGATGTGGAACAGTTTAGCGATTGAGTGAAGGTTCGAAGACCGTAGTATGGCGACGGTCCAGATACTGTAGAATGTGTGTTGAATGTGATGATGTGATCTAAACAGGTATTGAGACAGCGGTTAGTGTAACCGAGAGAGCGAGATGGATGACCGGGAACTTTTTACGATTTTCAATATGACAAATCAGAGTTCGAATCCCAGCTCGTCCTGCACCAATGACTTATTATCAACTAGCTGCTGCCCGCGGTTTCACCCACGCGGAGATCTTGGATTTCATGCTTTTTATTTATTTGCGCGGAACCCTAATTCTTTTTCTAAAATAAAAGTAGCCTAAGTTACCCCCCTTATAACATCAGCTATCTGCCAGTAGTCCCGTCAAAATCGGTCCAGCCGTTTCGGAGATTACCGGAACAAACAGACAGACAGACAAAAATTTTAAAAATGGTTGTTTTGTTATAGGTATATACTTGCATATGCATTTGGTAAAAAGCTGTTATTTTGATATTACAAACAGAGACTTCAATTTTATTTATTTGTATAGATTTATTTGTAGATTGACCGGCATGTTCGAGAACTACAAAATTCGAGGACATGTGACATCCCCCAAGCTGCAGCCCGCGTGGTGGATTGTGTTATCGCTCTCAGCCTAAATCGACCAACTGCTGGGTACAAGACAAGTACTATACAAATCCAAGTAAGAGACAAAAAAGACTCACAAAGAAAAAGCGTCTCTTGCAATGTGCATCCACCGAGGGCGTCAACGGCTCGCGAGAAACGGCAGTAAACGTGAAATCGTAAAATATGTAAGGCGAATAGCGAGATAAAACTCGCAGGACATTTCACATTTTAACAATTGGGTCAACGTATAAATTTTAACAATGTGTAGCTTTCCCCGACGGGTCGGATACAATGCATTTTTAACACTCGACGACAAAAAGGTGCTGGCTTGGTCATAAAAAGTTTGTTTTGCGGTACAATTTTCGCGAGCGGTCGTTCAGTTGTTTCGTTGATTGTAAAAACGAATCTTTAATTTTCTTGCCACCGCAATATGTGCTTTTTTTTTAACAATGTGACGCATTCAACATCTAAACTTATCACTTACTGGCTGCGAACATTTCGTAATGAGTTTTTTTTCGAACCCAAACTTCAATTACCTACATCTTAATTTTCCACGCATAAGTAAGGCCTCTTCAGTATCCACACATAAGTAGTTGCTTAGCACAAAATTGTCAGCAATTTCGATTGTCTGTCGATCCGGCCTGAATATAAGAGATGTCCGCAGATGCGGTATTATCCATCCAAATTACCTCCTACAATGGGGCTTATCCATGAAAATGAAGTAGCCTTTATTATCCTTATGATGTATCGGAATACTCGGGATATTCCAGCTTAAGAGACTTAGTTTTGGCCGCCCTTCATTTTCAGATGTCTTACAGGGTATTTGTAACTGAGTTGAGGAAGATATTGATTGATCATCCTAATATACCATAATTTACCAGCAGGTGGTAGGACTAATTCTTCTGCAAATGTCCGTTTGGGTGGATACCACCGCTTTACTCGTGTAGTCTGCCGCCAAACAGTAATGTGCAAGCATTACTGTGTTCCGGTGTGATGAGGAAAATTCAGTGAAATGACTACGCTTATACTAATGTCTCAGGGTAACGAGCTCACCTTAGGCCTTTGTGTTTCAAAGTTCTCAGTGGCACTGCTATTATTGTTACGGACGGCCATTTATGGACGAGTATCTCGTAATCGACGCTTGATGCAAAAGCGTTGTAATTCTGACAAGCAAACGCACGTTTGCATAAGCGTCTACGGTCTGCATAAGGCCCCTGGTCCGATTCTAAAAATCCTTTCAATAATAGAAGCTATGTTATCTCAAAGTGTAGGTCGAGGGCTCGAATTCTGCAGTTCGAGTTTTCAGAGTAGGAAAAACACCATGACGCAACTATATAGTTGCGTATTACGGCATTTCCTTGTACTAACCTGAATTTCTGAATGGTAATTGTGGTGATGTTGTGAACAAAACAATTAAGTACATACTAACGTTTTGTTTAAGTTTTCAAATGCAGAACAGTTCTTATATTGTAATGCAAAGCGGTAACCTTTGCCCTTTGAAGCGTCAGACTAAGATATATTTTTACACAGATTTTTCGTTCATTTATAAATGTATGCCACACATGTTTTATGTCTGGTCACGACGGTACAGCCTCTTTGGAAACCTTCCAGTGAATATATTACTCATACATAAATGTAGAGATGCAAGTGACCTGTACTTTCTATCGGATCCGGATTAGCCGGATCGTCCGAAAGTTTCCTTTCCGGCCAGAAATAGGAACGTCATTCATATTCAGGAATGTTGTACACCAAAGTATAGCATAAATTTGCGAGGTGGTACGGCAGTTTCTAGTGTACGCTTGGCAGGCTACGACCGGACCCTTCAGGTATAACTCTTTATATTGAAATAAGGTTGAAAATGGCGATGCATTTGCATTTAGTTGAAGGTTATTTTGTAATAAAGTTAATGTAGTTTATAAAGTTTACATATGACCTTAGATGATTAAGTTTAAAGAGATTAAATACCCCTTTCTTTGGTTACAAGATATTCAAAATATTTAGCATTTAGAGACAAAAGAAATTTTTCTATATAATATTTCATAGATAAGTCTTTTATATAAACACTTGACTATACTAATGTATTAAATGCTAACCTATGAAAAAAATGTATAAAACAGAAGATTACTTCACAAAATACACAATAGACCAATACCCTACCTCGTACATAGTACACTATTAATATACCTAAGTAGGTACCTATTTATCAAAATATTAAATAAGGAGATCGGAATATTTTTGCCGGATTATCATCTGGTGCATCTCTACTTCAGTAGCATTCATTCCGATATACAAAGATATTGCTAAGCGAATTGCCAAGAAATACGTTTCGCTAGATTGTTTGGTTAACAATATGTGAAATGGATCAAGATAGGACGGTCGGGACGATTTCAATGCCGTTGCCAAATTATTCCATCACGTAATTGGCAATGCCGAAATACATCTACCTACTTAGAAAATAAGATCTTGATCTTTTATCTTACTAGGTTAGGTATGATCATAATCGTCGACATAAATAACGCTTAATGTAGTATAACATAATCCATAACTTCCGTTTCCCTGTATTTAGGAACTACTATGTTCATAGTATGTATGTCCCACTTAAGTGACAAATACTTCTGCTTGTTCTAAATGAGCCATTTATCTCACTTAGAAAAATTAGAATAACAATTTGCTAACTGATTTCTTAGAGAATCAGAATTGATTAATATTTGCCCCGTTCCTTAAAAAGAAACACAGTTCATCGATAATTCAATTACACTACGGGGGCTTCCAATATATATACCAAACACGACCCAGAACAGAGAGGAACAACAAATTTAATAAATGGTGCTTACACAATCACACAAACCTCTGCACTAGGATTCCCTGTGTCACAGATGGGATGGACACATACATACATACATACCTACACAAACACACGAAGGTCGAAACCGGAGCCCCACACTTTTCAGGCCGGATTAGCCAACGTATCCACGAAAGCGTCAATCAGTGAAGAACTGTACTGCCTCTACCTCTGTGATGTGGAGACTTGTAGAAGTTAAGAAGAAGATGAGATGACGCTATGATTTAGCCCATTTATTAAAGATAGTTCCCAAATCTAGTAAGGAAATCCAATCTGAACAAAACAAGAGCATCTCAAACTTGTTCTGAGGTTATGCAGAAAAATCTGAAAGTCAGATCCAGTAACTAAACTAATAGCCATGTAGAAATACTTAGCATGAGCATTAACCATAACTAAGATTTATAATACTAATGGACATAAAACATACCAACGGGTGTTTAGGCACCAAATGGGGACATAAATCTATTTGCGGGCAACAACCTAATGTGGGGTTTGTAATCTGGAAGCAGGGATATTTCATTAGCGTGCCCAGAGGCCGACGTGGTTTTAAATCAGGCGTAGATTAAATTACACACCTTTTACAGGATTTTATCACCGTCCTCTTTAAAAGTCCGTTTATTTTCGATGACCGCATGTAGCAGGTTGATAAATCCAACTTTTGTAGGGAGAAAGGTTTTAAAGCGATGTTGAATTAGTGTTGTGAAATATACTGGGACCGAATCAGATTCGATCTATCAATAAGCTTGAGCGTTCAGCGAAGGAAAACATTGCGATGCAAAGGCAGCGATCGTGATGCAAAGGCAACCATCGTGATGCAAAGGCAACCATCGTGATGCAAAGGCAACCATCGTGATGCAAAGGCAACCATCGTGATGCAAAGGCAACCATAGTGATGCAAAGGCAACCGTAGCTTCTTAGTAGTATATTCTATTACGAAAAAATGCTGTATTTATTTAACGTCTGATGAGGCATTGTCTTCTAAGATCCCATTTTCTTAGAGGGAATTCTAGATAAGGGTCAGGGAGTCGGGTACTTGTTTTAAGAGCGAGCGGGTCGTTGGTCGGATGGTAAACATAACGTCAGCCCCGAAAAATGCAATACCACTCAGAATTTTGAAATACAAAAGACCGGAATGGCACTGCATTGCGCTCGATACCCTGAAACATAAGGTATTAAGTCTCAAGCCCAGTAATTTTACTGAATGCTTTGCTCATCAAACCGGAACCTAGTAATGCTTGCACATTACTGCTTGACGATAGACTATAAGAGCAAAGCGGTGGTACCTATCCACCCAGACGGCCACTCACGGAAGAGTTAGGCTTATACTTCCAGGTAAAACTGACTGTGATCTTTTAGCATTATTTATTTACTAGTTGCTGCCCCGCGGTTTCACCCGCGTGAAGATTTTGGATTACATGGTTTTTATTTTTTTTGCGCGGAACCCTAATAATTTTTCTAAAATTAAATTAGCCTATGTTACTCCTTGTAATATCAGCTATCTGCCAGTGAAAGTCCCGTCAAAATCAGTCCAGCCGTTTCGGAGATTACCCGGAACAAACAAACAGACAGACAGACAGACAAAAATTTAAAAAATGGTTGTTTTGTTATAGGTACCGTATGTACTTTCATATGCATTTAGTAAAAAGCTGTTATTTTGATATTACAAACAGACACTTCAATTTTATTTATCTGTATGGATATACTAGCTTACGCCCAACGGCACCACATTATATATCTTTATAGCCGATAGGCTATTCCAGGACCTAAACGATCTATGTACATTCCAAGTTTTTTCAAAATGCTTTTGCAGTTACGGAGATATGTTTACAAACATTCGCATGTAATATACCTATTGTATATATTTTGTTAGTGGGAGGACTAACACTTCTGCGAGTGTCCGTCTGGGTTGTTACCACCGCTTTGCTCGTGAAGTCTGCCGCCAAGCAGTAGTGTGCAAGCATTACTGTGTTCCGGTTTGATGAGCAGAGTATCCAGTGAAATTACTGGGCTTATGAGACTTAATACCTAATGTCTCAGGGTAACGAGCGCACTGCAGTGCCGCGCAGGCCTTTGTGTTTTAAAGTTCTGGGTGGCACTGCAAATGTTATGGGCCGGCGTTATGCTTACCATCAGGCAAACGACCAGCTCGTCTCGTTACCAAATAACATAAAAAAAAATCGTATGAAATTGCTTTTCTTGGTCCTTTTTACGCAGTGGTACCTACTTATCCCTAAGGCTCTTTTGTGGTGAGCACTCCTATTGAATTATCAAATTATAAGGCAAACGGCAGCAGCTCTACCGCACAGAAATTTAATTAAAACAGATCGTTGCTTAAAATATTTGTTCTGAGAAAATTCTGCGTCTCGCTTTGAAGTTGTTTAACTCTTTTTAAAATTCACAAAATTAAGAGCAAAATACCGTTTAGTTAACAGGGTGGTACAGTTGTGTTATTGAGCGGTGTAATCCTATCCTACTAATATTATAAATGCGAAAGTGTGTTTGTTGGTTTGTCCTTCTTTCACGCAGTAACGGAGCAACAGATCGACGTGATTTTTGGCATACATATAGTTTATGGATCGGAAAGTAACATAGGCTATTTTTTATCCCGAAAAAAATCACGGTTCCTGTGGGAACGCGGGTGAAAACCGCGGGCAGAAGCTAGTAATATTTATAAATCTTTGGAAGAGAGTTATGCTTTTCTAAATTATTATAGTCACATAATTCAGAACTATGCACTGTTCGGTGGTATCGTTTTCTCTTGTTTGTACATCTACACTCTGATTACACGTAATAATGTAGGTTTTGGCAGCAACTTCGTTAGCGTGGAATCAGAACAAAATGCACGTGGGGATCATATAGATTATTATTAGCAAAAGAATTAAACCATTTGGTTCCAGAGATTAGGGGTAGGTAAAAAAAACAAACTATTCCTTTTTCATGACATTAGCATAGAAAATAACTTTAAAAAAGCGACGAACCGACTTCAGTGTCAAACTACTGAATTTACCAAATCGGAGAGACCTGAGGTAACAAACATAAAAAAATACCCACCGAATTGATAACCTCCTTTTTTGGAAGTCGGTTAATAAGGAAAGGTTTTTAAAGTGAAAATTAAGAAATCCTCAGCACAATTTCAGACGGAGCCGCAAGTCGCAGCTAGGATGAAACTAACTTTTGACCACCAGTTAGTTAACTAATTATCAGGTTAACGGAAGATTATACTATATGTACGATTTTACGTGCTCACCTTCATTTCAAAGAAATATTTCTCTTAGTTACTATAAAATTAGGTACCTATCTTTCTAAAAGCTGTTAGAAGATTACCCAACTGGCACGATTTAATAATGTAACTAGGGAACTGGTTTGCATTAAACTGATGGCTTTGAGATGCAGCTATAGGGCCAGTGGGACACCAGGAAGCGTGAGACTGGTTGACAGATACAGTCACGTAGGTTGTCGTTACGTCACTAGTTCGGAACGTAATCAGGTCCTAATGTTGACTACCAGTTTGCCGCTGATACTCGCTCGACTGCTGAACATGGGTGTCATGATACTCAGCTGCATGAAAAAAGTTTTTTGTGGATTTTTGAGATTTGTGACATCGTCTTCTGAAAATGACTAAAACGATTCCGATTAAAACCAAATAAATTTTAAAGAAAATCGTCAAAACGTAATTATGTGAAATAATAGCTTAGGAAGGTAGAGTTTGTAACCACAATGTTATATAAGTAAAATGTAGGTACAGTTTCCCCCACAATGCAATAAAAGGCGAATAACAATCTTACTTTAAAAGCAGACGCTATTCACATTCAAGTACTTTGGAGTTTGCTCACGACAATCTTGAATCTCTAAGCACACAAGTCTGGGAACAAACAGTTTCTAAACAAAATAAGGTTAGAGTGGCGACTTAAGCCTTTTTTATGTGTAAGAGTGTGTTGTGTTGTTATTGACGTTTAGTCAGTAATGTCACTCGTACAATCAATTTAGTTCTTCACTGTACGCAATACTGTCCACTTTTTACTTTGTCACAACACAGTGGCAATTTTTTTCATACCTATTTTATTAATCAACTAGCTGCTGCCCCGCGGTTTCACCCGCGCGGAGATATTGGATTTCATGGTTTTTATTTTTTTGCGCGGAACCCTAATTCTTTTTCCAAAATAAAAGTAGCCTATGTTACTCCTTGTAACATCAGCTATCTGCCAGTGAAAGTCCGGTCAAAATCGGCCCAGCCGTTTCGGAGATTACCCGGAACAAACAGACAGACAGACAGACAGACAAAAATTTTAAAAATGGCTGTTTTGGTGTAGGGCCCGTATATACTTTCATACGCATTTAGTAAAAAGCTGTTATTTTGATATTACAAACAGACACTTCAATTTTATTTATCTGTATGGAGTATGGATGTATGGATACGAGTAGAATCAGATCATTTCTTTCAAACTTTGTATTGTATTGTATGGTCTTGTAGTGTGGTGCTGTTGAAGTTAGAAAGGGCTCAGAGAGCAACTATACCTTACAGTATCTAAACATGATATAAACATATTAAGTAATAATGAAAAATAGGTATCTGATTTAACTTATTCAATTTTAAGCAATTTTACAGATTGTATAACAGTATACATATAATTAACCCACATAACTTCCTACTAATATTCTTCTATACTCTAAATAATGTAAATACGAAAGTTTGGATGCTTGTTACTCAATCACGCCGAAACTTCTGAATGGATTTGGCTGACATTTGGTAGTCAGCGACATAATGGTTTGGAATAACACAAACAGTACTTTTCATCCTAGAAAAATACGCTGTTCTTGAAGGAACACAGTGAAAATGTGGGTAGGACAGAGCGCCAGTAAACCACCATGAAAAAACTACAATGAAAATTCTGTCTGGTCAGAGCGTGGCTTGTTTGTGGACTCATCCTATGAAAATTTTACTTACCCTAATTTCCTCTGTTCAATTCAGAATATGAAAATGTAAGTCAAACATTTGCTTGCACAGGCCTATATTGTCTCTGTGCCAATATTGTTATTTCTAAGCTGATTAAAGAATTTTGGGAGAGAGGAGGAAAACAATTTGAGCGTATAATTTTAGAATGGTCCACTATTTGAAGTCTAATAATTAACTTTCACAAGTCCGAATAAAAATATTGATTTGTGATAGTACGAGTACGAATCTCGAATCTCGACTTGGGCCCTCAAAATAAAAACCTTAGGCTCTTTCATTGGAGATGAAACAAATCCTCCATTTAAATTTGTTTCTTCAGATAATTAAAGTAGCATTTTCAACCCAATTATTATTCGTTTGTTCTTGAACAAGGAAAAATATTAGTTCGCGGGAAACAATTCCGATTCTGCATTTACATGTTATCTCTTCCACCTTATTGGCGCTAGCTAAACGTGAATTTTCTAAGGGTCGGGTCGCGCTTGAATTTTCAGCTGCGATTTTTCCAAGGTAGTCTGCTTGATGGTAAGCATAACGCCTGCCCATAACAATTGCGGTGCCAACCAGGACATAAACACAAAGATCTACCTCACATGGCCAGGAATCTCTGAAAGACCTGCGTAGCACTACCCCATAAGGTCAGGAATCTCGGACTACTTTATTCATCCCATGGGATCTCAGTTGTGCATTACTATTAACACTACTACTTCTTGGTGGCAGGCTGCACAAGCAAAACGGCTGTGCATCCAGACAGACAATCGCAGAAGAGTCCTAACACCTGGTTAAAAAATGATATCTTTCTTGTGATTTTGGTCAGGATTTAAGGTAGAAACAAGACTGGGTATTATTGTTCCCAGAGGAAACATTAGGGTTAGGCGTGGACGTGAAATTTATGTTACAGTAGAAATTGAGCAGCATTTTTCCTGCTTGTTACGCTCTGCAGATGTGATTCCAAATCGATGTGATTTCTTAGTCATGTGTTTAGGTCTATAGAATTCTTCGGGAAGTCGTAAAAGATAATTGGGTACGTAAGTACATATTATACACCGTGGGGTTTTAACCAGTAGGAATCTGGCATAAATGATTTATAAATGGGCCTAAAAAGTATTTCTAAACCGAACCGAATAATAAACGTTGTTGGTTTCAGCGCTTTAACCGAACGGCAAAGCGAATGTTCAGCCGAACTATTCAACTCAATTTACGCGTTTGTTATCATAGGTACGAATAATCATACATTATTCGTATTGTTATCAATGTCAACATGACAACAGTGTTAATAAATGTTATGTTTGTCTGATGTTAGCTAATGTTTTCTAAACAAAAATGACAAGTTTGTAATTTCAAATCAAATCAAATCATTTATTTAGACACAAAAGTTTTACACATAGATATGTTGAATCCATAGCCTCCCGAACTAGTATTCACTGTGTTTCAGGAGTCAGTGGCTTCTCTTATTAACCTGCTAGTCTTATGTCATACATAAATAAATGAAAGAATTACAATTTAGGGTTGTACTTTAATATTTTTTTTATGTTATTTGGTAACGAGACGAGCTGGTCGTTTGCCTGATGGTAAGCATAACGCCGGCCTATAACAATTGGGTTGTTGCACGAAACACAAAATACAAAATTAGTGTCATTATACACGTTTAAAAACATCATATTAACACAATAAAAATGTAATTCACAAAAAATATATAATTTCCGCAAAGATACTGCATCTAAAGGTTCACGAATTCAGTGACTTTTGTTTATCATCCAGTAGTAATTTAAATGATACAATTCATTTCATTTTAATTAATAAAAATGTATGACAACGGTGTTCTTAAACGCAGTTTTTCACGTCCAAATCAACAAAATACACAATTTTAATACCAGGTTTACGGCCCGCGTTGAACAAGTTACGTCAGATGTTCTGTACAATTTGTATGGGGCGTTTTAGCGCTCAGTTGATACGCTTGACTTTGACTCTCATTTTTGATGGTTCTACCGTTCGGTTTCCAGTTTATTCGAAATAGACATTTGATTCTCGTGAGAAAACGAATTGATTGAGATAAAAAAATGGAGTCAACATCCCTATTAGGTTTATTAGCTACAAAAAGTCTGGCCGCAAGTGAGGACGCAGCCTATCCGTATGCCGTGTATCAGTCCGCGGGTAGTGGGCCGTGAGCCTGGCCCGTTTCCATTCTGCTGGCTGTGTCATGGCAGCTGTCATTATTGCTTTGATATGTCGCTCTCGGCAGGAAAAGCTTTCATGTTTTCGGAGATTTACCTACATAGCATAACATAGGACCGGAACTTATAAAAGGCCAAGCCAAATGTATGTAGAAAACCCAATTTATGGGCACCAAAACTAAAGTACGCGACGTCTATGATAAATACATAACACATATATTAATTGTTCTCTTTATGTCGATAAGGAACCTCTCGTGGAAATAAATAAGTAAACTAAAAATCCCTGTTGGCATGGTCCAACTAAGACACAGAAAAAAATATTGAAACTCGTGCAATAAAAAAAAATAAGAAAAAAAAATATTTGACCCGCTGTGCTGCAGAAGTCGAACCTTTACGCGCTATACAGAAGTCCATCGAGTACCCCACAGGAAGCTATTTGAAAAATCCCGTCACTAGGTTGATAATGGCCTTCTCAGGATCTAACAATCAAGTCTGTTTTAACGCCATCCTCTTAGCATTACGTCCAAAGACACTTCTCAAAGTCACCCCAAACTTCAAATCGACACTTCAAACTTACACATAAAGCTTCGCCTCTCGGCAAAGTGGGATGTCAAACGCTGACCTACCGGCTATTAAAAAAAATTATAGCAACCTTTTTAAAGCCCTGAAATACTGAATTTTTTTGATTAATTTTCTAAACCCCAGTGGTTTTATAAAAAAACAAAAGTTTGACTGTTTGCACCGACGTATATCGCGCTCCTTTGGGTGCAAAAATGGTCATTAGAAAGTTCCAGAGCATATTTCATTAGCGGGAACATGCGTAGGTATGCTCGAGTAGGTACGTGCAAAAAGCTCCAATTGTTTGTGTTAAATATACCGAACAGGTCCAGTGTTGCCACATCCACTGGTACGAGTTCCCAACAAATGTTACGGTATATTTTCTGCACTTCCTTCTTTCTTCTACAAATCCAATGTACGTTCATATATTGTAACGGGATATTTACCGTGATTATTAGTGAGCGATGAGCACCCGATAATTTGACGCTGTTGCAAGCATCATGTTCACGGGAAATATCCCGTTATAATGTATGAATTAATAAATAACCGTGAAAGTTTAATAGCAACCATACACGAGCGTTTTAAATTCATCGCTCCGCACGTCGTGGATTGAATGAGACGATGTTCCCATTTCGACCCTATAGACGGGCCCTCCATCGCTCCATTTATCGGTCATTCTTACTAGCAACTGAGCTTGAAATGGATTATCGTATCGGCCACTAACGATGAGTTGGAACGTTGGATTTGGAACGTTTGGATTTCTAATATTTCTATTCATTTGACATTCCCCACACACCGGCTGTTTTTGAAACGTTCAATTGGAATGTTGTGGATTGGAGTGCTCGTGTATATGGTCTCTAAAGCAGTGTCCAATGTACGTGGCCACATTATTTGCCTCTGATCGCACACGAGGCTCGCGCCACAGCCACAAGCCCACAACTAATTTCTTTTAGATATTTCTAAAATTTCCAATGATTCAAGAATTATAATGAGAACAGTGTTAGTTAGTGTATAAGTACCTAATATTTTTCCTCTTACAATAATTATTATAAAATACTCTGACTAAATATTTCTTAGACAAAGCCGTTAAATTTTGAGACGGTCCATTGTAGTGGAGAAACTTATAAAATAGCAACACCACGACAGTCCAAGAGAGAGAGAGAAGAGTGGGGTGAGGAACAAATGAGCTCTAAGTATTAATTGAGAGAAATAGGTACAAGGGCGGCTGTGATCAATAACTTGTAAGGAGTTATTAATAGGTATAGCTGAATAGGGAATTTTCGTAAAATAATTAATAGAATAATAACATAGAAAGAATTAGGGTTCCGCGCAAAAAAAACCCGTAAAATACAATATCTCCCCGCGGGTGAATCCGCCGGCAGCAGCTAGTACAACATAGATACTGCGTCCAACATACAAGACATATGGGCCTCATCATGGCATCTGAATACGAGTAGATAAAATGCCATAATTTTAAATATTCCACGTACTAGGAATTCCACCTACTAGGAATATATACCCGCAATTTCGAACGTTTTCAAATATTCATTTTAGTGCGCAACTTTGCCGCATCGGCAGTATCTACCTACACCACACGGGTGAAGGGAATCACAGTTCACAATAACACAAAATTAATATTGTGTAAAGTTGGGCGACACAGAGGGAACGAGCGAGTTTGCACTGCGGCAACGGTATTGGCTGATTAAAATGCAAGTAGGGTGGCCATTTCTTGTTTAACACGACGAGAAGAGCGTCAAAGCTGTTTGGGAGAGATAAATATTTAGCAGCAAGAATAAACTGAATTAAGAATTACGAAGTCTAACATCGTACCTAGATTTAATTAGGTCTATTAGGATTTACCTAGATCTGGGGAGAGTAAATTTTTCGAGTTTACTTTTACTTTTTGCTTACGCGAACTTTCAAGCAAACCTGGCACCCTTTTTAGTTCTTGTAGTACTGACATCGAGGCAATATCTGCCTAAATAGGAAGCGAAATTAGTAGATGAAAGAATTATTCCGACATTTTTACTGAAGCCTTTTTATTACCTTATACGAGTATTTATCTACTACACATTTTTTGTCATCTGTCACAGTCTTAGCGTGATGAAAAATATAATTTAACAATGTAAACATCAAGCAGCGTTTAAAAGCCTTAATGTGAAGAAAAGAAGAAGAAAGGGGCAATGTGACAGCTGCTGAAAAGGAATATTTAATAGGTCAGCCGTCATCTTAAATTACATGGTACATTGTGATTTTTCATTTTGTTACATTTTTATACATTTGGGCGTGAAGTAACTTAGCCGGTATCTTAATAAGTACCAGCACATACTTTCTTGCTTGTCAGCAAGCAGATAGAGAAAGCATTACATATTTTTCCAGTCCCGGACAATCCTGAAGGATAGTCAACATACGTGGAAGTAACTTTGACTACCTCACGGCACCTTACGACGGGTGGTCACGCGAACTACGAAGAAACGTGACCTTTACGGGTCTAACTATTGTGATCATGTTTAACGATAGACAAAATTTTAACGATTAACCAGTGACGTCAGATATTATGACCAATTAGTATGGAGTGTTTAGCGCTCAGTAGATACTTCCAACTTTGACTCTCAATTTAGACGTTTATAGTGTTCGATTTCTAGTTTCTTCGATATAGAAATTTGATTCTAATTTATTGTCATCATAAAAAAATGGAGTCAACATCCCTATTAGACCTGTATCTCGTCTGATTGGTGGATTTCTGTAAACTGTAACAGCCTAACAGGTCACCTGTTACAGTTTTATTGTAAGAATAGATAGGCTAACCTATGGAGAAATCCACCAATCAGAGTCACCTGATCTTAAATGGCGATGTGCTTGAAGGTGGTGTACAACTACATACACTACTTCTTACTCTTAGCGAGTCACCACTGACCAACTTCGAACGTCACTGTGGGATAAAGGTCAAAAGGTAAAAACGTAAAAATTAAGACGTAATAGTTCTAGTAAACGGTATAGCCCAAGTCGTGATGAGGCTTTATCGTGTGCGAAGCGCTGAAATAAAACCGGGCCTAAGTGTAACTTTTACTCTTATCGCTCGGCAGACACCCCTGTTTTATAAAAATAGTCTAGTTTCACTCGTTCCATGCTATAAACTGTTTGAAAAGCAGGCTATTTGGCACCTTGTTCTACCAAATGCGGAGCAATATTTATAAAATATCTTGCGTAAAACGCGCGTATATTTTATCACTTTACAGTTTATAGTTTGAAAAATAATGCTATTTATTTATAAGGGTATACTTACATAAGGAGCACATTAGACGCTAAGATGGTTATGCATCAATTACGTACCACGCGCAAACCATAGAAAAACCACGATCACCGCCGCTTCTACGACTTCTACTCAAAAAGATAATTGCACAGCCACTGCGTGTTCAGTGCAAAGTTCAAAGCCGCGGTAAATACGATGTGGTACGCAAGTGATGTATGTAGCGGAGCAGTCGTCGCGTTGAGGGAGTCGAAGAGACAGCACTACTTGGCCGTTTTGCTGGTCTTGTCTGATTCTTGGTTTTACAACTTTTACTTTAAGCCGCGCGTGAGCGTCTAATAATCCCTCATAATCCACGCTTGTTGCAAAATCATGGTTATTATAATAGCAAAACACAAACATGCATTATCATGTCTCATGCCACACGACGTTACCGTTTGACCATTATCTCACCCGATCAAGTGACGGTTTGGCCGACAATGGTAAACACGATACACATACCCATTGGTGACACATTGGTGATTGTAAAATTCCATTTTTTTGAAAAAGAATGCCGAGACGAGTTTCTTGCCCTTCTTCTTGCTCGGCCTATACCAATTTGGAACGGGCACGGTCGGTTTCTGGAAGGTTCGTTGACTTTGAGCACTGATTGGGTCTGTTGGTGTCTTTGTCATTTATTATGGTCTGATAAAGACAGCATCAGTTTTAGTCTGTGATTCGGGTAGATGAATGTTGCAGAGGCCCGCTGTTAGTCATTTATTTTAACTTTCATAATTGCTCCTTTGGGGCCTTTTCGAATAAAGAAATTTGAATTTGATTTTCAACTTGAGGGAGGAAATTAGCCAGGACATAGGATAAGTAGCTACCTACCTAATAGAACAAGTAGCCAGCTTATACTAGAAAAAATGCTCTACAAAAACAGTAGATGTTTTCATATTTTTTTACTTCGTTTATTTCAAAACTGTTAGCAAAATACGATCGCTGCCACAGAAATTTAAACTCTATTGCCTCGTAAATTTTTCTTTCAGCCGGCAGCTCCATTATAATAAATCAATTTGGCACACAGAGCCACAAACCGTCTGCACCACCTTCACCACCGCCTGAACCCCTCACAATCGCACTAGCACGCGATTCTAGCCTTTATAATCAGAAACTTTTGCTTTCCTCCATTTGCTCTAATCTAATTGCATCTAGCACAATGGCGGGTGAAATGCAGTGCACCGAGAAAGAAAATTATGCTGTAGAGGGACGGTTTTTTTTTAAATTTGGAACTTTGTTATACCTCTATACTCTACCAAAAATAAATTTAAATTTCCTTAAAAAATCTGAATAATCGTCTCCTTGTTAACTTACCTTCCGACGAAGAGCCGTTGAATGTATATCTGAGGCGAGTAGCCGTTCCTAGTTGCGTACTATGGATATGTTGAGCAGTGGACGTCTTCCGGTTGATTATGTAGGGTTTCTCTGGGTATTCTCTAAGGGACGTGGATGACTCGGCACCTTAGAATCATCCGCTCACATAATAATGTTTAATTTTCAGTAGGTATTTTGTAGACATAGGTATGTTTTGAATCGAAACAAGCCACTTAGGTATAATATGTAAGAACTACGAGTAAGTATCACGGGCCTGCGTGATTATGGTCCATAGTTAGGGTCCCTACTATTTCTCTCTGAGAGCTGATGTTGATGAAAAGTAAATATAGTACCTAAATGTAGCTGAGCTGACGTACAACACGCTTATAACTAAACCAAAATGTCTTTACTTCTGGCTTGTCTTTTAAAACTTTACTTAGATATTAATTACGAAAAAAAGACGCTTGTAAAATGGTGTGCCTTTTTCTACTGTCATTAGCATTATTTTAGCTGGTATAAAATGCATTAGCGTCTCAAGGTCCATTGTCGTTAAGGGTGTAAGTCGCATGTAAGTGGTAGGTACTGACCAGCTAGGAATTACTTTCACCAGCATGCTATTTAATAGCAGTTCTCTTGAGGCTTTAATTAAACACATGCTAGCATTCTTATGCACATTTAGTTAGTATAGTATAAAGCTATATTAGACCATATTAGAGTAACGCATAAACACAGACGGACGCTCGGAACAGCAATTGAAGTCATGATGCCAGCTGGTTGTTTGTTCAGCATCTTTACTGAGTTAGATAGCATTTGACCACTGGGTCTCCTAAAGGTGGTGAGTAGGTACGGTAGAACTGTCTTTCAAGTACTTGGCGATAGATTTTTAATTTGAGGGTAGTAGCAAATCTCAGTCTTCAATCTTCAACCATTTTTAACCCTCGATTTAGGGATTTGGGTTATGACTTTCACCTGTGTTTTAATTTTATGTTTGAACGTTGACCTCTCACGACAACACTTAAGCCGAATCCATAAGTATAAAAAATATAAATAAAGTGGCTATTAGATTAAATTGGTAATTTACTCAGTTTAAAACGTGGGCAGTACGAAACAGTATAAAAATAATGCCTTATTTTTCTCATAGTATTATTCTTAACACCAACGCTTTCATTTGTACAGGATCGTTGTAGGCGGCATTGTAGGAGTCACTAGAGAATACTTTGAGACATTTCTGTCGTCCTCAGTAAAAGCCTTAATATCCCAAGACATGTTTGCTTAGTCTTACTTTGTAAACATAGGCTACCGGTAGCAATATGTGTGCTTATATGCTCTCAGAGGTCTTTGGTATCATAGGCTCCGTGGGTAACATTTCCGAAACGTTAATATATAATGTTCTTCCATGTAAATATTTAGTATTGAGCTGAAATTGCTACTGGAATATGTGTACGTCTACCTCGTACCTAACTATATACACAGTTCGAATTTCTAATAGGGTTTACTCAGCCAGGTGTCAGATTCAAGAGTTAGTATTTAGTTTCGTAGCAAAATGATCACTTTGATGAGGTTTTAGTGATGACCGCCATTGTCATAAGCGACCATAGAAAAATTACTAAGTATTAATGATTTTTTTAGTAGAAAAAATTGTTAAGTACGCGTTATAATATGCTGTTTGGGTGGTCAGGGACTGTTCAGATTTTTGTAATTTCATACTCCCAAAAAAGAGGAGATTTGTTTCTAGTATTAAAAACAGCTTGGACGACCGAGTCTTATAATCCTAAAATTCCCTGTTTATCTTTGCATTATGGTACCGCTTTTTCTAGTACTTGCCTGGCTAGCCAAAAGATTTAAAATCGGCACCAATTGCACTTGAGAGCGGGTCCCGTCTTCACCATCCTCGCCCATATCGCAACTTAAGATCAGGTGAAATATTGGTTAAACACTAATCTACCAATTAAAAAAACAGTGATGTCTAAAGCTGTAAAAATTCCCAGTTCATGATTTTGTTCAATTACTTTAGTGGTATTCGAAACACCATCAATACAAAACATATAATAAACTGAACCTGTAATTTATCGCGTTTAATATGTGTCACTAGACGCACTATCACCTTCACTAAAATTTCCCACTTGCAAAATTTTCGGCTTGGAAGCCAGTCACTACCAGTGCCTGGTCTAGAGGCACCAATCATTTGGCTCAGGCGCTGACGGCAAGTTTTTACGAGATGTCGTCGACAGCTCTTGACGTGTGAGTAAGTGCTCATAATTGCGGGATGGGATGGGATGCTTACATTAGGGAAAAGGTTTTGAAGAGGCTGTTACGAGGTATTTTACGATGGAGACATGAAAAGATGAATGCATAGAAGGCGACGCAGTTCTCTCTGTAGATGTGTAGATATCTGTAGGTATGCCTTGCCATAAGTCAAAGCCGTATCGCGTTCCCGAACGATGCATGTAAAGAAACAATTGATTTGCTAAAATCTCAAATGCTCACCGTAGACGCTTATGCAAACAACGTCAACGTCAGAATAACAACGCTTTTGCGTCAAGCGCGCATTTCGAGTATCACGAAATCCACGCTTGACGCAAAAGCGTTGTTATTCTGACAAGCAAATGTACGTTTGCATAAGCGTCTACACTGCCCCATAGACAGTTATGTTTCTAGAGACAAGGCCATTATTATGTAATATTTTATAATACCCCAATTTATTGGAGCCCTAAATTATTTTGGCAAAGTCTATCGCAAATAACCTTGAAAGTAATAGATAGCTACTAATTCCTTCCCCAAATTCAATAAGCCCCAAACAAGGGGAAGAATGCTTGCTTGGCGCCCGCATTCATAAAACCTACTCAAGTTTCTTTACATAGAACATTCAGCTAAGCAATGAGCCGTTTCTGGCAGGGATTCCATATGATGTAAGTATCCAAATCCAACTAGACACAATGCCAGTGCAAAATAACTGTTGGGGATTTAGATATGTACTCATAAGTCGTATTACTTGTACTCGTGTATCCGTACCTGTCCACCCACTATTATAAAAGCGAAAGCACAAAACAGTACTATTATTGGTATTTTATGGGGAAAGTGTGTTTGTTGGTTTTCGTTCTTTCACGCAGCAACGGAGCGACGGATTGACGTGATATTTTGGATGTTTCTACAGAAGTGATTCACATGAAACTTAGTAGATATATATAGATATGTAAATATAGAGAGTAGAGTAACATGTAGATTGTAGGCTACATTTCATCTCGATAATAGCGAGCAAAGCCGACGAGCGCTGTTAGTATTTTCGTAAATTTAGGTACAATACCTGGGTGACATAAAAACTTAAAAAGAACTAAAAAACAAAACCATATCTAAATACAAAATTTCATCCAAATCGTTAGAGCCGTTTCCGAGATACTCGAAAGAAACAAGAATATTATACCCATAAAGGGCGTCGCAATATTAGCTATTATTTTAATTTTAGAAAGTTTGATTGATCTGTGAACATTGAGTTCACAATTATACTTCAAGAATATCTTGCCATTACGAACCACATCATTAAATGAGATAATAGTGAAACACTAGACAATTAGGTAAACATAAAATGAAAGGTTTAATTTTCACAGCATGAACATTCGTATGTTCAATGTTCATGCTGTGAAAATTAAACCTTCATCGTTGACATGCAATGGCCGCTGCCATGGCCATATGTGATCACAATGGCATACCATAGCTGTCGCGACATTGTGTTCCATGGCATTGTCTCTCTCGGTTAACGCCTATACGAGTACACGAATTTATAGACACTAAATATATAATTATATAATCTATACAAATAAATAAAATTGAAGTGTCTGATTGTAATATCAAAATAACAGCTTTTTACTAAATGCATATACGGTACTTATACGGAAAGTAATATATATACGCTACCTATAACAAAACAACCATTTTTAAAATGTTTGTCTGTCTGTCTGTTTGTTCCGGGTAATCTCCGAAACGGCTGGACCGAGTCTGACGGGACTTTCACTGGCTGATAGCTGATGTTACAAGGAGTAACTTAGGCTACTTTAATTTTAGAAATAGAAAATTTTGAAATGAAATTTCATCCCCCGTTTTCACGAGGTATTGTTTCATAAAATTAATTAAAGGACCACCCCTGAAATAGGGTATATTGAACGGCGGTCCTCTAATAAATACAAAATTTAAAATTTCAATTATTCTCATGAAAATTAAACAAACACAATCAGACGAATTGAGAACCTCATTTTATTGAAGTCGGTTAAATAGTTGAAAGTAACAAACAGAACCTGAATGCTTAATCCAACAAATAAACGCCGTCAAACAAACACCAACGTCTGATTCAAACATGCAAAACCGATAAATCCGCACCCCCCGCCCTACAGGCACCCTGGAACACAGGGTTTATTTCTAGCTCCCGCACAATAGACGTTCATACGGCTCTCTGACGAAGCACTTTTCACCCCAACATCCCTATTCCGCCCTTTCGTGTCGTATGCGATATATGCCCCGTTTTAGGTATCAATTTGGATTACAGAGTAGGTTTCCCGCAACTGGTTGGTTTCATGATTATGTGAAGACATTAAACGTTTCTAGACCCGGTACTCCATTCCGCAAGTAATAAAGAGGTTTAGTTTTAAATTGGTAATTGAACAATGCTGTGAGGGCTGCCAGCATGCTGATTAAGATGCCAATTTCTAAAATACGTTGTAAATTGGCCAGTAATAGCAATCGAATATGCAAAACCTAGAGTAGATAGAATTGGCTCTGAAGAACAGTTACCGGGACACAGCGATGCTTGACGACAGACTTTCTAGTTGATGGTAGCTAGCCAGGTAGCACAAGAAAATGCCCTACCACCATGCTATAGTTGCACACGGTCTTTTACTTCACCACCGAAGCTCTATAGCTCATTGTAGAATTCGAACTATCGACTTAGAGGCAGCGTAGACACTTATGCAAACGTACGTTTGCTTGTCAGAATAACAACGCTTTTGCGTCAAGCGTCGATTATAAGATAATCGTAATCCGCGCTTGATGCAAGCGTTGTTATTTTGACAAGCAAACGCACATTTGCATAAGCATCTACGGTCTTGCATAAGATTTTATTACGTTGTTAGTTAGTTACAAGTGAAGCTAATATAAGTGTGTTCAGTCCGGTGTAAATCACTTTCTTATGGACCAGAGTTGCTTCAAAAATATAGTTCATCCACAAGACGAGCTGTTACCATTGTTACAGCAGCCTTTATGTCCCGGAGCAGCTGATGAAAGAAAAACACGAGTTCAGCGTTAAAACAAAGTCAACAATGCCTTTGTAAATATGAACCTGTCTCTTTGCCCGACCTCTACATTCATTTTTTTAATAATCCTTTGCCAAACAACCGTTTGTTCTTACGTGAGATAAATTATCTTTAATTATTTTTAAACAAGCTGTAGGGTTTGTAGTTTTGTAGCTATCTAAATAGGTATAGTACACTGTCTCACACACACAAGCAGTTGGCCATACTTGACAGTGACAAATGAGAGGTCCAGACATTGTGGTACCTTCTCGGTATAGTCTGTGGTCGAGTAGACGGACACGCCGGGTGGAAGGCGGAAGTTATGCGGAACTCTGTGTGTGTTCCTAGGAAAACATAATAGTCTATGGCTTGGTGTTAGTGATAGTATTTACATCGTAGTTAATTAGGATCTTAACATATCCTACACAAGCTTTTCATTAGTCTTTAGACTCAAATGTCTGCTTTCAGTGTTGGATATCGAGAAAATAATAGATCAAAGAACTTTGTATGATTACAGTAAAACCACAAAAAGTATGCTAGCAGAGTAAAATATTCCAATCAGAGCCCATTGTCAACAGTAAATTAATATTTACCCTCTTCTCCGCGAAAACCCAATTATGTTACCGTATGCCTTTTGGCATCCAAAAATAAAGGATCTCATTTTCTCATGAAACGATACTGTAACACAATTACCTGCATAAATATAACGGCACAGCCTTCTTATTACCCCACCGTCTCACAAGGAGCCTCCCCTACCCACTATCTAGTAAATAATATAAAGGGAAACAAAGCCAATTTGACGCGAACAATTTTAAGGGTTGCGAAACATGCTAAGCCGATTTGTTTTCGTTATAAAAATTCCCGGACGACGTAACAGCCCTGCATTTCACTCTATTTAGCAATCGAGACTTGGGGTGCTTCAAAACCAGTTTCGACGTACTTCAATTTAAGACTTTAAATTGAAGTTCTTTACTGCGGAAAATTGGAGGTTTTCCAATTAACTAAGTGCAGCTACCTTCATAATTTTGTTTATGTTTGCGTAATGCTTCTAGAACATAGCTCGTTATAGAGCTATTAGCATTCGTGCCTATTATACCCTGCGTTCATTAGCTCGGCGCGCGGCGTAGGCCGAGTGCACACATATTGAGTGTCACGTCACACGTGTCAAAAGAACTGATATATTGTATCAAATTCAACGGGTTTTATCTGGTTATTACATAGGTGACAGTTCAATCATCGAATTTCCCACGATATTGTAGGTACATAACCTATTTAATGCGTTGTAATAGATATACGATACTGTAATTATCCGAGTAATTTACGAACGAAATTATATTCCTTTATCATAAAACTTTTACACGACTTTTTATAGGTTTATAGTGTCTTAGTCATGAATTCGATTGAATGATATCATCTTTCTATTGTCGCCTTTTAAGTTTCACATAGCCAAATTAAAGCTTTTATGGAGTTAAAAATTGGCAAAATTACTTAATATAAATAAATAAATATAAATAAATGCTTACACTCATACCCCCCACTAGGATTCCCTGTATCGTAGGTGGCATGGACACACACAG
The DNA here is from genome assembly GCA_907269065.1 of Crocallis elinguaria. Taxonomy (NCBI): domain Eukaryota; kingdom Metazoa; phylum Arthropoda; class Insecta; order Lepidoptera; family Geometridae; genus Crocallis; species Crocallis elinguaria. The sequence goes on along the minus strand of OU026065.1, from coordinate 10,055,262 downwards.
ATACACATCACAGACATCCAAGACCCGAGAACAAACTTTATGCTATACAAAAACTGCCCCGGCCGGGAGTCGAACCCGGGACCCCTTGCTTTGCAGGCATGGTTGGTAATTACTCTTGCTGTTTTCTCAAAATAGTTATCATTAAAATGTGATGTTGGAACTTATTGAAACTTACCAGTTTAACATAGGTATTATCTAACATGAAACGCCGTAAATATATTATTAATTTTAAAAGGAGCATGATCAGGAATGACAAAAATCAAATCTTACTAATATTAAAAAATGAGAACATTAAGTACCTACAACTACAGTGGAACTAACAGCCTTACTAATAAACTCTGTATATGGAATGACTATAGTTACACAAAGTTACCTATGTCTCTTTCGATTCAGTTTAAAATTGTCAAAGAACAACAAAGACAAAACATTGTATATATATACCACCATTAGGGGCAGCTTAGACGCTCATGCAAACGTATGTTTGCTTGTCAGAATAACAACGATTTTGCGTCAAGCGCGGATTTCGTGATACTCGATATGCGCGCTTGACGCAAAAGCGTTTTTATTCTGACAAGCAAACGTACGTTTGCTTGAGCGTCTAGGCTGCCTCTTGCACCGAGACATTAGTTGCTTGTTTATCAAAAAAACTTCTAATAAAATATGTACCTATATGTAATGCTTTAAATTAATACATTATCCAGCTTCTCCTTCAAGGCATACTGTAGGTAGATACTATTAGTTTTATAAATAGCTAAGATTTCTATTCCTATCATGATGAAACATCCAAGAGCTCAACAATCCTAAGCTCTTATTCTTAGCACGCAAGTTGTTAAGATTAATTCGACATGTCACGTTGACAAATCTGCTTGGTTATATCACGAGTAAAATGCCTATTGTACAAACTAGGGCCGTCAGTGACGCTTAAGGAGAAATCTTTTTTTTTGCATTGGCAGCGTCACGCGGGATTATCGCGTCACGCGGGTTTTTACGTGAAAGTTACGGGCGTTTACTTCATAGTAAGTTTAAATGGTGACCACTGACATAATATTATTGAGATTGTTGTTACTTAAAGTTTTATAATGGTGTGCGTGTATATTTTTTTTATATTTTTTATTACTAGTTCATACTTGGCCGTAAAAATTGCTGTGCTATGCAGAACTTTGAAACACAAAGGCCTGATGTGGCACTATAGAGTGGAGTGCGCTCGTTACTTTGAGATATCAGTTCGTGCCTAGTAATTTCAGTGACTATACTTTCTCACCAATTGAGAACACAGTGTATTTTTTTTACAATTTGTCATATCTAGTTTCATATATCTAGTTTATTATGACACAAGTCTTTCGAAAATATTTGAGTACCTCAAAATGTTTCTTTGTATAGACATGGAAAAGGTCAACTTTTTTTTTACTTTGAGATTAAGATTGTATTTCACCGTCTAACATTTTCTCCTCAAACCACAGATTAAAAATCCAACCTCAGTCCTATAGTACTAGTATGTGAGGTGTGTATGTAAATTCAGAGTGGCTGTAGAGTGTAGAGGTCTCGGGTCTCAAAGGTGGAATTCATGTGAAAAAGGCCGCGTTTTCGAGTTGCTACTCCGCCAGCACATCTTGGAATGTGCTTATGTAGAGCTGTTAAATACAACAAGTAGCTATGCAACATATTTTTTAGTTTAAAATTAATCACATGGTTTTATTTTCAACAACAGTTGACACTTCTGTGAGTGGGACCCTTTGTCTCTACATTTTTTTGAATTGTGTATTATTCAAGAGTAAATTAGTATATTTTTATACATAGACAAAGCGATAGTACAAACTAGGTATGCCCCGCGGCTTCGCCCACGTAGCCTAAGTTACTCCTTATAACATCAGCTGTCAGCAATTAACGTCTCGTCAAAATTGGTCCAGCCGTTTCGTAGATAAGCAAACAGACAGCCAAAATATTGTGTTTTGGTGTAAAAAAACACAATTTAGTAAAAAGCTGTTATTTTGACATTACTAACATAAACTTCAATTTTATTAACTGTAATATGTAGATGTTGCAACTGATAACTAGAGTAATTTAACTTCAGAACATTCAAAGCAAGCACAATTTGGTTACAAATTATCAGAGCTTTTGCACAGCTTTAATTAAGTTTACCTACATCTGTAATTTGTGTTTTAATTCAACATCAATTTATATTTACACTATTCAACACTGCCGTTACTTTATAAAACGTTATTCCTCTCCATTCTAAAGTCGTCTAGAAGAAAACATTCCGAAATATAAGACCGTCTATTGTTGTTAAGGACATTAAATTTGAAATGTAAGTAAAGAGTTAATCGACCTATCTGCATGTCTATCTATATACTTTAAATACTATAATACCATAAAGAGGTAAAGTTTGTTTGTTACCTACCATTAATCTCCGAAAACACTTGTCCGATTTTAGGTGACTAATTGTTAAATTAGGTGGACATTTTCGTTTTAACTTAACCCAAGTTAAACGTGTTCGCATGTGCTTTAGAAATTATTACAATCACGACAAGAGTTTACTTCACTTCAACCCGCTATTTTAACGGTTAATCTAAATAATATTTTAATGATTACGAGTTTTTAACGTGAAAATTAATAATTTCTGAGTGAAATCATGGATTAGAAGTCAAGTTGTTAGGTTTAACCAAGCTAGGTTATGTAGTAATTTAGTGTTTATAGAAACGTAGATACGTAGTATCTAGGTACCTTACTTATTTATAATACATATTATAGATTAATGTCATTTATGCATTGACGGCTTCGTAGCAAAGTTGGTAGTAGCCCTGCCTGTAAAGCGAGGGGCCCTGGGTGCTACACCCGGGCGGGGCAGATTTTGTGTGATGAACATACATTTTGTTTTCGGGGTGTGGTCGGGTCATGTTTGTGTTGTACCTACGTATCTGTGTGTCCATGCTACCCGCGATACAGGGAATCAGTGCAGGAAATGAGTGTGTACATAAGCGATTTGTAAGAAATTTTGGTCGCTTTCAAGTTTCTGATGACTGGCAGATAGGTACTCTAGCACCTATAGCTAGGTATCGGGTATGAAAATGTTGTCTCGTTGGTATAATGGTAGGTAGTACCTAATTAAATCTATTAACCTATGCTGAGGCTTGCAAGCTTAGGTTTAACTAGGTATTTTTAATTTTTTTCCCGAAGTTTTTCATACTGAAAATAAAAATCACAGAAAAATAATTAACTTAAAAAAAATAATTAACTTACCTATATATAATTCCTAACTGTTATTTTTGGGATTCGAACACATATCAATGAATGAATTCGCTAATTCGCTTCTAAACCCTAATTCGCTTGTTATTAAGGAATGCATGATAGGTACCTATAATGTATGTCTTTAGGGACCGTATTATGCTTTTGAACGCGAGTTTTCAAGTAACCTGTATCATCAGATACAGTTATCAAACTGAGGTAAAATAACACATCGAAAAAAGTACTTGCACATATTTTCTCTATTATTACTTATTTGTTTTAAAAATAAAAACGGGTTTCCACTAAGATTCCCTGAGACTTACACAGAAACACAACACAACATCCGAGACCCGAGACCAAATATTATGCTCATAAAATCTGCCTCGGCCGGGAATCGAACCCGAGACTCCTCGCTTCGCAGGCAGAGTTACTATTAGCAGGCAGGCAGTTTAAAATTCTACCAGCCAATTATTTAGGCTGGTTTTAATTAGAAATAATTTTTCAACTGTAAGTCAAATAAATTAAAGAAGCAACAGGCCGTGACGATCGCGATAACTTGCCAAGTTCCATTCCATGTCTGCGCTCGCGCCGACCACCCGAGCCACACGTCTAATAACTTTCACATTTTTGCGTGTGCGCCGACCGGCTCAAACAACGAGCAAGCGGAGCAACTCGCTGCAACTTATACTTACGCATACCACCAAACTATAAAAACAACGATACCAACGCGACGCTCATTCACAAAACAAACAAAAACAAACCGCGCGCTTCTAAAAACTAATAGAAAAAAGTTGTAACTCACCCCCGGGATATCCTGTGGCGCTCCAGATTTGCAAAAGTTATCCGCGCAATGGTCACAAACACTCGATGTCACTCAACTTGCACTCGCAGCACTGCTTCACTCGCGCGCGTGTTTCGCACAGGACGACACGTCGTCGACGCTCGAATGTCTGACAAAGACTGGCGAGTGAGACTCCGCGGCTCCGCCACGCGCCTCCGCTGAAATCAAGGCCATGCAAAACACTGCTCCCATTTCCCCCCAGTGGAAAGTGTTCGTATCCGTGATCCGTGCCCCTTTCGGGCAGGTGTGGGAGAAAGCACCCAAAAAATTGATCGTTCTGACTCATTCGCCGAGATGATTCGCTTAATGTCAGCTTTGGTCAATGGACCGCCCGTGGAAAGTGAAAGAACCGGTTGTGGCACCAAATCTGTTAAAAGAAAAAGCGTCTTGTCTCGGCGGTTGGCAGACCCGAATATCGTCCAAATTGAAATGAGACGCTGAATTATGAATAGCCAAACAAAAACCTTAATAAATCGTCGCCGGCTTCATTCCACGCGGTTGATTTATGGTCCTTCGGGTATTTGTTTTGGGATAAGGTAACGTGATAGCTCCAGTTTCATCAGTGGGAGCTTATTAATCATTTACCAAAGATGAGAGGAGAAATGGTGCCGCAACCGGTCCTGCAGACTGCGCCATAAGTTATGCAAAGTTGTAAATTAGAAGTTGGCGAGTTGACAGCGGCTCGCAAGCCGGAGCACTCGAACAGATCAATAAACAAGCTGATTATACACCACCAGCACGATTTCACTTGCTAATTAGGATAACCAGTGCAGGCTTATCGAATAAGCTGTATCTGTGTCAGTCTTGCCTTGACTCGCCGCAGACCCGCACTGGCAAAGAGTATATAAACACGGCACTAGGTCAACTTTTAACTTACTTGGAATCTTCAATTTCGATGAACTTAAATAACAACTTTTCTGTCGCATTATTTACAACTATACAATTAGTATAAGTATTGTTGGTAAGCTAGTATTGTTGTGCCGCACGACTCTACATGCGGTTAACTTGCCGTTTTGCCGTGGGAACTCTATATTTTCCAATAAAACATACCCTATGTTCATTGACAACTTCACCCCAATCCGTTTATCCATGCTTTGGCCTAATTGAGCAACAAAATAACTCTCGCTTTTATAATAACTAGGACACAAGGATAACTTTTGCTAACTATATAGCTACTGCACAAATACAACAGCCACATACATGTAACTAGTGTAAAAATACAGGCCGCTCGGCTCCACTTTCCTGATCGCTATAACCTGGGATGCTTCCAGTCGAAGTAAATAGTATCTTTTGAACAAGGAACCCACATGTAGGTCTTTAGACTTTCGTTTGGCCATAATCTCACCTGTTGGTAAGCGCAGATGTGGTCCATGGGATGCTTCCAGTCGTAAGGAAATTACTATTTCCTTACATGTAGGTCGCTTGCTCAGAAGGTACTCCTTCTGAGCAAGCGACCTACATGTAAGTCGCTTGCTCAGAGATTATTAAGCTTATTGTCAAACGAAAGCCTGCAATTCTGTAAAAAACTATACTTTAAAAAATCTTCTTATCGCGTGGTTGAGCCATCGATGGACGAAGTTAATACAAACAGAATGCATCACAAGTTTTATATCGTAAATAAATAAACCAAGACGTCCCTAATCCTAATCTGAACCCAACTCTTCTATAATGTCTCTTGTCTAGACAGACAAATAAGCGCCAAAAATGTCTGCTTCAGACACTTTACTATAATAATGTGAAGGATGCAGAGAACCAACTAAAAGATTCCCCAAAATCCATGTAGGCAGTATTTATTACTCTTGATTTTTTTATACTCTTGCATAACAAGACGAACTGGTCGTTTGCCTGATGGTTAGCATGACGCCAGCTCATTACAATTGCAGTGCCACTCAGAACTTGCAAAAACAAAGGTTGTCGCAAAAAGCTTTTTAGAGTCTTCTCTTTAGTTATATTTTGGACAAAAGAATATTATGATAGATTACAAATGAAGTAATGTTAGAGAGATAACATTTCAACATAATTATTCCATCTAAACAATAACGCTAACCACATGACCAATGAAGAAGTATGACAGATGAAGGAATTTAGTAATAGCATTCTCCGAAATGTATCTATGAATCGATGCTCTAGCCTCTAGGCCAGTCTAGGCCATAGTACATAGGCCATACAACTTTTTTGCTTAAAATCCGGTACCTACCTATATAAAGATAAAACTGAAGAATGCTTTACGTATTTTACAAATCCTCGATCGGAATCCTTTGAATACTTTGAAACTTTAGAGAATTTAGCTCCGTGATGCGATAGATTCGGGTGGATGATTTTAGATAACGAATTTCGATTAAAATGAAGAACAGAGCAACATTCAAATAATATCTAGCTGTTTCAGAACAAAGTACTGGGAGAGATTGTATTTAATATATGACAAAATGCTGGTAACTATTTGGCTCAACGGATCAGCTTGCGGTTCAACGAGGCAATGCCGCCAGCATGCTGGGTACGCTTCCTACTGGTAGTGGGCTAGAACATTTCGATTATCTATAGGCCTACTAGGGCTTGTAGATTACCCAACTGTTTTTGTAGCTAGCTAGGTTATATGTAGTGTTTATTTATGTATTAGCTAGTTCATAAAGGCATTTAGCCCGTTAAAAAAAATCATACATAGTATATATGTACTATATATATGACATAAAAATCGACATTTATACGCGTCACAGGGTGATACGACGTCGAAAGCTCTCGAACTCCCCGCCGCTGACACGTCAAAATATCTCATCTACTCTATTTAACGTTCCGTTTGTGTTCACCTTTACAAAGGTTACAAGTACTTGTAATAAGAGAGGTTTTTTATATAATACAGGTAACGAAGGTCGTTTGTTGGATGGTCGGTTGTTGAATGGGCAGAACTTAGAAGCGCAAAGGAGTGATGCGCAGCGATGCAGTGCGCTCGTTTCCTACAGCCATCAAGTAGATATTAATAACTCAAATGTCCTGTAATTTCCCTGTTCATACAAATAAACATTTTGATCATCAAACCGGAATACATGCTGGGCTGACTATGAGAGAAAATTGGTGGTACAGCCAGCCAACTCGCAAAAGAGTTTGTCCTATAACCAGGTAATTATGACTTAGTCCAAAAAACAGACTAATTCCTAATCTTTAAACAAATTGTGCTACAAAACTTGTGCTTCACGGTTTCCGCTACAACGCTTGTGTAATGTGTTACAAGGCTAGTGCTAGAAGTGCTCGATGTAAAGGGCTTCTTCTCGTATATAGTGTGAAGTGTCATCAACCCCCGGCGAACTGCCAATGCTGACCCGAGATGCCCTCGACGGAACACCAGATTACACACATCTGCAGATGGAGACAATGTCCTTCACAGTCGAGTGGAAGCGAGACGTTTAATCTAAGACGTTGTAAGTGGGAATATCTTATCTTGGGACGCAATATCTGCATTGCATAATTAAGCAATTTACACGGCATACTTGAAAAATATAATCAATGTTAACTAATGTTAATAATTGTTGACTTTCAGCTTTTGGAAAGAGATGCCACGTAATCTTCTTGCAGTAAGTAAGGCTGATTTTGGTGAAAGGTTTTTTAACACTATTTGTTAGAATGAGGAAACGGAAATGTAAATGAAATATTTTTTAACTTTTGCTACGCGGCCAGGTATTTTCAGCGGGCTGAAACATGTTTTCAGGCCGTTTCAGCGCGCTAATGATTACTTTAACTGCTACTTTCTAACCAACGAACCCTACAGCTTGTAACAATATATTTAGTTGTGTCTGAGTTTCATTTTTTTTTTTCTGTTTATATGTGGAAACTTGTAATTGGTCTTCACCAAATACTATCATTACTAGATTCGGTAATTTTTGTTAGTGATAGGACTAACTCTTCTGCGAGAGTCCGTCTGGGTTGTTATTACTGCTTTGCTCGTGAAGTCTGCCGCCAAGCTACTGCTTGGCAGCAGACTTCACGAGCTTCACGATCCGGAACACAGTAATGCTTGCACACAGTAGTGTGCAAGCATTACTGTGTTCCGGTTTAATGAGCAGAGTGGCCAGTGAAATTACTGGGCTTATGAGACGTAATACCTAACATCTCAGGATAACGAGCTACTGCAGTGCCAGTTTCAAAGTTCTGGGTAGTACCGCAGTTGTTTTGGAAACGACAATGACATGCCCGTCACCTATTATGTCGGTTTTCATGTAGGTAGTTATAAAACAAAAACAAATTGTACAATGACGCAACAAATATTTAAGTCCTCCGAGCCGACCCTTCTCGAAACCGATTTATCTTTTTTCAGTAACCGGTAGGTGCTTAACCAGATCTTCGAAATCTTATTTAACAGTACCTACTCCGGTTTCTCGAATGGAATCCGATGCTAACGGTTATACAAGACGAGCACGCGAGGCGTACCTAGATGTTTTATGAACGATTATAATTGCAGGTGTTCAAATCAGTCACTTTGGGAATGTGGTGATATTGGAGCTGACTTGCACGAAACCTATCTTCAAATTCGTTGACAATATGTGCATAGTAGTGCATAGTATGGTTGGTGATGATGCTAATAATGAATTGTGCCTCTGAGCTAGTTGCTCGTGCAATCTGTTACTAGTACTCTTTCTGTGGCTTCGCAATGCCATATCACGTGTTCCATAGTCTCTTCCTCCTGCATGCAGCCTTGACATCCATTATCACTAGTCATTCTTCGGGAGCAATTTTTGGCATTCTAAGACCGTACTCAGCTACATAAAGGGGATGGGGCAGGTTAGGTAGACGCCAGCAGGGGGAAACGCACAAGCGGTGATGCACGCTCGAATACCGAATGCTTGAACGCGTGACCGCTTTCTGTCTGGCCTGTCCTAAAGTTCACCATACACGAGCGTTCCAAATCCATCGCTCCGCGCATCGTGGATTGAGTGGAATAATAGTTCAATATCGACCTCACAGACGGGCACTCTATTTCGTGCGCGCCACCGCTCCATTTTTCAGTCATTCTGCGTCGTGAGTACTACCAACTGAGTGCGAAATGGAGCATTGTATCGGCCACTGACGGTGAGTTGGAACGCGTTGGGTTTGGAACGTTTGGATATCTACTATTTCTATCACTCCACGAAATCCATCGGAGATTCCCCACACATGGGTGGTTTTTGGAACGTTGGATTGGCATGTTGTGGATTGGCGTGCTCATGAATGTGGGCTCTAAAGTGCGGCACAAAAAAGAAACTCTCTCTGATTTATGCGTGTGGTGTGTGTTCATATGCGCTTGCACACGTTCTTTGTTTTATTTATTACATAAGTATCTATAAGCAGTCTTGGAATTGACATGACATGTTGTTCAAAAGTCCCTCAAAAACAAAATAATAAAATAGTGTTTTTATTTATTACCTGTTTTAGTTTAAGATCATCCTTCTTTGAGGTACTAAATTCCAACGAGCGTCTGGCCAAAAAGAAGAAAAACAAAATCCAACGAACGAATGAGTATTTAATCATTTACGAACCAGCTACCAGTACCCCTAGTACGAGTTTTGATAGTTTTCGAATACTACATTTCGTATCGTTTGCTCCCATACATTTACGTGCATGTATAGGTTAAATAAATATTTAAAAAAATATCTAGAACCACTTTGTTTTAATGAGATTTATTATTTACATGTAATTAGTAAGTGCATTGATAAAACGCATTGCATAAAACAATAAATTTACAAGCACTCCAATAATTGTCCCAAATTATGTTAAAGAATTATAGAATGTATGTCCTAACATGGATAGTTATTATACTCTTTGGTCCTAACCTACGATAAATACAATGTCTGTGGATAAATACGATAAACATAACGTCAAACAGATAAAAATAGCAAAATATATTTGTCTCTTTAGATTTCTCTAAGTGTAAGAGAGATAGAAATATACAGTATGAAGTTCGTTCATTCGAGATAGTCGATACTCGATATGGTGTAAACGTCGTTCGAAAATGTTAACTCATACTACCGATTACAATGAAAACTATTAGTTTAGTGAGCTCACGAAAACTATTATCGTTTTCGTAATTTGAAAACTCGTACTAGGGGTACTGTAGTAGGGTCGACTGTAATCGATCACCGACGACTCCAGATTGATGGAGGATCGTGTTGCGACCCGTCTGTCCCTCCAAATCCATCAAAGTCTATGGCTTGTTTCGTATATTACACTTATTTGGTCTATCTTGAAGCGTAGAAACAGTTTTACATATCTCGAGGGAACAGAGACTAAGGCCGCCATTACCCGGTCATGCATCACAGCGTGCTTGCGTTTTGCTGTCAAAATAACCAAGCCGTTTTGCAACAAAAGGCTTCATCATCATATCAGCTTCATGATTATAAATTATTCTATTATTTGTATTGTTATCCAAACTACATATACATTTACAAGTTTCATTTCGATATGACAGTTAGAAGTAGGTTAAAATTATTGACTTCCAAGGTTCCATTACAACCGTTATAACTAACTAGTTGTAACAAGGTTGTAACTAATTGCCTATGTAGGTACTTGTAACTATAAGTGAAGCTAATAAAAGTACGTTAAAAAGGTAGGTACTAAGTTGCCTATTATAGCTACCTACATACAGATATTATACCTACCTTTGGCTTACTGTCAGTGAAATTACTCGGATTATTAGACTGATTGTGTAACGAGCGCATTGCAGTGCCATGCAGCTACAGATTCAAAGTCTTTGCACTGCAATTGTTATGAGCTGGCGTTATATGCTTACCATCAAGCAAATGCCCCTCTAGTGTCGTTATCAAATAGAATTATATTTAAATTGTGTATTAGATAAGGTTCTGCTTACCTATAAAGTTGTATTTCGTGTAAAAACGCAATTTTAGACAAAAAAAGTTATTTCGCTCCTTTGTTTGTTTGTGTTTGAACCGAGCAAAGTTAGGTCATCTAGATAATTCATTTCGGTCTGAAAAAAAAGTTTTATTACAAAACACCACGGTCTCTTTCAAAACTCTTTAAAAACTTGACTTATAATTTGTTCTACGAAAACCTCAGACCGTTTTGCTTTAGTTGTTTTTTTTTCAAAACCGATAAAGTGCATATCGGTCTGAACAAGTGTATGCGCCATTACCTATAATATAATATACATGATATGAATATAATTTCCTAAAGGCTAGCTGACAACTTACTATGGCCATAGTCTAGTAAAATTATAGACTGCAATTCTGCATGCTGACTTTTTGCCGAGTTTTCCATGGCGATCCTAAATTTTTCCGGGATGAAAAGTAGCCGGGGTTACTCTCCGGTCCATAATCTATCTCTATGCAAAAATTCATTCCGTCACTGCGCGAAAGAAGGACAAATCAACAAACACACTTATGGATTTATAATATTAGTATACTAATATTATAATGCCTATAGATTAAATATTAAATCCCTATAGGGTTTATTACAGTATGCTTGGTGATTAATATTTCAAGTTCAAGTTTTGCTCCACAATATTCTGGTAATTTTGACATGTCAAAATGCCAGGATTGAAAATGTTAGGCCTACGTACCTATATATCCCAAGCAAATATACCAATAGAATCTCATTAATTTCCCCCAGAACTATAAACAATGCCACGAGTTTCATTTAGGCGTTATTTTGATTGCCCATCGTAAGAGCAAATATGGCTGAAGAGGAAATAAAAATGTAATAATACAGCCACCATCCAGAAGCAATAGTCGATAGGTATTAGGGGAGAGAAAATAGCTGGATGCAAAGGTTTTCTTTGGCTGTATTCTGTACTAACTTTTTCTTGCGGCTTCGCTCGCATATCAGGATAAGATGTTGCAGTGTATACATAGCACTCCGGGATAACGCAGGTTCATATTACTCAAAGAATTTTTAGAATCGGAACTGTGAACTTTTCCAGAGATTAGCAATAATAAACAAACCATAAAACAACTTTTCCGAGTCAATGACATTTATCATTCTGTCCTATTTACACATACTGTCTCGGTTTGTATTGAGGTAAAAGAAAAAAAAATCGCGCGTAAAAATTGAGTAAAATTCCGAATAAAAACGTGATTACTTCAAAATTATACCTATGCCTAATCGAAAATGTATCATAACAAGTTTTTTGTCATTATAATATATAATACGTAACTCTTGTTATTTTTTCGATATACATTTATAAATAACAAAGATATTTCATTTCAAACTTATGTTTAGAGATAAGTTTGTCATTTTTTTCACTGGCAGATAGCTGATGTAATAAGGTGTAACTTAGGCTACTTTTATTTTAGAAAAAGAATTAGGACTCCGTTCCAAAAAATAAAACCCATGAAATCTAATATCTCCATGCGGGTAACACCGCGGGCAGCAGCTAGTGAAACAGAAAACTATGTCATCTTCATCGTCACGAGCACAGACTAATAAGATACCAGGACGCACCGCGAGGTCGTAGTTACTGGTGACGTTGATTGATGAGTAATGTTATTGAACACCGTGACAAATGGTTCTATCCGGTTTCGGCAAAGCGTTGCGTGGTTGCGAGTTGCGACTTGCGTAAGGTCGCGGGTCGCGGTTAGTGTTACCATACTTCTGAATTGGTCCGGCTTATTCACTTTCTATCCAGATTTAATTTTAAGTTTCTTATGTTTGATCTAGTGAACTTAAAAAAGCATAAATAGAAGCTTTGCAGAAATCAGCATGTTTTAATTTTGAAAGTATCAATGAATTGCAATCTAAAGTATATGGTCTTTATGGAGCTTTGTCCCTGACTTTTCAAGATTCGATATGGTGACCCTCGCGGGCACAACTTCGCGGGTGCCAAGTCACCGGCTATTAGGGGCGCCGGTAAACAACTACCAACCCCTTACCTTTAACCTATTTATGTAAATGGGGTGAGGAAGGGGTTACTTCTTACACAAGAATAGCAAATACAGGTTCACTACGGAACACGAGCGTAGAAGGTTACTAAATCAACAAATTTATAACTGAAGCAATAAGAGAAGTTATACTAAATTTGCTGCCCTATGTATGATTATGTATATGAGTATGTTTTTTTTGTGGCGATGTAACTCCATTTCTCCGTCATTTCTCAACCTATTTAAATGATTCTTTTTTTCATGAGCAGGGCATATCACAAGGGTGCAGTCTTTTAATACATTTTATGAAAAATATCATCCCCCAAGGGTGGAAAAATGGGGGATGAAATTTCACAAATCTCGATATTTTTGACGAAGTCTGTTCGCGCTTTTCTAAAAGCAATTTTTCTTTTTGATGATAATTATCGTGTGGTGTTTTCGCTGTTGACGGATACGTCAAGGAGGACAACATCATCGCATTACACTGTCTTAGAACCGAAAGTTTCAGCGCAAATTTCAGCGTGATAAGACATTGAGTCCCTAACAACAAGCAGGAATCGAAGAAATGAAAGCGTGCATTAAAATACGCAATAAATATTTCAGGCCCTTCAAACCCTATTATGCATACTCCAAAGCGAAGACGAACAAAGTTACCTGTCTCACGGGTCTACGACTACGACCTATCAAAAAAACAAAGCAAGGACTCCGTGAATCACACGTCTGGGAAGCCCAAATGCCAGTCATTCATAATACCTACTCGTCCAAGGTCTGAATGTCTAATAGACCCGAGACACCAATTCCGAATCCGCCGTGTTTGCCCCGACGTAAACACTGCTTGTCCTTTCGTAACAGTTGTATAAATTGTTTCTTCAGCGCAACTTCAGCGTCTACGAAAGCGGATGTAAAAGTACAGTCATAGTAAGAAAAGGTTCGTCATCTTAAGGTCTATTTTTGCTTGCGCAGTAGTTGTTTTGTGTTAAAATTCCTTACAACGACAACGATTATGTTATAATAAGATTTATGAACAAAGAGAAAATTAATAGGGGACTGACTTTGACAGTTGATGTAAATTAGACATTAGTAAAAAGTGAATGCTATTTTAACCTTTGTTATTTCGCTTGTTCTGCTTTCTACCTAACGCGATATTGGCAAAATTGTGGCAACCCCGCAACGGCCACACATAAAGAAGTTGAAGTTTAACCTTTGTTATCACTGCATCAAATACTATATTCTATAAAGTAGTCTGCTAACTGCCGTAAGATCAAAAAGTACTAATTGTCCTTACGTAATAAAGGAAAGAATTTGAAAACTGACGAAGGTATTCTTACCATAACTGTACATAGATGTACGTCGGTGCATTATGGAGCTGAGCGGTAAAGAGATTTGGTGGAATATGCGACGATGGTTCAATGGTAGTATAGAATAAGTACTATGATGGTAGTGACATCGGTCACATATACCTACAGCCTGAGTTTGAGTTGGTATGTTATACCGAAAGCGGGTCGACCTACTCCTCGAGGTCAACAACAATTGTTTTACGACATTTTAAAATTCGAAAGTTTTTATTGAATAACAGAAATCTAAAGTTTACGTCAAAATTCTACTACAGAATTTTCGGGCAGCCCTAGATCACTTGAACTATGTTGAACTTTACTAAATGTTGAGACTTTTCACGTTGGATGTGAATCTATGTTTTTGTAAGGAAATTTTGAATGACGGATTTCCAAGGGTACTCACAACTTGTCCACAACCATGATCTTAATATCTCCCTTCTGGGATAGCATAGCAATTGAAACTCATCCTGTATGTAGGTCGATGGTTCGAAAACATCGGGGTAGGTACGGTTTTCTAGTGCTGGAGTGAAAATCTGTCGTCAAGCACCTAACGGCGTATTCCAGCTGCTTCACTTGAGAATCCTAATCAAGTTTTTGCCTCCATCTTCGACCACATCGTCGCGATCAGGCGAGATAGTGGGCAAACGTTAAGGCGTATATAGCAGCTAAATAGCTCAACTTAAAAGACTTTTTAGCAAAATCAGATGAGTTTCAGGCACTGTGAAAATATGTCTTTATTCATCATATTCTGTAATCTTGTTGTGATCAACACAATTTTTATCAAATTTACTCGATAAAAAAAAATTACAAAGCCACCTCTAAAAATAAGTTTGAAATGAAATATTTTTGTTATTTATGACTGTATATCGAAAAAATTAATGCGACCTACGTCCTACGTATTATATAATAACAAAAAACTTTGTTTTGGTATATTTTCGATTAGGCATTTAAAGTAATTTGAAATTATTTGGATTTAATATTGTGTTGTATATTTCGACTTATAAGTAGGTATTTTCTGATGTAAATAAGTACCTATGTAAACATACTTATGCTTAATTATTAAAAATAATAATCATGACCTACAAAATAATTAGAATCGCACCTGTGTCAAGTATTTCAGGGTCACAGCGCTACTTTACACATGGTCAGGTAATTTACTCCACAAATCCACATTACGTGTTGTGTAATCCGTGCAATAAATAAATGCGAAAGTGCTTGTGTGTTTGTTGGTTTATCCTTCCTTCACGTAGCAACGGATTGACGTGATTTTTGGTATAGATATAGTTTATGGACCGGAGAGTAACATAGGCTTAACTTTTTATCCCGTAACAATACACAGTTCTTGTGGGAACGCGGGTGGTATCGCAGGCAGAAGAAGAATAGACTTATTATAGGTACGTAGGGCGCCGCCAATCATACTACTCTTCGATTTGCTGATATATTACTTGCAGGCGCTTAGGTAAATCATGTTGGTAAAGTTCATAAATTCAAATTCAAATTCAAAAGTCTTTATTCAAATAGGCCCCAAAGGAGCACTTATGAAAGTTAAAATGACTCTAACTGCGGGCCTCTGCAACATTCATCATATTTTTTTATATTTACCTACTCTACAAACTGTGCGATGCCAAGACTGCTAGATCAAGTATTTGTGTAAGTTCTATCATATTGTTGTTCCTCGCGTCTACGGCTAGAGTCAGAACGGTGATTTCTTTTCTAGTGTTTTGCTAGAATCAGTTTTGAATCGAATTGAACTTGTCGTCCATCAGATCGTCTTCAGATCACGTCCTCAGATTTTGAGCGTTGATTTATTATATATAAATTGTGATTTCGTTTTGATCAGTAGTAAGCGATTGTCCGCCGATCCATAAAAATCAATACCGCCGATCTATACATCTCGAAAGGGGATTAATCTACTCGACAACATTTGTTTTACGAGTTTATAAAATTCAAAATTTTTCATTGAAGAAAAGGCATTTAAGGCATTTTAAGGGTTCTCACAATGGCATCACAATGTTTTCCTCAAACAAAGTTGGATGCACCTCTGAAATTAGCTGGACAAAACGCAATGAAGGTGTGGCGCCACTCACGCACCGACCGCCGCCGCTGCGCGCCGCGAGCTGGTGTTCGGTCCCGCCCCGCGTGCTGCCGTACCCGTATCCTTCGCATCCATCGCTCCTTGTATTAGGGTTGTTGAAAAACTTCCAAATACATATTTTTTAAAGTTTGTATGGAAAATTTCAGTTGTGATTTTACTTTAATCACTAAGCAAGTACTTTCCTTACTAGATATAGGTACGTATACACACATATTTCAGTATTGCTACACTTTGCTGTTACACCCTGTATAAGAAGGTAGGTAGGTTCTACTTATACCTAATATTATATTCCCGAAGTCAGTAGAAATATTTTGTAGGATTTTTTTATACTATTTACTACAGGACGAGCTGGTCGTTTGCCTGATCGTAGGAACAATACCATATAATACTTTCATAAAAGCATTTAGAAAAAAGCTATTATTTTGACATTACAAACAGACACTCCATTTTATTTGTTTGTATAGAAGCTAGGTTACTTTCAACCATATTGTCGTTTACCTACATATACGTATACGGTTGCCTGGAAGAGATCACTGCTTAGTGATAAGGCCCCTTATTTTACTAATTTGTAAGAGCTTTTGTATATTTTTCCTTATCGTGAAATAAAGTGTTATCTATCTATCTATACATAATACTACTAGAATTCCAAAAAATAATGTACATACATTAACTATATAAAAAAACAGTGGTTACCTAATAAAGGCGTTCTGCTCACGTGTTTTTAATTATTTGATAACTTTTATTGCATATAGGTAGAATTAATATCTAGAGTTGTAAAAAAAAGCAATGACAAAATACGTGTCAACGTGTGGTGAGCTGACAACTTCGACTAGAAAAAACTGTGCAAATGCACAATAAGTTCCGTAAAAACAAGTATGTACTATCTTTAAAATAAATATACTGACCAATGGCCATTTAAAAAAAAACTTAAAAAGAAATTTCTATGAAACGGTGCCTTGAGAGTGATAACCCTAAACCGAACAGTATGTGAGCGTCATTCGAATTTCGAACATAATAACTTTATAAGCGTATTGTACTGCCAGTGTGCTCGCGATACGAGCTCAAATCACATCTCTGTGCACACTTCTCTAAACAAACTGTAAAAAATACAAACAGTAAGAAGAAACTGTAAACATACTGGAAAAAACGAAATACGAGTCTCTTCAGTAAAAATGAGGGGAGTCTTCGTACTATTGACGTTAGCTTCGATCGGCAGCGGTAAGTGTTTATCTGATGAAATAAATTGAACGTATCCCGAGTGGAATTATCTCGCAGGATGTTTTTGTTTTGAACTGGATAAGAAATTACTCAATTAGTATTGTTTGGATTATTTACATAAATGCGTTTCCCGATCACTAATCTTAGAGAGAACTGATACTGGTGTCAATTCTATCATTTCATACCTAAACTAATTTTAGTTTCGCTCTTCCAATGCATAACATGAGAAAGAGATGGAATATATTTTAGACCTGTCAAATTAATCCACTTGCTTGTATCTAGAGTAAATTTAATGGCAATTAATTCAGTGGCATCTAATTTATCAAGATCGAAAGAAATTTGACAACTCTAAAACAAAATTTAGATCTGTCAGACATCTTCCGTCTCTTTCTCATGTTATGCATTGGAAAGAGAGAGAGCGAAACTAAAATTAGTTTAGGTATGTAATGATAGAATTGACATCAAAAAATAAATTTAATATTGTAGAGAACCGCTTAAAAAGATTCGCATTAATTGTCAATCAGTGGGTTAATTAGGTATCTATATACCAATTTTGTATATGTCAATAGGGTTGAAGTTCCATTAATCATTCTTTGAAATCAATAAAAACAAATAATCATCACCAATCGCAATTTACAAAGTCCATACACTTTATATAGGTACCTCTGACAAAGAAGCTAAAATACCACGTGCTTTTTGCATACAAGTTTAAAAGTATTAAATATCGACCTTGAGCCGGTTTTTACGAAAATGGAATCAATATTCAAAGTTATAAAGCAGACATTGCTCTCTCCTACATCCTTTGCATTTTCAGTTGTTTAAGCAACAAGAAGATGTTTTGTCATTCAAATTTAGATTTTACTCTATTTTGATGAGTTTTTTCCTGATTTAGGTGTTTGAGTCTGGTCAACTCTCTTCAGCTATCGTAATGAATATTATCTAAGGGGCACCCTAGACGCATTTCTAGCATGACGAAATCCGCGCTTGACGCAAAAGCATTGTTATTCTGACAAGCAAACGTACGTTTGCTTGAGCGTCTAGGGTGCCCCTAAGAACAAACTCAAGTAAGTTATCATCTAAAAAAACATTGAAATCGGCTTTTTAACCGACTTCCAAAATTGCTCAAGTTCTCAATTCAGTTGTAATTGTTTATGTTTGTTACCTCATATCTCCATCATTTATAAACCGATTTGGAAAATTCTTTTTTTATTATGAAGGATATACTTTCAGATTGGTCATGGTAAACTTTTAAATTCTTGAACAGATTTGAATATATGGGGTATCGTTAGAATCCTTACATCATCCCGATTGACATTGGCTAGGGCAGTCGTGTCTTTTTATCTAACTATTGTTACATATCGACTTGTTGGAAGTCGGTTAAAGGAAGCCGTAAAGACAACAATAATTATAATTTTTAACCTTTTATTTCAGGTATCAAATATGACGGGCTTAGAGGTAAGGGAAGTTTATTAATTAGGTACAGACAATTATCTTACAAAACAACTTGAGCATTTATAAACAAATGGTTTGTAAATGAGAAAATCAGTCCAGCCGTTTTGGAGATTACCCGGAATAAACAGACAGACAGACAGACAAAAATAAAATTAAAAAAAAACGGTGGTTTTGTTATGGGGTGGGTACCTTATATACTTCCATATGCATTTAGTGAAAAGCTGTTATTTTGATGTTACAAACAGACACTTCAATTTTATTTATTTGTATAGATTTACCATACCCTATCCTCCTTGTGATTTTGAGCAAAAATATCGCTCGATTTACCGGCGGCCATACGGTCAAGCGTAGCGATATCTGTATGGGGCACCAGAGACGCTCAAGCAAACGTACGTTTGCTGGTCAGAATAACAACGCTTTTGCGTCAAGCGCGGATTTTGTGATTCTCGAAATGCGCGCTTGACGCAAAAGCGTTGTTATACTGACAAGCAAATGTACGTTTGCTTGAGCGTCTAAGGTGCCCCTATGGGATTATACACGCGTCGTAGTAGGTACAAAGAGGTGCGGTCGCCGGTCGCGCGTACGAGCAGAGGACAATGCGAGTATGTATGTGCATTTCGCGGAAGATCCGCGCGGCCGCTCCTCTATGTCTAACCAGGTTCAAATACATGTTATACAAAAACTCTTTATTGCATACCAATCCCTGAAACGTCATACAACGTCTGATGTATATAGGAATGATTAGCAAATTACGCTAAAACAAACGGCTGTCTTATCTAAGCAATCTCTTACAGACAACCTTAGGATGGACTGAATAATCGCGAAAATAAGTAGACGGTGGTGTATAGTAAATTAAATAATCAATGAGATTACACTACAACATGCTAACATAAATCTATATAGTATATCTATAGAAATAAATAAAATTGAAGTGGCTCAATCGAACACCGGAAAGTTGGTCAAATTTAGCTTGCGTGCAAGCCGTGCTGCATCATTGCTTGCAAGGATTTGTCCTAAAGAAACAAACATAAAAAGCTATTTAAATAAAAGCTTGTAATAATAAATACATGTAGAATGACCCATCAGGAGGTGTCAGTGTGGGAAGTATGAAATTATAAGGGATAAGTAGAGGAATTTATGGTCACATGCTTAGGGAATTTTCTAAAAAAAATCAATATATTGTTGTCATTGAATAAAGTTTTTCATAATAAAACCGACGACATGGTTCCTAAGAATAAATTTCTCAATCTCTTATATTTTCAGAATTCCCCCAGTGATCCTCCTGGTGAATCATCCTGTATACCTACCATTGCGAAAACAAGTCGAAAGTAATCTTTAGTAGGTCATTAGGTAATGCTAATACTTATCAAAACTTTCTGACATTGCATCGTAAATTAAGTGAAGCCCCTATATGTAAATTAAGGCAATTATGCTTTTCACACAAAATTTTGAATAGTAAGAAAGATTACTATTTTGTTAAATAAATTAAATTGTTTTAACCTAAATGGTTAGTCATGCTTGATTATAGAATTTTAGTAAGAAGGAAAAAATGGTATCTGCAACAAAGTAATATCCTCTTTGTAGTGCATTTCAGTGACAAAATAAAGGTACACACGTTTCCCTTCCGACGAGAAAAAACGGAAGCTGTGGATCAAAGCATCGTGCATCAAAAGTTATTGGAGACCAAATTCTTTCTCTAATAGGTTATAAAGTGACCATTTCAAATGTTATGATTTTTATGACGCGAGCTAGTTAAGCCTTACTGTAAACCAGTACGCACAGTGCTACTTACCACTGGCTTCCGCCTTCATCTAATCAATAATTTACTCAACACCTCTCCTCAACAGTCAAGTTTGGATGGTCGGACGCTCTAGCAGATATAAAGTACTTCTTCAGCATTCCACGCACCATCCATGAGGTGGAGGGCGAGGGCTGGCGCCGGACTGAGAGGCCCAAGGGACCCCTGAAGGAGCTCAGGATGTACTGCCCACCAGGCAGGATAGTCTGTCCGTTGTATGACACTGCTGGGTTCGTGGCAGGGCTACAGATTGCCGTAAGTACTGTTACCTATACGCAGAGGAAGGGGTGGAGAGGATCAATTCTTCTCAAGGATGGTATAATACGTAGTCGATGACTCTTATTATACATTCGCAATTTCGACAGCAAACAAAGTACAACCTCAAATCATCATACTGGTTCATAGACGCAAAATTTATCTGTTGGTTCCTACTTTAAACGAATTCAAAACCACCAAACGTAATTCAAAACTCTATTTTGGTTTGTAATTCTTTTCCTCTTCCTTCTTGCTTGGGAAGGTGCTCAGAAAGTACTACTAGAATAGACCCCAAATAACCTATTGTCATTGTAGATAACATTAAATTTTGGCCGCACACACACAGAGGTGTCGAAGACCCAGTTATATTATACTGGTTTGGTTGTTGGATTTTACTTTTACGACGCGTTAGGACTGCGGGTTACACGATCCCATAGGAATGATACAGTTACTCACATGCGCAAAAACATTGTACCTACGAATATTTTTGCTTGAATATGGCAAAAGCAGTCAAAACTTTGCATAAATATTCCTTTGCAGAAGTCGTGCTGAACGTGCTATACGTTGTAAACTAAAACAACTTGGAATACGTCAAAGATTTGATATCTACTTGCTAATTGGCTTAAATATTATTTGCTACATTCGTTCGCCGCCAGAAGGCCATTCATAACAACATTAGACATCATCATAAATATTGTAAAGTTATATGTGCATATAATTCGGGCAATTTCTGCACATAAGTGCCCGTATTCTTCCTCTTCCTCCACGCAATGTCAATTGTGGCCGTTGTCATCGGGCGTTTATCTAATTTATTATAATGGACAGCAATCAGCGTCGGGGACCGAGCGCGTAGACGCGTATTTTTCTGGAAAGTTCTCTTGAAGAAAGACCTCGATGGTGCACGACTGGAATGACACATCGTTTATTTTTGTTTTATACATCAAAGATTCTTCGAGAAAGATCCAATAGTATAAAATGCAGTCTTATATTATTCAATAGTACCTATAGGCAATACCTATGATTACCTACGCGTAGGTAAGCATAGGTATTGCCTACGCTTTACACAACAACACTATTGCCTCCATACCGTAGCTACGGTATGGAGGCAATAGTGTTGTTGTGTGGGAACCCCACCGTAAATTTTCACGATTCTTTTTCGCACACACATTTCGCACACTTGCAAGTTGTAGACTTGTACCTCTCCGCGCTGCCGTGGGTATAGGAAGCCCGCTCCAGACCCATTCCACAAATTTAGTGTTATTATATGCCCCTCTCGACATAGGTATAACACAACTAAGTAATTCATTAAATACAAATCACTACATCGATAATTCTTCTTTGTCTATGATATTATAACGTCAAGATTATGTTAGGTTTCTTATATAGGGTTGACATCAAGCAGTTCTTAAATCTCACACCCAATAATCTCTACGTAGGTACTAGTGGAGATAGCCATAACCGAAATAATAATGTTAAAAAAAATTCCACTCCAAGGTAAGACAGTTTCACACCGTGACAGTTTCTTAATGTTTACCAAGCCCAACACCGTATTTCCTTAACACTACAATTTGAGATTCTTCAAAACAATAGTGAATAGCTATCTTCTAGGCTAGAGTGCTACATTCTCGACCACATTGTCGCTTAACATCAGGTGAGCAAACGCAAGCCTATAACGCAGTATAAAAAAATGTCATCAGATTCCAGTGGACTCCCTGGATCCCGATCTAAAGCCTGAGCGGTACTTCGTGAAGTGGAGCGCTCCAGCGATTGAAGGAGACCCTTCCAGGGATTTCTGGACAGCTACACAATACTACGTCACCGAAGGTTAGTGGATACTACGCCATCATTTTAAAGCTACTAACAGCGTTTTACGACTTCTCCATTGACGACTCTACTTTGCGGATTGCAAATACTTGTATCAACTTCCAATAAAGAGCGAGGCCTTATTCTGTCATAGGATAATTAATTCTCTTACAGATATAGCTTCTTTACATCATACAACTTAACAACTTTAGTTTTTTTTTATGTTGTTTGGTAACGAGACGACCTGGTTGTGAGCCTGATGGTAAGCATAACGCCGGCCCATAACAATTGCAGTGCCACCCAGAACTTTGAAACACAAAGGCCTGCGCGGCACTGCAGTGCGCTCGTTACCCTGAGACATTAGGTATTAAGTCTCATAAGCCCAGTAATTTCCCTGGCTACTCTGCTCATCAAACCGGAACAGAGTAATGCTTGCACACTAGCTTGGCGGTACACTTCACTCACAAAGCGGTGGTAACAACCCAGACGGACACTCGCAGAAGAGTTAGTCCTCCCACTAACAAATCTATCTATGACTTATCATAATTTTATTCATCATTTTCTTCTATCCGCCTACAATAGTAGACAAGAATAAAAACACGGATCTAACCTATCTCTATGTAATCCTCAGATGTCTCGAAAGGAAAATAATTCCACTTGGCCCGCGCACAAAATTTAGATCAGACTCAGAGATCCACTCAGAGTAAGGTCAGTCGTAAAGTAAGCTGTTAGGTTAGCTAGGGCTCGATATATAGAACTAGAGTCCGACAGATAAATTGTTACTATTTACCTTCCAGATTCTCTGAAAGTCGGTGCTGGTCCTACTACTGAAAACGGCGCCACGCTGCAGGACGGCGGCGTGTGGGTGAAAGGCCTCGATGGCAAACTGCTGAAGATACCATCCACAGAGGCGGAGCTTAACATGACAATGTTCATAAAGCAAAACTGCATTCCCAATATGGGTAAGATTCTGTGCATGGAATGTTCTAAGATCCAATCCCTCTCACTCAGTTTGCATTTCCTTTTTTGTTACACGCATAATTAATACACGTATAACGGGATGTTTTGCTTTAGAGGTAATAGGTTTTTTTTTATGTTAATTGGTAACGAGACGAGCTGGTCGTTTGCCTGATGTTAAGCATAACGCCGGCCCATAATAATTGCAGTGCCACCCAGAACTTTGAAACACAAAGGCCTGCGCGGCACTGCAGTGCGCTCGTTACCCTGAGACATTAGGTATTAAGTCTCATAAGCCCGGTAATTTCACTGGCAACTCTGCTCATCAAACCGGAACACAGTAATGCTTGCACACTACTGCTTGGCGGCAGACTTCACTCACAAAGCGGTGGTAACAACCCAGACGGACACTCGCAGAAGAGTTAGTCCTCCCACTAACAAAGTACCTAAGTATTATTAGAGTCTTGTAGTACATAGATGGGTTTTTTTCTCTCTCGATAGATTATCGTTTAACAAGTGGTTGAAAGTGTTGAAAACGCTAAACCTAAAATAAGACATTCTCAAATACGACAGATTTTTACAATGGTGTGATAAGTATAGTCAGGGGAGCACCAGTCATTATAAAATTATAAGAAACCAGAAGTGAGTTACGTTTTTAAAAAGAATAAATACGTCGAATTAGTAAAGGTTTAAATATTAACAATTTAAAAAGACTTTATTATACAATTACAACTTCTTGTATAGTAGAAGTATATCTTTCACGACCATAAACTTTAAATGCAATTTTCTCAACTTGTACTTTACACTCTACGGACACTGGTCCATGCTCTTATAAGATTACGTAATTAATATTAACACGATAAAAAACATCAACTCGTACATTTTGACAGTTTCAGATTCCAAAAAATTTAATTTTTTTCTTTAGATAGGTTATTTTAACTAACTTTAGGAAATAGCAATTAGGTACTCCATATATCTCAAAAGTTGTACCATTTCAGTTTCACAGGCTCATTGTAATTAATTATTCTAACGTAGATAAGAACATCCGGTTATACCTATAATATCTACCTACATCTAACCTATTCTACTTATCGCACCACTTTTTGGAAAACCCCCACGTTGTCAATTTCGTGTTTTTTGTTTTTGCAAATTGCTATACGATAAAATCTTAATCAAGGTAATTAAGTATTTGTTTACCCAAATCAATGGGAATCATTGAATTTATATTACTAAAAATCGAATAGTCGATCAATTTCGTTCACTCGGGCGGTATGCGACCAGGGTATGAGGTGGGAAATCCAGTGAACGTTTCCCACGACTTCTTCCCGGCCACCAATGATTACAAAACACAGTTTCATAAAATAAAATGTAATATTAAGATTTATATTTTAGGTAGGTGTATTTTGTGACCGTTTTCACCATCATGATACTATGTACTCTGCGACCGTATTCCGGAAATCCACCAACCAATCTTCTCACTATTGTGAGTAAACCGTGCACGTACAGCGGTGCAAGTACGGAAGTCGGTTCGATAAATTTGTCAAATCGAAAAAACACAATAAATTTATCGAATTTTGCGAGTACCGAAGTGTGATCGTAAAGTATTGTAGTAGGTCTATATTATCTTTGGATTCGACCTAGCTATTCGATAACTTTTGTCGATTGTATCGAGGCTCGATAAATTATATAAATAATCGATAAAACTCACTTTATCGATTTGAACTGTCAATTTTATCGAATTTTATCGATCGAAAAGATCCGTACTTGCGCCACAGTATCGTAGAGTCCCACACGAGTAGTGACTCGTGCACACGACTCTCTGATTTCTACCACGTAGGTACCTACAAGACGTGGAAACATTCACCGTTTTTCCTTAGTAGATACTACGATCACTTGCTGAAAAGAGAAGGGTGATGAGCTTCCTCTTATACCCAACAGCAAAGCCTCCTCTGTTGTAGACTTACTAAAAGCATGTGGACCTATTATAGGTCACGATTGTAGTAATCGCATGCTTCATTATCCATGAAAATAATAACATTTATTGACGCAGTAATTTAGGCCTCACGTAATTTTTAATTAGGCCTAAGTAGGTATGACTATAAATGTGTGTATCTTATCTTGTAACACACACTATTTGGACTTTAAACAGTGTCGGTCTTACCGCATAAATAATAAACATACTTTAAACCTGTTTAAAAAGTGTTTAACTTAACATGCCTTAATTAACGGCTCCGTAGCTAAGTTGGTAGTAACCCTGCCTGCAAAGCGAGGGGTCCCGGGTTCGATTCCCGGCCACGGCAGATTTTGTGTAAGCATAAAGTTTGTTCTCGGGTCTTGGATGTATGTGATGTGTATCTGTGTGTGTCCATGCCACCTGCGACACAGGAAATCCTAGTGCCTAGTATGAGTATAAGTGTTTATTTGTTTGTAATACGGATTTTTGCTGAAGTTTTATAGAGGGAAATAAAGATGGCAAGTGACCTCTACAGTAGAGGTCACTTGCCGTCTCAATTTCAACTGTCATCGTCATCTACGTTGACTTGACCACATCATCCCCTAACATGACGACTAATTGATTGCTAACTAATATTAAAAAAACTTATTCTTTGGTTTTCTTATTTGTGTTAGGTACGCACTATTACTACAATATGAGCAAACAGCTGGAGTGTGACAACTTCATCCTCCCCTGGTTCGCGATGGTCACCAAGGGCGATGTGCTCGGCGTTGGGTTCCAGACCTTCGGGAAAGCGCCCAGGGAGTCTATGAAGCACCGCGAGTGGTTCGAGGATGTTCCCAAGTCTCGGAGAACTCCTTTGGTGAGTGGGTTTTTACATTTAAAAAGCAAAACGTACCGGTAGTTTACCTGATGGTAAGCACAACCCCTCCCCCTCCAAAACTTTGCAACACAAAGGCCTGCGTGGTACAGCGGTGTTCCACTGCGCTCGTTACCGTGACACATTGCACATTATTGCTAAAATAATTAATATCAGCTTGAAGACATCCACTGCTGAACATAGACCTTCCCGTTATTATTTTTGCCATCGGGGGGCTATCCCATTTGGCCCCACCATCCTGTCCTCCCTAGGGGAGACAAGTGGAATTTTGCTTGGCACTGGCAGGCGTCTTGATTGTCACCGTAAATTTTCATATTATCCGAAGAGATGGTAGCTATCCATCTATTCTCTGCATATTCCGTTAGCCATGTCTTGCGGAACCATAATAATTGGTAATTTATTTTCAGCTATCGATCCCTCATGCTCCGGAGTGCTTGTTAGACCTCAGCATGAACTACGGTATACTATCAATACACATCTATTATATCAACAAACCTTGGGAACTGAAATGCGAGTAAGTTTACATTCGCACATTTTTTTTAAAACGTGATTGTATCTCTATCTCACAGGATCTTTAGTGACGATCAATAGGAACTTACTCTCAAGAGCGGCTGCCAGACCATGCCCATATGTTCTGTGTCAATATACGTTGCTTGGCAACAGATTATCTTGAGTGTTAAAACTTGCCAAGCGAGCACTAGAGAATGCCCTATAGGTACCACAAAGCTAAGGGATGCGCTTGTATCACGACGTTTTCCTTCGCCGCAAGGATAAGCTCGTTGCAAGGTTCTTCGATCCCTCGACCTATAACAGATCAGCAACTGATGTTACTACTGCTTATTATACTTACCGACAACCATGAGCCTTCATCTTCACATCAGGGTACTCACTGTAGCACGTAATGATACTATATCTGATACTGTATCAATCTACAAGTGTGTACGATTCGTCCATGGTGTCACTGCGTATCGAGCTACGAGCCTTCGGATCCGTTGTGCTCACTAAGTACCCGGCTTTATATGTGTGCGTGTGTGAGTGCCTGTGAAAGTTTGGAAGTGCAGTTAATTTATATTATTTACACTGTTTTAAACTTTCACGGTTATTTACAAATTCATACATCGTAACGGGATATTTCTGTATCTCTCTGTATATGTCTGTATCGGGTGCGCATGAGCACCCGATACTTCGACGCTGTTGCAAGCATCGTGTACACGGGAATATCCCGGAATAATCTCGGTAAGTAAACTAACTTAACCGTAACTTAGCTGTCGAAGCATAAGAAAATGTCATTTAAATTGTTTCTCATATAAGTGAAATGTAATTTCTTTTTGAGAAATAAATATTCTTTAACCAGAAATATTCCGTTGCAGTGTATGAGTTATTTAGGTTACCTATATAGCTATGACATAGTTAATGTAACCTCGCCCATTCCAGGACTGGGGACTCGATAGAGCCTGCGCCGGTGATGGACCGCCTGGCCCTCAGCGGGTACCGCTATGCAAATCAGATTGGAGACGAATTCGAGAAAATAGTATCCGGAAAATAAAAAAATATTTCACTACCTATTTAAGACTAAAGTAGACGTTGCTGCATAGTTGTGCGAGTACTTGACGACGTTACTAGACTAGACTATATCCGTGTTACCACAAAAAACCATTTTTGTCACCTGTTTAGCTAGAAAGCCTCTAAAGATAAACGTCAAAAATGATTAGAAATGTCACAACAGAATTGTGTTAGACAACGGTTACACACTACTTAAATCAGGATTTGTGGTTGCTTATATTTAATCGCGCGACTAAGGCATGTTTAGGCGTTTAACACAGGTTTAAAGTGTGTTTTTCGCACAAGATGCTGTGGGGTGCGCGGAGAGACCAAAGAGAAGCATTACCAGAATTCGTTAATACGTCTCACACCTAATACCTAATATGCAGTTTGAGGCCAATATAAGCAGGCCAGTTCCATTATATCCTCAAGCGGTCTATTCAGATCTAAGCGTTATTCGCTATCATCTGTGGTAGGGAAACTTCATACAACATGCGATTTAAGAAGTTTCGTGCCCCATCGGTTTTCTCGATATTTCCCTCTATCATATTTACCAAAGACTATAAATCCTGATATTTACTATACCTTTACCCACAGCAGAAGCATATAATGCTTAGGTCTGAACAGTCATATAGGTAATTAGGTTTTGTTAAATTCAAATTGAAATTCATTTATTTCGACCAACTTGGATCAAATAACTCACAAAGAAATAATAATAAAACCAATAAAATAATCATAAAACCACTTAAGTCCGCTGAACTTTTGGCTGGTGTGGATGCGCGTCCTGTGCTCAGGTCCAGTGGGGGTGTACAAAAGTGAGAGGGGTGGATCGCAAACTCAGACAGACCATAAAGTTTGGAACAAGTACTATAATGGTACCTACCTGTCAAACCTAATTGTGTTATCATTACATTAGTATGTACCTATATCCTATTAGTAATAGGAGTTGTGTTAGATAGTACTGTAGATATTAAAATTCCAAGGGCGGTACCTCGCATAAAATGCCATGTTATTTATCTAAAAAGACGAGTCAAACGTTTTATCTTAATCCAAAGCCACAATCAAGGCAACAGTTGTGTGATAATTTGTACGTGTTAGAGATTGGTAATAAATGTTAATTGATATATTCGAGTATTATTTTTCAAAAAATGTATCATGCATAAAGTATAATAACTAATAAGTAAATAATGTACACATTGATCAAACTAATTTCACGATCCTTCATTACCTGTAAACCTTACCTACTCGGTAATAGAAACATTTTCATTTAGTATGTGACGGTACCTCTGGTGTCCCACGCACACGGCACAGAACATACAGTGAAATTACTGGGCTTATGAGACTTAATACCTAATGTCTCAGGGTATAACGAGCGCACTGCAGTGCCGCGCAGGCCTTTGTGTTTCAAAGTTCTGAGTGGCACTGCAATTGTTATGGGCCGGCGTTATGCTTACCATCAGGCAAACGACCAGCTCGTCTCGTTACCAATAACATAAAAAAAAAAAAAAAAAAAAATACAATAATACTGTGCCCAACAGTGCCCATGATAAATCGATGACAGATACTTTAAAATTGAGTGTTACCACAAAAAACTATTTTTAGACGCCATATTTAGCTAGACAGTGTCTAAAGATAAACGTCAAAAATGATTAGAAATGTCACAACAGAATTGTGTTAGACAATGGTTAGACACTACTTAAATCAGGATTTGTGGTTGCTCATATTTAATCGCGCGACTAAGGCAAGTTTAGGCGTTAAACAGTGATTAACACAGGTTTAACGTGTGTTTAATTTTTTTGTGGTAAGACCCATGAAGACGTGCCTTTATTTTTTAAAGAATGGTTATCGAATTTATTTCTGATAAAGATCTCACCCAAGGAGTGTGGTGTACGACGGCTGATCATTTTCTAATATAAGGATGTCGAAATGGATGATGTAATTGAAAGGTATATTTTAGTATTAATCTTGAAAAATGCAGTTTTCGCAAAAAATCAGGCTATCTGCGGGTAAAGCCGAAGTATAAAGCTGTAGCGTAAATCACTTATTATATGCTCAAAATTATTATACCTGTATTTTGGGAAGGCTGTGTCTGGCTGTTGTGGGACCATGATCCTCGTACGTCCTCGGGTTCCCTAGATACAGTGAATCCTAGTTTTGGCAAGGTAATGTGCATGTGAAAGTCAAGAGTTATTTAGTTATTTATTGCTCTATCAACTAAGCTTTTCATACCCCTCTTCTGAATTGTTGTTAATTGGTTAATAGCTCGAACTTCGAATGGAAATTTGTGATTTTTATTATCGAAATTTGGAATGCACTGCTGGACAAAATCGCATGCAATTTGTAGTGAGTGTGCGTATTAAAAGTCCTTATTTTCCAATTTTATTTTGAATGCTTGCAGGTACGTTTTTTTGAATCGCATCCCGGTGTGCTCTAGTCCTAAGGTAGACCACCTGTTGGGAAAACCTACATAGAATCTCGGTTATCACGTGATAATACTAAAACAATAACTTATGTAGATAGGTAACTGATGATGATGTGTCATCAGAAAGCTTGCATTTACTCACTCTAACATATTATTAGTACCTACCTAGTAATTTTAGAAGAATAATTACTTATGAAAAATGTCAATTATTATACTAGCTACTATATAAAAACGCGATTTGAATGATACCCTCATTATCTATAATACTAAGAGATCTGTGATTAATACCCGTGTCATATTAATTAATAAGATAACAAGAATGTAATCGCAATATATATCCTTATTCACTTCATTTATTATTTAGTTCTGTTTAGATCAGAGTGAAGAACGCTATGAAGGGGTATTTGGTGTTTTTAACGACGATCGCTGCAGCAGCGGCCGCAGGTAAAAAATAATGTTGCTATCTATTTTATCAATTATACCTATGCCCAAACAAACCGTATATGTAGAATATACGACATGTATGACGACATGTAAATTGAGCGTTGGCTTAGCACCACGCGACCTGCGCAGTAGCAAAAATGCACAGTAAACCATGTAGGTACTGCGCTGGTCACTTATAGTGTTACCACAAAAAAAACATATTAGTCGCCTGTTCAGCTAGACAGCGTCTAAAGAAAAACGTCAAAAATTATTAGAAATGTCACAACAGAATTATGTTAGACAACGGTTAGACACGACTTAAATCAGGATTTGTGATTGATCATATTTAATCGCGCGACTAAGGCATGTTTAAACGTTAAATAGTGATTAACACAGATTTAACGAGTGTTTAAATTTTTTGTGGTAAGACCCGTAGTGCCTCGGTCAGTGTTCAGAAAAAGGCAGGCATAAATGCAGTTACGTCTTCTGGATCCTTACAGATGGAGATACTGCTAGGGATACTTCGAATACTGCGCATTTTTATAATTTCAGTTTACCTAAACCGTTTATTAGTCTTTTTGATAGACCATAATTATAGGTAGGCAATGGACCTAGTTTTGTTTTGCTGATGATAACGCTCCGCCATCAAAATTCTTGACCATCTCAGTGGTGTAATTAGTGTTGTGGATTTGGAACAAGGCAACTAGAGTCAATAAGAATAAGAATAAAAAACATTTATTGCCAAATATAACATTTACACAATTTTGAACACAGTTAAGATTGACTAAATATTATTTCGGCAATAGGGGTAGGCTCAGCTCTTTGCTGCGTAGACTAAGTCTAAGCAGCAGCTGGTTTTCAGCATACCCCTCCGCTCGAACTCAGGTGTTAGTCGAGTGATGTAAATAGTTAACAAGCGGGTCATAGAAAACAAAATATAGTTAACAGCTTCGTTTTTACTAATTATATGTACTTTGACTACCCGTTAGTAGTGGGCATGCGTGCGTGCGTGCGTGCGTTCGTATGTGTGTGTGTGTATGTGTGTGTGTGTGTGTGTGTGTGTGTATGTGTGTGTGTGTGTGTGTGTGTGTGTGTATGTGTGTGTGTGTGTGTGTGTGTGTATGTGTGTGTGTGTGTGTGTGTGTGTGTGTGTGTGTGTGTGTGTGTGTGTGTGTGTGTGTATGTGTGTGTGTGTGTGTATTTGTATGCGATGCGAGTGTGTATAGTGTCTCAGTATGATGAGTGTGCATGATGAATTGTAACCTACTTTCCGCGAGCGCCCACCTCGAGTCCGCGAGAAGTAGCTTTGGCTATAGATTAGGATAACTACAGGGCCCACTTCATACGGATGCATTCGTGCGCCTGGGGCCGTTCTCTCCCGAACCCCGTATCCTGTAGCAAAGTCAAAGTACGTATACTGCGTGGTTCCTTGAGCTAGTCGCAATACAGATTTTTTGAGGGCTGAGTGCCATCTGCACTCTATTCCCGCTACTTGATGACGCTGTGATGCTGCCATTAGACGCTAATGCATGTTTGCAATGTATGTTTTGCTGTCAAGATAACCATGGATTTGCAACAAGCGCGGATTAGAATCTCACGCGCGAATTGAAATAAAAAATATTTTGGAAGTGTTTTTGTTGTAATATCTTATATACTTTCATATGCATCTAGTAAAAATGCAGTTATTTTGACATTACAAGCAGTACTTTTACTTATTCTGTGCTCCGAGTTCACTCCCCGGGCGGGTCAAATTGTGTGGTGCAGAGCTCAAAGATTCTTGTTATGTCTTGGAGGTTTTTGTTCCCTATCTGTGTGTGTCCATGCCTCCAGCAACTCAGGAAATCCTAGTGCAGGATTATGAGCACAGAGAAGTATAAGCGTTATTTTTTTAAGAATAAAACAGGATTCATCGCAAGCCATTAATTAAAAAAATGTTTGTTCACAGGGGGGTTCGCGCCTGGTCTTCGAGGTAAGTCTTTACTTGTGGCCAAGGGATTGAAGTCACCCGCGCAAATAGACCCACAGGAAGTCTGTCCGTTTCTCCAATACATTGCTCTAACTTGTCCCTTAATTACGATAGTTATCGAACTTAAGACATTGCCATCGAGCTTTTCGTTTGAACTTAGCATTTAGTAATCGATTCTGACTCAATTCCTTGAACAACAATTAATAATTTTATTACAATAGGTATATAATTACTATCTTGTATCTTTAAATATAAATAAAGAAGTTGAAAGATATAATTAAGCAGATTACAAGATTAGCTTAAGACCCTGTCAGCTCATTTTGCTGTAAACGCGTGACTACAGATAGCATAGGCCTCTAGATTCAGGGTGTCGTTTGCAACAAACAAAGCTACAAAAATAGTTAGATAGAACATCTAATACTTAGCTACATTAGATGCGTGTTAGGTGAACTTAGGTGCGATCTCAATGGGTGATGGAATATATTCTTTGGACGGTCAATAAGTTTTATGAATGTTTTATGGTTACCTAAAGTATTGAAGTAAATATTAATAAATATATTTTAAAGTGTTTGCTGATACTAGCAGATGTTCATGTAAATACAAAAACATCTCAAAAATGTCACTGCCAACAGGATTCGAACCTGTGTCTTCTGGTTATCTAGACCAGACGCCTTAACCAACTAGACTATAAGAGCGATCGATGTTGACTCCGAAATTCTTGAGATGATGACTTCTTTAGGCTTGCAAACCCTAGCACCATACCTCGCTTTGTAGTGATTGCCTACAACATTGTGACACAGTATAAATGAAATGGCGAGAGCTTTTGATTTATTTTAACTTTAATAAATATATTTTAAAGCGTTTACCATCACTAGCGGATATTGCAATTATTTATGGAAAAATAGCAGTGCCGTAACTAGGCCGGTGCCAGCGGTGCCCAGGCACAGGAAGCAGACCCTGAACCAGACCAGACGAAACCAAACCTTGTTCATTGTTGCATAAGGGGCGGAGAAATGGCCAGATCTTGGTTAGGTTGGCGCAGTTATAGAAACAGGGAAAAGGCTAGTGACAGCACTGGTAAGTTGTCGATAAACCAAGTAACCTATTAAAAACTATAGGTACTTACCTACTCTATTGAGTAGTACGATACAATCGACAAAACTTATCAAATAGCTAGGTCGAATCCAAAGAGAATATAGAGCTACTACAATACTTTACGGTCAGACTTCGGTACTCGCAACATTCGATAAATCTATCGGGATTTCGATTCGACAAATTTATCGGACCGACTTTCGTACTTGCGCCGCTGAACGGATTAATATTTCAACTAGGTATTTGGATGAGATAGTGAATATCAACACCCTGTAGGATTTAATTGATATGTAGGTATTACTAAAAGTACAGAGGACATGTTTTCTGCAAAATCGGGTCTTTATAATTATCTTTTAATCCGCTTAATTATATCTTTCAACGGAAAAACTAGCAAGGATTGAACCCTATACCTAATTAAAATAATTGTGCTGATTTGTTGAGCCAAACGCATGCCAGAAATGTTTGTACCTAATAACCTGCTTGATGTTCAAACAATTTTCTATATTATGTTTCGTTACGCCAGCTGGGCTGGAACTGAATTTTATACACGCCAGAAATATCACTAATAAGAATCATGAGATAGTAGTCAAACACTGACTTAAAGATAATAAAAAACACATGGAACTAACTAAATACCTGCTGACCTCATGTTTTATGTATGTTGGAGATTTTCTTAGTCGATTTTCTTCGACGGCTCCATAGCTAAGTTGGTAGTAACCCTGCCTGCAAAGCGAGGGGTCCCGGGTTCGATTCCCGGCCGGGGCAAATTTTGTGTAAGCATAAAGTTTGTTCTCGGGTCTTCGATGTTTGTGATATGTATCTGTGTGTGTTCATGCCACCTGCGTCACAGGGAATCCGAATGCGGGGTATGGGTGTGTGTAAGCGTTTATATTTATTATTATTTATTTACTGTGTAAACAAACTTTGCGGCTCACCAACCAATGATATAGACATAAATTCAAATTCGAATCACGTCATTGGTTAGCAATCGGATCACTGGTGGATTTCATTGGTTGGCAACGTTGGCATTCGCCGAGTTTGTGATTTGCTTACATTATTGGACAAGTATAGAAAAACAGACCAAATAATGTTTCTGTACAATTCAGTACCTACCTATTGTACTGGCACCTACATAAATAATCAAGTATAGATAAAAAAATTAAAAAAGCACGACTGCCCTAGCCAGTGTCACTCAGGATAATGTAAGGATTAACAATACCCCATACATCCAAATCTGTTCAGGCATCTAAAAGTTATGGTGGAATAAAGAAACTCACATGACCCCTGAAAACATTAAACTCCTTTCTTGGGCAGTCGGCTACCGCTGCCGTGGCACCAGGTACCTACATAAACCAATGAGTATTGTAACTTTTATTAACACAATTAAATGATAAAAGCCGAGTTCTTTTTTACCTATCCACAATGTTCCGTTTATATTATGATAATTATTGTAATATTAACACTATTAGCATTACCGGGAAGAATCCCATTACCGTGCCAACAATACCTACGTATAATTAGACACCATGTTATGAATGCCAGAAGTTATAGAATTTCAGAAGTTATACCTAACATGCTGTCGTTCCAGCTAAATTCGACATGGGCCTCACGCCCGGTGAGACGTTCTTCTACGACGTTCCTCGGTCCGTAGCCGATGCCAAAGAGGCGGGATGGAAGCGTTCCCGTCGCCCAGCTGGACCCTTGCCACAACTGGTCATGTACTGCCCGTCGGATAAAGTTCTCTGTGGTCTATACGACGACACTGACTACGTAGCTGGTCTTCAAGTCGCTGTAAGTGTGTATTACCTAATATAATAGTTTATTCTTGCCGCCAACCTAAAATGGAACTAGTCTGGAAACTTCTATCGCATGTGTGGCTGTGAACAAAGATCAGGACGATGTGGTACCTAATATAATATTATGATACCAGAAAACAACGTGGCTGCCCCAGAATTAGAAATACCTAGATGGCAGGATGTGATTGATTTGACTGTCTCTTCAAAGATTGGAGTGCCTTTCGATCGTGAGACTTAAAGATGGATGACTTTAAAATGTATAGTACCCAGGGGCGTATTTACCCTAGGGCCAAAAGGGCCATGGCCCGGGGCGGCAGGCTGCGAGGGGCGGCGCAAGCAGAAGAAATTTAAAAAAGCCTACCTAACTAAGGCTCTTATTAATAAACAATAGTAAACGGTTGAATAGTTAGTTCAAGTGAGTTTTGTCTCTTTCGATTCAGTTTAAAACTGTCAAAGAACAACAAAGACAAAACATAGTTTAACATTGTTTAACACTGTGAATTGATAAGAGTCTAAATCTCGTAAAAGGTGCTCTCGGGTGTATCTTTGATACACATCAAAACGTGGGCTTTCGTATAAATATACTGACCGGCAGGGCGGCGGGGCCTACAGGCCCGGGGCGCTGAATCCTAAAATACGCCTCTGATAGTACCTATATCCAGTGCAAGCTACTATTCAAGTAGTCCTTGTACAATGACAATAATTTTAAAAATTGAAACCTTGAGATACATTATCATAGACGCCTAACGGCCAAGGCTTAGCGGCTTCGTTCAGCAACTTTTCACAACATCAATTTTGAAAACGCTTTCTTATGTTTCATTGCATTTTTTCTCTTCCAGATAGCTAAGTTAGAGTTCGCAGAGAATGTGTTCGACTGGAAAAAGCGAGGCTTTACATCCTGGAACACAGCCGTAGACGGCGAGTGCAAGAGGTTTTGGACTCTCCAGCAATACTTCGTTACTGAAGGTAACCTTAACTAGATTCTTGTAATTTAACATGATAATTTTTTAGCCCAACACTGACAGTACATGCAGAGTGAAGGACTACAACTTTCTGCATCTCATTCCTGTTCCAGCTGGAATCTCTGTAAACTGTAACTAGTTTTAAACCTCTGTTTTATGCTTAACTAGCTGCTGCTCGCGGTTTCACCCGCGCGGAGATATTGGATTTCATGGCTTTTATTTTTTTGCGCGGAACCCTAATTCTAAATATAGGCAGACAAAAAAATTAAAAATGGTTGCTTTGTTATAGGTACCGTATATACTTTCAAATGCATTTGTCAAAAAGCTGTTATTGTGATATTACAAACAGACACTTCAATTTTATTTATTGATATAGATGTATAGATTAAATATACCTCGAGGACAGAA
The DNA here is from genome assembly GCA_907269065.1 of Crocallis elinguaria. Taxonomy (NCBI): domain Eukaryota; kingdom Metazoa; phylum Arthropoda; class Insecta; order Lepidoptera; family Geometridae; genus Crocallis; species Crocallis elinguaria. Next base: position 10,018,005 of record OU026065.1, on the reverse strand, counting down.
CATAATATAATAATACAGTATACATCTTTCAGAGTTCCTTCAGATAAGCAAAGAGGAAAGGCTGGCATCACGCGACTCAACCCGCACGCTCCAACTGGGAGCTGTGTGGCTGACCGGCACCGACAAGCAACTTACCAAGGTTTCTACCCAGGAAGCCGATATCATCCAAGAGGGCGTTTTTACTGAGCAGGCTTGCATTCCTGGGATGGGTAAGTAACTAAATAGTAACGTTTTGTAACGAAGTTGAAATTATTATGATAGTACTAATTGTCGTGCTGTGGTAGTATCAGACAATTGTTACAAATAAAATATTTTTCATTTAATTTCATAAATATTAAAACGCTCAAATTTTCTGCATACTTACAAGGTATGTAGTCAGTGCCTATAAGTGAAAGACTAATCGTGAAACACTTTTAGACGCCTGTTTAGCTAGACAGTGTCTAAAGATAAACGCCTACAATTATTAAAAATGTCGCCCGAATGGAGTTAGACAACAGTTACACAC